>CM062814.1:158007892-160854759 GCA_031772625.1 Pinus tabuliformis | reverse complement strand
GAGGTAACCAATGACATTATTCAGCAGTAAGCTTTTGCACCAATCAAAGCACACATGAAGCTCTCATGGTTGTAGAACAATGTACAATGAAGATTCAATAACATACTGGCTGAGGCACTGGAGGTGAAGATGTGCTACAAAGGGTACTTTTAAATTCGGGTCGAAGCCATCACAAAGGAGTTCAAAGCATGGCACACTTACATTACAAGTGAAATCCATGAGGAAGAAAATGATTTATCCATTTGATGAGTTTTGTCCCATTGTTAGTTTTGTCTTATTAGGCCACCATATCATTTGTAAATTTTCTTATGTAATAAATTTTATGTAATGAAGTCCAAGGGACACATGTGGAATATGAAAAGCCACACATTGGAATGTAATGAGTCACTAATAGAATATGAATAGTCATAGAAGTCAAAGAGTCAAGGAAACTCAAAGGTCATTGTCAGTTGTTATAAATATCTCCTCATAACTCAAGCAAAGGGCTTTTGGAAGGCTTTAGATTCTATAGGTTTTTCCTTGGCTTCTCTTGTGCGACATAGGAGATAGATTATTCTTGGAGAAGCAAGTTGTGGCTTCGTGTTCTATTATTGGATACAATGTTTCATTCATGTAACAATGTACTTGGGATATTACACTTTTAATCAAAAGCTAAATGATCCAACATTCCTTCATACATGTATCATAGATATAGTTGGACTATTATGGATATGTTTATGGTATATGTTACTTTATTTACAAACTAAGTTAATGAACTAATTTGTTGCTTAGATATGGCTATTATTGAATGAATGATGTTATAATTTAATGATTTTTGTTTACTATGTGGACTAATCTATAGGTACTGAACAAGTCTTTATCTTTATTCTTGGGTCCCCCTTTAGGATAATACTGTTACTTTTCTAACTAGTGGCTTGTTTCCCTCACTAGCTGTGGAAGTCTCCCTCGTATATTTTACATTGGATGTCTCACATAGCTCACATTCTTGCTTCCCCAAAGTAGTGTGTGTTCTATTGTGTTGGTTGGTGTTATAGACATATTTGGGCACTACGACCCCAAACTAATATGTCCATAAAACAAGGGCTCTTTAACCCCTAAAAGTGTTGTTTCATACCCTAAAGGATCATGGTCAACTGATTACATCATTTCCCAAAGGTTTTAGCTGAAAAACCACTCAAAACTGGCCAAAACTGGACCATACTAACTGCTCCATGGTCAAGGTGTGATGCATAATAGCTGCTACGCTAGTTAGGTGTAATGCATACTGAAAAGGCCTTCTGTAGGGTGCGATGAGTGAGAATAGACAAATGGCAGAGACAGTTTGCTAAGTGGAAACTCATGGAATCTTCTAGAAACTTCTCCCATGACACTTGCCTCTCTGAATTCGCCCAGGGATGAGTAAGAGATAAATGAAATATCCAAGTGGAACCAAGAACTATTAGTGGAATGACACTAATCAAAAACCCAGAGCTGACTCACACCCTTGCAAGACATCTATAAATGGATCCCTCATCTGAGAGATCTGGAGGCTGGAATTTTGTATTTTGTAAGGAAGTGATGTTGGTTTATCTGTGAGAAGAGACATTGTATTGTTGGGTGATCTTGCTTTTCATGAGGTGAAGAGGGCTTTGATGATGGGAGGATGATGCTGGATCAGACAGCTGGGTTGTAATCCTCTCTTCT
This sequence comes from Pinus tabuliformis, assembly GCA_031772625.1. NCBI lineage: Eukaryota > Viridiplantae > Streptophyta > Pinopsida > Pinales > Pinaceae > Pinus > Pinus tabuliformis. The sequence goes on along the minus strand of CM062814.1, from coordinate 160,853,076 downwards.
ACTATTAATAAAGTTCTTTGAGTTTTCCTCCATATAATCGTGTATTTGTTAATCTTGTTATTTGTGAATGCAATTGTATGGTCAATGTATTTCTGATTTTGCATTGTTTATGATATTATAGATCGAGATGATTTGATGGTGTTTTGTTACTTTGACTCTACAGGTATTCTCTGAAGCGGGACAAGTAGGAGAGGAGTGGCAAGCTCTATCAAGGAGAGAGAAATCAAGCAAGGAGCCAAGCAGAAGATCCAGGTTGGTCCCCTTTGCTTCTCTATTATCTATTATACATAAAGGAAATCGAAAATTTCTTTGATTGTTTGTTTCTAAGATAGCTACCCATCTTAGTGGGACTAGCAGATCGAAAAGACACTAGTTTTCTCGGAAAAAAAAAATGGCGACTCCGCTGGGGAGTGAATAGTTTGTTTTTGTTATTGTTGTTTGCTTTATAAACTACAGACGGAGCCTGAAGTTAGCCAGATAGCCTTCGAACCGCCTTTGCTATGCAATTGCGAGGTAGATGAATGCTACTTCAGTCAATCTCTGGGTTGGTTTATGAACTGAACATCTGACTTACAAGCATTCTAAGTGCCCTTGTGGTACCTCAATAACCTCATAAGATCATATCCATGTACTTGTTTCTTTACTGTTCATAATAGCTCAGCATTAATCCCTGAACTCAGCTGCCAATTTGACCGAAAACCCAACTCAGTTTCGCTCCCTAGCCCATCGCACTTTCTGTGAGTGGAAACCAATATGCATTGCACCTCCCGTGTGTAGTAGGTGAGATGCATCCTTGTTTATCTGAAGGACAGGTGCGATGACTGAGTGAACTCATTTCTCTCTTTGAAATTTTGTTTTTTTTCCTCGTTTTCAGCTCTGTTTGATTGTGTTGCTGCTTATGATCAATATCTCATTGTTCAAGCCTCTTTCCTTTACATGTTTCAACCTCCCTTAATTAGGATTAGTGAATGTTTTTATGTATTTGTCCATCATTTACAATCCTTCTTTGTCAAAAGTAGCTTAATCGAATTGTCGTTTTGATGCAAAAAAGTGTCGTAACTGTCATCTTGAGTAAAAAAGAAGCGTGTCGTAAAGTCTTCCTCCTCTAGATAGTCGATTGTACTTTTTTCATTGTATTTGATTTGAATTGTTAATATTTGAAGTGTCAAAAGCAGTTTTCTATTCAAAATCGAAAAGTGTCGTTTTAGTCTTCCTTTCATTTTTTGAAAAGAAATTGTTGAAATGTCGCTTTGAAGAAAAATAGTTCAGATCTATACTAAGTTTTCCTTTTTGGAATTCTCACATTAAGGAAACGAAAAACAAATACATGCATGTGCATTTGCATTTAGATTGTGTGCGAAAATGATTTAGGAAAAGTGCATTTAGTGTGTGCTCTTTTCTCTCTGTTGAAAGAATCATAATGTTCTTTCCTTAGTAGCTAGGATTTTCATTTCTAAAAGAAAATAAACGACCGTTTATCATTTTAGATTGCATATTTAGGAATTTTACATCTACATCATGCGATGAACCTTGAAAGACAAACTTCTAAGCAAGATCAACTCTAAAATAAATCTCAATGAACATAAAAACGCTTTGGAACCTAATGCAACACATCTAGAAGTCTAGGCTAGAGACGTGTTCTGGTGTCGTAAAACTTGGTAACTATCGTTTTCATCGAAGGTTGGGTGATTCCTCCTCTTTGATACGACAAGTGCTAGTACGGACTTGTGCTCCCCATACCATCAAGTATATATTGGGAGATCACAATAGGCTGATATCCTTTATCCATAGGAAGCCGTGTCTACCGCCCTATCGATCGCAAAGCACTGAACACAACATTTGGGAAGATTGACTACCGTACATAAGTCCTTGGTAATTTCCCTTTAATTTATCACCAAGGTGTATTTTGTAGTTTTACAATTGGTTTGGTAATCCCTCTGTCTAGATTTCCAGAGTAGTCGCTTTCGTTCCTTCTCAACTCCTTAAAAGAAAAGGTACATCTGAGCACTTGTCACTTCAGGCTCATTAAAAATCGAGGGCGACTAGAGTCACCTTTAGCTTTTTCACGACTCTTAAAAATTGAAAAAGCAAAGTTGTGTCAAAGCATCATCTAAAATTTATTTAAATCGGAATAACATCCCTGTTCCTTCGTTGATATTAGGTTGAGAAAATGGAGTTCACCAATTGAGGAACCCCTCTTGAGGGGAATCCTAGTCCTTTCTCTTCTTGGGGAGATATTGGTGCTTTGTATATGGCTACATTGTCCCTTCCAGGAATCATAATCGCCCTGCCAGTATGGCTATTCTCAACCTTTGTCGTTCAAAATACTGTGATTCCTCAACAATCGAATCAGCAACCAGATGATACTAAAGTTGTCCCTTCACCTTCCACTTCGCTTGTTTCTCCCTCCCCTTCTTCCTCTTCGCTTGGTGAAACTAGTGATACTAAAAACCAAGTAGCTAAGGAGAAGAAGAAAGGGAAGGAAAAGAAGAAGAATAAGTCAGAGAAGCAAGGGGGCAACCATGCATCGTCCGGTGAAAATCCGCACACCAAACTTTCCAAGCGCAGATCTCCATGCATAATTTGCAAGGGAGACCACCTTCATTAAGATTGTCCTTGCATTCCGTGGGTCTTGAGAGAATTGTCTCCCCGTTTGCACCATCCAGTGTCATAAACCTCTGGCAATCAGGTTGATAGCACACCATTAACTAGTGAAAATGAAGTCAATGGACAGAAAGGAAAGGTCAGATTTCCATGTAGGTTATGTGAAGGTAATCATGCTCTTCACCGTTGTCCTTTTATGGATGAAGCTAAAAGTGTATTGGATAACCGTCCTGCTTCACTGCAGCGACTTCCACCTGGATACAAGAAACTCTCACCAAGTCCGTCGCTACTTGAAAACCCAACTTGCATAACTCAATTATCGGTCGGAACGCCTATCATTGAAAGTGAACCTTCTGAATCCATACCAGACCAAAGTCAACAGGTCGAGATGGAAGTCGACTCAGTCTTGCCTTCAGATAGTCCACCTTCAAATGATACAATTTCCAAAGAGAATGAGAACGACACTGTTCAAATTCCTTTTGTCAATATAGAGTTTGATGAACTTGGGGGCAATCCACCCATTCCTTTACAATAGGAGGAAAACCCCCTAGTTCATGAGGTTTATCCAGCTGTTTATCTGGTACCTCCTCCGAGTAGTCTAGTCATTTCCTTTGATTGGAATCAACTAGAAAGACCCCACCTGCCATCTAATGTACCATTCTAGATCATAGTATAAGTTTACAAAATGATCGTGTCTGGCACTATCATAGATGAAGGGGCTTCAGTGAGTATCCTTTCCTCAAATGCTTGGAAAGTGCTTGGTTCGCCATCGCTTCTGCCTTAAACACAAAATTTGTCAGGCTTTAACAAAGGAAGCAGTTGACCATTAGGCATCCTTCTGAAGTTGCCGATAACTTTGAAAAGGAAAACCGTTCATTTGAACGTGATGGTAGTCCAAGGGCCATTAGATTACAATCTACTCCTTGGGCGTGACTATGTTTATAGCATGGAAGCTATTTTTTCCACACTCTTTCGAGTGATGTGTTTCCCGCATGAAGGCCAAATGGTGCAACTTATCGACCAACTTTCATTTCCTGGTTCAAACACAACTACGAGTCAAACACCATCCCTAAATGGTATCTTTGCATCAAGAATGTCTCTTCAACCTTCATTTCATCCACCTAATTACCGCGGGTAGTCTGGTGAATGTAACGAAGCTTAGGGGGCATGCACCCTGGTCTGCTTCGGCAGGCAAACCCAGCTGAAAAGATAGGTTTCCTGACAGGTTATGTGATTGGAAGCTCACACCATTCACCTTCGTCTATTTCGATGGACAAAGCCAAGGAAGTGTTTTTTGTCTATCGCTGACAGAAACATTCTTGCCTAACCGCAGGGAGTTCCATATGGTGACCTGGAAACTCTCCTTTTCTTAATGCCCAGGGGCATGCAAACCTTTGTATGCAAGTGAAAAACGACCAATTTCATTTTTTAGCTTTTAGCGTTTTTAGCTTTTTAGCCTTTTATTTTTTTTAACTTCTTAGGTTAGGCAGTTGGTCCAGAAACGTCTGCTCACCAGACGGATCAAAGGAAGGGTTTTTGCCTCGACGGAGGACAAAACCATCCTACCTAACCTCAGTAGTTCCTTAGCTTTAGCGTAGTTAGCTTTGTAGTTTGGTTGTTTCTAGCTTACATAAAAAGGCAATGAGCACATGTTATCGTAAAGTTCAAGCTTGCTAAAAAATAAACCTACCATTGAGAGACATCTTTAAACGACTGGTATGAACAATGTTTCCGCAAGGTTCAATCTCGTTAAAAAATAAACCCGCCCATGAGCAATGTTTCTGCAAGGTTCAAGCTCATTAAAAAATAAACCCGCCTATGAGCATAGTTTCTCCTGGCTCAAGCTCATTAAAAAATGAATCCACCCTTAGTAAATAACCTTTGTGATTGCCCTGCTATTAGCCTTTTGAACCTTGGTTGTGTTCCTACCATCACCTCCATTCTTTTGGCCGATCATACGCTTCCACTTGATTGTTTACCCTTTTGAGGAATAGCTGCGACAAGTGGTCTTGTTAGCCACCCTCTTCACACTACCATGTTTCGAGAAGTTCCAAACTTACCTGGAACCAGTTGCTACCTAAAAACACCACTTGTTCCTTAAACACAAGTCTCTTTTAAACTCTTTTTAGACTCGTTAAATATAAAAATATTGTCGATCTATTGGCCTTTCCAGCTCATTAAAGTAAGGGGAAGCGCCATACCTCCTATACATTTTAATGTTTTTGGACCTGAGGGATTATTAAACAAAAAGATCGAGTGCTTGTCTTTTTCGGCTCGCTAAAGCGATCGAAAAGTCATCCCTTTCGTATTATTTTATACTTTTTCAGACTTAAGGGATTCTGCTACAAAAGAGGACCACTGGAGTTTCCTTTTCATCCCTTTTCAAACTCTCTAAACATGAAAAGGACCGAGTTATCTTTGTCGTTAAACTCGTTACAACAATAGCGACAAACTTTTCCATCCAGACAAAAACGAGTTTCACTGTCACTAGGCTTGCTAAAATATAGCAACATGTTTGCCTGAAGGGAAAATTATAGAACAAGCATATGTTATCCTTCTCAAGCTTGAAAAAAATAAAGAGGTACTGGACAGCAATGACTGGGGAAAAAGGGAAGAAAACTTGAAGAATTTTATTGGTAGCAGGTCGCTCATGAACATGACACTTTCACTACATCACCATGATTGAGTCGTGTTGGGTTATTTTGTTCACTAGTCATGTCACCATTGGTCCTCCGTACCATCCATATTTTGGGGTTAACGCTACCAATCCATCTCAGTGTCGCTGATATGTTCAAGAGAAGTCATTTAGAGAATTTACCATCCAACAAACGCCTCGTCCGCTGCAATACCTTCACCCTTCATTTTTCATGGCCGCCACTCTTAAACCTTATATAATCAGATCATTTTCACCTCCAGAAAAATAATTTTCTTCGTTTCGTGTCGTAGATGTGGGATACATCAAGGCCCTCCTACGACGGGTCACTTCTTGTCGACATCAACTCATTATCTAAGAAGTTGACTTAGAAACAACCCTTTCAGTACTTTGAATCTTGCATGCCTCAATGGCAAGTTTCTTACTTCCGACAACAGGTTTACATCAATGACCTTTGACCAAAATATTTTGCTTGGTGTTCGACAACGGCTTATATATTCACACCACGTGAATTGTACTGTAGTACCTTGAGGGTCATTATCATTATCAGTGACTCCTCTCGCACCTATTAACAACTTACATTATTGGCTGGTAATCAGGCGATGTCTTTCCATGTTCGACTTTAGAAGATCTTTTTACATGGATCGACTTGTACATCGAGTGAAGATTGAATGAGTTTGAAGACCCCGGATCTAGTTTCATCCATCCGGGCTGCGATATATTCAGGAAAATAAAGACATCAATTGTACATAGTGTTAGTGCCTAAATCTACCTTAGGCTGAGAAAGGTAGGACCTAGGGTAACATCAAACTACGCTTAACCTGGTAGCTAGCCTTACCAGGTTGGGAGAGGGATTTCTCCTTGTCAATCTCAGAAAACATGGCCAATGAAGCTTGAGATGACTGATTTTAGGCTAGGTATGCGTACAAAGGTGTTTGATTGAATTTGATGATGTTTTGTTGGCTCAAATGTGAAAGGCAGATTTGGTCCTGGGGAATGAGACTCAGTTTTACAAAGATCTCTATGGGGCAAGGTAGGCAAGTGATTTGGTACTTCAAATTGAGTGAGATGGAGAGGTTTTAGATAGATGAGGAGTTGAAAAGGGCATGAAGAGCTCAGGGATCCTTTTCAATCAGCTGAAAACATAGATAACTAAGCAAACCCTAGGTAGAGCACTGAATTTTCAATGTATTCTACCTTTATCCTTGTTTGATTTAGTTAAGATGAAATAAAGAGAGATATGGCATACATAAAACACATGTATACTTACAATTACAGAGTAAGACACAATACCAAAGCAAGATGCCACATGAATCCCATAAAGTGCTGCAAACCACTGGTCTATTCCTTAGCTAAACTACTGAAATGAGTATACAATGAAGCTCCAAGATTTCTCAAAATTCCAACCCCTACACTATGAAATTCATAAAATATATACATTTTCTCATCCTTGTACTAAGGGAATTGAGCTCAACCATTTTCTTCAAAATAGAATCAGTTACATTAAACTTGGACCGAATTTCTGAAAATAGGTGTTGAAAATGAACTCGTATCTCCTAAAACATAGCACCTATTACACAAATGAAAGAGGTTTTTGTATATAAGGTCACGTTGGAGAAAAACCTCTCTCAAATTTGGGAAATTCGTTTCCAGTTGCTCGCAATATGTGCCACAAAATAATCTCTAAAACAGAAAATCATTAAAAATTTAAATCTGTGAAAATGAGCTGTAAAGATCTAGTCACATATAAAAATTCACGAAACCTGTGAATAAACTGAAAGCGGTTTTTGTTATATGGCTCGTGTTTAACAAAAATATCCTTGGGTTTTACAAAATTACTTTCCATCTGTTGTAAAATGGCACTACACTAAAATGACTAAAACAGTAAAAAATATGAAAATTTTGCTTTGTTTTAATGTAGGCTAAAAATATCACTATATATCTCCCACATAGTAGCACCTGTGCATAAAATGAAGGATTTTTTTGTTATTTGGTATGTGATGAACGAAAACCTCTTTCATTTTTGAAAAATTCCTTACCATAATTTCAGAAACTGATTCTGTACTAAACTTGTCATTGTGTGCAGCAACTGACCTCAAAACATCCAAAACCAAGAATCACTCATTCATTTCGATCATATCTTCTAATTTGGGAGCTGGTTATGGGAGTGTGATATACCGTTGGAAATTTTTTTCCGAGCTTCTTCTGATGGATACACTTGTGACATGTTTTGTGCTGAACATCATGTGCAAAACATCTAACAAAACCAGACATAGTAAGAGCTCATGTTGATCCCTGGTGACAGGCTGTGAAGACTGGAACTAACACACAGAAGCTGCACAGATAGTCATCTAAGCCAGGGAGGATGACTCTTCATGTGAAGAATCGCCAGTCTGCAACAATAGATGATTTTCTGTCCTATGTACATGAAAATGAATTTATAAAGTTGAGCATGGGAATGCCCACCTCATCTAGATCATGAAAATAATATGATGATGATGTATTGTATTGTATCTTATACAAGTCACCTTCCAGTTCAAATACCTCGGATCCTCATGATAAAGCATTTCACCCGACATCAAAAGATTTACGACCTCATGCTTTAGGGGGCAACTTTTATAGACATATTTAGGCACTACAACCCCAAACTCATATGTCCATAAACCAAGGGCTCTTTAACCCCTAAAAGTGTTATTTCATACCCTAAAGGATCATGGTCAACTGATTACATCTTTTCCCAGAAGTTACACCTGAAAAACCACTCAGAATTGGGAAAAACTGGACCATACTGACTGCTCCATGGTCAAGGTGCTATGTATACTAGCTGTTACACTAGTCAGGTGCGATGCATACTAAAAAGGCCTTCTGTAGGGTGAGATGAGTGAGAATGGACAAATGACAGAGACAGTTTGCTAAGTGGAAACTCATGGAATCTTCTAGAAACTTCTCCCATGACACTTGCCTCTCTGAATTCGCCCAGGGATGAGTAAGAGATCAATGAAATATCCAAGTGGAACCAATAACTATCAGTGGAATGACACTAATCAAAAACCCAGAACTCACTCACACCCTTGCAAGACATCTATAAATGGATCCATCCTCTGAGAGATCTGGAGGCTGGAATTTTGTATTTTGTAAGGAAGTGTTGTTGGTTTATCTGTGAGAAGAGCCATTGTATTGTTGGGTGATCTTGCTTTTCATGAGGTGAAGAGGGCTTTGATGCTGGGAGGATGATGTTGGATTAGACAGCTTGGTTGTAATCCTCTCTTCTACTATTAATAAATTTATTTGAGTTTTCCTCCATATAATCGTGTATTTGTGAATCTTGTTATTTGTGAATGCAATTGTATGGTCAATTAATTTCTGATTCTGCATTGTTTATGATATTATAGATCGAGATGCTTTGATGGTGTTTTGTTACTTTGACTCTACAGATATTCTCTGAAGCAGGACAAGTAGGAGAGGAGTGGAAAGCTCTATCAAGGGAGAGAAAAATCAAGCAAGGAGCCAAGCGAAAGATCCAGGTTGGTCCCCTTTTCTTCTCTCTTATCTATTATACATAAATGAAATCGCAAATTGCTTTGATTATTTGTTTCCAAGATAGCTACCCGTCTTAGTGGGACTAGCAGATCGAAAAGACACTAGTTTTCCCGGAAACAGTTGGTACCCAAGATATATCTTTAAATCATTCAAATGATGCCCAAACCATATCACCAAATGGGACTCATACAACAAATGGTGTGAGGTCTAATTGGTACTTCACATTAGGGAGATCCCCTTACAATGTTGGTGGCATCTAGAACCGTCAACATTTATGGCACTAGAAGGAGGGCCAGATGAAAAGCTGAGCCTGTGCAGTTTGTTTGAATATCTTACCTTTAATGGCTTCATTCCAAATCATAATCCTGAGGTTTTTTACTAAAGCTTTAAATATTTCAATCCCCGTGGACTTTTTACATAACTTGTCACATCTTAAATTCAATGGAAAGGGTACGACAATTGTCCTTGATTACTTGATTGAATTCATTCAATTTGTTTTTTCGAGTGCCATTTATTCTGAAGAAATTCATGCACGGTTGTTTACCCTTACATTCAATGGTTGTGCGAAGCAATGGCACTACTTTCTATCCACTACTTCTATTACATCTTTTAAGCATTTCATTAGTGAACTTTGTCGCATATTTGAGAAGTAGAATATCAAGATTTTATTAATGAAATCGAACAACTTAGAATGGAACCCAATGAATCTCTTGAACATTTCGCTGATCGATTCCTTCATCTTTGCTATAAGTTCCTAGATGAGGATGTGGAATAGTAGTTATTAGATGAGAAATTTTGTTTCTTAGTCCAGATGTCAATGAAATATTTGGAATCTGATTCCTCATGTCCTCCCGATCCAAAATAATTTCACATCTCGAGGAAGAACTGAACCTACGTTTTGTTCCATTCCCTCCCCCTTTTGATGTTTCATGTTTTGAACCTCAACCGATCATTAATATAGAAGATCAATTCACGATGAAGAATTGATTTTCTTTTCACATCTTTCCCCTGATGGTGATTCATTTGATTTTATCAATCAACCATCTTCTAATCTTGATACTTTTCCAGTCGATCCTTTCCTCGTTAATCAAATTGAACCCTTGGATGATCATGACCCTGATGATTTTCTCCTCTCTGAATTATACGATCATGATTGTTCAAGAAATATGGATGAATATTTGTTCTTACATGAAGATTTTGATTTGCAGCAATTCCAAGTAGGGAAAATTGTAGGGGCTAATATTCGCAAGTGGGCTAATTTTCCATGCTTTTTCCAAAAAAAATATTCGCCAACTTCCGTTATTTCTAAAAAAGATTCACCCAAATTTTATAGTATAAAAATATTTTACCTTGTAAATTGCCAAAATTTATAGGGATTATATAAAATCATTATATATTTGATTATTTTTACAAAAATATCACCAAATTTTTTATAGCTTGCATATTAAGGTCTAGTAAGATTCGCCAAGGTTTCTAAACTTTAAAAAAGAATTCCATCCTTAAAATTTTCTCTGATTCCAAGTGGAGTCTAACGAAATTATCAATGATTTTATTTTAGGTTTATCTCCATTTGATCAAGAAGATGACTTGCATATCATTCAAGATTTTTGTAATAAATCTTGAAAATCTATCTTCCTCTGAATTGCATGATTTAAATATCTAATCTTGTTTTGATAAGCAACTGACCGTGTTTTCCAAGATTGATTATCATTTTTGTCAATATTCAAGCTAATTTAGGTGAGTAGGATACTTCACCCTACGCTAATGGTTATGTCAAGTTCTTGTCACCATGACGATAATTGTGAGTTTGGTCATTTTATGATTGTTTTACAAAGTTTTATCATTCAGGACACCATATGGGATGTTGACTCTCTTCTAAGGGATGCTTATTTTATCCACATAAAATTATTCAACCCCTAGGGGAGGAGATTTAATGTGACTATTGATCTTCCACCACTACATCCCATCTCAAGCAAATCTCTGATCTGTAATGTAGAAACAAGGAAGAATATTAACAAATCTTTTCCATCATCCATCAAAGAATCTTATGTGAACGGAAATTTGGATTATGTTCAACCTAATAATGTGGTTTATGACATGGTTATGTCCTTATTCAATCTTTCTTGTTTATCTTTCCCTATTCGTTGTTTCAATGATCCCATTACGTACTCATTAGAAGAATCTTAGAAGTCTGGACCCATGTAACATGGTTTGTACTTGCATGCTTTTCGAAAAGTCTTGTATGGTCATAGTCCGGGTAGTTTTTGTTTTTGTGGGGTTTGTTTCTTGGAGAGAATTTGAGTGTAATACGCCATTGTGGTTGCACTTTCTCTTTCCGTAAGTTAGGGTGGATGTTTCCATGGTTTCTTTTGTTCACTACACTGCCTTTTGTTTTGGTTCTGCATGATCACATATTCTAGTCTAAAGGTTAGGAGTTACTCCTATGGATGCATTGGAAATTTCATTTCACATGAACGACCACCACCCACTTTGTTTAGGTTAGGTTAGGACATGTTGCACATAGTTAGATGCATTTCATTCTTTCTGTGTATTTTCATCTTCCATATTTCGATTGAATTCTTTTTTTTTCTTTATCTTTGAATAAATTCGGTTTTGAGCTTTGCGATGACATGACTAATATTTTGTAAGGCAGGTTGTAGTACTACGCAACCCTTAGGTTATCTATTACCCTCTTCCTTGATTTGGTTTATATTTGTCAAGTCAATGATTTTTCGATCGAAAATATGATCCTTTAGTCAGGAAGTTGTAATAAAACCATGAAGCTTGCATCTATTTAGGATTCCCATTCCTGCACTAGGTCTTGTTTATGAATATGTACGTTTTCTTGCTTATCTATCTGTGTAGAGTAAGATAAGGGGAAAACTTTTAGCGATCAAAGCATTAGAGGTCTAAAACCTATCTCTTAAGGATCAAACTACTCTGCTCTCAATAATTCAAGATCCCTCTTCTACTCGTAAAGAAATAAAAATAATAATAAAATTAAAAAAATGAAAAACAATTAAAATAAATAAATAAGTGCCTATGCATAGTTCTATGAAAAAGAAAAGAAAATATAAAAAGTGAAAGAAGAGAAAGGCTTCCTGCGAGGGGAGGTCAAGAAAGCAACTTTGTTGGGGTATTGTCCAGGTTTGCTGGCAGTGAAGCAACACTTGTGTTCCTAAAGCGAATTTTTCGGGGTACTGTCTAGGCTTGTTGGCAGTGGAGTAATGCCAAAGATGTAAAACTCACACTCTGATTGCCTTTAATTCACCATATTATATTACCCTTACTTACATCGACAGGATAATGATACAACTTGTTGTATTTTTGTTTTATGCCAAGTAATGGAACAAGAGACTATATATTTAACTGGGTAAGCGTGGGGAGCTACAGTAACCCATTGATTGAATCATTACTTCCTAAAGAAATGAGACTCTGTGATTACAATGAAACCATTTTATAAAAACTAGGGTTCTCTTAGTGTCTCACCAAGTGTTGTTGCTGCGACAACGATGCTCCATTTTTTTTTTTTCCTATGTCAATTTTGGAGCCTACATTAACTTTCGTTTGAAGCCCCCTTCAGTCATCAATTATCTATGTGTTTTCTCCTAGTGTCACATCCTCCTAGGTCAATGTTTCTTAAGCGTCGTCACCTAACCATCAAAAGGGTTTGAGTTATTTAGTTCTTGGTTAGGTGAACTCATGATCTTTCTCAACTTCTAAAATTACCTTATCACCATGCAGACACTTGTAAAGCACACAAAAGAATGAGAATATCAAACAAAAAGCAAGGAAAATACTTAGAAAAGAAAAAGTGCACTCAAATTTGTTGAATACATTCACTCAAATTGAGTGCACTCCTTCACGCTGAATAGATGCACCCTCCATGAGCACAATTCTTTGTGTCGAAGGCATGCACCCTTCCTAAGTGCATGCATGAGCCAAACTTATTGCATGTGGGTGCACTCTTAGAAAATATGATCCCACTTAAATTATTTAACTAACCCATTCACTTGATGACAAGTGACACTCATGCATGAATCAATTTTGCATGTTAACCTCTTTAAATCAACTCAGTTAATCATTCTTCTTTCATAATAATTCCATCTGAGTTGGGCTCACAACTGAGAATCAAGAATCTCTTCATCAACTAATGTAGAAAGCTTTTGCATGTCAAATATTTCCATTGTATTTGATTTGGATTGGATCATTATATTTTTTTTTCATCCATCTTGATGCATTTTGAGTGGAAAAAGTGGAGGAATCAACTCAGGAGACCGTTTTTACTGGTGGGACCCAATTGGGCAAAACGAGGTCTGAAACCTTCTGGGAACATTTTGAGGCATCAAACGAAGTTTTCTGGGAGTAAAACTTTTCTGCTAATACACAACACCTTTTCATTCTATTCTACATAGATATCTTTCCAACAGCGCAAGAATCTTGTCAATCAAAGTATGTATGCAAAAGTTATGCCACTCAGAAGTTGACCTTACTGTTTTCACACCTATAGTTCGAGAGGATGTCGTGTCAACCCCCATTATTCATGGAAAAGGATCTATCCACGTGTTTGTGATGTAAAATACTCTATAAGAGTCTATATTGTAACTCTAGTTAAGAGTTGATGTAGTCAAACTTAACTACTAGTAGGCTATTGGGTTGTGTTATAACTAGTCCACTAGGAGGAAGAGGCATTCCATTCTTTCGAGAGCATTTTGTTCCACAGTTGAGAAAAGATAGCCAGGAGAGATATGAGGTAGAGCCCACATAGAGGATTTGTGCATTGTAGCTTCCCACAAGCCACACACATTACTTCTTTGTACATGCAGCCTTATTTTCTAGACAGTGGAAGAGAGCAAAGTGGCCTCACCTTCTAGCTGGGTTTTCTCCCGAAAAGGTTTCCCAGAGCATATCTTGTGTCATATATGTGTGTGTGAGCTTATTTTTTCGTTCTCTAATTTTCTATATAATTTCCATTCACATGCATGCACTAATTAGAATTAAATTTACAGATCTAGAAGTTTAATAAAACTATAATAGTGTAAAAAACCAGAATTTTAATATATTATTATCAGATCTTTTGTGACGAATTGTCCAGTGGAATATCCATGACAGTTTATGGATCAACATTTCATGATCTCACTATCATATCTTTATTTTCTTGCAGTCAGTCCTTTATTTTTCAATTTGTTTGCTGGCGTTTATGCTGAATCTACATGTTGCAAGTGTTAACCTTCTATCGCATGCAGAAACTCTTCACATTCTTAAAAGCTTTCATCTTACACCATGCATGCGGAAATAACTATAAAGCTTTGCAAATCTTTCTATTCCATGTCTTAGCATCAATTTATGATTTTAAAACTTGTTTATGAGCTTCCAATAGGTGGACCACACTTCTTGAGCTCAAAGTCCGATCAACCTAAAAAATTACACCTTGTTCGATCAAGTTTTCCTCAAGAGCGCACTTCTTCATCACGAAGGAATACACCCTCTCTTGAGCACATGAGCGCATCATGAAGGAATGCACCCTCTCTTGAGCGCATGAGTGCATCATGAAGGATTTCACCCTCTCTTGAGTGCATGAGAGCGTCATGAAGGCACAAAGCATATCCATTCATCCCTTTAGCAAGTGACAATGCACACTCCTTTGCCTTGAGCACATGGGTGAATTGTGAAGGCCTGAAGCCTTGTTAACCTTCTCCTTCATCCATTTGGAGTGAAACAGTGTTCGCTCCTTGTCTCCTTGAGAACATGGGCACATAGGGAAGACCCAAAGGCCCCTTATTCCATCCCTTTGACCCTTCAGGGTGTGACAATGTGCTCTAGTTGATTTTTCCCCTTGCTTGAGCGCATGAGTGAACTACAAAGCCCCAAATGACCTTGCATGTCCCCTTCGTGCTTTGCACGTGCCCCCTCCTAGTTTTCATGCCGATTTTCACATGCATGTAAGTTATTTTATGCCATCATTCATATTTTTTTCATGATCTATCATGTGTGATGGCTCTTTGTACGTGACTTACATGTATTAGTGCATAGTTAGGTTATTTTAAGCTAATATTGTAACGATGAGTGTGTTTCCCCAAACATGTGTTCATTCTACAAGTATTACCACTTTCTCATCATCTGTTGGAGACATGCCTCCTCACAAAGTGACCTCCAATGAAATTTCAGAAGTAAGCACCGATGAACCTGTGGGAGTTACAAGGCCTACTATTTCAATATATACAAATACTCAATTCTTTATCAATAAGAATACATAGGTCACATGGAGAAAAATATACAACACATTCATGCAGGAGAAGTTTCCCGGGGACATAGAATATTTTCATGCATATATCAACATCAATAAATATAGGATGCACAAGATCACATTCAGATTCCTAGTCATGCCATGTGCATAAGTAATTGAATGGATCATTATGCATATGGATGATTATCACATACTGTTATGCAGTGAGAGTGGCGGTTTGCTAGCCACCTATTATGGTGAATACATGCAGACATACCATAAGATTCTCAAGCCCACTGAATATGAAAATGAAAAATTGTACATGAGATGGGCAACCCTTGACACTACTGATGTTATTAAAACAAGGTGCCGAGGGCCTGCCAGGTTTTTCCATCGCCCATATGTAGTTTATCTGATAAAGATTCTTAGAGATGTCTATTGGTACTTGATAGCCATGTATTTTCGGTTATATGGGCTTAAGAATACTGATGTTTTCCAAGAGATTGGATATACACGCTCAATTTATTAGTTACCCGTGGGAGAGTTTTCAATTGGGAGGATATACTATCATTTGAGTTGCAGTGTTAGGTCAGGCAAGAAAAAGCATCTTACGGGTGAACCAAGCACCAAAATTCTACATATCTTCATTTCTATTAGACGAAGTATGTGCACCATATGCGTTCCCAGGAATGAACTAGAATTAGACTCGTGAGGATAAGTTCCTAGTTTACTTCTACCAGAGAGTGTTATGAGAAACAAGCTTCAAAGGGGTATGTGAAAAAATAGCTAAACACTTATTTGCAGTTATCTTTCACATGATTTTCGATATCAATCCTCCTTGCATGACCGAATAGGTAAAGGAGTCACTTCGAGATATCATAGGATGGCTTGAAGCTCTAGAGGGTACATACATCAGGTGCTTCAGTTGTTAGATATCTCCTCATCTTATGCCATGATATGTGACTAATAAAGTGGTCATGTAAGAAGTTGCCAATCAGCTAGACAAGGGATTGTCAGGAATTCTCCACAGGAGGAAGAAAGCCCCTTGGCCTATCTTTCCATTGAGTATCATATTGTATGAATTAAAGAGTCATAAGGTGATGTAAAAAAAGATACAAGAGCTATAACATCTAGATTTTTCCACTAAATACTTCCATGGATATCATCCTAGGTGAATTTTCGGGCAACATTGCCAAAGGACCAGTCAAAATATGGGGTACTCATCAATGTCCACAACAGAAGATGAGAAGATAAATAACTGGTATAATGCCAACATGAAGAAACATCCACTAATTGAGACTAGTTCACCCCATGATCCACCATCTCAAGACTTGCAAGTGCAATTGGAGGAGGAGATAACATCTCAATCAAGGAAACTATATCCCAAGAAAAGGATCACATATTCTTCGATAGGCAAGAGTAGTAAGAAATGAAAAGTTGATACCTTAAACTCAGGAGCTACCCTACTAGAGGGGAGAGAGAAGAAGAAGAAGAAGAAGAGATGAAGAGTCAACATAATGAGTTGTTGTAGAAGCAACAAGCAAAAGAAGAAGAAGAGAATACGATGATAGAAGAAGAGAAACAAAGGAAGTCCCAGGAGGAAGAAGCAACGCAAAGATTGGAAGAAGAATGGTTGACTCAAGAGTTGGAAGATGAGAAGTTCGAGGAAGAATATACCATCCAACCAATCGAAGAAGAACGTAATACTCCATGAGAACAGCCTCTCACATGTAGTCATATTCCATTTGGAGAGATGGGGATGACACCTCCACCAACCGATAGGGTCATGGATGTATGCAGAATAACGTTCGATCAACTGAAGAAGAGGATCGTGCAAAAAAGGCATAGATATTTCTCAAAGGATCCTCAAAATCTAGTCTTAGTGTCTATAGATAAGGTGATCACTGGCAACACTAGAAGAAATTTGAGGGTAGTCATGGCAGAAAACATTGCATTCTGTACAGTGGCATAAGATAACTCTAAGTATTTGTTGAACAAGAATGCTAGGCTGAGAAGAGAACTTGTTGTAGTGAAGAAATAGGAAAAACATCTTGTGGTGGAGATTGAGTAGTTGTCATCATAGAACTTCAACATCGCATAATGGAAGTCAAACATGGAAGAAGAGATGTGGCCAATGAAGGATACCATGGTGCGCCTATATGATGATATGATACTGATACAACAGGTCATGGATCCTCTCATTGGCATTCAAAAGAACGCATAGGAAGTGGTGAAACTCCTGAAGATAGAAAATAGAGCAGTTGATCAGATGCATGAGTGGACTGCCAAATACCTAGATGCTCTACCACATTTGGAAAAAATGGATAAAATTGTTATAGAAATAGACATGGTTCAGTTGAGACTCCACCTACATAATTACTCACATCTTGAAGTAGATGGTTAACACTATGGCTACATACAATAGAATTCATAATGGGTTTGAGTCTCTAACACATAAACATGAGATGTTTTCCATTAGATCCCTTGAAGCAATCATAGGCAGAGAAGTCACCTTCCAGGAGATCAGGGAATATATTGAACAAGTTAAGTGGGAAACAGAACAAGAAGGCTTGGAGGTAACCAAATAAATTAGTCAATAGTATGCCTTTCCACCAGTCAAAGCACACATGGAGATCTCATGGTCATGGAACAATGTACAATCAAGATCCAAGGACATACTAGTGGAGGCATTGGAGGTGAAGATGCACTGCAAAGGGGACTTGCCAACTCGGAACAAAGCTATCGAAAAGGAGTTCAAAGCATGGAAGACTTAAATTACAAGTGAAATCGTGATGAAGAAAATGATTTACCATTTGAAAATTTTTGTCCCATTGTCATTTTTTTCTTATTGGGCCATCGTCTCATTTGTAAATTGTCTTATGCGATAAATGTTATGTAATGAAGTCCAAGGGACATATGTGGAATATGAAAAGAACACATTGGAATGTAATGAGTCACGTATATAATATGAACATTGATAGAAGTCAAAGAGTCATGAGGAAGCTCAAAATTCATTGTCCATCATTATAAATAACTCCTCACAACTCAAGCAAAGGGCTTTTGGAAGGATTTAGATTCTAGAGGTTTTTCCTTGGATTCTCTTGTAATACATAGGAGATAGATCATTCTTTGGAGAAACAAGTTATGGCTTCATGTTCCACTATTGGATACAATGTTTCATTCATGTAACAATGTACTTGGGATCTTACACTTTTAATCAAAATCTCAATGAGCTGAAATTCCTTCATACATGTATCATAGATGTAGTTGAACTATTTTGGTTATGTTTATGGTATATGTTTCTTTATTTACATACTAAGTTAATGAACTAATTTGTTGCTCAGTTATGACTATTATTCAATGAACGTTATTATTCTTTAATGATTCTTGTTTACTATGTGGATATGTAGGTATTCAACAAGTCTTTCTCTTTATTCTTGGGGACTAGCCATGGAAGTCTCCCTCATATACCTTACCCTAGAGGTCTCACAAAGTTGGCATTCTTTCTGCCCCAAAGCAGTGTGTGTTATCTTGTGTTGGTTGGTACCCAAGGCATATCTTTAAATCATTCCAATGGTGGTCGGACCCTATGAATGGATTGGATTCCTACACCAAATGATGTGAGGAATAATTGGGACTTCAAATCGGGGAGATCCCCTTACAATGTTGGTGACATACAACACCATCAATAGAGGGTTAAAAAAATAAGGCTTGATTAGGAGGGAAAAATAAACGTCATCAAGGCTCACAATAGGCCTTCAATGTGTGCTTGTGCACTCAAGAAAGAGAAATATAACACAAGGGAATAGGGCATAGCTTCAAAGCACGAAGGATAATCATTTCTTGGTTCAAGATGTGCTCATGTGCTTAAGGAAGCTAAGGATGGTGCAAGGGAACACACCGAAGGGATGAAGGGGCCTGGATTCAAGCCTTCCAAGTGTGTTCATGTGCTCAAAGACCAAAGGATGGTGCAATGATGCACACCAAAGGGTCGAAGGGGTTAGGCTTCAAGCCTTCGTAGTGCACTTATGATCTCAATAGGAACTAGGAGGGAACATTTATTCGAGTCGAAGGTGTGCACTCAAATGAAGGATTCATACTTTGTGATTGTGCCATGCACTATTTAAGAAAAGGATGAAAGCTTCATGCTTCAAGAGTGTCACATGCACTCAAAGGCTTTAGGCTTCAAGAGTGTGCCATGCACTCAAACGGAAGGATGAAGGCTTCGTGCTTCAAGAATGCATCATGCGCCTTAAGGCTTCATGCTTTGAGAGTGTGCCATGTGCTCTAAGGGAAGACTTCATGATTTGTGAGTGCGCCATGTCCTCAAAAGATTTAAGCCATAGGTGTACACCATGCACTCAAAGGATTCGTGATTCAAGAGTGTGACATGGACCTTTTAAGATATAAAAAAACATTCATTTTTCTGAAGTGTGATTCATTGTTTCGAAGTGTACTCAAAGGGTCCTTGTTGTTTTGAAGTGTTCTTTTTCACTGAGTGTTTGAAGTGCACTTCATTGTTTCAAAGTGCCCATTTGTGTTTGAAAGTGTCCATTGTTGTTTCGAAGTGAATAGACGCTTGGGGGGGCACAATTATCTCCAACAATGGCTACCTGTTTGTCTGGAATGCACTTTTCACTGAGGGAGGAAGCATAAGTCTAGGTGACTTATCCTTAGGAAGTACTACTGCACTGTGAGAGGGAGGAGACCTTATAAAATACTTAGTGCAAAAGTATGGAAGGAAGATAAGTTAATGAGGGTCGTGAATAAGTTATGCTCATCACCTAGTAAGAGGGTTAATGCCTTTAGAATTTTCACTGGGTTGAAGGACGAAGAAGAGATCTCAAAATGGTTAAGTGTGGGACCGACAAAGTAGGAGAAAGAAATGCATCCTAACACGACTCAAATGTATACCATGCACATAAATTCCGTCAATACAATCCAACACAATTCATAGGACTCATGAAAAGAAATCACACCTTAAAACAACAACAAAGTGACACCTATTTCTAAGTGCAATAGTTGAAACGACAAATTACAACACTTAGAACACAAGTTACGATAGTAGTGATGACTGTGGCCAAAAGGCATGTTAAGCTATAAGAATGTTTCTAGAACATATTCCAATGATATGTATGATCCTATAATGTAGAAGAGTGCACCATAACTAACTTTGGTGATGTGAAAACGTGTGACACATACATGAATGAAATCAACAAAAGAGACACCTCTAAGAGGAGGAAAACATGAAGATGACACTTCAAAATCAAAACGACCTTGAAATCAAAACATGCCAGAGTGAAGATAACATGAAAACTCCACCTATTAAAGTGAAAACAAGAAAAAGAAACACTTGTGAAATCAGAAGTGCACATAAGCGACAGTTGAGAAAACTATCTGTGATAAAAGTACAAACACAACCAAAATGCGGGAGTTTGCTGATGAAAGTGTGGACTGACTGTCATCATGAGTTGAAAATCGCACAAGAATTGTCTTGATGGATGGTCCTATGCCTTTTCAAGTTTGCATAAATGAAGTGTTCTCATCGACTCATCAAAGATTGTGCATCTTAGTGCAAGTGTCTTGAAGACTTAAACACTTTTCAAAACATAAAACAACCATGCAATAACCATAAAGTGAAAATTCATAAGATCCTTAGTAGGCTCCAAAATTCAAGCATGAGAAAAATTTTGGAGGTTTTTGATCACAACAATAACACTTTGCGACACATTAGTAGAACCCCAACTACTTTGTTTAGGTTTAATTCTCTAAGTGCAGGGTCTCAATATTTCAGGAAGTATTGATTCATCTTGTGGGTTACCTTGGCTTCCCTACTTAACCCATTTAGATATATGGTCCCCTCCATTCTCTCACTCAATTGAACACATATCAAGGTTTTCCAAATCACAAATTTTTTGATCTAGGAAAGGGTAATATGTGCGGTCAGTTTAAGATATGCAGAGTATGAGTTTCATATCTAATGTTTCTCTACTAGCAACAGGCCTAGACAATACCCCAATAGAGTCATGACAATATCACAAGCATTTATTTGTTTCCAGTGAGCCTAGACGGTACCCTGGTGAAGAAACTTGCTTCACCTCCCTGTGTAGGAAGCCTTTCTCTTCTTTCACCCTTTATTTATTTATTTGTTTAACAGGATTGTGCTTTGGCACTTATTATTTTCAATGGGTGGAAGAGAGATCCCAAATTATTGAAATAAGAGGAGGTTTCCCCTTCATATAAGTATTTATATAAACTCTGATTTTGGTTTACTCGCTTTTGATTTTCCCCTTACCTTTCTCTAGTCGATTGGATCAACAAGAAAAACACTATTTACTTGCAATGCCGATTTAAGGAACAAGGATCCTAGAATAGATATGGGCTTTGTAGTTTGACCGAAGGATTTCATTTCGAGTGAATCATATTTTCCCTTAATACATCATTGAATTAAAGACATGAAAACCCAATATAGAGAAGAGGTAAAAGCCAAGCGTTATGTATCAACATAATTGCCCTTTTCAAGTTTTTCCACATAGTCTTTTGAGCTAAAAGGAACATCTTGCATGTAAAGTCTTAATAATTAAACAATAAAGAAAAGACAAAACTAAAAGTAGAAACAAAAGGAAAAACTAAAAGTAGAAATAAAAGACAAAGTAAATGGAGACTGAATTGAAAATCATCATGTAAGACAAAGATACTAAAACAAAACAGACGCAAAGACTAGAAAGAGACCGGGACAGAAGGTAGGTGCAATTCAAAGGGAGCTAAATGAAACTAATCCTACTCCTAACCTAATAAGCTAGAAGGTTAGGGTTAAGTGTAATGATCTTTCCAATGGAGCCACTGTTGTTTTTCCCGATCTAAAAATAATGTGCAACAGAAAAGATGGAAGCTTGAAAATATTGCACAAAACATTGAAGGCCTTTCTTAAAGGAAGAAAGATGTGTCATATCAGCTAACTTTACCCAACCTTCCACCTTACTTTTTCAATGGAAATCATAAGAAAAAAAAACTTGATGGCTCCTTATGAATATGCTTGCACTTGTATTGTCTTCCTTAGCAAACATCAAGAGAGATTACAACTTAATTTTAGAAAATGGGCTTGATATGTAAGATGCTTCTAACTGATGATATATTGGATCATGAAATTTTAAACATTCCTCTTGATAATGTTGAAATCCCTGAGAGAAATCATTTTCAATTAATGGTGTGGAATGAGGACGATAATCTTGTGAGGGAAATTAAATCTGATCATTTTTAGAAATCTTGCATCATCTTATTTAAGAGTATCTACATATTGAAATGATAAATCATAAGGATCAGTCGATTCAAAACAAGTATGATGAGATATACCAATGGGAACATGATAGATTGAACAACAATTGTCATGATGAGATAAATCGATTAAAGCGTAAGATTCTTGGTCAATAGTGGATGAAGATCAATCCATTTGAAATTTATTAAGAAAATAACACTAAAATTTATTGATATTGAAGAGGATATCTGGTGCCATGAAGAAAATAATCATTATCATAATATTCACAAGAAGGATTAGGAGTTGATTACTTTCAAAAGAATTTGACAGGTATGAATCCTTCGGCGAAAGATAATTTTTAGAATGATCAACTTCATACTGCCTCACTCATCCATGAAAGATATACATTCTGAACCTAAGTTTGATATAAGAGATTTGCATGAAGATAAATCAACTAAAATAAAACCTTCAATCCGATCTGAGACCAAATCTTGAAAGTTAGAAAAACTATGTCTAAAATCCTAAACATCTTTCAAGAAGGAATTTAAATCCAATGATATCATGCAAAGGAAAGAATTTTATAAAAAATATCCAAATCTGATTTGGTTCAGGGTCCCTACCAAAGTTGTAAGAACTTGACATAACCATCAACGAAAGTTGAAGTGCCTCGACTTCCTAGTGATCCTCGAGAATTTCAAGATTTGTGGAATTGCGTTTTGAGGATTGAATCAGATTATGCATGATGTATGGAGGGTTTCCATCAATAATTTCTATAATAAAACTACTATCCAAATGGTAGCCATATACATCACTGATTTGGTTAGAACTTATATCTTCAACAAATAGATTACCCAAGCCATAAGGTTCTCCCAAACAAATCTCATGATTAACTTGAATAGAAGAATTTTGTTCATGTAAAATTAAAAATGATAAGGGATGGAAAGGATACTCAATGATTTCTTTACTTTCCTCTTCATCATGAATGATCTCATCACCATGTGTCAATTCAAAATCCAACTCATTAGATGAAGTATCTCCATCACAAGTTAATGCCTTACAAAAGGTTGAACACAAGGGGTAGTGAGGTGAAGAGGGAGTTCTAATAAGAACATATTCTTTAACTAAATTAGATTCAAGATCTAAATCTTTTGAAACAAAGTTCTTTTGAGAAACCGAAAGATCAAAAGGTGCACTTGGGAAACCATCATTACATACAATAACGAAAACAAAATCAGGAGAATGAAGGTTTTCCGAGACTTTAGATTGATTAGGAAAATCAATTTCATTTAATACATCACCAATATTTTTAGATTAAAGATTAACCAAGTATGGGAGATCATTATATTGACACGAAGGATTCTTAAAAAGAGAAGAAATATAGAAATAATATTGACCTTGCTACTCCTTTACCTATGAAAAGTGACTACCTTGCTTCTGGTTGATACTTGGATTTGGAAGAGACTGGTTAAGCAGATCGAGGGGCAAGGGATCATGAGAAAGAGATAATAGAGGAGGAAAAAAATAAAAGTAAAATTCAAGACCCAATTTATTAGTGTTAATACCATCTAGTGGAATGGATGGTTTAATATTCACTATAGGCTTGATGAACCATTCCAAGGTTTCCTCCGTTGGATTTGAATCATGGAAAGTGGAAGAAGATTGAGGAGATGGATTAGGAGTTTGATTCTTAGATTTACAAACTTCAACATTATCACAAGGAGGCACCCAAATTGGTAGTAGAAAAGGAGGAGGAAAAGGAACAGAAGGAATAATAGGTTCCTCTTCTAAAATTTGAGGTGTCTCACAATTTACGAAATTTGAGAGAACAAGAACATCTGGAGGTTTAGATTCAAACTGGTTCAAAGAGATCCGAACCAAACATTCAAAAAAATTATTAAATAAATCCCAATCCATATCTTCTTCAAGAAATTCATAACATAAGTGAAGGAATATATTAGAAAAATACTCAATTGATTCATTAGGCTCCATTATAAGTCAATTAATTCTTTTATAAAAATCTCGATAATCATACCCATCAAAATCTTGATGAAGCTCCATAAGAAATTGACCAAAAGAATGAAAGGAGGAAGATGGTAAGGTATGATTCCATCAATTAACACGACCTTCAAGAGTGAGGGTGAAGAGAATACACATAAAATCTTCATCATATATTTTAAGATATTTATAAAACCCAAGAAAATCATTTATGTTTTTCAACAAAAATGTACTAGCCTCACCATCAAACCTCAACAATTTCTACAAAGATTGAAAGTTTACCAAAATATAGGTTAGAAAACACTCTAGGATTATGATTTGAGAATGAGTCATTAAAGACAAGAGATTCAACAAAAAATCAAAGGGTAGAAATTGTCATCTAGCCCTCCTACTAGCTCAAACATTTTGATGGTGCTAGATACCGCCAACATACAAGGGGTCTCCCTGATGTGAAATCCCAATTAGACCTCACACCATTTGGAGTAGGAGCCCCATCTGAAGTATTGGCCTAACCACCATAACACAAAGGTTTGTCTTGGTTTTAATGGATAAGATAAGAGATTATACACATAAAAATTTAATAAAAAAGTAAGTTGACATGGTGAAACACCGATTGCAATGTGTAAAAGGAGACCTTCAAGAGCAGGAGACAAAAAGTGAGTCTCTAGAGGGAAGTGATATTACTAACATAAGAGAGACATACGATAACATAAAAATATTCATTAGTGAAATAGTTCACATAGTGATTCTAACGAAAATGCAACACAAATTCAATAGGATAAGTGCCAATGACACCAAAATAGCTCAATTTATCTAGTACATATGAACAAAACGTATACTGTAAACATCCCAAGAATAGTCCTAAAACATTTGCGATACATGCATGAAAATGTGTTGGCTCGTTGAATTTCAATTAGGTGAAAGATCCAAGTACACTTTTACAATGATGAGACACTAGTTCTAGTAGTGGAACATTAATTCACTTCTTGCCTCTCCAAAGAATATTTTCCTCTCCTATGCCAAGTAGAGAAGCCAAGACTAGATCTCCAAATATTAAGCCTCCAAAAGCTATTTGCTTGAGTTATGAGGTTGCTTTTATAATAAGGGAAATGACATTTCATATCCCCATGACTCTTGAATTACCCTGATTAATCTTTGAATTATAATGCTTCCTTTAGACTTCTAAACAAATCTTGAACTTCTAATGACTTTTGGACTTCTGCTAAAGACATTTTTTCCATATATGACTAAGTGACTTTTCATATTCCACATATGAATCTTGGACTTCCACACATTACATTTTGTCCTTTTATTGAGAATAAATAATCACTTTCCACATGATGATGTGGCATGCCAGATGGACACATATTGAAATTTATTATGATACTTTTACAAGTCACAACTTGATATAATGACATGTACTTCATGATGAGATGTCAATGCCAAGATGTCTTCCTTGTTGTTTGATCTTGCATTCTTGATGATAAATTTTATCTATGATTCATCATCATGGAAGATATTATTTTTCACTTATCTCACCCTCTAAAGGGTCTTTGATCAACATCAGAATCCTTTTTTTCATCATGCAATGTCTTCTTTTTTGTCTTGTTCCATGATCTGCTTCATGTCTTCATGATTGTTCTTATTTGTGTGTCTTCTCTATAAGTTTTATTTCTTAATATTATTTACTATCTTCCTTTAGTATCACCTTTTCATGCTAAGATAGTACTCCTGCTAATGAACATCATTCATGGCAAGGAAAAGTCAGCCTCAAAACATACATTCTATCACTACCTAGCACATGGAATGATCAACTCATGATAGTACTATGAGAGGGTTAAAAGAAGAAGGATTGATTAGGAAAGTGTTATCAAACCCATCAAGGCTCACAAGAGGCCTTCAAGGTGCCCTTGTGAACTCAAGCAAGAGAGATAAAATTCAAGGGTGCAGGGCACCATTCCAAAGCACAAAGGAGAATCATTTGTTGGTTCAAGATGCACTCATGTGCTTAAGGAAGCTATGGAGGGTGTACGGGTGCACACCGAAGGGATGAAGGGGTCAAGATTCAAGCCTTCCAAGTGAACTCATGCACTCAAAGAAAAAAGGAGGGTGCAACAGAGCATACCAAAAGGTCAAATGGGTTAGGATATAAGCCTTTGTAGTGTGCTTATGCGCTCGAGAAGAACTAGGAGGGTTAAATTATTTGATTCAAAGGAGTGCGCTGAAATTAAGTCTTCAGGCTTCATGATTGTGCCATGTGCTCTTTAAGAGAAGGATGAAAGGTTCGTGTTTCAAGATTGTTCCATGCACTTAAAGGCTTTAGGATTCAAGAGTGTGCCATGTGCTCAAAGGGAAGGATGAAGGCTTCATGCTTCAAGAATTCACCATTCACCTTAACTAGACTTCGTGATTTAAGAGTGCACCATGCGCTCTAAGGGAAGGCTTCGTGGTTCATGAGTGCACCATGTGCTGAAAAGCATAAGTCTTTAGGAGTGCACCATTTTCTCAAAGGATTCATTCTTCAAGAGTGCATTGTGGACATTTTAAGAGAGAAAGGATCCTGTGTTGTTATGAAGCATGCTTCGTTGTTTTGAAGTGTGCTTAAAGGGTCCTTGTTGTTCTGAAGTGTGAGTTTTCACTAAGCATTTGAAGTGCACTTACTTTTTTCAAATTATGCTTCATTATTTTGAAGTGTTATTTGTTGTTTCAAACTGCGCACAGGCTTTGGGGGGCACAATTCACCCCAATAGTGGCTACTTGTTCATCTAGAATGTGATTTTCATTAAGGGGAGGCAACACAAGGCTAGGTGACTTATCCTTAAGAAGTACTAATTCATTGCAAGAGGGAGGAGACCTTAGAAAAGTTTTAGTGCACAAGTATTGGAGGAAGATACATAAATGAGGCTCATGAATAAGTTGTAGTCATCACCTAGTAAGAGGGTTAATGCCTTTAGAACTTTCATTGGGTTGAAGGAAAAAGAAGAGATATAAAAATGGATAAGTGTGGGACCAATAGAGTAGGAGATATAAATGCATCCTAACATGACACTAATATGGACGACACATGTAAATTCCATCAATACAATCCAACATAATGCACAAGACTCATGAACAACAATCAAACATTAAAAAAAAAAAAGTGAAACCTATTTCTAAGTCCGACAGTTGAAACGACACATTACAACACTTAGAACACAAGTTACGATAGTAGTGAATATTGTGGCCAAAATGTGCACTAAGATTTAGGAATGTGTCTAGTGAATATTCCAATGATATGTGTGATCCTATAATTCAAAAGAGTGTGGTAGAAATAACTGTGGTGTTGTGCAAATGTGTGACACATACAAGAGTGAAATCAATAAAAGCGATAACTGCGACAAGAGGAGAACATGAAGACGACACTTTGCAAAATGTGAACAACCTCGAAAGTGACACATGCCATAGTGAAGATAACATGAAAACACCACTTATTAAAGTGAAAAAAAAAATCACACTTGTGAAAGCGGAAGTGCTAGAAGCAAAAATTGAGAAAACTCTCCATAATAAAATTACAAACACAACCAAAATGAGGGAGACTGCTAACGAAAGTGCACATTGAATTTCGTCATGAGTTGAGCATTGCACATGCGCTGTTTTGATGGATGGTGCTATTCCTGTTCAAGCTTGCACAAAGGAAGTGTTTTCATGAACTCATCGAAGACTGTGCATGTGGGTGTAAGTGTCTTGAATACTTAAACACTTTTCAAGACATAAGACAACCATGGAGAAACCATAAAGCGATAGATCGATATATCTTCAGTAGGCTCCAGAATTCAAGTGTGAGAAATTTTTTGGAGGGTGTTAATCGTAGCGAAAACATGCACTTGCATAAAATTGTAAAATATGCCCATTAGGATTATGTACGACACCACCATAACTAGATTAGCCTGAATTTCCTTTTGAGGCCCCATCAAAGTTAAGTTTGATGAAGTCTTCCAAAGGGGTGGACTAGAGGGAAGGGGTGGAAGGGAAGAAATTGGGGACAGAGGGAGTCTTCCATAAGTGATTAGAGCAGAGATCCTTTTTTGTTAGAATGAATTTTTTAGGGTGCTTGCATTCCCAATATTTGGGGTACCAAGGCAGAGAATAATTTGTTTCCCTTATTTTATTTAGGATAAATTGCTAAATAAATTCTATGGAGGCCCTGATATTCTTAAATGTTCATATGTTATACTCCTTCAAAATATCGCTTAGGATGAATCCTCAGTTGAGTTTCCAGGCTCTATTAAAAATGGGATTAGTAAAAGGGGAGTCACACCAGAATTGTAGAGTGGAAAGGATAATATTGTGTATTATGTCGGTCTGTTGAAAGAGCATATCAAGGTGGTCCTAGATAGAAGTAGAGAAGACGTAGATGTTGAGAATATGATTAACATTTTCTAAATTGGATATATAGAGAAGACAAATTTAGGGGGCCTCAAAACCACGACTTTGAAGCTTATCCCATGTGAAACTTTTGTTCCATAATAGAAGCCATAAAAAATAGTGATTTTGGGCTAGTGTTTAAGATTCCATATGTTATGCCATTTTCCTTGATCATCCTCATTTCTATTTCTTGTGCAAAGACTGCAAGCTTCAAAGAGTTTAAAATTTCCTGAAGGATGATAACCCCAACAAAGAATATAATCCCCTTCTTCAACCACAATTCTTTTGTTTGTTATTAATTTCATGATAATTATGCTTTTGTTTTGGGAGGGAGGCTCAATCCAATCCTTGCATGAGTTCCAATTTTACCATTGGGAAGTGTAGGGGTGAGTCCCAATAATGTGCAACTAATATTTCCCCCCTAGAGATGAGGGGGTCCCTGGTTGGGCATAATTGTTCATTTTGAGCTAATTTTGGTTAGTGATGGTACAATTCATCCCAAAACAGTGCATTGTTCCCATTTTTGATTTCCCAAAAGCTATGTTCCTGGATAAGGTGTTTGTTTCTTTAAGTAGCCTTCCAAATATCAGAACCTTTGATGTTTCTTTTCATTATAACGAGTTGATATTCTTGGGTATTGGGGGTATGCTTATGTTTCCACATTTTTCTCCATAAAGCCCCCAGGTTTTTTATCCATC
Source organism: Pinus tabuliformis (assembly GCA_031772625.1). Lineage (NCBI taxonomy): Eukaryota > Viridiplantae > Streptophyta > Pinopsida > Pinales > Pinaceae > Pinus > Pinus tabuliformis. Next base: position 160,823,701 of record CM062814.1, on the reverse strand, counting down.
TCCATTAGGTTTTAGCACTTAAGGATATGCTAAGTATTTTTGGATCATGGAGCCCAAGGCCACCCTTTTTTGGGTGCTAGATTTTGTCCCATGTAGCTAGATCCCATTTTTAGTCTCTTTTGGTGCCCCCCCACCCAAGAGGAATTTTCACTAAATAATTATGATATTATTTAGGATAGATTTGGGGGTTGAAATTGTTGAGAGAAGATAGTTGGGTAGGGATTGAATGACACATTTGAGCAATATAAAGTGACCAACTAGACTGAGTGATCTACAAGTCAAATAAGAGAGTTTTACTTCAAATTTAAGAAGAATATTTTCCTATACATTTTTTCAGAGAGGATTTCCCTTTAAAAGGACTCCTAGGTACTTGGATGGAAGAGAGTTACTTTGAAAACCATGCAAATAAGATATGTTAATTTAGACAACTAGTGAGGTATTGAAAAATAAGATTTGAGATTTTTCCATGTTAATGGAGGTTTTTGAAGCATCAAAGAAGTGTTGAAGTATGATTCTAAGAGTAGTGATTTCTTTGATAGTGGGGATTCCCAAGATAAGTGTGTTGTCCAAAAATTGTTGGTGTAAAGAAGAGAGATCATGAGAAGCAAAAGGAAGACCTTTTAGCTAGCCAAGTTGAGGGTTGGGTTGATATATCTGCCTAGCCATTCAACCAAGAGGAGAAAGATGTAAAGTGAAATGGGGTATCCTAGACTAATACCCCTTGAGGGGATAAAAGTGGGAGAAGGAGACCCATTAACTAGGATGGAGAATAAAGTTTTGGAAATGAGGGCAAGAACCCAATAAATCCATCTTTTTGCAAACCCAAAAGTAATGAGCATGCGAAAAATAAATTTCTTACTCAATTTGTCAAATTATTTTGACATATCAAGTTTGATGAGCTCCTAAAGACATATTGGAATTAAGTGAGTGAATGTGTTCATGGCCTAGTATTATTCCATCCATAACTCGTTTGCCTTCCACAAAGCCAATTTAGTTAGGAGCCATTAGTGAGGGGATAATGGGTCTTAGTTGGTTGCATAACTTTAGATATGATTTTATAGATATCATTACATAGGGAAATAGACCTGAAATATGAAGGAGAATTAGCATAGGATTTTTTAAGGAATAAAAGATATAAAGGTAACATTAAGGGTTGTTAAGATAAAGGAGAATTGAGAGTCTATTAATATTTTCCAAACATTATACATGATAATTTTTCACTAAGCCTTGTAGATATCAGTGGTAAATCCCTCAAGACTTAGGGGCTTGCATTTAGGAATTTCCATAATAACTACTTCCACTTCATGTATGGTGATTTCCTTCAAAAGGAGACCATTTTTTTCCCTTGTTACAAGTTTTGGAATGTGCTTAGTTAATTTCTTGATAGCAGGCCTTCTGTCTAAAACCATTTTCATGATTGTGGCTTGGAAATAATTCATAAGCTCTTGGGCTATTGCATCATGAATTTCCACTTTTTGGTGATTAGGTTTTTTTATTCTTGAAATTCTATTACTTTTCCTATGGTTGATCATGGATATATGGAATCATTTTGAGTTTTTTTATCGCTCCTTATGCCATTATACTCAATATTTTTGCCTCCAATGCATTTCCTCTTGCTTCAATCTTTCCTCTAGCTGTAGGCGAGTGACTAATTCTTGATGTTCCAATTCCTCATGTCTACCATTTGATATTATTTCTTATTGGATGGTGACCGTCTCTTGTTCTAGATTTTGTTTTTCTTTGTTGATGTTACAAAAATATTCAATATTCTAGTTCTTGATTTTAATTTTGAGATATTTTAATCTTTGCTGGAAATGATACATAAGGGTCTCAGGAAAATGATCTGATTCTTCCACCATTTTTATACACTAGAGAGAAAATTAGGATGCCATAACCAAAATGTATCGAATTTAAAGGGTTTGTTCCTTGTACTACCAATCTAGTGCATAGACAATTCTATGGGCTAGTCATTTGAAGCATGGTAAGGGAGAATAAAAGCCTCAAAATTGGTGCATGTAACATTGAGATACTATGCTATAAGGAATTTTTCGAGTCTTGAAGCTATTTGAGATGTGCCTCCTCACTTATTTTTCGAGGTATATAATATGTTGTGTGAGCTTAGATATATAATGTTTGGAGTTATTGATAAAATCCACAAAGAGGGGGATTTATTCATCGAGTTTGTAGGTTTTAACCCCGTATAGAAATTACCTGCATACAAATTCTAAAACACAGAAAATAAACTCGAGAGCATAACACATAAAACACATATACACAGATATTTTCCCCTGGATCCCAAAACCGAGACTACCAGCTTGATTTTTCATTATGTTCCTTTCAATGTTAAAATACATATTTATACATGCCAAAGCATCCAATACCATGGACCAAAAACCATCGCGTCCAAAAAACATGTGTGAAAATCATGCACAAAACCATAGGTGGGTCCGCCCAACCTAACATAGGTTCCAAAACCAAAATTTTCCAGGGCAGTGCCTCGGACCCCATAATGTGGGGTTACGGGTACACCTCAAACCCCCTGTGACCCCCCCCTGCTACATAATCGGCGCAATGAAGGGGGTGCTCTGCGCCCCCTCTAACCCCCCAGTTAACTACATGGGCTAGTCATGGAAAGAATATAACACAACCCAACATTCTCCCACTTGTTTTCTTTCCATAGGGGGCCATAAGAGAGCTTAGTCATTTTTCTAGCCCTGTAATGCCCATTGTTTCTCTACACCAAGAGAACTTCTCAGAGCTCATAGATTTCGTTAATGCATCTGCAGTATTCTTCAAAGTGTCCACCTTTACCAGCAACACCTTTTTTTCTTCTACCATATCCCTCACAAAGTGATACCGAACATCAATGTGCTTTGTTTTTGAATGATATGTAGGGTTATTTGCCAATAAAATTGCACTTTGGCTGTCACAGTCTATCCTTATAGCTTCCTGTACTAACTCCATACTTGAACACAATATCTGCAACCAAACTGCTTCCTTGCTTGCATGAGTGGCTGCCATGTATTCTGCCTCTGTAGTTGATAGTGCCACTACAAATTGTTTCTTACTCATCCAATTGACTGCACCTCCAAATAGGTTAAACACATACCCACTTGTAGATCTTCTCTGATCCAGATCTCCAACCCAGTCAACATCAACAAATCCACGAATATCCAACACTCTATCCAATCCTGGTCTTCCTTGGTAGCACAAACCATAATCACTAGTGCCACGCAAATACCTGAAAACCTGCTTCGCTGCTGTCCAATGCTCCTTCCCTAGTTTTGACATAAACTTGCTCAATACTCCCACTGCATGTGCAATGTCTGGTCTAGTACAGACCATCGCATACATCAGGCTGCTGACTGCACTTACATATGGAAAACGGGACATATCCTCTTCCTCTTTTTGTGTCTTGGGACATTGTTTAGCAAATAACTTTACACCTACAGGAATAGGAACCTTCACCGGTTTACTGTCCTGCATATTAAATCTCTGCAGTATTGTCTCAACATACTTCCTCTCGTTTAACCAGAGCTTCCTCTTTTCCACATCTCTTTTAATTTCCATGCCCAAAATATAGTTTGCAGCACCAAGATATTTCATGTTGAATTTGGAGGACAATTGGGTCTTCAAATCCTGGATAATTTCTTTGTCATTTACAACTAGCAGCATATCATCCACATACAAGATCAAATAAATAACACGGTCACCAATTAATTTAAAATACACATAGTGATCTGCTTTGCTTCTGGTGAAGCCAAGTCCTCATATAAATGTATCAAATTTCTGATACCTCATCCTTGGTGACTGTTTTAACCCCTACAAAGACTTCTTTAACTTGCGTACTAGTTCTTTCTTACACTTCACTGCAAAGCCTTCAGGTTGCTTCATGTAGATCTCCTCTTCCAGATCCCCGTGAAGAAATTTTGTCTTCACATCCATCTGTTCTACCTCAAAATCAAAAGCAACAACAACATATAAAAGTAATCTTATAGAAGTTACCTTGGCAACAGGAGAAAAAATATCACCAAAATCAATTCCGAGCACCTGGGAATAACCTTTTGCTACCAATCAAGCTTTGTATTTCTCCACTTTTCCTTCTGAATTTGTCTTCTTTTTGAACACCCATTTGCTACGAATGGGTTTCCTTCCAGCCGGAAACTCCACCATATCCCAAGCCTCATTTTTGTGCAAAGATGCCATTTCATCAACCATGGCCTCTTTCCATAGTTTTCCATCCTCTGAATTTACTGCTTCCTTCACAGTTCTGGGATCATCATCAGTAATAGACAAAGCAAAATTTGAACAGAAAGCAGATGGACTATACCTTTCTTCCTGCCTTCTTTCTCGAACTGATCTTCTCACAGCCGGAGTTTGTGGCTGTTCATCTTCTGATTCCTCCTCTGCTATAGAGTCTGATTCTTCCTCCTTTAGCTCAAACTCTATCTTCTCAAGTTCCTTTGGTTGGACTTCATGTTTAATAACATCTTTCACCTCTCTGAACACCACATCTCGGTTGTACACAACCTTCCTTGTTACTGGGTTCCAAAGCTTATAACCCTTTAAACCATCCTTATACCCAATAAATATGCACTTTTCAGATTTATTATCCAACTTGGTTCGTTTCTCCTTTGGAACATGTACATACGCATCACATCCAAATACCCTTAGATGTGAAAGAGACAGTTTATTACCAGTCCATACCTCTTGTGGAGTCTTATCCTCCAACACTGATGAAGGTGACCTGTTGAAAAAGTAACATGCAGTATCCACCGCCTTTGCCCAGAATTCCTATCCTAACTTGGCACCACTGAGCATGCTTCTTGCCCTTTCCATCAATGTCTTGTTCATTCTTTCTGAAACTCCATTTTGCTAAGGTGTATATGGAGTAGTCTTCTACCGTGATATACCAAACTTCTTATAGAATTCTTCAAATTCCTTGCTACAAAACTCTCCACCATTATCTGTCCTCAACACCTTTACCTTCTTCTTTGTCTGATTTTCCACGAGAGCCTTAAATTCTTTAAACCTGTCAAAGACTTCAGATTTATTCTTAAGGAAATGTATCCATGTATTCCTTGAGAAGTCATCTATAAATGATACATAGTACACGGACTTACCCAGTGATGGAACCTTCACAGGTCCAAACACATCACTGTGCACAAACTCTAATATCTGTTTCGCTCTCTTACTACTAGAGGGGAAACTAACTCGATTTTGCTTCCCATATACACAATTTTCACATAAATCAAAATCCAGAGAGCTATTACTCATACCTTCTACCATACCTTTACCATTAAGTATTCGAAGGCCCTTCTCTCCAATATGTCCAAGCCTTTGATGCCACAACATGGTCTTCTCTCAAGAGACCACTAGATTTTCTACTCCACTTTTAGGAACCACAGAACTGTTGCACCCATCAATAATAGTGCTGAAGAGCGAAAAGTTCCCCTAGGGCTTTTTGGGTTGAAACCCTAGCAGACTGAAAGTTATCTATTCAAAGAAACATGCATTCACACAGCCATTATGCTATTATAAGAAAATTCTATGATAAGGGTACGTACCTTTGGTCCTACGTTTGAGAAGGCCCTTAGGGTCCAAACCCTTCTTGGAGTTCCCTTCTTCTCTTTTGTCCTGCAAAACAAACAATTCAAAGAACACAACAGTACATGGACAAGAACTTATAAAGAAACCATCTTTATGCTATAAAGAAAGGTAGTTAGTTATGAAATCCAAACAACCATTTACATATGAATTCTAAACATGAATATCATTAACATAAAGAAGATTCATTTCGGGAACCAAGACGTGTTTCTTTTATTATAGACAAATAAAGTACATAAAAAGGAATGTTTTCACCTGAGTCACCTTCAGCAGGCTCCAAGCAAAGCTTCCTTCTGGATCCGTTCCAGCCTCAAGCCTCTAACAAACTCCTTCCATGACTCTCTCCATGATGTCATAAATGGTGGATGAACATCAACACACAAGGAAACAAAGGTTTCCTGTACAAAATGGGGGAAGTGCAGAAGGCACAAAGGACTTCAGACCTGGTCAAGGGAAGAATCTCAGCATAATAACCTTTCTCTCTCTTCTCTCCTCCTTTAGGCCTTCCCTTTGAGGTCTTTTTATACCATCTCCAAAGTAGTTTTTTAGTTAGGAGTTGGTTGGGAACAGTTGGGCCACGGGAACTAACAGGTGATCAGTAGGTAAAACCCGTGATCTCCGCCTGAAAATAAGGAGTCTTATATTTTTTTAAGTGTTTTAATACATACACGCGGGTTGGCTATACACATACCCGCGTATACATGCGTTTAACTTAGGGCAATGTCGCGTATAAGGGATAAAACATTGTTTTTTAAATTTTAGGACTAGGTCTGGAAGGAGGGGTTGCCCTAGGCCATGAGTACAGCATCACAAACCATAAGAGTGAGATTTGGAGCTATAACAGATGCCCCCTAATATATGAGGTCAGAAGGGGTACATGATGGCCGAAATATATTATGCGAGTACATGGAAAGGAAATCTGTCAAAAACCGAGGAGGACTTCACCAGAATTCAGCCTGCCAAGCCACCAAAGGAGATCAGAAAGAAACACTGTCTGAGGCGGGCATACCCATGCTCAGAAAAAGTAAAGCATGTCCGCATATCAAGTACAAGTGGATCCACTAAGTATACAAGTATAAATGACTGAAAGATACATAATGGATCATCTGATCATAATGAACAAGTACATGTCTGAATATCACATATAAGACTGTCAATGATGCTGAAAGATGCAATGGATCACTGATATCAAAGACTGATCCTAAAAGGTACCAAATGAACATGATGGAGTAGGATGGTACTACACTGCAAACTCAGGTGCCAGCATATAGAATGTCGCCATGACTGACTGCAACATATAAAGTGGGGTGGTATCAACTAGCAGCAACAGGAGCAACTGTCAAGTGAACCAATGAATGTTGATACAACCTGAGGTCTTCACTGACCGCCGTGGTACATTTCTACACCATGGGAATAAATGATCTGAAGTCGACCATGTGAGAAATCGTTTGATTACCGGTCATTGATGTATACCGTTAACAAACGCGAGATTACTCACCGATAATGATAATGAGCGTCAAGGTCCCCAGTACAATCTAACAAGTGTGAATAGATGAGCTGGAGTCGAACACCTGTAAGAATCTATCGATCAGGAGACAATGATGGTTTCCCACTGTCGATAGTGAAGGATCTGCCACTAATGACTGCAAACCCCAAGGTACTGCCAAATGGACTCTAGATCTTTGCCCCAGAGCAATGAGTCGGAGTCGATAGGGAAAGATCCGGTAGAAGGAAGGCATTAAGGCATCCTTCATCAATCTAGCGCGAGTGTAACCCATAGGCCAATAATGTGGAAGGAAGTGGATGAAAAAGATGTAGTAACCGAACCGAAGTACGTTTCCGACGTACACAAGATGTGGCTAGCGCACGGCAGAAACCCTCTGAACCAACCAATAATGAAAGCTGACACAGAGGCGAGGTATCCACCAATAGGGTCAAATGGAAACCAAGGTACTGCACGAATCCCAATGTGTGATAATGTAAGCTGACGTCGAACACAAGGGAAACCACTCAGTCAAAGACCCATGATACTGATCGATGCTGAGCACAAGGTGACCTATCAATAATGAAAATAGGGCCAGGGTGCGGCTCTAGGCCTGTCCTCAGAGAAAGATGTCGTCGTCGATAAGGACAAGACCCGCCAGCAAGAAGTCAATGGGGACCTTCTCAAACCGGCACGGGTAAAGGACCAATATAACTGATGTGTTAATAGACATGACACTGACAACCAGGGATGGCCGACTGAAAAAATGAGTCAAGAGACACCGCAGAAAGGCCGACTCAGGCTAACTTCCCTTGAACAAAAGCACGACTCAATGTGACTATGTGGCAGCATATGATGACTCTGTATAAGTTCGCCATGCAGGAGGCACGAACGAGCCGTCCATATGATTGGAAGAGATAACCAATCGGGGGAGAACTGACTCAATAACAAGGTTATGGCGTACCTAAGTCAAACTAAATCCCACCCATGCGGAGGAGACTTTGTTTTGAGTGCTTTGTTCAAGGGCGACACGACTGACTCTAGCTGCCAACAATAAATGGAAATAATGTCCCGTTCCCACTCTTTTTGGAACATTTAATTTTTTTGTCTTTTTCTGTTAAGCTGGAAAAAGAATAAAAGAATGCTATGGTACAGTGGAAAGAACGAGTGTCAGTGAAACAGATGATCTAGTTCCTGGGAAAGGAACGTTCCTATGCTCAATGCAGGGAGGTGAAAACTAGTCAGTGACACTCAAAGGTATGTTCCTTCCACGGGTCAAGGTGTGTCAAGCTGCAGAAGTCAAAGGTATGCAAGGTTGATTTTGCAGACGTCATGGTCAAAAGTTGGCTTAAACACGAGTCCAAGTGAAGCCGGCTCTAGGCCAAAAGGTGCAAGTGGTCAACATGCAATGCAGTAGTACAACTCAGCACAAAGGAGCCTCTAGGGTATAAGGCCAGAACAAAGTGGAGAAGCTAAGAGGAATGAGTCTTCAACGCATAGGTCATGGCGGGACTACAGAGGACTCCCGAGCCTACTCAAATCGGAGCAGCATGGGCAACAAATGTCAGTGAGGTGCTAACTAGGATGCCCATGTAAAGGATGGCTCTACCATCGTGTCATGATTTAAAGAATCGGCGAGTGAAGATAGCTTATGAACCATAACACGATGGGATCGACCCTATGGCAGATGTATCGGCAAATGGAGGCTAGTATGCATAATGCAACGGAAAAATGATGTCCCTAACCTATATGCCAGTGAGAAAACGATACCTGCCATGACTGGTCAGCAGTCATGGAACCGTCTCGAATTGTCGAAAAACGTCCAAAATGTCCTGAAAGATAAACCAATCTCGAAATTCCAAGCTCCCAAGTTAAAAGTCACATGAGGTCAAACAAAATAAAATTTTGAAAAAATTTTGCATTTTCAAAACTTATAAAAAGCATTTTTGGCTCACCATTTTTACCATTTGAGTTTGAGAGCAAAGGTTTTGGAGCAAAAGGAGCAAACTTCCCACAACCAGATTCAACCGTTCAAATTCGTCAAAAACCTCCAGGTAACTCTTATACTTAGCTTGCAATTGATTGTGACAAGTTCTAAGATTTTTTATTGATGTTTCACCGTTGAACTTTTGTCAAAAATTTCCTCACGGCGTATACGCGGGTTGGTAATATTGAACCCGCGTGTACACGAGCCCTATACGCGACTGTGTGCATAGGGACCCGCGTATACGCCGCGAACCATTTTTAAACAAAAACTAACGGTTTTGAATCGTTTTTTCCTCAGGATGCCTGTCACGTGGCGTGAAAGAGAGCACGCAGCGGTAGATAATGAAGTTATGAACATTCCAGAAGCATTAGATGCACTACGGGGATGCGGTTTGCTTAAATTTTTCAAATTGCCAAATATGAAAGCGAACACGGGTCTGCTTGAGATGCTCATTGATTATTGGGATGTCGATGAGGAAGCCTTTATGATCGATCAGATGCCGCTCAGGGTAGAAGTGGAGGATATCTATTTTATCACGAGCCTTTCCCGAAGGGGAGAGGTAGTACAGTCCCGGGGCAGGACACGGAGTAGCCTCTCGATAGAGGACTATGTACAGATATACTGCCCGGGACATCTGAAGAAGGTTGGGAGCCAGATTTCCATCACACATGTGGCGAGTTTATCACTTAGGATAATCATGTTCACCATGGCTCGAGTGAACGGATCTTCCTCCCTGCATCAGGCATCACGGCAAAACATGAGCGTGGCAGTTGACTGTCTCACTACCGTGTTCGACTAGTGTATTCCTCTTCTGGCCAACATGAAGAGCCAGCTCACTTCTATCAGGAGGGGTCAGACTAAGAATTTTGGATATGGGAGCATCTTTTGTACTTTCTTTTTTGAGAAGGTTCCCACACTCCGCCCCAGGGTAGCAGTTTCCATCAGCACCCCACGCGATCCACACATGGGCCGGTGGGCTGATCTGATGAAATGTCTAGGGGGTGGGGAGGTCCCAAGGACTGCTTTCGACGATGACTTCTTCACCTGGTGGGATCAACAGATCATCGCTGTGGATGACTACCCCTATGCTGGGCTGGATTTCCGAGGAGATCCTGATCTAGCGTTACCACCGAATGCAGCATGGGGCGAGATTGGTAAGATTTTTTGATTTTATAATTTTTTTAGATTTTTCAAATATAATGATGGATTTTGAAAAATATATTTTGATGAGATTCAAATGACTGATATGATGATCATGTTCCAGACATTGGGTCGGTACGACCAGATAGATTCCCGCGGCATGGACGGCGCGGCCGAGGAGCCGAAGAGGCGGCTGCTGATACAGAACGGACTCTAAACAACGTCCAGCGACACTTGGCGAGACTGAGCTGCCGAGTACCGAAGGCCATCATAGAGGACCTTCCTGAGGATATGCAGCGTCATGTGGTTGGCATGCCACGTGACTGGGTTCGCATTTTTCAGCGTGTGGCCAATGCTATAGTTACATACTTAGACGCTCATCCTGAGCCGAGGCATTAGATATGCCGGACATGATTATGGGCATTTGAGTCCCAATTTTGTATATTTTTTGGACACACATATGTACACTCGAGACGCTTTACGATATATATATATATATATATATATATATATACAGTTTGACTTTTTGATGTTTGATTTTATTATGATGAATGATTGATGTGCCAGTCTAATGCCTGATTAGCGATAGAATCAGCTAACCAATTATGAGATCTTGGAATGTGCAAATAATTAATATATCTTTACAACAACCTCACCCTTAAATACTGGCGATATAAAGATGGATCCCGTACCCAATAAATGTTATTTAATTGAGACACTATCAATTGAGAATCAAGATAGACTACCAACGAGTCAATCCCATGAGAGATTGCCTCGGATAATAAATTAATAACAACAATATACTCGGCCATATTGTTTGAAGCAGGACCGATGCACACGCCTCTTGATGCCATCAATTGACCAGTTGGATAATAGAGTACCCAAGCTGCGGAAGCAAGATTCCAAGTGTGCCGACTAGCACCATCGGCGAACCCAAAATAGACCAAATCATCCATCAACACCTACCACAGCAGACCAAAAAGTGCTGATATCAGAAAACTCTCGACGATATATGTACAAATATACATAAAGTACAAAGAAGCCATTGCCTGGCCAAAACTAAGCAAAGTACTTCTTTAGGAAGAGCCCGTTTCGGGGCTCCGCCAGCTTGTTTCCCTCGAAATCAATTAACTCATATGATCCTTTTTCTAAAACCCGTTTAATAATGAAAGGACCATACCACATAGGCTTAAATTTGCCTGCCCCCAAGGTGTCTTTATCTTGGTCATAGACCAAGACAAGGTCACCTTCAGCAAAGACTCAAGGACGCACAGACTTATCATACTGTGTTTTAACCCTTTTCTTGTGAGCCTCATTCACCGTGGCAGCATCTTGACGCTGCTCATCGAGTTGTTCTAAGTGAAGTAGGTGCTCTTCGAGACTCGAAGTCTCAGGAAGGAGCTCAACAACCAACTTAAGAGATGGAATTTCACATTCAACCGGAAAGATAGATTCCATCCCATAAACCAACCGAAAAGGAGTAAAACCAGTAGCCGTTTTGACGGAGGTTCGGTATGCCCAAAGAGCCGAATACAACATAATGTGCCAATTGGACCGATTTTTATCGATCGTCCGTTGGAGTATCGTCTTAAGAGTTTTATTGACTGCCTTGACCTATCCATTGGCCTGAGGATAATAAGGGGACGAATGCTCCTGGAAGAAACCTAATTTAAGAGCCAATTCGGACATCAGTTGATTCTGGAAATGACTGCCATGGTCAGTGACAATCTCTCTTGGGATATCGAATCTTGAGATAACCTGATTGAAAAGAAACAATGCTACTGTGTCACTATCGTTCTTATAAGTAGGCATGGCCTCAGCCCACTTCGTAAAGTAGTCCACAGCCACGATAATGTACTTGTGATTTGCCGCTGAAGGCGGATTACAAGTTGTAAAATCAATACCCCACTTAGTAAAGGGACCGACAGTGACAACGGGAAAAAGAGGAGCTGGATGCGCACGCATCTTCCGAGTAAAAATTTGACAAGGGTGACAGCGTTTGACCGCTTCCACACAGTCTTTAAAGAGTGAAGGCCAAAAATAGCCAGCACGTAAGATGCGCTGGGCTATAGCAAGCCCTGATAGATGACCGCCACAAGCTCCACTGTGGCAGTCATTGAGCACAGACTCTACTTCCTCTAAGGTTAAACAGTGCCGAAGGATTGAATAAACCCCTCGACGATATAATGTGTCACCAACGATAACATAGTTTTTAGCCAGGTGACGTAATTTTCGATGTTCATCCTTGGAGAAAGTAGAGGGAAACTTCGAAGTCTGGAGATAAACAATGATATCTCCATACCAAGGGTCGAGTGAAGAGATGAGGAATAAATGTTCGTCGGGAAAACTTTCCTCATAAACAGTATCCTCTCCACAAGGTAGCTCAGAAATCAGCTCCGCGAAAACCATGGATTTCTTAGACTTGGCAGACAAGAACTTGTTAGCTACCTATACCAATAGGTTTCATATTTCATGATTGGCTATGGAAGGTCCAAATATGCTCTGCTTTGATGATTCAAAGATCACATATTTCCCAGAGAATCTGATCTGTGCTTCTAGCTTGGTAGGGACTTAAAATTTTGATGGATGGTCCAACAGTCTAATCTGGATCATTCCATGGTTTAAATTTGCAGTTGTAGAATAGAGAAAGGAAGTCTGTCCAAACTGTTTAATCTTGGCAGACAAATAGTTCAGGTAGAGAAGAAAAGGCTCCCAACAGCTTAATCTGGGACGTTGGAAGTGATAAGGGTAGAAGTAGATAGGAAAAACAAAGAAAAAATCCAAAGAAAAGAAAAGGCAAGTAAGGGTTTGCAAGTCCAAGTGCACCCTCCAAGGAGAAATAAAAAATGCTAGGTAAGTAGCTGGGTAAGTAGTTGGGGTTGCAGAAAGGTTGTCTTTACCATTGCACATATGTTAACTGTGCGTACCGGAGTAAAGTCAATTAATTGACAAGGTGTTCACCTTCATCAAGTTACAGCAAGGAGCATGACTAACCTCCCCCTTTTCCCCCTTTCATTTCATTCCTAACATCCCCTCATCAGCTGAGATTCATAGAAGAAGACCATGGTTTCATGGTGGTTCTTGCTCATTCAAAAGCCACATTTCTTGTCTAAAAATCTTTTCATTTTGATTTACTCTCTAAACTAAGTAAATTGCAAATAAACTTAGTGATATCCCCTTCATTTGCCTTCCTCATCCATATTAACATCTAATTTTACTATATAACTCCTCTATCATACCTTTCCCCTACTAGTATTAAACACCATGGTGTATAAATCCCAGCATTATCTACATATTCTCCTTTTGGCATTATAGCCAAATAAAGGTCTAAGGGGACTTTAGTCCATCTGGGACTGTGGTCAACCTTGTCTTGGATGTGCTCTAACCTCTGGTTATGAGCAGAAATCCTTCCCCTCAACCCTCACCGTCCTTCTGCTAAAAAACACACAAAAACCCCTTTTTCTTGTATAAACCCTTGCAAAAAACCCAGAAAACCCAAAACACTTCGAAAAACCCATTTTCTATAGTCCTCCGCCCCAAATATTAAATTGAATATTTTATGGTGCCGGCGGGACCCCCCCCCAACCTGCTCGATCCGTCGGAGAGCCCGCCAGACGTCCGATCTCCACCGCCCAGATCTAAAGGTGGGCGGTCATTCTCACTCCCCGACCTGCCGACCTTTAGCGTCCGGGGAAAGTGGTTTTGGCCATCCCGTACAGCGGACGCGTGGTAGGCGGTGGGGTTGTTCGGAGCCCCCCTCCCCGTTACCGCCTTTGCCCAAAGGTGGTGCGGGGAACCCGCTTACCGCCACCCCTGTTACCACTCTCCCTCCTACGTCATTGGCACGTCACCCTGACGTCACCTCACCAGTGCCCGCCCCAGCGTCCCGTGGCCCTCCACGCGGACCTGCCACCGCATCCGCCTGCCGCCATGTCCTGCCACCCTGGCAGACACCTCCGCTGCCACGTCACCTCCGTACCCGGGTCCCGCCATGACGTCAAGCTGACGTCATCGGCGGAAAAGCGCCAAATGCACACTTTTGCCAAAATTAACGTTTTAAACGACTAAATGAGCCGTTTTCAGTCATTTTCATGCAAAAGAGAAACTATCCGTTGCCAACAGCTGCCGCGAATTTTCTCAGCCAGCCATCAAATTCGACGATTCAACCACTGAAAGTTCGGAATTTGACGGCACTAAGTCTCCACAGCCCGGCCCGCGAGCTTCCAAGGTGGTTTTCCCAGGTATTTTGCCAGTTTTCCTACTTTGCCCCTGCATTCCAATTATCTGTAAAAATCACCATTAAAGGACTGGTAAAACCACTTAATTCAGTTCTGCCTGATTACCTAAACTAAACCCAAGCAATCTGCACCATCCCTAAACCACAATTCGACATTGGAGCGATCAGTCCGCGGGCTAAAACTGTGAAATTGCCCCCAAGGTGCTCGGCATTGTTCCCTTTTGCCGAGTACAGGCCACCTGCATTCTTTATAAAAAGAAACATCAATTTCTCTGCAACTTATCTATTAGCAATTCACATCCCTGTGAATCTTGCAACAACCTACAAACCTATTTGCCTTTATTCACTAAAAGAGGACACCAGACGGTGTTTACAGTTCACCTGCTACTTAAGTCTTTATAGACTTGTCAAGCCAGTACCTCCACCTGCACAAATTCAGATTATAGCATGGCAGCCTCTGCTTCCTCTTCCCTCAGTACAGCTCCATTAAATCAAACCAACAAGCAACTGGAGGCCTTGCCATTCATTGACAAAGATTGTCTCATTGAGGACTTTGAGGGAGACAGGGACTTCTTGAAGATCTTCACTCAACTAAGGGAAGATTATAAGGATGGGCATGGTACACATGGGATATGGGAGTCAAACCTGCCCTATTACTGTCTCCCAGCTGTGAATGTTTTCCCTGAAATTATTCACCTATGTGCTGAACACTATGATGTCCAGCACAGAGCTGTCAATACTCCATCAGGGAGGATCCTCTTCTATGTAAATGCTGACTCCATCAACAAGATGTTACAGTTTGAACAGACAGAGTTGCTGATCCCGTTCTCCACAACTTATTTGCTGGAAACTGGTGATAAGATGACCAGTGAGGAGCTGCAAAAGGTCACCCAGAACTTCATGAGACCTGAATGCCAGCCTACAGGGCCACCTCCCTATCTGAGGGAGCATTTCGATGATATAGGCAGGCTATTACTAGACATGATAGCCTATGTATTGGGATACCAAAACAGTAAGCATGTGGATAAATCCATGCTAGTGTTGCTGTCTGCTTACAGCCCGCGTCAACCCCCTGCCCGAAAGTATAACTTTGCTAAGTTTATAGCCAATAAGATTCATGATCAATTAAGCAAAGTGGACAGACAGGGGGTCTTCAGATACTCAGCTTACATCTACCGTTTGTTCATGTTTCATCATTCTGAAGCCTTCCCATGCTACATCAGAAGGCTGGATAATAAAGGGGAGAGAAGATCTGTCATCTTCTGGACCTCAGTTCATCATAAAGTCACAAATTCACCCTATACCTACTGTGAGTTTGTTGACCAGTTTGTGTACCCAGTCTCTTGCATGCTGATGAGGTCCCCTCCACCTAGAATATCTAATGAGATCAAGAAAGCTATGCAGCTATCTAAGAAGTACAAAATAGGTGACTGGTACCTATATGAACACCATACTGTGTTCAGAGTATATGGCTGTGAGCTCTGTCCATTCAGGCTCCCCAAGTATGTACCTATGAGATTATTTGCCTTGGAGTATTACAGGCAATTAATTCAGTCAGACCTCACCCATTTCCACAGCTCCAAGAAAAAGGCCCACCTTAATTTCAAAAATGAGTTGGGCCCCTTCATTATGAACAAGAAGGAAGGATGGGAATCTGCAGACTTGATCCTCAAGGACAAATATAAGTTGTCCTATAGTTTTCCATGGGTCCCTTATGACCCTCAAGGTTTCATCACTGCTAGGAGAAACAAGTACAGACTCCTAGGTATTAAGCACTGCCACTACCCACACATAGAAAAGTATGCCAACTTGCAAGAATGGCAGCTGGACACTCTAGTGGAGAGTTTAACTGAAGAAGAAAGAATGCTTAAAAACATGAAAGAGCTTGAGAAGACTATTGACCTGGACTATGTGCAGCAGGTACCTTTCAGGCCGCCTCACTCAGTGGGAGAAGGGACCTCAGTGACAAGGACAACACCACAGGCACCCTCTACATCGGCAACAGCAGTGGATAAAGGCAAAGGCATAATGGACGCAGAACATGGAACACTGAAAGAGAAGGCAACCCCCTCAACTGAATAGCAAACTAAGCAGCAAAATGAGCTACAGAGGGAGGGACAAGCAGAGCAGGAGAAAGATCAAGCCCCTCCTCTGCAAACTGAGACTCCTACAGCACCTGTTTTGCAAACCCCAGCCCATGAAGAGAGGGGTTCTAAAAGAGAAAGAGAAGAGTCCACTCCTATTAGTGGACCTTCCCATCAGCCAGAGGCCAAAAGACAAAGGGCAGTTTCCCCTGAGGTGGAAGACATTACTGAAGATGTCTTAAACAGCACAGGAAAGGACAGGGAGGGAAGCCAACATACAGGGACAAGCTCCTTTCAGCAGGAGCAGACTTTACAGCTTGGTTTGGAGGTGTCATCCTCATCTCAGCAAAGCCAGAAGCCTAAGGGCACTAAGGCATCTTTTAAAAAGATCAAGGCAACAAATGAGTTATTAAGGGCTGAGGTTTACAAACAGTTCATAGATGCTACACCAGCCCAGCAGGAAAGATTGATGTCGGTCTATGACTTCGAGGAAGAAAAAATGATATTCAGCCATTTCAAACCCAAGGGGCCACAGCCAATGACAACTGCAGATTTCATCAAAACAAGGGTGGAGGTCCTAGCTAAAGACATACATCCTATGGACCAGATTGAACTCCACAAGCAGACTGGGGAGATGGTCTATGCCACATTGGTAGAGAAGGCCACACTGGCCCATGAGCTGAAAGATTCCTTGAAGAACACAAACACTCAGCTAGATTTTGAGAGGATGTCCTCTAAGGCCAAGGATAATAGAATAAAGTCTCTGGAGGAGATTATTATTGATCTAGGGCATGATCCTAGTGATCCAACAGGTGTAAAGGCCCTCATAAAGAAGAAAGATGATGATCTGAATGCAATGAAGAAGAGGTTGGGGCTGTTACCTACAGAACACCCTCAGACAGCAGAATTACAAAAAGAAAAACATCTTAATGAACAACTTGACCTCCTTCTACAGCAAGATCAGAGGATCAAAGAATTGGAGAAAGAGCTGGAAGGAACGCTACAAGACAAACAGGGAGAATCTACACTCCAGGCTCCTCCAAAAGCTTCAACAACAGCAACAACTTCAGGGGCAACAGTGGCCCCCACAACAGAAGCAGCAGGCACAACAGTAGCTCCAGATGCACACCCGAGCGTAGAAGAATTGACCAAGGCTGTCAAGGAATTGGAGCTCCAGGCGGATGAAATAAAGAAAGCAAAAGAAAAATTGGCAGAGATAGATGCCAAATATGATAAATCAAAGGTAACAGTAGCAGAGCAGAGCAGAGAAATTAAGGCCCTGAAGGATAAAATTAAGGCCCTGGAAAAGGAGCTCAATCTGGAAAGTACCATGGCCGACATAAAAAGAATTTTGTGGGGTAAGATTACCCAAGCTATCACCAAGCAATGGAAATCCATCAAAACAATCCATGAGTACATGGATTTAATTGGCCAAGCACAGACAGAAATCAAGAGGGCCAAAACAGTGCTGGGAAACAGACCTGAACAGGCAAACCAACTGATAGATTTTTTGAACAGGCAAGACAAAGAGGAGCTGGCAGCCATTGGCATCGTCAACAGAACAGAGGCCATCCTCACAACCAAAAAGGTGCTAACTCTCAGAAGTTATGTACAGACTGTAGAAAGAAAATGCTATGAAATACAGGCTGAGGTGGAGGAGTATAAACTCAAAATGGGAATGCTGCAAGCAAGGGGATTGCCTGGCCTGCTGAACAGCACAGGGAAATTGATTACCAGAGATCAATTCACCAGCAAGATGGCTACTTACATTGAAAATCAAATCACTGCATCTGGCAGTACTCCTGAGGAAACAGGGCCCCCAACAGGACAGAGCTTGTACACTAAACTTGAAGGCCTATTCTTCATTGAAAGTGAGGCAAATCATTTGTTTGAAACTCCTCCTAACTTTTGGCGGTATACAGAGGCCGATGAGACTCTAATAAAAATTCGGAGACATCAAATGCCTAAGGAGGACTGGTGGCAGGCCATGCTCCAAATTTTGCCACGATAGCTTCAAGTCATTCGGCCGCTGACAGCTCCAGGTCACCAGAAGACAGATAGCAAAAAGGTTAGCGTTTAAAGAGCGGCCAAAAAGTGACTCATCACATAGACTATGACGGCTAGCCAAGTTTTGAACAGCGCGTCGCTAGCCGACTCCAATTGCCGCCAAGTCAACAGTCTCTGACCATTTTTTGACAGCTAAGGGACTAAAAGTTATTACAACATTTACTTTTTCAGCTGCTGCACTCCAGCAGTTGGTAGGACATTTATGGAGCATTTACTCTCCACTCAGATATTTTCTAATGTAAATTTGTATATATACCCCCCTTAGTAACGCATAAGGGGTTGGTAAATTTTACTCTGAGGCATGTATACTCTGTACTTTCAGAAAAGTTTAATACAAAGAGCAATACCAGTTCAGTGATTTCCTGGAACTCTGGTGTCTTGTTGATAATCTAAGTGCTGTTGCAGAACCCCTGCTTTGTCTGGTGGAATGATATGTTTTCTTTAAACTTTGTTCTGTTTCCCTGTATTATTTCATTTTCACGTTTTCATCATATCTAGCGATAAAGAAAAAGAATGGTTCAGGACATGTTTCTTCACACCCTGTGCTCAATCTTATATTGCTGCAAATGTTTTCTTCAGGATTAAAACAGACATGAATTCTTAAATGCTCATGTTATATTTAATTCCATATTGTGAAAGTTATCTTGAAATTCTTCAATGCTTCCAGGTAACAATCGCTTTCTTTCATATCAGATTACAGAAAGATTCTTAATTGCCTTTCTTATCTTGACCATATCACACCCAAACTCAATTCCAAAGCATTGTTTCCCAGACAATTATCCTGCTCTGCAGTTTCATTACTGTATCAACACAGCACACCAAACCAAAGGACCACTGACTCCATTGCCCAATGTTATATAAGATTTGGTAAGAGCATACTAGTTTAGACTGAACCTTTTCCAACCAAACAATTAAACCAAAACCTGAGCATAATAGCTAGCCTAAAACACTATCATAACAGAGACAAATCATTAAGAGAGAGCCCTCTCTGATCACAGTTTGGCTAGAAGCTGTAATCCAAAGATTGGTTAGTGGTTACCCCGGCCGTATTCCCTTGGGAGTCATAGGGAACAACCTGGGTGTTAACATAATTGGCGACTCCGCTGGGGACTTTAGGTTTTTTCAATTACTATCTATCTTCCAAAGCTACCATCAAGCCTGAAACCAGCCAAGAGGCCTTAGAACTGTTTCTGTACCACAGTGACAGCTTTAGGGAAGAGCTAGATAGGGAATCTTCATCTTAGCTTTGAAACATATATAGCCATTTCAAAATCTTTATCCAGTCCTTGCATATATAAAAACTTCCTATAAAAGTCCTGAAAAACAGTTAGAAACTGGCTCCTAAGAAAAATCCTCGGCACACTAGGGCAAATCCTGACCCTAATCCACCCATCATTGTTGATAATCCAAATACCATCCCTAGAAATATTAGGAGGCAGCAAAGGCAGGACCAACTTGCTGATTTAACCCCTCGTACAGTTCATCCCAACCCCATTTCTACTCCAATAAAGGTTCTTTTCCGGTCCACTCCTAGTTCCCCTAGTTCATCATCCACTTCTCACAGTCTTTCTCTCACATCTTCACCCATTGCACATATCCCCTTGAACCACACTTTAGGTTCAGCTTCACCTGTTACCCCTGTGGTACCCATCGTTCCTATTATCCCAGCTGCACCTGTTAATCCGCTAAATCCTGTAAATATGGCTAACAGATATGCACCCTTGCAGATACCAGCTAATGCTGCAGCTTTACCTCAAGATTACCAAAGAAAAATCTCATATTTTGACTCCAATGGCTCTCTAACAGCTGTCCAGCATGCCAAGAAGATGCAAGACCATTTTGAGACCTATGAAATAGATGATGACAGTGTCAGAATGAGGATGTTTGTTCAAAGCCTAACCGGGGATGTAAGAACTTGGTTTAGATCCCTGAATGCAAACTCCATTGCAACTCCCAATGACCTGTACCAAGCCTTTACTACCAGATGGGAGAAGAAGAAAGATCCCCTGCACATACTTGCTGAATATGAAACAATCAAGAGAGGTCCGCAAGAGACCGTTCTGGAGTATTGTGCTAGATTCAACAATGTGTACAATGCAATACCACAAAACCTAAGAACTCCTCCTGATTTAGCCTTGTACAAATTCCCTGATGGATTTGATCCTGACATGGCATATCAGTTGAAGGAAAGAGAACCTGAAACCCTTGAAGACGCTCAAAAGGCTGCTGTCACTGTGGAGGCAAACCTCATTGCCAAAAGAAACAGGGCAAGGTTAGAAAAGAGAAGCATATACAAAGAAGAACCTACAGCCCTTGATCAAAAACTTGATGCAATACTTAATGGTATGAAGAGATTGGGTGATAGGGTAGAATCGGTTGAGAGAAAAGCATCATGGGAAGCACCACAAAACAATCCTCCTAGGAATCCAAATTTTAGGAGAAACCCAAACCCAAACATTGGCAAGACCAGTGCTGACCAAGACATAAGACCCCCTTTCCAAGAAAATTATGCAGAAACTTCAACATCAACTGAGCCCAATGGAGATCCTGAGATTAATTTAATGGGTCTGGATGGTGAAAGTCAAGTTTTCTTAACACAAGAGGATCATGAGGATGATGAAATCAAACTATTCCAAACTAAATCAGGTGAATCCTTTGACTTCAAACAAGGCTATGACACTGCAGTTTATGAAGTCCATAAACAATACAAGCTGAGGAGCAGAACTGTAAATGTTAACCAGCCTGATAAGAAAAAGGATAATCAACAGCCCGAAAGAGTCACAGGCACAGAACCTGATGACAAAATAAATTCACATACACAAGAAGTGATTGTTGAAGAGATCACTGAACCACTGTCCACAAAACAACAGCCTATGGTCACTTCCCCCTCTCGTCCTTATTCAACTATTTCTCCTCAAGAAATGAGTAAAAAGGATAAGTCCCAAAATCAAGATAAAAATCAAGAAGAAGATTTAATGAATAAGGAGAGGACTGTCACCTATAACCCCAGGACCCAATCTGAAAAATCCTTTGATCTAGAAACTGAAATTGGCAAAATAAAGATAGCTATTCCTCTCGTGGAACTAGCCAAGCATGACATCTATAAACTACAGATCAAAAAGTCCCTTCAACTTACCAGCAACATAGATGATGTCAATGTGCTGGATGACACTCCAGAATTGCTATTTGGCCCAGAAGTGGATGGAAAAACAATAGTCACAGGGGTACTACCGTTTTATGTCAGCCTACATATTCATGACAAAATACTACACAATGCAATGTTTGATTCAGATGCTTCTCACAACCTTATGCCAAAAGCAGTCATGGAAAGACTGAATTTGGACATAACTAGACCATACAAGGACCTGTTTTCCTTTGATTCCAGCCAAGTCAAGTGCCTAGGTCTCATAAAAGATTTATGTGTGTCTTTGGTTCAATACCCAAATAAAACAATCCTAATGGATGTGGTAGTTGCTGACATCCCACCCAAGTATGGGATGCTGTTATCAAGATCATGGGGAGCTAAACTCCAAGGTTCCTTACAATTAGACATGTCATATGCCACCATCTCTGTTTTTGGGCAACCAAAAAGACTGTACAGAGAAACACTGATGAAATACATGGTCAGCAGTGAGGAAAAGCCTCAAAATTTTCCCATATATGCTATCCATTCAGACATAGACTCATACATTCTTTTCAATGACACCACAACTCCCTCAAAAGGTGAAGTTGAAACCAAGACATTCATACAAGAGAAAGACTCAAATGAAAGTATCACCACCCACGAAACAGCAGCTAAACAAACACTAGATACTGCTGCTGTTCTAAATCCCAAGCATACCCAATCAAATGATGAAACTGTCCTAGAAGACGACCTAAAGGAAAAACCACAACTTCTACTCACATTGCCAGCCCATGAAAAGATCATTAAAACTCCTTCCCAACAGGACATTCTATGGTTCCTTGAATTTGATGGTGCAGTTAACAAATTAGGAGCAGGGGCTGGAGTTTGGGTACACAATAAAGAAAATAGCTATGCAGAAGGCAGAGCCTACAGATTGAATTTCAGATGTACTAATAACATGGCTGAATATGAGGCTCTCTTACTAGGTCTCAAGTTAGTAAAGTCCCTACAAGCGATAAAAGTGTCAATCCTAGGAGACTCAGACCTAGTTATCCAACAAGTAAAGGGAAATTTTGTCACCAATGATAAAAGATTGAGGTCTTATAGGTCTGCTGTTGCTGATGTACTAAACTCCTTCCTTGAATTCCAAATCACTAAGATTTCTAGGACCCACAATCTACATGCTCATAGTTTAGCCACCTTTGCTAGTACCTGCAAGCTGCCTTTTGAGCCCCATCATTGCTTTACAGCTGAGATAAAACACAGACCATCTGTCCCAAACAATATCAATGATTGGAAAGTGTTTGATGATGACAAGCAAATAAACAATTTCTTGACTTTGCAGCAAGAATTTTCAGGACTAAATATTGACAATGACGAAGCAAGTCAATCACAAATACTTGACGAAGCAAGTCAATCACAAATACAGTTTCAGGAGATTACTCACCCAATATCATTCAGGACAGCAAGACAAATGCTAAACCCAACCATTTTCAACAAAGAGAACATTCAGCAAATCCAATCAATCGATTGTGAAGAAATGACCAATGTGGAGGCTGAAATCATAGAGCTGAAAGACAACTTTTTACCCGCTGGCTTAGCTCCTTTGGAAGACATTTTTGATTCAAATGATGTTCCCAGCAAGCCAAAAATGCAGCCCATCAACAATGCCATAGAAGAGTACAACATAGGTACAATTGACAAACCCAAAATAATTAAATTGTCTGCATCTTTACCTCCTGATCAAAAAAATACATTGACCTTTTTAAAGAGTTCCAGGATGTCTTTGCATGGAGTTATGAGGACCTAAAGTCCTATGACACCTCTGTTATCCAGCATACTATCCCTCTCAAGCCTGATCAAAAGCCCTTTAAACAAAAATTGAGAAGAATCAATCCTATGCTTCTCCCAGCAATGGAACAAGAAGTACAAAAAATGTTTAAGGCAGGCATCATAGCACCAATCAGATTCTCTGAATGGATCTCCAACTTAGTCCCTACAAGAAAGAAAACCGGTGAAATTAGGTTGTGTGTGGACTTAAGGAATCTGAACCAAGTATCCCTCAAAGACAAATATCCCTTACCTAAGATGGATCATATTCTCCAAAGAGTGGTAGGGGCCTCAAGGATCTCATTACTTGATGGATTCTCGGGTTTCAATCAAATCCTAGTACACCCTGATGATCAAGACAAAACTGCATTTACAACCCCATGGGGAACTTTCAAGTATGTTAAAATGCCTTTTGGGTTGAAGAATGCCGGGGCAACATTTCAAAGAGCAATGGATATTGCTTTCGCGAAGGAGATTCATGATTTCCTTGTCATTTATTTGGATGACCTCACACCTTTTTCCAAGTCTGACCAAGAACATTTGAAACATTTGAGACAGATCTTCCTAACATGTAGGAAATATGGAATTTCGTTGAATCCCAAAAAATCCCTGTTTGGTTTAGAGGAAGGTAAACTATTGGGCCACATCATCTCTAAAGATGGCATAAGAATTGATCCAGATAGGATACAAGCTATCCTACAAATGCCCCACCCAAGAAATATAAAAGAATTGCAAGGATTTTTGGGAAAAATCAACTTCTTAAGGAGATTTATCCCAAATCTGGCCGAGATGATCAGATTGCTTAACAATATGCTAAAGAAGGATTCAAAGGTGAAATGGACAGTTGAAGCAAAGCAAGCCTTTGAAGGTATAAAGCTGGCCCTCACTCAAACCCCAGTGTTGACCAATCCTCAGTTTGACAGAGAATTCATCATCTTCTCTTTTGCCTCCCAGCATACTATTGCTGCTGTTTTATTACAAAAAGATGACCAAGGAAATGAGAAGCCTATTGCCTTCTTCAGCAGGGCTCTTAGAGATGCACCTCTAAAATATCAAATTATGGAGAAACAAGCCTATGCTTTGGTCAAGGCCATTAAAGACTTTAGGATTTACATCCTTTATTCCCATGTTGTGGCTTATGTACCAAGTCCTATTGTCAAAGACATTCTCACCCAAGAAAACTTAGAGGGCAGAAGAGGAAAATGGATTGCCAGCATACTAGAATTTGACATTGAAATAAAACCTACAAAGCTAATAAAAGGGCAAGGCTTGGCCAAATTAATGACAGAAACAAAGTTCCAAGCCCTAAATATCAATCAGCTGGACAGTGAAACAGAGCTGGCGACTCCAAAGATCAATGTAGCCTTTGAACAATCTCCTTGGTACTCTGATATCTGTTATATCTTACAAAACCTGTGTGCTCCCCCAGGACTGTCCAGAACTAAGTGTAGGTTCTTAAAAATGAAAACATCAAGATTTTGTGTGATGGATGGCAATTTTCTTTGGAAAAACCATGAAGGTATATTACTGCACTGTTTAATTGAAAATGAAACTAACAAAATCATGGAAGAATTTCATGCAGGTCACTGCGGTGGACACTTGTACTGGAAGTCCACTGTGGATAAGATACTAAGGGCTGGATACTACTGGCCCACCATGTTCTCTGATATTAAGAAATTCTCAACCTCATGTCATAAATGCCAAGTGTTTGAGGGAAAAAGAAAGCTACTGCCTCTTCCCTTAAAGCCCATTGCAACGGACAGACCTTTTCAACAATGGGGCTTGGATTTCATTGGGGAAATTCATCCCTCATCTTCAGGACAACACAGATGGATTTTGACAGCCACAGACTACTTCACCAAGTGGATTGAAGCTGCCCCATGCAGACAAGCAAATGATTCAATAATCATTCAGTTCTTGGAAAACAACATACTTGCTAGATTTGGCTGCCCTGATAAGATAATTACAGACAATGCTGATGCTTTCAGATCCAAAAAGATGGTGAATTTCTGCCACAAATTTCACATTATCCTGGGTCATTCTACTGCATACTATCCCCAAGGAAATGGCCTTGCTGAATCATCAAACAAAAACCTGGTGAACATCATAAAGAAGGTGTTGGAAGAAAATAAAAAGAATTGGCATAAGAAGTTAGTCAATGCCTTATGGGCAGATAGACTGACAACCAAAAGATCAATTGGGACCAGCCCTTATGAGTTGGTTTATGGATTAGAGGCCAAGTTCCCCTCATCCTTAGGAGTGCCTGTTATGAAGCTTCTTCAAGAAAGCCAAGCTGAACCAAATGATATGCAAAGAAGGATTAATCAGATCATATGTCTGCAGCAAACCAGAGATCAAGTTTTCAGCAGAGTTCAAGTATTACAAGAAAAACTGAAGAAGGCCTTTGATAGAAGAACCAAAGCAGAAGATTTTAATGTTGGTGACAAAGTCCTCAAGTGGGATGCAAGAAGAGAAGAAAAAGGAAAACATGGAAAATTTGATTCCTTATGGAGAGGACCATTTGCTGTCCAAGCAGTACAAGGTAATAATACCTATTTCCTTAAAAGTCTAACTGAAGCTGACTTGGATGAAGGTCCTGTCAATGGCAGGATGCTGAAGCACTATTTTGACTATTTCCCATGAGTGCAACCCGAGGTTCCCTTGTATATATGCAGATGTATATATTATTTTCTGTTTAGATTGTAAAAATGCGGTTTTTTGAAAATTATTGACTATCAACAAAAGGTAAATAGAATCAGAGGTCTACCAGGAAGAGAAGCACACAATTTGGCACTTCAAAGCAGCAAAGTTCAAGAATGATATGGGCAGCCAAAGAGCAAGGCAATCTGACCTGCTGTTCTTGGTCTTTCAAATGAAAAACCATCCCCATGTGGAGCCACTGTTAGCTACCTATACCAATAGGTTTCATATTTCATGATTGGCTATGGAAGGTCCAAATATGCTCTGCTTTGATGATTCAAAGATCACATATTTCCCAGAGAATCTGATCTGTCCTTCTAGCTTGGTATGGACTTAAAATTTTGATGGATGGTCCAACAGTCTAATCTGGATCATTCCATGGTTTAAATTTGCAGTTGTAGAATAGAGAAAGGAAGTCTGTCCAAACTGTTTAATCTTGGCAGACAAATAGTTCAGGTAGAGAAGAAAAGGCTCCCAACAGCTTAATCTGGGACCTTGGAAGTGATAAGGGTAGAAGTAGATAGGAAAAACAAAGAAAAAAAGGCCAAAGAAAAGAAAAGGCAAGTAAGGGTTTGCAAGTCCAAGTGCACCCTCCAAGGAGAAATAAAAAATGCTAGGTAAGTAGCTGGGTAAGTAGTTGGGGTTGCAGAAAGGTTGTCTTTACCATTGCACATATGTTAACTGTGCTTACCGGAGTAAAGTCAATTAATTGACAAGGTGTTCACCTTCATCAAGTTACAGCAAGGAGCATGACTAACCTCCCCCTTTTCCCCCTTTCATTTCATTGCTAACATCCCCTCATCAACTGAGATTCATAGAAGAAGACCATGGTTTCATGGTGGTCTTGCTCATTCAAAAGCCACATTTCTTGTCTAAAAATATTTTCATTTTGATCTACTCTCTAAACTAAGTAAATTGCAAATAAACTTAGTGATATCCCCTTCATTTGCCTTCCTCATCCATATTAACATCTAATTTTACTATATAACTCCTCTATCATACCTTTCCCCTACTAGTATTAAACACCATGGTGTATAAATCCCAGCATTATCTACATATTCTCCTTTTGGCATTATAGCCAAATAAAGGTCTAAGGGGACTTCAGTCCATCTGGGACTGTGGTCAACCTTGTCTTGGATGTGCTCTAACCTCTGGTTATGAGCAGAAATCCTTCCCCTCAACCCTCACCGTCCTTCTGCTAAAAAACACACAAAAACCCCTTTTTCTTGTATAAACCCTTGCAAAAAACCCAGAAAACCCAAAACACTTCGAAAAACCCATTTTCTATAGTCCTCCGCCCCAAATATTAAATTGAATATTTTATGGTGCCGGCGGGACCCCCCCCCAACCTGCTCGATCCGTCGGAGAGCCCGCCAGACGTCCGATCTCCATCGCCCAGATCTAAAGGTGGGCGGTCATTCTCACTCCCCGACCTGCCGACCTTTAGCGTCCGGGGAAAGTGGTTTTGGCCATCCCGTACAGCGGACGCGTGGCAGGCGGTGGGGTTGTTCGGAGCCCCCCTCCCCGTTACCGCCTTTGCCCAAAGGTGGTGCGGGGAACCCGCTTACCGCCACCCCTGTTACCACTCTCCCTCCTACGTCATTGGCACGTCACCCTGACGTCACCTCACCAGTGCCCGCCCCAGCGTCCCGTGGCCCTCCACGCGGACCTGCCACCGCATCCGCCCGCCGCCATGTCCTGCCACCCTGGCAGACACCTCCGCTGCCACGTCACCTCCGTACCCGGGTCCCGCCATGACGTCAAGCTGACGTCATCGGCGGAAAAGCGCCAAATGCACACTTTTGCCAAAATTAACGTTTTAAACGACTAAATGAGCCGTTTTCAGTCATTTTCATGCAAAAGAGAAACTATCCGTTGCCAACAGCTGCCGCGAATTTTCTCAGCCAGCCATCAAATTCGACGATTCAACCGCTAAAAGTTCGGAATTTGATGGCACTAAGTCTCCACAGCCCGGCCCGCGAGCTTCCGAGGCGGTTTTCCCAGGTATTTTGCCAGTTTTCCTACTTTGCCCCTGCATTCCAATTATCTGTAAAAATCACCATTAAAGGACTGGTAAAACCACTTAATTCAGTTCTGCCTGATTACCTAAACTAAACCCAAGCAATCTGCACCATCCCTAAACCACAATTCGACATTGGAGCGATCAGTCCGCGGGCTAAAACTGTGAAATTGCCCCCAAGGTGCTCGGCATTGTTCCCTTTTGCCGAGTACAGGCCACCTGCATTCTTTATAAAAAGAAACATCAATTTCTCTGCAACTTATCTATTAGCAATTCACATCCCTGTGAATCTTGCAGCAACCTACAAACCTGTTTGCCTTTATTCACTA
Organism: Pinus tabuliformis; assembly: GCA_031772625.1. NCBI lineage: Eukaryota > Viridiplantae > Streptophyta > Pinopsida > Pinales > Pinaceae > Pinus > Pinus tabuliformis. The sequence continues at coordinate 160,795,093 of CM062814.1, read as the reverse complement.
AAAGAGGACACCAGACAGTGTTTACAGTTCACCTGCTACTTAAGTCTTTATAGACTTGTCAAGCCAGTACCTCCACCTGCACAAATTCAGATTATAGCATGGCAGCCTCTGCTTCCTCTTCCCTCAGTACAGCTCCATTAAATCAAACCAACAAGCAACTGGAGGCCTTGCCATTCATTGACAAAGATTGTCTCATTGAGGACTTTGAGGGAGACAGGGACTTCTTGAAGATCTTCACTCAACTAAGGGAAGATTATAAGGATGGGCATGGTACACATGGGATATGGGAGTCAAACCTGCCCTATTACTGTCTCCCAGCTGTGAATGTTTTCCCTGAAATTATTCACCTATGTGCTGAACACTATGATGTCCAGCACAGAGCTGTCAATACTCCATCAGGGAGGATCCTCTTCTATGTAAATGCTGACTCCATCAACAAGATGTTACAGTTTGAACAGACAGAGTTGCTGATCCCGTTCTCCACAACTTATTTGCTGGAAACTGGTGATAAGATGACCAGTGAGGAGCTGCAAAAGGTCACCCAGAACTTCATGAGACCTGAATGCCAGCCTACAGGGCCACCTCCCTATCTGAGGGAGCATTTCGATGATATAGGTAGGCTATTACTAGACATGATAGCCTATGTATTGGGATACCAAAACAGTAAGCATGTGGATAAATCCATGCTAGTGTTGCTGTCTGCTTACAGCCCGCGTCAACCCCCTGCCCGAAAGTATAACTTTGCTAAGTTTATAGCCAATAAGATTCATGATCAATTAAGCAAAGTGGACAGACAGGGGGTCTTCAGATACTCAGCTTACATCTACCATCTGTTCATGTTTCATCATTCTGAAGCCTTCCCATGCTACATCAGAAGGCTGGATAATAAAGGGGAGAGAAGATCTGTCATCTTCTGGACCTCAGTTCATCATAAAGTCACAAATTCACCCTATACCTACTGTGAGTTTGTTGACCAGTTTGTGTACCCAGTCTCTTGCATGCTGATGAGGTCCCCTCCACCTAGAATATCTAATGAGATCAAGAAAGCTATGCAGCTATCTAAGAAGTACAAAATAGGTGACTGGTACCTATATGAACACCATACTATGTTCAGAGTATATGGCTGTGAGCTCTGCCCATTCAGGCTCCCCAAGTATGTACCTATGAGATTATTTGCCTTGGAGTATTACAGGCAATTAATTCAGTCAGACCTCACCCATTTCCACAGCTCCAAGAAAAAGGCCCACCTTAATTTCAAAAATGAGTTGGGCCCCTTCATTATGAATAAGAAGGAAGGATGGGAATCTGCAGACTTGATCCTCAAGGACAAATATAAGTTGTCCTATAGTTTTCGATGGGTCCCTTATGACCCTCAAGGTTTCATCACTGCTAGGAGAAACAAGTACAGACTCCTAGGTATTAAGCACTGCCACTACCCACACATAGAAAAGTATGCCAACTTGCAAGAATGGCAGCTGGACACTCTAGTGGAGAGTTTAACTGAAGAAGAAAGAATGCTTAAAAACATGAAAGAGCTTGAGAAGACTATTGACCTGGACTATGTGCAGCAGGTACCTTTCAGGCCGCCTCACTCAGTGGGAGAAGGGACCTCAGTGACAAGGACAGCACCACAGGCACCCTCTACATCGGCAGCAGCAGTGGATAAAGGCAAAGGCATAATGGACGCAGAACATGAAACACTGAAAGAGAAGGCAACCCCCTCAACTGAACAGCAAACTAAGCAGCAAAATGAGCTGCAGAGGGAGGGACAAGCAGAGCAGCAGAAAGATCAAGCCCCTCCTCTGCAAACTGAGACTCCTACAGCACCTGTTTTGCAAACCCCAGCCCATGAAGAGAGGGGTTCTAAAAGAGAAAGAGAAGAGTACACTCCTATTAGTGGACCTTCCCATCAGCCAGAGGCCAAAAGACAAAGGGCAGTTTCCCCTGAGGTGGAAGACATTACTGAAGATGTCTTAAACAGCACAGGAAAGGACAGGGAGGGAAGCCAACATACAGGGACAAGCTCCTTTCAGCAGGAGCAGACTTTACAGCTTGGTTTGGAGGTGTCATCCTCATCTCAGCAAAGCCAGAAGCCTAAGGGCACTAAGGCATCTTTTAAAAAGATCAAGGCAGCAAATGAGTTATTAAGGGCTGAGGTTTACAAATAGTTCATAGATGCTACACCAGCCCAGCAGGAAAGATTGATGTCGGTCTATGACTTCGAGGAAGAAAAAATGATATTCAGCCATTTCAAACCCAAGGGGCCACAGCCAATGACAACTGCAGATTTCATCAAAACAAGGGTGGAGGTCCTAGCTAAAGACATACATCCTATGGACCAGATTGAACTCCACAAGCAGACTGGGGAGATGGTCTATGCCACATTGGTAGAGAAGGCCACACTGGCCCATGAGCTGAAAGATTCCTTGAAGAACACAAACACTCAGCTAGATTTTGAGAGGATGTCCTCTAAGGCCAAGGATAATAGAATAAAGTCTCTGGAGGAGATTATTATTGATCTAGGGCATGATCCTAGTGATCCAACAGGTGTAAAGGCCCTCATAAAGAAGAAAGATGATGATCTGAATGCAATGAAGAAGAGGTTGGGGCTGTTACCTACAGAACACCCTCAGACAGCAGAATTACAAAAAGAAAAACAGCTTAATGAACAACTTGACCTCCTTCTACAGCAAGATCAGAGGATCAAAGAATTGGAGAAAGAGCTGGAAGGAACGCTACAAGACAAACAGGGAGAATCTACACTCCAGGCTCCTCCAAAAGCTTCAACAACAGCAACAACTTCAGGGGCAACAGTGGCCCCCACAACAGAAGCAGCAGGCACAACAGAAGCTCCAGATGCACACCCGAGCGTAGAAGAATTGACCAAGGCTGTCAAGGAATTGGAGCTCCAGGCGGATGAAATAAAGAAAGCAAAAGAAAAATTGGCAGAGATAGATGCCAAATATGATAAATCAAAGGTAACAGTAGCAGAGCAGAGCAGAGAAATTAAGGCCCTGAAGGATAAAATTAAGGCCCTGGAAAAGGAGCTCAATCTGGAAAGTACCATGGCCGACATAAAAAGAATTTTGTGGGGTAAGATTACCCAAGCTATCACCAAGCAATGGAAATCCATCAAAACAATCCATGAGTACATGGATTTAATTGGCCAAGCACAGACAGAAATCCAGAGGGCCAAAACAGTGCTGGGAAACAGACCTGAACAGGCAAACCAACTGATAGATTTTTTGAACAGGCAAGACAAAGAGGAGCTGGCAGCCATTGGCATCGTCAACAGAACAGAGGCCATCCTCACAACCAAAAAGGTGCTAACTCTCAGAAGTTATGTACAGACTGTAGAAAAAAAATGCTATGAAATACAGGCTGAGGTGGAGGAGTATAAACTCAAAATGGGAATGCTGCAAGCAAGGGGATTGCCTGGCCTGCTGAACAGCACAGGGAAATTGATTACCAGAGATCAATTCACCAGCAAGATGGCTACTTACATTGAAAATCAAATCACTGCATCTGGCAGTACTCCTGAGGAAACAGGGCCCCCAACAGGACAGAGCTTGTACACTAAACTTGAAGGCCTATTCTTCATTGAAAGTGAGGCAAATCATTTGTTTGAAACTCCTCCTAACTTTTGGCGGTATACAGAGGCCGATGAGACTCTAATAAAAATTCGGAGACATCAAATGCCTAAGGAGGACTGGTGGCAGGCCATGCTCCAAATTTTGCCACGATAGCTTCAAGTCATTCGGCCGCTGACAGCTCCAGGTCACCAGAAGACAGATAGCAAAAAGGTTAGCGTTTAAAGAGCGGCCAAAAAGTGACTCATCACATAGACTATGACGGCTAGCCAAGTTTTGAACAGCGCGTCGCCAGCCGACTCCAATTGCCACCAAGTCAACAGTCTCTGACCATTTTTTGACAGCTAAGGGACTAAAAGTTATTACAACATTTACTTTTTCAGCTGCTGCACTCCAGCAGTTGGTAGGACATTTATGGAGCATTTACTCTCCACTCAGATATTTTCTAATGTAAATTTGTATATATACCCCCCTTAGTAACGCATAAGGGGTTGGTAAATTTTACTCTGAGGCATGTATACTCTGTACTTTCAGAAAAGTTTAATACAAAGAGCAATACCAGTTCAGTGATTTCCTGGAACTCTGGTGTCTTGTTGATAATCTAAGTGCTGTTGCAGAACCCCTGCTTTGTCTGGTGGAATGATATGTTTTCTTTAAACTTTGTTCTGTTTCCCTGTATTATTTCATTTTCACGTTTTCATCATATCTAGCGATAAAGAAAAAGAATGGTTCAGGACATGTTTCTTCACACCCTGTGCTCAATCTTATATTGCTGCAAATGTTTTCTTCAGGATTAAAACAGACATGAATTCTTAAATGCTCATGTTATATTTAATTCCATATTGTGAAAGTTATCTTGAAATTCTTCAATGCTTCCAGGTAACAATCGCTTTCTTTCATATCAGATTACAGAAAGATTCTTAATTGCCTTTCTTATCTTGACCATATCACACCCAAACTCAATTCCAAAGCATTGTTTCCCAGACAATTATCCTGCTCTGCAGTTTCATTACTGTATCAACACAGCACACCAAACCAAAGGACCACTGACTCCATTGCCCAATGTTATATAAGATTTGGTAAGAGCATACTAGTTTAGACTGAACCTTTTCCAACCAAACAATTAAACCAAAACCTGAGCATAATAGCTAGCCTAAAACACTATCATAACAGAGACAAATCATTAAGAGAGAGCCCTCTCTGATCACAGTTTGGCTAGAAGCTGTAATCCAAAGATTGGTTAGTGGTTACCCCGGCCGTATTCCCTTGGGAGTCATAGGGAACAACCTGGGTGTTAACAGAACTCAAGATCGAATTCTTGCAAAATGACTATCCATCTATTATATTTGCCCCCAATCACTCGCCTACTGAGGACAAATTGAAATGGATTGACCGCCACTAAGATAAAAGTTTTGTATAGCAGGATATAATGATGGAGCCTCTGGACAGCGTGGATAGCTGCCAAGGCCAACTTCTCAACCGGAGAATAGCGAAGTTCAGGACCTATTAAGCCTCGGCTCAAATAATAAATCACATGCTCGGCGAGAGCATCGTCTTCCTGAACAAGAACCATACCAATGGTTGATTCTGCTGTAGCGAGATATAAAAGGAAGTCTCTACCATAATCCGGTGGACTCAAAAGCAGGGCAGAGACTAATGCCTTTTTCAAAGCATCAAACGACTGCTGCGCAAAGTCGTCCCACAGAAATGGAACTCCTTTCCGTAGCAAACGCATGAACCCTTTAGTGATCTCGGCATAGTTTGCTATAAACCGTCTTAAGAAATTAGCCTTCCCTTGAAGACTTTGAAGTTGTCGAATTGAGGACGGGGGAGGCAACTGAACTATTGCCTCAACCTTGAAGGGATCAATCCGAATCCCTTCATTGGACACGATGAACCCTAACAACTGATCGGACGTAACCGAGAAAACGCACTTGTTGGGATTCAACCGGATTTTATAAAAACGACATCGTTCAAAAACCAATCGAAGATGACTAGGATGATCAGTTCTCTCTCGAGAACGAGCAGCGAGATCATCCAAGTATGCCTCAATGACATGTTTGATGTCGTGGAAAGCATTTGACATGGCCCGCTGAAAAGTGGCTCTAGCATTTTTAAGACCGAAAGGCATCTTTCTATATGCAAAGGTACCCCAGGGACATATAAAAGCTGTCTTATGTTGATCTTCAGGATGGATAGAAATTTGATTATAACCCGAAAAACCATCCATGAAGGAAAAAATTTCATTACCCGCACACTCGTCGATAATCTGATCAATGAATGGCGTGGGGTAATTATCTTTCAGACAAGCCTTGTTTAGATCCCTAAAATCGATGCATACTTGGATTGTTCCTTGCTTTTTATCCACAGGGACTGGATTAGAAACCCAATCAGTAAGAGGAACAGGGTATATAAAACCCGCCCTTAGCAGCTTCTCAACCTCAGCTTTGATAGCTGCTACTTTCCTTGGGTTAACCGGACGAAGCCTTTGACGAACCAGTTTCACATTTTCATACGTCTTGATCTCATGTTGAACTATAGAAGGATCAATGCCAGGCATTTCTTCATAAGACCAAGAAACTACATCACGAAATTCCTTAAATAGGTCGGTGTAAATTTGAATTTCTTCAAGGGAACACTCAATTCCGATGAAGATATTCTCGATGACGTTAGGGTCCCTAGAGATGTTTATAGGTATCGTTTTTGAAATCACCGACATATTACCTTCGGCACGAATGTGTGCTGGAGCCAAGGGTTTGACACCGTACAAACATCACTAGTGAGGAGCTCGGAGAATCTAGATTCTACTTCCTGCAATGGAGGAAGAAAATATGAACGATGGTGTAAGTCTTCCCAAGGTCGATCTATACCCATCATTACTTCGAGGATTGCTTCTTCATAAGGTAAAACCGAATCTAAGCAGTCCAAGGCAGAGGTAGAATCGAGGCTCCAAGCCGGGGCCACATGACCATCTAACTCCTCTTCAGAAAAAGGAGTAGAGTGGTTGTCTGCAGAGTCTACGATAGACTGATATCTAAGCTCGGTTGCAGATATGGGGAATGCCATTTCATTTACTTGTCCTTCAACTAATGTGGTCGTAGGTGAAGGCAAGGTCCAAGGGTCTGAAAAATAATGAGTTCGGAAGAACTCTTCTCGAGGAGACTCCTTCGATGATGAAATAGCATTGATTTTAGCGAAAGGAGAGGGAAGATCAAAAGTACCCATCAACGAGGAATACATCCCTACTCCTAAATTCTCAGTCGACGGGTGAGGGTTATCCACTAAAGGGACAGTAGAGTCAGAGCTTTCTTGAGGATTGACTGGACAATAGTCCAATTGATCAACCTTAACGATTTTCCCTTCATGAGGAAAGCAAATGACACGAAACAGAGTTGAAACAACGGCATCCATCTCGTATACCCAATTCCTTCCTAATAGGAGATTATAGTCTAGGTTAGCGTCTACGACCTCTACTTCAATATTGACGACCTTTCCCCCAACACATATAGGAAAGGCTGAGATAATCCCATGCGGCTTATGAGAATGACCATCAAATGCAGTCAAGACGGTGGGTGAAGGAACAGCCGAAGGTGATCCAATAGCCTTCCAGCATGACATCGACATGACGCATGTGGATGCTTCTTCATCTATAACGGTGTGAAAAATATTGATTTTTCGGTATGTAGACTTTATTTGAAAAGCCATATGATGAGGGAGTCGCTTTTTGACATTTAACCTGTCAAAAGTGAGCACTAAAGAGTTAGCTGGATCGATTGCTCCAATTGCGGAGAGTAAAGCACTTCTCTGAGCCGAACACGACTGGAGAACCTCTAAAGCGGACATGGCACACGGACTCTGAGCCAAATCCTCCACAATGGACTAATTCTGGGTGGCCCTTGCATTAGGATTAATAGTCGCGTGTTTAGCGGAACCTTTCGGTATCCGTGGTATAGTCTCGACAGGGGGTCGCTCAATATGAAGGTCAGTACTGCCGGGAATAGTCTTGTCCTTGGAAGTTTCGGCTTCACCATAATCACGTGACCGAGTAGTCACATGGACGTTAGAACCCATCATGAAAACATTTGACGATTTTTCCCCTTCCTGGTTGCCCCCTACGGAGGTTCCAGGGTTTGAGGTTGCGCTAGCAAGAAGTCGCTGCCCTTGGGGAAACGGTTGGTTAACACAGCTTGAGAACTAGAAGTCCCTTGCTGTCCTAACAAGCGCTGAGCGTCTTCAATCTTAGGGTAGAGATGAGTTAGATGGTCTCCACTGCACAACTTTCATGGAAACTTGACTTTCTTTCTCGACTCATTTCTACCACCACCGGCGTTGTTGCCGGATTTATTTGCATCGGGCTTCCCATGCTGGTTCTTTTTATTACCTCGTCCTTTCTTTTTCCCATTGGAATTTTGATTTCCTTTGGGGTTATCAGATTGGACGACATTAATTGAAGAAGTTTGGGAAGCGGGGGGATTAGACGATGTGACTTGGTTGTTAGAAGCAGTTTGCAAGGACAACTGCTGCAATTGATTCAACAAGTTCACTGTAGTTGTGTCTACTGACCTAATGATACCATCCGCGTGCGGACCTGGCTTCGACTTAGCTACCTCAACCTTAGATCCAGGAGCATCTGGAAAGTACTTTTGTAGGATCCCAGACTGAGAGTAGATCAATTCTAATTGCTGGGCCCTAAAAATGGCTTTCTCCTCAGAATAGACCCCAGACATGGAGACATCTATGGAGATCTCGAGTTGTAAAGACTTCAAAAACCACTCGAGATGGTACTCTGGAGGGATTTTGGCTTTAATGAGCCTCTTTCTCCGTCTCCATTCCTTAATATGATCAGAAATGTGGGTTGCTTTATCCTGACGAAAGGTGGCCAGAAGTTCAGTTCCGGCATCATAGCGGACAGGCAACTGGAAATGATTTAAGAAAATATTGGCTAAGTCAGCAAAAGATGTAAAGCTGCCCCTTGGCAACTCTATATACCATTTGGCCGCATTACTAGTCAAGGTGCGTTGAAAGAGTCTCAACCTAATCGAGTCATCGATAAGGGAGTTAGATGAGCACCACAAATGGAATGTGGTTACATGGTCGCCTGGGTCTTCACCACTCTTCCCTTCAAATTTTGGAATGTCCGAAGGGAGTTTGGTTGGGACCGGAGGCCAGGTTGGATTGTACTTGATTGGGTCATTTGTTAACTTAGTGAGATCTGGCAAGTTCAACGTTGCCAGAAATGGAAGCCTAGGAGGACCTTGGGGATTCCACCCAGACTGGGTAGAACTCCCAAAGTTCTGAAAAGATTGTCCTGGAATTTGGGAGGCACCAGGCTGCCCGAAGTAACCAGTAGAACCAGCTGAACCAAAAGGCAAGCCTTGTGATCCAGCAAAATTCGGAGTTTGACCAACTCCGGCCGTATAACCTCCATAACCAGCAAAGTTTCCTCCTAAAGGATTGTAAGGAGTTGATAACCCCTGATACGGTTTCCAAGCTGAAGCAAGGGGAGGAATACTTTGAAACGAACTAACCGTGGAATACGGCCTATTCCCTTGTTGGCCGATAAATGGATTCCCAGTTCCCGCGCTACTAACCCCAGGGTTATTCCAACCTTGGAAAGGATTGTTGCTTTGTCTTACAGAAGAAAAAGGCATGGATCCTACCGTTGGGTTGGAATGTGGTATATGACCACTTCCGAAAGGAAAACCCTAGAATGAAGCCGATCCGCACATCATGGATGTAGCGGCACTAAACGGAACCGATGAAATACCCTGTGAGTGGGTGCCAAATGGGAAGAATCCAGTACCAAAAGCATTGGTTTGGGCATTTCCACTCGTAGACGGAATGGAGGTAGACCCAACTAAAGATGTGCTAGCAAAAGATCAAAACAAGGAAGCAGAGGAGATGGAAATGGTTCCTCCCCCTTGCATCGATGTTGGGGTTTGCATAGTCGTAGCACTTGTAGAAGCCATGCTTCCAGTAGTGGTCATCGATGGTAAGCACGTAGCGTAACCTAGACTTGACAGTCTATGCGTCAGAGTCCCAACGTATTGCAATATGTCTGGATGACTAGATGGTAGTGGAGAATTCGGAGCCGCTGACGACTCTGAGAGTTCTTCTACCTCTATGTTATTCTCCACTTGAAAGAGAACTCGAGAAAGGGCTGGAGTGTCCCTCTCTTGTTCAGAAGTGCCAGGCCTTGCTTGGCCGCTAATGCCCCCAAGAGGAGGATCAATCCCCGATGCGTCAACCGGCGTGAGACGGAATCCACCGGTAGTATTGCCTCTGCGCCTTCTAGGAGAAGGTTTTAAACTTGGTGGTGAAAGACCACGAAGTCTTCGAAACCGTCTAGGAGATCGGTCAGCCACTTTGAATTTTTTGTTATGATCTAACTAAAGACTCAAAAAATTGAAAGCTAGGCCAACTAAGAGCACAGAGCACACACTATAAAGTCCCTAAAGATATAGCCAGCCAAACAACTTCCAAGTATTTCTGCTCCGGGTGATTAAGACCGGACACCAAAATACGAGAAAGTGAAATAAGGGGCCTTCCGAAGATAGTCTGGGATGATGAGGGCCCAGTCCTATCAGCGAAGGTATCAGAGGAAGTTACGCTGACCTCCTAACAACAGCCTGTGCCGGTGCAAGCCCCCAAGCTTCGAAAGGGTGCCCTCCAGTAGTACTGTCGAGAGTGATGCAACGTCAACCTCAGGTGCCACGGGATTCCCCTCCGCAGCCACCTATGTAGTTCCCTAGGAGTAGCAACTATGGATACCAACTCGTTGCAGAAGCTAGGCGGAACAATCGTGAGGTAAGTTCGGACAAGTATGAGAGGGGGTATCTCTCTTCCCTATCTTCACAGACCCTCATGCTTAACTCCTAGATCCAGAGCTTTCCTGGTCTTCCTAACGCTATTGGATTTTCTCTCGTTATTCAGACTCCTATGTTTGACGTTTATATGGCCTTGGAGAGTTAACTCTCCACTCGCCTAATCCAAGGCCCTAAAATCCTAATCTTGTTGGTGTAACTGACTAAAACAAAAAGTTCTAGTGAATTTTAGTTAGCGCTTGATTTTATTAGGCTATTCTTTAAGTCACAAGGTAACGGAAGTGAAACTAGTGGTGTTTTTTGACGCAAAAGAAATTAGTAAAAACTTAACTACATGCACATGCAATTTTTTGTTTTTCGATGAAGAGCAATTTCTATAGGGTTCAAAGGTACTTCTAATAAAACAAATTTTTCTTTTCTTTTTGTTAATTCACTCTTCGCACTCACAAAAGCTAACAAAGTTGTTTATGCCTAAAAGGGGATGCAAATCTATCCTAATGCAACAACTATATGTGGATGCAAGATTTAAAACTACTCTAAAAACCAAAAATGAAAGTTGCTTGCTTATCAAACTTTATCTTGCCACTTACGATGCCTAGATGGAATATGAGATGCTACCATTCATTTCGTCTAAACACTAAAAACAAGTTCTAAGACAAACATAAAGCACTTTCACTTCACTAAAAGGAAACCAAATGAAAAGAAAGTTCAAGAAAGCAAAACTAAGATTTTCAAAAGATTTTCTTCAAAGCAACAAACAAAAAAGTATTTTCAAAAAGAAATGCTCTCAACAACACTGAAACTTGTGATTGAAGAATAGGCAATTAAACACTTTTGCGAATCGACACCACACAATGGATGAAAACTCAACAAAAATAAATGTGTTTGCAATCGCTCTTAACAATCAAAAGCAACAATGAAAGCTTTGGCAATGAAAACCAAAAAGATCAAAAAGACAAATTCCAAGAAAGTGTCAATCAAAAAATTTCATGAAACAAAGAAGTGGATGGTCACAGAAAGTGATTTTGTCAAGCAAACAAAAAAGTCACCAAAAGCAAGATTAACACAATAATTGTGATCAATCTTCCTACCCTGATGAAACAGAGCAGCCAAGATTCCTAGCAAGAAATCTTGCGTGCTTTAGCAAAAAACGATGACGCTTGCAATCAACAAAAAAAAAACAAGACCAATACTTCTTATAATCAGAGAGAATTCAGAACAAGATGCTCGCTGTAAAACAAATGACTGATACTGGAAAATGACTGCTTCAGACTGACTCAAACCACCAGACAAACCTTCAGAGACTAAAAAGATTTATAAATCTTGAAAATTACAGTATATACATGATTGTACTGAAGTATAGATTGCGTGTATACGCGGCTGTATCTGAGGAAACCTACGTATACGCGGGTTCACTCAAAGAAACAAGCGTATGTACGCCTCTGTATATAAGAAAAACAACGTATATGAAAAGCTTCAAGAAAAATAAAAAGACAAACTGAAGAAACTAGCAAAGCTTAAAGTTCAAGAACAGACCAGACAGTAACAACAAGCAGACAAGGCAGCTGAGCCCTGATTGGCTTGAAAAACACCCAAACTAGGAACAACAAGAGTGTTGTCCCCAGTGGAGTCGCCAATTCTGGTAGAGGGAAAGTTCCCCTGGGGCTTTTTGGGTTGAAACCCTAGCAGACTGAAAGTTATCTATTCAAAGAAACATGCATTCAAACAGCCATTATGCTATTATAAGAAAATTCTGTGATAAGGGTACGTACCTTTGGTCCTACGTTTGAGAAGGCCCTTAGGGTCCAAACCCTTCTTGGAGTTCCCTTCTTCTCTTTTGTCCTGCAAAACAAACAATTCAAAGAACACAACAGTACATGGAAAAGAACTTATAAAGAAACCATCTTTATGCTATAAAGAAAGGTAGTTAGTTATGAAATCCAAACAACCATTTACATATGAATTCTAAACATGAATATCATTAACATAAAGAAGATTCATTTTGGGAACCAAGACATGTGTTTCTTTTATTATAGACAAATAAAGTACATAAAAAGGAATGTTTTCACCTGAGTCACCTTCAGCAGGCTCCAAGCAAAGCTTCCTTCCGGATCCGTTCCAGCCTCAAGCCTCTAACAAACTCCTTCCATGACTCTCTCCATGATGTCATAAATGGTGGATGAACATCAACACACAAGGAAACAAAGGTTTCCTGTACAAAATGGGGGAAGTGCAGAAGACACAAGGGACTTCAGACCTAGTCAAGGGAAGAATCTCAGCATAATAACCTTTCTCTCTCTTCTCTCCTCCTTTAGGCCTTCCCTTTGAGGTCTTTTTATACCATCTCCAAAGTCGTTTTTTAGTTAGGAGTTGGTTGGGAACAGTTGGGCCACGGGCACTAACAGGTGATCAGTAGGTAAAACCCACGATCTCCGCCCGAAAATAAGGAGTCTTATATTTTTTTAAGTGTTTTAATACATACACGCAGGTTGGCTATACACATACCCGCGTATACACGCGTTTAACTTAGGGCAATGCCGCGTATAAGGGATAAAACACTGTTTTTTAAATTTTAGGACTAGGTCTGGAAGGAGGGGTTGCCCTAGGCCATGAGTACAGCATCACAAACCATAAGAGTGAGATTTGGAGCTATAACAAGTGCTACCTTGCAGCTTGTACAGAGTTCGAATTCAAATTCCCCGCATCAATACCAATGTTCCCCAAACCATTTTGTAGGTATCCTTCTCGAACATTGTTTTTACACCTGCATCATCCAACTTGCTTATAGAAATCAAATTTCTGGCCAATGCAGGAATATGTAAAACACCCAGAAGTGTTCTAACCCTTCCACCTTGCAACTTCAACTTTAATTTTCCACAACCAATGATTCTAGCCTTCCTATCATCCCCTAAGAAGACATCACCACCATCGTATTCCTCATACTCGCAGAACCACTATCTATGGGGAGTGAAGTGAAAGGATGCACCGGAGTCAATCAACCATGCCTCACGATCTACATGTGTACTTGAAGAAGCCAAGTACACATCCCCACCTTCAACTGAGGTGGTTTTCGCCTCTGCAAAAGGAGCATCATCAAATCCCTTTCCTTTATCAGGAGCTTTAGATTTACAATCCCTTTTGTAGTGCCTTTCCTTTCCGCATTTCCAGCACACCACCTTTATAGGTTTTCATGGAGATTTAGATCTCCCTCTAGATTTATATCTCCCACTCGATGACTTATTTTTGATTCTGTTCTGGGACTGTCCTCGTACAGACAAGGCATCACCATTCTGGCTCTCCATATTTTTTTGTCTCATCTCCTTCGTCAGTAAGGATGAGACTATTTCATCAAACTGCAAGGCAGTTGCATTGCTACCTATTGCAATAACTAGACTATCCCACGAATCTGGTAGAGAACACAACAAACTGATGCACTTATCTTCATCTGAAATTTTTATATCAATAGATGCTAACTGACTTAACACAGTATTAAATGCGTTCAGATGCTCTGTCACTGAGTCTCCATCTTTCATCCTCAGGTTATACAACTTTCTCCGCAGGAATAGTTTATTCACTAGAGATTTAGATTGGTACAAAGTCTCTAACTTGTACCACAAAGCTTTCGTCGTAGCTTCCCCTGATACATTCAGCAATACTGAATTTGAGACACACAATCGTATTATGCTCTTTGCCTTCCGATCCAACTTCTTCCATTCTTCATCGAACACTCCCATTGGTTTAGTACCTAGATCTACCATGATCCACTAATATTTATCCACCAACAGATCCTCCATCTTGAGTTTCCACAACTCAAAACTCTGACCATTAAATTTCTCGATCTCTATCTTTCCACTGCTCGCCATCTTCTTTCACCACCAGAATCAATCTCGCAGATCTCCCATTGAACAAGGTATACCACAGGCCCGAGTGAAACCCCTCAGCAACAAAGGCGTCCCCTTGAAGCCAAAATTGCTCCAATACCAAATGTAGGTTTTAACCCCGTACAGAAATTACCTGCATACGAATTCTAAAACACAGAAAATAAACAATGAGAGAGCATAACACATAAAACACATATACACAGAGATTTTCCCCTGGATCCCAAAACCGAGACTACCAGCTTGATTTTTCATTATGTTCCTTTCAATGTTACAATACATATTTATACATGTTGAAGCATCCAATACCATGGACCGAAAACCATCGCATCCAAAAAACATGTGCGAAACTCATGCACAAAACCATAGGTGGGTCCGCCCAACCTAACATAGGTTCCAAACCAAAATTCTCCGGGGCACTACCTCGGACCCCATAATGTGGGGTTATGGGTACACCTCAAACCCCCTGTGACCACCCCCCCGCCCCCCCACTACACAATCGGCACAATGAGCCCCCCCCTCTAACCCCCCGGTTAACTACGTGGGCTAGTCGTGGAAAGAATATAACACAACCCAACAGAGTCTACAAATCCAAACTTTCTTTTCATTGAGATTTTTTATCATGTTAAAATCCCCACCTACAATCCAAAAATTTTTCCCTATAAGATTTGAGTCTCTTTCGATGTTTTTAAGGAAGACATTTTTGTTAGTAGGAATATTAGGGCCATACAAATTGGTGATGAAAATCAAATTGAATGAACTAATGGGTTGAAAGTTAGTAATTAGGATTCTAGGCAAAGAAAATGAATACTAAAGAGTGACCGAGGAAGGTTCACATGCTATAGAAATACCTCTTGATGCTCTTGGGCATCCTCAACTAGATAATCACAGTTTCTCCATACATTCTTTAAAATATTCTTCAGAGACTCAGAAGAGCATTTCATTTCCTGAATCATCATAATGTTAAGGTTTTATTGGTGGATTTTGTTTTTTAGGAGTCATTGCATGGATTTCACATTAAGACCCCTAGAATTCCATGATATGACTTTCATTTATCATTTGAGAGGAGGCTTCAACGATGGCATCCATCGGTGACACTCTACCAATATTCACCAAGTAATCCCCTAGGTCTTGTAGTAATTGACTATTTATTTTTCACCCTTCTTTTGTTATTTTGAAATAATTAATTGATATTTGGGAGAATTTATTTGATTCCATGTGAGGAAAAAGAAGAGTTATGGTTAGGGGTATTACCTGGTTCACGAGCTTGACAGAGAATTAGATTTGACTTTGGATGTATGCTTTGGTAATGATTTTAACTTTCTCCTTGAGAATGGTTGTTGGTTATTTTTTTCTCCATTCATCTACAAGAGATTGCAAATCAAAGTTTTGTAGGTCTGATGCATCGAAGTATTATGCATTGGAAAAATATTGGGTGTTATCCTCCATTTCGAGATCCACATGGTAATCTTTGTTAATTGGATGTGTATGCACATCTTTTGCAGGTTGGGGTGGTTGTTGAATGGTTTGAAGAATATCTTCCATTTTGGAATT
The DNA here is from genome assembly GCA_031772625.1 of Pinus tabuliformis. Taxonomy (NCBI): domain Eukaryota; kingdom Viridiplantae; phylum Streptophyta; class Pinopsida; order Pinales; family Pinaceae; genus Pinus; species Pinus tabuliformis. The sequence goes on along the minus strand of CM062814.1, from coordinate 160,779,247 downwards.
TTCTCCTTCAGTAGATATCTCATTTTCATAAAAAATCTAGAGGATCATATACCAATCACTGCCTGTTACATTTTCAGAGGTTGGATTCTATGTTCCTTTTTTGGTTTTCTTCCTTTTATTGGTGACCCTAGTAAAACTATATTTATTTGAGGACAAATTTACTTATGTATTTTGTTGGACTTGGTTTGCTGGGAATTCTTTGATCTGGATTTAAGCAGGAATGCAAAAATTACAGAGATAACCATAAATACAGAGATGCAACAGAAATAATACTTCATTTCATTAATGTAAAATGCTGAAATATGCTTACAAACAGAAAGGTAAGTAAACTGGCTTGGGCGATGGTAGCTTATCTCTAAGAAGAGATGTGGCGGCTACATGCCTCTTAACTGTCTTACAATGAGGCTCGAAGGCCTATTTATTGTTGAGAAAACAATGGAAAACCCTAAACATCCGAAAAAATAACCCTAGGAGATGAAGCACCAAACTATGGGTCCCGTTTGGGTAAATTGGTACATGAACTTCCCGGGGCCGTAACTTTGCCATACGATCTTCGTTTGATGGGCACAATACCTCATTAGAACAATATATCTGAAGACTTCAACTTTTGGGTGCGCAACATCGGTCCACGGACCCATGTTGCTCCTAGATTTCCTAAAAAATGTCGTTTAGGGCCTCAAAACGGCTCCGGAAGTTCAGGACCCGAAAAGCTGCTAAAAATAGTAAATTGTGCTACAATTAAGGAAACTAAAAAACTGAAAGAAACAATGGTGGGGGTCCAAGTGGAATTCGTGGGTGTCCACCAATATCCACCTGGATCATTCCTCCCCCCTTAGGAAGCAATGGTCCCCATTGCATTGAGTTCCTCCATGAGATGAGGAAACTTCTGTTGAATTTGGTCCTCAGTGAGCCACTTGCCCTGGTGAAGGAGTTGGCCTGCTTTGACAACTCGATAGAGTTGGATCTTTTGCTGGCGAGTGTGCTTGATCTGCATGTCCATGATCCAATCAGTTGCAGCTTGTTCCATGCAATTTGGATTTAACTCTGTTGGTGTGAGCTATTCTGCAATGTCAGATGTGTCTAGTAATGGTGGAAAGTATGGCCGAAGGTGGTACACATTGAACATTGGGTGCAGGCCAAGGCATGGGGGAATGCTGAGCTCAAATGCATTGTCTCCCATAGCCTTGGTAATGGTGTAAGGACCATATCAGAGTGGTTTGAGTTTCCAATAGGCTCCGGTAAGGCGTTCCTTTTGCAAATGCAACCAGACTTTGTTGCCCACCTAAAACTTGTGTGGCACCCGATGTTGATCATGTCACTGCTTATACTTGGAATTTGATTTCTCCAGAATGTCGTGGACCTACTAGCATATATGTTGGATGTGCTCAATGAATTTGTTGGCCTTATCTATTTCGAACTAGACATGAGCCGAATCTTCCTGAGTAGCTATAAATGGCATAGCCACATTAATGGGACATAGTGGCTGGAATCCCAAGCCCACCTAAAAAGGGTTGTGGCTAGTTGAGCTGTGGAGAGCATGGTTATAGTTGTGTTGAACATAGAGGAGGCTCTCATCTGATGCACGTGGATGCTTTGAGTTGTACATGCCTAGAATGTGTACGATCATCCTGTTGACAACCTCTGTTTGGCCATCAGTTTCGGGATGGAAGGCTACATACTTAGTGAGTTTGGTGTCCAACATCGACCAAAGATTGGACCAAAATGTACTGAGGAACTTGCTGTCCTGATCTAAGATGATAGCGGCCATGATAGGTTCTCATGGCAGGCCGCTATAATGGCCATCTTTGAGAACCTATCGACCACCACAAAAACACAGTCATTTCCATGCTTAGTAGAAGGAAGGCCCAACATGTAATCCATGGAGATGGATTCCCAAGGTCGGCTAAGGGTAGGAAAGGGAGTATAGAGGCCTTGCTTCTTGATGGTTGGTTTGGAAATGGCGCAGGAAGTGCATGAGCTGATGTACTTCTCGACATCCTATCAAATATTTGGCAAATAGAAATACTTCTGTAGTATTGCCAACATTTTCTCGACCCCGAAATGCCTAGCAGCCCGACTGTAGTGTGTTTCCCAAATCATCTTGGCACGCTCGCTTGAAGGAACACAAAGGTGACCCAAGTGGCATAACAGGACATCCTAGAGGTGAAAATATGGAACATGCTGACCCTCCAAGAGTGCCTGGTATGTGTGGCTGAATTCTGTGTTGTTTTTGTAGAGAAGTGGCCAATCAAAAGGCTCGTGCCCACAAGAGTTGAGCATGGTGGTTAACGCCATGATCGTTGGTCAAATGAGGCAATCTACAACATTATTGGTGCTGCCATTCTTATACTTGATATTCAAATGGAATTATTGTAGGTATGTGGACCACTTCTGTTGGCGATCATTTTGCAACTTCCCTTACGTATATATGAACTGTAGGGGCTCGTGGTCTGTGTGGATGACCGTTTCCTTCCCCAAAATGTAATGCTTCCATTATCGGTAGGCCTGCACAATGGAATACGTGTCTTTGTCATAAGTGGGATACTTTTGGACTGTTTCTGAAAGTGTCTCACTGTGATATGCCACTGGATGCCCATGTTGAGTAAGGACTGCCCCAATAGCATAGTATGAGGCATATGTCTCGATCTCAAATGGTTGTTGCAAGTTTGGTAATGAGAGCACTAGTGTTGAGCAGAGGCGATGTTTCAACTCTGTGAATGCCTTCTGTTGAGATTGAGACCAAAAGAATTTTTCTTTCGCTCCTCCTTTGATGACCTGACTCAAGGGAAAAGTGATATGAGAAAATCCCAACACGAACATGTGGTAGAAGTTGGCAAGACCCAAAAACCTGCGGAGCCTTGTCAGAGTGGTTGGAGATGGCCAATCCCGAAAGACATGGATCTTGGCTAGATCCACATGCACCCCGTTCATCAACAATTGATCTGAATTGGATCCATGAAGAACTGTCAAAAGAACCATGACTGTATCAGGTTGAGAAAACATCAAATAATTCTAAAACAGCAATAAAAAACACCCTGAACCAGTGGTAATGGTAGCCAGCGTGGAACGACGAGGACCTTGGTCAAAGTACACTGACCAAGGCCCATGGAGATTGTGCGGGAGGTCAAAGTAGCCCCTGGGAGGCCCGGATCAGGAAATGCTGGGTGAACAGGGCCGAAATGGAGGAAGCCCGAGCATTTGGACGCATGGGAAGCCAGAGAACCATGGGCAAAAAGCGAAAAGCGCTAAAGGAAAAAGGCAGGACCCGCGCTCTGTAAAACTAGTGGTATTGATCGAGGCACCCTCAAACGGTAAGCGGTTTTGGATGGAAGCAGAGAAATCCCACTCAACGATCGATGCATCGCAAGCGGAGGTGAGAGAAAACCATCGTTGATCGCGCGTTAAAGGTCGAGCAAGTCAACCACGCGAAACGTGTGTATGGCATTGAATCTGGAGGCCCCAGATATAACGGCCGAGATTGCGCCCGATGGGCGAAGCGGCATCGACGAAGGATTAAGCCACGTTTTAGAAGGATTTAAAGTCCGTTTTGACCGCCACAGTGGAGGAAGACTTCATCCACAACGTAACTGAAGAAATGAACCGACGAAGCAGGCTGGTGCGAGTTACAGGAGGACATATGGCCACTCCCTGAGTGCTGATGATGACGTCGAACAGGGAACTCCAAGCGTAGCTGCAGAAGGCGAATCGACAGAGGTGGAAGAGGAATCGAACAAACATGGGAACGAATGGATTCAAAGCCATGAACAGAGTCAAAAAATTTAGTTAGCCAGAGAGAGGGATAGAGAACCCTGAGAGATAGAGAAAGACACCAGAACCCTGAGAGGAGGACGGGAAAACAGAGAGAAAAAGACAGTGAAGCAACGAGCAATAAGAAGACAGAGGGTTGAGCTGACCAAAGGCAGCATCGAGCATCCGAGAGCTTGAGAGATTCAAGCCATCCCAGAGAGGATCTAACTGTACTGAGCACCACATTGGGCTCTCTCCACAGTAGACCAGAAGGTCACAGCGCTTGTAGGAAAATAGAGTCTATGCACTCCAGTGGCTTGGGGAATCCAAGAACCACCCTGCCAAGCAAATCTGCTTCAGGTGACTCATATTGAGCTCCTGCATTGTAATTCTCTGCTTAAAGACACAATTAAACAAGGCCACCACTGAAAGCTAGACCAGAGATGTAGCCCTCGAGAATAGGGTGAACTCCTTATTAATTTCTTGTGTTCTTGTATTTGCTTACTATATTTCTCTATTGTCTTTCCATTTAAATGTATGTGTATTGGCAGTCTGATTGATCCATTGCTTAAAGAACATAGACACACACCAGCACATGAGTCTATAATACCTTTATTCAATAAATTTTTAACTGAGGTCACTCATAGGGTGATTATTAGATCAAGTGGTATCAGAGCTTTAGGCTGTAAGGTTAGACAAGCTTGTGTTGGTTAGCTGTTGAATGCTCACTAGATCAAAGCTCAAATTAGGAGAAGGAGAGTTGGTGGAAACTAATCCTGAAATTGGGAGAGTCTATCCTCAGAAGACAATGTCAGAGGAAGTTTCTGTGGGGCTAGACCCTCAATTCATAGAAAGTTTCCTAGTTATAAAGTCTATGGTAGAAGAAATGTATAGGGACTTTAGAAAGCATAAGGTTGAAGATTCATCAGGTTCTAAAGAAGATAAGGAAGAAGATGAGTCTCACTTCCATGACCACTCCAAAGGAAAAGGGAAAGAGGAAAGCTTTCTCGCACCTCCTAATAGCCCTGTGCATAATAAGAAAGCATCTTTGATCAAGCTAGATGTTAAATTTGATTTGCCTATATATGATGGAGAGCTAAATGCTGAAAAGTTGGACAATTGGATTAGACAAATTGATGTGTATTGCAGGGTGCAGAACATAGACTCAGAAAAGAGTAAGATTCAACTGGCAAGCCTACGCCTAGGAGGCACTGCCTTGGTTTGGTGGGAAGGCAGGACCCAAGCTGATATGAAAAGACATGGTAGGACTATCTCTGTCTAGAGTGAATTTGTTGCTGCAATCAAAAAGAAGTTCTATCCATTGGCCTACATGCAAAAAGCCATGATGAGTTGGAAAACTCTTCGGCAGTTGAAAGGGCAAAGTGTGAAAGGGTATACTCAAGAATTTAGAAAGAGAGCATTGATGTTGGGCATCTCATTAGACTCACCAGCAACTCTTTTGAAGTACATTGGTGGTCTACATAGCTACATGAGGCATACCATCCTCATGTTTAATCCCACTAGTATAGATGAGGTATTTGTACAAGCTACTCATCTAGAAGCTAGAGGAAAGAATGGAAATCCAGAAGTTGGGGGACCATCCCAACCCACTGTAAGCAAGAGCAAGGAGAAAAGAAAGCAGAAGTGGAAAGCACGGAAGGCTAACACTGCACAGAAAAGCAAAGCTTCATGCATTCACTCTAAAAAGGATGGGCATGATGATGAACATTGTTGGATTCTACATCCAGAGCTGAGACCTAAGAAGTCCAAGGGCAAGAAGAAGAAGATTTCTGCAGTTATTCAGAAAGATTTGGGGTCAGACTCAAGAGATGAAACAACTCTAACAGTCATAGGCATAAAAGGTAAGAATTCTGAAGCATCTACTAGTATTTCTGCTCAATCTGTTATTGATGAAGAAAATGAGAGAAAAAGACATGAGCTTTTCCATATTCGAGTTATTTCCAAAAATCAAAATATTGATACTTTGTTTGATAGTGGCTCTCAAGTAAATCTAATTTCTGAAGCAATTGTAAAGAAATTGGGATTAGCAACTACACCTCACAAGAAACCATACCCATTAGATGGTTGAATGATAAAGCACAACTACAAGTGACTAGACAGTGCAAACTCAAGTTTTCTTTTGGGTCAGCATTTGTAGATGAGGTTGAGTTAGACATAATTCCTTTGGATATATGTGGAATTGTTTTAGGAAGTCCTTACTTGTATGATAGAAAGGTTATCTTCTATAGAGCTAAGAACAAATATCTACTTGTTAAAGGTGGAATCAAATACTTTGTAAGAGCTCATAAGCTCAAGAATAATTATACTCTCATAAACTCAGGGTAGATGAAAAGAATGATAAATTCATGCAAATAATTCTTACTGATGGTTGTAAAGGAAAAGAAACCTGATAAAACCAATGTATTTGAAGGCTGTAATGCTAAACAACAAGCTGATATAGAAAATGTTGTTTCAGAGTATGATTTCTTATTTCAAGAACCTAAAGGTCTGGCACCCAAAAAGGGAATTGTACATGATATTATTTTGCAGCAAGATGTTCCATTGCCTAACATTGGAATGTACAGGTTGTCTGCTTTAGAGAATGTTGAAATCAAGAAGCAGGTGCAGGAGTTGCTCGAGAAAGGGTTCATCAGGCCTAGCACATCACCATGTGGGTCACCAATCATTTTGGTGAGAAAGAAAGATGGGTCATGGGGAATGTGCATTGATTACCGAGCACTGAATAAGATAACAATAAAAAATCATTATCCCCTTCCTCGCATAGATGATCTTTTAGATCAATTAAAGGAAGTTGTTTATTTCACCAAGCTAGATTTGCGCAGTGGATACCATCAGGTCAGAGTTGCAGAGCAAGATGCAAGGAACACTGCTTTCAAAACAAAGCAGGGATTGTATGAATGGCTGGTTATGCATTTTGGCTTGACCAATGCTCCTGCTACTTTCATGAGATTATTGAATGATGTACTCAGACCTTTTCTTGATGATTTTGTTATTGTGTACCTGGATGACATTCTGATTTTTAGTAAAACGTGGGAAGAACATTTAAAGCATGTTAAGCAGAAATTAGATTTTTTGAAAAGAGAAAAACTTTATGTTAAACTCTCAAAATGTGAATTTGGCAAAACATCTCTAAACTACTTGGGTCATATAGTTGGGGGGGGGGTGTGAATTGAAAATAGATCCCTCTAAAGTGACAGTCATTGTAAACTGGCCTAAACCCAAGTCTGCTACAGAAGTGAGAAGCTTCTTAGGAGCAACACAATATTGAAGGAAGTTCATTTCTAACTTTTCCTCAATTATAGCTCCCTTACATGCTTTAACAGGATTGAATAAGATGTTTCAGTGGGAAGCAAACATCAGAAAGCCTTCGACACATTGAAAGAAAAGATTAGTACAACACCTGTACTAGCACTGCCAGATCTACAAAGACCATTTGAGATCCAAATTGATGCCAGTGACTATGCCATGGGAGCAATGTTGACACAGCACGGTAAACCCATATGTTATCATTATGAGACTTTTAATCCTGCAGTAGTTAACTATCCTACATACGATAAATACTTGTATGCATTAGTTCAAACTGTGAAAAAGTGGAAACATTACTTAATGGGCAAAGAGACAGTAATACATATTGATCATCAACCACTTCAATATCTACACTCCCAAACTAAGTTGCAGCAATCAAGACATTACAGATGGATTGGTTTTCTACAACAGTTTCATTTAGTCATCAGATATAAAAAGGGCATACATAACAAGGTTGCAAACATGTTATCTAGACCCATTATAAATGCATCTACCATACTTAAGCATAATTCTGTACTACATGAAAGCTACATTGAACAATATGCTCAAGATATGGACTTTAAAGATGTATATGCAACTTTGAGTCAAGGCAAAAGAGTAGAAGAATTGGACTATCATGTGAAGGACCGACTCTTATATCATTGTGGGAAACTCTGCATTCCACAAACTAAGAGAGTGAAGATAATTAGGGAAGCACACACTTCTCTGATATCAGGTCACTTTGGGGTAAGTAAAACAGTTGCACAGTTGCAAAGGTTCTACTATTGGCTGAAAATGAATGAGACAGTTTCTAGATATGTAAGAGGGTGTGCTATGTGTGCTAAAAGCAAGCCCAGCAATAGAAAACTAGGCTTGTACACTCCATTTCCAGTTCCTTCTCACCCTTGGGAAAGTGTTTCCATGGATTTTGTTGGAGGACTGCCTAAATCTAGGAAGGGTCATGATTATCTATATGTTGTTGTGGATAGGTTTAGCAAAATGTGTTTTTTGATACCTTGTAGTAAATAGATTACAGCTGAACAGACTGAAAAATTATTCTTTGAACATGTATGGGTTCATTTTGGATTACCCACTTCCATTGTATCTGATCGAGACACCCGATTCGTGGGGAAGTTTTGGTCTAGTCTGTGGGAACTGATGGACACCAAATTGAAGAAAAGCATAGCTTTTCATCCACAAACAGATGGCCAGAAATAAGTAGTTAACAAGACAGTGATCCAGTTACTGAGAGGTTATTGCAGTAAACATCCTAAGCTTTGGGATGAACACTTGTGTTATGTGCAGCATGCTTACAACAGAGCAAAGCATTCTTCTACACAAAGATCTCCTTTTGAGACCTGTTTTGGTTTCACACCAAGGTCTCCTTTGGGATTTGTCTTTGGTAAAGATACCATAGTTGATGGACACAGTGATGAGGACAAGGCAACTAGGTTCATTGAATAGATCCAAGAGATCCACTAGGTAGTACAGGAACAGATGGAAAAGAGCCAAGCCAAGTACAAGGCTAGGCATGACAAGCATCGGATGGAGCATAGTTTTCAATTTGGAGACCAAGTCTGGCTGTATATCAGCAAGGACAGAATGCGAGTTGAAGGTAAAAAGCTAAATCCTATCAGGTATGGACCTTTAGGATACTTGAGAAGATTGGTGAAAATTCTTTTCACCTTGATTTTCCAGCTTACATGCACATCTACTTAGTCGTGAATGCAGATTGATTAAGATTGTTTGAACCTTCAATGATTGAGGACCCTGAAGAGCAGAGTCAATTGCCTTCTATTGATGACCTGCTACCTGAATATCTTAATGAGTTGCAGGAAGACACAGTGCTGGACAGGCAGGTGAGGACGATGCACAGGGGAGATGTGGAGTACCTCAGGATTTGGCTCAAAGGTTCGAAGCCAAGTAGTGCAAAGTGGATTGAGATTGGACAAGTGAGAAAGCAATACCCTCACTTAGTTGATGCTTGAAAACCAACTTTTGGTGGTCCAAAAGCTTTTTCAGTGGGAAGGCTGTGATCCGTATTGGATCCATAAAGAACTATCAAAAGAACCATGAATGTATCAGGTCGAGAAAACATCAAAGAATTCCAAAACAGTGATAAAAAACACCCTGAACCAGTGGCAATGGCAACCAGTGTGGAATGACGAGGACCTCGGTCAAAGCGCGCTGACCGAGGCCCATGGAGACTACGCGAGAGGTCAAAGTAGCCCCTAGGAGGCCTAGATCGGGAAATGGAGGTGATTTTTGATGTGCGATTAGCGCTTAGCGCTAACCGCTCATTGCTAAGCGAACAGGGCCAAAATGGAGGAAGCCTGAGCACTCGAATGGATGGGGACCCGGAGAACCACGGGTGAAAAGAAAAAAGCACTAAGGACAAAGGCGAGACCCACACTCTAGAAAACGGCGGTATTGATCAGGGCGCCCTCAAACGGTAAGCAGTTTTGGATGGAAGCGGAACGATCCCACTCAAAGATCGACGCGTGGCAAGCGGAGGTGAGAGAAAACTGTCGTTGATCACGCGCTAAAGGTCGAGCAAGTCAACCATGTGAAACATGCGTATGGCGTCAGATCTGGAGGCCCCAAATCTAATGGCCGAGATTGCGCCCGATGAGGGAAGCGGAATCGACGAAGGATTAAGCCGCATTTTAGAAGGATTTGAAGTCCGTTTTGACCGCCACGGTGGAGGAAGACTTCATCCACGACGTAACTGAAGAAATGAACCGACGAAGCAGGTTGGTGCGAGTTACAGGAGGACATGTGGCCACTCCCTGGCTGATGATGACACCGAATAGGGAACTCCAAGCGCAGCTGCAGAAGGCAAATCGACAAAGGCGGAAGAGGAACCAAACAAACATGGGAACGAATGGCTTCAAAGCCATGAACAAAGTTAGAAAAGTCAGTTAGTCAGAGAGAGGGACATAGAACCCCGAGAGGAGGATGGGAAAATAGAGATAAGAAGACAATGAAGCAACGAGCAGTAAAAAGACAAAGGGCCGAGCTGACCAAAGGCAACATCGAGCATCCAAGAGCTTGAGAGATTCAAGCCATCCTAGAGAGGATCTGTTTGGACTAAGCACCACATTCGGCTCTCTCCACTGTAGACCAGAAGGTCACAGAGCTGGTAGGCAAACAGAGTCTGTGCACTCCAGTGGCTTGGGGAATCCAAGAACCACCCTGCCAAGAAAATCTGCTTCAGGTGACTCATATTGAGCTCTTGCATTGTAATTCTCTACTTAAAGACACAATAAAACAAGGCCACCACTGAAAGCTGGACCAGAGATGTAACCCTAGAGAATAGGGTGAATCCTTATTAATTTCTTGTGTTCTTGTATTTGCTTACTATATTTCTCTACTGTATTTCCATTTAAATGTCTGTGTATTGGCAATCTGATCGATCTGTTGCTTAAAGAACATAGACATATACCAGCACATGAGTCTATAATACCTTTATTCAATAAATCTTTAACTGAGGTCACTCATAGGGTGATTATCAGATCAACAATTTATCCTAGATACTGAATTTGGGTCATGCAAAAAGTGCATTTCTCCAAATTGGCACATAACTTGTGTTGCCACAGTCTTTGGAGAACCTATCAGATGTGGTGGATGTGCTCTTCCCAACTCTAGCTGAAGATCAGGATGTCATCCAAGTATTCAACTACAAATGAGTTGGTGAATGGTCGCAAGATGTCATCCATTAGCCTCATGAAGGTTGCAGGAGCATTTTTCAACCCTAAAGGCATAACCAACCATTCAAAAAGGCCCTCCTTGGCTTTAAAGGATGTCTTCCACACATCGGAGGATTCGATTGGTACCTGGTGATATCCTGAGTTCAAATCGATCTTGCTAAACTATTTTGGCCCCTTCAGTTGGTCTAGAAGGTCATCAATTCATGGGATCAGGTAACTATTCCGGACAGTGATCTTGTTCAGCATCTGATAGTCAATACAAAGTCTTCAAGTCTCATCCTTCTTCTGTACCAACATGATCGGGCTCCCACAAGGTGAGGAACTCGGTCAGATGTGACCTTTCTGTAGCAGCTCCTGAATTTGCCTCTTGATTTCATCATTGTCCAGAACGGAACGCCGATAGATTGGTCCATTGGGAAGTGGCACACCTAGGGTCAGATCGATGGAGTGTTTGACTTGACAATGCAGAGGAACCCTTGTAGGGGAGGTGAAGATGTCCTCGTACCCCTCCATGACCTTTTCCATCTGTAGTTGTCGTGCAGAGGGGCCCTATCTGGAGGTCGTGGCCACCGTCTTCTTGTTTCGCTGAGGGCGTATCATCAGGAAAACAAATTTCCTGATTTTGGAAATGAGCTTACTACATTGTTTTTCAGTAACCAAAGAGATGGCGGTAGGCGATGCTACCTCTGGTATCCTGTACAACTTATTTCCCGAAGTAAAAATAACAGCATGAGGCCTTGATTCATACACAGCATGTCGCTTCCACAAGTATGGTTGGCCTAATAATACATCACAAACATCAAGGGGAGCAACATCACATAATACCTCATCCGTGAAGGGCTTGATCTTGTATGGAAGGCGACACTGCTGGCTCACGCGAAGATCCCGTCCCTGGTGAAGGCACCCAATGGTGTACGGTTGGGGATGTGCTATGGTCGGTAAGCCTAGACGCTTCACGACCTCTGCTGAAACGAGGTTCTTTTGGCTCCCGCTGTTGATAATGAACTGTAGCGAGGAACCCTTTAACCACATCTGGGAGTAGAAGATGCACTCCTCCTCCTCTGGATCTTCAGGTTCCTCCTTCTGGATCTTCGTGGTGGCAACGGTGGAGTTCGGCTCCGCATCGATAATCTTCTTCCCTTTGTCATTCCCCTTGTCGGGTTTTGACTCGGAGTCGGAACATGCATCTGATTCCGGAGTCTTTAGCTTGGCCAACAGTGACTGCTTGGCCCGACACTCACTTGTGTTGTGAGTAGAGCTCTTATGGAAGTCACACCACTTTCCTGTGTCCTTCTTTGGCTTAACATTGTTGTTCTTTGCTTGCGGCTTTGGTGGGTCATCTTGGGCCACCCCGCCTTGGCTTTGCCTTTTGTTCTACAATTTGGGGGCACCTTTCCCTTGCTTCGGATTCATAGATCCAAAGTCTCGCTTCTTCTGTTTAAACTTCTGGTCAATCTTGATAACGTATCGGCATGTTGTGCTGAGCGAGGAGATGTCCCGGAACTCCATCTCGTCCTGGATGTACTTGTGTAGGAAGACGCAGTATTTGAGTACCAAATGCTTCTCAGTATCCTTGATACCCAACTTTGTGCCAAGGTTATGAAAAATATTGGTAAACTCTAGCAAGTCTTGGTCCCTTCCCTGCCGCAGCGTGGTCCACTTTATGTATTTATCCTCATAGCTTCCGAAAGGGTAGTACTACTCCTTGATGGCATCCCAGAATGAATTCCAAGTGGGTGCGGTTGAAAACAGTGAGGTCTAAATTTCATCCTTCTGCTCGCAGTAGGCTTCCCACCAATCCTTGACGTGGGGGGCAGCTTTAAGCAGAGCGAAAGTAATCTTTTTCCATCCGGAAAAATCATAAACATAAAATACCCTTCTAGCAGATTTAACCATTTATCTACAACGTCTGCATTTATCTGACCATCAAATGTGGGAATGTAAAAGTTAGCTTGTACCTTAAAGGGTGTGGCGCTTCTAGAGTAGCTACTGGAAGTAGATGTGTCGCCCCTAGGTACTCACTGAAGGATCTGGGCAAAGTTGTCCATCATCGCATTCCTATGTCGCTCAAGGGCCTCTTTGAGAAAGATTTTGATAGGATCTCCTACCCCCTCATCTTTCTTTTCATCCGCCATGGGAGGATGTCGGGATTTGCAAGGCTAGTCTCACAAAGGTTCGACCAGTTCAAGCCCTAACTCCTTATATCCTGACCTTGTTGGGGACATGCAAAGAAAAACAGAAAAAGAGCAGACCCATCTGATACCACTGATCTGGATTTAAACAGGAATGAAACAAATTACAGAGACAACCATAAATACATAGATGCAACATAAATAATACTTCATTTCATTAATGTAAAATACTAAAATAATCTTACAAACAGAAAGGGAAATGAACTAGCTCGAGTGATGGTAGCTTATCTCTGAGAAGAGATGTGGAGGCTACATGCATCTGAACTATCTTACAATGAGGCTTGAAGGGCTATTTATTGTAAAGAAACAATGGAAAACCCTAAACATCCAAAAACCTAACCCTAGGAGATGAAGCGCCAAACTATGGGTCCTGTTTGGGTAAATTGGTACATCAACTTCTTGGGGTTGTAACTTTGGCATACGATCTCTGTTTGATGTGCACAATACCTCGTTAGAAAGATATATCTGAAGACTACAACTTTTTGGTGAGAAACATCGATCCATGGCCCCATGTTGCTCCCAGGTTTCCCAAAAATCTTCGTTTAGGGCCTCAAAATGGCTTTGGAAGTTCAGGACCCGAAAAATTTCTAAAAATAGTAAATTGTGCTACAATTAAGGAAACTGAAAAACTAAAAGAAACAATGGTGGGGGTCTAAGTGGAATTGGTGGGTGGCCACCAATATCCACCTGGATCATTATTGGAATAAATGGTTGTATTTGTGGAATTTTGATTATCTAAAGAGCATTTTCTCATAATCCATGGGATTTCCAATACTTCATCTTCACTACTCAATTGAATGCTTGCTTGGAGGGGATTGAATATGTATGAATAAGCACAAAGGCATGCATACGAAGTTTATTGATGTTTCTTTGTGGTATTTCAGTAGCCCAAAACTTCTAAGCCTGAGAGAATAAAGATGAATCCAAACTAGGATCATGAAAAAGTCTTATTTGTCAGGGTGGAATCTCTGAACTCATGGCTTCATGAATAAGCTATATAAATTCATAAAATATGGTCCTACCTGAAACATGAAATATATATCATCTATATAGTTGAATATGTTTGTGAAGAAACCCCTCGACTAAAAATTAAGGTCAAGATCCCATTTGAGTGCCTATTTCTTTAAATTTTAGTTAAGTAGGGTTTTTTTGGGGTCCAAAGCCTACAAATTTTCTTATTACCACATGACCTCTCATATATTTGATTTTTTCCCAAATTTTTTTATGATGGCATTTCCAGGAGGGGAGATTTGACTATATGAGGAAGGTAGGAACCATTATATTTTGGATCGTTCATTGCTAGAGTAGTAGAGGTAGTGACTGTAACTTCATTTCTAGTCATATTACATGGGTTCACCTCCATATGTGGTTTGTGAGCTGAGGAATTTTTTAATTTGCGTGAGGTAGCCGATTGGATTTGGAAGAAACTGTGTTTCTAGAGGAGGGGCCTCCTCTATCCCCCGATGGGGGTTCCATTTGAGGGAAAGGCATTGACGGTCGGGGAAAAAAACCCAGACACAGAGGTTGCAGAGCCAAAATATATTGCAAGGAGTCCTTTTTCTATAAATGTCACGCTTAAGCCAAACACCAAATTAGTGTATGAGCCCCCTTTGTTTTTTGGACAAAGGACCCACTTTCGCATAATGATTTGACTACTAATGTCTATTAAGGAATATATATTCTATCACTTGTAGATTAGAACCTGTAACGTCTTAAGAGGAAACACAGGTTCTTAACCATTAGGCCAACCAAGGTGATCCTTATTTTATTTTGTTGGCTTGACACATGAGGGAATTTGAACCTTAAATCTCATGGTTTATAGAATACTTCATAACATGTCAATCACTAATTGAGCTTCCCCTCTTAAGCTCTAAAATAGAATATTTTAACATCATTTTATATAAATTTTATGTAGAGATAAAGTAATTAAATGTAAACAAATTATATTTTCACTTTCCAATATAATGAAGATGTTTAATTCTCTTACTTTTAAAAAATATATTAATGTGAGCCTTAAATAAAATATTTGAATATCTATATTAAAAAATATATTTCAATATCAATTACAAAAATTCAAATATATTTGAAGTTAAAATTTTCACTTACTTCTTAATAAGATAGATGTGTAATTCATTCGATTTTTAAAATGGAACACAAAATAGATTTTTAAAATATATTTCAATGTGGACCATAAATAAAATATTTTAATATAAACATTAAGTAGAATACTTCAATATAAACTATACATATGCATAGATAAAGCATTATCAAATGTATATAGCTATACTTCCTAGTGTAAAGTAGACCTGTATTTAAAATGATACTAAAATGATACATGCCACCTAGTTTGAATATAGTTTAATTAAAGTAAAAGGTTGAAGATTTGGTGAAATGGAAGCCTACATATGTGTATGCAGATACTGGAAACTAAAACTAGAAGAAAAAAAGTAAAATTCGAAAACAAGAGATTACGGAAAAGGGGGCTATATTTAATCATAGAGATGCAAGTTATGCAATTTGTATTTACTAAAAAATTTATTATTTTGTAACACTGGAATGACTACATCTTCATCATGTCCAATATATCACCTCGATTGGGGTGGGGAATTGAACCAATGACTTCACATCAAGGAGTACTACGTTCTTCACATCAAATCAAGGAGTGCCACCCGATCACTGTTTATCAAAGACCCTGTGGACTTAAATTCTAAAGATTTTGATTGCAAATTGTTGATTCTTTTCCCTTTATTAATATACCTCGTTTTATGATTTTTATTTTAAATACAAGTTTTTGTGTTGAGTCAATGGATAGCAGCTAATGACTACTATTCAACTGTTAATTCATGATAGATTTTCCCACAGTGAAAAAAAAAAGTAGGAAAAACTTCACATAAACCAATGTGGATTTGGAATTCGTAGACGTTTCACTTAAATTTTAAAGATGGATGGTTTATACAAGATTTTACACATGATAAACTTGGATCAGTTTACTAACTTAACAACATACATTTTGTTTAGATTTTGGAATTTGTAGACGTTTACCTAAATTTTAAAGATGGATAGTTTGTATAAGATTTTACATATGATAAACTTGGATCAGTTTACCAAGTTAACAACATACATTTTGTTTAGATTCCATACAAGCATTCTAATGATTTTTTTAAATTTCTTTTTTGGTCTCTTTAAAAATTCTAAAATGTAATTTAAAAATGAGAAAAAAACCTAAATTATACCCTAAACAAAAATTTTTATTACACCAATATTGATTGTTGAAGATGGACTTACGTAGTGTCAAATTTGAAGCAACACCATTATGGTGACTTTAATCAACAAATTTTACTCAACTTTGAAACTACTAAACAATGAGAAGTTGTTGAATGTAAACTACATGCAAATTTAGGAAATGTTATGGAGTTCTTACACAATGGAACTTTTATGTTGGGAAAAGTTTGACAAAACATTTATATTTTAAGGGGACGTCAAATATAGCTAAATTAAAGTAAAAGTTTTGTTTTGAAGATGGCAACCAATTGATAATTACTAGGATGACCCATGAGCATGTGAATTTAAGGGTTTAGATTAGATTTACTATATATGGTTCCCTTATTCTTGGCATAAGACATGCATATGGTATTCTACTACAACAATATGATTCCCTTGTTACTAGTATATATATATATATATATATATAATTGTTGGGTTTGTTTTGTGGGCAATAATCTTTTCTTATATTTTATATAAATTTAAGTTAAAATATAAAGATATAAATTAAGGATATATCAAATAGAAACATTTTAATTGTTTAATTAATAAATATGAAGTTTAAAAAATAATTAAAAATATATTAAAATTTTACATAAAAATAAACTCATTTTTTTAAAATATAAATTTAATCATTTTTATTAAAATATAATTAAAAAAATGAAATTTAATCATTTAATTAACGATTTAACTTAGTATCAAGGGAAATCAATTGGTTAATATGATAAATATGAAATCCTTGGAGCTCTAAAGACCTAGGTTCAAATCCCCCTTCTTGTGATCTGAGGGGCTATGTCACAAGGTTCATCGAACTTTAACCCTGAGTTTCAAATTTTGGCAAACCTTAAAAAAATTTAGAAGTTCGGTTTCGAATTTTGGAGAACCTTAAAAAAGAATTTAGGTTCGATGAACCTTATAGCCATTGACCAAGTCCATAAATCAAAACTCATAAGCTCATGTCACAACTCAAGCATGTAATCTATCCTTGCAAGCATCTTTTATGTTTATTAATGTTGATATGTTACTATTTTGTCCTACATTTCATTTTAGTATATATAGACAAACCTAATGGCAAACCTCATCAAAGGATTTGAACTTGAACTGAACCTAATCATTGTCGAACCCGAACAATGTGACATAGGACTCAGACTATGGGGAGGAGGACATATTAATTGTAGCCCCCCATAGGTTTACTTGTTACTATCAGGCAGATTGATGAGTTCCTATGGGTTACGAAAAAAAACATTAAACTAAATTAATTAATTATATATATATATATATATATATATATATATATATATATATATATATATATAGATATATATAAGAAAGAAAATGTTTTTATATAAAAATTATGATAAAATAAATAATTATTAGCTATTTTTTAATATGGAATCAAATTATACTTCGAATTAGAATTTTTTATTAAATATTGTATATAATATTATGATTAGATATTATTGGTATATCTATAATTTTTCTACTTAAAATTGGAGTCGTCTAACTAGGCGGAGCAATTGCCTAGACAACCAAAAGTGGTTAGAATCCGGGCAAAAAAAGTTCAAAAAATCTTGTAGAGACAGTGTTTGAATCATGTTTTTGATGGTGGAAATGGATTCAACACCATCAAAAACGTCTAGGACACCTAAAATTTTAAAGTTTAACAACTATAACTTGGATTTATAAAAATACTTACCGGATTTTCTCTAAATGTGACCAAAATTTCCATAATTTTTTGGGCAACTCCTCTGCCTTGTTAGACAACATGCTTAAAATTTAAGTAATGATTATAAATAAAGAATTAGTTTATTTGTGTGTGTATGTGTGTGTGTGTGTGTGTGTGTGTGTGTGTGTGTGTGTGTGTGTGTGTATTGAAATATTAATGAAATTTCATAAAAGTTGAGGTGTGCACATGTCATTAATGAAAGATATTTACACCGAAGATGTCCCTTTTTTAAATTGGTCACGCTAACTTAAAAAAAAGGAATTATACATATTATTGTGAAATTGACCATTTTGATTAATAATTTTTTTTGCATATAAATGAATGTTATAAATAATAATGAGGAACTTATCATGGGGGAACTTATTAGAATTGGAATGATCTCAAATCCCGAGGAAATTGGTGGGTGGGGAGCCACATGACACGAATCTAAATTTTTAAATTTATTAAAATTAATGGATCAATTTGCTAAATAAAATTTGTTTATATATAAATGAATGTTATAAATAATAATGAGGAACATATCATGGAGGAACTTATTAGATTTGGAATAATCTCAAATCTCTAGGAAATTGGTGGGCATGCGTTGAACAAATCTAATTTTTTTAATTTATTAAAAGTCAGTGCAACCTAACAAACTATGTAATACACTAAAGCCATTGATAAAGATTAAAACTAAGCTTATGCTGATCATATTCCCTTGAGAATCAATCTAGGCCTTCAATTAAAAAAATAAAAAAATAAAATCAACAAATCCTCATCCTTGAAACAAAAAGCCTTCTAAAATAAAATAAAATTAATATATTTAAAAAAAATAGACATGTGAAATTGAACAAAATTTGGTTTTGGAATTTTAATTTAATTATCAATAATTATTCGGTGGATGGTAAGGATTTACACAAATCAATGATTGAGATTTATCTCCAAAGTAGTTATGTCTTCTTTATCCTTTTAATTAAACTAATTATTTAAAATATGTTATATGAACAAGCATCATATGAAATGAGCTATGGTTTTTTGGGCATGTAGTATTAACAAGCCATAGTAATGGCCCATGATATTATAACAAAGCCTATTTACAAATCAAGAATCTCCACGATAAAGTAGGGATAAATATATTTAATTAAATTTTAATATCTAAATTAAAATTAAGTTTGTTATTTATTTATTTTTAATGTTTTTGAAAAAGAATAATAATAATGATAATTTAATTTTAATATTATGGCTAAATTAGATATTAAATTGATATATGAGATTTTTCAATTTAAAATTTTTAAAGGTATATATATTTTAATCTTCTTTCAATTTGAACCTATAACATTTTACCAAAGAAACACATACTCTTAACCGTTGTTATATATATATATACATATATCTTAAATTTCTCTCCTTTATATTTATACTTAGTTAATATGAATTGGAGATTTCTAATTTCTCCATTCCACATACAAAACAAATATTCAATAATGTGAAAAATTTCCAAACTATAAATGCATATCATATACTTAGTAGGTACTCATTCAAATCAAAAAATTTAAGATAACTCCCATACAAAATTATTTTAACTAATTAGGATAAAGTCCCACCTTAAATCATGTTCAACTTGAGATGTTATTGGGAATTTTTTTGTGTAGGAATGGCCAGAGAGACTTCTTAACTACGGTTAACTTACATGGTCAAGACTTCTTAACTACGGTTAACTTACATGGTCACTCATTATTGTGGGACTCGCACGAGGTGTGAAAAGGCAACCATAATTACTTCTAGAAAGATAAGAAAGAAGGAAAGAAAATTTTAATGTCCACAAGGCTAAAGATAGCCTATGGGACTTCTTTTAAAGTGCAAAATTTGAAAAAACGTATGCACCTCAAGAGATTTAATCCTCTTCAAAATGGATCTATATTAGTTCTATATATGCATATAACATGTGTAACTTTTCATTTTTAAAACTGTAAGTTTGAATGCATAAATAGATACAACACCTTAAAAGTTTACTTGGACACTTGGATTGTGTAAATTAAACCACATAAATT
This sequence comes from Pinus tabuliformis, assembly GCA_031772625.1. Taxonomy (NCBI): domain Eukaryota; kingdom Viridiplantae; phylum Streptophyta; class Pinopsida; order Pinales; family Pinaceae; genus Pinus; species Pinus tabuliformis. The sequence goes on along the minus strand of CM062814.1, from coordinate 160,759,275 downwards.
TGCAATTCCAATAAATCTTTGCTAGAAAAAATTTAAATTAAATTTAAAACTAGAATTAATGGCTCCAAATTAATTTTTTTTTTTTAAAGAAGATAGCTAAAATTTTAAAACAAAACCCCTTCTTCATGTTGATTGCAAAATATTTTGGAATCTAAAAGTCACTCGAGTGAAATATGCTCTTTATTTAATCTCATTAACAACACACACTGACTTTAGTCATTTCCTCTGTGCAATTACATTTTTTATGCGCCAATGCCCATGAGGACCTATGGTAATGTTTCTCCTCATTTCCTTGCATGTTATAGCTTGTATATAATACATATATAATATTTTGACATAGTGGTATGATTGAAAAAAATGATTTGGCCAGGTGGTTCGAGCAACATTTGTTGGACAGGAATCGACACAAGTGTGAGACTATTGCAAGCATGAACACATTTGCTCCCCTCCATCCTCCACCCTTTAGGTTGTTATCTTTCCTGTGCTGCAACATTTTTGAAGTAACATCATAGGCATGTTCAATTCCTTCTATGTATCTTTGCACATTTAGGGGAAATTGTTAGTTTAACTTATTAAGAAATTTAAGTAATGATTAAGATAAGAAATCAGTTTATTTGTATATAAACATTTTATTGAAAATTCATTTTCATAATACATAATTATTTTGAAATAGTATTGAAATTTCATAAAAGTTGAGGTGTGCACATGTCATTAATGAAATATATTTTAACTCCTGGAAAAATTTCAACATGGAATTGATAATTTTTAGTTAATAATATTATAATTTAATATACTTCTTAATTTAAAGATTTTTCAACAAGATGATAATAACCTTTTTAAACGTTATATAAAGTCATTTAAGCATCATTAGTAGATATGAAATAATTCAAATCTAATAAATTAGTTAAAATCCCATAAAACACTCACTTTAATATTACATTGAGGTGGTGAGTAATGTATTTTCAAAACCCTTGTAGAAAACTGTGGCAAAATACCAAGAGGAATACGGTACCCAGAGGTAAACATCAGATTTTACAGTGCCAACAACAAAAAATTATGGGTGTGTAATTTTTACGGTGAATTTTTCCTTTCCTTATGTGGTAAAAATCCCTACCTACCAGAGTGCAATAGGATCTATGAAATTTTTGGGATTGTCTTTATTGGGAAATATGTGAAATACCATGCCTCACAACCACATGTTTAGTAGTCTATCGTAGTATTATGCATCACATGATGACATGTAGCTATGTATGCATGGGTCACTAGCTGCTTTGGCCTCCACTGGCCAACGTGCTGTCCATACGGAAAGGAGGAAGAATTATGTTGTGGCAATCTGTGAAGGCTTTAGTTCGCGTGGTGACCACATGTTGATGTGCACCTAAGTAAAGGCTTATTTGATCACTGAGACTAATGAATCTCAACCTAGTAGGAATGTATTGAACCTGTTTTAATTGGAGGTCCTCCAATTTGGCAAAAACCTCCTAGCTTGTGGGTGAAGAACGTTGATGTTAGTAAAGACAACCATACACGCTATTGAAAGCCTCAATTGGTGATTAGGGTGTGGTACTAGACCAAAGTTGGCACAATGCATGTCACACCAATCCCATCAAGATTTATGTTTTGATTGATAGTGGATTGCATTAGTCTCTTTACATGTAGGACAACCAATATTTATGGAGCTATATTTCTATTAATGCACTGACGAAGTAACTATGATTCATGCATGAGAAGAGCATTGGGGAATGGATCCCAATAATATTCATTCGCTCGTTGAGCACCTCACTTTAACTTGCAATGCAAGGGACAACCTAGTCAAGATAGTATAAACGAACGACCATAGTCTATCCTGTACAACCAAATATTTGATGGTACATATGTAATCATTGTAAAATAAGGGGTGAGAAAATTAAATATGAAATAAATATATTAAAAGGTTATCTAAAAATAATAAAATTCAACTTCTAATGTTAAACTATGGAAAAAGTTGCAAATTGTTTTGGTCAAAGTAAATTGATAGCTGGTTAAGAAAAAACATGAACACAATATATCCTACCTACGTCAGGTATAATAACCAAAAAAAAATTCAATATGAAATGAAATTATTTTAACGTCCACGAGGCTAAAAATAACCTATGGGACAAACTTCTTCTCCATCTGGTTCTTGTATTTGCCCTTTTCCTATGAAGTCTCACAATAAACGTTCCCAACTTCTCGACAAACCCCTCGCTGAATAGATTATCCCAAGAGCTAGCTGCCAGAATATTTGCATAACTTCCTGTGATGTCTTTGAAGGCCTCACATTCTAAAATGAAATTCTTTTCACTTTCCACTATTTCGGAAGAGCAAAAAATACATACTCTTTCCTCCCACACTTCTTTTGGCCTTTTCTAGCACCCCGTTTCATAACAGATTTGATGAGATTGAGTCCTTAATTGAGCAACAATAATTTTATCTCTCCAAAAAATATTGGCCCCAATGTACGCTTTTTGTTGATGATTATGAGCGGGATTAAAATTTTCAATATAATACTTCTTCTTTCTCCCTAGCTCCTTCTCCCAAGTACGTTTGTGGAACTTATCCTTAACAAAATTTTTTATCTCTTTACTGTTTGTGGGACACATACTTAAGCAAATACCTCATTTACTAAACCATTTGTTATTTTGCCACATCCAAGTCTTATTTCTTTTGCACAATATGTCATTAAACACAACCTTAAGCCATCTGCCCTCTTCCATTTGCTCAATGTTTTTTAAATATCTTATGACTAGCACCATAGCAATTGCTTCAATAGGAGAAACCCTTAATTCACTTAACAAGATAGCATAAGGAATTGCACTTTTAATTTTGAATTTGTTTGTAATCAAACGCTTTTGAATTTTCTCAATTTGCTTCCAATAAATCTCAGATGTATTGCTAGCCCATAGTTCACAACTGTAGAGAGTCATCGAAATCACTAAAGGCCAAAAAAGAGTTAGAGTTGTTTTCGAGTCCCATAACTCTACCTCTCTACACTTTTTTTGAAAAGCATAAAATTCTTTCCATCCCCCCAAAGTTATTTTCTTTCTACAACCATCCCAACTTAGATTTTTGTTGATGTCAATTCTGAGGTATTCGTAATATGCAATTTCTTCTAGAATGTTGCCTTCAAAGTAGAACTATGATGGTTATGCTTTTTTTTTGTTACAAAAAACCACTAGTTTTGTTTTTCTAATATTGAATTGGATCCCCACCCTTCCACAAAATTTCTCAAGGGAAAGTAAGTGTTCTTGCAAACCAAGAGAAGATTCACCAATCATAATAAGGTCATCTGTGTACAAAATAAGCCTTATAATGAACTTGCCCAAATGGATATTGTCACCCCCTTGTGAATTTAACCACTATTCAAGCTTGTCAATACATAAACAAAAAATGGTAGGAGACAATGGGAAACCTTGCTTGACCACGATATCGCTTCTAAAACTTTCAGAAATTCTTGATGAAGTTCTAATTTTGACTTTCACCTCTTCATATAGTCTATGCACAACTTCTTTCAAATGCCTGGGAACCCCGAGTTCCTCCATTCTATGCCAAAGCTTATCCCTAGGAACCGTGTCAAAGGATTTTATGAAATAAACAAAGCAACAAAAGGCTTCTTTCTTTTTCTCCCAAAATTTTTCACTGACGTGCCTTAAATTTATAACATGATCAAGTGTGGAATGTTTAGTCTAAAACCTGCTTGCCATTTAGCACATTTATCTCTTTCTTCTGCCCACTTGCTGATTTTATTTTCTAACATGCTTCCAAATAATTTTTCAAACAAGGGGTTTATCATTATGGTCCTATAATTGGATGGATTATTGACGTCACCACTCTTGAAAAGAGGCATTGCCAGACTAGTTGTCCAATCCGTGGGGAACCTGTTATGAAACCAGTTCAAGAAAAGATAGAAAAGATAGATCAACGCCTTAGAATTCAGCCTCTTCGAGGGGGCAACCTCCTTTACATTACATAAATGAACAATTCTTGGATGATACAATTGACAAAACCTCCTTTCTATATATAGGAGTCTAAGGAGTCACAATATAATCTAGCCGACCTAACACTAATAATATAAAGCCACAAAAATAACAATAGAGGGATTCTATCGGGCACAGAAATAACAACATGGGGGTAATAGGGGCACAACAATATAAATAAGGGGTATAACTACAATAGTAATGGGGTAATCACTAGTATTATAGGGACCCAACATGCCCCTCTCCTTCAAAAAATTGTTGTCCTCAACGCTTGAGTAGTCCTGGATACTTCTGCATAAAATTCTCATCCTCCCATGTGGAATCTTCAGCGGATAAGTTCTTCCACTTGATAAGATACTCTGAAATTGATCGATTTCGTAGCTGTCGAGTTCTTGTTTCTGTGACTGCTTCCAGGTCCAATATAATTTTTCCTTTCTCGTCAAGTTCTGGAAATATTGTTTGAACTGGGAGCTTGTCTCCTATAACCTTCTTTAAACATGAAACATGGAAAACGGGGTGCAATCGAGAAGCTACAAGAAGCTCCAATTTGTATGCCATAGTACCAATCTTTTGCAACACCTTGTACGGACCATAATACTTTGGTGATAATTTATTATCCTTCTTAGCTTGCTTTAGGGACATTTGCTTATATGGTTGTAGCCGTAGGAATACCCAATCACCTACATCAAAACTTCTTTCACTACGATGTTGATCTGCCTGTTGTTTCATTCTATTTTGTGCCAACACGAGGTTATCCTTTAAGAGTTGGAGGACTTGTTGTTGATGTTCGATGTGATGTTCCACTGCCTGAACCTTAGAATTTTCTCTTAAATATGATGTGATGGATGGTGGTTGATACCCATAAAGTGCCATAAATGGGGTCATTTTTGTTGCTGTATGGAAGGAAGTGTTATACCACCATTCAGCCAGAGGCAACCATTTGACCCATTGTGTCTGTTTATCAGATACAAAGCAACAAAGATATCCTTCCAAACATTTGTTTACTATCTCAGTTTGCCCATCAGATTGAGGATGATAAGATGAGCTATGAGCTAACTGAGTACCAAGACAAGAAAATAATTCTGTCCAAAAATTTCCAGTGAAAATGGGATCTCCGTCACTTACAATAATCTTTGGGTTTCCATGTAGCTTTTGAATTGTTTCCATAAATGCAGTAGAAACTTTACTGGCTTTAAATGGATGTGATAATGCACAAAAGTGTGCATACTTGGTAAGTCTGTCAACTACCACCATGATGACACTCTTTCCCTCAGACTTGGGTAAACCTGTGATAAAATCCATTGAAACCTCCTCCCAACGTTGGCTTGGAATGGATAAAGGTTGTAATAGACCTGGTGTCTTAATTGTTTCAACTTTATTTTGTTGGCAAACCAAACATTCCGCCACAAACTTTTGAATATCTGATTTAAGGCCATCCCAAAAAATTCCTTCTTAACCCTGTGGTAAGTTTTTAAAAATCCTGAGTGCCCTCCTAAGGGAGAAGTGTGCAATTCCATAAGAATCTTTTGTTTTAGCTGGGAATTCTTACAGACGTATAAGCGATCTTTGTACCATAATGAATCATTTTGCCAGCTAAATGTATCAGACGTACTGGAATCTTGTTGTAGCTTTCGAATAAGTGCCCACACTTCTTCATCATTCTTCCATTCCTCCCTTGCTTCGTTTATCCAATCTGGTTGGATAATAGAAATGGCGCACAACAATGCTTCCACATCCTCATCCTTTCTTGAGAGTGCATCTGCCACCACATTTTGCTCCCCTTTTTTGTAGATGATTTCAAAGTCATAACCCAACATCTTTGTGACCCACTTTTGTTGCTCTTCAGAGGATAATCTTTGTTCTAAAAAGTATTTAAGGCTATCATGATCCGTTTTTACCTTGAAGTGTCTTCCCATTAGGTAGGGTCGCCATTTCTTAAGTGCATAGAGTATTGCCAACACTTCCTTCTCATAAATAGCTTTGCTTAAAAACTTTCCCTTGATTGTATGACTTTCAAAAGCAATGGGTCTTTCATCTTGCATTAGAACAGCACCAATTCCATTTCCTGAAGCATCATATTCCACAATAAAGGTTTTTGTGAAGTCCGGTGTAGCTAAGACCGGTGCTTGGCACATTGCCTCTTTAAGATGTTCAAAGGCCTTTGTTGCTTCCGGAGTCCATGAAAATGCATCTTTCTTCAATAATGTTGTTAGAGGTGTTGCTATTCTCCCATAATTCTTAACAAACTTGCGATAATACCCTGTCAACCCAAGAAATCCTTGCAGATGCTTTATGGATGTGGGGATTTTCCATTCCTTAATGGCTTTAATTTTGCTAGGGTCTACCTTAACTCCTTCATGAGATACAATATGACCCAAATATTCCACCTCCTGGACTCCAAAGAAACATTTGGATCTTTTTGCATATAATTGTTTCTTCTCCAATAGTTGTAGCACCCTGTCAACATGTTCAACATGATCCTTCCAAGACTTGCTGTAGATTAGTATATCATCAAAAAATACTAACACAAATTTTCTAAGGAATGGTTTGAAAATTGAATTCATCAAACCTTGAAATGTTGAAGGTGCATTAGTAAGGCCAAAAGGCATGACCAAAAATTCATAATTACCCTCATGAGTTCTAAATGCCGTTTTCGGAATGTCTTCAATCTTCATTCTGATTTGATGATATCCCGAACGAAGATCCAACTTGGTGAAGTAAATTGATCCATGCAATTCATCCAGTAATTCATCAATGACAGGAATGGGGAACTTATCTTTAATAGTGAGCTTGTTGAGCTCCCTATAATCCGGACACATGCGCCATGATCCATCCTTCTTGTGCACCAATACTACTGGAGCAGAGAAAGAACTTTGACTTGGTTGAATTATACCAGCCTCTGGCATTTCTTCAACCATACGTTCAATTTCACTTTTTTGGAAATAGGGACATCTGTACGGCCTGATGTTTGGAGGAACACTTCCTGGAATCAGATGAATAGCATGATCATGATCACGCATAGGTGGGAGACCTTTGGGAGTCTCAAATACCTTGGAATGATTGTCCAGGACTTTTTGGAGATCTGGAGAAATAGATGATTCTGATGTGGAAACATCTAGCGAACATAATTGTGCAATTACACCTCTTTGCTCCTTTTTTAGAAGCTTTGTCATACCATTAGAGCTGACTATCTTTCCTGGTTTCCCTGTAATACCCTTTAATTCAACTTCCTTTCCTTCCGTAGAAAATTTGATGAAAAGCTCTTGAAAATTAAAAGCTATTGTACCCAAGGATTGTAGCCATTGGACTCCTAGTACAACATCAGCACCTCCCATTGGAATGGAAAGCATTAGGCTAGTCAATACATATTCTCCCATGGATAGCTTGATATTATTGCACCTTCCAGACCAATTTATTGTTCCTCCATTTGCAATCATCACTTGACACTCTGGTGTTGGATATAGGAAGCAATTCAATTCTTTTGCTACCCTACAATGAATAAAATTGTGGGTGCTTCCTGAATCAATCAACACTATTACCTTTTTCTTCTTGATTTGTCCTTCTATCTTGATGGTTTGAGGAGTGGTAATTCCCGCCAATGCATTACAAGATATGGTCGGATTTATTTGTTCTTCATCTAGGCTTTGTTCCTGGAATATATTCTCTTCTTTTGACCTTTCTTGCTCCTCTTCTTCTTCCTCTTCACAATCTATGTAGAATAATTTCTTCTCAGCACACTTATGACCTTTTGTGTATTTGCTATCACAATTGTAACAAAGCCCTTTTGCTCTTTTTTCTTCCAATTGTTGTGGTGTCAACCTTGTAGGTTGTGGAAGACTATGGGCAAAAACACTTCCGTCTTTATAGTTGTGAATGGTATGCTTCCTAGTTGCCATAATTTTGCTTTCCATTTTTCTTGCTAACCTGAATGCCTTCTCTAATGAATCACGTTCCCAAAGGCGCACATCATGTTGGATATTATCCTTTAAAGACCCTATGAAAACATCAATCCTATGCTCCTCTGGAATATCTTTTACCCTTATGTTCAATTTTTGGAACTCCTCAATGTGCTCCATTACTGAACCCTTTTGTTTGAGACTTATCAATTGGCTAAAAAAAGTGTTGCTTTTTGTATCTTCATAATGTGCTATCAATTCTTTCGTAAAAATTGCCCAAGTGATAAATTGTTTACGAGAGCAAAGCCATTGATACCATACAAACTGATTTGGTTCCAAATATACAGTTGTCATACGTACCTTTTGTGTGTTTTGCACATTATTGAGATCGAAAAACTGCTCCATCTGTAATATCCATGTGGCGGGATCCTTGCCATCAAACTTCCTCATATCGAGTTTTGGAATATGGTGGGTCTTAGATCCAACATTAGAGTCTATGCAATCATGATTAACATTAATTTTGTTCACATCATGAGTTTCCTTTACAACCTTTTCACCATTAGTAAGTATTTCTTGTATAAAATTTGTCAAATCTGTCTTCAAATCTGCCATGTCTGTTTTCAAATCTGTCTTCAAATCTGTCATGTCGCTCTTCAAATCTGTCTTCGAATCATCCATCTTAGCTTCCATGCCCTTTATCTTAGATTCCACGTCATTTATCTTAGATTCCATGCCATTTATCTTAGCTTCTGTTAGCTTTTGTGAGCGTGACATTTGTTGCATTTGTTCTTGTAATTTTGATATATCATGTAGCATTTCTTCCTCTTCTTCATGAGTCATGCTAGAGCTTTCAGGTTCCTTACTAGGTGTTTGCATTTTCTTTCCTCGGGGCATCAGTTACCGATAATAATTCTTTACTATGCCCTTTGAATTCCGTTAAACCAAGTTTACACAAAAATTTAAAAAAAAAACTACACACCTTTTTTCACTTTATAGAAGCCTGATATTGAATCTGATGTATCTCTGTAATTTTGGATCATCCAGTTCTGAAGTTGTGACTTGTAGTAGCCTTCTGCGTCCTTTCCAATGCCACAATTCTAACCCAAATTGGATTCTCCAAGGAAGAGTTATGTGAAATCTCCCACAGTGACTTGCTTTTAGACTAGTTCAGTAGAGCGAACTTGTATGACATGCCACGAGTCACTGTTTCAACCTTTGGATCCGAAACACACATAAAAGAAACTAAAGTCCATCCTCTTTCTGTACCTTCTTACGAAATTTCAATCCAATCCCCAGAGAGAAAGTTATGATGATTTTCCCCAGGTCACCTGTTTTGAATGTAATTCAGGAGTCTGCAAAAAGACCAACTTCCTCAGATCATATCTCCGCAAATATCATGCGAAAAGTTCTAAAATTCGAACCCAAGGTTCAGCGCGATTTCTTCTCAAATGGGTTTTTTTTTGCGACTTCTGAAACATCACAGAAAAATAGTTATAGCGAAAATGCCACGATGACCTGTTTGGAGTAGCGAAACCCTAGAATCCAAAGCTCTGATACCAAATGTTATGAAACCAGTTCAAGGAAAGATAGAAAAGATAGATCAACGCCTTAGAATTCAGCCTCTTCGAGGGGGAAACCTCCTTTACATTACATAAATGAACAATTCTTGGATGATACAATTGACAAAACCTCCTTTCTATATATAGGAGTCTAAGGAGTCACAATATAATCCAGCCGACCTAACAATAATAATGTAAAGCCACAAAAATAACAATAAAGGGATTCTATGGGGCACAGAAATAACAACATGGGGGTAATAGGGGCACAACAATATAAATAAGGGGTATAACTACAATAGTAATGGGGTAATCACTAGTATTATAGGGACCCAACAGAACCCCTCTTGTATGGTGTTGTTGAAAATATTTACCATAACTAAAATATTTCAATGACTAATATGGAAAATGTGCACCATAACTAAAATATTTCAATGACTATGTTGAGTAAAATATTTAGATGTTAACTATTTATAAGTTATATAAAGCAATTGAAAAGAAAAAAAATCTTAGAGTCAAAACATTTTATTAGTGTGTTGTTTAAAATGAAGGATATATGTAATTGGTTCAATGTTCAACATGGAGTTGATACATTGTATACACACTACTAACCTTTCTTATATGTTTAAGGCTATATAAAAGCTTACACTTTAAAAGATATACTTTATCTAGATTCTTGATAAATTCAAAAGGTAAGATTATATATATATATAAAAAAATAAGTATTTAAAATTTTAATTTAATTATAAATGATTTAAATTAGTATAAATTTATTTTAAAATAATTGTTTTTCATGTTTGGCTAAGTTTCCCCTCTTTAAAATTCTAATAGCTGATAAGGCTATGTAGGTTGTAAGTTCGAACAAAATTAGTGTGGGTCCATTGTAGAAATTGAGTACAAGTTTACTACAATTAGTTGGGTTTGGTTCTCTGCGTAATTATTGTAAACTTGGGATTGGTTCTTTACATAATTATTATGACTTTATAATAGCATAGTTTAATGAGGCATAATTTTTTCAAAAAAACATTAGAAATTGCTACATAATTTTGGTAAAATCTAGCTTTTCTAAATAAAATCTAATGTTGATTCACCTCCTTCAACACGTTTTCCCAACTATAAACATAATAAATTAACTCTTAGTTGCATTCTCAAACCTATTCCCTCCATGGATAAGCTTTATTGAAATGATTACATCATTCTTTCCTTCCCCTCAAAAACAACTCCCATACCCTCTTCCTAACCAACAATCATTAATTTATCTTTCGTAGTTTTAGACCCATCGTCCATCCATCTTCTAAAAAAAAGGATTCAAACTCCCCCTTCACCTAGAGTATTCCCTTCAAAGACATTGTATGCTCAAGTAAATGTATTATTCATGTTCTTCCCACCCATGAATATGAAGAGATTTAGTAGGGGTGTGGTAGTATTCTTCATCTTGCCAAACTTCCTCAATAAAACCTTTTAAAAGTGGACATTTGTCCCTCCATTACCCTCACATTATTTTAAAATCCAAATAACCACAATAAAATTATTTTAAAATTCCTCAATAAAACCTTTCAAAAGTGGACATTTGTCCCTCCATTACCCTCACATTATTTTAAAATCCAAATAACCACAATAAAATTATTTTAAAAGCCGATAAAGTAAACACTATGGGAGCTATAAATACTTTTGACTATAAATCTAAACTTCAGTACATACTGTCATCTTCTTTGTATAACACTTTCTAAGAACCTAATTAATGTCACAACTAGCTTAGTCATTGAAGCCATCAAATATTTTTCTTTGGACCCTTTTTGTTTTAAAATGTTTTATTCCTAATAACCCTCAAATCTTAAGAATCCATGGGAAACCAAAATTCATAAAAAGGCACTTTTCTTAAACCTACAGTAATTTTTTGCAGGAACAACCAATTATTTTCTAGCTCGCTTTCTTTTTTATAAGCTTCAATGTTTTATTAAAAAATCTTCCTTATTTATTAAAGACTCTTTTGATTTTACTCAAATAAATTGACATATTCACCTTGATGAATATGACATCATGGCACAATTTCGATGTTGTTGCCCAATTATATATATAAAATAAATATTTTAATTTTAATTTAATTATAAATTATTTAAATTAGTATAAATTTATTTTAGTTATATATGTAGTCTAAAAGAATTGTTTTGCATGTTTGGCTAAGTTTCCCCTTCCTTTAGAATAGCTAATAAAATTGTAAAGGTAATAGGTTGAACAAAATTAGTATGGGTCCATTGTGGAAATTGAGTTTATTTAATTAGAATTAGCTGGGTTTGGTTTTCTGCGCAATTATTGTAAACTTGGGTTTGGTTCTTCACATAATTATTATGACTTTATAATAGTGTAGTTTAATGAGGCATAAATTTTGCCTCGAAAGCATTAGAAATTCAAGCATGATTTTGGTAAAATAAATCTTTTCTAAAAAAATTTTAATGTTTATTCACCTCCTTCAGCACATTCTCCCAACTATAAACATGATAAATTCACTCTTAAATGCATTCTCAAACCTATTCCCTCTATGAATGGCTTTATTTAAATGATTACATCATTCCTTTCCTTCCCCATCAAAAACCACTCCCCTACCCTCTTTCTAACCATCAACAATCATTAGTTTATCTTTGGTAGTTTTAGACCCACCTTCCATCCATCTTCTAGAAAAAGGATTCAAATTCCCCCTTGTTACATAGAATATTCCCTTCAAAGACATTATATTCTCCATTAAATGTATTATTCATGATGATGATGATGATGATGGTTAACGTCCACTGGGACCAAACTTTGGTCTATCGAACCTAAAGAAAACGAATTATTTAGTTTGATTTAAGATTTTATTCCTATGCTCAAAAATCTTGGAGAGAAGCCTCCCGAGCTCACTATAATTTTGACATCGTAAAAGGCTAGGAAGGTCAGTATTGCAACAAAGATTATGAAATTGAGATCTAATGTGGTTGTACGCGAGGCACTCTAAGAGGAAGTGATTTTCATCCTCAATGTTCATATTCTGACAGAGATGGAAGATCCTTTCCATCCATGGTGTTTTAGGAACTGCACAACGACCTGTTTCACTATGGAGCTCATGAGAGTTCATTCTAATCTTGGCTATATTAATTTTCTTCTTTGAGATAGTTAAAACCGAGAGATACTTTTGATCTTCTAGGGTGGGGTTGATGACCTCCCTATCATATCTTAATTTTCTTTTAGTTGCTAAATATTTCTCACACCATAATTTTTGTTTGAACTTAGAAGTAACAATATTTTTAATGTTATTAATGTTTTGCAATGAAACATTCTCGTCGATCTCCCAATGGTTTAACCAGGCCCTGGTGTCTTTATATCAACCTCATTTGAGCCTTAGGTGGTTTTGGCTGGAATTTAAAGCTAGCTTAGGAAGTCTATGGTCTCCTATGTTATTGAGTTTGTGCTTGTACAATAGAAGCCTAGTCATAGCTAGGCTCTCGATAGGGGAAAGACCCACTTCTATAAGGAGAAAAGGATAGGGTGTATTGCATTTAATTTGAGGTTATATGTTATAAAACGCTTCTGGATTTGCTCAATCTTTCTCCAGGATTCTCTAGAGATGCTGCAACCCCAAACCTCACATCCATATAAGATAACAATAGTGACTAAAGTTTCAAAGAGGAACTTCTTTCTATCCCACATTACGAGGTTTTCCATTTTACAATTATTTTCAAGACCAAAATAATCTTTCCACCCCCCATTAATCCTTTTCTCAATGCTATAGTTCCAGTTGAGCTTGTGATGAATATCAATTCCTAGGTACTTGTAAGAAGACACTTTCTCCAAGTTACTATTGTCATACATAAAGTTAGCATAAGTATCCTTCTTGGACTTGATAATCATAACTTTTGTTTTGTTAGTGTTAACAGTCATACCCACGGTAGAGAAGAAATCCTTGAGAAGTCTAAGTTGCTTATCAAGATTAGATGGGCACCTTGCGAGAAGAACAATATCTTCAGCATAGAGAAGAAGGATGATGACTATCCCAACTAAGATCATGCCAGCACAACTTGGTTCCTCTAAACAACCTTCTAGCTTGTCGATGTAAATTCCAAATAGGGTAGGGGAGAGCAGACAACCTTGTTTAACTCCGATATTACACTTAATATCTTTCGACCAACCCTCATTGCTCTTTAACTTGGAAATTACATTCTTGTATAACCTTATAGTGGAAGCTCTCAACTCAAAATGAACCTTTAGCTCTTCTAATCTATTTCATAGGTTTTTTCTAGGAACCGTATTGAAAGCCTTTCTAAAGTCCACAAATCAACAAAAGAGATTGGATTTATCATTTCGGCATTCCTCCACAATGATCCTAAGCGTAACAAAGTGGTCCGTTTTTTAGTGCTTCCTTCTAAAACCCGCTTGGCCTTTAGCCCGCTTACCTTCACTTTCAAGCCATATGCTCAACTTCTTTTCCAAAATAATACCATATAACTTGGCTAAGAGAGGATGATCATAATTGTCCGATAATTAGAGGGGTTACTTGTATCCCCACTTTTAAAAATAGGGATAATGAGGCTCTGAGTCCAAGGTTTAGGGAACCTTTGCTTGACCGCTTGATTCTTCCCACCCATGAAGATGAAGAGATTTAGTAGGCATGTGGTAGTATTCTTCATCTTGCCAAACTTCCTAAATCAAACCTTTCAAAAGTGGGCAATTGTCCCTCCATTACCTTCACATTATTTTTAAATCCAAATAACCACAATAAAATTATTTTAAAATTCAATAAAGTAAACATTATGATAGTTATAAATAGTTTTGACTATAAATCTAAACTTCAGTACCTTCTCTCATCTTATTTTTATAATTCTCTTTCTAGGAACCTAATTAATGTCGTAACTAGCTTAGTAAGCAAAGCCATCAAATATTCTTCTTTTGACCCTTTTTGTTGAAAAATGTTGTATTCCTAATAACCCTAAAATCTTTAGAATCTATGGGAAACCCAAAATTCATAAAAATAATTTTTTCTCAGATCTACAGGAAGTTCTATAAGAACACCCAATTATTCTCTAGCTCGCTTTCTTTTTGATAAGATTCAATGTTTTATTGGAAAATATCCTTTATCTATTAAAGACTCTTTTGATTATATTCAAACAAATTGACATCTTCACCTTGATGATTTTGACATCATGGTTAATTTCGATGTTGTCTCCTTATTCACAAAAATTGATATTCCTAAATCTCTTTACCTTATTCCCAAATTGTTTGATCCTAAAATCCTTTATCTTATTGAAATTTTCCTTACCTCCACTTTCTTCACCTTAAAAGGAATATGTGATAAGAAAGTAGAGGGTACAAACATGGCTCATAGTTATCCCCAACGGTTGCTAATATTTTTTTGAAACATTTTGAGGCTATATTGTTAAACAACTTTCATTTAAAGCCAAAATGTTGGTTTCAATTTGTTGATGATACCTTCATTATTTGGTCTTAGGTACTTACCTTGTTGAACTATTTCTTTAACCATCTTATTAACATTCCCACATATCCCTACATCCAATATGCTATGGAAATACGAAATGATAACTCTCTTCCCTTCGTGGATTTCATCATATCCACCTAAGGACATCCTAACCCACCAATTTTGTTGTACCCTCATTTTTATTCTCAGTGTTCATGTTAGAGGAAGAATTGTTTTTGAATATAGGGAGAAATTGGAAAACCTAAAAAAAAAAAACAAAGGAAGATTAAAAAGAAGAGAAAAAATAATAAAAAGGAAAAATGAGAAATGACGAGACAATGTGGGCCTCCCCCCCACATTTCATATCTAATGATAAAAAAATGGGCATTTATCAGGCGAATCACTATCCATCCCGAAGACATCCGATCCCAGAGATACTTGGGTGGGGTAACGAGCGCAACCATTAAGCTGGTGCCTACCCCACGGAAGGTCAAAGTAAAAAGGTGAAGATCTATGGATCGACGATCAAGATTAATTTTGGGGGGTCGAACCCCATTCCCGAACTAGTCTAGGAAGCACGCTAGAGGGTGGGGGACTAGGCATATCATCCTGCATGCCAGCGAGACAACAACCTCAGTGGGTAGGGACCACCCAATCAAACGAGCATGGTAGGCAAGTGCATATCCCTCTAGAATTAGTCACCCACCTCTCACTTATCCTCCAATTCTATCATGCCAAATGTCACACCATATCAACCCCTTATTTTTCTCGCCCACGCTCCTCCATAAAGTGACCGTTACCATTCAAAATCACTCATTATATGCTATCCTAGCTGTTTATAACGTCATTCACCCCACCGACAACCAGCACAGGCCCCCTCATGCCCACAACGTTCGACCGTCTTCGTTTACCAGGTAATTCATAGTCCCTAGTCCTCCTAACATCGTTACGATGATTAAAATGAAGAAGTCTACGCCAAAAACCCTCAAACCCAAAGAGCCAAAACTCTCAGGCCACATTGGACCCCTAATGGACACATAAGCAAAAATTCACAAGCCCTTTTCCACTCTGTTCCTATCATACCTCGATTTTGACCTATATGGAAGCTACATGAACAAAGAGGACCCTTTTCAAGTCATCTAATTAGGGCTATAATACCTTATTGTCCCAATTGTTTATCCATTCCTCAAGTTTGTGTCTTGGCTTATGACCAAAAAATATTCTAGAAGTCACCCCAAAATTGGTCTAGAACGACATCATCTACCCAAAATCCTCTAACTTAGAGAAATTCACTGGGACCACCCTCATTTCTAGTTACAATGGACTCTCAGTTGCAGAAAGACAAGCCTTATTCCAATGAATCTCAATTCCAAACACCCAATTGTCTACATATTCAAAGACATTTCCCATTTCTCTGTTTTTAGAAGCTATGCGACCCATTTTAGCCATAATTTCATTGATATTTGGTGAGGATGAAATTGGAAATGTCACCAAAGAAGCCCTAGGGTTCCTGCATACAATGATGAAGCCTGACACCATTCTTCACTTCCCTTCATTTCTTATTGAAGCCATCAAGTTTCACTTCAACCATTTCTACTTTACCTATTATTTTAGATACTACTGCATATTGATTTATCTTTTTATATACACTCATGTGGAGAAATTTTACTAGATACGCCTCAACATTATAGACTCCAACAAATAGAGAAGATCTATAGTTGATTAGGATAGTGCTCTGAAGAAGAAACCCAACAATGAGGGGTTTCCCTAGTTTATTTCCACCTTTATGTCTACTACATATCAAATTATCAATAATGTCTATCCTCCAAGAGTCCTACCTCAACAGAGAGAGCTCTTCCAACTTAGCAAAGATACCAGGGTAAGTGAATGGTACCTATTTGAAGATTATACCGAAATTAGAATATATGGGTCCAAGTTGCCTCCTTATCAATTGCTTGTGTTTATGCCCATGAGGATATTTTCTTTAGAATTCATCATGCAAAGCTTAAATGCTGACGAAATCCACTTTATCCCTACCAACAAAGATTATATGTTTAAACTTACAAGAACTATGGATCCTTTTGTTGTGAACTCCAGGCAAGCTTTCCAACAGGTAGAAGATATGTTAAGGGAACTGAACTTTGAGATAGGATAAGTGTGGCACTATGATCCCCATGGTTTTATATCTAAAATAAGGAAAGAAATAAGTGATTATGCTTATGAGCATGAGTCTAGACCTAAACAAGAATGGAAAGATAACCTAGATTCCTGACCTATCAGTACATAAATGAAAATTGAGACACCGACCACTGAGGAGAAGGTCCAAAAAAGGAGTATTCAGAAGATAAGGTGATGGACGATGCATCATCAACCAAGAAATCCAAACTTCGGGAGAAAACTAAGGAAGATATTAATTTTAAATTGAACAAGAGGAACCTATACAAGCCAGGTTTCAAAGTGCTCTTGGAAGATCCTTAACAACCTACCACCTCCAATTCAACTGAGGTAGCAATTCTAGGCTCACTAGGAAGTACATCAGCAATAGGCCCTATAAGGGAGGAAGGTAAAATGACAGAGGAAGGAAACAAAAAGTGTAGGGACGAGATGTTATCATAGTTATCCTCTCATTCAGTCCCATATCAAACTAGGTTTTTGGCTACCATGGACCTGGAAATGAACCAAATGAAATTCTCATTGTATCATCCTTCATTGTATTCCATTCCATCTAGACTACAATTTAGGATAGTGGACCTATCATTGGACATGGCTAGTGTCCCCTTGCAAGAAAAAAACAACTTTCACAGGTAGGGAAAAGAGATGATGTATAGAAAATTGAGCAAGGGACCCTGGACTATCAACAAGGCCAAGAAGCTATTAGAGAAAGTTTCCACCAAAATAAAGCAGCAAAAAGTTAATTCAAGATCCCTTCATTTATAAAATGAAGGCTTCAAGGAGTTGATTATCAAACTGGGGCTAGACTCAAATGGTAAAGCTGCCATATATGCCATTATTCAAGGCTATCAATCTGAGATCCAATCATTGAGGTAGCAACTTATGATGTCCGCATCACAGAACATGTGCAAAAAAAGTAGTTGGCCGAGGTACAATGTGAGAAGGAACTCCTTTCCAAAGAGATGATATAAAGAAATAATGAGGTGGCGACACTCAAATTGAAAGTTACAGAACTTCAATAGAGAATTTATTCTCACATTTATGCTCGGATTGTGCTATAAAATCAACAAAATCCCACAAAATGGCTTACCAAGGCTCTCACTGAATTGTTGTAGTTAGAGAGCTATCTCAAGAAAATAAAGATTGACCTAGACAACAACAAGTACCTACTTGAAAATAAGGAGAAATAACTTGACTACACCCAGGGAAGTATGGAACAAATCAACAATAAATTTCAAGTTACATAGCATGAAATCAAAGCGCTAAAGAATAGATTGAAAGGTAATATGCCCCTCATTGAAGCTAGGGAAATAATATGAGACAATATCATTTCTAAAATGAAAAAGATATGGGAGCATATGAAATTAGTGTTAGAACAAAAAGTTGCATTCAAGATCACCGAATTCTCCATCCAATCATCCAAGGATGAGGATGCTAAAAATGCCAAGACTGTAGAGAAATTCATTAGACACCTCAATGAAAAACCAATTGATGACCTAAGAGAAATGGATATCAGTGACAAGATAGGGGTGGTTATTGAAGTTTCCAAAATGATTCAGAGAAAAGAAGCAAGGGATAGGGCTGAGGAGTGTGTAAATAATTTGAAAACGTTGGTGGAAACATTTAATTCTAATTTTGATTAGAGAACTAGAGCGGGATTGCCTAGTTGTTGGGAATATTAAGGGAACCTACTACCATAGGAACAGTATGAGCAGTTGTTGATTGAGGCCAAGAGCAAGGTGGATTCTTCACATGAAAAGGTTGTCACTCTCAAGGGAGAAACCATAGTAAATTATCTATAGAGATATTTTCACCTACTTTGGCTGGTGAAAACCATATTTTCTACCAAGCCTAATTAAACTGAGATTACAAATCCGAGGGTGGCCTACAAAACTCTTATTCACACCCCTACAACAGATGCAACATTATGGCATAAGTGTGAACAATTAGTCAACCCACCACAAATCCAAATAGTGGAGTCTGGGTCCACCTCAAGAGATCAAAGGAGTCAACAATGAAGATATTTTGTTTTGGCCATCATGAAACATTCATCTCATTTCTAAAATTTTGTAAATATTTCATTTTCAAGAAAGGAATCAAGTTTGTTATATAATAATTAGGACAATGGGACTAGTTGCACACTCTCACAACTAAGTATTTTATACAACTATAACATTCGAAGATATTTTTGTAAATTTTTCTTGTTTTAATTCTCCCTACAAAAGGAAGAAATACTCATTAGTAAGGGTTTGTTGTTTCTGTTCCAGAGGCTATAATTGTCTGCAAGTTTTGCACGTTTTTGGGCTTATGAGATGTATATCATTCTTAAAGATTAATGAAGAAATTTTATAATGATCTAGGTGGGTATTGGTGGCCACCCACCTATTCCACTTGGACACCCACCATTGTTTCTTTCAGTTTCCTTAATTGTAGCACAATTGACTAATTTTGGAATTTTTTCAAGTCCTAAACTTCCGGAGGAATTTTGCGGCCCTAAAAATTGTAGCCCTCGGATAAATATTTCTAATGAGGCATCAAATAGAGATCGTATGCCAAAGTTATGACCCTAGGAAGTTGAGGTACCAATTTAGCTCAACAGGGCCTGCAATTTTGGCACTTCATCTCCTAGGGTTGGGTTTTTGGATGTTTAGGTTTTTCCATTGTTTCTCAATAATAAATAGGCCTTCAAGTCTCATTGTAACACAATTTAGAGGCATGTAGTTGTTAAAATATCTTCTCAGAGATAAGATACCATCGCCCGAGGTAGTTTATTTCCATTCTGTATGTAAGCCTCTTTCAGTTCTTTGATATTAATGAAATAAAGATTTATTTATGTTACAACTCTGTGTTTATGTTTATATCTATATTTTGTTGCGTTCTTGCATAAGTTGGGATCAATGGTATCATAGTGGTTTTCTCTTTCTTTATTTTTCTTTACATGTTTGAAATGAGGTCAGGGTATAAGGAGTTAGGGCTTGAACTGTTTGAACCTTTGCAAGACTGGCCTCGCAAACCCCGACGACCTCCCATGGCAAAAGAAAAGAAAGATGAAGGAGCAGGAGATTCTTTCAAAATATTTATTGAAGAAGCCCTCGAGTGACAAAGGAACGGGATGATGGAAAAATTTGCTGAGATTCTTTGGCGAATTGCCACAAGCGATGTATCTTCATCCGAAAACCAATTTGGAGGCGCCACTCCCTTCAAGGTACAATTCAACTTTGACATTCCCATATTTGAAGGCAAGATAGATGCAGACGCCATAGATGGATGGTTAAATCTATTGGAAGGATATTTTTCGGTTCATGATTTTTCCAATAGGGAAAATATTACTTTTTCACTCCTCAAAGACGCCTCCCATGTCAAGGACTGGTGGGAAACCTATTTTTAACAAAGCAATGAGAGAGAACCCTCACATTTTTCAACCACACCCACTTGGAATTCTTTCTGAGACACCATCAAGGAACAATATTAGCCTGTGGGGAGTTATGCGGATAGATACATACAATGGACTACATTGTGGAAGCAAAGGGATCAATATGTGCATGAGATAATGAATATTTTCCATACCCTATGTACAAAGTTGGGTATCAAAGAGTCTAAGAAACATATGGTGCTAAATTACTGCAGTTGTTTGCACAAATAAATTCAGGAGGAAATGGAGTTCCTGGACATCTCCTTGCTTGGGGAAACATACTGATATTACGCTAATATTGAGAATAAATTCAAGAAGAAGAAGTGAGATTTTGGATTTGAAAACCCAAAGCAGAGAAAAGGCACCCCCAAGCCACAGAGCAAAGGGCAGAGTTAGGTCGCGACCCCCCAGGACAACTCCTCGAAGCTGCAAGCCAAGAATAATGAGAAGGTGAAGAAAGACACTGACAAGTGGTGTGAGTTCCATAAAACTCCCACTCACAACAAGAACGAATGTTGCACGAAGTAGGCGCTGGTGGCCTATCTAAAAGACTTAGATATGGATACATGCTTCGATTCTGAGCCGGAATTCGACAAGGGAAGAGACAAGGGAAAACAATATCATTGAAACTGAACCTAGTAAGATGGTAGCCATCACCATGCTCTAAAAGGTGGAATCTAAGGATCCAAAGGAGGGGGAAGGCCTCTTCCACTTGCAGATTTGGGTAAAGGGTTCGAGGGTGCAGTTCATCATTGACAGTGGGGGCCAGAAGAACTTGATTTCAACCGAGGTTGTTAAGAGATTGAACCTACCAATGACACCGCACCCATAGTCGTACACCATCAAGTGGCTCCACCAAGGACAAGATCTCCGTGTCAGCCAACAGTGTTGCCTGCCATATAGCATCAAGCCTTTTGCAGATGAGGTATTGTGCAATGTTTCCCTACTGGAAGTCTGTGATGTTTTATTAGGTCAGCCATACCTATGGAAGCGTCATGATGTATATGAATCTATACCTCATTATGTTATTACTACTTTGGGTCAAAAATTGTACAAGATACTAGAGGTAGCACTGTCTACTATCTTTTATTTGATCTATGCTAAATAATGTAGTAATATCATTTCCCGCACTCGGAAATTTGTCTTCCTTACGATTTTCCCTCTGAGCAAGAGGAATATTGTGGCCACAACCACAGCGTCGAGATAGGGCTCCTCTACATGGTAGAAACATATGTATAAGGTCATGGAGGTGTACAAGGACATTTTCACCTCATCCACAGGGGAACCCTTACACTTTCAATTCAAGCACTCCATCAATCTGACCTCGGGCATGCTGCTACAAAATGGACCAATATATTGACGCTCTATTCTGGAGAATGATGAAATCAAGAGGTGGATTCAGGAGCTGTTGCATGAAGGGAACATCAGGCCAAGTTCATCACCCTGTGGGAGGCCGATCGTGTTGGTACAGAAGACAAATGGAACCTGGAGGCTCTGTATTGACTATCGGGTGTTGAATAAGATCATTGTATGGAATAAGTTTCCAATCCCATAGATTGATGACCTTCTAGACCAGTTCAAGGGGGAAAATATTTTAGAAACATTGACTTGAATTTCGATTATCACTAGGTACCAATCAAACCCTCCGATGTGTTGAATACTACCTTCAAATCCAAGAAGGGCCTTTTCAAATGGTTGGTCATGCCTTTCAAGTTGACGAATTCCCCCACAACATTCATGCGGATGATGGATAGAATCTTGTAGCCCTTCACCAACTCATTCATGGTAGTATATCTAGATGACATCCTAATTTCAACTAGAGTTGGGAATAACACATACACAATATTCGACAGGTCCTCCAAACCCTATGACAACACAAATTGTGTGCAATTTGGAGAAATTCACTTATGGTATGACCCAAGTTCAATATTTTGGGTACATCTTTGATGAGCGGGGTGTGATTGTGGACCCTGCCAATATATAAGTTTTTAGGATTGGTCAGTCCCAACCACTCTAACAAAGCTCCACAACTTTTTGGGTCTTGTCAATTTCTATTGCAGGTTCAAGTTGTGATTCTCTCATATCACTTTGCCTTTGAGTCAAGTCACCAAGGGTGGAGTGAAATAAAATTTATTTTGATCTAAATCCCAACACAAGGACTTTGCTGATTTGAAGCATCGCCTCTACTCTACACCCGTGCTCACATTACCAAACCTGCAACAACCATTTAAAATTGAGGCAGATGCCTCCGACTATGATGATGGTGCAATTCTTACCTAGGAGGGGCATCCAGTGGCATATCACAGTGAGATACTTTCAAATACAGTACGAAAGTGTCTCACCTATGAAAAATAGATGTGTTCCATTGTGCAGGCCTATCGATAATGGAAGCATTACATTCTAGGGAAGGAAACGATTATCCACATAGGCCATTGACCCCTAGAGTTCATACAGTTACAATGAAGGTTGTAGAATGATCACCATTAGAAATGGTCCACATATCTACAATAGTTCCATTTCAACATTAAGTATAAGAAGGGCAACACCAATAATCTTGCAAGATGCCTCAGCTGACCGCTAATTATGGCGCTGACCACTGTGCTCGACTCTTATGGACACAAGACTTTGGGATGGTTGAATATTTATCAGACTGATCCAAAACTCGATACCACATACCAGATGCTCTTGGAAGGTGAGAAAGATCCAGACTTTCACCTCCAGGACACACTGTTATGTCACCTGAGACATCTCTTTGTTCCTTCAAGTGAGTGTTCCAAGATGATTGGGAGGCACACTACAATCAGATTTCCGGGCATTTTTGGGTAGAAAAGATAGTGGCAGGGATGTAGAAGTATTTTTTTTGGCTAAACCTTCGACAAGATGTTGGGAAGTACATCAAATCTTGCATTTCCTAGGTCATTTCCAAACCTACAATAAAAAAGAAAGTCCTGTATACTCCTTTGTCTACTCCTATCTAACCCTGGGAATCCATTTCCATGGATTACATGTCGGGCCTTCCTTCTACCAAGCATGGAAATGACTTTGTTTTCGTGGTTGTCGACAAGTTCTCTAAGATGGCCATTTTAACAGCCTGTAAGAAGAGAACCACAACAAAAGCCACTGCCAAGCTCTTCTTTAAATGAGTATGGGTACACTTTGGCATCCCAGAGTCCATTATCTCAAATCGAGGCAATAGGTTCCTAAGTACATTCTTGTAAAGACTCTGGTAATTGTTGGATACTAAGCTCTCTAAGTCTACAACCTTACACCCCCAAACTGATGGCCAGATATAGGTCATCAATAGGATGATCATGCACATCTTGTGCATGTAAAACTAGAGGCATCCATACACATGGGATGAAATCCTCCCCTATGTCTAGCACAACTACAACAGAGCCCTCCACAGCTCAACTGGCCATAGCCCCTTTCAGGTGGGCTTGGGATTGCAGCCACTATGTCCCATTGATGTTGCCATACCACTTCCAACTACTCAGGAAGATTCGTCTCATGTCCTGTCCGAAGCTGACAAAGCTAAAAAATTCATTGAGCACAGTCAACACATCCTACAGTAGGTCTATGACATATTAGACAGAGAAAATTTGAATAGGCCACACAAGTTCTAGGTGGGCGACAAAGTTTGGTTACATTTGCAGAAGGAGCGCCTCACTAGGGCCCACCAAAAGATTCACCCGCTTCGATACAGACCTTGCACCATCATTAAAGTTGTAGGAGACAATTCTTTCGAGCTCAACATTCCACTGGTCCTTGGTCTTCACCCAATGTTCAATGTGGACAGCCTTCAGCCATACTTTCCACCATTACTAGACACATCAGACATTGCAGAGCAACTCACACCAACAAAGCTAAACCCAGACTGCATGGAATAGGCCATAATTGATCATATCATGGACACACAAATCAACACCACTCACCAATGAAAGATCCAATTGTCTTGGGTTGTTAAAGCTAACCAAATCCTACACCAAGGCAAGTGGGTCATTAGGGACCAGTTCAGCATAAGTTTCCCCATCTCACAAAGGAACTCAATGCAATGGGGACCATTGCTTCCTAAGGGGGAGGAATGATCCATGTGGATATTGGTGTCTACCCACCTATTCCACTTGGACCCCCACCATTATTTATTTCAGTTTCCTTAATTGTAGCATAATTTACTATTTTTGGAAGTTTTCGGGTCCTAAACTTTCAGAGCCATTTTGAGGTCCTAAATGACATTATTTTGGAAAACAAGAAATTATAAGTTATCATATAATTCTTGAAATCGAAAGTTGTAGTCCTCGGATCGATATTTCTAACGAGGTATCATGCACGTCAAATGGAGATCGTATGCCAAAGTTACAACCCTAGAAAGTTGAGGTACCAATTTACCGCAACAGGGCCCACAATTTTGGTGCTTCATCTCCTAGGGTTGGGTTTTTAGAAGTTTATGGTTTTCCATTATTTCTTAATAATACATAGGCCTTCAAGCCTCATTGTAACACAGTTCAGAGGCATGTAGATACCATATCTCTTCTGAGAGATAAGCTACCATCGCCTGAGCTAGTTTATTTACATTTTGTATGTAAGCATCTTTCATTTCTTTGATATTAATGAAATGAAGATTTATTTCTACTGCATCTTTGTGTGTGTGTTTATATCTATATTATGTTTCCTTCCTGCATAAGTTTGAATCATCTGGTAATTCCAAGCATTGAGATGTGTAGTATGTGATTTTGTCTCTATTTATCATTTCATATGTGTTTTTCTTCTTTAGAAATTGTGTAATTGTAGCTACAGGATTCAATCTTGAATAGCACATTTACCTATATTATGTTATGGAAAATGGTACCTATGATATGTTGGATTGAAAGCCTTAAAATGCATTTCATTATTTGTATATTTCATTTCCTTAGTCTTTTTCATGATTCTATTGGAATTTGGTGTATATGATTCTATAATTAGCCCTCTGCACTAGGTTTCTTCTCTTGTATTTTCTCTCTCACCTATACTACAACAATTAATAAACTACACTCTTTGTGTATATGTCACTAGATTTGAGCACTAACTCTTTGGAATGAAATATTGTTTGTGTACAAGTTGAATCTTCCTTTGAGTAGGGTATTTGAACAAAATTTGATCAAATTATATCTAATTCTTGAGCATAATAGACCTATATTCAAAGACATATTAAGATGTCCTAGACTGACCTCTCCTAACGTTGGGGGTTGTCTCTAGGAACCACAACAGCTTATGGCACTGTTGTCGGGGACTAATCATAATATACTTCCCTAGGTATGAATTAGTGCATTCCTTTGTCCAGTGAGAAAATGAAGTGTGGGTTGAGATCTCTCACCTAGCAGAGTTTTTAGAATGTAACCCTGTATTTTAGGAGGCCTCACACTCATTTAGATACTTCTCAGCAAAAAATCCATTCTATCTTTGACCCAAAAAGAATTATCTCCAAGAAAATATTGAAAGAAAGAAGCCCTTTAACTCCAAATCTAGTTGTTTTTTCCCTAGAGATTTCAACTTAAAGTTCTCAAAGAACCGAGATAAATTCTCCTGAAACCTGATCCAAGGTTCTATACTTTTTAGAGGAATGTTTTCACCCACCTGGTTTTCACTTTTTAGAACAAAAGTTTGAGGAAATCTCTGTCAATTCTAATCCTTTCACATTTCATACATTCCCTGAAGTCTAAGAAATTAAGGATATACTCATTCCTAGCATATTTCAAACTTCCATAACTATTTCATACCCAATCTCAACTATTGTTGTTCATTGGGCCCCTCACCCAGGTCCTGTAGTAAATATTCTTCAACATCCCTTACAAAATATGGATATCTATGTCCTTTTTCTCAACAGATATGCCCCTTGGAATCTGCAGTAGCCTATGAATGCAATGCCTCAATACTATCTCAAAATTCTACCTAGATTCACTAGGGAAGATGATGTCACAACCTCGAAACATATTGAAATGTTTTGTGAATTTGCAGAGACTTGAACGTTGAACACTTAGATGTGGTATTGAGGCTATTTGTTTAATCTTTAGATGGGGAGACTAGAAAATGGTTCAAGACCTTGCCTAACAACTCAATCAACACTTGGGAGGAATTAGAGAACATATTTATGCATAAATGGGGTGAGAAGAAATACATGGGTACTTTTTGACTAAATTTAATGCAATAAGGAAAAGACCAAATGAATATCTCACCTAATTTATAAAAAGATTTAACAAATTGTATAACAACTTTCCTGCTGAGATTAAACCCCCATAAGCAGAAGGCCAAGGTTGTGTTTGTTGGGGCCTTTGAAGCAGATTTTGGATTTACTCTAAGAGAAAGGAAATCCCTCTCACTGGACCAGATCTAGACTGATGCTCTGGAGGTAGAAGAAAACTTTGCATCAATAGGGAAGTTGAAGGGAAAAATGGAGCATAGTGATAGGAGAAAGGGGAAGGAGGAAGCTAGTTTCTCTGGTCAAGTCAAGGAGACTCAAGAGAAGAAATTAGATGAGATGAATAAGTTGATCAAAAGCCTCTCAAACAAGCTAGTGAAGTTGGAATTGGAAAACAAAAACCCTCCTAAACAGATACAACAAGGTCCTAATAGAAAATTCAATCCCCAATATAGGAGACCTCCATTGCAACTTCTGCATAGAGAAAGAAAATACTAACAAGACCAAATACAACCTCTCTTGTATATAGAAGATGACCCTAAGGAAGGCACTAAATATGCACTTGACATTGAAGAAAATCAATACTCAACTTTGTTAGAAGAGGAGCATGAAATATAAGAATAGGGAGGAGAGGAGTATGATCCAGATGCTCTTTTGGGTAAGGAAGAAATAGATGCTTATTGCAAGCAATTTGTAGAATTTATGCAATTTGAGATGCATAAGATATAGGACCCGAGGTCTAGAAAAATCTCTTAGACACAAGATCAAAGTGAAGAACCTACCAAACCAGCCACCCCCTAGAAAGCTGATAAGGAAAAACAACCTATTAGGTTTGACCCAACACCCAAAGGAGAAACCTTGCATCCCACTCATTCTAAGCATGAATATGCAAACGAAAAACAACACCCTATGCAAAATGCATCAAGAAAATAAAGAGACAGTTGAGCAAGTGAAAATGGAGAAGAATACCTCTTCCTTTAGTTTGAAAAAAGAATTGGAGAAAGTAAAGATATATATGCCTTTGACTAAATTGCTGAAACAATCTTCCTATAAAAGGAAAATTTCTGATTTCATAGATGCATCTCATGTCACCTCAACACAAGATAGTTTGAATTTGTAGGAAGAGATGCCTATAGTCATGTTTGGTCCACATGTGGAGGAGCAAGGCCTTTCCACTCCTCCATTCTATGTCACATTGTTGATTCATGATTTATTGTTGCACACTTGTATGCTTGATTCAAGGGCTTCTCATAATCTAATGCCTGTATCTGTCATGGCGTAGTTGGGCCTTCAAATAACAAAACCATATAAGGAGTTATAGTCCTTTGATTCCGAAAAATTAAAATTCCTTGGGATGAACAAGGATTTGGTGGTTAATCTGGCCAAAATCCCCATGAATAATGTAGTAATGGACATTGTGGTTGCAGAGATTCCTGTAAGA
This sequence comes from Pinus tabuliformis, assembly GCA_031772625.1. NCBI lineage: Eukaryota > Viridiplantae > Streptophyta > Pinopsida > Pinales > Pinaceae > Pinus > Pinus tabuliformis. The sequence goes on along the minus strand of CM062814.1, from coordinate 160,731,188 downwards.
TTTGGCATGCTTCTTCCCAAATCATGGGAATGAAGCTTTGAAGGTCCATCAAAATTGACCTCACATATGTGACTATCCCAATGTTTGGTGGAGAAGAATGTAGAATGCACATGGAGTTCAGATTTTTAAAAACTATCACTAGGGTAGATAATTCCAATAACTCTCCAGTACATGGCCAAGAAAAATATCTTTCATTTCTTTTGTTAGAAATGGATGAGTGAATTATGGAGGATATTCGAGTGGAAATTCCCTCACAGGTCAATAAGCAACAAATGAAATTTAACTTTATTTGGAAGTTATACTTTGATTGGGCCTACTCTAGGGAAAGAAATGGAGTATGAGTGTTGCTGATATCCCCTGGAGGTAGCCTCATCCCTATCTCATATAAATTAGCATTTGACACTACAAATAATATTACTAAATATGAAGCATCTGTTTTGGGACTACAAGATGCTAGAAACATGAAAATTGAATGTTTGAAAATTTTTGGAGATTGTAAATTGGTTATCAAACAAATTAGGAATCGATGTCAAACCAAAAATCCCAGGTTAAAATATTACATGAATGAACTGTGGGACCTGGTTGAGAATTTCTTTTTGGCATTTAACATTAAATTTCTACCTAGAGAGAAAAAAATAATGGCCACCACAAAACCCTTTGCTTAGGTATGAAGTTGAGATTAGACACAAATCCTCCGTGCTAGACAATGACAAATATTGACAGGTATTTGAGGATGAAGACTAGATTAAACGATTTATGGAAGTGATTGGAGAATTTTCAAACTCTGTAATAGACCCAAAAGGTGAAGATATGGAGGAAATTGAAGGAGTTGAGCAGCATGTGTCTTGGGAAGAGTTTATGGCTAGGAAAAAACAATTACAGTTAAAGGGAAATATAATATCAAAGGGGATGGTTCCATTGGAAATATGATTTGATGCTAATGATGTGGTAGTCAGATCAACCAAGAAGGATCATGAGGAGGATATAGAGAACTTTAACATTGGTATAGAACAACAATTTAAAATAGTTAAGTTGGCCAAAGGGATCCCAGAAGGATATAGACAAAGCTATCTTGAATTGTTCACAGAGTATGATGATATTGGTGCCTAGTCCTATGATGACTTAAAAAAATATGATACTAGTATCATTCAACATAAGATCCCTTTGAAATCACGAATTCGAAACCCACAAATAGAATCTTAGGAAAATAAATCCCCTGTTTCTCCCCTTGATAGAGAAAGGAGTTAGGAAAATGCTCATATACTTAGGTTGGGTGGCTAATTTAGTCCTTGTAAGGAAGAAAAATGGAGAGATCCAATAATGTGTGGACTTCAAAAATCTAAACAAGGCTTCTTTGAAAGATATCTATCCTTTGCCTAATATGGGATATATTTTACAGAAAGTGGTAGGGTCATTGAGATTGTCCATGATCGATGGGTTCTTTGTATAGAACCAGATTGTTGGGCATCCCGATGACAAGAAAAATACAACTGTCACCACGCCTTGGGAAATTTCATATATGAAGGAATGCCTTTTGGTCTCATGAACACTGGTGCCACCTTCCAGAGGGAAATGCATATAGATTTCATTGGGGAGAAGGATAAATTCGTGATGATTTAACTAGATGACATAACAATTTTCTCAAAGTATAATGAGGAACACTTGCAACACTTACAACACACATTTGAGAAATGTAGGAAATATGGGTTGTCCCTGAACCCAAAGAAGTCCCAATTTTCCCTTAGAGAAGGAAAACTATTGGGGCACATAATATCAAGAGAAGGAGTGAAAATTGATCCCAAGAGGGTAGAAGAAGTCAATATCATCCCTCTACTAAGGAACAAAAAGGAGATACAAATTTTCTTAGGTAGGATAAATTTATTAAGAAGATTTGTGCCCAATTATGTTGAAATTGTGAGAGAGATCACAAATATGTTGAAGAAATATAGAGAGGTTAAATGGAATGCAGAAGAAAGAAAATCATTTTCCAGAATTAAAAAGGCCTTTGGAGAGGCCTGTTGTAGGCTTGAAATTTCTACCTCAACATTATAAGGGAGACCACCTAGTTCGAAATTTAAAGCAACTCCTTTTCTGTTTGGAATGATGGTTCCAACTGGTCAAACTAGGTCTAGTGACCTTCTCTATATCTCTACTGGCTTAAAATATTACTTTCACCTACCCATAGAGAAGAGACATCAGATCGACTCTTCTTGCTGATCAGGAAAGAAAGTGATACTTAAGCTTATCTAAGGCTCAATCAAGCCACAACTAAAGTTTTATTATATTATAAGAGGACTTCTAGAAATGCATAATTAAATCTAAATGAAGAGTTTAATCTAAGATGCATGTAATCCTAGAGCTATCTCAATTGAAGGAAGATATAGATTTAACCCAACCGAGAGCAAAGTAATCAAATGATTTTGATTTAAATATGTCTAGCTTATAATGAATATCAAGCTAATGAAGTAGTTCAATTAACTGATATTATGAATACCTAAACACATTCTGTTCAGAGGTCTATTAACAAAAATGATTGATCATTAACATTAGGAAGTACTTCTCATAATGCTAATGACCATTAAACTATTAACAATGAATGATGAACCAATAACATTAATAAATAGTTCACATAATGTTACCAGTAATTAAATCATGATTAAATGGCATATTTATGAGTAAATAGTTATTCAGAAATATGGTTTCAATGCACAAGAGAAAAATACAAAAAAATGATAACAAACTCATGAGACAAACATATTAGATAGCTAAGCTATAAGAAAGGAATTCATATCGACAAAAATGTACAAATATAAATCCAACAACATAATTCTGCTATCGAACGAAATGAAATTTGCATTAAAAATAATAGTATTTAAAACAAATATTGATTAAACCTAATCTCTTGCCTAATTCTTTGAATCTGATTTCCAACAGTCCTCTACAACTCATAAACTCTATTGTTAAAACAAGCGTTGCAATAGTGCAAGCTATGCTCCCCATACATAGTCCATATTTGTAGTCCATATTTGTAAATGATAAATCCTCAATTATACCAGATTTGAGATTTCACTCTCCTCTCACCTATAGCTCCAAACCCCTATTACAATAGTGCTATAAGAATTATAGGGTTGCAGAGAAGATAAGCCCCTTTTCTCATTCTACAAACCATTATTTATAATTACAAAAATGAATTCCTAATAGGAGAGTTGTTGAAGAACAAATATGCTCCAACAATTTTCATTGGTCAAAGTTATTTCTCTTCTATTGCTGGAGTAATTCCATTGATTGAAATCTTCTCTTCCTCATCTCCTCAATTGTTCTCCTGCCAAAGCCAATCAAAATTAAATTAAAATTAAAATTAAAATTAAAATACCAAATCTCGAAAAAAACAGAATTTCTCCAATCAAAACTCAATTAAATAAATAAATAAAAGGAAATATGAGATTTCCATTGATTCTTGAAAATATCTTATTGGTCAAGGAGAACATAGTCGAATGGATCTACAGTCAACAGAGGTTATGAACAAATGAAAATGCAAAAATTAAACTGAGAAAATTAATTTTGTTTACAAATTCGAAGCTTCATTTTCTGTTAAATTTTAGACTCATTTAATGACTAAATCTGGTCATGCAACTACTTCAGAAATATTCTCCATAATTTTATCTATCCAACGAGCCATCCTAGATCTGATTTGGCCAAGTAAAACTTAACTTATGAGCTTTCAAAATTGAAGTATAAAAAATACCAATATTCTAGAAAAATTAATGCCTAAGCCAAAAATAAGAAAATTTAATTATAAATTATAAATTTAGATTAAATCCATTAATTCTAATTAATTATTAACATATACAATCAATTAAATTATTTACAAATTAATTAATTTAATTAAATTATTTACCAATTACTCAATTCAATTAATTAAAAATTAATTTAATTAAATTAACAACATAATATATTTTAATTATATTAAAATTTATTGTTAAAATAACGCCACACTACTCTCACAATTCGTTTTGCAAATAATGTGCTAATGGAGTATGGAGTAATACGAATAAAAAAAGGGAGTGAAGTAGTTGTTGCGCATGGTAGCCTTATATCTTCGTTAATTTTAAAATAACATCACATGATGAATGGTGGATATTGGACATTTAACGATATTGTGAGTTTTAAAATGCGAACCAAATAAAAAACTGATGTACCATATCTGATATCGGAATTTTAAATATCGATATATATATTTTTTTTAATATTGGAATTTTTCTCGGGTTTAGTTTGCATCAAGATTTTTCATTGGAATTTTTATCATCGAGAATTTTGTAAAGGAGTGAGAGAAGAAGTGAAGTGAAGTGGAGCCCACTTGGAGCGGAACTCAGCCATTATTAACTACAACCACCTTGGTAATTAAAAATCCTATAAAATGAACTACAATTATTTTGCAATTTTGAGATTTCAGGTTTCGTAATTTCTTTTAAAATTGAGAATTAGAATAAATTACGAGATCCTGAAAACACATAATTTTAATTGTACTACAATTTAGCTAGGCGATTTTTTATGACCGTTGGTGAAAAATGAAATAATTAGTAAAAATTCAATGAGAGTTCATATTTACAATGAATTACTAATTTATTTACAAAAATTAAAGTAATATACATTTTGTACATTTTTTAAGCTAGACAGTGAAAATTATCGAACTACGGATGAGCACCATTTCCAAACTGTGGAACCGAATGAGATGAAACAAGTAGTGATGGAAATCTAACGAAAAGTTGAACTCAATGAAGCAGTGAAAATAGATATCTGACGAAAACGAAAAATTGGCAAAATTGTAAGACACTTAACCATAAGAAAATATTAAAAAAGTGATTTAGCTAAAAATTTATGGAAAGGGTCCCTGCTATTGGAAATTAATAAGTCAAAAATGGGGTTGTTTAGTTTTTACTGCAACGCTGTCGATACACTGGGAAGAACCAGTGATCTTTGGCTAAAGATAATGAACTTTAATTTACCCAAAGGTTAAAAATAATGGATTTCATGAAACCATTTAACAGTAAAAAATTTCCAGGGGTCTCACATAAATAGATTAAGCAATATGAGTTTGAAAAGATAAGTACTCAATGCAGACTTGAGTAAAAATCATGAATCCAAAATTTGGGAAAAACAATATTTTAAATTACCTCGTATAAGAAAATAGAAAAAGGTACAGATAAGAGTTTTTTTATAAAGCATATATCCATTTTTATGAATGGTCTCTGACATCGCTTCGCTGCCAACAAGCCTGAACAATACCCTGATGAAGTTGTCTTTTATGCCACACACGCATAGCCCCGCTGCCAGCGAGTGTCTATAGCCTCGACGAGTTTACTTGTATTTCCCATGCTTCCCCTTTTAATCGCCCTTTTGATAAGCACATTTGCGAGATTTTAGTTTGGAATGTATTTGAGTGAAAGAGGTGGGATGGTAATAGAGACTTATGTTAATAGATATAACACTTACATAATTTTGAATCCAAATTCTTTTCTTGCGAACATAATTTTGAATCCAAATTCTTTTCTTGCGACTATCAATCAGAGGTTTTTATAAAGTGGAAGGGTAGGAGGGATTCATTGAGTTAAACTCAGATCAACTCTTTCATTGAAAAGGTGAACCATATCATTTAGAAGGGATGTGCATTCCTCCATGAATTTTTTTTAAAGCGAGAGGGCTTTATAGTTCCATAAAGATATACCTTTAATGATAAATGAAATTCACTAAAATAGACAGTAAATATTTCCCATTTATGCCAACCATTGTTGGGTGAGGAAAATGTCTTCCACATAAATCACGGTGGAGTCATCAAATCAAGCCATTACCGATAGAAAAATGGAAAAATCAATGGAAAACTAATTTTAAAAATGTAAAAGTGAAGAAAGGAGAAGCTAAAAGAAAATAAAAATAAAAATAAAGAACAAATCCCAACAAGATTAACTTTAAAATGTCTCAATAGACGAATAAAAGAAGAAAACATTATGTGTATTCTTGCTATGTTGAAAATCTAGTAAATTTGATCTTGTGGAGTTATAAGCGATTAAGTTAAAGAGTGTTCATAGCAATGATCAAAGATAATAAGCTCAATGAGAAGTCTCTATCTGCTGCAAATTTTCTTGTTTTAATGGAAATATTGCATAAAAGCATCTTAACCATTTTTTGATAAAAGAAATGCTTAAGAGATAGACTAAAGGTTCAGAAGCTTCTCAGTTTCGCCGATTTGATAAACAATTATTACTGTTACTCAAAAACGCAAAAGTAAACAAGAAGAATGAGCTCGAAATTTGATCTGGTAGAGGTGTGAAAAAATTTATGAAGAGCTGTAAAACAAAGTTTTATACTAGCAAAAACTAAAAACAAAATTGAAACCAAAAGTAAAGAAATGACAATGAATAAAAGTGGGCATATGAAACTTACCATTGGATAAGTTCATTTAATCTTACTTAAGAGATATCATTTTCTCCAATAAAAATAACCTCTTCTTTTAATTAGAATTAAAAGCATGAAGAAGTTGAATTTTCTAAAATCTTATTGACCCAAAATCATCATTTATTAAATCTAAACTAAAGCAAGCAGTCAACTAAAATAAAACATTGTTTCATGTCCAAGGAATCTAAAGTAAATAAAATCCATCAAAAATGAGAATAATGATGTCTTTTTGCAGCGATGATTGTTCTCTTAATATTTCAAACTTCATATTCACTCCATGATTCTCATAAAATTTCAAAATTCAAGACCAAAGTTTACATATTACATCTCCTTTACATTATTAACAAAAACTATCAAAGCTTGATCAGAGGTCTTTCTATGCCATCAGAGATATTAAGTCATATTGGAGGTTTTTCATGCCACCAGAGATTGGGGATATTCTAATTACGCCATATAAGAGGTTTCAATGCCATCAAAGATTGAAGATTTTACAATATTATAACACTTTTAAAGGAGCCCCGCGGTGACAAGAACTCTAAGGCCCGATAAGATTAGGTAATTAGAGGACTTAACGTATTAAACATCAGAGGGGCTAGACATATCCGAGGACGTATGAAATAAAACATACGATATTTACACATTCCGATATCTTATGGCCCTTGTATTATTTGTTATTTGAATGTTTTTGGCAGAATTGTTTTCAGAATTTTAATTGATTTTCACTTCCGATATCAGAAGTATCAATAAATATTTCATGCAGATCGTTTAAATGAGAGTTCTGATAAAAAGAAGCTCATAATTAATATTGGCTAAATATATAATATCAGAACTTAGGATATGATAATAGTTCATCATGACTTCTACGAGATTCTGAGATCAGGTATTTTGAGCAGATAAAATAAAACAGACTTGTAGATCTCAGAGAAATTCCTTAGAAAATGTTTTCAAATGGTTCCAATATAGCATAATCCCAAGAATCCCATATTGGAAAGCAAACAATAGAAAATCGGGATTCTGATAATTACTAGATAGAAGCCTTGAATCAATTTGGAAGAAGCAATGTGATTGAAGTGGATGTAAAATGAATAAGCGCAAATGGAAAAGGTTTTAACTCAACCGGAAAATGTAAGATTTAGAACAAACATAGATAAAATCATGGATAAGATTATTTGCTGCAAGAGTTTTGTGCAAATTTTCCTCTATTTGTAGCAAATCTGAGCAATAAAGAGTCTAAGCATTTCATTTCAGTTGCATCGATGAGAGGCAAAATATGATTATTGACTCATATTGCTAAATGTGTGAAGAAAGGAAAATATGAATAGAAACAAAACTAAAGAATACCCAAATTCTGATGAAACAACAAATACTTCCCTAGACATGTTGCATATTAGAAAGGGTTGGTTGCTTGCTTATCTCAAGTCTCCAAAATCAAGCCAATGAAGACCTACAAAAGAAACAAAATAGAAATAAGAAGTAAACTATGAAAAAGAGAAAACTAATAACAGATGAAAATGAACTTATTAATGCATACCTGGAAGAATATTGACTGTAAGTTTACCTCATGAATCTTCAAGTTCTCCCATGCATTTCTCAAAATTCGCATATGTTCAACATCATCTACTTATTCAATCTAAAATGCTAAGTAATGAACTTTCAAATTGCATCCACCTCAAATTTACATCAGAGGACAAGAGTGGTGAAAATGAGCCTTTAGAAATACTTGTGAATAAAAAATTGCCAAGCCATAACAATTCCTTGGAATTTCTTCATATATGATTTTATTACAAAAACATTTTTAACAATGTGATGAAGTTTTGCAAAAGCAATGCAATCAAGCACATCACAAGTGTATATGATCTGACTATATAAGAACATTGATATGTTCTAAGCCACTTTGCTAGAAAATGAAAGGGGATGCCAAGGGAAATGTTTGGACTCATTACTTGCTTATTGAAAGTTTGTAATAACAAAATAACTACAAACATAAAAGGAAACTAAATCTAAATTGATCTATGCTTAATCCTAACTGAATGAAAGAAAACATGACTAGGTATAGTCGTACTTCCATTGTAACCACGCAAGCATTTTATTTATTGTATGTATGTACAAGCCACACATCAGTAACAAAAATAAAATTGCAGCTAAATCATTAAAAGAAAATTTCAACCAACTATTTATATCTAAACTTAAGAAAATAAAATTATTTACATAAGCCTTACCTTGAAATTCCTTCAAAGACCTGCCTACAGGATCATAAAAATCAGGATGTATTTGAATTGATGCTTGAAAAAGGTTCAGGGAAAGAGGAAACAACTGACCAACATTAAATGAAAAGTCTTTGCATATCAAAGGTTGTTGTAAATAAGTAGTTATATGCACATGAATATAAATCTTATTTTCAAATGAATCACTAAATTGTGGGTAATAATGTAAAAGACTTCTAGAGGGATTACATGGCTAGCAATAATACAGTAGTGGGCTCTCAAATGTCAAGTGAAAAATTATTTTCAGAAACCAATTGGCCACACAATAATTAAATAAAATCTCAAAACACGAAGTAGCCAATATTCCTGATTGAAATTCAGAAATTGATTTTCATATGTGCTTATTAATGTGTTTGATGAGAGTCTTAAACGATGGTTCTCATAGTGCCAGCGCAATGTGCTCAGAAAATAAAAAATGAAATTTGAGAAAGAAGGAAACTGAAATCAGGAAAAATGAGAAAAAAGAAAATTATAATATACATCTATGTTATAGATAATGGTAGAACATAGCGAGAGTCTGTTTGTGAAGATTTCCTTTCCACAAATGATTATAAAATTAAAGTCATTTTTTCCTCCATTCACTTGCAGAGATGAAATAATTTCAAGATTATGATCCCAAAAAGGTATGTCATCATTGTAGGAGTCATAAATTGGGGCAGATTCAAAATTGTTGAAATCGTCATGATGATCGAATGATGGAGAAGGAATATTTAAACTAACATCATTTTCATATTCAAAAAAAAAATCACTTAAAAAAACATGAAAGTGAGAATTAGTCAGGATTGTTTTTGAAGAAAAAGAGGGAGAAGTTTCAGTATTTCCATTATTAAATTTATCATCATGAATAATTTCATTAATATCTTATTCTTTTTTTAAATTAGAATCTGCTAGAAAATCATATGGCAAAGAATTTACAGAATTGTAAGAAATTGAATCTTCTTTGTCCCTCTCATAATTCATTGATAATTCGTTAGTGAAGGCTCCTTTATATTTTGAAATGTTATCAATGCCAAAAGGAGTAGTTGAATTATTATTTGATGAGTTATCAAATAAATTGAGATACAAAGAAAAATGAGAATTTGAGTTTACAAACCTGTAAATTTCTCTGTTAGAAGAGTATTGTTCATTTCCAAATTCTTGGTTTGCATGATTGCAGACTTTAGGATGCTGGTCTATTTCCTCATTTTTGGAAGAATTATATTTTCTATTGCTTAAAAGAATATCTGGAGAAAGACACTAATTGTAGCCCATCGCTGGTTGTAATTGTTAATTCACAACAACATTATTTATTTGGGCAGAGTTATTTTTCTCCTGAAATCGTTCATTGGCAATTCTAGTTTCTAGAAGAGTATCATCATTATTGTTTTGAGCAATTAGTTCTTCAACATAAATACATGAAGTTTCTTCTTCTTGATAAGGAATACAAGGGAGAGATATTAATTATTTAAACCAACCCATTAATTGAAAATAAGGAGGTAAATCTTTGGACTTAAATTACATTAAAATAATTTGAATCTAATTAGGAAATCATTCAATGACTTGCCTTCTAGCCTACACAGTTCAGCGAACTAGCCATACACCTTTTTGTAGTTGTATTGTTAAAAAGTATGAAAGAAAATATGTGAAAATTCATCCCAACTATGTACAGAGGCAACTGAAAGTGATAAGCACTGGTCTTTGGCTTTTCCTATTAAAGTAAGAGTGAAAATCCTGCAAATAATATCTTGATCAACTTTGAAATTATTGGAACTTAAACTAAATTGAAGGAGATGACTAAAATCATGTCTTGCCATTGTATTTTGCCTAAGACAGGGTCTGCACTGCCTTTACTAGAGTATTAGTTGGATTAGGTCCACTAAAGCAACTCCAAGGAGGTCTTTGTGAAGAAGACATTATTTCAAATAATAAAATTTTGAAATAAAAGCTCTAATAGTTCATTTAAAATAGGCCCTTTGTCCAGCGCCAAAAATGTTGTAGGCTTGAAATGCTTGCCTCAACATTATAAGGGAGACCACCCGGTTGGAAACTTAAAGCAGATCCTTTTCCATTTGGAATGGTGGTTCCAACTAGCTAAACTAGGTCCAATTACCTTCTTTGTATCTCTACTGGCTTAAAATATGTCTTTCATCTACCCATAGAGAAGAGACATTAGATAAAATCTTCTTTCTGATCAAGCAAGAAAGTGATCCTTAAGCTGGTCTAAGGCTCATCCAAGCCATATCTAAAGTTTTCCTCTTTTATAAGAGGACTTCTAGAAATACATAATTAAATCTAAATGCAAAGTTTAACCTAAGATGCATTTAATCCTAGACCTATCTTAAATGAAGGAAGATATAGATTTAAACCAACTGAGAGAAAAGTAATTAAATGATTGGGATTTAAATATGTCTAGCTTATAATGAATATCAAGCTAACGAAGTAGTTCAATTAATTGATATTATGAATACCAAAACACATTATGTTCAGAGATCTATTAACAAGAATAATTAATCATTAACATTAGGAAGTAATTCTCATAATGCTAATGACCATTAAACTATTAACAACGAATGATGAACCAATAACATTAAGAAATAGTTCACATAATGTTACTAGTAATTAAATCAAGATTAAATGGCAGATTTCTGAGTAAATAGTTACTCAAAAATCTGGTTTTAATGCACAAGAGAAAAAGACAAAAAAATGATAACAAACTCATGAGACACACAGATTAAATAGCTAAGTTATAAGAAAGGAATTCATATCGAATAAGGTGTACAAATATAAATTCAATGACATAATTCTGCTATCGAACAAAATGAAATCTGCATTAAAAATAATAGTATTTAAAACAAATATAGATTAATCCCGGTCTCTTGCCCAATTCTTTGAATCTGATTTCCAACAATCCTCTACAACTCATACACTCTATTGTTAAAACAAGAGCTGCAATAGTACAAGCTATGCTCCCCATAGATAGTCCATATTTGTAAATGATAAATCCCCAATTATCCCATATCTGAGATTTCACTCTCGTCTCACCTATAGGTTCATATCCCTATTACAATAGTGCTATAAGAATTATAGGATTGTGGAGAAGATAAGCCCCTTTTCTCATTCTACAAATCCTTATTTATAATTACAAAAATGAATTCCTAATAGGGGAGTTATTGAAGAACAAATATCCTCCAACAATTTTCATTGGTCAAAATTAATTTTTTTTTTATTGCTGGAGCAATTCCATTGATTGAAATCTTCTCTTCCTCATCTCCTCAATTGTTCTTTTGAAACCAATCAAAATTAAATTAAAATGCAAATTATAATTAAAAAAATACCAAATCTCAAAAACATAATTTCTACAATCAAAACTCAATTAAATAAATAAATAAAAGGAAATTTGAGCTTTTAATTGATTTTTGAAAATATTTTATTGGTCAAAGAGAACATAGTTAAATGGATTTGCACTCAACTGAGGCTATGAGCAAATGAAAATGTAAAAATTCGCTCAGAAAACTATTTTTGTTTACAAATTCAGAGCTTGATTTTTTCCTAACTATTAGACTCATTTAATGATTGAATCTCGTCATACAACCACTTCATAAATATTCTTCATGATTTTATCTATCCAAAGAGCTATGCTAAGCCTAATTTGCCCAAGTAAAACTCAATTTATGAGCTTCCAAAGTTGAAGTATAAAAAATGCCAAAATTCTAGAAAAATTACTGTGTGAGCCAAAAATATGAAATTTTAATTTTAAATTAAATCCATTAATTCTAATTAATTTTTAGTATATTGAATTAATTAATTTAATTAATTAAATTATTTATAAATTAATCAATTTAATTAATTAAAAAATAATTTAATTTAATTAATAATATAATATATTTTAATTATATTAAATTTTTCCGCATAGCTATGTGTTGTATGTACTCCAGACAATAACAAAATTGTAAAATGGGTAATTTTTTTTTTATTAATTTTTTAAATATAATTAAATATTATTTTGGTCTATATATATATATATATAATTGATATTGAAGAGAATGATAACAAGTTAATAATTATTTATTTAATATTGAATGATGACAATTTGTTTATATAATGACCATATTATAGTACACACGTCATGTCATTATAGTATAGATTGATATAATGAGAGTTGTACAAATTGTACGATATTTTTACTTTGTTTTTCAAATTTATATGTTTTAAATTAATTTGTTGTAAATTAAAAAATAAAACCCATAAAAATTGTCTATTCAATACTTTACACCAATGAAAAATGAAACTTTTTAATTTAATTACAAACCATTTGTGTGTATGGTACATTGTAATTAATATATAATATTATTTTTTAGATAATTTATATTTATTGTACATAGTCATTAGTAATATAGTACATAGTAATTAATAATAGAGTACACAAAAGTCAATTCTTGCTATCATTACAGAATAAGAGGAGAGACATTTTAATCAATCATATTTGAGATAAATAGAAATAAATTTTATTTAAAAATAATAAATTTAATCTCGTAATGTTAAACTTTGGAAATATTTTAATTTTTTCAGTGAAAAAAATCTAATCAAATCAATGAAAAAAACTGAATAGGTTATATCCTGCCGCCACAGCAGGTATAATAACACCACACTACTCTCATATTTCGTTGTGCAAATAATGTGTTAACGGAGTATAGAGTAATACAAATAAAAAAATGGAGTGACGTAGGTGTTGCATGTGAGAGCTTTATACTTTTGTTAATTTTAAAATAACCTCACATAATGAATATCAGAGTTCAGTACTTTAACGATATTGTAAGTTTTAAAATGTGAACCAAATAAAAAGTCGATGTCTGATATCCAATATCAAAATTTTAAATATCGGATTTTTTTTTTTAATATCAAGAAATTTTTTAATATCAGGACTTTTCTTGGGTCTTTTTTTGCATCGGAATTTTTCATCGAGACTTCCCACTTGGAGTGGAACTCATCCGTTATTAACTATAACCACTTTGGTAATTAAAAATCCTACAAAATGAACTACAACCACTTTGCAATTTTGAAATTTCAGGCTTCGTAATTTCTTTTAAAATTAAGAATTGGAATAAATTACTGAAATCTCGAAAACACATAAATTTAATTTTTCTACAATTTGGCTAGGCGACTTTGTAGGACCATTAGTGAAAAATGAAACAAAAAAAATTTTAAGAATGGAAAATTATCTTGAAATTTAAAAACATTGGCGAATCTCATTAGTCTAGTTATAAAATGTTTATTGATGTATTTGTAATATTACTCAAATTTATAATGATTTTATATATACTATCTATATACTATAGACGATTTTTAACCTAAAATAATTTTATATTGTAAAATTTGGGCTAATCATTTTTATAAAAAATTGGAAATTTGCGGATCTTTTTCTTTTTGAAAAATCATGGAAAATTGGCCCACCTATGAATATTAACCCCTAAAATTTTCCATGAAATGAAATTATTAGTAAAAATTAACTAGAAATTAATATTTACAATGAATTATCAATATATTTATAAAAATTAAAATAATATACATTTTGTACATTTTTTAACCCAAGCGGTAAAAATTATCAACTTCGGATGACCACCATTTGCAAACCGTGTAACCAGATGAGATGAAACAAGTAGTGATGGAAAGTTAGAGAAAACTCAAATTCGATGAAGCAACCAAAATAAAAATCCAACGAAAACGAAAAATTGGCAAACTTGTAGGACACTTAACCAAAAGAAAATATTTAAAATGTTATTTAGCCAAAAATTTATGGAAAGGGTCCCCATTATACAAAATAAATAAGTAAAAAATGGGGGTGTTGAGTTTTTACTACAACAAGACCCCAATTTTGGCTAGCCATGATTATCAAAATCCTTTCCTTATCTTTTCATTTTCATCTCCTAACACTGCTACAACTATTTTATTGTAGAAGAATGAAAGAGAGAAGGAGAGCTAATTGAATTTTTTAGGCATGTGTTGAGAGATACAGAACTGAAATTTAATATTTTGGAAAAATAGGTCCTATGCTCTTGTCAAAGCCTTAAAAGCTTTCGAGACTTACATTTTGCAATCTAGGGTAATTTCTTATGCTCCCATTTTTAGTTGTGAAAGACATCCTCACACAAGGAGACAATGAAGGCAAAATAGGAAAATGGATAGTCAAAATTCAAGAATATGACATGGACACCAAGCCCACCAAGTTGGTCAAGGGGTAGGGATTGGCTAATATTTTGTCAGAAGAAAATTTCCAAGCATTAGGCATAAATTTGTTGGCTAGAAGTTCAGAACCAGAAAAGTAAAATAAACAGAAAAATACAAAAGGAGAAATACAAAAAATTGCAATGAAGTACTTGGATTCTGAGTGATATAAATTCATTGTCCATTAATTGTTGTTTCTGGAATTCCCACCTAAATTTGGCATAGCAAGGTACAAATATCTAAGGCTGCAAGCATAATTTTTTTTATTTCAAATGGTAAACTTTATTGGAAAGATCTTGTGGGAGTTTTACTACTTTGCTTGGTTGAGGAAGAAACCCCCAAAATAATAGACGAATTTCATGGTTGTGTTTTTGGAGGACACTAAAGCTGGAAAGAAACAACTCATTATATTTTGAAGGCTAGCTTCTATTATCCTAAGTTATTTGGTGATGTGCATGATCAAGTGAAGGCTTGTAAAGAGTGCCAAATCTTTGTTGAAAAGCAGAAATTGGCACCCCTGCCTTTAATCTTGTTTTTGTGGAGGAACCATTTAAATAATGGGGGATGGATTTCATTGGGTAGATTCACCCACCATCTAGTGGGAAACATAAGTGGATCTTCAAAACAACATACAATTTCACTAAATGGGTAGATGTTGTCCCTGCTAGGTGTCAGGCCAAACAGTAACTCCTCAAAGCAAAATTGATTCGTATGTATTATTCCTTCAGGTAGGTCTTCATTATATACATGAGGGAGAGACTGTTCACTTCATCTCCCGATGACTGTTCATATTACTTATTTATTTATTTACATTATATTCACCCAATCCTAATGATTAGGTGTCAACATTCCCCCCCTTAATCTGAAGGGATGTTGGTGAGTCCAAGCATCATTCTGAACTGTTCAAGCTTTTCTCTTCCAAGTGCTTTGGTGAATATGTCTGCAATTTTCTCATTAGTGGAACAATGACGGAGATGGATTGTTTTGGCCTCAACATGATGTCGAATTAGATGATATTTAGTATTGATGTGCTTCATTCGATCATGGAACTTTGGGTTCTTGGCCAAATTTATTGCAAAGGTATTGTCAATCATGAGTGGAGTTGATTGTACTTGTTTTACCTGCAAATCTTCAAGAATTTTCCTGAGCCACACAATTTCTTTTGTTGCTTCAGCTGTTGCCACGTATTCTGCTTCTATTGTGGAATCTGTTGGAACTAATTGTTTGCGTGATCTCCAGGAGACAACTCCTGATCCAAGACTCATAGCATATCCTGAAGTAGATACCCCAGTTTCTTTGTCTCCATCGAAGTCTGAATCAGAGTATCCAATCAAGCTGAAGTTGTCCACCTATGTATACTTGATTCCAAAGTCTTGAGTTCCCTTCAAGTACCTTAGAACTCTTTTTGCATTAGACCAATGTCCCTCACAAGGCTTTTGCATAAACCTGGAGAGGATTCCAACAGCAAACGAAATGTCTGGTCTAGTAGTAGTTAGGTTGTTGAGACTTCCTACAAGCTGTCTATACTTTGTTGCATCCTCAAATTCTTTTCCTTCAATAGATGTGAGCTTTAAGTTTTGTTCCATTGGAGTAGTAAGAGGATTGCATTCTGTCATGCCAAACCTGTTCAATAGATCTCCAATGTATTTCTTTTGAGAAAGAAATATGGATTTCGGATGTTGGGTTACTTCAATACCAAGATAGTAATGAACATAGCCCAAATCAGTCATTTCAAAACTTTTCTAGAATTCCTTCTTTATGGATGCAATGTAGCTTTCATTGTTCCCTGTCATTAAAAGATCATCTACATATACCACAAGATATACAACTATTTCTTTCTTGACAAATAAAGTTGCATCATCAAGATCATAATGTTTGAAATTGAGTTTCAGAAGATGCTCAGTTAGTTTTTTATACCAGGCTCGCGGTGCTTGTTTGAAGCCATACAAGGACTTCACTAGTTTGCGTACTTTATGTTCATGTCCTTTCACAACAAATCCTTCAGGTTGGGACATAAAAACATTCTCTTTTAGATCTCCATTCAAGAAAGCAATTTTTACATCCATTTGATGGACTTTCCAACCGTTCTGAGCTGCTAGGGCAAAAAGTGTCCAGATGGTAGCCCATTTCGCTGTGGGGGCAAAAGTCTCCTCATAATCGACCCCTTCCTTCTGTGCAAAACCTTTTGCCACAAGCCTAGCTTTGTGCTTGTCAATTGAGCCATCAACTTTATACTTGTTCTTATAGACCCACTTGTAGCCAATTGATTTGGTTCCTAATGGAGGATCAACTAGCTTCCAAGTGTCGTTCTTTATGAGGGCATCATACTTCTTTTGCATCGCTTCTTTCCATTCATCATGAGAAGCAACTTCTTTGAAGTAAGTTGGTTCAAAATCTATAGACAAGTTCAATTCACAATCATAAGAAACATCCATATCAACAGGTGAATTAGAGTCATCCACATCACCTCCATTTTGCTGGTTTGAATTTCTAGTTCCTGTCTTTCCAACCTCATCAGGATGAACACTTTCAAATGTCTTTGTCAGCCACTTTGGGGGACCTTTCTCAGATGGTCCAGGCTGCTCCGTTGATTGAGTTGGGACTGAATCAAGATTGATGACCTCCCAATTCTATCAATCACATCACTTAAAACATTATCCGTTGTTGGAGTTTCATGCGGGGGAGAGTGTTCTTCAGAAGAAGATTCCACATGTTGATCTAGTATAGGAATCCCCCCTTCAAGATGTGGAATTTGATTATCAAATTCTTGAAATGATTTTGCTTTTGCGAATCTATCCAAGCGATCAAGTTGCCGCTCAACAACATTGTCAGTTTTGGATGATTCAAGAAAAATTACATCTCTAGATACAACAAACTTTTTATTTACTTCATCATAGAGACGGTATGTTTTGGAGGTGTTTGAATACCCCAGGAAGATACACTTACGACTTCTAGCACCAAGTTTGTTTCTATGTACCTTTGGTATCAAGGCATAATAGGTGGAACCAAAGACCCTGAGATGCTTTACCGAAGGAACATGTCCATACCACATTTCATATGGGGTTTTGTTTCTGATAGCATTAGATGGACATCTATTCTTTATATATATAGCACATAGAACAACATCAGCCCAAAACATTATCCTTAAATTTTTGAAGAAGACCATGGATCGTACCATATTTAATATTGTCCTATTCATTCTTTCAGCTACACCATTCTGTTGGGGATTATAAGGCACAGTTGTTTGATGTTTGATCCCATGTTGGCGAAGATAGTTTTCAAATTCATTTGATGTGTATTCTTTTCCATTATCAGTGCGAATAGACCCAATATGAGATTGTGCATCATTTTCAATCCATTTATGAAAATTCTTGAATGTTTGAAAAGCATCAAATTTGTTCTTCAATAAATAAACCCAACACATTCTGGTGTAGTCATCAATAAATGTCATCATATATTTATTTCCATTTGCAGAAGGAACAGGCATTGGACCACAAAAATCTGAATGAATGAGTTCAAGTTTTCTATGTGCTCTTGAATGTGAATCATGAAAATACTGTTTGCTATGCTTTCCTAGAATGCAAGCATCACATTGCTTAAGTTTCCTAGGAATTGTAGGCAAACTAGCAATACCATTTTTCTTCAACAAGCAGAGGTTGTCATAGTTCAAATGTCCAAGTCTAGCATGCCATAATAAACTTGATGGAAGTGTACCTTCTTCATGATGAGAATTGTATGAGAAATGTTATGCACGAGCAGAGGTTCCTTGCAGCTTGAGAAGCCTTTCTTCTTCTATTCTCCTCATGACAAGTGAGTGGTCAGATGCTTTTCTTACCTCAAGCTTGCTATCAAACATATGAATGGAGTGACCTTGCTGGTGGATGTGGACCAAGGACAACAAGTTTCTCTTGAGCTATGGGAGATATAGAACATGATGCAGAAGAAAGTCTGGAAGACTAGGAAATTTAAGCTTGATTGTGCCAAGCCCTGATGGCTTGATTTTTGATTGGTCTGCAAAGTATACTGCTCCATCAACATTGTCAGTAAATTCTTCAAAAAAATATTTTCTATGAGTCATGTGGCAGGTTGTTCCTGAATCAAGCAACCAATCATTTTTCCAAGAAGAAAGTGAAGCATTAAATAAATCTTCATTTACTCCAATGTTACATTGTGCCACAACATAGTGAGCGGATTCAGGTGCTTTACCTTTGTCTGTATCATTAGTTTTACCTTTCTATTGGTTTCTTTGCTGCTAAATTTTGTCCCATGGTAACTTGCATGTAGAGGCATCATGTGATCCATTTATTTTGCAGCGTATGCAGTACAAATCTGCCTTTTCTCCTTGAGAGTGTTTGCTCCCCCTGCCTCTAAAATATCTTCCTCTTCCTCTTCAACCACCTCTTCCTCTTGAAGAATCTTGAGCAGGATGCTTTTCTTTATGAGCAAGGCACACAGCCTCTTCAAAAGATTCAGGGGTTGTCTTCTTTCCAAAAGCTTTCTCTCTTTCAGCAAACTTTTTCACAAGAGAGTCAAAGGTGATATCTTTGAGATTTCCATTTGTTTGCAACGACTCAAGATAATTGGAGTAAGTAGGATAAAGTGCCTTGAGAAAAGCGATAAGAGGAATATCTAATTCAACCTTAGTGGATTTGATATCATGCATTATAGACTTTACTTCAGATGCAAGAGTAAGAGGATCATTATTTTGCAGTTCAAGAGTGAAGAGTTTAATCATGAGTTGAACGAATTCAAGTGCAAAATGTGAGTCATAGAGTTCTTTTAGATTTTGTAAGGCTTCAAAAGCAGTTGAAAATGGCGAAATATGGCGACTCACCTCTTCATTTATAGATGCTACGATTAATGCATAAGCTTTGCTGTTCTTGTTTTCCAAAATGATGATCTCTTTGTCTGAGGTAGATTGTTCTGACTCATTGTCTCCGTCTCCAAAACACACTCCTTTCCACAACTCATTGAAAATGAGCGTGTGTTTTATCATTCGGGACCACTTAGGATAGTTATCCTTGCTAGTGAGAACTATTCCCACGATGGATATGATTGAATGCATACTGTAACAAAAAAACTTCTGCTGCAAAACTTTTACTCTTAATGGGAAAAAATATAGTTCTGATATGACTAGACAACAAACTCACCTTCAAAGGTGATTTTAAAACATGCACAACATCAGGGCTCAACTCACATATACATTATAGGACAGCGGACCAAAAACAATTCAACGCATGCCATGTATATTCAACGCATTTAACTTCAACGCATGCCATGTATATTCAACGCATTCAACACTTGCACTTCATAAACTAGTGAATAGTCTCTTGTATACCACCCTTGTATACCAATGTATGGCCAAAAAGACTTCAACGTATAGCCAAAAAACCAACGTTACCAAATTTATATGCCAAGAAAAGCGTTACCAACGTTACCAACATTATATGCCAAGAACAACGTTAATATAATGCTATGAACAACATTACCACAATGCTATGAACAACATTAATAAGACTGCATTAATATAATGCTATGAACAACTTTAATAAGCCTGTGTTAATACAATGCTATAAGACTGTGTTAAGGTATCAATTCTCTCCAGCATTATATTACCAGCATTAATAAGATTGCATTAAGGTATCAGTTCTCTCTAGCATGGTCCAGAGGTGAGGCTCTACTAGAAACCCCAAGGCTTATTTCGAATCCTAATACGAAGGCTCCATGGTATCAGAGCCAGCTCCCAAAATAGTTGTAACTCCCTTTTGCCTACTGCTGTCTGTCCACTACCCCTGTGCGCTTGTCTGCCATAATTAATTCTGAAACCTCAGACCTGACAACCTCAGACCCGAAAACCTTTTAAATCGCTGCTACGAAAGTGTTCATCCTTGAGGCCGTGCTGCTATGAAAGTTTATTGCGTAGCTGTAGACTTTGTTGTTGGGAAAAGTATCCAATACGGAATGACCCTATCCCACTCTAAGGGTGACAGTACCTCAGCAACAATCAAAGCAAAGCTATCTAAGATTTCTTCTTTATGAGATGTAAGAGAGGGGAGAAAGGGATCCACTAACCGATGTCTTTCGCCAATGGTTGATCCAATCTTCTCTCTTTGCTGCTTGCTCCCAGCTCCTTGCTCTTTCACTGGCCCAGCTACACCAAGATCCTGCAAAATGACAAGAGAGGGAAACTACAAGAAGCATACATTCATAACTGATTCAAGGATTAGAATAAATCAAATACACAAGTATAACAATACATCATTGAAACACATGCATATAGAAGAACCTCAAATGCTTTATTAATGGAAGAAGTAAAGTTCAGGGAGTGATACAACCATAAGAGGCCCAATCCAGCATCACCTCCCCAGCAGAAAGGAATCTCTATCTTCACCTCCTTCAAAGCAAATCACCCAATAGCTCTAACCTCAAACCAGCAGCAATTCTTTGCAAATACCAAATTCCAGCCTCTAGATCTCATAGGGTAGAGATCCTTATATAGAGTTTTGGAGAGAGCATGAGTCAGCTTGATGTGTGACTAGTGTCCTCTCTAACTCCAGTTCTTCTTCAGTTCTTGAGTCCACTTGGAGATCCTGGCTTCCACTTGGAGTTTTAGAACCTCTTACTCATCACTAGGCGAATTCCTTGATCCAAGTGTCATTTTGGAAGCTTCCTGGGCACTGACACATTGAGGAACGAGACTTCCACTTGTCAAATCTCGCTCAGCGCAGGTAGCCTTTGCTGGAGTTGACATTCAGCGCAGGTAGACCATGGAGCAGTTGACATTCAGCGCAGATGCTCAGTGGAGCAGTTGACATGATCCAGAATTGACTTGTTTTTGAGTGTTTTTCAGTGGAGAACTGATTTGAATTGCTGTGGTTTGCTGACCTTGTTCCTCTAGGGGTAGGAACAACATGTTTAGGGACTTTGGATCCCTTAGATTATGGACATTTCATGCTTCATGCTGTAAGGCACAAAAATGTCTATAACAGTTGCCCCCTAAAGTATGAGGTCGTTTATCGGGTGAAATGCTTTATCAGGAGGATCCGAAGTTCATCCAATGCTGTGGGGAGAGACCTGTAATAAGATACAATACAATACATTATTTTTCATACTGCTTTCATGATCTAGCTGAGGCGGGCATTCCCATGCTCAGCTTTATAAATTCATTTTTGTACATAAAACAGACAATCGTCTGATGGTAGACTGATAATTTTGGTGAAATTATCATCCTTTGAGTAGGATGATCATCTGCTGTAATGATGTACATGTCAAATGTCTTTATTTCCTGAATATATATCGCAGCCCGGATGGATGAAACTAGATCCGGGGTCTTCAAACTCGTTCGATCTTCACTCTAAGTACAAGTCGATCCATGTGAGAATTGCGCTGAAGTCGAACATGGAAAGACATCGCTTGATTACCGGTCAATGAGGTAAACCGTTAACAAGCGCGAGAGGAATCACCAATAATGACAATGACCCTCAAGGTACTGCAGTACAATTCACGTGGTGTGAATAGAGGACTTGGCGTCGAACACCACGCAAAATCTTCTGGTCGAAGGTCATTGATGTATACCTGTCGCCGGAAGTGAGAAACTTGCCATTGAGGCATGCAAGCTTCAAAGTACTGAAGGGGGTGTTCCTAGATCAACTTCTTGGATAATGAGCTGATGTCGACAAGAAGCGGTCCGTCAAAGGAGGGCCTTAATGAATCCCACATCAGTGACACGGAACGGAGCTAATGATTTTAATGGAGGTGAAAACGATCTGTGAAATATGATTCAGGGTGGCGGTCATGAAAGGATGAAGGATAATGTATGGCAGTGGATGGGACACGGTTGACTCTTTCTGAATGACTTCTCTTGAACATGTGGCGACACTGATACGATGGATTGGTAGCATTACCCCAAATATGGATGGTATGGCGAGACCATGGTGATGTGACCGGTGAATGAAACCACCCAACCCGAATGTGGTACGGAGGAAAAGTGTCATGTTCAAGAGCGACTTGCTACCATTAAAGCTTTGAGTTTCTCCCAATTTTTCCCCAGTCATTTCTGACCAGTACCTCTTTATTTTTGTCAAGCTTGAGGAGGATAACATATGCTTGTTCTATAACCTGCCCTTCGGGCAAGCCCATCGCTATGTTTTAACGAGCCTAGCGATAGGGAAACTCGCTCTCGTCTAAAGACAAGTTTGTCGCTATTTAATGCTTTTAACGAGTCTAGCGACAAAGACAACTCGGTCCTTTTCATTTTTAGAGAGTCTGAAAAGGTACGTAAAGTGAACTCCAAAAGTCCTTTTTCGTCATCTAATCCCTTAAGTCCGAAAAAGTATAAAACAATACAGAAGGGATGAGTTTTCGATAGTTTTAACGAGCCGAATAAAACAAGCGCTCGATCTTTTTGTGCAATAATCCCTCAGGTCCAAAAAGATTAAAATCTAGAGGAGGGATAGCTCTTCCGGTCCCTTTAACGAGCTGGAAGGCCAAAACTCGGCAATCTTTTCATATTTTACGAGTCAGTTGAAAAGAGCTCAAAGAAGACTCGTCTTTTGAGGAACGAGTGATAAACAGGGGTAGCAGCAGATTCCAGGTACAGGTTGGAATTTTCCAATCACGGCAGTGTCACAAGGATGGCTAGGTGAAATCACTCTTCGCAGCTGCTCCTCAAAAGAGGTAAACAATCAAGTGGAGGTGAACGATCGGCCAAATGGAAAGTGGAGGTGACGGTGCAAACACGACCAGGGCTTTTATGGCTGATAAATTTACGATCACAATGGTTATTTACCGGTTCATTTTTTCTGGATGAGCTTGAACTCTAGGGGAAAGCTTGCTCACAATCTTATGTTTATTTTTTAACGAGCATGAACTATGTGCTAAAACTGCTCGGATCTTGCGTTTATTTTTTAACGAGCATGAACTGTGTGCTAAAACTGCTCGTTATATTGCGTTTATTTTTTAACGAGCATGAACTGTGTGCTAAAACTGCTCGTTGATAAGTTTGCATGCCCCCAGCATAACAACGCAAATTGAGGTGCATGCCCCCCAAGCTTTATTGCATTCAACTTGGTGGTTGGAATGAAGGTTTACCTTTGAGATTTGGAAAGGAGATTGTTTCATTTTTTAATGAGGTTGACACAGTAAAAGAACTATCCTCATGACTCCTTGTTTCATTTTTTAACGAGGTTGACACGAGATTAGAACCGTCCTCGGAGCCCACTGTGTTTACAGTATTTCTATTAGGGCGATGATCCACGTTGACAAAATGTTTAGGAATTTTCCGAATCCATTAGATATAGAAGATTTCATATTGTAGGTTTCCACTGTGGCCACTTCCGCCAGATTACTTGCAGGCGGTAGGGCAAAAGTACGCATTAAGGCAGGGTCTTTTAGGAGACCTACTCCAATATTTTGAAGCAATTGATTGCTTCCATGGATCATTGGAACGCTTCCCGTAACTTGTGAACTGTCGAGGAGGAAAGTTTGTTGGTCGACGACTGTAATTCCTCCTTGAAAGGGAAATGCAATCTTCCTGAAGTAGGTCGACACAACTGCGGCCATGGCATATATCCAGGGCCTTCCCAGTAGGATGTTGTAATCGAGGTTTCCATCAATTACTTCAACATCAATTCCTATTGTTTTGCCCCCTAGTTCAACTTGCAAGTTACTTAAAATCCCGTATGGAGTGTATGATCGTCCATCAAATGCTTTTAATGTCGTTGACAATTTCGACAAGGGTGGTGAGCCTAAATTTTTCCAGCAACTCATCGACATAAGACATGTAGATGCCCCCTCATCAATAATTGTTCGATGAACAGTTTTGTTGAGGGCTTTCACTTGAATAAGGAAAGCTAGTTGAGCTGGTAACTGAGGGTCATATTCTTTATGATCAAAGGCCACAAGATTGGAATCCATTGGGCCAATCCCACCTATTGTTGATAATAAAACTTGCTCTTGGGAGGGGAAATTTTGTGGTACCTCAAGTGTCGACATAGCGGACGGCGATTGGGCCAGGTCCTCTACTATATTATAATTCTGTGCTATTTTGGCACGAGGATTAAATGTCGATTTGTGTACTACTCCCTTTGGCGACTTTATCATTGGTTCAGGAATGGTGGGTGGCACAACTTTGGTCAAAGTTGTTGTCGAACTACTAGGTTGTTCATTAGCCTTGTTATTCGACACCTGTGGATTCCCGTAATCTTTATTCCTTGCCAAAGCATCATTTTGCTGCTTTGAGATAGACAACATAAGCACTTGGGACGGGGAAGCATTTCCACCTTCAACCAGATTTTGACCTTGATTGGGAAACGGATCAGTTAACACAGCTGAGGTGTGTGAACTTTTGAAGAACTTTTTAAGCTCAGCTTTGTATGGACATTCTTTCGTCCAATGATCCTCATCACATATCTGACACCCTGAGGGGGGTGGTTTCCCTTTCTTAGGAGGGTTTGAAGAAGTTTTCTCAGGGGATGACTCACCCTGTTTCTTCTTTTTCCCTTTGTTTTGCTTTTTCTTGCTTCCTGGTTGATTGGTTTCTTTGCCTTTATCTGCTGATATGGCATTTACTTCCAAAGCAAGAATTTCTTGATTTGCATTTTGATCCAAAGTCTTACGGGCTTTCTTAGACGAAGCCTTTATCGACTTTGCGTTCGCAGTGCCAATCACACCATCGCCGGCATGAGAGTCACTATTTGATTTAGGAGGAGGAGGAATTGAAAATTCCGGTCTAGGGGCGTTAGGTATTTTGTCGTAGAGCGTGCCAGACTGAGTATATACTAAGTCTAGATACTGTGCACGAGCAATAACTTGCTCCTCTGTTACGACTCCCCCCTTGGCCACATCTTCCGTTATGGCAGGAAGTAACGACTTTATAAACCATTCAGCTAATAGCTGATCGGGAACGTAAGTCTTTACCATCCTGCGATGACGATGCCACTCATGTATATGATCGGATATATGTGTGGCCGTCGTCTGCTTGAAGTTGGTTAAGATTTCTGTTCCAGTTTCATACCTTATCGGTAATTGAAAATGGGTTAAGAAAGTCGTGGCTAGGGAACTGAAATTGTCGAAAGAGGCTCTAGGTAATTCAATATACCATTTAGCCGCTGGACCTGTCAATGTCCTCTGAAAAAGGCGAAGCCTTATCGAATCATCGTTCAGGGTGTTTGATGAACACCACAGATGAAATGTCATCACGTGATTCGATGGATCTTCGCCTGGATTTCCATTAAATTTAGGAATGTCCGATGGAAGTTTGTGAGGAATCGCTGGCCACCAAGGGGCGTAAGCAATTGGATCGTTCGTTAATCGGTGTAAATCCGGTAACTCTAAAGTTGCCACGAATGGTAACTGTTGATTCAGGTTAGGTGAGGCGTACCCAGGATACGATGGAATCGCCTGAACAGTTGGTCTTTGCATACCAGCATAATGTAATTGATGTTGGTATGACTGATACGGTTGGTGGACTTGACCACTATAAAGCGGTTGATTTTGACCGTACTGAATGTACGGTTGTCCACTGTTCGCAAAGATTTGCTGCTCAGAACCTTGGTACACTTGCTGGAATTGTGGTTGTTGGTATTGTACTAGCCATGGTTGTGAAGCCATGTTTTGTTGCGCAATACTAACCGGCGGACCAAGATGTGGGGTGATTGTACCCGTTTGGACCTGTGCCGCCCCACCAGTTGGCGATTGTGGTTGTGTCACAGGGTCAAGGGGCTGTTGCATTACAACCTGAGGGATCTGAGGTTGACATACAACAGGCATCGTTTGAACTTGTGATACTGTTACAATAGCTGGCGTTGTCGGGATGCTTGGCACAGGTACACATTGTTGCATAGAATATACAACTCTTGGTTGTTGGGGTAGCATAGGTACCCAACCACTTGTCGTAACTCCAGTATAACCTGAATACTGTTGAGAACTGCCGTATGGATATCCTCCCGGAGGGGGTAATGAAAGGGCATACTGTCCCCCATATGGTAGCAATCCGGAACTGAAGGGGATTGATTGCCCTTGGGGACTGGATGGCCCAAACTGACCTCCATAGGGATCAATTTGTCGAGTCTCAACATAAGAGTTACCGGGTATTACTCCGGCGGAACAAACTGGAACAGACCACACTGTCGAAATAGTCCCTGGGTGGACTCCTTCTAGCGGTTGTGAGCTAGTTGGGACAGATGGTATGCCGGCAAACATCGTCGGAGTGGCAGCAGGGGGTTCTGCTATCGCTGTGTCGTTCGACACAGTCCTAGATGTTGACGGTTGCTCAGACATTTTGAGTCTATCCAATAGATTGCCTAACGATTCTACAGGAACTTCCACTGGTGACAGACTAACTTCTGATGTAGAAGGAAATAGAGTGACCCCTACTCCAAAATGGGTTGGAGTACTTGCTTGCGGATCTTCTACAATTTCCTCTATCGCAATCAGACCAGGTGGAAGAGGAAGACCGTCAGGTCCGTAAAATATTTCTGGTGCCGAAGAAGGGGTTGTTTCGACAGCGACAGTTTTTTGAGGAACAAGACTCTCTGGACCGGTTACAGATGGAACTGGTTCAGTAACACAAGTACTTGTTCTCAGACTAGGATCAGTGTCACTGTCCCTCTATGGCTGTTGAACTTCTCCAATAGAGGCAGGGGTTCCAGAAATGTTTGGAGTAACCGGAATCTCAGATGTCGTTGGAACACTTGTTCTAACTTTGATAGGAGATTTTGAACCGGTTATACGAGTTCGCTTTGTCCGTACTGTTTTTGATTCCGGAGACAAAGACGGTTGACTCGTAAGTCTCCGCGAACGACAGGGTTTCAATTGACTTTCTTCCACGATTGCGGATTACTCAATCAACCAAAATACAAAAAGGGAAAATGTGTTTCCGAATTAAATGAATTTTTAGACGCTTTTTAGACACAACTTGCTTTTTCACTTTTTAAGAGTCGAGAAAAAGCTAAAGATGACTCTAGTCGCCTTCGATGTTTTAACGAGCCCGAAGTGACAAATGCTCGGATGGACTTTTTCCGTTATAGAGTCTGAAAAAGCCAAAAGGAACTGCTCTGGAGTTCTAGGCAGAGGGTGTGCCAAACTTTTCGCAAAACCACAGAATACGTTTTACGGTACGGGTGGTCGATCTTCGTGAATGCTGTGTTCACTGCATTGCGATCAGTAGGGCGGCCGACACGGTTTCCTAAGGATAAAGGATATATGCCTATAGGGGTCTCCCAATATATACGCGACGGTACGTGGGAGCACAATCCGTACTAGCGCTATCGTCCCTCAGGAGGAATCACCCACCTTCCCCGAGATCGACAGTCACTAGGCTTAAAGACGCCGGAACACGTCTCTAGCTTAGACCTCTATGTGTTTGCGTTATGTTTCAAAGCGTTGTTATGTTCATTTGATTCATTTTAGGTTGATCTTGTTTAGAAGTTTGCCTTTTTGGATCACCACGAGATGTATGATACAACTTCCTAAATGCAGTCTAAAGATGATAAGCAAGCTTCTCTATCTTTTCAACATATGAAAATCCTAACTACTGAGGGAAAAGAAAGACATCATCTTTTCACACAGAGCATAGAGCACACACTAATGCACTTTTTCCTAAATCAACATGCAAGCTGTCAACATGCAGATGCACAAATGCAGGTATTTCTTTTCTCTTTCTTAATGTTGATGTATTACAAAAAGAAAGCTGTTGTATAACTTTGAATTCAATTTCAAGTGAAAGCAAACAAGCTTTTGTCCAAAATCAGAAGACACCTTAAGATTTACTTGTTTCAACACTAGAAATACATAAATTCAAACCATATGACGAAAGCAAAAGCTCAATCAGCTATGAACAACAAACAAACTAACTCTTAGGATCAAAACGACACTTATCACAGGTCTAGATCTAAGAGGCCACAGCAAGACTAGTTCACTTTCGTTATGGGAAACCGCAAATGATGTAAGAAATACACAAAGAACAAATACAGTTTCTTTATACAACCGAGGTGGAAATGGAGGCAAAGAAAGGTGGTTTCAGGTAAGAACACTGACTGATAACAGGCTGCAAAAACAATGATCAAAACAGGGCAACAGAAAGCAGAGAACCCCAGTTGCACAAGGCAAAACTGGATCAGCGCAGGTGTAACACTGTCAGTTTGACATTCAGCGCAGGTAGCCTTCACGGGACCTGCGTTGAAATGCAGACTGCCTTCACTGCAGCTGCGCTGAAGGAGAAAGTCTCGTTTCTCCTGGGTTCCGGGTTACAGATTGCTCAAAAATCAACAGTTTTTGGCCAAATCAAAGCTATCAATCAGATGTAAACTAAGGGATGATTCAAAGAGGATGAAGACCCGTCACTAAGAGCTTTTCAGAGTCCTTGTGGATCAGCTCTTCAAATCATAAACATGCCCAGAAACTGAGCTAGAGTAGCTGCCCTCTACTTTGCATTTGAAAGATCCAAATGCAGTTCGATTCGGTACTCCCTGTGTTTATAAAATGAATAGCAAAAACACAAACAACCAACAAGATACGATCCCCAGCGGAGTCGCCAGTTTGTTGTTGGGAAAAGTATCCAATACGGAATGACCCTATCCCACTCTAAGGGTGACAGTACCTCAGCAACAATCAAAGCAAAGCTATCTAAGATTTCTTCTTTATGAGATGTAAGAGAGGGGAGAAAGGGATCCACTAACCGATGTCTTTCGCCAATGGTTGATCCAATCTTCTCTCTTTGCTGCTTGCTCCCAGCTCCTTGCTCTTTCACTGGCCCAGCTACACCAAGATCCTGCAAAATGACAAGAGAGGGAAACTACAAGAAGCATACATTCATAACTGATTCAAGGATTAGAATAAATCAAATACACAAGTATAACAATACATCATTGAAACACATGCATATAGAAGAACCTCAAATGCTTTATTAATGGAAGAAGTAAAGTTCAGGGAGTGATACAACCATAAGAGGCCCAATCCAGCATCACCTCCCCAGCAGAAAGGAATCTCTATCTTCACCTCCTTCAAAGCAAATCACCCAATAGCTCTAACCTCAAACCAGCAGCAATTCTTTGCAAATACCAAATTCCAGCCTCTAGATCTCATAGGGTAGAGATCCTTATATAGAGTTTTGGAGAGAGCATGAGTCAGCTTGATGTGTGACTAGTGTCCTCTCTAACTCCAGTTCTTCTTCAGTTCTTGAGTCCACTTGGAGATCCTGGCTTCCACTTGGAGTTTTAGAACCTCTTACTCATCACTAGGCGAATTCCTTGATCCAAGTGTCATTTTGGAAGCTTCATGGGCATTGACACATTGAGGAACGAGACTTCCACTTGTCAAATCTCGCTCAGCGCAGGTAGCCTTTGCTGGAGTTGACATTCAGCGCAGGTAGACCATGGAGCAGTTGACATTCAGCGCAGATGCTCAGTGGAGCAGTTGACATGATCCAGAATTGACTTGTTTTTGAGTGTTTTTCAGTGGAGAACTGATTTGAATTGCTGTGGTTTGCTGACCTTGTTCCTCTAGGGGTAGGAACAACATGTTTAGGGACTTTGGATCCCTTAGATTATGGACATTTCATGCTTCATGCTGTAAGGCACAAAAATGTCTATAACAGACTTGCAAGCAGCCTTGGTGGCGAGCTGCTTGCTTGATACCATGTCAGGCCAGACAGTAACTCCTCAAAGAAAAATTTATTCGTATGTATTATTCCTTCAGGTAGGTCTTCATTATATACATGAGGGAGAGACTATTCACTTCATCTCCCGATCACTGTTCATATTACTTATTTATTTATTTACATTATATTCACCCAATCCTGATGATTAGGTGTCAACACCAGGAATGCAAGTGGTACATTGGTCATTTAATTCCTGGAGGAAAACATTTTAGCTAGGTTTGGTTGCCCAAGGAAAATAGGCACTAATAATGTTCAAGTATTTAAATATTCCAAGTTTATCAATTTTTGTCAGAGCTATAACATCATTTTAGGACATTCCACCACTTATCACCCACATGGAAATGGGTTGGCGGAATCATCCAATAAGACTTTGGTGAGGATTCTCAAGAATACCATAGCACAAAACAAGAATTGGGATTCTCAGCTCAAATTTTCTTTGTGGGCTAATAACATCACCACTAAGAGGTCAACTAGTAAGTTTCCATTTGTGCTAGTGTATGGAATTTCTACACTTTTTCCTACCCAATTGGCTATTCCTATGGAAAAATTGATCCAAGATGCAGAGGAGGAGCCTAATCCCTTGACCAGGAGGATAAATCAGTTGGTTGAATTGCAAGAGAATAGAGAGTAAGTGACTCAGAATATGATCAAGTACTAGGACAAGATGAAGGATTTGTTTGACAAAAAGGCTAAGGAAATAATTTTTCAGCCATGTGACCTTGTACTTAGATGGGATTTCAGGAGAGAGGACAAAGGAAAACATGGGAAATTTGATCCTTTGTGGTTTGGACCCTTCAAAATAGTTGAAGCCGAAGGGAATAATACATTTCTTTTGGAAAATCATGATGCTAAAGTGTTTGAGCTTCTTGTACATGGAAAATACCTCAAGCATTATTTTTAGCGTTAAATACATTAGTCCGCCTCCATTGTAAATACTGGTGAACCATAGTAAGTATCATAGTATTTTCTTTTATTTTCAGTTTTGTACATATTTTGACTCCATACCTAGGTTGAAGGCACTAATCTACAGGTTCTCATTGCCTTTCTAGCAAGGCATTGTCCCCAGTTGGAGTTGATGTTATATCCTCATTTTCCCTCTCAGTGTTCATGTTGTAGAGGAAGACTTATTTTTGAATATAAGGAGCAATTGGAAAACTTTAGAAAAAAAACAAAGGAAGATTAAAAAGATGAGTAAAAATAAGAAAAACGAAAAAGGATAAATGACAGGAAAATGTGGGCCTCCCCCCACATTTCATATATAATGGTTGAACAATGGGAATTTGTTAGGTGAATCACTATCCATCCCGAAGCCACCTAATCTCGGAGACACTTTGGCGAGCTACCGAGTGTGGCCATTATGCCGACGCCTACCCCATGAAAGGTCAAAGTAAAAAAGGTTAAGCGCTATGGATCAACGGTCATGATTAGTTATGAGGGCTCAAACCCCATTCCTGACCCCGTCTAGGAACCCCATTGGAGGGTGGGGACTAGGCATGCCACCCTGCATGCCAGTGGGTAGGGACCACCTAATCAAGCAACTGTGGTAGGCGATTGCAGATCCCTCCAAAATTAGCCACCCCCCTCTCACTTCTCCTACAATCCTATCACGAAAAGCATCATGCCACTTTATCCACTTGGTTTTCCCACCCATGCTCCTCCGTAAAGTGATTGTTACCATTTAAATTCACTCATTCTCTTCTATCCTTCCTATTTTCAACGCCACTCGCCTGACTGGCGACCAACATCGGCACCCCCTCGCCCAAAACATTTGACTGTTTGTGTTTACCAAGTAATTCATGGTCCCTCATCCTTCTAACATACTTAGAATAATTAAAATGAAGAATTCTATGCCAAAAAATCCAAAACCCTAAGAGCCAAAACCCTCAGGCCACACCGAACTCATAATGGACACAAAAGTATAAATCCATAGCCCCTTTGGTCCTCTGTGCCTGTCAGATCTTCATTTAGACATATATGGAAGCTACCTAAATAAAGATGACTCATTTTGAGTCATCAAATGGAGGCTATACTACCTTATCGTCCCAACTATTTATCCATTCCTTGAGTTTATATCTTGGCTTATGGTCGCCTACATCAAATAAAAGAACTATTGTGCTTCACCGATTGGGGAGAAGATTTGAGAAGTCACCCCAAAATTGGTCTAGAATGCCTTCATCTACCCAAAATCCCCTAACCTGGAGAAATTCACTAAGTCCACCCTCATTTCCGATTACAATGGACTCTCAGTTGCAGAAAGACAAGCCTTATTCCAGCGAATTTCAGCTCCAAATGCCCAATTCTCCACAAATTGAGAGACATTCCCCATTTATCTGTTTTTAGAAGTTGTGCAACCCGTTTTAGCCATATTTTTGCTGATATTAGGTGAGGATGAAACTGCCCATTTCATCAAAGTTTCCCTAGGGTTCCTGCATACAATGATGAAGCCTGACACCATTCTTGACATCCCTTCATTTCTTGTTGAAGTCGTCAAGTTTCAATTCAACCATTTTTATTTAACCTCTTATTTCAGATACTACTCCATACTGTTTTACATTTTTCTATACACTCATGTGGAGAAACTTGACTACCAAGGCCTCAACATTATAGACTCCAATAAATAGAGAAGATCTACAGTTGATTGGGACGGTGCTCTGAATAATAAACCCAACAATGGGCGGTTTTCCTAATTTATTTCCACCTTTATGTCTACTTCATACCAAATTATCAACAATGTCTCTTCTCCTATATTCTTACCACAACATAGAGAGCTTCTCCAACTTAGCAAAGATACCAGGGTAGGCGACTGATATCTATTTGAAGATTATACTGAAATCATAGTATATGAGTTTGAGCTTCCTCCTTATCAATTGCCTGTGTGTATTCCCATGAAGATATTTTCTTTCGAGTTCATCAAGTAGATATTAAATGTTGAGCAAATCCACTTTGTCCCTGCTAAGAAAGGTTATGTGTTTAAACTTTCAAGAACTGTGGGCCTTTTTGTATGAACTCCGCGAAAGCTTTCCAACATGTAGAAGAGGCATTAAAGGAACTTAACTTTGATATAGGAGAAGTGTGGCACCATTATCCCCATGGTGTTTTATATAAAAGAAGGAAATAAATTAGTGCTTCTTCTTACGAACATGAGTCTAGACCTGAACTATAATGGAAAGCTAACCTAGATTCCTGGCCTATCAATACAGAAATGTAAATTGAGATACCAACCACTAAGGAGAAGGCCCATAAAAGGAGTATTGATGAGGTAGGATATACGGTGATGGAGGATGCATCATCAACCAAGAAATCCAAACTTCAAGAGAAAACTGAGGAAGATATTGAGGTCAAATTGACTTAGAGGAACCTAGACCAACTAGGTTTCCAAGTGATTTTGGAAGATCCTCAACAATTTTCCACCTCCATCTCAATTGAGGTAGAAATTCTAGGCTCAATATGAAGTACATTAGCAGCAGGCCCTAAAGGGGAGGAAGGGAAAATGATAGAGGAGACAAACAAAATTTTTATGGAGGAGATGTTATCACAACTAGCCTCTCATTTAGTCCCATATAAAACTAGGCTTTTGGCTGCCATGGACCTGGAAATGATCCAAATGAAATTCTCATTGTATCATGCTTCAGTGCAGTCCATTTCATCTGGACCACAATTTAGGATAATGCACATGTCTTTGGATATGGCTAGTGTCCCCTTGCAAGACAAAATCAACTTGCACATGTAGGCAAGAGAGATGATTTGTAATGAATTGAGCAAGGGAACCTTGAATATCAACAAGGATGAGAAGTTGTTGGAGAAAGATTCCATCCAAATAAAGCAAGAAAAATTTAATTCAAGAGCCCTTTATTTGCAGAATGAAGGATTCAAGGAGTTTATTATCAAACTGGCGGTAGACCCAAATCATAAAGCTACAATAGATGCCATTATTGAAGGCTCACAATATGAGATCCATTCATTGAGGAAACAATTTAAGATTCCTGCATCAGAACATGTACAAGAAAGGAGTTGGCCCAGGTAGAAAGTGAGAAGGAACTACTGGCCAAAGAGTTAATAGAGAGAAATAATTAGGTGGTGACCCTTAGACTGAAATTTATAGAACTTCAATAGAGAATTGATTCTCACATTTGTGTTGTGATTGTGCGAGATAGCCCAAAAAATCCCACATAATAGCTAACCAAGGCTCTCACTGATTTGTAGTTGTTAGAGAGCGAGCTCAAAAATATACAAATTGATTTTGACAACACCAAGTACCTACTTTCAAATAAGGAGAACCATCTTGAGTCCACCTAGAGAAGTATGGAACAAATCAACAATACATTTCAGGTTGCAAAGAATGAAATCAAAGCGCTGAAGAATAGGTTTAAAGGTAATATGTACCTCATTGAAGCTAGGAAAATAATATGGGATGATATCATTTCTAAAATGAAGAACATATGGGAGCATATGAAATTAGTGGCAAAACAACAGCTGCAATCAAGATCACCGAATTATCCATCCTGCCATCCAAGGATGAGGATGTTAAAAATGCCAAGACTACAGAGAAATTCATCAGGTACCTCAATGAAAAACCAATTGATGACCTGAGAGTAATGGATATCAGTGATAGGATAGGGGTAGTTATTGACGTTTCCAAAATGATCCAGAGAAAAGCAACAAGGGATAAGGTTGAGGAATGTGTAAATGATTTGGCATGTTGGTGGCAACATTTAATTCTAATTTTGATTAGAGAACTAGATGATGATTTCCTAGCTATTGGGACTTTCAAGGGAAGTTTCTACCATGAAAACAATATGATCAGATGTTGTTTGAGGCCAAGAGAAAGGTGGATTCTTCACATGAAAAGAATGCCACTCTCAAGGAGAAAACCATAGTAAATTATCTACAAAGAGATTTTCTGCTACTCTGGCTGGTGAAAACCCTATTTTCTCCCAAGCCTAATTACACTAAGCTTACAAAGTTGAGGGTGGCCTACAACATTCTTATTCAGACCCCTACAACAGACCCAACATTACGGCAGAAGTGTGACTAGTTCATCAACCCACCATGAGTCCGAATAGTGGATCGTGCATCCACTTCAAGAGATCAAAGGAGTCAACATTAGCGATATTTTGTTTTTCCCATCCTCGCACATTCATCTCATTTTTTCACTTTTCTAAATATTTCATTTTCAAGAAACGAATCGAGTATATTAGGTAATAATCAGGACATCTAGACTAGTTGCATGCTCACACCACTGATTAGTTTAGATAGGTGTAGCATTCCAAGATATTTATGTAAATTGTTCTTGTTTTGATTCTCCCTATAAAAGGGAAGAAAGACTCATTATTAAGGGTTCATTTTTTTTTGTTCTAGAGGCTATAATTGCCTAAAATTTTTGCAAGTTTTGGGGCTTATGAGGTGTATATCATTCTTGAATATTAATAAAGAAATTTTCTGGTGATTCCAAGCACTCAGTTGTGTAGTATGTGATTTTGTCTGTGTTCATAATTTAATATGTGTTTTTCTTCTTTAGAAATTGTGTTATTGTAGCTGCAACATTCAATCTTAAATATCATATTTACCTATTTGATGTTATGGAAAATGGTACATGTGATATGTTGGATTGAAATCCTTAAATATCATATTTACCTATTTTATGTTATGGAAAATGGTACATGTGATATGTTGGTTGATTTCCTTAGTATTTTTCATGATTCTGCTGGAATTCGGTGTATATGATTCTATAATTAGCCCTCTGCACTGGGTTTCTTCTCGCCTATACTGCAACAATCAATAAATTGCACTCTATTTGTATAGGCCACCAGATCTAAGCATTAAATATTTGAAATGACATATTGTTTGGGTACAAGTTGAATTAGCCTCTGAGTAACGGTAATTGAACCAGATTTGATCAAATTATATATAATTCTTGAGCAGAACAAACCTATCTTTAAAGAAATATTAAGATGTTATAGGCACTAATCTCTCCTTAGCCCTAAGGTTGTCTCTAGGAACCACAAAAGAGTCCATAGAAAAAATATTCATATCGACATGTACCCTCATTTCCATTCTTATCATAATTCAACCCAAAATCCACCATTCTTAAAATGATGGTAATGCAAGCCATTCAAATATTTTCCCTCGCCACTTTAAGAAAGAAAAATCACATCTTACAAAGGGGCTTGTTTTTATTGGTTACTCAATCACTCAAATTAATAAATATTTTTCCTCAGTCCTTTGTTCTAAATACAAAAACTCCCCTCCTCCAACTCTTATTTCTAAGCATATTCAAGGTATTATTCGGATAATATTTCTAAGATCCTAGTTAAATAGAATATGAAAACTCTTTTTAAACCCCATAAAACCATTAAACAATCATTTAGAACCGCTAAGGATAAATTTGATCCTATGATTTGCTAAGGAGATTACCAAGTTCCATACTTATGCAGAAAATCATATATTGGGTAAATTGACATATATTTTAAAACTCATTTCAAGGAGCATGTAGTTGACATATCAAGATAAAAGGAGGACATGGGGGTGGGGGGATGTTGTATTGACATGCTAGATGAGATGTTGTAGTGAAGCCTTAGATAAAAAAATAATAATAACTAATGTAGATCCATCTTAGAGAGCAAAACATGAACAAATGTTTTCCACCTTAAGAGATTTTATCCCTCTTAATGCTTGATAGATATGGGTTTAAGATGGATCTATGTTGATTCTTCTATGCATGTATGCGTGTGTGTCTACACACACACATATCATGAATTGAGTCCATTCTAGGCATGGAAGGAATTACACATCTCCTTAATTTTGACCAACACACCAATAAAATGTTTTAACTATAAGAAATGTATTTTCAATTGCTTTATATATGGTATGTAGTTAAAATTAAAATATTCTACTTAACATGGACATTGAAATATTTTATTTATGGTCAACATTTTTTCTTTTATTATGAGACAAGTATTTCGGCGTAAATCACATGATAGAGCATTTGTCGACACATTTCGAACCAACCAATGTGGTTCATCGTCATGACAAGTTGAAGAATCAGATCTAGCTTTGCATATTAAATAGTCAGAGAAGAACATCCAACGGCTATATTCCATGACCAGGTAACGATTATATTGACTAATGGCTATATTGACTAAGGGATAAATTCTACTTTCTCTCTATATAAATACATATACGAAGTTGATATTGAATTATATTACTTAACATCGTTATTCAAAAAATTAAGTCTAATATGAAAATGTCGCAGATGTGTAATTATTTCCATGCTTAGTGGGTTAAGCTTTGAAGGAATTACACAACTTGCTCATAGTGAAATTGTTATGACACATTTAATCAATAATGAACTTAATTAATACTATTAATCAATATTTGTA
Organism: Pinus tabuliformis; assembly: GCA_031772625.1. Taxonomy (NCBI): domain Eukaryota; kingdom Viridiplantae; phylum Streptophyta; class Pinopsida; order Pinales; family Pinaceae; genus Pinus; species Pinus tabuliformis. Next base: position 160,693,233 of record CM062814.1, on the reverse strand, counting down.
TTTTTTTTTTTACTATGAGTAACATTGCTTTCTTATTTAGAGATTATTTTATTGTTAGTTTAAAAAAGATATGTTTGGCCACATAAGAAAATGCACATCTCCCTTTGTACTGCTAAAAATACATAATAATGGATCAATTGAAAAAGTAATAAAATGTAAAATGTAACTAAAGTAATAATAGAAATAATAGTCCCATTCAATTCAATTTTTTTATTGTAATTTTATTTTTATTAATAAAATTACAAACAATTACTTTGAGAAAAAATCATAATGTGTATATCACATTAAAAGAAATTTAAATAATGATCATTCATATTCATAACTATGATATTTCAGAACTTCATATTTAAACTTAATTAATAAACATGTAAAAATTAAATACTTATAATAAACTCTTTATATAAAAAAAATTAATGACATGCATATCACATTTAATAATTAAATTAAAAAACTTATACTATTTGTCACTGAAAAATGTCAAAATAAAAAGTAACAATATTTTTATATAGAGAGATGTGAAATTAGAATATTTTTATATAGAGAGATGTGAAATTTATACACAGTATAAATAGTATTATTAAAATTAGTACATATCCATCTTAGTTTAAGAGCACTAAGGGGAATCAAATCTTTTGAGGTGTAAACGTTTTTTCACTTAATGTTTTGCACTCAAAAAGTGATTTTCATTTTTAGAAATTGATTCCTCTATATTTTTGGTAATGAAAAGATTATTAAATAAATTTGTGAAGAAATTGCTTTTAAATTTTTTACATTGCTATCCTTGTTGCTTTGAGCTTTCTAAAATGCGCTATAAAAAAAAATTGGTTAATTCCTTTAATATTTAATATAGATGTGAGATGTACCATTTCAATTATTAAAAAACAATAATTTTTTTTAATATTAATCATAAATAAATTTTTAATGTCCACCGTAAATAAAATAATTTTATGTCAATTCTATTTATATATTTTTCTTTCATTCCAAAATAGTTCTATATTTTCACTCGAACCTAGTGATACAATTCTCAATGAGACTCTTATTTTTTTGTTTCTTTTTTTATGGAAATGCATTTTAAATTAATAAATACATTTGAAAAAACCCTAGAGTCTATCATTCAATAATTGTTGACCAAATTTTGATAAGAAAGTAAAAACTTAAGAATTTAAAATAAGATTTTAGTATTTTGTTATGTGGAACATTTAAAATATATATTTTGAATTATGTTGAAATTTCATTTTATTGTTTTTCGATGATTTTAAAATACGTTACTTTAATGTGAAACATTTCTTCAGTTATTATTTCGAATATTTTGTGATTGTTTATGTTTGAAATGAACTTTTTTTAAAGGGAATCAAATCTTTTGAGGTGTAAACGTTTTTTCACTTAATGTTTTGCACTCAAAAAGAGATTTGCATTTTTAGAAATTAATTCCTCTATATTTTTGGTAATGAAAAGATTATTAAATAAATTTGTGAAGAAATTGCTTTTAAATTTTTTACATTGCTATCCTTGTTGCTTTGAGCTTTCTAAAATGCGCTATAAAAAAAATGGTTAATTCCTTTAATATTTAACATAGATGTGAGATGTATCATTTCAATTATTAAAAAACAATAATTCTTTTAATATTAATCATAAATAAATTTTTAATGTCCACCGTAAATAAAATAATTTTATGTCAATTCTATTTATATATTTTTCTTTCATTCTAAAAATAGTTCTATATTTTCACTCGAACCTAGTGATACAATTCTCAATGAGACTCTTATTTTTTTGTTTTTTTATGGAAATGCATTTTAAATTAATAAATACATTTGAAAAAACCCTAGGCACTCCGTCTATACAAAATTAACCAGCAAAGTCTATCATTCAATAATTGTTGACCAAATTTTGATAAGAAAGTAAAAACTTAAGAATTTAAAATAAGATTTTTGTATTTTGTTACGTGGAACATTTAAAATATATATTTTGAATTATGTTGAATTCAAAATACATTACTTTAATGTGAAACATTTTCTTCAGTTATTATTTCGAATATTTTGTGATTGTTTACGTTTGAAATGAACTTTTTTTTAAAGGGAATCAAATCTTTTGAGGTGTAAACGTTTTTTCACTTAATGTTTTGCACTCAAAAAAAGATTTGCATTTTTAGAAATTGATTCCTCTATATTTTTGGTAATGAAAAGATTATTAAATAAATTTGTGAAGAAATTGCTTTTAAATTTTTTACATTGCTATGCTTGTTGCTTTGAGCTTTCTAAAATGCGCTATAAAAAAAATTGGTTAATTCCTTTAATATTTAACATAGATGTGAGATGTATCATTTCAATTATTAAAAAACAATAATTTTTTTTAATATTAATCATAAATAAATTTTTAATGTCCACCGTAAATAAAATAATTTTATGTCAATTCTATTTATATATTTTTCTTTCATTCTAAAATAGTTCTATATTTTCACTCGAACCTAGTGATACAATTCTCAATGAGACTCTTATTTTTTTGTTTTTTTTATTGAAATGCATTTTAAATTAATAAATACATTTGAAAAAACCCTAGGCACTCCGTCTATACAAAATTAACCAGCAAAGTCTATCATTCAATAATTGTTGACCAAATTTTGATAAGAAAGTAAAAACTTAAGACATTTAAAATAAGATTTTTGTATTTTGTTACGTGGAACATTTAAAATATATATTTTGAATTATGTTGAAATTTCATTTTATTGTTTTTTGATGAATTCAAAATACATTATTTTAATGTGAAACATTTTCTTCAGTTATTATTTCGAATATTTTGTGATTGTTTACGTTTGAAATGAACTTTTTTTAAAGGGAATCAAATCTTTTGAGGTGTAAATGTTTTTTCACTTAATGTTTTGCACTCAAAAAGAGATTTGCATTTTTAGAAATTGATTCCTCTATATTTTTGGTAATGAAAAGATTATTAAATAAATTTGTGAAGAAATTGCTTTTAAATTTTTTACATTGCTATCCTTGTATCCTTGTTGCTTTGAACTTTCTAAAATGCGCTATAAAAAAAAATTGGTTAATTCCTTTAATATTTAACATAGATGTGAGATGTATCATTTCAATTATTAAAAAACAATAATTTTTTTTAATATTAATTATAAATAAATTTTTAATGTCCACCGTAAATAAAATAATTTTATGTCAATTCTATTTATATATTTTTCTTTCATTCTAAAATAGTTCTATATTTTCACTCGAACCTAATAATACAATTCTCAATGAGACTCTTATTTTTTTGTTTTGTTTTTTTTTTTTTATTGAAATGCATTTTAAATTAATAAATACATTTGAAAAAACCCTAGGCACTCCGTCTATACAAAATTAACCAGCAAAGTCTATCATTCAATAATTGTTGACCAAATTTTGATAAGAAAGTAAAAACTTAAGACATTTAAAATAAGATTTTTGTATTTTGTTACGTGGAACATTTAAAATATATATTTTGAATTATGTTGAAATTTCATTTTATTGTTTTTCGATGAATTCAAAATACATTACTTTAATGTGAAACATTTTCTTTAGTTATTATTTCGAATATTTTGTGATTGTTTACGTTTGGAATGAACTTTTTTTAAAGGGAATCAAATCTTTTGAGATGTAAACGTTTTTTCACTTAATGTTTTGCACTCAAAAAGAGATTTGCATTTTTAGAAATTGATTCCTCTATATTTTTGGTAATGAAAAGATTATTAAATAAATTTGTGAAGAAATTGCTTTTAAATTTTTACATTGCTATCTTTGTTGCTTTGAACTTTCTAAAATGCGCTATAAAAAAAAATTGGTTAATTCCTTTAATATTTAACATAGATGTGAGATGTATCATTTCAATTATTAAAAAACAATAAATTTTTTTAATATTAATCATAAATAAATTTTTAATATCCATCGTAAATAAAATAATTTTATGTCAATTCTATTTATATATTTTTCTTTCATTCTAAAATAGTTCTATATTTTCACTCGAACTTAGTGATACAATTCTCAATGAAACTCTTATTTTTTTGTTTTTTTGAAATGCATTTTAAACTAATAAATACATTTGAAAAAACCCTAAACACTCCGTCTATACAAAATTAACCAGCAAAGTCTATCATTCAATAATTGTTGACCAAATTTGGATAAGAAAGTAAAAACTTAAGACATTTAAAATAAGATTTTTGTATTTTGTTACGTGGAACATTTAAAATATATATTTTGAATTATGTTGAAATTTCATTTTATTGTTTTTCGATGAATTCAAAATACATTACTTTAATGTGAAACATTTTCTTCAGTTATTATTTCGAATATTTTGTAATTGTTTACGTTTGAAATGAACTTTTTTTAAAGAAAAAATATGTATTTTTATTAATGTAACAAAAATACGTAATAAGATGCCTATAATAATTAGGCGTGTTATTGAGTCCTTTATATAATATTTTTATTTCTAATTTATGTAAACAATAAAGTTTTATTTCTAATTCTTTATTTAAAAAATAAAACTAAAAAACAAAGTTTTCCTTAGATTCCATTACATTTATAATATTTTCAAAATATAAAAATAATTGAAAGTAATATATTAATTATTGATTTATTATTATACAAAATCTAAAATAAAATATTGAAATTGAAGTTTAGTTTTGATTTGGATTGGATCATTACATTGTTTTTCATCTATATCAATATTTGTAAAGTGGAAAAAGTGGAGGAATCAACTTACAAGACTATTTTTACCTGCAAGACCTAATTTCTGGAACTTTTTGGAAGTGATTAGAAGCATTAAATGGTAAAGTTTTTGGGTCAATTTTTTATACTTTAGCGCATTACCTTTTTTCCTATTCTACACTTATATACCTTTCTAGTAGCATAAGAATCACCCCAATCAGAATCTGTATGCAAAAGTTATGTCACTTAGAAGTTGACCTTCCTAATTCGACCATAATAATTCGAGAGGATGCCACATTAGCTCTCATTAATCATGGAAAAGAAACTAGCCATGTGATCATTATGAAAAATAATTTATAAAATTCCATATTGTAACTCTACTTAAGAGTTGGAGGAGTCAAAACTAACCACTAGTAGGCTATCGGGCTATGTCATAATTGGGCCACTAAGAGGAGAAAATATTCTATTCTTTTCAAGTACATTTTGTTCCATATATGAGTATATTATTGAGATGGATAAAGAGAAAGAACATAGAGAGTATTCGTGCATTATAATAGCCCACGGGCCACATGCCTTACTTCTTTATACTTGAAGCTATTTTCTATTTAGAGAGAGCCAAGTGACCTCACCTTCCAGCTAGGTTTCCTCTCAAAAGGATTTCCCAAGATATATCTTCTGTCAATCATGGCTTGTGAGTTTTTATTTTGTTGTTATCTATTTTTTCATTATTATAATTTGATTCATACACAATAAACAATAATTTACAGATCTTTAAATCTAAAGGGAAATAAACCTTCTTAGTGTGGATTTTGAATTTTTAAGTATAATTTATCAGATCTATTGTGATGAACTCTCCAATGGAATATCCACAATAGTTTATAGATAAAGTATATGGTTTGTGATGCAGGCCTAAGGCTGCATGACCTTCATCCCAATTCGGACCTTCTCTAAGTAAACTGCTACAGGCCCTGTGACAATTTGACCTCCTCAATTATACTGCTACAGGCATTCAAGATTATGGCACCCTGCTCCAGCTTGTTCTTCACCAGAAACAACTAATCCTGAACATGTATGAAGCATGCAAAATATCCAAGCACAAGTTCGCCAAATGACTGGTGAGGCAGGCTTTCTTCGCAGTCAATTGGATGAGATACAATCTATTGGGGACTTCTTTCTCCGCCACGGCCTCGGCCTCGACTCTTGGCTCGTCGAATCCTGAAACAGCTCGATGGCTTCCTCTTTAGCGTTTGGTGTTTCAACGCTCAGCAATGGCTTTGACTCTTCTTTCTCCACAACCTCTGACTCTGCCTTCGGTGGGCTAGAGCTTATGGACTCGGCCAGGGTTTTTGCGGATTTTCTGAGAGCTTTCAAACATGGGTTAGTTACCAGGAAAGGAACAATTTAAAACAACCACCAATCCAAGCCACAACACGGAGCGAGGGAACCGCCGTATATAACATTACCAAATGAAATGGAACTAATGTGATATGACATCGAAACAACCATAAATACCAGAGAGAACAAATGGATAGAACAACCATAAACTGGTTTAACATTACATCCGTCACCACTAAACTCGAATGGAATTGGAACTCACCATGAGATAGAGAACTTAACACCCCAGTCAAACCTCTGTATACAAACATATATCTGAAGGTTTTTTTCCCCTTCTCAGGCCTGATTTACTCTAATTAATGGCCTCCTCTTTTCATACTGCCCGTAGGCTTACAAGTGCCTTGGGTCCTTTCTTTTTTTTTCCGTATCCCCCCTACTGCCTCCCCTTTTTCAAAATTCCCAAAAAGAAGTTATACATATGTCATATCTAACTACTTCTTTCCACAGAAGAAAGAATTAGTTATACAGTTATAATTCAATCTTATCTTCATCTAAACAAACTTGACCACTTGGCTTGATCTCCGCACAGGGATGATCACTTGCCATTTATTCCTAATTAGACCACTCTTAACTACTTACCCTTATTGAAATTAATAAAAATTTAACAACTAAGTCTTCCTCCACTCTTGCATTAGCCACAACATGTGACCGCCCCGGCACATTGCTGGCGAGGTCTAGATGCTCCTTCATCAGACTCTCAGACTTGAAAACATTCATGATCTCCTGATCATGTGCTTTCAAAAAGGGGAAAAAAAGAAAAAGTTTCTTCCTGGATCCCAGACTTTGTTCTGGATTTGTCCATATGCCCTGCTCCTCCATTTATGCTGCATGTCAGCTACTTCCTGCTTCATCTTCCTTCTCTGGTCACAATAGTTTGGAGCTGAGAAAACCATAACAAGTTTGCCATCATGTTCAATTTCATAACCTTCCTCTTTAACTTCATGAAACCTGACCACCAGCTTAAGATTGTTTTCTTGGAAAAAAATTTTGGACACATCTTCTCCAAAAGACAAACAACATCTCATTTGTTGGGCCCATGCCCTTTACAAAGTTGTGGATCACTCTAAAGTATTCCACACATCAGACCCTCTTCACGTGGCTCTCGGAATCGATCAATTTCTTTGATATCATCAAGTTTCATACCATCAACACTAAAAAGACTACCATGAACAACAAAAATCTTGTCATTGAGGACATGAGCCAAAGGCAAGTAGCAAAACACTTCAGCGAAAAGCTCAACCATGCTTCCACTGTACTTGGACTTGACTTTTCCCTCAAAACTATAAATCTGGTTCATACCCCTGCTTTCATGATTTCCTCTTGCAAGATAGAGTCCAGTTGGACACATACACTCGAATGCGGATGGCACAAGTATGACTTCAACTGAAAATGATCCTCGATCAACAAAATCACCATTAAAAAGATAAGGATTGTCCTCCGAAGGAAGCCCACTAATCTCAAAGATGTTCAAAAGGTCATAATACTGACCATGGATGTCACCACAAACAGTGAATTGCTTTCCATTTGGAAAATTGATGTCAACTGGCGATTGCATCGCCTCCAGCAAATCCTTTACTTGCAATAATATTTGAAATGCATACCTTCTGTGATATTTTTCTGATTCTTGAAGTCATCCATCATTTTCTTTATAAATTCCAATGTTACACTTCCTCCTTCTATTCTATGCTGGTGCTCTACCTTTATTGAATGAAAATCAATGGAATCAACAACAGAATGATTCTCAAGATCATTCACTGAGATGGCCTCAATAAATCTAATTTTTTTTTACTGCTGTTTCGGTCTCTTCAAGCTTTTTGGTGGCATCAGGATCATTTAGACAAATTCTCTCAACCTGCTGAAAATCTTTTAGTACTTGACTGATCACCTTTTCTGATGCTACCAGTCTTTGCCTTCTGGTCTGCTTCAACATCAGTTCCCTTATGTTATCAATATTTTTTTCTAGTAGTTCTTGCTGGTCTTCTTCATTAATTCTTCCTTCCTACTTTAGCTGGTTACTATTGTCTAGCTGCATCTTCCTCTGTTTCACACATTCAGACTGTGTGTCTCCTTTCAAGAGCATTTCAACTTGTTGTTCTGGACTTCCTTCTTTCATCAACACTTCAGTGTGTTGATTTAACTCCTTCAAAGAGTTTTCAAGCTTTTCCTCCGTATCATCTATTCTAATAATTCTTCCTTGCCCTGGTTCACAGTTGTGAACTTCTTCCTCCGCTTCTGCTTCCTTTACTGCTTGCTTATTGCTTGTAGTCTTTTCATACTCGAATACAACCCTTCCACATTGAAGTTGTTGCCTCAAGCTCTCTACTTCTATATGCATAGCAAGAATCTGTTGAACTTCTGCGTGGGCTCGTTGCAATTCTTGATTTAGTTGTGAACACTCTGCACATCAGAATGAGCTTGTTGCAACTCTACCTTGATAGGTTCACTAGCTTGGAGATCTGCCTCCATATTTAAAATTTTGTCCAAAAAAATTCTAATTTGTTGATCCTTATCATTCTGCATAGCTGCAATATGTGAATGCAATCACTCCAGCTCATGTTGAGACATAACAAGATCTTGTCTCAAAGCTCCATGTGTTGTAGTGAACCTTTGATTTCCCGTTGCAGGCCTTTGCATCTCCATACTTTGTGTTGTAAGCTTAAGTTCCAACATTTCTGGCAGTGGTAACAGATCTAAGGGATGATGACCTGCAGGAGGTCCCATCGCTGGACCAGGCCCCATGCCTGGGCGTTGAAGGTGTCTAGCGAAAGGGGGTGGCATGCAACCTCTACTAGCCATCTCTTTGTCTCTACAAATTCCTCTCCCAGTCGATTGTGACAAGCGCTGAGGAAGAAATGTGGAAGATATCTTGCATTTTTCATCAGTTACTGGTGCTTTTAGCCATTTCTCCAGTAACTCTAGCTCCTTCTCCCATACATTTGCTTCTTGATGAGAGCTTCTTTCTTCTTCTCCTTGATCCGGTTGTTGACTTCTTGTCATTGTCAGCTCTTCTTCCTTTTTTCCGCTTTTTTCTAGGTGAATTTCTGCTTCATGTCTTCTTCCTTGAGGTATCTTTTTCAGGTTGATCAACTCAACATCTCCCATGGTTGACTCAATCATGTCTATCATCATGAAAACATGATGATTTTTTACTATGTTTTCAGAAATCATAGTCTCTTCTTCATGAACTTCTTTGACAATCTTCATTGGTTGTCCTTTTTCACCTTTATCTGTTTCTTTCACTAATATTTTTGAGCTCTCGTCTTCTATGCAGTTTTCTCTTCTTGTACTGTCAACTACATTCCATGTGGGTGATACTGAATCACTTGAAAACAATGTTAAATTTTCCAAATTTCGAGTTTCTTTTAAGGCTGTAAGATTACCTCTATCACCGTGAAGACAAGATGTCAGCAACTTAACCCTACCTTCAATTGATTTTATGTCCCCACTAGCCAAATTCTCAAGGGAACCAACTTGATGTGCATCCCAAACCACAAGAGCAGAACAGGGTTGATCACTACATTTGATGGCATTTCTGCCAGGTTTCCGTTGACCAACAAATGAAATATTAAACGATTATTTGTCTTCCCCTGCCTGTCGAACTGATACTTCCACGTCATTTAAACCCTCTTTGACCTCTTCTATCTCTCTCAAGCTGCTCTTGGAAAGTTGCACATCCTATACAGAATATTTTTTAGATGTTACATCTTGAATTAACGAATTCTTTTCTACTGATAAAACACTCTTCCTGATGCTCATCTGGCCTTCTTGCATACCTGAACTTCCTTCGAGCGGTAATATTGTAGCCAAGATTTCTGTCCACGGTGTATGCCATGTTGGAAGCTTATGTGGAACATCAATTATTTTATTTGCATATTTTCCATAAGGTTGTGTCTCCATGGTTCCATCATTTTTACCTTCTGTCACTAGTTCAACCTGTTTCTCTGAATTTCCTTCTAGTCTTCCTGTCACCATTTTAGTATATCTCCTTGAGCTTCCTTCTAGTCTTCCTGTCAACATTTCAGTATGCTGATGCAAGTTCTCTTCTGAACTTTTGAGACCCTCATACAATCTCACCTCTTCCTCATCATCATCCAGAGATATTCCTTCCTCTGGCTTGCAGATAACTTCATCTGTTTCATCTTCTTCTCCTACTTCTTCAATCATTTTCCTCTGAACAATTTTGCCTATGGCATCTTCAATTTTTATCCTTGACTCAAAGAATTTGAGTTCCTTTGTCCATAAGGCAATCTCCTTTTGCTTCCACCTCATCTGTAATGAGTGCCAAATCATCTTCTTTCCTTTTAATGGAAAGGTCCATCCTCTTTTCTGGTCTTCTAGTTCTTGTAACAGCTCTGTCAATATCTCCAATCTTGCTTTCATGTCAGCAAGTTGCTTGTCAAGCTCCTCTTGAATCATCCTCTTCATGCCTTTTGTCTTGGCATCCTTTCCTCTATAGTGGCTTTCTTCAGAACTTTTGCAATGATCTTCCATCATCTTTGTCTTCATCTTCTCTTCATGAGCTCCTCACTCCACTGCAACAAGCCTCCGCAACAGCAAGTCCTCCTCACTGCAATCTTACCTCATTAAGCTCTCCATGCTTAGTCTTTTGGTAAGCATGGTCCTCTATTTGGAACCTTCTCTTTGAGCAACATCTTTACTCCTCCTAGGCTTCTGTAAGTTCTCACTCTCCCTTGAGAATGAAATTCTCAACTCTCTCTGCTATCTTTCATCCCTGTTATCTTTGATCTCTATTGTCCATGGCCATTTGCCCTCTGCAATTTTTCCTTGGGAGTATTAATCACATCCCATCTTTGTTATCTTACCTCCTTGCTACTGTCAGCTTCTGTCTTTTTCCAAGACCTACTTCTCCCTGTGAAACCCTTGAACCCTTGCACATAAAACACGCTTGTTTTGTCTTTTTGTCCTGCAAGTCTTTCTGATTACCTACTCTGTCGCCTTGGCTGGTCACACTCTTCTTTCTCAGCATGCAAAAACTCCTTTCCGCAAGAAATCTTTTCCCGCTCTGGTACAAAAAATGATGCAGGCTTAAGGCTGCATGACCTTCATCCCAATTCGGACCTTCTCTAAGTAAACTGCTACAGGCCCTATGACAATTCGACCTCCTCAATTATACTGCTACATGCATTCAAGATTATGGCACCCTGCTCCAGCTTGTTCTTCACCAGAAACAACTAATCCTGAACATGTATGAAGCATGCAAAATATCCAAGCACAAGTTCGCCAAATGATTGGTGAGGCAGGCTTTCTTCGCAGTCAATTGGATGAGATACAATCTGTTGGGGACTTCTTTCTCTGCCACAGCCTTGGCCTCGACTCTTGGCTCGTCGAATCTTGAAACGGCTCGATGGCTTCCTCTTCAGCGTTCGGTGTTTCAACGCTCAGTAATGGCTTCAACTCTTCTTTCTCCACAACCTCTGACTCTGCCTTTGGTGGGCTAGAGCTTATGGACTTGGCCGTGGTTTTTGCGGATTTTCTTTGAGCTTTCAAACATGGGTTAGTTACCAGGAAAGGAACAATTTAAAACAACCACCAATCCAAGCCACAACACGGAGCGAGGGAACCGCCGTATATAACATTACCAAATGAAATGGAACTAATGTGATATGACATCGGAACAACCATAAATACTAGAGAGAACAAATGGATAGAACAACCAGAAACTGGTTTAACATTACATCCATCACCACTAAACTCGAATGGATTTGGAACTCACCATGAGACAGAGAACTTAACACCCCAGTCAAACCTCTGTATACAAACATATATCTGAAGGTTCTTTTCCCTTTCAGGCCTGATTTACTCTAATTAATGGCCTCCTCTTTTCATACTGCCCATAGGCTTACAAGTGCCTTGGGTCCTTTTTTTTTTTTTTTTTTTTTTTTTTTTTTTTTCCGTATCCCCCCTACTGCCTCACCTTTTTCAAAATCCCCGAGAAGAATTTATACATATTTCATAGCCTTGGGTCCTTTTTTTTTTTTTTTTTTTTTTTCCGTATCCCCCCTATTGCCTCCCCTTTTTCAAAATCCCCGAGAAGAAGTTATACATATTTCATATCTAACTACTTCTTTCCACACAAGAAAGAATTAGTTATACAGTTATAATTCAATCTTATCTTCATCTAAACAAACTAGACCACTTGGCTTGATCTCCACGTAGGGATGATCACTTGCCATTTATTCCTAATTAGACCACTCTTAACTACTTACCCTTATTGAAATTAATACAAATTTAACAACTAAGTCTTCCTCCACTCTTGCATTAGCCACAACATGTGACCACCCCATCACATTGCTGGCTAGGTCTAGATGCTCCTACATCATTTTGTTATCAATGTCAATTAATTTTAATATAAGATCTACCTATCATGCATTCATAGGGATAAAATCTCTTTATATTCAAACCTATTTTAGAATCTAAAACATGAAGAAATGTTTTCCACCTCAAGAGATTGGATCCCTCTAGACAATTGATATATCTAAGATTAAGAGAGACCTACTCTAGTTATATATATAATTGAGGAATTATACATCTCCTTCATTTTGGCCAATATACCGATAAAATATTTTAACCATAAGATATATAATTTTTTTCAATTGCTTATATAAGATACATAATTGACATTGAAATATTTTACTTACCATGGACATTCAAATATTCTATTTATGGTCCACATTATATATATATATATATATATATACTGTAAAGTATCACTATATATATTTGATATTTCTCTACCTATCTATCATTAGTATTGAAATATTTTACTTGATATGCATATTAAAGTAGTTTATTTATGAAAACATTGAAATAAATTTTAAATGTCACATATCAATTCCATATTAAAAGTTAGATGAATTACTCATTTCTCTTACTAACAAATAACTAAATTATTTACTTTCAATCATTTTTCTTTTCTATATACTTGATATAAAACTAGTGCCCATAATGAGCATCAAAAGATCTCTTTATATCTAACATTACCAAGATTAAAAAATATCATAAAACTTAGCTAGATTATAACTTTTATTATTTAAGTGTGGGGGATTTTCGCAGTGCATTATATTAGATATCATTTTTGGGATTCAACTGCGTTAAGTAAGTCATTCAAAGTATGACCATTTCCATGAGAGGTAGTCGTAAAGTGACTAATTATAGAAAGAATTAATATATAAGTTAAACATATATACAATTAAAAAATTCTTAACCACAGATATTCACCCCCACTTTACCATGAAGATTCTTAACCTATAAATACACTTGGTTACCATGGATTATCAACATCACATGCCCAACCTTTGATAAATCTCAACCTTTCATTTGTGACTATGTTGATCGGCAAAAATGTATGTCGTCAACATTAAGGGAGACCACCCGATCGAGAACTTAAGTAAACTCATTTTCTGATGAAGATGATGGTTCCGACTAGTTATGGGTCTAGATACCCTATCATCTAAGACTAACCTAAATCTAATCTAATACTAATATAACCTAAACTAAGAGTTAACATATTTACACATATTGTACATCATATTACATTTCCTTTATATTGATCTTTAAAGATGTAAGTTAAAGGAATAGACTAACACAGAGGTTTGATTGAATAAATGCTGACCAAGCCACAATTAAATGATTTGTTTGCCTCTTTAAGAGAGGACTTGATGTAAACTAAGATGTAGATGCAGAACTAATCTAAAACATGAAAAACCTATTTCGAACTAGAATGGAATGGCCCTCTCCTAATCCGAGAGTAACTTAACTAAAGTAGGGGGAAAGAATTGACATAATTCAACACGTGATTTTGTATTAATTAAAGGAAGAAATTCACATTAACTAATACAAGTGAAAGTAAAATAAGCCTACAAATGAATAATAAATAGTTATTAGTCACCACATGAATACTTCAAAGAATTAAGATTGATTCTGATTGCATTCTACCCCGCAAAGATAGCTTTAACAAAGTTTCAATAGCAAAATTTCAATGACACAACAATAGTGCATAATATCAAATAAACATAATACTGTTTAGAATAAATATCAGAAACAAAAATGAAACTTTAACAGTGAGACAATAATCCTGCATTCCGGTAATAGTACACAAGAATAAGAATTAATTAAAACCATGTCAAAATTTTATTACCATAGTTCCGAGAGTAGCTATGACCCTTAATGAAAGTTCTTGCAATAGTGCAAAGTACCTTTATAATAGAGCCATAACTTCTCTACAATATCTACAATAAAACTCTCTGCGCTCTACAATAGTGCGAAAGCACAAATCAAATTATTACAGAGAATCCCCCTGTGTGTGGATTGTGACCCTCCAGCAAGATTGAATACATGGGTATTTATATAGATTTACAGAGCTAAAAGTCTCCCCTGATTCTCTCAAGAAATGGAAAGTCGAATCTGGAAATTGTTGCAACAAAGTAATGTTTTTTAGCTGAAGGATTGATTTTTTTCCCACGTGTTGGCCTTATTTAGTTTCTGTTACAACAATATTCCCATTTTAGAGCTTCGTTGTGCCACATGGAAGAGAGTGTTAGGAAATCATGGATCGAATTCATACTTCCTCCTTATCAACCCTAGGTTCATCCCTATTTCAGTCAAACAAAGCTTTTTAGTTCTATTATTAAACTTAATAGAAAACCAAATTGAAATCTAAACAAAACAAACTACTCACAAAACCAATGAAAATAGACTTTTCAATTATTATAACAAAGACCCCATAAGGAAGTGACAAGTGGCAAGAACCATGTGGTATCAGAGAAAAGCTCATCACAACTTTAAAAATGAGACAACAAAAAATATTTGCGATATGGACCTATATTTGATTAGAAAACATATTTTTTAGAATATATTCCATTTTTCTAATTCAAAGCTAATTTTCCTTTCCATTTATGGTGTTCAAACAAATTGGAATCCTTTTCATTTAATAAATCACTAGTGCAATATACTACTAAACGGATAGCTCCATAATGAAGTTAATTAGTGGTGGAATACTAATAAATCACAAATACAAGCAAGAAATAACACCACTATATGTCCTAGGCATGCCAAGTCTTTATCCTCTTGGCTGGAATATTACTTCATGAAAACAACATATTTGAAAAATAGAACTTTTCTAAAACTAACCAATGCCAGTGTATCCAACAACATTGACATTTCTATTGGCATGCCCTCAAAATGTGTGGAAGTATCAAACAAGTGTAGTGCACTTCCCTATAAGGTTAAAGTTTGGCAATGGAACATGTTGTCCCTTAGTCTAATCAGGTTTTAACTTGCCTTTTATAACTTAGAGAGAATGAGAATTTAATGTAGAACAATGACATAAAGCTTGTATTCATTCACACTTACCTGGATCCTAAACAAGCATTGAAGTGCTATACAAATCCAAGCATGTCTCACATTCCACTAGGAAACATAATTTCCAAATTTTGACTGTAAACCTTGAGGCTTTCTCAAATTTGTAAACAAGTAACATCATAGATATTCTTTCTGAGTTCTCAAACCTTCTCCTATTTGGAGCTTGAGAAAATATGTGCATACACATAACACAATATAGCATTTTGTGGAGTACATTTACAAGAAACCAAAATTTTATATTATGGCAAGATTGAGGCATGTGTTAAATGCCCATTATCTTCATCTTTGCACAATGGTGTCTTTAATAATTTGAAGGTTCTTGTTTTGATAGTATGAACTAATTATTGCTTTCTGCAAGATGTTTTTTCACTACCATTATTAAAATTTTGATGTTTATTAACAATATATAGATACAATGGATGCTTCAAATAATAAAAGAGGCAAATATTTTTCGATTAAGAGTGTTTAGTATTTGCATATGGTGTAAATTTAGTATTTCTACTGGTGGTACTTAGGGTCAACGTAAACGGTTCTTTCGCATGCATCAAAAGAAGTAAAATCTGACAATAGGAAGGACTCATGAGAACTTTTCTAATTGTACATATTGAATCTGTAAGTGTTGTTATTGTGCTCAATTTCTTATTAGAGTACCTATCAACTGACAAAGTTTGTACAAATGTTTGAAATGATACTAAATAAGTTTGACTTGAGGGACTAAAGAACAAAAGCACAAGACAATACTTGACTGAGATCTATAGGTGGCTAGAACATAATCAACTTGAACACCCATCAATGTTTGACTCTTACAAAGGAAACATCCCATGTATTATTGGTTAGCATTTTCAACATTGAAACTTGTATTGCACCATTTTTTCAACTTGGCAATAGCATTAGTTCAATGAAATTAATGCATGATCCTTCTTTCAGGTAAACCATTGTCATCCACAATGCTTTTGCAGAACATGAATACATGCTCAAATTGACCTAACTTCATTGATATTGGTAATCATCTTCACTAACTAGTGGGTAGATAAAGGATCTTGGTCATTGTATCGAAACTCACCCCAAGGGGATATCATGTGATTTTGGCTCAACACTCTTCCCACTAGGTTATTGTGTAATATAGGCTCAACACTCTCCCCATAAGGCTATTATGGTCTCAACTTCACTATCTAAAGTAAGGATTTGCACTCTTCCAACATGGATATTTTGTTTTCTCCCTCCATTAATGCACCATTCTAGAACAAAAATGGCATCCCATGGCATGTATTGAACTATTGCGGAAACGTTAATGCACCCAAAACTATTACATGAATAATGCAAAATAATGATTAGCTATGAGCACAATTCCTATATCCCCAGCTCAAAAAGTAAAAGATCTCCATATTTAAAAAGGATTTTCCATAAATAAGATTTTAGGTAGTTAGGGTCTCTTTCTATGGTAAACCCTCCACTAGTTGACATCACTAACCCCATGGATAGAATCCATAAAATGAAATTTCAATTAAATAAGTCAATTTTCCAAAGTAAAACCCACCCAAGGTTCTAACTTATATGGTGACCTCGGGTTTACATAAGTTTGGATAGCAATGTTTGATCATGTGTTTCCTTTTCTGAATATTAATATGCATAACAATGATATCACTTGGGTAACTCTTGACACTTGATTACTATTAGTTTGGGTACTAAAAATATATTACTTAAACATATTCTTATATGGAGTCTTAAAATCCTCTAGTTGACTAGATTCCAATTTGGCAAGAGAGTTTTTCACTCTAAGAGATGAATCTAAATGGAAAATATGGTGACCCTATTCATAGGTTTCATAAAGACGAATACACCTTATATTGTTTAGCTTTGAAATATAAGCAACAGGTCTTCCAAGTTCCAACGTGCCCAACACTAGTGATGGCCTCTTGCAACAAACCTTGTTTGCATTTGATAGATTTCATCAAAAGAATGAACCCTATGAAGAAATGATTTCCAACTAAGCAATTTTTATAAACAAATATGGAAATATTAGACAACCTAAAGTACACTAAACAACCTTTATATACATCTATAATATCACCTCAAATTCAACTCTCTCTTTATACAACATTCCTTCAAGCTCTGCAATTTGCCTCCTTGATTAAAGAAACTTAATACCAAAATAAAAGGATCTAGATGTGGCGATTTTATGTCTGAGAAAATTAAAAACCTCTTTAAACAACATTCCCACTTTATCTGCAACTTGTTCATTTGCATCAAAATGCACATTAGTTTGGATCTGGGGGGGTCCTACACCATAGGTATGATATGCATATATTAATTAGCAAACATCTTCCCATATGTACAATTTGTATCATAAAGTACCTTTACAACTTCCTTTATGAGCCAATCTTGTTGATGTAGATCATGGAACCCTAATTTTGAAGGTGGCAAATGCAGAGGTAGAACATTGATGGAAGAATATCAGAAACATGCAATCATACTGCCAAACTTGTCACATTGAATTTGGGAACAATGTAGGTCCAATAGATTAGTATGGAATAGTCATTAATTATCATACACAATTATGGGTACTCTGGAAAATCAAGAGCTACATAAATTATGTAAGATATCACAAGGTCAAAATAAAAAATAACATGAAAATTGTTTGCAAAATATGAAGCAGTCGAATTCAATGGAATACCCATAAAATAAAATGCAGTCTCAAAGTAAAGAATGACCACATCTTGCAAATCTACTTGCTACAATATGATTAAAGAAACTAAGCTCTAATAATTTTCAAAAGGATAAACCCCATGTAGCATTAGACATGACTACTCGTCGGGTTGCTTCTGGAACTCCATCTTTCCGTGCACATTTTAAGCACCCATGCCACATCCATATTTTTCCTTCACATTCTCTAGGTAATGTCAACAGTAAAGGTAACTGTCTTACTGATATCATGAGGCTACCCTCATGGTGTGTATAGCAAAGAACATGTGCTTTTGAGGGTTCATTACAGAAACAACAAGAATTCTGCATGTTTTTTATATGTTGTTACATCAAAATTTGCCAATTATTACTATGTAAATGCAAATTCTACAAGATAGCAAGAGAAAGCTATGGAAGAAGAAAAATACATGAAGAAAAAACATTACTTGGTCAAACAAATCATCCCGGAGGTACCTTCCTAGTGACTTGTCAAAACTGCCATAATACTTGATGTGAAAGAGTTGTGAATGCTCACAAACTGTCCCCTTCAACACACAACAACTTGATAACAAAACCAATATCCTTTGATGATCAGGAGGAGAAGGTGGAAAGTCTTCTTTAGAGAAAACCCATTCTTGGTTTTTGTGCCCTAAAAGTTGCTCATATGTAAAAACCTTGGACTTCATTTCTTTTTCTGTTATTCCTTACTTCTCCCATGCCACCTTCTTAGATAGCTCCTCTATTGTTATTTGATAATTAAGATTCCTTATATTAATTTGAATCTTTTCATTCCTTATCTTGAAGTTCCAAATATGATGTGACTGCCCCATATGAACCTGGACCCATAGGAGATATAATTTCATTTGGATATGCCTTTATTGAAGCTGACATCCAGATAAATCGCTTGAAGGAGTAGTTGGAAAGGAAGGTCTCTGTCCATATGGATATATATCCCACTACACCCCTGTAACTTGAGCATATGTATCTCCTATGGGGGATTTCTTAAATACAATTTATGTTTAAACAAGACTAGTTCCATCAACACTAGATTTACTAGTAACATGTGATATAGGTGGCCCCATCCCTCCACTAGTAAGAGGTGGTTTGGACTCTCCCTTATTCTTATCAATTAGAGGGTCATCTACTAAGGTAGAGACAGTTGACATTATCTTATACATTTTCAAGTTTGGCATTTCTTCTGACTGGTTTTGTTCTGGAATAGGAACAACAGAACTGGGTATCATAGAAATAGATCTATCTAAACTTAATTGTTTGTCTGGCAATGCAACAGTTATTGGTGATTTCAAGGGAATTTCAGGCAAGGTGGCACCTTCATTTACAAGGAATCAAGTCTCAAGTGTTAGATGCAAACACTGCATATTGAACAAAAATTCTAGCTTTCTTCAACTGATCATGACTTGCACCCATAAGTAGAACATGTAAATATAAGAGCAAAGTGAGTCCCATAAATTTTGACTTCAAGAAAAGAGCATATAACTTAAGATCAATATGTCACCTAATTTGGATATAGTCAACCATATGAGATACTTTCAAGAACACAATTTTGAGAACCTCTTTACTTTGTTGGAAATATTTCAGAGAAAATATTAGATTGATTTCGAGGCTCTAGTCTCCATTTGTGAATTAGATTATCATAGCATACATAATATAAGTACCATTTCTACTAGACAGATTATAATTTCAAGGCATATTAAGCATAAATATAATATTTATTTTAATGACAATAAAATATTAAAAATACACAATGAATCTTAGACAATTTTCCACCCTTGGAATCACCATCCTAGACTAGTAAACGGGTTTCCGGTTTGTATTTGAAATGCAGATTTATTGATTCACGTCAGAATCTGTAGGACAACACTGATCAACATGAGAAACATTTCCTGCATAAAATAAAAAATAAAGTTGTAAAATACCTTGTTGATTTTGGAGGGAACAGGTAGAGTGGGTCCACATGGCCTCTCCACACCAAATGGCATTTGAGGAGGGATGGACCCCTTATTTATCAAAATTTTCCCCCCTAGCTCTCTACAAAATTACTTGAAACCCCAATTCATCTCATTTTTCAGTTTCATACTTTGGAGAGCATATTTGGACAACAGAAATGAGAATAGCTTAGGGTGGACAAGTTTGGTAGAACAACACTAAAAACAACTTTGGCAAGTAGATTTGAAGGGAGGAACAGAGTTTTTGTCAGTAGAACAACACTCAAAACTCTTACTTGTTCTTTTGTTTCTTACTCTCATATATTATTTTGATGGAATCTCATTCATCATCTTGGGGAGGGTATGATCATAGAAATCATGGTGGAAGAAGTGGCAAAGGGAGAGGAGATGGTGAAAAAAATAATAGAAATTTCCCATTGATTCCCCTCTGTGGAACTGTGTCATAGAAAGATAGAGAAAAAGGAGAAAAATAAGGTGGAAAGTTGAAACTACTTATGGAATTGCATAGGTGCAAAGAAAATTTTGGATTCATACTCAAGGGGTAAAGCCCTTTTTCTTTGGATTCCTAACAATGGGGTTGAGTTTTGTAATTTATCACCCCAAAGATTGAGGCACAATTTCAAAAGGAGCATGATGATGCACAGTTAGCCAGGGAAGAAAGGAGGGGCAACAAGCATGTTCTCGTAGGTTAAAAAAATGGGCAGCAAGTTTCCTCAACAATTGAGGAAGCCTGGAAGAGATTGAACACCAAACTCTTGGAAAGAATGTTTGATTGATTGCAGGAGGGAAGAATAGATAGTGGAGTCACCCCTGCCATATATTCATGTGGTATTCTCTTTATAGAGTATTATGTCTCTATATTGGCAAATCGTGTTTAGAGTGGAGAATGAAGCACCCATTGGTTACAAGAGACATATTTGAAAAAGTATTCACCACCATTCTACAGAAGGAGAAGTTGTTGTGGACTAATACATCAAACCAACCATCAATAAATTTGATAGTATGTCTCCTTCAAGCACATACTTCTTCAGAGAAATAAATGCTTCAAATGAAGAGAAGAGTATTGAATGCATGGTTGAGACATACAAAAGTAATTGAGATTTCAAATCATGGCTGCAATATTTGACTATGGATACTGATGCTATACAACAAACATGTGTTCTTAAACAAATCCCATACAACCAAGATGTAGGTGTCTACAACTCACAAAATGAAAAACATGTGAATTTTCCAAAATGCTAGAAAATTAAAAAAATAATTAGACAAAAGTAAAGCTGTGGATGTGTCGTAAACTTATATAGAGGTTATGCCAGAAAGCCCTTTTAAATCAAGATTTTTGAGGCCTTTTTTATTTTTTTTAACAATGATTTTAGGCGATATTTTCCTTGAACTTGTATAGGGCATATTTTTTGTTGTACCTTTCAATATAGAGACAAATACAATACAAGCAATCATATGTTGACCATATTGTATATGTACAATACTAAAGATGTGAAAAAAAATAAATACCCCAAGCCCAAACTAGGTTTTATGGTGACTATGCTTCAAATGTCATGCAAGTTATCACAGACAATGCAAGGTCATGCAAAGCAATTGATGCAATCATTGAGTAGGTATGACCATATGTTTGGGACACCATGTGCAGTTCATAGTTTGAATCTTGCTTTCAAAACTATTATTATTGAAGTTGCACAAACGAAAAAATATTTTGATGGAGCAAAAGAAATATAATTTTTTATTACGAAGGAACAACATGCATAAACAATGTGTAGGCAATTTCCCAAGCTCCAACTTCTTAAGATTGGAGAAAATAGATATTCGTCACAGCATGTCTTGATTCACTTATCCGACACTTGGGGTTGCTTTGTCTTTTATGGCAGTTTGTCCCAAGTGGAAAATAGTCCCAAGTGGAGAACATGGAGATCACCCAACACTGAAAAAAAGCAGTTCACATTGGAACTATCATTCTCGATTAGGCTTTTTGGGGTTAGATTAAGCATTTTCTTTCCCTATTGAAGCCATAGTTGATCTATTACAAACTTTGTGATATAAATAATGCAAATTAAGACAGATATTGGTTCATATGTACGTTTATTTTGGATATGAGAGAATGAGCTACAAGAATAGCAGGGATCACATTGTCAAAACAACTGCGACAAAGTTCAATCCTATGACCCAATCAATACAATATTGTGTAGCTACAGTGTAACATTGTATGATGAACACTACGATTGCATAATGATTAAAAAATGGAGTGTAAATATTCTTGGATGTCAAACATCCATGACAAGCTATGCATCTGTTTAGTTCTTGGACAAATTGGTTGGACATCCAATAATATCAAACCTAAGAATGAATGCTGGTGTGATTATTTGGATATAGGTGCTAAGTGAATAGATCCATGTGAAATTCTTGCCATTGTCCTTTCAAATTCACTGTCATAGAGTATATTCTTATTTGTTGCTGGAAATGAAGTTGTCTTCCATATATCAAATGGAACAACATTAGCCAGTCTATAACAAATTTCTAACAAAGAACATCACACCACTGAGCCTAACAACATCTTTATTATCAGAAATTCCAGTTTGATTTTAAAATCTAGCACATGAGCAGCTTGGTCATATTTTAGCCTTTTCTATCTTTTCCAATCATAATGATGAGCTCAGAACTTCTAGACTATGTCCATTTGTGGTCCCTTTACTACTGCCAATAATCTCAGTATGTGTGCAAGTGCTAAGTCGTTTTTCCTTTGGGATTTTGGACATGTTTCAAAACACTAAGATAGATTTTGTGAAGACATCATCCACATAATTTCGCACACACTGATTCATGTGTCTAGGATCGTGTTACTATAATCCATAAAACCATGAGTGGATAGAAAATATGCATCAAGATAAACTATCTACATCAAAATGAAATGTACATGCATCACCATGATCAACCCAGAACAAGAAACATGAGATCACCAAGAATAAAACCATCAAAGAAAAGAAGGAAACAATGTAGCAGAGGGTTTTTACCATCATCAACAAATTGTTGTACATCTACATGAATAGTATCATCTCAAAGTTGGGCATCACTACATTTCGGAAGGAGAAGCATTGCTAGGCTATACACCTCAAGATGAAGTACCAACAATGATGACCTCATCTAGCAAGGGAAGGCTGGAAGAAACATCCAAAGGAGAGGATGGACTAGATGATGAAGTAATATAGATTGTACAGATTAAACCACTCAAACTTATAATTTTAACAAACATCTACTCAATTTTGGACAAAATCTACCCAGAAAATATTCAGAGAAAAAAATCAAAAAGTAGTTAAAATACAACATTCTAAAGCCATTTTAACCCTGTTGATGACATCCCTTCTCCTTTCTCTCGCAATGAGTGCCATATGTGGAGCCACTTAACCTCCATAAGCTTTAGATAGGCATCCTTATCTAGATGGAAGATTTTGGGAATATCCTTAAATCCGATAAACATAAGCAAGGTCAATTGTTTGACTTTGTTGTTGTCTTTGGAGTTTCAAGATGTTCCAGGAATTTACAATTTGGATAAGTAATTGTTTGATCTTGATGTTGTTCTTAAGATCCTAGAATATTCCCCAAGTCTACAATTGAAATGTTGATCCTAGAATATTCCCAAGTCTACAATTGAAATGATGATCCCATAATATTCCCCAAGACTACAATTGAAATGAGTTCAACAACTTTAGATTGCCCAGGTATGTTAGCTTCTTCCACCAAAGTTTAGGATGGCTTAATTTTTTGGAATTCATGAATTAAGGGTGGTAGCTAAACCTCTTTATCATTTGTAGAAAATATGTCATTAGTGCCCTTATTGTGGCCCACATATTATCTGAGAAACACCAAAGGGTAGAAGCAGAGATATTGGTGTTAGATTGATCTCTTCATGCACATGGAGGGGGGCCTAGTCAAGTTGGTCCCAAAATGTCTGTAGCAGTGTCTAGATCATATCAATCCATTGTAGCCTCACACTCTCTATAGTTTCATATATACAGATCCAAATCAACATGTTAAACAGATGGATGTATTGTGTGAAGTTTCACATCAACTCAAACTGAAACTGCTCACCATCAATCTGTGATGGGCCACATAATATTGATATGGGCGATTTGTGGCTGAGATTATAGGTCATGAGAGCCTGCACTGGATTGGAGGCCTAGATTCCCAAATAATTCTAATCCTTTATCAGTCCACAAGTGTAAGGTTTGTTTGTAATCTCAATCCCCTTGTGCCATCAATCATTTGTTTGAAGAACTAAATTTTTGCAGTGTTGGAAAACAAATCTATTAAGGGAAATTGCGTTTTGGATTTGCAAATGGTTAGCAAAGGCATTTTCAACCCTGTACTGGGCATCTAAGTAGACATCATAACAGTGAAGGTATTGCCAAAGCAAAGGCATTGTAAACCTTGTAATGGGCATCTAAGTTGGTATGGTAATAATGAAGGCCTTGCCAAAGCAAAGGCATTGTCAACCTTGTAATGGCCATGTTGGGTCCCTATAATACTAGTGATTACCCCATTACTATTGTAGTTATACCCCTTATTTATATTGTTGTGCCCCTATTACCCCCATATTATTATTTCTGTGCCCCATAGAATCCCTCTATTGTTATTTTTGTGGCTTTATATTATTATTGTTAGGCCGGCTGGATTATATTGTGACTCCTTAGACTCCTATATATAGAAAGGAGGTTTTGTCATTTGTATCATCCAAGAATTGTTCATTTATGTAATGTAAAGGAGGTTTCCCCCTCGAAGAGGCTGAATTCTAAGGCGTTGATCTATCTTTTCTATCTTTTCTTGAGCTGGTTTCATAACATTTGGTATCAGAGCTTTGGATTCTAGGGTTTCGCTGCTCCAAACAGGTCATCGTGGCATTTTCGCTATAACTTTTTTTCTGTGACGTTTCAGAAGTCGCAAAAAAAACCCATTTGAGAAGAATTGACGCTGAACCTTGGGTCCAAATTTCAGAGCGTTGTGCGCGCTATTTTTGGAGATATGATCTGAGGAAGTTGGTCTTTTTGCAGACTCCTGAATTACATTCAAAACAGGTGACCTGGGTAAAATCGTCATAACTTTCTCTCTGAGGATCGGATTGAAATTTCGTAAAAAGGTACAGAAATAGGACGGATTTTAGTTTCTTTTGGGTGTCTTTTAGATCCAAATTTCGAAACAGTGACTCGAGGCACGTCGTACAAGTTAGCTCTACTGAACTAGTCTATAATCAAGTCACTGTGGGAGATTTCGCATAACTCTTCCTTGGAGAATCCAATTTGGGTCAGACTTGTGGCATTGGAAAGAGGACACAGAGAGCTACTATAGATCACAAGTTCAAAACTAGATGACTGGAAAGTACAGAGATACATCAGAGGCAATATCGAGCTCCTACAAAGTGAAAAAAGGTGTGTAGATTTTTTTAAATTTTTGCTTAAGCTTGGTTTGAAAATTTATTTTGAAGGAATTCAAAGGGCATAGTAGAACATTATTATCGGTAACTGATGCCCCGAGGAAAGAAAATGCAAACACCTAGTAAGGAACCTGAAAGCTCTAGCATGACTCATGAAGAAGAGGAAGAAATGCTACATGATATATCAAAATTACAAGAACAAGTGCAACAAATGTCACGCTCACAAAAGTTAACAGATGCTAAGATAAATGGCGTGGAAGCTAAGATGAATGGCATGGAAGCTAAGATGGACAATTTGAAGATAGATTTGAACACAAATTTGAAGACAGGCATGGCAGATTTGAAGACAGATTTGACTAATTTTCTACAAGAAATACTTACTAATGGTGAAAAGGTAGTAAAGGAAACTCATGATGAAAACAAAAGAAATGTTAATCATGATTCCATAGACGCTAATGTTGGATCGAAGAATCACCATATTCCAAAAATCGATATGAGGAAGTTTGATGGCAAGGATCCCGCCACATGGATATTACAGATGGAGCAATTCTTCGATCTCAATAATGTGCAAAACACACAAAAGGTACGTATGGCAACTTTATATTTGGAACCAAATCAGTTTGTATGGTATCAATGGCTTTGTTCTCGTAAACAATTTATCACTTGGGAAATTTTTACGGAAGAATTGATAGCACATTATGAGGATACAAAAAGCAACACTTTTTTTAGCCAATTGATAAGTCTCAAACAAAAGGGTTCAATAATGGAGCACATTGAGGAGTTCCAAAAATTGAACATAAGGGTAAAAGATATTCCAGAGGAGCATAGGATTGATGTGTTCATAGGGTCTTTAAAGGATAATATCCAACATGATGTGCGCCTTTGGGAACCTGATTCATTAGAGAAGGCATTCAGGTTAGCAAGAAAAATGGAAAGCAAAATTATGGCAACTAGGAAGCATACCATTCACAACTATAAAGACGGAAGTGTTTTTGCCCATAGTCTTCCACAACCTACAAGGTTGACACCACAACAATTGGAAGAAAAAAGAGCAAAAGGGCTTTGTTACAATTGTGATAGCAAATACACAAAAGGTCATAAGTGTGCTGAGAAGAAATTATTCTACATAGATTGTGAAGAGGAAGAAGAAAAGGAGCAAGAAAGGTCAAAAGAAGAGAATATATTCCAGGAACAAAGCCTAGATGAAGAACAAATAAATCCGACCATATCTTGTAATGCATTGGCGGGAATTACCACTCCTCAAACCATCAAGATAGAAGGACAAATCAAGAAGAAAAAGGTAATAGTGTTGATTGATTCAGGAAGCACCCACAATTTTATTCATTGTAGGGTAGCAAAAGAATTGAATTGCTTCCTATATCCAGCACCAGAGTGTCAAGTGATGATTGCAAATGGAGGAACAATAAATTGTTCTGGAAAGTGCCATAATATCAAGCTATCCATGGGAGAATATGTATTGACTAGCCCAATGCTTTCCATTCCAATGGGAGGTGCTGATGTTGTACTAGGAGTCCAATGGCTACAATCCTTGGGTACAATAGCTTTTAATTTTCAAGAACTTTTCATGAAATTTTCTGTGGAAGGAAAGGAAGTTGAATTAAGGGGTATTGCAGGGAAACCAGGAAAGATAATCAGCTCTAATGGCATGACAAAGCTTCTAAAAAAGGAGCAAAGAGGTGTAATTGCACAATTATGTTCGCTAGATGTTTCCACATTCGAATCATCTATTTCTCCAGATCTCCAAAAAGTCCTGGACAATCATTCCAAGGTATTTGAGACTCCCAAAGGTCTCCCACCTATGCGTGATCATGATCATGCTATTCATCTGATTCCAGGAAGTGTTCCTCCAAACATCAGGCCGTACAGATATCCATATGTCCAAAAAAGTGAAATTGAACGTATGGTTGCAGAAATGCTAGAGGCTGGTATAATTCAACCGAGTCAAAGTTCTTTCTCAGCTCCAGTAGTATTGGTGCACAAGAAGGATGGATCATGGCGCATGTGTCCAGATTATAGGGAGCTCAACAAGCTCACTATTAAAGATAAGTTCCCCATTCCTGTCATTGATGAATTACTGGATGAATTGCATGGATCAATTTACTTCACCAAGTTGGATCTTCGTTCGGGATATCATCAAATCAGAATGAAGATTGAAGACATTCCGAAAACGGCATTTAGAACTCATGAGGGTCATTATGAATTTTTGGTCATGCCTTTTGGCCTTACCAATGCACCTTCAACATTTCAAGGTTTGATGAATTCAATTTTCAAACCATTCCTTAGAAAATTTGTGTTAGTATTTTTTGATGATATACTAATCTACAGCAAGTCTTGGAAGGATCATGTTGAACATGTTGACAAGGTGCTACAACTATTGGAGGAGAAACAATTATATGCAAAAAGATCCAAATGTTTCTTTGGAGTCCAGGAGGTGGAATATTTGGGTCATATTGTATCTCATGAAGGAGTTAAGGTAGACCCTAGCAAAATTAAAGCCATTAAGGAATGGAAAATCCCCACATCCATAAAGCATCTGCGAGGATTTCTTGGGTTGACAGGGTATTATCGCAAGTTTGTTAAGAATTATGGGAGAATAGCAGCACCTCTAACAACATTATTGAAGAAAGATTCATTTTCATGGACTCCGGAAGCAACAAAGGCCTTTAAACATCTTAAAGAGGCAATGTGCCAAGCACCGGTCTTAGCTACACCGGACTTCACAAAAACCTTTATTGTGGAATGTGATGCTTCAGGAAATGGAATTGGTGCTGTTCTAATGCAAGATGAAAGACCCATTGCTTTTGAAAGTCGTCCAATCAAGGGAAAGTTTTTAAGCAAAGCTATTTATGAGAAGGAAATGTTGGCAATACTCCATGCACTTAAGAAATGGCGACCCTACCTAATGGGAAGACACTTCAAGGTAAAAACGGATCATGATAGCCTTAAATACTTTTTAGAACAAAGATTATCCTCTGAAGAGCAACAAAAGTGGGTCACAAAGATGTTGGGTTATGACTTTGAAATCATCTACAAAAAAGGGAAGCAAAATGTGGTGGCAGATGCACTCTCAAGAAAGGATGAGGATATGGAAGCATTGTTGTGTGCCATTTCTATTATCCAACCAGATTGGATAAATGAAGCAAAGGAGGAATGGAAGAATGAAGAAGAAGTGTGGGCACTTATTCAAAAGCTACAACAAGATTCCAGTACTTCTGATACATTTAGCTGGAAAAATGATTCGTTATGGTACAAAGATCGCTTATACCTCTGTAAGAATTCCCAGCTAAAACAAAAGATTCTTATGGAATTGCACACTTCTCCCTTAGGAGGGCACTCAGGATTTTTAAAAACTTACCACAGGGTTAAGAAGGAATTTTTTTGGGATGGCCTTAAATCAGATATTCAAAAGTTTGTGGCGGAATGTTTGGTTTGCCAACAAAATAAAGTTGAAACAATTAAGACACCGGGTCTATTACAACCTTTATCCATTCCAAGCCAACGTTGGGAGGAGGTTTCAATGGATTTTATCACAGGTTTACCCAAGTCTGAGGGAAAGAGTGTCATCATGGTGGTAGTTGACAGACTTACCAAGTATGCACACTTTTGTGCATTATCACATCCATTTAAAGCCAGTACAGTTTCTACTGCATTTATGGAAACAGTTCAAAAGCTACATGGAAACCCAAAGATTATTGTAAGTGACAGAGATCCCATTTTCACTGGAAATTTTTGGACAGAATTATTTTCTTGTCTGGGTACTCAGTTAGCTCATAGCTCATCTTATCATCCTCAATCTGATGGGCAAACTGAGATAGTAAACAAATGTTTGGAAGGATATCTTCGTTGCTTTGTATCTGATAAACAGACACAATGGGTCAAATGGTTGCCTCTGGCTGAATGGTGGTATAACACTTCCTTCCATACAGCAACAAAAATGACCCCATTTATGGCACTTTATGGGTACCAACCACCATCAATCACATCATATTTAAGAGAAAATTCTAAGGTTCAAGCAGTGGAACATCACATCGAACATCAACAACAAGTCCTCCAACTCTTAAAGGATAACCTCGTGTTGGCACAAAATAGAATGAAACAACAGGCAGATCAACATCGCAGTGAAAGAAGTTTTGATGTAGGTGATTGGGTATTCCTACGGCTACAACCATATAAGAAAATGTCCCTAAAGCAAGCTAAGAAGGATAATAAATTATCACCAAAGTATTATGGTCCGTACAAGGTGTTGGAAAAGATTGGTACTATGGCATACAAATTGGAGCTTCCTGCAGCTTCTCGATTGCACCCAGTTTTCCATGTTTCATGTTTAAAGAAGGTTATAGGCGACAAGCTCCCAGTTCAAACAATATTGCCAGAACTTGACGAGGAAGGAAAAATTATATTGGAACCGGAAGCAGTCACAGAAACAAGAACTCGACAGCTACGAAATCGATCAATTTCAGAGTATCTTATCAAGTGGAAGAACTTATCCGCTGAAGATTCCACATGGGAGGATGAGAATTTTATGCAGAAGTATCCAGAACTACTCAAGCGTTGAGGACAACACTTTTTGAAGGAGAGGGGCATGTTGGGTCCCTATAATACTAGTGATTACCCCATTACTATTGTAGTTATACCCCTTATTTATATTGTTGTGCCCCTATTACCCCCATATTATTATTTTTGTGCCCCATAGAATCCCTCTATTGTTATTTTTGTGGCTTTATATTATTATTGTTAGGTCGGCTGGATTATATTGTGACTCCTTAGACTCCTATATATAGAAAGGAGGTTTTGTCATTTGTATCATCCAAGAATTGTTCATTTATGTAATGTAAAGGAGGTTGCCCCCTCGAAGAGGCTGAATTCTAAGGCGTTGATCTATCTTTTCTATCTTTTCTTGAGCTGGTTTCATAACAGGCCAACTGCAGAGGCATTGTCAACCCTGTAATGGAATATTTAAGCAGAGGCATTGTCAACCTTGTAATGGGCATCTAAGTAAGTATTCTTGCCAAAGAAGGGACATTTCCAACTCTGTAATGGGCATCTAAGTAGGGTTATTCTTATTTTGGATTATGTTTTGAAGAATTTGTTACTAAAAGCAAAAAGTTGTCTTGAACTTTACTATTCCAGAGGATATCATCAATTGTACTAAATTGCTTAATTAAATTGGGAATATGAGAGTCAACATTAGCTTTTCTAAATCACTTCAGTGAGTCAACATTAGCTTTGCTAAATCACTTAAGCCCTTAAGCCCTTGGGTCACAATTAAAAAAGAAATTTATTTATCAAATTGTTCCATAGGATGTCATCAATGGTTGAATCAAATTGGGAATCTATGAGTCAACATCAGCTTTGATAAATCTCTTAAACCCCTTGAGTCACAATTAAATGGAATTTATTTATTTGTCAACATTAGATTTGTTGTGAAGCAGAGGCTACAACATCCAAATATTCATCTAGTTCACATCTCGGTTGCAACTTTTCCCAGTTGATGGCTTCCAAGAGGGCACTACCAATCAGCATTAATGTATAAATTGACTTCCAAAACCATTTAGGCTCTTGAATCTATTACGAGTGTTATTTTATCTTTCTTGACTTTTAATTTGCCATTGCTTGTTCTAATTTTAATTCGGCATGGCTTGTTCGATTACCAATCGACATTAATGTATAAATTGACTTCCAAACCCATTTAGGCTCTTGGATCTATTACCAGTATTATTTTATCTTTCTTGACTTTTAATTTTCCATGGCTTGTTCTACTTTTAAGTTTTATGATAATTAGACATTAGAAAATGATGTAGTGACTTACCACACTAAGGCAGACAACCATGCCATCCATATGTTGGACGTTAGGGAATTAGTTAGAGAGTTACAACATTAAGATAGATAGTCATTTCATCACTATGATTTGGATTATCCATTGGCATTGTGACTTAGATTCAAAAATAAATATATTTTTGCCACTCATAGTGCACATTTTTTCCCACCAGTGGACATTATTGTTATATAAATTAGATTAAGTTGAAAAATCCAAACAAATTCTTTACATTAAATCTATTAATGTAGTTTTTTTTTCCAGTCCTATCACCTATTTTTGCTTACCAATGTAGATTAGAGTTTAGTGCGTAAACTAAATTGACTTCCAAACCCATTTAGGCTCTTAGATATTTTACTAGTCCTCTTTTGTCTTTCTCGAGTTTTAATTCTTCTTGGCTAGTTCTACTGTTATGATAATTGGAAGTTAGGGAACAAGTTAAAAAGTTACAGAATTATGACAGATAGCCATCCCATCCATATGGATTGCACATTAGGCAATGGCTTAGCAAGTTACAGTGATAATATGGATTTCCACTGATGATGAATCTTGTTTATGAAGTCCTAGAAGGCAGGTTTAGCAGAGGGGAGTTTTCCTTCATCATCAAATCTGTGGCAATTTTCTCTATAACAATAGTGTCAATTCTTATCCCTTCATTTGCAGATTTTTTGTCGCTGATTGGGAGCAGTATTGGTTGTATTTTAGGGTTTGTATTTCCTACTCTGTTTCATTTGCATGCTTGTTGGCATGATTTATCTCTGATATGGATCCTTGTTGATGCCTTGCTCATTGTATTCAACATTTTCTTTGGCATTGGTGGGTCATTTTCATCTATTACTCAAATCTGTACCAAATAAACATTCTTGTAAGTGGCCAGGGCAGACATTCCAAGGCATGTCAAGAACATGAAAGCCTAATAAGCATGGAGTTATATTTGAGCCTTGAGCTTCACAGGCTCAAAACCAAAATTAATGTAAAGATGTAATATTATCAACTGCCAAAATCAAAAGTGCAGTGCTTGTATTTATCAAATGGCTTGTGTTGCTATCAATGTAATTACAGCATTCAACATGGATTTATGGTTTTTAATATGGATTGTAAGTGTTTTTATTGGATATCATTCAGTGCTATCATTTTATGATACTGATCTTATTGAAGTTGCAGGTAGAAGCACATAGTTTGTTGGCTAAGGCTTCAATAAACAGGAAAGATACTTTTAATGATAAAAGAACAGTTGCAGTCTCTTCAAATATTATGATCATAGCAAGGGCAGGACTAGTAATTTATTTATTTGGTTTCTTTCTGTATATGTATTCCTTAACCAATGATCATCTCTTCTTATATTTGCTACTGCCTAAGGAATTATAAAAATATAGGGACTCAAATTTTGTAATCCAATAGATAGACATGAGTGACACTAGCTTCAAACAATAAAGAACTGATAAATAAACCATATGCTGTAAGTTGTATCCAGGAAGCAATGGTATGATGTCTATCAATGAACTTCAACAATGGTCCATGCCTATGATGGGAGAGAGCAGACTTATTAGAGGAGTGTCAATATGCAAAAAAGGCAAATGAATAAGGGTACCTCAAGTCCTTTGTTTGAGTTAATTGTTTAACCATCTTAACTAGAGGCATGCTTAATGGATTTCTCTATGAAGACAACTAGATTTAAAAGTTCATTTCTCTAACAATATTTGAATAAGAATTGTATTTGTTCAATCTAAGATTTATAGCCATTACAATAGAAGTTATGGTCACCTAGCCTACAAATTTTTCTAAGTATCACTGCTAAGAATATTTTGAGATGCCATGGATCTTCAAGAAAATTTGTGGAAGTTGATGGTTGTTCATAGGGATTGTAGAATACAAGTTTCAATTGGAACTACCCAACCAAAAGTACTAAAGTTAACCCTTCCCACCAATTTCCAACGATGACTACCATCATTAATATCATTAGTGTGGGCTTGGGTGAGATTACACTTTTTCCTGCTAGTCTTTAAAGTCATTTCAGTGGTAGATGATGAGTCCAAATATCTAGGATAGATATATGTACATATGCATGTACCTTTTTTCTTACAGTCTCTAAGTAGAGTTTTAGATCCATAGATCTTGATACAAAGTAAATAGCTAGTTCCTTCACCTCATAGAATAAACATACATATCCTTATTACAAGTGACGATGCTAAGAATTCCAAACAGAATATCAGTTGGACTTTTAGTACCTCAGAATGTGTCCAGCAAAGTATCATAAATGGCAACATCAAGAAGAGAAGATCTGGGGGCAAGTGGATATTTGAGCAGTGGTCACTCTCCCAAACTGGGTATATTATACATAGCCAAGACAAGAAAGAGGAGTAGATCAGGAACGAAAAATGGGTCTCCTGGTTAGGTTTTTGGAAACATAGCCAGCATTTGTAAAGGAGAGAGTGGGGAACACATGAAGCTTGTGACCAATATTTTCATCACATAGATGAGTTTATTAGCAAGTTCCCGGTCATGTGACCCTACCGGTGACACCAACAACCAATGCCTACAAACATGGGCCTGCACTGGATTGGAGGCCTAGATTCCCAAATAATTATAATCCTCTATCAGTCCACAAGTGTAAGGTTTGTCTGTAACCTCAATCCCCTTGTGCCATCAATCATTTGTTTGAAGAACTAAATTTTTGCAAGGTTGAAAAACAAATCTATTAAGGGAAATTGTGTTTTGGATTTGCAAATGGTTAGCAGAGGCATTGTCAACCCTGTACTGGGCATCTAAGTAGATATCGTAACAGTGAAGGTATTGCCAAAGCAGAGGCATTGTCAACCCTGTAATGGGAATCTAAGTTGGTATGGTAATAGTGAAGGCCTTGCCAAAGCAGAGACATTGTCAACATTGTAATGGACAATTGTAGAGGCATTGTCAACCCTGTAATGGACAACTGCAGAGGCATTGTAAACCCTGTAATGGGAAGGTTTAAGCAGAGGCATTGTCAACCTTATAATGGGCATATAAGTAAGTATTCTTGCCAAAGTAGGGACATTTCCAACTCTGTAATGGGAATATAAATAGGGTTATTCTTATTTTGGATTATGTTTTGAAGAGTTTGCTGCTGAAACCAAAAAGTTGTCTTGAACTTTACTATTCCAGAGGATATCATCAATTGTACTAAATTGTTGAATTAAATTGGGAATATGAGAGTCAACATTAGCTTTTCTAAATCACTTCAGCGAGTCAACATTAGCTTTGCTAATTCACTTAAGCCCTTAAGCCCTTGGGTCACAATTAAAAAAGAAAATTATTTATAAAACCGTGCTAGAGGATATCATCAATGGTGGACTCAAATCAAAAATCTATGAGTCAACATCAGCTTTGATAAATCTCTTAAACCCCTTGAGTCATAATTAAATGGAATTTATTTATTTGTCAACATTAGCTTTGTTGCGAAGCAGAGGTTGTAACATCCAAATATTCATCTAGTTCACATCTCGGCTGCAACTTTTCCCATTTGACGGCTTCCAAGAGGGCACTACCAATCGGAATTAATGTATAAATTGACTTCCAAACCCATTTAGGCTCTTGGATCTATTACCAGTGTTATTTTATCTTTCTTGACTTTTAATTCACCATGGCTTGTTCTACTTTTAAGTTTTATGATAATTAGACGTTAGGAAATGATGTAGTGACTTACAACACTAAGACAAACAACCATGCCATCCATATGTTGGACGTTAGGGAATTAGTTAGAGAGTTACAACATTAAGACAAATAGTCATTTCATCACTATGGTTTGGATTATCCATTGGCATTGTGACTCAGATTCAAAAATAAATATATTTTTGCCACTCACACTGCCCATTTTTTCCCACCAGTGGACATTATTGTTATATAAATTAGATTAAGTTGAAAAATCCAAACAAATTTCTTTACATTAAATCTATTCATGTAGTGTTTTTTTCCATTCCTATCACCTATTTTTGCTTACCGGTGTAGATTAGAGTTTAGTGCATACACTAAATTGACTTCCAAACCCAATTAGGCTCTTAGATATTTTACTATTCCTCTTTTGTCTTTCTCGAGTTTTAATTCTTCTTCGCTAGTTCTACTGTTATGATAATTGGAAGTTAGGGAACAAGTTAAAAAGTTACAACATTATGACAGATAGCCATCCCATCCATATGGATTGTACATTAGGAAATGGGTTAGTGAGTTACAGTGTTAATATGGATTTCCACTGATGATGAATCTTGTTTATGAAGTCCTAGAAGGCAGGTTTAGTAGAGGGGAGTTTTCCTTCATCATCAGATCTGTGGCGATTTTCTCTATAAAAATAGTGTCAATTCTTATCCCTTCATTTACAGATTTTTTGTTGTTGATTGGGGGAAGTATTGGTTTTATTTTAGGGTTTGTCTTTCTTGCTCTATTTCATTTGCATGTTTGTTGGCATGATTCATCTCTGATATGGATCCTTGTTGATGCCTTGCTCATTGTATTTGGCATTGTCTTTAGCATTGGTGGGTCATTTTCCTCTATTACTCAAATATGTACCAAATAAACATTCTTGTAAGTGGTCAGGGCAGACATTCCAAGGCATGTCAAGAACATGAAAGCCTAATAAGTATGGAGTTATATTTGAGCCTTGAGCTTCACAAGCTCAAAACCAAAATTAATGTAAATATGTAATATTATCAACTACCAAAATCAAAGGTGCATTTATTGTATTTATCAAATGGCTTGTGTTGCTATGAATGTAATTACAAAATTCAACATGGATTTATGGTTTTTAATATGGAATGTAAGCGTTTTTATTGGATATCATTCATTCCTATCATTTTATGATATTGATCTTATTGAAGTTGCAGATAGAAGCACATAGTTTTTTGGCTAAAGCTTCAGTAAATGGGAAAGATACTTTTAATGATAAAAGAACAGTTGCAGTATCTTCAAATATTATGATCATAGCAAGGGCAAGACTTGTAATTTATTTATTTGGTTTCTTTGTGTATATGTATTCCTTAACCAATGATCATCTCTTCTTATATCTTCTACTGCCTAAGGAATTATAAAAATATAGGGACTCAGATTGTGTAGTCCAATAGATAGACATGAGTGACACTAGCTTCAGACAATAAAGAACTGATAAATAAACCATATGCTGTCAGTTGTAGCTAGGAAGCAATGGTATGATGTCTATCAATGAACTTCAACAATGGTCCATGCCTATGATGGGAGAGAGTAGACTTATTAGAGGAGTGTCATTCTGCAAAAAAGGCAAATGAATCAGGGTACCTCAAGTCCTTTGTTTGAGTTAATTGTTTAACCATCTTAACTAGAGGCATGCTTAATGGATTTCTCTATGAAGACAACTGGATTTAAAATTTCATTTCTCTAACAGTATTTGAATAAGAAGTGTATTTGTTCAATCTAAGATTTATAGCCATTGCAACAGAATTTATGGTCACTTAGCCTGTAGATTTTTCTGAGTATCACTGCTAAGAATATTTTGAGATGCCATGGACCTTCAAGAAAAGTTGTGGAAGTTGATGGTTGTTCATAGGGATTGTAGAATGCAAGTTTCAATTGGAACTACCCAACCGAAACTACTAAAGCTATCCCTTCCCACCAATTGCCAATGATGACTACCATCATTAATATCATTAGTGTGGGCTTGGGTGAGATTACACTTTTTCCTACTGGTCTTTAAAGTCATTTTAGTGGTAGATGATGAGTCCAAATATCTAGGATAGATATATGTACATATGCATGTACCTTTTTTCTTACAGTCTCTAAGTAGAGTTTCAGATCCATAGATCTTGATACAAAGTAAATAGCTAGTTCCTTCACCTCATAGAATAAACATGCATATCCTTATTACAAGCGGTGATGCTAAGAATTTTGAGTAGAATATAAAATGGACTTTTAGTACCTCAGAATGTGTCCAACAAAGTATCATGAATGGCAACATCAAGCAGAGAAGATCTAGGGGCAAGTGGATATTTGAGCAGTGGCCACTCTCCGAAACTGGTTATATTATACATAGCCAAGATAAGAAAGAGGAGTAGATCAGGAATGGAAAATGGATCTCCTAGTTAGGTTTTTGGCAACATATCCAGCATTTGTAAAGGAGAGAGTGGGGAACACACGAAGCTTGTGACTAATCTTTTCATCACATAAATGAGTTTATTAGCAAGTTCCCAGTCATGTGACCCTATCGGTGACACCAATGAACAATGCATGCAAACATGGGCCTAATGATTATCTTATTAATACATTCATGCTTGTTCTTAGCTCTGGAAACAGATCATAGCCTCTAGATGCCACATTGATACTTGTAGGCCTGAAAGCATTATCAATAGAGACCTATACAATTAGTAAAGTGAGAGGAGTTTCACAGGTCTCAGGAACTTCAGCCAATATGTTTTGATTAGGTTCCATTCCCACCTGTTGTTAGATGACCTTGAGGTAGCCATCTGATTACTTAGAGATAGGGGTTAAACTTATGGCACTAGGAGATCATTACCCATGTGCACAAATTTGAGCTCAAATCCACTCTCCATTGAAATGTGATTCCTTGGTAAACTAGTAAGAGTTTGTCTTAACTACCCCAAGTTCTATTTTCAGCTTTTTGGTGCCTGCAACAATCTCATCTACCTATTTTGGTGCAACTCCATTGAAATGTGATTCCATGGTAATCTGGTAAGAGTTTGTCTTAACTACCCCAAGTTCTAATTTTAGCCTTTTGGTGCCTGCAACAATCTCATCTACCTAGTTTGGTGCTTGCACCTCTTTCAAATACCAGAGGTACGCCCTAGGAGTTTTGATGAGTTTTGATCTAGATGTGGTGAAATTATATTTTATATCGTGTACCCACATATCACCACAACTCATTCAACATTAAAAAATTACTCTCGAGCCCAACTGTAGGTAGAGAAATTCTATCTTATATCATGCACCCACATATCACAACAACTCATTCAATATGAAA
Organism: Pinus tabuliformis; assembly: GCA_031772625.1. Classification (NCBI taxonomy): domain Eukaryota; kingdom Viridiplantae; phylum Streptophyta; class Pinopsida; order Pinales; family Pinaceae; genus Pinus; species Pinus tabuliformis. Next base: position 160,654,889 of record CM062814.1, on the reverse strand, counting down.
TAGGCCACCCACCAAGGATCTGCTCTTAAAGAACTCTGTTTCAATCAAAACATTAACCAAATCATTTACTTGATTAAAGTATAGAGACACCTGGTTTTCCTGAATTCCAAGCTCTAGATATTAATTATTTTCACATTCTCCCAATTTCTCGCCAGAATTCACCCCAAGCAAATTCTCCACAATGGGAAATCGCCCAAATTCCATTCGCGATGCTTCCTCAAACTTTCTAAGCCTCAAATTCGATAATCTTGGGCAGTTCTGAGTCATTTGACTGTAGAAAAAACCCATTTTACAAGGCTCCAAGCTATTTCAGAAAAACCTAGATGGCTGATGGAAAGACTTGAATGGCTGAAGAGACTCGCTTGTTTCACGCTGAAAGGACTCTCTGCAGAAGGGAATCACCACGATTGGAGAAACCAAAAATCCAATATCTTGAATGAATTAAACTTGCGATCACATGGTTGTGCCCTCCCTTCTCCTCCTCTTCTCCTCCTTACCAGATAAATCTTGAAACTTGAGGGAAATAAATGAGGGAAAAAACAATTTTGATATTTGAAAGATAGAAATCCCATGAAACATTAAATGAAATGCATGTGTTTTTCACGTGGAATTAAATTTAAATGAAATGTGTAAATTTTTTTTTTTTGGTTAATAGGGCTTTATTAATCGTTAAAAATCCATTGGTTCTTCATGTCACCAAATACGAGGGGATTTCCGTTCGGTATTTATGTCATCAAATACGAGGGGATTTCGATTGATTGATATTAAAAATGTGAATTAGGGTGAAATCAAAATAAGATTTGTGTAGTTAAAATGTGTATTAATGTAGCAATGTTAGGGTAATAATTAATTTTAATGAAATGTTTGGTTTAGCATAGATAAATAATTTTGAGAGATTTTCTATGATGTAGGGAGTTAATTTGGGAAAGGCGATAGATTGAATTTCACATGATTTAGAATATTGATATCTTTTTTCCATAAACATTAGGGGTTGAAAAATAACATAGGTTCTATAACTATGTTTGTTCCAACTTAGCTATATTTTGAACCAAAAAATTGTTGTTGACCTCATGGATATGATAGAAATTTGGTGGCTTGTAGGGTAGTCTTGTCATGAAATAAATAGAGGTACTAGGTAGGTAGGAAGAATCATTTTGGTGGAACTTGGCCATAAAAGGGACATCTATCTTTGAATAGTTTTAAGAGAAAATACATGGTGGATTATGATTGTAAGGACATCACATTAGAATCTAGGCTAGTGTGTACACACTAACCAAAGGGTGATTAGTCAAACCCACAAAATTATTTTAGGTGCCTCTAGAGAAGTAGCTCTCACTGGCTAGGTATGGGCAATGAAGATAGAGTAAGATAAGAATTTAGCCACTACTATTTCCTATAATTTTGATCCTTTTTTCTAGCATCACCCTTCTTAAGGTAGTTGTACATTTAGATTAATTGAGAAGAAAAATGTGAAATTAAGATATCGTTTGATGGATCCTTTTAGTTAATAATTACTATTGGAAGGAGATACCAAACATATTTTTTGAAGAGTATCTAGTATTGTGGCTAATCTGAGGGTTATGAGTGCCTTAAATTTGTATACTACTACTCATGTATAGTATTTCCTCATGGTTATTCTAGTTATTATCATTTGAAATTGCAATACAAAACCAAGGGAATATTAGAGGTCTACCTAGGTATGCTAGTATTACCATAATAAAGTTACATATATAAAGCCTACATAAAGAAAGTTATCTACTTGGAATCATCATAACCCAATATCTAGACAAGGGGAGATATCATAGATAACAAGCCATACTTAGTAGGTGCAAGTTTGATATGTGCCACCTATAATTGGGTTAACTTGGCAATCCTTAAAAATGGGAAATCTAATTTATTAATTATGATCTCCTTGAATTAAGGATGGTACTATGTTATGTCATTAATGAAGAGTCACTCACAAGTAACAACTAAGCGTAGAACTTATAGCCAAAGCATCAAGAGTTAGAATAGAATGCTTAAGTGATCACAGTAAAAATAATACACATCAAAGATATCATATACACATGGATCATACATATCAAGCTAAATGTGGTAGCTAAAGCAACCTCTTCCTACACCTAGTGTCCTAGATGGACAAGGAAAGTTGTCATCAAACCAATGATACATCCATGAATTACATATAGATCCATATATCTTAGTTGGGAAATGATCGATGTGACAAGAATCACAGGGTTTCTTGTCTTGATAGTATGATCTAATTATTGCTTTGTGCAAGATGTTTTTTCACTACCATTATTAAAATTTTGATGTTTATGAACAATATATAGATACAATGGATGCTTCGAATAATAAAAGAGGCAATTATTTTACCATTAATAGTGTTTAGTATTTGCATATGGTGTAAATTCAATAGTTCTACTGGTGGTTACTTAGGGTCAACCTAAATAGTTCTTTCACATGCATAAAAATAAGTAAAAAGTGATAATAGGAAGGACTCGTGCAAACTTTTCTAATCGTACATGTTGAATCTGTAAGTGTTGTTGTTGTGCTCAATTTCTTATTGGAGTACCTATCAACTGACAAAGTTTGTACAAATGTTTGAAATGATACTAAATAAGGTGGACTTGAGGGACTGAAGAATGAAAGCACAATAAAATACTTGACTGAGATCTATAGGTGGCTAGAACAGAATCACCTTGAACTCTAATAAATGTTTGATTCTTACAAAGGCAACATCCGACATATTATTGGTTAGCATTTTCAACATTGAAACCTGTACTGCACCTTTTTTCAACTTGGCAATAGGATTGGTTCAATGAAATTAATGCATGATCCTACTTTCAGGTAAACCAGTGTCATCCACAATGCATGTGCATAACATGAGTACATGCTTAAATCGACCTGTCTTGGCTGATATTGGTAATCATCTTCACTAACTAGTGGGTAGATAAAGGATCTTGGTCATTGTATCAACACTCACCCCAAGGGGATATCATGTGATTTTGGCTCAACACTCTCCCCATAAGGCTATTATGGTGTCAACTTCACTAACTAAATCAAGGCTTTGCACTCTTCCAACATGGATATTGTGTTTTCTCCCTCCATTAATGCACCATTCTAGAACAACAATGGCATCCCATGGCATGTATTGAACTATTGCAAAAACGTTAATGCACCCAAAACTATTACATGAAGAATGAAAAATAATGATTAGCACAATTCATATATCCCTATCTCAAAAAGTAAAAGATCTCCATATCTAAAAAGGATTTTCTATAAATAAGATTTTAGGTAGTTAGGGTCTCTTTCTATGGTAAACCCTCCACTAGTTGACATCACTAACCCCATGGATAAAATCCATAAAGTTAAATTTCAATTAAATAAGTCAATTTTCCAAAGTAAATCCACCGAAGGTTCTCACTTATATGGAATCTTGGGTATAAATAAGTTTGGATAGCAATGCTTGAGCATGTGTTTCCTTTTCCGAATATGGATATGCACAACAACGATATCACTTGGGTTTCTCTTGACACTTGATTACTATTAGTTTGGGTACTAAGAATATATTACTCAATTAATGTATATATGTAATTTAGTATACATGGATCTCATTATTAGCATCCACATAAATAAAATTCCTAATATAAAAATTTGTGTTACTCTTATTCATCTAACTAGTATTAGTGTAGGTCCTAAATGTTTGAATTTGAAATGATACTAAATAAGGTGGACCAGAGGGACTGAAGAACAAAAGAACAAGACAATACTTGACTGAGATCTATAGGTGGCTGGAACATAATCACCTTGAACTCCCATCAATGTTTGATTCTTACAAAGGCAGCATCCCACGTATTATTGATTACCATTTTCAACATTGAAACTTGTACTGCACCGTGGGTAATCACAATGCTACTTCCCCATCAATAGAGGCACAACTCTTAGATTTGTCAGAAAGTTGATTTGTTTGTTGCAAAAGAAGGGAACTGAGTGGAGGCCCAGATGGGGAATTTGTGTTTGGAGTTTAGAAATAAATACAAGGAAAGTTCCAAATCAATCATTATCCTCTTTTGACAACACTAACTATAAATCTATTCATGGAGATGAAGAAACTTATAATTCTGATAAACACGATTCTAAACACTAAGTTTCCATTGCATTTTTCCTTTATGACTGAATCTGACCACCATGAATTGAATTACTGATTGAATGATAAAGACATAAATGGAAATTTCGCATTCTCATATTCATTTCTTTATATTCAATGCCATTCATGCTTGTATATTCAGTTGCTGAAATATAATACATGAATCGTAACAGGCATTTTCACATAACATGTCCTTATATTCAATGACATTCATGTATTCATATTCAATTCAATTCAGGGTGGTCAGATTCCATTGAAAACCAATAAAGTGTATTAAATCAGATTCCATAGGAGAACAATAAAATGTATTAAATAAACACTGGACAGAAAAGGTTAACACAAGAAACTAAGCCTGATGAGAAACCTAAACCCTTTGAAGTTCATATGAAATTAAGAGACCAAAAACACCATATTGCCAGGACATCGTTAGTTCTAGTGTGGTAGGCTAGGATTTTGGCTTCTGTCTAATGGATTTTGGTGGGACCAAGTTTTAATGAGATGGGAGATGTGGGCAGGCTTGTATACAACCACCCCGCCATGAATACTTTCATTGAACTCCATTCCTACGAAATAGTTTTTTAGCTGGCTGGGAGAGATCCATATTCTACATCCTACTCGGTTAATCAAATTATTAGCACAAACTCTCATGTAACCGCACCTATTCAGGGTAACTACTCCGCTATCATAGGTTATTTACAAGCCTAGTTTCCTATGTTAAAATGTAGATATGCTAGTGAGAGGTTGTGAAAGGTTGTGAAAGAATAGATACCCCTCAAACCCATTAAAGTCATAAATCTAAAGAATCAAAGCTATATTATTAAAATATGGAAATATCAAGTAAGAAGGAAGGTTGCAAAAAAAAAAATGAAAGTGGGAGATGGAAGCAGTTTAAAATTTTGCAACCAACAAAAGTTGTTTTAGTTCTACGTATGTGCTTGAGGCAAATTTGAATCTATAGAATGAACACTGTAGAATGAACCTAGGGAAATGTAGTAAAAATGCATGAACATAGAAAAATATAAACCTATAAACCCAACTAACCTATGATTCCAGCTCTAAAATTGCAGGCTTCAATTATAAATTAGTTGTTGCCCGCCTCTTCAAAAGCCTCCAAGTTCTCTCCAATGCTCTTCTATCCATGACAGGAGCTATAATTATATAGAAAAATTTGCAAGCCCTAAAAATATTTAACCACATAACCAATTTCTCTCAAATCTCTCAAAATATACCAAACCCTCCTGCCAACTGCAAAAATTTGGCACCAAGGAACCATGTTCATGGATTGAACATCCAGTTTTCATGGAGAGTTTAGAAACCGAGTAAACCTAGAGTGGACCTCTTCATAGTAAGAATAACCGGTTTGCATAGAAACATGGTTCTTAACAAGTTTTTGTAGGGTAAGAATAGCCAATTTTCACGGGTAATAATCTTTGATTTTCATTCTTGGGCTTTCATACCCAACTTTCCACTTTCATAGCCAGTTTTCATACCCAGCGTTCGGTTTTCATGGCCTGTTTCCCATTTTCACAAAATGTGCACAAAATGAGCATTACATTATGTATGAAAAATTAAAAACAATTACATCATGTATCAATTATTAAAAACATTGTCCATTATTAAAAACAATTAAACTATTATAAATTGATTTTATTGAAATGAGTTTTATTTGATCATTAGTTTATCTATCCACTATTAAAATTATTTATCATCAATAAAGGTCTATATATCATTAAAAAAATAAATAAAGTTTATATCTAAATAATTAACAAAAGTTCATAATACCTGCATTAAAAATTAAAGAAGGTTCATATCAAACAACTAATAAAACTTTATACACCATTAAAAAATTAATTAAGGTTCACATCTAAATTAACAAAGGTTCATACACCATTAAAAAATTAAATTTCATACTTCAATTAATAAAGGTTCATAATATGTACTTTAGGTTTATTTATTTAGTATTTATCAAATGTAAATATGACGATTTTAATACTATATTTAAATGATCTCGCACTTTTAACATAAGCAATGTTATGTTTATCTATTTATTAAATGTAAATATGAATATTTAACCTTAGATTTAAAACCACTCACACTTTTAACATAAATCAATGAAATTTAAAAATTAAACTTTATGGCCAAATAAATATAAATTTGATTATCTAAATATTACCTTTACTAAAATTATAATGAAGATAGTAGTGTAAAGTAGATAGATGATACATGCAATTATGTTAATTGTAGATGCATCCATCTGCAGTGTTAAACTTTAGAGACAAAAGGGTATTTGGAATTTTAACATTGTAAATGGATTCAGAGACCCCTTTGTCTCTAAATTTTAACACTGTAGATGGATTCAAAGACCCCTGTAGTGAAATGTAACACTTCGGTATCAAAATTGCAATTTTCCATTTCTAGAGTAGTACATAATTAAAAATTACTAACATAAATGGTTAATTCATATACTTGTTGTACTTTTTATTTGGTCATATTTTTATTCTTGGACTATAATAGTCATTTATGTTAAGCATTATTAATTTTGTCACTTATTATCTAGTCATATATTTTAATCCTAGACTAAATTAGTCATTTAAGTTAGTCACTTTTAGTTTAGTCACTTATTATCTAGTTGTATATTTTATCCCTAGACTAAATTAGTCATTTAAGTTATTCATTTTTAGTTCGGACACTTAAAATTGCTCAAATTTAGTAGTAATTCACTTGAAATAATTGTGGTGACTAACGTTTTTAGTCACCTAGTCATTAATTTCATCATTTTCTACTAGTGCAACCAAGATCGGTTTGGTTTTGTGATCTCAAGATCGGTTTAGGTGAGGTCACTTTAGTGTGTGGTTGGAGGTGGTTTAACCTCTGGATTCCCTTGGTTGTTTATGCATTGGTTTATCCCATGAGATCCCACATTCATGCTTGGAATATGGCATAGGGGTGATTGGCTGAAAGAGAGATTTGGTTCATCCCAATCTATGGTCGGGTGGTACATGGAAGTCCCTAACTTGGTTGGATTTTGCATATGTTAATAAGAGATAATTTCCTCTTGTATTTTATGAGTAAATGTACTTGTTATTATGTGGTTTTGATGATTATTCTATCATTGTTATTAATCTGGTTATATGTTGGTTATAAGCATGGTTTTATGATAGATTCCAGTTATGGGTCTTAACATGAATTGATTGGTAAACGAATTATTATTGAATGCATGACCTAATATATATTGTTGCAGCTATTGTGAGAGGGCATTAGACCTTCTTGATGATTCTCATATAATTTTCAGATCTTTATGTTCATATATGCATTCGTGACTAGTAGATTTCATGCTCGCCATGTGTTTGACGAAATGACTCTCATGGTTAAGCCTGGTTCGATCAAGTTCTTGTCTAAGTGTTGTATTATTGGCTTTGTCTTGGTGTCATTCATTTTTCTAGAAAGTTTTATCAAGTTCTAGGCACAGGTCTAGTTACTAGCCCTGAAAAAGTGGCTAGGATTTTGCGGTTGCAAGCTCGGAACTAGCAAATTAGGATTGCAATCGCTACCTTGTAAGCTTATGTGTTGGGTGTAGAGCTTGATTATCTTCTGTATTCAAAGGTATCACTACATTGGACCCCAGTTCGTAATGGGGTGGCAACACTGCCCGTAAAATATTCGCTGCAGGGGTGATCTAGGGGGGGGACGGCTGCGACCTTTGGGAGCCCCCCCTGGTAGGGGGATCGGGGGCAGCGCCCACGAAGCTAAAAATAGATGTAAAATTTCCTTGTAAAATGTTGTAATTTCGTAGTCAATCTGGGCCATTCATTAGGCGGAGATCTGACGGTAGAAGTTATGTTTAATTTATGGTTTTTTGCCCTAGAAGGCAACCCCTCGCTATATATGAGGGAATTGTATTGCGTCTATGTTGATCTGTATTCTGAGTGAGGACGAGAGAGGAGATTGAGAGTGAAGAGGGAATTATAGCAGATCTACTGTAGGTTGTATCTCTTCAGTTTGCTGGATAATATAAAAAGAAGGATCGGTCGTTTCTCCATGGACGTAGCCCAAACTGGGTGAATCACGTATATCCGTGTCTCTCTTGTTTTATGTGTTTTCTATGTTTATATTTCTGCAATATTTTATGTGTTCCATTGCTCTGTAATATATAATTTTCAAACATTATGCATGTGAGTGGAGGTCTAGAGTTGCATGGATGTAGGATTGTGCATGTAACTGGTAGTCTAGGTCACTAAAAAATCAAGTTAACTCAGGGTTTATGCAGTTGGAGTGGTTGGTTAGCTCCTGTGGGTCCTGTAGCTCCTGAGGAATTTTAGTAAAGTTTTGGTTTGTCGATTCCACTTCCCTAACTATACTTAGGAGGTTGATTCATGTCGTAGTAGCCCTCAACTCATGTTTACCTCTGCTGGCTGGTGAAAGTGGGTAAATGTGGGAGGGGTGGTTATAGATTGGCATCAGAGCATGGTGCAAACACTTGGAATGGATAGGCTAGATGCATGTTGTTATGCATGCATTATTGTGGATATCGTTGTTATGTATATATCTTGTGTCATATTTTATGTTATCATGTATGATGTTGATATGTTGGCTGAGAAGGGTTGGACATGTAGATTATTAAAGTGAGGTTGCAGCACTGGACCTCGGGGTAAGAGCAGATCGTCATACAAGTTTTTATTTTGGGAATAAAATTATGTTGGTTAATGGTTACTATATGCACTATGGTTATTTACATGCATGCCATTCTATTATTGTTGAGGTTACATGCATGATAGATGCTAGTTAATCAATGCGGTCATATGCACTTGTGTTAGCTAGTCATGCATGGTAGTTGATTTGTTGTTATATGCATTGTGGTCGTACACATGATGACTATGGTCATTGCATTTAAGATCTTGATGTTATATGTATCGTGCTAATCTAGATTGACCTGTGCAGATGGTTATGGTTATGACATTCAAGTATGAGTTGATATATTTATTATATTGTATCATACTAATATGCATTGATTTGTGCAGATGTGATAGCCTCCCCCGAGATACATTTAGGTATGAGTTTAATAATGTCATATATATATCTATATATATATATATATATATATATATATATATATATATATATATATATAACTTGATATGTTTACAAGTTGTTTGAATGTTTGATTAAGGGCATGATATGAGCATGTGTCTATAATATTACATGAAGTAATGATCTTGTTTTAAGACGATTGTACTCACGATATGTTTCGAGACAACTGATATGTACTTGAGTGAAAGTGGGTGCTAGTTTCAGTATTATGACTATGATTATGAGTTGATTCCAGATTATGACATGGTTGTTAGTCTTGTTGAAGGTTGATTTCAAATTAATAGACATTATGTCTTGATCTTTCGAACGTGTCACTGACATGTGTGAGTAGTTGCAAGGAAACATGCTTGGTAATAACATGACAAGGTAGTAGTTGATTTGTTTACATAACTAACAACTAGGAGATATGATAACACCTAATAAGATGCAATTGTAGCAAGTTAAAAGGTAGAAGAAATGAATTTGATGAGAATTCCTCTGGCTATGTTTGCAAAAGGAAGTTCCAAATGAAGGAGTGCTTTGCATGAATACAAGAAGTATTCTTAACCCTAATCTTGTCTGACATTATGTGGATATGTGCTATATTCATGAAGGAGTACTTGATAGGTATAACAATTGGCTTCTAGTTATGGTTGGATTCGTCAAGGAATTGGAGTCCCTTGAGAGATGATATATGTATGTGTTCAGTTACAAGGAAACATTCTAGGTAACTAGTATATTGTTATGTTTATTTATGCATTGACAGTTATGTGTTTATGGTAGTATGATGCATGGAAAAGCATGGCAAAAGAGACTGTCATGAAATATTGAAGAAAGCTCGGGTTGAGATTTCCCTTTGAATCATTGGGAACCCATGGGATTGAGTCATGGTGTTTATTGCTAATTTTGTGCTTTCGGTATTTTGTGATTTGTTTGCGCTCAATTTGTGGTTTTGCTTGTCGCTGGTGCATGCCCATGGCACTTTGTTTGTGGTGTCATATTGCTATTGGTTCTTCATGGTTTCCTTCTTGTTTATTTATTCTTATTTCCTTTTATGTTTTGAGGGTCTTGGGAATTGGTTGGGAAAGAGGAAAGTTAATGGAGCTTGGGGAGAGTTGTGTGGTATCCAACAAGTAATGTAAGATCGGAATGAAGCTTGGTGCATGACTAAAGGGAAACTGAAGGCAAGAGTGTGATAGTTGGTTGAGTTGGTTGGGTCCATTGGGGTAAATGGATGGGGGCAGGACAATCATGATAAAGGTAACAAGAAAGATAAAGTAAATGGATTTGAGGCATCAGATGCATTGGTTATGTTGGGAACTATTGTTCTTAATTTTTTGCATGTTGTGCATAGATAAAGAGAGTTCTCTTAACCTAGACCTTATGATATCTGGTAATTAAGTTGTGATCATGATTATGTTGATGAATATATATATATATATATATATATATATATATATATATATATATATATATCACTGTTTGATAGGGTCGTCAGGGATCATGATTGCTTTATGTTAATGTTTATATGTATATATGTATGTATGTATGTTGTTGTCTGACAAGGTTGTTAGGGATCATTCTTGTGGAGGAATGTTTTCTTTGGCAGGTGAATGACATGAAGAGGTTCTTGGTTTATGAAGAATAAAGTGGGAAGAGTAGCCCTGATAGATCTATGAGGTTTGTATCATGTGGATATGAATTGATATTATGTGCTTATACTATGCCTATGTTTATGTTATGGACAGGTAATGTTGAGGGATACATCAGTGGTATGGAAGTAGTGTGATCTGCGACATGCTGGAAAAACTTGGATAGTGGAGAGACATTAGAAGCAAGGTTGCTTGTTAGAGACCGTTTGGTCTCTGGATGTGCAGTATGGTGCTATGTACATGTTGTATATGTGGTGTTATGTACATATGGTGTTGTGTACATGTTGTACACGTGGCGCTATGTGCAGGTGGTATTGTGTACACATTGTGCAGGTGGTGATGTCTACATGCGGCACTGTGTACATCGGGTGTTGGTGTATATGTTGTGTTGTACATCAGGTTTAGGTGTATGTATTGTGTTGTACACCGAGTGTAGGCATATGTTTTGTGGTGTACACCGAGTGTAGGTGTATGTATTATGTTGTACACCAGGTGTAGGTGTATGTGTTATGTTGTACACCAGGTGTAGGTGTATGTGTTGTGTTGTACACCAGGTGTAGGTGTATGTGTTGTGTTGTACATTAAGTGCAGGTGTATGTGTTGTGTTGTACACGGGTGCAGGTGTATGTGTTGTGTTGTCCAACGAATATAGCTGTATGTGTTGTGTTGTAAACCAGATGTAGGTGTATGTGTTGTGTTATACATTGGGTGTAGGTGTATGGGTTGGATTGTACAATGGGTGTAGGTGTATGTGTTGTGGTGTACATTGTTTATGTGTATGTGTTGTACAGTATGATGGGATAGGCAGGTACAAAGTTGTCTGGACCCTTGTTTTTGATATTGAGGCAGCTTAGTCTCGAGATATCCTTGTTTCTATTGATGGTTGAGGTGGTTCAATCTCTGGATGCCATTATTGATATTGAGGGTTGAGGTGGTTTAGTCTAGGGATACCCTTGTTGCTATTAAGGGTTGAGGTGGTTCAGTCTCTAGATGCCCTTATTGATATTGAGGGTTGAGGCAATTTAGTATCGGGATACCCTTGTTTCTATTAATGGCTGATGCAATTCAATCTCTGGATGCCCTTTTTGATATTGAGGGTTGAGGTGGCTTAGTCTCAAGATACCCGCTATTTAGGGTTGAGGTGGTTTAGTCTTTGGATGCCCTTGTTATTGATATTGAGGGTTGAGGTGCTTTAGTCTCAGGATATCCTTGTTGCTGATAATGAGGGAGGAGGCAGTTTGGTCTCTAGATTCCCTTTTTTCTTAAAGAGAAGAGAAGGCACTAGGTTCTTGCTGGTTTGGCAACTGATTAAGTGTGTGTACAAAAAGGATAAAGAATAAAGGTAGAAGAAAAGAACCATTTTAAAGATAAGTATTTTAGCTTAGTTTAATTATGAATGTGATCTATGATTTTTTTTTATGATGGTTACATGTGATTTTTTATTTTGATTTATGATGGTTTCATTTTGAACTAATAGGATGTGATATGTTTATACATGATGATTTGATTAAAGAGTTAGTTTGACTTGTTGTGATAGGAATTAAATAGAATTGCAAGTATACCTTATTGACAGACCACTAATGAGATATGATTTGAATTTATTTCAATTCCTTTTATAGTCTAATGACAATCATGTGCTTGGTACAGGAAAGTAGGGAGATGCACGGTTTGGGGTGATTGAAATTGATTGCAAGAATTAGAAGTGACAAAAGGAATTGGAACAAGAAGCAGTATGTTGGTAAGGCATTCAAGAGTAGGGCCAATATGGGACAATGGTAACCAATATATTCCATTAATTTCCATGAGCATAATATGACCGGTGCGATGGTTTTGAGGCAGGGATATGCCTTGGTTTTTGGACCTTCTGATGCGAGGAAACCTTGCCAAGGGATGGATTGCACAGGAAAGGGGATGTCGAGTGACGGGGAGCTTGGAAGGTGAGTGATTGAACAAAAGGGGGTGACTGTTTTGCCTCAGGGACTATGTAATAGAGAAGGGAAGACCAGGATGGATTTTCTTTGTTCATTAGCATTGCCAAATGGAATCATATGCACATTGGGAGTGTGCCCTGGAATAATGATTTAGTAACTGTTCATTGAGGGAACAAGTAGCGCAAGGATAATAACACTAGACATTGGATGAAAGTTTGACTTTAGTAGTGGATTCTAGACTTCCTGGGAAGGAGGTGAATCCTGACATTACTTTGAGGGTGGACATGTGAGTCTGTGGATTCCCTTGTTGTGGATTCAAACATACTATGCTTTTATTTGTTAGTTAAAGAAAATGTGCATATGTATATATGTGTATATTATTATAAATATTGTATCGAGATGGATTTATGAAGCTCCATAAACAATATTGTTATTTGCTGGATGAAGAATATGTGTATAAGTATATGTGGTTGTCATTGTAAATATTGTAATGACTTGCGTTATAAAGCTCTAGTACATTGTATGATTGTCATGTTTTAAGCAGTGGTCATTGTAAATACTGCATCGAGATAAGTTATAAAGATCCATGGGTTTTCAGTGGTCTTGCTGGCTATAGGTGTCATAGAACACTGAGGACATTGTTCCCCTAAGGGGCAGGGGTCTGTAACAACCCCGGGCTAAAAGTTCATGTAATAAAGTGAATAAAGGAAAAATAATACCAAGGTCATGGGACATGTATTCCAAGTTGAATTTTGGGCAAAAAAATCCTAGTGGGAATCACTTCTTGTTTATTATGGCTAAGGAAATTGGCAAAGGCTTTGGAAAGGAAAAGTGGCAATCATTGACATTTATTTATGAAAATAAAGGAAAATAGGAGAAAAGGGAGATTAAAGGTCACAGGTTTCATGTGAGGAGGAAATTGAAGGAAAATAGAGGAAAAATGAAGAAATTAGAGGCATCTGAGTATCATTTTGGGGCCTTTTGTTAGTTGAGTTTTTGAGTTGGCTTCAAAGAGGAGAAGAGCACCAAGAGGAGAAAGCAAGCAAGCAATAAAAGGAAGGACAAGAAAGAAAAGGAAATCAAGGATCAAGCAAGGAAGAGTTGGATCAAGCAGCTTGAACAGGAATATTAGCAGATAACAAGTTGCATGTATGATTTCCTAGCTGGTTTGTGCATGCATGGTACATGAGTGTGTGTATCTGGCTATCTTGTTGTCATTGGCATCACTTTTTCTAGGTGTGATAGTGGTTTAAGCCTTTCCTTTCCATTTATGGATAGCCATGGTGTGATGGGATTCATTCTTGGTTGAGCTTTGGATTGCTAGAAGGTTTTGGATTCAAGTGAGGTGTTCTCAGGGAAATCCCAAGGGTTGGGGTGGAGATGGTTTTATCCGAGAAGCCCTCAACAGGTGGGTGGAGATAGATAAATTCCTCAAGGGACGGTGAAGGAATTTTGAGGCATCCAAGCTCAGTTTGGTTTTGTGATCTCGGGACCAGTTTAGATGAGATCACGGTAGTGTGAAGGTGGAGGTGGTTTAACCTCTGGATTCCCTTGGTTTTTTATGTAATAGTTTATCGCATGAGATCCTCCATTCATGCTTGGAATATGGCATAAGGATGATTGGATGAAAGAGAGATTTGGTTCAACCCAATATATGGTTGGGTTGGTACGTTGAAGTCCCTAACTTGGTTGGATTTTTCATATATTCATAAGAGGTAATTTACTTTTGTATTTTATGAGTAAATGTACTTTTTATGATGTGGCTTTGATGGCTATTATATCATTGTTATTAATCTAGTTATATGTTGGTTATAAGCATGGTTTTATGACAGATTCTAGTTATGGCTCTTAACATGAATTAATTTGTAAATGAATTTTTATTGAATGCATGACCTAATAGATGTTATTGTAGCTATAGTTAGAGGGAATTATACCTTCTTGATGATTCTCAGATAAGTTTCAGATCTCTATGTTCAGATATGCATTCATGACCTGTATATTTCATGCTCTCCATGTGTTTGATGAAATGAAAATCATGGTTAGGCCTGGTTAGATAAAGTTCTTATCTAATTTTTGTATTAACGGATTTGTCCTAGTGTCATTCATTGTTTTGGAAAGTTTTATCAAGTTCTAGGTAGAGGTATGGTTACTAGCCCTGAAAAAGTGGCTCAAATTTCATGGTTGGAGGCTCAGAATTGAGAAATTGGGACTGCAGTAGCTACCTTGCAGGATTATGCATGTGTCTGGAGGTCTAAATTTGCATGGATGTAGGATTTGTCATGCGATTAGGAGTCCAAGTCACTAAAAAATCAAGTTAGCTTAGGGTTTGGGCACCTGGAGTTATTGGTTAGCTATTATGGGTCTTGTAGCTCTCGAGGAAGGTTAGTAAAGTTTTGGTTTGTCAATTCCACTTCCTTAACTATGCTTAGGAGGTTGAGTCATGTCATGGTAGCCCTTAGCTCATGTTTACCCCAGTAGTCCATTTAAAGTTGGTAAATGTAGAAGGGGTGGTTACAGTAAAACTTACAAAGTGATGTTCAATTTAAATTATCAACCCTAAAGTCGATAAGATGTGTTGATACAAACTGATAATATTTTTATCATCTTCTTAATATTGAAATTAATATATGATTTACTTAATTTAATTACGTCGAAGGAATTCTTTAAAAGGAGATTCCCCTTCCAGTTTATTTTGTCGATTTCCACTCACACTTAAACATGTGCCTCTTTTAATGAAGACCACTCACACATGTGGTCGTTTTGGAAATATTGATATATTTTCTCTCGGTTTCTGGATCCAGATAGCTAAAATCATAAGAGTATTGGCGTAGGGAAAAATCTTCATAAGCTATCTTCTCATGACCTAAATTTTGCACTAAGGTAATTTATAGGGAAGCAAACGCAAGACAACGGTTTGGGTTTACCTTTGGTTCCGAATAACTAAAGTGTTTCACGTGAATTACTCTAAGTCATAATTGGAAGGTGGAGTCAAAGTTCTACATAAAGGAGTTGGAAATTTGATTAAATAAGGGGAAGACACTCTGAGGAAGGAGGATTTGAATAAGAGTGGAGGTTCTAGTTTATTGGCCAAAGTTAAATTGATGGGAGAAGTTGGAATTCGGCCCCATATTTCCATTTCCACAAGACCCATGAGCAAGTTCCCGACCCCGAATCTGTATTGTCGTCTTGTAAATAGTGGGGGGGTCAAAGTTATATTGGCATAAACATCTAACAAGCGAAGAAAATAATCTCAACCTTAGATGATTCTGACACATAGTTAGCATTGGTGCGTGTTGGCAGATATGGGAGGTTCCAACTCCCCACTAGTCTCAAATTTATGTGAATCTGGATGTTGCACGTGGATTGTCCTTAGTGCATTTGACTATTAAGTTTTTATAAAGGAAACCAAAGGGAAGGGCGATAAGGGAGTTTTCTCCACACGACTATCAAAGATAAAGAACCTTGAGAAGTAAATTTTATTTGAGAGGGGATTGAAATGATCAATGAAGTGTTAAAAAATGTAACGAGAAATTCTCAATTTGATTTTTCCTTGATTAAATTGAGAAAATTCAAATTTCCACATCAACAGACAACTTGGATGTAGTTAACTTGTGTGACATGGCTTGTGTCACCCAGTTTACTCGGTAAATTCGAGTTGGAGTTAGAGTTCAGTTAAGCATGTATGATTGCTAAATTGTAGCAATCAAGGTTAGTTATTTCAAATCGTTTTCAGTTAAATTAGTTTCAACTAGTGGAAGGTCATTTGTGTACTGAGACTTCAGTCTAATGCAATGATCATCGAGTTAACTGATCAATCAACCCAAAATATCTAGTGTATGCAGAGAATTCGAGTTCCCCAGCTATGGAGATTCCAAGGTAGTGTAACATTAGTTGTAGACTAGTCTTGAGTGTACATGTGTTGTATGTAGTCAAATGATCAACCTTTGGAATTATGCAATCAATTTGAGGAATTTCGTAAATAATATGGGCCTAATTTCTCAAGGAATTGTGCAAGGAAATAGGAGCTCAAGCAGAGACAAAAATTGACTAAGTTTGGGCCAAAGCTTCTTAGTGAGCAGAGAGAGAGGTTATTAACTTGTAGATTGTGCTCAGATGAGCAAAGAAATTTTCATACATCTATTCATTAGATTAATGCAAGCAGGAAAAGGGTTTTTTAGCAGAGTACTTTCCCCTAGAAAATATTATGTACATGTGTGTTATGTATCATTGCATGTTTATGAGCATGTTCTAAATTGTGAATTGAATTCCAAACAAAAGTATAGTAGGTTTGTGTCTTGTGATTTTGAATAAAATTTCACGAGAATTTGCAAATATACACCATAATTTCTACATGGTATCAAAACAAGATTTATATTAGAGCAGGAGTTTTGAAGTTATTTCTTAGGAGGTTCAAATTTGCAGTTTAGTGTAGCAGAATCTCTTTAGAGTTCGGATAATGAACTTCAATGGGATGAGACTAGAGTATGCCTTGGAAGGCAACCCGAATTTCATTGCATGGAAGGATCGCATGGAGGCGCTGTTAGAAGGATCAATGGAGGCGCTGTTAGATGACAATGTATTTCTAGAATACATCAAGAGAGATGTTGCAAAACCAATAGAATTTGATGTCCAGAACCTAGCCAAATGGAATAAAGATGTAGCCAAGGTGAGGAGAATAATATTAGAGGGAGTTGGAGACCACATTGTCACAAATATCCATGGGAAGAAACTCCTTATGCAATGTGGAAGGAACTGATAGATCTGTTCCAGAATAGCAATAACCATAGGAAACTACCGCTCAAGGATAAACTTCGAAATATCAAGACGCAGAAGAATGACACTATTTAGTAGTAACTAAGATAGTTCACACAAGTTTGTGATGATCTTGCACAAGTTAGTGTTACTGTTTAAGATGATGACTAGGTAAGCCTAGCCCTTCTAGGCCTTCTTAAGAGCTGGAATAACTACCAAGATTCAGTGAATAGGAGGGAGAAAATACCAAATTGGGGACACTTATGGTGTGATTTGGTACAGGAGGGAATAAAGTGGAATACCAAAGATGGAAATTCATCCAAGGGCGACGATGAAGAAAAAATTGCATTGGTTAGAAAGGGAAAGAGGGGAAAAGGGAAGAAATCTCAAACCAAACTAGGATCTAGCCAAGGGTGAAAGAAGACATATTTGTTGAAAATTAAATGATTCAATTGTCATGAATTTGGGCACTATGCCATGAAGTCTCCACACAAAAAGTCGAGAAAGAAGAACTCAAGAGGAGTAGCATGTGAATCTTTGGCTTCCCAATTCATGCTTGACTTCACCTTTATCGCATGCATGGCCAGCACAATGATGGGGAGTGCCTCGTTCCAAATGTCAGGGTGTGGAGACATTTTTAGTAACCTAGAGGAGAAACATCTCCAAATTCACATTGAGTTGGGGGATGATGGAAGGTGTTGTAGCTAAATCTTGCACCTACAACACAAGTGTAGTAGAAGACAAGGAAGCTCCCTAGAGACAGCCTACGGGTTGATTGTAGACCAGTTCTTAGGAAATCCTAAATAGAGGAGTGTTTGTGATGTTATATGTGAGGGGGTTACAACACTCCAATTGTCACGTAAAAAGGTATGAGTGGCTTGGTTCAATAAGCTTTCAAGGAGGGATATTCAGGCCAACCCATGGATCCAAATGCTGGGGGGTATTTGGGAAATATCAAAGAGAAACGATTTCTCCTTCTAGTGGCTGACATGTGAAAATGAGACAACATAAAATGAAGTTGTATTGATGGTGGAGAGGAGGAAAGTAGGGAGAGAAATAGATGCATAGGGCTGTAACGAACAGAATCCTAGGCAGTAATGTTCCAACAGAAAGGTGAATTCAATGGATAGGGTTGTAAGCAAGACAAAATCTTAAACCATGGTTTTCCAATAAGATGATAGAAATAGAGGAGAGAAGAAGGTTTCAGACCAAACATAACATGGGTATCGTTCTCTGCCAGAGAAGCTAAGATAAATCCATAGATTGAAGAGGAACCAACTGTGTTCATTACACTATTTCAAAGAAAGACAAACACAAGTAGAATGGGATTACCAAGAGGAACTTGTTGCACATTAATCATGTTTGGAATCAACAAGGAAACACCATTTATCCCAAAGGGCCCAATAACCAGTCCATACACTCAGCCATGATATCATAAGTTGTAACATAAGTTGTAGACTAGTCCTGAGTGTACATGTGTTGCATGTACTCATATGATCAACCTCAGGAATCACACAATCAATTTGAGGAATTTCCTAAATAACAGGGGCCTAATTTCTCAAGAAATTGCGTAAGGATATAGGCTCAAATAGAGGCATAAATTTTCTAAGTCTGGGTCAGAGCTTCTCAATGAGTAGAGAGATAGGTTATTCACTTGCAAGTTGTACTCAGTTGAACAAAGAAATTGTAATATGTATTTATTCACCAGATTAATGCAAGCAGGCGAAGGGGTTTTTAGAATATTACTTTCCCCCAGAAAATAATGTGTGCATGTGTGTTATTTCTCATTGCATGTTTGTGATTGATGTTCTAAATTGTGAATTGAATTCCGTAGAGCAGTACAGTAGTTCTTTTTCTTGTGATTTTGATTAAAATTTTATGAGCATTTTCAAATCTACACCATAATTTCTACATGAAGGCATGCAATGCAATATGAGGAAAACAAAAGATTCTTGTAGAATTGCATTTTGAAGAGAACAGACGGCTAAAAGCAGGGAGGAATAAATTGGGTTTTCGTGTTATTTTTTTTCAAGGAAGAATAAAGGAAGAGACCATACTCGACTGCATTAGATGACTTCCTCGATGAGAACTGTAGAAAATATGATATCCTTCTCCAATAATTTCTTGGCAGTTGTCTGGGCAATACCATTGCATACACAATTGCCAAAATATGTTAGAGGCAATGGTGATTTTACTTGACCTCTGAAGTCAATAGGAACTCTAAAATAAGTAGGATTATTCTTAGGTTCTTGTCAAGATTTCACTGCACATCTCCAAAACTATGCGACAACTTCTAAAAAATAGGTTGATGTGCCCAATTGGTCCTTCAAAGATTGAATTGCTTTTTTGTTGAAATGAAAAGTTGAAATTTCTAGATTTGTTTCTTCTTCCAAAAACTTCAGGGTAATATTGTTGTTAGTATTTTCTAGTGAACCATAACTAGTGATTGCATTGATTTCTAAATATTTTATGGGCACTAAATTATCTTGAACAAACCTGAAAATTTGCGCCTCCTCAATCAAATTGGTGACAACTTCTTCAGCCCTAAAAAGAATGTTGGGTATTGCGCGATCTCCATTGTCCCGCTAAAAGGTTGTTCTCATGTGGTGAGGACTCTTGGAAATATGGATTTCTTTGTTACACTCTTCCAAACTACTCATGAAATGCGAAAAGGAATTCATGTATGCAATAACGAGATGAAAATTGGTTCCCATGCAAAATTTTCCTCCCTGGAAACTAGTGACCTGCCATAGCCATCATTACTTTTGAAATCTCCATAGGAAAATGAAAAGAGAGTGAATTTTTCATACCTATATTTAGATAAGTGTGTCATCATATTTTCCATGGTGGGTCTAGACAATTCCCTGAAGAAGTTTTTGTGTTGAAAGTTATCTATTTCTACATCCTCAAATGCCATGTTAGTGCTTGCTTTAACGAACTCTACTCCCTCATTATTGCAATCGATTTCGAGCCGACTCAACTATCCTCCCTTAATATCCAACCAACCTACAAATGGATAGAAATCCACTAGTACTAACAACGTGCTTGTCTTTAGCTTCTCTACCATAGAAGGAAAATCCTTCGCAACAACAAGGTTTGGTATTTTATAGAAAATAAGTATTCCCATGTTATTAGAGGGTATGCTACTAATATCCATGCTAGATAGGAACATGTTATGCTTAGTAGTAGGCATGGATGGTGCAACATTGGAAATACTCGATACCTTTACTTTCATTTGGACTCCTGCCATGGTCGCAGGATACAAACCACCAAAATTTAAAATAAGTGAATAAGTGTAGGCTGGTGAAATTATTGATTGAATATCTCTTATAGATTGGGCCTAATTCAAATATTTACAATAGTTATACTTTAATATATGAATAAATATCATATTCTATAATTAGTGATATTTAAAAATAGATATAATTTATTATGTACTAAATACTTAAGCATACTTATAATTTAATATATATAAAGAGGTGAGATTTCATAAATGATATCTTGTGGGATTTTATGCTAGAAGACAACTGGGTCATAGGTCTTTATCTCTTAATAGATGCAAGAAAAAGTTCCCTTTCAACTCTTTAAATACCTCAACATACTTGCTTTTCTCAACAAGGGAAAGAGTCTTGGATAGCGTGAAAAATTGGGGCTCTTGTTCAGTGGATAAATTAATTAGAATGAAAGGATAATTATATAAGACTAGAAATTTCCCCTAAAGGTGCAAAGGTATATCGAAGGAATAGAATATTGGAATGTCATCTCTCCACAAAAAAGGCTACTACTAAATGCATGCATGCCCATAAGGTCTGCCAAACTCTCCAATCCAAACGAAGGAGTGTATCACACCAAACCATTAGAGGTGTCTACATGTGGGAAGTAAAATCATCAAAGGTTTCCTTATAACATATGATGTCATCAACAAGGATGTTATAATGCATTTTCTCTTAAGCCTTTTGGATGAGCCATAGGTGTCAATGCACCCTCCACTTCCCAACCCTATTCCTTCAAGGATGCAATGAAGACTAGGTCGTTAACATTTCATTAGGATTTGGAAATTTGTGTTAGCACTTTGTGGGTGGTTGAATCAACCAAGACTCCTAACTATGAGATCCTCCTCTACTCCAAGGGTTTTTTTATTTGCAAATTTTAAAACTATGAAGGATCTTCCAAAAGCGTTTGTTGAAGGACCTTAGTTTTTGGGTGAGAGCAAGCCTCTCCTTTCAACCATGGCTCCTAAAATTTGACCAACCTCCATCGTTGTCACAACAACTCTAGTATGTATAAGACTTCCAAATCTTCCTCTTCACTTGTGGTATTTGACATTTAATTGAAGTTAGATTTAATATTTTTAAGACATCCAAACTTGCTATCTTCCTTACAGTTTTAGTGGCCCACCTTTGAGAATCGTTATAGTAAGAAGTAAAGTTAATCATCACACTTGAAAATCGAGGTATTGTTGGGTGATTTATTTCATCTTATGCAACACCATTGACGATATTTCCTCAGGTTCAAAGGTTTCCTTTTTCCCTTTGAAGGAAACTTGGATGAGAGGCTTCTCGTTAGTTTCGTGTGCAATAGAAAATGGCCAGACACAGTTATCACTTTGCACACAAAAAGTTGAAAAACATATCCCAATCAACCATTTGGTATCAAAGGTTATGTTTGTGAGGTTAGTAGCGACTCTATTCTTGGAAGGTTGTCCGATGAGGTGTTCATTGTTTGTGAAGGAAACCATGGGGGGAGTAGTCCAATTCCCCCATTCATTGGCAATGATATCAACTCTATCTTGATGACCATGTTAAATACCCACACAACTGTAAGTGTTTCCTAGATCGATGTAAGTTGTCTTAGCACTGTCAGTATGAGAAGAAGCCATGGATAGAAACAATCGACTAAGTAGGAGAGGAATCAACGAGAACATTTGAAGATTGTTTGAATGACAATGATAATTCCACATTTCAAATTTTAATTCGATGGGGGAAGACAAAAATAAGGCTCTGCGATTAGTTGGGATGAACAATTTCTACCCAACCCAACCCCACAGAGAGTGAAGTTTTGTGGTTTAATATCCCAATAATAAAATGGACTTATAACAATCTTTTTTAATTAAATCTATGAAATTTTTTCCATTTATACATTTAAAAATGTCAAATAATAATATTGTAATTTTTTTTAATATGTTAAAGGTTAATATTATAATAGACTTATAACATTTTTTTTAATTAAATCTATAATTTTGTTTTTCATTTATACATTTAAAAATGTTAAATATTAATATTATAAAATTTATTTTTAATATATTAAATGTTAATATTATAAAATCTAATTAAAGTAGGTATGTGAGGTCACTCAATAAAATGAAAATAATATTTAATTAACCTAAATTAATTAACTTTCCTCTAAAAAATAATCTTTGAAAAGTTAATAAATAATCAATGCAAATATCTAAATAATTATGAATTAAATTTACATTAATGAAATGTCATAAAAAATCTATATAAACTTAAAAGCTAAGTACTATTTAATAATGAGAGAATGGTGTTTAAGGCCTGAGCTTTCTCCACTTAAAATCAAATTGGTGGTTACATGGCTACAAGTTTGCCTCACTTAAATTCAAAAGGAGGAGACTTGGTCATAGGTGACTAAGATAAGCCCCCGTGTTACCGATCACTAACATAGCCAGGGTGAACCAACGTTAGATTGAAAAAGAGAAAACTTAGGGGTAGGCATGCGTGGGTTGCATGCATCCCACATGCCTCCTTTATTAATACCTTAGTTGAGAGTTGTTGCTTGTCATTTACTTTCATTGCGATTCTGATTATTGAGTTGTTCTTGTTTCTTGTTTATTAATTGTGAATGCAAATGCTATGTAGTTCTTGTTTCTTATTTTTTAGTTATGAATACAAATGCTAGGCAGTTCTTGTTTGTTAATTGTGAATGTAAATGTCACGGAGTTAAGGGAGGAGTGGGGAAGAAATGAGTAACGTGAAGGAGGCTCTAGTTGCATACAGAGCCCTCTAAGAGCCTAGAAGAAATCATTTGTTGGCGCTTTTCCAATGTTAACTCAATTTTCAAAAAAATCTTATCTAAGTTTGAAGAAAACCAAGCAGTCTCTTCGACCTCAGAGATCCAAAAAAATCCAACAAAATGCATGGGAAGCAATAAACTTCCTCACTAACATGTGGTACAACCCAAGCTCATTGGTACAACCCAAGCTCATTGACAGAGGTAGCTACAAAATAAGGCTTGATAAAGAACATGGGAAATTGTGCCAATGACATTGAATTACTGTTGAAATTTATTCAAGCTTATGTTTTGAGAAGAAAAATATGTTGTGATGTTGTTAGTGTAATTTTATTATAAGTTTATTTAGATATTTTTAAGTAGTGTTTTTTTCTCATATATATATATATATATATATATTTTCTCTATTCTTGTCATTCCCTTTTTTCTTTCCACTTCGTTCTTTTTCCTCATAATTCAATATTAATAATATTTGAACTAATTTTAGTTTTCCCATTGTATTCAATATTAATTAAATTTATTAACAATAATTATATTAATAATATAACTCTAACCTCTTTTCAAACATTCTTTATTCTATTTCAATTATTTTATTACATTATAATATTAATAAATAAATAAATTTTTTTTTCTCTGTAAAGCTAATTCTATTAAAAGGAAACAAAAATAAAATTACAATGAGGCTGCAGCCTCAGCCGAGAACAGCAGAGTTCCTTCTGAGTATCATAACTGCCCCAAATTTGGGGAAACCAGTTTAACATTACAAAAAACCATGCAGAAGACTGGGAAAACATCGACAAAACCAGAGTGAAGACTTGAGACATTACCATCTGAAGCAGTTGAAAACAAGACAGAATTGCCTACCATGTAAACGAAAGACACAACAACAAAAGACTGGACCAGTCAGCATCAGAACCCTGAGCTGGCGCGCGGGTGTCCACGAGGCATCACATTGGGACATCCTGGTCAGGAGCCTCCTCGATAATGGGGCACGCGTTCCCATACCAGATCTCACCTTCCTTCGCCACGTCGCTTTCCACCCTGCCCCCTGGAGGTTCCCTTGCCTGAAGGGTGCCGCTCGAGCTGCTAGCAATTGCCATCGAAATTGTGGCCCCATGAGAGCTGCCACCTGGTTGCCGAGTGTCGCCTGCATTATCACCTTCCGCATGCTAACCACCACACCTAGCTTCCCTTCTTCCGTCGGGAGCTGCTTAGAGCCACGACTAACATCCATTCTGCGAATGTCCTGAGGTTGCTCTGCAGAGTTTCGCATAGGAGCACTGTGCTGATCTTCTTCTTCTGAGAAAATGATGGTGACATTAGCAGTGATGATGGGCCGGTTCAGGTTGCTCTGGAACCTGAAGTGAGTCGAGTGGGAGGCCAGATTAGGATGCCGAGGGAAGGTCGCAGTGTGAAGCCGGAAATCTCTGTGCTCAGCCATAGATGCCTGCTCACAACCTCTGCCACTGCTAGTGTGAGGAGAATTGGCCTGAGGAGGAGGTGGAGAGGCAGGTGGTGGTGGCGGATCAGAGCTTTGCGCTGTCTGAGAGCGAGCGCTACCACCTCGGTTACCTCCTCTGCGGCTCCTCATGCAGTGACGAACCATAGCAATGTGGTGAGAGAGAAGTTCAGGAGAATTGGGGGCCTGGAAGGAAAGCAAAGAATGCACAGAGGGCTCCTGGATAGGGTTCAAAGGGCAGTGCCTGGAATGGGAGTAATGATACCCATTTCCAAAGTCAATACAACAAAGAAGCCAACATCGTCTTCCTGTAACAGTTCTACTACAGGGGTTTTCGGCTTGGAGTGGGCAAATGCTGAAGGAGGGAGGGCAGACAGAGGGATTGATGGGTGCCATGTGAAATCGCATAGCTTTCGTATCTCGGCCTGAGCGACCATTAAAGGCTTCCTCCAGGCGGACCTGCTCTCACCTTAAGTGAGTCTATTGAGGCCATAACTGAACTTGGGATGGTGCGCTGGCCATCATCTGGCTGGGCCGAACGCCGTCATTCGGTTGGCTCGCCATTAATGTTCTTGAATTCCACTCGCATCTGAGTGCTCTTCTCTTCCCTATTTCATTTCATTCTTCACAATATTCCGGTATTCCATTAATTGGTTTTTAGTGGCCAACGTAGAAAAAGAACCTATATGTAGATCCCTCCCACTTTCCACTCCTATATTAGCCAATAAATTAGCCACTTTATTTCCTTCCCGACATATGTGCTTGAGAATGATTGCTCTGTGAGAAGAGAGCCAGATTTCAATAAGTTCAAGCTGACTTGCCATTCTCTAACTGTTGCTCACTTTACTTGAAGGTGTTCCCTGCATAATTTTGTTGACCATATTTATGAGGATCTGAGAGTCGCCTTCTATAATAAGCGGAAAAAAAGCCATTTTTTTGAGCTAGAAAGAGTCCCTGCCATAGTCCTTCTAATTCAGTCGAGTTATTGGTGTCCTAACCATTTGAACCTAATAAGGTTAGAAGGGGAGCTCCCTTATGATCTCTGAATATTCCTCCAAATCCTGCTTTGCCTGGATTTCCTTTCGAGTCTCCATCAAAGTTTAGTTGGAACATATGACTGAGAGGAGGGAGCCACTTTTCAGGTGTCTTGCTCTTTGCTAGAGTTTTTCCTTGGATTATCAATTCTTGATTCCACTGAAGGTTCCAGTTTGCCCATATATTTTGTTCCTGAGGGAGTGAGGGAAAGTCCTCCTCATGCCAGGTTTGGAGAAGTAAGGTTTCCTTGATATTTTGAAAAATCATGTTCCATAGAGTTTCCAAGGGCGAGGAGTGATCCTTGAAGATTCGTCGATTTCTCTCCTTCCATATTGTCCACATGAGAAAGCCTGGAATAAGCTTCCATAAGAAATTTAAAATCTTGCTTTTAAATGGATTCCAAGCCCAATTGTGAATAGTGGCTATAATGTCTCCTTGGATTCATCCTTCCTTTTGGCATCGAAAACTGACTTTTTCCCAAAGCTTGCATGCAAGCTGACAAGAGTGCATAAGATGCTTAGTGGATTCCTCTTCTTGCTTGCAGTTGGGACACAGGGAGGGCCCATGGTAGTTTCTCTTCCTAAGATTGTCCCATGTGAGGATTTTGTTTTGACATAAAAGCCATAGAAAGGTTGAAACTTTCGGCCAATTAGTTGGGTCCCAGACTTTGTTCCAGAGAGGATCTTTGACAATATGTTCTTTAATAATGATGTTATAAGCCTCCCGAGTAGTGAAGGTACCTTTTTCTTCATAGCCCCATCTAAGAATATCCCTTTCCTCTGAATGTTGTATTTTCCTCTTCGTTAATTCTGTACCAAGAATCTGTCGAGCTTGTTCTGTTCCATGTCTTAAGATGTGATCCACGCTAAGCCATTGCCTATTCCCCTGTGTTGTAGAAGGGTTCCAGAAAAGCTTGACTTTGTCATATGTCTGCATATCCTGCTCCGGAAATTGAAGAGGTAAGATTAGGTCCTTTAACTTGGGTTGCTGCTGCCAAGAATCTTCCCAGAACCGAGCTGTGTTGCCATCCTTAACCTCCTAGAAACTATGCTGCTGAATTAGGATTCTGTGTTGCTTGGCCGCATTCCAGATTAGAGAGCCTGGGCTAACTTCTAATATTCGGATTAGTTCTTCTGTAGGGCGATTATTGGCATATTTTGCAGTCCAGAGGGTGGCCTAGGGGGTGAATGGCGCAGTAAGCCATTTCCACCAAATGCGAGCACCCATGACCTCATTTCTATGATAAGGATCCCGCAATTCAGTTCCACCAACACATTTTGGAAGGCAAACTGTGTCCCATTTGACCAGAGCCCATTTGTGGAGTTGACCTGAATTGCCCCACAAGAAAGAGCGTTGGATATGTTTGATTTCTTTGAGAACCCATTTGGGAGCAGCCAGGATCGAGAAGAGATACAACGGCATTGATTGGAGGACAACTTTAATTAAGACTAGATGACTTGCCATATTGAGGGCTCTGTGAGTCCAGGAGGAGAGGTGAGCCTCCAGTTTTTCTAAATGAATCCTCCAAGATGAGTGCTTCATGGCAGAGTCAGTCATGAGAGCTCCTAGATATTTGGAAGGCAGGACAACAATAAAGAATCCAAGAATGTGGGCTATGGAAGCTTGGGTAATAGCAGGGGTATGAAAAAAGAAAATTTGGGATTTGGCTTTATTTATTCTTGCGCCAGAGGCTTCTGAGAAATCCGTCAGTAACGATTTGAATTGACATGCTTCCTGGACTGAAGGATGACCAAAAAGCATGTTGTCATCCACAAATTGCTGGTGGGTGAAAGCAGGGGTGTTATGAAAGGACAATCCTCTTAGATGCTGGGATTGCTGAGCCTTTTTAATACTGTGGCCAAGACCTTCTACCATAATAACGAAGAGGAAGGGGGAGAGAGGGTCTCCCTGTCTGATTCCTCAGGAGGGATGGAAAGGGGAGGAGGGGAAACCATTGATTAGAACAGAGAAGAAGGAGGAAGATATGAGACTCATTACCCATCTTACCCAGGGGAGAGCGAAACCAAAAGCAATTAGAGTTTTTTGAATATACAACCAGCTTAAGCTATCAAATGCTTTTGAAAGATCTATTTTAAGGAGCATACCTGAATTTTTGGAGTGCTTCAGGGAGTGGATGATTTCATGAGTAAGGATGATGCCATCCGTAATATGCCTGCCTTCCACATATCCAGATTGCTCAGGCGAAATGAGAAGTGGGAGCAACGATTTGAGTCTAGAAGCAATGATTTTGGAGACAATCTTGTAGATTATGTTGCACAAGGCGATAGGCCGATATTTGTCAGGGGTACTGGGTTGAGCTTCCTTAGGAATAAGCGCGATGAATGTGGCATTCATGGCTGGAAGCATCTATCTCAAAGTTCTCGATTCCTCAACTACCTGCCAAACTTCCATTTTATCAGCTCCCAGAAATTGTGGAAAAAATTTGAAGTGAAACCGTCAAGGCCGGGCGCCTTCCCCTCTTTCAATTAACGAACAATGGTTTCCACCTCCTGTAAGTCGATCGGCCTGAGAAGGAGTTGGTTGTGCTCCTCCTTAATGACTTTTGGAATGTTCCTAGTAATTGTTTCTATGGCTTGCAATCTGTCAATTTGTGGCTCTTGATGATCCTGCTTGAAGTAGTTGAGAAGTTT
The DNA here is from genome assembly GCA_031772625.1 of Pinus tabuliformis. Taxonomy (NCBI): domain Eukaryota; kingdom Viridiplantae; phylum Streptophyta; class Pinopsida; order Pinales; family Pinaceae; genus Pinus; species Pinus tabuliformis. The sequence goes on along the minus strand of CM062814.1, from coordinate 160,626,168 downwards.
GTGTTCGATTTCTTCATGTGTTTCCACCTTTACCCCCTGCTCATTTTGAATATGAGTGATGTTGTTATTCATTCTTCGTTGGATAGTAGTTCGGTGAAAAAATTTGTGTTTTTTTATCCGTCCTTAAGCCATCTTATTCTCGATTTTTGCCTCCAGAGCATTTCTTCCTGTTTTGCCCTCTTTGATATCTGAGACTCAAGATACTTTTCTTGTTTTAACAAGTCATCTGATTTGCCTTCTGTAATGATCCTTTGCTGCAGTCGTTTCATATCTTGATCGAGGGCAATTTGAGCCTAGAAAATGTTGCCAAAAGAATAATGGTTCCATTGTTTGATCTTACTCTTGAGGTGTTTAAGCTTCTGCTAAAATTGAAACATTTTTGTACCATTTGGAGGAGAGAAGTTATTCCATTCTGAGTTTATTAGGTTGATTAATAAATAAATATTATTTTATTATATTAGTAATATTTCTTAATAACATTAAAATGAAAATAAATAATAAATTAGTAAATAAATTAATATTATATCTCATTAACTAATTCCTAATTCATAACAACCTTCACATAATGGCTAATTCTGTGCCAAGATGCATCTCTTCTATTTAAACAATTGGGAAGATTGATTTTTTCACCTTCTTCCTGAGGATGAACCATATTAGTTGGTTCGAACCGTCGACCAAAACGTAATGATTTGATTAATCTTAAAGACAATCTCTTTATATTTCAAACTTATTATCATGTTATATTTAAATGCCAGCTAGTTGAGGAGTACTTCATGGGATTTTTTGTAGGTGGTCTAATAATGCCGCACACCTGCCTTCAAATTGTTGAGAATTGTAGCTTGGGATGTACTCTAAACCCTAGGCTTGAGGGTTGTGGAGGAGTTGACACACAAGTGTGGCTTATGGCTTCAAACCCAAGCTTGGGGTTTTGTACCCATCGATGTTGGGACCAAAACCATGAGGAGACTTCCACATGTGATGGATGGAGATGATAGAGGACGTCTAAATGAACTGAACATAACAAAAATCATTGAAATCTGAGTTGTCTACGTGGAGATATTAATTTTTGAAGTTAATATGTGGGTTTGGTCAAGGTCAGCTAGGTGTTTAGAGACCTTGTGACAAGTTGTCAAGCCCACACATTTGACTTGATGGAGCCCTTGTATTTTGTATAAATATAAGGTGGAGGAGAGTCATTTAACACATTAGTGAAGCATATTTCATAGTATACACATCAAGAAAGCGAACTCGAGTGCGGGCAATGCGAGTACAAGAACGTGTGAGTGCAGGGACGTGTGAGTGTAGGAACATGAAAGTGTAGGAATGTGCGAGTGCAGGAACACGAGTATAAGAATGTGCAAGTGCAGGAACACATAAGTGTATGAACGCACAAGTGCAGGAACACAAGTATAGGCAGTGCAGGTGCAGGAAATGCGAGTGAGTGTTGAGCATGTAGCAAACTAAACTAGGGTGACGTAGAAGTTGAGCAGTGCTAGGTATGTATTGTATTGATGTGTTAAGGTTAATGCGAGTGAGGGTTGAGCATGTAGCAAACTAAACTAGGGTGACGGAGAAGCTGAGCAGTGCTAGGTATGTATTGTATTAATGTGTTAAGGTTGAATTGATGCTAGTGGATGATTTCCTAGGAGAGGACAGTTTAGAAGTCTGTTAGAAACCATGTGGAAGGGTTTCCTAGGTGTTGGCTGCCCTAACTAGGAGCAGATGCTACAACAAGTATTCGTTACTCATGAACTGTTGGAGGGCAACGTGAGAGTGGACCAAGTGTGAATGTGGATTGGACATTTATGGTTTGCTAGAGGATAGCGTGGTATTGTCCAAGTTGGAGCCCGATGTGCACCATCCACATGGACTTAGGTGGTTTCTATAGTAGCAGTTGTTGAGCTCATGGGTCTGATTAACCAAAAGCAGATTGTGCAACCCTAGACTTGTGTGTGGATAAGGACTTCTACATTAGATGATGGGAAATCCTCCTATCACATGTTCATTGTGGGAGATGGACATCTTGCAGTGATAGGTGGCAGCCCTCCGTGCCCTATGTTGGTCTTCATCGAAGCAATGCAGGAAGACCATAGTGGGTTGAATTTCCTGAGTAACTGAAAATCAGTAGTGGGCAGATTGAGAGTTGTTCACGAGTGGAGTTGTGAACAACTCGACAAGAGTTTCATGGGTTGTGCCCTTCATGGACTAAAGAAAAACTAGAGAGAAGATTGACAACTGAGGTTCAGTGGTGAGATGGACTTGGAGCATTGATAGAGGTAGGAGCTGCAGATCAGGAGTTGAACGACCAGGAAGGTACATGGTACGATCGAGAGGAGCTGAGAGAGTCGACTACATTAGCCAGATGCTCAGAGTATCTTGTTGAGGGTAGATTAGTTGTCGACGGACTGACACCAAGCCCCAATTTTGTATCTTGTACTAGTGGATGTATGAGGGTCATTATCCTTGGTACGAGAGCCCTAGAATGTTGTATTATATGTTGATTAATATAACGAAGTTGGGTTGAAAATTGTAAAAAGTTGTCTATATTTTGTGCACTAGTAGATTTATTTTTATTTATATTTTGGTGTGAAATGTAGATTCGTTGTGATTCTTGGTTTGGTAGCATCAAAGATGTAGCATCAAAGATTTAAGATTCTATCCCAGACACCAGGGTCGTGGAAAAACAACACAAATGTTGCCAGAAAGTTGTTCAACTTGCTATTCAACTTCAATTGCATGGTAAGCTAGATCTGGTGTAGGAAGCTGAGTAACACTACTATACTAATCCCCTTATCAAAGGTGAATTGCTTTCTGACGAGTCTAGTAGGTGGAGACCTGCCACTACTGCATATTCCTGCTAGTGTATTTCTATTTCTGTTGTTGGTTGTGATCCCACATGGTTGCCTAGCTTCATTGTTAAGCCCACAAATGCGATGTGAGCAAAGAAAGGAATAATTTGTGGTTGGCAGAGAGACTCGAACCCTGTACCAGGAAGGATGACAATGCTCGAGGAGTAAGGTGGAAACATAGCTTGTGCAACATTCTTTCCATGTGTCAAATTTTCACTAGACGGAGGAGGATGAAATTGGAGCACAAGGATTAGCTAGGGTGAAGAGTATTTGCCGAGCTAACTCTATAGAGAGAACACCTTCGGTTGTAATAAGAGTTACGTGATTAATTATTTATATTTTAAGTTTTTATTTCATATATATAAATGATTTAATAAATATAAAAACATTTTATTAATATAATTTTAATTAATTAAATATAATAGACCAATGAAAATATTTATATATTTACCTATCTTAGAATAAGATACACTAATACATTAAATAAAGTAAAAAAAATTTAAACCTTTTTTCTTTTCTTGAATGTGGATTACATCACTCCTTACATCAAAGCTTTTTAAAGGAAGAGTTATTGCCATCGTTATGGAGAATTAAGCTCCATAGTCGGCATCTAGAAAAGTTAGGGCATGAAATAGAAAACACAAAATGAGGATCTGACCTCCGACCTCAAAGTCGAACCCGATTTAATTTTTTTTTGCATAATTTCTTTTTGAAGAGCATAGACAACCGAGAGTGGGGAGCAGGCCTGGAATTTGACGTCCTGTAGAACGTATTTTGCGTTGCAGGACGTATTTGATGGCCGCTGCAAATTCTTCCACGTTAGGTTTGACGTGTCTTGTACCCCTATAACCCGTCATTTTGACGTTTAGTTTGAAATGTAAATCGTATAAAATTACAAGGGCCTTGAAACTATCAGTGGACGTGACGGTGGAATGGTACACAAAAGAGTTCAACTTCGATCTTAAATTGATTTAAATGCTCTGAGTCCTGAACTCCCTGCCATTCCTTCCTTCCTTCCTGCAGTTGGGAGTAACTTCTTCTTATCGAAAGCGACCATCCATGATCTGCCCATTATCCATACGAATGATGATATTGATGACCAGATTTAATTGGGAGCTACCATGGTCCATCGCGATTCGTGAGTATCTACCCTTCAAATTACAATGCGTAACATCGGGTCACTGTTTTGGTTTTTTCAAAGAAATAAGACTTTCAAAAATCAGCCAGATCTAGTTGTTGTTTTGTTTTCAATCAATGATTGGTGTAATATATCAAGATATTAGACATCAAGTGAGTAAAAGTGCAGCTGATAGATTCATTGAAATTATAAGATCATAGGGTGAGTAGGACGAAAATACTGAGGTTGAGCGCATAATCCCAATATTTGCAACACATCTTCAATCCTCCTTTATAATTGTGTATCCAATTGCAAACCCCTCCACATCCATCTCCCGTGGCACTAATAACAACGACCAGTATTTTTTTGATGTATTCATCAATCGCCAAGGTCCCAATGTCAAGAGAACATTGGCCACCGCTATCTACCATCGCTTTACAGAGCATGACTTGGGAGTATTTCTAGACCAACCCCTCCACATCCATTTCCCATGGCACTAATAACGACGACCAGTATTTGTTTGATGTATTCATCAAACGCCAAGGTCTGGATGTCAAGAGAATGTTGGCCACCGCTCCCTACCATCACTTTATAGAGCATGACTTGGGAGTATTTCTAGACTAGAATAGGAAGAGAAGAAAACTCCACAGCTTGAAAGCGCGATTCAAACAACTTCTGTTCATATAGAAATTTTCTCTCCTGGTTATGCGGATTCGCGATGGTGTCTCATTGAACTAGTAATGATGCTGGAGTCCATGTCGAAGTCTAAGTCCGCCATTATCCCCGTATTCTACGGCGTCAAGCCTTCATAGCTTCACCGGACGCAGGGTAAAAATGGAGTGTATGCTCAATATCTCTGCATGCTTGAAGAGAAGAAAACATATGTTGGTCAACCCCAATAAGACTCCAGCATTATAGAAAATGGGGGAATGCTCTCTCGGACGCTGCATAAATAAAAGGTTTTGACGGAGAGACTTATAACCGGTGAGAAACCTACCCTTACTCGTAAATTTATTGGATTGAATATATACGACATTTCTGCTTAGTGAAAGAGGCTAACCTATCACCATTTATGATTGGTTGTAAGTTTATTTTAAATGGAGTGAAAGTGGTGAAGATGAAATTCATATACGTGGTAGAGTTTTTGAAATGTCATCAATAAAACCTCTTTTCTCTGCGAAAAATATTCGACAATAAACAAATATTCTAGAACAATGGAAATTAGCATATAGTGATAACAAGTGAAATTAATAGATTTGTCACAGTTAAAAACAACGGGTGATAGACTAACGAAAGTAAAGTTGGATACTCACAACTTGAAAAATAAAAATGCATAATTGTTGGCTTCAATCTAGTGAATGTCTTTGTTTTGTTTATTGGTGTTTTACTTCTTAAATTTTTTTTCTTTCTTTTAACGTTGGATCTTGAATCTAGGATGTTTTAGGAAAAGAAAAATTCTTATCCTTATAATCGTTGCATTGAAATGGTTATCTCTATAAATGTAGAGCGAAAAACTTGTTTAATACAAATATAACAGAGACACATAGTTGTCTGAATAATGGTTAGAGAAATGGTCATTGTTGGATCTTGAATCTAGGAATTTTTAAGAAAACAAAAATTATTACCCTTATGTTAATAAATGGTTACCTCTATGAATGTAGAGTGCAAAACTTGTATAATACAAATATACCGGAGACACATATTTTCTTGAATAATGTTGAGATAAATGGTCATTTAAATAATGGTTAAGTTAAATTGGTTGTGTATATGCATTTATATTTCTTATAAAATGTGGCAAATAAAATAAATTCTAGCCTTTTATTAATGGAGTTGTCTACGGAGGTGGAGGAATTACCTGGACAACCAAAAGTGGACGGAATCTGGGCAAAACAAATTCAGAAAATCTTGTAGAGGTAGTGTTTCAATCATGTTTTTGATGGTGGAAATAGATTTAGCACCATCAAAAACTTCTAGGACAACTAAAATCATGAAATTTCACAACTTTTACTTGGATTTACAAAATTCCCTGCTAGATTTTTTCAAAATATGACAAGAATTTCCAAAATTTTCATGACAAAAAAGCATAATCGTTAGACTACGACTTTATTAATGCCCCACATCGGTATGTACTAGATTTATGTTAATGTTATTTGTTAGTTATTTAGCCTGATGTGATTTTAAAAAAAGGGTTAATGTTGGTTTTTTTCTATTATGATTTACCAGTATGCTAAATTTCCAAGTTTTTTTTTTTTTTTCCTAGCCATCTTTTTTGGTTAATTTTGGCTTAAATTGGGCAGGGATATCTTGAAATTGTAATTTTCAACTGTAAAATCTAAAAAATATTGAGTGCCTTGGGATTCTTTAGATAATTTTCAACTATAAAAAATATTGAATGTCGTTGGATGCTTTAGAAGACAAATTTCAAATTAAAATACTTGGTCTTAATTTTAAATTTAAAAAGCTGATCTTAATTTTATTTAAAAGGGCACATATTCATCAAACCCTTAAAAATTAATAGTTATAAAAAAAATGTACTTCTATTAACAATGTAAATTAAATAAACACTTCATTAAAAAATGCCAAAACAAAACTGATAAAAGAGTTCGACACTCACAAATTTTTCAAAAACGTAAAACAAAAAACATAAAAACACAGAAACTTCATCAAAATTTTATTTCACAAGCAGAAGGGATTTGAAATTTGCCTCGTGGACTCACAATGTCACGATGATTTTTTCATTTATGAAAGTGCAAATATCTGTCATATTCCTAGAGTACAACAGTACACTGCATTAGTGTAAACGACAATGAAAACGTCATTGCTAAATACGACTCAAAGCTCGTTAACCCATCAGAATCGAAAAAATATGGATTAAAATAATTAAAAAATAATAATTTTATTTTTTAATCTTAAAATTACAAATTCTTGTTTGGTTTTTTTCTAACTAAAAAGTATTTGAAGGTCAATCCATTATCCAATGGATTATATCCTACCAACCAATAGCATGGATTATAAAACATAAATTAGGCTGCATAGCTAGCATTTCCCTGCAGCTTAGTTCAATTATTGAATTTTGAAATGTATGAACTAACTATAGTATTTGAACAAGGGCTATTTTGTAGATATTCTTGCTTCTTTTAAGTATCTTTAAATTAGATGTCCGTGTCACAAATGTTATCAAATGTATTATTATAATAAACATAAATAAACACATGTTATAAACGTTGACTAGGGCCAACCTAATTTTAAATATTAAATTAGTTTGTTTATACGTAAGGCCCTAATAATGTGAAAGTGTTTATGAATACATGGTTTACGATAATATGTACTTTGGTTGATTTGTACATAAACACAATAATATCATTAGATAGTGATAATATTATTATACTCTATTATGCCTGTAGGTATTATGCATTAGGTTTTTGTTTGACCATCTAATTTGGTAAAAAATGTTAAATAACTTTTAATTTTACAAAGTAAAACTTTAACAATTACTTTTTTATTTATTGCAATATTTTTAATCAGCATTTATTTGTTGTAATTTTAAAAATCTTATTATTCCATAATTGTTACTTAATTCGTGATTGCACAATAATAAATAATAACTTATAAGTAAACAGTTAATAACATTTACGATTATTTGTACCTGAACATTAATGGTTTCATTGAAACACTGATTTCAAAAAATTCGATAAGGTTTTTGTATATTTTCAGTAGCTGTTACATCACATTTATTAGGATATCTGTCCTCCTAAATATAAAGGAAACTTGTGGGCTAGGAAACGTGGGCGCATTGTAATTTATTGAACTTCGCCATCGCTTTTCTTGGAGTACATGTCGGCATTAATGCTTATTAGACTCTATGACCAGATGTTGAGAATGGGTATTTATTGAACTTCGCCATCGCTTTTCTTGGAGTATTATTAGACTCTATGACCAGATGTTCAGAATGGGTGCGATAACCTTTATTGAACTTGGCCATCGCTTTTCTTGGAGTACATGTCCGCATTAATGCTTATTAGGCTCTGTGACCTAATGTTCAGAATCCATGTGATAACCTTTTACCTTTTCAAGGATCTAATGTTACACTTGGTTATGATATGTGAGGTCTTACTATAGAAACAAGGTGGGGACTAGTACAATATAAATTATATTAGTGATGGATTACATCTTTCATTTTATAGTGGAAGTTGTACATTAAATTATACAATATTAATTAATAGTGAAGTACATCTTCTATTATAAATTCATTATCCTAAATTGAAAAAATTATCTAACTTATAATTTTATCAAATAATATAATGATTAGCATCATTCTTAAAATATTTAAAATATTAATAAAGTGAAGAGCCATGACGTAAATGATATCAAACAAAACGTCATGTACACGAGCATCATTCACAAGTTCATCATGCTATACTCAAAAGATTATGTAATTTTATAATTTTTACCATTTTGTTAAATATTAATAAAGTTAGGAGTTGGGCCATAAATTATATCAAACAAAGCATCACTTATAGAAGCATCATTCACCAAGAAAATTTTAAAATAATAATTTGTAAATATATTTTTATTCCTGACATTAAATTGTACAATATTAGTAGAGTTCAGGCTTCTGTGATCCATATCAAGTTTACAAAAGATTTTTGGGCAAAGATCACATGAGACATCATTTGATCCACACGATGAACCACACTGGTTGGTTCAAAACCCGTGGACAAATGATGTCTTATGTGATCTTCGCTGAAAAATCTTTTGTAAACTTGGACAATATTAATTAATGGTGAAGTACATATGTCATCATTACATAATAAGAAGTGAAAGAATTAAACCAATAGTATTTTAGATAAATGAATTTAAATATGATTTAAGAATAATAAATTTTAATTTACAATAGTAAATTTTGAAAAATTTTCATAAATTTTTGGACAACTTAAATTTAATGTGAATATCAATTTTTTTTAAATAAGTTATTAGCTTGGTACACCAGGGAATAATAAAAATCATAATAGAAAAGTTTACAACGAATGAGTACCATTGATTGTAATATATAAACAAAAATCATAATAAAAAGGTTTCCCAGGAATGAGTAACATGTGTACGGATACTCTGCATAATTTCTAACAATTTTAGACAAATAATACATGAAAATCATAATAAAGAGGTTTAGGAATAACATGGAGGGGATACTGTCTACATAACTTCTAATAATTTTACATAGACTTACTTAAGTTCAAGCTTTCTTTTAAGGCAAAATTTCTGATCGCTATCTTAGTCAAGGATGTTGCCACTAATTTACATAATAATTTACGTAAGCCTAAACTGATTCACATTATGCCACAAGAGTTTGGATCTTCGTCACTGAACATGGTAAATAAATCATCCTCCTGCTTGGTGTTGGAAAGTGTATTGAAGCTCTGTTTCTTCACAAATCCGGATGGGGCTCTCTTGTCATACGTCTGTGCAGAGAAAGGTTGGGTAATTGAGTTGTACCGAACGTATGGCCACACTTCTGCACGTTTCCCAGTGCTTTTCACCTTATTCAGCACCTTCTTCTCCTCCACGTATCCTGATACAGTAACTTTGTGCATTTTTCTGTCTATATCCACCGTTCTAACTCCTGCTCATCATTTTCATAGTAACAAAAACAAAAGTTTATTATAGCCATAAAAAAACATAGATTAAATTTATATTTTAGCATAATTTTATTGTAGATTTTGGAATATTTTGAAACACAATGGACACTTGTCTTTTAAATTTTTGCAATAACCAGAAATCAGCAATAAAAATAAGAATGACCAACTCGAATGCAAATTTTGAGAATTACCAGCTAAAATTATAAATTTTATTACAACAGTGTTGTAAAATTTAGCATGTTAAAAGGATATTTAGAGTGATAATTTAAAGGGAGTAGATTTTAAGTGAAAAAAATTGTGAGTTTGAATGGGCAAGTGAGACTTATTGGAGTTTCAGATAAAAAAATGTGAGTTAAAATATGGATTCAGGGTTTTCAAAAACTTCCTGACGCTTCCATTATGAAGAGTCCACCCATAAAATTTGTGATTTTAATGAATCTCTGTCAAATTCTAAACAAATTAAATTCGAAAATAAACAGAAAAAATTTCCAAAATGTCACCCTTAAAGACTACTCAAATTTAAAGTAATAAAATACAATCAATATGAAAACAAGTCCATCACCAACTTCGACCTCTGAAATTTTGGTATTTGGATTTTATTCGCAAGAATCTCATCTAAGTTATGTGTACGATAATCCAAATTCAAATCGTATAATGGCAGGTCAACAATATGTTCAAGTTTAGATCTCATCTCGTTCTTGTATGCGCTCTACTGGAAAATTTCTTTCTGAAAAGCTTGGATCCCAATCCCATTAAAAAATCGAGTGATTTCTGTTGAAAAATAGCTCAGGCTAACAGGAATAAGTGTTGTTCTTATTTCTTTTTGAAAAGCTTGGATCCCAATCACATTAAAAAATTGAGTGGTTTCTGTTGAAAAAATAACTGGGCTAATAGGAATAAGTGTTGTTTTTACCTGACATAGAGGAAAGAGCCTTGTTGATTTTGCGTTCACAGCCATCACAGTCTATCTTCACTTTTATTTCCACAGTCTGTACTCATAACCAGCCAGAACTATCACTGTCAAGCTTAAATTTACATACACCACAAATTAACAAAGAAGGGCATAACTGAGAATAATGAATCCAATACCTGAAGTTGCTTCTTCTTTTTTGTTTTTGCAACTCCTTCAAACAGATCTGAAAAATAATCCAAGGCACCCATTGCACTTCCCAAGATTCTAACTAAAAAAAATGTTGTCTAAAGCTAGTGGCTGACTCTGAATGAAGGCAGAAGCAAAGGATATTCTGGACCTCTCTGTGACTTCAAATTATAATAAGAGCCTTGCTGTGACTTCACTGTAAAACCACTCTAGACAGGTTGGAGGACTTTGTAGAGTACAAAGTTTACAATAATATTGAGACAACTCCCAATACTATTTATAAGGAAATCTGCAATAGGGCGGTGAAGTTAGTGAGTCCTGACAAAAAATAAAATGGGTCCCCTGTGGATGTTGTGTAGAAGTTTCCTGCTATTAGCTTAGGGTTTATTTATGTTTATAATTGTTTGCCTGTGCCTTTTTTTCAGGGAGTTTTTTTTTTTTAATTTTTCCTGTCTTCCTGTGTGGGCAAGTCTTTTTCTTACAAGTTTTAAAGTCTAATAGGTGAAGGCCACGACTCCAAACAAAATGAATAGGGGTCCATTGCGGAAATTGAGTGCAAGTTTGCTGCAATTGGCTTGGGATTGGGGCTTTGCACATTTATTATAAATTTGTGTTTGGTTCTTTACAGAATCACCATGATTTTATACTTATAAATTTGGGTTCGGTTCACCAGACACTTATCATGAGTCTAGAATTGCGCTCTCTCGGGACCAGATTCGATTCACCTAGTTGTGACTAGATTTTTTAAGTTATGTGATTACGTACCATAATCTTAAAATATTATGGTAGACAAAATATTAGTTGTAGCAAATTCACAGGTCTTTCAAAAATAATAAAGATAATTTTGAAATGATCATATTAAAAATAAATAATATAAATAGATTGCTTTAATATAGTATGACTTCAAGTCAACATCATCGAAATGTTGACTGGAAATGCATTACATTATTATGAAATTAAGGTGTAAATTGAGCCTAATGCATACATATATAAAACAAAAGTTTATATATATATATATATATATATTTTTTTTTGTATTAGCTTGTCCAACAAGGCACTTAGCCCCCACGGGTTCAAGATTTGAAATGACCACCTAGGGCCTTCAGATATTTAAAAAACCAAATGAATGTATATATAATTTTGTTCGTTCTTTGAAGAAGGCACTTGGACTTACAGATAAAAAGATGAAGTGTATTGAGGCTGCCAGCGAATGCTAAGCTATGACAAGTGGAATAAAGTAGTTAATTGTATGAAGGAACAAGCAAAGGCTGTTAAATATGACAAAAACATATAGATTCTATACCTATGACCAATGACATTATTATTTTTTTTTGACATATATGTGTTTTTTAATGGGCAGATATATAATTATTGATATGATAATGGTATTTATTAGTGAAATAAACTTTTAAAATATACTATTTTAAATTAAGAAATGATATAATGGGTGGAGAGTCATATTTTACAATGTGGAGTTAACACATGTTTTTCTTAAAATAAAGATAAAAATAAAATAAAATAGAAAAACAATATCAATTATACAAAAAAATGAATATGTATGTTTATTTAATTTTAATTAAAAACATTATAACACATAACAATCTTAATCTCGCCCACGGGGCTTTGGATTGACGGTGAATGGGTGCGCTGTTAAGGCACTCCTTGCGATAGGTCACTGGTTCAATTCCCCGTGGGTACTTAGTTTAGTCTTAACCTAGAAAAAAAAACAATCTTAATCTCACTATAGTCACTTAGTTCATAATACATATTGGTTTAAGATGCAAGAACAAGTAGCTAGGTTCATATGAGGATGCATGATTTGTCGTACCAACAAACATAGTAACAGGAAACAAGGTCTATATCATCCCTTACCTATACCCACTCGCCCTTGGGAAAGAAATTTGTTATGAAACCAGCTCACAAAAAGATAGAAAAGCTAGATCAATGACTTCAAAATCAGCGTCTTCAAGGGGGTAACCTCCTTTACATTACACAAATGAACAATTCTTGGATGATACAAATGACTAAACCTCTTTTCTATATATAGGGGTCTAAGGGCTCACAATATAATCAAAGCCGACATAACAATAATAAGATAAGGGCACAACAATAACAATAGTGGGCTTCTATGGGGCACAATAATAACAATATGGGGACAATAGGGCACAACAATAACAATAAGGGCTACAATGACAATAGTAATGGGGGAATCACTAGTATTATAGGGACCTAACAAAATTCCATGGACTTTGTGGGAGGTTTACCGACAACAAAGAATGAATATAACTAATTTTTCATGGTAGTTGAGAGGTTCAACAAGATGTGTGTTCTGGTGCTGTACAAAAAGACCACCAATAAGAAATAAGCAACAACTTTGTTCTTTAGATAAGTCTAGGTGCACTTTGGAATACCCAGGAGCATCATTTCAAACAGGAGCATGAGATCTCTTAGTGCATTTTGAATTACATTATGGGAAAATAAGGGCACAAAGTTGAAGAAGTCTACAACATTCCATCCTTAGATGGATGGGCAAACAAAAGTAGTCAATAGGATTTTGGTGAAACTTTTTAGGTGTTACAATAAGAAGCATTCAAAGACTTGGGATGAAACTATGGTATATATACAACACTCTTATAATAAAGTAGTCCACACTTCTACTGGTAACTCCCCATTTGAAACTTGTTTTGGATATTTGTCACTTTCACCTTTAGATATTGCATATGGGCAACACAAAGGAATAAAGGAGAATCTTACAAGAGATGCCTTGAAGGCTGAAAAAAATTATAAAAAAGATCAAGAAGATCCATTTACATGTATAGGAGACACTGTAGAAGTCATAGGAAAAATATAAGCCCACATATGATCAACATAAAACAAAGAAGTGGTTCAAGGTGGGAGACAAAATATGGTTACAATTGAACATGGAGAGGCTCTAAGGTTCTAGTAAGAAAATCAAGGCTCTACGGTATGGTCCCTTTGAGATATTGGAAAAGGTGGGAGATAATTCCTATAGATTCATTCTACCCCCATACATGCACATTTACTTAGTAATGAATGTAGAGAATATGAAACTCTATGGGTCTTTCATGGTAAATTAGGAAGATGAACAGGTCCTACCTTCTGTACAGGGTTTGGCACCAGATGCTTAGGTAGAGTTGATAGAAGATATAGTTTTGCAAATGAGGTCTAGAACTATAAGACAGGGGCAACATGACCTCTAGTAGATTTGGTTGAAATGGCAACTTTAAGGCAAAGCTAAAATGGCACACCAGAGAGAAGGTTTAGGAAAAAGTTTCCTCACCTCATTTAGTAGATGCTTTTGGGGATCAAAAGCCTCCCAAAATGGGGAGGTGTGATCTAGATTTGATCATTATATTGTTTTTCATCCATCTTGATGCCTATAAAGTGGAAAAAGTGGAGGAATCAACTCACAAGACCATTTTTATTGGCGAGACCTAGTTTGGCAAATTGGTGTTTGAAACCTTTCAGGCATTTTATGGCATCAAATGTTGTTTGTTGGGGGTAAATCTTTGATGCCTTAGTGTAACACCTATTTTTCATAATATACAAATAAATATCTTTCAACGACACAAGAATCACCTCAATCAGAGTTCGTATGAAAACATTATGCCACTCGGAAGTCGACCCTCTTGTTTTGGCCACTATAATTCAAGACGATGCCATGTGAGCCTCCATTATTCATCGAAAATGGGCTAGCGATATGATTATGATGAATAATACTCTAGAAGAGTATATATTGTAACTTTGGTTAAGATTTGAGGTAGTTAAACCTAACTACTAGTAGGATATCAATTTGTGTTATAACTGGGCCACTAGGAGGAAAAGGGGTTCGATTCTTTTCGAGTGCATTTGTTCCATAAATGAGAAAAATAGTCAAGAGGGATAGGGGGAGAGAGCATAAAGATAGTATTTGTGCACTATAGTAGCCCATGGATCACACATCATACTTCTTTACACTTGCAACTATTTTCTCTTCAGAGAAAAAGAGTAAAATGGCCTCACCTTCTAGCTAGGTTTTCTCCCAAAAGAGTTTCCCATGTTATATCTTGCATAAAATTATGATTTTGTGAGTTTTGATTTTAGTATTTTCTATTTTCTGCAAAAAAAAATAAATTCATGCATACATAATAGACAATAATCTACATATCCATGAATATAAAGAGAAATAAAACCCTAATAATGTAGATTTCATATTTTTAAATATAGTTTTATCATATATGTTGTGACAAACTGTCTAGTGGAATATATCCATGGTAGTTTTCATGGAATGTTCTATTCATCGAGCATGTTTGACCTCTTCATATTCCTTTGCGTTATCCATTGACCTTGACATCAATGTTGGACTTCACCTCACCTTGACATCAATTTTGGACTTCACCTGACCTTGACATCAATGACAATTTGAATGTGCAACACCTCATATCTAGTCATCTCCTTTGCATACCCAATGTGATCTATATCCCCCAATTCTTTTCCAAATATAATTTAATGTTGATTTACCTCCTTTAACACATTATCCCAACTATAAACATGATAAATTCACTCTTAGTTACGTTCCCAAACCTATTCCCTCTATGGACATGCTTGATTTAAATGATTACATCATTCCTTTCCTTTCCCCTCAAAAACCACTCCCCTACCCTCTTCCTAACCATCAATGGTTATTAATTTACCTTTGGTAGTTTTAGACCCACCTTCTATCCATCTTCTATAAAAAGGATTCAAACTTCCCCTTTTTACCTAGAGTATTCCCTTTAAATACATTCAATGCTCCATTAAATATATTATCCATCTTCTTCCCACCCATAAATATGAAGAGACTTAGTAGGGGTGTGGTAGTATTCTTCATCTTGCCAAACTTCCTAAATCAAACCTTTGAAAAGTAAACATTTGTCCCTTGATAACATTAGCATTATTTTAAAATCCAAATAATTTATTATGAATATAATTCATAACAAAATAAAATAAATACAAATAATGTAAATGATAAATAATCAAATATTTATTATGTTAATTAGTCATCAAGTTAAGTGAAAAGGCATGTCTAAAAGACATGCCCAATCGTGAAGGGACACCTACCTAGTATATATGCGGGTCCTCGTTGTAACATTCTACATCACTTGTTCAAGTTAAGTGAAAAGGCATGTCTAAAAGACATGCCCAATTGTGAAGGGACACCTGCCTAGTATATATGCAGGTTCTCATTGTAACACTCTACAACACTTGTACATTTATATATATATGATAAATTATTATTACAAATATCTTTTGTGTATTTATATATTCAAGTCAACAAGCTATAAGTTTTTTTGCTTCAATTATCAGAGCCATGCTGCACAATATAACCATGTGAGTCCTTGAACGTTGTTCACCACACAATATGTCATTAAGTTTTCACCCTGAATTCATTGAGAAGTTTCATAAAATTCAAGAAAAACTTTAGCAATGAGAAGAATAATATGCAGAAGTTAAAGCACGTATAAAGGAAATTGATAATAAGGAAGATGGTAGGGACAGTGAAGAAGCAAAACAAGAGGAAGCAAGAGAAAAAGTCTTTTCTCAGATATTGGGTTCTGACATCATAGAGGTTATTAGAGAGAGTTCATTTTGATTATGTGGATGTGTCGCAAAAGGAATGCGAGGATATCCTTAACTCAATGGAGGATGTTGGAAAATTACAATGTACACAGCAAGGAAAGCATGTTAATCATTCAAGTGGACAAGTTGTCTTTGAGTTTTCTGATAATGTTTTTTCACATGAAGATATGATTCCCCAATTGGATGGTACCGGGGATGACCTGACAAGAAATCTTGAATTTACATCCATGGCAAAGGAAAAGAAAGGAAGGAAGGATATAAAGGCCTTTTTAAATGCTTCTGACAATATTTCAGAAGGAGTCTCCTCATCATCTTCTGGAGTTGAGTTGGCTAGAACATGAGCATTATGGGGTTCATTGCCCATAGCTACTAGTAGCAGAATTCAAAAGGAGTCAAAAGTTTTAGGGGAGAAAAATCATTCCCTGAAGTTGGAAAATCCAACTAAAGTAAAGGAGCAGTCTTTAAGGGACTTAAGGAGAAAAAAATGTAGTAGGAGGCTTGAAATATCTGAATCAAAATGTCCTATATCTCCAAAGAAGATGGCTATGGATAGGCAGATCCAGGATGATTTGTTTAATTCAATGTGTGCCATTTGTGATAATGGTGGAGAACTTCTAGGTTGTGAGGGACCTTGCATGAGGGTTTTCCATCCAAGTAGAGAATCTGGCGCTGATTCCAATTGTAAATCACTAGGTTTAACAAAGGCACAAGTGAGGGATATACAAAACTTCTATTGCCTGAACTGTAAGTATAAGCGGCATCAATGCTTTATTGGTGGAAAGTTGGGCTCCTCTAACAAGTCACCAGGAGCAGAGGTATTCAAATGCATTTTTGCAACATGTGGATGCTTCTACCATCCCTAGTGCGTAACAAAGATTATTTCTTCAGAAGATGAGACATAAGACCTTGGGAAAAAAATTGCTAATGGAAAACAATTTACGTGCCCTATTCATTAATGTTTTGTTTGCAAGCATACAAAAAGCAAGGAAGATGAAAATATGCAATTTGCCATTTGTCGACACTGTCCAAGAGCATATCATAAAAATGTTTGCCAAAATCCATTTTCTTTGATGAGACTGATGATGAACCACAACGGGATTGGGATGATCTCATCCCGAATAGGATTTCAATATATTGCAACACAGTTGGTTGCCTAGATCCCAATTGAGAAATTCTCTCGATAACAACTCTTGAGGCTATCAGTCATCTATTAACGTCTTTGGACTAAAATATGTTAAATGTCGAGATTAAGATAGTTGACTCACAAGCGTCTTATAAAAATAGAGTACTAACTTGTGTAACTAAATCAAAAGTAGATCGGGATAACAATAACGTTAACATTGGTGGCATCCATGAAACTTAAACTAGATTCCATGATGCTCGTCCACGCTACAGGTCCTCTTGACGAAGTTTCCATCCTGACACCCCATTGACCATCAACATCTGCAGCATAAATTCTTGACCAATCGATGTATCGATCTGCCGTGTCTTTTTTATCTGGTGTATCAATCCATTGTCGATTCATATTCATTGGGTTCATTTAGTGACATATATTTTTAATTCTAACTTTGTTATCAATTGTGGAGGCCCAAAAAGGACTTCTGCTACAAGAGTTGTTTATGAGCAGGAGAGCAGAACACTCAATGCAACCCCATTTAATGTCAATGATGCAAAAAAATGAGGAGTCAGCAACACTGTATATATTTTGGACTTTGACAATCGAGATTATATAGCAACAACCTCCATGTTGTTGACCCACACAACAGACTCTCCATCGTCCCTTTTTAAATCCCTGCGACTGTGGAAACCTTGTCCGTGTGCTCTTTCATCTTTTTTCGCTTTCGTTGTTCCCCTGGAGCCTTCATGTCTCCTATGGTTTATCCTTCTTGCTCTGGACTCTTTCCAGTCCTTCTCCTTTTTATTTTGTGTCGCTCCTTTTTCCCCGATTGATATTGGTATTTATAACCATAGCGAATATTTATTTACTTATTTTATTATTATTATTATTTATTTATTTATCTATTTTATATTATATATCTATATATATATATATATATATTTATTTATTTATCTATTAACGAATATATATTATTATTATTTATTTATTTGCTTTTTTTTATTATTTATTTTATTTAACTATCATCTTACATTTACCTTATTTATATAAAAGTGAGGTCTCCAATTTAACTAATTCCCATTTAAGTAAAAAAATTTAATTATTAAATTATTCATTTTTTACTAATTAATAATGTAAAACCCCTTCTAATATTATTTCATTTATTATATATTTATATATAGGTATGGTCATTAACTATCTTTCCTTTAAATATTCAATTTGACTTTTTGACTGTCCCTAAGTCATAGCTAGCCGTTGATCTAGATAGCTGTTGGAGGATTCGCTCAGACTATTTATCATGCAAAGCTGGATCTGTTTCTTCAACTTGTCCTGATGATGAGCCACAGTTGCTGGTTCGAAACGCGTCGACAAAGATCTTTCAATATGTGATTTACGCCGAAGCTCTTCTTACAACTGTTATGGATCACAAAAGTTTCAATTCAACAATTAATTAAATTATTTAAAAAAAATGAGGCGAGAGGAAAATGGATTAAGCTCAACGGTACTGCTTACACATGCTCAAAAGAGTAGGAAACATAGAAGAGATTGTCGTCAATTAAGTTTTGAGGACAAATCTTTTCGAAGAGGAAGGCAATGTTATGAATATAATTCATAACAAAATAAAATAAATATAAATAATGTAAATGATAAGTAATCAAATAATGATTATGTTAATTAGTCATCAAGTTAAGTGAAAAGGCATGTTTGAAAGGCATGCCCAATCGTGAAGGGACACCTGCCTAGTATATATGCGGATCCTCATTGTAACATTCTACATC
The DNA here is from genome assembly GCA_031772625.1 of Pinus tabuliformis. NCBI lineage: Eukaryota > Viridiplantae > Streptophyta > Pinopsida > Pinales > Pinaceae > Pinus > Pinus tabuliformis. The sequence goes on along the minus strand of CM062814.1, from coordinate 160,606,953 downwards.
ACTTGTTCAAGTTAAGCGAAAATGCATGTCTAAAAGACATGCCCAATCATGAAGGGACACCTGCCTAGTATATATGTGGGTCCTCATTGTAACTTACTACTACATCACTTGTATATGTATATATATATATATATATATATATATATATATATATATATATATATATATATATATATATATATCGAGAGAGAGAGAGAGAGAGAGAGAGAGAGAGAGAGAGTAAATTATTATTACAAATACCTTTTGTGTATTTTTACGTTAAATGCAACAAGCTATAAGTTTTGTTGCTTCATAATCCCAATAAAATTATTTTAAAAGTCGATAAAGGAAACATTATGGTAGTCATAAATACTTTTGACTACAAATCTAAACTCCAGTACCTTCTTTCATCTTCTTTTTATAAAGCTCTTTTTGGGACCCTGATTAATGTCACAACTAGCTTAATCACTAAAGCCATCAAATATTCTTCTTTGGACCTTTTTCTTTGAAAAATGTTTTATTACTAATAACCCTTAAATCTTAAGAATCTATAGGAAACCCAAAATTCATAACAAGACATCTTTCATAGGCCTACACTGAGTTCTATAAGAACACTCAATTATTCTCTAAATCACTTTCTTTTTTATAAGCTCCAATAGTTTATTGGAAAATATCCCTTATTTATTAAAGACTCTTTTGATTTTACTCAAACAATTTGACGTCTTCACCTTGATGAACCTGACATCATGGTTAATTTCGATGTTGTCTCCTTATTCACAAAAAATCATATTCCCAAAACTCTTTACCTTATTCTTAAATTGCTCAAGACCCTAAAAACCTTTATCTTATTGAATTTTTCTTTACCTCCACTTTCTTCACCTTTAAAGGAATACACTATAAACAAATAGAAGGTACAAACATGGCTCATATTTATCCCCAATGGTTGCTAATATTTTTATCAAAAATTTTGATGCTTTAGTGTTAAACAACTCTCATTCAAAGCCAAAATGTTGGTTTCAATTTGTTGATGATATGTTGATTGTTTGGTCTTAGGTATTTCCCATGTTGAACTATTTCTTCAACCATCTTAATAGCATTCCTGCACCTCTCTACATCCAATATACTATGAAAATACAAAATGATAACTCTCTTCCCTTTCTGGATGTTCTCATCTCCCATCAACTTATGGAAATCCTTAGCCACCAAGTCCATAAAAAAAATACTCACTTTCACATATACCCTCATGTCCATTCTTATCATAATTGAACCCAAAAATCTAACATTCTTAAAATGATGGTAATGTGAGCCATTCAAATCTTTCCCCCGTCACTTTCACAAAGAGAATCACCCCTTGCTAAGGGGATTGTTGTTAATGGTTACTCAATCACTCAAACCAATAAATATTTTTGCTCAGTCCTCTGTTCTAAATACAAAAACTCTCCTCCTCCAACTCTTATTTCTATTCCCTATATTAAAGGTATTACTGATAATATTTCTAATATCCTAGCTAAATAGAATATAAAAACTCTTTTTAAACCCCATAAAACCCTTAAACAATTATTTAGAATTGCTAAGGATAAATTTGATACTATGCTTGGCTAAAGAGTTTTTCAAGTCCCATGTTTACGTGGAAAATCAGTATATTGGCTAAACTGAAATATATTTTAAAACCCATATCAAGGAGCATATAACTAACATATCAAGATAACAAGAGGACATGGGGGTGGGGGAATGTTGTATTAATGTGTTAGGTGAGATTTTGTAGTGAAGTCTTAGATCAAAATATATTAATAACCATTATATTAACACAATAGATGATATGTTGTAGTGAAGCCTTAGATCAAAAAATAATAACGACCAACGTAGTTCCATCTTAATCTTGAATATAGAAAGCACCAAGAGGGATCAAATCTGTTGAGGTGAAAACCTCTTTTAGAGTCCAAAACATGAACACATGTTTTTCACCTCGTGTGATTTTATCCCTCTCAATGCTTGATAGATATGGGTTTAAGATGGATCTACTTGATTCTTATATGCATGTGTACAATGAATGGAGCCCATGCTAAGCATAAAATAAAATGTTTCAACCATAAGAAATATATTTTCAATTGATTTATATAAAGTGCATAGTTGAAATTAAAATATTTTAGTTAACATGAACATTGAAATTTGCTATTTATGATCAACTTTAAAATATTTTCTCTACTTTTTCTCTATATAAAAATAAGTTGATATTGAATTATATTATTTAAGATGGATATTCAAAAGCTATGGCTGGGATGAAAATGACACAGATGTGTAATTGTTTGTTTCCATACTCAATAGGTTAAGCACAGAAGGAATTACTCATCACTCTCATCGTGAAGTGGGTATGACACATTCAATTGATAATGGCGTTAATTTAAACTATTAATAAATATTTATATTTATTTCTATTTTTTTACTATGGTTGATATTGCTTTTTTATTTAGAGAGTATTTTATTTTTATTTTAAAAAGGGATACTTGTGATCACATAAGAAAATACACTTCTCCCTTTGTACTGCTAAAAAAAGAATAATATCAAATCAATTGAAAAGGTAATAAGATGTAAAATGTAAACAATTTCTTTGGGAAAAAATTCATAATAATTACAAACAATTTCTTTAGTAAAAAATTCATAATAATTAGAAACAATTTCTCCAGGAAAAAATTCATAATATGCATATCATATTAAAAGAAAATTGAATAATGATTATTCATATTCACAACCATGATATTTCAGACCTTCATATTTAAATTTAATTAATAAACATATAACAAGTAAATACTTATAATAAACTCTTTATATATACAAAATTAATGATATGCATATCAAATTTAAAAATTAAATTAGGACTTTGTATAATATATGTCAAAGAAAAATGTCAAGAGCATATGTATATAATTTTATGTATTATCAAGGTTGTAATAAAATAAAAAATAAAAATATTTCTATATACAGATATGTGAAATTTATATACAATATAAATAGTATTATTAAAAATTAGCATATATACATCTTAACTGAGGAGTACTAAGGGGATTTAAATCTCTTGAGATATAAACTCTAACCTTTTCTTATATTTTGCACTCAAAATGAGGTTTTCATATGGTTGGTAATGAAAAAGATTGTTAAATAGACCTGTAAGGAAATTACTTTTAAATTTTTTAGACTATCATCCTTGTTGCTTTGAGCTTCCTAGGATGTGCTATAATAAACACGGGTAATTTATTTATTATTTGACATGAAAGTGAGATGTATCATTTCAAAAACAAAACAAAAAATCAATATTAATCATAAATAAATATTCACCTTAAGTAGAATAATTTAATGTCAATGTTATCTCTATATCTTTCCTTTATGCTAAAGAGGTGGAGTTTAATAGTTCTATATTTTTTTTAAAAATAGAAATGATAATATTTTATATAAAATTTGCACCTAGTTGTGAAAAGTAGCTAGGAGGTAAGTTACATGAACACCTCTCATAGCTCAATTTCCTGAAAATTTGAGATTGAGCATATTGATTCAATCTAAATCCTCAATCATGAACTGCACAATACAAAAAAATGTTCCGCTTCTAACTAAAAGTTTCCAAAATACCCCTAAGATCCAAATATATTTGCATCCCATTCTAATCTAACTGTCACTTCAATTTTGAATGGATTCTAATTTTTCTTGGTGAGAGATATTTCACCTTCTTTCAAAATTGTGTCAATCCCAAGTTATCTAATGAATCTAGATGGTCACCCATCTAAAGATGATCTCTACTAGCATCATCATCCTTTTATCCCCTTAATGACTCCTCCTCATCTGCTTGATATTCCCAGGAAGTGATCCGGATTTAAACAGGAACGCAACAAATTATAGATATAAGCATAAATACAAATATGGAGTAGAAATAACACTTCATTTCATTAATATCAAATACTGAAATATGCTTACAAACAGAATGGAAATAAGACTAGCTCGGGCGATGATAGTTTATCTCCAAGAAGAGATGTGGTGGCTACATGCCTCTAAAATACGTTATAATGAGGCTCAAGGGCCTTTTTATTATTGAACAATAAGAGAAAACCCTAAACAACCAAAACCCTAACCCGAGGAGATGTAACACCAAGAGTTTATGGGCCCCGTTGGGGTGAGTTAGATAGCCAACTTCCCGGGGTCGCGACTTGGTAATATTATCTCCGTTTGACATGCATGATAACCCGTTGGAAATATCTCTTTGAGGAATACGACGGAAATGACAATTTTAGAGAAAAAATCGCTGGTGGTAGATTGCCAAAAAAATGTCGTTTAGGGCGTCAAAATGGCTCCAGAAGTTTAGGACCCGAAAAACTGTTAAAAATAGTAAACTGTGCTACAATTAAGGAAATTGAAAAACTAAAAGAAACAATGGTGGGGGTCCAAGTGGAATTGGCAGGTGGCCACCAATATCCACCTGGATCATTCCTCCCACCTTAGGAAGCAATGGTCCCCATTGCATTGAGTTCCTCCACGAGATGAGGAAACTTCTGCTGAACTTGGTCCTTGGTGAGCAACTTGCCCTGGTGAAGAAGTTGGCCTACTTTGACAACTCAATACGGCTGGATCTTCTGCTGGCAAGTGTTCTTGATCCGCATTTCCATGATCCGATCAGTTGTGACTTGCTCCATGCAATCTGGATTTAACTCTGTAGGTGTGAGTTGTTCTGCAATGTCTGATGTGTCCAGCAAAGGTGGGAAGTATGGTTGAAGGCGGTCCACATTGAACACTAGGTGTAGGCCAAGGAATGGGGGAATGCTGAGCTCAAATGCATTGTTTCCCATATCCTTGGTGATGGTGTAAGGTCCATATCGGAGTGGTCTGAGTTTATTATAGGCTCCGATAAGGCGTTCCTTCTGCAAATGAAACCATACTTTGTCGCCCACCCGAAACTTGTGTGGCACGTGACGTTGGTCATGCCATTGATTGTACTTTGCATTTGATTTCTCCAGAATGTCATGGACCTGCTGGGGGATATGTTGGAGGTGCTCAATGAAGCAGTTTTCCTTATCGGCTTCCAACTAGACATGAGTCGAATCTGCTTGAGTAGCTGCAAATGGTATGGCCACATCAATGGGGCATAGTGGCTAGAATCCCAAGCCCACCTAAAAAGGGCTATGCCCAGTTGAATTGTGGAGAGACTAGTTATAGCTGTGCTGGACATAGGGAAGGCTCTCATCCCATGTGCGTGGATGCTTTGAGTTGTACATGTGCAGAATGTGTATGATCATCCTGTTGACGACCTCTATCTGGCCATCAGTCTAAGGATGGAAAGTTGTGGACTTAGTGAGCTTGGTGTCCAACATCGACTAGAGACTGGACCAAAATGTATTGAGGAACCTGCTATCTTGATCTGAGATGATAGACTATGAGATCCCAAAGTGTACCCACACTCATTCAAAGAAGAGTTTAGTGGTGGTTTCTGCTATTATATTCTTCTTGCAGGCCGCCAGAATGACCATCTTTGAGAATTTGTCGATGACCACAAAAACACAGTCATTGCCATGCTTAGTAGAAGGAAGGTCCGACATGTAATCCATGGGGATTGATCCCCAAGGTCGACTAGGGGTAGGTAGCGAAGTATAGAGGACTTGTTTCTTGATGGTTGGTTTGGAAATGGTGCAAGCAGTGTAGGATTTGATGTACTTACCAACATCCTGTCAAAGATTCAGCCAGTAGAAATACTTCTGCATTACTGACATTGTTTTCTCGAACCCAAAATGCCTAGCGGCCCAACTGTAGTGCGCTTCCCAAATCATCTTGGCTCGCTCGCTTGAAGGAACACAAAGGTGTCCCAGGTGGCATGGTAGGGCATCCTGGAGGTGAAAATCTGCAACTTGTTAACCCTCCAAGGGCCTCTAGTATGTGTGGCCGAACTCTGGGTCGCTTTTGTAGAGAAGTGGCCAATTAGAAGTCTCATGCCCACAAGAGTTTAGCACGGTGGTTAATTCCATGATCGGTGGTCAGCTGAGGTAGTTTGCAACATTATTGGTGTTACCCTTCTTATACTTAATATTCAAATGGAACTGCTACAGGTATGTGGACCACTTTTGATGGCGATCGTTCTGCAACTTCCCTTGCGTCTGTATGAACTGGAGGGGTCAGTGGTTTGTGTGGATGATCGTTTCCTTCCCCAAAATGTAATGCTTCCATTGTTGGAAAGCCTGCATAATGGAATACATCTCTTTTTCTTAAGTGGGATACTTTCAGACTGTGTCTGAAAGTGTCTCACTGTGATATGCCACTGGATGCTCCTGTTGAGTAAGGACTACCCCAATAGCATAGTCAGAGGAATCTGCCTTGATCTCAAATGGTTGTTGCAAGTCTAGTAAAGTGAGCACTAGTGCAGAGCAGAGGTGATGTTTCAACTCTGTGAATGCCTTCTATTGAGATTCAGACCAAAAGAATTTTAATTTTTCTCCTCCCTTGGTGACTTGACTCAAGGGCCAAGTGATATGAGAGAATCCCAACACAAACCTACATTCGAAATTGGCAAGACCTAGAAAGCTACGGAGCTTTGTCAGAGTGGTTGGGGCTGGTCAATCCCGAATGACTTGGATCTTGGCTGGATCCACATGCACCCCTCATTCATCAATAATGTATCCCAAATATTGAACCTGGGTCATGCCAAAAGTGCATTTCTCCAAATTGGCACACAACTTGTGTTGTCGCAGTGTTTGGAGAACCTGTCCGAGTTGGTGGACGTGCTCTTCCCAACTCTGGCTGAATATTAGGATGTCATCCAAGTATACCACTACAAATGAGTTGGTGAATGGCCACAATATGTCATCCATCAGCCTCATGAAGGTTGTAGGAGCATTCGTCAACCCAAAAGTCATAACCTACCATTAAAAAGGACCTCCTTGGCTTTGAAGGCAGTCTTCCACAAATCAAAGGGTTTGATTAGTACCTGGTGATAGCTAGACTTTAAGTCGATCTTGCTGAAATATTTTCCCCCCTTTAGTTGGTCCAGAAGGTCATCAATCCATGGGATCGGGTACCTATTTTAGACAGTGATCTTGTTCAGCGCCCGATAGTTAATACAAAGTCTCCAAGTCCCATCCTTCTTCTGTATCAACACGATCAGGCTCCCACAGGTGATGAACTCGGATGGATGTGACCTTTCTGCAACAACTCCTGAATCTACCTCTTGATCTCATCACTCTCCAGAACGTAGCATCGATAGATTGGTCCATTGGGCAGTGGTGCACTTGGGGTTAGATCGATGGAGTGCTTGACCTAACAATGCATAGGCAACCCTGTGGGGGAGGCGAAGATGTCATCGTACTCCTCACGACCTTGTCCATCTGTTGTTGACATGAGGAGGGGCCTCGTCTGGAGGTCGTGGCCACCGTCTTCTTCTTTCCCTGAGGGCGTATCATCAGGAAAACAAATTTCCCAGTTTTGGAAATGAGCTTACTGCATTGTTTTGCAGTGACCAAAAAGATGGTGATAGGCGATGCTACCTTCGGTATCTTGTACAACTTATTTCCCAAAGTAATAATAACAACACGAGGTCTTGAATCATACACAGCATTTCGCTTCCATAAGTATGGTTGGCCTAATAATACATCACAAACATCAAGGGGAGCATTGTTGGCTCATGCGAAGATCTCGTCCTTGGTGAAGCCACCAGATGGTGTACAATTGTGGATGTGCTATGGTCGGTAAGCCCAGCCACTTCACGACCTATGCCAAAATGAGGTTCTTTTGGCTCCCGCTGTCGAAAATTAACTGTAGCGGGGAACCCTTTACCCACATCTAGGAGTGGAAGAGGCACTCCTCCTCCTCTGGATCTTCGGGTTCCTCCTTCTAGATATTCATGGTGGCATCGGTGGCATTGGGCTTTTCATCGATAATATGCTTCCCTTTTTCATTCCCCTTTTCAGGTTCTGACTCAAAATCATAACATGCATCTAATTTCGAAGCCTTTAGCTCGGCCACCAGTGACTACTTGGCTCGACGCTCACTTGTGTTGTGAGTGGAGCTCTTATGGAACTCACACCACTTTCCCGTGTCCTTCTTTGGCTTTGTGGCATTGTTCTTTTCTTGCGGCTTTGGTGGGTTGTGCTAGGCCGTCCCGCCTTGACTTTGTCCTTTTTTCTACGGTTTGAGGGCACCTTTCCCTTGCTTCGAATTCGCAGATCCAAATTCACGCTTCTTCTGTTTAAACTTTTGCTCGATCTTGACCGCATATCAGTATGTCGTGCCGAGCAAGGAGATGTCCAAGAATTCCATCTCATGCTGGATGTACCTGTGCAGGCAGTCGAGGTACTTGAGAACCAAATGCTTCTCAGAATCCTTGATACCCAACTTCATGCGAAGGGTATGAAAAACATTGGTAAACTTTGACACATCTTTCTCCCTTCCATGTCGCAGAATTGTCCACTTTATGTATTTATCCTCATAGCTCCTGATAGGGTAATACTTCTCCTTGATGGCATCCTATAATTAGTTCCAAATGGGTGCGGCTGAAAACAGTGAGTTCATACTTTCATCCTTCTACTCACAGTAGGTTTCCCACCATTCCTTGACGTGGGGGGCTACTTAGAGAAGTGCAAAGGTGATTTTTTCCCGACTGGAAAAATGATGAATGGAAAAATATCCTTCTAGTAGATTTAACCATTTATCTACAGCGTCTGCATCTATCTGACCCTCAAATATGGGAATGTCAAAGTTAACTTGTACCTTAAATGGTGTGGCACTTCCAGAGTAGCTGCCAGAAGTAGATGCGTCAACCCTGGGTAGTCACTGAAGGATCTGGGAAAAGTTGTCCATCATTGCGTTCCTTTGTCGCTCGAGGGCTTCCTCGAACAAGATTTTGATAGGATCTCCTGCCCCCTCGTCTTTATTTTCATCCACCATGGGAGGTCGTTGGGATTTGCAAGGCTCGACTTGCAAAGGTTCGACCAGTTCAAGCCCTAATTCCTTATATCCCGACCTCGTTGGGGACATGCAAAGAAAAACATAGAAAGAGAAGACCCCTCTGATACCACTGATCTAGATTTAAACAGGAATGCAACAAATTATAGATATAACCATAAATACAAAGACGTAGTATAAATAACACTTCATTTCATTAATATCAAATACTGAAATATGCTTACAAACATAATGTAAATAAGACTAGCTCGGGCAATGGTAGCTTATCTTTGAGAAGAGATGTGGCAGCTACATGCCTCCGAATTGCGTTACAATGAGGCTCAAGGGCCTTTTTATTATGGAACAATAAGAGCAAACCCTAAACAACCAAAACCATAACTCGAGGAGATGTAAGACCAAGAGTTTATGGGCCCCGTTGGGGTGAACTAGACAACCATCTTCCCGGGGTCGCGACTTGGTCATATTATATCCATTTGACGCGCATAATAACCCATTGGAAAGATCTCTCTGAGGACTACGACAAAAAAGAATATGTAAGACAAGAAATCGCTAGTAGTAGATTGCCAAAAAAACGTCGTTTAGGGCCTCAAAATGGCTCCGGAAGTTTAGGACCCAAAAAACTACTAAAAATAGTAAATTGTGCTACAATTAAGGAAACTAAAAAACTGAAAGAAATAATGGTGGGGGTCCAAGTGGAATTGGTGGGTGGCCACCAATATCCACATGGACCAAAAAGTTACTTGTACAATCTTATTTTCTGAAGAAATATAGGAGGAGGAATTGTTCTTAAGGCTCTGTTGAGAAGGTTTGTCTATTGAAGTTGGGTTCAGTGTATTATTTATGACTCCTGCCGAGTCAGATTCTTTATAACGTTCTTTAATTTTAGTCTGCGTTCTTGTTGTCTGTCATGTTGGGACTGATGTTGATCCATTTTTTTCTAATCCTATTATATTGGATATTGTGAAGATAATTTATTTGCTCCATATTACTATTGATTTTTGTCTTCTTGATTGTGCTTTGTCGCTTTTTATTGGGCTCTCCAACTGCTACATCAGTTACTTTTATTACTATTTTTTTAACTACTTTTTGTAATAACTTTCTAAATTCTACTTTAAGAAAGAAAACTATTAATTTTACAAATTTTGGTCGGTTAGCCCACCACAGGGTGGTTTTCAAGCTAACCCTTGTTCTTTGCTCCTCAGACATGTTTCACCAGGAGCACACCATTTCTCTTAGGAGGCATACTTTTTGAGTCAATCATTGTTGACAAGTGACTTGAACAGATGCCCTTCTAACGTCTTCAACTGAACTACTCCTGAAGGTTGTATGTATTCCATCATGAAGGGTCTTAGCTATGTAATTTCTAATTTTCTAGGTTTTCCTTTCACTCGGTTGTCATATAGCAGAAATAAATCACCGACTTTAAAATTCATTGTTTGCAAATTTCTATCATGCCAAATGTTTTGCTAATATTTGCTAATTTGATGGTGTTAGAGTGCATGTAGTCGATCTTCTTCAAGTTGTTGTAATTGTTGGAGTCGTTCCTTCTGCAAATTTTTTATTATACTTAAGTATGGTCGAGACACTTACTGAATTTGATGGAATGGAATGACTGCTTCCTGTCCATAGATTTTTTTGAAGGGTGTCGATCTCGTCGATTGTTTATATGCTGTGAGGTAAGCCAATAGGATGACTAGTATTTTATCATCCCAGTCATCTCTATTGAGGTTGCAAAATTTTATTAAGCCCTTTTGCAATGTTTTATGAAAATATTCAACAACTCCATTTACTTTTGGGTGATATGTGTTTGGCATTGGATAATCCAACACTCAACATGTGTTTCATGACATGGCATAACCACCTCTCGTGGATCTGTTAAATATGGTGATGTGTCAGTTTACGAACACCTGCGGGTTTTGGTGTAATAGAAATCATGATTCCAACAAGTGGTATTGGAGCCAAAGGTCTCGAGTTCGAATCCCAACTGGCTCGCACTGGGGGGGATATTTTTGGCCATTGGATATTCCAATGCTCCCCATGTGTTTTGAGACATGTCTTAACCGTCTCTCGTGGATTTTTTAACTCTTGAAATGTGTCCATTTACTAACACCTGTGGATCTCAGTGTAATGGAAGTCGTGATTCCAACAAGAGAAACAATCCTCAAACAATATACTATGTGTAGCATATTATGTACATTTGAGAGGCAAGCACTATAGGAACCATCAATTTGTAAGATAAAACAATGTAGCTTTAATACCATTAACCTATCATCAAGTATGAAACATAAGATTTTCCATAGAGATCTGCTATCCACTCATCCTCTTGACCTCATCAAGGTCAACTTGTTCTTTCCCTTAGTAAGAAGAGCCTCAATCCATGTTCATCAAGGGCATAATTAACATGTGTGAGAACCAATCATATCATCATAAAGTAGAATAATTCCTTATCATCATCAATAAGGTTTCCATCAAAGGACAACTCATCAAGTATGTTTCCATCAAGGACAAAACATTAGTCATGATGCCAACAATCTCCCCATTTGGACTTGATGGCAACCACTTTAGTGTTTGGTCACCACTACCTGTAGATACCTATAAGACACATCAATCTAATCACCTATATTTTCAAACACAAAGTTACTCTGCCCCTTTGACATCAGGGGAAAAGGGTTGACCAATGCTTGAATGAAGGCTTCTATCCCTTTTTTGATATGAATGTTGTAAGTCTAATCTGAATTGACCATTCTTCCCCTGAGCACATGCTGAATTTTCTGAAGATATACAAAGAAGTACATGACTCTGTGACCATTCCTATCACCAAGGACTCAAACATACATTAGTCACCCAATCACAACGGGGTTACAAATTACATCATATGCCCAAAAAGACATGACCACAATAATCCATACATGATTGCATCATAGGTCTTTAGATGAACTTTACGTCAAATGACATATATGACATGTATAACCAAGACCAAAGACCTCTATAGTGAGATAAAAAGACGAAGATAGTCTTGAAGACGAAGATACTACGTAGGATCTACATCATAAGCATTTGTTAGCATCAACCTGCACATTTTCATGTTCTTCAAATTCTTGAAGTAGTTCTTCATTTCGCTTATCTGATTTTTCAAGATCTGCTCTTAGACAGATGATATCAGCTTCAATACCTTCAAAATATTGTTTAGATTCCACAGTAGCATATATAGATTAAATATGATCCTTGTTATCTATGCCTGTAACTTATCTTTAAGATTATCAATCTTTTTCAGAGCAAGATCAAGTTTTGTTCTAAGATCAAAAATCTCTTCTAACCTGTCTTCTTCTGAATCAACAACTCCATTTGACATAACAAAGGTTGACACATTATTAAGGATAGGATTACCTGGTAGTTCCCTTGATGAGGAATCTTCCTTTGGGACTTCTTCATGGATTGCTTGTAGCTTATCCCACACTTTCTTTATAGTCGTATAATGCATAACCTTAATTAATGTTGAATCAGGTATGCTACAAAATATGTCACTCAAAGCCTTATTGTTCTTTTGTACTTCCTTGTCTAATATAATGAACCTTGAGGTTTAGCATCTAGTCTGAAATGGCTACATTGCTTTATCGCTTGATGTCCTTCAGAAGAAGCTTGATTTCTTGAAGTCCTTCAGAAGAAGCTTGATTGCTTGAAGGAAGATTCATCAAAATGAGTAGTCAAGAAGGAGTATTTTCTATCAGGCCACTATTATTTAATGGAACTAACTTTGTCTTTTCGAAAGTTAGGATGAGAGCATACTTGCAGGCACTGGGAGCTAATGTATGGGAAATCGTTGAATGTGGATATCAATATCCAACTTCCATTCCACAGATACTCTAGGAAAGAAATAATATGAAAGCAATGCAAAGGTTGTAAATTCCATCTTGGGAAGTCTAGTCGAGTCCGAGTTTTTGAAGGTAATGCAGTTGAACACAACAAAGGGAATGTGGGATAAGATTATCCAAAGTTATGAAGGAGAAACCAAGGAAAAAAGTGCTAAACTCCAAACATTCAGAATATAAGATGAGACACTGCAAATGCATGATGATGAAAGCATTGCGACATTTTTTCTTAGAGTGGATGAGATTGTTAATTCCATGAAAAATCTTGGTGTAGAAATAAAAGATGCTATTGTTGTTAAAAATATTTTGAGATCATTAACTCCAAAGTTCGATTCCAAAGTCTCCTCTATTGAAGAAATGTAGGATCTGAAAAGTCTCACACTTGATCAACTCCATGGAATATTGACAACATTTGAGATGAGGAAAGGTGGTCCTTCAGACATGAGAGAAGAAACCTTCAAAGCTACTGCAAAAGGAAAAGAAAATGAAGAATCAGGTTATGTATTAGAAGAAGAAGAGACAAACTTTGTAAAGAAACTCCAAGTGGGTATTGGAAGATTCAAAGGTAAGATTACCTTCAAATGTTTTGCTTGTGGTAGAGTTGGTCATTATGTTGCTAAGTGTCCCTATAGAGAAAATCATGAGAAAGGGAAAGAATTTGCAAAAATAAATAGGAGAAGGTTTGAAAACAAGAGAAGTTTTTATACACATGAAGATAGTGATGGTCTTTCAAATGGTGAAGAAGGTGAGTCTGATCAAGAATGTCAATTACTTATGGAATTTGAAGATAGAAGTAGTAATGAGTTTAATGGCCTAGAAGAAAAGGATATTTTTATTGAAAACTTTGACAGGGATATATCAGATGCAGTGACAGTTACAGATGTCAGCAAATATTCAAGTTTGGGAGCAACCCGCTTTCTATTAATCAAGAATGAAGAAGACGGTAACAAAGAATTATCAAGTATGGGCTTTTTTTCTAACTGTAGTCCATTTCCTTGTCTATGAAAAAATGATAGTGATGATGACAGTGAAACAACTGAACTTGCACTCATGGGCTATTATTGATTTCTCTTATCTAAAACTAAGTATGCACCTGGGAATTTGATGATGGATCAGATCCAATAGATTTGAGATAAAAATGTTGATTATGGGTTGAGTTGATCAGTGACAATAATGTCTTGACATGTGATTATTCTGTGTATGCTGAGATCTAGGTATGTCTGAAGTTTTTTTGTGCAATGAAGGTTTGTGTTAATAATTGTAGATATGTACACGGGTTTAATAACCTGAAAGGCGCGTACACACATGGGTTTAATATTGGGAAGTTGAGTATCTATTCAAATCTATACGTGGGTTTGATTTTGAAAAGAGTGTATACATGAAAAATTGTTTTGAGGAAAGCACATATATAAGCTAGGGTTTTGCTGTAAAGGATGTCTGATTAGTTTAATCATTCTTGTTGTGTTTCTGTTGTCTGTCAATGAAGTATTACTTGATGATCTAGGATTAATAATGATGTTTTGATTGAGGATTGATTGATTGAAGAATGATGAAGCTACTAGCTACTTGTGATTGAAGATTAGTGATGTTTTTGTGATTATTCAGAATGATGTAGTGGATCTGTGTATGATTCAGTTTTTATTTAGAGTGGCAGTGGTTCAGTTTCAGGGTTCAATGTTTTGAGATCAGTACACAAGTATGCTTCAAGGAAGTCAGGTATACACGTGGGTTTGCTATAGTAAAGTAGCATATATATTGTGATAGTTTATTGGTCATGGCTTTCAGTTGATTCAGTAAGTTGGTGCAGTGTTGATGCAGTGATTGCAGTAAGTTGATGTAGTTGATTCATTATTGATGAAGTGTGTGATGAGCCTCGAAAATGGGTAACTATATGGGCTCATTTTTCCTATTATTCTCATTTAATCCACTATTCTCCATAGTTTTATGCATGCTTTTGGATATCTTTATGTTAATTGAGTGAATGGGAATAGTCATTTTACCACAAAGTCTAATACATGCTTATTGCAGATTTTTGGACATTTTTGGACCAAGATCAAGCATTTATGAGCAGATTGGCAGCCAAATTCGAAGAAACAAGGTTGAGGATTTATAAGAGGGGTGTCTCCTGCACTAAATGACCCCTTCCTCGAGTTCTCCACCAACAGCTCGGAATTCAACAACCCACCAAAGATGATTTCAAGGGGCAGCTGAGCAGGTCTAGTGAAGTGGTTGTTAACTGCAGTTTTGGATAGCCAAGCTCCTAAAGTTAAGGAGGACTGTTGGGAGTCCTCATTTGCATAAATAGGAAGGCTTCAAGCCTTAGTAGTTTAGCCATTTGATAGTCTATTTTCGCACTTTAGTGCAGCCCTGTAATCAGCACATTTTCGAGCTTCTTCTTCCAGATAGTTTTTGTGATGTAACTATTATTTTTTGATCAATGAAGATGAATCCAGCTTTGAACTAGCTCTGAGTTTTCTTAGGAGGCTGTAGCTTTTGGGTTTGGGCCTAACCCAAGTGCCTTGTACCTCCTTTGTGTACTTTTATGTGTTTTTACTGCACTCATAGAATAATTTCTGTTATATAGGTTAAATCTTACTTTGTTACTTAGTTTGTTTTTGATGATTAAGATAGTTGTTCATGCTTCAGGTTGATTTGATAGTTTGATAATAGAAAAGATCCACAAAAATGCTACCAAGCGGTCCTTGATCTCCTTTCTCCCTCTTTGGGACCATGAATTGAGATCAAGGCACACTTGCTGCCATAAAAACATTGTTTTTGCCTTCCAATGCAATTGCTAGTGTTAGATTTTGACTTGGAAAAGTTGATATCAGTTGTGTTTTCATGCTTAGATCTGTTCTTGCTCAATTTAAATAGCTTTCTTGCATGATTTTCTGTTTATAAATTTCTGTTCATCACATTTCTAGTTTCTAGGTCAGAATTAGGTCAAAATAGATAAATCTTTGTTTTCTTAGTCTTTGCTTGGATCAGTTTTGGAAAGTAGTGTGCAGAAAACCTGTAAGACACTCCAGCCTATCCTTCCTCCATCATACAACCTGCTCTAGTCCCTCGCTCAAGATCTCCTTCACTCATTCGCCATACTTTCCCAACTTGCCCTAATTTCTACATTTTTGTGCAACATTGCTTCCTTCATCTTTGAACAAATCCAACCATCTTCATCACTCCTGAGCTTCATTTACCAGGTCCTAGATCCCTTAACATCCCTATCCATCCTTCATTTCCACTTTCCCACCATTTTTCCACCATCAACCCTCTAAAAACCACTTTCGGCCTGTTCCTATAGAACTTCCTGTAGAATTTCCTGTAGATCCCCTGCAGCCTCCTATAGAATTTCACGAGAGAGATTTTTTGATATCTAAGCATGGAAGGGTGCTAGGGACCCCTTAGGTCCTCTCCACACCTTCCCAACCTCCTGAAAATGCCCACTCCATTTCCTTTTGCCAATAAACCTCTGCACAGTAAAAAATAGTTAAAACACATGCATAATAATTCTACATAAAATTGCTCAAAAATACAAAAAAATGATTTTTCCATATTTTCCTTCAAAAGTAGCTTAAAAACATGCATTTTACCTTTTCAATAGTCAATGGCATCCATTTCAGTAGCTTACATCTCTTTTCTTGCACAAGTAGGGTTAGTCGGTAAAACTAGGGTTTGCTAGGGTTTGCATTTCCTTTCAGCTTTCATCTTCTTTCTGCAAGTAGACTAGCCTCTTTTGAGTTAGCTTTCATCCATCACAGTTAAAAGCTTCTTCTAAGAACTCATAGAAGTTGGCTTAAGCTCCTAGCGAACTTGTGCCAGCTGATCAAGTGACAGCCTGCAGTAAGAGCTAGTACTTGTGCATATAGCACCATCGCTTCCAAGTTTGTTATGAACTACTGGGTTGATAAAAGTAAAGTAGGGAGTCCCAGGAGTTGCAGCATCATTGCTACAATACTACAGCTCACCATATTTTTGGCGCCGTTGCTGGGGAAGCGTTAGAGTATTTTGTGATTACTACTTTTCTTCTATTTTCTACTACAACCTTCTGCTAAGTAGTTTATTTCAGCAAGAGTAGAGTAGTTGTTTCATTTCCATTCTGCAATTTCACTTCAGCAAGCGTATATTAGATATTTCCTGCTTTCCTTTCAATTCTGTAATTTCAATTTTGCAAAAGTAAATTAGAAATTTCCTTCTTTAATTTCAATTCCGCAATTTCATTTCAGCGAGATAGATTAGTCCTTTTCTACTTTCATTTCAATTCCGCAATTTCATTTCAGCAAAATATATTAGTCCTTTCCTGCTTTCATTTCAATTCTGCAAAATAGATTAGTCCTTTCTTGCTTTCATTTCAATTTTGCATTTTCATTTCAGCAAGGTAGATTTTAGTTAGTTGCAATTTGTTGTTCAATCAATTTCAATTTTACAGGTACAAGCAGAAAAAAGAAACAAAAATCACCCAAAAGAGAGATTTCCTTTCATGCCTTGTAGGAATAGACACAATTCAGGAAAATTCCTACCCAACACCCCCACCACATCACTGAGTCACCCTTCTCTCTTCTTTGGTGGAGGTGATCCAGAAGAACCTATAGGTGAGCCTCCTGAGATATATGAAGATCCTATAATAGAAGAAGAGAAAGAAACCATTCCTCTTGAGACCATGGTTGAAAACATAAACGGTAGATGAAATGGGGAGAGAGTAGAAGGTGCCTTTCCCATTCGAGAAACCAATGGGGACACAAAAATGAAAAACATAAGTCCCTTAGCCTTACCTCACTTCCATGGATTGACTACTGAAGACCTTGATACCTTCTTGTTTGAGTTTGTTGTCCTTTGTCGAACTTATGACTATGCAGAAGACAAGAAAAAGTTGAAACTCTTTCCTTCTACCCTCAAAGATGCAGCACTACGCTGGTTCATGGGGCTACTTGGAAACAATATCACAACTTGGGCTCATATGCAGCAAGCCTTTAACAACAAATACTAGGACTACTGCACGTCAAAGGATACAAAAGAAGAAATCTTTTGAATGACCATGGGAAGTGATGAATCTTTAGAAGACTATGAAGAGAGGTTTCAACTAAGTTATAAAAGGGCCAAGTGCACACTTGACCCCGAATCTCTAAGGTTGGTTCTGCTCAGAGGAGTCCCTAAAGACCTTCTAGATACCCTCCATTTGCTGGCCAGGGGAGACATCTGCCAGCTACCTTATGATGACATAAATACTGTGTTTAGAAACCATTCTACGGTAGCCAAAAAGAGAGGTAGGGGAAGTCAACTCTTAGCCAATACCCCCTTATCTAGTTCATTCCTTAAAAACGAGTTTGCAAATTAGATGGAATATTTCAAAAGCAAGATGAGACAGACCATTTCCATGCAAATGGATACCTTGCGAATCCAAAAGAAGCAAGAGGAAGCTGAGAGGTCTTTGGCCATATTTTGTCCCAGGTTCACTAGAAAGCATCCTAGGAACGAATGTCCATTGCACTCTATAGAAGAGTGTTTTGTCTGTGAAGAAGACCATCCTACAAATCAGTGCCCTTCCTTGCCCATATTTAAAGCTATGTACCAAGGGGCTGAAGGAGCCACTGAACCACTCTACTTCATGAACCAAAGGTGGCCACATGGGCCCAGACCTTACCAGCAGGGAATACGAGGGTCATCCCTGACTTATTACAACCCCAATCAAGCCACTTCCAAGCCTTCTTGGGGTCTCCCTGCTCATCCTTCCTGGTCCACACCCCCTCCTTGGTCATATCCATCTCAATACCATATTCAACCAGCTACTCACTCGTTTCATTCTCACACTCAGCCAAAACCTTAGTGGAATGCACCTCATCAGGGGTGGAGGCCCCAATACAACTCTCCTCCCGCTCTTTTGCTTCCACCACCTGCTCAACCACAACCACTACCTCCTGTTCCTCCTATACAACCCCAGATACCTGCTAAACTAAACCCGAACCCCAACCACAGACAGGCCCAACAGGTATATACTGGAGAAACAACATGCCATACTTATGCTGTGAAGATTCAGGAGATCAACCTACGATCTGGGAAGGTCCTCCCAGATAGCCAACCTCTTCTTAAGGAGGATGAGGAAGAGAAACAGGAGAGTGAACCCAAAGCCATTCCACCCTTTCCTAAGAGACTAACTAGAACTACACAACCAACCCCAGAAGAAACTGAACTTCTGGGAGAACTTAAACAGTTATGTGTGAAAATACCACTTCTCCAGGCCATAAAAGATGTACCAATTTACAACAATTTGATCAAAGAGAAGTGTTTCAGGCACCCAGTTAGGCGCAAGAGAGATGCCCCAACTATCAGTGTCATAGGACAACTATCTGACCTGATGTTGGGACAGGTAATCTGTCAAAAATATCTAGACCCTGGGAGTCCTGTAGTCAATGTCCACATCAATGGCACCATAATCCCCCACACTTTGATTGATCTAGGGGCTGCCATTAACGTAATGACCAGGGATACTATGCTTAAAATTAACCTTCAAAGTTCCCTAAGAAAGACCTCAACAATACTGCAGTTGGCAGACCGCTCCACTGTGACTCCTGAGGGGATTGTGGAAGATGTCATGGTCTCCATTGATTCCTGGGAGTACCCTACTGACTTCTTGGTTCTTCATCCAGAGGCAAATCTCACTGGGTATCCCCTCATCTTGGGAAGGCCTTGGTTAGCTACTACAGATGCTTACATCAGTTGTCAAGCTTGGAGCATGACCATCAAGAATGGGAATATGTCCAAACAGCTAGTCCTATATCCTCCTGCCCAACCTCTGCTAGAACATGACTTACCTCTCTGGTTGAAGGAGGAAGATGAGGATGAAGTCTACTCCACACCATTGTGCCCAGTGGAAGCCACCAGAGGAGGTCCTCAAATCGAGGATAATCTTATTAAGAATTTGATTCAAAATCCACCCCCTAGTGTGTTACCATTAGAAGAGTTGGTGGAAGAAACCCAAGCCAGTGCTTTAGTTGATCTCTGTGTGACTGATTTGACTTCTCTCCGAGTTAAGAATGTGGAATTTGGCCATGAAAGAACCTTGAAGATCAACTCATCCCTATCCACCTCTCAGGAGAAAGAGCTGTGTAGCTTATTGAACAACCATTTGGATGATTTTGCTTGAAGCTACAAAGAGATGAAAGGAGTCCACCCTTCAGTCTGTACCCATCACATTTACATTAAAGAGGATTGTAAACCAGTCATGTAACCTCAAAGGAGGATGAATCCAGCCCTTAAGGACATTGTCAAAGAAGAACTGCAAAAGTTACTAGATGCAGGATTCATCTACCCCATCTCTGACAGTGAGTGGGTTTCTCCTTTGGTGCTTGTGCCCAAGAAAAATGGGAAATGGAGAATCTATGTAGATTATTGAGAACTTAACAAAGCCACCAAGAAGGACCATTTACCTTTGCCTTTCATAGATCAAGTGTTGGATGGCCTGGCAAGGAAGAAGTTCTTTTCCTTCCTAGATGGGTTTAGCGGGTACAATCAGATCCAAATCAGCCCGTAAGACCAAGATAAGACCACTTTCACTTGTCCATGGGGTACCTTTGCCTACTGGGTCCTTCCCTTTGGGTTATGCAATGCTCCTGCCACTTTCCAGAGAGCAGTACTAAGTATATTCGCTGAGCTGGTTCATGGTTCAGTAGAAATCTATATGGATGACTTTACCCCTTATGGTTCTAACTTCCAGGAAGCTCTGAATAACCTGAGGAAAGTTTTAGCCAAGTGTATTGAAATGAACCTGTCCCTCAGTCCTGATAAATGTGAATTCCTAATGATTGAAGGGACCGTGCTAGGTCATATAATTTCTCAGCAAGGTTTACAGGTGGATCCCAACAAGATTGCTATCATCCAAAGGGTCCTAGTTCCTCAAAAGTAAGAGATGTTCAGAGTTTTCTAGGCTTAGCAGGATATGATAGAAGATTCATTAAAGATTTTAGTAAGCTAGCCTCTCCATTGTTTGGTCTTTTGGGAGAAGATGTTGAGTTCATATGGACTGACAACTGTCAAGAGGTTCTGGATGCTTTGAAAGGTAAGTTGATAACTTCCCCAATCTTGAGAGGTCCAAATTGGGCCCTACCTTTCCACATTCACACAGATGCCTCGAACAAAGCCATAGGAGTAGCCTTAGGACAAGTTGAAGAGAAGCTACCGTATGCCATATATTTTGTCAGTAAAAACCTGTCCAAGGCAGAGTTAAACTATACTGTAACCAAGAAAGAGCTCTTGGCTGTAGTCCATTCCCTAAACAAGTTCAGACACTACATCACTGGCTATCAAACATTCATGCATATTGATCATGCTGCAATTAGGTATTTGATGAATAAACCTGATGTAAATGCTCGTATCATTAGATGGTTACTTTTATTGCAGCAATTTGATTTGACCATTGTTGATAAGCCAAGTAAGGAAAATGTTGTTGTTGATTTTCTGTCTAGACTAGATCTGCCTGCAGGTGAAGAAGGGATGGTGGATGATCAAATGCTAGATGAACACCTGTTTTCTATTTCAGTACTCTCTCCATGGTTTGCTGATATAGAAAATTATTTGGTTTCAGCATATTTTCCGCCATACCTGTCCTCAAAAGAGAAGAGCAAGATCGTGAGGAAAAGTGCCCCATTCACTTGGATTGGGGGCAGTCTTTTTACACTTGGCCTAGATCATATTTTGAGGCGATGTGTCAGGGAGGAGGAAGTTTTGACATCCTCCTAACCTGTCATGATGGGCCCTGTGGGGGCCACTTTGCAGCAAAGAGAACCGCCTTCAAAATTCTACAGGCAGGGTACTATTGGCCCACTCTTCATCAAGATGTTAGGAGGTACATCAACCAATGTGACAGATGTCAAAGGATGGGGAAACCTACTCCAAAGGATGAGATGCCTTTGCAACTTCAAGTGACTTTCGAGTCATTTGAGAAGTGGGGCATGGACTTTGTGGGTCCTATCAACCCTCCTTCAAAACAGAAGTCCTACATCATTATGTGCATGGATTACCTGACAAAGTGAGCAGAAACAAAGGCAATCAAAGTAGCAACAGAAGAAAAAGTAGCTGAGTTTTTGAGGGAAAATATCTTCTACAAGTTTGGCTATCCAAGAGAATTAGTCACAGATCAAGGAAGTCAGTTTACCTCTAACTTGATTGAAGACCTGCTCACTCATCACAAGATTAAGCATAGAACTTCCACCCCTTATCATCCGAAAGAAAATGGACAGGTGGAAGTTACTAACAGAGCTTTGGAAGGGATTCTAACTAAGGTAGTGATTAGCAGCAGAAACGATTGGGCAGATCGCCTGGTTGAGGCCACCTAGGCTTATAACACTACTTGGAAAACTACAACAAGTTTCACACCCTATGAGTTGGTCTACGGGAAGAAGGCTTTACTATTAATAAAATTTGAATATAACACATTGAGGTTGGCAGCTCAACTGGACCTAGATCTCAGCCATGCACAATAGGAAAAATTACTTCAGCTAAATGGATTAGATGAACAGAGAATGTAGGCCCTTCTACACTTAGAGGTAGTCCAACTTCAAAGAAAGATATGGCATGACTGGCACCTCAAATAAAAGAAATTTCAGCCAGGAAATTGAGTGATGCTATATGATTCAAGATACAAGGATTTCAAGGGCAAGCTAAGGACAAGATGGCTGAGACCATATACAATGGAAACATGCAATGACAATGGTTCAGTCCTTATTCAGACCATTGATAAAGAAGCCATCCCCATGCTTATCAATGGGCATAGATTGAAGATCTACAGGAAGTCCCTTTCCAAGCAGGAGTTCATTGAGACTCTTGGTAAATCAGTATTGGTAGTGGAGTAGGTCCCTATCTTCACTCCACCTACACCATAAGCAAAAAAAAAAAAAAAAAAAAAAAAAAAAAAAAACACAGAAAAAAAAAGAAAAAGAAAAAAGGAATAAAAGATCCTTGGGTGAAAACCTCTTGGAGGCGCCCACGGCAGACAGTGAGGGTGAAAACCTCCTAGAGGTGCCCCAACTGTCTCAGACTAAAAAAAAGAGAAAAAAAAAAGAAAAAGAAGGAAAAAATAAAAAATAAAACTAATTTCTTTTGAATAAATCGCAGGTTGCAGGAAGGTCATTGCAGGTTTTAGGAGGATCTCACAAGACAAAGATAGAGGACATGACCAGGCTGCATGTATCCCTCACAGTCCATTCCTCCATCACTCGTACTCTTCCCTAAGATTTGGTCTCATTTGGTCTGAAATTTCACATTCTACAGGAAACTCTATATCTTCTACAAGAGGATCCTGTAGAAACTACAAAAAAGCCAAAATTGATCTCAGAAGAGGACCCGAGGGTTGGAAATCTATCTATGAGGCCTATGAACCTCCCTACCTCCATCCATCGCCCTATGTCACCTTTTCCATCTTTGTACACCTTCATTACACTCGTTTTTATGTCCCTGCACAGTCACACACAGAAATTCTGTTTCCTTCATGCTGCAAACAAAAAATTTAATGACAAATCAAAGCAGCAGCCTTTTCACTCACCATACCTGATACCTTCCATCTGTGATTCCTTGTTAGCTGAGACCCTCGTCAACAGTTGTAGCCCTACTCAGATATTAGCTTGAATTTCAGAAGGAGAAGTAGCTACAAGAAATCCTACATGATTCCTGTAGCAGCTGATCCCTTTGAAAAACATACTCCAGAGATAGGGACAAAAAAGTAGGGCATATGAAACATGCAACGAGCTCTGTTTGAACGTGAGAACATCAGAAAAAGCTCGAGGCCGAGCATGTAAAGCATAAGAGCAACAGCAATGAAGAAATGGGTTCCAAAATCCAAAATATGCATAACACGGCCACGACTGAGCAGGTAAGTGCCTAAACCTATTCCTCAATTACATGAATCATATTTCAAGGCTGCATGACTATGGGAATGGTTCTGTTTGAATAGAATCAGTGGCCAGTTAACTGGCCACCCTCGTCTAGTTACACATCCTCATGGAATTCAAATGAGCCCCGTCAAATTCAAAATTGCCGATCAGATACGCAACCAACACATGTGGTATGTCCATTTAGGAAGAAACATTCAGGATTGGTAGTGGTGGTGGTGGATAACGGGAGTAAGGGAGGTGATGGCGATTAGATGGCATGCAAAAACATTATGACCATGATGTAGGACCAATGGTCCGAATGGGGATAACGTACCCATCCGACCACCTCATCTCCTCACCACGAATCACGCCAACAGTTAAAAGACAGCTCAGTTGAAACATTCACCACCCTTTGTTCATTTTGCATTCACGACGTTCTCGACTAGAGTACGCACCTACCACTTCCAGAGCAACTAACCAGTCATCCTCCACCAATTTTCTGCCTGTTTTTTTTAAATCTCCCCCCTATCGGGCTCTATAGGAGCACAATTTCATTCTACAGGAGCCGAGAGATTTCTACAGGAAGGTTTCTATAGGAAAGACAGAGAACAGCTCTGCAGAAAGAAAACCCGGGATTTTCTATTGGCATTATGATGCATGTGTTGTACTTGATGGCAATCAACTCATAGAAGATCAACTCACTTATATATATCTAGATGAATCTATGGAAGAGATATCAGATGACAATTCTCAGTATGACAAGTCCAAAGGGGGAGATTGTTGGCATTATGAGACAAGTGTTGTCCTTGATGGCTAATCACACAAATGATAAATTATAGTGCAGAAAAGTTCACGCACTTTCATGAAGATAAAAGTTTATTTCATGTAGAGAAAAGTTCACGCACTTTTATGCAGAAAAAAGTTTATTTCATGTAGAGAAAAGTTCACGCACTTTTATGCAGAGAAAAGTTTATTTCATGTAGAGAAAAGTTCACGCACTTTTATGAAGAGAAAAGTTTATTCCATGTAGAGAAAAGATCATGCACTTTTATGCAGAGAAAAGTTTATTCCATGTAGAGAAAATTTCACGCACTTTTATGCAGAGAAAAGTTTATTCCATGTAGAGAAAAGTTCACGCACTTTTATGCAGAGAAAAGTTTATTTCATGTAGAGAAAAGTTCATGCACTTTTATGCAGAGAAACGTTTATTTCATGTAGAGAAAAGTTCACGCACTTTTATGTAGAGAAGAGTTTATTTCATGTAGAGAAATGTTCACGCACTTTCATGCAGAGAAAAGTTCCCTTCATGCAGGAGAAAAGTTCATGCACTTTCATGGTTGGTTCATGGTATTATTCCGACAGTTTTTGATCCTATGGTTTTGGTCCGTGGTATTGCATCCAACATTGTTGATCCCAAGTATTGGGTCCGTGGTATTGTGTTATTATGGTTTTGGACCGTGGTATTGTGAAAGGCCTAAGACTATAAAAGAGGAAGGAGATCATTTGGCAAAGCATCATCTGAATTATTGAATATCTAGATCTGGAATACTGTGATTGGGTTATGGTGCAGATTTGGATCTGAGCTAAAGAGGGATCTCACCGGTTGATGGAGAATAAGATCTAAGGATAGATCGGGATCAAATGGTTTGAAATGAACTATCTCTATATAGTTGATTATGCTTATTCTAGATCTGTATACTGACGCTTGTAATGATCTGAACTGGGTATAACTTGAGTTTGAAATCGCTACAAGTCATGTTTGAATATTTATAGATCTGTACGCAGGTTGGCTTTGGTGAAAGCACGTATGTACACAGGTTTGGTTCATTGTAGTAGCACATACCATTTGAGCTATGATGTTTAAAGTTACAGGTGGTTCAGGTTGTTGATGTGTTCTGATGACTGTTTAATGGTGTCAGTATTCTACATATTCAGTTTGATTGATTGTGTTGATGGATGAGATCTAGTAATGGATCTAATGGACTAGATCGGGTTGCTAACACTCATATTATCCTTGTATATGTACTGATCTGGTGATTGGGTGATTCAGAAGATTGATTGATTATGTGCTTCAATGATATTTATGGGTCCAGTATGAAAATTGGATGAAACGTGGCCTTTCAGATTATGTGTTGTGCTTCAGGTGTATCCAGTCTGAAAATGTATGAAACGTGGTACCCGGAGGAGAGAAGATTGTAGGCCGGCACCTACGTACTAGTATCTTAGCTAGTACAAGAGCTACGGGGGTGGTAGCTCCCTTCCAGTAGCAGTTAAAAAACTTTGGAGCATTGTAGCAGGTAGCAGCCTGCGTACTAGTAAATGGATCGGCTAGTACAAGAACTATGAGGGTTGTAGCTCTCTGCAGGTAGAAGCCTGCGTACTGGTATAAGACTACACCAGTACAGAAATATTGTAAAAGGATTTTCTTATTAAGAAGAAGATTGAGATGACTTGCAGCAGGTGGTTTTCTCCCACATTGGGTTTCCACCTTATATCATGGTGTTCATGTGTGTGGCTTATGTGTGATGATTTTTTCTATTTTACTGCACCTGTTTACTGTTAATATGGTTGATAATGTTCTAATGCACTCATTAAAGATCAACTAACTGAATCATAAGAAGTTGTGGAAGTAGCATATATGAATCTGAATATGGAAATGAAAAAGTTTTATTGTTGGAAATAATACTGATTCACCCCCCCCCCCCCCCTCTCAGTATTATTTCCAACAATTGGTATCAGAGCAGGTCCTTTGGTAGAAGCTTGATCGCTTGAAGGAGATCCGTGGAACATTGGGAAAGAAGCTTAAGAAGAAAGCTCATAAGAAGAAAGCTCATAAGAATAAGAAGACATCTCAGAAGAACTATGACAGTGGGAGAATCGATTGGGGATTAGGTATAAGAAGCTCTTCAGATTCAAATTCAGATTCGGAATCATTTCAGAATGAAGATGAACTATCAGGTATGAATTTGCTATCCTCTGATGTTCTAGCTATCTATCCATTTGGAAAAGATGGAAATGATAACGAAACAACTGAATGTGCTCTTATGGGTGAGGAAGAAGGATATCAAATAGAAGCAGAATTTAACAGGCTGACAAACAAAATTAGTGAACAAGAAAGAATTCTGAACATAAAGAGTGGTGCCCTCAAAGAAGCTGTTACTAGACAAAAGGCTCAACAAGAGTTATTCAAGGAGAAATATCAAAAGTTGCAGGTTGAAGCAACATCTCTAAGAAATGAAGTCAATGAAAAGAACACAACCATCAAGAAACTCAGAGATAGATCCAGTTACTATGAAAGTCTTGAAGCCACGATCCGCTCTCTAAAGGAAGATCTTGAAGAATCAAAGAAGCAGAATAAAGATCTAGTCCAAGATATTGAAAAACAGGGAAACAAAGTTATCAGCTTAAAATCTCAGCTAGAATGTGCCTTCAGAATTCGTCAAATGCAACAGGATCTGAATGAAGAACAAGAAAAGGAGATTCTCAAGCTAAAGCATCAGTTGGAAGAAGAAAGGAAAGTTGAAGAAGACATGAAGAAGCAATATCTAGAAAAAGAAGAACAACTTCAGGTTGAGGTAAATATCTTGAAAAGTAAATTAGAAGAAAAGGATAAGCTCTTACGTTTTCAAGATAGCACTAAAGTCTTGGATGATATTCTTAATAGTCAAAGATCTCCTGCTATCAAAACTGGTCTTGGCTTTCATGAATCTGTTGAAGGTGAATCTAGTTCACAAGGTGAGGCAAGGAACTCTAAAGAGAAATCTAAAATGATCAACAAGGAGATAAGAGAGATGAAAGGTCAATCTCATCATCAACCAAGGAAAGAAATTCTTCAAAGAAAATCTTTTACTCCTCCTATGAATAATGTTGAATGTTATGTATGTCATAACCTTGGACATGTTGCAGCCAGATGTAGAAGAAGAAGGGTTCAAGATCATCAAACAAACAGATCATCTCAGTCAAGGTACTTTAATGGATATTGCTTTGCTTGCAATATGTTTGGTCACAAAGCTGTTGATTGCTACAAAAGGAATATGAAACATGTAAGATGTTATGCATGTAACAAGCTTGGACATATAGCAAAGGAATGCAGGAACAAAGCACGGACATCACGCCAAAAGGAGAAAACATCATCACACTTGAAGATATGGAAGAAAAAGGAAGTTCAGTCAGAAAGTGGCAGCACAACACATTATACAGACATAACAGAGGGAGCCAGAAGTGTAAAACTTCAATCTCCTACGCAAGCTTGATAAAGGGAAGTTGCATATATACGCGAATTTGTTACTGCACAGTCGCGTATATGATTGTTTGAAGAAAGGCAGTAGGGACAGATTCAAGAGAAGGATCAGCTTTGCTCTAATTGATAATGGTTGCATTTTGCTAATGATGTGTGGATATGATGGTTAGAAGTATTTTGGTTCTAACTTGATATTGCTGATGTCTTGATACTTCTTATTAATATGCATGATCAGATCTGACAGATGGCATAGGTTTAGGGGGAGCATATGCTCTTAATGCATTGTTGGCATTATGGTTAATAGTCCTTGGTGATGATGCTTATATGGATAAATGATTCATCTTGCTATGATATGGTCATGAGTTGTTCAGATGATAGATAAGGAGCAGTACATAATTCACATCTTCTTTACTTGATGATGAGTCACTCATATGCTATTGTCGTCATATGCATAAAGATCATATACTACAGTTATGATGCAGGATTCCTATTGTTCTTAGCACATATATGGATGAGGATTGTTGGCTGGATACATGGATGATTATTCAAAGTTACATTGTTGGAGACATGATGATGATGAGTTCTTACCTATATGATGATAGGTTGTTTCATATGTTGATTGATGCAGATATTCCCAATTGATGATACTTGGTTCATGCAGATCTGGATGGCTATGGTGTTTCTCACATATGATAGAATGTGAATTATTCTGTATATACAGAATTATGTTCAAAAGGATGAGTTGATACAGACATACCTTGATGATTCATGCACTAATACAAGTTGCTGGTCTAGTTGCTGTTGACAGATGCTATGTAGCAGATCATACAGTGTTGTTGCTGATGTTTATCATGATCTTATTTAGGTGTTTGGTCTTTGTTATAAATGTCATGTATATCATTCGATGTAAAGGTCATATCAAGACTCAGATGTAATAGTGTGTCTATTTATTGTAGTCATTTGATGAGATCTCTTCAGGTCATGTAACAGCCTATGTTGGTTTCCCCACTATGCCTGGGATGAATGATGTTATTCTCTTATGTTATCATATGTAAACTTTTGGTATATCACCATTGTGATGGGAGATAGATGTATGTATGAGTCTTTGGTGATAGGAAGGTCATTTATGATGTATAGAGTCATGTTCTTCTTGTAGAACATCTGTTTGCAGACCTTGCTTACAGTCAGGGGGAGCATGAACAACATATTTCAGCAGAGCAGAGATTTCAGCATGGACAGATTGGTGCACCATGGCATATACAAAGGGGGAGCTCATTTAGAGATTTCAACAGGTACTCAGAGTGAGTATGGACAGAAAAGGAAGAGAATATCTTGGTCCACCCTTTGCCCTTGATGTCAAAGGGGGAGAGTGATTTGGTATTGTTGCCATCAAGTCCAAAGGTGGAGATTGTTGGCATTATGATGCATGTGTTGTACTTTATGGAAAACAACTCATAGAAGATCAAATCACTTATATATATCTAGATGAATCTATGGAAGAGATATCAGATGACAATTCTTAGTATGACAAGTCCAAAGGGGGAGATTGTTGGCATTATGAGACAAGTGTTGTCCTTGATGGCAAATCACACAAATGATAAATTATAGTGCAGCAAAGTTCAAGCACTTTCATGAAGATAAAAGTTTATTTCATGTAGAGAAAAGTTCACGCACTTTTATGCAGAAAAAAGTTTATTTTATGTAGAGAAAAGTTCACGCACTTTTATGCAGAGAAACGTTTATTTCATGTAGAGAAAAGTTCACGCACTTTTATGCAGAGAAACGTTTATTCCATGTAGAGAAAAGTTCACGCACTTTTATGCAGAGAAAAGTTTATTCCATGTAGAGAAAAGTTCACGCACTTTTATGCAGAGAAAAGTTTATTCCATGTAGAGAAAAGTTCACACACTTTTATGCAGAGAAAAGTTTATTTCATGTAGAGAAAAGTTCACGCACTTTTATGCAGAGAAAAGTTTATTTCATGTAGAGAAACGTTCACACACTTTTATGCAGAGAAGAGTTTATTTCATGTAGAGAAATGTTCACGCACTTTCATGCAGAGAAAAGTTCCCTTCATGCAGGAGAAAAGTTCACGCACTTTCATGGTTGGTTCATGGTATTATTCCGACAGTTTTTGATCCTATGGTTTTGGTCTATGGTATTGCATCCAAAATTGTTGATCCCAAGTATTGGGTCCGTGGTATTGTGTTATTATGGTTTTGGACCGTGGTATTGTGAAAGGCCTAAGACTATAAAAGAGGAAGGAGATCATTTGGAAAAGCATCATCTGAATTATTGAATATCTAGATCTGGAATACTGTGATTGGGTTATGGTGCAGATCTGGATCTGAGCTAAAGAGGGATCTCACCGATTGATGGAGAACAAGATCTAAGGATAGATCGGGATCAAATGGTTTGAAATGAACTATCTCTATATAGTTGATTATGCTTACTCTAGATCTGTATACTGACGCTTGTAATGATCTGAGCTGGGTATAACTTGAGTTTGAAATCGCTGCAAGTCATGTTTGAATATTTATAGATCTGTACGCGGGTTGTCTTTGGTGAAAGCACGTATGTACGCAGGTTTGGTTCATTGTAGTAGCACATACCATTTGAGCTATGATGTTTAAAGTTACAGGTGGTTCAGGTTGTTGATGTGTTCTGATGACTGTTTAATGGTGTCAGTATTCTACATATTCAGTTTGATTGATTGTGTTGATGGATGAGATCCAGTAATGGATCTAATGGACTAGATCGGGTTGCTAACACTCATATTATCCTTGTATATGTATTGATCTGGTGATTGGGTGATTCAGAAGATTGATTGATTATGTGCTTCAATGATATTTATGGGTCCAGTATGAAAATTGGATGATACGTGGCGTTTCAGATTATGTGTTGTGCTTCAGGTGTATCCAGTCTGAAAATGTACGAAACGTGGTACCTGGAGGAGAGAAGATTGTAGGCCGGCGCCTACGTACTAGTATCTTAGCTAGTACAAGAGCTAC
The DNA here is from genome assembly GCA_031772625.1 of Pinus tabuliformis. Taxonomy (NCBI): domain Eukaryota; kingdom Viridiplantae; phylum Streptophyta; class Pinopsida; order Pinales; family Pinaceae; genus Pinus; species Pinus tabuliformis. The sequence goes on along the minus strand of CM062814.1, from coordinate 160,576,067 downwards.
GGGGGTGGTAGCTCCCTTCCAGCAGCAGTTAAAAAACTTTGGAGCATTGTAGTAGGTAGCAGCCTGCGTACTAGTAAATGGATCGGCTAGTACAAGAACTATGGGGGTTGTAGCTCTCTGCAGGTAGAAGCCTGCGTACTGGTATAAGACTGCACCAGTACAGAAATATTGTAAAAGGATTTTCTTATTAAGAAGAAGATTGAGATGACTTGCAGCAGGTGGTTTTCTCCCACATTGGGTTTCCACCTTATATCATGGTGTTCATGTGTGTGGCTTATGTGTGATGATTTTTTCTATTTTACTGCACCTGTTTACTGTTAATATGGTTGATAATGTTCTAATGCACTCATTAAGGATCAACTAACTGAATCATAAGAAGTTGTGGAAGTAGCATATATGAATCTGAATATGGAAATGAAAAAGCTTTATTGTTGGAAATAATACTGATTCACCCCCCCCCCCCTCAGTATTATTTCCAACATTTTCATCGAAATTCAAGCTCAAAACGAGGTAGGCTTAGGAAAACTTCTTTGCACATGATTTGTTTGAGTAAGGTGGTGAATTAAACATGACATTAGATTGAAAAAAGAGAGTGAAAGTCTGCCTGCACATTGAAAAAAGTGAAAGTTTTCCTGTATATTTCCCTGAGTCTACACAGTTTTTGTTTTCTCCTCTGCATCCGAAATCTCCTCATCCTTTTTCAAATTATCCTATAAGGAAGCTACATGCAGTAGTAGAGGCCATCCTGTGTATGTGAAAAAAACGAATTTTCATATCTATCTACTTGCCGAGAAAAGAAACTATGTCCTTATCCTCTGTTCTGTAGATTTTTTTTTTTTTTTCCTTTTCAAAAATAGAAAATCAAATTCAGGGTGACAGCAGTTTAAAACAGGGGAATTATTACCATTTGATGTTGTAAGGATCACATGGGAAATTCCTTTCTGGTTTCAGAAAAAAAACTGAATTCGGCTATTCTTTGTTTCAGTGATTGACTGTTTTTTTCCACCTGAGCATTTTATTTTCTGGTTAAAACACAAAAAGTGGCACTCAACACCATGCCAGGAGGATTCATGAGAAAAGAACCTTTAAAATCTAGCAAGTTGTATGAGCACCCTGAGGTGGTGGACCTCTTCACTAGGGAAAACTGGATATCCTTCTTTGACAGAATTCAGAGTTATGATGAGGAGGTGACTAAAGAGTTTTTGATGTCCCTAAGATCACATTCGAAGACACATGCAACAATTAGTTTTAGGGGTTTGACCCTAGAGCTCACACCTAATTTCATCTGTAGAATCACTGGTCTCCCATTGGGGCACCCTTGGAGCAAAGAGTAGAAATCATTGGGATAATTTGCTAAGAAGACATTTTTTCTACCTGAGGAGCATCCTGTAGAAGATAAAAACAGGGTCAGAAGGACAAGCTTGCCTCCTGTTTGGAGTGAAGTCAGTTACCAACTAATGAAGTATATCACATGTGAAGGGAGGTTCAACATCATTTATGGTTATCATTTCAGTTTGTTGCATGAATTTAGGTATGGGATGGACTTGCCTTCAGCTAAAAAATTGAGTAACCCATATTTCCTCCTCAATATTTAATTGAATGTGGTACAAAGCTAAATGCAGGGGTCCCAGATCAGTTGGCCCACCATGGGCTCATCAGACTGTTGGTGGAAGATGCTTTACACACCTATACTACCCCCATAGCTTGGGAAATCTTTAGAAATATGTCCAGGGATGATGACATCAGAACTTTGACTGAGGATATTAGCCCAGCCAGCAGTGATGAGGAGGAGCAAACTAAAGAAATTAAGAAGAACAATGATGAGGGAGCACAAGACATTCAAGAAGAGGGAAAAATAGAGGAAAAACAGGGAGAAAAAGAGGAATTTGACAAGGCTACTGAGCCTAAGGCAGAAAAGGAGACAACATCAAAAACAGAGAAAGGAAAAAGGACAAAGATTGGAAATAAAAAGGCCAAGAAAGCCCAAAAGAAGACTACCATAGCCAAGGAAGGGACCCAACAAGAGAAAGAAAAGACACATCCTGAGATATCAGTGACACAAGCAGAAATAGTGGGCATAGAGATTTCTACAGGAAGTGAAGGAAAAGAACAACAAAAAGAATCATCCCCTGAAAGGTTGGCAAGGGAAGCAACAGCTATGCTTGCTGCATTAAGCACACCTACAAAACAAAAAGGAAAAAGAAAAAGGCAAACTTCCATGTACTTTAAAGCTAGAAGAAGCACAAGGATCAAAGTGGGCAAACCCCAGCCACCATCAAAGGAACCAATTGTCATTGAGGACACACCCACTAAAAAGAAGGAAGAGTCTCCTTCCAAGATATCTATCACCTATGAAAGAGGAAGCCCAAAAACCTCCATGTGGAAAGAGAGAATTAAGTTGATGGACTCAAAGGTAGTTCTACAGGAAGCTGAAACATCTCTACATGAAACTCTAGCCAAGTTAAAAAAAAATTGAGAAATTGGAGGAGAGGGCAGCCAAACAGTCACTGGGGGAGAGCAAGGCCAAAGAAATACCTGAACCAACCCCTCAGCCTAATTTGGGCTCATATTACAATCTGTTAAAGGGTGGGAAAATCATCCCACAGAAATTTGTTGTACCTTTATTCTTCGAATTAGAAAGAGAGAGGGTCAGAACCCACACATGGATGTAAATAGTGAAATCTAAAGGAATTGAGGACATAGGCCACATGGAGGACAAGCTAAAGGAATTAATAGGGGAGTTGGCCATGGTGAGGCACATAGAAAGCAGTAAAAGAGCCCAGCTACAGAAAGAGAAGGAGTTACTGAAAAAGTAGTTGCAGCTACAGGAAGTTCATAAGGGAGGTAGACTGTCCATTTTGGGAGGGCAGCAGGAGAAAGAAGGCCCCCAACAGACAAGGAAACAACCGAGAAATAGCAGAAAGAGGGAGAGCTACAAGCTGATGTTGAGATGCTAACAAAACCACTGCAAGAAAAGGAGTCTCAGGTAGCAGAAGAAGTACAGGTTTTAAAATATTAGTTGCAAGAAAAAGAAGCCCAAATGGCCTGCATGGCTAGCTGGGCAATAGAAGCCTTACAATAGGAAACCTGCTAAATCCTATGCATTATATCTTAAAGACCAATGGTTGCAATTCCAAATTAACACATTGGCCCAAAGGGGCACCATCCCATTCCAGAGTTACAATCAGTTTATGCATTTGTGTGACAGTAGCTCAGCTGAAGATAAGGCCAAGTTAGCAGAATTCCATTTACACAACTTGGCACTCCCTAACATGAATCTATGGGACCCAAACACTGCATTAGAAGATCTGCAACTCATGGCCATGGCTTATTGGTTAAGCCATGAGGAAAAGAGGGCAGTAGAGATTCAAAAGATTATGGCCAGGGAGCTAAGTGAGCCACTCATGATAAGGGCAGAACCAGAAGATCCTTCAAATCTTATATATTCCCATCGACACCTTGCAGACAACCCTCACATTGCACATGACTATGTTGAAAGGAAAGCTCAGGCCATTGCTCACTTTGAAGATATGAAAAGATTGTTTGGTGATAATTGCATTCATGGTTTCACAAGGAGATGGAATACATTGTCCCATAGTTTGAAAATAAGAGTATACCACTCCCCAACCAGAATGAGGGAGGCTATGAAAAGAGTACCCCTATACAAACAATCAATGCATAACTTGAAAGCCAATTGGATTGGCCTTAAGTTCAGCCCTCCACTACTACTAGGCCTGTTAGAAGGGGTCAAGGAAGAAGAGGAACACAGACAATGGGAGGAAGTGGACAGAAAGGCAGGTTTTCATGACAGAGAAGAGGACATCACCTCAGAGGCCTAGGATGTCAGAGAGGTAGTCAAAGTAATCAAAGATGATGAACTGGATTAGTTGCTCAGAGGATGAGAAACACATTCAGCAGGGGGGTGATGATGAGCCCTGGAAATGGGTAACTATATGGGCTCATTTTGCATATGGTTCTCATTTAATCCACCATTCTCCATATTTTTATGCATTCTTTTGAGTATATTTATGTTAATTGAGTGAATGGGAATAATCACTTTACCACAAAGTCTAATACATGCTTATTGCAGATTTTTGGACATTTTTGGACCAAGATCAGGCATTTATGAGCAGATTGGCAGCCAAATTCGAAGAAACAAGGCTGAGGATTTATAGGAGGGGTGTCTCCTACACTAAATGACCCCTTCCTCGAGTTCTCCACCAATAGCTCGGAGTTCAACAACCCACCAAAGATGATTTCAAGGGGCAGCCGAGTAGGTCTAGTGAAGTGGTTGTTAACTGCAGTTTTGGGCAGCCAAGCTCCTAAAGTTAAGGAGGACTGTTGGGAGTCCTCATTTGCATAAATAGGAAGGCTTCAAGCCTTAGTAGTTTAGCCATTTGATAGTCTATTTTTGCACTTTAGTGCAGCCCTGTAATCAACACATTTTTGAGCTTCTTCTTGCAGACAGTTTTTGTGATGTAACTATTATTTTTTGATCAATGAAGATGAATCCAGCTTTGAACCAGCTCTGAGCTTTCTTAGGAGGCTGTAGCTCTTGGGGTTGGGCCCAACCCAAGTTCCCAGTACCTCCTTTGTGTACTTTTATGTGTTTTTACTGCATTCATAGAATAATTTCTGTTATATAGGTTAAATCTTGCTTTGTTACTTAGGTTGTTTTTGATGATTAAGATAGTTGTTCATGCTTCAGGTTGATTTGATAGTTTGATAATAGAAAAGATCCACAAAAAGGCTACCAAGAATTCCTTGATCTCCTTTCTCCCTCCTTGGGACCATGAATGGAGACCAAGGAACACTTGCTACCACAAAAACACTGTTTTTGCCTTCCAATGCAATTGTTAGTGTTAGATTTTGAGTTGGAAAGGTTGATATCAGTTGTGTTTTCATGATTAGATCTATTCTTTCTCAGTTTCCATAGCTTTCTTGCATGATTTCCTGTCTATAGATTTTTGTTCATCACGTTTCTTGTTTCTAGGTCAGAATTAGGTCAAAATAGATAAATCTTTGTTTTCTTAGTTTTTGCTTGGATTAGTTTTGGAAAGTAGTGTGAAGAACACCTGTAAGACACTCCAGCCTATCCTTCCTTCATCATACAACCTTCTCCAGTCCCTCACTCAAGATCTCCTTTACTCATTCGCCATACTTTCCGAACTTGCCCTAATTTCTACATTTTTGTGCAACATTGCTTCCTTCATCTTTGAACAAATCCAACCATCTTCATCACTCATGAGCTTCATTTACCAGGTCATAGATCCCTTAACATCCTTATCCATCCTTCATTTCCACTTTCCAACCTTTTTTAAACTATCAACCCTCTAAAAACCACTTTCGGCCTATTCCTGTAGAACTTCCTGTAGATCCCCTGCAGCCTCCTGTAGAAGTTCACGCGAGCGATTTTTCGAGATATGAGCATGGTGGAAATCTCCAGAAGGGTTCTAGGGACCCCTTAGGTCCTCTCCACACCTTCCCAACCTCCTGCAAATGCCCACTCCATTTCCTTTCGCCAATAAACCTCTGCACAGTAAAAAACAATTAAAACACATGCATAATAATTCTGCATAAAATTGCTCAAAAATACAAAAAAAATTGATTTTTCCATATTTTCCTTCAGAAGTAGCTTAAACACATGCATTTTACCTTTTCAATAGTCAATGGCATCCATTTCAGTAGCTTACATCTCTTTTCTTGCACAAGTACAGTTAGTCGGTAAAACTAGGGTTTGCTAGGGTTTGCATTTCCTTTTAGCTTTCATCTTCTTTCTGCAAGTAAGCTAGCCTCTTTTGAGTTAGCTTTCATCCATCACAGTTAAAAGATTCTTCTAAGAACTCATAGAATTTGGCTTAAGCTCCTAGCGAACTTGTGCCAGTTGATCAAGTAATAGCCTGCAGTAAGAGCTAGTACTTGTGCATATAGCACAGTCGCTTCCAAGTTTGTTATGAACTACCGGGCTGATAAAAGTAAAGTAGGGAGTCCCAGGTGTTATAGAAATTTTTGTGCCTTGCATCACTGAGCATGAAATTTCAATAATCAAGGGATCCAAAGTCCCTAAACATGATGTTCCTACCCCTAGAGGAACAAGGCCAAGTAACCACAGCAATTCACAGAAGTTCTCCACCTGAAAACACTCAAAAACAATCCAATTCTGGATCATGTCAACTGCTCCACTGAGCATCTGCGCTGAATGTCAACTGCTCCACTATCTACCTGCGTTGAATGTCAACTGCAACAAAGGCTACCTGCGCTGAGCGTAACTGGACAAGTGGCAGGCTCATTTCTCAAGGTGTCAATGCCCAGGAAGCTTCCAAAATGACACTTGTATCAGGGAATTCGACTGGTGATGAGTAAGAGGTTCCAAATCTCCAAGTGGAAGCAAGAACCTCCAAGTGGACTCAAGAACTGATAGAGGGAGAGGACACTAGTCAGATCTCAAGCTGACTCATCCTCTCTCCAAATAACTATATGTAGATCTCTCCTCCATGGGATCTAGGAGGCTGGAATTTTGTGAATGTAAATAATTGCTGTTGGTTTGTGGCTGGATACATTGGGTGTTTATGCTTTGAAGGGAGCTGAAGAGGGAATTCCATTCTGCTGGGAAGGAGATGCTGGATTGGAGCCCCATGGGTTATATCTCTTCCTAAACCCTGTTACTTTCAATAAAGCTATCTTGATTCTTTCTTATATGCTGGTGTACTTTGTATGATTGCATTAGTGTATTTGATTTACTTCTAATCCTGAATCATTTATGAATATGTACATTTGCCTTTGTATTGTGTTCTTATCTTGTCGCAAGTAGCTGTTCTCTTGTCACAGGTAGTTGTTCTCTTGTGACCTCGTGGGATTCAAGTAGCTGTTCTCTTGAGCAAGCGAGGAGGTGAGTAGCTGTAGACACACAAAGGGGAAGAGGATCTAGATCTAGGGACAACCGGAAGACAACGGTAAGTCTGCCAATCTCCCCTCTTTCACATTTCATAAAGGAAGAAATCATAATAGCTGTATTCGTTTGTTGCTAAGGCGCTGTCACACCTTAGGTGGATAGGATCGTCCTAAATAGGCATTTTTCCCCACAACAAATTGGCGACTCCGCTGGGGAAGAACTTGTTTATTCATTTCATTTGTGTTTCCGTCATTTGTTTACTTCATAGACTTGACAGCAACTTTGAACTGCATCTTTCCTGGATGCAAAGTAGAAAATTGCTGCTTTGATCCAGTTATTGGACTTGTCTATGATCTAAACTAGATCCACAAATGATTTGATGATCCTTGTGATAGTCTTTAGTACCCTATCAAAGTATCCCTCTGTTTATACCTTGCTTGTGTTTCTGATTTGGCCTGAAACAATTGATTTTTGAGCATTTTGTGACCCAGAAACCAAGGGAAACGAAAGTTTTCCCTTTCAGCGCAGACACTGTGAAGGCAGTCTGCATTTCAACGCAGGTCCCGAAGGGGATACCTGTGCTGAATGTCAAACTGACAGTGTTAGACCTGCGCTGAACCAGTGTGGCCTTGTGCAGCTGGGGTTCTTTGTCCTTTGTTGCCCTGTTTTGATCTCTGTTTTTGCAGCCTTTGACCAGCATAGGTACCAGTCTGATAAGCTTTTCTTTGCTTGATTCCGCCTCATTTTTGTACAAAAAGATTGTGAATGTTTTTATGTGTTTGTGGCGTCATTGACAGTCTTCCTTTGCATGAGTAAAGTAGTCATCCTGTAGCCTTTGATTCAGATTTGATTGTGATCTTAGAAGAGAGTTCATTGGCTGATTGCAGATTGATTATAGATTTACTTTTGCTTATTGGTTTTAATTTGTGTCTTTTAAGTGTCAAAACAAGTCTTTATTTCGAAAATCGCAAAGTGATTGTAATCTCTTCTACCCGTGTTGATTTCGAAGAAAGTGAACTTGTTTGTATTGTTCATTTTAAAAGCAAATTCAAATTTGTGCAAAAAGCTTTCTTTGTAGGCATTTATACTAGGAAAGTGGAAAACAAACACCTGCATTGTGCATTTTGCATTTGATAAGTTTGCATGTTGGATTTAGGGAAAGTGCATAAGAGTGTGCTGATTGCTCTTTGAGAAAAGATAATGTTATTCTTTTCCCTTAGTAGCTAGGATTTTCAAAGTTGAAAGATAATAAAGCTTGCTTATCATCTTAGACTGCATTTAGGAATTTGTATCATACATCTCGTGGTGAACCTTGAAAGGAAAACTTTAAAAAGATCAACCTAAAATAAACTGAATGAACCTAACAATGCTTTGTAACATAACGCACAACATAGAGGTCTAGGCTAGAGACGTGTTCCGGCGTCGTTAAACATAGTGACTGTCGATCTCGAAGAAGGTGGGTGATTCCTCCTGAGAGACGGTAGCGCTAATACGGATTTGTGCTCCCACGTACCGTCGCGTATATATTGGGAGACCCCTATAGGCATATATCCTTTATCCTTAGGAAGCCGTGTTGGCCGCCCTACTGATCGAAATGCAGTGAACACAGCATTCACGAAGATCGACCACCCGTACCGTAAAAAGTATTCTGTGGTTTTGCGAAAAGTTTGGCACATCCTCTGCCTAGATCTCCAGAGCAGTTTCTTTTGGCCTTTTTTCAGACTGTATAACAGAAAAAGTCCATCCGAGCATTTGTCACTTCGGGCTCGTTAAAACATCGAAGGAGACTAGAGTCATCTTCAGCTTTTTCTCAACTCTTTAAAACTGAAAAAGCAAGTTGTGTCTAAAGCGTCATTAACAATTTATTTTAAACGGAGCAATCACCCTTTTATCCTGTGTTGATCTTTAGGTTGAAAAGATGGAGCACACCAACCAAGGAATTCCTCTTGGTGGAAATCCTAGTCCCTTCTCCTCTTGGGGAGATGTTGGTGCGCCCCACATGGCCACATTGTCGCTTCCAGGACTGACAATTGGCCTACCAGTTTGGCTCTTTTCAACCAATGTCGTTCAGAATACCACCATTCCTGAACAGTAGAGTCAACAATTAGATCAGACAAGAGTTACCTCCCAGCCTTCAACTTCATCTTCCTCCCCTCCTTCCTCTTCGCTTGACGGAACTGGTAAATCAAAAAACTGTGTTCCTAAGGAGAAGAAGGAGAAGAAGAAGAAGGAGCCTAAGGCGACTAGGGGCAAACAAGTGTCATCTAACAAAAATCCACACACCGCACTCGTAAGGCCTAAATCGCCATGCGTCATCTGCAGGGGAGACCACTTCCATAGAGATTGTCCCTGTATCCCACGGATACTAAGAGACTGGTCCCCCCGTTTGCACAATTCGGGAGCATCGACCTCTGATAGTCATGTCGACTGCTCACCGTCAACTAGTGGGAGTGAAGCTCCAGGACAGAGCGGGAAAGCTAAATTTCCCTGCAGACTGTGTGAAGGCGATCACGCCATCCACCGTTGTCCCTTCTTAGATGAGGCAAAAAGAGTTCTGGAAGATCGCCCGATTTTACGAGCGAATCTTCCTCCTGGATATCAAAGACTCCTGCCAAGTCCCTCACTAGTTGAGAATCCGGCTGAGCCACTCAGGTGGTCAGCCGAAGCACCTGTCATTGAAGATGAACCGTCTGGATCCATGCCTGACGAAAGTCAAAAGGTTGATACGGCAGTTGACCCGGTTTTGCCTTCAGAGGCTCCATCTTCGAATGACACCATCACAGAGGAGAATCAAGACGACACCGTCCAGATTCTCTTCATCAGCACTGACTCTGATGATCAAGGGGGCAATGCCACCATTCCTTTATCGCAGGAAGGAAGTTCATCAGAGCGCTATCCGGCCGTATATTCGGTCCCACCACCAAGCAACCTGGTTGTGTCCTTTGATTGGAACCAACTAGGCAGACCCCGGTTGCCAGCCTGTGTACCATTCAAAATTATTTGTCAAATATACAGAATGGTAATGGCTGGCACTATCATTGATGAAGGGGCATCTGTGAGTATCCTTTTCTCTATTGCTTGGAGAGCGCTTGGTTCGCCAGCGCTTTTGCCTGAAATGAGAAATCTATCAGGCTTTGATAAAGGAACCAGTCGACCTTTAGGGATCCTCCCCAATGTGCCCATAACATTGAAAGGGAAGACCGTTCACATGAACGTGATGGTCGTTCAAGGACCCTTGGATTATAACCTACTCCTTGGACGAGACTATATATATTGCATGGGAGCTGTAGTCTCCTCACTCTTTAGAGTAATGTGTTTTCTGCATGAAGGAAGAATGGTCAAGCTCGTGGACCAACTTTCGTTTCCCGGATCACACATCGCAAATAGTCATGTACCATCCCTAAATGGTCTATACACGCAAGAAGTGTCTCAACCAACGGTCCGTCCTCCTGATGAGCGCGAGTAATCAGGGAGGATATGACCGGAACCCAGGGGGCATGCATCCTGGCCTGCTTCGGCAGGGAAACTTTGGGTATAGGGTAGGTTTCCGCGGGGGAATATGACTAGTCCGTACCCCGTCCGTGGTTGGAAGAGGGGTTGTTCTAGAATAGGATTCTTTTGTCAAAGTTACGTGTTTGACACCAGTCATTCACCCTTGTCTATTTCGGTAGACATTGCCGAGGAAATGTTTTGTTTGAAAGATTAACGAGACGATCTTTGGGTAACCTGAAAGAGGTAAGCCTCTCTCGATTAAAACACATGTTTTGGCGGAGGGTAAGTAGAGGTAACCTTGAAACTCTGTTTTATACCTGGGGGCATGCAAACCTTTTGGAGTGCAAGCAAGGGGCGACTATTTATTTTTAAAATTTTTAGGTCCTCCCTTTAAACCTGTAGGTCTAACCCTTTAAACTCGTAGGATTAGTCATTTCCGAACTTGCATAAAGAAAGGAGAGGGAGCATAGCTTTGGTAAGGCGCAAGCTCTATAAAAATTGGGATCTTTCATGAGACACTCTTATCTTATGACTGGGTAATCGAGCAGTTTTAGCATAAAGTTCATGCTCGTTAAAAAATAAACGCAAGATCTGAGCAGTTTTAACGCTGTCTTCATGCTCGTTAAAAAATAAATAAAAGCAGTGAGCAAAGTTTCCTCCAGTGTTTAAGCTCATTTTTATCTAAAAAATGAACCTATTTCGGTAAATAACCACAGTGATCGTAAATTTATCAGCCGTTAAAGCCTTGGTCGTGTTTGCACCTGCCACCTCCACTTTTCATTTGGCCAATCGTTCACCTCCATATGATTGTTTACCCATTTTGAGGAACAGCTGCGAAGAGTGATTTCACCTAGCCATCCTTGTGACACTGCCGTGATTGGAAAATTCCAACCTGTACCTGGAATCAGTTGCTATCCCTGTTTATCACTCGTTCCTCAAAAGACGTGTCTTCTTTAAGCTCTTTTCAATTGACTCGTAAAATATGAAAAGATTGCCGAGTTTTGGCCTTCCAGCTCGTTAAAGTGACCGGAAGAGCTATCCCTCCTCTAGATTTTAATCTTTTTGGACCTGAGGGATTATTGCACAAAAAGGTCGAGCGCTTGTTTTATTCGGCTCGTTAAAGTTATCGAAAACTCATCCCTTCTGTATTGTTTTATACTTTTTCAGACTTAAGGGATTAGATGACGAAAAATGAATTTTGGAGTTAACTTTATGTACCTTTTCAGACTCTCTAAAAATGAAAAGGACCGAGTTATCCTTGTCGTTAGACTCGTTAAAATGATTAAATAGCGACAAACTTGTCTTTAGACGAGAACGAGTTTCCCTATCGCTAGGCTCAAACATAGCGATGGGCTTGCCCGAAGGGCAGGTTATAGAACAAGCATATTTTATCCTCCTCAAGCTTGACAAAAATAAAGAGGTACTGGTCAGCAATGATTGGGGAAAAATTGGGAAAAATTAAGAAAACTTTGATGGTAGCAGGTCGCTCTTGAACATGACACTTTTCCTCCGTACCACATTCGGGTTGGGTTGTTTCATTCACCGGTCACATCACCATGGTCTCACCATACCATCCATATTTGGGGTAATGCTACCGATCCATCGCATCAGTGTCGCCATATGTTCAAGAGAAGTCGTTCAGAAAAAGTCAACCGGGTCCCATCCACTGCCATACATTATCCTTCATCCATTCATGACCGCCACCCTGAATCATATGTCACAGATCGTTTTCACCTCCATTAAAGTCATTAGCTCCGTTCCGTGTCACTGATGTGGGATTCATTAATGCCCTCCTGTGACGGATCGCTTCTTGTCGACATCAGCTCATTATCCAAGAACTTGATCTAGGAACAACCCCTTCAGTACTTTGAAGCTTGCATGCCTCAATGGCAAGTTTCTCACTTCCGGCGACAGGTATACATCAATGACCTTCGACCAGAAGATTTTGCGTGGTTTTCGACGCCAAGTCCTTTATTCACACCACGTGAATTGTATTGCAGTACCTTGAGGGTCATTATCATTATCGGTGATTCCTCTCGCGCTTGTTAACGGTTTACATCATTGACCGGTAATCAAGCGATGTCTTTCCATGTTCGACTTCAGCGCAATTCTCACATGGATCGACTTGTACTTAGAGTGAAGATCGAATGAGTTTGAATACCCCGGATCTAGTTTCATCCATCCGGGCTGCGATATATATTCAGGAAAAATAAAGACATTTGACATGTACATCATTGCAGCAGATGATCATCCGACTCAAAGGATGATAATTTCGCCAAAATTATCGGTCTACCATCAGACAATCATCTGTTCTATGTACAAAAATGAATTTATAAAGCTGAGCATGGGAATGCCTGCCTCAGCTAGATCATGAAAGCAGAATGAATCATAATGTATTGTATTGTATTTTATTACAGGTCTCCTCCCAGCAGATGGATGAACTTGGGACCCTCCTGGATAAAGCATTTCACCCGATAAACGACCTCATACTTTAGGGGGCAACTGTTATAGACATTTTTGTGCCTTGCATCACTGAGCATGAAATGTCGATAATCAAGGGATCCAAAGTCCCTAAACATGATGTTCCTACCCCTAGAGGAACAAGGCCAAGTAACCATAGCAATTCACAGAAGTTCTCCACCTGAAAACACTCAAAAACAAGCCAATTCTGGATCATGTCAACTGCTCCACTGAGCATCTGCGCTGAATGTCAACTGCTCCACTATCTACCTGCGTTGAATGTCAACTGCAACAAAGGCTACCTGCGCTGAGCGTAACTGGACAAGTGGCAGGCTCATTTCTCAAGGTGTCAATGCCCAGGAAGCTTCCAAAATGACACTTGTATCAGGGAATTCGACTGGTGATGAGTAAGAGGTTCCAAATCTCCAAGTGGAAGCAAGAACCTCCAAGTGGACTCAAGAACTGATAGAGGGAGAGGACACTAGTCAGATCTCAAGCTGACTCATCCTCTCTCCAAATAACTATATATAGATCTCTCCTCCATGGGATCTAGGAGGCTGGAATTTTGTGAATGTAAAGAATTGCTGTTGGTTTGTGGCTGGATACATTAGGTGTTTATGCTTTGAAGGGAGCTGAAGAGGGAATTCCATTCTGCTGGGAAGGAGATGCTGGATTGGAGCCCCATGGGTTGTATCTCTTCCTGAACCCTGTTACTTTCAATAAAGCTATCTTGATTCTTTCCTATATGCTGGTGTACTTTGTATGATTGCATTAGTGTATTTGATTTACTTCTAATCCTGAATAATTTATGAATATGTACATTTGACTTTGTATTGTGTTCTTCTTTTGTCGCATGTAGCTGTTCTCTTGTCACAGGTAGCTGTTCTCTTATGACCTCGTGGGATTCAAGTAGCTGTTCTCTTGAGCAAGCGAGGAAGCGAGTAGCTGTAGACACACAAAGGGGAAGAGGATCTAGATCGAGGGACAACAGGAAGACAACGGTAAGTCTGCCAATCTCCCCTCTTTCACATTTCATAAAGGAAGAAATCATAATAGCTGTATTCGTTTGTTGCTAAGGCGCTGTCACACCTTAGGTGGATAGGATCGTCCTAAATAGGCATTTTTCCCCACAACACCAGGAGTTGTAGCATCATTGCTACAATACTGGAGCTCACCAATGTGTTGGGGTCACAATGATCCAATTTCTTTGGTTGTTTGAGAATAAGTTGATTTCTTTGAGTTTCATTTGATTCAATGATTGGTTGATTCATTTGATTCAGTGTTTGGTTGATTCATTTGGTTCAGTAATTGGTTGGTTCAATGATTGAATTGCAGTGATCAATTTTTAGTTTTGATATTTGGTATTGGGCTTAAATGTTGGTAGTGGGTGCAGTCTGAAAATTTGATGAAACGTGACCTACAAGTTGTGATGTTTTGTAGCAAGCGGATCTAGTATGAAAATTTATGAAACATGGTCCACAAAGGTGTTGAGGGTTGGAGCCTTCGATTAGGGAGTTGAAGCTTCCTTCCAGTGGTAGCTGGTAAATTTGATCAAGGGGTTGGAGCTTCCTTCCTGTGGGTGCTAGTAAACGAGATCAGGGGGTTGCATATCCCTTCCAGTGGGTGTTAGAGAACGAGAGAAGGTTGTCGCCTTCTGCAGGTGGGTTCCTGCGTGTTGGTATGAGTCTGCACCAGTACAAGATTGTAAGAATTTTTTCATTATAATAAAAAGAACACAGAGACAACAACATCGATGGTTTTTTCCCACAATGGGTTTCCATCTAAAAATCTTGATGTTCATGTGTGTTTATGTGTGATGGTTTAATTTGTTCTTACTGCACATGGTTACTGTTAATTAATGTTTAATGAGGTACTGATACATTGGCTCAAGTTAAATAGATGATGAATTAACTGAAAAGTAATTTTACTAGATATATGCCAGCTATTTGCATAAAAATCGCGTACATACGTGGGTTCCCTTCAGTAAATTCACGTATAGAAATATGGATATGAAATTGAAAAATTTAATGATTTTTAAATACTGATTCACCCCCTCCCCTAGTATTTTTCCCAACAAGTGGTATTAGAGCCAAAAGTCTCGAGTTCGAATCATACCTAGCTCACACTGGGGGGGATATTGTTGGGCATTGGATAATATAGCTCTCCTCGTGTGTTTCATGACATGGCTTAATAGCCTCTCGTGGATCCTTTAACTCTGGCGATGCATCCATTTACGAACACCTGCGGGTTTTGGTGTAATGGAAATCACGATTCCAACAATAAGCAATATTCTTTATGTGCTCTATCATAAATTTCTTCATCAATGTTTAGATCATAGCTTTCACGAAATGAGCTCCTCTATCACTAGTGATGATCAGATGACAATCTAACCGTGTTATTATATTCTCATATAAGAATTTTTTTGCTACTTCTTTGGTACGTGATTCGACCGATTCTTCCTCTACCCACTTCATCCGACATTCTACCGATGTTATAATATATTTCGCTCTCATCCATCTATATCTTTTAGGAAATGGTATGACGAAGTCAATTTCCTAGATCTCAAAGGGCAGCGACAGGAAAATTGAATATAATGACATCTGATGCTTGGGTAATGGACACTAGATCTTTGTCATATATCTCACTTTTGTACATGCAGTCAATAGTCTCATAATATAGTTGGCCACTATAATCCATCTTGTAGAATCTTCCATGCGGTTGTATCTCCTTGGTAGTGACCTCCAACTCCTTTATATGCCTCATCGATAATATCATTCCCTTCATGTTCCAGGACACATTTGTGGAGTAACTCGTCAACGCAAAATTTAAATAATTGTCCATTTATCAAAGTAAATGGTGTTTATTTTATTGCAAGGTTATTTTTCTTCTTGTCATACATTCCCTCAGGTGTTTTCCCTATATGAAAAAACTTTATTATTTCATCCAACTCTACATCGACTACTTTGATTCTGAACGGGTGTGCATCTGGAAGGTCACCTTCTGTATCCATTGAATCCTCTCTAGTTTCTAGCCAAGATAAATGATCAGGGCTAATGTTCTTCCTTCCTTTTCAATTTGTTTTCAAATTTGATAACTAGCAACAGATGCACCCCTAGTGAACTAGTTTATTCATGAGGTGCTTTAATGCCAGATGATTAGTATAAGATATAAATGGTTTGCAAAGAGGAAATTTTGAAACTTCTGTAGAGAAAAAATCATGGCAAGTGCTTCCCTTTGAGTCGTTGAATAATTTCACTCAACTTTGTTGACTTTCCAACTAGCATAAGAATTTATATGGTCAATCACTTCATTGTTGGGCATAGCCAAAACTGCTTCAACTGCAACATTTGATGTGTTGACATGCACATGGAACTTCTTTGACTAGTTGAGAAACTTGAGGATAGGTGCCTCAACTAACTTTTGTTTTAGTAATCGGAAAGGTTTGTTGCATTCTTTCAAGCAAATGAATGACACATATTTCCTTAAACATTCATCTATAGGGAACATTGTTAATAAATATAGGGCATGAATATTGGTTGATTTCTTTTGTAATGATAACTCCTTTTGAATGCCTTTTACTTATTTATATTAGTATCTTCTCTTTAGTTAGATTATTATAGTATTCATTTTCATCAAAAAAATATCAAAGCATAAACAATAAAGAGATAATAGATATAGAATATAAGTGATCATCGAGGGTCAAAACCTCTCCAACATGATAAGAAAATCCAAATGAATTATTCTTCTTATAGAGACTTTAATTGACAAATACCAAGACCATGACCAAGACCCTTGACCTATTAACCTCTCCAAGAACAAGTCACATGACCTCTTAGTTTAACCTCTTCTTCCTTGAGTCTACTATGGTAAAAATGCTTGCTTCTTCCTCCTTCTCAATTATCTTTTAGATCTCAGCTTCTTGGATTAGACCTGCGACCCTCAGCCTATTCAAAAACTCTAGTTACAGCACGCATGACGGATGTTGACCAACTTTCACACCATTTTACCACTTCTCTTGGATGGAAATACTTCCTTCTATACTTCGATTTGATGAATGATATTTGTTATCCATTGATTCAGATTCTAGGGTGACCTTACGAGCCTCAACCCTTCTCTTCAACAAACAATACTACATTCTCGTGTTGGGTTGTGTTATATTCTTTCCATGACTAACTTACGTAGTTAAACGGGGGGTTAGAGGGGGGCGGTAGCCCCCCTTCGTTGCACCGATTGCGCAGTGGGGGGGTCACAGGGGGGGCGGCAGCCCCCCTTGTCCGGGGGGTTAGAGGGGGGCGGGTAGCCCCTCTCTACGGGGTCCGGGGCAGCGCCCCGGGAAAATTTTTTTTTGGACCCTATATTAGGTTGGGCGAACCTACCTATGGTTTTGTGCATGTTTTTCGCACATGGTATTGGACGCGATGGTTTTTCGGTCCATGGTATTGGATGCTTCGGCATGTATAAATATGTATTGTAACATTGAAAGGAACATAATGAAAAATCAAGCTGGTATTCCCGGTTTTGGGATCCAGGGAAAAATCTCTTTGCATATGTGTTTTATGGGTTATGCTCTCGCATTGTTTATTTTCTTTGTTTAAGAATTCGTATGCAGGTAATTTCTGTACAGGGTTAAAACCTACATCTCGCACGTGTGGAGGTGAGAGCCCAAAACACATCAGAAAATGGCTCAGTTGTCTTCTCTTTTCTTTCGCTTAGTGATGAGGATTCTCTCTTGTGTTTTTTCTCACTTCTTCTTAGTTCAAATTGCTTGACCGAATTCTTTCTTCAAGTGAGGCCAAGATACCCTATTTATAGTGGTTGATGCATTCAAAATAAGCTAACTTCTCTACGTACTAAGGTCAACATGCTTTTTCTAGATTCATCTTTAGGGCGACATGAAGAATAACTTGTGACAAGGTCTTTGGAGGGTTATTGACATAATCAAAATTACTTTTTACAATATGTAACATGTCTTCAACATATGACATTGACTCCCTAGACTTTATGACTTGATGACCAACCCTAAATACTCACAATGGGAGCCTTAACTATTAAATTCCTTGATAATGAAACCCATGAATCAAGCATTACAAAAAAAAAAAATATTTTCTTCTTTACATGAATTACATAAAATCATAATTACACGTCATTATGAAGACCGAACCTAGTTACACATTTCAACAAATGTTATATCTCAGTAATGCCATATGAATTGTTTGGAATAACCAGTGTGTCCCAAAAGGATTTTAATTTGTTTCTGGTTTACAAGAGGCTTCAAATCGAGAATCCATTTGATCTTCGCCATATCAACCTTGATTCCATCCTTTGAAACGAAATGATCAAGAAATATTCTTATTGGCTTTACAAAGATATATTTTTTAATATTCAATGATAAGTGAATCTATCTACATCTTTCCAACATTAATCTCAGGCATTGCATGTGATTTTCAAGTAATGTGTAAATGGTCCAGTTGTCAATATAGACTTCCATTGTTTTATAAATGTGCTACCAGAATGATTTGACGATAATCTGAGAGAATACTACTGGTGCATTTTTTATACCAAAGGGAATTACACAATATATAAAACAACCAAACTTAGTGAAAAACATTGTATTTTCTCTATCTTCTTCTACAATAAGTACTTCGTTGTACATGGAGAAACCATCTATAAAAGAACAACATTCGTGACTTGCTAATTCGTTGATAATTGCATCTACAAACAAAGTAGGGAATGGATTGATCATTGTTAGTTTATTTAACCCATGTTAGTCGACACATATATGTAATTTAGTTGGGTCATGTTTTTCGACTACATTGTTTCTGGGAAAACTAGTGTCCATTCAGAGTTGCTAGTCCCACTAAGATGGGTAGCTATCTTAGAAACAAACAATTCAAAGTAACTTTTGTTTTCCTTTATGAGAGATAGATGAGAGAGAAGCAGAGAGTACCAACCTCAGTCTTTCACTTGGCTCCTTGCTTGTTTCCTCTCTCCTTTGATAGATCTTCACCACTTCTTTCTCAAAGAACACCTATAGAGTCAAAGCAAAAAAATACCATCAAAGCATAGAGATCTATAACCATAAACAATCTAGAATCAGATGTACATTAACCATACAAATGCATACACAAATACAAGATTCAGAAATATACAAGTATATGGAGGAAAACTCAAATAGCTTTATTGATAGAAGTAGTAGAAGAGAGGATTACAACCCAGCTGTCTGATCCAGCATCATCCTCCCAGCATGAAAGCCCTCTTCACCTCATGAAAAGCTAGATTACCCAACAATACAATGTCTCAAAGAGAACCCAACAACACTTCCTTACAAATTACAAAATTGCAGCCTCTGGATCTCTAGGATGAGGGATCCATATATAGATATCTACAGGGGAGTGAGTCAGCTTCTGGGATTTTGATTAGTGTCATTTCAATGATAGTTTTTGGTTCCACTTGGAGATTTCATGATCTCTTACTCATCCTTGGGCGAATTCAGAGAGGCAAGTGTCATATGAGCAATTTCTAGAAGATTCTCTGAGTTTTCACCTAGAAAACTGCCTCTGCCATTTGTCTGCTCTCGCTCATTACACCCTACAGAAGGGCTTTTCAGTATGCATCGCATCCTTTGTGTGTAGCAGGTGAGATGCATTGCACCCTCAGCATGGAGTAGTCTGTATGGTCTAGTTTTGACCACTTCTGAGCAGTTTTTGAGGGAGAACTTTTGGGAAATGATGTAATCAGTTGAACTTGATCCTTTAGGGTATGAAACCACACTTTTAGGGGTTTGAGAGCCCTTGGTTTATTGACACATGTGATTGGGGTTGCAGTGCCCAAATATGTCTATAACAGTTTCCCCCTAAAGCATGAGGTCGTAAATCTTCTAATGTCGGGTGAAATGCTTTATCATGAGGATTAGAGTTTTTTCGAACTGGAAGGTGATCTGTAATAAGATACAATACAATACATTATCTTCATAATATTTTCATGATCTAGCTGAGGCAGGCATTCCCATGCTCAACTTTATAAATTCATTTTCATGTACATAGGATAGACAACCGTTTATGTGGTAGACTGATGATTCTGGTAGAGCCATCATCCCTTAGCTTGGATGATTATCTGTGCAGCTATGGAGTACATTTGATGTTTTTATTTTCCTGAATATATCACAGCCCGGATGGATGAAACTAGATCCGGGGTCTTCAAACTCGTTCAATCTTCGCCTGATGTACAAGTCAATCCATGTGAAAAGATGTTCTGGTGTCGAACAATCGAACATGGAAAGACATTGCTTGATTATCAGCCAATGATGTAAGCTGTTAACAGGCGCGAGAGGAATCACCAATAATGATAATGACCCTCAAGGTACTATAGTACAATTCATGTGGTGTGAATATATGAGTAAATGTCAAACACCACGTAAAATCTTTCAGTCGAAGGCCATTGATGTAAACTTGTCACCGGAAGTGAGAAACTTGCCATTGAGGCATGCAAGCTTCAAAGTACTGAAAGGGTTGTTCCTAAGTCGACTTCTTGGATAATGAGATGATGTCAACAAGAAGTGACTCGTCGTAGGAGGGCCTTAATGAATCCCACATCTACGACACAGAACAGAGCAAATGATTTTGTGGAGGTGAAAATGATATGATGATACAAGGTTCAGGGTGGCGGTCATGAAAAAAGGTATTACAATGGATGAGGCGTTACCTGGGTTGGTGAATTCTCTGAGCGACTTCTCTTGAACATATCGGCAACACTGGAATGGATTGGAAGCGTTAACCCCAAAATGGATGGTATGGAGGACCAATGGTGATATGACTGGTGAATGGAATAACCCAACCCGACTCAATCATGGTGATGGAGTGAAAGTGTCATGTTCAAGAGCGACCTGCTACTAATGAAGTTCTTCGAGTTTTTTTCCTTTTTGCCCCAGTCGTTATTGACCAGTACCTCTTTATTTTTTTCAAGCTTCAGGAGGATAACATATGCTTGTCCTATAATTTTCCCTTCGGGCAAACCTGTCGCTATGTTTTAGCGAGCCTAGCGACAGTGAAACTCGCTCTTGTCCGTATGGACAAGTTTGTATCTATTGTTTTAACGAGTTTAATGACAAAGATAACTTGGTCCTTTTTAGTTTTAGAGAGTCTGAAAAGAGATGGAAAGGAAACTCCAGTAGTCCTTTTTCGTGATATAATCCTTAAGTCCGAAAAAGTATAAAATAATACAAAAGGGATGACTTTTCCGATCACTTTAGCGAGCCGAAAAATACAAGCACTCGATCGTTTTGTGTAATGACCCCTCAGGTCCAAAAATATTAAAATATAGAGGTGGGATGGCACTTCCAATCACTTTAATGAGCTGGAGAGGCCAATTTCTCGGCAATCTTTTCATATTTTACAAGTCTAAAAAGAGCTTAAAGGAGACTTGTTTTTGAGGAACGAGTGATGTTTTCGGATAGCAACTGGTTCCAGGTAAGGTTTGGAACTTTTCAATCATGGCAGTGTAAAGAAGGTGGCTAATAGAATCACTCATCGCAAATGTTCCTCAAAAGGGTAAATAATCAAGTGGAGGCGTATGATTGGCTAAAAAGTGGAGGTGATGGTAAGAACACGACCAAGGTTCGAAAGCTGATAGAGACGTGATCACAAAGGTTATTTATCGAAGGTGGGTTCATTTTTTAATGAGCTTGAACTCTGGTGGAACATATGCTCATTGCTAGGTTTATTTTTTAACGAACTTGAACTTCGTGGAAACGTGCTCATGCCAGTCGCTTAATAAGGATGTCTCTCATTAGTAGGTTCATTTTTAAGGGAGCTTGCCCCATGCGAAACTTTGCTCTGAGCCTTTTGTATGCAAGCTAGGAATGACCAACTATTGTCCTAAGGGTTAAAGAACTAATGAGGTTAGGTAGGATAGTTTCTCGATGGGAAACATTTCCTTTACTTTGCTGTCGCGATCGGTCCCGTCAAGGTGAATGGTGGATCAGACCAATCACCTAACTTAAGTAGTTGAAGTTAGTAAAAAATACGGGGTTAGAGTTACGCTGGTTGCTTTTCACTTGCGTAAAAAAGGTTTGCATGCCCCCAGGTATAAAGAGAAGTAGAGTTTCTAGGTAACCATATGGAAGTTCTTGCATTAAAGCGAGGTTATTTCGTCCACATAGCAGCCAAAACACTTCCTTGGCTTTGTCCCTCGAAATAGACAAAGGTGAATTGTGGTAGCTCAATAACCTCATTAGATCAGCCCCTATACTTTGTGTTTACTATCTATCATAAGCTCGACCTAAATCCTTGAACTTAGCTACAAACTATGGGTGAAAACCAAGCTCACTCTCATCCCTGGACCATCGCACTATCTCTCATTGGCAATCTGGATGCATCACACTTCCTGTGTGCTGCACGTGAGATGCATCCCTGTTTTCCTTAAGGACAGGTGGGATGATTGAATGAGACTGTTTCTGCCTCCAGATTTTGGTTTTTCTTCATTGTTTTCAGCTCTATTCAATAGTTTCGCTGTCTATGATCAGTATATCACTGTTGAAACCTTCTTCCTTTACATTATTCAGCCTCCATTGATAAGGAATTTGAATGTCTTTTATGTATTTTTCATCATTTACAGTCCTCCTTCGCAAACAGTAGCTTAATCAAACTGTCATCTTTTGATTCAAAAGTGTCGCAAGTGTCGTTTTCAGTCAAGAAAAAGAATGTCGTAAAGTCTTCCTCTTTTAGATACTCGATTATACTTTTGCCATTGTATATGATTTGAATTATCAATTCTTTGAAGTGTCGAAAACAGTTTTCCGTTCGAAAAAGAAAGTGTCGTCTTAGTTTTCCTTTCATTTTTTGAAAAGAAATTGTTAAAGTGTCGATTTGAAGAAAAGTAGTTCAGATTTGTACTTAGTTTTCTTTTTGTCATTCTCACATCAAGGGAACTGAAAAGAAAATACATGCATGTGTATTTTCATTTAGAATGCATGCAGAAATTGATTTAGGAAAAGTGCATTTAGTGTGTGCTCTCTGCTCTATGTTGAAAGAACCATATTTTTCTTTCCTTAGTAGCTAGGATTTTCATTGTTAAAAGAAACCAAACGACCGTTTATCATTTTAGATTGCATATTTAGGAGTTGTACATCTACATCACGCGGTGAACCTTGAAAGGCAAACTTCTTAAGAAAGATCAACTATAAAATAAACCTCAATGAACATAAAAATGCTTTGGAACCTAACGCACAACATCTAGAAGTCTAGGCTAGAGACGTATTCCGACGTCGTAAAGCCTGGTAACTATCGTTTTCATCGTAGGTTGGGTGATTCCTCCTCTTTGATATGACAAGTGCCAGTACGGACTTGTGCTCCCACGTATCATCGAGTATATATTGGGAGACCATAATAGGCTGATATCCTTTATCCTTAGGAAGTCGTGTCTGCCACCCTATCGATTGCAATGCACTGAATACAACATTCGAGAAGATTAACTACCGTACGTAAAGTCCTCGGTAATCTCTCTATAATTTACCCCTGAGGTGTATATTGCAGTTTTGCAATTGGTTTGGTAATCCCTCTGTTTAGATTTCCATAGTAGTCACTTTCGTTCCTTTTAAGACTCCTTAAAAGAAAAGGTCCATCTGAGCACTTGTCACTTCAGGCTCATTAAAAATTGATGGCGACTAGAGTCATCTTCAGCTTTTTCTCGACTCTTAAAAATTTAAAAAGCAAGTTGTGTCAAAGTGTCATAAAGTTTATTTTATTTGGAATAACATCATTGTTCCCTCGTTGGTCTTAGGTTGATAAAATGGAGTCCACCAATCAAGGATTTCCCCTTGGGGGAATCCTAGTCCTTTCTCCTCTTGGGGAGATGTTGGTGCTCCACACATGGCTACATTGTCCCTTCCAAGACTCACAATTGGCCTGCCAGTATGGCTATTCTCGAACTCTGTCTTTCAAAACACCATAAATCATCAGCAATCAAATCAACAACTAGATGATACTGAAGTTGCTCCCCCACCTTCCACTTCGTTTGTTTCTCCCTCTCCTTCTTCTTCTTCTCTTGGTGAAACTAGTAACACTAAAAGCCAAGTAACCGAGAAGAAGAAGAAAGGGAAGGAGAAGAAGAAGAAGAAGAAGAAGAAGAAGCCAACGGTGAAAGGGGGAAACCATGCATCGTCTGGCAAAAATCCACACACTGCACCATCCAAACCCAAATCTCTACGTGTCATTTGAAAAGGAGACCACTATCATCGAGATTGTCCCTACATCCCGTGGATCTTCAGAGACTGGTCTCCTCGCTTGCACAATCTGGTGTCTTCAACCTTTGTCAATCATGTTGAGAGTACACCGTCAACTAGTGAAAATGAAGTCAATGGGAAAAAAGGAAGATTTAAGTTTCCTTGTCGGTTGTGTGAAGGTGATCATGCCCTCCACTGTTGCCCATTCCTAGATGAAGCTAAAAGAGTCTTGGACAACCGTCCTCCTTCACCGCAGCGACTTCCTCCTGGATACAAGAAACTCTTGCCAAGTCCATCGCTAGTTGAAAATCAGACTGACAGAACTCTGTTGTCGGTTGAAACGCCTATCATTGAAGATAAATCCTCTAAGTCCACACTTGACCAAAGTCAATAGGTCAAGACGACAGTCGACCCAGTTTTGTCTTCAGAAGGTCCACCTTCAGATGATACAGTCTCCAAAGAGAATAAGGATGACACTGTTCAAATTCTTTTTGTTAACACAGAATCTGATGAAAAAGGGGGCAATCTACCCATTCCTCTACCACAGGAAGGAAGCTCCTCAGTTCAAGAGATTCATCCGGCCATTTATTCGGTCCCTCCTCCAAGCAATCTAGTCATTTCCTTTGATTGGAATCTACTAGCGAGACCCCGCCTACCATCTAATGTACCATTCCGAATCATAGTACAAGCTTACAGAATGATCATGGCTGGTACTATCATAGATGAAGGGGCTTCTGTGAGTATCCTTTCCTCAACTGCTTGGAAGGCGCTTGGTTCGCCATCGCTTCTGCCTGAGATTTGAAATATGTCATGCTTCAATAAAGGAACTAGTCGACTGTTAGGGATCCTTCCAAATTTTCCTATAACTTTGAGAAGGAAAACCATTCATCTGAACGTGATGGTAGTCAAAGGGCATTTAGATTACAATCTACTCGGGCGTGACTACATTTACAGCATGGGAGCTATTGTTTCCTCACTCTTTCAGGTGATGTGTTTCCTGTATGAAGGCAGAATGGTCCAGTTCATTTGACCAGCTTTCATTCCCCAGTTCAAACACGGCTACTAGTCAAATGCCATCCCTAAATGGTCTTTTTGCACAAGGAATGTCTCATCAACCTCCAGTCCATCCACCTGATGATAGTGAGTGATTCGGTGAATGTGACAAACCCACGGGGCATGCGCCCTAGTCTGCTTCAGTAGGAAAACCCCAAATATAAGGTAGGTTTTCTTGTAGGATATATGACCAATCTAACACACCCATCTGTTTAGGAAAATGGGATCAGTATGGAATAAAATTTCCTCGTAGAAGGTTATGTGATTAGAAGCTCCCACCATTCACCTTTTTTTATTGGCAAAGCCAAGGAAGTGTTTTGGCTGTTACATGGATGAAACAACCTTGCTTTAATGCAAAAAATTCCATATGGTTACCTGGAAACTCTACTTCTCTTTATACCTGGGGGCATGCAAATCTTTTTTACGCAAGTGAAAAGTGACCAACGTAACTCTAACCCTGTAGTTTTTACTAACTTCAACTACTTAAGTTAGATGATTGGTTTGATCCACTCTCCCCAGTGGAGTCGCCATTTTGTTTCCGGGAAAACTAGTGTCCATTCGGAGCTGCTAGTCCCACTAAGACGGGTAGCTATCTTAGAAACAAACAATTCAAAGTAACTTGTGTTTTCCTTTATGAGAGATAGACGAGAGAGAAGCAGAGAGTACCACTAGGGCACTTAGGATGTTTGCAAATCAGATGTTTAGTTCATAAACCAACCTGGAGATTGACTGAAGCAGCATTGATCTAGTTTGCAGTTGCATAGCAAAAGTAGTTCGAAGGCTTGCTGGCTCAACTTTAGGCTCTGTTTGTAGTTTATAAAGCAAACAACAGTAACAAACAAACAAAATATTCGATCCCCAGTGGAGTCGCCATTTTGTTTCCAGGAAAACTAGTGTCCATTCAGAGCTGCTAGTCCCACTAAGACGTGTAGCTATCTTAGAAACAAACAATTCAAAGTAACTTGTGTTTTCCTTTATGAGAGATAAATGAGAGAGAAGCAGAGAGTACCAACCTCAGTCTTTCTCTTGGCTCCTTGCTTGTTTCCTCTCTCCTTTGATAGAGCTTCACCACTCCTTTCTCAAAGAACACCTATAGAGTCAAAGCAATAAAATACCATCAAAGCATAGAGATCTATAACCATAAACAATGTAGAATCAGATGTACATTAACCATACAAATGCATACAAAAATACAAGATTCAGAAATATACAAGTATATGGAGGAAAACTCAAATAGATTTATTGATAGAAGTAGTAGAAGAGAGGATTACAACCCAACTATCTAATCCAACATCATCCTCCCAGCATTAAAGCCCTCTTCACCTCATGAAAAGCTAGATTACCCAACAATACAATGTCTCTGTTATCACTCAAGTTTTCCCAAAAGTTGTAAGAAAGGGAAGGATGTCGAGGTAACCACAGACCAATCTTTTAGATACAGAATCTAGCTAATCTGTATCCAGAGAGGGCTTTCTCTTTATGATTTAGCCTTGTTTTTAAAGGTATTAGGCTAGTTATGAAGTTCAAAGGTTTTGTTTTGAGTTTAGGTGGTGAGATTCGATAGAAGAGAGAGGTAAAACAGAGTAGTTCATTCCATTGGGCTAATGGAGTCAAAGAAGATGGCTTTCTAGATTTGATTTCTTAACAGAGGATGGCTTCACAGAGCAAAGTAGTCAAACAGGGAACAAATAGAGACTTGAAATAGATGGAATGGGCTCAAACTGGGTGAAGGGCAGTTAAGAATCCTTCAACCTATTTAAAGAGGGAAATTGGATGATTACTGATAAGGAGCAGTGAAGTATTCTTTAACAAATAATCAACATGAAAGAATTAGGAAACATGAGAAATTAATATTTCACTGCTTATTCTATTTTTGAACAAAACACAGAGAACAATAAAGACTAAAAATAGAGTGCAATCAAGCATATTCTGAAATTAACCTTTTCTTTGTCATTCAGATTATGAAATGCAAATGATATAATAAACAAGAAAACTATAAAACACAAGATATAGAGGACTTATTGGTCCAGAGGTTGATTCAAGAAATCTGTGACAAGTCCTCTGCTTCAATTCTTCATCTAGTAGGCCATACAATAGTTGATTCCAACAACTCTTTATTCCAAAATTTCAATATTACAGCAGAGTCTAGGAATCCACAAACCACCCTCAATACTCCAATGTAGGGTATATTTATGCAACAATTTTGTACAACAAATATCTCATAATAGTTGTGAGATAATATCTAGGTTTTAACTTTAAAAATATTTTACAAGTAAATTGGAAACAACTAGTCTTTGAAAATAGGAAAAGATAACTGATGTTTGTGCTAGATGCAGGCCCTTTAATTCGGCTGGCAGCTGTCTTCTATAGTAACTCTACGTTGACTGCCCGTCTTAACTGTGCTCTTTAATTCTGACCTGATAGACTTTAATTCTGATCTACTACATTTAATTCTGATCTGCCACTCTTTAATTCTGATCTGCCACTCTTTAATTCTGATCTGCCACTCTTTAATGCTGATCCACCACTCTTTGACTTGTGATCTGACCCCTGCTCATCGCTGTCTGGTAAAACAAAATTGCTAATGTGTCTTCTGATCATCTTTCCTCTAGCAATTCATGTCTCTGAAGGTCCACTGGTTATGGTAGCAAATATCCCTGTATATCTTTGTTTCTTTCTTCTGCAAGCTCAGAAGTCCCTATGTTTGGTTTAAACTGTGTATAAAGAGGAAGAAACTGTAAAATGACAGGTTGGTTGAGGTTGCGAGCTCGTTGCTGGAGTCTTTTCTGGTCAGGAGGCGGTCAAGAGACTGAAACTGTGAACTCAGTCGATTTTATTTTTGGAGCGCGATATTTAGAAAAATATAGCAAAAAATGACATTTTTACCCTTTTATTTGACAAAATGAAGTTTTGGCAGGATTTTTTGATTTGAAGGGCAGACGACGTAAGCAGATGATGTTAGCGGGAGTACGGGGGCAGATGACGTGGCGGTTGACGTGGCGGGTGATGTGGCGGGTGACGTCAGCAGGGGGTAGGGGGTGGTAAGCAGTTTTGCCTGCACCGCTTTTGGGGCCGGGCGGTTTCAGGCGGAGGGCGAGCGAGCGGGCTGACGGAGTGATGCATGGCAGAGTATGGGCGCAAAATCGCCGGCCAATTGCGCGTTAATGCTCAGTGATGGAGGGGGTCGTGATATGATCGTCAACCGTTGGATGGTGGATGGGTTGATCGAACAGCGGACAGGCAGGTGACTTGGCGGGGGGTTAACTTGCGGGCCCGATAGAATAAACTGTGCTTTTAAACGATTTTAATGGTTTTTGGGCATATTTTTATTGGTCAGGATTGGTTGTTTAATTGACCCAGATGGTTAATTAACTCCATGATTACGCGGCGAGAGGGTTATTAACGGGTTTCAAATAAACCTGTTAATCCCTGTTTAAACAGTGATATGGTCGTATTTCGACTGGGGCGGGGATACATAGCATTTGGGGTTTTTTAATGTATTTACATAATACAGGATTGGGCAAAAACATTTATAAGGGAGTTATATAATAAAAGTTAGGGTTAATATGAATTTGAAATACAAAGCGCTAAGTTATAATGTTAGGAATTTTACATTAAAACTTAGGCTAAAGGGAAAAAGGGGTTTACATGAGAAATGTAAGCATTTTCCTAAGTTAAATAGGGTTTTACTCAGGCAATGTTTATGAAATTAGATGAGTGATTTATGAGTGATATTAAGAACAAATCTTAATATTTTAGGGGGGAAATTAGTAAATGATTAGGGAACAGTATGAAGGGGAGTTAGTTATTCAACCTTGCCTCGCTTGCGCTGCCTCAATTATAATGTCTACCTTGTACCAGTGATAGAGATAAATATTAACACTTTTGGAGACATAGTCTATCAATGGTATCATTCTGCAACACCAATATACCTACCCTGCCTACTTGGCCTAGCATTTTCTCCTTCTTTTATTCAGGTGCACTTAGACTGGAAAACCCTCATCAACTTTTCTTTTCTTTGCATGGCAAGCCTACCTAAGTCTGCACTTATTACATCCAAGGGCTCAGATTTAACTGTTGAGCTCCTTTGCTTCTCTACCTATCTACGTATCTGCCAAGATTAAACAGTTTGGTCAGATTTTTATTCTCTATCTCTAAAATAGGAAATTCAAATATGAACTAGCCAAGATTAAACTGTTTGGCCATTCATCAAATGTGGCAAAAGTTAACAAGTTGCACACAATGCTTTACTTACACAAAATGAAAAAGTAGTGGCATTTTGGACTTGCACACTTTCCTGGTCTATTTTTGTTTGGGGTTCATTTCTTTCACTTTTTTGACAATTTTATTCTTTTTACCCTTTGATTTTTCTTTTAGGGTATACCCTCTATACATTTTTTACATTTTTTGATTTTTTGATAATATGGAAAACCTTCGCAACAAGAAAAGGGATGAACATATTACAGAGCTCATGAAATCAATCATGAAATATGACACCTATTGGTATAGGAGTATAACAGTCTCAAAGAGAAACCAACATCACTTCCTTACAAATTACAAAATTTCAGCCTCTGGATCTCTAGGATGAGGGATCCATATATAGATATTTGCAGGGGAGTTAGTTAGCTTTTGGGATTTTGATTAGTGTCATTTCACTGATAGTTCTTGGTTCCACTTGGAGATTTCATGATCTCTTACTCATCCCTGGGCGAATTCAGAGAGGCAAGTGTCATATGAGCAGTTTCTAGAAGATTCTCTGAGTTCCACCTAGAAAACTACCTCTGCCATTTGTTTTCTCTCGCTCATCGCACCCTACAGAAGGGATTTTCAGTATGCATCAAACCCTTTGAGTGTAGCAGGTGAGATGCATCACACCCTCAGCATGGAGTAGTCTGTATGGTCCTGTTTTGACCAGTTCTGAGCAGTTTTTCAAGGAGAACTTCTGGGAAATGATGTAATCAGTTGACCTTGATCCTTTAGGGTATGAAACAACACTTTTAGGGGTTTGAGAGCCCTTGTTTTATCGACATATATGATTGGGGTTGCAGTGCCAAAATATGTCTATAACATACATGGCCATGTGACTTTCCCATTCTGATGTTTCTATCGGACAGATGATATTGACAACAAGCATCCCCTAGATTTATTTTTGTACAATTGGATTATACTTATGGGTAAGCTTATATGGTCTCTTCTTGATTGGATTTTCTCCTAGAATGATTTTGATTTTCATCTCCCCCATTTATTTCATGAGTCCCTTTAAATCTTTGTAGTCATGGGTGAATACATCCTGGTATTCTTTTAGTAGGTTGACAAACTTTGTTATCTATTTATCTGACCAATAGTCACCAAGTAAGGCGATATGTGGCTAGTCATCGATAGAATTGTTAAATTTTCATATTTTGATTTCTGCATCCATCTAGTCGGGAGCCTTCGACTTATCGAGTCATTGGTCCCCAACTTTTACTTCCTTGTAGGTAGGTGGAAAGTCCGATTTTTCTATTTTCTCAACTTATTGTTTGTCAACTTTGTACACTGATTTGATTCTTTTGTGTTTCTCAAGATGATATGTCTTCCAAAAAAACTTTATCTAGGGATAATTTCTTCTTCCATTTCTAGTAAGTAGGCTAAATTTAGCTCTGATGTTCGTGACACAAAATTACAGGTTGATGAAGTATCAACTGATGCAATTTTGGATTTTATTTTATAAGCTCCTTTTTTTTTAACAACATCATTCAATTCACATTCCTCCGATTTGAATTTAAAGTCTTTGATGAATTTTTCTCTCAATTCTTTCCATTGCAGGAATTGAGCTCGAGCTTCCTTTATTTTGTACCATTTATTGGGCAAGTTTCCTAGATTGTTGGGGATCATATGGGGCCATACTATTTCATATTTGTATCCAATCCTTCACCATTCTGAATTACAATTTTGAATGTGATGAACAGGGTCCTACCTAGGGCTAAAAATGGGTATGTTTGCTTGTGTAAAAATATTCTAACCTCCAAATCACTCAATGAAATATGATGTCATCATTGTCCATGTTTGAAGTTGCTATGAGTAGGTATCCCACCATATCGCTACCTAACCCGTAAAGGTCTACACCAGACTCTGCATTCTTCCCTCTTTGCCAATGGATTTGGTCACTTGTTCAATATGGTTTACTTGTGACACCCATTCGTTAAAACAAATCATATTGTTATTGTCTTGCATTAAATCTACTAGAAGTAGTGATGGAGTTACTCTACAATTATTTTCCTTCAAAATAGGCAATGCTTTAATAGAGTAGCAAGGTCAAATTTGCATTGTCGGTATGGCTTCAATCATCCAACACTCTTTTGATTTTGATTCATAGTTCTCGACTTGCCATTTTTAGAGTTCAGTGTCATAATTCTAGCAAATAGAAAAAGGTGAGCCTGTCAAAATTTCACCAAATGCATTTGGTTCAACGTTGTCATCATCTTCTTGTAGTACTTGGATAAATTTGTCACATTTCCGTTTCTTCTTCACAATCTTTGATCGACGACTTTCCTTCTCGTGGGTCCAGGGGGATAATAGTTTTCTTGTCATTTCCTGTAAGCTTGATTCTATATTTCTCTAGTGATATCATTGCTTTCATCCTCCAACCCCATAGTCTTTCGACTAGAGAAAGATACAAAGGAATTCCATTGAATAAATAAATAAATTCAAAGTAAATTTTCATTAGGATTCCCATTATATAAGTGTTCACTTGCCTTAATGTTATGATAGGTTCTATGAATCTCTGGTTGGCAAGTTTGAGATAGTTAGAGTCTTGTGTGGATTGTGTCTTCCCATGCTTATCTAGGTCTCCCATGGAAGTATATTGACTTGAGATCCAATGTTAACAATGACTTGTTTTACCATATATCCATTGATTTCAAGGTCTACTTGTGGATCATGGTCTTCAAATTGCTTTCCCTATGCGAGTTGTGAGACATTTTTACATTTTTATCTGTTTTCATTGCAATTCTTTAACATGTTTTGAAATTCTAATAAACGACTAACTAAATGCTTTTCTTTTAAAATTTTTAAAATTTCTTCTAATATGAAATCTTTTGCTAGTTTCTGTGAATCATCTTCTTTAGAAAAGAAACCAATCGTTCATGTCATTGCATCATTCTGTGCATGCAAATATGGATATCTAGTTGTATTTTTAGTCAATCAAATATTTTTCCCAACACTGAACCTCGTAACAGCCTGAACATTCTTTGAATTCATTATTTCTTGTTTCAGAATGGTTTGTAATAGATTGACAATTCTTTTATTTCAAACTTTTTCGATAATTTTAGGGCAATCCTTTAATGAATGATCGCCTAGACCACACATGTTAAAGAATCATAGGCAGTCTTGTATTGTAGTGGACATTTTGGGGTTGTATGCCCTTCCTACCAATAGGTAAAACAATAGAACCTTCATCGATCTTGACCCTAGCCTCGACCTCTACTATTGTATCGTCCATGTCGACCGCCATAACCTCCATGACCAGTTCCACATCCATCGTATGATTGTGGCTCGTTAAACTAGTCTGTGGCTTATGTATGATACATAATGCGATAGTTTGGGTTGTTTTTCCATTGAGCAGACACTCTTGTGTTGAATACGTGTTATCTTCACAAATAGTGCACCATTTAGGTTTAACATTCTGAATATTGTACTAACATTCTTTAGTCGTATGATTATAAGTGACTTGGCATATACCACAATATATATCAAATTGTAATCATTGGATATCCTAGTCAAAATCATCGACATATTTGCAAGTGTCCTTAGTATGACCCTCATCCTGAAAGTTGGTGCACCACAAGTTGTTCTTTTGGAGTGTGAATGCAAGAAACAAAATTTTCAATTGTTTAGTTCTATTTTCATTTTTCTTATCAGTTGGTGAGACAAACAACTGAACTTATTCGTTTGTTTTGATTTGTTGTTCCAATTTAATGGCCTCTTTGCATGTCATGACTTCATGCATTCATAGAGGGTCGCAGATATTTTGCAGGAGGCCAACAAGGTGCCATTGGAATAATAAGTGTTCATCAATAACATATGGGATTTGACATAGAAGATACTTAAATCTTTTATCATATTCTATAAGTATTTGTTTGGTCATTGTTTAATTTATTTTAGTTTATGTGTTGCAAGGTGTTTGACATCCCGGGCCTTAAACAAGGTAAGAAAGCTATTCTTGATTTCATCCTTCAACTTTGGTTACTTCTCAGTGATGTTCATAAACCATGTTAATGCTCGCTTTCATAATGCAGCTACAAAATGATCCATTTTCTTACTTTCATCATAAATATTGTTTGTGGACCAATTTTTTTTTTTTTTTTTTCAGAAATGAACCAATTCTTATTTGAATCCTCATCACCCTCATAGAGGGGAATGTGATTTAATCCCATTATTCTTGTTGAAGTTGTTGACGTTCCAATTCTTCGAGTATGACTTGTCTGGATGTTCACGGCAAGGTCAACTGCTCTCAAGTGTGTTGCTTTGTTCCTTATTGACGATGTATCTCGATAATGACTCGGTTGTCTAGCATGTTTAATCTATGTATTTGGTGAACCGGTTCACTCTAGGTCATGTCTCTTCATTGACCAGACTCGTACTTTTAGCTTCTTTGGCAGATACGATAGGGGGACATGATTGTGAGATTATTGAGTTGGAGAAGTATTTTCTTGATTTCTTGATTCTCACTATTTGGTTGATTTTCGTCAAGATTTATAGATTCTGGTTGACTTCTTTGATCTTCTTCATTATTCCAAATAGTTGGTATGTCTGAATAATGTCACATGTGATGATTGTTGAAGGAATTATCTCATAATGGGACTTGCTACGGCAACAATCAGAATCCATTGAACAACATGACCAAAGTCATAAATTTTCATTGCGTGTGTATACCCTTTAGGACTTATGAGCAGAAGATTATTTTTTGTTGGAGTGGGTGGTGCAATGCCTATCAACACATCAGGGGAGTCCGGTGCATCTTTGCTTACACACACAATATCGAGTTCTCATTCTCTGGTATTCTTCTCTGATTTTTTCTTGTCATTTTTGTCATTTTTCCCTTTTTGTTTTATGGATGTCGGTCGACTGCTTGTATTGTCGATTTTAAATGAGTCAAGCACTTTCTTATTATTGTGTTCTGGCAGTCGAATAACTTCCTTCCATTTTTATATTTCTTGACTACTCCAACTTTACTTCTTTGTTTTTATTTTCTTTTATTTCTCTTGAATTGTTACTCGCCTCCACGTCCTCTACCCCCCATGCCTACCCAACTTAACATCGGTGGGCGAGGGAGTACTCAACGACCTTTTTTATTTACTTAAGAAGTAATCCCAAACTTCTCTGGTATCTTTGAAATGAGTGTACAAGAAATTATACCAATTGGTATGTTTCTTCTGCTAGTTAATATTGGATGGAGTCTACAAGGGGAGACGATATTCGACGATATGGTCTGCAACCTTATCTAGGAGGAATTTATGTAAAAGGGTGGGAATTGAAGCAAAGAAATTGTCATGCAAGTCATCAAAGAATATAGATTTATCACGTCAATAGAAGTTCGTTCTTCTATTACTTATTCTTCACAAAAATATTCTAATATTGACTCGACCCACTCGTGTAGATTCGTTCGACCACCATTCAAGAGGTTTAGAAAAAGTCACACATCTACTTCATTTTATGGGTTTTTCGTGGGCGACTTGATTGAGGAATTTCTTTCTTTCTGCCAAGGATCCTTCAATGAACTGCTTGTATGCTTCGGTAAAGAAATTGGCTCTAGCTTATGCTAAGGACAAATGATTTCTTCGTGCATAGTTCTTCAGGTAGTTATTTATTTTTGTCTCGCACCACAACTCTATCTCTTCCATAGTTAACATTTATGCTTGCATTTTCATGGCTCGAGTACAAACTACTGGCAACGAAACCAATATTGTAATCTAGGAAAAAGTGTACATAGTTACCAGTAGCATAGACATCAAGTATTCACATAGAAAATCACATATAAGAAAGAAAGAAAAGAGATACAAGTAGTGGAGGAACAACAGAAGCACACTTTATTTTATGTCTCTTAAAATCCAAGTCGAATCGATAAATCGATACATAGGCATATATTTATACCATGTTGGGACGGTTACAATAGGCTAACTGCCCAACTAGACTCTTAACTAATCTGACTTATCTTTAGTAGTTGTCGTGACATTACATAGTTTTCCATTTCAATTAAGCTACTAGAATGAGTCAACTAGCCCCTCCAACACTTCCTAAGAAGTGTGTAATATTATTTTCTGAAGAAACATAGGAGGAGTCATTGTTCTTAGGGCTCCGTTGAGCATTTTCTTCTATTGAAGTTGGGTTCGGTGGATTGTTTGTGACTTCTACTTCTTCTTGTCCATTTCTTGCTTCTTACTTGTCCTCTTCCTTATCCTCGAATTCTTCTTCCTTAGAAATGATATACTTTTCTTTCTGAGTGCATTCCCACCATTTATGCCTCTCACTATTTTTCTAGGTTATCTGCGTATTAGTAGTTCTCATGGCTCTAGGGCAGTTTTTAACCATGTGCCCTAGTCTCATAACATGCTCAACATTGAAAGGAAATCTTCTTGTAATCAATATTTTGAACCCACAAGTAATATGTGTTGGTCAAATTCAATTTTGCTAGAAAACCCTTACTAAAATCCAACTCCACACATGTACTAGCATATGTGGGGTTGAGATAATTTTCTATTTCTAGGTTGCGGCAATGAAAGATTCCAATTGCATCCTAAATATCCTTAAGCAAAGAGAGATTCCAAAGATGCAGGGACATATTTTGAAGTCTGACCCAAATATGAGCAGAGGTAATTGAAACTCTAAGAGAATCAATTGAGGGGGACCATGGCTGAATAAAAATCCCCACACTACCCTAAAACTAGGGGCCATTATTGAAAATAGCAATTATGTCATTTAACTTTTTAAACATCACCACAAAAAAACCATGGGCTAGAGGATAATTATTAAGTTTATCAGAGAGAAGGGGTTTCCAATTCATTGAGATCCACCATTGGAGGTCAACTAAACAGGGCCAAAGACCATTGAATATGCAAACTAAACCTCTTTTCGAAAAAAACAAAGCATCATTAATGACTTCTCCTCCCAAAAAAACTATGATTGCAGAGGCTTCATGAACCACCTGAATGAGAGGAAGAGAACTAGATCCAGAGTTAACTACATCTTCAAAAGAGCGAGAAGCATTGCCAAATGAAGGGGGCACTTTTAGAGATCCTTTCGCCATGAGTACTCCAACATATGAAGAAACTAGAGAGAGATCAAAATCCAAAATTTGAAATAATTAATCTTGTAGGTGCCACTATCAACATGGGATTTAATTAGAGATGGGAGAGAGAGAGGAGAAACCAACTAGGACCAAACCCTCACTACCATAAAAGAGATTTCGTTGCAATGTTACATTTTCTCAAAAACTACTATTTTAATGGTTGATGTTACATAATAAAAATTGTAGTTAATAATTCTACATTTTTCACTAAAACCTAGTTATACAACTCTCACTAAGATTACTATTTTAGTTACTTTAAATGTCTTTTTAATATATAAATATATTTAAAATAACTCTAAACACTCCACCTACAAAATTAACTAGTCAAGTCTATCCTTCCAATAATTTTGACGAGATTTGAATAAGAAAATATGGGAAAAAGGGAAAAAAATTAAGACATTTAAAATACCTTTTTGGATTATGTTACGTAGAACATTTAGAATATGCATTTTGAATTATGTTAGAATTTCATTTTATTGGTTTTTGAATTAATTGAAAAAAAGCAATATTTTAATGTGAAACATTTTCTTTAGTTATTATTTAGGATAATTTGTGATCGTTTAGGCTTTAAATGAACTTTTTTAAAAACGATTTTTTTTTGTATACGTAACATTTTTTAAATATAAAAATAATTTAAAATAATATATTAAGTATTAATTTATTATTATATAAAATTTAAAATAAAATATTGAAATTAAAGTTTAGATTTGATTTAAATTAGATCATTATATTGTTTTTCACTTATTTTAGAGGAAAAATATACAAAAGAATTTACGGATCAAGTCTATAGTTTATGATCAATGCTAATTCATTTTAATCCCAGATCTATTTGTCAAGCATCAATAAGGATAAAATCTCTTGATGTTCAAATTTCTTTTAGAATCTAAACCATGAATACATGCTTTCCACCTCAAGGGATTTGATCTCTCTAAACAATTGATAAATCTAAAGAGATTAAGACGAACCTACACACAATATATATATATATATATATATATATATATATAACCAACATATCAATACACTGTTTTACTATTATATATATATTCAATTACTTATATAAGATATATAGTTGATATTGAAATATTGTATTTAACATGGATATTCAAATATTCTATTTATGGTCCACATTGTTAACATCAAAATATTTTTTTGTTATTAATATATTTTTAAATACATGTATATATTTCATATTTCTCTACTTATCTATTATTGATATTGAAATATTTGGCTTAATGTGCATATTAAAATAGTTCATTTATGACAACATTGTTTTTTTTTAGTAACACATATTAATTCCATATTAAAAGTTAAATTGGATTACTCATCTCTCTTACTAACACATAACTAATTTTTTTACTTTCAATCACTTTTCCTTCTTTATAGAGTTGATATAAAACATCAATCCATGATAAGTATCAGAAGAACTCTTTATATCTCACATTGCGAAGATTAAAAAAAATCATAAAAATTAACTAAATTATAACTTGTTTAAAATTATTATTATTATTATTGTCAGAGAATTAATATATAAGTTAAACATATACTGTTAAAAAATTCTTAACCATGGAAGTTCAACCTCACTTTACTATGGAGATTTTTAACCTATAAATACACTTGGTTACGATAGTATGGCTTATCAACACCACTCAACCTTTTATAAAATCTCAACCTTTCATTTGTGACTACTAAAAAGAACATTTTAAAATACTCTATCTAAGTTAAATCTCTACCATCCACCTAATAATTATTCATAATTAAATTAAAATTGTGGAAGCCTGATTCCAAAATAGACATCTATTGTTGTAATTATTTTATTCAAAATAAATATTGAAATATTTCATTTCTTGTCAAGATTAAAATAAAAATATTACAACTTGAGTGGGCCTAATGGTTAAGAGCATGTGTTTCCTCCTAAGAGGTCATAGATTCAAAACCAGAGGGGGTAGAGTATGTATACCTTGGTAGACTTAGCAATCAAATATGTGTGCAAAGGCAGGTCCCTTGTCCCACAAACAAGGGAATTTGGTGTCTAACTTGGTGGTGACCTTAAAATTGCATAATAATAATAAAAATATAGATTTCCTTCTCTATATAAAAAAATATATGATGTTGATATTGAAAAAATTTCATTGTAGAATTATCTCTCTATATAAAAATATATATGAAGTTCTTTCTCTATATAAAAAATATATGAAATTGATATTGAAATATATTAGTTATTACATTAATTAATATATAAATTAATTGAAATATTGATTGTGATTTTTTTTTGCCATTATTAATATATTATATATCAATGGTATGTTATGCACAGAAAGAATTATGTACATCTTTTTTTAATGGTAATATCAAGAATGTTTTTAATTAAAATTAATCAATATGTTTATTTATTTTTGTTTTTTTTTCATATGAATGATATTATTTCTTTTTTTTTGTTTGAGAGAATATCTTAGTTTTATTTTAAAATGGACAATTGCAAGTAGGGGAGATCGCATTTTATAGCGTGTCCATTTTGAATTAGTGAAACAATGTAGATTCTAACAACACCAACTTTTGAGAATGTGTTTGCAATACTATTTCTATCCCTATGAATATGAGATAGAGATATAAATGAGAAAAAAGTAATTATGAATTGCATCATATAACTTTAAATTTATTATTCAAAATCGTTTAAGTTAAACTGTTTTTTCTTCTAAAATTTTAAAAAAATTAAGAAAAATAATTTTAACAACAAATATATCTATATAAGCTACATCCATCTTTAAATATAATTAATAAAATAACCCAAAATTCATCGAAATTTATATTTCCAAAATTTAAAAACTTATCCTAAATATTATAGTTTATAAACCTAATCATTTTATATTTTTCCACTCACAAAAATGTTCATTTAAAGACTTATCATAAATAATATATAAATAAAATCATTTAAAAATAATAATATATAAATAAATTCATTTAAAAACTTTAAATAAATAATACATAAATAAAAATCATAATAAAGAGGTTTACGAGGAGTGAGTAACATGTGTATGGACACTGTCTACATAATTTCTAACAATTTTACAACAAACTTAATTTTCACCCTTTCTCTATGCCAAAATTTCTGATCACTATGTTGGTCTTGGTCAAAGATGAGAAGAGTATGTTTTGAGTAATTTACATAATAATTTATGTAGGCATAAACTGATTTACATAATAATTTATGTAGGCATAAACTGATTTACTGACTTCAAATTATGATAAGAGCCTTGCTGTGATTTCACTGTAAAACCACTCCACTCCAAACAGGGAGGACTCTGTAGATTAAGTTTACAATAATCTTGAGATACATATCAAGAGCTTTATAGGAAAATTGCAATAGGACTGTGAAGTTAGTAGAAGTTTGCTACAATTAGCTTGGGTTTGGTTATATTTAGAATGGTTTATCTGTCTGTCTGGCCAAGTGTTTTGCCCTTTTTAAGTTTTAAACTCTAATAGGTGAAGGGTGTGGGCAACGAACAAAATGAATATGGGTCCGTAGTGGAAAGTCAGTAATAGGTGAAGGGTGTGGGCAACGAACAAAATGAATATGGGTCCGTAGTGGAAAGTCAGTGGAAGCTTAATGTAATTAGTTTGGGGTTGGTTTTTTATATATTTAATATATAAATTTATTATGAGTTTATTGAGTTGAGGTTTATTTTACAGTTCAGTGTCAAAATGATTAAGTCAAGAAGTTTATTCTACAGCCCAATGTGAAAGTGACGTATAAGTATATCTGCTTAATTTAGAGTTGACATGTCTCTCTTAAAATAAAAATAGGTTATTTTTTGAATAGAAAAACATAGACTAAGACATGTTTAAAAATAGAATATTCTCTGAATGGAAAAGCATAGATGAAGTGTGAAAGTGATGTCTAAGTATATCCGTGCTCAATTTAGAATTGAAATGTCCCTCTTAAAATAAAATTAGATTTTTTTTTTTTCAAAATTAAAAAGCATAAATCAAGACACATTTAAAAATAAAATATTCTTTAAATAGAAAAACATAGATAAAAAAAAAATAAAATAAATTTTCTTTTATTAATATATTTTTAAGTATAAGTAAATAATAATTCATATTAAATTATTTTATTATATACAACATTAAAATATTTTTTTTTTATTTTTTTATATATAGATAGATTTTTTAAACTTACAAATTTAAATTTAATTTTAATTATAAAATAGTATGATAACAAGATTCATTCTTTCACCTTGTTATTGTTATTAAATCAATTTTGATTAATCACAATCAAACGATTTTTGAAATATTTTGAAGTATTCACATTAGAATAAATAATAAAAAATAGATAATAGGCATCTTAGAGAAGCATCATCGAAATCTCGACATGTGTTAATTTAATTATTATTAATATCAAGCGAAAGATTTACATCATTTCATTTAATTATTATTATTATCAGGGGAAAGATTTACATCATTCCATTTTAAGATTTTTTCATTTAATTATTGTTATTATCAAGTGAAAGATTTACATCATTTCATTTTAAGATGTAAATTAGAGGATAATGCTTCAAAAGATATATACATTTTTTTTATTATTTGGATGCATAGATTGTGTTAGCTTGTTCAACAAGCCACTTAGCCCTGCCGCCCACCCCCCCCCCACCCACCTACTAATTAAGATTTCAATGTCAACCTAACGCCTTCAAATATTTAAAAAACAAATGAAGGTATATATTATGTTACTTCCTTCCTTTAGGAAAAGACTTGCATGGAAAAGACTTGCATGGAAAAGACTGAACTGTATTGAGGCTGCCCGCGAAAGCTAAGCTATCGCATTAAATATTTAATTGGAACAAGCAAAGTCTATAAATATGACAAATGACAGTATTTTTTTTTCACATATATATATAAGTTAAGTTATTTATATGATAATGGTTTGTATTATTCAAATGAAAATTTCATGTATGTTTTATGTTAATTTAAATAAATATTTAATAATGGCTTACAAATATGACAAATGCACTAATTTTTACATATATATGTGTTTGTTTTTTTTAGGATAGATATATAAATTATTTATATAATAATCGTATGTATTATTGAAATGAAAATTTGACATTTATTTTATGTTAACATAAAGTAATATTTCATAGCTATATGTAAAAAATTTAATATATTTAGAATTGTCAAACCTCTTAATTACTATGTTTATATTTATGAAAAAGTTAGATAGTTAAAACGAATAATTAGTTAATTGGTGAGAACAACGTTTATTTGAATGGAGGAAAATGTTAAGGTGAATCTGAATTTTTTAATTAAGTTTTGAATATTATATTTTTATTGTTATAGTATTATGTACAAAGATTTATTTATCACGAATGTTTTTAATTAAATGTTTTGAATTTTAGTTTAGGGATTTTATATGTTTTGGGATTTCAAGCAAGATTATTTTTTCTGTTGGCTTAGATATGGAAAACTCCTCTAATGGTGGATTGGTTACATGGTTTGACCGCTCTGATAGAGGTTTTATGTTAATTTATGAGCTCATCATGCGGTATTGTATTGGGTTTGTTAAGCTCAAGATCCATCGAGACACTTGGACAAGGTTGTGTAGGTTTCATGGATTACTTTCCTTCTATCATGCCAGGTTTCCCATATGTGCAGTTTATTATATAAGGCCTCAAATGCTCGCAGGGTGACGGAAATATGTTTTTCTCGTTGTTAAAGCAGAGCTAGTCTACTAGACCTATGAGTCGTCCATCCAACTTAAGTAGAGAATACACGCGACTGTTATAGTGTCTAAAGGTTAGAATCAAGATATCCACATTTCTCGCCCCTCACCATGTCTCAGTTGCAATTGCTCTCATTGTCTAGTTTCTCTTAGAGTAGTCCCTGAGTTTAGTCTTTCCTCAATATTTTTGTGTCATTCTTTCATAATATGGGGACTAGTCCGTCCTTCGAACTCGTGGTCAACTTGTCCCAGGCCTCTTTCCAAGTGCTTGAACCATCCAAAGTTTCTTTTAATTGTCTAGTACTTCTTTGTGGGGTTTGGTATTCCGACTGCTTGTTTATTTGGTTCTAAATCCCGATAGGGTCTTCTCCCTCTCTGGTCTTTGGATTCGCTCACAAGTGTTATACAACTATGTCATTGGGGTTTTGGGGAGTACCAATTATTTCCTCCCTGCCACTGTGCTTTATCTCCCTGCCAAATACCCAAGTTGTTCGTACTTCGACATACGAGTGAGTTTACTCTCTTGTTGTCACTACAATTGGGAAGTTGTTTGTCTTGTTGTTTTTGTAGACAATCATTTTGGTTGGTAGGTATTTCATGGTGCCTAGACAAAGATTACCAGTACGACGGGGTGGAGCATCAGTTGCGTCCACATCAAGGCACATACAACTTTTCAGATGGGAGTTTATAGCCAATTTATTTGATGCCGCTCCTCTGGAAGTCACAAAAGAAATCCTCAATTTAGAAGCAAAGGAATTTAGAGACTGTAAATAATTCTATGACTCATAGATATATGGAAGCACTATGAAATGGGTACCAAATCCAAGAAAATTTGGGAGAAGAAGAATTCATTTTCTACATTCCATTACTTGTCATCTTCAAATGGAGATATTGCTCAACATGGTGATAAGGGATAAGAAAGTGGACAACTACAAGCTCTCTGTTGGCCAAGAGGAGATAAAATGCCTACTGCGGGTTAACCGCTGTGGAACATTTTATAGTATATGATTCAGACATTGATTCTAATGCTCAACACGACGAGAAAATAGTTATCAATGCTATGCCTCTAAATGTTATTCCGACATACTCCAAAATGCTTTTGAACAACTCTCATGCTTCAGCCTCTCCAAGTTCACTCATCATTATTCTTGACTAAATTGATCTTCTCATAAATTGGTCCAGTGTCTACATTGAAAGGAATTTGTAGGCTTCAGTTTTAAATCATAGTTTACTCTACTATGTAGTCTTTATTTGCTCTATAGTTTCAGTTTCTTCCTCATCGTTTTGTTTATGGTTGAAGGAGCTAGCTATATAAACAATATTACTATTGATAAGTTGTATGTCCAGTCTCTACAACTGTTAGTTAAGGGTATTCTTTGCCAATATGCGTTTGTCATATGGTCACCTTTGGTTAATTAAGCTAAGTTTTGACAACTAGCTTTGACTTTTATGATCTGAACGTGATGTAACCCTTAATAGCCGGATATGATGAAGTTTTAGAAAAACTTCCGTGTTAACATCGTATATAATATTTCCAACTATCAATAAAAAAATTGTTCATATTTACAAAAGAAAAATATTATAATATTATGTAAACCAAAAAATTTTGTCCATACACACCCACCTACAAAAAAAAAATTAAATCATTTATCTTCTTTTGTATTATATTTATTATAAAAAGAAATTTCATTTTATAAATGAATTATATTTATTAATTTCTTCTTATTTTAAATTTTTTGGTTCATAACCACTAACCATTTAGTTAGAGGTTTGATATATATAATAGATGTTCAAAATGCATGACCAATAAGTTATTACACGCAGCATTGATAAGTGGTATATACATGTATATTTAAATATATATTTAATTTTATCTTTTTGTAAAGTTCTTTTACAAATATAAATGTTATACTGTTTTATAACTATAAAATGTTATGGAAGATGCATCTAAGTGTAATGAGGTAGTTGGTGAGTGATAACAACGATTAACATAATGGAAATGTTTTTTAATTCAATTTGGACTTGGACATGGACATGAGTTTAATAGTGTAATGAGGTAGTTGTGAGTGATAACAGCGATTAACATAATGGAAATGTTTTTTAATTCAATTTGGACTTGGACATGGACATGAGTTTAATAGATACATATTACATATAAAAATATTATAATATTTATTTTATTATGTAAAAGCGTGATCTTGATAACATGGCTTCAAGGTTTCAAATCAAGGAGTGATAATACTTCGTATTAGTTAATTGTACATGCATGCTTTAATGTATAAGATTTACATCTTATATATTATCTAAGCCTCTCATACACCTATAAAAATGTATCTCTTTTACAATTATAAAATGTTATTGAGGATTTAGTTACAAGTGCACAATTATAAAATGCTAGTTTGGATTTGACTATGAATGTTAATGTGGTTAGTGGTGATAGATGAATTCTTGATTTGATTGATAGGATTTTAACTTTATGAGG
The DNA here is from genome assembly GCA_031772625.1 of Pinus tabuliformis. NCBI lineage: Eukaryota > Viridiplantae > Streptophyta > Pinopsida > Pinales > Pinaceae > Pinus > Pinus tabuliformis. Next base: position 160,531,425 of record CM062814.1, on the reverse strand, counting down.
GTGATATAAATAGTTTTGTACTTACATAAAGGTTATTTTGTTTTTATATTAAGTTGATATTGGTAATATAGGTTTAAAATTACATATCAAGAAATCACTCCTTAACATTAATTATGTAATTGAAATGGTGGGTGAAAAAATGGAGCTTTGTTAGAGTTTTCATGGTTAGTTAATTTTGGATATTTTCGATCTTAGGTGGGTCCATATGTATTCATATTTATCTATAATGTGTTCTAGATACTAAATTCTCTGCATACTAAATGAGGATTTCTCTAAATTGGTGTATAACTTGTATTGTTGTAAGGTGTTTATTAGCGACTGAATATGTTACCAATATTTTGCCCAAGTTTGATTTTTTTTTTTTTTTTTCTGAATTTGACTAATTCTATTATCGTACAAAACAAATATACAAAATAGAGTACAACCGGCAAGGGTTAAGAAGATTTGCCTGTCAGCCCTGGCCTTGCCCAATTAGCAGCTCCAAAATTGAAAGGATTCAAAATTGGGCATGTTGCCGACACTGTTACATAACATAGATGGACTGAACATAGATGGACATAACACATCATGAACAACAAGACACCAGGGCCGTAGGATGACCCGGACAGAGACACAAAGACAACTGGACAATGACAATTGACACTTGGACAGTTACATGTGACACATGGACATTGTAGCCGACACGTAGACATAAATAAGGCCGCCCCTTAGCCGAATTACATTCCAAAGACCCATCAAAACCAGAGATTACCAGGGCGAGATTAATCTTCATCAGAGGTCTGGAGCTCCTCAGCAATGCGGCACCCGAAACGGAGCGTATCTTCTGAGTCCGAGAGATGGATGACCTTATCCGGGCTACCCTTTCTAGCTGGTTTGCTCGGGCCAGCCAGTGAAGCATCAACGCGCGCAGAGGGGCCTGCCTCCAAGTCAAGATTGATGGCGGGGCGATCCAGATTCATTCCTTGTGCACGCCGCGGCTCCATCCAACCCGGTCCAGGATTGCGCTCAGGCGGCGACCAGCCAGTTTCTGCTCCGACCGGAAGGCAGGCAATTGGAGAGTCTTCTCGGCTCATGCGCTGCCCTTCTGTCAGCGGCTCGACCTCCATGCTCGGATTAACACCAGGCTCAACAGTGATAGACACAACCAACGTAGAGTTGGCTTGGGGGCAGGGGAGACGATATCTGAGCATGGGGAGCTCCCTCTGCCTCTCTTCAGCAATTGGGCTACTGTCACGATGCCCCCCTTCCTCATCGTTGCTGTCCTGAAACCACTGAGGCCGCGAGGTAACCTCAACAGAAGAAGAAGGGGAATAATAATCATCCTGCGGTGGAGCTCTGCCCTGAATTCCACCTCTCCGGCTGCCCATCCGTGGCCTTCCTCGCGGCATTGTAAATCCAATGGACTGTGCTTCAACAATGGCTACAGCGACCCCCGACGTCAGTATCCAACAGCAGTACCCAGACCCGACACCCGCAATAGGAATCCAAGAACTGACCTTGGCCACGAGAACCAGAACTCCCAAAACCAACTTCGGCAACAAGAAACAGCCCCAAGAAACAACTCCGGCAGCAAGAACCAGTACCCAGAACCAACCCCGGCAATAGGAATTTGCTTCAGGAGCCAACCCCAGCAACAAGAACCAGTGCCAACTCCCGAAATCGAAACCAGTCACGCAGCTCCAGCTCCACGAACACACATCAGTCCCGCAATTGCAGCTCCAAGGGCTAACATCCCTCAGCTCTGCAGTCGCATTGCTGTCTGAGCGGAGCAGAGCCTTCTTACAGAGCACGCATACCTCTCTCGCCATTTTCCGCGGTTTAAACGCCATCGTCTCCCCAACGCTCAACTGCTTCCCTCGAGCCGAGTAGACAGGCATTAATGCCGTCTGCTCGTCGCCTTCATATGTTTTATTGCCATCCTGCGCATGGTACCGCCATTCACCTTGGGCGCGCCACCTGCCCACGTGATGGCGCGTGCCATTCCCTCTTCCCTCATGCACCCGCATCTGAGAACCCAAGTTTGATTAAGATGATGATATCATCCAAATATATAGCCACAAAAGAGTTTGTGAATGACAACGAGATATCACCCATTGTCATCATGATTTCTATTGGAGCATCAGTCAAGCTAGTAGACATGACTAACCACTCAAAAATTCCACCTTTAGAATTGAAGTTAGCCTTCCATACATTAGTTTGTGGGACTTAATGGTATTCCAACTTGAGATCAATATTATTGAATAAATTCACATCCTTAAGTTGATTAAGAAGATCGCTAATTTGGGGGATCAGGTATTGATTCTTGATAGCAATTTAATTTAAGGATATATAATCAATATAGAGTCACCATGTACCATCCTTCTTCTATGCCAATATAATTAGGCTCAAACAAGGTGAGGAGCTTGTTTGAATGTGGCCCTTTTGGATGAGCTCATGAATTTGATTTTATTGCTCACTCTCTAGAACAAAACATTTGTATATTATGCCATCAGGTAAACAAACACTAGATATCAAGTCAATTGAATGTTTGACTTAGCAGTGCAGATCCACCCATGTAGGTGAAGTGATATCATCTCTATATTCCTCTACAAAGTTGTCTAGTTTCTTTTGTTATGTATAGAGCTCCCACGTTGAGGTGGTGATTGTTGCAGTGACCTTCTATTCACCTCCAAGTGAGCCACAAACATGAAAAATTTTGTACTCTAAGAGATTACCTTTTAGTGTTAGTTTCCCAAGATCAAAGAAACCATAGTAGTTCAAAATACCTCTAGTACCCTATAGAGTTAGCCTCCCAAGTAACATTGACACTATGTGGCATGGAATCATAAACAACATGTCATTTCCATAGATAGGGTTGTCCTAAAAGAAAATCACAAAATTAAAGTGAGATGAAATCACATCATGCCTCATCTTTAAATGGATTAATGCCATAAGATAGGTGAAACTACTACCTAACATGGATGTCTCATCCCTATCTCAACCAACAAGTGGTGAATGGTTTGGGGTGTGACTTTGTCAGTGGCTTCAATCTCTTGATGAACTTGACAAAGATTAGCTTCTTATGGATACCACTATCAATAATGAAATGTAGTAGAGTCCCCTTCACCCATGTCTATGAATGGAATAGGAAATCCTTATCTTCAAGATTCTCTAACACTTTTGGTTCACTAGTACATATGGATGGAAAATCCAATGTCGTACTTTGATAGTTTGGCCGTATTGTCAGCTTTTACTTGCATTTTTTGTATTTTTTTTAGAACCCCAACTTTTGTTGAATATCTGATGAACTCAATTATCATCGAATATCTGACGATATGTTAGTAAGATATCCAAAGATAATTGTGTTTGTTAGATATTCGATGACAATCGAATGCTTGTCGAATATCCAACACACATTCAATTTTCATCTGATATCCATTGTTTGAACATTTTTTTCCAGGTAATGCAGGTCTGATGTGGAGGCTTCATAGTAGGATTGTGTTTCAACCATTGCATGAGTGATGGTGCCAGAGTCACATAATTTTTTGATTATTTGTGTGAAAGAGAAAGAGTGGAAGAAATCTCTAAGGTTTTTGAGGTTCCTCCTATTTTTAATAAAGAAATCCTTTGACCCAGATCTTAACCTCCTATAGATTAGCTTGGCCTCCATGAATACTATGAGTTTGAAGATAAGTATAAAGAATAATTAGTGCTAGGGGATGTTGCAGTAGAGAAAATGAGCTTGGAATTGTTTTACTTTGGTTCAAGAGAAATTGCAACTTTAAAAAGACAGGTAAAAGGTCTCAAGTTTTCTACCCCATTTTATGTAATATCAACTTTCTTGTGGTGATCGAGAATGCAGTCTCTCAATATGCTTGCTGATCAAGAATCCACATTCATGTTCCATTAAACTCATGTAATCAATTTCGACCACCCCCTTTAGTTGGATACTATGGAAACACACTTTCCTTCACTAATGCTAATACAAGAGCCTAGGATATCATTGATTGTCCCTTGTCTTACACCATGAAATTGATTAATGAAGGCGATAAAAGAGTGATTCACTCCTCTGGTAAGCATAAATTAGATTGTTACTTTCAATTTTAATTGTTAATGGTTTTCTCCCCTGTTTACCTCTCAGGGTTTTATTAATGGTAAATATCCTCAATATTTTCACTCTCAAATTCTCATTTGTTTCCTAAATACAGGTAACCCCACTTGAGGAAATGTTGCTATTGGCTCAATTCAAAGTTTGCGAAGTTAGAGGAACCCTTGACCAGGTAACAACATTTATAGTATACATGGTTAGTCTTCTTGTGTCTTTTCTTTAGGGTTTAGACCTTTAAAATTGTTTTGTTGGTTTTCTAGAGATTGCTCTTTATAAAACAATAATCTTATTTAAGAATTAAAGGTACCATAAACTCTTGTTTTCAACTATAGTAATTATTGTGATAATTGTTCTTAAACTTAATTATACCATATACAAGAGGTTTTTTTACTTGAGTTACTATAGGGCCTTTCTCATTTATTCGCAAGGGTACGAAAGAAATGCAATCACTGACTCAAATCCTTAGAGGCTTAGTAGCAAAGCTTGTCATAGATAGAAACAAAGTCTTATAGGGTATAATAGCATCTCATTTTATTTATATATGACCTATTCATTGAATAATTAGTTCTTATTCTGGGTTTTATTTGATTTTTTAGAGGAGAAGGGGTTGCATACTTGTGGACCCCCTTCTCACTACAGATAAAAATGATTAAAAATGTTTCCTTAGATTTTAAATCTTAATAAGATTTCCTCTTTCAATATTTCATTTGGTAATATTTTTTTTTGAGGAAACCCTTCAACAATAAGACATCAAGCTTGCAGTGGATATAGGGTTTCCAACCAGGTATTGATCTTACCTAAGTTCAACTATTTCATGTTCCTTGATACTCAATTTATTTGGGTCCTTTGATTATTACTCGATCTAATTAAGGAAATGAATGCCCACTTCCAAGGAAAATTTCAATGTTTAGGAGAAACTTGGGAGGGGTGGCTGAAGGGTCCCCAAGCTAGGTCAAGTGCTTGAAATGGATTAAATATCATCTTGTGCTACAAAATTTCTAGGAGAAGACGATACTGTAACAAATGGGCATAAAAAAATGAAATTTAAAGTTTGGAATTATTACTTGATTTTTTCATTCAGTCATTGATTTGTTCTCTGAAGCACTGCATCTTGTGGAAGATGTTGGCATTGTGGCACAGGTTTGGAGCTATGGCACAAGTGTTGTCCTTGATGGCAACTCTCTTTGGTGACAGATCTCAGTACAGGCTTTCAGAATGAAGGAAAAGACATATACGTAGGTTCATCTAGACTAAACCGCATATACACGCGGGTTAGATGTTACAAGGGCGCATGTGCGTATACACGCACTTTCACGCAAGGAAAAGCGCGTATATGTTGAAGAACTTACTTTTGGTCCGTGGTAGTTAGTCCTTGGTATTTGAACCTATGGTTTTGGACCATGGTATCTCGTCAGAAGTGTTGATCCCAAGTATTGGGTCCATGGTATTGTTTTATTATGGTTTTGGATTGTGGTATTGTGAAAGGCCTAAGACTATAAAAGAGGAAGGAGATCATTTGGTAAAGGATCATCTGAATTAATTGAATATCTAATAAGTTCTAGATCTGAAATTGGTGATTGAGGTTATGGTGCAGATCTGGATCTGAATGAAGGAGGAACCTTAGCACAAATAGAAGGATAAGTTCTATTGATGGGTCATAATCTTTAGCGTTGAATGGTAGTATCTTTGTATGGTTTTGATCTGTTATATGTGGCGCATGCTTGATCTATAAATCTGATCATCTGGGTTTGAATATTTGAAAGAGTGAATTATCCTTTACAGATCTATACGCAGGTTCAGTAAAGCGAAGGCGCGTATACACGTTGGTTCAGTGAATAAAAACAACGTATACGCAGGTTCCTCCAAACACAGAAGCGTATGCACGCAAGTTTCAGGTTATTAAAGTGGCGTATATCTTTTGAGTTGTGATCTAGCTGCTTCTGCTTATTGTTGTAGTGTTCTGGGTTCAGAATTTGGTGTGTGGTTACTGTTACTGTGTTTTGGGTACAACTGTCAGAGAAGTATCTACTTGATTTAGTTCTAATTGGTGAAAAGGAGATTGTTTGATGCAGAAATTCTTGATGATTGATTGATGTTCATGGATCCAGTCTGAAAATTTACGAAACATGGTCCCTGGAAGAAAGAGAAGGTTGTAGCCTTCTGTAGGCCAGCACCTACGTACTAGTATCTTGGCTAGTGCAAGAGCTAAGGGGGTTGTAGCTCCCTTCCAGGAGAAGCTAGAGAACAAGAGAGGGTTGTAGCTCTTTGCAGGTTGTAGCCTGTGTACTGGTAAAGGACTGCACCAGTACATTGTAAAAAGAATTTTCTAATTAAAAGAAGATAGAGACGAATTGCAGCAGGTGGTTTTCACCCACATTGGGTGTCCACCTTATATCTTGTGTTCTTGTGTGTGTGATTGTCTTCAGATCCGTTTTACTGTTTCTGGTTACTTTTTATTTGATCTTAATACACATATTAATGATCAACATCAGTAAGTTAAATTAAATTATAAGTTTGCATTGCATACGTGGGTTTCCTTCTCTGTAGTTGTGTATATACGCGGTTTTATCTAACTGAAGTAGCGTATATGATTTGGGTTTGAAAAAGAAAATACGTGATTTGATAATACTGATTCACCCCCCCTCTTAGTATTATTTCCAACAATTGGTATCGGAGCAAGTCCTTCTGAAGAAGCTTGATCACTTGAAGGAAGATCCATCATCATGAGAAACTACAAGAGAGAAGCATCAATCAGGCCACCAGTTTTTGATGGGACCAACTTCGTCTATTGGAAGGTAAGAGTTACAGCCTATCTTCAATCTCTTGGTACTGAATTTTGGGATATCATAGATACAGTGTACACTTTTCCTTCAGCAACTCCTACAGATCTGGCTGGTAAGAAGCAATATGAAACAAATGAAAAGGCTGTCAATACTCTATTAGGATGTCTATCTCAATCAGAATTCGTCAAGGTTATGTAGTATAAATCGCAAAAGAAATATGGGACAAGATTGTTCTGAGCTATGAAGGAGATGACCAGGTAAAGCGAGAAAAACTTCAAACCCTCAGAATTCAGTATGAAAATCTTAGAATGCACAATGATGAAAGTGTGACTAACTATTTCCTTCATGTAGATGAGATTGTTAATTGTATGAAAAACTTGGGTGAAGAAATAAAAGAGGCTGTTGTGGTTGAAAAAGTTCTAAGATCTTTGTCCCCTAGGTTTGAATCTAAAGTTTCTGCAATAGAAGAAAAAGAGAATCTACGAAACCTTACCATGTCACAACTGCACTGAATTCTGACTGCTTATGAAATGAGGAAAGGAGGACCATCAGACAGAAGAGAAGTTGCTTTCAAGGCTTCAGGCAAAGGAGATTACTATGAGTCAAGACACGTGTCAGAAGAAGAGGAGGAATCAAATTTGGTCAAGAAGCTTCAACGGGGTGCTGGAAGATTCAGAGGTAAGTTACCTTTCAAATGCTTTGCTTGTGGAAGACTCGGTCACTATGCTGCCAAATGTCCTCATAAGGATAAGATTGACAAGGGGAAGGAACCTGTTAGATGGAACAAGAAACATAATGTAAATAAGAAAAGCTATTACACTCATGAAGATAGTGATGGACTTTCAAATAGTGACGAAGATGAACAAGGTAACAAATATAAACTTTTAATGGCTTTTGAAGATGATGATTTTTTGGATGCTATAGATGAAGAAAGTCTTTATGAAGAGATTTATAGACTCAAAATTGGTTTAGAAGAGAAGAATGTGATCATAGATACTCTACAATTCCAACTTGCTGAAAAGGAAAAACATCATGAAAAGTTAGAATGTGAAATTATGGGACTGAGAAAAGAGATTGAGAAAACAAAAGCTCTTAATCTTAGATTTGTTAAAGGATCTGACACGTTAGATGAGATTATCAAAGTGCAGTGCTCTCCACTAATCAATACAGGTCGGTGATATAATGAAGAAACAAATCAAGCACAGAAACCATCTACCTCCAAGAGTTACCTTGATGCTGCAAGGAGAAGTGAATAAAGACCCAATGGAAATCACTAGGTAAATCAGGGACAATTTACCTCAAGAATGAACAAAGACTACCAGGTAAATCGAGGGCAATCTACTTTAAGGACAAACAGAAGCTACAACCAGCCACAGGTAAAATCTTCTCAATTTTCCTCAAGAATGGATGTCAATAGGAACTACAATCATTTGGTTGGTAGATTTGATAATCATGGGAGTTTCGTCAATGGCCAATGTTTTTCATGTCATAACTTTGGTCACAAAGCAACTCAATGTGTTGCCTATAAGACAATCATGATTAGAGAAGCTCATAAACAGAGGAGTATGACTGGGATCATGGAAAGGACCTACAACAACTTCTCTGCTCTTGAAAATGAAATAGAATGTTCTATTTGTAACAATTTCGGTCATGAAGATTCTGAATGCAGGAGTAGGTTTCGGCAGACAACTCAGAAGGAGCAAGCCTCAAGTGCCAAATCATGGAGAATCAAAGAACCACAATCAGAAAGATGTGGTATAGCCTTATATGCGGAAGGGCAAGAAAATTAATTGTACATCGATAGTGGATGTTCGAAACATATGACAGGTGATAAAGAAAAACTTTAGTCATATAGTGCCTTAGAGAAGGAGAAGAAGGTTTCCTTTGGAAATGACACCCCTGCTCTCATAAAAGGTAAAGGTTCTGTTCAGTTGAAAGAAAGGGTGAAAGCTGGAAATGTCATGTATGTTGATGGCTTAAAGCATAATCTATTAAGTGTCAGCCAGATGTGTGATCAAGGAACTGAGGTAATATTTCGATCAAATGGATGTAGTGTTCATGATCTTGATACAGGAAAAACAGTGATCAAAGGCGTAAGGACTCCAAATAATTTATACATATTCAAAGAAGGACAACATCAATGCTATCTGAGCAAGAATGATGAACACTAGCTATGGCACAGAAGATTGGGGCATCTTAGTTTCTCATAGATAAGGAAAGCATGCAAATACCAGGCAGTTCGTGGTCTTCTAGACATCAGAATCCCAGACAATACAATATGCAAATCATGTCAGTTTGGTAAGCAAACCAGAACTAACTTCCCTGAGAAGGAAGGATTAGCCAGCAGGCCGCTTGAACTTGTCCATACTGATGTATGTGGACCAACTAGGAAAAGGTCACCTCGAGGAGAAGAATACTTTATATTATTCATTGATGACTATTCCAGGATGTGTTGGATAGGACTTATGAAGCACAAAGATGAAGCCTTTGAAAAATTCAAATCATTCAAAGCCGTGGTGGAGAATGAATCAGATCTTAGAATCGAATGCCTCAGGTCGGATCGAGGAGGAGAATTTACCTCGAATGAATTTTTTGATTTTTGTGAAGAACATGGAATAAGAAGGGAATTCTCTACAGATAGGACTCAGCAAAATGGAGTGGTGGAAAGGATGAACAGAACAGTTCAACAAATGGCTCGTGCAATGCTTGATGAGTCTGGAACTCCCGCAACTTTCTAGGGTGAAGCCGCATTTGCTGCAGTTATTATTCTCAACAAGACAAATGTCCAGGTGAACAGAACTCAAACTCCTCATGAGCTCTATTATGGTGAGACTCCTTCGGTAAAACATTTCAAAATTTTTGGAAGCAAATGCTATATTAAAAATAATGATGAAAATCTTGGCAAGTTTGAACCTAGAGCAGATGAATGCATTATCCTTGGTTATTCTCCCCACATCAAAGCATATAAGTGTTACAACAAAAGACTTGGAAGAATTGTTGACAACATTGATGTAGTGGTTGATGAAGAAGGAAACATTCCTAGGCAAGTGAATTCCGAAGATCTCGAAGATGATGAGGACTATCCTTCAACATCAAATCAGAACTATGATGAAGAAGAAGCTCAAGAGGCACCAGAAGAACAGATAAGGATAGAAGATAAGACTCCATCCAGGTACATTCAGAAGAATCATCCAGAATCTCAAATTTTGGGGCAAAAAGAGGAAGGTATACAAACAAGAAGAACAATTGCAAAAGCCTCAAGCTATTTGGCTTTGCTCTCCTCCACTGAACCACAAAATGTAAAAGAGGCATGCAAAGATGAATGCTGGGTCAAGGCAATGGATGAAGAACTTGAGCAGATCGAAAAGAATAACACTTGGGAGTTGGTTCCTAGACCAAAAGATAAGAATGTCATAGGGACAAAATGGATCTTTAAAAAAAGGTTGAATGAAAATGGGGAAGTGATTAGAAACAAGGCCAGACTTATCTATAAAGGGTATGCTCAACAAGAAGGAATAGACTTTGAAGAAAATTTTTCTCTCGTTGCTAGACTTGAGGCCATCAGAATGTTCCTTGCTCTCTCTAGCTTTCAAAATTTCAAAGTATTTCAAATGGACGTGAAAACAACCTTTCTGAATGGAGACTTAGAAGAAGAAGTGTACATTGAGCAAACAGATGGTTTCATTCTTTGGAATGATCCAAATCTTATATGCAGACTAAAAAATACTCTCTATGGTCTTAAACAGGCTCCAAGGGCTTGGTACTACCGTTTGGACAAATATCTTCATCAATAATGTTTTTCAAAAGGATCAACAGATAGCAATCTTTATATAAAAATTGAAAATGACAAATTGCTAATACTTGTTGTGTATGTATGTGATATTATCTTTGGCAGCAATGAAGAAGCTATGAGTCAAAGCTTTGCCTTGGTGGTGTAGAAATAATTCGAAATGTCTTTGCTTGGAGAACTGACATATTTTCTTGGATTGCAAATCCAACAAAATGAAGGCAGTATCTTTTTGTCTCAAACCAAGTATCTCAAGTAGATCTTGAAGAAATATGGCATGGAAGATGCAAAACCAGTATGTACCCTATGGTTACAGGATGCAGCCTCAGTGCAAATGATGAATCAGTAGCAGTGCATCAACCAACCTATAGATCCATGATTGGAATTCTGCTTTATTTGATAGGTACCCGACCAGACATCATGCATGCAGTGGGAATAGTTGCAAGATTTCAGGCAAATCCAAAGGAAACTCATCTTCAGGCAGTGAAGAGAATTTTCAAGTATCTTCAAGGAACTCAAAACTATGGCTTATGGTATCCTAGAGATACAGATCTCACTCTTCATGCTTATACAGATGCAGATTGGGCTGGAAGCGTGGATGACAGAAAGAGCACAAGTGGTGTTGCATTCTTTATGGGTTCCAGATTAGTATCTTGGTTCAGCAAGAAACAGAGTTCGATTGCTTTATCTATAACTGAAGCGGAATATGTGGCTGCTACATCTTGCTGCATTCAACTCCTTTGGATGATGCAAACCTTGCAGGATTTTCAAATTACTTGTACTCCACCTATCTCCATCTTATGTGATAATACAAGTGCAATCATCATTTCAAAGAACCCAATCATTCATTCAAAGACCAAGCACATACCTATCAAATATCATTTTCTCCGGGAACAAGCGCTGGAACAAAAGGTCAAGCTGGAGTATGTTCCCTCTATGGAACAAGTTGCTGATATACTCACCAAATCACTGCCCAGGGAAACTTTTGAATACCTCAGATAGAAGCTGGGAGTAGTTGATGCATCATCTTGCTGTTAAAACTTGTCTGTTTCAGAGAAAAATGGGTGTACGCGAGTTTCCTAAGGAGGATCCGCGTACATACGCCGGTTTGTGTAGAGACAGTCATGTATATGGAGGCTTGATGGATATCAGTAGGGATAGGCTCTGGTTGAAGATAGTCTGATATGGGTCTGACAGAAACCATTTGGCACAGGTTCAGGGGGAGAAGATAAACTTCTAATGATGCATTGTTGGCATTATCTTAGAAGCTTTTGGTTATAGTTCACAGCTATTGTTGGTTTCAGGTGGAACAAAGGCAGAGGGAGAACAGAAGGAAATCATGGTTGCTGATTTGAATGGTGATTGATAGATGCTACTGATATCAGTTATTGGTGACTCTCATAATTCTTGCTCTAGATATTTCGTCTCTATGTCATGTATCTCTTTTATGGTGTCAAGGTCATGTAATGACCTATTTTGGTTTCCCCACTATGCCTGGGATGAAGATGTAATGTACTTGGTTGTCATATGTAAATTTCTGATGTATCCCCACTTGGTTGGGTGATGGATGTATGTATTAAGTCTTTTGATGATAGGAAGGTCTTTTATGATGTATAAGTCATGGTTCTTCTTGAAGAACATATTTTTGCAGAGCTTGCCTACAGTCAGGGGGAGCATGGTCAGCACAGCAGGGTAGAGATTTCAGCATGTACTCAGGGGGAGCACAACCCTTTGCCCTTGATGACAAAGGGGGAGAATGAATTTGAGGAACTTGGGGTTGCCATCAAGTCCAAAGGGGGAGATTCTTGGCATTATGGCACAGATTTGGAGCTATGGCACAAGTGTTTTCCTTGATGGCAACTCTCTTTGGTGACAGATCTCAGTACAGGCTTTCAAAATGAAGGAAAAGACATATACGCAGGTTCATCTAGATAAACTGCGTATACACGTGGGTTAGACGTTACAAAGGTGCGTGTTCGTATACACGCACTTTGACGCAAAGAAAAGCGCGTATATGTTGAAGAACTTACATTTGGTCCGTGGTAGTTAGTCCTTGGTATTTGAACCTATGGTTTAGGACCATGGTATCTCGTCAGAAGTGTTGATCCCAAGTATTGGGTCCATGGTATTGTTTAATTATGGTTTTGGACCGTGGTATTGTGAAAGGCCTAAGACTATAAAAGAGGAAGGAGATCATTTGACAAAGGATCATATGAATTAATTGAATATCTAATAACGCTAGATCTAAAATTGGTGATTGAGGTTATGGTGCAGATCTGGATCTGAATGAAGGAGGAACCTTAGTGCAAAGAGAAGGATAAGTTTTATTGATGGGTCATAATATTTAGCCTTGAATGGTAGTATCTTTGTATGATTTTGATCTGTTATATGTGGTGCATGCTTGATCTATAAATCTGATAATCTGGGTCTGAATATTTGAAAGAGTGAATTATCCTTTATAGATCTGTACGTAGGTTTAGTAAAGCGAAGGCATGTATACACGCTGGTTCAATGAATAAAAATAGCGTATATGCAGGTTTCTCCAAACACAGAAGCGTATGCATGCAGGTTTCAGGTTATTGAAGTGGCGTATATCTTTTGAGTTGTGATCTAGCTGCCTCTGTTTATTGCTGCAGTGTTCTGGGTTCAAAATTTGGTGTGTGGTTACTGTTACTGTGTTTTGGGTACAGCTGTCAGAGAAGTATCTACTTGATTCAGTTCTAATTGGTGAAAAGGAGATTGTTTGATGCAGAAATTCTTGATGATTGATTGATGTTCATGGATCCAGTCTGAAAATTTATGAAACGTGGTCCCTGGAAGAAAGAGAAGGTTGTAGCCTTCTGTAGTCCAGCACCTACGTACTAGTATCTTGGCTAGTGCAAGAGCTAAGGGGGTTGTAGCTCCCTTCCAGGAGAAGCTGGAGAACAAGAGAGGGTTGTAGCTCTCTGCAAGTTGCAGCCTATGTACTGGTAAAGGATTGCACCAGTACATTGTAAAAAGAAGTTTCTAATTAAAAGAAGATAGAGACGAATTGTAGCAGGTGGTTTTCACCCACATTGGACTTCCACCTTATATCTTGTGTTCTTGTGTGTGTGATTGTCTTTAGATCTGTTTTACTGTTTCTGGTTACTGTTTATTTGATCCTAATACACAAATTAATGATCAACATCAGTAAGATAAATTAAATTATAAGTTTGCATTGCATACGCGGGTTTCCTTCTCTGTAGTTGCGTATATACGCGGTTTTATCTAATTGAAGTAGCATATATGACCTGGGTTTGAAAAAGAAAATAAGTGACTTGATAATACTGATTCACCCCCCATCTCAGTATTATTTCCAATAGAAGAAGGGCGTCTTATCTTCGTCCACAAATCTGTAACAACCACCTCATGTTTATGCTTAAAATTTACCCTAGTTGTACCCTAACAATATGTTTCTAATGATTAGATAGAACTACTAATGTCCTTGAGTGTAAATTTGTGACCTTCCATTTCCCTAGATTGATTATGGCACCACCGCAATCCATATTTTTTCCTTCCCTACACGCATAAATTGTTTTTGTTGGACCTTTTCATTAAAAAACCTAAAACAAATATCAACCTCGAGAATTTGGTCTTCCCTTCATTTATTTTATTAGATGCATTATAATATATAGCTTATTTGTTGTTTCTCAAATTCAGGTCAGGGTCTCAAATCCCTTCATCATCATCATAATTTTTTCATGTTGGAGTCCATTTTTAGCTGTAATTTTTTTTATAAGATGAAAACAAGATTTCCAACCACGAACTTGAAGGTATTGGTCTATAAGTATGCCTCAATGGAGTTTTGTGCCTATTGAAAGGATAAAAAAATGGACATCTTTGATCATAGGCCTGCATATCATTTCAACACAAAGGGTTACACTCTATAGATTGGCATGATGATTTGAGGGTAGTCTATTTTGGAAAAGTGGAATTATGCAACTACATTGTTTTTCCTGATGAAACTACCTTGTCTTATAATAATTTTAGTTTTATAAAATCAATTGTTGCAATTTTGACATCAACCTTAGGACCATAGTTTCTAATCAATTATGCATTTGGTTTTATGAATTTTACATTTATTTCTATGATATTAGGGGTTAAAGTTAAAATTCATAATATACATGAGAGTAAGTAAAACATTGTTTTCATCGAATCATACATCATACATCAACCATCATCGAAATTTTTTTAATTATGTATTGTGCATTAGCTTTGTATATGCACTATTTTGTTAATTTTCCATTTTTCCAAGATTTCATTTCCATTAAATTTTCAAGTGATTCCTTATTATTCAAACTTTTTTATGAGATTTTATGTCCTAACCTTATAAATTCCATTTTCTTACTTCTTCCTAAATTTTAAGTGCTTTTATGTGTACTCATTGTTGTTTGAATTGTTCAAATATTGCATCTAATTTAAAAAATTATGTTTAGATAAAAAAATGGGCTTGAGGAAACCTCTCCATTCAATGCTTCAATATTTTCTACTCTTCCATTTAAATGTGAATGTTGATCTCCATATTTAAAATCTTACTCATTTGTTTTTATAGATACTATTATCGACATTTCTTGTGCCACCTTAGTGATGCTTTTTGCGCTACAACATTATGGCACACACAAAGTTGATTTTTTGTTTGCATTTGTTTTGATAACTTGGATCATCTTTATTAATTCCTTTGGTGTTTAACATATTGTATATTAGAATCCAAAAGTGTTCCAAGAAATGTTTCCTTACTATATGTATAATTTCCTCAACAAGATGGGATGTAGAGGGTTGATTATCCCTTGGAGACATAGTCCTCTGCATCACAGGTTTATACCCATATCTCAATTGACCTTCAAAAGTGTGCTTGATCTATGTGGATATCGATGGCCACTGACATATTCCACCTGGATCACAACATAATTTCCTATTTTGCAACAAAATTTCCTATTTTGGTAGTTTTCAGGTCCTGAACATGTGGAGCCATTTTGAGGCCATAGATTGTGTTTTTTGGGATTCAACAATATGAATAAAATAATACTTTGTAGGACATTAGAAATTTTACTCCTTAGATATAACTTTTCCAATCGGTTATCATGTGCACCAAATAGAGATCATATGCCAAAGTTACAACCCTCAGAAGTTGGCATTCCAACTTACCCCATTAGGGCCCATAAGCCTTTGGCACTTCATCTCATAGGGTTAGGTTTTTTTACATTTAGGGTTTTATTTTTGCCTCTTCATGATAATAAGGCCTCAGAGCCTCATTGTAATGCAATTTAGGAAAGTGTTTATTCGTCACATGTCTTCTTAGAGATAAGTTACCACCATTCAAGCTAGTTTTCCTTCATTCTACTTGTATATAGTTTTAAGTATTTTCAATTATTTAATTGAAGTCAAGTTTTGTTGTATCTCTATGATTTCGGTAAGTAATCTATATTTCAGTTTATTCCCTCCATAATGTGGACCAGTGGTGTCAAAGCATAATGCTCTTTCTCTATTATAGGGTTTCATTGCTTCAAATAGGTCATCTTGGAATTTTCGCTATAATTATTTTCTATAAGGTTTCAAAAGATAAAATTTCAACCAAGTGGAGCCAAAATACTAGTGAAATTCATGTACAAATTTTGGATCTTGGTTCCATATAGTTTATGAGATATGGCCTGAGGAATTTAGGGTTTTTGTAGGCTCCAAAATTCAATGTTAAACAAGTGACCTAGGGAAAACTGTCATAACTTTCTCTATTAGAATTGGAATTGAATTTCGTAAAAAGTGACTGCAATCGCATGGAATTTAGTTCTTCATGGATCATTTTTGGGGCCGAATGTTGAAACAATGACACGTGGCATTCTATACAAGTTTTCTTTATTGAACCAATCCATAATCAAGATATCGCGGTATATTGGGCATAAATTTACCTTGAAGAATCCAATATTAGTTTGACTTGTGGTGTTGGAATTAATATTCAAAACGATACCACAAGATGAAATATTAGACCTTCGAGAGCTGAATATATATATACAATATTTTCAAGATCAAAGTCCAAAAAACAAGCAAAAAGGTGTGTATTTTTTAAATTTGCATAACTTTTGTTTGAAAAATCATTTTGAAGTGATCCAAAGGGCATAGTGAAGCATAGATATCATCATTAAGAAACCATAACTCTCTAATATGATGCATGAATAATAGTAATAAATGCAACATGATATATCAAAATGACAAGATCAAGTGCAATAAATTTCGCTCTCACAAAGAGTAACCAAAAATGAATTGGAAGTGATAATGAATGTTAATATGGATGGTTTAAAAGGGAACAAGGATGTTTTAGAATAAAAAATGAAAAGGGACATGGAATCTTTAGAAAGAAAATGGAAGGTTTGAAGGATGGTTTAAAAGCAGAAATGGAAGTTTTGAAGGAAGGTTTGACAAAGTTGCTACAATAAATGCCTCCTAATGGCGATAAGGTATTTATTGAAACTCATGATGAGAGAAAAATAAATGTTGATCATGATTTTAGAGATTCTAACTTCGGGTTGAAGAAAACGACATTCCAAATATCGATATCAGGATGTTTGATGGAAAGGATTATGTAACATGGATACTACAAATGGATAAATATTTTGATCTACATGATGTGCATCCACAAAATGTACACATTGCATGTTTATATTTAAAACCCAATCAATTTGTATGGTATCGATGGATTTATTGTCATAAACCTTTTCACTTGGTCAATTTTTATGGAGGAAATGATAGCACATTATGAGGATACAAAGAGAAACACCTTCTTCACCCAATTGATAAATCTCAAACAAAATGGTTCAATGGTGGAGCACATTGAGGACTTCCAAAACTTGAATATCAGGGTAACTGATATTCTAAAGGAGCATATTATTGCTGTCTTCATAGGGAATTTAAAGGATAACATCCAACATAAGGTTCTCCTTTGGGAACATAATTGATTGGAGATGGCATTTAGTGTGGAAAGAAAAGTTGAAAGAAAATTTATGGAAACAAGGAAGTTTACCACTCACAACTATAAAGATGGAAGTGTTGCTACTTCTAGCCTCCAACAACCTACAAAGTTAACACCACAAAAACTGGAGGAAAAAATAAAAAAAGAGCTTTGTTACCGTTGTGATATAAAATACACTAAAGGTCATAAGTGTGCCGAGAAGAAATTATTTTACATAGATTGTGAAGAGGAGGAAGAAAAGGAACAAGAAACATCAAAAGAAGAGGATATACAATAGGAACCAACCCCAAAAAATAAGAAATTAATCCGACCATGTCTTGTAATTCATTGGCGGTAATTACCACTCCTAAAACTGTCAAGATAAAAGGATACATCAAGAATAAAAAGGTAATAGTGGTGACTGATTCATGTAATACCCATAATTTTATTCAATGTAAGTTAGCCAAGGATCTGCATTTATTTCTATATCCGACACCAGAGTGTCAAGTGATGGTTGAAAATGGAGAAATTATAAATTTCTTGAAAAGTGCCATAATATCAAGCTAACCATAGGGGAATATGTATTGAATAGTCCAATTCTTTCCATTCCAATGGGTGGTGCTTTTGTTTTACTAGGAGTCCAATGGTTACAATATTTGGGGATGATAGCTTTTAATTTTCAAGAACTTTTCTTGAATATTTTTTGGGAAGGAAAGGAAATTCAATTAAGAGGTATTGCAGGGAAAATAGGGAATATAATCAGTTCTATTGGCATGTAAAATATGTTGAAGAAAGAACAACATGGTGTAATTGCACAATTATGCTTACTAGAGGTTCAAAAATTGAAATCATCTATTTGTCCAAATCTCCAAAAAGTATTGTACAATTATTCCAATGTGTTTGAGACTCCCAAAGGTCTCCCACCTTTTTTTGATTATGATCATGCTATTCACTTGATTCCTTGAAGTGTTCCTCCAAACATTAGGCCTTACAGATATACCTATGCCCAAAAGAGTGAAATTGAACGTATGGTTGCAGAAATGATAGAGGCATGTATAATTCAACCTAGCCAAAAAATTTCTCCGATCTAGTAGTATTGGTGCACAAGAAGGATAGGTCATGGTGTATGTGTCCAAATTATAAGGAGATCACCAAGGTCACTATTAAAGATAAATTTCCCATTCTTGTCATTGATGAATATTTGTATGAATTACATGGAGCAATTTACTTCACCAAGATGGGTCTTTGTTCAGGATATCATCAAATTATAATGAATACTGAAGACATTACAAAAAGAAAATTTAAAACTCATTATGCCTTTTGGAATTACTAATGCACCTTCTGCATTTCAAAGTTTGATGAATTCCATTTCCAATCCCTTCCCTAGAAAATTGGTGTTAGTATTTTTTGATGATACACTAATCTACACTGACAAGTCTTGGAAGGATCATGTTCAACATGTTGATAGGGTGCTCAAACTATTGGAGGAGAACCAATTATATGCAAAAAACCTCCAAATTTTTCTTTGGAGAACATTAGGTGGAATATTTGGGTCATATTGTATCTCATGAGGGTTTGAAGGTAGACCCTAACAAAATTAAATCCATTAATGGAAAATCCCCACAACCCTAAAGAATCTTTGAGGATTTCTTTGGTTGGTAGGGTATTATCACAAGTTTGTTAACAATTATGGGAGAATAGCAGCACCTCTAAAAAAATTACTAAAGAAATATGTATTTTCTTGGACTCCATAAGCAACTAAGGCCCTTGAACAGTTGTTGTCATTGTGGAAACGACCCTACAAATTTTTTTCCTGTGTCAACTTTGGAGCCTACAGTAACTGTTGTTTCAAGCCCCCTTGGGTTGTCATGTTTTTTTTGTTGTTATTTATGTGTTTTCTCCTAGCGTCGCATCATCCTAAGTCAATGCTTCCTAAGCATCATCATTTAACCATTAGAAAGAACTTGAATTAATTAGTCCATGGTTAGGTGAATTCATGATCTTTCTAGACTTAGAAACTTACCTTATGGCCATGCACACACTCTAGAAACACTCAAAAGCATGGAAATCAAACAAAAGCAAGAAAATATCTTACAATATTAAAAATCACACGTTAAGTTGATGAATACATGTACTTGGGTTGAGCGCACTCCTTTGGGTTGAAGAAGTGCACCCTACTTGAACGCACCCCTTCATGCTGAGAAAGTGCACCCTACCTAGGTGCACTCCTTCGTGTTGAAGACATGTGCCTTGTCTAGTTTCATGCATGAACCAACTTGTTGCATGAGGGAACACTCCTAGTAAATAGGAGCCCACTTAACTCCTCTTAACTAACCCTTTCATGTGAGAACAAGTGGAAATCATGCATGAATCATTTTTTCATGTTAATTTGTTTAAATAAAATCAGTTAATAATTCTTTGCATAATCATTTCATCTGAGTTGAGTGCACAACTGGGGAATGAAGAAGTTCTTCATCAACTAGTGGTGCAAGTAAGTTTTTCGTGTTGAATCCTTCTATTGCATTTCATGATTTTACTTCCAAATATTTATTTTCTTGTTATCAATCAAAATTTCTTTATTAATATTATTTTTTTTCTTCAGTTTGTTTGCTGGTGTTTATGCTAAGTCTTCATGTTGCAAGTGTTAATCCACTGTGCCATGCAGAAACTATTCACATTCTCAAAACCTTCCATCTTCCACTATGCATGCGACTACAACTATAAAACCTTGAAGATATTTATCTTCCACATATTTCCATTGAATCCTGCTGATTGAACATATTTCTGAGCTTCCAATAGGCAGAGTGCACTTCTTGAGCTCAAAGCCCCATCAATCTCGAAAATTTTTCCCTGTTTGATCAATTTTTCTTCCTGAGCACATGAGTGCATCATGAAGTCATGGAGAATTTTCCTTCGACCCTTTAGAGTGCTAAAGTGTGGCCTATTTTCCTTGAGTGCATGAGTGCATCATGAAGGCACAAAGCCTCACCATTCTACCCTTAAACATGCTATAGTGCGCCTTCATTTTGTTTAAGATAATGGGCACATTGTAAAGCCCCAAAGCCTTGTTAACCTCATCCTTCATCCCTTCGGAGTGCGATAATGCACCCTCATTGTATCCTTGAGTGCATGGGCGCATAGGGAAGACTTGAAGGCCCATTTTCCCATACCTTCAACCCTTGAGGGTACAACAAAGCGCCCTAGTTTATTTTTTCCCTTTCTTGAGCGCATGCGTGCACTATGAAGCCCCGAATAGCCATGCATGTCCCCTTCGTGATTTAAAAGTGCACCCTCCTAGTTTTCATACCTATTTTATCTTGTATGCAAGTTATTTTAGTTTTTTGTTCACATTGTTTCATGATATATCATCTATTATAGCTCTTTAAACATGATTTAGAAGTATTTCTGCATAGTTAGGCTATTTTAAGCTAATAGTATCATTATGAGTGTGTTGCCCAAACAGGTGCTTGTGCTGCAAGAATTACGACTTTGTCGTCATTTGTTGGAGAAATTTCGCCTCTCAAAGTGACCTACAAAGAACTTTCAGAAGTAAGCACTGATGAACCAGTGGAAGTTACATGGCCCAATGTTCCCATATACACAGATACTCAATGCTTCATTGATAAAGGTAGACAGGTCACTTGGAGAAAAATATATAACACATTCATGCAGGAAAGGTTCGTTAAGGACTTAGAATATTTGAAGGCATATGTCAATATAAGGAAGTATAGGATCCACAGGATCACATGCAGGTTCTCGGTCATGGCATGTGTGGAGGTTATTGAATGGATCATTACACATATGGATGACTCACACCTTGTGCTTCAGAGTGAGAGTGGTGGTCATCTCACCACCTATCATGGTGAAGATATGCAAACATATTATAAGATGCTAAAGCCTACTGAATATGTGAATGATAACTTTTACAGAAGATATCCAACCCTTGAGACTATTGATGTTATTAAACATGGTGTTAAGAGCCTTCCAAGTTCTGCCATCACCCATCTACAGTGTATCTGAGGAAGATTCTCAGAGATGTCTATCAGTACCTGATAACTATGTGTTGTCAGTTATATTGGCTTAAGAGCGCCTAAGTGTTCCAAGAGAACTAGATATACATGCTCAATATATTAGTTACTCGTCGAAGAGTTTTCAATTGGGTGGATATCCTTTCATTTGAGTTGCAATGATAGGTGGGGCAGGCACAAGCATCTTTATAGGTGAACTAGGCACCAGAATTATATATGTTTGCTTTTATCTTAGATGGAATCTATGCACAATATGTGTTCTTGGGAATGAATTGGAACTCGACTCCTAAGGAGGAGTTATCGGTCTACTTCCACTGCAGAGTGTTATTCAAGTTGAGCTTCAGAGGTGTATATGAAAAATTAACTGAACACTTCTTTGTAGTATTCTTTCACGTGATTTTTGAGATTGATCCTCCTTACATGACCTATCAAGTAAAGGAGTCACTTCAATTTATCGCTGATTGTTTTTCAGCTCCAAAGGGTACATACATTAGGTTCTTCGGTTGTCAGATATCCCCTCATCGTATGCTGTGATATATGACTAAAAAAATGGTCATGCAAGAAGTTGCAAATTAGCTGGACAAGGGATTATCAAGAATTATTCGCAAAGGGAAGAAATACCCTTGGCCTATCTTTCCAGTGAGGATAATATTGTATGAATTAAAGAGACACAAGGCTACGATATCATAGATACAAGAGTTGGATTGCCTACACTTCGCTACTAAATATTTCCATGGATATGATCCCAAGTGAATTATTAGGAAACATTGTCAAAGGATCAATCACAATATGGGTTACTCATCTATGTCCACAAAAGAAGATGAGAAGATGAAGAATCGATACAATGGAAACATGGATACACATGCCCTAATGGAGGCCATTTCACCCCATGATCCACTAGCTCAATATTTGCAAGAACAGGAGGAGGAGATAACACCTCAAGTAAGGAAACTAGCTACCAAGAAAAGGATCAAATATTATGTTGGGTGTGGATCTTAATTATCTTATTTATTCAAAGGTATTGCCCCATTGGACCCCAGTTCATAAATCTGACGATAGAAGTTATGTTTAATTTATGGTTTTTTTTCCCTAGAAGGCAACCCCTCGCTATATATGAGGGAATTGTATTGCATCTATGTAGATACGTATTCTGAGCAAGAAAGAGAGAGGAGATTCTGTGAGAGAAAAGAGGGAATTACAATGGATCTACTATAGGTTGTATCTCTTCATTTTGCTGGATAATATAAAAGGAATGACCAGCTGTTTCTCTGTGGACATAGCCCAAATTCGGTGAACTACATATATCTGTGTCTCTCTTGTTTTATGTGTTTTCTTTGTTTATATTTCTACAATATTTTATGTGTTCCATTTCTCTTTAAAATATAATTTTCTAACAACTGGTATCAGAGCCGAAGGCCTATTTGGTTGATAAACTTGCAGGGGAGAAGGGTTCCTAGTTCGAGTGTGAGAAATGGTGGAAGATGGTAGGTTTAGGGTCGAAAAATTTAACAGCCAAAACTACCAGCTGTGGAAGATGCATATGGAAGATTATTTGTACCAGAAATATCTGTACCTAACATTGAGCAGAAAAACAAAGAAGCCGATGAGTATGACAGACACAGAATGGGATAATCTCGACAGAAAGGCACTTGGAACAATGCGGTTGTGCCTAGCAGCGTCGGTAACCTTTAATATTTCAAAAGAAACAACAAAAAAGGGTTTAATGTCAGCAATGACCAAACTATATGAAAAACCCTCAGCCTCAAATAAGGTATTTCTTATGAAGTGTTTATTTAATATGAATATGTTAGAAGGTGGATCTGTTGCTGGTCATTTAAATGAATTTAATATTGTTACCAGTCAGTTAAGTTCTATAGGGGTAGCTTCTGATGATGAAGTTAGGGCTCTGTTATTTCTATGCTCATTGCTAGAAATTTGTAATGGTTTAGTTATGACCATTAGTAACTCTGTCTCTGGATCTAGTACTTTAAAGTTTGGTGATGTTGTTGGTGCAATCCTTAGCGAGGAAATGCGACAGAAAAGCTCTATTGAGACATCAAGTAATTCTTTGACTGCAGAGACTAAGGGGAGAAAAATGGAAAGAGGAAAGAGCCCAGGATATCGCAGTAAGTCAACAAAAGGAAGATCCAAGTCTATATTGGGGATAGTGTGCTGGAAATGCGAGAATAAAGGACACCTGAAGAAAGACTACAAGTCTCAGAAGGGAAAAGAAGGAGATGCATAGCAAGAAAACAATCATGAAGCAAATGTGACAGGTGTTGTGTTGCAAGATGCTTTGATTCTTTCATTAGAAAATATTATTCAGTCTGGGTGGTAGATTCAAGGGCCTCATTCCATGCCACATCTGATAGGAAACATTTTCATGATTATGTTCAAAGAGATTTTGGACAGGTTCGATTGGGTGATGGTAAACCCTGTAAAATCATTAGAATGGGTACAATTTTCATAAAACAAGAGAATGGAAATCAATGGCTATTGAAGGAGGTAAGGCATGTTCCAGATCTAAAGAAAAATTTGATTTCAACAAGGCAGTTTGGAGGTGAAGGTTGTGTAACTAATTTTACAGATAAAACGAGGAATGTCACTAAAGGAGCCCTGGTAATATCAAAAGGAGAAAAGGTTCATACATTATATTTATGCAATGGTATTTCTAATTTTGTTAATGCTTTAACCTCGATAGGAGCGGATACGACATTGTGGCATCATAGGCTTGGGCACATGAGTGAGAAGGGGATGTAGATTCATCACTCAAGAAATTTGTTGCCAGGTTTGAAGCATGTTGATTTGGAATTATGTGAGAATTGTGTTTATGGAAAATAGAAGAGAGTCAGATTCCTCAGAGTTGGGAAAGAAAAGAAGAGCGAAAAATTAGAGCTTTTGCATACAGATGTATGGGGACCTGCTTAGGTATTATCTCTCGGTGGCTCTCATTATTATGTTACTTTTATTGATGATGCAAATAGAAAAACCTGGATTTATTGTATTCAAAATAAATCTTATGTATTTGATACTTTCAAGAAATGGAAATATTTGGTTGAAAATGAGACAGGAAAAAGGTTGAAGTGTATTAGATCAGACAAGGGAGGTGAATATTGTAGCAAAGAGTTTGATAGAAACTATTCAGAGAATGGAATTGGTAGAGAGAAGACAGTTCTAGGAACACCACAAGAAAATGGTGTGTCAGAAAGGATTAACAGGACAATCATGGAGCATGCAAGGTGCATGAGATTGCATGCAGGATTTCCTTTACAATTTTGGGTAGATGTTGTAGATACTATTGTTTATCTAATAAACAGAGGGCCTTCAAGTTCCTTGGATGTGTTATCCTCCATAATATCGCAAGTCTGAGAAAGGAAATCGAAGGAAGTAACCTTAAACCACTTACGGTTCAGGAGCTAGCCCTGCTAAACCATAGAGGGATCTCTATATGAATTTACAGCTAGCGATGACTCGAATGCGAAAGGATTTTAGGCTAGATATGCTAGGCTCAGGTAGGTTTTGAAAATTTAGTGTTTTGATGCTGGATAAGGGATGAAAACTAGGTAGCTAGGTCAAAGGATCAAAGGGTTACAACAACAAAGATTTGGAGGAGCAAGGTGTTGGGCTATTAATATGCCATTATTATTACCACTTTTGAACACTTATTCCACCCATTTCTACTATTCTTCATCATGTCATTTATTATAATTTATCATTTAAATCCATTTTATAAATGATTTATGCTCTTATGGATGAATGTTATTTATTCTCTTTTATTTCTAATAAATTGATGATTTTACATGATTTTATCAATGATAGTTCAATAATTTGGTTGTAACATTATTCACCATTTTTAACCTCCAAGATAATTTCTAGATTAAAGATTTGACCATTAAATGTGCCAACTCAGAAATTCGCTGGAATAAGAAGTGACAGTTTTGCGGTTGAGATTCTGGGCAAATGAAGAAGAATTTGGAAAATCTGAAACATGGGTTTTGTCCAGAACGGACCCAATTAATTGTTTTAAAGAATGGTTTTCCCAAATTTGGCTTGTACTAAGAGAAACGCAGGGTTCTTTGAGCACGATTTTCTCATATTTGTTGTTGCCGCCGTCCTCCAAATCTCAACTGCAAAGCCAAATTCGTCTTGCTCTTGTTGAAAGCTGGATGGAAATATATCTTCTTGTTTATCAATTGGTTGGAAACAATCCAATTTTGTAATAGAAATCATGTTGTAGTTATCTCTATTGTAAGTACTCTCTGATCTCTCTTTATTTAAATGAAAATAGAGATCAGAGATGGGATGATTTCAGATGGCTAAGAGAATGGAGAATTGAGGATTTAGAATTAAGAATTCATGATAGGATAGGAGGAAGAAAGGGTTGTTTCATGCTGTAAGTCTCAAAGCTTCAACTGTTGTAATGATTTCACCATTTAATGATTAATACCTGATTTGGGAGTTGCTGTTCACTCTTTTCATCTGAAGTAACCCAACAGCCTCTGCTGGCGGCTAAGGGCCCAGCCTCTGGTGGAGTACACTGCTGCTGCTGTATATTATATTTCTGGTTTATGCGTGGTTTGCTTAATCGAAGTTATTTGGTAATCTGATGTGTTTTGTAGTTTACATCACATGCTCTGTTATGTTTAATTTATTAAGGTTTCTAAAGACAAAACTATTGTATTGACTCTGCAACGTATCATTGTTCTTTTAAGTGTTGATATAATACTGTCGGTCTTTACAGAATACTGTTGCTGCTTAATTACAGAGCCTTTGTGTTGTGCACTTATTCATTGAAATTATGGAATTCATCTTAGGAATTATGTTCTTTGCGATTGTTGGATCTATAAATAATGTTGTTCTATTTTGAAATGCAGTCGTACTCTTTCTAACTAAGATTGATAACTGGATCAGATTACCATTAAAGTGTGTCGTGTGCATATACGGTTTTCAAGCGTTGTTCTATAATTCATCATTAATCAATGTTGTTCCATTTGGTGTGTTGTTCAATTCGTCCTTAAGAGTGAAGGATTTCCATATGATTTCCGTAGGATATGATTGATTGCATTTGTTTTTGTAGACTAAGGCGTTGATGTTTCTTAAACTTAATTGTCATTACAGTTCTTGATTTGTTGTTCCATTTCGCTGTTCCATTTTCTGTTATTTGCGTTATTGATTGCTTTGGTGTGCAGAACGATCTGAAACTGTAGTGGGCATTGGCATTTGCTGTCTAGTCCCCAGATTGATGATCTGTTCCTTGATTACTTTTGGTTACATCAGTTTCCAAAGGGATGAGTTATTGTTACTAGACCCTTGACTGATACATTGCTTATTTTTCTGAATGAATGATTTAGGCTTCAAGGTATTTTGCTGTAAGTAGATTTTCTTTCAAGCATTCATTTACTTTTGTATTTTGAGCACTGTACTACATCTTTCATAGCATTACTCTTGAGTAAATAGCCGCCACAGACTGAGTACACTCTTGAAATAAAAAGTCGTCCCTGGGTTGACAATTAATGTGAAGGTAATTAGGAGTTAAAAAGACACCTTTTTATTTCTCGACACAAGGTAGCAATAATTCTGTGATGGCTTTAGGGTTTCTCGGTGTAGTGTAGTGTTTGGAAGAAGAAAAAGGTCTTACTGAGTATGTGCATCATGAATTCATTAAGCAAGAAGGAAATTAACACAAAATGATATTCCCATCAAAACAGAGCTTTATGCAAAGAATTCTGCTTATAAAATTTAAGGAAAAACACTGAAGAAATGATGAATGGGAAGAGAATATGAATACCTTTTATATAAAGATATAATAGAGAAAATAACACATTACAAACTTACTGCACATGAATTCCTAGACAATAGCTGCAGAAGAATCCTTTGATTTCCTAAAAATGTTCAAGTATAAGCTACAATAGTTCTCTCCTTTGATGTCCAACCTATTCTAAGACAGAGAAAATGATGCATATAGACCAAAACAACATCTCCCTACTCTCAGGGGTCAAATCCATGAGCCTAGGAATTTCTACATGAGGTGTTCCAACCAAACCCTAATGTCTAGGGAGGTTAAAACAACTCCTCCAATTAACTTTGACTCAAACCACTCTCATTAATGAAGCTTAACTTTACATAAAACAACTTTAAAAAGACTATTTACTCACTATTACATTAGATTTACACCAAGATTAATCAATTACATCATAGAAAGTTGAATCCAACTGAACAAACTGGAGAAAAGCTGTCACAAACAAAAACACAACAATTTTTTGAGAAAACGCAGCGAGCCTGGAGAAAACACAACCAATTTGGAAAAATTGGTTTCTGAAGGCCTTACTGAAGTCCAAATTTTGATATTGATGGCTCATTGGAAAGTTGAGGATGTATGCTACATGATGGACTCTTAAGGATATGAAAAAGGTCACTTCTAGAGCCTCAAAAGTTCATTCTCCCACAAGTACTCTGGAAAACATAGCGTGGTTTTCAATAGGGTGGTAGAAAGGTGGTTTTTGGGTATTTTCTCTTGTCAAAACCTGCTAAAAGTATGTTCCTCTTAGCCAAAAGTGATTTATGAACTATGCCAAATCCAGATATGTAAGCAAAAAGTAATTTGGAGCTCCCTAGCAAAATCGCAGCATGGAGCACACTGCGTTTTTGACCTTCTGACTATCTGAAAATTGCCAAAACTTCTGGGTTTTTTACAATAATAGGGCTCAAAGATGGAGCCATATATCTCTAAACGTGATGATTTTTGGAAACCTAAGAGATTTTATTGTTCTTTGGTAGGTCAGGAAGAAAATCTCCGCCATTTTTTAAAAATAGTTTCCGATTTGTTCAACATTGAAGTTGTAAGTTGGTCACTTAAAATTGGAAAAGCGCAGCATGCTCACAACAAAAGCGCAACATGCTCACAAAAAAACACAACGAACATTTTGGAGAGTGATTTGGAGGCCTTCCCAGAGGATTTTGGTGTTGCAAGTGGTATTGTTGGAAATATAGCAATGTCTTCTACACAATAGAGTCATCAAGGACTGGAAAAACCCTCTCCAAGATACCTAAAAATTCAATCTCCCAAGACTACTCCAGAAGTGCAACAACTCTCCTGTAGCAACTGTATTTTGGGAATTTCTTCTAAATAATAATACCCGTGCATAAAATGAAGGATTTTTTTATTCCTAGGTCTATTATTGATAAAAACCACTTTCCCTTTTTTAAAATTCATCTCCATTTGGTTAGACACATACTTTGAAGCAAAACTATCTCTATGTGCAACAAATGATTTGTGTCTTGGAATGATTTCTTGAGAAATGGTGAAGAAATTATCTCTTGTGTTGAATTTGGCTCATATCTACTAATATTACCTCATGTTTGCCTCTTTTATCAATGGTCTCTGAATCCATAGCTAACCGTAGCTCAATGGAAGGGGAAACTAGGGTTTATTGTAGGGAAAAAACAGGGGATTTGGGAAGTTTTTGAAATTGAGTGAAATGGAGGGGTTAGTGGGTCTCTAAATTCTTGGAAAAATTTGGTTAGATATGGAGGGATGTTAGGGAGTAAGGTAAAGTGGAATTTCAGGGAAAGGATTAGGGGAAGAGGTCCAAAATAGAGAAAACCAGACCTAGCCTAGGAATGCAAGTTCTAGGCTAGGGTTTTGGGAAAAAGGGCGTAGATGAGGGATAGGGGTGTGGAAATATATCTATGGGGATATATGGAAGGCATGGGAGGGAAACTAAGCTTAGTTTTGAGTGTTTTTCTCAATAATTTGACCAAAGAGACTATGAAACCAAGCAAACCCTAAGAGAGGGAAATCTGATCTTTCCAAGCATGAATTGAAGTGAAACAAGGTATAAGATGACCCACTTACTTGCTAATGATAGTCTGGAACCTAAAATGATGATTTGGATTTCCTTGGAAAATCACAACTCTTTCTTTTGAATGTGGAATGAGAAAATGAACTTGTGTTTTGGTCTTTTATAGCTTGTGGAAATCAAATTCTTCATAATGGTAGGGTGGCCCACCATGTGTTTTCACTTTTGCTTTGAAAACTATGTATATTTGGAACATTTGAATGTAGCTTTAGATAATTTGAACTTATTACATTACATTTTGAAATAAATCACACTTTGAAACAAAACCTTTGAGCAAATCCCTATCACTACTCCTTCATTTGCCGGTTTTATGAATGACATGTCAGTTTCAAGACTCTAACCCTAATGACCTAATGGTGAAACTGAGCTGAATGAAGATCATGGTGATATGATTGAGATGCTGGTGATGATATTTTAGTGATGGCACATCCAACTGAGTGATGGTGGTGACTGGACCATGAAAATTTTGAAGGAGCAGCAATAGACCTTGACACACTAGCCAGTGACCAAATTTTATTATGAAAAACTAACAAAATGATTAAAATTTGACTTAAGAACCCTAGCACAACCTTGTAAGAGAATATTTGATCAGTGGTGACAAGCATAACTGACTTACACTAATAGGATGGTGGTATTCCAGAGGAGGCATGGACTAGTAAAACGATAAACTACTCATTTTTAAAGACTTTTAGTTGTGAAGCCTTTATCCACATTAATAAAGAAAATATAACAAAGCTTGAGGAAAAATCAAAGAAACGTACCTTTATTGGATATGGTGTTAATGATTTTGGTTATCACTTTTATGATTATGAAAAACACAAAATCATTAGAAGCATAGATGTCATATTCAATGAAAAGATTTTGTATAAGAATCAGATGCAGGAAAAGACACAGGAAAAAGAAAACTGAGAATACACAGTGCTTGATGAGATCGCAAAAAAATGAAGGTGCCTGAAAATCATAATGATCAACAGCCAAAACAACAACAATAAGAATCATCTCAAACACCTGAAAGTGGTGTTACAAGATCAACTAGGATAAGTAGACCCCCTGAATGATACTCTCCTTCATTATATTATGTATTGTTGACTGATTCTGGTGAACCGGAATGTTATGAAGAAGCAGTGCAGGTAGAAACTAGGAAGAAGTGGGAGCAAGCCATGAAAGAAGAGATGGACTCCTTAGTACATAACCAGACTTGGGACTTAGTCAGGTTTCTTGCAGGTAAAACAACATTTTAGAATAAATGGGTTTACAGGTTGAAGGAAGAAGGTGGAGGTAGATAAAGGTATAAAGCTAGAATTGTCGTGAAGGGGTTTGCACAAAAAAGGGTACAAACTTTGATGAGATAATTTATCATGTTGTTAAAATGACTTCAATCATAACTATTTTAAGTCTAGTAGCAGTTAGAGATTTTCATCTTGAACAGTTAGATGTAAAGACAACCTTTCTCCATGGGGATTTGGAGGAAGAGATATATATACAACAGCCACATGGATATGAGGTAAAAGGGAAGGAGAAACTAGTGTGCAGGTTGAAGAAGAGCTTGTATGGCTTAAAATAGGCTCCAAGGTAGTGGTATCTAAAATTTGACAGGTTTATGTCTGAACAAGGTTATACTAGATGTCACTCTAATCATTGTGTTTATCTCAAAAGGAAAAATGATGGCAGCTATAATATATTGTTATTGTATGTAGATGACATGCTTTTTTCAGGTTCTAACATGTAGGAAATAAATGTGCTCAAAAGAAAATTGGAAAACTCATTTGCAATGAAGGATTTGGGTGATGCATAACAAATCCTTGGTATGAGAATAACTAGCAATGGGAAGAATCACAAATTAACATTTTCTCAGAGTGAGTACATACAAAAGGTTATGAAAAGATTTAATACGCAGAATGCAAAACCATTTAGTATACCTTTGTCTAGCCATTTCCAACTAAGTAAGGAGGTGTGTCCCAAGAATCAGGAAGAAATGGCTTATATGTCTAAAGTTTAATATGCATCAGTAGTTGGAAGCTTAATGTATGCAATAGTTTGTACAAGGCTTGATATTGCACATGCAATGGGAGTTGTAAGTAGGCACATGAACAATCCAGGAAAAGAAAATTGGATGGCAGTGAAGTGGATTCTCAGGTATTTGAGAGGAACCACAAATCAAGCATTATGTTTTGGTGGTTCCAACATTTCAAGCATTATGTTTTGGTGGTTCCAACATTTCTCAACAAGGATATGTTGATGTAGATATGGCGGGTGATAGAGATAACAGGAAGAACACCACATGGTATGTGTTTACTGTAGGTGAAAAAACTATCAGTTGGGTTTCAAAATTGCAAAGTGTTGTTGCACTCTCAACAATGGAAGTAGATTATGTTACTGCTACAGAGCCTAGTAAAGAAATGATTTGGTTACAAAGTTTTCTAGATGAATTGGGTAAGAAGCAGGAGTTGGGCAGGTTATACAGTAACAAACAATTTTCCATACATCTTGCAAAGAGATCTGAATTTCAATCCAAGAATAAACATATATAGCTCAAGTACCATTTCATACGGTCAATGTTGGAAGATGGACAATTGAAGCTGGAAAAGATACACAATAGCTAGAATCATGCAGATATGTTAACATAATTTGTAACCAGGGAGAAACTGAGATTCTTCTTGGTTTCAATTAGTCTTCCAGTATGACAATGAAGATGAGAAACAAACACATCCAAAGTGGAGTCATTGTCCATCAAATGAAGCAGTGGTGGAGTTGCTATAATCAGTCTTCGAGTGGGAGATTGTTGGGTGTGGAGCTTGATTATCTTCTTTATTCAAAGGTATTGCCACACTGGACCCCAGTTCGTAATGGGCTGGCAATGCTGCCCGTTTTTCGCCACCAGGGGGGTCCATGGGGGGTGACGACGATTTTTATGAGCCCTCCCTGATAGGGGTTCAGGGGTAGTGCCCCCGAAGCGAAAAATAGATGTAAAATTTCCTTGTAAAATGTTGTAATTTCGTAGTCAATCTAGACCATTCATTAGGCAGAAAGATGACAGTAGAATTTATGTTTAATTTAGGGTTTTTTTTTCCCTAGAAGGCAACCCCTCACTATATATGAGAGAATTGTATTGCAACTACGTAGATGTGTATTCTGAGCAAGAAAGAGAGAGGATATTGTGTGAGAGCGAAGAGAGAATTACAACGAATCTTCTGTAGGTTGTATCTCTTGATTTTGTTGGATAATATAAAAGGAAGGACTGGTTGTTTCTCCTTGGATGTAGCCCAAATTGGGTGAACCACATATATTTGTGTCTCTCTTGTTTTATGCATTTTCTGTGTTTATATTTCTGCAATATTTTATGTGTTCCATTGCTCTGTAATATATAATTTTCTAACATATTCCTCAATAATTGAGAGTAGGAAGAAATGGAAAGTTGATCCCTTAAAATCAGGAGTTATTCAAGTAGAGAAGGAGAAAGAAGAAACGTAAGAAGAGGAGAGGAAGAGTCAGCAGGATGAGTTACTTGAAGAGAAAGAAGAAGAATAAGATGAGAGGAGGAGGATAGAAGAAGGGAAACTAAGGTAGTCCCAGGAAGAGGAAGCAACACAAAGATTGGAAGCATAGTAGTTGACTCAGAAGCTATAAGAGGAGCAATTCAAAGAAGAAGATACCATCTAGCCAATGGAGGAATAACAAAGTACTCCAAGAGAGCATCCTCTCATAGGAGGTCATCTTCCATTTGGAGAGATGGGGATTACACCTCCACTAGAAGACTGACTTATGGATGTATGCAACGTAACATTCGATAAATTGAAGAAGAGGATTGTACAAAAAAGGCACATATATTTCCCACAGGATCCCAAAAATCTAGTCTAAGTGTTTACAGAGAGGGCAATCAATGCTAACACTAGAATAAATCTGAGGGTGGTAATGGTGGAAAATGTTGCATTCGCTATAGCAGAATACGATAAATCTGAGTATTTGTTGAATGAGAATTCTAGGTTGAGAAGAGAACATGTTGCATTGAAGCAACAAGTAGAACATCTTGTAGTAGAGAACCAACGACTATCATCACAAAACTTCAATGTCTTGGAATGGTAGTTAGCCACGCGAGAAGAGTTGGGGCTAATGGAGGATGCTATGGAACAACTATATGGCAAGATGATACTTATAGAGCAGGTCATGGCTACTCTCATTGGAATTCAAAGGAATGCACATGAAGTGGCGAAACTCTTGAAGATAAAAAACAGAGTAGTTGACCAGATGCAGGAGTGGACTTCCAAATATCCAGATGGTCCGCAATATTTGGAAAAGAAGGATAAGGTTTCTGCCAAAATAGACAGACTTCAGTTGAGCCTCCACATATATAACTATTCCCATATTGGAGCATAATTAGTTAGTACTATGGTTTCCTACAACTGATTGCATAATGGGTTTGAGTCTCTAACATATAGGCACACGATTCTCGCCATCAAATCTCTTGAAGCAATAAGAGGCAGGTAGGTCATCTTCTAGGATTTTAGAGCATGGCACACTTACATTACAAGTGAACTCCATGAAGAAGTAAATGATTTATCTATTTGAAGAGTTTTGTCCCATAGTCATTTTTGTCTTATAAGGCCACCATCTCATTTGTAAATTGTCTTATGTAATAAATGTTATGAAATGAATTCCAAGGGACACATGTGGAATATGAAAAGCCATACATTGGAATGTAAAGAGTCATGTAGTGAATATGAACAATAATAGGAATTGAAGAGTCATGAGGAAGCTCTAAGGTCATTGCAAATTGTTATAGATAGCTCCCAATAATTCAAGCAAAAGGATTTTTGGCCAGGGCTTCTGGAAGGCTTTAGATTCTAGAGGTCTTGCCTTGGCTTCTCTGGTAAGACATAGGAGATAGATCATTCTTTGGAGAAGCAAGTTTTGGCTTCATGTTCCACTATTGGATACAACGTTTCATTTGTGTAATAATGTGCTTGGGATCTTAGACTTTAATCAAAATCTTAATGATCTAACATTCCTTCATACATGTATCGTAGATGTAGTTGGACTATTCTAGTTATTTTTATGGTATATGTACCTTTATTTACATACTAAATTAATGAAATAATATTTTTCTTAGTTTTGGCTACTATTGAATGAATGTTGTTATGCTTTAATGGTTGTTATTTACTATGTGGATTATCTACAGGCATTCAAGAAGTCTTTCTCTTTATTCTTGGGTTCCCCTTTAGGATAGTACTATTACTTTTTTAACTGGTGGCTTGTTTCCCTCACCAACTATGGAAGTCTCCCTCATATACCTTACATTGGATGTCTCCCCAAAGTAGTGTGTGTTCTCTTTTGTTGGTTGGTAGTACCCAAGGCATACCTCTAAATGATTCCAATGGTGGTTGGACCGTATGACCAGATGGGACTCCTACACAAAACAATTTGAGGTCTAATTTGGAATTCACATCAGGGAGATCCCCTTACAATGTTGGCGAAATCCAGGATAATCAACAACATATTAATGAGGCAAGGTGCTAAGAACCGGTCTTAGATACACCAAAATTCACAAAAACGCTTATTGTGGAGTGTGATCCCTTAGGAAATGGAATTGGTGTTGTTTTAATTCAAAAAGGAAGACCCATTACTTTTGAAAACCATCAAAACAAGGGAAAGTATTAACACATACCTATTTATGAGAAGGAAATGTTGTCAGTACTACATGAACCTAAAGAAATGGTGATCTTACCTAATGGGAAGACACTTCAAGGTTAAAACAGATCATGATAGTCTTAAATACTCTTTGGAAGAAAGATTATCTTTAGAAGAGTAGAAAAAATGGTTAACAAATATGTTAGGTTATGACTTTGAAATCATCTACAAAAAAGGGAAGCAAAATGTTGTTGCAGATGCACTCTCAAGAAAGGATGAGGATGTGGAGGCATTGCTCCGTGCCATTTCTATTATCCAACTTCATTAGATAACTGAAGCAAGGGGCAAATAGAAGAATGAGGAAGAAGTGTGGACAGTCATTCGAAACTTGCAGCAATATCCCAATACATTTGATATATTTATTTGGAAAAATGATCCATTATGGTACAAATATCACTTACATCTATGAATTTCAAACTTAAACAAAAGATTGTTTTGGAATTGCACACCCCCCCCCCACCCCCCTTAGGAGGGAACTCTAGATTTTTAAAAAATTACCACATGGTGAAGAAGGAATTTTTTTGGGATGGACTTAAATATGATATTCATAAGTTTGTGGAAATATGTTTGGTTTTTCAACAAAATAAATTTGAGACAATTAATACCTCAGACCTGTTAAATAATTTAGCCATTCTAGGTCAGTGTTGGGAGGTCTCAATGGATTTTGTCACAGGTTTACCGAAGTTCGAAGGAAAGAGTGTCATCATGGTGGTAATTTATATACTTTCCAAATATGCACATTTTTGTGCATTATCTCATCCTTTTAAATCCAATACAATTACTACTGCATTTATGGAAACAATTCAAAATCTACATGGAAACCCAAAGATTATTGTAACAGACAAAAATCCAATTTTCACTAGGAAATTTTGGACGAAATTATTTTCTTGTCTTGGTACTCAATTAGCTCATAGCTCATTTTATCATCCTTAATCTGACAGGAAAACTGAGGTAGTGAACAAATATTTATAAGGATATCTTCATTGCTTTGTATATGATAACAAAGTAAATGGGTCAAGTGGTTAACTCTGGTTGAATGGTGGTATAACTCTTCCTTCCATACTACAACAAAAATGAACCCATTTATGGTATAGTATGGATATCATCCACTATCCATCACATCATATTTAAAAGACATTTCTAAGGTTCAAGCAACGAAGATCACATCGATCATCAACAACAAGTTCTCCAACTCTTAAAGGATAACCTCACTCTGGCACAAAATCGAATGAACCAACAAGTAGATTAACATCACAATGAGATAATTTTTGAAATAGGCAACTGCGTATTTTTACGGCTACAACCATAAAAACAAATGTCCCTCAAGCAAGATAAGAAGGATAATAAATTATCACCCAAGTACTATGGTCCTTATAAGGTGTTGCAAAATATTGGTACCACGATATGCAAATTAGAGTTGCCTACATCTTCCCGAGTTCACCCACTTTTCCACATCTCATTCTTAAAGAAGGTTATCGGTGACAAGCTCCTAGTTCAAGCAATACTTCCAGAACTTGAAGAAGAAGGAAAAATCATATTGGAGCCTGAAGTAGTCTCAGAGACAAGAACCTAACAGCTATGAAATCAATCAATTTCAGAGTATCTCATTAAGTGAAAGAACTTACCCACTGAATATTGAACATGGGAGGATGAGAATTTTATGCATAAGCATCCATAACTACTTAAGCGTGTAGGAAAACACTTTTTTTGAAGGAAGGGGGGCATGTTAGGTCCCTATAATACTAGTGTAGCCCCCTTATTGTTATTGTTAATGTATCCCCCTTATCGTTATTGTTGTGCCCCATAGAAGCCCACTATTGCTATTGTTGTGCCCTTACATTATTATTCTTATGTAGGATTTGATTATATTGTGACCCCTTAGACTCCTATATATACCATGGAGGTCTTTCCATTTGTATCATCCAAGAATTTTTCATTTATGTGATGTAAAGGAGGTTCCCCCCTCAAAGAGGCTACTTTTCAAGTCATTTATCTATCTTTTCTTCTGTTTTATGATCTGGTTTCATAACAACAAAACTATAATATGCTACAATCTTTGATGACCGACGAAAAAATATATATTTTTGGTTACAAAATTAGAGATTTCTTGTTATAAATTTAGAGATTTCTGGTCTCTATGATTATTTTTCCACCTTTAAATAATCACCACCCTAGGTAATTAGGTACATCAAAATATTTGTCATACTTAACATACCAATAAATATTAAATAATCATGCAATACTTAAATTTCTCATTAATATTATAAAACCAAGAGTATCATTATCAATGCACTTCTAGAACTGATCCAACACGATCCATGAAAGAATCTGCTTCGGGAAAAAAAACATTAAAAAAATAAACAGGTGCAGATAAGTTGCTCTTATTAAACCAATATTTGTAAAGAGAATCTATATGCATGCTTGAGATCCTGTGAGATATTATTAGGCAACCCAATTATAAACCAACAATGAACATCTTATTCTCAAATTTTAGGGATAAATAATCATTTCACTACTATTAGCCATCAATTCCTATGAATAAAATTTGTGAGAATTTTCAAGAATCAAGTACTACTATTATGAAAGAAAAAAAGAGAATATAGATAAATATCTTTTAGGAGGATTTATCCTAAGAGTAAAATCCTTAAATCTACTTAGTAGAAATTGGTTGAAACATCTAGCAACTGAACTAAGAAGAAGAGATATCTACATTATTTTTCCTTCAATAGCTAACATCGATAATCACCTTAGATCCTAGAGGTATAGGATTCATAATGCATTAAGTTGTGGAAGGAATGATAGGGTTTCCCTCTTCTTCATGGTGGAATTTAGAGGCGTTAGCCATGATATTTCTACTGATACATCTAGGTTGACTAAACCTAAATTTTTTTGTATCTCTAATAAATTGGATCATTTGGTCTACTCCTGGGACCCATTGATTGGAATAATGGAATATTATCCCCTCCAATAGGTTTCAAATCCTACAGGGGACATCATTGGTAAGCTATGATAAGGTTCAATGAGTAGGCTTCGCTACAATAGTGCCCTTACATTAGTGGATTCTCCCCCACGATAAATTCCTGGTATATATAGCTTAATGGCCATTTGATATACACTTAGTGTTATACCATCTTAGTGGTTGTTGGATATACTCTTGATGTTATAATGGAAACCCCTAGGTATGATCATATGGTAAAAATAAATATATAAATAAATAAATTGGATTGTTGGAGGAAAAACCTAATTAACTAGAATGTGATAAAATAAAGTGGAAGGGCAATTATCATTTTTAAAAGATATTTTTATGTTTTACTCTTCACAATTAGGATTGAAACCAAATAAAAATAGACAAATCAACGTTTTAATCAAAATTAATTATAGATAATATTTTTTAGTGTAATTAAAATAATTATTTTATAAGTTCAAAAATCAATTTATAATGTATTAACATACTAAGTGTTCTAACTATCCATGCATGGTAATGTAGCTACAAGTGACAATTTATCCATTTCTTCAGTTACTTTCTCTGCTATTGGCACTCTATGGCTTTCCATTTAACCACGCCACTTCTAATTTAATCCATCCTTTGAAGGGAAAATGATATTTTCTCCTGCTCCCCCTCCTCCCAGTGATCTGCATTATACTTAAAAACATCCCTAATATTCCTTCCAAATGTGATCAAGTTCCTTTATTCAAGTTTAAATTGTTAGCAAACGGTATGCCAAACTCTATTCACTACTCATGTATTATATCTTGCTTTGTTGGAGATTAGAAGATAAAATACAACATATAAAAATATATGAATAGTGGTGATAAAAGACAAAAGTTGCATATCATAAATTTCCATGGAGCTAAAAGAATATTTAGAAGAACCCTTCTTACAAAAGAAGTAAACAATCTCATATCATGGGTATCATCATAATCACAAGTATGTTAGGACTCAGCTAGCTTCTTGTTACACATTAATTTTTCGCATCCATGCAAATAATGTCAATCTAGATCTTTGGCCATCTGAATAACTAGTGTCCTTAATCTCTGAGAAAGGTGGAAAAAATACCTCCCCATGAAGTATAAGAATCATGGATTACATACCTTAGAAATCGTATTTTTGGAGATTGTCATAGATGTCATTATTACAACTCGCGACATTGCACCTTTCATAGTAAACACCTTGCATCATCGTCACAACCTGCCTTCATAAAAGTGTGTTAGTCTTCTTACATGAGTAAAAACAAAAAAGGTTACGAAGCTTCCATTCTAGAAGCCCTGTGAAGGTATATTTCTAAGAATTGCGGATATGGGTTCGAATTCCTACCACAACTTATTTCATCCCTACCATAGTGGATCCCATCCCCTCCAATATGGATCTTACTCCTTGTTAGAGCCTAGATCGACCTCAGGCTGAAGGGAGGAAATCCTAGGATAACCACAAACCACACTTAACCTGGTAGCTAGCCCTACCATTTCGGGAGAGGGCTCTCTCCTTGTCAATCTCAGTTAAGATGATTGCAATTACAGCTTGATATGACTGAATAGAAATTAGATTTTAGGCTACGTATAGTAGCTCTAGGGTTTTTTGGTTGATTTTGATGGTTGGTTGCTGGATCAAATGGAATAGGCAGCTTGGGTCCGGGAAATCAAGTCAGAATTGCAGACATGGGGCGAGATAGATAAGTGTTTATGCACTTGGAATTGAATAAGATGGTTGATTTAAGATTGCTGAGGGGTTGAGCAGGGCATGCAAAGACCATGAACCCTCTTCAGACTGCTAAAAACATTAAAAGCTAAATGCATTCCCAAGGCAAAGCACTGTTATCAATGTATTTTGCCTATTTCTCTTGATTCATTTAGTTTAGAAGAATGGAAAGATTTTGAAACATATAACACATAAGAATAACTTATTACAGAAGAAGAAACAATACAAAAAAACAATATCACAAGAATCCCACAAAAATAGCTGCAAAACCTAGTTTTATTCCTTGCTAATCTGCTATAGTGATGTACAATGAAGCTCAAAGCATCCACAAGAATCCAACCTTTACAAATGACTAAGAAAGTAAATAATATAGGAACCAAACCACCTATGCTAGCCATCAGGGGTCGAATCCATGAAGAGAGGAGTGGTTTCAACTAATCCTAAACAAGGAGCAGGAATATATGCAGTGGAACAACTTGCCTCTAAAACCATGGAAACTGATTCATTCCTCCCTCAACCACCTCAAAATGATGAATTTACCTCTAAGAGTCATTTTGAAATTATATTTACATCCCATAGCATCAATTACATTCATAGATTTACCTAAAAAGAGCCCAAAATTCAAATTACAAAAATCTAGGCGAAATTTTGATTTTGGCTCCATCCAATGTGCAGCGCCCCTGATCCAATGCGCAACACTTTTTCCAAGCCAATTTCGGGGACCTTCCCGATGTCCAAATTGGGTCCAGGATAGCTCATTGGAAAGCTTGT
Source organism: Pinus tabuliformis (assembly GCA_031772625.1). Lineage (NCBI taxonomy): Eukaryota > Viridiplantae > Streptophyta > Pinopsida > Pinales > Pinaceae > Pinus > Pinus tabuliformis. The sequence goes on along the minus strand of CM062814.1, from coordinate 160,490,768 downwards.
CGAGTCGACTTTCTAGAAAAGCTTGAATTTTTGGATTTGGATGTCATTTATCCCCTCAAAAATGGAATCTCCCAAGACTGCTTCCTGTGTGTCAAAAAAGTGGCAGAGAGGTCATTTTTTATGGTTTTTTGGCCTTTATGTGATCAAGATCTACTCCAAAATTGATGAAAATTTTTGGGTTTTCTTTTTTTTCATGCTGAAGCAGCACCAGTGGTGCTACGCACCTATTGGGTTTTCCTGTGTTTCCAATTTGAAAATTGCAAAATTGCAAAATTTTCTCAAAATTGCCCCAAATTTGGTACAAGGCACCCTCAAGCACTGCTATGATGAGCTAATGAAGCATCAACAAGAATTTATAATTTTTTTTTCTCCTTTTGGCTTCTCAAAGCTTTCCTCAACTTTGCCTTTAGCTTCCTCATTCTTATATTACATATCTTGTTCCGGGTTAAATAGTGATAAGCCATGTGGCGAAGCATTTTCTTCTCTTTATTGGCCTTCTTAAGCAGCTTCTCAAGGTGAATGTTCACCCTCTCTAACCAAGCTTCTTGGTCATTCTCAATTTCTTGCTCAATGGAGGTCATCTTGCCCTTTGCTTTCTTTGCCTCTTGCCTTTCTTTCCCAATCATTTTCAATTCCATAATAGCTTGTTTATCAGTTAATTGCTTGTTTTCCTCCTCAAGGTATTTGATTATCCACTTTTCTCTTTCTAAATTGAATGATAGGGCTTGAATGTCAGCCTCTTTTTCCTTGATGATCAAATCATTAAAACTCCTTGGATTTTGAGCATCCATGTCCATGACATTCACCTTTGGTGCCACGTCATGGTCCACAAGGACAAAATCTCTCTCTTGCCCCTCACTAGGATCATCCTCATGCATCCTTTTCTTTCCTTTATCTCTGCCCTTCTGTTGCTGCCGAACCTGTACTTGTTCAGCTGGAGAAGAAAGTAAAGCCCTTTCCACTCCTTGTGGAGATAGCATTTGCCTATGTACTTTAGATGAAGGCGAGACCCCTTCCACTCCTCATGGAGATAATACTCACCTGGAAGCTGCAAAAAGCCTGCTAGTGCTTCTCTCATAGGTGACAAACACTGGCACTCCCAAGGTTTCAGTTTCTTTGACTTGTTCGTGTCCTGAAGGTTCAGTTTCCTCCTGATGCACTAATGAAAATATTTTAGGACCTTTGAAAACCTCATGAGAAATGAAGGTTTCCCATGGTATATTCAGTCTATTCAATTGATGCAACACAATGATCTTGATCAGAGAGAAGTGGTAGATTATATTCATTTGTTGGGGATATGGATTTTTCTTGACATAGTGTGCTATCTTTTCAATATTCCGGAACATGAAGAAAGGAAGATCCATCATTCTCACTCTAGTAAAATGCATCAATAATCTAATGTGGTAGGCATACAACCGTGAAAACCTACCTTCACAAGTAAAATATTTAATGATGATCTTCATGAGTGGGGCAAACCTGTCCTACAAGAATTTAAATGGAAACACTCTTTTCAGCTTGCTGAGGCATGCAACCTTGATGTAAGGCTCATAAAATTCCCTGTCAATGTACTACCCTTTGTTCCATTTTTCACCTATGTTTGGAATGCCTGTAGCCTCTGAAATAATAGCAGGTGACAGAGTGAAAGTAACTCCAGCAAGTTGTACTTCATTATTGTCGAGGTGTGTCACAAATAGCCTTGCTAATTCATGGTGGAATTTGACCCTCTCCACCATTTCACAGAAATCATAACAAGACTGATGCTTGAAACATGTGATGGAAAATGGATAGGCAAGTAATTCCATGAGGCTAATGGGCTCCTCCCTGGTTATCTTCCCTCCTTTGTGAGGTCTTCTCGATTGTAATTTTGTTTCCCTAGAACTGTCATTTAGGGTCACTTCCCCAATTTCATAATCACTATCCATTGGCTTGATTGACTATAAATGCTAGTGAGGAAAGAAAGGTAGTGCGGGTGAATGATTAGTATGAAGATATTTTCAAAAGAAAGAGAATGAGCGGTATGGGATAGGGATATGAGTGAGGTTTGATGTAGTGTAGGATTTGAGGGAATACAGTATGAAGGGAATGAGTAGGGTTTAGGAAATATAGGGTATAGGGGTTATGTATGTAAGTAGGGTTTTAGGGAAGTGTCATGTGAGGGAATGGGAAAATATGAAGAAAATGAAACTTAGGGGAGTGTGTATAGGGGTTAGGTTTTTTTTTTTAAAGGGACAGTCACCAAGTATGAAAAAGACAGTTATGTAAACAGTGAACTTTATGGAAAAACTTGCTTTAATAGTAGCTAGGGTTTAGCCTTTTCAAAAATTAGCTCTAAGCACAAAAATTCTTATGGCAAGAGCAACAACGATACTTACATGTAAAGGAAAGAAATCTTTGCAAATTGGAGGAAGTTTGAGCGATTTTGGGTTTGTTTGAAGGTTTCAGCACTGTGTGGGCAGTTTCCAACAGATGCGCAGCACCCTCCAATAGGTGCACAGCGCCAAACGAATGCGCAGTGCCTTTGTTAATTTACACTACAAGAAAGCATCCAATGCGCAACACCAAATGAATGTGCAGCGCCAGGAAATAGGTGCGCAACGCCTGCGTTTTTCTCCAATAACACCTCAACTTGCTTCTTTTTGTCCAATGACACCTCAAAATCGCCTTTTGGATTCTCCTTAGCACTTTGAACTTCACAATGAGGTGATATGAGAGATAAAAAGCCTTTTATACCTTTTCAAGCCTTTTGATTTTTCATTTAACATAACCCACTTTCTAATGTTTGTTTGCTTCCCTGAAATACTCTGTTTTAGCTGATATTTGACTTTTGGCATGTTCACAGGTGGAATGATACTCATCTCTTGAATTTTGCAGTGGTAAGAGTTGACCAAGTTGGCAAGTGACCAGGAGTAGCATATGAATAGTTGTTACATATAGGAACCATAAAATTACATTGAAATACATGGAAGTGAAATGATAAAATACAAATGCTCTGTTTTTAACTCAAAACAAGTTTTGAGTTTAAAGAGCTTTATTTAGCTTACAAACAAAGAAATTATGATCTTTTAAACTCTTGTTAGCCTCCTCATGTGCCTTCTAACATTTATTTTTCATGTGAATGACCATGGTGAAAAATCCTAAGACCTAAAATACCAAACCCTAAGACTAATATTTTTACAAATGAAGTGAACTAGAAAGACTAAGAATGACTGAAAGGATATGTGAACTAGATCAGCAGTTAAATAGCATGAGGTACAAATGAAATAAAACCCTACCATCAGTTGATTCGTGACCTAATGGAGTGCAACTCATCAGAATGGAACACCTAATATGAAATGCAAAAGAGAAATTTGATCATTGATGGCAATGTGAAAGCACTAACCCTACCAATCCAAACATACACATACTGCAACCTGTACATAACAAATACCAGAAACTAAAATGCTGCCTTTGGCAGCTTATTTATTTACAAATCTACCCTACTTTTCTACAAAACCAATAGATCAAGTGATTTTGTAATGCCATATCAACCAGTCAAGTAACTGTGACAATGATGCTATTGTTTGATAGTGTTTGAACCAGAACATAGTTGGAAATCCTACCAGCAATATATACCCATAGTACCTCTAGCTCTATAAAAGGAAACTTGGTTTTTCTTTCAACTTAAAAATATATTCCATATATGCTACTATGGGATCATAGAAACTAGATTCTATCTGTTGCCCCAGCTCATTAACATATGCTCTTGGCTGGAGATTGTCACAACCTCGCTGTAGATCATAACATCCTTCAATCCAACCATCCAAGGGCAGCCTTATCTTTTCTTCTTTGGGAGGAGGGAAAGTTTTGAAGAACTGTTTAGGGTCTTGGAATTCATGTAATTTAATTTTAACATCCAATAATTCAATTTCATTTTCCAATCTTTAAACCACTAAACCAATAAACCAATATTTATTCTCAGGTATGAGTCAGTTGGATTTCAAACTAAGAAACAATGATGTTAAAAAACTCTGATCAATCTGAAATTTTGCTATCTCATCCCTTAAAATCAATAACATTTCACTAGATAACGGATTTTCCACATACCCTGTCATCGGTGATTACCATCAACATTTCTGAAAATTGGATTCTTTGGCAGTGAAGTTGAAGCTCGGGATCTTGAACATTGGAGCCATCAAGTAGATGATTTCAGCCTTCATATGTGTCTGACCGCTGTCCACCATCAGCGATCAGATCTGCAACTTGAATGATCTTTCTCGGAGAAGATCTGTCACCTTTTCCTTAGTATGGTTGCCACTATGTTAGAGCCTAGATCGGCCTCAGGCTGAAGGGAGGAAATCTTAGGATAACCACAAACCACGCTTAACCTAGTAGCTAGCCCTACCAGGTCGAGAGAGGGCTCTCTCCTTGTCAATCTCAGTTAAGATGACTGCAATTATAGCTTGAGATGATTGAATAGAAATTAGATTTTAGGCTAGGTATAGTAGCTCTAGGGTTTTTTGGTTGATTTTGATGGTTGGTTACTGGATCAAATGGAGCAGGCAGCTTGGGTCTGGGAAATCAAGTCAGAATTGTAGACATGTTCTGTGGGGTGAGATAGATAATTGTTTATGCACTTGGAATTGAATGAGATGGCTTATTTAAGACTACTGAGGAGTTGAGGAGGGCATGCAAAGACCATGAATCCTCTTCAAACTCCTGAAAACATTAAAAACTAAATGCATTCCCAAGGCAAAGCATTGCTATCAATGTATTTTGCCTATTTCTCTTGCTTCATTTAGTTTAGAATAATGGAAAGATTTTGAAACATATAACACATAAGAATAAATTATTACAGAAGAAGAATAATACAAAAACATAGTATCACAAGAATCCCACAAAAATAGTTGCAAAACCTGGTTTTATACCTTGCCAATCTGCTGTAGTGATGTACAATGAAGCTCAAAGCATCCACAAGAATCCAACCTTTACAAATGACTAGGAAAGTACATAATATAGGCAATAAACCACCTGTGCTAGCCATTAGGGGTCAAATCCATGAGGAGAGGAGTGGTTTCAACTAATTCTAAACAAGGAGTAGAAATATAGGTAGTGCAATAGCTTGCCTCTAAAACCATGGAAGCTGATTCATTCCTCCCTCAACCACCTCAAAATGATGAATTTACCTCTAAGAGTCATTTTGAAATTATATTTACATCCCATAGCATCAATTAAATTCATAGATTTACCTAAAAAGAGCCCAAAATTCAAATTACAAAAATCTAGGCGAAATTTTGATTTTGGAGCCAAATTGGCAATTTCCATCCAATGCGTAGCGCCCCTGATCCAATGCGCAGTGCTTTTTCCAAGGTAGTTTTGGGCAATGTCCCGATGTCCAAATTGGGTCCAGGATAGCTTGTTGGAAATATTGTCGAGTCTACCTTCTGGAAAAACTTGAATTTCTAGAATTGGATGTCATTTGCCCCCTCAAAAATGTAATCTCCCAAGACTCCTTCCTGTGTGTCAAAAAAGTGGCAGAGAGGTCATTTTTTGATGGCTTTTTGGCCTTTAGGTGACCAAGATCTGCTCCAAAATTGATGAAACCTTTTGGGTTTTCTTGTTTTTTCATGCTGAATTCAAAAATGCAAACCATTCTCTCAAAGGATGCTCCAGTCAAAAGCACAGTGCCAGTGGCGCTGCGCACCTATTGGGTTTTCCTATGTTTCCAATTTCAAAATTGCCCCAAATTTGGTACAAGGCACCCTCAAGCACTTCTATGATGAGCTAATGAAGCATCATCAATAATTTCTAATTTGTTTTTCTCCTTTTGGCTTCTCAAAACCTTCCTCAACTTTGCCTTTAGCTTCCTCATTCTTATATTACATATCTTCTTCCAGGTTAAATAGTGATAAGCCATGTGGCAAATAATTTTCTTCTCTTTATTGGCCTTCTCAAGCAGCTTCTCAAGGTGAATGTTCACCCTCTCTAACCAAGCTTCTCGGTCATTCTCAATTTCTTGCTCAATGGAGGTCATCTTGCCCTTTTCTTTCTTTGCCTCTTGCCTTTCTTCCCTAATCATTTTCAATTCCATAATAGCTTGTTTATCAGTTAATTTCTTGTTTTCCTACTCAAGGTATTTGATTATCCACTTTTCTCTTTCTAAATTGACTGATAGGGCTTGAATTTCAACCTCTTTTTCCTTGATGATCAAATCCTTGACACTCCTTGGATTTTGAGCATCCAAGTCCATGACATTCACCTCTGGTGCCACCTCATGGTCCACAAGGACAAAATATCTCTCTTGCCCCTCACTAGGATCATCCTCATGCATCTTTTTCTTTCCTTTATCTCTGCCCTTCTATTGTTGCCCAACTTGTACCTGTTTAGCTGGAGAAGAAAGCAAAGCCCCTTCCACTCCTTGTGGAGATAGCATTTTCCTGTGGACTGTAGATGAAGGCGAGACCCCTTCCACTCCTTGTGGAGATAATACTCACCTGGCAGCTACAAAAAGCCTCCTAGTGCCTCTCTCATAGGTGACAAACACTGGCACTCCCAAGGTTTCAGTTTCTTTGACTTGTTCATGTCCTGAAGGTTCAGTTTCCTCCTGATGCACTGATGAAAATATTTGAGGACCTTTGAAAACCTCATGAGAAATGAAGGTTTCCCATGGTATATTCAGTCTATTCAACTGATGCAACACAATGATCTTGATCAGAGAGAAGTGGTAGATGCTATTCATTTGTTGGGGATATGGCTTTTTCTTGACATAGTGTGCTATCTTTTCAATATTCTGGAACATGAAGAAAGGAAGATCCATCATTCTCACTCTAGTAAAATGCATCAATAATCTAATGTGGTAGGCATACAACCGTGAAAACCTACCTTCACAAGTAAAATATTTAATGATGATCTTCATGAGTGGGGCAAACTTGTCCTGCAAGAATTTAAATGGAAACAGTCTTTTCAGCTTGCTGAGGCATGCAACCTTGATGTCAAGCTCATAAAATTCCCTATCAACGTACTACCCTTTGTTCCATTTTTCACCTATGTTTGGAGATCTTGTAGCCTCTAAAATAATAGTAGGTGACAGAGTGAAAGTAACTCCATCAAGTTGTACTTTATTATTGTCTAGGTGTGTCAAAAATAGCCTTGCTAATTCATGGTGGAATTTGACCCTCTCCACCATTTCACAGAAATCATAACAAGACTGATGCTTGAAACATGTGATGGCAAATGGATAGGCAAGTAATTCCCTAAGGCTAATGGGCTCCTCCCTGGTTATCTTCCCTCCTTTGTGAGGTCTTCTCGGCTGTAATTTTGTTTCCCTAGAACTGTCACTGAGGGTCTCTTCCCCAGTTTCATAATCATTGTCCATTGGCTTGATTGACTGTAAATGCTAGTGAGGAAAGAAAGGTAGTGTGGGTGAATGATGAGTATGAAGAGATTTTCAAAAGAAAGAGAATGAGTGGGATGGAATAGGGATATGAGTGAGATTTGATGTAGTGTAGGATTTGAGGGAATAGGGTATGAAGGGAATGAGTAGGGTTTAGGTAATTTAGGGTATAGGGGTTATGTATGTAAGTAGGGTTTTAGGGAAGTGTCATGTGAGGGAATGGGAAAACATGAAGAAAATGAAACTTAGGGGAGTGTGTATAGGGGTTAGGTTTTTTTTTAAAGGGACAATTTCACCAAGTATGAAAAATGCAGTTATGTAAACAGTGAACTTTATGGAAAAGTTGCTATTAAAACTTGCTTTAATAGCAGCTAGGGTTTAGCCTTTTCAAAAAGTAGCTCTAAGCACCAAAATTCTTATGGAAAGAGCAACAACGATACTTACATGTAAGGGAAAGAAATCTTTGCAAATTGGAGGAAGTTTGAGTGATTTTGGGTTTGTTTGAAGGTTTCAGCATTGTGTGGGCAGTTTACAATAGATGCGCAGCACCAAACGAATGCACAGTGCCTTTTATTAATTTACATTGCAAGAAAGCATCCAATGCGCAATGCCAAATGAATGTGCAGCGCCTGCGTTTTTCTCTAATAACACCTCAACTTGCTTCTTTTTGTCCAATAGCACTTTTGAACTTCACAATGAGGTGATATGAGAGATGAAAAGCCTTTTATACCTTTTCAAGCCTTTTGATTTTTCATTTAACGTAACCCACTTTCTAATGTTTGTTTGCTTCCCTAAAATACTTTGTTTTAGCTGATATTCGACTTTTGGCATGTTCATAGGTGGAATGATGCTCATCTCTTTGACTTTTGCAGTGGAAGGAGTTGACCAAGTTGGCAAGTGACCAGAACCAGCATATGAATAGTTGTTCAATATAGGAACCATAAAATTACATTGAAATACATGGAAGTGAAATGATAAAATACAAATGCTCTGTTTTTTTAACTCAAAACAAGTTTTGAGTTTAAAGAGCTTTATTTAGCTTACAAACAAAGAAATTATGATCTTTTAAACTCTGGTTAACCTCCTCATGTGCTTGCTGACATTTATTTTTCATGTGAATGACCATGGTGAAAAACCCTAAGACCTAAAAGACCAAACCCTAAGACTAATTTTTTTACAAATGAAGTGAACTGGAAAGACTATGAATGACTGAAAGGATATGTGAACTAGATCAGTAGGTATATAGCATGAGGGACAAATGAAATAAAACCCTACCATCAGTTGATCCATGACCTAATGGAGTGCAGCTCATCAGAATGGGACACCTAATATGAAATGCAAAAGAGAAATTTGATCACTGATGGCAGTGTGAAAGCACTGACACTAACACTCGTACCTAAGTGGATCAAAACCTTCCATCTTTGGCTTACAAATGCAATGCACTCGGAGAAAAATTTGTTGGTTTTTTTACTCTTGAAACTATGCTCTCACTTTGTTGAAGTATCCAATTTTTAAGGCTTTTGAATGCAAAGTTGGAATTGAGGACTATTAGGAGGAAGCTATCAACATTAAGGCTCTAGTTGTATCTCTCTCATTTTCCTTACTAATACAAATGCATATTTATTTCCCACATTCACTATTATAATGCTTTTTATGAGATTCTTTTATCACTTATATAAATTATGTTAAACGATTTATATATCACACATCTTGATAATTTATATGTTTGTGTCTTTGCAGATATTTTCTTGGAGCATTGAGAATGAGATCGAAATCTATAACAAACAACAATGAGGAAAAGCATTTCCAAAAAAGGTATGAATCATTCATCCAATCCTACATCTATGATTTAATGGTAATCTAGGTAATGTTTCTATATATTTGATTTTTTTATTCTAGTGTTTTGTTTCCGAACCTAGGGAGATTGCTATTGTTCACAAGAGTGATTTGTCTTTGAAACAAAATTGGCGACTCCTCTCAGAAGGAGTTGATATTTTGTGATATTATAAGTTTTTCATGTTTCTTTCTTTGAAGGTTGTAATTTTTTCTTTGCTTGAAACCTATCACTCCTTACAGTAGTTAGTATTTATTGAATTGAAAAAGATTACATTTTTATATTTGTTGCATTAGATTTGGAGTCTAGACATAATATCATCGGTTTCATCTTCGTGGACCCTTTGGAGTAAACAATAACTTAAAATCAATGCTTAATAAAATCAAATAAACATTTTATAGTTCTATGCTAGTTACACCTACATTAGTTTAAGTGTAGGGCTTTAGATTAGGTGTTGAAAGTTAGCAATCCAAAGCTAGAAACAAACATAGAATATTATGATATGGAGGGACCCTATTGAGTAAAAAAAAGTTTAAAATCAACGCTTAATAAAATCAATTAGACATTTTATATTTCTATGGTAGTTACACCTAAATTAGTTTAAGTCTAGGGCTTTAGATTAGGTGTTGAAAGTTAAAAATCCAAAACTACAAACAAACGTAGAAGCTTGTGATAGGGAGAGAAATCCATTTACCACATCTTGTCTTTGTGAAGCTCCTCTTACATAGGAGTCAAGCACAAGGTCACATCATACCCAACAAAATTATCTACCCTACTTCGTTGGTTAAAGTGATGGTGATCTGCATGCATTACAAATGGTGTCAAAAGGAACTTGAGGGTCACCCAAAAGGAATACCTCATTTTGATGGATCTTTGAAGGGGATTTTGGGATTTTTTACCCTTCCATTACACATATATATGGCTGTCAACTATCTTCCCAAGCCAGGATTTTGTAGGTGGTGACCTTAGTGACGATAATCCTAGGGCTATTACATAAGGTGACAACGAGGGGGAAGTCCTTTTGTAGCTATGACAGACGTTGGCTAGACTTACTAGTGCCTTCTTGGAGGGTACTTCACTATATATGTATATACTTACACCAATTCATGACCGTTAATCAGGTTGCCAATGTAACTAGTTCCACGAGCTCTATCTTTAGACACTTTTCATATTGATCTTTGCGATGTTGGATTCCATAATCTAGTGATTTTATTGTGAAAAAATTATTATATTTTCTTGTACGTTTTCTACCTTAGATTTTTTAGTGTGTCCTATTTGTTTTAATATTTAATATACCTTAGATTAATTCCGATGGAAACAACTCTAGAGTTTTCCAATCAAGAAACCCCTTTTAACAAGGATCCTAGTCCCTCTCCTTGCTTTGGAAATATTGGCCCTCCTTACATGGCTACATTGTCCCTTCCTGGATTTATGATAGGTTTATCAGTATGGTTTTTTTCAAATTCATTGGTCCCAAATACCCAAGCTTATCCACCTCAATTGTGTTCTCCACCTCAATAAAACCAACCTCATTTTGACCCTTTATGTTGTCCTCCCATAATTTCTTCTCCTCTTTTTTATTCTTCACCTAGTGAAAGTCTTAATTCTAGTAACCAAGAGGATAATAAGACGAAGAAAAGGTGGAAGAATAAGAGGTAAAATAAGCAAGAGAAAAACCAAATAACCATTGTTGTGAGTGTTGATAATGTTGAGGAATTGTTATGCACTTGACTTGTGCGAAAACAAAAATACCAGAAATATGAAACAATATGGCCTGAAACACAGAAGTATCACATGAATTGAGACAATATGCAAAGATATTTTATTATTCATAAGCATAATACAATGTTTACTTGCTTCTCGAGGGGGTAACCTCCAACAGAGTAGAGCTCAATTACAATAATACTTGATACTTCTTCCCTTGCTAACTAAGACTATTTATAGCTTTCTGACATCAAAAACCCTAGCTACTAGTGGTCCCTTGCATAACACGAGTCAACCACTTTATTTATTAATTATGGCCCATTTATAACTAATTGTGATCCCTTTTCTATAATGCAGGTCAATCACTTACAATTATTATTAATTTGGATAACTCCTTATGGGATTTATTGACTCAACTAACTAAATATGATTTTGACGAGGCTTATTACATGAATAAGGGAGATAAGGTTGGACGCTAGCATGAACTCCCCATTAAAAGAAGCCTTGTCCTCAAGGAAGAAGCCATGGAAAGTGCTAAATAATATTGGTTGGTTCCCATGTTGCATCTTCTAGAGAGATGTATTTCCACTTGATGACGACTTCCTTAATTGTTCGTTCATGGTTATGTATTTCACAAATATCGAGGACCTATTCAGGTCGAAGCCACAGTGAAACTTCCTCATCCAATTCTGGCAGACTTATTTGAACTTGACAATTATTCCCCACAAATTTCTTAAGGCAGGATACATGGAAGATTGGGTGAATTTTTGAAGTATTCAACAGGGCCAGTCTATAACTGACTACTCCTATATGCTAAAGTACCTGATAAGGCCCATAGAATTTTGGGGCTAGTTTCTTGCAACTATTTTCTTTGAGGGAGGTCTTCTTATAAGGTTAGAGTCATAGAAACAACTCATTGCCTAATTGAAATGACCTCTCTAAATGGTGTTGGTCAGCCCGTTGCTTTATTTGATTCTAAGCTTAATCTAGATTGTCTTTGAGATGAGCGATCATGGTGGCACAGTTCTACAAGAGCTGATTAACTGATTGTACTTTGGAAGATCTAGGGATATAAGAAGCTGGTGAAGGTGGTATTTGGTCATACACTGCCTCATAGGGTGTCATCTTGGTGGCTTCATGATAGTTAGTATTATACCACCATTCAACTAAAGGAAACCACTATACCCATTGATGCTTCTTGTTTGAGGTGAAGCACCACAAATAGGTCTCCAAATATTTTTTGACAACTTCTATTTGACTATCAGTTTAGGGATGATAGGATGTATTCATTTGGAGGTGTGTTCCTTGTAGCTTGAAAATTTCCTGCCAAAAATTGCTGGTGAAAGTGGGGTCTCAATAAGACACAATGGAAGTCGACATGCCATGGAGTTTTAATATTTGGTCCATGAAAACCCGAGCCACCAATGTTGGGGTAAATGGGTGTGGGAGAGCATAAAAATGAGCATATTTGGAAATTCTGTCAACAACCACCATGATGAAAGATTTGTTGCCTAACTTTGAGAGACCTGTAATGAAATCCATGGAAACATTTGTCCAGATGGAAGCAGGGAGTGGCAAGGCTGCAAAGTGCCCAGTAGCTTAATCATTTCTCCTTTTTTGCGTTGGAATACTTTGCATTCAGCTACAAATTATCCATTTATGGTACTTTATGGATATTGCCCACCATCCATCACATCATATTTAAGAGAAAATTATAATGTTCAAGCAACGAAGATCACATCGAGCATCAAAAACAAGTTCTCCAACTCTTAAAGGATAACCTCACTTTGGCATAGAATCGGTAGATCAAATCATAGTGAAAGACATTTTGACATAGGTGACTGGGTATTTTTATGGCTACAACCATAGAAGAAAATGTGCCTAAAGCAAGCTAAGAAGGATAATAAATTATCACCAAAGTATAATGATCCTTACAAGGTGCTACAAACGATTGGTACTATGGCATGCAAATTGGAGTTGCCTAAATCTTCCCGAGTTCACCTAGTTTTCCATGTTTCATTATTAAAGAAGGTTATCAGTGACAATCTCCTGGTTCAAACAATACTTCTATAACTTGATGAAGAAGGAAAAATCATATTGGAGCCTGAAGTAGTCTTAGAAACAAGAACCTGACAGCTATGAAATCAATCAATTTTAGAGTATCTCATTAAGTGGAAGAACATACACACTGAATATTGAACATGGGAGGATGCAAATTTTATACATAAGCATCCTTAACTACTTAAGCGTTGAGGAAAACACTTTTTTGAAGGAGGGGGGGCATTTTAGGTCCCTATAATAATAGTGTAGCCCCCTTAATGTTATTGTTAGTGTATCCCCCTTATCGTTATTCTTGTGCCCCATAGAAGCCCACTATTGTTATGGTTGTGCCCTTACATTATTATTGTTATGTAGGCCCTGATTATATTGTGACCTCTTAGACTCCTATATATACCAAGGAGGTCTTACCATTTGTATCATCCAAGAATTTTTCATTTATGTGATGTAAAGGAGGATTCCCCTAAAAGAGTCTAATTTTCAAGTCATCTATCTATCTTTTCTTTTGTTCTATGATCTAGTTTCATAACAAGACAACTATAATATGTTACAATATTTGATTACCTACCAAAAAATAGATAGTTCTGGTTAGAAAACTAGATATTTCTTGTTAGAAGTTTAGAGATTTTCTCGTCTCTATGATTATTTTTCCACCTTTAAATCATCCCCACCCTAGGTAATTAGATGCATCAAAATATTTGTCGTAGTTACCAATAAATATGAAATAATCATGCAATACTTAAAATTATAATTAAGATTGTAAAAAAAAGAATATCATTATCAATGCACTTCTGGAACTGATCCAACTCGATCCATGAAAGAATGTGCTTTGGGAAAAAAACATTAAAAAATTAAACAGGTGCAGATTAGTTGCTCTTATTAAACCAATATTTGTAAAGAGAATATATATGCATGCTTGAGATCCACCGAGATATTATTAGACAACCCAACTATAAACCAACAATGAACTTATTATTTTCAAATTTTAGGGATAAAATAATCATTTTACTGCTACTAGCCATCAATTCCTATGAAATGATTTTTGTGAGAATTTTCAAGAATTAAATACAACTATTATGAAAGAAAAAAAAAAGAGAATATAGAGCAATATATTTTAGGAGGATCTATCCTAACAGTAAAATCCTTAAATCTACTTAGTAGAAATTTGTTGAAACATCTAGCAACTTAACTAAGAAGAAGATCTTGTTGGCATAATGACTGATGTGTTGTCCTTGATGGAAACCTATTTGATGAGTTGTCCTTTGATGGAAACCAACTTGATACAGATGTCAATAGGATGTGTCTACAAATGTGACAGAGAGTTTGATCAAAGGCATAGCAGTTCAGAGACAAAGAAATGATAAAAATGAAGTTTGAAGAAGTATACACAGGTTTGGTGAAGTAAAGTCAAGTATACACAAGTTCTATGAAGAAAAGTCGAGTATACATAGGTTCTATGAAGCAAAGTAGTGTACACACTTAGGCTTGGTGAAGAAAAGTAGAGTATACGCGAGTTTTGTAAAGAAAATCCGCATACACACGTGGTTATGAAGAAGAAAAGGTGCGTAAGATTTCTGCACCATGGTATTCTAAATACCAAGGGTCCTTACCATGGTATTGCCTTGTGGTATTGAGCCCAACAATGGATGTTTTGATCCCGTCTAAGAAAACCATCAGCCGGAGTATGGTTAAGACCTGTGGTATTGGATAAGGGCTAAGATATATAAGGAGATGAAGGTAAAAGTGGTAGGGTATGCAAGTGATGAATATTTTATGAATAGTTAGATGTGAATAAAATATGCATGTAATGGGTTGTTGATGTTTTTGTTGATCTAAAACTAAGTATGCACCCAGGCATTTGATGATGGATCATATCTATTAGATCTGAGATGAAAATATTTATTATGAGGTGATTTGATCTATGTTGATAGTGTCTTAATGCATTATTTTTCTGTGTATGTCGAGATCTAGCTATCTTTGGAGTTCTGTGATGCAACAAAGTTTTGTGCCAATAAATGTCGATCTGTAAGCGAGTTTTATAACCTGAAGGGCATGTATACACATGGATTTGATTTTGGTAAGTCACGTATATATTCTGATCTATTCGTGGGTCTTTTTCTTGAAAAGAGCGTATACATGTGAATATGATTCAAGGAAAGCATGTACAAAAACTAGGGTTTTTGATGAAAAGGATTACTGCTCAGTTTATCCAATCTTTCTATGTTTCTATTGTTTGTCAATGAAGTCTTCGAGATGATCTAGGCTTAACAATAATGTTTAAAATATTAATTGACTTATTGAAGAATGTTGAAGATACTTGTTGTTTGTGATTGAAGTTCAGAGAAGGTTATGTGATTGTTTCAGAATGATGCAGTGGATCTGTGTGTGATTTAGTATTTATTTCATAGTGACAGTGGTTCAGTTTTCAGGATTCACGGGTTCAATTTCAAGTTTCAATGGTTTAATATCTGTACGTGGGTATGCTTTATGAAAAATGCATACATACACAAGTTTGATACTGTAAAGTAGAGTATATATTCTCGTATATGGTTGATCAGGGTTTATAGTTATAAAATCTAGTTTCTGTTATGTGCAGTAGGTTGATTGGTATTCTGGTTACAATGATCTGACTATTATAGTTGTTTAAGTTTGGGTTTTAGTTAATTAGTTGAGTTTTCATTGATTCGGTTGATTAAGTGATTGGGTCTTAGTTGATCGTTGATTCATTTGGGTCAGAGATTGGCTGTTTCAGAGGATGATTGAGTAATTTGCTGCAGTAATCGATTTCATCTTTGATAATTGGTTTTGGGCTTAAATGTTGGTGGTGGGTCTAGTATGAAACTTTGATGAAATTTGGCCTACAAGTCATGATGTTTTGTAGGAGGTGGATCTAGTATGAAAAGTTATGAAACGTGATCCATGGAGGTGTTGAGGGTTGGAGCCTTCAATGAGGAAGGCAAATCTTCCTTCCAATGGTAGCTAGTAAATCAGATCAGGGGGTTGGAGCTCCCTTCTAATGTGTGTCGATAAACGAGATCATGGGGCTGGAGCTTCCTTCCAGTAGGAGTTGGAGAATGAGTGAAGGTTGTAGCCTTCTATAGGCAGGTTCCTACGTGCTCGTATGAGTTTGCACTAGTACAATATTGTAAGAAGTTTTACTTTATATTAAAAAGTAGACAAAGATGACAACAACGGTGGTTTTTTCCCACATTTGGTTTCCACCTTAACGACTAGTGTTCATGTGTGTTTATTATGTGTGATGATTTATTTTGTTCTTACTACACATGGTTACTATTTTAATGTTGAATGAAGTATTGATGCACTTGCTTAAGATAAACTGAAAATAAATTAACTGAAAAAATATGTTTTACTGGATATACACTAGTTGTATGAATAACAATCGCATACAAATGTGGGTTCCCTTTAGTAAAGTCATGTATAGAAATCAGTGTTGGGATGGGGTCCCTAGGGGTCAAATTGAGTTAATATAGTTAATTTTGTAAAAGATGTAAAGTCCCTGTGAAATGTCGATGTGGAGTGCGCAAATAGATAGGAGTCAAAGGGGTCTTAGCCCCTTTTTTTGGTCAGTCTTGAAGACTCACCCATGAGCTAGTGGCCATGGTATTGTATTAGAAAAGCTATAAATAGTTTATTCATAGAGAGTCTTAGAGATAAATTTTGATAGATAGGAATAGAGAGATCGATGAATGAATGAGGTTGTAAAGGGTTGATAGAGAAGAAGGTCTGTTCCTATCAGTAGCGAAGGAGAGGCTTTGCAGCTGAGTGCATGGAGGCCTGGAAGAGTCCACAACTGAGTGCATAGACCCCTGCAGCTGAGCGTGCATGGTATTTGAAGTCTGTACTGAATCGATTATGATTAATAAAGACTGATTTTGGGTTTCGAATTTCTTGCATCTGTGATTTATCTGTTTATATTGTCTCGCTTTGAATACTATTTTCTTGAATTAATGTATCTTACCTGGGTGAATTGGGTTAATTGAATATGTTTGTGCTTAATAATATGATTAAATGATGAACGTGAAGTTCTAAATCTAATATGAGTTAGTTTCGGGTAAGGAAGATAGGTCCGCACAACAATAAATCTAGATCCCAAAAACCCTAGAAGACCTGTCTATGCACGCGAAAGTAGTAGCTCTAAGCTCTTAGGGTCTAAATAAGGAAATCGATTGGTTTGATGAAGGATTGAAAGTCACTAGGGCTGAGTTCATGGTTTAAGCTATGTCAGAAGGTTAGATATGCACAGAGTAGATCTAGAGTACTGAAAGAAATCACACTAGATGCATGAACTTGGTTCTTGCATCCCCCAATATTGCTTCAAGTGAGACTTCAATCTGCTCTACGTAGGTTGTTTCCAAAAGGGCCAGCAGTGCAGGGTTTTTTTGGTTGGCACAACTAAATCCGAACCTAGGTGAGGACCCCTTAAGCCAACAAATGGTTCTATTGCTGGGACCAAGATCTTCTCAAGAGATGTGTGATGTCACATCATTGGAATACGACTAAGAAAGAGATTTAAAAGTGGTAATATCGGAATATTCATGAGTTTTAAGCTCAGGAAAACAGGAATCCATGCCTGTCGAAGGAGGATTGGTTGAATAAATATCTATATACAGAGATACATGATTTTTTTTTTTGCACTTTTCCATGCGAATTATATGAGTGGTTAGCTAAATTGGCAGACAGTTAAGGGAGGTGGAAGCTCGATAGTCTTATACTGTGGACTGTAGAATTGGTACAATGACAAGAGGCATCTGAAAACAAGATCACGCAGGTTGTCGATCATTGGCTTGATCAAATTCTGGGAGGATTTGTTACTGAATTGTAGTTGACACCTCAGTTATTTATAGTGAAGCAAAGAGGAGATTCTTCAAGGTACCACGAGGTAAGTAATTAAGGTCATTGAATACTTGAATTAAAATGTTATTATGTGAAAGGTGGGTAATGCCATTACCTTAATGTTCGGAGCTACGCGAAGTGGTAGATTGTTTAGAAGTAATGGATTAGGTCTAGAGTATAGTCCATTAATTGAATCTCCTTCAAGTGACGACGAAGGGGCGGTGCTGACTACACCATGAAGTTGTTCAATTAATAACTCAGGGTATTCTGAGAATATCTTATCCATCCTCCCCACCTCCACCTACGCCTCCACCTCATACACCTTCAGCTACACCTCTGCCTCCACCTCCACCATTCATCATGGAAAATGTAATGAAGATGTCGATCTTCAAGGGAATAGCAAGTGAAGATCCAGAGCAATTCTGGTTTGTTGTAAATGTTGTATGGACAGAACAACAAATAACTAATGATAATATAAAGAAGGCACATTTGGTTCCCGCCTTGCAGGATCATGCGCTAACGTGGTACATTAAGTATTGCTCTGATAATCCTGAGGCATCATTAGTAGAGACTCAAACAGATCTGAACAAAGAATTTAGTAAGCCTAAATCTAAGGCATAGTCGGTAATTGAATTTAAAGAGATCCTAATGAGAGTCGATGAGACACCTTGGGACTTTGATTAGAGGTTGAAGTGCCAGTTCAGACAGGCTAAAATGCAAATATTAGATACCAAGCATCGTGACTAATTTATCGCATCACTTCTGCTGCATTTAAGAATCCCTTTGTCACAACATAAGATAAAAATGCAAGCAAAAGCCTTGGAGATTGCGATGAGGCTGACACATCACCTATTAAGGATACGAACCTATGCATACAACAGATTCATGCGCAGTTAGTGAGCCTGCACCTAGATTTATAGAGTCTAAAGAAAAAGAAGGAGACTAAGCTAGAAGTGTGCGCAGAGGTCTGGTGCTTGAAGTGCAAGGGCCACGGGCATGATAAATATCATTGTCCAGTATACACGAATTATTTATAGGGGGAGGGAGAGTCCCCTAGAAGCTAGAAGTCCTAGGCGGGCCAAGTGCAGGAGCTGCGCTATGGTACACTATTTGTCAAGTCATTGGGAAACATGCGATGGATAACTGCCACTTACTTTAGAAGTTCATTCAGATACCCTATCATTTATTTTGAAATTTATGTAAATCCGTGGGCCATGATCAGTACCATTATCAAAGTTATGAGCTAATGATGGAAAGAACCCCTACTTACCTATGCAGGTAGAAAGCCAGCCTTAGGATGCTTGCGCTAGAGGAGCACGCAGGGGTTTTCAAGGCCGAGGAGGAGGACGAGGAGGAGGACCTGGTAGAGGTCATGGTCAAGTTATCTGCTACAACTGCATACATTCGGGGAACTTCGTGCCAGATTTCCTGAATCATACACACCCTTCATGTAAATACTATAGACAATTCGACCATGCCATAGAAGAATGGCGAGTGCTAATAGATAATATTCAATAGAAGAAAACATAGCCTTAACATCCCATGAAGAATTTACAAATGATGAGGGTTGAGCCCCATGATGAGGATTAGAGCCTTAATATTGTACTAAGAAGTGGTATGACGACTGGTGCAGATAAAGGTAAGTAGCCTGAAGAAGACATATGGGTTTGCAAAGCTCCTGAGAAAGACGTCGCCTTTGACCTTAATCATGGTAAGGAAACATTCATGGAAGCATATAAGATTTTTGTTGAGGCTTCCACCTCGAGAAGCTAGGAAAATACACCAGAGACCAGTGCGACACAAGAGGTTGATCCTTCCATACTCACTACCTTTTTGGAGACCTACATGAAGTTATTGCATGACAGAAAGGCTATGGAAGGATTGCAAGGCTTAATAAATAAGTGTGCCAATAAGGCAAAGACTCCTATGGAGTAGTGCACAGTTAGAAATATTGCTAAGAATAAGGCACGAACTAGACGTGAGATGTGGCCAGCAACGCAGATAGGTGATTATGAAATGGACCAGGAAATTTTGGATCTGGGGTCCGATGTGAATGTTCACCAAAACAAACATGGGAAAGGATGGGAGACCTGCACTACAGTGGTATCCGATTTAGCTCTGAATGGAAAATCAACAGAAAATCATCCCCAAGGGATGATTTTATGGAGCAATGGTCGATATTGAAGGTGCGAGTGCATTAGCAGACTTCGAAGTTATAGAAATTGTTGATGGCAGTAATCCCTACCCCATACTCCTCGGAATCAACTTGGATATTAATATGAATGGGGTCATTAATTTGAAGAAGAGGACATTGTCGTTTGAAAGGAAGTCACTAAGGGTTATAGTTCCACTAGATCTTGTGGAAGGGGTGCACTATATTGAACCAGTCCGCAATTATGTAGAAAGTGACGATGAGTTGGATCAAATCTAAAGATAATAACGTGAGATCAGGATTGGATCAATCCAATGGTGGATGGATGGATCGCATGGGACTAAGAGAGTTCCTGTATTTCTGACCTAGATGAGGAATTAGAGCATTGGAAAAACCGCTTACATGAAGTGCATACATTACAGTGTAATATGATGATGAAGTCACTGAGCTGCATTTCATCGGAGGTAAGAAAGCTACCTTATTATGATGGTCTAACTTACGTAGATATGTTTCTAGATGAATTTGAGTGTGAAGTCCCCGAAGACCACCGGTTTCAAGCGTTGGAGTTGGTGTTGCGCACTACACCTGCACGATGGTGAGGTATGCATAAGGATAGTTTTGTTGGATTGCAAGATTACAGGTGAATGATGAAGTTACGATTTGGGCATGCTAATACAAGAATGATTGAGAAGTATAGTGGGAAGAATGATCCACATGATCACCTGGTGAAGTGGGCTAAGGCATGGGGAATGAAACCACAACTAGAATGGGTACATATATTTTGTCATAGCTTGGATACAATCCCCATGAACTAGTATCTTGAAATAGAGCTCCACCACGACACTGCGAAATGGGATGTATTGAAGGAAGGTTTCTTATTGACTTTCAACTTTGAGGATGGGTTTGCAATCATTGATGAAACGCTTCAAGAAATTAATGTAGTTATCTTCAGGACACCGAAGGAACTTATGAAGTGGACCAAACCGGATTGGAGCACCTAGCTGCACCACACATTGGAATGCTATAATGTGACCGCTGAAGAGAAGGAAGAAGACCCAAGGAATATCAATATTCTAGAGACAGAAGGGCATCATGTAGTAGAAGGACCACAAGTAGGGAACCCAAACATCTCCGCACCTTTGAAAACAAGACAAGTAAACATCGGCATTGAAGAAGAACCGAAGTTTGCGAAGATTGGGGACTATTAGGATGACGATACAGTAGACAAAGTTGCTGAATTACTTCATGAATACCAAGATCTCTTCCCCACTAAGTTTTCAAATTTAAAGGGCATACTTGGTGATTTGGCCGTTATGAGGATTGCATTGAAGCCTAACACAAAGCCTGTTAAATAGAGGCCTTATCACCTTAATCCTAAGTATAAGGAGAATGTTTGCCAAGAGATGGATAAAATGTTGGATGATGGCATTATAAAACTTGTTGAAGAGTCTGATTGGGTGAGCCTGATGGTAGTCTAGGAGAAGAAACAAAAGGGAGAAATAAGGATCTATGCAGATTTTCGAAAGCTAAAGGATGCATGTGTTCATGATCCATTTCCAATGCCATTTACAAATGAAGTGTTAGACAATGTTAGAGGGCAGGGGGCTTATTCCGTTACTGATGGGTTTTCTAGTTATCATCAAATTATGATTGCACTAGAGGATAGAAGAAAAAACACCTTCGCGACAGAGTGGGGTTTCTTTCAGTACACTATGATGCTGTTTGGATTAAAGAATGTGCCTGCAATATTTTCCCGTGTCATCATAGAAGAATTCAAAGAATTCATTCATAAGTTTCAGGAAGTATACTTCGATGACTGGACTGTGTTTGGATTGGTAAAGCACCATGTAAGAAGTCTAGACCTTATGTTGGATACATGTTGAAGATACCAGATAGCGCTGAATTTGAAAAAATCTATATTATTTGTTCCTTATGGGATCTTGCTGGGTCAGGTCATGTGTAAGAAAGGATTGATGGTGGACCCTGCAAAGATCACAGTGATTGTGAACTTGGAGGCCCCTAGGAATGTCAAGCAGCTGTGCATGATGGTGGGACACACAAGACACTATAGAAAATTCATTAAAGATTATGATAAAATTATTGTGCCCATCGAAAAAATGCTAAAGAAGGATATGACATTATGTTGGGATGAGGAATGTTAATACAGCTTAGATGTGTTAAAGGAAAATATGGTGACTGTGGCAATCTTGGTATTTCCCGATTGGAAAAAGGAGTTTCATGTACATGTGGATGCTTCTTGCATTGCGCTGGGTGCAGTAATAACACAGGCAGGTGAATGCAAACCGGACCATCCTGTAGCCTTCGCAAGTAGGAAGTTATCGAAGGATGAGAAAATATATTCAACAACAGAGTGCGAGGGGTTAGCCATGGTCTACGTGCTACAAAAATGCAGGTGTTATCTGTTAGGGGGACATTTCAAGATGTATAGCGATCATTCAACCTTAAGGTACCTGGTCAACAAGCCTGTGTTGGGGGGAAATATTTGCAGGTGGTTTTTATTATTTTAAGAGTGTGATTTTGAAGTGATTGTGAAGCTGGGGAGGTTGAATGCTAGACCTGACCATCTGTCAAGGATTGAAACAGGTGAAGAACCCAGTAATTTTGCATAAAGAGTTACCAAATGCATAGATCTTTGTGGTACATGTAGCTCATGACCATTTTTCTAACATTATTCACTTATTAACTATAGGGATGACACTTGAAGGATATACAAATCAGTAGAAGAAAGAATTAGTAGTTTGCGAAACTGATTTTTTAGTCATTACGGGACATTTGTACAAAATGGGGGTAGATGAAAGGTTGTGAAGATATGTGCCGAACTTTGAGCATGATAGTATTCTCACTGAAGCTCATGGGGGAGCTGCGGGAGGCCATTATGCAGGGAAAGAAACCACACAGAAGATTTTGTGCGTAGGATTATGGTGGCCAACATTGCACAAGGATTCCAAAGCATACTGTAAGGCATGTGATGCATGTCAAAGGATTGGCAGACATCGCGAAGGGATTAACTACTGCTACATCCTCAGGTATCTTTACAAGAATTTGAGAAGTGGGCGATTGATTTTATTAGGCAAATTCAGCCACCTGGAAAGAAAATGGGCACGCACTAAATTATTACTATGACAAAATATTTAACCAGATGGGAGGAAGCACAACTAGTGAAGGATTGTACTGCGACTACTGTATAAAAGTTCTTATTTGAATATGTCTTAGCACAGTTTGGATGCCCGAAAGTATTAATGAGTGATAGGGGAACACACTTTCTGAATGAAACAATTAGCACGATGATAGATGAATTTCAAGTCTACCATCAGAAGAGCACACCATATCACCTACAGGAAAATGGCACTGTTAAGGCCTTTAACAACGTTTTGGAGAACATGTTGACAAAGGTATGTAACGCTGTTATGAAACCAGCTCAAGAAAAGATAGAAAAGATAGATCAATGCCTTAGAATTCAGCCTCTTCGAGGGTGCAACCTCCTTTACATCACATAAATGAAAAATTCTTGGATGATACAAATGAAAAGACCTCCTTTCTATATATAGGAGTCTAAGGGGTCATAACATAACCAGAGCCGACATAACAATAATAATGTAAGGGCACAATAATAACAATAGTGGGCTTCTATGGGGCACATTAGTAACAATACGGGCACTACATGGGTACATCAATATAATAAGTGGGTTGTACTAATAACAATAAGGGGTTACACTAGTAGTATAGGGGCCTAACATGCCCTTCTCCTTCAAAAAGCGTTGTCCTCAACGTTTGAGTAGTTCTTGATGCTTCTGTATAAAATTCTTGTCCTTTCATGTGGAATCTTCAGTGGGTAAGTTCTTCCACTTGATGAGATACTCTGAAATTGATCGATTTCGTAGTTGTCGGGTTCTTGTTTCTGTGACTGCTCCAGGTTCCAATATGATTTTTCCTTCCTTTTCAATATCTGGCAATATTGTTTGAATTGGGATCTTTTGCAAGTTTTGAATAAGTGGCCATACTTATTTGTCCTTCTTCCATTCATCCCTTGCTTCATTTATCCAATCTGGTTGGATAATAGAAATAGCACAAAACAATGCTTCCACATCCTCATCCTTGAAGAGTCTTCCCATTCAGTAAGGTCGCCATTTTTTAAGTGCATGTAGTATTGCCAACGTTTCCTTCTCATAAATAGCTTGCTTTAGATGTAGCAGTAAAAATACCCAATAGCCTACATCAAAACATTTTTCACTATGATGTTGATCTACCTGTTGTTTCATTTGATTTTGCACCGAAGTGGCGCTATCCTTTAAAAGTTGGAGAACTTGTTGTTGATGCTCGATGTGATCTTTCACTGCTTGAACCTTTTTCTTCTTGATATGTCCATCTATCTTTAGATTTTGAAGAGTGGTAATTTCTTCCAATCCTTTACAAGATATGGTCGGATTCATTTCTTGACACTCGATGTGATCTTTCACTTCTTGAACATTTTTCTTCTTGATATGTCCTTCTGTCTGGCTAGTTTGAGTAGTGGTAATTCCGACCATGGAATTACAAGATATGGTTGGATTCATTTCTTCTTTCTTGATGTGATCTTTCACTTCTTGCACCTTTTTCTTCTTGATATTTCCTTCTATCTTGAGAGTTTGAGGAGTGGTCATTCTTGCCAATAGTTTACAAGATATGTTCTGATTCATTTCTTATTTCTCTAGGGTCGGGTCCTGGCATATATCCTCTTCTTTTGATGTTTCTTGATCCTTTTCTTCCTCCTCTTCATACTCTATGTAAAATAATTTCTTCTTAGCACACTTATGACCTTTAGTGCATTTGCTATCACAATTGTAACAAAGCCCTTTTTCTCTTTTTTCCTCCAATTGTTGTGGTGTAACCCTTGTAGGTTTTGGAAGGCTAGGAGAAACAACACGTCCATATTTAAAGTTGTGAGGGGTAGACTTCCTTGTTGCCATAATTTTACTTTCAAATATGTCACAAAGCCCTTTTACTCTTTCCAATTGCTGTGGTGTTGCTCTAAAGAAGGTGTTGCTCTTTGTATCCTCATAATGTGCTATCATTTCCTTCGTGAGAATTGACCACGTAACAAGTTGTTTATGAGAACAAAGCCCTTTATACCATAAAAATTGATCCGGTTCTAAATATGAAGATGCAATACATACCTTTTGTAACAGTGGTACACCATGTAGATCAAAATATTGCTCCATCTGAAGTATCCAATTTACCGGATCCTTGCCATCAAACTTCCTCATCTTGCTTTTTCTTGATTTTAGGACATCGATCTTGAAATGACTGTAACTCTGTACTTGTGGATATTTAAGTTCTGAAATTTCTATCTGTAGTAGCCCTCTGTGTCCTCTTTCCAATGCCACCAGTCTGATCCAAATTGGATTCTCCAAAAAAGATTTATGCACAATCTCCCAATATGACCTGATTATAGACCTTTCCAGAAGAGTGAACTTGTATGAAGCGCCACATGTCAAATTTTCAACCTTTGACTCTGAAACATATATACGAGAAACTACAGTCCTTCCTCTTTCTTTACCTTCTTACAAAATTTCAATTTGATCCCCAGAGAGAAAGTTATGATGATTTTCCCCAGGCCACCTGTTTTGAATGTAATTCAGGAGTCTGCAAAAAGACCAACTTCCTCAGATCATATCTCCGCAAATATCGCGCGAAAAGCTCTGAAATTCGGACCCAAGCTTCAGCACGATTTCTTCTCAAATGGGTTTTGTTTGCGAATTCTGAAACGTCACAGAAAAAAGTTATAGTGAAAATGCCACGATGACCTGTTTGGAGTAGCGAAACCCTAGAATCCAAAGCTCTGATACCAAATGTTATGAAACCAGCTCAAGAAAAGATAGAAAAGATAGATCAATGCCTTAGAATTCAGCCTCTTCGAGGGGGCAACCTCCTTTACATTACCTAAATGAACAATTCTTGGATGATACAAATGAAAAGACCTCCTTTCTATATATAGGAGTCTAAGGGGTCATAACATAACCAGAGCCGACATAACAATAATAATGTAAGGGCACAATAATAACAATAGTGGGCTTCTATGGGGCACATTAGTAACAATATGGGCACTACATGGGTACATCAATATAATAAGTGGGTTGTACTAATAACAATAAGGGGTTACACTAGTAGTATAGGGGCCTAACATGCCCTTCTCCTTCAAAAAGCGTTGTCCTCAACGTTTGAGTAGTTCTTGATGCTTCTGTATAAAATTCTTGTCCTTTCATGTGGAATATTCAGTGGGTAAGTTCTTCCACTTGATGAGATACTCTGAAATTGATCGATTTCGTAGTTGTCGGGTTCTTGTTTCTGTGACTGCTCCAGGTTCCAATATGATTTTTCCTTCCTTTTCAATATCTGGCAATATTGTTTGAATTGGGATCTTTTGCAAGTTTTGAATAAGTGGCCATACTTCTTTGTCCTTCTTCCATTCATCCCTTGCTTCATTTATCCAATCTGGTTGGATAATAGAAATAGCACAAAACAATGCTTCCACATCCTCATCCTTGAAGAGTCTTCCCATTTAGTAAGGTCGCCATTTTTTAAGTGCATGTAGTATTGCCAACGTTTCCTTCTCATAAATAGCTTGCATTAGATGTAGCTGTAAAAATACCCAATCGCCTACATCAAAACATTTTTCACTATGATGTTGATCTACCTGTTGTTTCATTTGATTTTGCACCGAAGTGGCGCTATCCTTTAAAAGTTGGAGAACTTGTTGTTGATGCTCGATGTGATCTTTCACTGCTTGAACCTTTTTCTTCTTGATATGTCCATCTATCTTTAGATTTTGAAGAGTGGTAATTTCTTCCAATCCTTTACAAGATATGGTCAGATTCATTTCTTGACACTCGATGTGATCTTTCACTTCTTGAACATTTTTCTTCTTGATATGTCCTTCTGTCTGGCTAGTTTGAGTAGTGGTAATTCCGACCAGTGAATTACAAGATATGGTTGGATTCATTTCTTCTTTCTTGATGTGATCTTTCACTTCTTGCACCTTTTTCTTCTTGATATTTCCTTCTATCTTGAGAGTTTGAGGAGTGGTCATTCTTGCCAATAGTTCACAAGATATGTTCTGATTCATTTCTTCTTTCTCTAGGGTCGGGTCCTAGCATATATCCTCTTCTTTTGATGTTTCTTGATCCTTTTCTTCCTCCTCTTCATACTCTATGTAAAATAATTTCTTCTCAGCACACTTATGACCTTTAGTGCATTTGCTATCACAATTGTAACAAAGCCCTTTTTCTCTTTTTTCCTCCAATTGTTGTGGTGTAACCCTTGTAGGTTTTGGAAGGCTAGGAGAAACAACATGTCCATCTTTAAAATTGTGAGGGGTAGACTTCCTTGTTTCCATAATTTTACTTTCAAATATGTCACAAAGCCCTTTTACTCTTTCCAATTGTTGTGGTGCTGCTCTAAAGAAGGTGTTGCTCTTTGTATCCTCATAATGTGCTATCATTTCCTTCGTGAGAATTGACCACGTAACAAGTTGTTTATGAGAACAAAGCCCTTTATACCATAAAAAATGATCCGGTTCTAAATATGAAGATGCAATACATACCTTTTGTAACAGTGGTACACCATGTAGATCAAAATATTGCTCCATCTGAAGTATCCAATTTACCAGATCCTTGTCATCAAACTTCCTCATCTTGCTTTTTCTTGATTTTAGGACATCGATCTTGAAACGACTGTAACTCTGTACTTGTGGATATTTAAGTTCTGAAATTTCTATCTGTAGTAGCCCTCTGTGTCCTCTTTCCAATGCCACCAGTCTGATCCAAATTGGATTCTCCAAAAAAGAGTTATGCACAATCTGCCAATATGAACTGATTATAGACCTTTCCAGAAGAGTGAACTTGTATGAAGTGCCACGTGTCAAATTTTCAACCTTTGGCTCTGAAACATATATACAAGAAACTACAGTCCGTCCTCTTTCTTTACCTTCTTACAAAATTTCAATCTGATCCCCGGAGAGAAAGTTATGATGATTTTCCCCAGGCCACCTGTTTTGAATGTAATTCAGGAGTCTGCAAAAAGACCAACTTCCTCAGATCATATCTCCGCAAATATCGCGCGAAAAGCTCTGAAATTCGGACCCAAGGTTCAGCACAATTTCTTCTCAAATGGGTTTTGTTTGCGACTTCTGAAACGTCACAGAAAAAAGTTATAGTGAGAATTCCACGATGACCTGTTTGGAGTAGCGAAACCCTAGAATCCAAAGCTCTGATACCAAATGTTATGAAACCAGCTCAAGAAAAGATAGAAAAGATAGATCAACGCCTTAGAATTCAGCCTCTTCGAGGGGGCAACCTCCTTTACATTACCTAAATGAACAATTCTTGGATGATACAAATGAAAATACCTCCTTTCTATATATAGGAGTCTAAGGGGTCATAACATAACCAGAGCCGACATAACAATAATAATGTAAGGGCACAATAATAACAATATTGGGCTTCTATGGGGCACATTAGTAACAATATGGGCACTACATGGGTACATCAATATAATAAGTGGGTTGTACTAATAACAATAAGGGGTTACACTAGTAGTATAGGGGCCTAACAAACGCATAGCGAAATGATTGGGATGTGCATGTACCTATAGTACTATGGGCCTATAGGATAACCTGTAAGAATTTGACAAGGAAAACACCGTTCATATTAGTCTATGGGGTCGAAGAAGTGATGCTTATGGAGTACATCGTACCTAGTCTGCACAATTTTTTTTTGATGGATATGGCGGATCACGAGGCCTTGGATGAACAACTCGAACAACTAATGGAGTTAGAGGAAGACTAATTTATAGCAGGATTCCACCAACAAGAAGAGAAGGAATGTGAAAAATCATGGCATGATTGCCATATCAAGCTTTGCACTTTCAAGGTAAATGATCTTGTGTTGTTATATGATAGAAAGTTCACCAAATTTCCAGGTAAATTCCATATGCATTGGTTAGGACTATATATTGTCAAGGAAATTACAGAGGGAGGCATAGTTCAGCTTGCGACGCTGAATGGTGAACCTTTTCCGGGAAGAGTGAATGGGAGTCGGCTGAAGCTTTATACAGAGGATCCCATCCCTATGCCATGACTATATGGCAACACTATAGTCTTAGTGCTCCAGGAAGTTGTAAGAGAGCGCAGGACTCTAAACTACACTACCTGACTGGGAGGACATGGTAGCAAGTAGGTTGTGCAAAGATTGACCAGGGTGCACCATATGAAGTGGTTCTCAGGATGTTGCGCCATGGAGGAGGGTGCTGCACAACCCAACCCAAAAATAGCCGTTAAAGTCACTATAGCTGATTGGACTGAGAAAATCTCGTTAGGAGGAGTGGGTAGGCAAGAATTAAGGCGGAAATATTTGAAAATTTGTTGTCAAAGGTGCATTTATGACAAATTTATGGAGGGAACAGTCAGATTTGAATCTGAAAATCACTATAAGTATGTCCTATTGTTCTGCAAAGAAACACTTTGTTGTTTTCGAATTTATTGCCTGCATCGAGAAGATTGTGAGGTTTTGATCAAGCACTCAAGGCTAGTACACATTCTGATACTTTGCGCCAAATTTCTGGGGAGAAGTTATCTGATTCTATGAGTTCTGAAGCTGCAGTGTCTAAGGCCCCAACTTTGGAAGCCGCGGGTGTAGAAGTTACACCAGTAGTGCCTACGGTGCCAAGATCACCTAGACCAAAGCAGTCTGCATCCAAGTCAAAACAAAGGAAGCCAGCTGTGGAACCAGTGCACCACTCACCCTGAAAACATCCACAGGAGGTGTGGCAGAAGGATGAAATGGATAAGAAAAAGAAACCTTTTGTGCCCCTAGATATAGACGAAGAGGAACTCTAATAGGGGATATAGGAGTTGGATGCCGAGGATGCGGAACCAATCAATATGCTTCTGGCATATGTTCCTCCGCGAAGAGGACAGAAGAAGCTGACCAAATACCTCGATTCTAGCAAATTTTCAATTTCTACACCACTACTCCCAATTGAAGTTCCATTTGAGGGTACGCTTTTAGCACACATTCCAGCGTTAAAGATGGATGACTGGGACCTTGTCGACTAGGCGAAATTCACACATTTAGCGATGGATATGTATATGACTTGCATATACTATGAAGATACAAGGGTCATGAAGCTGGAACCAATGAAATGGGTTCATGGAGTTCAGCTAGCGGGGCTTTTACACATGCTATTCATACCTCACTTTCACCGCTCCAATATCAATACAGTGTGTGTGCGCTAGTTGCTGACTTTAGTAATTGATGGGTCTTTATGGCTAGGTGAGCCTATCCCCATCATGGATATGATAATCCATAGGATTACTAAGATATCATATAAAGGATTCGACCCTAAAAAGGATTTTGTGGGAAAATCCCTAGCAAAACAACTTGCAGACCGCATAAAAACTGAGTATAGGGTGGTAAAGGGAAAGCGTGGATATTCTATCTACTCCATAACAGACTAGGTGGTACAATTTTTCATGCATATCCTCACAGGAAAGATAATGTGGAAGTTCCACTTGGATGAAGTGCCCACGCCGGTCATTTCATTAGTCGCGTAGTGTGAGAACGGGGTCCAATATAACTGGGCCCAGTATCTCTGTAGAGAATGTTTGGCTAACTGTCGCAAGGCACAAGAGAAGAGCTAGGCATTCCACTATGGTTGGCTCTTCTTACTAATATTTTTGGTGGCATGGAGGCTTTTGGAGGACAGTCAGTTCCCTCCACTAAATGAGACCCTCCCAGAGGTAGTGAAGTTCGCTTCGCTATGGGAGACAAAAGATGCAGCACGAAGTACATAATCCAAGGTGTTTTAGGTATTCATAGAGATGGACATATGCATGGTTGTAAACTAGAGGCCAAGGTTATCTCCCACTTTATTCGAGCAACTGAGGGCCTTCACAGAATTTAAGGCAGACTTTCACAATGTCTGGATCCGTGCGTAGAGAGACCCTTGAGAGGTATGGCACAAGATACCTTACTTAGTGGCCAAAAAGGATCTATATGAGGTTGTGGTTGGATGGCCAATTGAATGGTGTGAGCATACCTAGCTAGATGTTGGGACAAGCAAAGAAGGAAAAATCTCCTTCGGGCAGACCTCTGCTGCGAAAATTAAAAAGGAAAAAGAACACGTAGTCGCGTGGGAGAAGGCTGCCCAACAGAAGAAACAAGAATTTGTTGCTGAGGTAGCTGTAGAGGAAGAACAGGGTGTGAATGAGGGCGTTACTAAATAGAAGGCTGAGAAGGAAAAACAAGATATCGAAGCAAGTAACAAATGAGCTTCGCAGCACACTGATGAGAAAGAGTTATCTAAGCAGGGAGGTGATGGGGGTGAGGAGGTGTCCACCCCCTTTAAATTCCATAAGTGCACCAAAAAGACAAAAGCAGGTTCACGAAAGAAGTGGAAGTCAGATAAGCAATCGTAGGTGGACCCTCTGGTGCTCACAAAGGGCCATTTAGATGAGATCAATGACAAGGTTCACAATACCAAATCTGAGCTATGGTCACACTTTGTGTAGCAGTATATGGAGACATTGGGGAGTTTACAGAAGGACCTACGTGAGCTACAAATCTAGGTAGGTAGGATCTAGGTAAGCATGGGTCAAGTGAGCGTGGTCCAAGCAAGCCCGACTCAAGCGAACATGAGTGTTCCAAAAGTGGAACAAACATTGGACCTAAGGATAATTCCTTTACTAGAAGGATACATGGAAGCAGATAACCAGGAAGACCGCATCACACTAGAAAATATCAAGGGCATTGGGAAAAATGTGGCTGTGCTACCTCTACAAGCCTCCATGCATTGCATCAAGGGGTCTCAGATGAGCTGCAGATCAAGAGCAGCATGCCCTTTCGCCCCTTTGTGAGTGTGAAGTCAACAATGCACAGATCTACGAGGAGAAGACATAAGCGCTAAAGGAGAAAGAGGAAATACAAGAATGAAGCAAAAACGTAGAGTTCATTATTAAGCAGGGTTGTCAAACAGTTCTAGAATTGCATATCCCAAATGATGCATAGGCTGAGACGAAAGTTAGAAAGGTAGCTGCTACAGTGCATGAAGCCAATTATGAGGTTGGGCGCGTCAATTTTGAATTCTCGATGCAGATATCCAAACTCAAGCTCAAGATTCAACCAACCATAATGCCAAAAGTTCGGAAATGGAGAGGCGCATCTATAAAAGAGTCCATGGGTCAACTAGATGTCATAGTTCAGGGTTGTGATCAGCTATTCAATCAGGAAATGGGCCTATGGGATACACTACAGGAGGACCCTACGCTGCAACAGTTGAACACTAATATAAGGGAAGTGCAAAAACAATATGATGAGATCAGTATGACGACGCGGATGTTAGTGCCAATCCAACACTTTGCACGCTTGCAAGAAGGCAAGGTGATTTTGATATAGATCCACGAGTTTCAGAAAAAGAAGTCCTTGCTAAGAGACAGGCTTCAGCCTTAGATGGAGGAAGCCAACCAACTCTCACATAACATTCATGTGAAGATAAAGGCCATGTAGCAGACCAAGGCATTGAGCGAACTGCGCTAGAAAGTGGAACAACCAGATGAGTGACTTGATGAGTCACAGTCTTTGTGTTGGGGGCCTATTGGGATGGGGTCCCCAGGGGTCAAATTGAGTTAATCTAGTCAATTTTGTAAAAGATGTAAGTCTCTGCAAAATGTGGGTGCGGAGAACACAGATAGATAGGAGTCAAAGAGGTCTTAGCCCCTTGTTTTGGTTGGTTTTGAAGACTCACCCATGTTTCGGTGGCATTGGAACTGTATTAGAAAAGCTATAAATAGTTGAGTCATAGTGAGTTTTAGAGACAAATTTTGATAGATAAGAATAGAGAGATGGATGAATGAATGCGGTTGTAAAGGCTTGATAGACAAGAAGGTTTGTTTCTGTCAGTGGAGAAGGAAAGACTTCACAGCTGAGTGCGTGGAGGCCTGGATGATCTGATAATGAGATCTTAGACAATTATTAAGGTATTACAGACTCATGTGCATGGATTTGACTATATTACTTAGTGCAATGGATCGATAAGATTACGAATAACATAGACAATGAAGCAGTTAAAGAAACATAATATACAACACACATAACACAACAAGTTTAATCTGGAGTTCACCCAAAATTCTTGGGCTACGTTTCCTATGCTAGCCTTCAATGGTGAACTCTCTATTATGTCTTCAAGAGTAGAGTTTTAAAAAGTGAAAGCTCAAATTGAGTCTCAACACAACAGATACAACAACATGAGTTTTTCTTGAATCCCTCAAGCTTCTCTGAGTACACAGACTCTTTCTATCACTCTCTGTCTTTGTCTTCTCTCTGTCTCGGCACTGCATGTTCCTATCTTTTGTCTTCTATGGCTTTAAAGCCAATCAACATTGTCTGTTCGTTTTTCCTTCTCGGGCTCTCTGGCTCTCGGCCTCTATCCGCTCAAATCCCCCTCTGAGCATTAACAATCATTGCTAAACGCATTCAGGGACGGTGGCCACCTGTTCTGTAACAGAATGGTCCATTGATGCCTTTGAAATCCCAAAATTGGTCGTTCTTTATTTACACAGAGAAATACACGTAGAACTGTGAAAATCTGCCAATCTGTCGTTTATCGGATTTGAAATATTATAAATTCTTCCTTATAACTCCTATTTGGTATGCCTTTATATTGCTTATCACATCTCCATCATTGATATGAGAGATCTTGATCCAACGGCTGATGTTCATTTTGGGCGGCTCATGCGTATAGGAGTTAACCACCCGAAAAGGGTGGTTTTCTCTCTCCGGGGCCTGGCCATGTGGCAACCAGTGTATGGGCTTGAGTAGAGCTCGGCCAAACCACTTACCACCTACAGCCTGCTCGAAATCCCGCTCGTTTCGTGGTTTCTCTTTGTATTTAAAAATACATTAAAACATTGAAAATGCCGCAAAATGGCTCATATCGGACTTGAAATAATATACAACTGCATTAATAAACCCTTTTGGGTCCAATTTCATCGCATCAGTGCATTTCCTTTGTATTTCATTCATTTTTGTGGAAATGCGAAATACACAGGAAAATGTTGTTTTCCGTATCTCAAAATATATCAAATATCATTCATAATTTTATCGGGTTTGGCTATCGCAGTCTCCTTTGTTATCGGCTCCACTCCTTTGGATAGCTCCAATGCGATATTGCAATATCGCAATCGCATATCGCTGATCCTTCGGGCTGCGGTTAAGTCCATATATATGTATATTAGTGCTACGATAACACGATTGAATCTGGATCGTTGATCTGCGTACATAGATCAACGTCTCTCGTTTGATCACGCTGATTGATGAGCCCCATAAATGGGTAATTATATGGGCTCATTTTTCCTTCTAACATAGTTAAATCAACAATTCTCTTAGCTTATTGCATGTTTTTTTATTATATTTATGCTTATGGAGTGAGTTGAGTTAGTTATGATTCCATGAGGTCTAATATGTGCTTAATGCAGATTTTTGTTGAATTTTGAAGACAAATTCAAAGATTCAATGGAAAATTGGCAGAATAATTTGAAGTGAATAATGTAGAGGGTTTATCGGAGGGAATCCCCCTCATTTATTACTCCCCACTTCGAATTCCCCTTCATGCAGCTCGGAGTACAAATAGCCAAATCAATGCACTAGGAGGCAACCGAGCAAGTGGAGGATAACTTATGTTTATCTCGAGTTTTGGGAGCCAAGCCTTCTTGATTTTAAGGAAGTTGTTGGGAGCTTAAATTGTATAAGTAGAGAGGCCTAGGGCCTCACTAGGGTCAAATTTTTGTTGAATTTCTGCTGCAGTATTGCTTATGTAACTCTGCTCAACTTCGAGCTTACTTTTGTGGACAGTTTCATGTAATCCTATTATTGTTTTGATAATAAAGATGAGATCCTTTTTGAGCTAGAACTAAGCTACCTTAGAGGGCTGAAGCTCTTGGGTTAGGTCCCAATCCAAGTAGCCAAGCTCCTCTTTGTCTCTATTTATATGCTTTGTTTCAGTTTATGGATTAGTTGTTGTTAGATGAATTTCTTTCTTGGTTAAGAATAGGTTTCTTTTGGTGATTTGGAAGGTTGTTTCCATTTGTTTTTTCTATATCAAGTTAAGCAGTGATAGAAAGAAGATTCACAAGGCTAGCAACAGTGCCTTGGCCGCTTTTCCTCCCTTTGGGACCATGAATTGAGGCAAAGACCCTCTTGCTGCCCCAAAAACACAGATTTTCCTTCTCCATAAGATTTCTAGTGTTTGCAGTTTGTTAGAAGGTTAATTATTTGTTTTAGATCTCTTTCACCATGCTCATTTCTGTCTTTTCAATAAGTCTTATTCCATGCTTTCTCTCCTTGTAGCATTTTTTAACATTTACTTCCATAGCTCATAATTTAGACTAGCTTGATGCAAAATTCAGTTTTTTTGATGTACTCATTTCCTTGCTTTCTTGATCTCATTGGTTGACTACCAGTTCTTTTGCAGTAGATCTCTTTTCATAATAGGTCAGCCTATCAGCCATCACATTCTCTCCCTGATCCATGCCCTACAGGTCGCCCAAAGTTCACCTCAAATCTGCCTTAGTTTTCTACGTTTTTCCATACGATTTCTTCCTCTCTCCCAATCATCTTTCCCTCTCCTAGTGATCCTTGGTGGACCCTAGGTGCCCTAACACATCATCCTAACCTTCATATACCTTTTCCACCTAGTCTCACACTTTCAAGACTTTCAAAACTGCTCTCGACATCCTCCCGTAGACCTCTTGCAGAGCACCTGTAGATCCCCTGTGTCCTCCTGTAGATTTTCCTGTAGGCATTTTTTTGAAGGCTGAGTGTGGGAAAAGCCTCCAGAAGGACACTCGAGACCTCCTAGGACCCATATACACCATCATAAATCTCCTAAAATCCCAAAATCTCCCTTCAACACCACCTATCTTCTTCCACCTTCACACACAAATGAAATACATGCATGTCAATTTCACATAAAAAATACATAAAAATCCAAAAAGATGTTTTTTGCTCATTTACTTCTAGAAATAGCTTGAGTAGATGTTGTTTACTTCCTTCAGTAGGTAATGGCACTCATTTCATGGTTTTCATAGTGCTTTCTGTAAAAGTAGGATTAGTTGGTTAAGTAGGGTTTGCTAGGTCCACTTTACATTTCAGTCCTTTCCCTTTCTGCAATTAGAGTAGCCTCTGTAGAGTAAGCTTTCCTTTCTTTCATCACATATAGAGCTTCTTCTGGAATCCATAGAAGTTAGCTTGAGCTCCTAATGATCTTGCGCCAGCTGACCAAGTGACAACCTGCAGTAAGAACTAGTACTTGTGCATACAACACCATCACTTCCAAGTTTGTTATGAACTACCAGGTTTATAAGAGTAAAGTAGGCAGCCCAGGAGTTGCAGCGTTATTGCTACAATACTGGTGCTCACCACTTTTTGCCACCGTTTCCGAGGAAGCGTCAGAGTATTTTGTGATTACTGCTTTCTTCTATTTTCTATTGCAACATTATGCTAAATAGTTTATTTCAGTAAATGTAGAATAGTCATTTCTTTCAGCTTCTGCATTTCCTTACTTTCCTTTTCAATTCTGCAAATTTCATTTCAGCAAGAGTAGGCTAGTCATTTCTTTCAATTTCTACATCTCCTTGCTTTCCTTTTCAATTCTGCAAATTTCATTTCAGCAAGAGTAGGCTAGTCATTTCTTTCAATTTCTACATCTCCTTGCTTTCCTTTTCAATTCTGCAAATTTCATTTCAACAAGTTCATTTTAGTTAGTTTCAATTTGTGTTGCTCAATCCATTTTAGTTTTGCAGGTACAATCAGAAAAAAAGCAAAAACCAACCAAAAATATTTTCTTTCATGCCTCGTAGGAATAGAGATAATTCAGGAAAATTCTTGCCCAACACCCCCACTACCTCACACAGCTAAAATTCTCTCTTCTTCGGTGGCAGTGATCAAGAAGAACCTTTAGGTGAACAACTAGAGATATTTGAAGAACCTATAGGAGAAGAAGAAGAAGAAAACATCCCTCCTGAGCCAATGGCTGAAAACAAAAATGCTAGGGGGAATGGAGAGAGAATAGAGGGTACCTTTCCCATTAGGGAGACCAATGGGGACACCAAAATGAAGAATATAAGCTCTTCAACCCTACGTCATTTCCATGGTTTGACTACAAAAGATCCTAACACCTTGTTTTTTGAGTTTTCTGTCATCTGTCGAACCTATGACTATGCAGAAGATGAGCAAAAGTTGAAGCTATTCCCTTCTACTCTCAAGGATGCAACATTACACTGGTTCATGGGGTTACCTGGCAATAGCATCACAACTTGCACTCAGATGCAGCAAGCCTTTAATAACAAGTATCGAGACTACTGTAGGTCAAAAGATACCAAAGAAGAAATCTTCCGAATGACCTTGGGAAGTGATGAATCCTTGGAAGATTATGAAGAGAGGTTCCAACTCAGCTACAAAAGGGCCAAGTGTACACTTGACCCGGAATCTATGAAGTTGGTCCTGCTTAGGGGAATTCTGGAAGACCTTCTAGACACCCTCCATCTACTGGCTAGGGGAGACATCTACCAACTATCTTATGAGGACATAAAGACTTTTTTAGAAACCACTCTAGAGCAGCCAGAAAGAAAATTAGGGGGAGCCAACCCATAGCTAGTACATCCTCTTCCAATTCATCCATTAAAGGTTAAATTGGAAACATGCTAGAAGACTTCAAAAGTGAGATGCTGCAAACTCTTGCCATGCAAATTGATACCTTGCATATCAAAATAATACTAGAGGAAGTAGAGAGGGCTTTGGCCATCTTTTGTCCTAGATGCACCAGGAGGCATCTTAGGAACGAATGTCGATTGAAATCTATATAGGTTTTTTCAGTCTGTAAAGAAGATCATTCTACAGATAAGTGCCCTTCTTTGCTCGGACTTAAAGTTGTATACCAAGGGGCCGAAGGAGCCACTGAACCACTCTATTTCATGAACCAAAGGAGACCGCATGGACCTAGACCATACCAGCAGGGGATGCAAGGGACATCTTAGGCATACTACAACCCCAACAAAGTCACTTCCATACCTTCTTTGGGCCCTCCTACTTATCCTTCCTGGTCCATGCCTCCTACTTGGTCCTTCCCATCTCAACATCATGCCCAACCAGCCGCTCATTCATTTCAATCCTATGTTCAGCCACAACCTCAGTGGAATGCATCTCATTAGGGGTGGAGGCCCCAGTACAACTCTCCTCCCACTCTTTTGCCTCCACCACCTGCTCAACCAAAACCATTACCTTCTACTCCACTAAGGCAACCCCAAATGCCTACCAAGTCGAACCCGAACCCGAACAACAGCCAGGCTCAACAAGTATATAGTGGGGAACCATCATGCCCAACTTATGATGTGGAGATTCAGGAGATTAACCTGCGATCTGGGAAGGTTCTCCTGGATAGCCAGCCTCCACCTAGGGAGGTTGAGGAAGATAAAGAGGAAAGTGAACCTAAAGCAATTTCACCCTTTCCTGAGAGACTATCCAGGAAAACACAACCTACCCCAGAAGAAACTGAACTTCTGGGAGAATTGAAACAGTTATGTGTGAAGATACCACTTCTCCAAGCCATAAAGGATGTGCCTATCTACAATATATTGATAAAAGAGAAGTGATCTAGGCATCAAGGAAGGCATAAGAGAGATGCCCCAACCATCAATGTCATAGGATAATTGTTCGACCTGATGTTGGGGTAGGTAATTTGTCCAAAATATGTGGACCCTGGAAGCCTAGTAGTTGATGTCCACATCAATGGCACCATGATCCCACATACCTTTATTGATTTTGAGCTACCATTAATGTGATGACAAAGGACACAATTCTCAAACTTAACCTCCAAGTCTCCTTGAGGAAGACCACGATAGTACTGCAGCTAGCAGACTGCTCCACCGTGACCCCTAAAGTGATTGTGGAAGATGTGATGGTCCCCATTGATTCTTGGGAGTACCCTGCTGATTTCTTAGTTCTCCTGTTGAAGGCAAAGCTCACTGGGTATCCTCTCATCCTACGAAGACCTTGTTTGGCTACTGCCGATGCCTACATCAACTGTCAAGCTGGGAACATGACCATCAAGAACAGGCATATGTCCAAGCAGTTAATCCTATACCCTCCTGCCCAACCCTTGCTAGAACATGATCTACCTCTTGGGTTGGAGGAGGAGGATGAGGATGAGGTCTATTCTATACCACTTTGCACATTAGAAACCGCCATGGAAGGAAAACTGCAAGATGAGGATGATATGATTGAAAATTTGATTCAGAATCCACCCGCTAGTGTCTTACCATTAGATGACATAGTGAGAGAAACCCAAAACAACCCCTCAACTAATCTCTGTGTGGCTAACCTGACCTCTCTTCGTGTTATGAATATAGAGTTTGGCCCAAAAAGAACCTTGAAAATCAATCCATCCCTATCCACTTCCCAGGAGACGGAGTTGTGCAACTTATTGAGAAAACATTTAGATGCCTTTGCCTACAGTTATAAGGAGATGAAGGGAGTTCACCCTTCAGTATGTACTCATCATATATACATTAAGGAAGATTGTAAACTAGTTAGGCAACCTCAAAGGAGGATGAATACAGCACTTAAAGACATTGTTAAGGAAGAATTGCAAAAATTGCTTGATGTAGGATTCATCCACCCCATCTCTGATAGTGAATGTGTCTCTCCTTTGGTGTTAGTGCCAAAGAAAAATGGCAAGTGGAGAATCTGTGTTGACTATCACGAGTTGAACAAAGCCACCAAAAAGGACCATTTTCCTTTAATGTTCATAGATCAAGTGTTAGATGCTCTGACAGGGAATTTTTTTTTGTCCTTCCTAGATGGGTTTAGCGGGTACAATCAGATTCAAATCAGCTCGAAAGACCAAGATAAGACCACTTTCACTTGTCCTTGGGGTACCTTTGCATACCGGGTCCTTCCTTTTGGTTTGTGCAATGCTCCAGCCACTTTCCAAAGAGCAGTATTGAGTATATTTTCTGAACTGGTTCATGATGCAGGGGAAATATATATGGATGATTTTACTCCTTATGGTTCTGACCTTTAGGAAGCTTTATCTAACCTAGGAAAAGTTCTAAACAAGTGTATTGAGATGAACCTATCCCTCAGTCTGGAAAAATGAGAATTTTTGATGACTGAAGGGACCATGTGAGGTCATGCAATATCTCAACAAGGACTGCGGGTGGACCCCAACAAGACTGCCATCATCCAAAGGGTCCCACCTCCTCAAAAGGTGAGAGACGTCAAAAGTTTCCTAGGCTTAGCTGGATATTACTGAAGATTCATTAAAGATTTCAGTAAGCTAGCCTCTCCTTTGTTTGGCCTTTTAGGCAAAGATGTTGAGTTCATATGGTCTGAAAACTGTCAAGAAGCCCTAGATACCTTGAAGAGCAAGTTAGTAACTGCCCCAATTCTCAGAGGCCCAAACTGAGCCCTACCCTTTCACATTCACACATATGCCTCAAACAAAGCAATAGGAGTAGCCTTAGGACAAATTGATGAAAAGATGCCTTATGCCATATACTTTACAAGCAAAAATTTGTCAAAAGCAGAGTTAAATTACACAGTGACTAAGAAGGAACTCCTAGTTGTTGTGTATTCCTTAAAAAAATTCATACATTATATCACAGCCTATCAAATGTTCGTGCACATTGATCATGTTGCAATTAGATATTTGATGAACAAACCAGATGTAAATGCTCACATTATTAGATAGTTTATTTTACTGCAACAGTTTGATCTAACCATTATTGATAAGCCTGGTAAGGAAAATGTTGTTCTGACTTTTTGTCTAGGGTAAATTTGCCTACAGGTGAAGAAGGAATGGTGGATGACCAAATGCTAGATGAAAATCTGTTTTCTATTTCAGTACTCTCTCCATGGTTTGCTGATATAGCAAACTACTTGGTTTCAACACAGTTTCCACCACACCTGTCCTCAAAAGAGAAGAGCAAGATAGTAAGGAAAAGTGCTCCTTTCACCTCGATTGGCGGTAATCTCTTCAAACTTGGCCCGAATCAGATCTTGAGAAGATGTGTCAGGGAGGAGGAAGTCTTTGACATTCTCCTAACCTGTCATGATGTTCCTTGTGGAGGTCATTTTGCAGCAAAGAGAACTGCCTTCAAAATATTGCAAGCAGGCTACTATTGGCCCACTCTTCATCAAGATGTGAGGAGGCACACCAGCCAATGTGATCGTTGTCAAAGGATTGGGAAAACTACTCCAAAGGATGAGATTCCCATGTAACCTCAAGTGACCTTTGAGCCATTTGAGAAGTGGGGCATGGAATTTGTGGGTCCTATCAACCCTCCTTCAAGACAGAAACAATACATCATTGTGTGCACTGATTACCTGATAAAGTGGGCAGAAACAAAAGAAATCAAAGCAGCAATAGAGGAAAAAGTAGATGAGTTTTTGAGAGAAAACATATTCTACAAGTTTGGGTATCCAAGAGAATTGGTCACATATCAATGTAGTCAGTTCACTTCCAATTTTATTGAAGATCTTCTCACACATCATAAAATCAAGCACAGGACTTCCACACCTTACCATCCACAAGCCAATGGGCAGGT
This sequence comes from Pinus tabuliformis, assembly GCA_031772625.1. NCBI lineage: Eukaryota > Viridiplantae > Streptophyta > Pinopsida > Pinales > Pinaceae > Pinus > Pinus tabuliformis. Next base: position 160,449,142 of record CM062814.1, on the reverse strand, counting down.
GGAAGTCACTAACAGAGCTTTGGAAGGAATTCTGACCAAGGTAGTGAGTAGTAGTAGAAAAGATTGGGCAGATAGATTAGTTGAGGCCACCTGTGCCTACAACACAACATGGAAGACCACTACAGGGTTCACACCCTATGAACTGGTCTATGGGAAGAAGGCTTTGCTGTCAATAGAATTTGAATTCAATACACTAAGGATGGCAGCTCAGCTGAACCTAGACCTTAGCCATGCACAGAAGGAAATGTTACTCCAGCTAAATGGATTGGATGAAGAAATATTGCAGGCCCTTCTCCACACATAGGTAGTTCACCTTCAAAGGAAGATATGGCATGAAAAAAATATCAAGGAGAAGCAATTCCAAGAAGGAGATTGGGCACTGCTCTATGATTCAAGGTATAGAGACTTCAAAGGCAAGTTGAGGACAAGATGGCTGGGGCCCTACAGTATGGAAAAATGCAATGACAATGGTTCAGTCTTGATTAGAACCATTGATGATGAAGCCATCCCCATGCTTGTCAATGGACATCGGTTGAAAATTTACAAGAAGCCCCTCTCCAAGCAAGAGTTCATTGAAGATTTGAATAAGACATTGGTGGTAGTGGAGCATGTCTTAGCCTCCAGTTCACCCACTCACTGAAGGAAAAGAAAAAAGAAGAAAAAATAAGGACTGAAAATCTCCATGAGGCGCTTGAAGTCCCATCATTCGGTTGAAAACCTCTGCTGAGACAGCCCAGTGATGTCAAAAAAAAAGAAAGAGAAAAAAAAAGGAAAAAAGAGAATAAGATCACTGGGTGAAAACCTCCTTTGGAGGTGCCCAAGGCTGGCAGTTAGGGTGAAAACCTCCTTGAGACGCCCTAGTTGTTTTCAAAAAAAAGAAAAAAGAAAAAGAAAACTGAATTTTAATGTGCATTGTAAGTTTGCAGGAGGACCACAGAGAGCAAGAGGAGATGCCATAGAGCCCTGACATTCACACCAACACCTATTTCATCTCCTCCACACTCTTCTCCATCATTTTTTACCTTTCTTCGACCCCACTGTGTTTTTTTTGGAAACTGTGTTTTCTACAGGAGGCTCTTTGTTTTCTACAGGAGGCTCTTGTAGGAATTACAGAGAGCCAGAAATGGTTCCAAAAAGTAGTTTGAAGGGCTAGGAAGCTTCATGAAGATCATATAATCCCTTCTCCAACTATCAGCCTGCCTTGCCGTCCATTCCACACCTGCATCACATCATCATCATCATTTTTTCTTCGTGTACCAAAAAAACACAGAAAAACAGTTTTTATTAAAAAGAGAAGAAAAAAAAAATAAGAAAGGAAGCAGCACCTCAAATCCGCCTGCAGCTTACCTATTACCTCTCCATCTCCATTAGCATATCTGGCATCATCCTCATAGCTCCCAGCACATAAATAAGTTGAAATTTCAAAGGGAGAAGCAGCTACAGGAGCTCCTGTAGGAATTCCTGTAGCAGCTGATCCCATTAAAATCAAGCTACAACAATAAAAGAAGTGCAACCATGAGGATTGAAGGAGACATCTGAAGCTTAGATCTAGGCAGAGGAAACTAGCACAAGGTACACAACCACACATCAGAAAGCAGATAGCATGCAGCAAAGGAAATACAAGCATGCAACAGTAAAAGGAGCCAAAATACCTCATAGCACATACATCTGACTCACAGGTAAGTGACTAACTTGCTCCTCTATTTTCATTTGCGTAATTGAAAGATATGCATGAGCAAATGAAATGCTTAAGGTTGAATGAGGAAAGGTGGAAAGTTAACTTGGCCACCTTCATCTAGTTGACTGCACTCATTCGAGGATGTCACCAATACGTGTGCATAGTCAACTCAGAGAAAGATACCAAGGATAGTTAGTAGAGGGTATGCAAACTCTGATGCAACAATGAGAGGTGATTGCAGGAAGGAACCATGATGACAAGGTAGGTGGTGACCAACGGTCCAAATATGGCCAACATATATTTTTTCCATCTCACCCCCATCACCGGAAATATCTAAAAGAAGTAATGAGTACTCCTCCTCAAAGCACTCTCACCACCTTTTCCCTCATTCTCTCCTCGTAAACTTAGCTGCAGCAAACTCATTGTCACCCCATAGCCTCGAAACCATAATTTTCCATCAATCTCACCCATCCTCCTGCTCTCGGCGTTGTCTACAGGAGCACTTACAGGTTCTAAGGAGCACCTACAGGCAGTTCTACAGGAGGGGTAGTGAGCTATTTTTAAGAAGAAAAGACGAGTTTTTTTCTCGATTTCTGGCTTGAGGAGGTAGGTTCCATGCATACCCACCTTGATTATCAATATGTGCAAGGAATGATATCATTTTAAGGAGGAATTGAGTCCATAGAAGAAGAGGAATTACATAAAAATTTCCTGCCTGTTTTAAAAAAAACACAGTTTTCCTTTGTTTTCCTGTTTTCTTCAAAATTCTTGTCTCTGTCTCTACATTTTCTGTTCAGAAGGGGTATAATCATAATGACAGGAGGATTCATGAGGAAGGAGCCCACTAATTCAATCAGGCTCCATGAACATCCCCAAGTAGTATCCATATTCACAACGACAAACTGGATGACCTTTGTTGAGAAATTCCAAGGGTTTGGTGAGGAAATTGCAGAGGAAGTTTCCCTCTCTCTAGTCCCTTACTCAAGAACACATGCCACTGTCACTTTTAGAGGACTTTCCATGGAGATAACCCCTGAATTTATCAGTAGGGTTACTACCCTTCCTCTTGGATTACCTTGGAGCAAAGATGAAAAACCAATTGGACAGGATGCCAAGAAAAACTTCTTCCAAAGAAATGAACATCTTGTAGAAGATAAAAATGGCATTAGAAGGGATAGCATACCATACCCTTGGGATGAGCTTAGTTATCAAATCATCAAATACATTTCCTGTGAAGGGAGGTACAACATAGTCTATGGCTACCATTTTAGAATCCTTCATGAGCTAAGATATGGCATGGACACTCGAACACCCCAGAAACTCAGCATCCCCTATTTCCTCCTACAGCCCCTCATAGACTCCAGCATTAAGTTTAAGGCAGGGAGTCTAGATCAGCTGGCTCACCATGGGTTAATCAAAATTTTAGTGGAAGGAGCTCTCCATACATTTACAATCCCTATAGCCTGGGAAATCTTCCGAAACATGACTGCCAAAGATGACATCAAGGCCCTGACCTATGATATAAGCCCTACTGGTAGTGAGGAGGAAGAGCAGCAAGGGGGAGAAGGAGAAGAAACTGGTGATTTAGAAGAGACGAAAATAGAGCAGGGAGAAACAAAACAAACATAGAAAGAGAAAAAGATAGGAGGAAAAGGGGTAGAGAAGACAGAAATGTCTCCTGACACCCTAGAAAGAGAGGCAGCAACTGCTCTCACTGCCCTCAACACCCCAGTTAAACCAAAGCAAAAGAGTAAGAGGCAGACCTCAACTTATTTCAAGGCTAGGAAGAGTACAAGGATCAAAATAGGGAAACACCAGGCTTCTTCTAAAGTGCCAATTGTTATTGAAGTTTCACCCTCTGCCCAAGGAAAAGAATCCCCTTCCAAGGCACCTATCACTTATGAAAGGGGGACTCCCAGATCTCCCACATGGAAAGAAAAAGTAGAACTACAGGACTCAAAAATAGTTCTATAGGAGGCACAGATTGTTCTACAGGAGACCCTGTCAAAACTACAAGAGGCTGAAAACTTGAAAAAAGGGTAGAAGGACAGCCACAGGGGAAGGAGGAAGAAACAAAGGCAGAAGAACCTGACACCCAACCTAGTCTTGGCTCTTACCACAATCTTCTTGAGGTGGGGAGAATCATTCCACAAAAATTTTCAATTCCACTATTCTTTGAGTTGGAGAAAGAAAGAATAAGGAGCCATAGGTGGATGCAAATAGCCAAATCCAAGGAAGTTGAATATATTGGCCACATGGAGACCAGACTTAGAGAAATGGGCAAAGAGTTAAGTGTTGTCAGACATAGAGAAGAAATTGCAAGAAACCAACTTCAAATTGAAAATAAATTACTAAGGAGGCAGCTAAAGGAGAAAGATACCCAGCTAGCATGCATGGCTAGCTTATCCATGGAGGCACCGTGTTATAGATATTTTTGGGCACTGCAACCCCAATCATACATGTCCATAAACCAAGGGCTCCTAAGTCCCTAAAAGTGTTGCTTCACACTCTAAAGGAACAAGGTCAGCTGACCACATCTTCTCCCAGAAGTTCTCCATAGAAAACTACTCAGAACTGGTCAAAGCTGGACCATACAGACTGCCCAGTGCAGAGGGTGTGATGCATCTCACCTGTTCAGTGTAAAGGGTGTGATGCATATTGGAAAGACCTTCTGTAGGGTGCGATGGGCGAGAGTAGACAAATGGAACAAACAGTTTGAAGGTGGATCGTCATGGAATCTTCCAGAAACTTCTCCTGTGACACTTGCCTCTCTGAATTCGCCCTGGGATGAGTAAGAGATCATCAATCTCCAAGTGGAATCAAGAACTATCAGAGAGAGGACACTAATCAAAATCCCAGAAGCTGACTCACCCCCCTGCAATCATCTATATATGGATCCCTCATCCCAGAGATCCAGAGGCTGGAATTTTGTATCTTGTAAGGAAGTGCTATTGGTTTCTTGGTGGAATATCATATTGTTGGGTGATCTAAGCTTTTCATGAGGTGAAGAAGGGCTTTCATGTGGGGAGGATGACGCTGGGTCAGATCAATGGGTTGTAATCCTCTCTTCTAATCTTTATATCAATAAAGCTATTCAAGTTTTCCTCCACATTCTTGTATGTCTGATAGTATATGCATTTGTGTGGTCAATATATATCTGGTCCTATATTGTTTATGATTATAAATCTTTGCACTTTGAAGGTATTATGCTTCTTTGAATTTACAGGTACTTTTTGAAGTAGAGTGGTCAAGGGGGAAGTGGCAAAGACCTGTTGGTGAGGAGAAGGGACAAGAGAAGAACCAAGCGAAAGATCAAGGTCGGTATTCTTTGATCCTCTCCTATCTACTTCTCAGAAAGGAAAACGAAAGTAACTTTAATCTGTTTGTTTCTAAGATAGCTACCCGTTTGAGTGGGACTAGTAGCTCTGCATAGACACTAGATTTCCCAAGAACAAAATGGTGACTCCACTGGGGAACGAATAGATTGTTTGCTTTTCTATATTTGTTTGCTTTATAAACTTATAAACAGAGCCTGAAGTTAAGCCAGCTAGCCTTCGAACTGCATTTGCTATGCAAGTGCAAAGTAGATCAATGTTGCTTCAGTCTATCTCTGGGTTTTGTTTATAAACTGAACAATTGATTTGAAAATATCATAATTTCCCTAGTGGTGGCTCTAGTAACCTCATTAGATCATCCCCTGTGATTTCTATTTACTGACTACCATTAGCTCTGCCTAAATCCCTGAACTAAGCTGCAAACTGTGACCCACAACCAAGTTGAAGTCTCGTCCCTGGACCATCAGACTTTCTCCTCTTGGGAATCTAGATGCATCGCACCTCCTGTGTGTAGTAGGTGAATTGCATCGCACTTTCCGTGTGTTGCAGGTGCGCTGATCAGAGAAGACCTCTTTTTCTCTCAGATTTTGGTTTCTGTGTTCACTCTCTTCAGATTTATTCAGGAGTTTTGCTGTCTATGATCAGTATACCAATGTGGGAACTCCCTTCCTTTTCATGATTCTGCCTCCATAGTACAAAGAATTTTGAATGTTTTTATGTATTGTGCGCCATTTACATTTCTCTTTTACAAGAAGTACCTTAATCAAATTGTCGTCTTTTGATTTGAAAGTGTCGCAAATGCCATTTTCAGTCAAAGAAAAGAATTCTATTGTTATTGATGGTTGATTATACAGTTCCTCTTGTATTTGATTTGAATTAGTAGTCTTTCAAGTGTCGAAAGTAGCTTTCAATTGAAAATAGCAAAGTGTCGTCATTATCTTCCTTTCATTTTTGAAGAGAAATCTGTTAGTACTGTCTCTTTGAAAAGATAATTCAAATTTGTACTTAGCATTCTTCTTTTCATTTACACATTAAGAAAGCTGAAAACAAATACATGCATGTGCATTTGCATTTAGACTGCTTGTTGGTTTGATTTAGGATAGTGCATCTAGTGTGTGCTCTCTGCTCTATGTTGAAAGAATATCATCTCTCTTTCTTTAGTAGCTAGGATTTTCATTGCAAAAAGAAGATTAAATGATTGTTTATCATCTTAGATTGCATTTTAGGAATTGTATATCTACATCACGCAGTGAACCTGAAAGGAAAATTTCTTAAGAATGATCAACTGTAAAATAAATTCAATGAACACAAAAACGCTTTGGAACCTAACGCACAACGTCTAGAAGTCTAGGCTAGAGACCTATTATGGCGTCGTAAAGCCTGGTAACTATCGCTCTGATTGTTGTTTGGGTGATTCCTCCTCTTTGAGACGACAAGTGCCAGTACAGACTTGTGCTCCCACGTACCGTCGAGTATATATTGGGAGACCACAATAGGCTATATCCTTTATCCATAGGAAGTCGTGTCTGCCGCCCTATTGATCACAGTGCACTGAACACAGCATTTGGGAGGATTGATTGCCATACCGTAAAAAGTATTCTACAATTTTGCGATTGGTTTGGTAATCCCTCTGTTTAGATTTCCAAAGTAGTCTCTTTCATTCCTTTTTAGACTCCTTAAAGGAAAAGGTCCATTTAAGCACTTGTCACTTCAGGCTCATTAAAAATCGAAGGCGACTAGAGTCATCTTTTATTTTTTCTCGACTCTTAAAAATTGAAAAAACAAGTTGTGTCAAAGCGTCTAAAATTCATTTAATTCAGAATCATTTTCCTCCTCTTTTTTTAGTTGATCGAGTAATCCGCATCGTGGAAGAAATTCAATCAAAACCCCGTCGTTCGTGGAGACTTACGAGTCAACCATATTTGTCTCTAGAAACAAAACTATTTCGGACAAAGAAAACTCGTTTAACCGGTTCAAAGTCCCCTAGTCTAGTTGGAACTAGTGTTCCGACACCCTCGAAGACTCCAGTTACTCGAAACATTTTTGGTATCCCTGCCTTTGTAGAAGAAGTTCCACAGCCACTAGAGGATAATAGAACTGATCCTAGTGTGAAGGTAAACACTTCTATTCCTGAATGGGCTCCATCTGCAGTTGATTCAGAAGGTGTTATTCCCCAAACATCTATCCCTGCAGAATCTATACCTTCTTCAGCACCGGAAATATTTTACGGACCTGACGGTCTACCTCTTCCACCTGGATTGATTGCTATAGAAGAGATTGTGGAGGATCCCCCATCTAGTACTCCATCACATTTTGGAGTTGGGATCACCCTATATCCTTCTTCATCAAAAATTAGTCTACCGTTATCGGAAATTCCTATAGAATCACTAGGAAATATTTTGGATAGACTAGATATGTCTGAACAACCGTCAACATCTAGGGCTGTGTCATCTGATGCAGCAGCGACAGAACCTCCTGTTGTCACTCCAACAATGTTCGGAAGTGTACCATCTGTTGCAACTAGCTCTCAAGCACTGGGTGGAATTCATCCAGGGGCTGTTTCGACAGTATGGTCTATTCCCATTTGTTCATCCAGGATAATATCTAGAATCTCTTATGTTGAGTCTCAGCAAATTGATCCTTCGAAATGTCAATTTGGGCAGTCGGATCCTCAAAGGTAGATCATTCCTTTAAGCACGGGATTACCACCGTATGGGGGGCAATATACCCTTTCATTGTCTCCTACGGGAGAACAAACATACGAGAGTTCACAAAAAAATTCAGGTTATGCTGGAATTACATCTAGTAGTTGGGTGCCAATACTGCCTCAAAAGCTAAGAATTACATACTCAATGCAACAAAGTCTGCCTATGTCAAATATCCCCACTACACCGGCTATTGTGACGGTGTCGTAAGTACAAGCGTTGCCTATTGTATGCCAACCTCAAGTCTCTCAGGTTGCAAGTCAATAGCCTCTTGTCTCTATGACGCCACCACAATCATTGATTAGTGGCTCCTTAACTAGAGTGACCCAAGCTCAAACGAGTACGATTACCCCTCATCTTGGTCAAATAGGCAGTATTGGACAACAACAAATGGTTTCACAACCATGGCTTGTGCAATATCAACAACTGCAATTCCAACAAGTTTACCATGGATCTGAGCACCAAATCTTTGCAAGTAATGGGCAGCCGTATATTCAAAATGGTCAACATCAACCATTTCGTAATGGTTATGCCCATCAACCTTACCAAAGTTATCAACATCAAATGCACTATGTTGGTATGCAAAGACCCACCACTCAGGCAATCCCATCTTATACTAGGTATGCTTCGCCGAGCCTGAATCAACAGTTTCCCTTCGTGGCAACTTTAGAGTTACCATATCTAAATCGGCTGACAAACGATCCAATCGCTTACGCCCCTTGGTGGCCAGAAATTCCTCACAAACTTCCGTCAGATATTCCTAAATTTAATGGAAATCCAGGTGAAGATCCATTGAATCATGTGATGATCTTTCATCTGTGGTGTTCATCTAACAATCTAAATGATGATTCAATTAGACTTCGCCAATAATCGTTAACTGGTCCAGTAGCAAAATGGTATATCGAATTTCCTAGAGCTTCGTTTGATAACTTCAGTACCCTAGCCACAACCATTTTAACCCATTTTCAGTTACCCATAAGGTACGAAATGGGAACAAAGCTTCTTATCAATTTCAAACAAACGACGACCACTCACATATCCTATCATATTCATGAGTGGCGACGTCATCATAGAATGGTAAAAACATATGTTCCTGATTAGTTCTTGGCCGAATGGTTTATTAAGTCATTGTTACCTTCTATTACAGAAGATGTGTGAAAGGGAGGAGTCGTCACTGAAGAGCAAGTCATTGCTCATGCACAATATTTAGATTTGATCTATACTCAGTCTAGCATGCTCTACGATAAAATCCCTGATGCTCCTAGACTGGAATTTTCCGTACCTCCCTCTCCTAAATCAAACAAAGACTCTCATGCTGGGGACGGCGTGATAGGAATGACCAGCACAAAAATCGTAAAGGCTAAATCAAAGAAGGCCCGTACGGTTTCAGGTCAAAATGCAAATGAAGAACTTCTCGCCTCGAAAGTAAATGCCATATCAACTGACAAAGGCAAAGAAACCAAGCAACTAGGAGGCAAGAAGAAAAAGAAATGGAAGAAGAAGAAACATGAGGAGTTGTCCCTGAAAAATCTTCTACAAACCCTTCTAGAGATAGGAAACCAAATCGTCCATGCCTTATATGTGATGAGGATCATTGGACAAGAGAGTGTCCATATAAATCTAAGCTTAGAAAATTCTTCAAGAATTCAAAAACCTCGGCGGTATTGACTGATCCGTTTCCAAATCCAAGAACAAATCTGGGCCCAAGTGCTAATGTTGTCGGTTTCGAAACAACAAAATGATGCTTTGATATCGACAAGGAATAAAGATCACGAGAATCCACAGCTGTTGGACAACAAGGCTAATGATCAACCTAGTAGTTCGACAAAACTTCGACTGAAGTTATGCCACCCACCATTCCTGAACTAATGATAAAACCGCCAAAGGGAGTAGTACACAAATTGACATTTAATCCTCGTCCCAGAGCAGCACAACATTATAATATAATGGAGGATCTGGCCCAATCACCATCCCCTATGTCGACACTTGAGGTACTGCAAAATTGCCCCTCCAAAAAGCAGGCTTTATTATCGGTGATAGGTGGGATTGACCCAACGGATTCCAGTCTTGTGTCCTTTAATCATAAAGGATATGACCCTCAGTTACCAGCTCAACTAGCTTTCCTTATTCAAGTGAAAGCCCTCAACAAAACTATTCATCGAACAATTATTGATGAGGGGACATCTACATGTATTATGTCGATGAGTTGCTGGAAAACTTTAGGATCTCCACCCTTGTCATGATCTTCGATGACATTAAAAGCATTTGATGGACAAACATACACCCCATATGGGATTTTAAGTAACTTGCAAGTCGAACTGGGGAGCAAAGCAGTAGAAATAGATGTTGAAGTAATCGACGAAAACCTCGATTACAACATCCTATTGGGAAGGCCTTGGATATATGCTATGGTTGCCGTTGTGTCGACCTACTTCAGGAAGATTGAATTTCCCTTCCAAGGAGGTATTACAATAGTTGACCAGCAAAAATTTCTCCTCAACAGTTCACAAGTTACGGGAAGCAATTCGATGATCCATGGAAGCCCTCATTCGCTTCAAAATATCAGAGTAGGCCTACTAAAAGACCCTATATTAATGGGGACTTTTTCCCTACTGATTCCAATCAATCTGGCAGAAGTGGCAATGGTGGGAACTTGCAATATCATATCTTCTATTCAAAATATGTCCGAAAATGATATTAACATGGATCATCTGCAGGTATTCCCTCCAAGCCCAATAGAAATATTGTAGAAATCAATTTTTTCGGCATGGGAGGCAAGCCCAAATCAATGCTCATTAAGCATTTGGATAGATAGGTCTAAGGAATATGGTACCCCTTCAGATCCTTGGTCGCAAGCACATTCTACAGACAAAGGAATTGTTCAGTTAATGATGATTGACGGGGCACCATGGGAATATTACCACCATTGTTCCCATCTTCCAGATTACAAGGAAGATACTCCTAGTGACTTTCATCATCCCTCAGTTTTTGATTTTCTATCAAATATTGTAAACACGGTGGATCCCGAATGAAACTTGTCCAATATTGAAGAGGCTATCACCATAAATATCTCGACCAAAACAAATGTTGTAGAGAATATTCATGTCGACAAATTTTGTTCTCCTTCAGAACTGGAAATATATCACGCTCTTTTTTGCGAGTTCAAAGATGTCTTTGCTTGGTCATATGATGAAATTCCAGGCATTGACTCAAGCATAGTTGAACACGAAATTAAGATGTATCCAGATGTAAAACCAGTACGATAATGGCTACGGTAGGTGCACCCCAAGAAAGCCGCTGCCATCAAGGCAGAAGTTGAAAAACTTATCCATGCTGGTTTTATTTACCCGCTTCCTCTAACCGATTAGGTATCAAATATTGTTCCTGTAATGAAAAAACAAGGAACGATTAGAGTGTGTGTCGATTATAGGGATGTAAATCAAGCTTGTCCAAAAGACAACTATCCTACACCCTTCATTGACCAGATAATTGATGAATGCACTGGATGTGAAATCTTTTCATTTATGGATGGATTTTCTGGGTATAATCAAATAAATATCCACCCACAGGACCAGTCAAAGACTGCATTTATTTGTCCGTGGGGCACATTTGCATATTTCGAGCTACCCTTTGGTTTAAATAACACAGGGGAAACATTTCAAAGGGCAATCAATTATGCCTTCCATGACATCAAAAACATCATTCAACCATATCTCGATGATCTTCCGGCTCATTCGCGAAAGCGGACTGATCATTCGCAGGATTTGAGAGCGATATTTCTACGTTGCCGACACTACAAGATACGACTTAATCCACAGAAATGTGTGTTCTATGTCAGTTCTAGTCGTTTACTTGGATTTGTGGTCTCAAAGGACGGGATTAGTCTCGACCCATGTAAGGTTTGGGCAATCATTAATTTGCCTCCACCTTCAAATTTGCTTCAGATTCAGAAACTCCAAGGGAAAGAAAACCTTCTGAGGAGGTTCATTCCAAATTACGTTGAACTTGCTAAAGGTTATACTCGTCTATTGAAAAAAGAAGTACCCTTCATCTGGGATCAGGTCGCGCAAGCTTCCTTTGATGCTTTAAAGGAATCCCTAATAAAAGCATCATTAATGTATTCTCTTGATTATCAAAAAGACTTTAACCTATATCTGGCTGCAGCGGATACGACCATCGCAATGGAATTGAACATCCTATATATTATTTGAGTATAAAATTAAATGATACAGAAAGCAAGTACTCCTACATTGAAAAGCTAGTTCTCGCAACTGTTCAAGCGATGCAGAGATTTCGACACTATGTCCTCTTTCGAAAAACTACCATTTTGTCAGATTGCAACCCCATGACCTATATATTGTCGTGACAGTTGCTGGGGGGCAAATATTCAAAATGGATAGAAATTCTACAAGAGTTTGATCTGGAATTTATAAAATCCAAATCAAAGAAATCCCTAGGTTTTACGGAGTTACCATGCGATCTCTCATCGTCGTCCAATGATGCAACCTCAGAAGAAGCGATTGTGGACGAATCTTTGTTTATGATATCTTCAAGCAATCTATGGTATGGAGACATAATAATATATATCCAAACCTAAAAATATAGGTCTAATACCTCACACGTGGAACAAATACGAATTCGATACCAAGCAAAAGACTACATGGTCGTCGGTGACATGCTTTACCGTCGTGGTGTCGATACAGTTCTGCGGAGGTGCCTCACCCACGAGGAGGTTGAAAAAGTCCTGAATGATTGTCATTCATGTGTGTGTGGGGGGCATCAATCTAGTTATGCTACGACACATAAAATTTTATGAGCAGGATACTTCTGGCCAACAATGTTCAAAGATTGCATAACAGTAGTCAGAAGTTGCCATACCTGTCAAATCTTCAATCACAAAACTAGAATACCACCCACACCTCTGCAAATAGTAGTTTCTCTTGGGCCATTCGCCAAATGGGGCATAGATTTCATCACATGTAACCCCACCTCGGCCAAGGGGCATGGGTATATCATAGTCGCAGTAGACTATTTTACTAAATGGGCTGAGGCGATGCCTACATTAAACAACAGCAGTGAAACGACTGCCCTTTTCTTTTTCAATCATGTAGTCTCTAGATTTGGCATTCCACAAGCCATAGTCACAGATCATGGATCACATTTTCGCAATCACATGATGATTGAGTTGGCTGCCAAATTAGGGCTGTCCCACGACAGCTCTACTTCTTATTATCCGCAGGCTAACGGACAAGTTGAGGCAATCAACAAGGTCCTAAAGCGGATGCTGCAAAGGATGATTGGAGTCTATAAAAGGAGTTGGCACCTGATCCTATACTCAGCCTTGTGGGAATACCAGACATCAGTGAGGAATGCAACCGGGTTTACACCCTTTCAACTGGTGTATGGCCTAGAAGCAATCTTACCAGTTCAGTGTGAAATCTTGTCCCTCAAACTCACGGTCGACCTTCTCCCCGGAATTTCAGAAGAGGAGGCTCGTTTCTTGGAACTAATCCGATTGGATGAAACTCGTCGTGACGCTACTATGGCTAACAAAACCCATAAGAAACGAGTCAAGGTGAAGTTTGACAAGAATGTCAAACCCCGTGTCTTCTCAGAAGGTGACTTGGTCTTACTTTACGACCAGGAGTCCGATAAATTGGGAGTAGGAAAATTCAAGTATTTATGGATGGGCCCCTATATTGTTAAGCATGTATTAGCAAAAGGAGCCTACGAGTTAGTGGATTATGATGGGATTCCACTGGCACAACCCTATAATGGGTTGTACCTTAAGCGTTACTATGCTTGACTCAAGAAAGTAACCCCTGTGCTTTTGTTACATTTTTGTTTTTGCTAAGGGTAATTGTTTTGGTTAAGTGATCCAATTTTACATTTGTTGTAGATGTTGGACCTATTGAAATCATTTGTTGGATATGCCGACGGAGCGAGTCGTAGTTCACGGAACCTATCTTCTGCGGCCTAGGCCATCTTCGATCCAAGCGGTGAGTTAGTGAGTTTCAGAGGGGTATGTATTGGTCGGTCAACGGACAATATTGCTGAGTAAAGCGTGTTGATAGAGCCCCTCTCTGATGCCATCACACGTGGCATACACCGACTCGTCATCAAGCTAGACTAACAACTCGTCATCCTACAGCTCACCAGTATCTACTCCGTACGGAATCTAGCTATCTGTCGCATGTTCCTAAGGGTCAAGATTTTGGAAAGGCAGTTTGATTCTATTCAATATAAGCATATTTCCAAAAACTTAAACACATTAATAGACTCATTGGAAAATTATGTGTTAGATAGAAATTTACAACATTTATAAAAGAAGCATTTCATCAATATTCGCATCAAGATCACGTAACTTAACCAAAATAAAGTTCCGAAAATAAAAAATAAATAAATATATATATATATATATATATCTATATATATATATATATATATATCTATATATATATATATATATATATATATACTATTTATGGTTTATACATAATGTTCTGTGACCAAGACAAAATCAGTTAAACGATCCAAAACTCAAAATGCTAGGGGCACCCTAGTCTAATGATGCTGGTGATAACAAGTCACCGCCTGTGCAATCATGCGTAAAAGCCTAGTCCATCGACTCAGCACCCCAGTAGTATGTCGTTACAACCTCAGAGGCAGCTCGTTGGTCCTCACGTCTGGAATACCAAGAGTGAGACCCTCGACCTGATCCTGCAATGTTGAAAGAGTCTCGGCCACATCAAGGTCGCGAAGGATAGCCCTCCCCACAGCCTCTCCTGTTGGAACGATAGTTGGTGCTCTCAGACGTACTATTGGCTGAGCTGGTCCAATATCTACATGAACACATGAGTTTTGATTAGTATTGATAGAAGAAAGCACGAGAAAATTATAAAAAAAAATGATAAACAGAGATATGGTCAGAGAATTTACCGATAACACCCCACTACTCACCAGCCGGCAGCACCAAATTCGGGTCACCCCTGAAATCCATACCAGCATATGGACACTCGGAAAAAACCATCTCCTGATGGTTTAACCACTCGAAGAAGGTATCAGAGAAGGAAACCTGGGACTAACCAGCATGTCGGGCCATGAGGTCGACCCATCTCTGCATCTGTGGCTCAGTCGGTGGAGGTAAACTAAGTGAAATGTACTGCAGCTACATCAGTGGGATCTTTTCCAAGGCGAAAGTGGTCAAAATAGAACCATAGCCGAAATTATTAGATTTTCCACTTTTGACCTTGGTAATTTGTTCTTTCATCACATGGAGTACTGCGTCACACCAGTTTAACACCTTTGGTTCAAGGCATTCCAAGGCGTACTGCATATAGGACCTATTAGCCACATGAAGAGTTGCACTACCAGCCAGTCTAACAAAAGTGAATGGAATGGTCCTCAAGGACCAGTAAGTGACATCTCGGATGTTGATCTTGCCGTCCCTACTCAGCTGAGATCCCTCTCTGCAATATCGGCGAGTATAATCTCTCACGGATTCACCCCCACGGGTGGAACCTGATAATGAAAGAGGGGCACCACACCTCGATAAACCGGTCAAAAAATAGATGCCCACGAAAATCAAGGGGATGGATTTTCCTCTAATCTGAAACACTTGGTTGGTAGGATCCCATGCATCGAGAAAATATTGCAACAAGTTGATTTGTTGCCTCATGCTAGAGATGCGAAAAAACTTGAGCAGGCCACAGTTCCATAGTGCAGTTACCGTACCCGGATCGTGTAAAGCAACCATGTCCTCTTCTTCATGCTTGCATTCTTGCCATGTAACAACCATTTTTCTTCGATGAATCTCTGCAAAACAAGCAAGAGAAGAGTCAGAGTCTTGATTTGGAAAAAAATAGGCAAAATTTCCATGAGAAAATAGTGCAAAAGTTTCCCTTCTCATTCCCATCGCACCCCAGCAGTGTACTGGGTGAGATGCATACTGATTGGCCAATGGCCAGGCCAGTATGCATCGCACCTTTCGATATAGGAAGGGTGCGATGGAGCTAGGGTGAATTTTTCAAAACCCAGGGGCTCAGAAAATAGGGAAACATGCTCAGAATTCAAAAAAGAAGTAATGCAACTGAAGAGCTTAGGTTTAGCTCCTACCTGGTCCAGACGGCACCAAGAATCGTCCACAGAATCTCCCGGAATCAGCTAGTGAAAATCAGTGGGGAAAGGCACCTCCAAAGCTCCAACAAACCAAAGTTCAAATGAAATGGTAAAATGAGGGGTAAAAGCCACTTTTAAATTACTTTTCACGTAATTCGAGTAAAGTATTAGTGTTTTAACTCATTTTTTAAGCATGTGTTGTTCATTTCTAATCGATTTGATGAAGCAATTGAATAGGTAGTACCACTGTCGAAGGAAAAAAGTGGTTAGTGGTGAAATCAAATAATCAATGACCATTATCAAGAGCAGTTTTTATGTGAAGTTAAAGCTCGTTAAAAATTAAACCTAAGCAATGAGAAAATGTCCCCCCCAGAGTTTAAGCTCATTAAAAAATGAACCAATTTCCGGTAAATAACCATTGCGAATGCATTATCATCAGCTTTTGAACCCTGGTCGTATTCTCATCATCACCTCCACTCTGTTTTAGCTGATCATTCACCTCCATTTGATTGTTTACCCCTTTTTGAGGAACATCTGCAAAGAGTGATCCTGTTAGCCATCCTTGTGACACTGCCGTGATTGGAAAATTCCAAACCTTACCTGGAATCAGCTGCTACCTGAAATTATCTCTTGTTCCTCAAAAAAGAGTCTCCTTTAAGCTCTTTTTGTTTGAATCATAAAATATGAAAATATTGCTGAGCAGTTGGCCTCTCTAGCTCGTTAAAGATACCAGGAGTGCTATCCCTCCTCTAGATTTTAATATTTTTGGACCTGAGGGATTATTACACAAAACGATCGAGCGCTTGTTTTGTTCGGCTCGTTAAAATTATTGAAAATTCATCCCTTTTGTATTATTTTATACTTTTTCGGACTTAAGGTATTATATGATGAAAAAGGATTATTGGAGTTTCCTTTACGTCCCTTTCAGACTCTCTAAAATTGAAAAGGACCGAGTTATCTTTGTCGTTAAACTCGTTAAAACCAATAGCGAAAAACTTGTCCATATAGACAAGAACGAGTTTCACTGTCGCTAGGCTCGTTAAAACATAGCGACGGGTTTGCCCGAAGGGCAAATTATAGAACAAACATATGTTATCCTCCTCAAGCTTGATAAAAATAAAGAGGTAATGGTCAGCAATGACTAGGGAAAAATTGGGAAGAAAACTTGAAGAAATTTTATTGGTGGCAAGTCGCTCTTGAACATGACACTTTCACTCAACGTCCGAGTCAGGTTGTGTTATTCTATTCATCGGTCATATCACCATTGGTCCATCACACCATCCATATTTGGGGTTAACGCTACCAATCCATGTCAGTGTTTCCGGTATGTTCAAGAGAAGTTGCTCAGATAATTCACCTGTGTCTCATCCGCCGCAATACATTCACGCTCCATTCTTTCATGACCGCCACCCTGAACCCTGTATCATCAGATCATTTTCACCTCCAAAATCATTTACTCCATTCTGTGTCGTAGATATGGGATTCATTAAGGCCCTCATACAATGAGTTGCTTCTTGTCGACATCAGCTCATTATCCAAGAAGTCGACTTAGGAACAACCATTTCAGTACTTTGAAGCTTGCATGCCTCAATGGCAAGTTTCTCACATCTGGCAACAAGTTTACATCAATGGCCTTCGACCGAAGGATTTTGCGTGGTGTTCGATGCCAAGTCCCTTTTTCACACCATGCGAATTGTACTGTAGTACCTTGGGGGTCATCATTATTATCAGTGATTCCTCTCCCGTCTATTAACAACTTACATCATTAGCTGGTAATCAGGCGATATCTTTCCATGTTCGACTCCAGAACATCTTTCACATGGATCGACTTGTACTCCGAGTGAATATTGGACGATTTTGAAGACCCTGGATCTAGTTTCATCCATCCGGGCTGCGATATATTCAGGTAAATAAATACATCAAATGTACATCATTGCTGCACAGATGATCATCCGAATCAAAGGATGATGGCTCTATCAGAATCATCAGTCTGCCACACAGACGGTTCTCTGTCTTATGTACATGAAAATGAATTTATAAAGCTGAGCATGGGAAAGCCCGCCTCAGCTATATCACGAAAAATATTATGAAGATAATGTATTGTATTGTATCTTATTACAGGTCGCCTTCCAGCTTGAAAAAACTTTGGATCGTCATGATAAAGCATTTCACCCGACATCAAAAGATTAACAACCTCATGCTTTAGGGGGAAATTGTTATAGACATTTTTGGGCACTGCAACCCCAATCATACATGTCCATAAACCAAGGGCTCCTAAGTCCCTAAAAGTGTTGCTTCACACCCTAAAGGAACAAGGTCGGCTGATCACATCATCTCCCTGAAGTTCTCCAGAGAAAACTGCTCAGAACTGGTCAAAGCTGGACCATACAGACTGCCTAGTGCAGAGGGTGTGATGCATCTCACCTACTCAGTGTAAATGGTGCAATGCATACTGGAAAGCCCTTCTGTAGGGTGCGATGGGCAAGAGTAGGCAAATGATAGAGATAGTTTACAAGGTGGATCGTCATGGAATCTTCCAGAAACTTCTCCTGTGACACTTGCCTCTCTAAATTCGCCCAGGGATGAGTAAGAGATCATCAATCTCCAAGTGGAATCAAGAACTATCAGAGAGAGGACATTAATCAAAATCCCAGAAGCTGACTCACGCCCTTGCAATCATCTATATACGGATCCCTCATCCCAGAGATCCAGAGGTTGGAATTTTGTATCTTGTAGGAAGTGTTGTTGGTTTCTTGGTGGAATATCATAGTGTTGGGTGATCTAAGCTTTTCATGAGTTGAAGAAGGGATTTCATGCTGGGAGGATGACGCTGGGTCAGATCAATGGGTTGTAATCCTATCTTCTAATCTTTATATCAATAAAGCTATTCAAGTTTTCCTCCACATTCTTGTATGTCTGATAGTATATGCATTTGTGTGGTCAATATATATCTAGTCCTCTATTGTTTATGATTGTAGATCTCTGCACTTTGAAGGTATTATGCTGCTTTAAATTTACAGGTACTCTTTCAAGTGGAGTGGTCAAGGGGGAAGTGGCAAAGACCTTTCGGTGACGAGAAGGGACAAGCGAAGAACCGAGCGAAAGATCGAGGTTGGTATTCTTTGATCCTCTCCTATCTACTTCTCATAAAGGAAAACGAAAGCAACTTTAATCTGTTTGTTTCTAAGATAGCTACCCATCCTAGTGGGACTAGCAGCTCTGCATAGACACTAGATTTCCCGATAACACACTGCAATGTAGAACACCAGAAAAATCCTATGGATTATACCTCAAGGACCAATGGCTACAAATTTCAGATCAAGACTTTGGCACAAAGACGCACAATGCATTTTCAAGATTACAGACAGTTTATGGACCTGTGTGATCATAGCACAACAAAAGATAAGGCAAAGATGGTAGAATTTTACCTTCATAATACGGCCCTCACAGACATGAATGTGTGGGAGCCCAATGCTAGGCTAGGGGACCTACAACTAATGGCCATGGCTTACTTGATGAACCATGAAGAGTTAAGGGCAACAAAAGTAAAAAGGTTGATGATAATGGAGCACAATGAGCCATTAATGATCAAAGTTGAGCCATCAGAAGCCATGGCTCTCATTAGCACACACCAGCTCCTTGCCAATAATCCTCAAATTTCCCCTAGATATATAAGTGATCAAGCACGGGCCATTTCACATTTTGAGGACATGGAAAGGTTACTTGGGGATGACTGTGTGCATGCATGTATGAGGAGATAGAACACCTTACCACACAGTCTGAAGATTAGGGAATATCATTCCCCAATGAGGATGAAGGAGGCACTAAGTAGAGTGACAATGTATAAGCACTCATTGTAGAGGTTGCAGGTCAATTGGATTGGCCTCAAACTGAGTCCACCACTGTTGTTAGGCATGCTAGAAGGGAGAACTGAAGAAGAATAGCAGAGACAGTGGGAAGAGATAGACAAAAAAGCAGGCCTCTATGACAAGGAAGAGGAAACATTGAGTTACCTCAGAGGGCTCAAGCTCTTGGGTTAGGGCCCAATCCAAGCGGCCAAGCTCCTCTTTGTTTGTATTTATATTCTTTGTTTCAGTTTATGGATTAGTTGTTGTTAGATGAATTTCTTTCTTGGTTAAGAATAGGTTGTTTTTGGTGATTTAGAAGGTTGTTCCATTTGTGTTTTCTATATTAGGTTAAGTAGTGATAGAAAGAATATTCAAAAGGCTAGCAATAATGCCTTGGCCTCTTTTCCTCCCTTTGGGACCATAAATTGAGGCAAAGACCCTCTTGCTGCCCCAAAAACACCGATTTTTATTCTCCATAGGACTTCTAGTGTTTGTAGTTTGTTAGAAGGTTAATGCGTTGCTTTAGATCTCTTCCACCATGCTCATTTTTGCCTTTGGAATAAGTCTTCTTCATTTCTTTCTCTCCTTGTAGCATTTTTCAACATTTACTCCATAGCTCATAATTTAGACTAGCTTGATGCAAAATTCAATTTTTTTGATGTACTCATTTCCTTGCTTGCTTGATCTGATTGGTTGATTGTCAATTCTTCTACAGCAGATATCTTCTCATAGAAAATCAACCTATCAGCCATCACATTCTCTCCTTGATCCATGCCCTACAAGTCGCCCAAAGTTCACCCCAAATCTGCCTTAGTTTTCTGCATTTTTCCATAATATTTCTTCCTCTCTCCCAATCATCTTTCTCTCTCCTAGTGATCCTTGGTGGACCCTAGGCACCCTAACACATCATCCAGACCTTCAGCTACCTTTTCCACCCACTCTCACACCTTCAAAACCTTCAAAACTGCTCTCGGCATCCTCGTGTAGACCTCTTGTAGACCTCCTGTAGATCCCTTGTGTCCTTCTGTAGATTTTCCTGTAGCCTTTCTTTTGAAAGCCGAGTGTGGGAAAAGCCTCTAGAAGGCCACCCAAGACCTCCTAGGACCCATCTACACCATCCTACATCTCCTCAAATCCCAAAGTCGCCCTTCAACACCACCTATTCGCTTCCACCTTCACACACAATGAAATACATGCATGTCAATTTCACATAAAAAATACATAAAAATCCAAAAAGATGTTTTTTGCTCATTTACTTCTAGGAATAGCTTGAGTAAATGTTGTTTTCTTCCTTCGATAGATAATGGCACTCATTTCATGGTTTTCATAGTGCTTTCTGCAAAAGTAGGATTAGATGGTTAAGTAGGGTTTGCTAGGTCTACTTTACATTTCAGTCCTTTCCCTTTCTGCAATTAGAGTAGCCTCTATAGAGTAAGCTTTCCTTTCTTTCATCACATATAGAGCTTCTTCTAGAATCCATAGAAGTTGGCTTGAGCTCCTAGTAATCTTGCGCCAGCTGACCAAGTGACAACCTGCAGTAAGAACTAGTACTTGTGCATATAGCACCATCGCTTCCAAGTTTGTTACGAAATACTAGGTTGATAAGAGTAAAGTAGGCAGACCAGAAGTTGCAGCATTATTACTGCAATACTGGTGCTGACAGGGGAAGGAGGAAGAAATAGAGGCATAAGAACCTGACCCCCAGCCTAGTCTTGGCTCTTACTACAATCTTCTAGAGGGGGGGAGAATCATTCCTCAAAATTTGCACCCTAGGTGCCCTAACACATCATCTTAACCTTTATCTACCTTTTCCGCTCACTCTCACACCTTCAAAACCTTCAAAATTGGAAACACTAGAAATCCTATGGAGAAGGAAAATCTGTGTTTTTGGTGCATCAAGAGGGTCTTTGCCTCAGTTCATGGTCCTAAAGGGAGGAAAAGAGACCAAGGCACTATTGCTAGCCTTTTTAATCTTCTTTCTATCACTGCTTAACCTGATATAGAAAACACAAATGGAAACAACCATCTAAATCACCAAAAGCAACCTATTCTTAACCAAGAAAGAAATTCATCTAACAACAACTAATCCATAAACTGAAACAAAGCATATAAATACAAACAAAGAGGAGCTTGGCTTCTTGGATTGGGCCCTAACCCAAGAGCTTCAGCCCTTTGAGGTAGCTCAGTGCTAGCTCAAAAAGGATCTCATATTTTTTATCAAAACAGTAATAGGATTACATGAAATTGTCCACAAAAGTAAGCTCGAAGTTGAGCAGAGTTACATAAGCAATACCTCACAGCACATACATCCGACTCAAAGGTAAGTGACTAACTCGCTCCTCTGTTTGCATTTGTGTAATTGAATATATGCAAGAGGAAATGAAATGGTTGAGGTTGAATGAGGAAAGTTGGCCAGTTAACTTGTCAACCTTCATCTAGTTGACTGCACTCCTCTGAAGATGTCACCCACACGTGCGCATAGTCAACTCAGAGAAAGACACCAAGGACAGTTAGTGGAGGGTATGCAAACTCCGATGCAATAATGAGAGGTGATTGCGGGAAGGAACCATGATGACAAGGTAGGTGGGGATCAATAGTCCAAATATGGCCAATCTACATTTTTTCCAGCTCACCCCCATCACCGGAAATATCTAAAAGGAGTAATAAGTACTCCTCCTGGAAGCACTCTCACCACCTTTTCCCTTATTCTCTCCTTGTAAACTTAGCTGCAGGAAACTCCTTGTCACCCCACAGCCTCAAAACCATCATTTTCCATCAATCTCACTCATCCTCTTGCTCTCGACATTATCTACAGGAGAACTTACAGGTTCTACAGAAGCACCTACAGGCAGTTCTACAAGAAGGGCAGTGAGTTGTTTTTAAGAAGAAAATATGGGTTTTTTTCTCGATTTCTGGCTTGAGGAGGTAGGTTCCATGCATACCCACCTTGATTATCAATATGTGCAAGGAATGATATCATTTTAAGGAGGAATTGAGTCCATAGAAGAAGAGGAATTACATAAAAATT
Organism: Pinus tabuliformis; assembly: GCA_031772625.1. Classification (NCBI taxonomy): domain Eukaryota; kingdom Viridiplantae; phylum Streptophyta; class Pinopsida; order Pinales; family Pinaceae; genus Pinus; species Pinus tabuliformis. Next base: position 160,426,430 of record CM062814.1, on the reverse strand, counting down.
TTCTACCTGTTTAAAAAAAAAACATAGTTTTCCTTTGTTTTCCTGTTTTCTTAAAAATTCTTGTCTCCATCTCTACATTTGGTGTTCAGAAGGGGTATAAGCACAATGAAAGGAGGATTCATGAGGAAGGAGCCCACTAATTCAACCAAGATCCATGAACATCCCCAAGTACTAGCCATATTCACAAGGGCAAATTGGATGACCTTTTTTGAGAAATTCCGAGGGTTTGATGAGGAAATTTCCTAGGAATTTTCCCTCTCTCTAGTCCCTCACTCAAGAACACATGCCACTGTCACTTTTAGAGGATTTTCCATGGATATAACCTCTGAATTTATTAGTAGGGTTACTACCCTTCCTCTTGGATTACCTTGGAGCAAAGATGAAAAACCAATTGGACAGGATGCCAAGAAAAACTTCTTCCAAAACAATGAACATCTTGTAGAAGATAAAAATGGCATTAGAAGGGCTAGCATACCATACCATTGGGATGAGGTTAGTTATCAAATGATCAAATACATTTCTTGTGAAGGGAGGTATAGCATAGTCTATGGCTACCATTTTAGAATCCTTCATGAGCTGAGATATGGCATGGATACTACAACACCCTAGAAACTCAGCATCCCCTATTTCCTCCTGCAGCCCCTCATAGATTCCAACATTAAGTTTAAGGCAGGGAGTCCAGATCAGCTAGATCACCATGGGTCAATCAAAATTTTAGTGGAAGAATCCCTCCATACATTTACAATCCCTATAGCCTGGGAAATCTTCTGAAACATGACTGCCGAAGATGACATCAAGGCCCTGACCTATGATATAAGCCCCACTGGTAGTGAGGAGGAAGAGTAACAAGGTGGAGAAGGAGAAGAAACTGGTGCTTTAGAAGAAACCAAAATAGAGTAGGGAGAAACAGAACAAACAGAGACAGAGAAAAAGATAGAAGGAGGAAAAGGGGCAAAGAAGACAGAAGTGTCTCCTGAAACCCTAGAAAGAGAGGCAATAACTGCTCTCACTACCCTCAGCACCCCAATTAAACCAGAGCAAAAGAGGAAGAGGCAAAGCTCAATGTATTTCAGGGCTAGGAAGAGCACAAGGATCAAAATAGGGAAACCCCAACGTTCTTCTAAAGTGCCAATTGTTATTGAAGATTCAGCATCTGCCCAAGGAAAAGAATCCCCTTCCAAGGCACCTATCACTTATGAAAGGGGGACTCCTTGATCTCCCACATGGAAAGAAAAAGTAGAACTACAGGACTCAAAAATAGTTTTAGAGGAGGCACATACTGTTCTACAAGAGACCCCGTCAAAACTAAAGGAGACCGTAAAACTTGAAAAAAGGGTAGAAGGACAGCCACAGGGAAAGGAGGAAGCAACAGAGGCACAAGAACCTGACCCCAAGCCTAGTCTTGTCTCTTACTACAATCTTCTTGAGGGGGGGAGAATAATTCCACAAAAATTTGCAATTCCACTATTCTTTGAGTTGGAGAAAGAAAGAATAAGGAGCCATAGGTGGATGCAAATAGCCAAATCCAAGGGAGTTGAAGATATTGGCCACATGGAGACCAGACTTAGAGAAATGGGCAAAGAGTTCAGTGTTGTCAGACATAGAGAAGCAATTGCAAGAAACCAACTTCAAACTGAAAATGAATTGCTAAGGAGGAAACTAAAGGAGAAAGAGACCCAACTAGCATGCATGGCAAGCTTATCCATGGAGGCACTGCAATGTAGAACACCAGCAAAATCCTATGGATTATACCTTAAGGACCAATGGCTACAATTTCAGATCAAGACTTTGGCACAAAGAGGCACAATGCCTTTTCAAGATTACAGACAGTTTATGGACCTGTGTGATCAAAGCTTAGCAGAAGATAAGGAAAAGATGGAAAAATTTTACCTACATAATATGGCCCTCATAGACATGAATGTGTTGGACCCCAATGCTAGGCTAGGGTACCTACAACTAATGGCCATGGCTTCCTGGATCAACGATGAAGAGTTAAGGGCAACAAAAGTAAAAAGTTTATGATAAGGGAGCAGAATGAGCCGTTAATGATCATAGTTGAGCCATCAGATCCGATGGCTCTCATCAGCACACACTAGCTACTTGCCAATAATCCTAAAATTTCCCCTAGATATATAAGTGATCAAGCATGAGCCATTGCACATTTTGAGGACATGGAAAGGTTACTTGGGGATGACTGTGTGCATGCATGTATGAGGATATGGAACACCTTACCACAGAGTCTGAAGATTAGGGAATATCATTCCCCAGTGAGGATGAAGGAGGCACTAAGGAGAGTGCCATTGTACAAGCACTCAATGTAGAGGCTGCAGGTCAATTAGATTGGCCTCAAACTGAGTCCACCACTACTGTTAGGTATGCTAGAAGGGAGAACCAAAGAAGAAGAGCAGAGGTAGTGGGAATAGAGATAGAAAAGTAGGCTTCTATGACAAGGAAGAGGAAACAACATCAGAAGCTTGGAATGCTAGAGAGGCCACCACGGCCATCAAAGATGAGGAGATGGACTAAGTTGCTCAGAGGATGAGAAACATGTTTAGTAGGGGGGTGATGATGAGCCCCATAAATGGGTGATTATATGGGCTCATTTTTCCTCCTAACATAGTTAAATCAACCATTCTCTTAGCTTCTTGCATGTTTTTTTATTATATTTATGCTTATGGAGTGAGTTGAGTTAGTTATGATGCCATGTGGTATAATATGTGTTTAATGCATATTTTTGTTGAATTTTGAAGACAAAGTCAATTATTCAATGGAAAATTGGCAGAAATAATTCGAAGTGGACAAAGGAGAGGATTTATAGGAGGGAATCCCCCTCATTTATTACTCCCCACTTCAAATTTCCCTTCATGCAGCTTGGAGTACAAACATCCAAATCAATGCACTAGGAGGCAGCCGAGCAAGTGGAGGATAACTTATGTTTATCTCGAGTTTCGGGAGCCAAGGCTCCCTGATTTTAAGGAAGTTGTTGGGAGCTTCAATTGTATAAGTAGAGAGGCCTAAGGCCTCACTAGGGTCAAATTGTTGTTGAATTTTTGCTGCAGTATTGCTTATGTAACTCTGCTAAACTTCGAGCTTACGTTTGTGGACAGTTTCATGTAATCCTATTACTGTCTTGATAATAATGGTGAGATCCTTTTTGAGCTAGCATTGAGTTACCTCACAGGGTTGAAGCTCTTGGGTTAGGGCCCAATCCAAGTAACCAAGCTCCTCTTTGTTTGTATTTATATGCTTTGTTTCAGTTTATGGATTAGTTGTTGTTAGATGAATTTCTTTCTTGGTTAAGAATAGGTTGCTTTTGGTGATTTAAAAGGTTGTTTCCATTTGTGTTTTCTATATCAGGTTAAGCAGTGATAAAAAGAAGATTCAAAAGGCTAGCAATAATTCCTTGGCCTCTTTTCCTCCCTTTGGGACCATGAATTGAGGCAAAGACCCTCTTGCTGCCCCAAAAACACATATTTTCCTTCTCCGTAGGATTTCTAGTGTTTGCAGTTCGTTAGAAGGGTAATGCTTTGATTTAGATCCCTTCCACCATTCTCATTTCTATCTTTGCAATAAGTCTTCTTCCATGCTTTCTCTCCTTGTAGCATTTTTTAGCATTTACTTCCATAGCTCATAATTTAGACTAGCTTGACGTAAAATTCAGTTTTTTTGATGTACTCATTTCCTTGCTTGCTTGATCTCATTGGTTGACTGTCAGTTCTTTTGCAGCAGATATCTTCTCACAGCAGGTCAGCCTATCAGCCATCACATTCTCTCCCTGATCCATGCCCTACAGGTCACCCAAAGTTCACCTCAAATCTGCCTTAGTTTTCTGCATTTTTCCATAGGATTTCTTCCTCTCTCCCAATCATCTTTCCCTCTCCTAGTGATCCTTGGTGGACCCTAGGCACCCTAACACATCATCCCAACCTTCATCTACCTTTTCCACCCACTCTCACACCTTCAAAACCTTCAAAACTGCTCTCGGCATCCTCCTGTAGACCTCCTGTAGACCTCCTGTAGATCCCCTGTGTCCTCTTGTAGATTTTCTTGTAGGGTTTGTTTTGAAGGCCAAGTGTGGGAAAATCCTCTAGAAGGCCACCCGAGACCTCCTGGGACCAATCTACACCATCCTACATCTCCTCAAATCCGAAAGTCACCCTTTAGCACCACCTATTCGCTTCCACCTTCACACACAATGAAATACATGCATGTCAATTTCACATAAAAAATACATAAAAAGCCAAAAAGATGTTTTTTTCTCATTTCCTTCTAGAAATAGCTTGAGTAGATGTTGTTTACTCCCTTGAGTAGGTAATGGCACTTATTTCATGGTTTTCATAGTGCTTTATGCAAAAGTAGGATTAGTTGGTTAAGTAGGGTTTGTTAGGTCTACTTTACATTTCAGTCCTTTCCCTTTCTACAATTAGAGTAGCCTCTGTAGAGTAAGCTTTCCTTTCTTTCATCACATATAGAACTTCTTCTGGAATCCATAGAAGTTGGCTTGATCTCCTAGTAATCTTGCGCCAGTTGACCAAGTGACAGCCTACAATGAGAACTAGTACTTGTGCATATAGCACCGTCGCTTCCAAGTTTGTTACGAACTACCGGGTTGATAAGAGTAAAGTAGGCTGCCCAAGAGTTGCAGCATTATTGTTGCAATACGGGTGCTCACCATTGAATCGCTATCACGCTTCCCATATAGCCGCCTCCAATAGCCTCTGATAGCCTTCACCGATTGCGATATGCCGATCAGATCTGGACTGTTGATCGGCCAGATCCAATGGCTCTCGTGCAAAGTTATTTTAAGCATCTGATAGGCCTTATTTCACTATTTTATTCATGTTTTTGCCTCTCAATAGTGTAATCCAACTTTTTAAAAGGTTCTTTCCTTGTGATAGTTTTTAACTGTATGAAGACTTAGAGCGTTTTAGCGTCCATTTGGATCACACCTTCCAACTGAAAAAGATTTTGGACCACCAAAATTTGGTTTTGAGGCATCAATCAAGTGAGGATACAACTTCATCACTTGTCCAATCTCTATCCATATTTCACTTCTTGGTTTCAAACCCTTGAGTCCGATTCTTAGGTACTCAACATCCCCTCTACACGTAGTTATCACCTTCCTGTCCATAATTGTGTCTTCCTACAACTCATTGAGATATTCAGGCAACAGATCATCAATAGAAGGAAACTGACTTTGCTCTTCGGGATCTTCAATCAATGAAGGTTCATATAGTCTCAAGTTCTCTGCACTAATGACTGAATAGATATGCATATAAGTTGGCAAATCAAGGTGAAAAGCATTCTCACCAATTTTCTCAAGTATATTGAAAGGCCCATACCTTATTGGCTTCAGCTTCTTTCCTTCACCTTGCATTCTGTCTTTGCTGATGTACAGCTAGACTTGATCACCAACTTGGAAGCTATGCTCAATTCGATGCTTGTCATGCCTTGCCTTGTACCTGGCCCGGCTCTGTTCCAGCTGTTCCTGTACTGCCTAGTGAATTTCTTGGATCTGTTCAATGAACTTGGTTGCTTTGTCCACATCACTGTGTCCATCAACTGCTATGTCTTTACTAAAGACAAAATCCAAGGGATACCTTGGTATAAAACCAAAATAAGTCTCAAAAGGAGATCTCTGTGTAGAAGGGTGCTTGGCACAGTTGTAAGCATGTTGCACATAACACAAATGTTCATCCCAAAGCTTGGGATGCTTACTGCAATAGCCCCTGAGCAACTGGATCACTGCCCTGTTGACCACCTTTGTTTGGCCATCTGTTTGTGGATGAAATGTTGTGCTCTTCTTCAATCTAGTGTCCATCAACATCCATAGACTTGACCAAAACTTCCCAAAAAATCGGTAATCTCGATTAGATACAATAGAAGTGGGTAACCCAAAATGAACCCATACATGCTGAAAGAACAACTTTGTTGTTTGTTTAGCTATAATTTACTTGTTACAAGGTATTAAAATACACATTTTGCTGAATCTGTCCACAATAACATATAAATAATCATGACCTTTTCTAGATTTTGGAAATCCCCCAACAAAGTCCATGGAAACACTTTCCCGAGGATGAGAAGGAAGTGGAAGTGGAGTGTACAAGCCTAGTTTTCTATTGCTGGGCTTGCTTTTAGCACACATGGTACACCCTTTAATATATCTAGAAACTGTTTCATGCATTCTTGGCCAATAACAGAACCTTTGCAGCTGTGCAACTGTTTTATTTACACCAAAATGACCCGATATTAGAGAAGTATGTGCTTCTCGGATTATGTTAACTCTTTCAGTTTGAGGAATGCATAACTTTCCCAAATGGTATAAGAGTTGGTCCTTAACATGATAATCCAATTCTTCTACTTGTTTGCCCTGACTTAAAGTTGCATATACATCTTTAAAATCTACATCTTGAGCATATTGTTCAATGTAGCTTTCATGCAACACTGAGTTATGCTTAAGTGTAGTAGATGCATTTATGATTGGTCTTGATAACACATCTACCACTTTATTGTGTATGCCCTTCTTACATCTGATGACAAGATGAAACTGTTGTAGAAAACCCTTCCACGTATAGTGACTTGATTGCTGCAATCTAGTTTGTAAGTGCAAATATTAAAGTGGTTGATGATCTGTATGTATAATTGTTTCTTTTCCCAATAGGTAATGTTTCCAATTTTTCACACTCTGCACTAACGCATACAATTCTTTATCATATGTGGGATAATTAACTACTACATAATTAAATGTCTCAGAATGATAACATATGGGTTTACCGTGTTGCATCAACACTGCTCCCATGGCATAGTCATTGGCATCTGTTTCGATCTCAAATGGTCTTTGAAGATCTGGCAATGCTAGTACTGGTGTTGTACTAATTTTTTCTTTCAAGGTGTCGAAGGCTTTTTTCTATTTTCCTCCCCACTGAAACACCTTGTTCAATCCTGTCAAAGCATGTAAAGGAGCTGCAATCAAGGAAAATTTAGCAATAAACTTTCTCCAATATTGTGTTTCCCCTAGGAAGCTCCTAACTTTTGTAGCAGATTTGGGTTTAGGCCAGTTCACAATGACTTCAACCTTAGAGGGATCTATCTTCAATTCACCACCTCCTACAATATGACCCAAATAATTTAAATATGTTTTTCCAAATTCACATTTTGATAACTTAACATAGAGATTTTCTCTTTTCAAAACATATAAAGTCTGCCTTACATGCTTCAAATGTTCTTCCCATGTTTTACTGAAAACAAGAATGTCATCTAAATATACAATTACAAAATAATCAATAAAAGGTCGGAGTACATCATTCATAACTCTCATGAAAGTGGCAAGAGCATTAGTTAAGCCAAAAGGCATAACCAACCATTCATAAAGCCCTTGCTTTGTTTTAAAAGAAGTCTTCCATGCATCTTGTTTTGCAACTTTGACTTGATGGTAGCCACTATGCAAGTCTAACTTGGAAAAGTAAAAAACCTCTTTTAACTGATCTAATAGATCATCAATGCGAGGAAGAGGATAATGATTCTTGATCGTTATTTTATTCAGTGCTCTGTAATCAATGCACATCCTCCACGAACCATCTTTCTTTCTCACCAACACAATTGGAGATCCGCATGGTGATGTGCTTGGTCTTATGAACCCTTTCTCGAGCATCTCCTGTACCTGCTTCTTGATCTCTGCATTGTTTAAAGTGGATAGCCTTTTATACCTGTGGCTGTGACTGTTGTTTCATCACTTGAGTCTGACCCCAAATCTCTCTGAATAGTAGTTGCAGTCTTCTTCTTCTTGCCATCGAACTTCTTCGGTTTCAGCTCCAGATGCAAAGACCAGCAATGTGCATCATCATGTCCATCCTTCTTGCAGTGAGTGCATGAAGGTTTGTCTTTCTATACAGCGTTTGCCTTCCTCTCTTTCCATTTCTGCTTCTTCTTTTCCTTGTTCTTGCTTGCAGTGGGTTTTGATGATCCCCCAATCTTTGGGTTCACATTCTTGCCTCTAGCCTTTAGATGTGTAGCCTGAACTGATACCTCATCTATGCTAGTAGGGTTAAACATGAGAATGGTGTGCCTCAAATAGCTATGCAGACCACCAATATACTTCAACAAAGTTTGAGGTGAGTCTAGAGAAATGCCTAGAATTAAATCTATTTTTCTAAATTCCTGGGTATAGATTTGTACACTTTGCCCCTTTAATTGGTGAAGAGTTTGCCAACTCATCATTGCTTGTTGCATATAAGTTAGTGGATAGAATTGTTTTTAATGGCAGAAAAAATTCACTCCAGGTAGAAAGAGTTTTACCATGCTTCTTCAAATCAGCTTGTGTCCTACCTTCTCACCACACTAGGGCAGTTCCTCCAAGGCGAAGGTTGGCCAGTTGAATCTTTCTCCTTTCTCAATTGATGTTCTACACCCTGCAATATACATCAATCTGTGTAATCCAGTTATCTAGCTTTTCTGCATTTAATTCTCCATCATATATTGTCAAATCAAATTTTACATCTAACTTAATCAAAGATGTTTTCTTCTTTTTATTTTCAGGGCTAGAAGGAGGTGTTGATAGAGGAGGCTCTTCCCTTTTCCCTTTGCCTTCTGAATGGCCATCTAGAAGAGGTTCCTCTATCCCTTTGTCTTGTTTGGAGGTTGAAGTACTTTCACCTCGACCTTTCTTAAATTCTCGATACATATCTTCTACCATGGCTCTCATGGTCATGAAACTGTCCATGAACTGAGAGTCTGATTCTAAGCGAATTTCTTCTGCCATTTTCCTCCTAGGATAGACTCTTCCAATTTCTGGGTTAGCCTCAACCAGTTCTCCTTCTCCTAGTTTGAGCTTTGACCTAGTTAGCATTCAACAATCCAGCACAAACTTGTCTAACCTTAGCAAACCTAGAGCTCTGATACCACTTGATTTGATAATGAGATCTTAGACAATTATTAAGGTATTACAGATTCATGTGCATGGATTTTCCTATATTACTTAGTTCAATGGATCGATAAGATTACGAATAACATAGACAATGAAGCAGTTAACGAAACATAGACAACACACATAACACAACAAGTTTAATCTGGAGTTTACCCAAAACTCTTGGGCTACATATCCCGGTCTAGCCTTTAGCGGTGACCTCTCTATTATGTCTTCAAGAGAAGAGTTTTTCAAAGTTTGAACTCAAATTGAGTCTCAACACAACAGATACAACAGTAGGAGTTTTGCTTGAATCCCTCAAGCCTCTCTGAGTACACAGACTCTTTCTATCACTCTCTGTCTTTGTCTTCTCTCTGTCTCGGCACTGCCTATTCCTATCTTCTATCTTCTATGGCTTTAAAGCCAATTGTCTTTGTCTATTCATTTCTCCTTCTTACACTCTCTAGCTCCCAGCCTCTGTCCGCTCAAAACCCCTTTGAGCATTAGCAATCATTGCTAAATGCCTTCAGGGATGGTGGCCACCTGTTCTGTAATAGAATGGTCCATTGATGCCTTTGAAATCCCAAAAAAGGTCATTCTCTGTTTACACAGAGAAATACACGTAAAACTATGAAAATTCGCCAATCTGCCATTTATCGAATTTGAAATATTATAAATTCCACCTTATAGCTCCTATCACGTCTGCCTTTATATTGCTTATCGTGTCTCCACCGTTGATCTGAGAGATCTTGATCCAACGACTGAGGTTCATTTTGGGCAGCTCATGCATACAGGAGTTAACCGCTCGAAAAGGGTGGTTTTCTCTCTCCGGGGCCTAGCCACGTGGCAGGCAGTGTATGGGCTTGGGCAGAGCCCAGCCAAAACCACTTTCTGCCTACGGCCCGCCCGAAATCGCGCTCATTTCATGGTTTCCCTTTGTATTTAAAAATACATTAAAACATTAAAATCCCACAAAATGGCTCATATCGGACTTGAAATAATATACAACTACATTAATAAATCCTTTCGGGTCCGGTTTCATCGCATCAATGCATTTCATTTGTATTTCATTCATTTTAGTGAAAATTAAAAATACACAAGAAAATGTTGTTTTCTGGATCTCAAAATATATCAAATATCATTCATAATTTTATCGGGTACGGCTATCGCAGTCTTTTTTGTTATCGGCCCCGCTCCTTTGCATAGCTCAGATGTGATATTACGATACCGCAATCACATATCACCAATCCTTCGGGCCGCAGTTAAGTCCATATATATGTATATCAGTGATGCGATTGCGCGATTGAATCTGGACCGTTGATCTGCACGCATAGATCAACGACTCTCATTTGATCGTGCTGATCGCTATCGCACTTCCCATATAGTCGCCTCCGATAGCCTCTGATAGCCTTCACCGATTGCGATATGCCAATCAGATCTGGACCGTTGATTGACCAGATTCGACGGCTCTCGCGCAAAGTTGTTTTAAGCCTCCGATAAGCCTTATTTCATTGTTTTCTTCATGTTTTTTCCTCCCGGTAGTGTAATCTGCCTTTTTAAAAGGTTATTTCCTTGCGATAGTTTTTAACCATATGAAGACTTAGAGGGTTTTAGGATCCATTTGGATCACTGGTAGAGTCCACAACTGAGTGCGTGGATCCCTGCAGCTAAGTGCGTACGGTAGTTGAAGTCTTTACTGAACCGATTCTGATTAATAAAGGCTGATTTTTGGTTGGAATTGCTTGCATTTGTGATTTATCTATTTATCTATTTGTCTCGCTCTAAATACTATTTTCTTGAATTAATGTCAAAGGTCTCCTTCCATCAAATCTATTCTTGGCCTTCATTAAACTGTTGAAGGAGAATCTAGTTCACAAGTTGAGGTTGTTAGTGTCAGTGTCTTAACACTACCATCAGTGATCAAAATTTACTCTTTTTCATTTCATACTAGGAATCCCATTATGATGAGGTTGAATTCCATTAGGTCATGGATCTACTGATGGTAGGGTTCATTTCAGTTTTTCCCTCATGATATGTACTTGCTGACCTCCTTTCATACCTTTCAGTCAATGATTTATGCTCATTTTCAGTTCATTTCATCAACTACATAAGGTTTCAGTCTCATTAGGTATTATGGTTTTCACCATGGTCAAAATTCAGTAATTATTGCTAATAATGGTTAGCAGACACATGAAGATGATAATAATGATCAGAAAAGTCCTAATTTGTTAATTTGTAAGGTTAATAAACTTCTCACCTCAAAACTAGTTTTGAGGTGAAAAACATAGCATTTGTATTTCATATTTAAATTTGATGTAATTTTATTGTTCTCATATCTAATAAATGGTTCCACATTTCTCCTGGTCACCCAGTGATATTTCCAAGTGCTGCCATTGCAAAAAGTCAAAGAATTTGAGCATCAGTCCACCTATCAAAAGCAAGAAGACCAAGCATAAAAAACAGAGTATTGGAAAAAGCAAATAGACATTATGAAAGTGGGTTTTCAAAAACAAAATTCAAAAGTTGAAAAGCTATATAAATCCCATCCTCTATTGATCATTTCATTATGCTAATGTTGAAGTCAAAGTGCTAAAGGGAGAGCTAAGGAGCAATTTTTAAGTGTCATTGAGCAAAAGAGTGAAGTCTCTGTGTTTTTGGAGAATGTCTAGCTAGCGCTGCGCATCTGAGGTCGGCGCTGTGCATCTGGGAGGAGTTGCACACCTGGAAGGATTTTCCGGTGTAAAATTGCACAGGCATTGTGCATCTAGGAGGTGTTGCGCACCTGTGTGAGGCACTGCGCATCTATCCAGCCAAGCCCAAAACTCTCCCAAGTTTCCAATTCACCTTGAAATCTTCAGTTCCTCTCTCTAACAAGTAAGTACATTAATCCTATCTTATGATCTAGGGTTTTGACTGCTAAGCTTAGTATTTAGCAGTTTTAGAATTATAACCCTAACCTTTAGGGTGAAACCCTATTTTTCATCATCTCTCCATTGTTTTACTTACCCTGTCCTTGCCATTATTCCCTAGACCAAACCCCATTCTCATTTACCTATTTCCTAAATCCCATTCCCCTCATACATTTTCCCCATTCCCACACTCCCACTTACATTCTCCCCAAACTGTACAAATCCCATTCACACTCCCTAAACCCTACTCATCCATAAAAATCTCTTCACACTCATCTTTATTTCATCCAGCCTTCCCATCATTAACCAGAAGTGTTCACAACCACAAAAAGCAATGGAAGGAGACAATGAGTATGAGTTTGAATAAGACACCCTTAGTGACAGTTCCAGGGAGAGAAACATACATCAAAGGAAGCCTCATAAAGGAGGAAGGATTATCAGAGAGGAGCCCACTAGTTTGAGGGAGTTGCAAGCCTGTGCACTTGCCATTTCTTGCTTTAAACACCAGTCATGCTTTGATTTTTGTGAAATGATAAAAAGAGTCAGTTGGCAAGGTTGTTTGTGACACATTTGCACAATAATGAGGTAACCCTTGCCAAAATTACATTCACCATATCACTAGCTGTCATCTCAAAGGCTACAGGTATTCCAGATGTGGGTGAAAAATAGAGCAAAGGTCAAGATATTGATAGGGAGTACTATGAGCCTTACATCAAGGCTAGATACAAAGACAAAATGAAGAGAGTATTCCCCTTCAAGTTTTTAGAAGACAGGTTTGCTCCATTGATGAAAATCATTATCAAGTACTTCACTTGTGAAGGTAGGTTCTCCCAGTTGTATGCCTACCACATTAGATTTCTGATGCATTTCACTATAGTAAGAATGATGAATATCCCTTACTTCATGTTCAAAAACATTGAGAAGATGGCACATATTGTAAAGAGGAAGCCATACCCCCAGCAGTTGAATAACATTTTCCATTATTCTTTGATTAAAATCATTGTTCTACATCAGCTGAACCTTCTTAACATGCCATGGGAGACTTTCATTTCTCATGAGATGTTCAAAGGCCCACAAATCTTTTCATCAATACATCATGAAGGAGGTGGACCTTGAGGACATGAAAAGGTCAAAGAGACTGAAACTATTGGAGTGCAAGTGTTTGTGACATATAAGAGGGGCACTAGGAAACTTTTTGCAGTTGCTAGGCGAGTATTATCTCCACAATGTGTGGTAGGGGTCTCACCTTCATCATCAAGCCACAGGTAAATGCTATCTCCACAAGGTGTGGAAGGGGCTTTGTCTTCTTCTCCAGCAAAACAGGTATAGGTTGAGCAAAAAAGAAAGGGAAAAAGTAAGGGCAAGAAAAAGATGCAAGAGAAGGATCTTGGTGATGAGCAAGAAAGAGATTTTAACCTTGTTGATCATGAGGACCCACAACAACATTTCACTCATCACGGAGTGGACATTATTGATTTGGAAACTCAGGATCCAAAGACTGTCAAAGACATGATCATAAAGGAACAAGGGGCTGAAATACAATCCTTGTCAGATAAATTAGAGAGAGCTAAGTTCATAATCAGGTATTTAGAGCAAGAAAACAAACAATTGAGCAACAAGAAAGTCTTCATGGAGTTGCAAATGATCAAAGAAAACAGGAAAAAGGCCAAGGAGGCAAATGTCAAGTTGACTTCAATTGAACAAGAGATTGAGAATGATAGGGAAACTTGGCTTGAAAGGGTTAACATACACCTTGACGGGCTGATTGAGAAGGCCAATAGGGACAAGAATATGCTTCGCCACATGGCCTACCACTACATGCCCCACAACAAAATCTGCAACATAAGGATGAGGAAGCTTAAGGCTAGGTTGAGGAAGGCCTTAAAGAGAAAAAAGGAGCAAGATAAGTTGAAAATCTTGGCTGAAGCCTCACTATCCCATCATATCAGCTAATGGTGGTACCTTGTGCCAAATCTAGGCAAGTTTTGATGAGTTTTTGTCTTTTTCAAATTTTGAAATTTTGAAAACAGGGAATTGGCTGGTGGCACTGCGCTTTTCACTAGAGCACTTGTTGGAGGAAAGGCTTATATATTTAGATTCAACATGATGAGAGAATTCATCCCTGAAAATTTCAGCAATTTTGGAGCAAAACTAGCTCACCAAAAGGTCAAAAAATATCAAAAAAGGACCTCTCTACCTCTTTGTGGACACACAAAACTAGCCTTGGGAGATTTCAGTTTTGAGGGGGAAAATGACCTTTAAATGAAAAAATTCAAGATTTTCCAGAAAAAATACAAGAAGAATTTTCAAATGAGCTATCTTGGGCTCACTTTGGCCAAGGGGAAGGCCTCCAAAAGTGGGTGGAAAACGACGCTGTTCATCTGGCCAGTGGCGCTACGCATTGGGCCAGTTTGCCAGAAAATCAAATTTTCGCCTACTTTCACTGCAAGTTGAATTTATCTCTCTTCATGGATGATTTTATGATTGTAGTTAATGCCTTGGTATGTAAATGTAATAGTGAAATGATCCTAGAGTATAGATTCATCAGTTTGAGGTGGTTTGGAGGTCAATGAATCAGTTTCCATGCTTATAGAGGCAAGCCGTTCCACTGCCTATATTCTTGTTCCCTGTTTGGAAATGGTTGTAACAACTCCTTATCTCTTGGTTTCGACCCCTGATGGCTAGCATAGGTGTTTTTATGTCTATATTATGTATTTTTTCTATCATTAGCAAAGGTTGGACTCTCTTGGATGCTCTGAGCTACATTGTACACCTTTATCAGCAGTTTGGCAAGGAAATAAACCAGGATTTGCAGCTATTTTTATGGGATACTTGTGGTATGGTGTTTTTGCATAGTTTCTTCTTTTGTTATCATTTTTTCTCATGTTTTATGTGTGCCACAATCTAATTCATTTCTTCTAGCTGAATGATATCAAGATAGATAGGTAGAATTCATTGTTTACAGTGCTCTGCCTTGGGAAACCATTTAGTTTTTTGATGTTTTCTACTGTTTGAGAAGGATACATGATCTTTTCATGCCCTCCTCAGCTCCTCACCAGTCTTAGACCTCTCATCTCACTCAATTTCAAGTGCCAAAGCACCTACCTACCTCGCCCCATAGAACACCCTGCATCCTGACTTGATTTCCTGGACCCAAAGTTGCCTGCTCCATTTGATCCAACAACAAAACCAAAAAAATCAATCAAAAAACCCTAGAGCTACTATACCTAGCCTAAAATCCATATTTGATCCAGTCATCTTGACTGAGATTCACAAGGAGAGAGCCCTCTCCCGACCTGGTAGGGCTAGCTACCAGGTTAAGCTTGGTTTGTGGTTATCCTAAGATTGCCTCCCTTCAGCCTGAGGTTAATATAGGCTCTAACAAAGGGAAGGAATTCTAATGTAAAATCTGAAATGCTAAATAAAGAGATAAGAAGTCAACCTCATTAACAACCAAGGAAAGTAAATCTTCAAAGGAAATCATTTACTCCTAACTATAGAAGTATTAATTGATTTTCTCTTCTGACCAATAATGTTGCATGTTTTATATGTCATAATTATGGTCACATTGCAGTGAACTGCAGAAATAGAATGTTTGTGATTGTATTAGAATGATGCAATGGATCTGTGTGTGATTCAATATTTATTTTAGAGTGTAAGTGGTTCAATTTTTATGATTCAGTGGTTCACTTTCAAGTTTTAGTGGTTTAATATTTGTATGCAGGTATGCTTTATGAAAAGTGTGTACACACGCAGTTTGATATTGTAAAGTAGCATATATATTTTGATATGTGGTTTATCAGGGTTTGCTGTAATAGAATATGGTTTCTTTGATGTGGAGTATGTTGATTGGTCTTCTGGTTACAGTGATATGACTATTCTGGTTGTTTAAGTTTTTGTTTCAGTTAATTGGTTGAGTTTTGGTTGATTTGATTGATTTAGTGATTGGGTTTTAGTTGATCATTGATTCAGTTGGGTCAGAGATTGGTTGTTTCAAATGATGATTGGGTGATTTGTTGCAGTAATCGGTTTCAACTTTGATAATTGGTTTTGGGATTAAATGGTGGTAGTGGGTCCAGTTTGAAAATTTTATGAAATGTGACCTACAAGTTGTGATGCTTTGTAGCAGGTGGATCCAAAATGAAAATTTATGAAATGTGGTCCATGAAGGTGTTGAGGGCTGGAGTATTCAATGAGGAATTTGAAGCTCCCTTCCAGTGATAGTTGGTAAGTCAGATCAGGGGGTTGGAGCTCCCTTCCAGTGGATGCTGGTAAACAAGATGATGGGATTGGAGCTCCCTTCCAGTGCGAGTTGGAGAACGAGCGATGGTTGTATCCCTCTTCAAGTGGGTGCCTACCTATTGGTATGAGTATCCGCTAGTACAATATTGTAAGACGTTTTTCTTTATACTAAAAAGAAGATAGAGATGAAAACAATGGTGGTTTTTTCCCACATTGGGTTTCCACCTTAAATCCTAGTGTTCATGAGTGTTGATTATGTGTGATGGTTTATTTTTTTCTTACTACACATGGTTACTGTTTACATAATGTTGAACGAAGTATTGATGTATTGGCTTAAGATAAACTGAAGATGAATTAACTGAAAAGTCGCGTACAAAAATCAGGTTATGAAATTTAAAAGTTTAATGGTTTGAAAATATTGATTCACCCCCCCCCCCCCCCCCCCAGTATTTTTCCCAACAATTGGTATCATAGCAGGTCCTTTGGCAGAAGCTTGATCGCTTGAAGGAGATCCATCAAGATGAGTAGTCATGAAGGAGTATTTTCTATCAGACATCCTATATTTAATGGAAGTAACTTTATCTTTTGGAAAGTTAGGATGAGAGCATACTTACAGGCACTATGAGATGATGTATGGGAAATCATTGAAAGTGGATATCAATATCCAACCTCTATTCTTTCAGATATTGCATGAAAGAAACAATATGAAACCAATGCAAAAGTTGTAAATGCCATCTTGGGAAGTCTAGCCAAGTCCAAGTTTGTGAAGGTAATGTAGCTGAACACAACAAAGGGAATGTGGGATAATATTATCCAAAGTTATGAGGGCGACACCAAGGTAAAAAGTGCTAAACTTCAAACATTCAGAATATAGTATGAGACATTGAAAATGCATGATGATGAAAGCATTGCAACATTTTTTCTTAGAGTAGATGAAATTGTTAATTCCATGATAAATCTTGGTGAAGAAATCAAAGATGTTACTGTTGTTGAAAATATTTTGAGTTATCTGACTCCAAAGTATCTGCTATTGAAGAAATGCAGGATCTAAAAAGTATCACACTTGATCAGCTCCATGGAATATTGACAACATTTGTGATGAGGAAAGGTGGTAGTTAAGAAATGAGAGAAGAAACCTTCAAAACTACTGCAAAAGGAAAAGAAAATGAAGAATCATGTGATGTATCAGAAGTACAAGAGGCAAACTTCATAAAGAAACTCTAGGTGGGTACTGGAAGATTTAGAGGTAAGCTTCCTTTCAAATGTTTTGCTTGTGTTAGAGTTGGTCATTACGCTGCTAAGTGTCCCTATAGAGAAAATTAGGAGAAAGGAAAAGAAGCTGCAAAAATAAATAGGAAGAGGTTTGAAAACGAGAGAAGTTTTTATACACATGAAGACAATGATGGTCTTTCAAATGGTGAAGAAGGTGAGTCGGATCAAGATTGTCACTTACTTATGGCATTTGAAAATAAAAGTAGTAACGAGTTTGATGGCTTGGAAGAAAAGGTTATTTTTATTTTAAAAATTGATAGGAATATATCAGATGCAGTGACAGTTACAGATGTCAACAAATATTCAAGTTTGGGAGCAACCTGCTTTCTATTGATCAAGAATAAAGAAGAAGAATCATCATAAGGTATGGGTTTCTTTTCAAAATGTGATCTATTTCCTTGTTTATGAAATAATGATAGTGATGATGATAGTGAAACCACTAAGCTCGCACTTATGGGTAAAGGTGAAAGTAAACACTCTAAAGAGAAAATAGATTAAAAAATGATGCCTCTAGAAGTAGCAGATCAAGGCAAGTTAGAATCAATGGACAATGCAGATGTTCCCATGCTAAGCAAAGATAATTATCAACAATGGAAATAAAATATGAGTTATAATATAATGAATATTGATATCTAGCATCTCGTTTGCAATGGTTACACCAAGTTTCCTCCATTAGACAAGGAAGTGGAAAAGAACATTAAGGCTTTGAGTAATATCTTTTGTAGCATATCTGATTCAACATTAAATAAGGTTATGAATTATACAACTGCAAATCAAGTGTAGAATATGATACAATAAATCCATGAATAAATTCCAAAGAGGGAACTACCAGGTAATCTTATATCTAACAATGTGTTGAAAACGACAGATAGAGTTGTTGATTCAAAAGAAGACAGGTTAGAATATTTTTTGATCTCAAAACAAAACTTGATATTTCTTTGAAAAATATTGTTAATCTTAAGGATATTTTTCAGGCTTATGATAACAAGGATCATGCTGGTATGGTATCTAACTAATATTGTGAAGCTCTTGAAGCTGAGGTCGTCTCTCTAAGAAAAAATATTGAAAAACTAGATAAACAAAATGAAGAACTACTTCAAGCATTTGAAGAAGAAGAAAATGGGATGAAAGAAGAGATTCTCAAATGAAAACAACAAATGGAGGAAGGAAGAATGGTTGAAGAAATTATAAATAAGAAGTATCTAGAAAAGGAAAAGTAATATTAGGTTGAGGTAAACATCCTAAAAGGTAAATTAGAAGAAAAAGATAAACATTTGTGATTTCAAGATAGTACTAAGTTTTTGGGTAATATTATTAGTAGTCAAAGGTCTCTTGGCATAAAATATGTTCTTTATTTTCATGAAATTGTTGAAGGAGAATCTAGTACACAAGTTGAGGTAAGGAATTCTAATGGAAAATCTGAAATGCTCAACAAAGAGATAAGAAGTCAATCTCATCAACAACCAAGGAAAGTAAATCTTCAAAGGAAATCATTTTCTCCTAGCTATAGAAGTGTTAATCGATTTTCTCCTCTAATCAACAATGGTGAATGTTATATATGTCATAATTATGGACATGTTGCAACCAATTGTAGAAGTAGAATGTTTCAAGCTAATAATTGCCTCATAGAAAGATCATCGACTTTCAGGTATTTTAAGCGATATTTTTTTTTCTCACGAAGCCATTGATTGCAATAGATAGAATAGGAAGCATATAAGATGTTATTGTTGTAAAAAGTTTGGGCATGTAGAAAAAGAATGCAGGAATAAGTTTATGGATTTCTGCAGACAACATGGTAAGCAATGAGATAAGAACATTAATGTTAGAAGACTTGAAAAGATGGATACACCAAAATTTCTTATAATAAGCAGAAAGAAGAAGAACAAATAAGGTGTTGTCTTGCTCTTTTCTCATTTGATGATGAAGATGAATGATACATAGATAGTGGATGCTCTCATCACATGATTGCAGATAAGAGTAAAATGGAGTCTCTCTGGAAAAACCAACATGGTAATATTATTCTAGGAACTAATGTTTCAGCAAAAGTACTGGGACAAGGTAAAGCCAGAATTAATAAAACTAGAGGAGAAACTGATGTTTTATTAGTTCAAGGGATAAAACTAAATATTCTAGGTGTAGGCCAAATGGAAGATAAGGGAAATATAATTGTGTTTACATCAACCAAATGTAAGATTATGAATGCAGTAACTAGAAATGTCATAGCAAGAGGATACAAAAGCCTAGAAAAATTATATGTGTTTGAAGAACGCAATTCTCGCAGATATGAGGAAGATTTAGACTCAAAGTAAAAGAATATGATGCCCATTGCAGTCCATTATTTATTAAAAGAATACTTCCAACAGTGACTGCAAAAGTGGTATCAGGGTCTTGACCTCATGAGAATAGAATATGATTATTTGGTCCTTAGGAGCAGTGATGTGTAATATGAAGGGGAGTAATACATGTTTTGTCTTGATGATTATTCCCATGGTTGTTTTTTATTTTCATTATTCTTATACTACTGACAGTGCCTCTAGTGTAGTAACAACAAATAGGTATAGAAAAAATAGACTCAGGGGGAGCTGGAGGTGTGAAATTTCAGTATTTCACTTTTGTACGTGGATCCTATATAGAAAAGTTATGTGTATACGCAATTTCTGAAATGAACAATTCCATATATCTTTGTATAATGAAGAAATAGTGGGACAAACTCAGGAAAAGGGTAAGATATGCTTCAGTCAATTATTGTTTGTATTTTCTATTTTTATGGTTGATGATTACAGTCCGTTGATGCTATTTAGAAGTGATTTTGGTCTTTACAAGTTTTTGATACCTTGATGGATGATTGATTGATGAAGACATTTTGAAGTACTTACTAATAAATGAGATGATATGATCAGATCTGACAGTGAACAATTGGCACAAGTTTAGAGGGAGCATTTTCTATGCTACTAATAATGCATTGTTGGCATTATGTTTTCTTGATGCATAATGATGCTTATCAATAGGTGATGTTGCTTATGTTGCTGAAGTTCTTGATTATGATATCTTCTTGAGTTGAATATTAGTGAAATAAGTTCTTGATGAAGTGGCGTTGGTGTGATAATTATTCTTTATATGAAGAATGATGTTGTTATAAATCTCATCCAAAATACAAATATACCCAAGAATAACAAGATAGAAATATATAGAAATGCTTCTTTGTTAATTTCAAACCCTTATGGTAGGGCAACACCATACATTCACTTCTTAAGGAAGGAGAACACTCCACAAGCCATATGCCTGTTCATACAATAATCCTTCACTATTTATCCATGTGGAGTCTCTAGCCTCTATATAGGCTTCATACATACAATACCATGGATCATTACCATGGTTCCCTCATACCATCAAACTAATACCATGGGCCCATTACATTATTATTAACTACTTGTGGTCCCTTACATGATATGGGTTAACCACCTTATTTATTACTATGGCCCATCCCATTATTACATTATTACCTTGGGTACCTCCCTTGGTACCCCATATTATCCCCCCTAGGTATATAACAATTTGGCACACTCACCGAGGCGAAGACAAGAAGCAAGTCTGACTAGATCTGAACATGTATTTTGACAAGTTGATGTGAATGGTCACTGGCACACACTTGGAGATCAATACAGAAATTATGCATCATTATGTTGTTGGTCCAGCTACACTCAAGATGATGATGCACATGTTAGCAGAAAATTTGGACAGAGGAGCCATATTAGTGTACCTAGATGCAACGGAGGTAAGAGTTCACTTTTAGGAGGATGTCACCATTGAGAGCACAAACACCATCATGGATGACCAAGATTGGTATCAGTTCGCCACCGACGATCATCGCAAGGATGTCGAAGAGTTGGTTACCAATACTGTTCGAGTGTTAGTGATGTTTTGCATGGTTTTCTAAAGCCTATTTTGTCTCACATGGGTACATGTGCAGATTGTATGTAACATCTTGTCAAGTGGAAGTCCAAGTGTCGATAGTTGAATGTAACAGTCCTAGAGTAGTTGAAGAGTCATGAGGGTAGGTGAACAGTCACAAATGGGAATGTTAAGGGTCACCCCAACCTTTGCTATATATAGTACCTCATAACTCATCGTAGATGCTTTTGGTTAGCCAAGCTTCCGATAGGAGTATCTTAGAGAAATCTTGGAGAGTATTGTAAAGAGCGTTGGCTTCTCCATTGTGCGGAGCTAGTATATCTCTTTGGAGGAGCAGATGGCAATGATTGTAAAATTCCGCTGTCGGAACTAGTGGTTGGTCATGATTGTATTGTATGACTCAAACTTTCACTTCTTAATATAACATAGCCAACATGTTTCATGCATATCTCATATTTTATTTCATCTATCTTGTTTACTCTAATGATGTATGTATCTGTTTGCTTATGCATGTGTGTATAGACTTTTTTTTGTATATGTATGTATGAATCTTACTGAAATGTGTTGTTGGTTTAACCATCACTTTTGATTGTCAACTTACCTGGTTTCTAGTTTGTGATGCATCTTTGCTCGTGTGTTCCTTTCTTAGCCACGTGCTTTCACAGGTTCCAAGGGGTGCACTCACATCACCCTCCGTGTGATAGAACCATTCATACACCTTCCTTGGCTTGCTATGCATGTGCACACACCTGCTACCAATAAGGACATCTTACTTGCCTTTGTGCGCAACTACGGTCAAGGCGATACATACGACCCACTACTGGGACTCCTACACCAAACGGTCTGAGGTCTAGTTCGGACTTCTTACCGGGGAGATCCCCTGACATGTTGGCGGGCCCAACACCACCAAAAAGTTCTCAACATGTACCTCAGGCATGCCATACTTGATTTTTAAGAAGATCTTCTGCACCTCACAATCATTTCAATTGAATTATTCGTGGTGTGTAAGGAAGCTTAGATATGGCTTGTTGTATATGCACTGAACTCATAAATTTCATCTATAATTAGTGGTCATTGACTCCTTGATTTAATGTTTCTTAGAAATCTCCATTGACTCCAATCCTCAAATGTAGCTACCAATATGCTCAAATGCACATGTGATCCAATTAAGGCCAATAACCAATTTTAGCATATCTATCAAATATGGTGGATAGGAAAAAGTAGTTTCCAATATGTTCAAGCCTTCTCCTTCAATTTGTAGCAAACCCCCAAATATGGCATAAGTCCTAGATTAGCTCTTAGTGCCAAAGATTTATTGACCCATTCTAACCCATTGTTTCTTAAATCCTTAGTGCATTATATTTAGTCCTAAATCAACAACACATTTTCATTATACTTAACTTGAAGGCCCATTGTCACAATAACATGCGAAACCACTGCTAGACTACCTATTGATCCTATTTGAGTTATAGCCCCATTGGCTTAAATACCATGCATTAAACCTTCCGCACCCACGGTAAAAATATCACACAGAACCAAGTCCAGGTTTTTTACCTTTATCCGTTGGCCTTCTTTCCAGGATTACACGTAGTGTTGGTCTGCAACCCACACACATTGGCCAATCAAAATCCTATTGGGATGTGTTTTAACTGCCACTGTAGTGCCTTCATGTCCTAGCAACCAGTCATCCCACAGTAGCCTCCCTTGCACCCTTTTATTTCATTCCAGGTTGGCACTTTCGGGTGACATACCCCAACCACTTTCTAATTTGTTCGCATCTTTGCTCTATAACCACCACTACATATTGTCACTTAGTTAGCCCGGAGGGACCTACTTGCACTCTTTTTAATCCTTCTGGGGTCGCAGGTTTGGGATGATATGTCCTTGTGGAAACATTCCTGCACATTTGGACCAATCAACAACCAACAAGGATGTGTTGTGCTCCACATATGCATGGTTCCTAGTCAGCCTGAAGTCTTTACCTATGTGCCTATCTAAACCTTCTAGGGTGATGTCATGCTTACATCAACAATGCAACGCATAGTCTCTTTATTGGTGACATGTGTCACCGAGATTTGGCCCACTTGACCACCTAGAAAACGCCAAAAACACATTCCACGTGTCCCCTTAGCTAACATCATGTTGACATCATCATGCCAGTATGTTTTCCATGCCATCACCATGAGCTAATCATATCGCGACATATGTTTTCTACATTATCTTGAGTATGGAGGCACAGGGAGTATGAGTCTTTGTTCTATGAGGATTTCCTTTGTTAAATTTAAATGGTCTTGGGCCTTATTTCTTTTCTCCATCAATTGCCTCATCATCCCATGCCTTCACTTTTGCACTTATTTTCTCCATCAATTGCCTCATCATCTTGGGCCTTTAGTTTTTCACTACACCTTTGCTCTTTTGGGGAAGGACCTCTAGGATGATGTGGATGTGGGACCTTTGCTTTGTATACTTCCACCAATGAAAGGCCTTTGCCGCTGTTGACGTCCTCTCGGGCTTGTTTCATCTTGGGCGCAAAACTTGCACACACCTTTGAACCATCTGGGGAATAGCTCAGATTAGGATTATGTGTCTCAAGTTGGACCTCCACTTTCCTACTTTGCCAATTAATTCTCTTATTGTCTGCTCCTCTGCTATGTGGACTATGCACCTCTACTTGGGAATACATCATCTTGTGCCTCACCACTTTCATGCACCTTTCAACCATCGGGGGAATAACTACCACCGAGGTGAGTTGTATAGTGGGACCTTTGCTGACCAATAAAAACCCATTTGGTTCTTTGTTGTCTAGCCAAGTTTTCTAAAACCTTTGTTTAGCTACTCCACTAATAGCTCCACCACATTTAGTAAAAATGTCAAACTCAATCACCACTTTGTTCCTTGTTCATATTTAGAGCTACTATTTTAACATTTTTTGGGCACTGACCTTTGATTGGAAATAACTAATGATCCAAGAAGCCATTTGCAGACTTCAACATACCATTGGAAAACTCTTTCCGAACATTTTCCACCTATGCTATTTCAAGGAGCATTTGAGCTGATGTCCAAAGAAAGAATACATTTAAAGCCTAGGACTCCCAACCATCATCGGTATAAGATTTTAGCTTCTTACCTCATCCTGCTACTATAATGGTTCTCTACCAAGGAATGCAGCAACAATGAGATTCCGTGTGAGTACATCAATGCTACCTTAGTTGACATCAATACCAACACACTTGCTCCCACCTACCCTCCTACCAATGCCAACTATCCAAAAATGGCTACACTCTCTAAATATAAAATCTCTCCAAAAAATATATGGAATGGAAATAAAAAATCAAAGATTTCCTTTTCCCTTACAAAATAAGTTTAGCGGGTTAATGAGTTAGGTTTTTTCTTCTCATTATAAATTTTGCGGAATAAAACAAAAACATAGTATTTCCATTAAAATCCTTTGAATGTCTTGAAGATGATTTGGCCAACAATTTTTTCAATCTTCCCTCAAAATATATCCTCCACTAACTCAAATGTTGTTTGAAATACATATCATGGTCTAAGTTGGTTGTGGGAAAAAAGACCTATAAAAACTTAAAAATAAGCACTAGCACTAATTCATATGCCTACCTAAAAATGCATATACACATTCCTTTGCTTTTCTTTGCTATTTCAAAAGGCATACAACTCCTTACATGAATGTGTTTTTGATAACTCCATTACCACTTTTAAAACCATCATTTTCTTACTAACACCCTAGAATTTTTTACAATAATAAAATCAAATAGAAAAATTAAATATTAATGAAAAGATTTATAAACCTAACAAATAATTTTTTCAAATATCAATTATACAAAAATCAATTTTTTCCTATAAATAATTAGAACACTTTGCTCATGAGGCCTTTCGGACTTCATAATCTTTGCTTTGCAGTTTTATTATACAAATAATTCGAACGCCGCTCCTCTTATATAAGATTATGGAGCCCTTGTGGTTCTCATAATTTCTTTAGCTGAGTGGACTACATAGCTAGATTGTGTGCCAATCCATTTTAATGGATAAACTTAACGTTTAGCGCATTGCATAATCTTGACAGTGCTGCCACTTTACAGCGAAGTATTGCTTCAAGATGCTCAGGTCGATGAATATGAAAAAGTTGGCCCTTTTTGAAAAATATATAATGATAGTGAAATGACAAATTGATAAGGGAGCCACCCTGAATCACTCTTCGTCGGCTCTCCCTTTATTGTACTCTATGATACTGCAATAAAGGGAGCCACCATGAATCACTTGCTTGTCGTCACTCTCTTTATGGTACTGCCTTTTCTTGGAAAAGGTGATACAGATATTTCGGAAGAAACGTTCTTGAAGTCCATACATTGCAGTGGGGCCCAGCCACGCTCAAAGCTAGGTTGTATCAATATCTGATTTTGCTATACAGATTTGATTTTGCTATACAGTCCAGTATGATGTGTAATGTTATTGCATTAAATTTGATTGAGTCAAAAAATTTATTCTAAATTTTAGTATGATGTGAATAATTCTACAAAACATTTAAATAATGTCTACTCATAGAAAAAATTACATGTGAATAAATTGGATCTTTAGGGACTCATATTAGATCCGTATTTAAAATAAATCTAAGCTGATTTTACTACCAATCTATGAACTCAAAAAATCAGTAACTACTACTTCAGTTCTGGTTGGTTCCACTCCTGAGGGTAATTCACAGACTAAATACAATTAAACCCATAAACTGTTAATAACAAAATTATTTTAACTATAAAAAATTCCACAGTTTTCACCACCATTTTTCTATGTAAAAAGTTTTTTTTTTTTTTTTTTAATTTTGTATTTCAATTCACAGTGGACCAGAAAGTTGGTGCCTTGTAGAATCTTTCACGATGTATTCACATTTCAAAAAACTGAAGGCCGCCACATCCATGGTTCTTGAAGTTTCACCATCAAATTAATATACAGCGGGATTCTGTCGTTGCACAGTGAGCTTTTTGGAAAACGCAGTAAAAAAAATTATTTTTTACTTGGGTTTTTCTTTTTTTTTTGGTCTAAATGCTTTCTGGGTCAGCCAGAGTGCAAAACAGCTATTCAAAAGTGTTAAATACAAATAAAATCACAGTTTTTCGTCATGCACGTAAAATCCACAAACATGGTTTTCAATAATATCTTCTTTATAATAATTTAAAATTCAAACCATGATTTCTACCATTCGAACGTCCAGGTATAAAGAATATGGCCAAACATCCTTAATAATCAAAACATATAAATACTTTATATAAGTAAACTTTTATTTATTTAAAATTTTAAGAAGGACCAGGTATAAAGAACATGGCCAAAAATCTTTAATAATCAACATCTATGTTGATAAGTTTTAGGTATGAAAAGGTTACAAGTATTGTCTAAATTTACATGAAATGTCAGGTTGAGAGTGGCAATAATATAATATATTAAATTTAATATATAATAAAAATAAAAATAAAATAATTTATCTATTTCCATTCAAAACTTGCTAATCAAATTTCATCTTGCAAAGAAACGTGTAAAAGATTGAACTTTGAAACATTGCAAAAAAAAATCAAAATATTAATCCATTAACAATTTCTCAATCAAATTCCTTTTAAAGAAACATGCAAAACTCCCAAACCGAAAAAAAGATTGTTATTACTCAATTATTAGGTGATTTCATGCAAAACTATATGTTAAGTCATTGGTTCAATTCGCCCTTGACATAACCTCACCAATATTAGATATATTACATCTAATAATTATATCTATATATATATATATATATATATATATATATATATATATAAATATAAATTAAAAAAATTAAAACAATAGACTTTAAATCCAAGTTAATATATATTTTATACTTAAATAAATATGAAAATTAAATTAAAAATTGTTTTTTAATAATATTTATATTTAGTAATTTGAACCAATTTTTTTTTAGTAATCTATCTTTTGTCCATTAATCTTGGGCGATAATGATAGTTTTTCCACTGGCCAACAATCTTCCTAAATTCCTTTATATCCATCCTCCATCAGTATATGAGGAGAATGAATATATTTCCAATGACAAAGATCAGATTCACCAGACGCCTCATCTTCATTTTGATAGAAAGACTTTGGATAAACATGTTGTTTCTCTTAGTTCTAGACCCATATCCAAATGTAAACTCAGCAGCATACTCTTCCCTTCACACACTGCCATGAGTTTAAGCAGCACTCACAATGTCAAATACACCTATGTTTGCACTTATTCATTCCAGTGAAGCTCCCAAAATGTCAAAAATCCATCTAAGTGAAGCTCCTGAGTACCGGTTGAAACTCCCACTGATTTTGGAGCATTTCCAATCAGCCCCCAAACTTCTAAGAGCTCCAGAGCTTCAGGTATATGCTCTCCAATGCCCAAGAGCAATACCCATGTAACTATTATCAAAACATATAAATACTTTATATAAATAAACTTTTATTTATTTAAAAGTTTAAGAAAAACATGATGATATATGATATGCCGTTCTATATATAATCATGCAAACGTTATAGCCTTTGATGTGCGAATGAAAAAAATAAAACTTAAGTGGAAAATTCTATAACTTGGGTAATGGATCAAAATGTTCAATTCTTACACATGAGGTAATAAACTTAGGTGGAGTATTGTATTTTATTATTGGTTATTTATAAATGGAGTTGATAAAAGTTGATAGGTGTATATCAGCTAATAGTAATATTTACTATTATATATTAATAATAAATAAATAAATATAAATTGATAATTATATTTACCGATAAATATATAATAATAAAAATTTTATTATAAAAAAAAATTATTATATTAAAAATAATAAATTAATTATTTACTAAAATAATAATATTAAATAATTAAATAATTAAATATAAAATAATTAAAAATATAAATAATTAGCTTTAATTAAATAATAATATTAAAAATAATATTGTTATTAAAAATAATAATAATATAAATTTTAAGATAAATATTGTAGACCAGGGGTAAATCCACAATGCCAATTGTGTTTTTGCATTAAGATTGTTCATGGATATATACATGGAGGGAGAGACTCTTGGGCTTCACTTCCTAGTGTCTCTTCATATTCTTAATCTTCTTATTTTCTATTTACATTATTTAAATAAATTTCCTAATCCCAAAGATTAGGTGTCAACATTTCCCCCCTTAATCTGAAGGGATGTTGGTGAATCCAAGCATTATTCAGAATCTTTCGAGCTTTTCTCTTCCAAGCGCTTTGGTGAAGATGTTTGCAATCTGCTCATTTGTGGAACAATCATGTAGATGTATTATCTTGGCCTCAACATGATGTCGAATCAAATGGTATTTTGTATTGATGTATTTCATTCGAATATGGAACTTTGGGTTCTTGGCCAATTTTATTGCATAAGTTTTGTCAATCATGAGTCGATTTCAATGCACTTGTTTCACTTGCAAATCTTCCAAAATCTTCCTTTGTTGCTTCAACTCCTGCCACATATTCTACCTCTGTTGTGGAATTTGCTGGACCTGATTGTTTGCGTGACCTCCAAGAGACAACTCCTTATCCAAGACTCATAGCATATCCTGAAGTAGATACCCTAGTTTCTTTATCTCCATCGAATTCTAAATCAGAGTATCTAATCAAGCTGAAGTTGCCCACCTATGTATACTTGAGTCCAAAGTCTTGAGTTCCCTTCAAGTACTTTAGAACTCTTTTTGCAGCAGACCAATGTCCATCGCATGGATTTTGCATAAACTTGGAGAGGATTCTAACAACAAATGAAATGTCCAGTCTCGTAGTAGTCAAGTAGTTGAGACTTCCTACAAGCTATCTATACTTTGTTGCATCCTCAAATTATTTTCCTTCAATGGATGTGAGCTTAACATTGGAGTAGTCAAAGGATTGAACTCAGCCATGCCAAACTCATTCAATAGACCTCCAATGTACTTCTTCTGAGAGAGGTATATAAACATCAGATGTTGAGTTACTTCAATATCAAGATAGTAGTGAACATAGCCCAAGTCATGCATTTCAAAACCTTTCCTCAAATCCTTCTTTATGGATGTAATTTAGCTCTCATTGTTCCCTTTCATCAATATATCATCTACATACACCGAAAGATACACAACTATTTTTCCAAATTTTTTGAAAAACAAAGTTGCATCATCAAGATCATAATGTTTGAAGTTGAGTTTTAGAAGATGCTCAGTTAACTTTTCATGCCAGCCTCGTGGTCCTTGCTTGAGGCCATACAAGTATTTCACAAGCCTGCATACCTTGTGTTCTTGGCCCTTCATAACAAATCCTTCTGGCTAGGACATAAAAACATTCTCTTTTAGATCTCCATTCAAGAAAGTAGTTTTTACATCCATTTAATGGACTTTCCAACCATTTTGCATTGCTAGGGCAAAAAGTGTCCAGATGGTAACCCATTCTTTTGTGGGGTAAAAATTATCCTCATAATCGACCCCTTCTGTTATGAAACCAGCTCAACAAAAGATAGAAAAGATAAATCCACGCCTTAGAATTCAGCCTCTTCGAGGGGGCAACCTCCTTTACATTACATAAATGAACAATTCTTGGATGATACAAATGACAAAACCTCCTTTCTATATATAGGAGTCTAAGGAGTCACAATATAATCCAGCCGACCTAACAATAATAATATAAAGCCACAAAAATAACAATAGAGGGATTCTATGGGGCACAGAAATAACAATATGGGGGTAATAGGGGCACAACAATATAAATAGGGGGTATAACTACAATAGTAATGGGGTAATCACTAGTATTATAGGGACCCAACATGCCCCTCTCCTTCAAAAAAGTGTTGTCCTCAACGCTTGAGCAGTTCTGGATACTTCTGCATAAAATTCTCATCCTCCCATGTGGAATCTTCAGCGGATAAGTTCTTCCACTTGATAAGATACTCTGAAATTGATCGATTTCGTAGCTGTCGAGTTCTTGTTTCTGTGATTGCTTTCGGTTCCAATATAATTTTTCCTTCCTCGTCAAGTTCTGGCAATATTGTTTGAATTGGGAGCTTGTCACCTATAACCTTCTTTAAACATGAAACATGGAAAACTGGGTGCAATCGAGAAGCTGCAGGAAGCTCCAATTTGTATGCCATAGTACCAATCTTTTCCAACACCTTGTACGGACCATAATACTTTGGTGATAATTTATTATCCTTCTTAGCTTGCTTTAGGGACATTTGCTTATATGGTTGTAGCCGTAGGAATACCCAATCACCTACATCAAAACTTCTTTCACTGCGATGTTGATCTGCCTGTTGTTTCATTCTATTTTGTGCCAACACGAGGTTATCCTTTAAGAGTTGGAGGACTTGTTGTTGATGTTCGATGTGATGTTCCACTGCCTGAACCTTAGAATTTTCTCTTAAATATGATGTGATGGATGGTGGTTGATACCCATAAAGTGCCATAAATGGGGTCATTTTTGTTGCTGTATGGAAGGAAGTGTTATACCACCATTCAGCTAGAGGCAACCATTTGACCCATTGTGTCTGTTTATCAGATACAAAGCAACGAAGATATCCTTCCAAACATTTGTTTACTATCTCAGTTTTCCCATCAGATTGAGGATGATAAGATGAGCTATGAGCTAACTGAGTACCAAGACAAGAAAATAATTCTGTCCAAAAATTTCCAGTGAAAATGGGATCTCTGTCACTTACAATAATCTTTGGGTTTCCATGTAGCTTTTGAACTGTTTCCATAAATGCAGTAGAAACTGTACTGGCTTTAAATGGATGTGATAATGCACAAAAGTGTGCATACTTGGTAAGTCTGTCAACTACCACCATGATGACACTCTTTCCCTCAGACTTGGGTAAACCTGTGATAAAATCCATTGAAACCTCCTCCCAACGTTGGCTTGGAATGGATAAAGGTTGTAATAGACCTGGTGTCTTAATTGTTTCAACTTTATTTTGCTGGCAAACCAAAAATTCCGCCACAAACTTTTGAATATCTGATTTAAGGCCATCCCAAAAAAATTCCTTCTTAACCCTGTGGTAAGTTTTTAAAAATCCTGAGTGCCCTCCTAAGGGAGAAGTGTGCAATTCCATAAGAATCTTTTGTTTTAGCTGGGAATTCTTACAGAGGTATAAGCGATCTTTGTACCATAACGAATCATTTTGCCAGCTAAATGTATCAGAAGTACTGGAATCTTGTTGTAGCTTTTGAATAAGTGCCCACACTTCTTCGTCGTTCTTCCATTCCTCCCTTGCTTCATTTATCCAATCTGGTTGGATAATAGAAATGGCACACAACAATGCTTCCACATCCTCATCCTTTCTTGAGAGTGCATCTGCCACCACATTTTGCTTCCCTTTTTTGTAGATGATTTCAAAGTCATAACCCAACATCTTTGTGACCCACTTTTGTTGCTCTTCAGAGGATAATCTTTGTTCTAAAAAGTATTTAAGGCTATCATGATCCGTTTTTACCTTGAAGTGTCTTCCCATTAGGTAGGGTCGCCATTTCTTAAGTGCATGGAGTATTGCCAACATTTCCTTCTCATAAATAGCTTTGTTTAAAAACTTTCCCTTGATTGGACGACTTTCAAAAGCAATGGGTCTTTCATCTTGCATTAGAACAGCACCAATTCCATTTCCTGAAGCATCACATTCCACAATAAAGGTTTTTGTGAAGTCCGGTGTAGCTAAGACCGGTGCTTGGCACATTGCCTCTTTAAGATGTTCAAAGGCCTTTGTTGCTTCCGAAGTCCATGAAAATGAATCTTTCTTCAATAATGTTGTTAGAGGTGCTGCTATTCTCCCATAATTCTTAACAAACTTGCGATAATACCCTGTCAACCCAAGAAATCCTCGCAGATGCTTTATGGATGTGGGGATTTTCCATTCCTTAATGGTTTTAATTTTGCTAGGGTCTACCTTAACTCCTTCATGAGATACAATATGACCCAAATATTCCACCTCCTGGACTCCAAAGAAACATTTGGATCTTTTTGCATATAATTGTTTCTCCTCCAATAGTTGTAACACCCTGTCAACATGTTCAACATGATCCTTCCAAGACTTGCTGTAGATTAGTATATCATCAAAAAATACTAACACAAATTTTCTAAGGAATGGTTTGAAAATTGAATTCATCAAACCTTGAAATGTTGAAGGTGCATTGGTAAGGCCAAAAGGCATGACCAAAAATTCATAATGACCCTCATGAGTTCTAAATGCTGTTTTCAGAATGTCTTCAATCTTCATTCTAATTTGATGATATCCCGAACGAAGATCCAACTTGGTGAAGTAAATTGATCCATGCAATTCATCCAGTAATTCATCAATAACAGGAATGGGGAACTTATCTTTAATAGTGAGCTTGTTGAGCTCCCTATAATCTGGACACATGCGCCATGATCCATCCTTCTTGTGCACCAATACTACTGGAGCTGAGAAAGAACTTTGACTTGGTTGAATTATACCAGCCTCTAGCATTTTTGCAACCATACGTTCAATTTCACTTTTTTGGACATATGGATATCTGTACGGCCTGATGTTTGGAGGAACACTTCCTGGAATCAGATGAATAGCATGATCATGATCACGCATAGGTGGGAGACCTTTGGGAGTCTCAAATACCTTGGAATGATTGTCCAGGACTTTTTGGAGATCTGGAGAAATAGATGATTCCAATGTGGAAACATCTAGCGAACATAATTGTGCAATTACACCTCTTTGCTCCTTTTTTAGAAGCTTTGTCATGCCATTAGAGCTGATTATCTTTCCTGGTTTCCCTGCAATACCCCTTAATTCAACTTCCTTTCCTTCCACAGAAAATTTCATGAAAAGTTCTTGAAAATTAAAAGCTATTGTACCCAATTGGACTCCTAGTACAACATCATCACCTCCCATTGGAATGGAAAGCATTGGGCTAGTCAATACATATTCTCCCATGGATAGCTTGATATTATGGCACTTTCCAGAACAATTTATTGTTCCTCCATTTGCAATCATCACTTGACACTCTGGTGCTGGATATAGGAAGCAATTCAATTCTTTTGCTACCCTACAATGAATAAAATTGTGGGTGCTTCCTGAATCAATCAACACTATTACCTTTTTCTTCTTGATTTGTCCTTCTATCTTGATGGTTTGAGGAGTGGTAATTCCCGCCAATGCATTACAAGATATGGTCGGATTTATTTGTTCTTCATCTAGGCTTTGTTCCTGGAATATATCCTCTTCTTTTGACCTTTCTTGCTCCTTTTCTTCTTCCTCTTCACAATCTATGTAGAATAATTTCTTCTCAGCACACTTATGACCTTTTGTGTATTTGCTATCACAATTGTAACAAAGCCCTTTTGCTCTTTTTTCTTCCAATTGTTGTGGTGTCAACCTTGTAGGTTGTGGAAGACTATGGGCAACAACACTTCCGTCTTTATATTTGTGAACGGTATGCTTCCTAGTTGCCATAATTTTGCTTTCCATTTTTCTTGCTAACCTGAATGCCTTCTCTAATGAATCAGGTTCCCAAAGGCGCACATCATGTTGGATATTATCCTTTAAAGACCCTATGAACACATCAATCCTATGCTCCTCTGGAATATCTTTTACCCTTATGTTCAATTTTTGGAACTCCTCAATGTGCTCCATTATTGAACCCTTTTGTTTGAGACTTATCAATTGGCTAAAAAAAGTGTTGCTTTTTGTATCCTCATAATGTGCTATCAATTCTTCCGTAAAAATTGCCCAAGTGATAAATTGTTTACGAGAACAAAGCCATTGATACCATACAAACTGATTTGGTTCCAAATATAAAGTTGCCATACGTACCTTTTGTGTGTTTTGCACATTATTGAGATCGAAGAATTGCTCCATCTGTAATATCCATGTGGCGGGATCCTTGCCATCAAACTTCCTCATATCGATTTTTGGAACATGGTGAGTCTTCGATCCAACATTAGAGTCTATGGAATCATGATTAACATTTCTTTTATTCTCATCATGAGTTTCCTTTACTACCTTTTCACCATTAGTGACCCTTTCTTGTAGCAACTTCTTCAATTCATCCATCTTATCATCCATACCCTTTATCTTAGATTCCACGCCATTTACCTTAGATTCCACGCCACTTATCTTAGCTTCTGTTAGCTTTTGTGAGCGTGACATTTGTTGCACTTGTTCTTGTAATTTTGATATATCATGTAGCATTTCTTCCTCTTCTTCATGAGTCATGCTAGAGCTTTCAGGTTCCTTACTAGGTGTTTGCATTTTCTTTCCTCTGGGCATCAGTTACCGATAATGTTTTACTATGCCCTTTGAATTCTGTTAAACCAAGCTTACACAAAAATAAAAAAAAAACTACACACCTTTTTTCACTTTATAGAAGCCTGATATTGAATCTGATGTATCTCTGTAATTTCGGATCATCCAATTCTGAAATTTCTACTTGTAGTAGCCTTCTGTGTCCTCTTTCCAATGCCACAAGTTTGAGACAAATTGGATTCTCCAAGGAAGAGTTATGTGAAATCTCCCACAGTGACTTGCTTTTAGACTGTTTCAGTAGAGCGAACTTGTACGACGTGCCACGAGTCACTGTTTCAACCTTTGAATCTGAAAAATACACACAAGAAACTACATTCCGTCCTCTTGCTGTACCGTTTTACGAAAGTTCAATCCGATCCTCAGAGAGAGATTTATGACGAGTTTCCCCAGATCACCTGTTTTGAATGTAATTCACGAGTCTGCAAAAAGGCCAACTTCCTCAGATCATATCTCCGAAAATATCACGTTAAAAGCTCTGAAATTCGGACCCAAGGTTCAGCGTCAATTCTTCTCAAATGGGTTTTTTTTGCAACTTCTGAAACGTCACAGAAAAAACGGTATAGCGAAAATTCCACGATGACCTGTTTGGAGCAGCGAAACCCTAGAATCCAAAGCTCTGATACCAAATGTTATGAAACCAGCTCAAGAAAAGATAGAAAAGATAAATCCACGCCTTATAATTCAGCCTCTTCGAGGGGGAAACCTCCTTTACATTACATAAATGAATAATTCTTGGATGATACAAATGACAAAACCTCCTTTCTATATATAGGAGTCTAAGGAGTCACAATATAATCCAGCCGACCTAACAATAATAATATAAAGCCACAAAAATAACAATAGAGGGATTCTATGGGGCACAGAAATAACAATATGGGGGTAATAGGGGCACAACAATATAAATAGGGGGTATAACTACAATAGTCATGGGGTAATCACTAGTATTATAGGGACCCAACACCTTCCTTTTGTGAAAAACCTCTTCCACAAGTCGAGCTTTGTACTTTTCCAGTGAGCCATTAGCTATATACTTGTTCTTGTAGGCCCACTTGTTTCCAATTATTTTGGTTCCCAATGGAGGATCAAGCAACTTCCAAGTGTCATTCTTTATCAAGGCATAATATTCTTTTTGCATCAGCTCTTTCCATTCATCATTAGAAGCGGCTTATTTGAAGAAAGTTGGTTCAAAATATGTAGACAAACTCCATTCACAATCATTAGAAACATCCATATCAATAGGTGAATCAAAATCGTCTACATCACCTCCATTTTTCTTGGTTGGATTTCTTCTTCCCATCTTTTTGACCTCATAAAGATTAACACTTTCAAGTGCCTTTGTCAGCCACTTTGGAGGACCTTTCTGAGATGGCCTAGGCTGCTCAGTTGACTGAGTTGGGACTAAATGAAGATTAAGTCTCCCAATTCTGTCAATCACATCAGTCAAATTGTCATTAGTGGTTGGAGCTTCATGTGTGGGAGAGAGTGATCCAGAAGAAGGTTCCACAAATTGATCTAATATAGGAATCCCCCCTTCAAGATGTGGAATATGATTATCAAATTCTTGAAACGACTTTGCATACTGAATCTATCCAAGCGATCAACTTGACGCTCAACAAAATTGTCAACCTTGGAAGATTCAAGAAAGATCGCATCCCTATATACAAGAAACTTCTTATTAAATTCATTGTAGGGATGGTATGCTTTGGAGGTATTTGAATACCCCAAGAAGATACACTTACGACTCCTTGCACCAAGTTTGTTTCTTTGTTCCTTGGGTATCAAGGCATAATAGGTGGAACCACAAACCCTGAGATGCTTTCCCAATGGAATGTGGCCATACCACATTTCATAAGGAGTCTTGTTTCTAATAGAATTAC
Organism: Pinus tabuliformis; assembly: GCA_031772625.1. NCBI lineage: Eukaryota > Viridiplantae > Streptophyta > Pinopsida > Pinales > Pinaceae > Pinus > Pinus tabuliformis. The sequence continues at coordinate 160,389,990 of CM062814.1, read as the reverse complement.
ATGGACACCTATTCTTTACATACACAACACGTAGAACTGCATCAGCCCAAAACATCAATTTTACATTCTTGAAAAACAACATGGAACGCACCATATTTAAGATTATCCTATTCATTCTTTCAGCTACTCCATTATGTTGGGGATTATAAGGCACAATTGTTTGATGTTTGATCCCATGTTGTCGAAGATAGTTTTCAAATTCATTTGAAGTGTATTCTTTTCCATTATCAGTGTGAATAGAGCCAATATGAGATTGTGCATCATTTTCAATCCATGCATGAAAGTTCTTGAATGTTTGAAAAGCATCAAATTTATTCTTCAATAAATAAACCCAACACATTCTGGTGTACTCATCAATAAATTTCATCATTTATTTATTTCCATTTACAAAAGGAACAGGCATTGGGCCACACAAGTATGAATGAATAAGTTAAAGTTTTGTATGTTCTGTGGAATGAGAATCATGAAAAGACTATTTTCTATGATTTCCTAGAATATAAGCATCACGTTGCTTAAGTTTCTAGGAATTGTAGGCAAACTAGTAACACCAATTTTCTTCAAGAAGTGAAGGTTTTCATAGTCCAAGTGTCCAAATATAGCATGACATAAAATACTTGATGGAAATGTACCTTCATCATAATGAGAACTATATGAGAAGTTTTGTGCAGGAGCAAAGGTACCTTGGAGCTTGAGAAGTCTTTCCTCTATCCTTGTCATGACAAGTGATCGATCTGATTCTTTTCTGACCTCAACCTTTCCATCAAACATATGAATGGAGTGCCCTTTTTGGTCGATGTGGACCAAAGACAACAATTTTCTCCTCAACTCCAGGAGGTATAGAACATCATGTAGAAGAAACTCTATAAGACCAAGAAATTTGAGCTTAATGGTGCCAATCCCTGATGGTTTGAGTTGATTTGTCTGCAAAGTATACTACTCCATCGACATTGCCAGTAAATTCTTCAAAAAAATATCTTCTAAAGCTCATGTGGCAAGTTTCCCCTCAATCAAGCAACCAATCAATTTTCCAAGAAGAAAGTGAAGCATTAAACAAGTCTCTAGTTACTCCAATATTACAATGTGCCATAGCATAATGAGTGGATTCGGGTGCTTTACCTTTCTCTTTGTCATGGGTTTTACCTTTGGTTTCATTTATTTCTTGCTCAATTCTATCCCAAGGAAATTTACATGTGTATTCATCATGTCCATCTCTATTGAAACATATGCAATGAAGATTAGACTTTTCTCCTTGGAAATGTCAGCCCCCTTCCTTTAAAAATTCTTCTTCCTCTTCCTCTTCAACCACTTCTTCCTCTAGAAGAATCTTGAGCACGATTATTCTCTCTATGTGCAAGATAAACAACTTGTTCAGAAGATTGAGGAGTTGTTTTCTTCCCAAAATCCTTCTCTCTCTTAGAAAACTTCTTCTCAAGGGAGTCAAAGGTAATCTCCTTGAGGTTTCCACTTGCTTTCAATCACAAATTTGTAATCACAAATTTATCATTTGCAGTAGTCATTTATTGTTTTTCAGTAATTTCATATTCATCATATAAATGACTAATTTAGTAGTTTATATTCATTTCATTTTTTTCATTAATAATTATTGTAAACGACTAATTTAGTTGTACATTCATTTTGTTTGTGTTCATCATTAATCAATATAAACTACTAATTTAGTAGTTTTCGAATGATTTTATGTGCTCATTATTAATCAACATAAATTACTTAGTATGATTTTGTGACTAAATTAAAGATATGTTATACAATGTGCATTGGTTCATCTAATATGAAAATGCAAAGTTACATATGTTAATTACAATACTAAACAATATCAAGTGAAACTATAGATAATTTCAATCACATAAATTATACTATATGAAATGTTAAGTATTAAAAAATGAATTTACAACTTGAATATTGGCTAGACTACAATTTGCACATGAAATGTTGTTTCATCACTACAAAACATTTTCATTATGTTGCCAAAGAATTGCAAGTGAAGTCACCAACTCTGAACATTTTACCATCAATCTCTATGTGTGTGCCTTATGCAGGATATTAGCTTTAAGGGTATCACTAGACTGGTTCTCTTCTCTCTTTTTTCATTTTTCGCCTGAGTGTTATTGTTTTCCTCTTTCTTCAAATCCTGTTGTTGACCATCAATACTGAGTTCCTTTTCTGAAAACAAAAGAAGATACAGTGCAGAGTGTAATACATGAAATACGATGAACACTAGAATATAAACTAAAGTCAAGTATAAAGGGTTTATATAACATATACCTGAACATCAAGAATGTTAAAGTAATTTTCCCTCATAAAAGCAAGAAGCTCGAACAAGATTTATTTTATTGAGGGATAGTGGCCACTATGTGGTTAGATGACCTGTATAAACAAATAAAATGTAATGTCACCATAGAAAATAGCACCTTAGTAACTTAATATTCAACCTTCAAGTAAAGTGTAGGCACAATCATGCTAACTAAGTTACATTCTAAAAATCTCAAGCTACAAATAGCTTTTAAAAACAATAATCTGAGGTGTGATGTCTAACCCTTGTTGTTTTATTTGCAACAACATCTCATTCTCTAACACATGAACTTGGTCAAGTATATAAACAACATGTGCTCAAATAACTACATGAATGTAAACTTTTCTAAAAGTCATGAAAATATTTCAACACAAAACAATTAACGGAATTTCAATCAACATCGTGTAATACTAGTTTCATATTCAAGATTTGGTTGTTGTTTAAATGGACATGATACCAAGTATTTTCAATTTCATGGTTAAAATACAAAGAAAAAATAAAAATCGATGCTTAAAACATAATCAAACAATAAATAGAGGATATCATGGAATGGAAATTGCAATTATAAAAAAATTGTTTACCTATCAATCAATGTATTTCCATACATTCCTAAAACATTTGCTTGCCCAAAATAACCATGAGGTGAAAGAATCATGACATTAAAAACATCGATGGATAACCTATGCCCAAATAATTTTTAATTTTGTCACTTAAAAAATAATTGAAACAAGATATAGCACTGATATGGAAAAACTTACAAAAAAAACCCTTAGTGGCACAAACTCTCCCAATATTTGTATCAAAGCTTAAAAGAATTTTATATACTCCTTTTAGGACTGTCTGCAATATGCCACTTGTCTTTAGTAAAGTTCAATAACATACTACACTCTTTAAATGGAAAATCATATACAATTTCAATAAACAGACTTAGAAATTAAGAGTGAAATGCATATGGACACTAATGCCATTGAACAAACAATATGTCACCAATAAGAAGATTGTTTTTAAGAACTTAAAGGAGGACAAAATACCAACCCAAGCATGATTTAAGAGCCTTTTGAATATTGCCATACTTCTCTCTCGCGGACCCTTTCAGCATGCATTTGAAAGATTGGTTAACAAACTAACCTGTAGTTCCAGTCATTGAATTAAAATAAGAAAATGTTATTTTCAGCCTCTTCCTCTTGGGAGTATTTTTTTACATTGCCCCTATTTCTCTGTGTGTCATCCCATCATCCAACCTACAATGGGAAAACAAATATATTCAATTGTTGAATATATTGGAAATCAAATATAAAATTAACTCAACTTGATCTTTACATGGCATAGGCATAATGAAATGGTACAATAGAAGCATGCTAACTCAGAAACGGGAGATGATAAAAAAGAATAATGGAGAATTGTTTGCTGCCATAGAATTTCTCTGGTCACAACAGTCAAAATGATGTCATGTATCAACATATGCTCCCCATTGGTACATTTATTTCCTTATGCCATGAAATCATGCACATCTTCTACCCTCTTACTAGACTTGACCATCGATCCCATAGCTTAAGCGCAGTGAGAATAGAGCTTCTGCAAGCATGCATGCAACTTGATATTCATGGTCAAACCAATGAACGTGGCAATGACATTGAGATTTTGCATTCTTGGCTAACATTGTTTGCCTAGAAAAATGTTCTTGGTTACTGGAATTTCTCGTTCTCATTCTTGGTACATGTTTCCTCCACTAATCATCATAGACAACATGTCATAAAGTCAAATAGAGATCAAAATTTAACCATAATTCCTATAGTCAAATATTAAGGTCCATCTTGCATAATGACAACATGACATAAAGTTAAATAGAGATCAAAATTTAACCATAACTCCTATAGTCAAATATTAAGGTCCATCTTGCATAATGAATTTTAAGGAATTTCTCATCATATCTCAGTAAATTTCTAATTTAAGATCCTAATATCGTGGACTATAATAAATATGATTAGCCTCACATCTTTCATCACAAAAATAATTCTCCTTATATAATGACCCAATTTTGAATTAAAATCATAATCTTCAAAGTTGTCAATACAATCATCCATCGTTAGCCTCAAATGAGGGCATGTATATTATCACTTTAAATGACAACTATAATATAATTAAAAGATACAATTTATGAAGCATGCATAAATATTTGAAGATGTAACCAATGTGAAGTATGTAATTGATACAACATATTTTAAAATTTTAAAATAAAGAATAAATAAATATGTAATTTATACCACATGTTTTAAAATTTAAAGATAGAAAATAAGTAAAAAATTCACTCTATACGCTTAGTAGATCCAGAGTAAAGATGGATCTATGCTAGTTTAATTCCCCCTTTAAATAGGCTACATTCCACACAAATACCTTGGGTCAATACCATCTGCCATCTTTATTTCTATTAATATTAATATTAGGGTTAATAATGTTTTTTTGCATGGTATTAATAATAATTTGGCCCGTGGTATTTGGCCCATGGTATTTGGCCCATAGGGTTCACCTAAATAAAACCTCTATTTTGAGTGTTCGTAAATATAAATTGAATTATGGAGTAAATATTAAAAAATGTTTTATTTATTTACCATATCTCTCATTTATTTATATTTTTATTAATTTACTAACCTCTTTTATAAATATGGTATTTGGCCCATGGTATTAAAATAGTATTTGGCCCATAGGTTTCACCTAAATAAAACCTCTTTTTTGAGTCATCGTAATATAAAGAGTTTTATACTCGGATGCGGGTGACACGTTAAGGTTTTAATGAACACTCTAAAGAATGGCAGCGAGGGGACAGGCCACTTGGCTGATGGCGCCCCTCCCCATACCACCCTGAGGTGATTTCAACACACTCTGCACGCTACATTCAATGCAGGTTCGGATCGGAAAAAATTCATTTACTGTTTGGTTATGGAGGTACCTCGATTCATTCTTTCACTGTCTCCCCTGATCCACTACAACTGTCCACCTCAGGCCTATGAGCCCAACCTTCGCACTGCAATTGGCCGTCGCTACTAGATTGTTTGTTGCACGGATTTTGGTAATGGGTTTCACCATTCTCATTCAGGTCTCTGCATTTTAACCTCAGCTCAGAACGACCTTGTTTTGCCTCGCAACTCCTCTGCTAGAGCTCCCTCTATCATTGTCCCTCCTCTCATTGCTCCCTCTGAGTGCTCAGCCAGCAATATCAGCATGGTAAGATATCGTATGAGAAGTTGTAGGGGAGGAACTCGGGGAGGAAGTTCTTGCCCTCCAACTGAGCAGTACCCTGAGCATGCGACCTCCTCTCCTTTCCCCGAACTGCATCATCCTCCAATTCATAGGGTGGGTAGATATCCTAGCACTAGAAGTGAGCGGGGTCTGGCTCATTCTTTAGGTGATGTTCATAGCGACTTTGCTGTCCACTCAGCTCATTTTCATTTTCCCCTTCAACCCACTCCCCACTTATCCCACTTCAGGTTTTGTATCTCCCTGAACAGGCCTGTCATTACTACTACTATTTCCATTCTCTTCACTAAAGAAAACTCTCAGACGGGCTCTCAGGTTGAAAATTCCAACTTGATGCAGGAGGACGCTCCCAAATGTAGTAATTGTAGATATAATGGAAAGAATGGGATGGACAAGAGCCTGTTCAACTCGCATGGATGGAATTTGGGTGGCAATCAGCATGGCGGAGGGGGCTGCTCTGCTGCCACGTTCCCCTTTGGTGGATCGAGTCAGGACGGGTCTGCTCTGCAGGTTGCATCTGGCGACGGGGGAGAGCCTCACGACGACGGTGGAGAGCCACACGGTAGCATTTCCAGGGACAAGGAAGATGGGTGGGCATGCCCAATCATCGAGGAACCCATCTCGGATGACTTCATCTAGGCTGACGTGGCTTCTAGGCAGCTGGACGTGGTAGCCAAAGATATGGACGAGGCTGTTAGGGGTTCGAACGTGGCTGCCTGGTGTTAGGATGTGGTTGAACGTGGCTGCCCAGGTGTTCTCTATCTGGTTTTTTTTTTCTAGTTTTGGATGGAATCTAGTTTCCTAGCTGGACTATATGTCAGGGCATCATCTTACTATTTCTTTTGTGGGTTCTAGACTCAAGAATTGATACCAGTTTTGGTTTTTATTCTCTCGGTGGACTGGTTTCCCTAATGTTGGGGCAGTCCAGATTTTGCTGATACTCTACGTTAAACTTGGTCTAGGCTTAGTCCTCTGTATTTTTCTGTACATATTAATAGATTACCTTTACTTAGAAAAAAAATATAGAGGTTTATGGACTAAATATAAAAAGATGTTTTATTTATTTACCATACTTCCACTTTATTTTTATTTTTATTTATTTACCATACCTATTTTTTGAGCGTTCATAAACCTCTTTATATTTTAAATTTATATTGTGTCTATATATAATAATAATTAGATTGATTTCTAAATAGGACCGACATTAAATTAAAATGTTAAATATTTACGTTTACGTTTACATTTACATTTTTATGTAAGATCTACCCCATACTCGGTTGTAGAGCGCCTCTCGATACAATAAATAATAAAATAAAAAGTAAATAATAATAATAATAATAAGTAATAAATAGTGACTAAATAATAATAGTAATAAGTGGATAAATAGAACCAAGTACAAATAATACAAATTTAAATTTAAAATGTTTACATAAATACATTACTTTTTACCAAAAACTTTATACATTACCCATAAATGTTCTTAATCTTTATTGAAATCTAGGTGTTATAGGTGTTTGGGAGTCTAAGTGGAATTTTAGTAAAATATAAAAAATTAAGAATATTAAAAACAAAAAAAACAAGTTTATTAAAATGCATAATCTATGGTAAGTCCAAATGTCAGGGAGTTTGGGATAAAAATAAATGACCAATCTAAATAAGTTCAAATGTGTAGGAGTTCGAGATAAAATTAAAATGATCACTCGAAGAATAACCAAATGTCTGGGAGTTCTGGATAAAAATAAAATGACCAACCTACATAAATCTAAATTTCTAGGAGTTCAGGATAAAAATAAATGATCACTCAAAGAATACCTAGATTCTCAATAAGAACTCATAATGCTTAAGAATTTTAAAAATAATAAAAACTAGTTTCTTTGAAAATCACAGTCTGACAAGATTGGGAAGTTCAAGATATTTTGAATAGGAACTCATAATGGGAAGGCGGTTAAAAATAATAAAAATTAGTTTTTTTGAAAAGCACGATCCGGGGAGATTCAGAAGTTCGCAGGCTATGGAACATGTTTAATCCTATGGATATTGGATATCTGGCTCTAGATGGTTAAAACATTTTTGATGTTGTACATTTTATTTACAAAAGCACTATATAAAAGATTTATCAGATGAGAAATAATATTCAAAAATAAATTATACAGAAGAAATGGTTAGATCCATATATATCAGAGATCTGAGTTGTAAACAAGCTCATAATTTGTAAAAATTCCCAAACTTCAGATCATGTAAAGAGAAAAAATGAAATTTATTACAGAAGTGCATATAAAGTGGATTGAAACCATGTAACGAGAAAAAATGAAATTTATTAAAGAAATTCATATAAATTGAATTGAAATAGAATGGTGTTTTAAAAAAATGCATGGAATCTAGACTTACTCACAAAATATTAAACCCTAGCCTATCTTTGCAGGCCCAAGCTAGAACTGCAGTTTCTCCACCTTCCTCATTCTCCACATTAATGTTCAACTTACTCCTTATTTCCTAGGGATTGGACGTATACACATACAGAGAGGAACAAACCTCATCCTCACTCAAACATCTCATCTGGAAGATGCGCTCAAATAGCTCCCCACTTGCTGTGTATTCCATGAGTATACCTAGATGGGTGGGAGTCAACAATACCTCCTTGAAGCGAACTATGTTGGGATGTTGCAGAGATCTGTGATTAATAATCTCCCGCCTCACATTTTCATCAATCTTCCTTCGCTACTACACATCGTCTTTCCCCCACCTGACACCAACCCCCTCCCAATAAGATCGCGTATTAACTGTGCCCAACTAGTAGAAAATAGGTCGCTGCCCTATTCTTTGTTGGGAGGTGTGAGCACCATTATGGTGACACAACTTAATGAAAATAGCACAGGAAAATGTGGAGTAGATCCACCGAAAATGCAGCCTCACCAAGGAGATCTCGATCAATTCTACCATCCAAGAATCAATGCCAAGCTGTAAAACAATGCCAATTATCATGCAAGAATTTACAATCTATAACCCCTAGAGTTTACCACCAAAGCACCCCAAACCCAAAATTTATCGCCTCTACATTTTAGTCATTTTTTCCTTCGCCTCACCAAGGAGATCTGGATCAATGCTACCATCCCATAAACAGTGCCAAGTTGTAAAACAATGTCAATTATCACGGAAGGATCTACGCTCTATAACCCCTAAGGTTTACCACCAAACCACCCCAAACCCCAAATTTACCCCCTCTACATTTTAATCAATTTTTCCTTCGTGATAGATTAAATTCCAGTCCACACAATTATACCATGGTGGCAAAATCTTCTCAATAAGAATAAAAACTTCGATGAGAAAATAAAAGTAGAGGAAGAACTCAAAAATAAAGAAAGAAAATTGAATTGCTAAAAAGAAAAAACAAAGAGTGAAAAATACCTTGGAATATCAACAATTTAGATACGAGCAAGCGTGAGAAGATGGCTGGCAAAATTATGTAAGTTAGAGAATCTAACATGCATGTGTTGTAGTAAAGCTAATCTAAAGCCTTTGTTTGTTTCATATGAAGCCCAGTTCATTGTTTTCCATAATCTAAATGCCAATTTTTACACGTAGCATCGGACTTGTTATAACAATTTAGTGAAATATTTATTTATACTCCTCTCACTTGCAAAATAATTTTATCTGAGCCGATTTGGGCACACGAGCCTAAATAGTTTAGAATAGGCTAGTGGATTATAATAAATTATTTTCATAGCATTTCATGCACTAAATTTTATTTGCTTAAACTTGTCACATTAAATTTTATTTTACCATCAAATTTTATTTTACCGAGTTTCCTAAAATGAGATGCTAAAATTGATTTTAAAATAAAATAAAATTGCTATATTTTTTAATATTGAAAGTTAGTTTTAATTTTCTCCATGGTGTGGATTAGTTGATGATGGAATGGGTTGTTAAGGCATTTTTTATAATGTTATTGGTTTAAACTTAGATTAGCTTAGTGTACCACGTGTGAGGTAATGTGGGTATACTTGGAGGTGATTGTGTTAAAATTGATTTTCAAATAAAATAAAATGGCTATATTTTTTAATATTAAAAGTTAGTTTTAATTTGCTCCATGGTGTGGATTAGTTGATGATGGAATGGGTTGTTAAGGCATTTTTTATAATGTTATTGGTTTAAACTTAGATTAGCTTAGTGTACCACGTGTGAGGTAATGTGGGTATACTTGTAGGTGATTGTGTTAAAATTGATTTTCAAATAAAATAAAATGGCTATATCTTTGAATATTAAAAGTTAGTTTTAATTTGCTCCATGGTGTGGATTAGTTGATGATGGAATGGGTTGTTAAGTCATTTTTTATAATGTTATTGGTTCAAACTTAGATTAGCTTAGTGTACCACGTGTGAGGTCAAGTGGGTATACTTGGAGGTGATTCTGTTAAAATTGATTTTGAAATAAAATCAAATAGCTATATTTTTTAATATTGAAAGTTAGTTTTAATTTGCTTCATGGTGTGGATTAGTTGATGATCGAATAGGTTGTTAAGGCATTTTTTATATTGTTATTGGTTTAAACTTAGATTAGCTTAGTGTACCACGTGTGAGGTAATGTGGGTATACTTGGAGGTGATTGTGGTAGTGGATAGGATCGATCACTGTCACGTAAGTACAAGCTTGCTATAGTTGTCTATTTTCTCATAATAAAAAAATAACAATAACAATAATAATCTTGGATTTAAGACATCTGTGGTTTTTATCTTCTGACATAGTTACCGGAGAATCAATAGTAAAAACCATTTTTCGTCAACGTTTCAAATCCCAACTGGGATCCATCATCAGGACTTCATGGATGCTTGATAGAAGAAGAGCTCAATTGAGGGATTAAATAGTAATGAGGAGATTAGGTTTTGGGATGAGATGAATGTCGGCCATGTTTCAATAATATTAATTTTTGATTAATTATTGATGAGTTAATTAATTGATTTTAATTTATTATAAATTATTATTATGTTAATTATTATTCTAATTAAAATTAATAACTTATTTTTATTTTTAATATAATATAATATAATAATCTTTATTATAAATATTTAGTGATTATTATATTAATACTACATATAGGTATTTGATTTTAATATATGTTAGTATAATATAATATTATTAATATAAAATAGAATGTGAATATTTAATGAATAGTAATCTTTAGTAAATTGTATTAATATTTAATATATATATATATATCTATATATATATATATATATATATATATATATATATATATATATATATATATAGTATAATATTTATTATAAAATAGTATGTAAAATCTAAATATTAATTAATAATACATATTGGTATTTTAATGAATAGTAACATTAGTGTATTGTATATTAAAATAACTTAAAATAATAATTATTAATTAATTTAATAATATTAGAAATCAATATTAATAATTAATAGTTGATAATTTATGTCAAGACCTAATAATTAATATTAATAATTAAAATAGTAATCATAATAATTAATAATTAATAATTAATTAATAATTAATAATTAATAATTATTAATTATTAATCATCAAAGACTCCCATGATTTTGTGAATCTTATTAAAAATGAGAAGATAGAACGTGATGACATCCTTGTTAGCTCTGACGTAGTGTCCTTATTCACCAAGATTCCTCTTGATGAAGCCATTCAGGTTATAAGAGATATTACTGATCCAGGAACTCAAAAAGTGGCCGAAATCTGCTTGCGATCAACTGTCTTCACTTTCCAAGGAATGTATTATGAACAGACATCCAGTGTGGCAATGGGATCACCTCTTTTGCCAAGCGTGGCCAACTTATACATGGAATACTTTGAAAAGAAAGCCTTGGAATCTTACCCTTTGAAGCGAGCTTAGTGGAAGCGATTCATCGATGATACCAATATAAAATGGACACATGGTAAAACAGAGCTTGACAAGTCTTTATTCACCGGAATTCTATCTCACCAGAAATAGAATTTACCATGGAACTTGAAGAAAACATGAGCATTCCATTTTTAGATGTGCTCATCATGAGAAACGAGGATGGCTCTTTAGGGCATAAGGTTTTCAGGAAGTCAACCCACACAGAAAGCTACCTCCATGCTGATTCCCACCATCACGCAGCCCAGAAATTTGGTGTTTTAAACACTCTTGCTATCAGGGCCCTTCTAATTTCTGACGCTGAGCATTTTAATGAAGAAAAGAAACATTTAGTTTCTACCTTTAAGAGTATAGGCTACAAAGAAAAAGAGATTAAAAGAGCTATAGAAAAAGCTGAAAGAAGGATGCTATCTCATAAACCTAAGGCTCAAGACGAGTCTCAGTGTGGTAGGGTTTTCCTACCTTATATTCATGGAGTAACAGATAAGATTGCTAAAATCCTAAGGAAGAAAAACATAAACACGTAATTCTCAGCACCTGGAACTACTAGGCAAGGTATGAGGTCTGTCAAAGATAGTATTGATAGACATCAGCTTAAGGGAGTCTATAAAATAGATTGTTCATGTGGAAAAAGCTACATTGGTGAAACAGGTCGCTCACTGCAGAATAGACTCAAGGAGCATGGAGCTGATATTAAGAATGAAAGTTCTCGTATCTCGGCCTTGGCATAACACTCCTCAAAAACAAAACACCATGTCTGTTTGGAAAGCGCCTCAATTGTCGCAAGGGAAGAACATCATCATAGACGAAAGATTAGAGAAGCTCTTGAAATTATGAAGCATCCGCATAATCTCAACAGAGACAATGGTATGGAGATTAGTGGTAGCTGGCTTCCCCTAATCAGAGAAACTAAGGTCAACAATACATCTTAGGCTTAGCATTTAGTGGTAGATTTCCCTCTCCCTTTCTCTTTTTTAGTAGGTAGTAGCATTGCTATAATAATTTAATTATGATAATAATAATAATAACTAGTACTTAATTACAATATTTACATTAGTAATTATGATATAGCTATTACCTTATCATTAACTACTATTATAAAGCATTATTATGATGTATTAACCATAAGCTATTAATTAGTTATACTATTCATAAAAATAAATATATTAATTAATTAAACTATTTATTAATAATTAAAAATTAAACACTTGACATGAATTATCAATTATTATTATTTATTAGTTAATTATTAATTATTAAGTATTAATTATTATGATTACTATTTTAATTATTAATATTAATTATTAGGTCTTGACATAAATTATCAACTATTAATTATTAATATTGATTTCTAATATTATTAATATTAATTAATAATTATTATTTTAAGTTATTTTAATATACAATACACTAATGTTACTATTCATTAAAATACCAATATGTATTATTAATTAATATTTTGATTTTACATACTATTTTATAATAAATATTATACTAACATATATTATATATATTAAATATTAAATATTAATACAATTTACTAAAGATTACTATTCATTAAATATTCACATTCTATTTTATAATTAATAATATTATATTACACTAACATATATTAAAATCAAATACCTATATGTAGTATTAATATAATAATCACTAAATATTTATAATAAAGATTATTATATTATATTATATTAAAAATAAAAATAAGTTATTAATTTTAATTAGAATAATAATTAACATAATAATAATTTATAATAAAATAATAATTTATAATAAATTAAAATCAATTAATTAACTCATCAATAATTAATAAAAAATTAATATTATTGAAACATGGTCGACATTCATCTCATCCCAAAACCTAATCTCCTCATTACTATTTCATCCCTCAATTGAACTCTTCTTCTATCAAGCATTCATGATGTCCTGATGATGGATCCGAGTTGGGATTTGAAAAGTTGACGAAAAATGGTTTTTACTGTGGATTCTCCGGTAACTAAGTCAGAAGATAAAAACCACAGATGTCTTAAATCCAAAATCATTTCCCTGTATGGAGGTGATACATGGATTGAAATCATTTTACTGGAAAAATTTAGAATTAAGATAGCAAGGAGAGCTGCAGACCTGCAATTTCTTAAGAACTATTGTGACAATAATCTCATTCCCCCATTTGCACAGATTAATCATAGACTTCATAACAAATTTAATAGCAAGGTGTTTTTTTCAACTAAGCATTTCTCTAATTCAGGCATAGATTAAGAGGGTTAGGGCTTCTTTGGATAATCTTGGACGCTCAGCGTTCTCAACACACCTGAAACTAGCCAGCATCATCAACAAGGATCTCTAGTCTATTATTGAAGCCAGGGCTACTCTGAAATCCATTAATGAAGGACACATTGCTCAGAAAAGCAACACAAGAAATTGTGCAATTTATTTAAATATAAAAATCTGAACAATGCCATTGAAAATGTGACAGACTCAGAAGGATCAGGATCGATGAGAATAAATGAAAACTTTCTGAGTCACTGTTCTTCATCAGGGATAAAAAAAGTTACAACAACGGATTTGGATAAAGGTAATGCGCATAACAAAGAAATTCATATGAGTTGCTGCTCCTCTGCCAAAATTAGAACAACGAATTTGAAAACTGCGGATTTGGATAAAGGGATTGCGCATAACAAAGAAATTCATATGAGTTGCTGCTCTTCAGCGGAAGTTAGAACAACGAATTTGAAGACTGCGCATAACGAAATTCAAGATTCACATGCCAGAAAAATGCATAACGCAGGCAGCTATCATGTTGGCAATGTAAATCAGAAAGTTATTGCGCATAACGAAGGCAGCATCAACATCAATAGGAAAACGTTGAATCAAGGTTTGGATAACGCTGGTTTGGACAACAAGTTCACGCAGAAACAAAGTTTAGATAGCGCTGATTTGGATAGAGATTACACGTAGAAGAAAGATAACGTGGATTTGGACAGCGATGACACGCAGAAGAAAGGCTCAAATAACAAGAATTCTAACTCAAATATCGGTAATATATATGACACTGTAAGCGAGATTAATCAGTGTTTGGAAAGCGTAGATAATTCGTTTGGCACTATTGACAATTCAAACAACGATAACATTGGCATAGCAGTGAATGTTTAGACAATGATAATATGCATAATCATGACTTGTCTAATGATAATGCACATAATCAGAACTCGGACACAAGCAATACACATACCACAACCGAAACCAGAATTAACAACAACAATCGGGGCCTAAAAAATGCATCTGAAGCTAAACTAAAAAGGAAAGTGGTAAATCTATCTTCCCAAGAATTAGATCTTGAAGTCATTAGTGTCCTCAACAAAGGTTTGGGATTTGCAGTTACTCCAAAAAACCTTCCTATTGAAAGTTTGATATGCAGCATAGAGGATGGGATTAATAATCTTCATCTGGAAGATAAAGAAGAATTAAGACAAGAGTTTTCCCTCATCATAAGAAAGGCCAAAACTCCCAAAAGTAATTTGAGTAAAGAAAAACAAAGAACCTTGAAATCCCTGCGGAACAATGATAAAATTGTGGTTCTCAAGGCAGATAAGGGAGGGGCAGTGGTGATCTTGGATAAAGAAGACTATGTATGCAAAATGAATGAACACCTCAGATGTGGGATTTATAAGAAGCTGAACAATAATCCCAGACCCAAGATTATGAAGGAAGTAAAAAAGAAAATTTCGGATTCCGACCTTGAAGATAAATTAAAGAAGAAATTGACCCCTTCGTGTGAAACTATCATAAGAATCTATGGGTTACCAAGATACATAAAGAAGGGGTTCCTCTTAGACCAATAGTTAATACCATTGGATCCCCAACCTATGAGCTCGCTAAGTATGTTGCGAAAATCCTTGAGCCCCTTGTCGGAAACAGAGATTCTTTCATCAAAGACTCCCATGATTTTGTGAATCTTATTAAAAATGAGAAGATAGAACGTGATGACATCCTTGTTAGCTTTGACGTAGTGTCCTTATTCACCAAGATTCCTCTTGATGAAGCCATTCAGGTTATAATAGATATTACTGATCCAGGAACTGCAAAATTGGCCGAAATCTGCTTGCGATCAACTGTCTTCACTTTCCAAGGAATATATTATGAACAGACATCCAGTGTGGCAATGGGATCACCTCTTTTGCCAAGTGTGGCCAACTTATACATGGAATACTTTGAAAAGAAAGCCTTGGAATCTTACCCTTTGAAGCGAGCTTGGTGGAAGCGATTCGTCGATGATAACAATATAAAATGGACACATGGTAAAACAGAGCTTGACAAGTCTTTATTCACTTGAATTCTATCTCACCAGAAATAAAATTTACCATGGAACTTGAAGAAAACATGAGCATTTCATTTTTAGATGTGCTCATCATGAGAAAAGAGGATGGCTCTTTAGGGCATAAGGTTTTCAGGAAGTCAACCCACACAGAAAGCTACCTCCATGCTGATTCCCACCATCACCTAGTCCAGAAATTTGGCGTTTTAAACACTCTTGCTATGAGGGCCCTTCGAATTTCTGACGCTGAGCATCTTAATGAAGAAAAGAAACATTTAGTTTCTACCTTTAAGAATATAGGCTACAAAGAAAAAGAGATTAAAAGAGATATAGAGAAAGTTGAAAGAATGATGTTATCTCAGAAACCTAAGGCTCAAGACCAGTCTCAGTGTGTTAGGGTTTTCCTACCTTATATTCATGGAGTAATAGATAAGATTGCTAAAATCCTGAGGAATAAAAACATAAACATGTAATTCTCAGCACCTGGAACTATTAGGCAAGGTATGAGGTCGGTCAAATATAGTATTGATAGACATCATCTTAAGGGAGTCTATAAAATAGATTGTTCATGTGGAAAAAGCTACATTGGTGAAACAGGTCGCTCACTGCAGACTAGACTCAAGGAGCATGGAGCTGATATTAAGAGTGAAAGGTCTCGTACCTCGGCCTTGGCAGAACACTCCTCAAAGACAAAACACCATGTCTGTTTGGAAAGCGCCTCAATTGTCGCAACGGAAGAACATCATCATATACAAAAGATTAGAGAAGCTCTTGAAATTATGAAGCATCTGCATAATCTCAACAGAGACAATGGTATGGAGATTAGTGGTAGCTGGCTTCCCCTAATCAGAGAAATTAAGGTCAACAATACATCTTAGGCTTAGCATTTAGTGGTAGATTTCCCTCTCCCTATCTCTTTTTTAGTAGTTAGTAGCATTTCTATAATAATTTAATTATGATAATAATAATAATAACTAGTACTTAATTAAAATATTTACATTAGTAATTATGATATAGCTATTACCTTATCATTAACTACTATTATAAAGCATTATTATGATGTATTAATCATAAGCTATTAATTAGTTATACTATTCATAAAAATAAATATGTCAATTAATTAAACTATTTATTAATAATTAAAAATTAAACACTTGACATGAATTATCAATTATTATTATTTATTAATTTATTATTAATTATTAATTATTAAGTATTAATTATTATGATTAATATTTTAATTATTAATATTAATTATTAGGTCTTGACATAAATTATCAACTATTAATTATTAATATTGATTTATAATATTATTAATATTAATTAATAATTATTATTTTAAGTTATTTTAATATACAATACACTAATGTTACTATTCATTAAATATTCACATTCTATTTTATAATTAATAATACTATATTATACTAACATATATTAAAATCAAATACCTATATGTAGTATTAATATAATAATCACTAAATATTTATAATAAAGATTATTATATTATATTATATTAAAAATAAAAATAAGTTATTAATTTTAATTAGAATAATAATTAACATAATAATAGTTTATAATAAAATAATAATTTATCATAAAATAAAATCAATTAATTAACTCATCGATAATTAATAAAAAATTAATATTATTGAAACATGGCCGACATTCATCTCATCCCA
Organism: Pinus tabuliformis; assembly: GCA_031772625.1. Classification (NCBI taxonomy): domain Eukaryota; kingdom Viridiplantae; phylum Streptophyta; class Pinopsida; order Pinales; family Pinaceae; genus Pinus; species Pinus tabuliformis. Next base: position 160,372,552 of record CM062814.1, on the reverse strand, counting down.
AAACCTAATCTCCTCATTACTATTTAATCCCTCAATTGAGCTCTTCTTCTATCAAGCATTCATGAAGTCTTGATGATGGATCCGAGTTGGGATTTGAAACGTTGACGAAAAATGGTTTTTACTGTGGATTCTCTCGTAACTAAGTCAGAAGATAAAAACCACAGATGTCTTAAATCCAAAATCATTTCCCTATACGGAGGGGATACATGGAGTGAAATCATTTTACTGGAAAAATTTAGAATGAAGATAGCAAGGAGAGCTGCAGACCTGCAATTTCTTAAGAACTGTCGTGACAATAATCTCATTCCCCCATTTGCACAGATTAATCATAGACTTCATAACAAATTTAACAGCAAGGCGTTTTTTCAACTAAGCATTTCTCTAATTCGGGCAGAAATTAAGAGGGTTAGGGCTTCTTTGGATAATCTTGGACGCTCAACGTTCTCAGCACACCTGAAACTAGCCAGCATCATCAACAAGGGTCTCTAGTCTATTATTGACACCAGGGCTGCTCTGAAATCCATTAATGAAGGACACATTGCTCAGAAAATATGGCACAAGAAATTGTGCAATTTATTTAAATATAAAAATCTGAACAATGCCATTGAAAATGTGACAGACTCAGGAGGATCAGGATTGATGAGAATAAATGAAAACTTTCTGAGTCACTGTTCTTCATCAGGCATAACAAAATTTAGAACAATGGATTTGGATAAAGGGAATGCGCATAACAAAGAAATTCATCTAAGTTGTTGCTCCTCTGCTGAAGTTAGAACAACGAATTTGAAAACTGCGGATTTGGATAAAGGGACTGCGCATAACAAAGAAATTCATATGAGTTGCTGCTCTTCAGCGAAAGTTAGAACAACGAATTTGAAGACTGTGCATAATGAAATTCAAGATTCACATGCTAGAAAACTGCATAATGCAGGCAGCTATCATGTTGGCAATGTAAATCAGAAAGTTATTGCGCATAACGAAGACAGCATCGGCATCAATAGCTAAACGTTGAATCAAGTTTTGGATAACACTCGTTTGGACAGCAAGTTCACACAGAAGGGAGAGTTTAGATAGCGCTGATTTGGACAAAGATTACACGCAAAATCAAGATAACGCGGATTTGGACAGCGATGACATGCAGAAGCAAGGCTCAGATAACAAGAATTCTAACTCAGATATCGATAATATATATGACACTGTAAGCGGGATTAATCAATGTTGGAAAGCGTAGATAATTTGTTTGGCATTGTTGACAATTCAAAAAACGATAACATTGGCATAGCAGTGAATGTTTAGACAATGATAACACGCATAATCATGACTTGTCTAATGATAATGCACATAATCAGTACTCGGACAAAAGTAATACACATACCACAGCCGAAACAAGAATTAACAACAGCAATCGGTGCCTAAAAAATGTATCTGAAACTAAACTAAAAAGGAAAGTGGTAAATCTATCTTCCCAAGAATTAGATCCTGAAGTCATTAGTGTCCTCAGCAAATGTTTGGGATTTGCAGTTACTCCAAAAAGCCTTCCTATTGAAAATTTGATATGCAGCATAGAGGATGGGATTAATAATCTTCCTCTAGAAGATAAAGAAGCATTAAGACAAGAATTTTCCCTCATCATAAGAAAGGCCAAAAATCCCAAAAGTAATTTGAGTAAAGAAGAACAAAGAGCCTTGAAATCCCTGCGGAACAATGATAAAATTGTGGTTCTTAAGGCAGATAAGGGAGGGGTAGCGGTGATCTTGGATAAAGAAGACTATGTATGCAAAACGAATGAACACCTCAGATGTGGGAGTTATAAGAAGCTGAACAATAATCCCAGTCCCAAGATTATGAAGGAAGTAAAAAAGACAATTTCGGATTCCAACCTTGAAGATAAATTAAAGAAGAAATTGACCCCTTTGTGTGAAACTATCCCAAGAAGCTATGGGTTACCCAAGATCCATAAAGAAGGGGTTCCTCTTAGACCAATAGTTAATACAATTGGATCCCCAACCTATGAGCTCGCTAAGTATGTTGTGAAAATCCTTAAGCCCCTTGTCAGAAACACTGACTCTTTCATCAAAGACTCCCATGATTTTGTGAATCTTATTAAAAATGAGAAGATAGAACGTGACGACATCCTTTTTATCTTTGACGTAGTGTCCTTATTCACCAAGATTCCTCTTGATGAAGCCATTCAGGTTATAAGAGATATTACTGATCCAGGAACTGCAAAAATTGGCCGAAATCTGCTTGCGATCAACTGTCTTCACTTTCCAAGGAATATATTATGAACAGACATCCGGTGTGGCAATGGGATCACCTCTTTTGCCAAGCGTGGCCAACTTATACATGGAATACTTTGAAAAGAAAGCCCTGGAATCTTACCCTTTGAAGCGAGCTTGGTGGAAGCGATTCGTCGATGATACCAATATAAAATGGACACACGGTAAAACAGAGCTTGAAAAGTCTTTATTCACCTGAATTCTATCTCACCAGAAATAAAATTTACCATGGAACTTGAAGAAAACATGAGCATTCCATTTTTAGATGTGCTCATTATGAGAAAAGAGGATGGCTCTTTAGGGCATAAGGTTTTCAGGAAGTCAACCCTCAGAGAAAGCTACCTCCATGCTAATTCCCACCATCACCCAGCCTAGAAATTTGGTGTTTTAAACACTCTTGCTATCAGGTCCCTTCGAATTTCTGACGCTGAGCATATTAATGAAGAAAAGAAACATTTAGTTTCTACCTTTAAGAGTATAGGCTAAAAAGAAAAAGAGATTAAAAGAGATATAGAGAAAGCTGAAAGAAGGATGTTATCTCATAAACCTAAGGCTCAATACCAGTCTCAGTGTGGTAGGGTTTTCCTACCTTATATTCATGGAGTAACAGATAAGATTGCTAAAATTCTAAGGAAGAAAAACATAAACACGTAATTCTCAGCACCTGGAACTATTAGGCAAGGTATGAGGTTGGTCAAAGATAGTATTGATAGACATCAGCTTAAGGGAGTCTATAAAATAGATTGTTCATGTGGAAAAAGCTACATTGGTGAAACAATTCAATCACTGCAGACTAGACTCAAGGAGCATGGAGCTGATATTAAGAATGAAAGGTCTTGTACCTCGGCCTTGGCAGAACACTCCTCAAAAACAAAACACCATGTCTGTTTGGAAAGCGCCTTAATTGTCGCAAGGGAAGAACATCCTCATAGACGAAAGATTAGAGAAGCTCTTGAAATTATGAAGCATCCGCATAATCTCAACAGAGACAATGGTATGGAGATTAGTGGTAGCTGGCTTCCCCTAATCAGAGAAATTAAGGTCAACAATACATCTTGGGCTTAGCATTTAGTGGTAGATTTCCCTCTCCCTTTCTCTTTTTTAGTAGTTAGTAGCATTGCTATAATAATTTAATTATGATAATAATAATAATAATAACTAGTACTTAATTACAATATTTACATTAGTAATTATGATATAGCTATTACCTTGTCATTAATTATTATTATAAAGCATTATTATGATGTATTAATCATAAGCTATTAATTAGTTATACTATTCATAAAAAAAAAAATATTAATGAATTAAACTATTTATTAATAATTAAAAATTAAACACTTGACATGAATTATCAATTATTATTATTTATTAATTAAATATTAATTATTAATTATTATGATTACTATTTTAATTATTAATATTGATTTCTAATATTATTAATATTAAGTCATAATTATTATTTTAAGTTATTTGAATATACAATACACTAATGTGGATATTTGTTGTAGGTGAGGTTTAGAATGAAGAGGAACCTACCGATAGGAAATTCTCCTAACTTCTTGGTTGTGCATGAGTTAGCTGCTGAACAGGAGAGCGGAGGCGAGAACGGAACTAGGGTTCTGCGAAATCCCTCAATGGCGCCGACGGCACTGAGCGGAAGACGCACAAAAACTGTAAGAATTTCACTGCAGCGTGACAGAGCTGCAGGGTACTAGCAAGAGACAATGGAACAGCCTCAGGGGGGGGCGTCAGAGCCCTCCCCTTCACAGCACATGCCTGAGCAAACCGTCATCTTTGGATCAGTGGATCAGGAAATCCTGAACAAAGGGAAACAACAACAAAATGATGAAAAGGAGACAGAACATCGGAAAAACAAGGACAACAACACGCAAGAAGGACAAGAAACTCCATATCAAAGCCCGAAAATCTCCTCATCTACATGCCGACCAGTGGCCAAAGAACGGCCACAAATAGAGCTGCCCGACGACAAAATAGACAGGAGAATAGAGTACATGACTGATCATTCCCTCATTGGGAAGTTCATAGGGTTTTGGCCGATTGAGAAAGCTTTATATGGATGGATTGCGGCGAAATGGAAACCCAAAGGAGATGTCACCCTTCAGCTGGGGCCGAAAGGCTTCTTCACCGCAATTTTTTTCTGTCTAGAGGACAAATATAGGGTCCTGGAAGAAGGGCCTTACTTTTTTAACTCAGCGGGACTATATCTGAGGGAATGGATTCCAAGATTCAACCCAGATAAAGAAGACCTCACTTGGGCCCCGGTATGGATCAGATTATACTCTCTTCCAGATGAATATTGGGACGAGGACATTCTCAAGGGTATTGAAAATGGAGTGGGAGAATACATCAGAGCAGCAGAAGAAACCAAATCGCGAAAGTATATCTCCTATGCTCGAATATGTGTTTTTATCCGCCTGAATGAAGCTCTACCAGAGTCGATAACTCTTGCCCACAGAGATGAAGAATGGATCCAGCCTCTCGACTATGAACACGTGCCCTTTAGGTGCAGAAAATGCCATGCACTGGGGCATCTCTTCAAGGACTGCCCTCTAAATACCAAAGCCAATACCCCTGTCCCTTCTGATAACCCAACCCAAGACGGCTTCACCAAAGTCACAAGTCGGAAGCGCTCACATAAAAAGCCTCAGAATGGAACCAAACCCCAGCCTAACAAACCCCAAGATCCAGCTTCCAACAACAGCTTTGATATACTTGCTCAGACCCCTGAAGATCAACCCCTGACCACTGAACCCAACCCTACTCGTCCATCTTCTTCTTCCCACCCACCTTCCTCTGATCCCCCCTCCAAATCTCATTCCCCCATCGTCACCCCTTCTATCCTAAGCAGAAGTCAGAAAGAACCAGTGGAGATTCACAAGAACATGGAAGTTGACGGTAAGGAAGACGTACCCCAGGACTCAGAGATCAATAAAGAAGAAAGCAGTCAAGTGCAGCAAATGGAAGAAGAGCCAGAGAGCATAGATCTAAATGGTCTGGACATTCTGGAACTAGAACTAGCTTGCAAAAAAAGAGCATATGACACAATATCTGAGCATCAACTCAACAAGCTTGAAGTGGTTATCTCAAGAGCCTACCATCAACACCAACTAGGGATACAACCAGGTAGTCATTGGGATGGCAGCCTGCGCCCAAAAGATTCCAAAAAGAGAGGAAGGAAAACAGACCTACAACGAGCCATCGAGGTTGGGAAAATCCTGGTAGATTCAGGCAGATATGCTAAGTTAACGAAGTACTACAGGCCCTCCAACAATAGTTGAACCATGAAGCTTGTATCCTGGAACTTAAGAGGGCTTAACAGATGTGCTTTCTCCAGGAAACCAAATGTAATAGTTCTACTCTAGGCAACATACTCTCAAAAGCGTGGCCAGGTTGTCGATCGGTTGCTGTAGACGCCTTGGGAGCCTCAGGAGGAATTGCTATAGCATGGAACACCCAAGCGGTAACTCTCACAGATTTTCATGCCTCTCATCATCTCATACAGGCAGCCTTCCATATATTGGGCACCAATATTCATGGCAACTTATCAAATGCATATTTTCCACAAGATACAGGTAGTAAAATCATGCTCCTTGACACTATAGAAGCTCTGAGCAATAACAGAAGACACCCGCTATGGATCGTGGCAGGGGACTTTAATATGATCACCAACAGTGAGGAAAAGATAGGAGGGAGAATCAGAATGGAGCCAGAAGTTGCGTGCTTCAAGGAATTCATCCAAACTATGTCTCTAATCGATATGCCGTTCTGCAATGACACCTTCACCTGGAGCAATCGCAGAGCTGGCAAGTCCCAAATCGCCTCCAAATTAGATCGCTTTCTCATCTCTAACAATTCGGTGCACCTAGGAGGAGATATCTCAGCAGAAATACTGGCACACACTGGGTCGGATCACTGGTTGATTGCTTTACAATGGAGGAGACCAGGGGATTTGACAAAAAGACCCTTCCGCTTTGAGGGTTTTTGGCTTTCACACCCTGCATTCAAGGATTTCGTCAAGACCACTTGGGCATCTTTCGTCCCCCCAGAAGGTGCAAAAATGTATCAATTTCAACAGAAGCTAAGATTTCTAAAAAATCAACTAAAAATATGGAATAGGGAGACCTTTGGAAATATATTTAAGGCGCAACAAGAGTTGAATCAAGAACTGGTGAATCTCCAACAAAAGATAATCACAGAAGGGCATACAGAGACTACTCTGGACCAGGAACGGTTCATTCACAGTCAGCTTGAAGAAAGGAGAAAGCAGGAGGAAATCTACTGGAGGCAAAAATCTAGAGTCAGGTGGGTGAAGGAGGGGGAGCGCAACACCAAATTTTTCCACAGAACCACGGTGCAGAGAAGGATGCACAATACTATCCCCTTCATCCAGAATCAAACAGGGGAAAAAGTCGAGAAGCATGAGGAAATCGAAGAGGTTCTCCTCAATCATTTCCAACATGTCCACCGGGAACCAATAGATGACAGGCAACAGGCTATTGAGAAAATAATCAGAAATGTGGCAAAACTCATCACGGAGGATCACAATGAGCTTCTAATGCGCCCTATTCTTCCACAGGAGGTAGACGACGCAATGGCCCAGCTCAAAGATGGTAAGGCCCCTGGCCCAGATGGATTCACCACCACGTTCTTCCATGCCTTTTGGGACATGATAAAGTTGGAGGTTTGGCAGATTGTTGAGGAATCCAGGGCCATGCACTGGCTCCTCCCCTCCCTCAATTCCACTTTTATCACTCTCATTCCCAAGGAGGAGAATTCCATTACCCCTGACAAGTTCAGGCCCATCGCTCTCTCTAACGTCATCTACAAAGTCATATCAAAAGTCATTGCAAACAGGCTAAAGCCCCTATTACCTCTGCTTATCTCTCCGGAACAGTCGGGGTACGTGGAGGGACGACAGATAATGGATGGCATCCTCCTCACGCACGAGATAATCCACTCCCTCAAGCACTCTAAACAAGCAGGTATGATTCTCAAACTGGATCTTTCTAAAGCTTTCGACAAGATCAGTTGGACTTATATTCATCATATTTTAAAAGCTTTTGGATTTGGTTCCATGTGGATTCGCTGGATCATGAGCCTTATCACTTCCACCCACTTCTCCATCCTGGTGAATGGTATCCCTTCTCGTCCTTTCAAGCCATCTCGAGGTATCAGGCAAGGTGACCCCCTATCCCCCTTCCTTTTTGTTCTGATGGCTGAAGGTCTTGGTAGACACATCAAACGCGCCCTCCATTCCCAACAGCTTAAAGGCTTTACGGTCCACAATACCCCTGCCACCTCTCATCAGCAATTTGTTGATGATACCATGCTTTTTGGCTACCCTTCTGTCTAGAAAGCCTCTCGCTTCAAATCCCTCCTCAACGACTTCTCTAAGGCTTCTGGCACCTATGTCAACACCTCCAAGTCGCAGATATTCTTCTTTCATACTCCTTCGGTTAAATCTGCAGTCACTCGCATTCTTGGCTTCCCCTCTGCTACCCTCCCCTCCAAATATCTTGGCGCTCCCCTCACTGCTTCTGCCATAAAGCATCCCGCTTGGAGCTCTCTCCTAGAGAAGCTTGAGTCCCGCCTCAACCTTTGGACTTACAGATCTCTAAACCTCGCCAGTCGGGTGGTGCTCATCAAATCTGTACTTCAAGCCATGCCTCTCTACCTCTTCTCCATTCTAGCAGCACCTAAGTGGGTCCTAAAAAGAATAAGGAGCCTACAGCGTGACTTTCTTTGGGTCAGCTCGGCAACAAATCGCAAATGGGCTCTGGTTAAATGGACTTCTGTTTGCATGCCCAAAGACAAGGGCGACATTGGGCTAAGGGACCCAGAGTACAGTAACTCCATCATGAATGCTAAGATTTGGTGGCAATGGATCACTAACCGAGAAAAGCCATGGGTAAAAATCTGGACAGCCAAATATGCTAACAACAGACCTCAAGAAGAGCTCATCAGGTTTACTCCCACTGAAAAAGGGTCGTTAATCTGGAATGTCGCCAAACAACACTATCATTTAATTCAACAGCACAGCTTCTGGGAGATCACGAATGGTAGCTCGGCTAGATTTTGGACAGACACCTGGAACCAAATGCCTAGGCTTACTAGTGTTCTTACACCATCTTTGATACCAGACAGGCAGGAGCAGCAACAGGATAAAGTCCATCATTTTTGGATGCAGGAGATGGAGCACGGGTACAGAAAATGGAGACAGAGTAATCAAATTCTCAGCAACACAAACACACAGGAGATAGAAGAATTCGAGAAAGAGCTAAGAAAACGAAGCATAAGGCATTATGAAGGCCACGACATTATCAGATGGGGTTATCAACCCAAAGGGTCCTACACCACCTCCGAAGCCTACAAGCTGGTTTGCAACTTCCCCTCTCCTACTGATCCTTTATGGAGCAAACTTTGGGAACTCGGATCATGGCCCAAAATTTCCTACTTCCTCTGGCTTGTAGGACGTAAAAGAATCCTCACTTGCGATAAACTAAGGAGAAGAAGCTTCCAAGGCCCTTCTGTATGCCATAACTGCTTTCAAAGCGAAGAAACCCTTCAGCACCTCTTAGATACTGGTCCCTTAGCCAATCAGCTATGGGAAAAGGTGAGCTTCAAATGCCAAAAAAGATGCAGAGGGGATGACGACATCATCAACACCATAAGGCAATGGCCAAAAAGCCCCTACAACTGTGAGATCCTCAACCACCTGTGGAAAATCATTATGGGATTAGTCCTATGGAATATCTGGAAGGAAAGAAATAAACGCATCTTCAAAAACAAGAGCTCTCCTATTGAAGAAATATGGAACAGGATACACGGGAATCTCAAAGAAACTATGATGCTCTGATCTTGGACGAAGGAGGATCTCCCTTCAACAAACAATGATAAAAACATCCTCGACAATTGGCAACTGCAACTGCCACAAGAAGTTTACAAGCATCGCCCTTCCAATAGCAATATCAAGGACAACAACTGCTAGAAAGGCCCCCCTATTAACTCTTTCAAACTCAACTTTGATGGGGCTTCCAAAGGCAATCCTGGAGCTGCTGGATTCGGAGGAATTCTGAGGAACCATGATGGTACTCCTCTGCAGATCTACTTTGGAAACATGGGGTGGGATACCAACAACTCCGCTGAACTAGAGGGCCTCTGGCAAGGTCTCCTACTAGCGGAAAATCTCAGTCTCCAACCCTTGATTGTGGAAGGGGATTCCCAGCTTCTCATCAACATGGCCACCCGCATACAGAATGGCTCCCAAGCCAGGAAAATCGCCTCAAGCTGGAGATTAGAAGCCAGGCTAAACATCATGGAACAATATCTGCGCAATAACAGAGCCATCTCCTTTAATCACATAAGAAGAGAGGACAATAAGATAGCTGACCTCCTGGCCAACATTGGGGTAGAAAATGATCAGGTCATCCTATCAGGAACCACGAACATCATTCAAAACAATCTCCAAGCCCAAGAATGTGAATGCCTCATCCAAAAAGATGCAGTCTCCCTGAATGCGGGTGTTCGCACGGCAGAAGGTGAGAGGCCACATGGCCAACATGTGCCGCCATGAGATTATATGCAGGAGGACACTCAGATCGCCGCCAAGGAATTAAATTCTGAGGCATTAGCTCAGAGCCTTCAATGAAATCTAAGGCGAATTGTGGAGGTTGCAGAGCGCATTTATGGCGCCCAGGATTCAAGAGAATGCTGAGAGGGTTAAGTTGGGTGATTGTATGGGGAAGAACCATATTCAGAGTGAGAGGCACATTGCGCAGGCTGGTGTGGGTAATCTCTTCCTTCTGGCAGACGCTGCGGTTGTTACAGCCAGTTCACAAGCGGTCAAGGGATATTTCGAGCTTGAATTCCCTGTTGACAGAGGCGTGGGTATCACTGTGTTATTTTCAAGAGTTGAGGAGAGAGAACTTCACTCCGCTGGGAAGCGACTCAAGCAGGGGAAACCTACAATTGAAGCTCTGTTTTATATCGCCAGCTCCACTGCCAACATGGCCAGGCCAAGGGAAAGAATGCCATGTAGACGCGGCTCTGGTCGAGGGGGCTCCTCACGCCATCCAGCAACGGATTCCCACCACCATTGCTGTTGTTGTTACTGTCACAGAAGGGTCGGGGCTACCCACATGCAGGCTACCCAGTTCATGGACACGAGAAGCCCCACTGCAGGACCACCCTCTCTTCCAGCGTTTGGCACTGCAGTTTTCACCCTTGGAAGCATCAGTGCACACATCTCAATCCTATTCATTAAGGACAACAAGGAAGATGAAGACGGTTCGGGCAGCAGGGAAATGTTATCTGATGAACAATCGGAAATTGCTGAGGAAAGAACAGTGGGAGCTCCTGAGCAGGCTCCCATCCAACCTCAGAAGCAGGAGGTGTCGTCCTCCAAGAAAGCTACAGGGGAAGAATGGGAAGGCCTCCCTGAGCATTATGGATGGGCTCCGATTATCGAGGAGAAGCCTGAGGAGTAGCATTCAGCGGCACGCTCCATTGACCATCTTTTTGTTCAGGTCCGGTTTAAGTCTTCTGTCTCGGTCGCTATCTGTGTCTGGGTATGGTAAAAGTTATATGTTTATGTCTGGGTCTTTCAAGTTCATGTGCAGGTCTTTATATGCTTTGGTTTAGTTAGTAGGTCTATTAAGGATGCTAGCACATGTCCTCAGTCGCCCTTGTGAGGGAAGTTTTTTGCTTCAAAGCCCCTGTGTGGGTGATTTTGGTTTGGAATGAAAACTATGATGTGTTTTGTAGTGGTTTGGATACAATTCCGGATGGAAATGTCGCCCCTATGAGGGCTAATTTGGAGTTGCAAGCTGCCAACCCACAGTGCCATAGTCGGCCATGGGCAACCTGTCTGTAATGTTTATCTGTACATAATATAATAGAATAGCATAGTTTTACTGAGAAAAAAAAATATATATATATACAATACACTAATGTTACTATTCATTAAAATACCAATATGTATTATTAATTAATATTTAGATTTTACATACTATTTTATAATAAATATTATACTAACATATATTATATATATTAAATATTAAATATTAAATATTAATACAATTTACTAAAGATTACTATTCATTAAATATTCACATTCTATTTTATAATTAATAATATTATATTATACTAACATATATTAAAATCAAATACCTATATGTAGTATTAATATAATAATCACTAAATATTTATAATAAAGATTATTATATTATATTATATTATATTATATTATATACGATGAGCCACACTTGCTGGTTCGAAATGCGTCGACAAAGATCTCTCTATATGTGATTTATGCCGAAGCTCCTCTTACAAATTTATACTAAATTAAAATCAATTAATTAGCTCATCAATAATTAATAAAAAATTAATATTATTGAAACATGGCCGACATTGATCTCATCCCAAAACCTAATCTCCTCATTACTATTTAATCCCTCAATTGAGCTCTTCTTCTATCAAGCATTCATGAAGTCCTCATGATGGATCCCAGTTGGGATTTGAAACGTTGACGAAAAATTGTTTTTATTGTGGATTCTCCGGTAACTAAGTCAGAATAATAATCTTATTTTTTTAATTTTATTGAACTAATTCTTTATCAAAATTAGATGTTATTAAAATCTCATGATTTTATTGGAGGTAGTATAGGTGATGGAAATAAGGTAAACTAATTTTCTTGTAAGAATTTTCTAAATTGTGTCGTCACTCTGTTAAACACACACATGGCAAAAAGAATATGAAAGATCAAACATGCGAGTACAATTTTTATTAACAAGAGATATACATTTATAGTACAACATGTGACCGTTGGGTTCCACATCCCAAGGTCTCTTGGACTACTTAGTCTATTCAGCTTCCACACTAACCCATTTAGGGTTAGGTGTCCAACATTCCCCCCCTTAATCCGAAGGGTTATGTATGAGTCCAAGAAGAGAGATGTAATACAAAATGTGCAAAAAATGCATGGCAGCACCTGAATGTGCTCTATGAAATGTTGGTATAAAAGGCGGTGGTTTAAGGATGACCACCAACACTGGAACGCTTAGTGCAGCTCCCGTAACTCTTCCAAAACTGGAAAGAAGTTGAAGTCTTCTGCTAGAGGAAGTGTTCCTATTGTTTTGAAGAGGGAAACCTTCAACCATGAAAGGGAGGTCTCACCCCGCATAAAAGGGAGAACTTCAACCTGAAAAGGGAAGTCTCAACCTCTGATGGTTTAAGGATGACCAACAACTCTGGAATGCTTAATGAAATTCCTGGAACTCTTCCAAAACTTGCAAGAAGCTGGAGTCTTCTGCTAGAGGAGGTGTTCTCAATTTTGTTCCTGGAATTCTTCCAAAACTAGCAAGAAGCTGAAGTCTTCTGCTAGAGGAAGTGTTCTCAATTTTGTTCCTGGAATTCTTCCAAAACTGGCAAGAAGCTGAAGTCTTCTGCTAGAGGAAGTGTCCTAGATTACCAACTGAAGGCATGTTCATGGGCATCTTTGTCTCTGGTTACAACTCTGAAACTGGTGTGGCAGGTTGTGGCTCAGGCTCACTTGATGTGACTTTGAAGCTTGTAGATGACCATCATTTCCCCCCCTATCAGATACAAGGTGAGATGATGGAGAAAAGTCAACTGCAATATTGTTCAATACTCTAGAACAAGTTATGACATGTGTTTGGAATATCTTCTTGGCTTTTGATGCCCACTGCCAAGAAGCGATCCATCCAAGATGAATCTTTGTTCTTGCAGGATGTTTGTTTTTGAAGCATCTATGTGAAGAATGACTGGTTTTATGACAGTGATTACATGGATGAAGATCAAAACAATGATCTTTCAAATGGCCAACTCGATCACAATGTTGGAATTTTACAATCAGTTGTTGTTGTTATTGCGGTGGAAGAGGAGTAGAAACTGGAACAGCTGGAGGTGAATTGTCACGATGAGCAAGTGAACTGTCATGAATAAATATAGCACTCTAAAACTGAATGGGCTTTGAGTAGTCTGGGATAGGAAAGGACAAGTCCTTGTCATATCCAAGATCGGTTCTGTGCTTTTTGTGAAAAAGTTGTTCCCAAGGTTTGATGATGGGCTTGGGAAGTGCAGACTGAGTTTCTGCATCTGCATGTACAACTGCTACTTTATTGGGCACTGGATTTGAATGAACTTCAACAATATTGTCTTGTTTTTCATGGGAGTCTATTTCAATCTTCTGAACAGAAACAGATTCAGAATGATGACTCCACTGATGTAATTCTTCTTGTTGTAGCTGAGATTCAAGCTGCAAAAAATCAATCTTTTCCTGTGCATTTCGTAGACATGTCTGAATTTCTGAGAGAGATCCTATGTTGATTTGTAACGTGTCATCAACAATAGATTGTATAAGTGTTTTCATGAACTCTAATACTTCACTGATTTTGGCCATTTTTCTTCAATGTCAGATTTACACCTTAAAAACTGATCACAATTATTACTTAATGCAGAAAAGTAATATCCACTCATAATACACAGCAATATCTTGTATAAATGTGCAGCAAATGAATCAGGGAATCAATGCATATATATGTAGACAAAAAATATAATGGGTTTTAAATACAATGCCACAATTAGGGCAACAACAACTGCAAACTTGCTTGGATCCTTCAAGTACTACACTTTTAAATAAAAAATGATGGCTATAAAAACTTCAATAATTATAACACCATGTCATGGGCATTGGAATGAATCTCTAGCATGCTGAAACAGCAGTGATAGACCTCCTTACATGTCCAAATACTTAGCAAACTGTATAGTGCTGGTCATATATACCATAGCATTTTACCATGACCTTTCAAGAGCCTTCCAACTATGCACAGTTTCAGGAAAACCTCCAGGAGATTAGAGAATACTCGCCCCTGCTTAAAATGTATATGCAGCCAATTATTAAGGAGATTTGACTCTTTGACAGTGATAAAATCTGCCCACAAAGGACAACTCGATAAAAGAACTTGATTTGAAGATGCTTTTAAAACATTTGATTTTAATAATATATCAGTCTGCAACGTATATTATTTTTCTGTGTAGAGGCATACAAAACTCGGTTTTAATGTACCATTCATGCATATGCACACTCCAACGCACAATTCATACTTTTCAATGCTTCAAATGATGTGTATATAATGCAAACTATTCCACAGCTTCAACAAAGGTGGCATATATCGGACTTTTAGGAATAGGTTTCCATGACAGCGCAGCCCTTCAAAACAGTTCAAATTCCAAAGAAAACATTCATCAATCAATATAGCACAACATACATACCATATAATACCAAGAACTCTTCTAACAAATGCAAAGCATACACTGTCTAGTACCACAATCCAATAGAAATTGTTAAGACACCGTATTACCATTCTATTGCATATATGCCACTTTTTCACTACAAATTTTACAACGGAGGCAACACTCCAGGGACCGAGAATCACTACAACACATTATCAATATAGCCCTCAAAAGTTCAACAGACTTTCCAACAAATATATACCACTGCTTGCATCAAAGATGAGCTATTTGATGCCTATGACCGAAATGAACCGCTTGAAGGAAACAACCAAGAGTATATATTCAGGGTGAAGTCCTGATACTTGCTGCAATGGTAAGGCTAGCGTTGTTACAAATGAGATCGCGTGGTAAGTTGGGAACTGTTACATAACCATTACATGAGAGGTCGCGGGGATAGCTCAGTTGGGATAGCCTGAGCCAGATCTTAGATTCTACAAGATGGCAAGAGATTCTTCATCTATCAATGTCACCTCAAGCTTTGGCAACACTTGGCAACATTGTATCGACTAAAAGCCTGAGAAGATTATTCCAGCTTGTGGAGCGTTGCTATAAGCACCATGAGCCTGTGCTTCTTGTCGGTGAAACTGGAGCTGGAAAAACGACAGTTTGTCAATTACTGAGCCTTGTTTCAGATCAGTACCATAAGCAACCTAACCTGTTCGAGCAACACCTCTTTACATGACGTGGTTCCTATCTCATGGGCTTGCATAATACCAATGGTTGGTAGTATTCATTCGCTTGGAACAACTTATTTAACTTTAACGCGAGATTATGGGCTCCCTACTGTAGTCATTTTGGTGGCTCGCTTCTTCAATTCATTAATAATCATTCAATACTGTGAAGCAGCCTTAAGCTATATATAAATTGATGAATGAATTTGGTGATAAGAATACCATATATCACATTACAACTAAATAAACAGCACACTGAATCATCGGTAGGACCTCCATAAGCTCTGATATATGCTTAGTTTGGATATGGCATTTTACAAGTCTCTTGGAATAGACCGTAGAACGCCCATGCTACAGATTCCTTTGAACTTACACGCCGCCTTAATGGACTCTGTTGGCACTGATCGTAACTTCAGGAGAACTTGCGCTCTGCCTTTCAATTTAATCTCCAATTCTTCATTGTTGAGCTCTTCTATTTCCAAACCATCAGCGAGGGTGGACGCCACCACTTCCAGTTCAGTAATACGCTGCACAAGCTCCTGGTCTCTCACAGTTGAAGCAGTGTCATATTCTCCTATAGTGTTCATGAGCTGCAACAACAGTTGTGTGTCGATGGATGTGAACCGTCATTCATGTGAAAA
Organism: Pinus tabuliformis; assembly: GCA_031772625.1. Taxonomy (NCBI): domain Eukaryota; kingdom Viridiplantae; phylum Streptophyta; class Pinopsida; order Pinales; family Pinaceae; genus Pinus; species Pinus tabuliformis. Next base: position 160,356,628 of record CM062814.1, on the reverse strand, counting down.
ACGGCAGCATTGATACGCATTCATTTGAAACCATTCGAATTGATACACTGAGGTTACACCATTCATTTGAAACCATTCGAATTGATAGAAATTGATACCATTACATTCGATATCATGAGCGACATTTATTTGAAAAACGCATTGATATGTACAAATACTCAAAGCAACAAACGTATTTCAGGTAGCATGAAAAACAGTTATGTTACCGGTGGTATGTCGATTCAATAGAGGCGTTCTTCTGCCTTCCGGTCTAGACCAAGTAATCATTCACCAAATTAATCCTTCAAACGACAGAGGCGTTGAGGATAGTGCTCAAGTCAAAACGACAGAGGACAATGGTGTCAGTCAGCAGCGGACTTCAGGCAGAAAATTCTCAGGACAGAGCACATGTAGTGTCAGGAGTAGCTAATTATATGGAGGAGAAGCGTAGGCATTATTAGGGGTATGGAGGTGCTTTTATATGGAGAGTAGACACCAGCAACAGTATAATCAGGTTGCAGCTAAAATTGAGCTGAAGAAATATTCATGAATTTCATGGCAGAAATAAACTGCATAGAAAGGCCATAAAACAAACGGCTCAAATTAATTATGGAGGGCAGGAATACGCCTGCTCTGATACCATGTTAAACACACACATGGCAAAAAGAATATGAAAGATCAAACATGAGAGTACAATTTTTATTAACAAGAGATATACATTTATAGTACAACATGTGACTGTTGGGTTCCAAATCCCAAGGTCTCTTGGACTACTTAGTCTATTTAGCTTCCACACTAACCCATTTAGGATTATGTGTCCAACACACTCAAAAATTCTCATAGAAAAAAAGAAGTCTTAACCCCACCTAGAATTCCTAAAAGACAACTCTCAAGCAAGCCACCTAATGTCACATTGGTGGATTTCTCTCACTCTTTAAACTACACTGAAGGATATCCTTGTCTAAGGGAGGAATCCATAAAGGTCGAGCTAAGCTAGGTCATTGAGTAATGAAGTAAATTTCCTTAACAAAGACTAGTGATTTGACACTACTCACTCTCAAAGTAAAAGGTTAGGGATAAGTGTGCGAATAGTCAAATAAACCATGAATTGTGAACAAATTTTGAATGATTTTAATTAGAGAACTATGCTTATTCATGCAACGAAATTGTACTTGAAAAATGAAAAATAAAACTTGCTAAAGTAACCATATAACATGAGATGCTAGAGAAGAATATATACAATGGCACAATAAAAATGGAAAATGAATCATAAATTGTGTCTATACAAGTAAGGCATTAGATCATTCATTCATCATATTCATTAGCATTGGAGATTGACAGTTTGTTATCATCATCAAGAGACCATTCCATAATTAAGAGATCATACACCAATAGTATTTACTATGATTGAGATGTCAAAGAGTTATGTGTTTGCAATGATAAATAAAGGAAATATTCAAACTTCCCATTGTTACCAAGGACAATGAAGACAACAAAGTTGAATGTGGACCACTTACACATTTGTAAAATTCAAATTTCATCCATTTATCATCAATTTATCACCATTTATAATTGGGTAGTATGTAAATGTAGAATTGTGACCTAAATGATGTATTTGTAACATTCCAAAGTGTGTAATTACAACTAATGAACCATGAGAAATACCATTAGCCTATGAACAATTTTAACCACTATGTATTTAGAACAAATTGCCATTAAGACTAGAGATCAATGTAACTTTTAAAGAGCCCCTTAACAATAAGAAATTCCATACCATGTCAACATCAAATATTTAAGAATTGTGTGCATTGTCTAAATTGTGTATAGAGTGCACCAATAATGGCACTATTGGGCTTCGATCACTATCTTGTTAATGTATGTTAAGATGTGACATTTCAAATTAGAAACTGATCATACATCTATAAAAAGGCAAGCAAGTAAATCGTCAAGATAATCTTAAAAATAGTGAATTGTTATCTTTATGAGCCAAGTCATTTCATGTTCCCATGCATTGATTTGTGTATGGGTGTTGTTAAAATGTCAAATGTGTTAAAAATATGTAAGAAATAAATGTATTAAGACAAAATTTGACCATGATGAAAATTTGTAAACCCTTTTTACAATTATTAAAGAGCTTAAATATCAAGGTGCTTCATGCATTCATGTACTCATGTGAAGCTTAAGAGTTTTTACTATGTCATAGATATGTTAAGTAGATATGTCAAATCCAACATGAGCAAGTATAAATATGATAATGTCTCCTTACAAGTAAAGCGTTAATCATTTTTAATTTATGCTAATCATTTTTAATTTTGTCACTTATTTTCTAGTGATATATTTTAGTCCTAGACTAAATTAGTCATTTGAGTTGGTCGTTTTTAGTTGAGTTGCTTAATTCTAGTCATATATTTGATCCGTAGAATAAATTAGTTGTTTAAGTTAGTCACTTTTAGTTCGGTCACTCAAAATTTCTCAAATCTAGTAGTAATTCACTTGAAATAATTATGGTGACTAACGTTTTTAGTCACGTAGTCACTAATCTCTCATTTTGTACTAGTGTTTTGTTGGGTCCCTATAATACTAGTGATTACCCCATTACTATTGTAGTTATACCCCTTATTAATACTGTTGTGCCCCTATTGCCCCCATATTGTTATTACTGTGCCCCATAGAATCCCTCTATTGTTATTTTTGTGGCTTTATATTATTATTGTTAGGTCGGCTAGGTTATATTGTGACTCCTTAGACTCCTATATATAGAAAGGAGGTTTTGTCATTTGTATCATCAAAGAATTGTTCATTTATGTAATGTAAAGGAGGTTTCCCCCTTGAAGAGGCTGAATTCTAAGGCGTTGATCTATCTTTTCTATCCTTTCTTGACCTGGTTTCATAACATTTGGTATCAGAGCCTTGGATTCTAGGGTTTCGCTGCTCCCAACAGGTCATCGTGGAATTTTCGCTATAACATTTTTCTGTGATGTTTCAGAAGCTAAAGAAAAAACCCATTTGAGAAGACATCGTGCTGAATCTTGGCTCCAAATTTCATATCGTTTCGTGATATATGTGCGGAGATATGATCTGAGTAAGTTGGTCTTCTTGCAGACTCCTGAATTACATTCAAAACAGGTGACCTGGGGAAAATCGTCATAACTTTCGTTCTGAGCATCAGATTGAAATTTGGTCAGAAGTTACAGAAAGAGAACGGATTTTAGTTTCTTTTGATTATTTTTTCAGAGCCAAAGGTTAAAATAGTGATTCGTGGCACGTCATACAAGTTGGCTCTACTGAACTAGTCTATAAGCAGGTCACTGTGGGAGATTTTTCATAACTCTTCCTTGGAGAATCCAATTTGGATCAGACTGGTGGCATTGGAAAGAGGACGTAGAAGTCCACTACAGGTCACAATTTCAGAAATGGATGATCTAAAATTACAGAGATACATCAGATTCAATATCAGGCTTCTACGAAGTGGAAAAAGGTGTGTAGTTTTTTTTAAGTTTTTGCTTAAGCTTGGTTTGAAGGAATTAAAAGGGCATAGTAAAGCGTTATTATCGGTAACTGATGCCCTGAGGAAAGAAAATGCAAACACCTAGTAAGGAACCTGAAAGCTCTAGCATGACTCATGAAGAAGAGGAAGAAATGCTACATGATATATCAAAATTACAAAAACAAGTGCAACAAATGTCACGCTCACAAAAGCTAACAGAAGCTAAGATAAATGGCGTGGAATCTAAGATAAATGGTGTGGAATCTAAGATAAAGTGCATGGAAGCTAAGATGGATGATTCGAAGACAGATTTGAAGAGAGACATGGCAGATTTTAAGACAGATTTTAAGACAAATTTTCTACAAGAAATACTTACTAATGGTGAAAAGGTTGTAAAGGAAACTCATGATGCGAACAAAAGAAATGTTAATCATGATTCCATAGACTCTAATGTTGAATCGAAGACCCACCATATTCCAAAAATCGATATGAAAAAGTTTGATGGCAAGGATCCCGCCACATGGATATTACAGATGGAGCAATTTTTTGATCTCAATAATGTGCAAAACACACAAAAGGTACTTATGGAAACTTTATATTTGGAACCAAATCAGTTTGTATGGTATCGATGGCTTTGCTCTCGTAAACAATTTATCACTTGGGCAATTTTTATGGAAGAATTGATAGCACATTATGAGGATACAAAAAGCAACACTCTTTTTAGCCAATTGATAAGTCTCAAACAAAAGGGTTCAATAATGGAGCACATTGAGGAGTTCCAAAAATTGAACATAAGGGTAAAAGATATTCCAGAGGAGCATAGGATTGATGTATTCATAGGGTCTTTAAAGGATAATATTCAACATGATGTTCGCCTTTGGGAACTTGATTCATTAGAGAAGGCATTCAAGTTAGCAAGAAAATGGAAAGAAAAATTATGGCAACCAGGAAGCATACCACTCACAACTATAAAGACGGAAGTGTTGTTGCACCTAGTCTTCCACAACCTATAAGGTTGACACCTCAACAATTGGAAGAAAAAAGAGAAAAAGGGTTTTGTTACAGTTGTGATAGAAAATACACTAAAGGTCATAAGTGTGCTGAGAAGAAATTATTCTACATAGGTTGTGAATAGGAAGAAGAAAAGGAGCAAGAAAGGTCAAAAGAAGAGGATATATTCCAGGAATAAAGCCTAGATGAAGAACAAATAAATCCGACCATATCTTGTAATGCATTGGCGGGAATTACCACTCCTCAAACCATCAATATAGAAGGACAAATCAAGAAGAAAAAGGTAATAGTGTTGATTGATTCAGGAAGCACCCACAATTTTATTCATTGTAAGGTAGCAAAAGAATTGAATTGCTTCCTATATCCAGCACCAAAGTGGCAAGTGATGATTGCAAATGGAGGAAAAATAAATTGCTCTGGAAAGTGCCATAATATCAAGCTATCCATGAGAGAATATGTATTGACTAGCCCAATGCTTTCTTTTCCAATGGGAGGTGTTGATGTTGTACTAGGAGTCCAATGGCTACAACCCTTGGGTACAATAGCTTTTAATTTTCAAGAACTTTTCATCAAATTTTGTACGGAAGGAAAGGAAGTTGAATTAATGGGTATTACAGGGAAACCAGGAAAGATAATAAGCTCTAATGGTATGAAAAAGCTTCTAAAAAAGGACAAAGAGGTGTAATTGCACAATTATGTTCGCTAGATGTTTCCACATCGGAATCATCTATTTCTCCAGATCTCCAAAATGTCCTGGAAAATCATTCCAAGGTATTTGAGACTCCCAAAGGTCTCCCACCTATGCGTGATCATGATCATGCTATTCATCTGATTCCAGGAAGTGTTCCTCCAAACATCAGGCCGTACAGATATCCCTATGTCCAAAAGAGTGAAATTGAATGTATGGTTGTAGAAATGATAGAGGATGGTATAATTCAACTCAGTCAAAGTTCTTTCTCTGCTCCAGTAGTATTGGTGCACAAGAAGGATGGATCACGGCGCATGTGTCCAGATTATAGGGAGCTCAACAAGCTCACTATTAAAGATAAGTTCCCCATTCCTATCATTGATGAATTACTGGATGAATTGCATGGATCAATTTACTTCACCAAGTTGGATCTTCGTTCAGGATATCATCAAATTAGAATGAAGACTGAAGACATTCTGAAAACAGCATTTAGAACTCATGAGTGTCATTATGAATTTTTGGTCATGCCTTTTGGCCTTACCGATGCACCTTCAACATTTCAAGGTTTGATGAATTCAATTTTCAAACCATTCCTTAGAAAATTTGTGTTAGTATTTTTTTATGATATACTAATCTACAACAAGTCTTGGAAGGATCATTTTCAACATGATGACAGGGTGCTACAAATATTGGAGGAGAAAAAATTATATGCAAAAATATCCAAATGTTTCTTTGGAGTCCAAGAGGTGGAATACCTGGGTCATATTATATCTCATGAAGGAGTTAAGGTAGACCCTAGCAAAATTAAAGCCATTAAGGAATGGAAAATTCCCACATCCATAAAGCATCTGCGAGGATTTCTCGGGTTGACAGGGTATTATCGCAAGTTTGTTAAGAATTATGGGAGAATAGCAGCACCTCTAACAACATTATTGAAGAAAGATGCATTTTCATGGACTCCGGAAGCAACAAAGGCCTTTGAACATCTTAAAGAGGCAATGTGCCAAGCACCAGTCTTAGCTACACCAGACTTCACAAAAACCTTTATTTTGGAATGTGATGCTTTAGGAAATGGAATTGGTGCTGTTCTAATGCAAGATGAAAGACCCATTTCTTTTGAAAGTCGTCCAATCAAGGGAAAGTTTTTAAGAAAAGCTATTTATGACAAGGAAATGCTGGCAATACTCCATGCACTTAAGAAATGGAGACCCTACCTAATGGGAAGACACTTCAAGGTAAAAACGGATCATGATAGCCTTAAATACTTTTTAGAACAAAGATTATCCTTTGAAGAGCAAGAAAAGTGGGACACAAAGATGTTGGGTTATGACTTTGAAATCATCTACAAAAAAGGGAAGCAAACTGTGGTGGCAGATGCACTCTCAAGAAAAGATGAGGATGTAGAAGCATTGCTGTGTGCCATTTCTATTATCCAACTAGATTCGATAAACGAAGCAAGGGAGGAATGGAAGAATGACGAAGAAGTGTGGGCACTTATTCGAAAGTTACAACAAGATTCCAGTACATCTGATACATTTAGTTGGAAAAACGATTCGTTATGGTACAAAGATCACTTATACCTCTGTAAGAATTCCCAGCTAAAACAAAAGATTCTTATTGAATTGCACACTTCTCCCTTAGGAGGGCACTCAGGATTTTAAAAACTTTCCACAGGGTTAAGAAGGAAATTTTTTGGGATGGCCTTAAATCGGATATTCAAAAGTTTTTGGCGGAATGTTTGGTTTGTGAAAAAAACAAAGTTGAAACAATTAAGACACCGGGTCTATTACAACCTTTATCCATTCCAAGCCAACGTTGGGAGGAGGTTTCAATGGATTTTATCACAGGTTTACCCAAGTCTGAGGGAAAGAGTGTCATCATGGTGGTAGTTGACAGACTTACCAAGTATGCACACTTTTGTGCATTATCACATCCATTTAAGGCCAGCACAGTTTCTACTACATTTATGGAAATAATTCAAAAGCTACATGGAAACCCAAAGATTATTGTAAGTGACAAAGATCCCATTTTCACTGGAAATTTTTGGACAAAATTATTTTCTTGTCTTGGTACTCAGTTAGCTCATAGCTCATCTTATCATCCTCAATCTGATGGTTAAACTAAGATAGTAAAGAAATGTTTGGAAGGATATCTTCTTTGCTTTGTATATGATAAACAGACACAATGGGTCAAATGGTTGCCTCTGGCTGAATGGTGGTATAACACTTCCTTCCATACAGCAATAAAAATGACCCCATTTATGGCACTTTATGGGTATCAACCACCATCCATCACATCATATTTAAGAGAAAATTTTAAGTTTCAAGCAGTGGAACATCACATCGAACATCAACAACAGTGTCCTCCAACTCTTAAAGGATAACCTCATGTTGGCACAGAATAGAATGAAACAATAGGCAGATCAACATCGCAGTGAAAGAAGTTTTGATGTAGGTGATTGGGTATTCCTACGGCTACAACCATATAAGAAAATGTACCTCAAGCAAGCTAAGAAGGATAATAAATTATCACCAAAGTATTATGGTTCGTACAAGGTGTTGCAAAAGATTGGTACTATGGCATAAAATTGGAGCTTCCTGCAGCTTCTCGATTGCACCCAGTTTTCCATGTTTCATGTATAAAGAAGGTTATAGGTGACAAGCTCCCAGTTCAAACAATATTGCCAGAACTTGACAAGGAAGGAAAAATTATATTGGAACCGGAAGCAGTCACAGAAACAAGAACTCGACAGCTACGAAATCAATCAATTTCGGAGTATCTTATCAAGTGGAAGAACTTATCTGTTGAAGATTCCACATGGGAGGATGAGAATTTTATACAGAAGTATCCAGAACTACTCAAGCATTGAGGACAACACTTTTTTGAAGGAGAGGGGCATGTTAGGTCCCTATAATACTAGTGATTACCCCATTACTATTGTAGTTATACCCCTTATTAATATTTTTGTGCCCCTATTGCCCCCATATTGTTATTACTATGCCCCATAGAATCCCTCTATTGTTATTTTTGTGGCTTTATATTATTATTCTTATGTCGGCTGGGTTATATTGTGACTCCTTAGATTCATATAAATAGAAAGGAGGTTTTGTAATTTGTATCATCAAAGAATTGTTCATTTATGTAATGTAAAGGAGGTTGCCCCCTCGAAGAGGCTGAATTCTAAGGCGTTGATCTATCTTTTCTATCTTTTCTTAAGCTGGTTTCATAACATGTTTACAGATGTTATAGTCAAGGCATAGGCCTTGTTGTTCTTGTTTTCCCAAATGGACATCTCCTTATCTGAGGTGAGATTTGTAGGTCTATTATCTCCTTCTCATACACAAACTCCTTTCCACAACTCATTGAAAATGGAAGCGTGTTTTATCTTCCACGACCATTCAAGTTAGTTCTCTTTCCCAGAGAGTACTCCAACAATAGATATCAATGAATGAATTTAAAAATGTATACTGTAAAAAAATTGTACTTATGGTGGAAAAAAAATGCAGTTCTGGCGCAAAAAAGCACTTTTGGTGTAAAATTTGCAATCTGAGATTTATTTAGCAGAGGTATTATTTGGGGGAGTTGTTATAAGGGAGAGGTTGTATGTGGGGAGGATATTATATGGGGGAGGGGATATATGGGGAGGATGTTATATGGGGGAGGGGATATATGGGGAGGGTATTATATGGCGGAGGGGATATATAGGGCGGGTATTATATGGGGGAGGAGTGTCAATGTATACCAAGGATGTGGTGGGAGGATCAACATATGGTGGTCGGTGGGAGGAGGAGTGTTGTGCGTAGTGAAACCATGATGATGTATGGTATTGCAGAACCACAGTGCTGTATGGTATGGTATGGCCGTAGAGAGAGATCATATGGTGACCGGTGGGAGTCGAGGAGTGTAATATACCATTTAAATTGTAAAATAAACATGGTTGACCGTGGTTTATTTTCATATTGATATAATAGTTTTCACAATGCAACGTTCGACTATCATTAACCATGATTGATTTTCATATTGAGACAACCTTTGTCACAATGCAGCATTGGAAAATGGCTGACTATCGTTGACCATCGTTGATCTCCATATTGAGATAATATTTTTCACAATGCAATGTTGGACCATGATTGACCATGCATGACGATGGTTGTTACAATGTGACATTGGACCAAGAGATAATTTTTGTCACAATGTGACCATGGTTATTTGTTGTGGGGAAAAGTATCCGACTCGGATGACCCTATCCCTACTCTAAGGGTGACAGTCCTTAGCAACAACTGAAAGTAAAGCTTTGATTATTTTCCTTTATGAAAGTACAGAGAAGGAAGAAAAGATTGACCAATCAGTGTCTTTCGCTTTTGTCGATCCTATCCTCTCTCTTTGTCTCTTGTTCCCAGCTCCCTGCTTCTTTTGCCGGTCCAGCTACACACAGATCCTGCACAAACACGAGAGGGAAACTACAAGAAACATGTACTCATAACTGATGCATGGATTAGAGTGAATCAAATATACAAGTAAATACAATACATCAATGCAATACAAATATATAGGAGAACATTCAAAGCTTTATTGATAGAAGTAAAAGGGTTCTGAGAAGGTTACAACCATCAATGGCTCCAATCCAGCAGCACCTCCCCAGCAGCAAGAAATCTCCTCTTCACCTCTATAAAAGCAATCACCCAATAGCTCTAACTGTAAACCAACAGCACTTCCTTGCTTTGCACAAAATTCCAGCCTCCATAGACCTCATAGAAGAGTTCTATATATAGGAGAGAAGAAGAGAGGATGAGTCAGCTTGAGACTGACATAAAGCTGCCTTGTGTCCTCTCCCTCTTCAGTTAAACTTCAGTTCTTGAGCCCAATTGGAGATCCTTGCTTACACATGGAGATCAAGTACCTCTTACTCATCACAGGGCGAATCTCTTGAACCAAGTGTCAGTTTGGAAGCTTCCTGGGCAATTGACACCTTGCAGAATGACTGTGCCACTTGGCCAATCTCGCCCAGCGCAGGTAGCCTTCATTAGGACTTCCAGGAGGTACAAGGAGGAGCAGTTGCAATACAGCGCAGATGCTCAGTGGAGCAGCTGACATGATCCAAAAATAACCTGTTTCTGAGTGTTTTCAGGTGGAGAACTGATGGGAAGTGCTGTGGTTTGCTGACCTTGTTCTTCTAGGGGTAAGAACAACATGTTTAGGGACTGAGGATCCCTGTAATTATCGACATTTCATGCTCCATGCTGCGAGGCACAAAAATGTCTATAACAGTTGCCCCCTAAAGTATGAGGCCGTTTATCGGGTGAAATGCTTTATCTAGAGGGTCCGAAGTTCATTCCAGTGCTGAGGGGGCGCCCTGTAATACAATACAATACAATACATTATTTTTCATTTTGTTTTCATGATCTAGCTGAGGCGGGCATTCCCATGCTCAGCTTTATAAATACATTCTGGTACATAGAACAGACGATCGTCTGATAGTAGACTGACAATTTTCTGCTGAAATTATCATCCTTTGAATAGGATGATCATCTGCTGCAATGATGTATATGACAAATGCTTTTATATTTCCTGAATATATATCGCAGCCCGGATGGATGAAACTAGATCCGGGGTCTTCAAACTTGTTCGATCTTCACTCTAAGTACAAGTCGATCCATGTGAGAATTGCGCTGAAGTCGAACATGGAAAGACATCGCTTGATTACCGGCCAATAATGAAAACCGTTAACAAGCGCAAGAGGAATCACCGATAATGATAATGACCCTCAAGGTACCGCAGTACAATTCACGTGGCGTGAATAAAGGACTTGGCGTCGAACGCCACGCAAAATCTTCTGGTCGAAGGTCATTGATGTATACCTGTCGCCGGAAGTGAGAAACTTGCCATTGAGGCATGCAAGCTTCAAAGTACTGATGGGGTTGTTCCTAGATCAACTTCTTGGATAATGAGCTGAAGTCGACAAGAAGTGATCCGTCAAAGGAGGGCCTTAATGAATCCCACATCAATGACACGGAACGGAGCTAATGATTTTAGTGGAGGTGAAAACAAACTGTGACATATGATTCAGGGTGGCGATCATGAATGGATGAAGGATAATGTATGGCAGTGGATGGGACACGGTTGACACTTTCAGAATGACCTCTCTTGAACATATAACGACACTGATGTGATGGATCGGTAGCATTACCCCAAATGTGGATGGTTTGGCGAGGACCATGGTGATGAGACCGGTGAATGAAACAACCCAACCCGATGTGGTACGGAGGAAAAGTGTCATGTTCAAGAGCGACTTGCTACCATTAAACTTTGATGTTCTCCCAATTTTTCCCCAGTCATTTCTGACCAGTACCTCTTTATTTTTGTCAAGCTTGAGGAGGATAACATATGCTTGTTCTATAACCTGCCCTTCGGGCAAGCCCATCGCTATGTTTTAACGAGCCTAGCGATAGGGAAACTCGTTCTCGTCTAAAGACAAGTTTGTCGCTATTTAATCATTTTAACGAGTCTAACGACAAGGAACACTCGGTCCTTTTCATTTTTAGAGAGTCTGAAAAGGTACAGAAAGTTAACTCCAAAATTCCTTTTTCGTCATCTAATCCCTTAAGTCCGAAAAAGTATAAAACAATACAGAAGGGATGGGTGTTCGGTACTTTTAACGAGCTGGAAGGCCAAAACTCGGCAAACTTTTCATATTTTACGAGTCAGATGAAAAGAGCTCAAAGAAGACTCGTCTTTTGAGGAACGAGTGATAAACAGGGATAGCAGCAGATTCCAGGTACAGGTTGGAATTTTCCAATCACGGCAGTGTCACAAGGATGGCTAGGTGAAATCACTCTTCGCAGTTGTTCCTCAAAAGAGGTAAACACACAAATGGAAGTGAATGATCGGCCAAATGAAAAGTGGAGGTGACGGTGCACAAACACGACCAAGGCTTTTATGGCTGATGAATTTACGATCTCAAAAAGGTTATTTACCGGTTCATTTTTCCTGAATGAGCTTGAACTCTAAGGGAAAGCCTGCTCATAAACTTATGTTTATTTTTTAACGAGCATGAACTATGTGCTAAAACTGCTCGAATCTTTGCATGCCCCCAGCATAACAATGCAAATCGAGGTGCATGCCCCCCAAGCTTCATTGCATTCAACTCGGTGGTTGGAATGAAGGTTTACCTTTGAGATTTGGACAGGGGATTTGTTTCATTTTTTAATGAGGTTGACACAGTAAAAGAACTATCCTCATGACTCCTTGTTTCATTTTTTAACGAGGTTGACACGAGATAAGAACCGTCCTCGGTGCCCACTGTATTTACAGTATTTCCATTAGGGCGATGATCCATGCTGACAAAATGTTTAGGAATCTTCCGAATCCATTAGATATAGAAGATTTCATATTGTAGGTTTCCATTGTGGCCACTTCCGCCAGATCACTTGCGGGCGGTAGGGCAAAAGTACCCATTAAGGCAGGGTCTTTTAGGAGACCTACTCCAATATTTTGAAGCGAATGATCGCTTCCATGGATCATTGGAATGCTTCCCGTAACTTGTGAACTGTCGGGGAGGAAAGTTTGTTGGTCGACGACTGTAATCCCTCCTTGAAAGGGAAATGCAATCTTCCTGAAGTAGGTCGACACAACTGCGGCCATGGCATATATCCAGGGCCTTCCCAGTAGGATGTTGTAATCGAGGTTTCCATCAATTACTTCAACATCGACTTCTACTGTTTTGCCCCCCAGTTCAACTTGCAAGTTACTTAAAATCCCGTAGGGAGTGTATGATCGTCCATCAAATGCTTTTAAGGTCGTTGACGATTTCGACAAGGGTGGTGAGCCTAAATTTTTCCAGCAACTCATCGACATAAGACATGTAGATGCCCCCTCATCAATAATTGTTCGATGAACAATTTTGTTGAGGGTTTTCACTTGAATAAGGAAAGCTAGTTGAGCTGGTAACTTAGGGTCATATCCTTTATGATCAAAGGCCACAAGATTGGAATCCATTGGGCCAATCCCACCTATTGCTGATAATAAAGTTTGCTCTTGGGAGGGGCAATTTTGCGGTACCTCAAGTGTCGACATAGCGGACGGCGATTGGGCCAGGTCCTCTATTATATTATAATTCTGTGCTATTTTGGCACGAGGATTAAATGTCGATTTGTGTACTGCTCCCTTTGGCAACTTTATCATTGGTTCAGGAATGATGGGTGGCACAACTTTGGTCAAAGCTGTCGTCGAACTACTAGGTTGTTCATTAGCCTTGTTATTCGACAGCCGTGGATTCCCGTAATCTTTATTCCTTGTCAAAGCATTATTCTGCTGCTTTGAGGTAGACAACATAAGCACTTGGGATCGGGAAGCATTTTGATTAGCAACCAGATTTTGACCTGGATTAGGAAACGGATCAGTCAACACAGCTGAGGTTTTCGGACTCTTAAAGAATCTTTTAAGCTCAGCTTTGCATGGACAATCTGCTGTCCAATGATCCTCATCGCATATATGACACCCCGAAGGGGGTTTCCCTTTTCTCATTTTCTTTTTCTTCTTGCCCCTTGGTTGCTTCAGTTGTTTGCCCTTGTCGTCCGACACGGCACTTACTTCCGAGGCAAGAAGTTCTTCATTTGCATTTTGATTCGAAGTCTTACGGGCTTTCTTAGACGAATCCCGTGTTTACTTTGCGTTTGCAGTGCCAATCACACCATCGCCGGCATGAGAGTCACTATTTGATCCAAGAGGGGGAGGAATTGAAAATTCCGGTCTGGGGGCGTCAGGTATCTTGTCATAGAGCGTGCCAGACTGAGTATATACTAAGTCTAAATACTGGGCATGAGCAATAACCTGCTCCTCTGTTACGACTCCCCCCTTGGCCACATCTTCTGTTATAGCAGGAAGAAGCGACTTTATAAACCACTCAGCTAATAGCTGATCTGGAACATAGGTCTTCACCATTCTACGACGACGACGCCACTCATGTATATGATCGGATATATGTGTGGCTGTTGTCTGTTTGAAATTGGTTAAGATTTCTGTTCCAGTTTCATACCTTATCGGTAATTGAAAATGGGTTAAGAAAGTCGTGGCTAGGGAACTGAAATTGTCGAAAGAGGCTCTAGGTAATTCAATATACCATTTAGCCGCTGGACCTGTCAAAGTCCTCTGAAAAAGGCGAAGCCTTATCGAATCATCATTCAAGGTGTTCGACGAACACCACAGATGAAAAGTCATCACATGATTCGACGGGTCTTCGCCAGGATTTCCGTTGAATTTAGGAATGTCCGATGGAAGTTTATGCGGAATCACTGGCCACCAAGGGGCATAAGCAATTGGATCATTCGTCAGCCGGTTTAGATCTGGTAATTCTAGAGTTGCTACAAAGGGCAACTGCTGATTCAGGTTAGGCGGAGCATACCCAGGATAAGATGGAATCACCTGAGCAGTGGGTCTTTTCATACCAGCATAATGTATTTGATGCTGGCAACTTTGACAAGTTTGATGGGCATAACTGTTATTATACGGTTGCCCATTACTTACAAAGACTTGTTGCTTGGGTCCTTGGTACGATTGCTGGAATTGCGGTTGTTGAGTTTGAACCAGCTCTGGTGGTTGGCCCATTTGCTGGTGTCCAATACTGGATGATTGACCAAGATGAGGAGTCATAGTACTTGTTTGAGCCTGAGTCGCTCCAGATAAGGAGGCACTAACCGGAGGTTGTGATTGAGTTGTCGAGACAAGAGGCTGTTGTATGGAAACCTGAGAAACTTGGGGTTGACATACAACAGGTGGCGCTTGTACTTGCGACACAATCACCATACCAGGTATAGTGGCAACATTCGACACAGGGTGGACTGGTTGCATTGAATATGCAACCCTTGGTTGCTGAGGCAGTATTGGTACCCATCCGCTGGATGTAATTCCAGTTTGACCTGAACCTTGTTGTAAACTCCCATATGGTTGTTCTCCGGGGGGGAACAATGAAAAGGCATACTGCCCTCCACATGGTGGCAATCCAGTACTTAAAGGGCAGATTGGCCTTTGAAGACAAATTGGATTAATTTTTTGAGTTTCAACATAAGAAATACCAGATGATAATCCGGATGAAGAAATAGGAACTAACCATGTCGTCGAAGCAGTCCCTGATGGGACTCCGACTTGTTGTTGACAATTTGCCGAGACAGATGGTATACCAGCGAACATCGTTGGAGTAGCAGCAGGAGGCTCTGCCGCTGCTGTGTCGGATGACACAGTCCTGGATGTCGACGGTTGTTCAGACATATTTAGTCTATCCAAGAGATTTCCTAGCGATTCTACAAGAACTTTGTGGTGAAGGTAGACTAACTTCGAAGATCAACGCAGGAATAAAGGGTGATTGTTCCGTTTAAAATAAATTGTTAACGACGCTTTTAGACACAACTTGCTTTTTCAGTTTTAAAGAGTCGAGAAAAAGCTAAAGATGACTCTAGTCTCCTTCGATGTTTTAACGAGCCCGAAGTGAAAAATGCTCGGTTGGACTTTTTCAGTTATAGAGTTTGAAAAAGGCCAAAAGAAACTGCTCTGGAGATCTAGGCAGAGGGTGTGCCAAACCTTTCGCGAAACCACAGAATACGTTTTACGGTACGGGTGGTCGATCTTCGTGAATGCTGTGTTCACTGCATCGCGATCAGTAGGGCGATCGACACGGCTTCCTAAGGATAAAGGATAAATGCCTATAGGGGTCTCCCAATATACGCGACGGTACGCGGGAGCACAAGTCCGTATTAGTGCTATCATCCCTCAGGAGGAATCACCCACCTTCGTAGAGATCGACAGTCACTACGTTTAACGACGCCGGAACACGTCTCTACCTAGACCTCTACTGTGAGCGTTATGTTACAAAGCGTTGTTAGGTTCATTCAATATATTTTAAGTTGATCTTGTTTAACAGTTTGTCTTTCAGGATCACCACGAGATGTATTGGTACAAATTCCTAAATGCAGTTTAAGATGATAAGCAAGCTTTATAATCTTTTAACTTTGAAAATCCTAACTACTGAGGGAAAAGAAAAACACTATCTTTCCACACAGAGCACAAAGCACAAACTAATGCACTTTCTCCTAGATCAATCACGCAAACTTATCAAAATGCAAATGCAAGATGCATGTATTTCTTTTCTTTTCCCTTAATGTTGATGTAGACAAAAAAGGAAACTGTCGTATAATTTTTGAATTCAATTTGAAGCGTAAACAAACAAGTTTTGTCTAAAATGAAAAGACGCTTTACAGGTACTTGTTTCGACACTAGAAATGTATGAATTCAAACCATAAGATGAAAGCAAACAAACTCAATCAGCTATGAACAGCAATAAAACTAACTCTTAAGACCACTACGACACTTTTACAGTTCTGGACCTAAGAGGCCACAGCTAGACTAGTTCGCTTTTCACAATAGGAAACTGTAAATGAAACAAGAAATACTGAAAGAACAATCACAGTTTCATCACACAACTGAGGCGGAATAATGGCAAGGACAGTTGGTTTCAGCAAGGTACAATTACAAGCAATCAGCAGCAAAACAACAGTGAAAACAGGGCCAAGACTCAGTAGGAAACCTCAGCAAGACACTGGCTAACTGGTCCAGCGCAGGCTCTGGTCTGTCAAACTGACTTTCAGCGCAGTTCCCGAAGGGAGTACCTGCGCTGAAATGCAGACTGCCTTTGGGCAGCCTGCACTGAGACACGAGAGTTGCGTTTACAAGGGTTTCCGGGTCATAAAAAGCTCAAAAATTCACTGTTTTTGCTGAAATAAAAAGCTATAGGTCAAGTACAAGCTAAGGGATGATCAAGAGGATGAAAAGATATCACAAAGAGCACAAGAGTCCTTGTGGATCAGCTCTTCAAATCATAAACTTGCTCAGAAACTGAGCCAGAGCAGCTGCCCTCTACTTTGCAATTGAAGGACTCAATTGCAGTTCGATTTGGTGCTCTCCTTGTTTATGAGATGAATAGCAAGAAACACAATAAACCAACAAGATACTAGGTCCCCAGCGGAGTCGCCAGTTTGTTGTGGGGAAAAGTATCCGACTCGGATGACCCTATCCCTACTCTAAGGGTGACAGTCCTTAGCAACAACTGAAAGTAAAGCTTTGATTATTTTCCTTTATGAAAGTACAGAGAAGGAAGAAAAGATTGACCAACCGTTGTCTTTCGCTTTTGTCGATCCTATCCTCTCTCTTTGTCTCTTGTTCCCAGCTCCCTGCTTCCTTTGCCGGTCCAGCTACACACAGATCCTGCACAAACACAAGAGAGAAACTACAAGAAACATGTACTCATAACTGATGCATGGATTAGAGTGAATCAGATATACAAGTAAATACAATACATCAATGCAATACAAGTATATAGGAGAACATTCAAAGCTTTATTGATAGAAGTAAAAGGGTTCTGAGAAGGTTACAACCATCAATGGCTCCAATCCAGCAGCACCTCCCCAGCAGCAAGAAATCTCCTCTTCACCTCTATAAAAGCAATCACCCAATAGCTCTAACTGTAAACCAACAGCACTTCCTTGCTTTGCACAAAATTCCAGCCTCCATAGACCTCATGAGAGAGCTCTATATATAGGAGATTTGGAGAAAGGATGAGTCAGCTTGAGGCTGGCTTCAAGCTGACTAGTGTCCTCTCCCACTTCAGTTAAACTTTAGTTCTTGAGCCCACTTGGAGATCCTTGCTTACACATGGAGATCAAGTACCTCTTACTCATCACAGGGCGAATCTCTTGAACCAAGTGTCAGTTTGGAAGCTTCCTGGGCAATTGACACCTTGCAGAATGACTGTGCCACTTGGCCAATCTCGCCCAGCGCAGGTAGCCTTCATTAGATTTGACTTCCAGCGCAGGTACAAGGAGGAGCAGTTGCAATACAGCGCAGATGCTCAGTGGAGCAGCTGACATGATCCAAAAATAACCTGTTTCTGAGTGTTTTCAGGTGGAGAACTGATGGGAAGTGCTGTGGTTTGCTGACCTTGTTCTTCTAGGGGTAAGAACAACATGTTTAGGGACTGAGGATCCCTGTAATTATCGACATTTCATGCTCCATGCTGCGAGGCACAAAAATGTCTATAACATTATTCACTATGGATGACCATGCTTATTGACCATGGTTGTGACAATGTGATGTTTGACCAAGAGACAATCTTTTTCACAATGTGACTATGGTTATTAACCATGGATGACCATGCTTATTGACTATGGTTGACCATGATTGACCATTTTTGAGACAACCTTTGTCACAATGCGACGTTGGAACATGGTTGACCATGGTTGATTTTCATATTGAGACAATCCTTGTCATAATGCGACATTGGTTGATTTTCATATTGAGAAAATCTTTGTTACAATGTGACGTTGGACCATAGTTGACCATGTTTATAAACCCAAAGATTAATATTATAAAGGCTATGAATAATATTGTACCCTAGGAATATGAGCCCTTAGATTGATAAACCCAAGGGATTGATAATATAAACCAAAGGGAATAATAAATCCGAGGGATTAATACTAAAAACACAAGAGATTGTAAACTGAAGGGAATATTATTAAACCCAAGAGAAAAATATTATAAAACCAAGGTATAAACACCCTAAGATAAATATTATAAACCCTAAAATAAACATGGTTAACCATGGTTTACCATCATTTATTTTCATACTAAGATTATTTTTGTCACAATGCAATGTAATAATAAAATTAATTAATTACTAAAAAAATAATAAATAATAATAATAATTTAAATAATAATAAATAACATTCTTAAAGATTAAATAATTAAATAAAAAATATTAAATAATTAAATAATATAGAATAATTAAATAATAATACTAACAATAATATTGTTGCTAAAAATAATAATAATATAAAATCTAAGATAAATATTATAAACCCTAAAATAAACATGGTTGAGCATGGTTGAATTTCATATTGACACAATCTTTGTCACAATGAGACGTTCAACTATGGTTGACCATGACTGATTTTCATATTGAGACAACCTTTGTCACAATGCAACGTTAGACAACAGCTAACCATTGTTGACAATGGTTCATCTCCATATTGAGACAATCTTTGCCACAATGCGCCGTGGGACCATGATGGACCATGGATGACCATGGTTGTGACAATGTGATGTTGGAACATGGTTGACCATGGTTGGTTTCCATATTGAGATAATCCTTGTCACAATGTGATGTTGGACCATGGTTGAACATGATTATAAACCCAATAGATTTATATTAAAACCAAAGAGTAATATTATAACCCCTAGGAATAATATTGTACCCTAGGAATATGAACCCTTAGATTAATAAACCTAAGGGATTGATATTATAAATCCAACGGATTAATACTAAAAACCCAAGATATTATAAGCCCAAGGGAATAATATTAAACCCAAGGTATAAATATTATAAACCCAAGGTACAAAAACCCTAAGATATATATTATAGACCCTAAAATAAACATGGTTGACCATGTTTTACATCATTGATTTTCATGCTGAGAGTATCTTTGTCACAATGCGATGTTGGATCATGGTTTACCATGGTTGACCATGGTTTATTTTCATATTGAAAAAATCTTTGGCGCATTTTGACATTGGATCATCATGGATCATGGATAACCATGATTATAAACCAAAGGGATTTATTGTTGAAGGCTCCTTTTTTCAACTTAAGGTGGACAAGAATTTGTTGACTTTTTTTTTTTTTTTGGTTGAGGGTTTGTATTGATTCTCAAAGGAATTTTCTCAACATATTCTTAGTCTTAATTCTTATTTGCAACTCTAGTGTATAAATAGTTTTTTAGGTTGCATTGAATTTTAATAAATTTAAAAAATTATATTCGTGCTACGTGGCTCCTCGCCTCGAATTTCCTAGGGATTTGAGATCATTCTAATTTTAATAAGTTCCTCGATGATAATTTCCTCATTATTATTTATAATGTTCATTTATATATAAGCAAATTTTATTTAGCAAAATGGTCCATTACTTTTAATAAATTTAGAAAATTATATTCGTGCCACATGGATCCCCACCGACCAATTTCCTAGGGATTTGAGATTACTCCAATTCTAATAAGTTCCTCTATGATAAGTTCCTCATTATTATTTATAACATTCATTTATAATTCCTTGTTTTCTTAAGTTAAAGTTGACCCATAACCTTTTTATAAATGGTTAATGAGGTATTTATGTGCACTAGTAAGAAATTATTTATGTGCAATAGTTTTTTTTGGTTATATTTATGAAGACTTCGGCTATATAAACCACATTAATAATTTTATTGTGGTTGTAAACCAAAGGGATGACCATGATGACCATGATTGTAAACCCAAGGGATTTATATTAAACCCTAGGATTAATATTATAAACCCTATGAATATTATTACACCCAAAGAATATGAATTTTTAGATTAATAAACCCAAGGAATTAAATATTAAACCCTAAGATAAATATTAGAAACCCTAAAATAAAAATTGGGTACTGTGGTTGATAATGGTTGAGCATGATGGATTTTCATATCGGGACAATCTTTCTCACATTGTGACATTGGACCATGGTTGACCATTTCTTTAATTTTATATTATAATAATTATGAATATTTATAATAAAATTATATATTCACATATATATATATATATATCTATATATATATATATATATATATATATATCTATATATATATATATATATATATATATATATATATATATATATATATATATATATATATATATATATATATATATATTATTTATCTTTAACAAAATTAAAAAGCTAAAATCACTTTTCAAAATAATTAATCAAAATATTAACTCTCCAATTCACATGAAAAGATTATACTTGTTGGACACCTAATCCTCTAAGGGTTGGTGTGGAATGTGAGGAGTCAAAGGGAGTCCAAGAGACGTTGGAATATGAATCCAACAATCACTCCAATGTATTATAAATGTGCATATATGTTAATAAGAAATGCAATTCATTGTTCTATCATTCATGATTGTTCACATTCATGTGTGCCTAACATGGTATCAGAGTGGGTGAATTCTCACCCTGCTCCAATTTGAGCCATTGGTTTTGTGGTGTTTCTCTTTGCATCTCAGTTCTGCCTTCCTACTTGTTAGAACTACTATTATTGTGTGCATGTCTATTTCTTGCTCTGTGTTGTTCCACTGACCTCTCAGTGAAATCTTATTGTCCAACGGTTTCTTTGTGCTACTGTGTTGTAAACCTCTCCCTTTGGAGAGCTCGTTCTCCCATCTATGGGTTAATTCATGATCATCCATTGTATGTTGGCCATAATATATCCCCTTGTTGTATTTTTCCATAACACTTCTCTACATTACTTTTGTTACTAAAATAACATTTGCTTGCAACCCTAATTCGATTTTTTTTCTCTCCATCCTTTCAAATCTAACACATTCTCTTCTTTAAACCTGAAACCTCATTCAAAACTACGAGGGAAACAACCTGATTTCTCCTGAAATCTGCAACACAAAGAGTACCATAGAGAACGCGACCATAGTGGAACTTCCCAATCTGCAACTCAGTTAAAGAAATGGGTTCCTGTATTTCCATCAGAACTAAAGAAGTTGTGGTGCTACTACCAATGGGATTCGAGGAGGATAAACATGTTTGAATTGAGGTTGCTAGTCATTGATGGCTTGAGTCATGAATTTGGAGAAGCGGTTTCTTGTCAAATCTGTCAGCGGCGTCTACCGCAAAATTAGTTGAATGTGATGCCATTAAGTGATGCAGGTTCTACATCATTCCACTCCTCCTCTTCTACCGGGGATATTGCTCTGTAGCTGAAAAAAAAAATCATTTATTGCTTCTTGCTAGAGGATAGTGAAGACATGTACATTGAAGAAATAGGTGGTGAAGGAAGATAATTCCTTGTGATATGATTGACGAAAATAAGATCCATATTTGACCATGACCTTAATCCTAATGAGATCTTTAAAATCTTTCAGAGTTTCAATAGGTTTTTGCATTGTATTGAAAGGAACACAAAAATTGAATCAACCTAGAATGTCTCTTTATTCTCAGTGATGCACAATATTGCCTTTAAGTAGTGATACACAGTGTGTGTTGGTATCTGTCACACTGCATTGAAGCATGTAGTGCATTCAATATTCATGCTCTTTTCAATGAAATAGAACATTGTTGGCTCGTCATACCACCACATACCCTGCAATCCCATATATTATTGTTTGCGCCATATTACACTATCACTACACTGCATTTGGTCCACGATGTTGTGTTGAATGATACCAAGTATAGTAACTATCATAAATTACATATGTTACAACCCATCCATACCAACAGTCAATACCACTAATACCACCTCACACCATGGTTTCCTCCTGGCATATAAAGCTCCACATAGATGGTTGGCTCCCACTGATCAATTACTTTTGCGAAGTCATTGTAGGTTGTGATTTTAGGATTGACAACGGATTTGGAGATAATTCACTCCAGACATTTTTGCCTTGGTACCCCCCGATTTATAGATGGTGAAGATTTTTCTCTACACTGGATTGTGAACCTATGGGTACATGAATTATTATTAATGATCTCATTCTAGTCATTGGCTTTGAGCACTATTTGAGTGTATGCTACATTGTATCATGCTTATTCTCTGTGTCTATCTTCGGACCTGGGAATTCTCTGAAATTATATGTTGTGCATTGAGTTACTTTAGATAGTTGTATGCTTCAGACTGGTTCGAGCTTGACATGCACAAATTGAAAGAGCATTGGAAAGGAAAGAATTGTAGGTTTCTGGGGGTTTTTATAACATAATTTGTGGGAATTATAACATAATTATTACCATGTCGGGAGCGGAGGAATTTAATTCAAAAACACGTCAATTGGTTGGAGATAATTTAATGCACAATGTTCTTCTATAATTTGACAGGTGATTTGAAGGTTTAATGGTCAAATTATGTGGAGGAATGACATGGATGGTGGAAGGTATGGCAACTGGCGCGAGCCTATGGGCAGAGGTGACAGGTGGAAAGAGTGAGGAGGAGACGAATTTTCAGGGGGATAATGATCTGAATTTGAAACTACTTGAAATTTGTTTGCAAGGTATTCAATTCAGAATTAAACATGTTTAAAAGATTTCCATGTCTTGCAGAAAGAAAACACATGAAATTTTCAGCTGTTCATGAACCATTTAAGCATAGTAGAGTTATTTCCTTTTGTTTTTTAATACATTAAAACAAATTTTATCTACAAAATAAATCAACCACAAATGCAAAAGAAGTTGATAAAGCAGTTCACCCCCTCCAGGGCTACGTCTGCTGGGTCCAAAGCTCCCAACTGGGCTTGTCCTTGTTTTTATTAAATGCTCAAATTGAAAATACAGCTGAATAGAAGCATCTATAGGTGAAATAGATGGAAAAAATAGATTCATAACACTTGAATCCTTCAGGATTGACTATTGGATCACCTCCAATGGATACCTGCAACCCTATCCAGTCTTCACAAAACTGGGCCCTAGTGGCTCCTAGAAATTTCATGGCTCCAAAACCTCTGGCAAATGACCTAAGATGGCCGTAATACCTGCACCAATGGCTTCAGAAGGTCGAAAATGCCCAAAATAAAAAAAACAATCGTCCAAAACCGACTTTCCTAGCCAAAGTTATGGCCATTTAAAGTTTCTCCAGTTTTTCCCTAGAAAAACTCCTGCTAACTTTAGTTAACTCCAGATAGCTCCGCCAATTATGGCGGGTCCACCAAATTTGGCACTCCTACCAAAGTTCCGCCTACTTAACTGCAGTTACATTTAATGTTTGGTAGTTGCCTCGGATTTCGTGCTAGGCGGAATATTTCTTTTTTAATTTTTTTTTGAAAAATTAAAATTTCTAATGTTATGGACAAATTCTTCTTTTTTCCATAACTTCCTCATATGGCGACCGTTTTTTGAACCGTTTGTGGCACCGGAATCGGGAAGACAAGAACTTTCCATTCATTCAACTTTGAACTAGTTCTAAGCACTTTAAATTTTGAGCATTTTACGACACTTAGGACATGAGCACCTGATCACGCCTCCCCATTGGGAAGCTTTTGGACCCCAAAAGCCTTCAACTACCTGTTAAAGAGGTGAGGGTACAGCTCCCTCACTCTGTCCACCTCCATCCACTTTGCCTTTTTCGGTTTGCTGCCTTTGAAACCAACTCGAACATAATCTACACTGCCCCTCCTTGAAGTGCATGTCCTTCTGTCAAGGATTGTATCTTGTTTCAACTCATCTAAGAATTTTGGCGAGAAATCTTCTAAAGATGGCAGCTGAACAACATTTTCATGATCAACAATCAAAGGAGGTTCATACAAACGTAAGTTCTCCACATTGACAATAGAATACATTTGCATATAGGAAGGCAAATCTAATTGAAAAGCATTATTTCCAACCTTCTTGAGGATTTTGAATGGAACATAACGAATAGGCTTCAGCTTTTTACCTTCTCCTTGCATCCTTTCCTTACTAATGTACAACCATACCTCATCTCCTTCTTGAAACTTGTGATCAACTCTATGCTTGTCGTGTCTTTCCTTGTACTTGCCTTGACTCTTCTCAAGCTGTTCTTGAATTTGCTGATGTATTTGTTGAATCCTTTCAATGAATGAACAAGCTTTGTCAATGTCACTATGTCCCTTAATGGCAACATCTTTCTCAAGAATGAAATCAAGAGGTGATTCTGGCAAATAACCAAAACAAGCTTCAAACGGTGAGGTGTTTGTGGAAGAGTGCTTGGCACGATTGTAAGCATGTTTTATGTAGTGCAAATGTTCATCCCAAAGCTTGGGATGCTTGCTGCAATAACCTCTCAAGAGGTACACAATGGTTCTGTTCACAACTTCAGTTTGTCCATCTGTTTGTGGATGGAAAGCAGTACTTTTCTTCAACTTTGTGTCCATCATCTCCCATAGGTTGGACCAAAAATTCCCCACAAATATGGAATCCTTGTCACTAATAATGGAAGTAGGCAAACCAAAGTGAATCCATACATGATGAAAAAATAATTCAGCAGTTTGTTCAGCAGTTATAGTTTTCTTACAAGGAATAAGTATACACACTTTGCTGAAACGATCAACTACTACATATAAATATTCATGCTGCTTTCTAGATTTTGGCAAACCTCCTACAAAATCCATAGAGATGCTCTCCCATGGTCTAGAAGGTACCAGAAAAGGAGTATAAAAATCAAGCTTCTTATTGCTAGGCTTGCTTGTAGCACATAATCAACAACCTCTTATGAACCTTGAAACAGAATCTACCATGCGAGGCCAATAGCAATACATTTGTAGATGTGCAACTGTTTTGCTCACACCAAAATGGCCAGCAATAAGAGAAGAATGAGCTTCTCTTATGACATTTATCCTCTCCCCCTGTGGTATACACAACTTTCCCAAATGAAACAGCAAATTGTTATGCATGTGATAGTCATTTTCCTCTACATGATTTCCTTTACTCAAGTTAGCGTACACATCTTTAAAGTCATCATCAGATGCATATTGTTCTATGTAACTATCATGTACAATGGAATCATTCTTAAGTAAAGTAACAACACCAATAATAGGCCTTGAAAGCATATCAGTAACCTTATTCAAAGTACCTTTCTTATACCTTATTACCAAATGGAACTGTTGCAAGAAGCCCATCCATCTGAAGTGTCGTGACTGTTGTAACTTGCTTTGTGATTGCAAATACTGTAAGGGCTGATGGTCGGTATGTATAACAGTTTATTTGCCCATCAAGTAGTGTTTCCACTTTTTGACGCTTTGTACCAACGCATATAACTCCTTATCATATGTAGGATAATTTACAACAACACCATTAAAAGTTTCAGAATGAAAAGCAATAGGCTTACCATGCTGTAGAAGAACTGCACCCATAGCATAATCACTAGCATCAGTTTGTATCTCAAATTGTTGTCTCAAATCCGGTAATGCAAGGACTGGAGCTGAACTAATCTTCTCTTTCAAAGATTCGAAAGCTTTTTGCTGCTTGTCTCCCCATTGGAAAGCATGATTCACACTTGTCACTGCATGCATAGGAGCTGCTATAGAAGAGAAGTTAGAGATAAACTTCCTCCAATATTGAGATGCACCCAAAAACCTTCTTACCTCTGTTATGGATTTGGGAGTAGGCCACTCCACAATAGCCTCAATCTTAGCAGGATCAATTCTCAAAGCACCTCCTCCTACTATGTGTCCCAAATAAACCAAAGAAGTCTTTCCAAATTCACACTTTGACATTTTAAGAAATAACTGATTCTTCTTCAAAACATCAAGTACTTTTATAACATGCATGACATGATCTTCTCTAGACTTGCTGAAAATTAGGATGTCATCTAAGTAGACAATAATGAAATCATCAAGAAAAGGACGCAAAACATCATCCATTACCGGCATGAAAGTTGCAGGTGCATTGCACAAACCAAACGACATCACAAGCCACTCAAAGAGTCCTTGTTTGGTTTTAAAGGCAGTCTTCCAAATGTCACTTTCTTCAATTCTTACTTGATGATATCCACTGCACAAGTCTAGCTTAGTGAAATATCGAGCATCTTTCAGCTGGTCTAGCAAAACATCTATCCTTGGGAGTGGGTAACGATTCTTTACCATTATCTTGTTCAAGGCCCTGAAATCAACACACGTACGCCAAGTGCCATCTTTCTTTGGAATCAATACAATCGGTGACCCAGATGGCGAAGTACTTAGCCTTATGAAACCCTTGTCGAACAAGTCCTTGATTTGCTTCTTTATTTCAGCATTCTCCATAATAGACATGCGGTACATGGCTATGTTTGGAAGAGGACAATCTGGATGCAAATGGATTTCATGCTGAATCTCCCTCTTAGGAGGCAAACCTGTAGGCTCCTGAAACATCTCATGATATGCATCAACTACATCATACAGATCTGATTTAGGTTTTGGATCACAATTGTCAAATGACTCATGATTCACATCAACCTTGGGCTTGATCATAAGAAGAACAAAATTCTTACTTGAATTGACCAGCCTTTTTACCTGTCCTGCATTCACCATCGCTATATTTGTCTTCTTGCGTTGAGCTCTAACAATGAACTCCTTGCCATCTTTGAACAGATGATATTTGTTTTCATGGCGATGAAAGATAGCTTTCCTGTCAAACAAGTAAGGACTTCCCAAAACAATTCCTGCTATATCAAAAGGTACCACATCAAGTTCAACTGTGTCAATAAAATGTGCAGTAATTGCAAAGCACAATGTGCACTTTCTTGAAACTTGTAAATTTGCATCCTTGCAAATCCATCCAAGTGGATATGGCTTCAGATGTGGAACGGTCTCAAGTTTAAGCTGCTTGACCAAGTCCTCTGATATATGGTTTGCTTGTGACCCACTATCAAAAAGTGTGTCAATTTTAGTATGTTTTGAAATCACCCTCACATGAAACAGTTCAATTCTTTCTTCCTCATTAGGAGCTTGTACATGGCAGTTTGAGGTACTAGTGCTGGCTTGAGTTTCAATTTCTTTTCCCTTCACGTTTTTCAAACCCATGGCTGTAATTTTGGTTTCATCACCTGAATCTTCCCCTAAATCTTGTGGTGTAGATGTAGTAGCAGCAGTTTTTTGTTTCCCTTTGGATTTGTTAAATTGAGGTATTTTTTCAGGATATAATTTCCAACAGTTTTTCTCCTCGTGGCCTGGTTTAGAACAGTGTTTACAGATCACTTTCTCACTCTCCTATTTGACAGATGCATTCTTTTTTCTCTTTCCCTTGGAGGTTTTCTCTTTGTTTTTCCCCTTGGGGGGCTTGTTTCTACCCTCTTCAAATGTGTTTTTTCCCCTTGCCTCTAAATGGGTAGCTTGGACACAAACCTCGTCCAGGCTAGTAGGGTTAAACATCAAGATGGTGTGTCTAAGGTAGCTATGCAAGCCACCAATGTATTTCAACAAGGTTTCCTGGGTCTGCAAATCTACCCCTAACAAGAGAGCTCTTCTCCTGAATTCTTGGGTGTAGTCTTGGACACTCTGACCCTTAAGTTGTCTTAAATTTTGCCAATTCATAATGGCCTTCTACATGTGAGCAAGAGGATAAAACTGTTTTTTAATGGCTAACAGAAATTCAGGCCATGTTAAGGTAACCTTACCAAATTTCTTGATCTCCTCTTTAGTCTTGTCCTCCCACCAGACCAATGCTGCTCCATCCATTCTCAAAGAAGCCAACTGAATCTTTGTGGCATCATCATGCATATTTTGGATCCTCAAGTAAACTTCCAACTGCCTAATCCAGTTGTCAAGCTTTTCTGCATTCACTTCACCATTAAACATAGGTAATTCGAATTTTACATCAAGCTTCAAAAAAGGAATTTTTCCAGAGGATCTATGCTTATAAACAGAAGAAGACGAGGATGAAGAGGAAGAAGGTGAAGATGGGGTGGTTGATCACCATTTCCTCCATGTCCTTTCTTGGAATGATCATCATCCTTCTTACCTCCTGAAGAGCCCTCTCCTTCATGTGGATGTTTGGACCCTTCTCCAGCCAATTTCTCATTTCTTTCTTGGTACAATATCCTCACCATTTCAGTGAGGTCCAAGAAAGCCTTTTTGAAGACTCTTTCTTCTTCTATTGGATCTGTCTCTGTAGGAATTTCTCCTTCATGTTCAGACATCCTTGAAGCTTTTACTGAGACTCTTGAGGGTGAAAGTGAAGGTGGAGGTGATGGCTCTCTGGCCTTCCTTGACTGAGGATTCTCTCGTTCTCTAGTCAACTGTCCTTCCCCTCTTTTAAGTTTCAACCTGGTAAGCATCAATACTTTGCAAGACGGTTAGAAGATCTTTGCACAAAAACCCTGAGCTCTGATACCAACTTGATCTGAATTTGAAACTACTTGAAATTTGTTTGCAAGGTATTCAATTCAGAATTAAACATGTTTAAAAGATTTCCATGTCTTGCAGAAAGAAAACACATGAAATTTTCAGCTGTTCATGACCCATTTAAGCATAGCAGAGTTATTTTATTTCACTGTTTAACACATTAAAATGAATTTGATCTACAAAATAAATCAACCACAAATGCAAAAGAAGTTGATAAAGAAGTTCAACCCCTCCAGGGCTATGTCTGCTGGGTCCAAAGCTCCCAACCGGGCTTGTCCTTGTTTTTATTAAATTCTCAAATTGAAAATATAGCTGAATAGAAGCATCTACATGTGAAATAGATGGAAAAAATGGATTCAGAACACTTGAATCCTTCAGGATTGACTATTGGATCACCTCCAATGGATACCTGCAACCCTATCCAGTCTTCACAAAACTGGGCCCTGGTGGCTCCTAGAACTTTCACGGCTCCAAAACCTCTGAAAATGACCTCAAATGGATGTAAGACCTACACCAATGGCTTTATAAGGTCGAAAATACCCAAAATAAAAAAAAAATATTCGTCCAAAACCGACTTTCCTAGCCAAAGTTATGGCCATTTAAAGTTTCTCCAGTTTTTCCCTAGAAAAACTCCAACTAACTTTAGTTAACTCTAGATAGCTCCGCCAATTATGGCGGGTCCACCAAATTTGGCGCTCCTGCCAAAATTACGCCAACTTAACTGCAGTTACATTTAATGTTTGGTGGTTGCCTCGGATTTCGTGCCAGGCGGAATATTCCTTTTTTAATTTTTTTTTGAAAAATTAAAATTTCTAATGTTGTGGAAAAATTCTTCTTTCTGCCATAACTTCCTCATACGACAACCGTTTTTTGAACCGTTTGCAGCGCCAGAATCGGGAAGATGAGAAATTTCTAGTAATTCAACTTTGAACCAGTTCTAAGCACTTTAAATTTTGAGCATTTTACGACACTTAGGACATGAGCACTTGATCAGGTAAGGCATGGTAAATGGTTTTAGGAAGGGACCCCCTGAAAACCTTGAGAATTCGAAACGTCATATGAGTGGTCTTTGTACAATCATTCATTTCGGGATCCCCTTGTTAAGCATCGATAGTGCGGGGGGGTTGAAAATCTATCTCCTATTGTTGATCCGGGTGGGGGTCATCACCACTGTAGATTCGTGTACGAGAGTTATCACAACATGACAAATTATCATTTCATGCAAAAATAAAACATATAAACCTAAATTTTATGAAAAATAAATATCTAAGTCAAACTTTATTGATAGGTCATGGTGAAATTTTCACTGGCACGACATATGGGTTTTTTTATTCTTTTATTTCACATATACATATTTTTTCCCCTTTATTTTTCTTTTTCTTTTTTCAATTTTTCAATTTTTTTGTCTTTTCTTTTTTCCTTTTCTTTTATGAGCTAAATAAATTTAAAATGAAAAATAACTTTTTACGATATCCTAGTGGGATGAATAACTTATTAATTACTCCTATATTTATAGGACCTAACACTGGCTCCAATGGGAATTTCATCCTCCCTATGTGATGTCAAGAACACCATAGATCAATAGCCTTCTCCATTGGTTAATTATTTCATCATCAAAACTGAGAGTAACCTCTATAAATTGAAAATCATAGATATGGAAGCAATTTGTCTGAAACATAGGGCCTTCACTCGAGGCTTCAATTTCAGATGATAGCCACCCACACCTGCAGTAATTGGAATAATAAAATGATATATAAAGTGATGTATTTTGTGATCACCTGAACTTAGGTGAAGTATTGTTTTAGTAACCTGGCATTAATAGGTCCTCCTGATAGTGTTGCTCCAGTCAGATCCTATAATAGAAATGCATTGGTTCCATGGATAGCTTCAATCTTGTAAGGGCCTTTCCATAAACTTTCAAACTTTCCATGTTTTCCTTTCTCCTCAATTTCGACATCCCACTTTTAAACAAGGTAATTTAGCTAGAAATCATCTTATTTGACTCGTATGTCATGAATTCTATTGATTTTATCCTGAATCACCTGTGTATTGTTGTAGACTTCTTCTCTGGTCTGCTACAAATGTATTATTTGGTTGATCCTTCTCCAGCCATGATTAGGTTCTGCTTCTATTTCCTGCAACAATTTAAGTACTATAATTCCTAGGGAAGCAAGAGAAACTGCATCTATTCCATAAACCAATTGGAAAGGTGACAAACCAATTGACTTCTTTGTGCTTATCCTATCAACCCATAGAGAATTTATCAATTTCTTATGCTAGGATATCTTGTTTTCCTGTTGTAACGTTTTAATGATGTTGATTAGACTCTTATTGGAATATTTTGCTAACCCATTTCCTTGAGGATAGTAGGTAGTAAAATTTCCTAATACTATATGATATTTGTTGCATAACTCAATCATCCTTTTATATTTTAAAGCAACATCATTATCTGTGATAATTTTGTGGGGACATCCAAACATTGAGAGAATATCACCTTCAATTAATTATATGATTACAAAATATGTAGCTTGCCTAGTTAGTATTGCTTCTATCCATTTGGTGAAGTAGTTTGTTGCTGTCGTGATCCACTTGTGTTGAGCCGAAGAACTTGGATGAATTTCTCCTATAAAATCTAAAGACCACTACTAGAAAGGAACCTCCACTGAGATAGGTTTCAGAGGTAAAGGTAAGAGTTTTCTCTTGCCTCCAAAAATATGACATTGATGACAAGTTGAAACTTTTTTATGAATGTCAGTGAATAAAGTAGGCTAGTAAACAATAGCTCTCAAGATTTTCTTTCTTGTTGTTGTCCAGTAATGATTTCCTTCGCAATCACCTTGATGAAATTCCTCCATGATCTTATCTGCTTCATCCTTCAATAAACAATTTAATAAAATACCTCCAACATCCTTCCAATACAAATCTTGATCTAAAATGCAAAATTTTAGAGCTTTCAGTTTGAGAAATCTTGACTTGGCTTTTGTCAAACCAAGCGGAGCTTGTAAATCCTATGAAACATACACAATATCTACATACCAAGGAGAAGTAACAAATTTTTCTAATACTTGTGGAATCGCCAGATCCTGTTGTTCATCAAGAGCAGCTACAAAATTGATGTATAGTGCATGAAAGTTTGACTCGGCCGTTAATTTAGCTAATCCTTAATCATACACCAAAATTACTATTATCCATTTACCTCTATTTCTGTTTGGATCAATCTGTGTGAGGATGTCCTTTACTACTACACTTGGAACCACAGAAAATTTTAAGAACCTCCCTAAATTTATAAATATAATAAATGGGCCAATCTCCATGGTATATAGGAAAAATGGAAGGCGATTTTATCAATAATATAATATGTATATATAATTTTTTGGCGAATCTCTCACTAGGCATGGCGAATATTTTACTCAATTATAAAATCTTGTAAGATCTTGGCAGTCTTTCACTAAATAATAAAACTTTGTAAAGTCCTAGTGAATCTTAGCATAGGCTACATGCTGGTTTAATTCCCCCATTTAAATAGGCTACATTCCAGGTGAATACCATGGGTCAATACCATGTGCCATTTTTGTGAACCATTTTTATTTTTATTAATTCTAATATTAGGGTTAATAATGGTTTTTTGCATGGTATTAATAACAATCTAGTCCATGGTATTTGTTCCATAGTATTTTGGCCATAGGTTTCACCTAAATATAACCCATTTTTTGAGTGTTCTTAAATATAAGGTGACTTATGGAGTAAATATAAAAAAATGTTTTATTTTTTACCATACCTCTCGTTTATTTATATTTTTATTAATTTACCATACCTGTTTTACAAATATGCTATTTGGCCCATAGGATTCACTTAAATAAAACCTCTTTCTTGAGCCTTCATAAATAGAACGAGGGTTATGGACTAAATATAAAAAGAGGTTTTATTTATTTACGATACGTCTAGTTTATTTATATTTTTATTTATTTACCATACCTTTTGAGTAAGTATAAAAAGACGTTTTATTTATTTACCATACCTCCAATTTACTTATATTTTTATTTGTTTACACCCTTACATGTATATAAGGTGACTTATGGAGTAAATATAAAAAATGTTTTGTTTATTTACCATTCCTCTCATTTATTTATATTTTTATTAATTTACCATACCTCTTTTATAAATATGGTATTTGGCCCATAGGATTCACTTAAATAAAACCTATTCTTGAAAATGGGCGAATGGAAGGTTGTAAATCCTAATTTCAAGGGCTAAATTTACCTTTTTTACCCTCTCCCTTAAAATAAGGTGGGCTATTTGAGGTGATTTGTAAAAATGTACTATGATACAAAATATTCACCCACTAAAAATTTAAAACCCCTTAATTTCGCCAAAGGGCGAACATTCCCCCCTAGAATTATCCTTGCTTGGAACATAAGTGATTATGTTAGAATGTAATACATACACTCTAAACTATTTCAAGGCCTTTACTAAATCAAAAGGTTTGTTTTCCATGATATTATAGTTCAATGAAGCATCTCTTAAAGCTCTGCTGAAAAATGCTATAGGTTGTTCATATCTCTCCTTTATTTTCTATAATAATACTATTGCAATAAGACGTTTTGAAGCAAAAGAAAAAATAATCAAATCTTTAGTGTAATCTGGGCTAATTAGAATGGGATCACAGGTCAAGGCTATCTTCACAACACTAAATGGTCTTTTGGCTTCAACATTCCATTTCATGTCATTGTCCTTCTTCAATGTGTTTGTAATAGCTCTTAAAATGTCAGCTAAATTTGGAATAAACCTTCTTAGAAAATTTATTCTACCAATAAAAGACTGCACTTATTTATTGTTCCTTGTTGGATCAATTTTCATAATAGATTCAATTCTACTTGGATCAATTTAGATACCATATTTTGAAAGTATTAGACCAAGTAGTTTACCTTCTTCTAAACCAAACAAAGATTTCTTGGGATTCAAGGAAATTCCATATTTCCTACATTTCTCAAAAACTATTCTTAAATGAAACAAATGATCCTCATCTGTTTTGGAGAACACAATGATGTCATCTAGATATATTGTAATAAATATATCCTTCTCATCTGCGAAAGAAATATCCATTTCCCTTTGGAAAGCGGCTCCCTCATTCATAAGACCAAAAGTAATCTTCATGTACATGAAGGTTCCCCATGGTATTGTGAAAGTTGTTTTGTGCTGACCATCTAGATGCGCAAGAATTTGATTGTAACCTGAAAAACCGTCAAGCAAAGCAATTCTGCTAGAACCAACTACCTTTTGTAAAATATGGTCCATTTTTGGTAAAGGGTAGTTATCTTTGAGAGTAACATTGTTTAGGTTTCTGAAATCTACACATAGTCTTATTTCCCTTGTTTTTTTCCTCATTCGCACCAGATTTGATAGCCATTTTGAAAACCTCAAAAGTACAATTATTTTGTGATAAAAATGTTTTCTAACCTCTTTTTCTATTAAGGTTAGCATAACTCGATTCACCCTCCTTAATTTATATTTGAAAGGTTTATGGTACTCTTTGATGGGAATAGTATGCTGAATAATGTTGGTATCATATGCCTTTATATCTTCATATGCCCATGAAAACACATCAGAATATTCTTTCAATAAATAAATGTACTTCTATTTTTCTTCAAGAGGTAAAGAATTGGAATGCTTTACAATCTTTGGATTATTGTTAGTACCTATATTACAGTCCTCAACTTTGGCTCCTACAGGTACTATCTTTGGCTTTTGAGCGACATCATTAAAATTAAATAGTTATTCTAGTGGCACCAAACCCCTTGGTAACACATTATCTTTCAATTGTAGGATTTCAAGTTCTTCAAGATCCTCAGTTATTTGGTTCAACACTATTTAATTTCTATCCTTATCGACACTATTATCTGTATTAATTTGTACATTCTGAAATTCTTCCTTTAACTACAAAATTGTTTCTACCTATTTATCACTGCCAAACACTTCTCAATATCCAGTATTATTAGGGAGAGTCGATCTATGATTCAATTCAATCTCATAATTTTAATTGTTATGGACAGGAACCTTACAGGTACCGGCTGAGGTAACCAGTGCATCAACTAATATATTTTTACTCCTAGGAATCAGAGACAACTAATACTCTAGAAAACACTTCAGATTAACTAAGACAACATTTTTGTAGGCCCTTAACCTAGGATGTTTAAATGAGTACTCACCTTTAGTTTGATTAATGATGAGTTCTAAATCACCATGTACAAAAATCCTTTTAGCTCCTGACCTCTTCAAAAGATGCAATCCTAAAATAAGCACTTGTAAGAATATCCCTTTGCTATGTCTATTTTTGCGTTTAAGACGCAAACACCTGCCCCCACGCCTTCCTTACTAAATTCCCCATCAAAATCCATATTTGACAGGGCTTCATCCTCCTCATCTTTTGTTCCAATATTTGATTTCACATCGTCTATTTTGCTTGATTTACTTTCCAATCTCACACTTCTTCTACACATATATCATTGTATAGAATGAAAAATCCCATGTCTGAATGAAACAAATAAAGTGTGTAGTTATTAGTTTTGTCTTGGTTTCTTACCATATATTTCATTAATGCTTCCCTATACAACCTTGTTTGTTGGGTCCCTATAATACTAGTGATTACCCCATTACTATTGTAGCTATAACCCTTATTTATATTTTTGTGCCCCTATTTGTTATAGATATTTTTGTGCCTTACAACATGAAGCATGAAATTTCAATAATCTAAGGGATCCAAAGTCCCTAAACATGTTTTTCCTTCCCCTAGAGGAACAAGGTCAGCAAACCACAGCACTAAATATCAGTTCTCCACCTGAAAACACTCAAAAACAAGCTAATTCTGGATCATGTCAACTGCTCCACTGAGCATCTGCGTTGAATGTCAACTGCTCCACTGTGTACCTGCGCTGAATGTCAACTGCAAAGAAGGCTACCTGCGCTGGGCGAGTTTGGCCAAGTGGCACAGTCATTCCTCAAGGTGTCAATGCCTAGGAAGCTTCCAAAATGACACTTGGATCAGGGAATTCGCCTTGTGATGAGTAAGAGGGTCTAGATCTCCAAGTGGAAGCAAGAACCTCCAAGTGGACTCAAGAACTGAAGAATAACTGAAGTGGGAGAGGACACTAGTCAGCTTCATGCCAGCTACAAGCTGACTCATCCTTTATCCAAAACTCCTATATATAGAGCTCTCTCATGAGGTCTAGGGAGGCTGGAATCTTGTGAATGTAAGGAAGTGCTGTTGGTTTGAGTATAGAACTATTGGGTGATTTGCTTGAAGGAGGTGAAGAGGGGATTTCTTTCTGCTGGGAGGTGATGCTGGATTAGGCCTTTTATGGTTGTATTACTTCCTGAACTTTACTTCTTCCATTAATAAAGCATTTGAGGTTCTTCTATATGCATGTGTCTCAATGATGTATTTCTATACTTGTGTATTTGATTTATCCTAATCCTTGAATCAATTATGAATGTATGCTTCTTGTAGTTTCCCTCTCTTGCCATTTTGCAGGATCTTGGTGTAGCTGGGCCAGTGAAAGAGCAAGGAGCTGGGAACAAGCAGCAAAGAGAGAAGATTGGATCAATCATTAGCGGAAGACAACAGTTAATGGATCTCTTTCTCCCCTCTCTTACATCTCATAAAGAAGTAATCTCGAATAGCTTTGCTTTGATTGTTGCTGAGGTACTATCACCCTTAGAGTGGGATAGGGTCATTTCGTATTGGATACTTTTCCCAACAACAAATTGGCGACTCCGCTGGGGAGCATATCTTGTTGGTTGTTTGTGTTGTTGCTATTCATTTCATAAACAAAGGGAGTACCGAATCGAACTGCATTTGAATCTTTTAAATGCAAAGTAGAGGGTAGCTACACTAGCTCAGTTTCTGGGCATGTTTATTATTTGAAGAGCTGATCCACAAGGACTCTGAACAGCTCTTAGTGATAGCTTTTCGTCCTCCTTTTCATCCCTTAGTGTGTACTTGACTGATAGCTTCCGATTTGGCCAAAAACTGTGAATTCTTGAGCAATCTGTGACCCGGAAACTGAGAAAAACGAAAGTTTATCTCTTCAGTGCAGGCACTGTGAAGGCAGTCTGCATTTCAGCGCAGTTCCCGAAGGGGCTACCTGCACTGAAGGTCAAACTGCCAGTGTACTACCTGCGCTGAACCAGTTTTTCCTAGTGCTACTGGGGTTCCCTCCTGTTTATTGCCCTGTTTTCATCCTTGTTTTTGCAGCCAGTTACCAGTCAATGTACCTATCTGAAACCAACTTTCCTTGCCACTATTCCACCTCGGTTGTATAAAGAAACTGTGTTTGTTCTTTGTGTATTTCTTATATCATTTACAGTTTCCCATAACGAAAGTGAACTAGTCTTGCTGTGGCCTCTTAGATCTAGACCTGTGATAAGTGTCGTTTTGATCTTAAGAGTTAGTTTATTTGTTGTTCATAGCTGATTGAGCTTTTGCTTTCGTCATATGGTTTGAATTCATACATTTCTAGTGTCGAAACAAGTAAATCTTAAGGTGTCTTTTGATTTTGGACAAGCTTGTTTGCTTTCGCTTGAAATTGAATTCGAAATTATACAACAGCTTTCTTTTTTGTATTACATCAACATTAAGAAAGAGAAAAGAAATACCTGCATTTTGCATTTTTCATTTGATAAGTTTGCATGTTGATTTAGGAAAAAGTGCATTAGTGTGTGCTCTTTGATCTAGGTGAAAAGATGATGTCTTTCTTTTCCCTCAGTAGTTAAGATTTTCATAAGTCGAAAAGATTGAAAAAGCTTGCTTCTCATCTTAGACTGCATTTAGGAATTTGTATCAAAATCTCGTGGTGAACCTTGAAAGGCAAAATTTAAAAAGATCAACTTAAAATATATTGAATGAACCTAACAACGCTTTGAAACATAACGCAAACACATAGAGGTCTAAGCTAGAGACGTGTTCCGGCGTCGTTAAACGTAGTGACTATCGATCTCGACGAAGGTGGGTGATTCCTCCTGAGAGTCGGTGGCATTAATACGGACTTGTGCTCCCACGTACCGTCGTGTATATATTGGGAGACCCCTATAGGCATATATCTTTTATCCTTAGGAAGCTGTGTCGGCCGCCCTACTGATCGCAATGCAGTGAACACAGCATTCACGAAGATCGACCACCCGTACCGTAAAACGTATTCTGTGGTTTTGCGAAAGGTTTGGCACACCCTCTGCCTAGATCTCCAGAGCAGTTTCTTTTGGCCTTTTTCAAACTCTATAACTGAAAAAGTCCATCCGAGCATTTGTCACTTCGGGCTCGTTAATACATCGAAGGAGACTAGAGTCATCTTTAGCTTTTTCTCGACTCTTAAAAAGTGAAAAAGCAAGTTGTGTCTAAAAGCGTCTAATAAAATTCATTCAATTCGGAAACACAAATTTCCCCTTTTTAATATTTTGGTTGATCTAGTAATCCGCAATCGTGGAAGAAAGTCAATTGAAACCCCGTCGTTCGTGGAGGCTTATGAGTCAACCGTCTTTGTCTCCGGAATCGAAAACAGTACGGACAAAGTGAACTCGTTTAACGGGTTCAAAATCTCCTATAAAAGTTAGAACAAGTGTTCCAACTGCATCTGAGGTTCCGGTTACTCCTAACACTTCTGGAAACCCTACCTCTATAGAAGAAGTTCAACAACCACAGAAGGACAGTAATACCGATCCTAGTCTGGGGGCAAATACTTGTATAACTGAACCAGTTCCATCTGTAACTGGTCCAAAGAGTTTTGTTCCCCAAACAACTGTCGCTGTCGAAGCAACCACTTCTTCGGCACTAGAAATATTTTACGGACCCGACGGTCTTCCTCTTCCACCAGGTTTGATTGCGATAGAGGAAATTGCAGAGGATCCGTAAGCAAGTACTCCAACTCATTTTGGAGTCGGGGTCACTCTATTTCCTTCATCAGAGGTTAATCCACCACAAGTGGAAGTTCCTATAGAATCGCTAGGCAATCTATTGGATAGACTTAAAATGTCTGAAAAACCGTCATCATCTAGGACTGTGTCAGATGACACAGCGACAGTAGAAGCCCCTGCCATCACTCCGACGATGTTTGTCGGCATACCAGTTGTCCTAACTAGCTCACAACAGCTAGAAGGAGTCCACCAAGGGACAATTTCGATAGTATGGTCTGTTCCAGTTTGTTCATCCGGAGTAATACCCGGAAAATCTTATGTTGAAACTCGCCAAATTGATCCATTTGGAGGTCAATCTGGGCAATCAATCCCCTTGAGTTCTGGATTGATACCGTATGGGGGGCAGTATGCCCTTTCATTACCCCCTCCAGGAGGGTACCCATACGTGAGTTCACAACAATGTTCAGGTTATACTGGAATTGCATCAAGTAGTTGGGTACCTATGCTACCTCAACAACCAAGGGTTGTATATTCTATGCAACAGTGTGTACCTATGACGAATATCCCAACCACACCGGCTATTGTAACAGTGTCACAAGTTCAAGCGATGCCTGTTGCATGTCAACCTCAGATTTCTCAGGTTGTAATGCAACGACCTCTTGAACATGGGTCACAGCCACAATCGCCAACTGGTGGGGCGACACAGGTACAAATGGGTACAATTACCCCACACCTTGGCCCAACGGTTAGCATAACACAACAGAACATGGCGTCACAACCGTGGCTTGTGCAATACCAACAACCTCAATTCCAGCAAGTGTACCAAGGTTCTGAGCAGCAGATCTTTGCGAACAGTGGACAATCGTATATCCAAAACGGTCAAAACCAACCACTTTACAGTGGTCAAGTCCACCAACCGTATCAGTCATACCAACATCAATTACATTATGCTGGTATGCAAAGACCCACTACTCAAGTGATTCCATCATACCCTGGTTATGCTTCGCCTAACCTGAATCAACAGTTACCATTCGTGGCGACTTTAGAGTTACCCGATTTACACCGGGTAACCAACGATCCGATTGCTTATGCCCCTTGGTGGCCAGCAATTCCTCATAAACTTCCATCTGACATTCCTAAATTCAATGGAAATCCAGGTGAAGACCCATCGAATCACGTGATGACTTTTCATCTGTGGTGTTCGTCGAAAACCCTAAACGACGATTCGATAAGGCTTCGCCTTTTTCAGAGGACATTGACAGGTCCAGCGGCTAAATGGTATATTGAATTG
Source organism: Pinus tabuliformis (assembly GCA_031772625.1). Lineage (NCBI taxonomy): Eukaryota > Viridiplantae > Streptophyta > Pinopsida > Pinales > Pinaceae > Pinus > Pinus tabuliformis. Next base: position 160,316,383 of record CM062814.1, on the reverse strand, counting down.
CCAAGAGCCTCTTTCGACAATTTTAGTTCCCTAGCCATGACTTTTTTAACCCATTTTCAATTACCAATAAGGTATGAAACGGGAACATAAATATTAACCAACTTCAAGCAGACAACTGCCACCCATATATCTGATCATATACATGAGTGGCGTCGTCATCGTAGGATGGTGAAAACATGCGTTCCCGATCAACTATTAGCTGAATGGTTTATAAAGTCGTTACTTCCGGCTATTACGGAAGATGTGGCCAAGGGGGGAGTCGTAACAGAGGAGCAAGTCATTGCTCGTGCGCAGTATTTGGACTTAGTTTATACTCAGTCCGGCACGCTCTACGACAAAATACCTGACGCCCCTAGACCGGAATTTTCAATTCCTCCTCCTCCTAAATCAAATAGTGACTCTCATGCCGGTGACGGTGTGATTGGCACGGCAAACGAGAAATCGATAAAGGCTTCGTCAAAGAAAGCCCGTAAGAATTCGGATCAAAATGCAAAAGAAGAAATTCTTGCTTCGGAAGTAAATGTTGTATCAGCAGATAAGGGCAAAGAAACCAATCAACCAGGAAGCAAGAAGAAGCAAAACAAAGGGAAGAAGAAGAAACAAGGTGAATCATCTCCTAGGAAAAATTCTTCAAACCCTCCTGGGCAAGGGAAACAAATTTATCCATGTCAAATATGTGATGAAGAGGATCATTACACAAAGAATTGCCCATTCAAAGCTGAGTTAAAGAGGTTCTTTAAAAGTTCCCAAACCTCAGCTGTGTTAACTGATCCATTTCCCAACCCAGGTCAAAATCTGGTTGATAGTGGAAATGCTTCCTCGTCGCAAGTACTTATGTTGTCGGTTTCGAAACAGCAGAATGATGCTTTGATTTCGACAAGGAACAAAGATTATGGGAATCCTCAGCTGTCAAACGAAAAAGGTAAAGATCAACCAAGTAGTTCGACAACAACTTCGACAGAAGTTGTACCACCCATCATTCCTAAATTAACAATAAAACCGCCAAAGGGTGTAGTACACAAGTCGACATTTAATCCTGGCGCCAGAGCGGCGCAGCATTATAGCATAGTGGAAGATTTGGCCCAATCGCCATCCGCTATGTCGACTCTTGAGGTGTTACAAAATTGTCCAACCCAAAGGCAGGCGTTGTTATCAGCAATTGGTGGGGTTGATCCTAAGGATTCCAATCTTGTATCCTTTGATCACAGGGGATATGATCCTCAGTTACCAGCTCAATTAGCTTTCCTGATTCAAGTGAAAGCCCTCAATAAAACTGTTCACAGAACAATAATTGATGAGGGAGCATCGACATGTATTATGTCGATGAGTTGCTGGAAAACTTTAGGATCTCCAACCTTGTCGCGATCTTCGACGAAATTAAAAGATTTCGACGGAAGGACTTATACCCCTTACGGTATCCTTAATAACTTGAAAGTTGAACTAGGAGGAAAAACAGTAGAAATTGATGTTGAGGTCATTGATGGAAATCTTGACTATAACATCCTGCTGGGTAGACCATGGATTTATGCCATGGCAGCTGTTGTGTCGACTTATTTTAGGAAGATCGCATTCCCATTTGAAGGAGGGATTATGATCGTCGACCAACAGAATTTCCTCCCTAATGGTTCACAAGTCACAGGAAGCATTCCCATGATCCATGAGAGCAACCATTCAATTCAAGATATCGGAGTAGGATTATTGAAAGACCCCATATTGATGGGAACTTTCGCGCTACCACCTCCTATTTATATGTGAAATATACCATTTGTAGCAACCTGCAACATGATATCTTCCACGAAGGTCAACATGGATCGTTCCATGGTTTTTCCCCCAAGCCCTTTAGAAATATTGTAGCAATCAATGTTTCAAGCATGGGAGGCGAACCCAAATCAATGCTCGTCAGGCGTTTGGGTAGATAGGTCTAGAGAATATGGAACCCCATTAGATCCCTGGTCGAAAGTACATGGGACTGACGAAGGAATCTTACAATCAATGATGATTGAGGGGGCACCATGGAATGATCACCACCATCGTTCCCTTCTTCCGGAATACGAAGAAGATACTCAAAGTGACCTTTATCACCCTTCAGTTTTTGAATTCCTAACAAATACTGTAAACACGGTGGATTCCGAGCGAAATCTATCCAATATTGAAGAGACTATAGCCATAAATATCTCGACTAAATAGATGTTGTAGAGAATATTTATGTCGGCAAAGGTTGTTCCCCTTCAGAACTGGAAATATATAATGCTCTTTTTCGCGAATTCAGAGATGTCTTTGCTTGGTCATATGATGAAATGCCAGGCATTGACTCAAGTATCGTTGAACATGAGATTAAAATGTATCCTGATGTCAAACCAGTAAGACAACGGCTTCGGCAGGTGCACCCCAAGAAAGCCGCGACCATTAAGGCGGAAGTTGAAAAACTCCTCCATGCTGGATTCATCTACCCGGTTCCTCTAACCGATTAGGTATCGAATATTGTCCTTGTTATGAAAAAACAAGGAACGATTAGAGTGTGTGTCGATTATAGGGATGTAAACCAAGCTTGTCCGAAGGACAACTACCCTACACCCTTCATCGACCAGATAATTGATGAATGCGCCGGATGTGAAATCTTTTCATTTATGGATGGATTTTCCGGGTATAATCAAATAAATATCCGCCCACAGGACCAGTCAAAGACTGCATTTATTTTTCCGTGGGGCACATTCGCTTATCGAAAATTACCCTTTGGTTTAAAGAACGCAGGGGCGACGTTTCAGAGGGCAATGAATTATGCCTTCCATGACATCAAGAACATTGTTCAACCCTATCTCGACGATCTTCCGGCTCATTCGCGAAAGCGGACTGATCATCCGCAACATTTAAGAGCGATATTTCTATGTTGCCGACACTACAAGATAAGACTCAATCCACACAAATGTGTGTTTTGCGTCGGTTCTGGTCGTTTACTTGGCTTTGTAGTCTCTAAGGACGGGATTCGTCTCGACCCCTGCAAGGTTCAGGCAATCATTAATTTTCCTCCACCTTCAAATTTGCTTCAGATTCAAAAACTTCAAGGGAAAGCAAACTTTTTGAGGAGGTTCATTCCAAATTACGCAGAACTTGCTAAGGGTTATACTCGTCTTTTGAAAAAGGATGTACCTTTTGTCTGGGACCAGGTGGCGCAAGCTTCCTTTGATGCTCTGAAAGATTGTCTAGTAAAAGCATCATTAATGTACGCCCCGGACTATCAAAGAGATTTTAACCTGTATCTGGCTGCAGCGGATACGACCATTGCGATGGTTTTAGTTCAAGAGGTCGATGGAGTAGAACATCCTATTTATTATTTAAGTAAAAACTTAAATGATACAGAAAGTAAATATTCTTATGTTGAAAAACTAGCGCTTGCAGTTGTTCAAGCGATTCAAAGGTTTCGACATTATGTCCTCTTTCGGAAAACTACCATCTTGTCAGATTGCAACCCCATGACTTATATACTGTCGTGACAGTTGCTGGGGGAAAATATTCAAAATGGATAGCGATCCTTCAAGAGTTTGATCTGGAATTTGTAAAATCCAAATCAAAGAAAGCTCTAGTTTTCGCAGAATTATTATGTGATCTCCCATCGTCGTCCAATGATGAAACATCAGAAGAGTCAATCGTGGACGAAAGTTTGTTTCTGATATCTGCAAGCGATGAGTGGTATGGAGATATCATAGTTTATCTCCAAACCCAAAAATTCGGGCCAAACACCTCTCGCTCCGAACAAAAACGTATATGATACCAAGCAAAAGACTACATGATCGTCGGTGATACACTTTACCGTCGTGGTATCGATACAGTTCTGAGGAGGTGCCTTACCCATGAGGAGGCCGAAAAATCCCTGAATGAGTGTCATTCAGGTGCGTGTGGGGGGCATCAATCTGGATATGCAACAGCACAAAGAATCTTACGAGTAGGATACTTCTGTCCAACCATGTTCAAATATTGCATAACCGCAGTCAGAAGTTGCCATTCTTGTCAAATTTTTGATAGCAAAACCAGAAGACCACCCGCACCTTTACAGCCGATAATCGTTGTTGGGCCCTTCGCCAAGTGGGGCATCGATTTCATGCAATGTAACCCCACCTCGACCGGGGGCATGGGTATATTATAGTCGCTGTTGACTATTTTACCAAATGGGCCGAGGCGATGCCTACATTGGATAACACTGGTGAAGCAGCTGCCCTTTTCTTTTTCAATCATGTAGTCGCCAGGTTCGGCGTACCACAGGCTATAGTTACAGATCATCGGTCGCATTTTCGCAATCACATGATGGTCGAATTAGCTACCAAGCTAGGGCTGTCTCACGACAGCTCTACCCCATATTATCCGCAAGCCAACGGACAAGTTGAGGCAATCAACAAGGTCCTGAAGCGTATGTTGCAAAGGATGATCGGGGTTCATAAAAGAAGGTGGCACCTAATCCTATACTTAGCCTTGTGGGCTTACCGAACGTCGGTAAAGAACGCAACCGGGTTCACACCTTTTCAACTGGTGTATGGCCTGGAAGCAATCTTGCCAATCCAGTGCGAAATTTCGTCGCTTAAACTCGCAATCGATCTTCTCCCCGGAACTTCAGAAGAAGAGGCTCGTTTCTTGGAATTAATCCAGTTGGATGAAGCCCATCGTGATGTCGCTTTGGCTAACGAAGCCCATAAGAAACGAGTCAAGGCTCAGTTCGACAAAAGTGTCAAACCCCGTGTCTTCTCAGAAGGTGATTTGGTCTTGCTTTATGACCAAGAATCCGATAAATTGGGAGCAGGTAAATTCAAGTCCCTATGGATGGGCCCCTACATTGTTAAAAGGGTGTTAGCAAAAGGAGCCTACGAGTTAATGGATTACGACAGAATTCCACTGGCGCAGCCCCGCAACGGGCTGTACCTCAAGCGTTACTATGCTTAAATAGTAACCTGCATGCTTTTGTTGTATTTTGTTTTCACCAAAGTATTTGTTCTGGTTGAGTGATCCACCTTTTCCATTTGTTACAGATGTCGAACCTTCTGGAGACATGTGTTGGATATGCCGATGGAGCGAGTCGTAGTTCGCGGAACCTATCCTCCGCCGCCTGGGCCATTTTTGATCCAAGCGGCGAGTTAGTAAGTTTCAGAGGTGTGTGTATTGGGCAATCAACGAATAACATCGCTGAGTATAGCGCGTTGATAGAACTACTGTCTGATGCCATCACATGTGGCATACGCCGACTAATTGTCAGGCTAGACTCACAGCTCGTAATACTACAACTCAATGGTATATATTTTGTTCGCAATCCAGCTATTTATCGCATGTTCCTAAGGGTTAAGATCTTGGAAAGACGATTTGATTCAATTCAATATCAACATATTTCGAGAAATTTAAACACATTAACTGACTCATTAGCAAACTATGTGTTAGATAGACATTTGCAACATTTATAAAAAGGACACATCATCAAAGATTGTATATATGGATCATATAACTCAAACAGAATAAAACTCGAAAATCAAAATATATAAGCTGTTTATAGTTCATACGTAATGTTCTGTAACCAAGACAAAATTGGTCATATGACCTAAAACTCAAAAATGCTAGGGGGCACCCTAGCCTAGTGGTGCTCATGATAGCACGTCACGGCCTGTGCAATCATGCGCAAAAGACGAGTCCATCGTCTAGGTACACCGGTGGTGTGTCGCTACAGCTGTAAAGGTAGCTCATCAATCCTCACATCGGGAATGCCGAGAGTAAGGCTCTCAACCTGCTCCTGCACAGCTGTAAGGGTCTCAGTATCGTCAAGGTCGCGAATAATAGCTCTCCTAGCAGGCTCCACTACCGGGGCATCAAAGGGCAGTCTCGGACGAACTGCTCGACGAACAGGACCAATATCTGCATGCACCCGAGAGTACAATTAAAAGTCTTGATAGAATAAAGAACAACAACATTATAAATAAGAACAGTAAACAGTAATATGGTCAAGGAGTTTACCAATGGCGCCCCACTGTTCGCCATCCGGTAGCACCAAATCCGGATCACCTCGGAAATCCATACCCACATATGGATACTCGGAAAACGCCATCTCCTGGCGCTCGAACCACCTGAAGAAGGCCTCAGTAAAAGTATTCTGAGGTTGACCAGCATGCCTAGACATGTGGTCGACCCACCTCTGCATGCGTGGCTCGGTCGGAGAAGGCAAGTCGAGTATGATGTACTGAGGCTGCATCAGTGGGATTTTCTCCAAGGCGAAGGCAGTCAGAATAGAACCAAATCCAAAGTTCTTCAGCTTCCCGTCCTTTACCTTGGTCAATTGACTTTTCATCTGAACAAGTACTGCATCACACCAGTTGAATACTTTCGGTTGGAGACACTCCAAGGCGTGCTGCATATAAGATCTGTTGGCAACATGTAGAGCTGCGCTACCCGCCATCCTACCAATGGTATACAGAATGGACTTGAGAGACCTGTCAGTAATCTCACAGATAACAATCTTGCCATCTCTGCTCGGCTGAGAACCTTCCCTGCAATACTGGCGGACATAATCTCTGGTGGAATCGGTCCCCCGGGCCGTACCTGACAAAGAAATAGGGGCACCTCGTCTTGACAACCCAGTCAAGAAGTACATGTCCTCTATGGTCAAGGGGATGGAATTTCCCCTAATCTGGAATACTTGGTTAACAGGATCCCAAGCATCAAGCATATATTGCAGCAAAGTAATTTGTGCTCTCATGCTAGAGATACGGAAAAAATTCAGCAGGCCACAGTTCCGCAGCGCGTTCACCGTGACCGGGTCATGGAGGGCAATCATGTCCTCCTCTTCATGTTCTCGTTCTCGCCATGTAAGGGACATTTTGTTCAAAGTTCCCTGCAAAGCAAACAAAGAGAAGGAGTAAGTTCCTGATTTTGATAAAAAACTGGCAAAAATTCATCAAAAAATGAGCTGGAAATTCGGTTTTCTGAGCCCAGCGTAGGCAGAGAGTGTCCCTCCTACGCTGAAGGTCAGGCTGCCTTAAGGCAGCTTGACATTCAGCGCAAGTTTCAAAAGGGGAACCTGCGCTGAAGTTAGGGCGCCCTGGAAAAACCCCTGGGGCTCAGAAACACTGAAAAACAGGCATAAAACTGGAAAATGAAACCATGAAAAGGAAGAGCTAGGGTTTAGCTCCTACCTGGTCCAGACGGCGCCGAAAATCATCCGCAGAATCTCCCGGAATCAGCTGGTGAAAATCAAGGGGGAAGAGGCACCTCCAGAGCTCCAACAAACCAAATGCAAATGAAATGGTAAATGAGAGGTAAAAACACCTTTTAATGGCTTTTTACGTAGTTCAAAGTAAAATATTAGGGTAAAAATCTCATTTTCATGCAAATATTATTCATTTCTAACAAAGTTTGTTGCAGAAATTGAAAATACAGTACTATACTTGAGAAGAGGAAAACTAGTAATCGTAAAAAATCAAAATTTGACCATATATTCGAGCAGTTTTACCGCAGAATTTATGCTTGTTAAAAAATAGAAAAGCGAGATCCAAGCAGTTTTAGCACATAGTTCATGCTCGTTAAAAAATAAACATAAGATCGAGTAGTTTTAACGCGGAATTTATGCTCGTTAAAAAATAGAACAGCGATTGTGAGCAAAAGTTTCCTCCAGAGTTCAAGCTCATTAAAAAATGAACCTATCCCGGTAAATAACCATTGTGATCGAAAATTTATTAGCCATAAAAAGCCTTGGTCGTGTTTGCACCTGCCACCTCCATTCCATTTGGCCAATCGTTCACCCCCATATGATTGTTTACTCATTTTGACGAACAACTGCGAAGAGTGATTTCACTTAGCCATCCTTGTGACACTGCCGTGATTGGAAAATTCCAACCTTTACCTGGAATCTGCTGCTATCCCTATTTATCACTCGTTCCTCAAAAGACGAGTCTTCTTTAAGCTCTTTTCATCTCACTCGTAAAATATGAAAAGTTTGCCGAGTTTTGGCCTTCCAGCTCGTTAAAGTGACCGGAAGAGCTATCCCTCCTCTAGATTTTAATCTTTTTGGACCTGAGGGATTATTGCACAAAAAGGTCGAGCGCTTGTTTTATTCGGCTCGTTAAAGTTATCGAAAACTCATCCCTTCTGTATTGTTTTATACTTTTTCGGACTTAAGGGATTAGATGACGAAAAAGGAATTTTGGAGTTTACTTTCTGTACCTTTTCAGACTCTCTAAAAAGGAAAAGGACCGAGTTTTCCTTGTCGTTAGACTCGTTAAAATGATTAAATAGTGACAAACTTGTCTTTAGACGAGAACGAGTTTCCCTATCGCTAGGCTCGTTAAAACATAGCGATGGGCTTGCCCGAAGGGCAGGTTATAGAACAAGCATATGTTATCCTCCTCAAGCTTGACAAAAATAAAGAGGTACTGGTCAGAAATGACTGGGGAAAAATTGGGAGAACCTCAAAGCTTTAATGGTAGCAAGTCACTCTTGAACATGACACTTTTCCTCCGTATCACATCGGGTTGGGTTGTTTCATTCACCGGTCTCATCACCATGGTCTTCGCAAAACCATCCACATTTGGGGTAATACTACCGATCCATCGCATCAGTGTCGTTATATGTTCAAGAGATGTTGTTCAGAAAGAGTCAACCGTGTCCCATCCACTGCCATACATTATCCTTCATCCACCCATGATCGCCACCCTGAATCATATTTCACAGATTGTTTTCACCTCCACTAAAATCATTAGCTCCGTTCCTTGTCACTGATGTGGGATTCATTAAGGCCGTCCTTTGACGGATCGCTTCTTGTCGACTTCAGCTCATTATCCAAGAAGTTGATCTAGGAACACCCCCCTCAGTACTTTGAAGCTTGCATGCCTCAATGGCAAGTTTCTCACTTCCGGCGACAGGTATACATCAATGACCTTCGACCAGAAGATTTTGCATGGTGTTCGACGCCAAGTCCTATATTCACACCACGTGAATTGTACTGCAGTACCTTGAGGGTCATTATCATTATCGGTGATTCCTCTCGCGCTTGTTAACGGTTTACATTATTGACCGGTAATCAAGCAATGTCTTTCCATGTTCAACTTCAGCGCAATTCTCACATGGATCGACTTGTACTTAGAGTGAAGATCGAACGAGTTTGAAGACCCCAGATCTAGTTTCATCCATCCGGGCTGCGATATATATTCAGGAAATATAAAAACATTTGACATGTACATCATTGCAGCAGATGATCATCCTACTCAAAGGATGATAATTTCAGCAGAGAATTATCAGTCTACCATCAGACGATCGTCTGTTATATGTACCAAAATGAATTTATAAAGTTGAGCATGGGAATGCCCGCCTCAACTAGATCATGAAAGAAGAATGAAAAATAATGTATTGTAATGTATTTTATTACAGGTCACCTCTCAGTGATTGAATGAACTTCGGATCCTCCTGATAAAGCATTTCACCCGATAAACAACCTCATACTTTAGGGGGCAACTGTTATAGACATTTTTGTGCCTTACAGCATGAAGCATGAAATGTCAATAATATAAGGGATCCAAAGTCCCTAAACATGTTGTTCCTGCCCCTAGAGGAACAAGGTCAGCAAACCACAACACTAAATATCAGTTCTCCACCTGAAAACACTCAAAAACAAGCTAATTCTGGATCATGTCAACTGCTCCACTGAGCATCTGCGCTGAATGTCAACTGCTCCACTGTGTACCTACGCTGAATGTCAACTGCAAAGAAGGCTACCTGCGTTGGGCGAGTTTGGCCAAGTGGCACAGTCATTCCTCAAGGTGTCAATGCCCAGGAAGCTTCCAAAATGACACTTGGATCAGGGAATTCGTCTTGTGATGAGTAAGAGGGTCTAGATCTCCAAGTGGAAGCAAGAACCTCCAAGTGGACTCAAGAACTGAAGAATAACTGAAGTGGGAGAGGACACTAGTCAGCTTCATGCCAGCTACAAGCTGACTCATCCTTTCTCCAAAACTCCTATATATAGAGCTCTCTCATGAGGTCTAGGGAGGCTGGAATCTTGTGAATGTAAGGAAGTGTTGTTGGTTTGAGTATAGAACTATTGGGTGATTTGCTTGAAGGAGGTGAAGAGGAGATTTCTTTCTACTGGGAGGTGATGCTGGATTGGGTCTTTTATGGTTGTATTACTTCCTGAACTTTACTTCTTCCATTAATAAAGCATTTTAGGTTCTTCTATATGCATGTGTCTCAATGATGTATTGCTATACTTGTGTATTTGATTTATCCTAATCCTTGAATCAATTATGAATGTATGCTTCTTGTAGTTTCCCTCTCTTGCCATTTTGCAGGATCTTGGTGTAGCTGGGCCAGTGAAAGAGCAAGGAGCTGGGAACAAGCAGCAAAGAGAGAAGATTGGATCAATCATTAGCGGAAGACAACGGTTAGTGGATCTCTTTCTCCCCTCTCTTACATCTCATAAAGAAGTAATCTCGAATAGCTTTGCTTTGATTGTTGCTGAGGTACTATCACCCTTAGAGTGGGATAGGGTCATTCCGTATTGGATACTTTTCCCAACAACACTATTGCCCCCATATTGTTATTAATCTGCCCCATAAAATCCCTCTATTGTTATTTTTGTGGCTTTATATTATTATTGTTAGGTCGGCTAGATTATATTGTGACTCCTTAGACTCCTATATATAGAAAGGAAGTTTTGTCATTTGAATCATCCAAGAATTGTTCATTTATGTAATGTAAAGGAGGTTGCCCCCTCAAAGAGGCTGAATTCTAAGGCGTTGATCTATCTTTTCTATCTTTTCTTGAGCTGGTTTCATAACATTTGGTATGAGAGCTTTGGATTCTAGGGTTTTGCTGCTCCAAACAGGTCATCGTGGCATTTTCACTATAATTTTTTTTCTGCGACGTTTCATAAGTTGCAAAAAAAACCCATTTGAGAAGACATCGCGCTGAATCTCAGGTCCAAATTGTAGAACTGTTTGCACTATATTTGCGGATATATGATCTGAGGAAGTGGGTCTTCTTGCAGACTCATGAATTACATTCCAAACAGGTGACCTGGGGAAAATCGTCATAACTTTCTTTCTGACCATCGAATTGAAATTTCTTAAGAAGGTACAGAAAGAGGATGGACTGTAGTGTCTTGTATATATTTTTTCAGAGCCAAAGGTTGAAATAGTGACTCGTGGCACGTCATACAAATTTTCTCTACTGAACTAGTCTATAAGCAGGTCACTGTGGGAGATTTTGCATAACTCTTCCTTGGAGAATCAAATTTATATCAAACTGGTGGCATTGGAAAGAGGAAACAGAAGGATACTATAGGTTGCAATTTCAGAACTGGATGATCCGAAATTACAGAGATACATCAGATTCAATATCAGGCTTCTACGAAGTGAAAAAAAAGTGTGTAGTTTTTTTAAATTTTTGCGTAAGCTTGGTTTGAAGGAATTCAAAGGGAATAGTAAAGCATTATTATCGGTAACTGATGCCACGAGGAAAGAAAATGCAAACACCTAGTAAGGAACCTGAAAGCTCTAGCATGACTCATGATAAAGAAGAAGAAATGCTACATGATATATCAAAATTACAAGAACATGTACAACAAATGTCACTCTCACAAAAGCTAACAGAAGCTAAGATAAATGGCATGGAATCTAAGATAAATGGCGTGGAATCTAAGATAAAGTGCATGGAAGCTAAGATGGATGATTCGAAGACAGATTTAAAGAGAGACATGGCAGATTTGAAGACATATTTGAAGACAGACATGGTAGATTTGAAGACAAATTTGACAGATTTTCTACAAGAAATACTTACTAATGGTGAAAGGTTGTAAAGGAAACTCATGATGCGAACAAAAGAAATGTTAATCATTATTCCATAGACTCTAATCTTGGATCTAAGACCCACCATATTCCAAAAAATGATATGAGGAAGTTTGATGGCAAGGATCCCGCCACATGGATATTACAGATGGAGCAATTCTTCGATCTCAATAATGTGAAAAACACACAAAAGGTACGTATGGAAACTTTATATTTGGAACCAAATCAATTTGTATGGTATCAATGGCTATTCTCTCATAAAAAAATTATCACTTGGGCAATTTTTGCGGAAGAATTGATAGCACATTATGAGGATACAAAAAGCAACACATTTTTTTAGCCAATTGATAAGTCTCAAACAAAAGGGTTCAATAATGGAGCACATTGAGGAGTTCCAAAAATTGAACATAAGGGTAAAAGATATTCCAGAGGAGCATAGGATTGATTTGTTCATAGGGTCTTTAAAGGATAATATCCAACATGATGTTTGCCTTTGGGAACTCGATTCATTAAAGAAGGCATTCAGGTTAGCAAGAAAAATGGAAAGCAAAATTATGGCAACCAGGAAGCATACCACTCACGACTATAAAGATGGAAGGGTTGTTTCTCCTAGTATTCCACAACCTATAAGGTTGACATGACAAAAATTGGAAGAAAAAATAGCAAAATGGCTTTGTTACAGTTGTGATAGCAAATACATTAAAGGTCATAAGTGTGCTGAGAAGAAATTATTCTACATAGATTGTGAAGAGGAAGAAGAAAAGGAGCAAGAAAGGTCAAAAGAAGAGGATATACTCCAGGAATAAAGCCTAGATGAAGAACAAATAAATCCGACCATATCTTGTAATGCATTGGTGGGAATTACCACTCCTCAAACCATCAAGACAGAAGGACAAATGAAGAAGAAAAAGGTAATAGTGTTGATTGATTCAGGAAGCACCCAAAATTTTATTCATTGTAAGGTAGCAAAAGAATTGAATTGTTTCCTATATCCAGCACCAGAGTGTCAAGTGATGATTGAAAATGGAGGAACAATAAATTTCTCTGGAAAGTGCCATAATATCAAGCTATCCATGGGAGAATATGTATTGACTAGCCCAATGCTTTCCATTCCAATGGCAGGTGCTGACGTTGTACTAGGAGTCCAATGGCTACAATCCTTGGGTACAATTACTTTTAATTTTCAAGAACTTTTCATCAAAATTTCTACGGAAGGAAAGGAAGTTGAATTAAGGGGTATTGTAGGGAAACTAGGAAAGATAATCAGCTCTAATGGTATGACAAAGCTTCTAAAAAAGGAGCAAATAGGTGTAATTGCACAATTATGTTCGCTAGATGTTTCCACATCAGAATCATCTATTTCTCCAGATCTCAAAAATCCCTGGACAATCATTCCAAGGTATTTGAGACTCCCAAAGGTCTCCCACCTATGCGTAATCATGATCATGCTATTCATCTGATTCCCGGAAGTGTTCCTCCAAACATCAGGCCATACAGATATCCCTATGTCCAAAAGAGTGAAATTGAATGTATCGTTGCAGAAATGCTAGAGGCTGGTATAATTCAACCGAGTCAAAGTTCTTTCTCTGCTCCAGTAGTATTGGTGCACAAGAAGGATGGATCATGGCCCATGTGTCCAGATTATAGGGAGCTCAACAAGATCACTATTAAAGATAAGTTCCCCATTCCTGTCATTGATGAATTACTCGATGAATTGCATGGATCAATTTACTTTACCAAGTTGGATCTTTGTTCAGGATATCATCAAATCAGAATGAAGACTGAAGACATTCCAAAAGCAGCGTTTAGAGCTCATGAGGGTCATTATGAATTTTTGGTCATGCCTTTTGGCCTTACCAATGCACCTTCAACATTTCAAGGTTTGATGAATTCAATTTCAAACCATTTCTTAGAAAATTTGTGTTAGTATTTTTTGATGATATACTAATCTACAACAAGTCTTGGAAGGATCATGTTGAACATGTTGACAGCGTGCTACAACTATTGGAGGAGAAACAATTATATGCAAAAAGATCCAAATGTTTCTTTGGAGTCCAGGAGGTGGAATATTTGGGTCATATTATCTCATGAAGGAGTTAAGGTAGACCCTAGCAAAATTAAAGCCATTAAGGAATGGAAAATCCCCACATCCATAAAGCATCTGTCAGGATTTCTCGAGTTGACAGGGTATTATCGCAAGTTTGTTAAGAATTATGGGAGAATAGCAGCACCTATAACAACATTATTTAATAAAGATGCATTTTCATGGACTCCGGAAGCAACAAAGGCCTTTGAAAATCTTAAAGAGGCAATGTGCCAAGCACCGGACTTCACAAAAAGCTTAATTGTGGAATGTGATGCTTCAGGAAATGGAATTGGTGTTGTTCTAATGCGGGATGAGAGATCCATTGCTTTTGAAAGTTGTCCAATCAAGGGAAAGTTTTTAAGCAAAGCTATTTATGAGAGGGAAATGTTGGGAATACTCCATGCACTTAAGAAATGGTGACCCTAACTAATGGGAAGACACTTCAAGGTAAAAACGGATCATGATAGCCTTAAATACTTTTTAGAACAAAGATTATCCTCTGAAGAGAAACAAAAGTGGTTCACAAAAATGTTGGGTTATGACTTTGAAATCATCTATAAAAAAGGGAAGAAAAATGTGGTGGCAGATGCAATCTCAAGAAAGGATGAGGATGTGGAAGCGTTGTTGTGCGCCATTTCTATTATCCAACCAGATTGGATAAACGAAGCAAGGGAGGAATGGAAGAATGATGAAGAAGTGTGGGCACTTATTCGAAAGTTACAACAAGATTCTAGTACGTCTGATACATTTAGCTAGAAAAATGATTCTTTATGGTACAAACATCACTTATACCTCTGTAAAAATTCCCAGCTAAAACAAAAAATTCTTATGGAATTGCACACTTCTCCCTTAGGAGGGAACTTAGGATTTTTAAAAACTTACCACAGGGTTAAGAAGGAATTTTTTTGGGAAGACCTTAAATTAGATATTCAAAAGTTTGTGGTGGAATGTCTGGTTTGCCAAAAAAATAAAGTTGAAACAATTAAGACACCAGGTCTATTACAAACTTTATCCATTCCAAACCAACGTTGGGAGGAGGTTTCAATGGATTTTATCACAGGTTTACCCAAGTCTGAGGGAAAGACTGTCATCATGGTGGTAGTTGACAGACTTACCAAGTATGCACACTTTTGCGCATTATCACATCCATTTAAAGCTAGTATAGTTTCTACTGCATTTATGGAAACAATTCAAAAGCTACATGGAAACCCAAAGATTATTGTAAGTGACAGAGATCCCATTTTCACTAAAAAAATTTCGACAAAATTATTTTCTTGTGTTGGTACTCAGTTAGCTCATAGCTCATCTTATCATCCTCAATGTGATGGGCAAACTGAGATAGTAAACAAATGTTTGGAAGGATATCTTCGTTGCTTTGTATCTGATAAACATACACAATGGGTCAAATGGTTGCCTCTGGCTAAATGGTGGTATAACACTTCCTTCCATACAGTAACAAAAATGACCCCATTTATGGAACTTTATGGGTATCAACCACCATCCATCACATCAAGAGCAAATTCTAAGGTTTAGGCAGTGGAACATCACATCGAACATCAACAACAAGTCCTCCAACTCTTAAAGAATACCCTCGTGTTGGCACAGAATAGAATGAAACAACAGGCAGATCAACATCACAGTGAAAGAAGTTTTGATGTAGGTGATTGGGTATTCCTATGGCTACAACCATATAAGCAAATGTCCCTCAAGCAAGCTAAGAAGGATAATAAATTATCACCAAAGTATTATGGTCCGTACAAGGTGTTGCAAAATATTGGTACTATAGCATACAAATTGGAGCTTCCTGCAGCTTCTCGATTGCACCCAGTTTTCCATGTTCCATGTTTAAAAAAGGTTATAGGCGATAAGCTCCCAGTTCAAACAATATTTCTAGAACTTGACGAGGAAGGAAAAATTATATTGGAACCGGAAGCAGTCAGAGAAACAAGAACTCAACAGCTATGAAATCGATCAATTTCAGAGTTTCTTATCAAGTGGAAGAACTTATCCGCTGAAGATTCCACATGGGAGGATGATAATTTTATGCAGAAGTATCCAGAACTACTCAAGCATTGAGGACAACATTTTTTTGAAGGAGAGGGGCATCTTGGGTCCCTATAATACTAGTGATTACCCCATTACTATTGTAGTTATACCCCTTATTAATATTGTTGTGCCCATATTGCCCCCATATTGTTATTACTGTGCCCCATAAAATCCCTCTATTGTTATTTTTGTGGCTTTATATTATTATTGTTAGGTCAGCTAGATTATATTGTGACTCCTTAGACTCTTATATATAGAAAGGAGGTTTTGTCATTTGAATCATTCAAGAATTTTTCATTTATGTAATGTAAAGGAGGTTTCCCCCTCGAAGAGGCTGAATTCTAAGGCGTTGATCTATCATTTCTATCTTTTCTTGAGCTGGTTTCATAACATTGTTTGTTGACCAAAGGCAGGAATATTTGCATATTTCATGTCCATTTTTAAGGTATGCCATAACTTTTCCCCCAAGATCTTGATAAAAACATTCCATATTTGGGAGGTATATCAACCACTACAATATCCATAACCACACTCTTTGCTAGGATTTGGGCAAGAAACAAACATAAATCCTTGATGAGACCTACAAATATTACTTTTTCAGAATCAAAAGATTAAAGATCTTTATAAGGCCTTGCTATATCTAATCCTAGCTTTTCCATAATGACTCTAGGAATGAGATTGTACGAAGCACCAAAATCAAGCATGGAATTGTGCAAAATGTAGTCATGAATGTTTAGACTCACATATAATGGTGGCACATTACCATCCTATGACTTCCCTTCAACTTCAGGTCTAAATAGTAATTTAGGTCGGTCATCACTTAAGTTAACTATGTGTGTTCCCTCCCCTATCTTTAGTGCCTTCATGACTTGAGTTCTATATGCATTCATGTTAATCAATCCTGTCAAAGGAATAGAAATTGACCTTGGCTAATACATTTTCAATACATAAATAATTTTTAGGTTTATCTACTTATTTAATACTTACATCTTTCTTTTGAGAAACCTCTTTTAGAGAGTCATCCTTTGTCTAGCTATTGGAAGGTGTATCAATCTGAATTTTGTTGGGAGGGTTTGTTGAAACCTTCTCTCTTCTCAAATTATATTGTTTGTGTACTTCCATAATAGCATTTTGATGTCCCTTTGTATAAGCATTTGACTCTATAAGGATGAATTTTGGCTCTAACAACAAGAACATATCTTGTTCCTCCATGGTTAAGAAAATATTGTCTATTTCTCCTTCGCCAAAAAGATTAATCTGATTCTATTTAGGGTCATATGCTATCTCAAGTCCTTCATTTGCATAATTATCCTAGAACATAGGTCTGATTTGCTAAAGATCTGTTGGGGCTCTTTGCTCCCTCTATTTAATTTGGGGCGGATTCCTCCTAAAGTTAGCATTTCTAATCTGTGAACTCCCTTGAGGTTCTCTTGTTGGAGTCCTGTCAGTCAAACTCATTATTTCCATCATCCTTTCCATCATTTTAAATAAGGTGTCTAGCTTTGCATCAGATGAAGAAGAAGGTTCTTCTTTGATGGTCGCTCTTCTTTTAGCTTGTAACTTTTCTCTTTTGGCTAACAAATTTGCTTCTACACTAACAACATTTCTTTTAATTTCTTCCAGGGTAGCTAGATTTCTCTCTCTTAATTGATAAGCCATATCGACATCAAATCCATCTAGAAATTAGATTAAAGCTAACCTGGTGGAGGTTGTATTGCTACAGGAATCAAATTGTAAACATTGTTAACACTAGTGCAATAATCCTGAACTTTTTCTTCGGGAGCTCTCCTTAGACTCTGATATTCTGCCAGGATTGGAAGAGGCGTCTTTTTTACTTCCCATCCTAAAAGGAAACTTTAGTGAAATTGTTCTAGATATACAATACTACGTGATGGAAATCCCCTAAACTATTTTCTAACTTCCCCTACCAAATTTTGTGCAAAGAGCCTCATTTTCACATCATCATCATCAAATTCTTCCAAATATGAGAAGTCATTCATCTGGTCTATGTGTTATTGTGTTGTGATAGACCCAATGCTATCAAATTGGGGTATACATTGCCCATAAGTCAAGGGCATGGAATTCAGTTGTCCTGGTAAAGCGAGAGGGACATAACGTGTTGCCATGAAAGGAATATGAGAAGATGATGATACTACAATTGTGTTGGATGTTAGGGGTGGTAAAGAAGGTGGAATTATGACTTTTTGAGTTGGTATAGAAGGAGTCTAAATGGTAGATGAAATGGGAACAATGGTGGAAAGAGAAACCATGGGAGGGGTTGATGATGAGGCAAAAGAAAAAAACGTAGTTGATTGATCTGTAAATTGTTTCTCAACTGCCTCATTCAATTTAGTCGCCAAATCTTCAAGTTTTTTGGAATCTTTTACAACATCTTTATTAGAATCTGAAATGATAGGCTGATGTGATGAGATATATGGTTTCAAAATATTTTCATCAAAGACTGTCTCAGGGACAAAGCTTTTTGATTTGTTTCAGAAAAGACTCTGTTGAAAAGGTAAGTCAAATTCAATATCCTCAATAGTTATAAAACTCTCTGGAAGCGAATTAACTCATGGAGAAGGATTATTTCTTGCATGTCTCTCTGTAAAACTCTTCTTCCTAATAAACTTCTCAATATTATTTACAATTTCAGGTGGGTTGCGATCTAGGCGGGATCTGGTGTAGATTTTCCTGGGAGCTAGATATTGAAATAGATTATTTACAAATAGGTATATGTACAAATTCTGGGTGGAACATCATCCTAAATAACATCTAGTTCATTGTCACCCAAAAGAAATAGCTTTGGATCTCTGAAAAGAATATTTACCATAGAAATATGTTTTTTTTAAGGTCAATTCCCTAGTATGGTCATGATAATGTTATCACTCTATAATTTTCCTAGGTTTATGAAGAAAACTACAAAGTTAACCACAAAATGACTTTTAAAGCAGGTATTTATCGCTTTCAGCTTCAAATAGGGATATCATTGTATGATTTAGATTTATGTTTTTAAGAACTTAGGCTAGTTATTTAAGTTTGAGTATGGTTTTTCAAAATTTTGGTTGAAAGATGTTGGAAGAGTACATTGGGCATGGAGTCATAAAGTTTTGAGTAATAAATTATAAAAATAACCGAGTAGTTGTAAGAGGGCGGGATAGGAAAACTCTTGGATCTTATAGAGTTATTGTGGTGTGAATAGGATGAATATGATTTAAGATTAATTTAAATATAAACCATATACAAATGAATTCTATACCTAAATCTGAGAAGAAAACATTTATATTGTTAACATGCCAGAGTACTGTACACTTAAGCAAATTCAGCCCTTAATCTTCTTGTAACAAT
The DNA here is from genome assembly GCA_031772625.1 of Pinus tabuliformis. Classification (NCBI taxonomy): domain Eukaryota; kingdom Viridiplantae; phylum Streptophyta; class Pinopsida; order Pinales; family Pinaceae; genus Pinus; species Pinus tabuliformis. Next base: position 160,297,102 of record CM062814.1, on the reverse strand, counting down.
AAAGAGGGAAGAAACATATGGAAAGTGAGAAAAACAACAACTTTACATAAGAAAACACATCACCAATTGTTTGACACGAGAATCCTAGAAAAAAACTCTCTCTGTTTTTGTAAATTGATCACTTTGAGTACAATCCACTACTTACATCAATTCACAATTGTTTTCTTCATACAAGTTCCAACCTTTTCTAAGTCTTAGTACAAAATATTTATAGACTTGTTATTGAACTAACTTAGAATTCAAAAAAGGAGTTGATTACAAAGTAATATCTAACAAAATTACATATATTTCTGAAATAGAATTGGAAAATACAAGTTTTGGACAAATTTGGTTGTTTGTTGAAAAATTGAAGGAAATATGTTGTTGACTGTGGCTATTTTCCAGCTCCTTCTTTCTGTTTTGTGCAAAAATTGTAGGTTTTCTGTTTATCCTTATTCAACCAACTCCAATAATTGGTCCCATCATTCTTCACCTAGGATAGAAAAGTTCACCGTGTCTCTAAACCTTTCATCTACCTCAGTGTAAGTTTGAAAAGTTGGTTTATTCAAAAACAAATGATGAATCTCATGTTGTATGTTTAAATCAAACTGTAGGCCTTTCAAAAAGGCTTCCCCACTGATAGGTCCCTTTGCCTTTGCAAACTTAGATGCATTTGCAACTATGTTACATAATTGTTACTAGTAATTTTCTAATGGAATCAATTTTCCATTAGAATTTATGAGAGTTGGAAGTCCTTTCTCTTGTAACACAACAAACTTAATATTAAATCTTCTGACCTGTAGCCCTAGTTCTTTAGACTTATTCTCCAACTACAACATCATATTTTTATTAGTAAAAACTCTTACGACTTCCATCATTGTCTTTGTCATGTCCTGAATGTTCAAATCCTCAAGCTCATCTTTGCTTTTGGAATTTGGCACTCTTGTGATTTTCTGTGTTTCCTTTGGCCTATGCTAAATATCAACTTTGGTTTCTTCCACTGTTGCTTTAACTCTCTAGACTAGTTCCTCTTGTTCAAAAATTATTTGAATTGATGGCCATAACTTTGTAACATTGTCATTGATATTGCACCAAATGTTCCGTTTGGCTTCTACAAAAATCTGAATACTGATATATTGATCTCCATACTTTTGAATCTGTTGAACCAATTTGAATTTTTTTTCAATTCTTCCAAGTATACATTGTTTTCCTTAATCTTGTCTTCTTCCATCTTCCAAAGTGCTGCTCATAATTTATCTACTTCTTTATTTGTCGATGATAATTCCCCTAAGGATTGAGCTAGTTTTTCTGAGGAATCTAAAACTAATGCTTGTGTTGTTAACTAAGTTACAATACTTGTTGTTAATGTTCATGTTGTTTCCCATTTCTCACATCCATAAATTCTGATCTCTGTATAGTTCTAGTATAAATACCAGTCACCAACATTTGACTACTCTCAGAAGTGCAAAAATTTCTTGATTTTTGGAGATGTTATTGGTATAATATCACTACATAATAAACACAAATATTTGTGAAGGAACTGGTCTACAAAATATGCATAAGTATACTCCTCTGAATTTCTCCTTACCAGAGAATTCCAATGGATAACTGACAATGGGTCACCCTGCTCGTCCATCTTCTGCAATTTAAACTTGAATCTATATGCCTAGTGAAATAACATGATATACACTAAAAATGATTGATATTTGAATACACCTTCAACTTTAAACTTCATAAATTGATCATGCATGGAATTGGACAAAAAATGACTGTAATTAAAAAGAACTAAAGGTTTCTGCCCAACTGTGAACACTGATAAGAATCCTAAAACTACCTCATCGACCCACTGGTCTGTATAATATCCTAGTAAGTGAGTCACCATAGAAATTAATTTCTTTGACATTTATGGGAAAGTGGAAATAGGGTATGGGGGATTCATTATGGGAAATTCAACATTTCCAGGGAGAAAACACTCAAAACTATGGGCTCTCTAGGGGAGACTAATATTTTTATAAAACTCCATTAATGTATCAGTGGAAAATGGATGTAGGGAGGCCTGGGGATTTATCTACAAATCTTGGAAATTAATCTCAAGAGAAATGGAAAATACAACTTCATTTTTCTTGGCAATCACTGTGCTTTTGTTGGGAGGTACCTGAGATGACACCAACTAGAAAAATCAGGGAAAAATGGGTTTGAGGGAAGATAAATTGAGGGAGAATGGACTCCCAAATGCTCAAGTCATCGTTGTGATCTAGGTATTTCTATTTTTCCCAATTATGGAGTTCGTATAGATCGATCACGCAATCGATCTCGACAATTTTGTATTGGGTATTGATGAAGGAAGTTTTATTAAGGTCAGGGATAGGCAAAATAATAGGATATTCCTTAGGCATCTTTCCCTTTCCCTTTTACACTAAAATTTTCAATTACAAAGAAACATGAAAGAACGAGGTTACCAGAGTGCTCGTTTCATTGAATTTTGCAGAGGGATAACTCACATACAATGCTTGAAAACTTCAGACTGGTTCAAGCTTGACGTGCACAGATTAAAAGATCATTGGAAAGGAAAGAGTTGTAGGTTTCTCGGAGTGGTGGTGGGGGGGCGGTTATAATGGAATTGGTGGGAATTATAATGGAATTATTACCATTTCGGGAGTAGAGGCATTTAATTCAAAAGAAGGTCAATTAGCGGGAGATAATTTAATGTGCAATGTTCATCTATAATTTAGTGGGTGATTTGAAGGTTTAACGGTTGGATGACAAGGAGAGGGAATGAGGTGGACGAATGACATGGATGGCAAAAGGTATGACAAATGGTGCGATAATATGGGCAAAGGTGATAGGCGGAAAGAGTGAGGAGGTGACGGTTTTTCAGTGGGGGGTGGGTGTGGTAAATGGTTATGGGAAGGGACCCCTCAAAAACCTTGAGAATCTAACACATTGTATGAGCGGTGTTTATAAAAACCAGCTTTTTGGGACCCCCCCACCCCCACCGAAAAGAATCAATAGTGCCAGGGGGATGAAATCTATCTCCCGCTGTTGATCTGGATGGTGGTCATCACCATTGTAGGATTAACTTTCAAGTGCGGACCTCTCACTTTAAAAATCTACCAATTTAAAATGTGTCTACTCCACTACTATGTGGAGTGTCCATGCAAGGCTAAGCTTACTCCATCACTTAACTGCTCCACTTAAAATCCCCACCAACATTTTCTGACTACTAAACTTGGTCACCACCATGACCCCACTCCATATTTAGTTCTGCAGCTTTGAATTTTGGGGTACCTGAGTTTGACCATCAATAAATTTCTATCCAGAAATCCATTTGCTGAAATTAGCGTACTGTTGGAAGTCTATGTCTAAGCATTATCCAACTATCCCACTTTTAAGAGAATCTGAGTTGATCTCCTAAGGCAAGACCTCCTCCAAAACCTAGGACTCCCTAACCATCTTAGGTATAATATTTTAGCTTCTTATCTCATCTTTCTACTATGATGGTTCCCTTGTTGGGTGCATGAATGAAAATTGACAATGTCTACTTAACATGTGGGAATACATGCTAGAATTGAACACAAATTTGAAACAAGAGTGAGATTTACTCTGGAATTGAACTACCGCTAGGTTAAGGTGCTACGGAATCCTATCATCCCTGAGCCGATTTCCTGGGAAATGGAAGTAAAATGTGATAAAAATTTCCTTCACTTTTTAAAAATGATAAAGACAGAAGAAACATTGAGTACAATGTCTGATTCAAGGGTGGCGAGAAGTGATACCCTTGGTGCAATTGCTTTTGCAAACATTACTATTTATATTTATTTGTGAATATTATGGAAATGTTGGTTGTGGGGCCAAAATAGAATTTTTCTAACATATATAAATATTAATATATTATTATTAATGAAATATTGCCTTCTCCACCTATTTTTTATTTAGAAATATAAGAGGATCCACCACATGAGTAGTCAGGCTCCCAGCTGTGAGGAAGCAAATATGAATGAGTTGCAGTCCAAGAAAGGATAGTTTTGAAGTGAAAATTATAACAGTCAAGAAAGGAAATACTTCATCTTTAAAATATTTCATGCCACTATAATTATCATGATTGGAGAGAGAGGTCATGGGGTGGAAAATAGGAAGATAGATTGTGGGAGAAAATTGAAATCCAAAACAAGAGTTAACAGTGAGAGAGAAACATTGGTCTTGGAATACTCAGTTCTAGTAGAGCACTACTAGGAGTCTAAGGAGGAAGATTTTTAAGAATATCGATAAATTTTCTAACAAGAAAGACAACATGAGGCTGAGGGGGAGCTATTAAGGTAGCGGTTCGTTGGTTGGGTGGAACATGGTTGCTTATTTTATATTTCTAAATACTCAGGTAAGTGTATGAACTAGTGATTCATGTCTTTTAGTTAATCTATGTTTCTAAGTTATTCTTATATTAACAAGTTCATTAATAAGGTTGAGTACATATATAATATTGAGCAAATATTTTATGAGCGAATGATTTATTCCAGTTACAAGTTTAATCATGTTAAGGTGCTTTTTAATAATATAGAAAAATCATTTCTAGGTATAAATTATAGAAAAGACATGCGTATGTTTGTATAGGGTTACCAGAGATAAAATAGAACCAATGAAGAAATATAGCGCATTTTCTTGAATTGTTGCAGTCCTAACTTGAAGAACCCCTGAGAAAAAATTGATGAGGAAACCTAAGACAAGAAGTCCAATATCAACTTTTCTTAGCTACAAGGGGGGTCATTTTACCATGTACATAATTAAGAGAAATGGCATGATACATTTAAATATATAAACAAAACCTTAACATGTAATCTTAGCAATGTCCACTATATTATGAAAAGGATGACAGGGTATACAATGAAAATAACTCATGTAAATGAATAGAAATAGGGCTAGCATGGTTGTGGGTTGGAAGTGAAACAAATTTTTCATGCTAAATTTTTATTGCATGTAGTCCTCATTTATTTAATAAGAGGCCTTTTGGGGTCTAATATAGAAACCCGAATACAAGAGTCATGCATTTGATGTCTCCCCAGCCAAGGATGGTGCAAAAGAAATTTGGTAATTGTATACACATAATTTAGAAAACATGTATGCATAAAAACATAAAGTACATTAGAATATAAATCATAAATATACACTTCATATATCCATAAAGAATGGTAAAAATAAAATCTTGTGTGGGAACAGAGAAAAATAAAAAAGTTAAAAATATTTTCCCTTTCCCTGATCCAAAATATTTCTGAAGAAAATTTTACTTATCAATAGAAGTCATTGATAAAGAAATAGAAGAAGAATGGAAAATTTGATAACAAGTATTATCAATGAAGAAATTCCTCCATAAACCAAGAAGCTAGACTTTACAAAAAATATTAGGAACTATGACCAAGTTCTTCACAGCCTCAACTAGGCTACATGCATATGGAAATGTGCACATAACATAGAAAACTTAGACATTCCTGAGTAGCTATAGTTTCGACTATCAAGGTTTTAGATAAAAACCTACTAAAATAAGAAGGGATTAACATGCTAGGAATTGCATGGTCTAAATAGCCTCTATCAAATTAATCGCCAATTTTATTTTCTTGCAACTAAAATAGAGAATAAGAATTCCCAAGGATGTGGTCCAATAGTTAGGTGTGGAGTTTTGGTCTCCATGGGTATCCTTGTCGAATCCCAAGCATGACTATGTATGTTTGAGATATGCTCTAGGCATGATTTCTTTGAGTGAAAAAAGCAAATAAAATAAATAACAAGAAATGGGTAGCTGAGATAAGCTAGAAATTAAAAACCCTTGAAAAATCCCTTTCTCCTATTGAACTCCATAACATCGATTTTGAGAAAATTTGCAATATGCATAGAAAACTAACCTTTGTTAGTAGCAGTAGATAGGAGGGAAAACCCAAAAATAGTTTTAAATATAAATGAATAAGTAGAACAAGGGATGAATTTTTACCTGGAAACAAAATTGATAGTGAAAAGAATATTTCACTCCTATGGCAACACCACAATGATTTTTGTTATTTATCTTTATCAAGAAACTTCAACTAAAAAAATAAATGTAAAATACGTGGACAAGGAAAATGAGGTAAAATGGAACAAATTCCCGGATGATTACTTGAGTTCCCTTGGAGAAAAAAAGTTGTAGCCAAGAACCAAGTGACATTACCTAGAAACAAAATTGATAGTGGAAAAAATATTTCACTCCTACGGAAACACCACGACAATTTTTCTTGTTTATCCTTATCGAGAAACGTCAACCAAAAAAATAAATGGAAAATACCTGGACAAGGAATATGAGGGAAAATGGAACAAATTCTTGGATGATTACCTGAGCCCCCTTGGAGAAAAAAAGTTGTAGCCAAGAACCAAGTGACATTGTAAAACACACACACGCACACACACACACACACACACATTTAATCTAGAGATGGGAACTAAAGAGAAAAGGGAATAATTCCCTATGCATAATTAAGGAAACAAGAGGGGAGATATCCATAATTTTGGGCCTACAAGTTACACAAAAAAAGTAAATTAGCCACTTGAGAAGGAAATCCTGCAAAAAAAAAATGGAAGTAATAACAAAGGAAAAGATTAAAAAAAGGATGATACCTATGGCGTAGGTAATTTCGCCGTCATTCTAAGCCACACTAGTATCAACATGATTAGCAAGGAGAGGATAAAACTCTTGGTTAAAGTAGAGAGTTACCATAAAAACACCATCGGTACTGAGAAAAATGTTAGAAAGGAAAGAAACTATTAATTTGTTGCAAAGCATTATCCATGAAAACCATAGATGAAAATGACTAAATAAATGATAGAGGGGGGGAGTAGTTACCCTAATTTTCTGACAATGAATCTTCACCATTGTATATCTATGTTTAATCCACATTGTTTATGTATTTTCATTCATGTGTCTAGGGTGCACTGTCACAAGTATGCTAGGCCATGTGGCCAATCTCATATGGTCTTCAAGACAGTCGAGACCCAGTATTTCTTAACCCCGCAAATGCACCATGGGTTACACAATAACATTTTTTATAACAATTAAAGATCAAGTAATCAATATCACAAGGGATATAAAATATGGGTAGGGGCTTATTCCTAGAAATGGCTATAGTGCCCCAGTATACATCATATAAATAAAATAAAATTTTTATGCAAATATTAAGTACCACAAATAAATGTATTGAGTAAAAAGAATCACATAATTGAAGATAAGGATGAATCCAACTATTATGGCTAGATAAATAAACAACGTTTGTAGAGTAAATATTATGGAGCTGATAAAATACAACATATACCATATTAATATACCTGAGTTGGTGATAATGCAAAGGTTTTCACTCTTTAGTAGTGGAGAAAGTATACGAATATGTTGATAAAGGAGTATAATCATTTTTTTGTGGTATAAATTGAGGTATTCACGGTGGTTCTTAGTAGATACATGGCAAGTTTTCACTTATTATTAAATTTCTATGGTTGATTTTGAGTGGCTTGGAGAGGTAATTGTCCACACCTATTCCAAGGCATTAAACTGACCTACACTAGTTAGTTTGATATGAAGTCTAGTATATTTAAATTAAACATTTCTTTTAATTAGATATTTATTTCCTTAAATTAATGGAAGTGCAACTTATGATGTTTTATACTTAACAGATGGAAATCAAGGTAAGCAAATTCTAACTCTACGCATGCACAAGTTGATCTTTCTTCAAATAAAATGATTCATCTTTCTTCAATAATGAAAGTTCTATGAATGAAAATACAAATTTTCTTTTCCTTTTCTTTTCAATGGAAATAAATACAACTTTTTCAAACTTTTGAAATCAATGATATCATAATATGATTCAATTCATTATGCAATGCAACTTTCCTTAATGCAACTAAGAAAAAGACAAATTAAAGAATTGCAACAAGATGTAATCAATGCAACCAAGATGTAATAAATTCAATACTATGGAAAACAATACGGAGGTTAAGAAAAAGTTAAACCACCAATGCAAGGCAAATGCCAAGAATGCAAAAAATCAAACCAAATAATACCTAATGCATATAAATAAGCACAAAGGAGTTCCTAATGCACTTTTGAATGCAATGGAATGAAAAATTATTACTAACTTTTTTGTTTCTATTTAATTCAACTTTTATAAAAACAAACAGGACATTTTTTTCTTTTGTTATGTTGTGAAAGAAACAACATGAAAAAAAAAAAAAGAGATAGAAGTCAATCTAGCAACGAGGTAAACAAACAATAAGAGATGATTCCTTACCAACATATCAAGAAAAATGACTAGAGGAAAAAATGTCTAAAAGCAGATCCAAATCCACTAGAAATCAAAAAAGAAACCTAAGGAAGGAATCAAATCCATAAGGGCCACCAAAGGCCCAAATCTTAGGTTTTTACACAAGAAACTTTTATACACAAAGACCAAAATCTAAAGAAGTTCTCCTTATACAATTGTAAACTACTCATGCAAAAAAACACCAACAAGGCACAAACACTTCCTATAAATCCCTTTAATAGGCCAACAAGTGAATGCATTTGTCACTTTTAGGAGGGATACGCAATAATTCATGAATCAAAGCACAAACATACATGATTGTACCTAAACCAACCCATGCATATACATGACTGTGTTCAAAGAAGGTTCCATATACCTACTATAAAAAGAAAAATAAAAAGGGGAAAATGAAAATATGAAAGGCGAGGCAACACAAAACACTGAATTAAATTGTAATGACTAATAAATAACAAATAGAATAATAAAAGGACCCTAAAAATTCTAAAAAACCCTCTAAGAGAATTTATATGGAGTTTCTCCCTAGCAGAGTCACAAGTCTTATTGAAGGAAAATTTCCCCTAAGGTTAGGGTTGGAAACCTTAGCAGAGTGAATGAAAGAAACTCAACATGCATGCCCAAAAAAGCATGTAATCATGACAATCTAATATCTACAAGGTGGATGACCTACTTGGTAGTTCATCAGTTGAAGTAGATCCTAAAACCTTTTCTTCTTCCGTTACTCCTAATATTTATACCTACAATCAAGATATAAAGAAAACAATAGCGAGACAAGAAATCAAAGGATACATATGTTTTAGGACAAATCATTCTTATATACAAGAATGATCTCCTCGGATCTAGTTCCTAGATCTAGAAAAAGACAAGAAAGAACATGCAACTTTCCTTAAATTTAACACAATCAAATCGTTAATGAAAAGGCGAGTGATATGAAATTATACCTTTTATCTAAGGTTGTCCTCACTAATTGTTTGAAATATTGTAGCTCCTATATTTATCCTCAAATATCTGGAAGAAAAGACCCGTAGACAACAAAAGGAAATAAACCATCAAAGCACATATAATCCAAAAATTATTTGATGAAACTTATACATGTGATCAAGGAAATATGTAACAAAATTTTCCAAATAGACATATAATAATTATGGGAAACGAACATATAATTGTATTAATATATAAAGAAGATGGTGCAACATGATGCTTCCTTGATGTTGTAGGTCCTCTTCCAATTGTCATTCATCTCAATACCTTACCTTCAAAAGTCTTAAGACCATCGGTAGGATACTTCAATAAAATATCACCAAAGCCAAAGAATTCTTTAGATTGACTAATTAGCCATCTCAATGGGAGATGGTTGTACATATAGGCTTGGGAAGGGATAGGAGGAGGATAAGGGATGGAGTTTGAGATAAAAAAACGTTATTAATGCGATCCAGATCCAAATTTCTTGGAACAGATGCCATCCATGAGGCTTATTTTCTAGAAGCTTCATGTACTTTTTATTTTTACCTTTATTAAAATAATATTGCACCCTGTGAATGTGAAGCATGCAACAATATCGTATTCTATCAGGTATGCATCTTGTGACAATAAACAATGTTGCACGTTGCCAATGTGCAATCCATGACATCCTTTTGAATTAGAATTTTTTAAGGTATTTGCACAAATTTCTTATCTTCCATGAAAATTTATTTCTTCCATATTCTTCAAGGTATATTGGAAATTATGCTTTGGATAACGAAGGATAGGGATAAAAAATCTATTTACATGAATGTGATAAAATAATGTGTAACAACATGTATATATAAGGTTAGTATAATCAAATTTCAATCCATAAATTGGAAACAGTTCACATATAACACTAACATAGGGTCATATAACATTGAAATAGTCCTCTATATTATTCCTACCCAGGAAACTTAAGATTTCCTCCTCTATTCCTCTGCTCCAAAAGTGATGAATAATCAATACAATATAAAAGCGATATGTGGAAGACAAAGAAACTAGGGTTTGATGAGGGGAGAAGCTTAAAAGCACAAAGCAACAAACTTGGATCTCAAGGAATTTCACCATAGACGGGATGCACTAATAAGAAATGTGTTTTCTAGTACCAAATGCATCATTATATGCCACAAAAAAATGGTTCAGATGGTTTTTACATTAGCTACAACAAGTGGCTTTCGGTCTAGCTTGTAAACCTTGCCCAAAACGTGTGAAAATACAACATTTATATTTTTTTTTTGTACATTTTGTAGGAATATATGAGTTTTGTTTAAAATACTCATGGAAATACATAAATATTGTTCATGAGATTCACATATATACATTATATGCTAGAATAATAACATCATGCATAATTTTAAAGAGTCTTTTTTTAAGAATTTTTTATGGAACATCAAGTCTGCCATAGGGGAAAGGGGTGATAAACTAGACAATATTGCATCTTAATATAAGATGTGACAAAATATGCTATAACAAGGGCTTCTTCAATATTTTTGAAAATTTCCTCTTCAATTCTTTTGGTAGTCTCTCCCTTTAAAATACTTGTTTCTTCTTGATTTTGACAATGCTTCTTTTCTAAAATACTTGTTTTTTCTTGATTTTGACCATGCTTCTTTTCTTCTTTCAATATATTAATGTCATCTAGTAGTTTTCCATTATGAATTTGTAATACACATATATCTTCATATTTATTTTTCAGTTCTTCCCTTGGATCACCTCTTTTCCAATTCCCTTTACTACTCTTTCCTTGTTTTAATTGTTAAATATCCTTAATGAGTAAATCAGTAAGGATTTGTAGCTTAGATAACTAATCATACTTCTTCTTAATTTATTATTTATTTGATTTTAAATCATATTAAATTGTATGCATAACCTCCATTTTTTTTTTATCTTTGATCCATTTATTTGAGAAAACTTTTTGAAATACATCCCAAGTGACATCTTTTCTCTTGTCGATTTTCAACAACCACTTCTAAGATTTTCTATAAAAAATATAACTTGTCGTTAAATCGTGTCCCTTCCCCACCCTCAAAAATTCTAAAGGATTGAGATAAAATTTATCTAATCTTTATCTTCCTTTCCTATAAACCTAAATACTTGCATTTACTCTTAAGTGAGGTCATACCTAGACACTAACCTTGAGAATTGATATATTATCAATATTGATTCAATATATTAATTTTTTTCTAAAATAATTTGATATATTTCTCATTTTAAATAGTTTATGCATCATGTCAAGAATACATCCCAACCAACATTTATCATAGTTTGAACTTAACATACCTTTTAAGACCCTTTTCTGTAGTATGTCCTTTTATTTGAGCTTTCTTCTAGTGCATCTCTATAATTTTAGTGCTTTTGAGTTTGAAATTTAAACCCATAGTACTTTGATATGTATTATATATAGTCTCATGGGTCTAACAAAAATTTGATATGCCAAGTGACATTTATGGAAGCATTTCCAAAATCTGCTAAGAGTTGCTCACTTCCCTGAAGTGAACTATACAACTTGGCACATGTCCAATTTTTCAAATATCATTCTAAAATTTTTACTTGAAGTACTCTTGTATAGCGTTCTCAGGCCCTCGAAAATTTTATTATTTTAAATGTCCCTAGAATTTGTTTACAGTGAACATACCAAGATGACTCATTTGAAACTAATTTATGGATTATTCAAAAGCCCTAACTTCCACAAGGTATATCTCTGAAAGTGTAGAAAACTAGAATCTAAAATTTTGACCACTTGTACCCTGGTATATCTCCTTATTTTCTACTAAATTCCTTATTCTGGAGCATCCTAGAAAAGACAAATTGTAGTAAAATCTTCAATATCACTCATTTGAAATTGATTTCGGGAGCAGTCACAAACCCTAATTTCCATAGGGAATATCTCCAAAATTATAGTGAACTAAAATATATAGTATTGATCACCTATAAAATAATATATATATTCATTTTTCTCAAAATTTTGTGGTTTGAAACTTATCACAAAAACAATTATAGTGAAAATTCCAAGACAACTTGTTTAAATATGATTTCATAACTAGTTTGAAACCATAACTGTATATCTCAAGATTAAAATTATGAAATTTTGATTACATATAACTCGCTTTTTTATCCTCAATTAATGTCATGGTATGAAATTTCATAGAAATGAATTTATATTGAAAATGATAATATAACTCATTTGAAGCAACAAATCCAAGGATCATAGTTTTGAAACTAGATGTAATGATTCAAATACATAAAAGAAAAACAAAGTAAAAACCTTGTACACCAATGTGAGCATGGAACATGAATTCAATATAGATAAAAGAAATACATTATACAAAAACTCCATAAATATAGGAGAACCTTATTAAAATACCTTCATACATTCAAATTGTATGTACTTAATAATGACTACATGATATCTATATATACTTATGCACACATTTCACATGTGGACCCTTCATCTCTAGGCCAACCATATTACATATATATTTATAGATTACAAGTACATTTAGCCCCATATATGTCCTTTCTTGGGGTCATACCATATAAATTAATCTAAAATATGCTCCCCTTCAGGTTGTAACACATCACACATTAAATGAATTCCGTGATTATATATAGTCAAGATAAAAGCATATATAACATCTACTAGAAACATATGAAAAAAATTGTGAGGGATAATTTAATTTACCATACCTCAAGATTGACATTGATGCATCTATCAAGATTTTGGTTGTGCTATCGAGGTGTAGCAACTACGAAAAACATATAATTAGATATATAGAGAAAGCATGCAGAAACACATAGAATGAAGAACACAGATATGGTCAAGGTACTAGCTTCCTCAGTATAATTTTCATGTCTACTTGCCTCCATGAACCCATAGCAAGTCTCCCCATAATTCAAACATCTATGGAAATCACATGAGGTTACATGTTTTATTTCCTAGCTAAACTTTGTTGTAGTGGATGAAGGTTCAAACCCTTCCCCAACATCACCTTTGGCTTGTTCATAGTGTGATAGGACTACAAAACTGCTATGTCGCACTAATATTTGAGTTAGAGTGTATATAGTTTTTTTTCTCTGGAGAATTCTCTCACCTATAGGAGGATGCTATATAGGGGGGCTAGACATTATCTTAGGAGGAAGAGGGCCTATCACCATGTCATGTGTGGCATCCTCTTTGTCCCAAGTAGACCCTTAACCCACCCCTTATAATATTTTATTGTCAAAGTAGCTGACATGGAGACCTACATGAAGTCTAAACATCATTTCCTAAGGAAATACAAAGGGAACTACCTATTATTACATGTATTTTTATCAAATATATCAAACTGCATATCCATTCAATGATCTAGAAATGGTTGGAAGGTGCATTAGTCCATACAAATGGTTTTCTTGTTGAATGGTGGTTGTAATTAGGCATTTGGGTCAATAAAAATTTTCATAGATCATTTTTTAGTAATCTTGAAATCTCGAACTTGCTCTTTATTTAAACTAGTACTGTAATACTCATAAAAAATATTAGTTAACAAGCCTTCAGAATCTATGCTAGATGCCACAATTTTATCTAGAGAAGTGGCTTCAGACAATTAGGAGGGATCTCTAGTATCTTGGAAGTTATATATGAGGGCCCTTGGAGAACTTAAACTTGCATCAATATCATCATTAGCATTTGGTGGTTGTGAGTTCATGTTTCATGTGCCCTCTAGTAATTAAGTGTCCTACGATTCAATAAGATAAAATAAAATTTCAAAATAAGCACACACTTCAAAATAAAATAAAGTAACCTCAATACATATTATTTTAAATAAAATATATTTTTCTAATTTTTGAAATGTTCAAAATTAAGAGCAGTAAAAAAAATAATAAATGTTTATGCATACTTATTACCTTTGAAGGAATTTAAAAGTATTCCAAATGACAATGTAAAGCTTTAGAAAGTAGGTCATAATCAAACCTTTTTGAGAGACCAATAGAGCAACAACTAAAGAAAGTGAAGAATTATTTGTAGTACATTTTATTGCATTGTAATGTAAATATGTGTAAAGATTTCAATCAATTGAAAATTAAATTTTCTTAATGTCTAGTCAAAGAAATCGGTATCATATTAGTGTTTCCCTTAAAGTGGCTCACATAATTTAATAACAATAATAATCTACACATGAGGCACACTCTTTTATGAGAGCTAAAAGAATAATGAAAAATATACATGGATATTATAAAGGTTGCATTTTGAAAGGAATCATAAGTGCATTACTAGCGGTTTTTAATAAGATATAAGTGTTTTCAATAAATTATAGATTCACACATTTTTCTACACTTATCAATGCCCAATTCATTAATGGTTCCTTTCTTACCATGCAGAAAGATTAATCTTCTCAATCAACTATTAATGGCCTTAACACCTTAGTGTTGTCCACTTATAGTATTTAGCAGAAAAATATAATATATTAATGACATAACATTGAAGCTTTCGAAATTATCTAGTTGGTCACACTAAGTAGTTGTGAATTCAATGGCATTCTTTTCTCTTTTAAAGCACTCATAATGGAATTACAATAGCTTTTGGTTTATAGAATTGAAATTATGGTAATAAAATGGGTCACTAGAGTAGATTTTCTAAAGAATTGGTCTCAGATATGCACTAAGATTTTATTTTCTATTAATATCCAACTGTTACACAAAAATATCGTCACTATGATTATTTACAGTCAGTATGGGTCTATCATCACTTGTACTGTCCTCCTAAGCAAGTCTAAGACCTCAGCTCTTCAAATCAAGCTTTTGAAATGGGAGAAAGACATTAAAAATCAATGTAACTCTGGTTCCGCACTTTCTCTCATGGTCACCTGCGGTCCCGCACCTTCTGTGTACAAAAGCTACGTACCTACCCACTCTGTCCCTAACGGTGTAGGTGAGGACCCCTGTAAAAGTCAAAAGGCGCAAGTTTTATCTTAAAAAACTCACTTTGGGTTAATTCTAGAGTTTTCTAGAAGGAATTTTGACGTGGATTGTTCGCTCTTAGGTGGTTCATGCATCCCAAAAGAGAAGAAAATAATCCCTTGACTAAAGGAGCTATCCCTTTGAAGGAGGGCTTTATCCCTTTGAAGGAGGACCTAGTAACTTCCCTCCATTGCACTATAAATACAAGCATTGGGGTGAGGACTAAGGAGGTTAGAAGCTGAACATTTTGAGGGTAAATGCTGGTGAAATTAAGACTTCCTAGTTGAGCTTAAGAGGAGAGATCACATACCTTTTTGGCTTCATTGGGGAGTGAGTGAAACTTGTCAAAGTAGAGGAGACTTCTTGTTGGACCCTGGGAGGAGCTTGTACGGCGTCAAGGCAAAGGTTGTAAATTTCTTCTTCTTTTGAATTAATACAATCAAACTCATTTTTCTCAACAAGTATCTTATGTTATTTGTTTCATGGACTCCTTGACTTTCATGTTAAATATGTTTTATGCAATTGGTTTTTCAGGTGCTATTTAATTTGTTTGCCTTGTTTGTGTTTGCAGATTCGCGAAAAGGAGCTCATTTGGATCAAAGGAGCGAGGGCATCCACAAGCTTGTGTTGGACCAAAGGTAGGCCCTAAAATCACTTGTTTGTTATTGTTTATTGAAGCATATTTAGAGAAAGATAGTGTCTGGTTGCTTTGCTTGTCATTAGGTCTTCTTTAGATTCTAGGAAGGTCTTTCTTGTCTGCAAGATCGACTCATTCCGTGCGACAAAATGGCGACCATACTGGGGAACTTGATTGTTTTCCTTGTTTATACTTTGACATGAGAAACTGTATTTTCTGTTTCTATTTTTGACTTCATGATTGTGGGATTGGGTGAATTTAGTTAATTTTGAGTCAGTTTTTATTTTTCATAGTTTTGGGAGTGATACGCACCCTCTGAGTTAAGCACAGTGCATACCTGTGCGCACTTTCCCTTTGTACACAGAGCGTGAACACACCTGTGTAAACAGGTTACCTGTGTAAACAGGTTGCCTGCGTACCCTGTTAAAAATTTGAAAAATTTTAAATTTTTCTCTTTTTTATCAGTTTAGAATTTGTTTATAGGTTTTAGCCATTGCCCAGACCTGCTTGTTCCCTGTCAAAAACTTTCCTTGGTTTAATTTCATTAGTGTTAGGGTTTTAGGTGGAATTCCTAGGAATTTTTCTTGTTGGGTTTGTTTTTCGTTTTTGGTTGTGTAGTGGCTCTGAGCTTAGAAGCCGTAGGGACCCCAGATTACCTTGTTGTCTACCAGTCTTCTTATGAGTCTGACCATTTATGAAATCTCCCCTTGTTGAGGAATCCGCTTTGTGTTTTCTCATTTCAAAATTTCGAAAAACTTGTATTTGAAAGTTGGAATTTTCATTTTTAAAAAAGAAAAACGAAAGATTGGTTGTTTTTTGACTAATTGTTATTTTGCATAAATTAGTCCTTAGCTCACATTTAGCTAAGTAAAACATCCTCAAAAATACTTTTAGTAGGCTTTGACTTCAAGTAGCTTTTTATAGTTTTTAGCTCTCAAAGTTAGTCATTTTCATTAGTTTTGAGTGTTTTATTTACAAAATATAAAAAATCTCTTTTGAAAAAAGTTTTTTTTTGTAGTGATTGAGTGCTTTGAAAAGAAAGGGGAAATTTTTGTGAAATAACTAGTTGTCTCGTTTTGAGTGCTTTGGAAAGGAAAAAGCTCTTCTTTAAATTTGTTTAATTGAGAAAGATTTGTGTTTACAAAGTATTTGCATTCTCAAACTATTTCTTAGTGTAGAAGTTCATCGAAGAGAAAAGATTGTTTAAATCATCTTAGGTGCATCTTTTTAGTGATTTTGAGTCGAGTCATTACACCACGAGTTTCATCTCCGCCACCTCTTGACTTAAACAACAACCACTAAAATTAACGCTTAAAGTAAAATTCACCTAGTAACGTTTTATTTCTAGGGCTCTGATACACCAACTTAGCTTAGGCTAGTGTCTTGGAGTAGGAGAGTAATTAACTCTCCAAGACAGTAAAAACAAACAAGTAGTTGTATCTTGTGGTAGGAAGAAATCTAATTGTTGCATTTATGCTCTGGGAAAGCTCCTCTTAAAGGAGAAGAACGAGATCATGTTTGAACCAGTGTGGGAATCAATCCTTCCTCATTGGGAACGACGCCAGATATTCACGTATTAAAAATGGTAAACCTCAGATTAACCATTATCGAGGTGCTTGGGGTCACTTGTTGGTAAACCTTGGGTTATGTCAAAGAGCCTTCAAGGGGATTGAGCTTTCTACTCTGCCCTTGCGTGCATATCAGATCATAGACTGTTACCCCAGGTGTATTTGTCTTAGTTGGTAACCTTAGTAGCCATATTCTTTAGGATTCTTCCTAAGGTGACAGTGGTGGGAAGCTCCCACTGTACCTGGAGCAGACGTCGGCTAGACTCACTTGGATTTTCTGGGGGGTTCACTTCACTCGGGACGGTTAAGTGGAGGAACTTGGTCCAGTCTATTCATTAAGCAAGTTGCCGGGGTAACTGTTCCAACCGCCATTTCTGTACTGAATTCTGCAACGTTGGATTTCATCACCAACTAGTGTTTTCGGTCTGGAAAGTTACTATTTGTGTGTGTTTGATCTCTAGATTCTTTAGGCGTGTGATTCAAATTTGTTTGGTTCTTTAGAGGCTTTAGGTGTTTTTCATTGAGATTTTACTTTGTTTGCGTGTGAAGTAGTTAAAAGTTTTTAACTGTGGCTGAATTACCAAGACAGTCCCGTAGACTTCGGGGCCAGTCTCCTGAGTTTGTAACTGTGGCTGATTTATTGAGGAAGTCCCGTAGACTTCGGGGCCAACCTCCTGAAGAAGTCACGAGCCAGCTTGAAGGCTTGAAAGTCCTCGTAACTCCTAGTGGTAGTAAGGTTGGGTCACCTGAAGAAGGAGAGTCTTCATTGGTTGTACATCCTGATTACCAAACTATAGTAACAGGTTACAATCCGCAATCGATTTCAGTTTCCGAACTTGCTAGTAGATTTTCATCTACTAGTGATATAGGTGAAGAACCTGAGATATCTGAACCTGTTACTCCAACATCGGGGTTTGTCTCTCCAACTTCTAGTGGTCCTGATTCACCTAGGGTAGAAAGAGTAATTACCCAAGATCTTCCTTCTGGACTTATTGCTATTGAAGAAATTGCTCCGGAAGAAGAAGTAGGCATCCCTATCCCTGAAAATCAACCTATTCTTGATCTAAGGGAGCATGAATCAATTTTTTACAGTCCGCCTAGGAGTACTACTTGGTATCTTTCTTTGACTAATTATTTGGAAAACCCAGGGTTAAGTTTTTCACCACCTCGTGCTCCTTATCATCCTAGAGGTTTTTATACTCCCGTAAATATGTCAGACCAGTCGTCTATGTTTACTCAATCGCCTGAATCTTTTTTGTACGGCGGTCCTTCTGTTCCCTCTGGGTATCAGTCACTTTCTGGTACTTTTTCAGGAGCATCTCCTCAACCCATTGAGCAAGGGTTATTAACTGGAAACAATAGTACAAAGCCGTCGAGCGTAGAAGACATTCTTATGATGTCAAGTTCTATTCCCAATTCTCAACCTCAAGGGGGCCAGTTACCGATTGGGGGGCAACCTCAAGGTACACAATTTGCATCTGGGGGGAAACCTCAAGGACAGTACGTACCTATGATACAGTACGTTCCTCAAGGTAAACCCCAGACTCAATATGTACCCCAAGGTCAACCCCAGTATCAATTTATACCTCAAGGTCAACCCTAGTATCAGTACGTGCCTCAAGGGTATCTACCCGAAGGTCAATACTCGAACCAAGGTTTCCAACCACCCCAAGGTCAATCTTATGTTCAAGGAACGGGAAATGTACCTTTCAATTATCAATCCTACCCTCAACCCGGTTATGGTCCTCAATATTCTCAACTTGTTATGGGTCAGTACCCCGAAATGAACATAGTGTGGGATCCATCGCAAACTCAACAGGTGTTGTAGCCAAGTGTACAGTTGTCATCTCAAACTGGACAACCCTTAGTTTCTGGTACACCCCAGCAACCAGTCCAGTCTAATATTCAAACTTCTGTACCTTCGATAATTTCTCAGTCTGGGCCTACTGCGCCTCGTACTCCATCTCAAACGACTGCTGCAACTGCCGCAACATCTTTTCAATCTACCCCACCTACTTCTAGAGTATCGACAACTTCGGTTTCTACTTCCTGTATCTACTCCTCAGACATCTTTACCACCGTCTGGATTCACGATTCAAACTATGATTCAGATGCCTGTAGGACAACCTGGTTTAAGTACGGTTGTCACAAGTCAACCACAATTCACCTATCAGCCGTACCAGGGACAGTACCAATTCGATCCTGCTGTCCAGCAGCCAGTTTATCAGTATCAACCGTATCCTAGGTACACTTATCAACAACCTCAACAACCCCAGTATGGTCCGGTTAATCCTGGTTTTCCGGGAAGATACAATATCCTGAACGCGATTCCTATTCCTAGTTATCCCGGATATCCTCCTCCTGGGGATGGTCTCATGACCAAGAGTTTTAGGGATCCTAATCGGTAGTTACCGTTTAGCGCAACTTTGGACTTACCAGATTTGTCGCGCCTAACGAATGATCTGATTAATTATCTTCCGTTTTGGCCGCCAATGCCGAATAAGTTGCCCAATGACATTCCCAAGTTCGAAGGTAAATCAAGAGAGGACTCGTCAAACCATGTGATGACTTACCACCTCTAGTGTGCGTCTAACTCCATCACAGATGATTCGATCCGTCTTAGACTTTTCCAGCGCACTCTAATTGGTCTCACGGCCAAGTGGTACATTGAGTTACCGTGAGGCACTTTTTATAATTTTAGTCAGTTAGCTACCTCATTTTTAACTCATTTCCAGTTGCCAGTCCGATATGACAATGGCATGGAATTGTTAACTTCGCTAAAACAGTCAACATCCACGTACATTTCAGATCATATTCATGAGTGGAGATGTCGACGTCGTTTAGTGAAGGTATTTATTCCGGATCAAATCTTGGCCGAGTGGTTTGTAAAATATTTGTTGCCAAAAATCACTGAAGATGTTGCTAAAGCTGGAGTGGTTACTGAGGAGCAAGTCATTGCTCAAGCATAGTACCTTGACTTGGTTTATACTCAGTCAGGTACGTTACACGAAAATACCCCCGATCTTCCCAAGTCAAATCAAATCGCTGCAGCTCCTTCGGGATCTCATGCCGCTGACGGTATGATTGGCACAGTTAACACTAAAGGTAAGAAGAAATCCTCCAAGAATTCTTCTCCTATTATAACCTTGCCTGATTCCCCAACAGGAGATTCTTCTGCAGAGATTTCCGCCGATATTCACTTTGTAGAGTCATCTACAGCTAAATCAAAATCTGGTGGGAAGAAGGAAGGAAAGAAGAAGAATAAAACGGACAAAAGTTGAAAGGAGAAATCTGAAAAGGCGGAATCCAATGATGAAAAGCGCAAACCTCGTTATCCATGTCTCATTTGTGACGAAGAACATTTTACAAGAGACTGCCCTCATCGAGCAGAGGTTGCGAAGATCGTCAAAGGTTCCCAAACTCTTGTTGTTTTGAAGGATCCATTTCCAAGTCAAGACAGCAAGATGATAGGTTCTTCCTCAAGTGCCAATGAAGAACCCATATTGATGATGTCCCATGTAAGGATTGCGACTCGATCGCAAGATTATGGTAGTAAAAGTCCTGTTGATGGTAAAGAAGTAGAATCTTCTCATTCTAATCCATCAACCTCAGCTCCTGGTTCCGATCCACTACAAATTGAGAAACCTAATCCAGACTTGGTAATCAAACCGCCCGCTAAGGGTATACTTCGAAAGTCAGCTTTCAATCCACATGCAAGAGCGGCTCAGAACTATAACATTGTTGAGGATTTGACTGTTTCACCCTCAACAATGTCGGCTTTGGAAGTGCTGCAATCATGTCCAGCACAGCGTAAATTACTTTTGTCGGCTATAGGAGCTGTTGACGTTCAGGACCCGAACCTAATAATTTTCGATCTAGAAAATAGTACACCGCGTCTCCCTCATCAAATGGCTTTCCAGATCCCAGTGATAGTCAAAAACATGCCTATTCATCGGACTGTAATTGATGAGGGAGCCTCAACGTGCATTATGTCGATAGAGTGTTGGAGATCCCTTGGTTCTCCTTCACTATATCAATCCCCGACAATTCTTAAGGCCTTTGATGGCCGTGGGTTTCATCCTTTTGGCATTCTATAGGATTTGCCTATAGGGGTTGAAGGAAAAACCGTTAGTCTAGATGTGGAGGTGGTTGATGCCCCTCTAGACTACAACCTTCTCTTGGGTCGAAGTTGGTCTTACGCTATGACAGCAGTCGTTTCATCGGTCTTTCGAGTAATAAAGTTTCCACATAATGGAAAGATCGTAACAATAGACCAGCTAGCTTACTTTTCATCCGACCCAGCCTCTTCGGAGATTATTCAGCATGTTGGTAAAATGACTATCCCATATAAGGATGTTGGAGTAGGATTAGTTAAATATGCTGGTTTACTAGGAACTTTTCCTTTTCCTCCAATCAACGCATCATGTTCATTCGCAACTATGCATATGATTACATCAGACACCATTATTTATGATGATCCTTGGATCATCCCTTCTGAATCTGAGATAGACTCATTTGGTAATTCCATGCCTTTGAGTCCATATGAAATGGCCTATGAAGCCGTGCAGTCTTTTGCCGACCTCTGTTCAACCGAAATTGACTTAATGAATGTGGTCCGTGAGGAATCACTTTTCACATCAACCTCAGATTTAACTATGTTTTCTGAACTTGTTCACTCTAATGAGCAAATTCGTGAAATCCTATGTGTAGATGATTTACCATGGGAAGATCTCCATCACAGATCTTCGTTTTTACCCGAGAATGATCGTTTTGAAAATGATTTCTCATCAATTTTTACAACTGAATATGTCAAGGAACCTCAGAATCCAATGAAACATCCCGATTCAGAGTTAAATTTGGGAAACATCTCTCGAACTATTCCTATTGACATTTCGGTTAAGCCCGGAATTGTTGAAAACATTCATATAGGTGCCTCGTGTATAGATGACGAAATTCAATTATATAAGGCCCTATTTCAAGAATTCCGCGACGTGTTTGCCTGGTCCTATGAGGAAATGCCAGGAATTGATTCCGCGATTGTTTTTCATGAGATCAAGACTTACCCGGACGCTAAACCCGTCCGACAACGTTTGCGTCAGATTCACCCACGAAAAGCTGCTGCAATTAAAACAGAAGTTGAAAAACTGTTGAAAGCAGGTTTCATTTATCCAATCCCATTAACGGATTGGGTATCGAATATTGTTCCCATTAACAAAAAACAGGGAACAATAAGAATATGCATCGATTATAGGGACATTAATCGAGCCTGTCCAAAGGACAATTACCCAACCCCCTATATCGATCAAATCATTGATGATTGTGCCGACAGCGAAATATTTTCCTTTATGGACGGTTTTTCCGGATACAATCAAATCAACATTCTACCTGCTGATCAACCAAAAACGGCTTTCATTTGTCCATGGGGGACATTTGCTTATTGCAAATTGCCTTTTTGGCTTAAGAATGCTGGGGAAACTTTTCAAAGGGCGATGTCTTATGCGTTTCATGACATCAAACACATTGTGCAACCGTATCTCGATGATTTGCTTGCTCATGCATTACATCAAGCCCATCACCTCGTCCATTTACGAGCAATCTTTATGAGGTGTAGGCATTATCGTATTCGATTGAACCCACACAAATGTGTCTTCTGTATAGAAATGGGTCGATTGCTGGGATTTGTAGTTTCGAAAGCCGGCATTCGCGTTGATCCCTCAAAGGTCGAAGCTATCATCAAATTGCCTCCTCCTTCGAGTCTTCGCCAACTCCAAAGTTTGCAGGGGAAAGCAAACTTTTTACGACGATTCATTCCTACCTACGCCGAAGTTACAAAGGGTTTTACCCGGTTGTTGAAACAAAATACTCAATTCTCTTGGGATGAGATAGCTCAGAAATCTTTTGATGCACTCAAACACGCGTTGACCCATGCATCGTTGTTGCATCCTCCCAACTACAACCAGGATTATTTTTTGTATCTCGCTGCCTCCCATTCCACCATTGGAATGGTCTTAGTTAAGGAAGATGAATTCGGAACGGAACATGTGATATATTAACTTAGTCGAACGTTAAATCCAACTGAGCTAAAATACTCACATGTGGAGAAATTGGCATTGGGAGCCATTCAAGCTGTCCAACATTTTCGTCACTACATTTTACTACGTAAAACTACGGTAATTTCGGATTGCAACCCTATGATCTACATTTTGACCAAACAATTGCTAGGGGGAAAGTACTCTAAATGGATCGTTATCCTGAAGGAGTTTGAATTGGAGTTTGAGAAATCTAAGTCTAAGAAATCTTTAGTTTTTGCGGAGTTAATGTGTGACTTCCCGCGTGTTGACACGGAAACTGTGGTAGAGGAGCCCATTGCGGACGAATCTTTGTTTCTAATTAGCACTTTAGATCCGTGGTATGGGGATATCATCGTCTATCTCCAGACCCAATCCTTTCGGCCAGAAATTTCAAGGTCAGAACGTCGGAAAATTCTTTTCCAGTCCCAACAATTCAAAATTATTGGAGATACTCTTTATCGCCGTGGGGCAGACTCTATGTTTCGACGTTGCTTAACTCACGAAGAGGCTGAAAGGGTTCTACATGACTGTCACTCTGGAGCATGTGGCGGTCATATGTCTGGGTATGCCACAACCTAAAAGATATTGCGCGCTGGCTATTTCTGGCCGTCCTTGTTTAAATATTGTATTACCGCGGTCCGAAAATGCCACAACTGCCAGATTTTTGATCGTAAGATGCGCGCTCTACTTGCTCCTCTCCACCCTATAATTGTCGTTGGTCCTTTTGCCAAATGGGGTATCGATTTTATTACATGTAACCCTCACTCAGCCAGGGGGCATGCGTATATCATCCTTGCGGTAGATTATTTTACTAAGTGGGTCGAGGTGATGCCTACATTCGAGGCAGACGGAAAAACAGCTGCAATTTTTGTGTTCAATCATATAATTGCTAGGTTTGGTGTCCCACAAGCGGTAATCATTGATCATGGGCGTCATTTTCGAAACGTTATGATGACCGAACTTACAGGCCAGCTTGGTTTACGTCACGATAGTTCAACCCCTTATTATCCACAAGCGAATGGCCTGGTTGAATCCATCAACAAAGTTTTAGTTATCATGATCCGACGAATCATTAGGATTCATCGGTCGAATTGGCACAACATGCTATTTTCAGCGCTTTGGGCGTACCGAACCTCAGTAAAAACATCAACAGGGTTCACTCCTTTCCAACTAGTCTATGGTTTGGAAGTCGTGTTACCCATTGAATGCGAAATCCTGTCACTACAAATGGCCATCGAGTTACTTCCAGCCACTTCCAAAGAGGAAAAGCATTTGTTATACTTGGCTCAATTAGATGAGAATCGATGTGATGCTGCATTGGCGATCGAGACTCATGAAAAACGAATGAAAGCTCAGTATGATCGAAATATGACCCCTCGAAATTTTTCGGAAGAGGATCTACTCTTAGTTTATGATCAAGCTAATGATAAATTAGGCGCTGGAAAATTCGTTCCTATGTGGCATGGTCCCTATGTTGTCAAGCGAAAGCTAGCCAAAGGGGCTTAAGAATTGGTAGACTTTGATGGGGACTCTTTGGGTAAACCCAGAAATGGTCTTTACTTGAAGAGGTATTATGCTTAAAGGAATGGGTATGGAGATTTTTAGTTAGGATAGTTTTTCTTTCTAGCTGGTGTGTTTTAGTTTAAAAAGTGTGCTTAGCTTAGAGAGTGTTTTTCCGTCATTATTCCTGCCTATCTTGGTTTTACTCTTGATATTGCAGATGTCGATGCCTCTCCAAAAATACATTGAATTTGCTGATGGTGCTTGTCGTAATACACGAAACATCTCTTCTGCAACTTGGGTTATCTATTCGCCCTCTGACGAGTTAGTTTCTATGCATGGGGTAAGCCTCGGTCAAACAACATTGCAGAGTACAGTGCAGTGATTGAGTTATTGTCTGAATCTATTTCATTTGGGATTCAGAGTTTGATAGTGAGGTTAGATTCTGAACTCGTTGTATTACAGCTTAACGGAGTGTATGCCATTAGAAATCCAGTGTTATTAAGATTATTTTTTAGAGTGCATCTCTTGGAACGTGAGTTTCATTATATTGAATATCAGCATATTCCAAGGTCTTTAAATACATTAGCAGATGCAATTGCTTCTCGAATGTTAAATAAACATTTGTAACAATCATACATGTAAATTTAAAACCATTCCATAACATGATTTACAAGATAAGCCGATAATAGTGATATATATATAGGAGTGTGTCAAAAAATACATCGTCTTCGATCATAGGTTGAAAAACACCTTATGATCGGCAAAAATGATATGTACAAAAAGCAAAATGTCACATGTGCCCACAATAGGCGATCATCCTATCACTGGTGATGATCTCTATAAGATACCACTGCACGAGCCACCTTGCAAAGGAACCTCCTAAAAGGTCCCGGGACTCCAATCACATAGCGCTGAAGTCGACGAGGAATGTTGTCTATAGTGGCCTCAGGAATATCCCCTGTCAAGTTCTCAAGATGACCCTCCAACTCGGCCAAAACCTCTGTTGATTCGTCCTGTGGGGCTGGCGCGGGTGCAACTGGTTGCCTCCTCTCGAAAGGCCGAAGAGCGGCTGGTCGCTGTGAACCCACATCTGCATTTGAAATTTTTACTATTAGTTTTGAGACGATGGAAAAATAAAAAAAATCAAAATAGGAAAAGTTGAAAAGGATTTTACTTGACTCATCCCACTGCTCTCCTGGTGGAAGAGCCATGTCTGGGTCAGCACGGAAATCTATCCCAGCGTAAGGGAAGTCCTGAATGGAAAAGACCTGGTTTTCCAACCATTGGAAATACTCAGGTTTGAACCGAGCAACTTCTGTCCTCTCGTCCATGTGACGGGCCATGACTGCGACCCATCGCATCAGTTTGGGGTCTCGAGGAAGCCCAGCTCCAATAGTAAGGTGCTGTGGGATCAGCATAGGAACCCTCTCCAGGCCAAAACTCACGACGAAAGCCCCATAACCAAAGGTCTTTAGTCGTCCACTCTTGGCCCTGGTCAGTTGGCCTTTCACATTGGCCAGCACAGCATTGCACCAGTTGAAGATGGTGCCTCGAAAGCAATCAACTACCATACGCAACTGGGATCCGGTGGAAATATGTAATGCGGCAGCTCCGCAAAGTCTAGTGACAGTAAACGCAATCACCATGAGCTCAGGACGGGATATGGTCTTTATGTCTATCCCTTTGTCTCTAGCCTTGTTGTTGCAGTACTCTAGCTGGAGGCTATCGACAGACTGGCCACCTAGCCTAGTCCCATGCAGAGTCAAGTCTTCACCTCTCTTAGGCAAACCAGTCAAGAAATAAATGTCCGCTGGCTCGATTTCGAGCCGGTGGCCGCCAATGAAAAAGAACTGGTCCTGTATGCTCCATCTGTCAACCAGCCATTGTAAGAAATCCACCTGAGCCCTCATGCCAGGAATGGTCCAGAATTTGTACAGTCCGCACGCCCTCAAAGCATCAAGTGAAGGCTGACGATTCCATGCGGCAGCATCCACGTCCTCATGCTCTCGTTCGTGCCAATCTAGCATGATGTACTCTCTGCATCAAGTATAAAGATTAATTAAATTGCTAGAAAATATATTGATTGGTCCATTTTTTAGAATCTTTGGGTTCAAAACCCTTGCGGCGGGGTACGCACCCTCCGAGTTAGACACAGTGTGGGGGTCCGCACTTTGTCTACACGGAAGGTGCGGACCCCGAGATTTTTCCCAATGGGGAAAAAGTCGGGGTCCGCAGGTCCGCAATGGTAAACCTGCGGACCCCCGCGTGCGGGTTTTGCTCCTAAAAACCCTCCCAAAAAATGAAATGAAGGACTAACTCAACAAACTAAATGGTTGAAAATGAAGAGTAGGATGATGTGGATTACCTGGAGAAGACGGCGCTCGATTCCCACCGTTGGATTTTCCACAATCTTCACGGGAAGTTTTCTAAGAAAAAGCACTATTTTCTCACCCAAACTCAAACGGTAAAAATGAATTGACAAAGGCCCTTTTTATAAGTTTTTTGAGTAAATAAATCACAAATTTGTTTATGTTTCACTTTGAAAGGGTATTTTGCGACGCTTTTATCCATTTCAAACAGGTATGAGTAATGTTTGTGTTTTTGTGCAGAATAAAGGATTATTCAGGAAAAGTCTATCATTTTCAACAGAAAAACATGTAGAGTCATCTTTTAAGCTCTTTTATGACTCCTAAAACATGAAAAGGTTGCCGAGTGTTTCTTTTAAACTCGTTAAAACGGAGTTAAAAGACGGTCCACTTACAGCTCTTTTCCGACCGTAAAAACATGAAAAGATTGCCGGATTTTTGTCGTTTCGAATTTGATATTGGTTATAAAACGACGTACCATTGATCGCTTTTTTACTTTTTCGGGTCAAGGGCACTAATAACGAAAAGTACTCCTTGGTCGTAAAAGATCAAGCGGTTCTCTCAAGTATTATTTTATACTTTTTCGGGCTTGGGAGACACAAATTTACCAAAAAGGTCAACCCTGGAGTCTTCTTAAGTTTTTTCAGACTCTCTAAAATTGAAAAACGCCAAGTTTCTCCTATACTGGACTCGTTAAAATTAAAGGACCTGTTCAATTACAAACGGGAATGATCCACTCCTTCTTAGGGTTCGAATTTAAACTAAGTTGGACTCATCCGAAGGATGAGCTTATAATCAAGCAAATGTTATCCTCCTCAAGCTTGTCAAAAATAAAGAGGTACTTGCTAGAAATGGTGGGGGAAAAGAGAGAAAAATGAGTCTGTTTATCATACTTTGTAACCACTCTTGAACACGACACTTTTATTCACCTGGGTTGGGAAATCCTTTTCCTAACAGTTGATCAAACCACATTGAAAGTCTTCAGCTGGTTTCTAGGTATTAACTTTGGGTCAATTGTCACCAATCCATTTGTTGTGTCGTTATGTGTTCAAGAGGTCACTGCCAATAAGCCATTCATATGTAAAATATCTGTCATCCATCTTGACCATCCCTGAGTCAGTCCTTGCAGCTAAATTTCTTCAACTTGATCTATGATTTCGTGTTGTGGGCTTGCCTACGACAGATCGCTTTCTATCGACATCAGCTCATTATCTAGAAAGATGATCTAGGAATCGTCAGTACCTTGAGATCTGCATGCCTCAATGGTAGGTTTCTCGCCTTTGACGACAGTTTACATCATTGACTTTCGATCAAAGGATTCCGTGATATGTTCGACATCAACACATTTATTCACATCTCATGGATTGTACTGGGTACTTTGAGAGCCATTGACATCACTGGTGGTTTCTCTCACACTTGTTAATAGTTTACATCATTGACTGGTAATCAAGTGGTTTTTACCATGTTCGACATCAACACATTCATTCGCATGGATATAATCATACTATTTCCGGAAGTAAAAATGAAGACCCTGGATCTAGTTTCCATCATCCAGGTTGCGAGGAATTTTGTATTCATTATATTGTGGACTATTCATAAACAGATGGCTGCGTCCATACTGTGTTCACATGAGTCTATACTTGTGATGTTTTACAAGATCATTCCTATATCGGAGCAGTAGATAGTTTTCTAGTTAGTTTTGATCTGAGTATGGGAATGCCTACCTCAGCGATGATATGATCTCATATATATATCTTGCATTGAATGTTTTTACAGCTTCCGATCGGGCTCTCCACAAGATGATCCATGAAATGATAAAGTACTTCACTCTTCCTATATGATAAATGAAATCCTCATCTACTACAAACTTCGCACTTTAGGGGGCAATCTGTTACACAAAAATATCATCACTATGATTATTTACAGTCAGTATGGGTCTATCATCACTTGTACTGTCCTCCTAAGCAAGTCTAAGACCTCAGCTCTTCAAATCAAGCTTTGGAAATGGGAGAAAGACATTAAAAATCAATGTAACCCTGGTTCCGCACTTTCTCTCATGGTCACCTGCCGTCCCGCACCTTCTGTGTACAAAAGCTGTGTACCTACCTGCTCTGTCCCTAACGGTGTAGGTGCGGACCCCTGTAAAAGTCAAAAGGCGCAAGTTTTATCTTAAAAAACTCACTTTGGGTTAATTCTAGAGTTTTATAGAAGGAATTTTGACGTGGATTGTTCGCTCTGAGGTGGTTCATGCATCCCAAAAGAGAAGGAACTAATCCCTTGACTAAAGGAGCTATCCCTTTGAAGGAGGGCTTTATCCCTTTGAAGAAGGACCTAGTAACTTCCCTCCATTGCACTATAAATACAGGTATTGGGGTGAGGACTAAGGAGGTTAGAAGCTGAACATTTTGACGGTAAATGCTGGTGAAATTAAGACTTCCTAGTTGAGCTTAAGAGGAGAGATCACATACCTTTTTGGCCTCATTGGGGAGTGAGTGAAACTTGTCAAAGTAGAGGAGACTTCTTGTTGGACCCTGGGAGGAGCTTGTACAGCGTCAAGGAAAAGGTTGTAAAGTTATTCTTCTTTTGAATTAATACAATCAAACGCATTTTTCTCAACAAGTATCTTATGTTATTTGTTTCATGGACTCCTTGACTTTCATGTTAAATGTGTTTTATGCAGTTGGTTTTTCAGGTGCTATTTAATTTGTTTGCCTTGTTTGTGTTTGCAGATTTGCGAAAAGGAGCTCATTTGGATTAAAGGAGCGAGGGCATCCACAAGCTTGCGTTGGACCAAAGGTAGGCCCTAAAAACACTTGTTTGCTATTTTTTATTGAAGCATATTTAGAGAAAGATAGTGTCTGGTTGGTTTGCTTGTCATTAGGTCTTCTTTAGATTCTAGGAAGGTCTATCTTGTCCGCAAGATCGACTCATTCCGTGCGACACCAACTTTCATGATTCCATTAGACTCCGTCAACAAGCGAGTGATGCTAAGGTTTAAAAAATTGTATATGGATTTATTTGGGGTTGTAAGAAGGTTTACATGAGGTATATTGAGGAATTTGATTCAATCCAAAAGTTTGAAGTTAGCATTGAGTAATAAGTATTTCTTCAAATGGACTTCATGTTGTGTCAAATTTTAGGAAGAGGTCATAAAGTTTGGAAGTTTTTTCCATGAAACAATATATGTATTACTATGTATTATGTGAATAAATGGTGGAAATATATGCTTCAATGTCTAATATGTAAAGAAATGGTAGAATGGACTAAAAGTTTATTCCCTTCTCTATGGTTTTTTTGTTACTTGTGAAATTTCAAAAGTTGGGGAGCTTGTTGTGTTGGTTAATAGTAAAATGGATAGGATGGAGCACTAATAGTGCTTTCCATGTAGTCAACATTACAAAGCCCCTCGCCATTTGGTTGATGTCAAGGTGTCACTTGTTATTTTAGTCATTTTTTAAAAGGTCAAAGATTGGACGATAATGAAGCTGGTTGGTAAGAGTTTTTAGTAGTTTAGTTCCTTGAACGTTTGCCAGATATTGACATTTATAGAAATACTATCCCACCCTCTTGGTAACGTTATCAACCATGAGCTCAAAGGATCCATCTAACATTCTCAAATATAAAATTCACCACTACAAAATTAGATATATGAGCATGTTAGAATACATGATTTCAATATCAAGGGACTTAGCATCAAATTAACAATTGTTTGTTAATTGTGACACCTATTTCACTAAAGCATGAGGCTCAAGCCCCTCATTCTAACCCAACCCTTTGGGATCATGGAAGACAATATGGCTAAGATAAAAAAATAGTGAAATGATGTAATATTTTAAACCTAATACATAAAACAACTTTTTCAAGAAACATTGCTTGTTAGAAACAATGTTAATAATAAGAGGGGGGATGAATCAATATTAAGGCTAACTTTTACTTTTGTGGCAATTTATAATTTCACATTTAATATTAGTAATTATTCATGTGACCATAAACAACATATCCTATACCAACAATACAAATCAACACATGAACACATATACCATGAGCAACATACACATAACACACAAAGTTTTAACGTGGAAACCTGTTCTCGAGAAAAACCAAAAAAACTTGTTTATATTATGATGTAAATATGAGGTCATACTTTATTACATCAATCTTTGTGAGAACCTGTTAGGAAACCAGCTCAGAAAAATATAGAAAAGATGGATCAATGCCTTAGAATTCAGCCACTTCGAGGGCACAACCTCCTTTACATTACACAAATGAACAATTCTTGGATGATACAAATGACAAGACCTCCCTTCTATATATAGGAGTCTAAGGGGTCATAATATAATCAGAGTAGACATACAATAATAATGTAAGGCACAATAATAACAAGAGGGGGCTTCTATGGGGCAAAATAATAACAATATGGGGACTACATGGGCACAATAATATAATAAGGGGGTTGTACTAATAACAATAAGGGGTTACACTAGTAGTATAGTGACCTAACATGCCCCTCTCCTTCAAAAAGTGTTGTCCTCAACACTTGAGTAGGTCTTGATGCTTCTGTATAAAATTCTTGTCCTCCCATGTGGAATCTTCAGCGGGTAAGTTTTTCCACTTGATGAGATACTCTGAAATTGATCGATTTCGTCGCTGTCGGGTTCTTGTTTTTGTGAATGCTCCAAGTTCCAATATGATTTTTCCTTCCTCGTCGAGTTATAGCAATATTATTTGAATTGGGATCTTGTGCAACTTTTGAATAAGTGGCCACACTTCTTCATCATTCTTCCATTCATCCCTTGCTTCGTTTATCCAATTTGGTTGGATAATAGAAATAGCACAAAACAATGCTTCCACATCCTCATCCTTTCTCGAGAGTGCATATGCAACAACATTTTTCTTCACTCTTTTGTAGATGATTTCAAAGTCATAACCCAACATATTTGTGACCCATTTTTCTTGTTCTTCTAAAGGTAATCTTTTTTTTAAAAAGTATGTAAGACTATCATGATCTGTTTTTACCTTGAAGTGTTTACCCATTAGGTAGGGTCACCATTTCTTAAGTGCATGTAGTATTTCCAACATTTCCTTCTCATAAATAGCTTTTTGTAAATACTTTCCTTTGATTGGACGACTTTTGAAAGAAATGGGTCTTTCATGTTGCATTAAAATAGCACCAATTCCATTTCCTGAAGCATCACATTCCACAATAAAGGTTTTTGTGAAGTCCGGCATAGCTAAGACCGGTGCTTGGTACATTGCCTCCTTAAGATGTTTGAAGGCCTTTTTGCTTCTCGAGTCCATGAAAATGCATCTTTCTTCAATAATGTTGTTAGAGTTGCTGCTATTCTCCCATAACTCTTAACAAACTTGAGATAATACCCTATCAACCCGAGAAATCCTCACAGATGCTTTATGGATGTGGGGATTTTCCATTTCCTAATGGCTTTCATTTTGTTAGGGCCTACCTTAACACCTTCATGAGATACAATATGACCCAAATATTCCACCTCTTGCACTCTAAAGAAACATTTGGAGCTTTTTGCATATAATTGTTTCTCCTCCAATAGTTTGAGCACCCTGTCAATGTGTTCAACATGATCCTTCCAAGACTTGTTGTAGATTAATATATCATCAAAAAATACTAACACAAATTTTCTAAGGAAGGGTTTGAAAATGAAATTCATAAAACCTTGAAATGTAGAAGGTGCATTGGTAAGGCCAAACGGCATGACCAAAAATTCATATTGACCCTCATGACTTCTAAATGTTGTTTTCAGAATGTCTTCAGTCTTCATTCTCATTTGATGATATTCTGAACAAAGATCCAACTTGGTGAAGTAAATTGATCCATGCAATTCATCCAATAATTCATCAATGACAAGAATGGGAAATCTATCTTTAATAGTGAGCTTGTTGAGCTCCCTATAATCCGGACACATACGCCATGATCCATCCTTCTTGTGCACCAATAGTACTGGAGCAGAGAAAGAACTTTGACTAGGTTGAATTATATTAGCCTCCAACATTTATGCAACCATACGTTCAATTTCACTCTTTTGGGCATAGGGATATTTGTACGACTTGATGTTTGGAGGAACACTTCCTGGAATCAAATGAATAGCATGATCATGATCACAAATAGGTGGGAGACCTTTGGGAATCTCAAATACCTTGGAATGATTGTCCAATACTTTTTGGAGATCTGGAGAAATAAATGATTTCAATGTGGGAACCTCTAGCAAACATAATTGTGCAATTACACCTCATTGTTCCTTCTTTAGAAGCTTTTTCATTAAGTTAGAGCTGATTATCTTTCCTGGTTTCCTTGCAATAACCCTTAATTCAACTTCCGTTCCTTTCGCAGAAAATTTCACGAAAAGTTCTTGAAAATTAAAAGCTATTGTACCCAAGGATTGTAGCCACTGGACTCCTAGTACAACATCAACACCACCCATTAGAATGGAAAGCATTGGGCTGTTCAATACATATTCTCCCATGGATAGCTTGATATTATGACACTTTCCAAAGCAATTTATGGTTCCTCCACTTGCAACCATCACTTGACACTCTAGTGTTGGATATAGGAAGAAATTCAATTCCTTTGTTATCTTACGATGAATAAAATTATGGGTACTTCCCGAATCAATCAACACTATTACCTTTTTCTTCTTGATGTATCCTTCTATCTTGATAGTTTGAGGACTGGTAATTCCAGCCAATGCATTACAAGATATGGTTGGATTCATTTCTTCTTTATCTAGGGTTTGTTCCTCGACTAGTTCTTAAATCCTTAGCGCTTTGTATTTAGTCCTAAATCCACAATACATTTTCATTATACTTAGCTCGAAGGCCCATGGTTGCAATAACATGTGAAACCACTAAAAAACCACTACTAGACCACTTGTTGGGCCTCTTTGAGCTATAGCCCCATGGGCTTAAATACCATGCATTAAATCTTCCACACCCACAGTCACAAAATCATATAGAACCAAGTCGAGACTCTTTATCTTTATCCACTGGCCTTCCTTCCAGGATTACACGTATAGTGGGGTCGCAAGCCACATCCATTAGCCAATCAAAATCCTATCAATATGTGTTATAACTTACAGCGTAGGTCCTTCATGTCCTAGCACCTAGTCAGCCTAGAGAATCCTCCCTTGCACCTTTTCATTTCCTTCTGTAGTGGCGCTTTTGAGTGACATACCTCAACTTATTTCTAGTTGGTTCTCAAGTCTACTCCATAACTACCACTACATCACGCCACTTAGTTATCCTGGAGGGACCTATTTGCACTCTTTTGAATCCTTCAAGGGTCACAAGTATGTGATGATGTTTCCTTGTGGGAACCATTCCTGCATACTTGGACCAATAAAAAACTAGCATGGATGTGTGGTGCTCCACATATTCCTAGTCCCTAGTGAGCCTAAAGTATTTATCTGTGTGCCTTTCTAATCCTTCTAAGGTGATGCCATGCTTACATCAACAACACAACATGGATTCTCCTTAGTGTTGACACATGTCACCCATATTTGGCCCACTTGACCACCTAAAAAATGCCAAAAACGCATGCCACGTGTCCCTTGTGCTAACATCATGTTGACTTCATCATGCTGCTACGTTTTCCATGCCATCACCATGAGATAATCATATCACACCATCTGTTGTCTTGACTACAGAGGCAGAGGGCGTATGAGCCTTTGTTCTGTGAGGATTTCTTTTGTTAAATTTAAAGGGTCATGGACCTTATTTCTTTGCTCCATCAATTGCCTCGTCATCCCGAGCCTTTACTTCTGCATTTCTTTGCTCCATCAATCACCTCATCATCTTGGGCCTTCACTTCTACACTACACATTTTGTCTTCTAGGGAAGGACCTCTAGGATGTTGTGGCTATGGGACATCCGCTTTGTAGAATTCCACCAATGAAAGGCCTTTTTTATTGCTTATGTCCTCCAAGGCTTGTGTCATCTTGGGTGCAACACTTGCACACACCTTTGAACCATCTCGGGAAGAACTCTGAGGATTACATGCCTCGAGTTGGACCTCTACTTTCCTACATTGCCAATTAATGCTCTTGCCACCTGCTTCGCTGCTATGTGGATTGTGCATCTCTTCGTGCAGAGCATCTAAACTAGGGTATCATGTTTACTAAAGGAGTTAGTTCACTAAGTTAGTATTAATTATTTAATGTATTTTTTCTATAGTTTTAAGAAAAAATGACAATTATTGTAATTAGGAGAAAGTTTGAGAAAATTTTGGAAGAGTTGAGAGATTTCAGGGTTACTTAGATCTCATCTAGAGATAAGGGATTAGGTGAGAATTTTTATGGATCATGAGAAATATTGTGGGAGTTTGTTTATGATCTAGAACCTACTTTGGGTTCAGAGCCACTTGTATAAATCTAGGTGAACCCATGAGTCATGTAGGTGAAAGAGAAAGGGGAAAGAAAAGTCAATTATTAGGCCAATAAGTCTCTTGTAAATATTTTATTTCTTTAATAATTTACTTTTGAATATTTGTATCCATTCGTTGTCTGTATGGATTTTAGTTTTATGTGGGTTTTTATTTACAGACAGACTGCGCCATCATTTTGATATCTGAGGAGTATGACTCCCTCACTAAGTGCCCTAAATTATGAGAGAATGCGTGAAAATTAAATGTGTTTCTGCGTAAAGGGACATGAGATTGAAGGCTGAATTTGTGGGCTGTTTGTCGTTCGTGGGAAGATTGAGTACGTTGAATATCATTGCAACTGTAAAATCTAAAGAGCACACACCCAAGCGGAATTGTGCGTAGATACAATAGTGTGAACGTTGGAGATACAAGTATAGACCAACCTAGCCTTATAGGAAGTTGTATCATTAATTTCCTGATGAACGTTGAGCATGGAAACTAGAGATTTTTTGTGCATATATTGGACGTGACATTGGTGCCTTAGAGAGTGAAGACTGTATATTAATGATGATGATAGGTAAATGCTTGGAGTAGCATGTGAAGTCATAGAATATAGTGCGACGTGCAGAGAATAAGCCTCGCCCGAAGTGGACTGTGTTGTTTATCAAAGAGCAGAGTCACCTGCATTTTTATTGTGGGAAACGGAAATCTCCGAGGAGCACAGAGCTCCGTGGAAAACATGTGCATAGAAAAATATTTAATCTTTAAGCGTGACTTTATGGAGTTAATTTGACAGCTGCCCAAGCATGGAAGAGGAGCTGCCGAATCCTTTGTGAAGTTGAGCAAATAAAGAGTCTGCGTACAAGCCGAGAAAGAGCTAGCGCTAAGTCAAGGAATTCATAGCGTGGAAATTTGTTGTGTTAACCGGGAAACTCCATCCTTTGGCTAAGCTTACGTGTTGGTATCCATACATTGCATTAAAAGGTCAATGAAATTCTAAAAAATCAAAGTCATACGTCTCCGGTTTGATTTATAAAGGATTATTTTAAATTATAAAGGCATTGCACATTATTTTAATCTACGAGAGATAATGAGTGGAGTGGAAACTTTACATTATTTTAAAGGTTGAGACGTCCAATAAAAAGTGATTACATAAAGTTATGGGATGTATGTAAAAGCATTTCAAAACGTGATCATAAAATAGAGTCATAAAAAGTATTTAAAAAAAATTAATATTTACAGTGATAAAGTGATTGGTGATATAAGGTGTGTTTCTTAATATTTTGGAGTGATAACTCCCACATAATATTGGGAGTAATAAAGTTGACTTTTGTTATAGTTGGAGTAATAAGAAATTTGTGTGATAACGGACCCATATTGGGAGTAATAAAGTTGACTTTTGTTATAGTTGGAGTAATAAGAAATTTGTTTTGGTAATGGTTTTTGGAATGATAAGTGGATGACTTAGGAATTTAAGAAATTTTTGTAATAAAAAGGGTGTATTTTTACTTGTATTTGACATTCAAGATTTATTCATGTAAAGATTTAACGTTAAATTAGAAGTTTGGAGTCAAAAACAAAATTAGAGTCATAAATCAAGTCAAAAGTGCATTTAAATTTGAATCGTTAATTGTAATTGTGTGTACCATCATTTATTGATGGAAAGATTTGACGTCAAATTAGAAGTTTGGAGTCAAAAGGAAAATTAGAGTCATAAGTCAATCAAAAGTGCGTTTAAATTGTAATTGGGTGTACCATCAGTAGAGACTGACACCCAAAATATGGTCAATTTATTGTAAATACAATCTGAAGGAATATTACAGAAGTTTAGAACTTATGCAAGGGAAGAAGGAGATGAAGATGACTATGGATAGTCATTTACAAAATCTAGGGAAAAGCTTCAACAATGCCATAATAGTTGGCGTAAATGATGAAGAGTTCGAGAAATAGATTGTTGAGTTGAAGGCGTGACTTAATGTGTTGATGGAGAAACTAGAGAATTAGAAACATGGATGGACAATGAAGATGATAACTAGATGGCCAATCAAGTAGTTGATTGCAAAAAGACAGAAGCACAAGTTGAAAGTTTTGATAAGGGAAGCATAGAAACTCCAGATAACCGAGATGAATGTATGCATTTGTGAACTAGACCAAGGACCAATTCTTGGTGAGGAATATGAGAAAACAATTTTCATTTGTGAGCTTGAACAAGGGTCAATCTTAGGCAAAGAAGATGACAAGAAAGAAGGTTGTTTGGAAGATCAACATAAAGCCTTGAGGATAAAATCATTTGTCGAGACTATAAATCCTTATGTTTTTAAATATGACAATTGGTGTGTGGATGCAGGATGCGTTGTAGATGATGGAAAAGACACTAATTTTGTTTCAAGCAAGGATGAAGACCAGTTTGTTGAAATGATTTCTGAAAGTGACCACAAAATGTTAATGAAATGTGAAGAAGAACTACAATTGCTAGAAAAGATACTGATGGAACCTCAATCTAAGCAAGTTGTGGATAAAGAAGAGAAATGTTCAAGCAGTAAAAATGTGGAACGTGAGATAAAATGTAATTTGCAATTTAATGTTAAAGATGATGAATTGATTATCCAAATTAGTAATAATAAAATTCAATCAGAAACTAAATTGGATGATAAGATTAAAGAATTAAGGAAATTGATGGAAAAAGTACAGAAACTGAAATAATGTGACATGAGACATACATAAAACAACATGATACATTTGACTGCTCGAGTATACAACAATAAAGGAGGAGAATTACAACATAAAGTTTGGAAGCCTAGAAGATAGAAAAAGACAACAACAAAATGGAAACAATATGATAGAGAAGTTCATGAGTGACAAACTAAAGTTTGGGATCCAGAAGGAATTTAATCAGTTTATGAAGACATATGGTTGGGAGAACATGATTTTCTTTTACCCAGGGAGTCTGATGCAGGAGCATCTAAACTAGGGTATCGTGTTTACTAAAGGAGTTATTTCCCTAATTTTTGATTTAATTATTTAACGTATTTTTCCTATAATTTTAAGAGAAAATGAGAATTATTGTAGTTAGGGGAAAGTTCAAGAGTATTTTGGAAGAGTTGAGAGATTTGGGGGTTAGTTACGTCTCATCTAGAGATAAGGGATTAGGTGAGAGTTTTTATGGATCATGATAGATATTGTGGGAGTTTGTTTGGGATCTAGAACCTATTTTGGGTTCAATCCACTTGTATAAATCTAGGTGAGCGTATGAGACATGTAAGTCAAAGAGAGTGTGGAAAGAAAGGCCAATTATTAGGCCAATAGTTCTATTGTAAATATCGTGTTTCTTCAATAAATTATTTTTGAATATTTGTATGCATTCGTTGTGTGTACGGATTTTAGTTTTATGTGTATGTGGGTTTTTATTTGCAGGCAGTCTGTGCCATTAGGAATACATCATCTCATGCCTCAACACTTGCATGCCCCTTTCAACCATTTGAGGAATACCTACCACTGAGGTGAGTTGTGTAGTGGGACCTTCGCCGACCAATAAAAACCGATCCTGTTGCTTCGCTATCATCCAAGTTTGTCGAGACATTCACTTAGCTGCTCCACTAACAACTCCACTGCATTTAGTAAAAATGCAAAACTTGGCCACCACTTTGTTCCTTCTCCATATTTAGAGGTTCTACTTTAACCTTATGGGGCACTCACCTTTGACTGGCAATAACTTCTGATCGAGGAAGCCACTTGCAGACTTCACCATACCATTGGAAAGCTATTTCTGAGCATTTTCCAACTATGCTATTTCCAGGAGCATCTAAGTTGATGTCCAAAGGAATAAATACATTTAAAGACTGAGACTCCTAACCATCATAGGTATAATATTTTAGCTTCTTACCTCATCTACCAAGGACTGCATCAACCATGAGACTCCCTACGAGTATATCAATGCTACCTTAGTTGACATCACTGCCAACATGCTTGCCCCCACCTGCCATCCTACCAATGCCAACTATCCAACACTATCTACAGTCTCTAAATATAAAATCTCTCCTAGAAATAGATGGAATGGAAATAAAAAATCAAATATTTCCTTTTCCCTTACAAAATAAGTTCGGTGGGTTAATGAGTTAGGATTTTCTTTTCATTATAAATTTTGGGAAAAAAAAACAAAAAACAAAAAATAGAGTATTTCCATTAAAAACCCTTGAATTCCTTTAGGATGATTTGGCCAACAATTTTCTCATTCTTCCCTCAAAATATATCTTCTACTAACTCAATTTTTGTTTGAAATACATAGCATGGTCTAAGTTGGTTGTGGGGAAAAAAGGTCCGTGGACTTAAAAATATGCACTAGCACTAATTCATGTGAGTACCTATGCACACATTCCTTTTCCTTTCTTTGCTAGTAGAGTTGGTCTTTCACTTAAGGATTCAAGGGTTTTGATGACACTTAGGAAAACATGTCCATTCTCAAGCACACTACATGCACCTTTTTGAGTGAGTGCCAAAAAGCATACATCTTCTTGCATGAGTATGTTCTTGATGGCCCCATTACAACTTTTGAAGACATCATTTTCTTGCTAATACCCTAGAGTTTTTTTAGAATAATAAGATCAAATAATTTTTTTTTATAATAATAAGATCAAATAATTTTTTTTTAGAATAATAAGATCAAATAATTTTTTTTTATAATAATAAGATCAAATAAAAAACAAATATTAATAAAAAATTATAAATATAACAAATACAAAAATAAATAAAGCAATAATAAATAAATAATAAATAATTTCCTGTACAGATTCAAAATACTTTCTTCTTACTTTATAACAATTCTATAAAAAAATAATAATATTTAATGATACATTTTCTTACTTATAAATAAAATGTTTTAAAACATCACCTCCCCCACATATATTAATTACAGTTTGAAATATCCTTAAAAATAAAAGATATTAAAACTGTAATACTAACATATATATTAATTACAGTTTGAAATATCCTCATATAAAATCATATCAAAACTATAATACATTTTTTTGTAGATAAAGTTAAATTTAATTAAAAAAGACAATTCAATGTTATTCTATAAATGATTAGAACACTTTGCTCATGAGACCTTTCGGGCTTCATAATCTTTGCTTTTCAGTTATACAAATAATTGGAACACTGCTCCTCTTATATTACATATGGAGCCTTGTGGTCCTCATAATTTGTATAGTTAAGTGGACTACTTAGCCAGATTGTGTACCAATCCATTTTAATGGATAAACTTACGTTTAGCAAATTGCATAATCTTAACAGTGCTGCCACATTAAAGCGAAGTATTGCTTCAAGAGCGTAGATCAAATATGAAAATGAAAAGTGTTGAGAATGAAAGTTGGCACTTTCTGGAAAATATATATATTGATATTGAAATAACAAATTCATACGGGAACCACCATGAATCACTCTTCGTCGGCTCTCATTATTGTACTCCATGAATCACTGCTTGTCGTCACTCTCTTTATGGTACTGCCCTTCCTTGGAAAAGGTGATAGAGATATTTCGGAAAAAACGATCTTGAACTCCATGATAGTGCAATAAAGGGAGCCCCCATGCATCACTGCTTGTCGTTACTCTCTTTATGGCACTGCCATTTCTTAGAAAAGGTGACAGAGATTATTTAGGTTGTCTGTCACAGAAAAATAGATCTTGACGTCCACACGGTGTAGTGGCATTTCTTAGAAAAGGTGACAGATATTATTTATGTCGTCTGTCACAGATCGTCCATACGGTGTAGTGGGGGCCAGCCACGAGCAAAGCTACGTTGTATCAATATCTGATTTCGCTATATGCACTCATGTGAATCCGCGTTAAAAACTATATGATATCAAATCTGATTTGGTTGAAAGTACTTCACATCTACATACGGATTCTTAGTTAGAATATGGGACTACATACTTTTTGCATGATTTACTCTTTGATTTGCGCCTTCTTTAACTCTGCAACTCATTAGTTCTTCTGCATGATTTGCTCCTTCTTTAACTCTGCAACTGGTTAGTTCTTCTGCATGATTTACTCCCTGATTTGCTCCTTCTTTCACTCCGCAACTGGCTAGTTCTCTCCAGAACTTGTTGTAGGTGTTGAGTCTTCTCATTGATCACCACTATGGTGCATTACCTTGGGATCTTCACCCAGTAATGCTATATCATGAGCATTGTAACCTATTTTATAATGAATCATTCTTTTGTTCTTTCGATTTTCTTTTAGTGTTTTTGCTCTGCAATGCTGTGTGTTCAACCTTTACTAGCTAGATTCATCTGTGCAGGTTTTCTAACACATTTACATGGTATCAGAGCCCACAGGTTGCTAGATAAAAGGTGCACCTGTGCTTTATTTTGCAGGTATTACAGCTTGGAGATCGAAGCTCGGCAAA
The DNA here is from genome assembly GCA_031772625.1 of Pinus tabuliformis. Classification (NCBI taxonomy): domain Eukaryota; kingdom Viridiplantae; phylum Streptophyta; class Pinopsida; order Pinales; family Pinaceae; genus Pinus; species Pinus tabuliformis. Next base: position 160,254,920 of record CM062814.1, on the reverse strand, counting down.
AAAATGGAGTTTCCCAAAGCATCGATCCTAACACGGTACAACTATCACGAATGGAAGGACCAAATGGCTCGATACCTTCGACATAAAGGGTTGTACAGGATTACCATGGCTACAGAAGTGGAACCCACTTCAACCATAGAGAAATCCAAGTACCTCAACCGTATGGATGAGGCCCACGGATCCATATGCATGTGCTTCTCTCCAGAGTTGCAGTTTCATCTATCCAATGAGATTTGGAAAAAGGTTGAAGAACTCTATGGGAAATAGGATGAGATGAAAGGGCATCTGCTCGAAGTGGAGCCGCTGTCATTGGATCCACGAAACTATGACAGAATTCAAGACTTCTTCACCAAATATAATGATCTATTGCTGCAACTCAAGGGTTGTGGAATTGACAAATCCAAAGAGGAGAGTCGCCAAATTCTCTCTATTATGTCAAAGCTCAGACCGGAATACTCCATCTTTGTGTCTACATTTCATTCAGTAAGGCTCGCAACAAGGAAATCCTACACTATGCCTTCTCTCAAAGAATTTATGGAGTCCCTTATTTTTGAGCAAGATAAACTCATTGGCATGGGGAAAATCAAACCTCCAAAAGCGCATGCACTTGTTGTGCATGATGGCAGCCACAATAAAAATCACAGATCTGATTCAAATCAAAAAAATCAGCAGCAAAAAGACAAGGGAAAAGTGCATTCCCATCCAAAGAATGAAGGGTACACCAAGCCCTTCAATGACTCCTCCAACTCGAGAAATGAGAAAGGGAAGAAAGGAAACAGATGCACCTACTGTCAAAGAGGATTCCATCCAAAATCCTCTTGCATGAAGAAACAAATTGACCAAATGGCAGAAATCCTTCAGAAGCACAACCTTGGGGACCACATCCCTCAGGGCGCCAAGAAGAAAACTGAGGATCCACCACACGGGAAAGGTAACAATTTTCATGCTTTAGTTGCAATTAATTCTTCTCCTGATGCATGGATTATAGATTCTGGTGCATCACATCATATGGTTGCTGCAAAGGAAGTCTATTCCTCTTTGAATGCATGCAAAGGACCTCCCATTCTCATGGGAGATGACTCACCTATTGAGGTCACCGAAAAAGGTAGAGTGGAACTTTTACACGGAAGCTTTGAAGATGTGCTTCATGTTCCAAAACTTTCGGTAAACCTGCTTTTAGTTTATCAGATCACTCATTCTGGCACCGGAAAGAGAGTGGAATTCACTCCAGATGTAGTGAACATATATGACCTACATAGCAGCTCCAAAATTGCAATCGGTGAGGTAAACAATGGAGCCAGACTGTATACATTTTCTGAATTTATTGAATCTGAATCCTCCTTATTGCTTACACATGTTGATGATAGTAGTAGGTTTTGGCATGAGAGGTTTGGTCACTTAAATTACAGGTATATGCAATAGCTAAGCAAGCATGAGATGGTGGAAGGCTTGCCAAATATCAGTTTCTCCAAAGGAGTTTGTGAAGGGTGTGTCCTTGGCAAACATCCTAGAGAAAAGTTTGACACTGGCAAGACTCACAGAGCATCCTCTCCTCTAGATCTGATCCATAGTGATCTCATGGGGCCTTTTCCTCATCCTTCCATCAACAAAGCAAGGTATGTGCTTACATTTATTGATGATTTATCACGGTATACTTGGGTGTATCTTCTCAGGAACAAATATGAAGTTTTTGAGCACTTTGAAGATTTCAAAGCACTAGTTGAGACACAGTTAGAGAGAAAGATCAAAGCCCTCCGTACAGACAATGGGGGGGAATATGTTAACACAACACTTCGGAACCTTTGCCTTCAGTGCGGCATACAGATGCGGTACACAGTTCCATACACTCCGTAGCAAAACGAAGTTGCTGAGAGAAAGAACCGATCTCTCAAAGAGATGGCTTCCTGCATGTTACATGCTAAGTCACTGCCTCATAAGCTATGGGTTGAAGCACTTAATTGTGCTAACTACATCCAGAACAGATCTCCTCATAGGTCTGTCAAGGATCAGACCCCCTTTGAGGCTTGGAGCGACACTAAACCAGAGGTCACCCACTTCCGTGTTTTCGGCTCCCAAGCATGGGCCAAGATCCCCTTTGAAAAGCGGAAAGCTCTTGATCCACATAGCATTGAGTGCATCTTTGTTGGATACCCTAATGGTGTGAATGGATACCGACTCTTAATTCCCTCTACGGACAAGCTCATCATTGAGAAAAGTGTCAAATTTGAGGAAAGTATCTCGCATGCACCTCAATCGCCGCATGCAGACAACTTTTATCTACCTCATGTCTGAGATGATGACTCAGTACACTCAGATGCAGATATAGAGCATGCAGATGCCGAGGTAGAGCATGCAGATGCAAAGACAGAGTCTTCAGATACAAATCTAGTGCATGCAAATGATGATCCACATCCAAGCCCAGATCGGGCTTCCAACAGTGAATCATATTCCCTTGTCATAAATTAGAGAACAAGGATCTTACGTGAGATATATGCACAAGACCACCCAACTACTAGAAATGGTCTTGTGGGGGATAATTATGATCTGCAGAGGACTAGCTCAAAGTTTATTGAGCCTCCTCTTGCCCTCACTGCCACTGAACCATCGCCATCCTGACATTGTCATTTGGTTCAGTGTTCTGATCCACAGTCTTATGTTGAGGCTGCTGGGCATCCATCTTGGGACTCTGCCATGGAGGAGGACAATAACTCCCTCCTCGAGAACCAGACTTGGGATCTGGTCCCCCTTCCTTCAAGAAGGAAATTTGTCCGATGCAAATGGGTCTACAGGACCAAGAGTGCTGCAAATGGGTAAATCACTAGACGGAAAGCAAGGCTAGTAGCCAAAGGCTTCCAACAAGTGCATGGCATTGATTATGACGAGACCTTTGTTGTAGTAGCAAAGATGGATTCCATATGCCTTACTCTTGCCATTGCGGCTGCCCAGGGGTGGGAAGTACATCAGATGGATGTGAAGAATGCCTTTATTCATGGAGACCTATCTGAGGACATCTACATGGAGCAGCCACATGGTTTCATTCAGGATTCATCTTTGGTCTGCAGACTGAAGAAATATCTCTACGGCCTTAAGCAGGCCCCGAGAGCTTGGTATGCGAAGATGGATTCTTTTCTCTTATCACAAAACTTTGAAATATGTAAGTCTAATCCGAATGTTTACATGCTCAGGACACATGATTCTCTTCTTATCTTAGTTTTGTATGTGGATGATCTCCTAATCACTGGCAGCTCGGCTTCAACCATTGCTACAATCAAGAGGGCCTTGCATGATAGGTTCTTGATGACGAACATGGGTCCATTACACTTCTTTCTTGGTCTTGAGATCAGCCAGGATGCCACAGGGATCAAACTCTCTTAGGCTAAGTATGCACGGGATCTCCTCGAGAGATTTCGCATCACTGACTGCAAGCCAGCATCGACTCCTTTTCTGTCTGGGGTCTGCCTTGAGGATGGAGGTGACACTCCATTAGTTGACAACACTCTCTACCGACAGCTAGTTGGGAGCTTATTGTACCTCACCCACTCCAAACCAGATCTCTCATATGCAGTAGGGGCAGTTTCTAGATACATGCAGGAGCCGCATGAGCTACACTGGGATGCTGCCAAGCGCATCCTCCGATATGTGCAGGGCACGATCACCTTCGGGATTCACTATGCAGCAGGCACTGCATTGAATCTCCTTAGCTTCACATATTCTGATTGGGCAGGAGACAGCATTGATCGCAAGTCCACCTCCGGATATTCACTCAGTCTAGGATCTGGCCCTATTTGTTGGTCGAGCAAGAAGCATGTTGCTATTGCTCTCTTTTTAGTTGAGGCCGAGTAGAGAGGAGTGGTCAACATCACCATTCAAGCTCTATGGCTACAACACTTCCTCACTGAGTTGGGCGTCCAGTTCCACCAGCCCATTGTTATCTAGTGTGACAACCATAGCACTCTCAAATTTTGCAGGGATCCAGTACAGCGGCAACGGACGAAGCACATAGAGATCCATATGCATTACAAGAGAGACTTAGTACATGATAGGGTCATTGATTTGCAGTTCTGTCCTTCAGCAAAATAAACTGCAGACATCTTCACCAAGACATTCACTGAGCAGAAGTTTCGCTCTCTGTGAGATCGTCTTGGAGTGAAGGACACAGTTGCTTAGCAACTGTCTTTTCTTCCTCTTTTCTTTTGATTACATTGTATTTTGAGGGGGGGTTTTCCCACGAGGTTTTCCCTCCTTCCTCAATTTTAGTACAAGTTGCACTGTATTTTGGGTGACCTTTGCCCTTAGTTGTCAGGGCCCATTTTCTATTTTTCCCCATAGTGGTGTTCAGGGGGGGTGTTGGAAGTACTACACACCTACATGCAGACTCTTAGTTAGAGCATGGAACTACATGCAAGATTCCTTCTGCATGATTTACTCCTTGATTTTCTCATTCTTTAACTCCGCAACTCGTTAGTTCTTCTGTATGATTTACTCCCTGATTTGCTTCTTCTTTAACTCCGCAACTGGTTAGTTCTTCTGGATGATTTACTCCCTGATTTGCTCATTCTCTCACTCCGCAACTGCCTAGTTCTTTCCGAAACTTGTTGTAGGGGTTGAGTATTCTCATTGATCACCACTATGGTGCATTACCTTGGGATTTTCACCCAGTAATGTTATATCATGAGCATTGTAACCTATTTTCTAATGAATCATTCTTTTTTTCTTTCGATTTTTTTTAGTGTTTTTGCTATGCAAAGTTGTGTGTTCAACCTTTACTAGCTAGATTCATCTATGCAGGTTTTCTAACACATTTACAGATTTCACCATACAAAATCTGATTCCAGGATACTTCTATTACATTCAAAGCTACATCGTATTAAATCCGATTTTACTATTTTTTTAAATATGGTTTATGGGTTTTGGAGATTAGTGATTATTAGGTTTTTTTTGTTAGTTTAATTATAGAGCTAGAAAGTGTTTTTCTTGTAATTTTGTAAATGTAGAGACAATTGAACTCATAACTTGTCAATAACAAAAATATTTTAACCATAAAAATTCAACCATCAAACTAAAATATTTTAACCATAAAAACTCAACTGCCAAAACTAAACTGAGAGGCTTTCACCACCATCTTTCTGTGTGAAAGACTTTTTAAAATTTTATTCACAGAGTGGATGATTTTAAAAGTATTTGTATTTCAATTCACAGTGGACAAGAAAGTTGGTACCTTATAGAATCTTTCATGATGTAGAAACATTTCAAAAAACTGAAGGCCGCCACATCCATGGTTCTTGAAGTTTCACTGAACTTTCAAATTTATATACAGCAGGACTCTGTTCGTCAGAGCAAAAGGCAGCAACGTAAAATCCATAAACGTAATTCTCAATAATATCTTCCATTATTTCTCCATTGGAACGGCCAGGTATAAAGAATATGGCCAAAAATCCTTAATAATACAAACATATAAATACTTTATATAAGTAAACTTTTATTTATTTAAAAGTTTAAGAAAAACATGATGATATATGATATGCCGTTCTATATATAATCATGCAAACGTTATAGCTTATGACGTGGCAATGAAAGAGAATAAAATTTAAGTGGAAATCTCTATAGCTTGGGTAATGGATAAAAATTTTCAATTCTTACAGGTGAGATAATGAACTTACGTGGAGTATTGTATCCTTATTATTAATATATTTTATTTTTTTTATATTAATTAACTTATTATAAAAGTTAATTATTGTATAAATCTGTTAGCTCTTTTATTCTTTATTCTAAAATTAATATTTAGTATTTTATTATTATTTTTTATATTATTTTTTTGTAAATTCTGTTAACAAAAAAATATAACTTTATTTTGATTTAAATTATTTATATAATAAAAAAATAAAAGTGTAAAATATATTTTATCATTGATTTATTATAATGAAATGTATAAATTTTTTAAAAAATAACCACTTGTTAAAATAATATTTAATTTTATAAAATATCATTTTTTTAATCATTAAACATAAAATATACTTATTATATTATTTAGTACAATTAAATAATTATAATGCAGAGTCTAGTTACATTTAGTACAATTAAATAATTATAATGTAGAGTCTAGTTACTCTCAATAAGAGAGTTCACTAGTAACATAATTTTCTATAAAATTCAATAATATAATAATCAAATATAATATAATTAAAGCTTTCATTTCTATATTTTGGAAACCACTAATAAATTATTCCCTATCACTATTTGGTATTTATCCCTTCCCACTACTTAATAATTATTCCGTGTCATTGCTCTGCATTTATCCTCTACATTTTGCATTTATTCCCTACTCCACTATAACATTGCAAGGTGTATGGTGGGTTTGTTCACCATTCTCCCACTTGTCATATAACTCGCAAAGATAAATGGGACAATGTATCAAACTATGAACTAATTGCTTGGGCCCATAAGTCCCATAGGTCACAACACCATTTGAGTTTAATTATTAGTTTACCTATGTTTACCACTTTTGTCAATTCTTTTGCAACATTCTTGGAGGTGTCAACCTTCTCTATTATCACCTTTTCATCCTATACCATGCCTCTAATTAAATGCTATTGGGTATCTATATTATTTGTCCTTGCACAAAAGGTTGAGTTCTTAGCTAGAGAAATACCATTATTACTATCACATTGAACTATAATAGCTCTTTGACTTAGTCCTACCTCTTAAACACACATATATAAGTCATATGGCTTCCTTACAAGCATGAGTAGCTATGCTATAATCTTTCTTTATAATGGGCAAAGTAACCACATCTTGCCACTTAATCATTGAACTTATTAATCTATTGAATAATTGGAGCACAATCTATACATAAATCTTGTTAAGCCATACATAAGCACTTGTTAACACTAAAACCCCTTATTAAGCCTTAGATATTAACTGATTATGTTTCTATTGCTATATTGTTTTGTAATCTAGAACCTTTCACGGTCCCATTTAATTATAATTGTACCCTTTGCCTCTTATATATATACAAAGGAGACCTAGTCTTAGGATCATCAATTATTTCCTTGAACATTGTATCCATGGTAAAAGGAGGTCTCCCCCTCTAAGAGGACTCTAATTATTTGTTTCTTATCTTTTTTAAGGTACAAGGTTCATAAAATTTGATATCAAAGCATACTAACCTAGGGTTTTGTTATTTCAAATATGTCATATTGGAATTTTCACTATAAATTTTTTATGGTGTTTCAAAATGTGAAACTTGTAGAATAGTGAGACTGAATCTTGAGTAACATATGGTTAAAATTTTATATCTTAGTTCACTATATTTTTGGAGATATGTTTTAAGGAATTCAAGGTTCCTGAATGCTTCTAAAATATGTTACAAACATGTTGGTGTAGAATTTTTTCAATAATTTTTTTGAGCGATTTCAGATAGTAAAAATTTGCACATATTAAAGAGAAATCTTGAGGAACATTTGGTTCAAATTTCATATTTTTTCACTTTACTTTCAAAGAGATTCTATAAGGAAGTTAGGGTTCCTAAATGCTCTTGCGGTCAAATTTAAGCAAGTCAACTTAGCATTTCGGCTAGAATTTTTCGTTGTGTTGTGTCAAATGATGAAACTCAAACCATATGGAGGTGAGATATTGGGGAAAATCTGTTACAAATTTCATATTTTGGTCCACCAAACATTTAGAGATATATTATGTGGAAGCTATGGCTTGTGAAGGATCTTGAAATGTGTTTCAAATAGGTTGGCTTGGTATTTTCCTATAAATTTGTTTTTGGGACTTTTCATATTCTTAAATATTCAAGGATCTTAGGAGACATACAAAAGTACTTTTAAGTACAATTTCATAATTATATTTTAACAATTAGACACATGGAATGTTGTACAAGTTTTCTTGTATGATGAAACCAAAAATCAACAAGTTTTGGGAAAATTACCATAACTTTTAATGTTAGGATATTTTGACACATAGGAAATAGTTAAGTATAACTTGGTCTAGTGTAGAGTTGGGTAAAGTGTGTTTCTTTACTATGTATTTTTGTAGCTTACAATCCGATGGTCACGATATGTTCTAGAGATGAAGTGATCTGACAGTTCATTCTCTTCTCAGTATTACCGACACTTGATCCGTGGCTTGACAACTGATTAGTCCATGATATCTATTTAAAGAGCATGGAGGGTCATTTGTAGGGTGACTGTTTATGAGAGAAGCTTATGCAAATTTTCTTTCTTTTAAAAATTTCCTGAAGTGGCCGTGTTGGCTCAGGCCATGGACTATTTCCCACTTTGAGGGTTTTAACCATGTCAAGAATACTGGTGTATTGATCTTTGATCTGTTTATGAGCGGTGTCCTCTTGTGTCCTATCTGAAGAACTTACCTTGTAAATTCCTACATGGTATCAGAGCTATTTGAGGGCCGCATCCATTGTTGATCCAAATCTGAAGCCAATACAAGTGCATGCGACTTTCGTTTCCTATATCTATTATTTCTAACTACTTTTGGGCCGAGAGGACTGCTCTAATGTGTTAGGAGCATCTGTTTCAGTGAGGAACCCCTTTCATTTCATGCGAAAAGGTTTCGGGTAGCCCTCGCTACATCATTTTTAAGATCTCAAGGTAGAGAGACTTTATTTGTAGTTTTAATTATTCATCTCTCTATTTATTTCAGTTTAGTTAGCTCTCTTTTTTTATTACCAGATCTATACCTTTCATTTCTGTGTATGCTCTTTGCCCTGCGACTCTGTGCGATATGGGAAAATCAGAAACAGAAAGGAAGGATTATTCTTATGCGTAAGCACTTTTCTGATGTGCCTTAGTGTGATCTCGGAAAATCAGAGACATTGAAGAAAATATTTAGTTTCTGGCGAAAGATAGCTTCAAGCCATAAGGTTGGTTTTTTTTGTATGTCCACGTTGGGTTGTGTGGTTTTTTGTTTTGTAGGAAAAAAGAGTTTTTTCAAGCAAGCACGCACCCCAAAGATTTAGTGACTAAAAAAAAATTAAAAAAATACCCCTTCTGCTTTTGCAATAATTACTAACATTTTAAGCTAGCTCACTTGGTCCAAAGTTAATTTATCAAAATAAAAGTCTTTAGTTCAGGTCTTTCTTTTTGTTGAGTTACTTTTTCAAAATGCACATGTAACTTATGTTTTGAAGTTACTTTATGTAAAAGTGTTCTCACGCATTATAAAAAGTGAGTCACTTATAATTCTAAAGTCTCTTTATCTTTTATTTAAGTTACAATTTAGTTGGTAGCTCATAAAGCGCCATTGTAAAAGTGACTTTCACTTATTTATAAAAGTGGGTCACATAAAATGTTTTTTTTTTTAAGTGAGCTAATTAGATTAAGATTGTAGGGGTGGGGTTTAAATATAACTTTCTCATCCACTTCCACACATTCACGCACTTTGTCAACATCTTCAACAACATTTATTCAAAAAGCCATAACTTCTTCTTCCAGAAGCCCTTTTTTTTTTAATCGGCCTAATTTTTCGAGATTTTTGCATTGAAACACTTAGTTTTAGCATCTACAGCTTTAGTTTCTGTTAAAATGGAAATTCCTTGCCAAGTAATTCTTGGTACCACCAACTGCTTCCAATGGCGGTCCTACATTGTGGATTTACTTAGAAGTAAAGGTCTTTACAGAATATCCTTAGGCCAAGAAACTAAACCTAAAGATGAAGATAAGGCAGCCAAATGGGAAAATAGGCAAGATCAAACACATGGGTTGATAGGGATGTCTATTTCTCCAGACCTTAGATTCCATATCGCAGAACTTGATACCCCTAATGAAGCAATGAAACAAATCAGTAAATTTTTTGGAATTAAAAATGAAATTAGAGCCCATCAACTCAAAAATGAGTTTCTTATGTTGGACCCCAATAATTTTTCTTCCGTTGAAGATTTTTTGTCCAAGTTTAAGACCCTTATACTTCTCTTGGAAGGTGTTAAGGTTAAGAAAGAAGATGGTAGCCTTATCTATTCCATTCTTACTAAGTTGGGACCAACCTACTCTGTGCTTATTTCCACTTTCCATTCTACTATAGAAACCTTTATTTCTCAAGGACAAGACTACCATTCCCCTCTTTTGATGCCTTTTGTGATTCTTTAATAAGAGAACAAGAAATATTCTTACATCTTGGTCTTGTTAATCTTGGAAACTCTTCTGAGAAAGCCTTAGCCTCTCAAAAACAACCAAATTCAAAGAATCCTAAGAGTTAGTATCCTAAAAAGAATGGTCCTAAACCAAACAAGGGTCCTAAGCAATTTCAGTCCCAAAATGAAAAATCAATTCAACAAAATGATAAGGAAAATAAAAACAGAGGGAAGAAGACTGATAGACATTGCAACTTTTGTAATCGAGATGGCCACTTAGAATCCAAATGCTTTAAGAAGATGGAAGCCTTGGAAGCGGCAATGAATAATCATAACATCCATTTGGAGCACTCTTCAACTTCAACTTCATGTTTAGGAATAACACTTTCTGCATGTGGTTGTCAAGTATCTCGGTCTGGTTATGCACTAAATGTATCTTCTTCTTCTCATTCTCATGAGTGGCTCATTGATTCTGGAGCTTCTTATCACATGGAAAAAAAATCCATGTTTTCTTCTTTAAATAATTGTAACACCAAAAATATATATGTTGCTGATGATAGATATCTTAGTGTTGTAGGGGTTGGAATTGTTCATCTAGACAATGGTCAATTTAATGATGTATTATGTGTTCCAACCTTATCCTGCAACCTTCTAACTGTATATCAAATAACTCATTCAGGTGAAGGTAAAATTGTTGAATTTTCACCTCATGATGTTGTAATTAAGGACCTAAGAGATCCTAAACAGAGTTTAGCTACTCACATTGCTGACGATTCTACAAGGTTGTATAAGTTTAAAAACTTTGGATCATCAACTCTTCCCTCGGTACTTGTTGCTCATAATAATGAAGTGAGCAAAATTTGGCATGAGCGATTTGGTCACTTAAACTATCGCTTCCTTCAAACTATATGTAAAAAAATATGGCGACAGGTCTTCCTATGGTATCTTGTAGAGATGGTGTTTTTTCTGGATGTGTACTCAGAAAACATCATCGAGATATTTTTGAAAAATGTGCCTCTTGGCACGTCTCAACCCCTTTACAACTTGTGCATATTGATTTATGTGGTCCACTTCTAGTTGTTTCATTCTCTGGCTAAAAGTATTTCTTAACTTTCATTTATGATTTCTCGAGACACACTTGGGTATACTTCTTAAAACTCAAGAGTGAAGTATTTAACATGTTCTTGGCCTTTAAGGGCTTTGTTGAAAAACAATCTAGACATGAAATTCTTAAGCTAAGATCTGATAATGGCAGAGAATATGTTAACAACAAATTCATCAACTTTTGCACTGAGCATGAAATTCAAATGCAACATACCTTTCCATATACACCACAGCAAAATGGTGTAGCTGAAAGGAAGGATCGCACCTTAAAGGAAATGGCTAATTGTATGCTTCAATATAAAGGAATTAGTCTTAATTTTTGGGTAGAAGCAATTAACTGTGCAAATTACATAGTAAATCTCACTCCTACTAACGTTTTAAAGAATATCATTTTAGAAGAAGCATGGAGATCAATTAAACTAGATGTTTGTCACTTTTGTGTTTTTGGAAGTGAAGCATGGGCCCATATTCCAGATGAGAAACATAAAGCCTTAGAACCTAAGAGTGAAAAATGTATTTTTGTTGGATATTCTGAATATGTCAAAGGATATAGACTTCTTTCACCTAAATCCAAAAATATTATCATTAGAAAAGATGTAAATTTTGTTGAAAATATATCGGCCTACGAGCCTAGTTCGGCGGATGTGCCACCTCCCTCTATCCCTTCTACTTCTGAAAACATGTCTTCTTCAGATGATGATAGTGAGGATGAAAATCCTTGCCCACCTTCTCAAGATTCTCCTTCAGCTCCTCATTTTCCAAAATGGGTCTGCGTTACTCGGGATGTAGCAGGTGCTCTTGCAGGTGGTCCTACAGATCAACGTGACACTAGTTCTGAGTTTGATAGAAACTCTTCTTTATTGGCTCAAGCTCCAGTGAATTATGACCCTGACACCTTTGTAGAAGATTCAGGCCATCCAGATTGGGACGCAACTATGAATGAAGAATATCGTTCATTATTGGCAAATGATACATGGGATCTTGTTCCTCTTCCAAAGGGACGAAAACTTGTTAGATGCAAATGGGTTTACAAAACCAAGTATGGAACATATGGAAATGTTGATAAATGTAAAGCTCGTCTTGTTGCTAAGGGGTTTTCACAAGTTGAAGGCATTGAATATACTAAAACCTTCTCCCCTGTTGCCAAATTGATCTCTATTTGCCTTGCTCTTTCCCTTACTGTCTCTTTCAAGTGGGAATTCCATCATATGGATGTTAAATCTACCTTTTTGCATGGGGACTTGCATGAATAAATCTATATGGAATAACCTCGTAGCTTGATACAAATAGAATCTAGTCTTGTATGTCAGCTTAAGAAATTCGTCTCAAGCAAGCCCCTCGGGCTTGGTATGCCAAAATGGATAGCTTTCTTTTAGATACTAGCTTTTCTAGGTGTCATTCTAACAATACTGTCTACACCAAGAAAGTGGGTGAGACTCTTATCATTCTTGTTCTTTATGCTGATGATCTTATCCTTACTGGTAGTGATCCCAACCTTATAAACAATGTGAAGTCTAGCCTTAAAAAGCAGTTTGAAATGACAGACGTAGGACAGTTACATTATTTTCTTGGTCTTCAAGTCTTGCCTTCCAAGGAAGGTATTTCCCTTTCCCTGTCCAAGTATGCCTGTGATATTCTACGCCACTTTCACATGGAAGACTGTAAGCCAACAACTTCTCCCTTTTAGTCTGGAGCCAAACTTTCAGTCACTTGTACTTCCCCTGAAGTTGATGCTACCTTATACTGTCGGCTTGTAGGAAAAATTTTGTATCTGACCCATACCTGTCCTGACCTTTCCTTTGATGTTGGCCTTATTGCTCAGTTTATGAAAACCCCACATTAAAGTCATTGGAAAGTATCTAAAAGAATACTTTGTTATGTTTGAGGTACAGTTCAGTTTGGGAGTCATTAGAGTGCAAAAGCATCTCCTTTATTGGTTGGTTTCATTGATTTTGATTGGCCAGGCGACCCAAATGATCGGAAGTCTATTGAAGGTTATGTCCTCACTCTTGGTTCTGGACCTATTACATGGGCTTACAAGAAACAAAGTGCCATTTCTCTTTCTTCAGTAGAAGCAGAGTATCATGGCACCATAGAAGCTAGTAAGGAAGCCCTATGGATTCATTAGATCTTGTCAGAGTTTGGCTTTCAGCAGCAGCATCTAACTACACTTTGGTGTGATAATCAAAGTGCCATTAAACTATGCAAAGATCCAGTCCAACATCTGTGTGGAAAACACATTGAGCTACACATGCACTTCCTCAGAAATCTCATTCATGACCATGTTCTTGAAGTGCAACACTGTTCAACCGATGATCAAGTTGTAGACATATTTACAACGGCTCTCACAGAGGTGAAGTTTACTAAACTTCGATTTATGGTTGGAGTTCAGGAAGTTGTCACTAAGGGGGGATAGGCTCTAATGCCTCCTTCCTTCTCCTATTGTGTCATATTTGTAAATCCTTCAATCCTATCCCAAGTTGTTCTTAAGGGGGGATGTTAGGTTATTCCGATACATAGGAAATAGTTAAGTATAACTTTGTCTAGTGTAGAGTTAGGTAAAGTGTGTTTCTTTACTATGCACTTTTGTAACTTAGAATCTAGTGGTCACGATATGTTCTATACATGAAGTGATCCAATGGCTCATTCTCTCCTCGGTATTACCGACACTTGATCCGTGGCCTAACACCTAATTAGTCCATGATCTCTATTTAAAGAGCATGGAGGGTCATTTGTAGAGTGACCGTTTATGAGAGAAGATTATGTAAATTTTCTTTCTTTTACACTAATAAATTTCCTAAAGTGGCCGTGTTGGCTTAGGTCATGTACTGTTTCCCTCTTTGAGGGTGTTAACCACATCAAGAATATTGGTCTATTGATCTATGATCTATTTGTGAGCGGTGTGCTTTGGTGTTCTATCTGAGGAACTTACCTTGTAAATTCCTACATTTACTTGGAAAATCAAATTATGGTCAAATATATGGAATTGTAAAGAAGACATATTAGATTATTGCAGACCAGAGTTTTATATTCATAAGAGCTCAAATATCATAGATGTATCAAGAAAAAAATTATCCATTCAGATATTCTCCAAATAAAGGTTTTAAAGATGTGTAACTCACAAGTGACATAAATTTTTATTAGAATAAAGATACTACACCAATTAAACCTCCCAAAGGATCATCTTGGACACATGAAGAAAGTGAAGACTTAAAATTTAGGTTTTTTCAATTAGAGAAGAAAGTCAATCAAATGGATATGTTGAAAATTGCGGATTTATCAAGTTCTTAAGAAAAACTTAAAAGATAAATTATGGATGAAATGGAAAAGAAGATGAATGAAAATAAGGAAGAAATGAAAAATGTCAAAGAATAAATACAAAAATACATGAATACCATGGAAATGTTTTTCTTTGAGAATATTCCTAAAAGGGAAGTGGAGATCTAAGAAAATCATGAAGATGAGAAGCATAATGTTGAATCTCAATCACATATGGGGAATATGGTACGAAAATTTGAGAGCACACATATTGAATCACAAAACCATAATCATAAATTTTCAATCTAATATACACATCATCAAGGCTTCAAGTCATCAACGAGGAATTAGTACATTCCAAATATCGATATAAGGAAGTTTCATGGTAACAACCATATAACATAGATATTCGAAATGGATAAATACTTTGATTTACACCTAGTGTCATATGTTCAAAAGGTTACATCCATCTATTTAGAATAAGACCAACATGTATGGTATCAGTGGATTTGTGAAATGAAAAAGGTATACAGTATATCTTGGTCCATTTTTATAGGGGAATTGATAAGAAATTGTGGGGATATTAAGACAAACACATTATTTATTTAGTTGGCAAATATTTGACAAAAATGTCTAGTTATAGAGCACATTCAAAAATTCGAAAATTTGAGTCTCGATGTAAAAAACATTAAAGAGGATAATTTGTTAGACCAATTTATGAGAAATTTAAAGGATATCATCCAACATGAGGTGCATATATTTGAACATAAATCTATAGAGCATGTTTTTAGTATGTCAAGGAAATTTGAAAGTAAAAATAGGGCCACTATAAAATTGGTCACTAATGACTATAAACTCAAAATCATGCCCCCTCTCCTAAATCAATAAGGTTGACTCCTCGGAAAATGGATGAAATAAGAGCAAAGGGACTATGTTTTAGCTGTGACAACAAGTGTAGAAAAAAATATAAATAGAGTGAGAAGACATTATTCTACATGGACTTTGAAGAGGAAGAAGATCAAGAATTGGAATCGTCACAAGATATAGAGCTAAAAGAGACTACTCTAACAATATGATGTCATGTATTAGCCAACATGAATACTCTAAAAAACCTCAATATTAAAGGATATGTCAAAAATTAAAAGGTAATAGTGTTGAGTGATTCTAGAAATACCCATAACTTCATGAATTATAAATTAGCAAAAAAAATCAAAATTTTCATATATCCAACACTAGAGTATCAAGTAATGATTATAAATGGAGGTACCAAAAATCGTTCAAGGAAGTTTCGTAGTATGAATCTCGACATGGGGAAGTATTTATTGGATAGTCACATTATTGCAATACAAATGGGTGGTGATGATGTTGTATTAGGGATCCACATGTTACAATCATTGGGATAAATGACCTTTAGTTTTCACACTCTCTCATAAGATTTACCTCAGAAAGAAAGTAAATGGAACTCAAAGATATCTAAGGGAAACACTCTAAAGTGATAAGTTCTAATGGAATGATAAAACTACTCAAAGATGGGTACTAGGATGTAATTGCACAAATGTGTTCATTAAATGTTTAAACATAAATATCATCTATGTCAAATAATCTCCATAAAGTTGTCAACAATCATTCCAATGTATTTGGATTAATGGCGATAGGTCTTCCACTTGCTTATGATCATGACTATGTTTTTAATATATATTAAGGAAGTGTACCAAAGATAAATGAAGAAGAGAAACTCATACTAGAAGGAAAAGAAATCCTCAAAACAAGGATTAAGCTATTGAGTAATCTCGAAATTGTGGAGTACCTCATTAAATGAAAGAACCTACCATTGGAAGAGATAGCATGGGAAAATCTCTTATTCTTGTAGAATCACTAGCAATTATTCAATTGTTGAGGACAACACTTGTTTGAAGAGGAGGGGCATATTAAGCCTTATATAGGCCCTTATTAGCCCCAAAACCCCTTATTAAGCCATGGATACTGAGTGATTACATTTCTATTTTTATGTAGAATATAACATTTAATGGTCCCATTTTATTATAATTGTACCCTTTATCTCCTATATTGTGATATCCCTTGACCTGAAGTTTATAATGTGAATTTGTATATGGTTATGTGTGGATGTTGCATTCATTTTGAGAATCTATTTTAAAACTAGTTTATATGTATTACTAATAAATATTAAATGTGAGGGTTTCGAAACCTGGGCAGAGGGCGGAACCGCGCACAGGTCTCGGTTAGGTAGAGAGGGTCAGAAGCTTTGCACAGCTGCCGTCGCGGGGGGCCATCTTTCTGCAAAGTCGACTGGCAGGTGGAGGTTATTTGAGCTTTGGTATATGCATTTTGTTTTGTAAGCTTAACCTTATTACTGTTACTCTTTTCCGCCTGTTTTCCGTTTTCAACCAACAAGCCCCCGTGAAGGTTACCTACAGTGTTTTGTCGGTTGTCGTGTTACATTGGAACGGTTCGAACCATGGTTAACCCCGCCGATGTGTTAGCCCTGGACCCAGATGTAGAAGACATCCTCTCCATGTGGGGGAAGGATATCACCGCTCAGAACGTGGAACATTATTTTGGGACTTTCGAACTGCCAAGTCTGGAGGTTGTATCACAGGTGGAAACTCCTCAGTTTTTATCTCAAGGTAAGGATTCGGGCAGCGTGGTTCACAATGCTGGTTCAGCGGGCGTCCCCAAACAAACAGCGAGAGAAACAGTGTCGTGTGGGGTGAATGTGGAAGGTTTGCCTACTGACCCAAAGGGCAAATCACAGATAACACGGTTTTCAGCCTCTAAGGGTTTAGAAGATATAACCCACTTAGGGCTTTCAGCAGGTTTTGAACAACCTAGGGCTCCAGGAGGTTTTCCCTCGCTTACGAGGGTTACCCTACCAAGAGAACACCAATACCAAATAGGTTTTTCAGCAAGCGATCCCGGAGTTTCTTCAGTGGGGGGGCAGGCAGGTACTGATGGTCTGGAGACTGAGTTCTTTCCCTTTGGGAATGACGACTCGGGTCCTTTGGGTAAATTCCCGTCACAGTTGGAGACAGAACCTCTATTGGGCACAACACAGATAACATCTGAAAGGAATGATGGACGAGAAGGAATAAGACCGTCGGAGAAAGAATTAAGATATAAAGGAGCGAAAAGAAAACCGCAAAGACCCATTGGATCTCAGGCGATAGCAGGCAATCTGGTCCTTGGGATGGAGGTGTCTATGGTAGAAGCCCTAGCTGTTGCAGATTGTACCTTGGTCGGCAGAGCTAGAGGTAAGAAATATACCTCTGATTTTCTTCAAGATTGGGGTGAGAAATGCTTCGCAACAGATAGACCTTTACAGTTTGAAGCCCTAGTATTAGCAAAAGGATGGTTTAAGCTCAGATTCGAAGATAGAGAATCGGCAGATTGGGTACTTCAGCGAAATTGGCACATAGGGAACATTCCAGTTCTGCTAAAGAAATGGACCCCTCTATTTGATGCAATCAAGGAGAGAACGGATGAATTTCCTGTTTGGGTGCGTGCTCCGGGTTTACCATCCTTTCTCTGGACAGAGGAAGTCTTCAAATCTATTGGTAATAGGTTGGGGGTATACCTGGAAGCAGATATGACCTTCTTGACAACGAAAAACAGGGCAATAGCGCGCATACTAGTCATGCTCAACCCGAGCGGAGGCTTGGCACAAAAAATTAACCTTCAATTCAATGACTATGTATATGAGCAGATATTAGACTACGAATACCTGCCATTTAGATGCCATCGGTGCCACGAGTATGGGCACTTGGCAAAAGATTGTCCACAGATGCGAAGAAGGAGACATTTCCGAAGGACTACAGCTTACAGAGAAAATGCACAAGCAGATGTTCAGATGACGATGGAGCACGAAATGCCGGAGACGCAAGAACCAAAGAATTTGGAGACAGAGGAGACTGTGAAGGGTCCAGAGGACGAAGGTGAACAAATTCAGGAGGCTGCTGTGGCAAATGTCATGCATCCGGTGGTAGCTGTGGAGGAAATAGCTAAAGAAGCGGAAGCTGTGGAAGGGTTCGTCGAGAAAGACAAGGCAAATCAAACCATACTCGACGAAACGGAAAAGGGTATGTGCTCAGGGACCCCTATTTCCTCTCTTATTTCTCCTGAGCAAAATTCTGTAAAAATAAATATTGCATCCTCATCATATCAAGAGCAAGAAAATAATAATGTTGATAATATGGAACATATAATGTCATGCCCGAATGTGGAAACCATAGCTGAAGCCTTACCGTCTCTGGATATAAATTGTGAAGACAAATGGCCTCCCCTGCCACTCCCTGTAACTCGGCCTCCTTGCCCTTACAACCTGAGATCTTTGGGAGGGAATCATGAGGATCAGGGGTCTGTAGGTGGTTTGGGACCGATCCATTCACAAAACAGTTCCAAAAACAAACGAGGACGGAAATCAGATATGTCCAAGGCAAAACTAAAAGCTAAATTGGATGTTGCAGATGGTAAACAATATTCTATCCCGGGGGTTCTTAGAGCAGCTCACCCCCCTGAGGGTGTTATCAAATGATCCTGACATCCTGGAATTGCAGAGGTTTGGCCAGCAAACCTAAAAAACTGGCCTTGAAAGATTGGATATCTAACTCCAATTTAGATGTTATCTTTTTGCAAGAAACCCTGGGGAAGGCTTCCGAGATTGAACCTATGCTTAAATCCCTTCTGCCTGGGTGGGTTTTCATTGCTATGGATGCCTCTGGTCATTCGGGGGGCATTGCAATTGGTTACAAAGAAGGGCGGGTAAAAGTCATCAACCATTGGGGGATGAAAAATGTTATGGGCATGGAGATAATATCCCCAGACTTCACTTTCCCCATCACCTTAGTAAATATCTATGGGCCATGTCAGGGCAGGGATTCCTTCTGGGAAGATTTGATGACAAAATCTATTATGAAATCACCTTTGATGATTATGGGAGGTGATTTAAATTTTTCCATGGGTAGAGCTGAAGCTTGGGGTCCATCTGCGAGAGAAGATCCCCTTACTGATTTTTTCTACAACCTCATCACGGAGAATAATTTAATAGATCCCTCTCCGCTCAAGCTTAAGCCGACTTGGAGGAATCGAAGGATAGGAGAAGACCGGATTGCCAAAAGAATAGACCGTTTTCTGTTAACGGAGTCATTATCTTCTAAAGCTCCTTTGATCAGACAGTGGGTTGAGGAAATTGGGAATTCGGATCATTTCCCGATTTTCTTAGACATAACTATTCCTCCTCACAAACCTCCTGCCCCTTTTAAGTTCAATCCCGCATGGCTCCAAGATTCCACTTTCTGCAATCTGTTTATAGAAACATGGATTCACCCTGATCACAATGCAGGCGAGGATAAAAGTTTTTTGTTCATGGAGAATTTAAAAAGACTGAAGAAAGCCACAATTTCATGGGCAAAGGACAGAAAATTGAAACAAAATGCGGAGATGATCAGTATAAGGGAGGAGCTGAAGCAGATGGAGAGTATGGAGTCAGATGGATACTCCTCACAAGTCTCAAAGGACAGAATCCTTCACTTGGAGAAGCAGCAAAATAAAATTCTTTTGGAAAGGGAAGAAGAGTGGAGGATCAAGAGTAGGGCAACTTGGCTAAAATCTGGGGATGAGAACACTAGGTTTTTTCATAATTTTGCAAAAGGAAGGAAATCTTTAAATACTATCTGGCGCCTTAAAGATGAAGAAGGGAGAGAAGTCAGCTCCTTCCCAGAGCTTTCTGTTTTGGGAAAAAGACATTTTCAAAATATTTTTGCAGACCAGGGAGAGGCTACTATTGCAGAAGTCTTTAGCACTGTGCAAAGTTTTCCTAGATTCATTGAGGAAGATGAAGCAGAAGACCTTACAATTCCGGTTACTAAGGAGGAGATTGAAACAGCTATGAAGCTCATGGGCAAAGACAAAAGCCCAGGCCCTGATGGCTGGACTATAGAACTGTTTCTCCATTTTTTTGAACAAATTGGAGCTGAGTTAACTGAAGTAGTTGATGAATCTAGGCTGAAAGGAGTTGTCTATAGACCTTTTAACTCAACATTTATTGCTCTCATTCCCAAGAAGGATGAGCCGGAAAGTTTTGAAGACTTTAGACCAATTTCTTTGTGTAACTGCATTTACAAGATTATTTCAAAGGTTATTGCTCTCAGAATTGCACCAATCCTGTCAAGAAATATATCAATGGAACAATTTGGGTTCCTGGATGGAAGACAGATCCATGAAGCCATAGGAGTAGCCCAGGAGGTTATCCATAGTGTCAAAATGAAGAAAAAGAAGGGAGTTGTTCTCAAAATCGACCTATCCAAAGCATATGATAGGATCAGCTGGCTCTACCTAAGGATGCTGCTAACACATGTGGGTTTCAGCTATCCTTTTGTCAGCTGGATCATGGGGTGCATCACAAATGTCAGCTTTGCAGTACTGGTTAATGGAGCAGCCTCCTCTTTCTTTAACAGCCAGAGAGGCCTCAGACAAGGGTGTCCATTATCCCCTCTCCTGTTCCTCCTTGTGGCAGAAGGGCTCAGTAGACTGATTCACAAAGCCAGAAGAGAGGAGAAGGTAAAAGGTATCGAGGTAGCAATCAATCTCTTCATCACTCACCTTCTTTTCGTTGATGATATCTTGATTTTCACCAATGGTAATTGCAGTGAACTAAAGGAGTTAAAATGCATTTTTGATCTTTTTCTAAAAGCAACTGGAATGCAGATTAATTCTGGGAAATCACAAGCTTGTATGGCAGATTTTGAAAGAAGGGAAAGAAATCAAATGGCTGATCTATTTCCTTTCCCCAGTCAACCTCTGGAAGTTCCCTTCAAATATCTGGGTTTTTGGTTAAAGCCTGCTGCATACAAAAAAGAAGATTGGAACTGGCTCATAGCAAAGATAGAATCCAGAATATCACACTGGAGCTTTAGATGGCTGTCCAGAGCTGGTAGGTTGACCCTTATTAAATCAGTCTTGTTAGCCATCCCAGTTTACTGGGCCGCACTAACCTGGATTCCTAAAGGAGTAATGGAGAAAATCAGAAGAATCTGTTGCAGATTCCTATGGGCAGGAACAAAGGAATCCTCGGGTTTACCCTGGGTGGCTTGGGATAAAGTGGCCAGACCAAAAGAATGGGGAGGGTGGGGGATAAAAAGACTCCCTGAGTTCAGCAATTCATTAGCAGCAAAATCAGGATGGAGGCTAATAACCATGGAAAACCTGTGGACAAGGGTGGTGAAAAGGAAGTACATTGACCCAATGCCTTTGGAAGAATGGATCCGGAGTCAAAATAAGAAGGTAAAAAATTCTTCAGCAATCTGGAAGGCCACGGTGGATGCCTTCTCAGTGATCGAGCAAGGTTTAGCATGGAAAGTGGGAGATGGTAGACAGATCAGGATTGGCAGAGACCCATGGGTTGGATGCAATGAAGCTTTTGCTTTATCCCCAGGGCTTCTTCGACACCTTGATTCTAAAGGTATTATATCATTAAATCAGGTGGAAAGAGTTGGACAGTCTACTATCTGGGGACAGGCTTGGAAGGATGATGAAGAATTAGGGTTAAATGTAAGATGGAAGAACGAATGGGAGGGGTTCATTAAAGAACTACAGCGATCCAATGTCAGGATAAAAGATGAACCTGATTGCTTGATGTGGGCACAAAGCAAATCTGGGGGGTACACCCCAAAAGATGGATATTCTTTTCTAATGGGAAAGAAAGGATGGGGAGCTCCGGAATGGTGGGCCAAAGATATATGGAAACTCAAATGCCCTGCCAAGTCCAGGCTCTTTCTCTGGTGCATTTTAAAAAGGAAGGTCCCAACATGGGAAACATTGCAGACAAGGTTTTTAGCTGGGCCAGGGCGATGCCCTTTGTGCAAATCTGATGAGGAAACCATCAATCATCTTTTCACCACCTGTGTTTTCTCAAGGAAGATATGGGAGGAGGTCACTGGTTTTCTCAAGGTTAAAGCTCAGTGGGGGCAAGACCCCTTGGATGCTGCTTGGAGGAAATGGTGGCACACCTATCCGGAAGGGAATTTGAGGAACTTGCCCCTTATTTTCTGCTGGGGTGTATGGCTTGCTAGAAACAAGAGTCTGTTCCAAGATAAGGATACACCTTCTTCTGTTATTGCCACTAATATCACAGCCATATATTCTGCCTTGCCTCCACCTGAGGACAAAAAATCCAAAACAAAACAAAGACATATCAATATTCAGGAGGGCATTCCCTGTGGCTTCTTTGATGGGGCTTCCCAAAACAACAGGGCTGGAGCAGGCCTGTGCATACACATAAATTCGGAACATTCTTTAAAAGCTTCTGTCGGGTTGGGTACAGGCACAAATAACTATGCTGAACTATCGGCCTTACGATACCTTTTATGCTGGCTCCATCACAGAAACATCAACTCTATACAGATTTTTGGGGATTCACTAAATGTCATAAACTGGGTCAATGGAATTGCATCTTGTCAAAATCAGATTTTGAAGACAATTGTAGAAGAAATTTACTATCTGAAGACATTTTTTAACAGGTTTTCAATATGCCATATCTACAGGGACAGGAATGAGGAAGCAGATCAGCTATCTAAGGCTGGTCTTCAACAGGATCCGGGCAGCTGGGCAATAGAAGAGACCAGACAGGGGCAGTCTTACAGAACAGATCAGCCTCCATATGCTCAGCATTTTTGACCACAGTTTTTTTTTCTCCTTTTATGACAGCACTTTTCTCAGATATATTTCTACAGTTTAGGTTTTGTATATAATTTCCTTACTAGTCTTTTTATCCAGCTTATAGATTACAGCTTACAGACTCTTATTATTATTTTTGTTATATTTCCACATGGTTTCAGACATATTATTTTGGTTGTATGGGGTTGTTTATCCTTCGTCGAAGGAGGCCCCAGGTTTCATTATGTTATTTTGAGTTGTGACTATACATCCTCCCGGGAGGAAGACTATAACAGGTTCTTAAAACAGCAGAACAGCTCCCTGATGGTTGAGCAGATTGTGAACAGTTGAGCCAACAGTATGGCTTATGAACAATATGTATATAAACTTTTTATGGTTTCTTAATAAAAAGTTTTGCTTTTTTCCTCGGAAAATAAATATTAAATGTGAATTTATAACTATTATGTTGTTAATGAAATGAAAAGGAGTTTGGAAATTAATCTTGAAGCTACATCTAGCTAAAAGAGATAACACTGCAAGTTACATGTTGGATATTCATTACCCATTCCTTAATTCCTAGGCATCTAATATAAATGATCATATTATTTATGATTATAGAAATAATTGATCCATAAGTTCCCTAGAAGACATGATGTTGTCTCTCGGAGTGGGAAATAGAGTTCATAAAAGAGCTAATAACTACTTGCCACATGTTGGGTGAGGTGGAGGTAGTTATCAACTACCAAACTGATTGGTAAGAGGGTAACCTCTTTTGTCTTGTTGTTTGGGCAAAAAGGGTTACATAGTGTTAAAATCGTGTTGGGAAAGAATTGATAACAAATGTGACAGAAAGGAAGAACTTGTAGTCTGAGTGCTTGGGGGGGAATTTTTTGAAGAAAGGGTCAAAGGTTGGGTGGAGCTGGTTGAATTTAGTAACATTTCCTATATTTCTATCTTTATAATTCCGAGTTAGTTCTTCTAACTCTCTATATATTTAGAGAAATAAAACTATTATGTTATAATTAGTTTACTATGAAAATTCAAGAACTAGAATCAAATGTTAGAATTAGCAAAGATAACTAAAATATTTACATGAAAAAGTAATTTGTTGACTTCAGGTATTTCATGTAATTATAACAATAGAAAATTACACTACAAGTTGTAAAGGGAGAACAAATGCAATGCGTCAATTTAGTGTTGCAAGTCATTTGTAATTTATTATTGTGTAAAGTTTATAGAAAATAAGAATATAAGTGACTAATTTATCTTTATGAATTTCTATCATCAATATGTTATCAGTGTGTTAGAAATATGAGAAGATATGGGATGTATAGGCATACATAAGTTGAGAAGTAAAACATGATACATGTTGAAATGTTATCTATGTAAAGTAGAATAAAGGTAAAATTAACTTCAGGACAACAAGAATTCAAAAAGATCATACTTGATCATACCTCCAAACCTTGATGGAGAATTTGAGGAAGGGGAAAAAGCTTGGTTTCTAAATATGCCAAATTATTTTGATGTGTATAATTACCCCAAAAACTTGAAAGTTAGATTAGCTACATATGAGCTAATTGGTAAATCAACCTTATGGTGGGAGGAAAATAAGGCGATAAAGAGTATCAGAAGCAAGAATCTAACATGGAAATTATTTTAAAAATAATTTAAAAAGAAGTAATTAATAAAAAGGTACTTTGATGAGAAGACCAGAGAATTCCATGAGTTAAGGTTGGGACAATCAACCATGGACAAATTTCTAAAACAATTCATGAACTTGTTGAGGTATGTGCATTTATTGAAAGAAGAAAAGGAAAAAATATAAAGGTTTATTAGTTGCCTACATTTTTCATAAATGGAAAGGATTGAATTTGACAATCCAAAACCATGGATGAAATGATAAGGAAGACCAAACTGTGTTTTAACCAAAGAAAACAAAAAAGTGATAATTCTATTCATTGGAAGACCAAGAAAAATGAATTTAAGAAACTTACATTTTCTAACACCTTTAGTAGCTATCAAGGGGGAAGCTACAAAAAAAATGTAAATTAGTAGAAAAACTTAGGACAAAAAAATGGGAAAGGAGTAAGAATAGGAAACATGAATTTTGGTGAATAAGTTAGACCACTAATTAAGTGCTATGGTGCAATGAGAACCATTTATGGAAAGATTTTACAAAGAATCCATTGAACAAGAAAATAATAGTAAACGATATGCCAGAAGCATCCACAAGTAATGATGTTTCTTGCAATACCCCAAGGGTTAGTGCAACATTGTGTGGAAGACAAAAAGATCATCAATCCACTATGGTGGAGATCCAAGGTAAATTTTTTAAAAAGAATGTAACTATGCTAATACAATGGGGATCTACTTTAAGTTATATTTCCCCTACTGCAATTGAAAATGTGGACTTAAAATGAAAATAAGAGTAAATCTTGGTTAGTACAGTTGGCCACAGGAGCTAAAAGAAAAGTTACTGAAATAAGTAGATAAGTAAGATTTTTTCGATAAATCTAAATGGAATGAATACTAAATTAAATTTGAACATTCTGCTTCTAGGATCTTGTGATGTCATTATTGGCATGGATTTGTTATAACCCCACAAGGAAATTCTAAATTCCTTAGAAAAGTATTTCACCTACATTAATGATGAGTGGAAGGCTTGTACAATCAAAGGAGTTCGAAGAGTTATTTCTGTGAGACAAATATTTGCCTTAAAATTAATGAAAATGTGCTCAGAAGGGATGTCAAATGTTTTCAGTCCAAATTGAAGACCTTTCTAGTAGTAATCAGAAACCATACTCAGATGATTATCCTATATTGGAATAATATAAGGATGTCTTTCTGAAGAAATACCAGGACTTGCTCCAAGAAGGGATATAGACTTCACCATTGATCTCATTCATGGAGCAGTTCTAGTATGAAAAGCTCGAATATAGAATGAGAATTCCTGACTTGATGTAGTTAAAAATTCAATTACAAGAGCTACTTCATAAGAAGTATATAAGACCTAGTTTATTACCTTAGGTTGCACCAGTCTTATTTGTTAAAAATAAAGATGGAACCCTTATACTTTGTATAGATTACAGATATCTCAACAAATGACCATAAAAAATAAGCATCCTTTGCCCCAGATTGATGACATGCTTAACCAAGTTAAGGGAGCTTCAATTCTCTCAAAAAATGATTTAATATTTCGATACCATCATATTAGAATCAAGGATGAGGATATTCACAAAACAATGTTCAAGGCAAAATAGGGACATTATGAGTTCATGGTACTTCCATTCAAACTGAGTAATGAATAAACCTGTTTCATGTGTCTGAGGAATATTGTGCTTAGTTCATTTCTAGAAAAAAGTTGTCATTGTATTCATAGATGGCATTCTAGTTTACTCAAAGAGTAAAGAAGAACATTATCAACATTTGCAAATTGTTCTTCAAAAACTTTGAGAAAATTAGTTGTATGCTAAGTTTATAAAATGCTCATTTTACCAGAAACAAATTCAATACTTAAGGCATGTGATATCTAAGGAAGGGATTTTTATGGATCTAGAAAAGATAAAAGCTATCATAGAATGGCCAGTACTTAAGGATGTAGTTGATATAAGGAATTTTATGGGAATTATAGGTTATCACTGAATATTTATGGAAGGATTTTCTAAACTGGCATACCCAATCCCTTCCTTACAAAATAAGGGAATAAGTTATGAATGGAATCAAAATTATTAGCATAGATTTGAGAAACTAAAGCAACTATTAGCTTCTGCTCCAATCCAGAAATTAGATATTCCCAACAAAGACTTTGTAGTCAACATGAACGCTTGTAAGGAAGGCTTGGGGAGAGTTCTAATGCAAGAAGGCCATGTAATTAGCTATGAACCCAAAAAAATAAAAGACCATGAGACAAAATATGTCACACATGACCTAGAAATAGTAGCTACCATTCATGCTCTAAAAATGTGGAGGAACTATCACATAGGAAGGAAATTTCAGCAAAAAATGGATAATGACAGTCACAAATACTTAATTTACAAACCAAATCTGAATGTTAGGTGAGAAAGGTGGTTAGAATTCCTTAGTGAATACAATTTTGAAATCATACACATTAAGGAAAAGAGAACAAGATTGTCAAAGAACAAGAAGTTGGAAAACAAATTTGATAGAAAAAATGAAAACAATTGTAAATTTTAATCCATAATACATGAAAATTACAGAAATATGACCTGTTAGATGAAGAAGAGAATCGTTTTTTCAGTAAATAATTAAGATATACTAATGTACATGGAGATAATTTATTTTCCTAATGATCCAAATCTAAAAATATTTGTCCTAGATGAATTGCATAAGAATGAAATAGTTGGGCATCCTCGTTACGAGAAGCTCATAATTTTGTTAAGAAAATATTTTTATTGGACTAACATCTAAAATAAAAAAGCTAAATATGTGGTTAACTGTGTGGAATGTCAACAAGTTAAGGCTTCCCATCAACATCTAGTTGGGTTGTTACAACCTTTACCCATTCCAAAATGGAAATGGTAAATAATATCAATGGACTTCATCACCTGTTTACCAAAAACTGGGACACATTATTCTATTATGGTGGTAGTAAAAAGACGCAATAAAGAAACAAATTTTATTCCTATTAAATCTAACTTCAAGGCCATAAATATAGCATAAATATTCTTGAAGGAGATATTTAGAATCCATGGTATGCCCAGAATTGTGGTTACAGACCATGACGATAAGTTTACCTCTAAATTTTGGAAGGTTTTATTTGAAGGAATGGGAACAAAATTAAATTTTAGTAAAGCTGATAATCCTTAGTCTAATGGTTGAAGACAAAGGACCAATCAAATCTTCTAAGATATGTTGAGAATGTGTGTCATGGATAGACCTACTAAGTGGGAAAACTATCTCCACTTGGTTGATTTTCCCTATAATAATAGATATCAAACTTCTTTGAAAATGAGTCCTTTTGAGGTATTTTATAACAAATGATGCAAAGTACCACTGAGTTGGGAGCATCCCAAGGATAGGTTGGTATTGGGACCAAATATGTCAAAAGAGATGCAAGAGGTGGTTAAACAAGTAAACAAAAATTTGAAAATATCTAGGTATCGATAGAAGCATTATGCAATATTGAAAAGAGTTCAAAATGAATCTAATTTTGGTGATCATGTATACTTAAAAGTGAAACTAAGGAAAAGTGCACTTAGACTTGGAAACTCTTCCAAGCTATCACCCAAATATTGTGGACATTTTGAGGTGTTAGCAAGGATTGAACCAATTTCCTATCAACTTTCTCTTCCAGTAAATATAAAAATTCATAATGTATTTCATGTATCCTAGTTAAAGAAATATGTACATGACTAAGCTCACATAAGATATTGGAATGTTGTATAGGTAGAACTGGATTGTTGGCATTATGGTTCAGGTGTTGTCCTTGATGGCAACCCATTCAGGTGGTAGATCACTGTTCTTCATGTCAGCAGCAAAGATTGATGATCAGCTCTTAATTTATTGAAAAATTTAAGAAGGACGCAGGTACACCTTTCAAAAAGTGCGTACCCGCAGGTAATCCATGCATAGACCGCGTCCAGGGACGCAGTCCAGCCGTTCAGAAGGTGCTTCCACCCAGTGCACACTTTTTAAGGCAGAGAAAAGCACACGTGGGGGTTTCTTGTGATTTACTCCTGGTATCTAGCCGACGGTATTGTGTTTTTAAGGTGTCGGCTCGTGGTATTGTTCCTTGATTTGAGGAGGAGCTTGCCTATATAAAGCAAAGGAGATCATTTGGTTTGAGCATGTTTTTGGTTGAACATCTTATGAGGGCTAGATCTGGTCTAGATCTAAACAAGGCGAATCTGATGGACCGAGATCTCTTCGACTCTTGCTCAGATCTGTAGATCTGACTGTCTGGGTTATTTCTAAAGTCTTGAAATCATCTATGCCCGGAGGGACGCAGGTGCAGTAAGGGTTTAGGTGCGTCCGGGACGCAGGAGCGAAGAGTTTCAGGTGCGTCGGACGCAGGCGCAGAAGGGTTCAGGTGCGCCGGGACGCAGGCAGTTCAATAGACTCAGTGTGAGGGACGCAGGCTAGCAGTTGAGCAGGCTGCATCCGTGACGCAGGCTAGCAGTTGAGCAGGGTGCGTCCAGGGACTCAGGCCAGCAGTTGAGCAGGGTGAGTGCGGGACTCAGGCTAGCAGTTGAGCAGGGTGAGTCCGGACTCAGGCTAGCAGTTGTGCAGGGTGCTTCCTTCTCTTAAAATCTTTGTTTATCATTGTTGTGTTCTGGGTTTGGTCCTATTATTGTTGATCTGGTTACTACAGTTGATTGGGTGATTCTCTTACACTTGATGATCAATTGATGCTTATGGATCCAGTTTGAAAATTATGAAAAGTGGTCCTTGTATGAAAAGAAGTAGGGGGTTGTAGCTCCCTTCCAGGAGAAACTGGAAAACGAGAGAGAGTTGTAGCTCTCTGCAGGTTGCAGCCTGCGTACTGGTAAAGGACTGCACCAGTACAAATCCATTGTAAAAGAAGTTTCTAATTTGAAAGAAGATAGAGACATATTGCAGCAGGTGGTTTTTTCCCACATTGGGTTTCCACCTTACATCTTGTGTTCTTTGGTGTGACTATCTGTTTTCTTTTGTTCATGCTCATTATTTTATGGTACTGACATGCAAAAATAATTCAAAGAACAAATGAAGAAGATTTATTAAAAGAATTATATAATACTGATTCACCCCCCCCTCTCAGTATTATTTCCAACAATTGGTATAAGAGCAGGTCCTTCAGAGAAGCTTGATCGCTTGAAGGTAGATCGTTCATCATGAGCAACTACGAGAGAGAAGCATCAATCAGGCCACCGGTTTTTGATGGGAAAAACTTCAACTATTGGAAGGTAAGAGTTACTGCATATCTTCAATCTCTTGGTACAGAAGTTTGGGACATTGTAGAAACAGGCTACGCTTTTCCTTCAGCTACTCCTACAGATCCAGCTGAGAAGAAGAAATATGAAACAAATGCAAAAGCAGTCAGTACTCTATTAGGAAGTATATCCCAAACGGAGTTCATGAAGGTAATGCACTTCAAATCAGAAAAAGAGATATGGGACAAAATGGTCACGAGCTATGAAGGAGGTGAACAGGTAAAGCGAGCTAAACTTCAAACTCTCAGGATTCAGTATGAGACTCTCAAGATGTATAATGATGAAATTGTGGCTAATTATTTTCTTCGGGTAGATGAGATTGTTAATTGTATGAACAATTTGGGTGAAGAAATAAAAGAGGCTATAGTAGTTGAAAAGATTCTAAGATCATTATCCCCCAAGTTTGAATCTAAAGTATCTGCAATAGAAGAAAAGGAAAATCTCCGAATTCTCACTATGTCTCAGCTACATGGAATTCCAAATGCTTATGAAATGAGAAAGGGAGGTCCATCTGACAGAAGGGAAGCTGCTTTCAAGGCATCAGGCAAAGAAGATTACTATGAAGCAAGCCATGTTCCAGAAGAAGAGGAAGAAGAATCAAATTTCGTCAGAAATCTTCAAAGGGGTTCTGGAAGGTTCAGAGGTAAGCTACCTTTCAAATGCTTTGCTTGTGGAAGAGTAGGTCATTATGCTGCAAAATGTCCCTATAAGGATAAAGGTAAGGAACCTGCTAGATGGAACAAGAAACAAAGTACAAATAAGAAAAGCTACTACACCCATGAAGACAGTGATGGTTTATCAAACAATGATGAAGATGAACAAGGTAATAAATATAAGTTGTTAATGGCATTTGAAGATGATGATTATGAGGATGCTGTAGATGTGAATAACCTCTATGATGAAATTACTAGACTCAAGAGATGTATAGAAGAAAAGAATGTGATCATTGATACTCTACAATTTCAAATTGATGAAAAGGAAAAACATCTTGAAAAACTAGAAGGTGAAATTGTTGGTCTCAGAAAAGAAATTGAGAAAACAAAAGCTATTAATCTTAAGTTTGTCAAAGGATCTGAAACTTTGGATGAGATTATCAATGTGCAGCGGTCTCCTCTAAACAAGACAGGTTTGGGCTATAATGGAGAAACCTCTCAAGCATCCACCTCAAAAAGTTATCTTGATGCGGCAAGAAGAAATGAGCAGAAGAACAATGAAGATAATCAGGTGAAGCAGGGTCGAAATACAAACAGAAACTATCAAGGGCAATCCATCTTAAGGGTGAACAAAAGCTACAACCAGCCACAGGTAAAATCTTCTCAGTTTGGTTCAAGAATAGATGAAAATAGAAATTACAATCAGTTGGCAGGTAGATTCAATAACCGCAGAAGCTTCTTCAATGGACAATGCTTTTCTTGCCATAATTTTGGTCACAAAGCAGCTCAATGTGTTGCATATAAAACAATCATGACTAGGGAAGCTAAAAAACAAAGAAGCATGACAGGGATTACAAAAAGGACCTATAACAACTTTTCGGCTCTTGAAAATGAAGTTGAATGTTCCATTTGCAATAATTTTGGTCATGAAGACTCTGAATGCGGGAGCAGGTTTCAGGAGAGAAAGGAAAAAGAGCGGAAAAAGGAACAAGCCTCAAGCACCAAAACATGGAGAATAAAGGAACCTCAAACAGAAAGATGTGGGATAGCATTCTATGCAGAGGGACAGGAAAATCTATGGTACATTGACAGTGGATGTTCGAAGCATATGACAGGTGATAAAGAAAAACTTGAGTCTTATTCTACTTTAGAAAAGGGAAAGAAAGTCTCTTTTGGAAATGATACTCCTGCAACTATAAAAGGAAAAGGTATTGCTCCTTTAAAAGAAACGGTCAAGGCTAGAAATGTTTTGTATGTTGATGGATTGAAGCATAATCTACTAAGTGTCAGCCAGATGTGTGATCAAAGAACCGAGGTTATATTCAGATCAAATGGATGTCTTGTTCGTGATCTTGATACTGGTAAAACAGTTCTCAAAGGGAAAAGAACTCCAAATAATCTGTACATATTTGAAGAAGGACAACAACAATGCTATCTAAGCAAGGATGAAGAGCACTGGTTATGGCATCGAAGGTTGGGACATCTAAGCTTCTCACAAATAAGGAAAGCATGCAAATATCAGGCAGTTCGCGATCTTCCAGATATCAAAATTCCTGACAACACCATATGCAAATCATGTCAGTTTGGAAAACAAACCAGAACTAACTTCCCAGAGAAAGAAGGATCAGCTAGCATGCCTCTTGAGCTAGTACACACAGATACATGTGGTCCCTTCAGAAAAAGGACACCTCGAGGAGAAGAATACTTGATATTATTCATTGACGATTTCTCCAGGTTTGTTTGGTTAGGACTTATGAATCACAAAGATGAAGCATTCGAAAAATTCAAATCCTTCAAAGCCTTGGTTGAAAATGAATCAGGTCACAAAATTAAGTGCCTCAGATCCGACAGAGGTGGGGAATTTACTTCAAATGAATTTTTCTATTTCTGTGAAGAACATGGGATAAGAAGAGAATTCTCTACAGCAAGAACTCCTCAGCAAAATGGAGTTGTGGAAAGAATGAACAGAACAATCCAACAGATGGCTCGTGCTATGCTTGATGAATCAGGAACTCCCGCAACTTTCTGGGGTGAAGCTGCACATGCTGCGGTTATTATTCTCAACAAAACAAATGTCCGGGTGAACAATACTCAAACTCCTCATGAGCTCTGGAGTGGTAAGACTCCTTCGGTAAAACACTTCAAAATCTTTGGGAGCAAATGCTATATCAAAAATACTGATGTGCAGCTTGGAAAACTTGAACCTAGAGCAGATGAAGGCATTCTTCTTGGTTACTCTCCACATAGCAAAGCATACAAATGCTACAATAAAAGACTTGGCAGAATTGTTGACAGCATTGATGTAGTGGTTGATGAGAAGGGATACATTCCTAGGCAAGTACATCATGAAGACATTGAAGAAGATGAAGGCTACCCCCAACGACAGAATGATGAAGAAGAAGAACCTCAAGAAGAACCAGAGGAGCAAACAAGAACAGAAGAAAAGACTCCATCCAGATATGTTCAGAAGAATCATCCAGAATCTCAGATTATGGGGCAGAAAGAAGCAGGTGTACAAACAAGAAGAACAGTTGCAGAAGCTTCAAGATATTTGGCATTACTCTCCTCTACTGAACCACAAAATGTGAAAGAGGCATGCAAAGATGAATGTTGGGTGAAAGCAATGGATGAAGAACTTGAGCAGATCGAAAAGAACAACACTTGGGAGCTGGTTCCTAGACCAAAAGATAAGAATGTTATCGGGACAAAATGGGTCTTCAAAAACAAATTAAATGAAAATGGAGAAGTAATTAGAAACAAAGCCAGACTTGTTTGTAAAGGGTATGCACAGCAAGAAGGAATAGACTTTGAAGAAACCTTTGCTCCTGTTGCAAGACTTGAAGCCATCCGAATGTTCCTTGCTCTCTCAAGTTTTCAAAACTTCAAAGTATTTCAAATGGACGTGAAATCAGCCTTTCTGAACGGAGACTTGGAAGAAGAAGTGTACATTGAACAACCAGATGGGTTCATTCTTGGAAATGATCCAAATCTTGTATGCAGATTGAAAAAGGCTCTCTATGGTCTCAAACAAGCTCCAAGGGCTTGGTACTACCGTTTGGACAAATATCTTCATCAACAAGGTTTTTCAAAAGGATCAGCAGATAGCAATCTTTATATAAAAGTTGAAAATGACAAATTGCTAATACTTGTTGTATATGTAGATGACATTATTTTTGGGAGCAATGAAGAAGCTATGAGTCAAAACTTTGCCTCTGTCATGCAGAAAGAATTTGAAATGTCCCTGCTAGGAGAACTGACATATTTCCTTGGTTTGCAAATCCAACAAAAAGAAGGAGGAATCTTTTTATCTCAAACCAAGTATCTCAAACAGATTTTGAAGAAATATGGTATGGAAGATGCAAAACCAGTATGTACACCCATGGTCACAGGATGTAGCCTCAGTGCAAATGATGAATCTGCAACAGTACATCAACCAACCTACAGATCTATGATTGGAAGTTTACTTTATTTGACAGGTACCCGACCAGATATCATGCATGCAGTTGGAATAGTTGGAAGATTTCAAGAAAATCCGAAAGAGACTCATCTTCAGGCAGTGAAGAGAATTTTCAAATATCTTCAAGGGACTCAAAATTATGGCTTATGGTATCCTAGAGATACAGATCTTACACTTCATGCTTATACAGATGCAGATTGGGCCGGAAGCGTGGATGACAGGAAAAGCACAAGTGGTGGTGCATTCTTTATGGGTTCCAGACTGGTATCTTGGTTCAGCAAGAAACAAAGTTCAATTGCCTTGTCTACAGCTGAAGCGGAATATGTTGCTGATGCATCTTGTTGCACCCAACTCCTTTGGATGATGCAGACTTTGCAGGATTTTCAAATCACTTGTACACCACCAATCCCTATCTTATGTGAAAACACAAGTGCAATCAGCATCTCAAAGAATCCTGTTATGCATTCAAAAACCAAGCACATACCAATCAAGTACCATTTTCTCCGGGAACAAGTACTTGAACAGAAGATCAAGTTGGAGTATGTTCCTTCTAAGGAACAAGTTGCTGATATCTTCACCAAACCATTGCCCAGGGACACTTTTGAATACCTCAGGCAAAAGCTGGGGGTTGTTGATGCATCATCTTATTGTTGAACCTCTTCTTATTGGTGATACAGGCTCAGGGGGAGCACATAATGCATTGTTGGCATTATGGAGGATGGTCAGAAGGAGATCTTGGAAATTGCTGCAATATGTCTCTATCTCTTTCATGGTGGATTATGGTTCGTCGCTGCAGATCTGGTTCATATTCAGGAGGAGCATGATCTTAGGGGGAGCATACCCTTTGCCCTTGATGTCAAAGGGGGAGAATGAAGCTGAAGATTATGAGGTTGCCATCAAGTCCAAAGGGGGAGATTGTTGGCATTATGGTTCAGGTGTTGTCCTTGATGGCAACCCATTCAGGTGGTAGATCACTGTTCTTCATGTCAGCAGCAAAGATTGATGATCAGCTCTTAATTTATTGAAAAATTTAAGAAGGACGCAGGTACACCTTTCAGAAAGTGCGTACCCGCAGGTAATCCATGCATAGACCGTGTCCAGGGACGCAGTCCAGCCGTTCAGAAGGTGCGTCCACCCAGTGCACACTTTTTAAGTCAGAGAAAAGCACACGTGGGGCTTTCTTGTGATTTACTCCTGGTATCTAGCCGACGGTATTGTGTTTTTAAGGTGTCGGCTCGTGGTATTGTTCCTTGATTTGAGGAGGAGATTGCCTATATAAAGCAAAGGAGATCATTTGGTTTGAGCATGTTTTTGGTTGAACATCTTATGAGGGCTAGATCTGGTCTAGATCTAAACAAGGTGAATCTGATGGACCGAGATCTCTTCAACTCTTGCTCGGATCTGTAGATCTGACTGTCTGGGTTATTTCTAAAGTCTTGAAATCATCTATGCCCGGAGGGACGTAGGTGCAGTAAGGGTTCAGGTGCGTCCGGGATGCAGGAGCGAAAAGTTTCAGGTGCGCTAGACGCAGGCGCAGAAGGGTTCAGGTGCGCCGGGACGCAGGCAGTTCAATAGACTCAGTGTGAGGGACGCAGGCTAGCAGTTGAGAAGACTGCGTCCGGGACGCAGGCTAGCAGTTGAGCAGGGTGCGTCCAGGGACTCAGGCCGTCAGTTGAGCAGGGTGAGTCCGGGACTCAGGCTAGCAGTTGAGCAGGGTGAGTCCGGACTCAGGCTAGCAGTTGTGCAGGGTGCTTCCTTCTCTTAAAATCTTTGTTTATCATTGTTGCGTTCTGGGTTTGGTCCTATTATTGTTGATCTGGTTACTACAGTTGATAGGGTGATTCTCTTACACTTGATGATCAATTGATGCTTATGGATCCAGTTTGAAAATTATGGAAAGTGGTCCTTGTATGAAAAGAAGTAGGGGGTTGTAGCTCCCTTCCAGGAGAAACTGGAAAACGAGAGAGAGTTGTAGCTCTCTGCAGGTTGCAGCCTGCGTACTGGTAAAGGACTGCACCAGTACAAATCCATTGTAAAAGAAGTTTCTAATTTGAAATAAGATAGAGACATATTGCAGCAGGTGGTTTTTTCCCACATTGGGTTTCCACCTTACATCTTGTGTTCTTTGGTGTGACTATCTGTTTTCTTTTGTTCATGCTCATTATTTTATGGTACTGACATGCAAAAATAATTCAAAGAACAAATGAAGAAGATTTATTAAAGGAATTATATAATACTGATTCAACCCCCCCCCCCCCCCCTCTCAGTATTATTTCCAACATTCCAAGCTATCACCCAAATATTGTGGACATTTTGAGGTGTTAGCAAGGATTGAACCAATTTCCTATCAACTTTCTCTTCCAGTAAATATAAAAATTCATAATGTATTTCATGTATCCTAGTTAAAGAAATATGTACATGACTAAGCTCATATAAGATATTGGAATGTTGTATAGGTAGAACTGGATGGAAATTTCTTGGTAGAACCTCTATGTATTCTAGACTGAAGGGTAGTCATGCTCTGGAATAGAAACATGGTACAAGTGAAAGTTCAGGGGAAGCATTTCAGTCTAGAATAGGCAACTTGGGAGTTGGAGGATGCCTTTAAAGAATCATATCCATCTCTATTTTGAAGAGTTGGAATGAAATATAGAATTAAGAGTAGACATCAGGATGGTGTCAAACTCGAGCAGGGGAATGTGATATCCTTGACTTGGATTTTTAATGTAAATTTGTATATGATTATGTGTGGATGGTGCTTTTATTTTGAGAACATATTAGGAAACTAGTTTATTAGTATCACTGATAAATATTAAATGTGAATTTGTAATTATTATGTTGTTAATGAAATAAAAAGGATAATGGAAATTATTGCTAAAGCTACACCTGGTTGAAAGAGATAAGGCTACAAGTTGAATGTTGGGTATGATTACCCATTTATTAAGTCCTAGGAATCTAATAAGAATGATTTTAGATTATTTATAATTATAGAAATAATTGATCCATAACTTCCCTAAAATATAGGGTGATGTCTTTGAGAGTGAGAAGTAGAACTCTTAAATGAGCTAGTAATTACCTACCACCTATTGGGTGAGGTGGAGGTAGTTACCAACTATCAAACCGATTGGTAAAAGGGTAATCTATTTTGTCTTCCTGTTGCGAAAAAAATGGCCATGTAGTGTTAAACTGGTGCTGGGAAATAAAGGATAAAAAGTGTAACAAAAAGGAAGAACTTGCAGTCCAAGTGCTCAGGGGGGCTCTTTTGAAGAAAGGGTCAAAGGTTGGGTGGAGTTGGTTAGCTTGAGTAAAATTTCCCATATTTCCAAATTTATAATTCCAAGTTGGTGTCTTTAACTCTTTAAATCTTTAGAGAAATAAAATTGTTATGTTATAATTAGTTTACTATAGAAATTCAAGAACTAAAATCAAATGTTAGAAATAGAAAAACAAAACTGAAAGATTTACATGAAAAAAGTAATTTATTGACTTCACATATTTCATGTAATTAGAGAAATTGAAATTTGTAGTAGTGTAGCATCTCTAAGTTTATGAACCCCAGTTAATGACTTGTGCTAGAATTATTAATAAATTAACTTGAACAACAATTTTACATCATTGTCGGGGAGGTGCTAAAAGGGTTAGGGAATTAGTAGTCTAGTTTTGTTTTTCTTGCAAGTGTGTTTTCTTGATTGCCCCAACACTTAAGACTTGGAGGAGTGAGAAGGAAAGGCCGAAAGAGTTTTTCTAAGGGTTGCATCGTTTTAATATTGCGGCCGACATAAAATATGAACAATTTTTTGGTCGAATTTTTCAAAACGTTCGGTCAAAATTTTTGAAAAATTTGGCTCGAAAAGTATACAGTTCATTTTAGCGTCTATCTGCTGCAAACAAAAATTCAGCAGATTTTTTTTTTTTTTTCAGCCAAACTACTTTGTATGGCCAAAAATATGCAACTCTACAATAAGTCATCTCCGATCACCTTTCTCGAACTTCAGAATGGTTAAACTCCATAAAATATGGTGAATTTACTTTCGAAACCAATACTAGCATTTGAAAAATTGAATCTACCATCGGTAGATATAAATTTTATGGAATTTCATAAATATGTTCAAATTTTAATTAATTTTCTAATAAATGTGTGCAAAAAAATTATGAAGGTCACTATGATTTAGTGAAATGAGAATTTTGTATCTTTCCAAATACACTGTAAACAAATATGAAAAATTTATGGTGCATTATGTTGGTCCGTCTTCTTTAATGGGTAGATTTCAAATTTGTAGTTTTTAACTAATATATTAAAAAACATGGCGCCATGTTAAACATCTTCGAAATATGCAGTTTTTCCATATTGGTTCAATTCAAAAAATTGTAGTAATTATGATGTGCAACAATTGGTTTCATAAATACACCCATATCGAAGTAGAGTCTATCTAGATTGTTGGAACACAATTTTTTTTTCAAAAATGCTACGTCAACAAATAATACAGTAGTGCCAAAAAACATGACTTTTTCTGAATCCCTTGATTTTTAAACAACAACAATTAAATAATTGGTAAGTAATTGACATATCAAATGCGAATAAAAAATTTCTAAAAAATATGCAATACAAAGCTAGTAAAGTTTCTGACAATTTTTTATTATTATTGTAAAATGAAATTATAAACAAAAAAATTTCTTTGGCTTGCCGAATGTTGAAGAACTTCTAAAAATGATGTTTTTTTCTCAAAAAAGGGCAAGAAGTGTAACCCAACTTCACATTTTCACCCTAAACTGTAAAGATAAGTGATTTTTCTCAAAAAGTCCATGGAAAATTTTAGAGGCTAATATTCGTAGGTTGGCTAATATTTCATATTTTTTCCAAAAATAAAAACTACTAATTTCCATAGTTTTTTTAAATGATTCACCCAAATTTTATAGTATAAAATTGTTTTACATCAAAAAACGTCAAGAATTTATATAGAGTATATAAATTCCTTATAAAGTTGAATATTTTCACAAAAATATTGCTAAATTTTTTAAAGTATTCATATTAGGGACTAATAAGATTCACCAAGGTTTCGAAACTTTTAGATGAATTTCCATCCTTAAAACTTAACCTGAAAAAGACAATCAAACACTCTGATCCAAATACATGCACAATGTCATGCAAATGTAATCTATGCAAGGGAATTCTTCAGAACAAACACAAGATGATTCCATATTAGTGAAAAAACAGTATAACAAGAATACTTATGTACAACAATACCTTCTTTCACTAATGAAATTAAAGAACCAATCAAGTGTAAGGAAATTTCAAAAATATTATGTAACCCAAATGAAATAAAATGTAATATGAGATTTCATTAATGAAGAGCTCAAACTAAAATTTCATGACAATTCCAAAGATCTCAAGAGAGGACACTCAAAGGAAATTATCACTCATACACAATTTAGCACCGCCCCGACCCCTTCGATGATTGAGGGGGGATTTTTTTGCAAAAAATGCAAGAAAAAAACCCAAACATTGTTAAGGAATTCGAAAAACCTCTCAGTAGTGACCAAAATAGAGAAGAGATGAAAAATCCCTAAATTTTCCTTTTTTCTATGTGTGTCACAAGTGAGAAATTGGAACCAGTGTGGTGTCGCTTTGTTGCTAAGGGAAAATTGTGCAACTTGCACTCTGTTGCTGGAAAAAAAGTGTGCAACTCAATAAAATCAAATAAAAAATAAAATGATAGGCAAAGATCCAAAATTTTAACTTCTCAAACATCTAAACACAATCAATTAAGGCATTGGAAGGCAGAAGAAGGTATATTGAATAAAAAAATGTTCCCCAGTGTTATAGCACCATTACCACCCTTGGTAGATTTGATGCTTTGTGTTATGGCCTAGGACAACCCTTCCATTCCAGAGTTGGTCCAAATTCTAAAAAAAATGTTTTAAATCCCATGCATTATTTTTCCCCATATAAAGTGTGTGTACACGTGGGTCAATCTATACCCAACCCGCATATATGTGTTAAAACATTAAAAAATATATAAACTCCTTAAATTCAGGAAAAGTTTATGGGTTTTACCTGTTACTCACCTACTATAGCCCGTGGCCCAACTATTTCCCCACGAAAAAATAATTTGGAGGAGTATAAATAAACCTCAATGGGAAGGCCTAAAGAAGGAGAAAAGATTAGATATTGATATTGTAGTTGATTACTGATCAAGTCTGAAGAAATCCCTATGCCTTCTACACTCCCAAGTCATAGGAAACCTCTATTTCCTTTTTGAGATGTCCTTCACCCCTTTATGACATCCTTGTGTATACCTATGGAAGAGGATTGTTGAGGCATGGGTAGGACGAATCCAGAGGATGGTTTCACTTGGAGCCGGTGGACGACTCAAGTTGTAGTTCTTCCATACATTTTGTAGTTTACGTCAGTAAAGAGGTGATGTCTTGTTCCTGATATTTAAGGTCTTAATGTATTAATCTATGTTATGATTTTCTTATGAATCTTATGTTAATGCTTATTTTCTTACATGCTTATATGACCTAACACCTATATCATGAACATGATTTCTATTACTGATGTTGTATATGCTTTTCTTAAATGAGTTACAGGTTCTAAAGCTTTGGAAGAAGCAGAGGGTTTGGACCCTATAGGAGGGACCTCAAATGTAGGACCTTTGGGTAATACCTCGTCTTCCTACTTCAGTAGTTTAAGTATTAGGATTGCCTATTTGCATGCCTCTTTACATTGTAAGCCCTCTGCTCTGTTGAGTTTCTCAACCCAAGACCCTAGGATGACTTTACGCATAATAGAATTGACGGTTCCACTGGGGAAAACGTTGTTGTTTTCCTGATTAGTTTGTTTCTTCTTGATCAGGGCCTGTTTGATTGGTTTCTTGCTTCTACAGTTTCTGTGACCTTTTTTCTTCCTAGACGTCAAGTCTAATCTTTTAAATTAGGCTTGGATTTTTGTGTTTCTTGATTGAGCTTTATATATGATTGTATCAGAGGACATAATGGCATATACATGCTAGTTTCAGCAAATAGACTTGTGTATACGTGAGTTTCCTCTGTTTTAGTCATGTATACACGCTTCAATGTCTTTACACAGTCGCGTATACCTTATTTTGAGTTAATTTTTCAAAATATTTGGCCCAATTAAGTTTGTTGCCTCGTGGGTTTTTCTATTTTCTGGTCATTCACTATCTGCAAAGCTCTGCTTTCTTGCAAGTCTTCAATGTCTAATCTTCCTCTTGTTGAAAAACCTAGTTAACCTAGGGTTTTCTTTTTTAGTAAGGTTTCAGTTTGGGCTTTGGGTTCAAGGCTTCTTGTGGAAGTTCTTGGCTGTTCTGACTTGGTGGAACAAGAAACTGATTGCAATTTTGATTATAACCCAATTTTCAAATTCTTTACGTTTCTTTCCCTTTTTGGTTGACCTATTTTGTTTTTCATGGTTTTTGAGTGCCTCTTTGGCAATCTTCAAAATCTTTCTTGATGCTCGTTTGGTTTACTGAAGTTAATTACACTGCTATTCAAATCAATCTATGCAAGTATGTAGTCCTTTATTGTTTCAAGTTGCATTACATAGATGATGTGCATAACTTGTGGATTTTGGGACTCTTTACACTTGTTTTTGGTTTTTGAAGTTTAGTAGTCTTTTGTGGTATCAAAAATTTCTTTGGGTTATTTTAAAAGTAAAAATACAAAAACATAGTTATTTCCTTTCTTTTTCTTTTAAATTTTTCTTTTTTGTTTCTTCATTATTTTTGAGCAATTGTGAACCTTTTTCGATTAGTTTTGCTTGGTTTCGAGGAAAGTTTCTCTTTGGATTTGTGCCCTCTTTGTAGTCAAGTTTCCTATTGATCTTGTGAAAGAACGCATTTTATTCTTGTATGAGCATCCATGCACCATCATTATAGTTTTCATTGCAGGCATTTTAGTCTTTTGTTAGATTTTGAGTGTGTGGAGTGTGTTTTCTGAAAAAGGAAAAAATTTCTTGTACAAGTCTGTTCGTAGAACCTTAGATAAATCCATTTTCATCGAAGAAAAATAGATTCATTTGCATATAGCTAAGTTTCTATTGATTTCTTTCGCATCAAAACACCATAAGTTTCACTCTCATTATCTCAGTGACCTAAAGAAAAGCCCTTTAAAATCAACCGCTTAATTAAAAAGAACTAGAATGTTTTTTTATTTGTCATTAGTTACAACAACAAGTCTAGCTCTTTAGGGCCTTTGAATAGGTGAGTGGAGAGTTAACTCTCCAAGGCCTCTCAAATTGTTAAACATAGATGTCAAATAATGAGTGAAATCCAGTAGCATTAGAAAGACCGAGAAAGCTTCGTGACTGGGAGTCAAGCTTGAGGGAGAGTGAAGACAAGGAAGAGAGATACCCACTATCCTACTCGTTGGATCTCATCCCAAGACTGTTCCACCTGGATTTTGATACGAATTGGTGTCCATACTTTTTATTCATAGGGAACACATAGGTCGTTGTAGAGGGGAATCCTTCGTTACCTAAGAAAGACGTTGCATCACATTCATTAGTACTTCTGGAGGGTACCCTTGCGAAGGTTGGGTGCTTGCACTAGTAAAGGATCTTGTTTGGAGGTTAGCGTAATTGTTTATGTTACCTTTGTTGGTAGTCTTGGGCCATTATTATCCCAAACTATCTTCATAAGGTCCCTTACTTCACTTTATTATATTTTGGTGTCTAGTCCTCATCACTCGGAGCAGAAATACTTAGAATTTCCCTGATTGGTTGCATCTTTATCAAATTTATAGTCGAGTGCTATTTTCGCTTTGTATTTAGTTGGCTTTAGGTGGATTTTTCTTGTCACTTTTGGACCTTAGATTCTGAGTGACTGACCTACAACCTCACTGATCTTGGAAGGATTTTGATATTTTATTTTTAAGGTTGTGGAGTTGCCTCCTTAAGGGCAAAGGTTTTGACTCTTCATCTCTCTTCCTTGGAAATTCATTTTTACATTCCCGTAAGGGAAGGATCTGCGAATAAGTTTGGCATGGCAAATATTCCTGTGGAGGCCAACAAAGGAACCCTTCCAAAAAGGGATCCTTGTGATTTTCCTTTCTTTGGAAATTTTGGTACCCCCTTGATGGCCGCTTTGAATATTCCAGATGTTCTTGAAGATTCACAGATGAATTCTTTATTTCAAGGGCATCAAATGGGCGTTAATTATTCATCTTCTTTAAAAGAAAAATCTAGGATTCCTCTTTCTCCTCCCACTTGTAATAAGAGATATAAATAGAAGAGAAATAGGAAGACGAAGAAGAAGAATAGTTATATCCATGAATCATCACCAACCCCTAAAAGTCATGTTGGAGATGAGCTTTCAACTGCTGCAAGTCACGCTTGGGGCATAAGTCTACTCACTGCAAGTCATACTAGCAATAAATAATCATCAACCTCTGCTAATCATGTTGAGCTTTCAGTTGCTGCATGTAATGTTGGGGGCATAAGTATAGTCACTACAAGTCGTACTAGCAAGGAATCATCATCGACCTCTGCTAGTCATGTTGGAGATGAGCTTTCAGTCACTATAAGTCACACTGGGGGCATAAGTTTAGTCACCACAATTCATACTAGAAATCGGTCACCTACCTTTGTGAGTCATATTTCTGTTGACTCACCTGCTTCTGTGAGTAGGGCTAGGGGCACAAGTCCTATCTCTCTTGGGAAAGAGTCACTAACCTCTGTGAGTCATGTTAGGGACTTTCCACCAACCACTGGTAGCCATGTTGGCAGAATGGATGTTGATCAGAAACCTAAGCGTAGAAGGATTAAACCTAAGTTCCCTTGTAAGATATGTAATGGAGACGACCTCACTCATTTGTGCCCTAGTATTCTAGAGGTACAAAGGATATGGTCTAAGTCATAAGGTTCTTCTACTCCTGAATCTACTATGGTTTCTTAATAGTATCATCAACCATTGTTTGATAAAGTGGTCGAGCCAGTGTAATCTCTCGTTGATTCCACTCCTCTTTTGGGGGGTGAAGTTCCTAACAACAGAGTCTTCTTGATTTATAGTACAAATTCTTCTATTTTGGGGGCATGCTGGTCTCTTTGGATGTACTCGCTCCAAGTTCTAGGAGTGTCTCCTTTGATTGGGATAATC
The DNA here is from genome assembly GCA_031772625.1 of Pinus tabuliformis. NCBI lineage: Eukaryota > Viridiplantae > Streptophyta > Pinopsida > Pinales > Pinaceae > Pinus > Pinus tabuliformis. Next base: position 160,210,644 of record CM062814.1, on the reverse strand, counting down.
TTACTGAGCCCCGTCTTCCTTCCGCTACACCTTTCCAAATAAAGGTTAGTGTTAATTCAACAAACATCTATTGATGTATGGTCGATGAAGGATCCTCTACAAGTATTATATCCTCCTTGACTTGGAAAGCTTTGGGTTCTCCAAAGTTGTTGGCATTTGATAATCAGTTGTTAGCCTATGATAGAAGACCTGGTGAATCTATGGGTGTTCTTCCTCAATTGCCTATTACTTTAGGTGGGGATATTATTTTTATTGATATGCTGGTGGTTAATCGCCCTTTAGACTTTAATATTCTACTTGGGCGTGATTTTTTTCTATGCTATGAATGTTGTGGTGTCTTCACTCTTTCAAGTGATGTGTTTCCTCATAACAAAAATATTGTCACTATTGATCAGCTTTCATCTGATAATCACCACCCTAATTTGAATTTACTACAGAATACCCCTTGGTATGTTCTAAGTGTTTTGGTAGACTCTACCCGACCATGGGTGAACTATGTGGCATTGGATCCTCAATGTTCAATAGCTTCTGAGAAGGATCCGTTGAACTATTATTTTCCTTATTGGGACTTGGTCCCGGTAGTTGACTGAGTGATTCCTCCTATGGGGACATGGGACCCCTTAATTCCCTCTTTTGATCCTTCTAGTTCTCATGATTTCTTGGAAGTTGATTTGCCTTCACAGGAGGAAATTTTTGAAGCCATGAGTTTTAACTACCAAAGGAGTCCTTGGCCTGAGCCTCGCAAGGGGCTTGTCCTAAAGAACTATTATGCATAAGACACAAGGCTGTGTGGTTCCCTATACCATATTGTACATATAAGGTACTACACATTTTCAAGTTTTGTATTCTATAATAAAAGCTTTTATATAAATTTTATATATGGGATGTATTAACTTCTTATCTAGTGTTCCTAATTATGTCTACAGAACTTGACATATTTCTCCTTCGAGCATTTTTATGGTTGATCCGCTCTGACAGGTATTGGTTCTTGAAAATGGCATATAGGTTAGTTTTTTCACCTGCATTATGCATATATCAATTTCCTTTCCCATTTTGGCCTTAGGATATGACGCAGAACCTACTCATTGCTTAGAAGTGTCATAACTTGTGTGGTAGAGCCTACCTTATCATGGGCACCCTAGATAGTACCTTGTCGTCACTTGGCACCGATACTAAACTTTTGTTCTTAGGCTTGGGAATCCTCTTTAGTGCCACCATGAATTTTTGGATGAAGCCTCATTCTCCTTCTTCTTCGCTATCTTTCTGGCATTATACCCTAGAGGCTCCCACATGTTGAGTTGTACTGTTGCATTGCATATTGAACATTTGTACCTTTTAGCCTTAAGCTGACTTCACTTGGAATTGTGTTTAAGCCACATTTTGACCATGTCTCTTGTGAAATCAACCTTGTAATCACTTAGCCTCTGCAACTTGATACCCTCTTACCCATGGAAAGAACATTCCTTTGAGTGTCACAAACTAGTTTCGTCACCTTGCATTGAGCATAGGAATGTTCCCCTCCCAGGAACTAGCACATCTGTAATTGGACACTTGTTCTTTCCACTGTACCATATGAATTCTTTTATTATTTTTTAGGCTTTCTAAATATGAAAAAGAAAAAAAAATACATATTCCAAAAAGATTAGGAATGGGACATTACTTCCATGATTGATGGAAGCTAGAGTCACTTATGTCTCCCTTGAAAAAAGCACTCAAAATTAAGTCTTTCCTCCTTTGGGATGGGCTTTAGTTTGACTTAAGAGAGCCTTAACCTTTTTATTGAGTCTGCTTTCCTCTGGTTGGTTATCTCTTCCAATCATATGGAGAGTTTTTTTGTGCCTCTTGCACGGTAAACTTATACAAAGTTATCATATGTCGCCATATTGTCACATTTGAGTCATGCTTTTGTTTATGGGAAATAAACCTCAGTCGGCCTTTCTGCTATGTATCTTGACTCATTTTTATTTGGCCATCCCTGGTTGTCAGAGTCATGTTCATTATCACATCAGCTATTTGGTCCTTTGATCGTGATGGTTTGAGAAGGTCTCCATTGACTTCTTAATGGCGGGTCTTGCTCTTATCGACTATGACAAATTGCTCTAAGAGTAGACCTAGAGCTTCACCCTAGCCCTATTTCTATTATTGATAGGTCACCTTGTGCTCAACATCAATCAGTATCATGGGTCTTTGACCAAGTGGTTTCCCTTGTGTTCGACGTTAGCTTTCGTTATCACACATTGGGATTCATGCAGTACCTTCGTTTCCATTTGACCCAATTGGTAGATTCCTTGCCTCTGTGTCAGATTTCATTATTGGTTGGTTCAGAGGGTTTCTATCGTGCGCTAGCTACATCTTGTGTACACTGGAAATGTGCTTCGGTTGGGTTACTACATCATTCTTCATCTGATTCCTTCCACATTATTGGCCTACGGGTTACACTATCACTGGATTGTTGAAGGATTCCTTAATGCCTTCCTTCCAGTATATATCTTCCCAACGAATTCAAATCATTGCTTTGGGAACAAGTTCTAGAGTCCATTTACTAGTATCTTAGGGATTGCATTCATTAGTCGAAAACTCCTTTGCTATCGACAATGGAAAACATCATTGTCTCCTCATTGATACATTCTTCCAAGTGTTCAACTTCGGTTCATTTATTCACACTTGTTAGATTTTACTAGGTACCGTGGCTCTAATCATCATTATCGATGAGTAGTCTCACATTTTTTAACGGTATCAATGACCAGTAATCAAACGATTTCTCACATGGTCGACTTCAGATCATTTATTCCCATTGTGTAGAAATTTACCATGACGATTGGTGAAGACCTCGGGTTTTCATCAGCATTTGTTGGTTCACTTGTCAGTCAGTGACACCATCCACCTTATATGTTGCAGTTTGTTACAGTGACATCCTATATGTTGGCACCTAAGTTTCGTGTAGTACCATTTGTTCCACTTTTTGACTTGGTATTTTTTGGATCAACTTTATGACTTCAGTGATCAACTTTCTACTTCAGCATCATTGATCAGTTCTTTATATGTGATATTGAGACATGTACCTCTATGGATATGATGGAATGATCCACTATGTATTTTCAGTCCTTTTATACTTGTATACATATTGGATTCGCTTTTGTATTTGATATGCAGACATTATTTTTATCTCTGAGCATGTGTATGCCCGCCTGAGACAGTAGCTTTCTTTCTGATCTCTTCTACTAGCCTGGTAGGCCGAAATCTAGTGAACTCGTCTCAAGTCTTGGTATGATTCCTTCTATACACTTAATGCATTTCGGCCATCATGTACCCCTTCCGACCTCATATATTAGGGGGAATTTGTTATAGCACCATTTACCACCCTTGGTAGATTTGATTCTCTGTGTTATGGTCTAGTGCAACCCTTCCCTTCCAAACTTGGTCCAAATTCTAAAAAACAATGTTTTAAATCCCATACAATGTTTTCCCTATATAAAGCGTGTGTACATGTGGGTGAGTCTATACACAACCCGTGTATATGCTTTAAAACATTAAAAATAAAACTCCTTAAATTCAAGTGGATTTTATGGGTTTTACCTGTTACTCACCTACTATAGCCCGTGCCCCAATAGTTTCCCAACTGAAAAACTAATTTGGAGAAGTATAAATAAACCCCCATGGGAAGGCCTAAAGGAGAAAAAAAGATTAGATATTGATATTATAGTTGATTACATCCCTAATCAAGTTTGAAGAATTCCCTGTGCCTTCTACACTCCCAAGTAATAGGAAACCTCTATTTCCTTTTCGAGATGTCCTTCATCCTTTTTGACATCCTTGTGTATACCTATGGAGGAGGATTGCTGAGGCCTAGGAAGGATGGATCCGGAGGACGGTTTTACTTGGAGTTGGCAGACAACTCAGGTTGTATTTCTTCTATACTTTCTTTAGTTTACATCAATAAAGAGGTGATGTTTTGTTCCTGATATTTAAGGTCTTAATGCATTAATCTATGTTATGATTTTCTTATGAATCTTATGTTAATTCTTATTTTCTTACATGCTTATATGACCTAACTCCTATATCATGAACATGCTTTTTATTACTGTTGTTTTATATGCTTCACTTGAATGAGTTGTAGGTTCTAAACAATTGGAAGAAGCAGAGGGTTTGGACCCTACGGGAACAAACTCAAATGTAGGACCTTCGGGTAATACCTATTCTTCCTACTTCATTATTTTAAGTATTAGGACTGCCTATTTGCATGCCTATTTATGTTGTAATCCCTCTGCTCTGTTGTTGTTCTCAACCCAAGGCCCTAGGGTTACTTTACCCATAACACCCAATATGGTCGCCAATTTGTTATGGCAGATAAATCGCTCTTGTGGGCAAGAACAATCTCCCTAGATCCAAAGACAAATCTAGAAACAAATGTACAAGAAATTGCAAACTTTCCTTTGTCTATAATTGAAATATGATATATAAAATGTTGAACTACCTCTTACCTTTCTATGAAATGCTTATAGATGTCCCTTGATGCTTTCAAAAGAATTCCCTTACTGCTTCAAGAGAAGATCTGCATAAATAGAGCCAAACGAGGAATAAAATCATAATATAAATAAAGGTTAAAACACAAAATGAAATGGAAATTGCAACATAGCATATATCATAGCATAAATTCAATCCTCAATTACAAACTATGCAAAAGATCACGAAGCTTTGCAATGAGAATCATAAAAAGTGAAAATAGGAAAGAAACAACTGCTTGTATTAATCTTGAATAAAAAGAATAGATACATCTTTAGCCTTGATGTTTCAAACCTCCTTCCAATAGTCTCCAATCCTCCCTTTAGGTGACAAGCTTCCAGCCTCAATTCGACAACATAAGTTTACATTCCAAAGTCCTCCTTCACCCTTTGGTCTATGTTGAATTTATAGGCCAAGAGGAAGAGGTTTGAGATCCTCTTCTCAAGGTATGAGATCCATAAAGATTTGGACCAGGATTCCACAAGGAGAGGGAGTTTGATCCATGATCAAAGGGATGAGGTCCAAGTAGCTTGAGGCCTTTTAATTGAGAAATATTCCCTCAACAAAGATTCTAGAAACTTCATTTTATTTTTACCCACGTCAAGATATTTTCACACTTTTTAGTGGAGAACAAAGTGTAGGATTATGCAAGCCACAGTGGTAAAAATTGTGCTTGCATAGGTAATGACTAGGAAAACTATGCAAGTTCTTGAAAATAGGTTTTTAAGCAATGTAATCTAGGATTCTTGTTGTCTTTGGGATTGTTTTGATTCCAAAATTGTAGGGTAATTATTTGGAATTCATTTGCATAATGGTAACAAAATGATGTGTAAAACGTTCTAGGTCCCATCCCTAGGCTAGGAAGGAAATTGTGATGGTTGTTTAGGTGAAATGTTGCTCACACTCTGCATACAACTTGATATGAATTTTGGCTTAATCAAAGCAGGACTAAGCCTTCGAAGTATCTATTTTGGGCCCAATTGGAATTATGTTTTTTCTTCTTTCTACCTTCTGAGCTAAGTTTCTTCAATGTCATTTCCATTTTGTGCACCACCTATCATATATTTGGGACATGGTTATCAATATGGTTCTACTATGGTGTAACCAAATATTCCAAAGGACCAAACCTAGAAAATTATTAAGATTCTCAATGATTGAGTTTTTATCCACTCTATGAGGCATTTCCCTAAGAAGCTACCCAACCATGCCCCTATATAGGCCTTCTCAAATGAGATCATTCTCCACACCACCTACAAAAAAACACAATCTACAAATAGGTGTGCCATTGAATCTTAATTATAACAATTATTTTCCTTTATTAGTCCCTACCAAGGAAGGACTCTAGCCATCAATTTTCCTATTGATCACTATTAGTTTATCATTGACCAATGTAACTTATAATGTTTAACTTTGAAAATACATATTTTTTCAATATTATTAAAATAAATATTTTTTCGAATATTTGATTGGACCATAACTTGAAGGTCTTATTGCAACCTTTGCACAATATAATGCCCCGGGGATAAATATTTCACATATTTTATGTTATAGCTATGATATGGTGCCAATATTCATGCATGATTTTTAGATATTTGTGTAGTGATTTTTTACTCTTAAGATTTGTAAGGAAGCCGTCCAAAAACAAAATCCTTCAAAATAGATCATACTCAGGCAAATAACATATTTACCACCAATTCCTTCCACCATAATTTAAGAAAGTCTTTGCATAAAAATGGATAGGAATCAGATGTAAATAAATATACTCACCACGAGTTACTTAGACTATTGTTTATGTTTTAATTAGCACTTATGTAGGAATAAAATTGTAAATGTGTAGACTTAATAGTGGTTACTACACAACCAAATATAAGAAAATCCTTGTGCCTAACCAAAAAATTAATTTATCCACTTGTGCCTAACATATAGTATTTGATTTTCCTATTGAACACTATTAATTTAGCATTGGCTAGTGTAGGTTATAATTTTTTAAGCTATTTTTCCCAGATCATAATTTCTAACTAAAGTGTCAAGGACTAAGCTCCCTTGCAACACCTTTTTTTAATTTAGAAAGGAACGTGATTGGTTTTACTAATGAAATTTTTTACGTATTTATATTCCTGTAACTCCTAAGCAAAGGTTAGCATATCTATGTAGCTCTAGGCGGAATTCTAAGACATGAGTTTTGTTTCTGGGGATGATGACATGGATCTATGTTTGTTAATTCATACCTAGGTCAACTCCATAAGGTTCTAGATTATGATCAACAATTTGGACAACTTGTTCCAAGGAAAATGGATTGATTAAGTTCAGGAACAATTTACATGGAAATTAAGATGAATATGGGAATTCCATGACATGGGGTTTGTGTAGAACATCCCAGATTAGATGACATGTATGAAGTTTCCCTAGAAAGTGCGTGATTTGGGAGATACAAGTGGTGCTTCCAAAAGGTTTTTTTGTTGTGTCCATCCCCAAATTAATCCCGAAATTGACTGTCCAGTTAGCAAAGAAACTGAACCATGCCATTTTTAGGAGGTTGTATGATAGGAATATCATGTGTAATCAGATTTTGAACTCCTCCAACCAAGACCTCCCCCCCCAAAAAAATAATAATTGAAAGTATGTCCACAGTTTGATAGTTTAGATTTGGGGTGAATTATTTCCTATTTCCCCCTTTACCTTTTGTATAAAATGAATATGAAGAAGCTAGTGGGGCTGGGGGAGGCAGGTGGGTAAGGAGGGAGGGATTTATTTTTTAAGTGTAACTATGTGCTAATCAATGAGATCATTAGGGAATGTTTTCGTTATCAATATATAATTTTTGAGGAAGTTTAATAAAATGTTGCGTGAATGGTTCTATTTCTAAGTATTCTTAGTCCATATCATTGTGCTTAGTGTGAAGTCTTATTTGTAAATGACGTATCAAGTTGGTAGGGCCCACCAAGCCAATCATGTATGCCTTGTAACATATTTTTTTTATTTTATTATCTGTGTGATAATAATATTTGCGTTCCACTATGTTTTAGTTGGTTTTCGATGGTGATATATATATATATATATATATATATATATATATATATATATATATATATATATATATATATATATATATATATATATATATATATATATATATATATATATATATATATATATATATATATATATATATATATATATACATGCATGAATGGTGTTATTTGCATTGTTTCCATTTCATATGAAGGTTCACTAAGTTGTATTGTGTTTGTAAGTATACGATATCCTCCTTTTGCCACCTATAAAATAGAGTAGAAACTTACATAACCATTTTGTGATTTGAGATCTATAACTAGAGAAATTAGCTTACATTTCCCGTGCATGGATAGATCGACTTAGTATCTTACACAATTTGGATGTTATCTTGAATTCTATTGAGTTTCTATTTCTTTTATTTCAGTTTATGGAATGTGAAAGCTAAGCATTGATGGTAAATCTCAATCATTTCCAACCTTCGAGTTGTTTGGCCATTTGGTTCAACGAGTGTCAAAGACATATGACATGTCAATCATGGGATCTGTAGATAATCCTGGTAATCTTGACATATTTTACAATCCTTTCCTCTTCTACATTTTACTTTGATTGGGTTGAATGAAAGAGATATTTTCCTAAAGAGTGGATATGACATTGGAACTTCTCTCTCTTGCATGATTACTTGGTGAAACTATTAAGAGGGATTTTTGTTGATACCCTGAATAAAAAAACATCTCTGAAACTTGTAGCTTTTACCTTCCAATTAAAGTGAATTGGGTTCTTTTTAAGATAGGGCTTTAAGCATTGTTTGTAATTAGATAAGGATGTATCGATTTACTCTGTGTAAGAGACTATTGTTTAAGCCTTGATGAAGCCATTCTTGAGCTCAATTTCTAGAGAACGAGTTCCTCGTAAATTTTATTTCAATTTGTTTTGGTTTCCGGTGAATTTTCCTTTTGTAAAAAGTTGGAAAAGGAACTTATTGATGAGTTGAACCATAAAATGATCCTCATGTTAGTTTTTGTGGGATGCATTAGGGTCCTCCTACTAACATGTCTTGGCTCATCAAATTAATCACATTATCTAGGTTCAATACTAGAGAATTCTTTTAGTAATTTGATTCTTGAATACATCAATGGCATGCTCCCTCATTAATGATAGTGGGAATACAAAAATGCCTCTTGATTATAAAATCATGTAGGTGAATCAAATTTAACACATTAATTCATAGCTAACAAGATGTATTGGTTTACCTTGACACTAATTAATAATAATGGTAAGATATCTTGCATTGGTTAACAACATACTTTAATGGATGGTAATCCAATGATCTATTTCCATGCTCGACTCCAACACATCCATTCACATGGAAAAAGAAGTACCTTGGGTTTTATTTTGATGAATATTTTGTGAATCATTCAAAAATAATTGTAGCCTTTCAAAGTGTTCAAATAAGAGGGGAATATTGATCGTTGGACAATCAGGGTAGGAACAATATTCAACTTCCATGTTCATGCACTTATAGGTTTTCTGTGACCACTATACAGTCTGGTAAACACTCAGATTTGTCCTACAAATTAGCATCGTACAATCAACAATCATCAACATCAGTCAAATACTTAGCATAAATCATCATTACTATTTTTTTCATCATCTCAATGGAACATAGGTCTCAAATTCATTTTCATTATCAACATCCCTGGAAATTTCAAGATGTTGAGATAAAACTTGAGGTAAAGATCAACTTGAAACTTTTGGATTTGTTGAAAATTTTGGGAATGATGATAAGGAAACTAATGACTAATTCAAAAGACCTTTCCAATATGTTTCACTCCTCATACCTTACTATCTCTACTATCATTCTTTATCCATTATTTATGTCAACTATCCTCATACCTTACTGTATGTGTGTGTCTACATGAGTAAATCATGAAGAAACAATCATAACATGGCCTTTCCATTGGTGATCTCTTCACGGAAAACTTTACCTAAATCAAGGCCTACAATTGTAGCACTTTTTTCAAGATTGTCATTGATTGTTTCCAGTGAACACACATGAAGTAGTTCCTTTTTAGTTACTCGTAGTAGCTCCATTTATCGTTGAATTTATTAGATACATGAAATATAATTTAGATACTGTGAATGATTGAATTGGCTTGAATATGGTAATGAAGCAAGTAACATATTAAATTTCAAGACGAAAAGTATGGGTGGTTCCTTCAATAGATGAAGGGGAACAATATGTAATTATTTGGACTCATAAGTAGTAAATTCATAGACAAATCCTAAAGATAGTGCCAAGAAAGAAGAAAAATTAGGTGTTGAGGACATTACTCAAGAGACAAGTTGCAAAACAATTTGGCAAGAAAATATTTCTCATTGGGGTGCCTTTTCATAGAATGGGTGTTTGATAAGGGTCACTCCATCAAATATCAAGTTAAAACAACATCATGGGTCATTACTTTAGCACATATAAGAGAAGGATTAAAGCACAAGTCTCAGAATTTTCTTGTAAAAAGAGAATCTTTGTCAATGTATCTTCTAGAGAACAAATATACGAACATTAACACCCTATTGTATGTTTTCCATGGCAAAAATTCACTAGAGGATGTCATGAAAAATGAAAAAAATCGACCAATGGGTCCTTAATCCTGACAGAGTAAGACACAAGTGTTACCACCTTTGGAGCAACTGCTAAAGAAAATTGATTAACCATTGACACTCTCAATATGAAGGCCCAATCATTCAAGAGGAATTATTTCTTATTCAACTAAAAGAGTCAATATTAATGCTTGCAATGAAACCGAGTACTAAATCAAAGGATAAGTCATATATAATAAAGGAGTTCAATTAGAATACAATCCAACAACAACTGAAGTTTTGAAGTGGCCAAACAAGTAGATGAAGTAATGTAGCTTGAAAATTTGAAATATGGAATAAGTTGAAGAAGCTTGCACACCACCCTGAATACTAGATGATGTTAATATGTTCTAGAGGAAAATACATCATAAAATTTCTATTGTTAACTTAGCTATAGACCGAACCAAAAGATTGAATATTCTCATTAAACACACCAATATTTTTTTTTACTAAATAAATTGAACATAAATACTACTTTTCCTACCTCTATATTTGCACCATTGTAGGCTATCATAAAACACTACTTTACAATATTTCACAGTGATTAAAAATGTAAAATATTATATTGCTATATACTCATCATTCATGTATAGGGACCTTCTTTTGGTATTATGTCTTGTTTGATCTATACCTTCCTATTATTAATAAGGTATACTGGTGTAATCACTATATTACACTTTATTTTCCTTACCAAAGGATTGTTTCCTTCTCTAGTATATATATGTGTGTGAAAATTGTTTCTACTCATAACCCTTGGTATGTTCGATTTCCCTTTAATACATTTTGATGGTACCTGTTAAGCTATATGAATTTCTATTAATTCATTCTTAACCCTTCTTAATTCATATTATAGAACATAAAAGTTCAGTATATTGTTTTTATATTGTTGGCATTATGATGCATGTGCGATCCTTGATGGCAACTCACTTGTAATAGAACAGGTATATGGTAACTATATGAATCCATAAGTCAGTTTAGAGGTGACAGAGTGATGGAATAGAATAAAAAAATGATGGGACAAAGGTTTATAGATCAGAATCAGAAGTTTGATAAAGGTGAATATTTGAAGATATATAGGTGGGTTCGTCAAGGCCAAATCACTTATACATGTAGGTACAAGGAAGCAAAGTCACATACATGTTGGCACACTAATTTAAGAATACCAAGGGTCCTTACCGTGGTATTAAACAACAATATTGAGTGCAGTAATAGTTATTTGATCCCGTCTAGGATTACCACCAGCACTAGTGTATTTTTGACTCATGGTATTAGCTAAGGCTCTAACTATATAAGTAGGTGAAGATCAAAGTGATAAGTCTGCATGTGAAAGGGTTTTTGATGAATACTTCAATCTGAAGTATATTTGCATTGTAAGGGCTAGAGTGGACACACAGATCTAAAATAATTATGCACCGATGAATACAATGATGGATAAAGATCATGAGGCCTGAAATGACTTTCCATTGTATGATCTGCTCATGGACTGACTAGATCTAAGTATTGACACATGTTTTTATCTCTGAATATTATGATCTGGGTCTTTCTGAAGTTCTGAAGAGCTGCGCAATCTTAGGTCAAAATTTGCAAATCTGTACACATATTGCTATCGGTTAATTCGCTTATACAAGCAGGTTCGCTTCTACAGAGTCACGTACATAAAGGAATGGTTTCTATTCATAAATTATTGATCAACCTGACCAGTGTTGTTGTATCTCTATTTTTTGTCAATGATATCCTCATGTTGATATGGGTTGAGTGATAATGTCTGAAGTAGAACTGATTAAATGATGAAGTTGAATTTGGGTACATGTTGATTGGTTGAAAAGCTTATTGATGTTGCTAACTGTATGAGGGTTCTGTAAGCTAATAGAATATTTTAGAATAACTCTGGTCAATTCTGTGTGTGATTCAGAATTACAAGTTTTAGTATATTGAGATCTGTACGGAGGTTTCTCTATAGAAAATCATGTATACATGCGGGTTGCCTTAAGTGAAGTAGCATATACATGTTGGCATATGAATGATTAGGGTTGCAGTTGATTATGTGTGTTGATGCAGTATTCTACATTCCGTTATGTGTTCTGGTTACAATGATCTCATTTTTTTGTTTGAATTAGGTTGGTGTTTGCTTCAGTTGAGCCACAAGTTGTGATGTATTTAAGCAGGTGGGTCGAGTGTGAAAATTTATGAAATTTCATCCACATATGTTGTTGAAGGTTGGAGCCTTCAGTGAGGAAGTCGAAGCTTCATGTCAGTAGTAGTTGGTAATCAGATCAGGGGGTTCGAGCTCGCTTCTAGTAGGAGTTGTAGAACGAGTGAAGGTTGTAGCCTTTAGTAGGTGGGTGCCTGCATACTAGCATGTGTTTTCACAAGTACAAGAATGTAATTTTTTTGTATATTAATAAGTTTGAAGACTAAGATGACAACAACGTTGGTTTTCTCCCACAATCGGTTTCCACCTTAAATCATGGTGTTCGTGTGAGTTTCTTATGTGTGATACTTTATTCTATTCTTACTGCACCTCCTTACTGCTTATCAAATGCCTAATAAATATCTTACATTTTGGTTTAAGTTTAACAGATAAAGAATTAGTTGTTTTACAAGTTTACTAAGCATACACTAGTTTCTTTTACAACAGTGGCGTACATGCGTGACTTGGGTTTAGTAAAGTCATGTACATATTTCAGAAAAGTATATTATTATTGTGAGTTTTTTAAAACACTGATTCACCCCCCCAGTATTTTTCCCATCAATTGATTTCAGAGAAGGTCCTTCAAAAGAAGTTTGACCACTTGAAGGAAGATCTCCCAAGATGAGAAATCAAGATGGAACGACATCTATCAGACCACCACTCTTAAACAAAAATAATTTAATATATTTTAAGATGAGAACCACATCCTATGTTCAGCCCCTTGGAGAAGATGTTTGGGCGATTGTGGAAGGAGGTTACGAATATCCAGCCACTGTTCCCACAAATGCAACAAAAAAGAAGACGTATGAAACCAATGCCAAACTTTTCAATGCATTATTCAAAAGTTTGACAAAATCAGAATTTTTCAAAGTTATGTAGTTAAACACAACAAAATAAATATCGAACAAAATCATTCAAAGCTATAAAGGTGATCTCGAGGTAAAAATTTCTAAACTGCAAACTCTCAGAATTCAATATGAAACTCTCAGAATGCATAATGATGAAAGTATTGCTAGTTTCTTTCTACGTATAGATGAGATTGTAAATTGCATGGAAAATATGGGTGAAGAGGTTAAGGACACCACTTTAGTAGAGAAAATATTAAGATCTTTAACTCCTAAATTCGAGTCAAAATTGTCTGCCATTGAAGAGAAGTAGGATCTGCAGACTCTTATGGTTGTTCAACTTCACGAGATCCTGACTGCTTTTGAAATGAGGAATGGAGGTCCCTCAGAAGTCAGAGAAGCCACATTTAAAGCATCCACAAAAGGAAAAGAAAAGGAAGAACAAAAGGAATCATGATATATATTAGAAGAAGATGAGGTGAAATTTGTAAAGAAACATCAACTGGGCACCAGAAGGTTCAGAGGTAAGATTGCCTTCAAATGTTTTTCTTGTTGTAGAGTTGGTCATTACGCTACTAAATGTCCTCATAAAAGCAACCATGACAAAGGGAAGGATACTCCAAAAGTTAATAGGAGACAGTTTTACATTAGAAGTTATTATACTCATGAAGATAGTGATGGCTTGTCAAATAGTGAAGAAGTAGAATCTGATCAAGATTTTAAATTACTCATGGATTTTGAGAAAAATACTAATGAGTCTAATGATAAATTTGTGGATTCTTTAGAGGAAAAATATTTCTTTGAAGAAATTACTGAACTCAAAATTTTCTTGGAAGAAAACAAAGTAGCCATAGACACATTGAATCATTAACTCGTAGAAAAGTAAAAGCATAATGAGAAGTTAGAATGTGAAGTAGTAAGTCTAATAAAGGAACTTGAGAAAATAAAAACTTTGAATCTTATATTTGCTAAAGGATCTAAAAACTTAGATGAAATTATCAAGGTAGAATGTTCTCCTCTTATGAAGATAGGTCTTGGATACACTAGAGAAACATCTCAAATAGAAAAGTCTTGAGCCACCACCGAAAGCTATCTAAATATAGCAAAAATCAATCAGCAAAGCTTCAGTCCTCAACAAAAGAATAAATGCATTCCACAGGTAAATTATATTCACTCTAATCTAAAGATGAACAACAATAGAAGCACCAGCCAAAAGGTAAACAACACCAAAAGATTCTATGATCACATAAATTTCTTCTTTAATGGACAATGTTTCTCATGTCATAATTTTGGACATAAGGTTGCTCGATGTGTTGCATACAAAACCATCATGACTAGAGAAGCTGGAAACAAAGGAATGAGACAGGAGTCAAGAAGAACACTTATAATAACTTCTCACCGCTTAAAGATGAAATTGAATGCTCATTTTTCAATAACTTTGGACATGAAGAATCTAAATGCAGGAGAAAATTGCAGCCAGCATCTCAAAAAGAGAAAATATCAACAGATTCTAAGGTATGGAAAAGGAAGGAGTTACAGTCTGCAAGCTGTGACATAGAATTGATTGCAAAAGGAAAATAAAATCAATGGTACACTGATAGCAAATTCTCAAAATACATGACAGGTGATAAAGATAAACTTATTTCATACAATGCTTTAGAGAAAGAAAAGAATGTCACTTTTGGAAATGACTCGCATGTTGTCATTAAGGGTAAAGGTTCTGTTTTCCTAAAAGAAAAGGTTAAAGTTGGTAATGTTATCTATGTTGATGGATTAAATCATAACTTGTTGATTGTTATCCAAACGTGTGACCAAGGAAATGAGGTGGTATTCTAATCAAAATAATGTGTGGTTCCTGAACTTGACATAGGAAAGACCATAATAAAAGGAACAAGAACCCCGAAAATTTTGTATATATTGAAAGGTGGTCAAGAACAATGTTACCTAGTCAAGGTAAAGGAAAATTGGTTATGGCAAAAAAGGTTGGGATATCTAAGCTTCTCTCAAATAAGAAAATCAAGAAGACTCAAATATGTTCATGATCTACCTAGCATCACCCTACCAGAAAGTACCATATGTAAGTCATGTCAATTCGATAAGAAAACTAGACTTCAATTCAATGCCAAAGAAGGATCAACAAGTAAGCCTCTCGAACTTATACATACTGATTTGTGTGGACCAATAAGGAAAAATTCACCTTGTGGAGAACAATACTATATCGTATTCATTGATGACTTTTCTAGAATGTGATGGATCAGTTTATTGAAACACAAAGATGAAGCATTTGATAAATTTAAGGTCTTCAAAGCTTTAGTTGAAAATGAATTAGATCTAAAAATCAAATGTCTTAGATCTGACTAAGGAGGAGAATACATATCAGATGAATTCTTTGATTTCTGTGAACAACATGACATAAAGAGATAATTTTCTATAGCTAAAACTCCTAAAAAAAATGTCGTGGAAGAAAGAATGAATAGAATTGTTCAACAAATGGCTCGTGCTATGCTTGATGAGTCTAGAACTCGTGATACCTTCTAGGGTGAAGCAACACATACCGCAGTAAATATTCTCAACAAGGATCATGTTTGTGTGAATAGTGATAAAATTTGTATGAACTTTGGTATGGTAAGCCTCCTACTGTAAAGAATTTTGGAGTTTTTGGAAGCAAATGGTTCATAAAAAATAATGATGAAAAAATTGGTAAGTTTGAAGCTATAGCATATGAAGGAATACTTCTTTGTTACTCATATATAAGAAAAGGATACAAATGTTACAATAAGAGACTTCAGAAAATTGTTGAATACATCGATGTTGTGATCGATGAAGCATGCACAGATCCCAGAAAGGTAACATTAGAAAAAGAGGATGGTGATGATGAATGCTTTCCCACATAAAATCACAATGATATAGAAGAAGAAACTAATGAATCAGTAGAAGAAGACACATTAGACAAAGAAAATTCTCCATCTAGGTATGTTCAAAAGAATCATCTAGAAACTCAAATTATAGGAGAAAATGAATTTGGGGTACAAACAAGAAGAACCCTTATAGGATCTCCTAGTTATCTAGCTTTATTATCCACCATTGAACCACAACATGTAAATGAAGCTAGTAAAGATGAATGTTGGGTTAATTCCATGAATGAAGAACTTGATCAAATTGAAGAGAATGATACTTCTAAATTGGTTTGAAGGCCTCATGATAAAAATGTTATTGGGACAAAATGGATATTCAAAAATAAGTTGAATGAAAATGGAGAGGACATTAGGAACAAAGCTATACTTTTTTGTAAAGGTTATGCTCAACAAGAAGATATAGACTTTGAAGAAACATTTGCACCAGTTGCTAGACATGAAGCCATAAGAATGTTTCTTGCATTGTGTTGGAGCTCCCAGAGAAAGCCTCAGATTTTTGACAAGACCAGTTCCTGGGCACATATAAATTTGTGTGCCTCAATGATTTACAAGAAACTGGAGACATCACTTATGCTCTATAAACACACACACAAACAAATATATATATATATATATATATATATATATATATATATATATATATATATATATATATATATATATATATATGTAAGGGAAATGGGTTGGTTCATTTATCCAAAGAAATAAAACAAGAATTTCTGGTACCTCTTCACAAGTTCAAATCTCATAAATATGCATGAAAATAGTGGAGGTCGAGTAGTTCAAGGGCTTACAGCTTAATAATATTTTGCAGAGTAGATGAGAGAGGAAAAAGAGAAGGAGCAAGTCATCACATAAATCATAAGGCTTCAAGAGTTCTACACATAACAAGTAGAGCTTGAGGCATTAAGGATTTCTATACTTATTTGAGTCACAAGAAAAAATAATGGATGAAGGAGGGGTTGAATGCTATGATTCATGTGTTGCATATTTAAAGATATGATTTCATTAGTACACATAGGTATATGAATCAATAATAATGAGACAAGTGAATCTGTGATAAAATTATAGGCACTTGCATTCAAATATTATTAGAAATAAATCTATGAGGAAGCTTGAAATATTTCTAGCAACTATAATTGCATTAATAAAGAGAGGAAAGATGAACATAAAATGAGATTTAATAGAAGGAACACATTTTATAATACTTGAAGGGGGAATCACCACCATATCCTTGATGTTCTGAAAAAGATCTGAGTTACAAAGAAAAACAGTCTGAAAATGGCATGTAGTGTTTTGTATAGAATTTTTGAACCTTTTCTAAGTCTTTCTTTCCCCTATTTATCTGGAGAGGGGAGCAAGAACATTCATTACAGAAAAAATATCTATGGTATAGATTCAAATTTCGAGTCGACTAGCTGTATCAGTCATAAATGGTTTTGTATCCCAAAAGTATTACAAAATTAAATGACTCCTTGGAAGGAAAGTAGATTGGAGGACATCATAATAAATATCAGTCAAAGAGAAGCATTAAAATTTCTTAGTGCCCATCCAGGTAATAGCTTATGTTACAAATTACTGTTGGCTCACTATATGGCTTCTCATGCTACTCAGACGGCTCCCATCACTTTCACTTTTATTGCTCGAATGCCTTCCTTTGTGGAGTAGGGGTTGGGTCAACTGTAAGTGCCTGTATTTGTGGTCCTTTGCTATGTAGAGGGATGGGGCTCCATGTTGAGCCATTAATCTTCTTGAATCTTGTATATTTCTCCATTGTTGCACCATGCTCCATTTAAGACTTTAGCTGCTGACCCATCTACCCATTAAAACACTGTTAGACACTGCCGAAGCTTTGAAATTCCTGGTGTCATGTATTATGATGTATTGAGGATGAACTTTGAGCATGGGCTTTCAACATAGGAACACTGTGAAGTAGGCAATCCTAACTGCCCTTTAAGCCATTACGCTTTCAACCCCTTTGTGCTTCTTCCTTCATGTGATCGTGGGCTCAAACCAAGCACTTTTCCCTTTGGGCGCTAAGGCTTTCAACTACTGCTCGGGGGCCTTTTCCTTTATAATCTTGAAAAGCCTTTGATAGCCCCTTACACACAGGGGCTTCATTGAGGTAGAAATACCATACCACGTGGGTTCATATTGGGGGATATATATTGAGGAAAAATTGACTTAATATATTGGGGAATATATAGGGGGTAAAGGGTTTTTATATTGGTAGGTATAAAAAATGGAGCTGAAAGTTAATGAAAAAATATAAAAGGGGTATAAAAAATGTTAATGGAAAAATGGATACCTACAATATCTAGTGAAGGTAGGGGTTTTTTAAATTAGGGAGGTGTGTTGGGTTCATATTGGTAGGGGGTTGAATAATGTGATTTTTAGAGGTATTTCCCAATATGTAGTCAATTTATAGGTATTATTTAGTATGCCACGAATGGAGGCGATATGTCAGAGGTTCATTGAGTGAAGCCCCCATTCCCTTACACCGCGTTGGCCAATATCCCTGACGTGGAAACCTTATGAAATATGACCTATGAAATATTGCATTTGGGGTTCTTTTTCTTTGTTACTCGGAATCCCGCATCTCAACGTTGAATGCAATTTTCCTTATGTTTCTCCCCTAGGAAGTTATGATCATTGATATGCAGGATGATGTCATCATTGCCATGTGTCACCCTATGAGTGGTGACAAGTGTCACCTGGGAATGGCACCATAAGACCTCTGAAAACACTAAAACTAAGTGACATGTGTCATCTACAACGTCAGCGTCCGCACTACCATGTGTCCTTCGTACTTCCATGTCATTTTTTACATCATCTACCCTATCAGCTCTAAGGACCAATCATATGCCACCACATGGCCCCCAGTAGGAGAGAGAAAAGGACCTGTCCGACCATGTTTTCGCAGGCATTTTCTTTTTGAATGAGCTTCGGCCCTCCCCAACGATTTTTCACTAAATCACAATATCACAACCCTTCAAGGTTTTTTGGGGAGGTATCCCCTCCGTTCCTGCGATCGTCGATAATGCGGGGTTGTGGGATGCAGGATTTCCCATCACCGATATGTCCTACCTCCACGTGGAGGAGAGAGAAAGGGGTGGCCCTGCCTTGGTTTTACCATGATTTTCCTTTGTATTTGGTTTTCGGCCTCCCGACACTTTAACGCTAAGACCCAGACTTATCAGTGATTCTCTCCCCCGCAATTGCTTAAGGATGTCCCATCAGGTATTGCGGGGGCCATGCGGGATGAGGGATGTGGGCCTGCTGTGACTGTAGTACTGCAGGGTATCCAATAATTTCTTGTCGGGACCATGTGCGAGATGCAGAACTATTGTGACTACAGGACTACAAGGTTGCTGAGACACGGGATGTAAGACTTATAGAATTATTGTGACTACGAGACTGTGGGGTCGCCGAGATGTGGGATTCACTGTACCTGGGGCCCCCAATCTCCGATAAACAGTATTGCCACATGGAGGAGAGAGAAAGGGCCCACCCATCCCTTTCTTTGCATGCATTTATTTTGTAAAATGAAATCAGCCCCTCCCCCACTATTAACACTATCGATGTATTCCCCTCCCCTCCCCCCCCACAATTCCTTAAGAATGGCCCATTGGTATTCCGAGGGCCATGCAGGACTGTGGGATGTGGGATTTTCACACCGTCGATTGACGATAAGCCTATGAACTCCCAGGGCCCGTCAATATGTTTGATAAGATGATGTGCGGCACTACAGGGCAGCCAATATGTGGGGCTCATTGTGCCTAGGTCCCATGATATGTGATATTTGCCCTCATACTTAGTCATTTTCTTTGTTTTCAAGGCTTTCCAAGTGTGATATTCAACATACTCTAACTTCCGATCTAGAAGTTCATTCTTGGACTTCTATATACTATTGTAAAGCTCTTTCTGAGCACTAGGCAATCAAGAGGGTCTGATTAAGCTCTGAGATATTTTATGGCCTGGGAAAGCGGCTCCAAACTTCACTTCTCTTGGTCAACCTTGAACAATTGAAACCCACAATGGAGTGAGTGACAACATTGGCTTTAACTAGGGATAATGCCTTGCTGGCAAGGTGCCGAGGACCTGTAGACTAGTAGATTTTCCTTCCATTGGGCATGGAGTCATTTCTAAAAACTGAAAAATTAACTGAAGGACTCCAAACTAACTAAATGATTATAAGATTCACTAACTAACTAGCTTACATAGCAGAAAATTTTTAAGAAAAATAAAAATTTTAGACATCACATCACCAAAGTCTTAGGGACTTCTCCTCGGGCTTCAAACTTGAATGAAATTTGTCCATACCTACTAAAAATATAATTACTAGGTGATCTCTTCTCTCTAATGTAGCTAGTTAAGCAACTGTCTACTTGGCTGAGTTCTACTCATATCTTTTATGAGCAAGTAGAAGAAGAAAGCGAGTGGCAACTCAAGATTCCACTAATTCTGAAAACCAGCCTTGCAATGATACCATCTCCACATCAGGGCACTAGAGCTCATTCCATTGTTCTCTATAAATTCAACAATTAAAACCAGCATGTACCTCATAAAATCTTTGGACAAAAACTTTAATATGTGTTCCCAACTTGGTAATTGATGCTCAAATCTTTTGATCTCCTCCCTGAACCTTATAATCGAGTTACTGAGTTCCTTACCTTCTTCTATAAATCATTCGTTCTGCTTAATAATCAGCTCAGATTCTCCAAGCCCATTCGAGCATTTGAAATTCACATTCCTTATTGTTTGTAGCCCAAGGAGAAATGCTTCATGTTATTCCACATTGTTGGTTGCCTCAAGATCTAGCTTCAATGATCCATCAAAGCATAACTTACACACTTGATTTTCATCTGTGTGTTGGTGGTCTAACTTCCTCGTTAAGTTTATTATTGCTTTCTTTAAGATGACCTCATCTTCTTCTAGGAATAGATAGGAGAGGTCGCTTTCTTTTCCATGAGCTAGGGATTTTTCTAAGCCTTTAGCCGGGGTTACATTTTTCACAAAACTGGTTTCTCTATACAACCTCCTTTTCTCACCTCCTAAAGTGGGAATAGTGGCATAAGCCAGATCTAGCTTGATATAGCCACCCACCATGGAACCTTAAGATCTGGATAAGAGCATTCTAAACTGAGGAATATCGGCCACCACTATATCCATTACCACACTCTTCACAGTATTTGAGCTAGGTGCATGGCCAGGTCCTTTATCATCCCTAAGAACTTGAATTTCTTGGATTCGAAGGAGTACAAGTCCTTGTATGGTCTAGTGATCTCCAAGCCCAGTTGTTCGATTACTACTAGTGGCATAAGGTTGTGTGAAGCTCTAGAGTCCAACATGCAGTTGTGTAATAAAAGATCCTGGATCACTAAAGTCACATGGAAAGGTTCAGTAGAAGGATCAGGTTCTTCTACATGTGGCCCAAAAACAACCACTGACCTCTCTTTCAAAATATTTAGAGAATCATGGGTGGCTGATGACACTGATGGATGCATGAACTGAGATACCTGAGCTTTATAGGTAGGTTGCTTTATAATCTCAGCAAGTGGAACATAAATATTTACCTTTTCAAGTTCCTTTTGAAGGTTGAATGTAGATTTGGTATTTTCTATACCTCCCAGCTCTACTTTCCTTCACTACCACCGTAATTTTATACCAAATAGGTGCCTCCTTTCCTCTGTGCCCCTCAGGACCATTGCTATCCTTATTTGCAGAGACTCCTATCTTGGGTGGGTCAAGATGGAGCTTACCTTTCCCCTTGTCTAGTGCTAGAGGAACCACTTAGGGAGGAGCTTCTCCTTGTGGTTATGTTTCTCTCGTCCTCTTCTTTGAGGATATTAGATTATACTTACATTGGGATTGTTCTTCCATGAACTCTACAAACTATTTGCAATAATAATCCATATCTTCCTCATCAACTTCTACTTCTCTATCATGTCTGGCCTCCTAGTGTGCCATATTCTCATGTTCTTCTTCGGCAAAAGTAGAATACATATTTCCCTACATCTACTATGTATCTGATGATTGTTTGTCACGACCATATTAGAAGTATAAAGGATGAGGGATCTGATGAAGCTACTCCTTTCTTTCCCTTGGAAATTGTTGCAATGGAGGTCTTCTATATTGCGGGTTATAGCCCCGGTTGTTGACTTGACCATTCTATCTGGAGAGGTTCTTGTTCTCAATTTCAAGCTTTCAAACCTTTTGTGATAGACACTTGATGAGTTTGTCTAAAACATCCCACTTTGGGTTTGATGATTCTCTATCTTGACCAGAGGAGGTGGTTTTTCTTTCCCACTTTTGGGTTTAGTAGGTTCTTTCTTTACCCTTGACTTCCCTGTTGAGCCAAGATTTGCTTCTACTTCGAGAGCATCAATTTGAAGTTGGTCTAGAGTGAGAGACTTCCTTTCTCTCAGGGTAAAACCAATGTCGGAATCAAAGGCTCCCAAGAAAACCACATGAGGTGTAGCTGGAGGAGGCTTTATGTTAGATGGAAGGTTATTGTACTTCTTATTGAATATTTTGATAAATTCTAAAGTATCCTCCTCCGTTCTTTTTCTTATGGCATTAAAATAAGTGAGGAGGTATTCATGATTCCTCTTTTCTCCCCATTTCTGGGGGAAAGCATTTTCAAGCTCCTCCCAGGTAGTGATGGAGGCATTTCGTAGGCCTTTGAACCGATTTCTGGCTTCTCCATCAGGGCTTTGTACAAAAAGTCTCATGACCACATCCAATTGTTCCACATTCAGGTTCTCAGCAAAGGCACAAACAATTTCTACTTGTCTCTGTGCTATGTTGTCATCTTCCTTATTGAATCTAGGTACAAGCTTAAGGTAATCTTGGTGCATGAGACTTAAGGGCTGAGGTATATCAAGAGGTGCATACTTATTTAGAAAAAAACCTGGAAGATCCATTTGGAATAGTGGAGGGAGATTAAAATTTTCTTGAGGAACTAGGGTCAAGACCATAGTGGTTGGAGGGGAAAGAGGGTATGTCAGGGCCTTAGCAGTAAGTCCTGAATAATGAGCAGCAGCAGGCTGAGAACTGGATGAGGTAACTTCAAAGGCTGGTGAGATGGTAGCACAATCAGGGGGTTTTTTATATTTCTAGATTTTCTTGGAAATTAATTTTTCTGGGTTGAATACAAATGGGGCTTTCTACTCGGATGTATCTGAGTGAGTATGAGACCTTTTAAAATCTAGGGTTATGAATGATAATGAGGGGGGTGTGGAGTTTCCAGGGTGATATGAATGAAATCAGAATAGCCTTCGCTCACCTACACGAAGGGTGCTCAAATTCTTTGTATCCCGGGGGAGAAATCCTTCAATAAGATCCCCGACAACGATGCCAAAAGATGTTGTAGCTCCCAGAGAAAGCGTTGGATTTCTTACAAGACCAGTGCATCGACACATCTAAATTTGCGTGTCTCAAACGATTTACAAGAAACTCGAGACATCACTTATTCTCTCTCTCTCTCTCTCTCGATATATACATATATATATATATATATATATATATATATATATATATATATATATATATATATATCATTTATCCAAAGAAATAAAACATGAATTTATGGTACTTCTTCACAAGTTCAGATCTCATAAATATGCATGAAAATAGCGAAGGTCGAGTATTTCAAGGGTTAACAAATTAATAAACTTTTGCAGAGAAGATGAGAGAGGAAAAAGAGAAGAAGAAACTCATCAAATAGAGCATAAGGCTTCAATAGTTGTACACTTAACACGTAGAGCTTGAGGCATTAAGGATTTTTATAGTTATTTGAGTCACAAGTAGAAATAATGGATGAAGGAGGGGATGAATGCTATGATTCATGTGTTGAAGATTTAAAGATATGATTTCATTAGTCCACACAGGTATATGCATCGACAATATTGAGACAAGTGAATCTGTGATAAAATTACAGGCACTTTCATTCACATACCATTACAAATAAATCTATGAGGAATCTTCAAATATTTCTAGTAGATATAATTTCATTAATACAGAGAGGAAATATGAACATAAAATGATATTTAACAGAAGGAACACTTACTATAATACTTGAAGGGGGAGTCACCACCATATCCTTGATGTTCTGAAAAAGATCTAAGTTACAAAGAAAAATAGTTTGAAAATGGCATGTAGTGTTTTCTATAGAATTTTTGAACCTTTTCTAAGTCTTGCTTTCCCCTATTTATTTGGAGAGGGGAGAAAGAACATTCATTACAACATACATATCTATGGTCTAGATTCAACTGTCGGGTCGACTAGATGTATCAGTCATAAATGGCTCTATGGCCCAAAAATATTATAGAATTAAATGCCTCCTTCGAAGGAAAGCAGGTTGGAGGACATCAAAATAAATATCAGTCAAAGAGAAGCATTAAATTGTATTATTTCCCATCCCGGTAATAGCTTATGTTACAAATTGAAGTTGGCTCACTGTATGGCTTCTTGTGCTACTTAGTTAGCTCCCATCACTTCCAGTTTTACTACTCGAAGGCCTTCCTCTATGGAGTAGGGATTGGGTCAACTGTAATTGCCTGTATGTCTGGTCCTTTGATGTGTAGAGGGATGGGGCTCCATGTTGAGCCATTAATCTTCTTGGGTCCCGTATATTGCTCCGTTGCTGCACCATGCTCCATTTAAGTCTTTAGCTGCCAGCACATCTTCCCATTAAAACTCTGCTAGACACTACTAGAGCTTTGAAAAGCCTAGTTTCAAGTGTTATGATGTAACAAGGATGACCTTTAAGTGCGGGATTTTAACACAGGAACATTGTGAAACAAGCGAGCACGACTGCCCTTTAAGCCCTTATGATTTCAGCCCCTTTGTGCTTCTTCCTCCATGTGATCGGGGGCTCGAGCCAAGTGCTTAGCCCTTTGGGTGCTAAGGCTTTCAACTGCTACTCATGGGCCTTTTCCTTTATAATCTTGAAAATCCTTTGATAGCCGCTTACACCACATCAGCCGATATGCTAGACGCAAAATCCTTATGAAACATGACCCATGAAATATCGCATCCGGGGTCCTTTTTCTTTGTTACTCGGAATCTTGCATCTTGGCGCTGAATGCAATTTTCCTTAAGTTTCTCCCCTAGGTAGCTGTAATCGCCGATATGCGAGATGACATCATCATTGTCGCATGTCACCCTGTGAGTGGTGACATGTGTCACCCAGAAATGGCCCCATAAGACCCCTGAAAATGTTGAAACTGAGTGACACGTGTCATCTACCATGTTAGCATTCGTACTTCCACGTGTACTCCATACTGCCACGTCATTTATGACATCAGCTGCCCTGTTAGCTCTAAGCACAAATCATATGCCACCACATGGCCCTTATAGGAGAGAGAAAAAGGTCTGCCCAGCCCTGTTTTCGTAGGCATTTCCTTTGTTAATGAGTTTCAACCCTCCCATCGATTTTGCCTAAATCGCAATATCGAAACCCCGCAAGGTTTTTTGAGAAGGTATCCCTTCTGTTCCTATGATCGCCGATAGTGCGGGATTTCCCATCGCCAATATTTTGTACTGCCACATGGAGGAGAGTGAAAGGGGCGGCCCTGTCTTAGTTTTACCATGATTTTCGTTTTCATTTGGTTTTCGTCCTCTCGACGCTTTAACACTAAGACCTAGACTTATCGGCGATTCCCCCCCCCCCCCCCGTGTAATTCCTTAAGGATGACCCATTTGGTATTGTGGGGGCCATGTGGGATGTAGGATGTGAGACTGCTATGACTATGGGATTGTGGGGTATCCCACAATTTCTCATCGGGACCATGTGCGAGATGCGGGACTGCTGTGACTGCCAGACTGCGAGGTCATCGAGAAGTGAGATGTGGGACCTACGGGATTGTTGTGACTGTGGGACTATGGGGTCACCGAGATGCGAGATACACTATGCCTGGGCCCCCCGATCTCTAATAAACAGTACTACCACATGGAGGAGAGGGAGAGGGACCGCCCATCCCTGTATTTGCATGCATTTCCTTTGTAAAATGAAATCGGCCCCTCCCTCACTATTAAAACTAGCGGCATATTCTCCACTCCCCCTAAATCCCTTAAGAATGGCCTATTGCTATTGCGGGGGCCATGTGGGACTGCGAGATGTGGGATTTTCCCGCCACCGATTTCCGATAAGCCTATGAACTCTCGGGGCCCGCTGATATGTCTGATAAGCTGATGTGCGGGACTACGGGGCTACAAATATGTGGGACTACAGGGCTACCGATATGCAGTATTGTGAAGTGCAGGGATTATTGTGCCCGGGGCCCCCGATAAGTGATATTTTCCCTCATACTTACTCATTTTCTTGGTTTTCAAGGTTTTCCAAGTGTGATCTTCAACATGCTCTAACTTCTAATTCAAAATTCCATTCTTGGACTTTTATATACCGTTGGAAAGCTCTTTCCGAGCACTAGGAAATGGAGAGAGTCTAATTAAATTCTGAGATGTTCTGTGGCCTAGGAAAGTGGATCCAAACTTCACTACTCTTGGGCAACCTTGAGCAATTGAAATCCACAAGGCAGTGAGTGACAACACATTGTCACGTTTTCGACATTTCAAAGTTTATCAAATGGATGTAAAATATGCTTTCCTTAATGGAGATCTAGAAGAAGAAGTATATATTGAACAACCAGAAGGATTCATTTTTGGGAATGATGAAAACCTTGTATGCAAACTCAAAAAGGCTTTGTATGGGCTAAAACAAGCTCTGCGGGCATGGTATTATCATCTTGACAAATATCTTCAACAACAAGCTTTTGCAAAAGGATCCACTGACACTAAGTTGTACACAGAAATTGTGGATGATAAACTGCTAATTATTGTTGTTTATGTTGATGATATCATCTTGGGCAATATTAAAGAATCTATGAGTCAAAACTTTTCTTATGTTATGCAACAATAATTTGAAATTCCTTTACTTGGGGAACTAACCTATTTTCTTGGTTGACAAGTGCAACAAGAAAAAGATGGCATCTTTCTCTCACAAATAAAATATCTAAAGTAGATTCTGAAGAACTATGGGATGAAATATTGTAAACCTGTATGTACTCACATGATGATAGGATGTAGCCTCAATTCTAATGATGATTCTCCCACAATAAACTAACTAGAGTACAAGTCTATGATTGGAAGTATGCTTTATCTAACAGGTACCAAGCCAGATATCATGTATTCAGTTGGGATTGTTGGACGTTTCCAAGCCAATCCAAATGGATCACATCTTCAGGCAATAAAGAGAATATTCAAATATCTACAAGGAACCCAAGACTTTGGTCTATGGTATCCTAAAGATGTAGATCTCACCCTTCATGCATACACAGATGTGGATTGGGCTGGGAATGTTGATGACTAGAAAAGCACTAGTGGAGGTGCATTTTACATGGGACCCCCATTGGTATCTTGGTTCAGCAAGAAATAAAGTTCCATTGCCTTATCTACAATGAAACCAGAATATGTGGTTGCTGCATCTTGTTGCACACAACTTCTCTAGATGATGCAAACATTAGAAGATATACAAATCAAATGTTCTCAACCCATCTCCATCCTATGTGACAATACAATTGCTATTAGTATTTTGAAAAATCTTGCTATGCACTCAAAGACCAAGCATATTCCTATTAAGTATCACTTTCTACAAGGACAAGCTCTTGAGAAAAAGGTTAAATTGGAGTATGTTCCCTCTAAAGAACAAGTTTCTGATATATTTACTAAACCTCTTCCTAGAGAAGCATTTGAATATCTCAGATAGAAACTAGAAGTTGTCTTTGCCTCACTTTGTTGTTAATCTAGTCTGCTTAGTCTATAGGTGAAAATTCGGAAGGTTGTTTTCTATACACGGGTTTCATGAAGTATAGTCACTTATATACGCGAGTTTCTTTGCAGATAGTCGCGTATTATTTTTATCTGATAGAAAAATAATGGGACAGACTCAAGATCAACCTATGACATGCTACTGATAACTATGATTTGATTTTTCTTGGTCTTGTGTTGATGGGTACAGTCTGCTGATATGGTATTGAGTTATGTTTTTCTCATTGATATTTATCTAATTGATGAAGATGCTTTAATGAATGAGTTGTTGACAATCAACAGGTAGCACAGGTTCAGGGTGAGCATTAGTCTTGCAAAATATAAAGTATTGTTGGCATTGTGGTTGTTGAATTACGCTACTATTAAGATATTTTGGTCTCAGTTATTAATGTCATATCTTTCATTTGATGTAAATTTCATGTGGAGAGCAATGATGTAATAATTTTCATATTCAGTCATGTATGGACTTTTGAAGTCATGTCAAATATGTAATCCCACTTGGTTGGTGGTAGTGTCCAAAATGTAAAATCACTTGGTTTGGTGGTTGAGTCAAATGTGTATCCCCACTTGGTTGGGCGATTCATGTAAGTATGATTCCATGGTGTTAGGAAGGTCATACTCAGTTGAGTTATAGATTCATGTTCTTCATTTCAAAATCTTTCTGAAGATTCAGCATGTGCTCAGGGGGAGCATGGACAATATAGTGCAAATAAAATCCAAAGGGGGAGAGTATCTTATGGTGTTTGAATAATGGTTATTTGATGTATCTAACATGTTTCTACAGGTTGAAGTGATCAACACCAACATGGTTGCCATCAAGTCCAAAGGGGGAGGTTGTTGGCATTATGATGCATGTGTTTTCGTTGATGGAAACTCTCTTGTAATAGAATAAGTATATGGTAAGTATATGAATCCACATGTTAGTTTAGAGGTGACAGACTAATGGAACATAATAACTGAATGATGAGACAAAGGTTTACAGATTAGAATCATAAGTTTGATAAAGGTGAATATTTGAAGATCTATAGGCGGGTTCGTCAAGGCCAAGTCACGTATACATGCAGGTACAAATAAGAAAATTCAGATACATGATGGTGCACTAATTTAAGAATACCAAGGGTCCTTACCATGTTATTAGCCCACAATATTTAGCATAGTAATGGTTATTTGAACCTTCCAAGATTACCACCAACACTAGTGTACTTTTCACTCATGGTATTAGCTAAGGCTTTAACTATATAAATAGGTGAAGATCAAAGTGCTAAGTGTTCATGTGAAATGGTTTTTGATTAATACTTCAATCTGAAGAATATTTGCATTGTAAGGGCCATAGTTGACATATATATTTGAAATAATTATGCACCGATGAATGCAATGATGGATCAAGATCATGAGACCTAAAATGACTTTCCATTGTATGATTTTCTCACAGATTGACTAGATCTAAGTATTGATGCTTGTTTTTATCTTCGAACATTATGATATGGGTCTTTCTAAAGTTCTGAAGAGTTGCATAATTTTAGGTCAAAATTTGTAGATCTGTATGCAAGTTGGTCTCGGTTAAGTTGCGTATACACGTGGGTTAATTTATTCAAAATCGCGTCCATAAAGGAATTTCTTCATAAATGTCTGATAAACTTGATGATTTTTGTTGTATCTCTATTGTCTATCAATGATGTCCTCATGTTGATATGGGTTGAGTGATAATGTCTGAAGTAGAACTGATTGAATGATGAAGTTGAATTTGGTTACATGTTGATTGGTTCAAAAGATTATTGATGATACTAATTGTATGAGAGTTTTGTAAGCTAACATAATATTTCATAATAACTCTGGTAAACTTTGTTTCTGATTCAAAATTACAAGTTTTAGTATATTGAGATCTGTACACAAGTTGCTCTACAGAAAAGTGCGTATACACGGGAGTTGCCTTAAGTGAAGTAGCATATACATGTTTGCATATGAATGATCAGCGTTGCAGTTGATTCTGTGTGTTGATGTAGTATTCCGAGTTCAATTATGTGTTCTGGTTACAATGATCTCATAGTTCTGTTTGAATTAAGTTGGTGTTTGCTTTAGTTGATCTAGAAGTTGTGATGTATTAAAGCAGTTGGATCCAATGTGAAAATTTATGAAACATTTTCCACGAATGTTGTTGAAGGTGGGAGCCTTCAGTGAGGAAGTTGAAGCTTCCTACCAATACTAGCTAGTAATCATAGCAGGGGGTTGAAGCTCCCTTCGAGTAGGAGATGGAGAAAGAGTGAAGGTTAGGTGGATGCTTGCGTATAACTGGCATGAGTCTGCACTGGTACAAGAATGTACGAAGTTTTTGATATTAATAAGTTTGAAGACCGAGATGACAACAACAATGGTTTTCTCCCACATTGGGTTTCCACCTTAAATCCTGGTGTTCATATGTGTTGCTTATGTGTGATACTTTATTCTGTTCTGACTGCACCTACTTATTGGTTATCAAATTCCTGATAAATATCTTACATTCTGGTTTAATTTTAATAGATAAAGAATTAGTTGTTGTACAAGTTTACTAAGAATACGCTAGTTTCTTTTACAACAGTCGTGTACATACATGAGTTGGGTTCAGTAAAGTCACGTACATATTTCAGAAAAGAAAATTATTATTGTGCATTTTTTAAAATACTTATTCACCCCCCTCTTAGTATTTTTCCCAACACATATCGGTTTGTATATGAGAATCGAATCTAAGTTCATAAATACACCTTTTTTTTTATTATCAATATGTCTATCACCATACACACCAATGTGATTTGGTTTACTTTTCACTTTTGAAAACATATATGCACCCTTGTATTATTCTTACACGTTATGATATGTTTAAATGGTGGTTCAACGTTATGTTCTTTACCATTATCTATAATCTTAGAGTGAATATTTATCACACATATGAATATATGTTACCATTGCTAGAGAAACAATACACATTTGAGAATTAAAAGGAATTTGAATTATATGATATGAAAACTCTATATTTGGGCTCCAAGTGGAATATTTCCATCAAAATTATTATACATTATTCAAGGAACTTGGCATGCATGCCTACTTCCACTTGTTTTATTTTTACCTTGTTGTGACGACATTGGGTTTGATCAAGCCCTGTGATTAATGGTTAGAGTTGAAATTTACTAGATCTACGACGTATGTCAATTAGGATTAACATCAACTTGTGAACTCATTCATTCACTTGTCTTCTGAACAACACTCTGGCTTCTTTTGTACCAAGGTATGCATATACTCCTTTAGTTATTCAATATTGTTTTTAGATTTTTTTTGTTATTAATCTCATTAATTCATTTGGGGATCAAACCAAGGTTCTTGAATTTGTTTTTCCCTGCTATAAATTTAGACGGAGGTATCTATTTTCAAAGTTTTTTAATGTTACATATTGTAGGTTCCATTCTTTTTCCATTTTTCTTGGATAATTCTTTATTTACTTCTGATCAGTTCAACACATTATTCTCTCTAGTTTTTACATGTACTCTGGACTACTTCCATTCTCTGCTCTATGTTCCTTCTCATTTTCAATATTTGTTTTTAGGGTTTTGAGTTTTTGTTGGTTTGTTGATCTATCAAAAAAGAGTCTTTCACTTCTGGAATTGGTTGTGTCAGTCTCTTTTCTTTCAGTGAATCTAATCATATATTCATTTATGCCTATTTTAAAGAGTTATTTCATCGATTGAAAATTTGTTTATCATTGAAAGATAGTCCTAATTTGAATTTTCATGTTTTTATGCTTGTTTTAAACATAAAAATGAAAAATTTTCTTGGAATTGATTTGCATTAGTATTTTCCTACTGAAAATTAGTGCATTAGAGAATTTGTTATGTTTTCTCTTATTTATCAATTCAATCATTGTTGGAAGTGAATGAAACCCCTCTCCTTACTTCAGTTAGGATTCATTGAAGCGAAAAGATTACATTATCATGCTTGATTGCATTTAGTTTTCAGTCATGTTATAACACCACGAGTTTCATATCCATCTACCAACTAAGTAAACAACAAATTTAAAAACAATGGTAATAAAATAGATTAGACTTTTTATATTTCTAGGTCTCATTAGACCTACATTAGATTAGATTGTAGATATTTGGAATATGAAAGTGAGTTAACTTTCCAAAGCTACAAAAAAAAAAAATCTTGCGGTAGGGAGTAAATCCATCTATTATAGTTTTACTCTGGGAAGCTTGTCTTACACAGGAGTTATGAATGAGATCATATCGGACCTAGAGAAGTGATTTACCTCAGTTCATTGGTTACGGTAGCACTATTTGCATGCATGTTGAAAGGTACTTGGGAGTCACTTGAAGGATAAACCTTAGATTGACCATGTTAAGGAACCTTCAAGGTGATTGAGCTTTGTTACTCCTCCATTGCGTGTACGTCCAATCTGTGATTGTCCCCACCAGGTCAAGTTGTTGTATGTGGAAATCTTAGACACCATTATCTTAGGGATTTTTTCCCAAGGTTACGATAGGGGGGAAGCATTAGTATGAAAATTCTTAGTTTGTGTACCAAAATTACTTCACTTGAGTCACTAATGACTAGTGACCCTAACCACATAATGTGGCTATTTTATGCTTTAGATATGCAAGAAAAATGATAAAGCCCTGGGTTGTGACCACCAACAACCCCCCTACTTCTTTTAGTATTAGCAATAACACTAAAGAAGTGCGGACCCTTAGTAAAAAATCCAAAAAGATTTATAATTTTTTTTTTGTATTATACTCCTCAAAAATTACATCACACGGAGAATAGTGAAGCATTTCTTTATGAGCACATTAAAACAACTGCGAAGAAGCGGCGCTAAATTCATCACATCGCATACATTAAGAAACGCCCATAAATGAGAATCTTAAGATATCTCCGATGGCCGATATGCGACATCACATATCGCAACGTCGCATAAACAGCACACGAATAACTTAACAAATTGCAACGATCTGCGATCTGCGATGCTGCGATAAAAGTGATCTGCGATCTTGTGATCTGTGATAATTGTGATCTGCGATAAATGTGATCTGCGATCTTACGATGCTGCGATCTGCGAGTCGCAGAAATCACCCATCGCAAATTTTCCTCGGCTCAGCATTCAAGAAAAGTTGTCCCTAAACCAAAAATTGGGTGCGCGCCTTAAAGAAGATTAATGAATGTACGCCAAAGTATTCATGAAGGACAGTTTTGTGTTTTTCGAAGAGTCAGTTCACTGTGGGTGTCATGATTTTATACATTCATAGAGCTTAAAGCTTTCGTGTCAAAATTTACTATCATTACTCTTTTCCTTTGTGTGAACTGCAGGAAACATCTAAGGAAAAAGGGAAAGCGCCAATGCTCGGAGAACAGAGAAGAGATGCCCTCATAAAAAGATATCGCATGCAACAGAAACGCAGATTTCAGAGTGTTACAAAGCAGATGCTGATATCAATAGGTGATTCGACACTCAAGGTCAAAAACTCACAAAAGCAGCATGTTTGAAAAATTCTAAAGCTCATGCCCGGTAAAGGAAAAAGCGCTAAAGGCGGAAAACGCACCAGAAAGGCACAGATCAAAGAACAAAGGCAGTTTTTGATGCACGATTAGCGCCTAGCGCTAATCGCGCATCGCTAAGAAAATTGTTCAGAAAGTAAAGTCCCTCTTTTGCTTAGTCATCCACGAGTCTGGAAGCCGAGATAGCAAAAGCAGAGGCAGTTTAAGAAGAATCTGGGTTGTTACCAAGCATACATGCAGTAAATTCGCCCAACTAGAAGATGATTCTCAAAAATATCTTCTAGTTTACTAAAAAGAGGTGTCAGCGCTTGCCATTTCTATTTTCGTAGCTCAAGCAAAAGCAGAAGATGACCAGCCGACTCTTCCCAGGCAAATATTGCATGCTCACAGCACTAAGGAGAAAATGCAGAAATAGTTAGAAATTAGATTCAATTTTTAGAAATAAGTTTGCTTAGATAAAGGGCGGTCATTTTAAACCGTATCTGAAATTTATGTAATTAAGTTATTTAGTTAGCAGTATTTAAACCCTTCTCATGCATTTAGAGAAGGGTCCAGAAATTTTTCAAAAACTTGTCCTCAGAACATGCACTTTTGCACCCTCAGAGGAGGTTTTGATGAATGAATGGATCAAGGTTTATTAAGTTTTGCATTTGATATCTGCTACTGATGTTGCACTTCTGTACTCTTAGTAGATATTAGAACAAGGAGAGATAAATCATTGTTACTTGAATCTTATGAGTAGGACCAGTCATAAATGGTACTTTTATCTCTTGGCCATTTCTGCTTATATTCTTAAAGTGATATACAGTTTTTAGTTGTTTATATGTTATTGCATGAATGTGTGAGTTACCATTTGGCACTTTTGTACGGTGGAGTCATTTATTTATGTTTGATATATGAATAACTTATTATGCGATATGCTATTCACAACTGTTTTGCCTAACTTTTTATGCAAAATGGTTCATCTTAATTGATTTCTATTCTTATGATAGTTGAATGATCTTTATTACCAACTATTGTTTGAAATCTCTTTAGATCGCATAATAGAAGAAATACACCTCGGGTTAGCATAGATTAGATGTGTTGTTTTCATTAGATTACAATAGCATAGAATTAGATTAAGGTAGCTTAGATTATAACTCTTAGATCAACATCATCCAACTTCACACACACACACCATTATATTGGGAAACTGGTCCCATTATCCCCAGTCGGACCCGCAATACCAAACGGATAAGGAGTTGCCAACCAAGGTCCGGACTGGGTGGGTATACCCCTTGTTGTCAACCTGATTTTCGAGGCTTCAACATATTTTGCGCTAGAAGGAGGGCCTGAACTATGAATGGCACTTAAATCAAAATCTAAATACCATTCTGAGAGTAAATCGCCCTTATCATCTCCCCCGACTTCTCCAGTATATTTAAATCCAGAGTCGGAAGTCGCTCGAGTATCAATCGCTGCTACACACCCTAACATTTCAGACCAATTTACCATTAAACCTCCTGGAGTCAAATCCTTGATTCACAAACTTCAGGGATTTTCGATTTCTCCTCAGAGGTCTGGTAAATCTCAAAGCAGTGTGACTTCGCAGTACAATCCTGCTCATCCCCTAACGAGATTGAAAAGTGAAAAATTTGGCATCTAGCCAACTAAGTTGCCTCTTCCCACCAGGAAAAGAGCGAGGAAATCACCACAAGAGTCTGACAATGAGACTCTTTCGTCTACATCGCCCATTTCAACTACCTCACTGCGAAGTCAACCACCCACACCTCCATTCCAAACCATCATCTATCCGTCTACCACAATCCCCCTTCAATCATCCACGATGATAGTATCCTCATCTTCCCAACCACAGAGATCATCTCCTGCACTTCTCTCTATTAGCAGCTCAACGATGGCCCAAATCCTATGTAACAACCCTGGGGAAGTCTTGATGCCTGCACCCTTGAGCCCAATATCGGCCCATCCTAAGAAATGGCTGCCTAAATTCAATCTACAAGCAGGCATGCTAGCAGAAGAACACATAAACAATTTCATGCTTTCTATCAATCTCAACGGAGTTACTAATGAAGATGCTGTTGTTCGGCTTTTTCCCTACACACTGCAAGGAACAGCCGGGTCATGGTATTTTTCATTACCTTCTGGGTCTATCACAAGTTGGGATATCTTCCACAATCAATTCCTTATCAAGTTTGGTGATGACAGATCAACAGCAACATTAATCAATGACCTATCCAATCTTAAGGCCCAAGCTAAAGAACCTATCAAAGATTTCGATTTACGGTTCAATAAGATTCTCAACAAAATTCCTACTGCTTCCCAACCCAGCGAAGAAGTACGATGTGAATGGTATATTACTGCTTTACCATCAAACATAGCAATCTTCATGGATAGAGAAAATAAAACAACCTTAGTTGAAAACATGACAGAGGCGATAGTAGTAGAGAAACGCGTAATAGCCCTGGAAAAGAGATCTGCGGTAGAGGAACGAAAGTCCAAAAAAGTCACCTTCAAGGAAGACTCCAAGAAGAAACAAACAAAAGACCCTTTCGATTTGGAAGGATTACAGAAAGTATTAAAGACCATGTCTAATGAGATGATTGACATAAAAAAACAAGTAGCAGAAACTTCTTTAAAGAAGCCCTACAGAACTTTTAAAAGAGGTCCTTCAATGGATGCAAAACCACCCAATGCCATCTATAATGCTGAAACTGAGGAAGAGGAAGAAGAAGAAAGTGCCACTGAAGGGAAAACTGATGATGAAGAAGTTGTGGAATTACAAGGAATGTGGGATTTCATCCTCCCACAAGAAGAAGATCAAGAAGTATTTCCGGTTAGCACACGAAGCAAAAATCAGCTTGATCCTCCCCAAACTACCCCTAAGCAGAAGGGCGCAAGCCCTACAACAAAAGATAAAGTCGCAACAAAGAAAACAACAACTAAAGCGACTCAATATAGCCCAGTCCGAGTAGATCAAACAACTCCATCAAAAACATTGATAGTGTCGGATGAAATGGAGTACAATATTGTTGATGACATGAAAAAGACTAGGGCTAATATTACCCTTTATGAATTGAGCAAATTGAAGCATCAACAGAAGATAATGATGAAAGAATTACATGTTGTACCTATTGTACCTTTGCATGCCGCTGTACTCTCTCAAGATTCCCATAACATGGGAAGACCTCCAACTAACGCGAGCAATAAGATTGATCCAAATGGTATCGCCTTAATTGGAGGAATATCAAGATCTCACACTCCACCGTTTCTTCTCACTTACGAGATTTTCAACAAAAATTTGCACAATTGTTTGGTAGATTCCGATGCTTCTTCGAATATTTTACCCAGATCAATATGTGCTAAGCTAAATGTTCAACTACAATAATCCGCAGTGTGTATAGTTCAGCTTGATCGATCTCAAGTTGAAGTGATTGGTGAAATTAATCAAGTAACCATAAGATTGTCATCTAACCCGAAGGTATGTCAGGTTATTGACATTCTAGTGGCCGATATCCCAGAATTCTATGGATTAATTCTTAGCAGGGATTGGTCCGAGAAACTCCACGGATACTTTGCAACCGACTGGTCACACATGTGGTTACCCTATAACGGTAAACCGAACCAGATAAAGGTTGAACGATAATTACACCAGAAGTTCACAGTAACGGAATTAGAGGGAGAAAATGAAGTAGTATCGTATAACAATAATATCATAGGAAATTACTTGGTAGATTCTTTTCTCGGTAATTTCAATGCTCACCCATCACCTTACTTAGAAAATTCAGTTTTGTCCCAAGTTGAAATTTTTTCCCAAACTGATAGTTCAAAGTGTGTTAATTTTTTAGATGAACCTGTAAATACATCTTTTTTTTGGAAATTATATTTCGATGGCTCTAAATCTAACGCAGGAGCAGGAGCAGGATGCGTTCTGATTAGTCCAGAAGGAAACAAGACCATGCTTACATGTAGGCTCGAATTCAGTTGCACAAACAACACAACAGAATATGAGGCCTTGGTGCAAGGCCTATACAAAGCAATCAGGTTAAATGTCAAGTATCTTCAGGTCTTTGGAGACTCTGAGATTATCGTAAAACAAGTACATAACACTATACATTGCCTATCAGGTCATTTAAAACACTATCAATCTTTAGTACAAGATCTGACTGAGCATTTCATAGCATTTAATATCTCTTCAATCCCGAGACTCCAAAACGCGAGCGCAGACCTTTTGGCTAACGTAGCCTCTAGGCTTATTCCCTCCGAAGATTTTAGTCCAGATAGATTCTCAATAGAATTAATCTTTAGACCATCCATCCCTGACAACATTACAAATTGTAGAGTATTCAATGACGATCATGATATTGTAAATTTCCTCACTTCTGAAGGATCCTACTCCAATCAGATAATTGACGAAGACCATCACGATCGACAAACACAACAAAATAGCATTGATAATGCTATACCTAAATCAGTGGTTAAGTTAGAAGACTTGTACGATTTGAAAAATCGGTTTAAAAGGTCTACCAATTCAAAGCTGTACAGTTCAACTCTGAATTACGAATTAGTAAACCTAGGAACCGATGATAAACCACAAAACATTAATCTAGGCATAGGCCTGGCCCCTGAAGAAAAACTAGCGTATATTCGTCTGTTGAGACAATATAAAAAGTTTTTTGCCTGGAATTACGATGAGCTGAAGACGTACGACACTTCTATCATTCAACACAATATTCCTATGATTGACAACGAAAAACCTGTCCAACAGAAACTGAGAAAGATCCACCCCAATTTAGAAAATCAGATAAAAACTGAGCTAAATAAGTTATTAAAAGCCAGAATAATTTTCCCCGTCAGACATTCCAAATGGGTCTCCAATATGGTACCCGTTAGAAAGAAAAACGGAGATATTAGAATCTGTATCGATTTTCAGAATCTTAACAAAGCCTGTCAAAAAGACAATTTTCCTCTTCCACCTATGGAACAGATATTACAGGCAGTAGCAGGCTCAGAACTGATGTCTTTCTTGGACGGATTTTCAGGATATATTCAAGTGCTGGTGCATCCCAATGATTAGTTGAAAACCACATTCAGAACTAAATGGGGCACATACGCATATCGGAAGATGTCATTTGGTTTGATTAATGTCGGTGCTACATTTCAAAGAGCCACGGACATCGCATTTAAGGGTTTAGTCAACAAATCTGTAGTGATTTATTTGGATGATATAACAATGTATTCCAAGAAGCAAAGCGACCATCTCAGAGATTTAAAACAATTTTTTCAACGATGTTTAAGGTATGGGATTTCACTTAACCCAAATAAATCTTTTTTCGCATTAAGTGAAGGAAAACTTCTAGGATTCATAGTGTCAAAATCCGGCATTCACATTGATCCTGACAGAACCAAAGAAATCTCTGAAATATCCCTTCCGCATAATAAAAAAGCCATGCAATCTTTCCTTGGTCAAATCAATTTTGTAAAGAGATTTGTACCAGATTTTTCACGAATTGTGTCTCCTTTGTAAACCATGATTAAAAATAATTCAACTTTCAAATGGGGTCAAGATGAACATGAAGCATTCAACCTGATCAAACAAGCTATTATTAATGCTCCATCTTTAGCAACCCCGAATTTTTCAGAATCTTTTGTTTTATACACATTTGCCTAAGAAAAATCATATGATGCGATTCTAACCCAAGAAAATCAAGAAAAAACAGAAGCTCCAATTGCGTTTTTTAGCTCAAATTTACAAGGTGCTGAACTCAATTATTCAGACGTAGAGAAACAAGCCTATGCTGTTTTCGAAGCGGTTAAATATTTCAGACCTTTCTTACTCAAAACCCATATTAAGATCATAGTACCGTTTCCAGCGGTAAGAAATCTTCTAGTACAGAAGGATATGGGCGAGAAAAGAGCAAATTGGATCACTGCTTTACAGGAATACGATCTTGAGATTAAACCAACAAACATTGTAAGAGGTCAAGGCTTCTACAAAATGTTGGCTAGAGCATCGCAAATCCCTGAAATTTCATCCGAAGAGGTACAAATGTATGAGGTAAGCCTAAACGATGCATAATCATTGTATGCTAATATCATTTATTATCTTAAGATTGGGTATGCTCCATCGCACCTGGATCACACTAAGAAAAGAGCTCTAAGATTGAAAGCTAAACAATATCAGCTCATAAATGATATTCTTTTTAGAAATAATTATGATTCTGTTCTTCTTAGATGTCTTGAAAAAACTGAAGCCGAAAAAGTTTTGCAGGAACTCCACAATGGACCAACAGGCGGACACTATGCTAGAGATGCTACTGAACATAAAATTTTACGTGCAGGATATTACTGGCCTACGTTGTTCAAAGATTCACACAGTTACGTGAGGAAATGTCAAATCTGCCAAACAACTGCTGGAAGACAAAAGAAGTTGTCCCTGCCACTACAACCGGTAAACATCAAGCAACCATTCAGCCAGTAGGGCTTGGACATAATAGGTGAGATCGTTCCTCACTCTTCTAAGAAGCATAGATACATCCTCACGGCAACAGATTATTTTACTAAATGGGTTGAAGCAGTTCCTCTCAAGATAGCTAATTCTGAAAATATTATCGAATTCATAGATCAATTTATAATCACTAGGTTTGGATTGCCAACGGATTTAATGTTTGATAATGAATCATACTTTTCTAGAAATGCAATGACTGAGTTTGCCCTTAAAAGAGGATTCAAACTAAAATATTCGGCCAATTACTATCCGCAAGGTAATGAGTTAGCTGAGTCAACAAATAAAAACCTAATCAGGATTATTAAGAGAACGGTTGACCAGAAC
Organism: Pinus tabuliformis; assembly: GCA_031772625.1. NCBI lineage: Eukaryota > Viridiplantae > Streptophyta > Pinopsida > Pinales > Pinaceae > Pinus > Pinus tabuliformis. Next base: position 160,170,357 of record CM062814.1, on the reverse strand, counting down.
CAAAAGAATTGGCATAAAGCTTTGATAAATGCTTTATGGGCAGATAGAATAACAAAAAACGCTTCGATCGGCACTTCCCCCTTTAATTTAGTTTATGGGAAAGAAGCGGTTCTTCCAACTCACTTAGTCATTCCCTCTTTGTCTTTAATACAATACATTGATGAAGTACCTACTTCCTCCATACAACTAAGACAAATGGAAATAATTAAATTAGAAGAACAACGAGAACAAGCTAAGAGAACCCATGCTCATCATCAAGCGCTAATAAAATCCTCTTTCGATTCAAACAAAATGAACAGAAATTTTTTTCAGATGGGAGATTTAGTTTTAAAATGGGATAAAGCTCATGAAGAAAAGGGCAAACATACACAATTTCAAAAGATGTGGCTTGGTCCTTTTCATATTGTTGAAGTCATAGGTCCATCAACGTTTGTCTTACAGGATCTAGCAGGTAGAAGGGATTCTTTGCGTGTTAATGGTCAAATCCTTAAAATATATTTTCCATAGAAGAATATTCTTCTATTTTGTAGAATAGTTTTTGTCTTTTCTTTTTTTCCCTTTTTCATAATAAAACCGGTTGTTAATGGTTAGTATCGGTATTCGAGAAAAGACACCAATTCTCTTTCATATTTTGAGCTTTTCACTTGTATAAATAGAATTTTTTTTTAAATCTGACCTTTATTATTGACAGATACAGTTAAAAAACTTCAGCCTAGATATGATATTAGTGTCAACTTCAAAACTTTTTGATGAAAGCAACCTTTAGCGAAGGAATTGTTTTATATTAGCACAATGAAAGGTATCAATAACAAAATAAAGATTCTCTGTAAAACTGCTGTTTTCAAACTCTATTATTGTCGTCTAGAGCTTTCTTAAGGAAAACAATGATATCCTCCCTGTTAAAGAAAATCGCAGCATTCAGAGGGACAATCCAAGAAACACTATATCTCAAAGAATAAGAGGTCTCATCACGAGCCGGCTTATCATGATCACAGATATTATAACTTTGCTGACTTTGCCAAACACTGTCCATCAAAACAGGGCAATGACTCAAGATTATTGAAATCAAAAGACAAGGGGTCTCATCACGAGCCAGCTTGTTCAGCAAAAGTGTAAATCAAGTGAATGACTGTGTCATAATTTGGCTACCAAACCAAGACATTGTTCTTTAAGAATAAGAAAGGAAAAAGTGTCAAAATGGATTTTTCTTTGAGAGTTGTAGATAACCTTAAACATGATAAAGGATCATTGCTAGGTAGCAGGTAACCCTGTCGAGGCTATGGATGCCTGCTGGCAGCAGAGGCTCTACCTACGGCAAACGAGCATATTTTAAGGCTAGCACACAGAGAAGACTTTATTTTATCTTTACATGACCAAGTAATGGCTGATGTAGATACAAGGACAAGCTTGAGGAAGCAAACAATTAGAAAAGAAATAAGTTGAAACAAAATATCATTGATAGAATGAGGCATAATGTACTCTATCTGTCCATAACAAAGTTTATATTTATGACAATTTTTCTGTTTTGGAAGTTTAAAGAATTCAATATAAAAGCAGAGATAACTGGTTCTTCCAAGTGAATCGCCATTGTTGTGACCACCAACAACCTCCCTACTTCTTTTAGTATTAGCAATAACACTAAAGAAGTGGGGACCCTTAGTAAAAAATCCAAAAATATTTTATAATTTTTTTTTGTATTATACTCCTCAAAAAATACATCACACGGAGAAGAGTGAAGCATTTCTTTATGAGCACATTAAAACAACTGCGAAGAAGCGACGCTAAATTCATCACATCGCATACATTAAGAAATGCCCATAAATGAGAATCTTAAGAGATCTCCGATGGCCGATATGCGACATCGCATATCGCAACATCGCATAAACAACACACGAATAACTTAACAAATTGCAACGATCTGCGATCTGTGATGCCGCAATGTTGCGATAAAAGCGATCTGCGATAACTGTGATTTGCGATAAATGCGATCTGCGATTGATGTGATCTACGATCTTGCGATGCTACGATCCGCGAGTCGCAGAAATCACCCATCGCAAATTTTCCTCGGCTCAGCATTCAAGAAGAGTTGTCCCTAAACCAAAAATTGGGTGTGCGCCTTAAGGAAGATTAAATGAATGTACGCCAAAGTATTCATGAAGGACAGTTTTGTGTTTTTTGAAGAGTCAGTTCACTGTGGGTGTCATGATTTTATACATTCATATAGCTTAAAGCTTTCATGTCAAAATTTACTATCATTACTCTTTTCCTTTGCGTGAACTGCAGGAAACATCTAAGGAAAAAGGGAAAGTGCCAATGCTCGGAGAACAGAGAAGAGATGCCCTCATAAACAGATACCGCATGCAACAGAAACGCAGATTTTAGAGTGTTACAGAACAGATGCTGATATCAATAGGCGATTCGACACTTAAGGTCAAAAACTCACAAAAGCAGCATGTTTGAAAAATTTTGAAGCTCATGCCCGGTAAAGGAAAAAGCGCTAAAGGTGGAAAACGCACCAGAAAGGCACAGATCAAAGAAAAGAGGCAGTTTTTGATGAGCGATTAGCGCCTAGCGCTAACCTCACATCACTAAGAAAATTGTTCAGAAAGCAAAGTCCCTAACTTGCCTAGTCATCCACGAGTCCGGAAGCCGAGATAGCAAAAGCAGAGGCAGTTTAAGAAGAATCTGGGTTGTTACCAAGCATACACACAGTAAATTCGCCCAACCAGAAGATGATTCTCAAAAATATCTTCTAGTTTACTAAAAAGAGGTTGCAGCACTTGCCATTTCTATTTTCGTAGCTGAAACAAAAGCAGAAGACGACCAGCCGACTCTTCCCAGGCAAATGTTGCATGCTCACAGCACTAAGTAGCAAATGCAGAAATAGTTAGAAATTAGATTCAATTTTTAGAAATAAGTTTTCTTAGATAAAGGGCGGTCATTTTAAACCGTATCCGAAATTTATGTAATTAAGTTATTTAGTTAGCAGTATTTAAACCCTTCTCATGCATTCAGAGAAGGGTCTGGAAATTTGTCAAAACCTTGTCCTCAGAACATGCACTTCTGCACCCTCAGAGGAGGTTTTGATGAATGAATTGATCAAGGTTTATTAATTTTTGCATTTGATATCTGCTACTGATGTTGCACTTCTGTACTCTTAGTAGATATTAGAACAAGGAGAGATAAATCATTGTTACTTGAAGCTTATGAGTAGGACCAGTCATAAATGGTACTTTTATCTCTTGGCCATTTCTGCTTATATTCTTAAAGTGATATATAGTTTTTAGTTGTTTATATTTTATTGCATGAATGTGTGAGTTACCATTTGGCACTTTTGTACGGTGGAGTCATTTATTTATGTTTGATATATGAATAACTTATTATGCGATATGCTGTTCACAACTGTTTTGCCTAACTTTTTATGCAAAGTGGTTCATCTTAATTGATTTCTATTATTATGGTAGCTGAATGATCTTTATTACCAGTTATTGTTTGAAATCTCTTTAGATCGCATAATAGAAGAAATACACCCCGGGTTAGCATAGATTAGATGTGTTGTTTTCATTAGATTACAATAGCATAGAATTAGATTAAATTAGCTTAGATTAGAACTCTTAGATCAACATCATCCAACTTTGCACACACACACACACCCTTAGATTGGGAAATTGGTCCCATTATCCCCAGTCGGACCCGCTATACCAAACAGATAAGGAGCTACCAACGAAGGTCCGGTCCAGGTGGGTATCCCCCTTGTTGTTGACCCAATTTTCGGGGCTTCAACACCCTGCAAGAAAATATCTGACACAAGCCCAAAACATATAGCAGCAGTAAAGAAAAGTGCAATAACCCAATAGAATACTTTAAATGAATTATAATTTATTAAAAACATCTAGTGCGGAAGATTTACAACATGGGTCTGTAGATCCTCCTCCATGGGCTAGGTCCCTTTGATGCCCTTGTGCTTCAACGATCTTGTTCTTCTCTCTCAAATATGTAGAAAACCCAAAAGCAAGATGGAACTCAAGTGGGAGTTCAAATTTTGTAAGATGATAATGGTGACAATGATAATTATCATGGTGAATGATGAATGGAAAAACCCTCTAGTTATAACAAAGTATTGAGCCAAATTAGGAATTAGAAAATAATAAAATATTATTGACTAAATCAAAATCTAGCCATTGTGAATACTTTATTATATTTTTAGGAGATGAAAAAGATATTAAAATAGTAAAATATATTTATTTAGAAGGTGATTGAAGTAATTAACAAATAAAAATTATTTATTAATAACTTTGTGAGAACTAAGAATAATGAATAAAAATAAGAATAATGAATAATAAATAAATAGTGATTTATTTAATTATTCCAAGGTGATTTAGTCGAATGTGACAAGGACTAATTATCAAATAATGATTTAATAATTATTCTTAGAGAATATTAAATAAATTTTAATTTACTTAAATATTCTTACAGGGGTTTTAAAATTTTGATCAGAGATAATTTAATAAAAATGGTTTACTAAATCATTTCCTATGGTAAAATTAAATTAACTATGGTAAAGTTAATCCTATATGGTGTATTTCGATCCACCTAGTATGAAATGGATAGGTTATCATTTTTTTGGGTTATGACAAATTGCCCCCCAATGTAAGAGTGTAAGGAGAAAATCATATGACCAAAATATGTTGTAAGTTACACTTTCACCAAACACTAAATGAGAGTTAGAGAGAAAGAGCACTGAAGCGATGCAAGGAAGGACAAAGGAATGGAGGGGGTGAGACCTACTAATTTGATATAAGTCTCCCTTTATTTTTTAGTACATGATCTCAAATGAGGCGAGGAAGGCATATTGATAGCCACCAGTATAACTGAGTACAAATAATAGTGGTGCGCCTAGCAGTGTGGGTCTGGGCTATGAAGTACATGATACATCATACATGATATGTTGGCATCAATGGGCCATAAAGAGTACAATGATATAATGAGTCTCATGTACATAATGTGCTTGGAAAGCAAAGGCTAGGATCAAATAGAATAACATTTGTTGATCTAAGTACATGAGACATAGTTCCCCTCAATCTCACATTGTGAGGGGGGAATCACAACCAAAGAAGCCTTGTTGAATAAGAAAGGGCTTTGAAGATCTGAATGGATATTTTGAATGAGGCATGCATGTTGTGGGTGCTGCAAGTGGAAGGAACCGAGCTAGTCAAATCTACGAAACTACATATGAGGCTGGATCATAATCTGTTGTCATCCGGACATGTGGGGGCATAACCGAAGGGACACCCCCTCATGAGGTCTGAAATATATCACACACACCTGGGAAATGCTGATAAAATCTGCAGTATCACTGGACCATCAAGTGTATGATTCTCAATCATGGGATAATGAGTTGGAGTCAAGCATGCGAGAGACAACCAAGTCAAAGGGAAATTATGATTCCCTTTGCTTGATTTGAGGCACTAAATAGTGATGAAAACTATAACCAAGGTACTTCGCCCTCTAGACCACTCCCTTGGAATAAATGTGATAAAGTCAATAGAAGATGGCCCGTGAGAGGTGAGGCAATGAAGTTTCCTCAAAAAAGGCTCGAGGACCATAGCAATGCGATTGGTGGACTAACACCAGGCATGATGATGGAAGGAGACAGGATGAGAGGCAAACTTAAAACTTCCCTTGTCAGAGAATGATATGCATTGTTGACCTGGCAGTGACTAATTCAATTCCATAGGGGATGGTCAATTACTTAGATGCAAGCTTTTCAAAGATGGATCAGTATAGTTGGAGTTCAAATATGAAAAAAAAGGGATGAATGCGATACAAAGATGGATGATATACTGTAATCGGACTCAAGGGAACTAAGAACAGAATCCATGGATGCAAGGGTGTTAGGTCCCTACAATACTAGTGCTTACCCCATTACTATTGTAGTTGTATCCCTTATTAATACTGTTGTGCCCCTATTGTCCCCATATTTACCGTGCCCCATAGAATCCCTCTATTGTTATTTTTGTGCCTTTATAGTATTATTGTTAGGTCGGCTGGGTTATATTGTGACTTCTTAGACTCCTATATATAGAAAGGAGGTTTTGTCATTTGAATCATCAAGGAATCATTCATTTGTGTAATTTAAAGGAGGTTGCCCCCTCGAAGAGGCTGAATTCTAAGGCGTTGATCTATCTTTCTATCTTTTTGTGAGCTGGTTTCATAACATTTGGAGTCAGAGCTTTGGGTTCTAGGGTTTCGCTACTCCAAATAGGTCATCGTGGCATTTTCACTATAACGTTTTTCTATGAAGTTTCAGAAGAAAAAAAAACCCATTTGATATGAAATCGCACTAAACCTCGGGTCTGAATTTCAAGTCTTTTCGCACTATATTTGTGGAGATATGATGTGAAGAAGTTAGTCTTTTTGTAGACTCATGAATTACATTCCAAATAGGTGACCTGGGGAAAATCGTCATAACTTTCTCTTTGAGCATCGAATTGAAATTTCATAAGAAGGCACAGAAAGAGGACAGACTTTAGTTTCTTGTATAAATTTTTCAGAGCCAAAGGTCAAACAGGGACACGTGGCATGTCATACAATTTTTCTCTACTGAACTAGTCTATAATTAGGTCACTGTGGGAGATTTCGTATAACTCTTCCTTGGAGAATCCAATTTAGATTAGACTGGTGGCATTAGAAAGAGGACATGGAGGGCTACTATAGGTCACAATTTCAAAATTGGATGATCTAAAATTACAGAGATACATCAGAGGCAATATCGAGCTCCTACAAAGTGAAAAAAGGTGTGTAGATTTTTTTTAATTTTTGCTTAAGCTTGGTTTGAAAAATTATTTTGAAGGAATTCAAAGGGCATAGTAGAGCATTATTATCGGTAACTGATGCCCTGAGGAAAGAAAATTCAAATACCTAGTAAGAAACCTGAAAGCTCTAACATGACGCATGAAGAAGAGGAAGAAATACTACATGATATATTAAAATTACAAGACCAAGTGCAACAAATGTCACTCTTACAAAAGCTAACATAAGCTAATATAAATGGCATGGAATCTAAGATAAAGGGCATGGAAGCTAATATGAATGGCGTGGAAGCTAGGATGGATGATTTGAAGATAGATTTGAAGAAATATTTGAAGACAAACATGGTAGATTTGAAGACAGATCTGAAGACAGACATGGAAGATTTGAAGACAAAGTTGACAAATTTTCTACAAGAAATACTTACTAATGGTGAAAGGGTAGTAAAGGAAACTCATGATGCGAACAAAAGAAATGTTAATCATGATGTCATAGACTCTAATGTTGGATCAAAGACCCACCATATTCCAAAAATAGATATGAGGAAGTTTGATGGCAAGGATCCTGCAACATGGATATTACAGATGGAGCAATTTTTTGATCTCAATAATGTGCAAAACACACAAAAGGTACGTATTGCAACTTTATATTTGGAACCAAATCAATTTGTATGGTATCAATGGCTTTTCTCTCATAAACAAATTATCACGTGGGCAATTTTTATGAAAGAATTGACAACACATTATGAGGATACAAAAAGCAACACTTTTTTTAGCCAATTGATAAGTCTCAAACAAAAGGGTTCAATAATGGAGCACATTGAGGACTTCCAAAAATTGAACATAAGGGTAAAAAATATTCCAGAGGAGCATAGGATTGATGTGTTCATAGGGTATTTAAAGGATGATATCCAACATGATGTTTGCCTTTGGGAACCTGATTCATTAGAGAAGGCATTCAAGTTAGCAAGAAAAATGGAAAGAAAAATTATGGCAACCAGAAAGCATACCACTCACAACTATAAAGATGGAAGTGTTGTTGCCCCTAGTCTTACACAACCTATAAGGTTGACACCACAACAATTGGAAGAAAAAAGAGCAAAAGGGATTTGTTACAGTTGTGATAGCAAATACACTAAAGGTTATAAGTGTGCTAAGAAGAAATTATTCTACATAGATTGTGAAGAGGAAGAGGAAAAGGAGCAAGAAAGGTCAAAAGAAGAGGATATACTCTAGGAACAAAGCCTAGATAAAGAAGAAATGAATCTGACCATATCTTGTAATGCATTGGCGGGAATTACCACTCCTCAAACCATCAAGATAGAAGGAAAAATCAAGAACAAAAAGGTAATAGTGTTGTTTGATTCTAGAAGTACCCACAATTTTATTCATTGTAAGGTAGCAAAAGTATTGAATTGCTTCCTATATCCAGCACCACAGTGTCAATTCATGGTTGCAAATGGAGGAACAATAAATTGCTTTGGAAAGTGCCATAATATCAAGCTATCAATGGGATAATATGTATTGACTAGCCTAATGATTTCCATTCCAATGGGAGGTGTTGATGTTGTACTAGGACTCCAATGGCTACAATCCTTGGGTACAATAGCTTTTAATTTTCATGAAATTTTCTGCGGAAGGAAAGGAAGTTGAATTAAGAGGTATTACAGGGAAACTGGAAAAGATAATCACCTCTAACAGTATGACAAAGCTTCTAAAAAAGGAACAAAGAGGTGTAATTGCACAATTATGTTCACTAGATGTTTCCACATCAAAATCATTTATTTCTCCATATCTCCAAAAAGTCTTGGACAATCATTTCAAGGTATTTTAGACTCCCAAAGGTCTCCCACCTATTCATGATCATGATCATGCTATTCATCTGATTCTAGGAAGTGTTCCTCCAAACATCAGACTGTACAGATATCCATATGCCCGAAAGAGTGAAATTGAACAAATGCTTGCAGAAATTCTAGAGGCTAGTAAAATTCAACCTAGTCAAAGTTCTTTCCCTGCTCCAGTAGTATTGGTGCACAAGAAGGATGGATCACGGCACATGTGTTCGGATTATAGGGAGCTCAACAAGCTCACTATTAAAGATAAGTTTCCCATTCCTGTCATTGATGAATTACTGGATGAATTGCATGGATCAATTTACATCACCAAGTTGGATCTTCGTTCAGGATATCATCAAATCAGAATGAAGACTGAAGGCATTCCGAAAATAGCATTTAGAACTCATGAGGGTCATTATGAATTTTTTGTGATGCCTTTGGCCTTACTAATGCACCTTCTACATTTCAAGGTTTGATGAATTCCATTTTCAAACCCTTCCTTAGAAAATTTGTGTTAGTATTTTTTGATGATATACTAATCTACATCAAGTCTTGGAAGGATCATGTTGAACATGTTTACAGGGTGCTACAACTATTGGAGGAGAAACAATTATATGAAAAAATATCCAAATGTTTTTTTGGAGTACAAGAGGTGGAATATCTGGGTCATATTGTATTTCATGAAGGAGTTAAGGTAGACCCTAGCAAAATTAAAGCCATTAAGGAATGGAAAATCCCCACATCCATAAAGCATCTGTGAGGATTTCTCATGTTGACAGGATATTATTGCAAGTTTGTTGAGAATTATGGGAGAATAGTAGCACCTCTAACAACATTATTGAAGAAAGATGCATTTTCATGGACTCTAGAAGCAACAAAGGCCTTCGAACATCTTAAAGAGGAAATGTACCAAACACCGGTCTTAGCTACACCGGACTTCACAAAAACCTTTATTGTGGAATGTGATGCTTCAGGAAATGGAATTGGTGTTGTTTTAATGTAAGATGAAAAACTCAATGCTTTTGAAAGTCGTCCAATCAAGGGAAACTTTTTACACAAAGCTATTTATGAGAAGAAAATGTTGGCAATACTACATGCACTTAAGAAATGGAAACCCTACCTAATGGGAAGAGACTTCAAGGTAAAAACGGATCATGTTAGCCTTAAATACTTTTTAGAACAAAGATTATCCTCTGAAGAGCAACAAAGGTGGGTCACAAAGATGTTGGGTTATGACTTTGAAATCATCTACAAAAAGGGGAAGCAAAATGTGGTGGCAGATGCACTCTCAATAAAGGATGAGGATGTGGAAGCATTTTTGTGCGCCATTTCTATTATCCAATCAGATTGGATAAACGAAGCAAGGGAGGAATGGAATAATGATGAAGTGTAGGCACTTATTCGAAAGTTACAACAAGATTCTAGTACATTTGGTACATTTAGCTGGCAAAATGATTCGTTATGGTACAAAGATCGCTTATACCTCTGTAAGAATTCCCAACTCAAACAAAAGATTCTTATGGAATTTCACACTTCTCCCTTAGGAGGGCACTCAGGATTTTTAAAAACTTACCACAGGCTTAAGAAGGAATTTTTTTGCGATGGCCTTAAATAGGATATTCAAAAGTTTTTGGCAGACTGTTTGGTTTGCCAACAAAATAAAGTTGAAACAATTAAGACCCTAGGTTTATTACAACCTTTATCCATTCCAAGCCAACGTTGGGAGGAGGTTTCAATGGATTTTATCACAGGTTTAACCAAGTCTGAGGGAAAGAGTGTCATCATGGTGGTAGTTGACATACTTACCAAGTATGCACACTTTTGTGCATTATCACATCCATTTAAAGCCAGTTTTGTTTCTATTACATTTATGGAAACAATTCAAAAGCTACATGGAAATCCAAAGATTATTGTAAGTGACAGAGACCCCATTTTCACTGGAAATTTTTGGACAGAATTATTTTCTTGTCTCGGTACTCAGTTAGCTCATAGCTCATCTTATCATCCTCAATTTCATGGGAAAACTGAGATAGTAAACAAATTTTTGGAAGGATATCTTCGTTGCTTTGTATCTAATAAACAGACACAATGGGTCAAATGGTTGCCTCTGGCTGAATGGTGGTATAACACTTCCTTCAATACAACAAAAAAATGACCCCATTTATGGCGCTTTATGGATATCAGCCACCATCCATCACATCATATTTAAGAGAAAATTCTAAGGTTCAAGCAGTGGAACATCATATCGAGCATCAACAACAAGTCCTCCAACTCTTAAAGGATAACCTCGTGTTGGCGCAGAATAGAATGAAACAATAGGTAGATCAACGTCACAGCGAAAGAAGTTTTGATATAGGTGATTGTGTATTCCTACGGCTACAACCATATAAAAAAATGTCCCTCAAGCAAGATAAGAAGGATAATAAATTATCACTAAAGTATTATGGTCTGTACATGGTGTTGCAAAAGATTGGTACTATGGCATACAAATTGGAGCTTCCTGTAGCTTCTTGAGTGCACCCCGTTTGCATGAAGAATGTTATAGGCGACAAGCTCCCAGTTCAAACAATATTGCCAGAACTTGACAAGGAAGGAAAAATTATATTGGAACCGGAAGCAGTCACAGAAACAAGAACTTGACAGCTACGAAATCGATTAATTTTGGAGTATCTCATAAAGTGGAAGAACTTATCTGCTGAAGATTCCACATGGGAGGATGAGAATTTTATACAGAAGCATCCAGAACTATTCAAGAATTGAGGAAAACACCTTTTTGAAGGAGAGGGACATGTTAGGTCCCTACAATACTAGTGATTACCCCATTACTATTGTAGTTGTATCCCTTATTAATATTGTTGTGCCCCTATTGTCCCCATATTGTTATTATTGTGCCCCATAGAATCCCTCTTTTGTTATTTTTGTGCCTTTATATTATTATTGTTAGGTCGGCTAGGTTATAGTGTGACTCCTTAGACTCCTATATATAGAAGGGAGGTTTTGTCATTTTAATCATCAAGGAATCATTCATTTGTGTAATATAAAGGAGGTTTCCCCCTCGAAGAGGCTGAATTCTAAGGCATTGATCTATATTTTCTATATTTTTGTGAGCTGGTTTCATAACAAAGGGTTACTCATCTCAGATGTTATGAACAAGGGTGACTTAATGATGGTGCCACATGGGAGAGGCCCAAAGGGGACCGTAAAAAAAGAGAGTAAATAATGGTTACTCATGACGAAAATCAACACATAAGTTGACAAGTACAAAGGTAAAGTGGTACCAGAGCACAGACAACTCATATGAAGAAATTCGGTTTTGAGAGGTCGCAAAGTGTGACTTTATCGAAAAAATGGATTCCTAGTGAAGTTTTAAATTATAAAAAACATAGAGAGAATCATTATAGAGCTCGGTGAGAGATTTCCAATGGTGGTGATGGTTTGTCAGCTGAGATATGGTTTGGTCACAATGGGTGTTATGGGGAAAAATGCCTATTTAGGACGATCCTATCCACCTAAGGTGTGACAGCGCCTTAGCAACAAATGAATACAGCTATTATGATTTCTTCCTTTATGAAATGTGAAAGAGGGGAGATTGGCAGACTTACCATTGTCTTCTGGTTGTCCCTCGATCTAGATCCTCTTCTCTTTGCGTGTCTACAACTACTTGTCTCCTCGCTTGCTCAAGAGAACAGCTACTTGAATCCCACGAGATCACAAGAGAACAGCTACCTGTGACAAGAGAACAGCTACTTGCGACAAGAGAAGAACACAATGCAAAGGCAAATATACATATTCATAAATGATTCAGGATTAGAAGTAAATCAAATACACTAATGCAATCATACAAAATACACCAGCATATAGGAAAGAATCAAGATAGCTTTATTGATAAGTAACAGGGTTCAGGAAGAGATACAACCCATAGGCTCCAATCCAGCATCTCCTTCCCAGCAGAATGGAAATCTTTCTTCAGCTCCCTTCAAAGCATTACACACCCAATGTTCCAGCCACAAACCAACAACAATTCTTTGCATTCACAAAATTCCAGCCTCTAGATCCCATGGAGGTGAGATCCATATATAAATATTTGGAGAGAGGATGAGTCAGCATGAGATCTAACTAGTGTCCTCTCCCTCTCTCAGTTCTTGAGTCCACTTGGAGGTTCTTGCTTCCACTTGGAGATTTGGAACCTCTTACTCATCACCAGTCGAATTCCTTGATGCAAGTGTCATTTTGGAAGCTTCCTAGGCATTGACACATTGAGAAATGAGCCTGCCACTTGTCCAGTTACGCTCAGCGCATGTAGCCTTTGTTGCATTTGACATTCAATGCAGGTAGACAGTGGAGCAGTTGACATTCAGCGTAGATGCTCAGTGGAGCAGTTGACATGATCCAGAATTGGCTTGTTTTTGAGTGTTTTTAGGTGGAGAACTTCTGTGAATTGCTGTGGTTACTTGGCCTTATTCCCCTAGGGGTAGGAACAACATGTTTAGGGACTTTGGATCCCTTAGATTATGGAAATTTCATGCTCAATGCTGTAAGGCACAAAAATGTCTATAACAGTTGCCCCCTAAAGTATGAGGCCGTTTATCGGGTGAAATGCTTTATCCTGGAGGGTCCGAAGTTCATCCATCTGCTGGGAGGAGACCTGTAATAAAATACAATACAATACATTATGATTCATTCTGCTTTCATGATCTAGCTGAGGCAGGCATTCCCATGCTCAACCTTATAAATTCATTTTTTTACATAGAACAGACGATCGTCTGATGGTAGACTGATAATTTTGGCGAAATTATCATCCTTTGAGTAGGATGATCATCTGCTGCAATGATGTACATGTCAAATGTCTTTATTTGTCCTGAATACATATCGCAGCCCAGATGGATGAAACTAGATCCGGGGTCTTCAAACTCGTTCGATCTTCACTCTAAGTACAAGTCGATCCATGTGAGAATTGCGCTGAAGTCGAACATGGAAAGACATCGCTTGATTACCGGTCAATGATGTAAACCATTAACAAGCGCGAGAGGAATCACCGATAATGATAATGACCCTCAAGGTACTGCAGTACAATTCACGTGGTGTGAATAAAGGACTTGGCGTCGAACACCACGCAAAAATCTTCTGGTCGAAGGTCATTGACGTATACCCGTCGCCGGAAGTGAGAAACTTGCCATTGAGGCATGCAAGCTTCAAAGTACTGAAGGGGTTGTTCCTAGATCAACTTCTTGGATAATGAGCTGATGTCGACAAGAAGCGATCCGTCACAGGAGGGCCTTAATGAATCCCACATCAGTGACACGGAACGGAGCTAATGATTTTAATGGAGGCGAAAACGATCTGTGACATATGATTCAGGGTGGCGGTCATGAATGGATGAAGGATAATGTATGGCAGTGGATGGGACCCGGTTGACTCTTTCTGAACGACTTCTCTTGAACATACGGTGACACCGATGCGATGGATTGGTAGCATTACCCCAAATATGGATTGTATGGCGAAACCATGGTGATGTGACCGGTGAATGAAACAACCCAACCCGAATGTGGTACGGAAGAAAAGTGTCATGTTCAAGAGCGACCTGCTACCATCAAAGTTTTCTTGATTTTTCCCAATTTTTCCCCAGTCATTGCTGACCAGTACCTCTTTATTTTTGTCAAGCTTGAGGAGGATAACATATGCTTGTTCTATAACCTGCCCTTCGAGAAAGCCCATCGTTATGTTTTAATGAGCTTAGCGATAGTGAAACTCGTTCTCGTCTAAAGACAAGTTTGTCGCTATTTAATAATTTTAACGAGTCTAACGACAAGGATAACTCGGTCCTTTTCATTTTTAGAGAGTCTGAAAAGGTACATAAAGTTAACTCCAAAATTCCTTTTTCGTCATCTAATCCCTTAAGTCCGAAAAAGTATAAAACAATACAGAAGGGATGAGTTTTCGATAATTTTAACGAGCCAAATAAAACAAGCGCTCGACCTTTTTGTGCAATAATCCCTCCAGTCCAAAAAGATTAAAATCTAGAGGGGGGATGGCTCCTCCTGTCCCTTTAACGAGCTGGAAGGCCAAAACTCGGTAATCTTTTCATATTTTATGAGTCAGCTGAAAAGAGATTAAAGAAGACTCGTCTTTTGAGGAACGAGTGATAAACAGGGATAGCAACTGATTCTAGGTATAGGTTGGAATTTTCCAATCACGGCAGTGTCACAAGGATGGCTAGGTGAAATCACTCTTCGCAGCTGTTCCTCAAAATGGGTAAACAATCATATGGGGGTGAACGATCGGCCAAATGAAAAGTGGAGGTGGCAGGTGCAAACACGACCAAGGCTTTTATGGCTGATAAATTACATTCACAATGGTTATTTTACCGGTACTGGGTTCATTTTTTAAAGAGCTTGAATGCGCCAAAACACTGCTCAATCTTATGTTTATTTTTTAACGAGCATGAACTATGCGCTAAAACTGCTCGGATCTTGCGTTTATTTTTTAACGAGCATGAACTTTATGCTAAAACTGCTCGATGATAAGTTTGCATGCCCCCAGCATAATAATGCAAATCGAGGTGCATGCCCCCCCCCCCCCCCCAAGCTTCATTGCATTCATTTGTTGGTTGGAATGAAGGTTTACCTTTGAGATTTGGAAAGGGGATTGTTTTCATTTTTTAATGAGGTTGATACAGTAAAAGAACTATCCTCGTGACTCCTTGTTTCATTTTTTAACGAGGTTGACATGAGATTAGAACCGTCCTCGGAGTCCAAATCCATTAAATGTAGAAGGTTTCATACTCCACTGTGGCCACTTTCGCCAGATTATTTGGAGGCGGTAGGGAAAAAGTACCCATTAAAGCAGGGTATTTTAGGAGACCTACTCCGATATTTTGGAGCGAATGATTGCTTCCATGGATCATTGGAATGCTTCCCGTAACTTGTGGACTGTTGGGGAGAAAAGTTTGTTGGTCGACGATTGTAATTCTTCCTTGTAAGGGAAATGCAATCTTCCTGAAGTAGGTCGACACAACTGCGGCCATGGCATAGATCCACGGTCTTCCTAGTAGGATGTTGTAATCAAGATTCCCATCGATGACTTCAACATCTATTTCTACTGTTTTCCCTCCTAGTTCAACTTTCAAGTTATTAAGGATACCGTACGGGGTATAAGTCCTTCCGTCAAAAGCTTTTAATGTCGTCGAAGATCGCGACAAGGTTGGAGATCCTAGATTTTTCCAACAACTCATCGACATAATACATGTAGATGCCCCCTCATCAATAATTGTTCGATGAACAGTTTTGTTGAGGGCTTTCACTTGAATAAGGAAAGCTAGTTGGGCTGGTAACTGAGGATCATATCCTTTATGATTAAAGGCCACAAGATTGGAATCCATTGGGTCAATTTCACCTATTGCTGATAATAAAGCTTGCTCTTGGGAGAGGCAATTTTGCAGTACCTCAAGCGTCGACATAGCGGACAGCGATTGGGCCAGGTCCTCTATTATATTATAATTCTGTGCTATTTTTGCACGAGGATTAAATGTCGACTTGTGTACTACTCCCTTTGGCGACTTTATCATTTTTTCAGGAATGGTGGGTGGCACAACCTTGGTCAAAGTTGTTGTCGAACTATTAGGTTGTTCATTAGCCTTGTTATTCGACACCTATGGATTCCCGTAATCTTTATTCCTTGCCAAAGCATCATTTTTCTGCTTTGAGATAGACAACATAAGGACTTGGGATCAGGAAGCATTTTGATTAGCAACCAGTTTGGTACCAGGACTTGGAAACGGATCAGTCAATACTGCTGAGGTTTTTGAACTCTTAAAGAGTTTCTTAACTTCAGCTATATGTGGACAATCTCTTGTCCAATGATCCTCATCGCATATATGACACCTCACAGGGGGTTTCCTTTTTCTCCCTTTCTTTTTCTTCTTGCCCCCTGGTTTCTTCAGTTGTTTGCCCTTGTCAGTCGACGTGATATTTACTTCCGAGGCAAGAAGTTCCTCATTTTCATTTTGATTGGAAATCTTATGGGCCCTTTTAGATGAAGCCTTTATCGATTTCGCGTTTGTCGTGTCAATCACGCCATCGCTGGCATGAGAGTCACTATTGGATTTTGGAGGAGGAGGAATTGAAAATTCCGGTCTAGGGGCGTCAGGTATTTTTTCGTAAAGCGTGCCAGACTGAGTATAGACTAAGTCTAGGTATTGTGCACGAGCAATAACTTGCTCCTCCGTTACGACTCCCCCCTTTGCCACATCTTCTGTTATAGCAGGAAGTAACGACTTTATAAACCATTCAGCTAACAGCTAATCGGGAACGTATGTTTTAACCATCCTACGACGACGACACCATTCATGTATATGATCGGATATACAAGTGGCAGTCGTCTGTTTGAAGTTGGTTAATATTTCTATTCCAGTTTCATACCTTATCGGTAATTGAAAATGGGTTAAGAAAGTCGTGGCTAGGGAGCTAAAATTGTCGAACGAGGCTCTAGGTAATTCAATATACAATTTTGCCGCTGGACCCGTTAACGTCCTCTGGAAAAGGTGAAGCCTTATCGAATCATCATTTAGGGTGTTTGATGAACACCACAGATGAAAAGTCATCACGTGATTCGATGGGTCTTCACCTGGATTTCCATTGAATTTAGGAATGTCAGATGGAAGTTTGTGAGGAATCGCTGGCCACCAAGGGGCGTAAGCAATCGGATCGTTGGTTAACCGGTGTAAATCGGGTAACTCTAAAGTTGCCACAAATGGCAACTGTTGATTCAGGTTAGGAGAAGCATAACCAGGGTACGATGGAATCGCTTGAGCGATGGGTCTTTGCATACCAGCATAATGTAATTGATGTTGGTATGACTGATACGGTTGGTGGAGTTGACCACTGTAAAGCGGTTGGTTTTGACCGTTTTGAATATACGGTTGTCCAGTGTTCGCAAAGATCTGCTGCTCAAAACCTTGGTACACTTGCTGGAATTGTGGTTGTTGGTATTGCACCAGCCATGGTTGTGAAGCCATATTTTGTTGTGATATACTAATCGTTGGACCAAGGTGTGGGGTAATTGTACCCGTTTGGACCTGTGTAGCCCCACCAGTTGGCGATTGTGGTTGTGACCCAGGGTCAAGGGGCTATTGCATTACAACCTGAGAAATCTGAGGTTGACATGCAACAGGCATCGCTTGAACTTGCGACACTGTTACAATAGCCGGTGTCGTTGGGATGTTCGTCATAGGTACACACTGTTGCATAGAATATACAACCCTTGGTTGTTGAGGTAGCATAGGTACCCAACCACTTGATGTAATTCCAGTATAACCTGAATATTGTTGTGAACTCCCGTATGGATACCCTCTCGGAGGGGGTAATGAAAGGGCATACTGCCCCCCATATGGTAGCAATCCGGAACTCAGGGGGATTGATTGTCCTTGGGGACTGGATTGCCCAAACTGACCTCCAAATGGATCAATCTGGCGAGTCTCAACATAAGAGTTTCCAGATATTATTCCGGATTAACAAACTGGAATAGACCACACTGTCGAAATAGTCCCTTGGTGGACTCCTTCTAGCTGTTGCGAGCTAGTCGGGACAGATGGTATGCCAGCAATCATTGTCGGAGTGACAGCAGGGGCTTCCGCTGTCGCTGTGTCATTTGACACAGTCCTAGATGTTGACGGTTGCTCAGACATTTTAAGTCTATCCAATAGATTGCCTAGCGATTCTACAGGAACCTCCACTTGTGGTGGATTAACTTCTGATGAAGGAAATAGAGTGACCCCGACTCCAAAATGTGTTGGAGTACTTTCTTGCGGATCCTCTACAATTTCCTCTATCGCAATCAAACCAGGTGGAAGAGGAAGACCGTCAGGTCCGTAAAATATTTCTGGTGCCGAAGAAGGGGTTGTTCGACAGCGACAGTTGTTTGAGGAGCGAGACTCTCTGAACCGGTTACAGATGGAACTGGTTCAGTTATACAAGTATTTTCCCCCAGACTAGGATCAATATTACTGTCCCTCTGTGGCTGTTGAACTTCTTCTATAGAGGCAGGGTTTCCAGAAATGTTTGGAGTAACCGGAACCTCAAATGCAGTTGGAACACTTGTTCTAACTTTGATAGGAGATTTTGAACCGGTTAAACGAGTCCGCTTTGTCCGTACTGTTTTCGATTCCGGAGACAAAGACGGTTGACTCGTAAGCCTCCGCGAACGACGGGGTTTCAATTGACTTTCTTCCACGATTGCGGATTACTCGATCAACCAAAATATAAAAGGGGAAATTGGTGTTTCCGAATTGAATGAATTTTATTAGACGCTTTAGACACAACTTTCTTTTTCAGTTTTAAAGAGTCGAGAAAAAGCTAAAGATGACTCTAGTCTCCTTCGATGTTTTAATGAGCCTGAAGTGACAAATGCTCGGATGGAATTTTTCTGTTATAGAGTCTGAAAAAGGCCAAAAGGAACTGCTCTGGAGATCTAGGCAGAGGTTGTGCCAAACTTTTCACAAAACCATAGAATACTTTTTACGGTACGGGTGGTCGATCTTCGTGAATGCTGTGTTCACTGCATTGCGATCACTAGGGCGGTCGACACGGCTTCCTAAGGATAAAAGATATATGCCTATAGGGGTCTCCCAATATATACGCGATGGTACGTGGGAGCACAATCCGTATTAGCGCTACCGTCTCTCAGGAGGAATCACCCACCTTCTTCGAGATCGACAGTCACTATGCTTAACGACGTCGGAACACGTCTCTAGCCTAGACCTCTATGTTGTGCATTATGTTACAAAGCGTTGTTAGGTTCATTCAGTTTATTTTAGGTTGATCTTTTTAAAGTTTTCCTTTCAAGGTTCACCACGAGATGTATGATACAAATTCCTAAATGCAGTCTAAGATGATAAGCAAGCTTTATTATCTTTCAACTTTGAAAATCCTAGCTACTAAGGGAAAAGAATAACATTATCTTTTCTCAAAGAGAAATCAACACACTCTAATGCACTTTCCCTAAATCCAACATGCAAACTATCAAATGCAAAATGCACAATGCAGGTGTTTGTTTTCTTCTTTCTTAGTATAAATGCCTACAAAGAAAGCTTTTTGCACAACTTTGAATTTGCTTTTAAAATGATCAATACAAACAAGTTCACTCTTTCGAAAACAACAAGGGTAGAAGAGATTACAATCACTTTGTGATTTTCGAAATAAAGACTTGTTTTGACACTTAAAAGACACAAATTCAAACCAATAATCAAAAGTAAATCTATAATCAATCTGCAAACAGCCAATGAACTCTCTTCTAAGATCACAATCAAATTTGAATCAAAGGCTACAGTATGACTACTTTACTTATGCAAAGGAAGACTGTAAATGACGCCACAAACACATAAAAAAATTCACAATATTTTTGTACAAAAAAGAGGCGGAATCTAAGCAAAGAAAAGCTTATCAGACTGGTACCTATGCTGGTTAAAGGCTGCAAAAACAGAGATCAAAACAGGGCAACAAAGGACAAAGAACCCCAGCTGCACAAGGCCAAACTGGTTCAGCGCAAGTCCAACACTGTCAGTTTGACATTCAACGCAGGTAGCCCCTTCGGGACTTGCGTTGAAATGCAAACTGCCTTCACAGTGTCTGCACTGAAAGAGAAACTCTCATTTCCCTTGGTTTCTGGGTCACAAAATGCTCAAAAATCAACTGTTTCAGGCCAAATCAGAAACACAAGCAAGGTATAAATAGAGGGATGCTTTGATAGGGTACTAAAGACTATCACAAGGATCATCAAATCATTTGTGGATCTAGTTTAGATCATAGACAAGTCCAACAACTGGATCAAAGCAGCAACTTTCTACTTTGCACCCGGGAAAGATGCAGTTCAAAGTTGGTGTCAAGTCTATGAAGTAAACAAATGTCGGAAACACAAATGAAATGAATAAACAAGTTCTTCCCCAGTGGAGTCGCCAATTTGTTGTGGGGAAAAATGCCTATTTAGGACGATCCTATCCACCTAAGGTGTGACAACGCCTTAGCAACAAACGAATACAACTATTATGATTTCTTCCTTTATGAAATGTGAAAGAGGGGATATTGGAAGACTTACCGTTGTCTTCCGGTTGTCCCTCGATCTAGATCCTCTTCTCTTTGCGTGTCTACAACTACTTGTCTCCTCGCTTGCTCAAGAGAACAACTACTTGTGAAAAGAGAAGAACACAATGCAAAGGCAAATATACATATTCATAGATGATTCAGGATTAGAAGTAAATCAAATACACTAATGCAATCATACAAAATACACCAGCATATAGGAAAGAATCAAGATAGCTTTATTGATAAGTAACAGGGTTCAGGAAGAGATACAACCCATAGGGCTCCAATCCAGCATCTCCTTCCAAGCAGAATGGAATTCCTTCTTCAGCTCCCTTCAAAGCATTACACACTCAATGTTCCAGCCACAAACCAACAGCAATTCTTTTCATTCACAAAATTCCAGCCTCTAGATCCCATGGAGGTGAGATCCATATATAGATATTTGGAGAGAGGATGAGTCAGCTTGAGATCTGACTAGTGTCCTCTCCCTCTCTCAGTTCTTGAGTCCACTTGGAGGTTCTTGCTTCCACTTGGAGATTTGGAACCTCTTACTCATCACCAGTCGAATTCCTTGATGCAAGTGTCATTTTGGAAGCTTCCTGGGCATTGACACATTGAGAAATGAGCCTGCCACTTGTCCAGTTACGCTCAGCGCAGGTAGACTTTGTTGCAGTTGACATTCAACGCAGGTAGACAGTGGAGCAGTTGACATTCAACGCAGATGCTCAGTGGAGCAGTTGACATGATCCAAAATTGGCTTGTTTTTGAGTGTTTTCAGGTGGAGAACTTCTGTGAATTGCTGTGGTTACTTGGCCTTGTTCCCCTAGGGGTAGGAACAACATGTTTAGGGACTTTGGATCCCTTAGATTATGGAAATTTCATGCTCAATGCTGTAAGGCACAAAAATGTCTATAACAATGGGCGACAGAAAAACTAGCGTTTTTCTTATAGAAAGGGCTTCTTGCCCCCAAATCCAATTCATTTGTATAGTAAGCTACTGGAGAATTTAGAGAGGAGGAGAAGGGCCTATATATCATCAATCTTGATTCAAAGAAATTGACAATCAAAATTCAGATCTGCGACTTTTCAGTAGGTGGCCTTGCTTGTCTAAAAATGGCCTTAATTCTTCTTGGAAGGATGGTTCCTGGTGAAGAAGCAAAGTAAGAAAGGAATATAGGAATGAACTACTATCAAAGGTCTATAATCATCCCCGTCCCACCAAGTCAAACATGGGGAATGGGTAGTAAGTGTGGAATCACATAGATATGCTATGTGTAAATGGCTCGTTGGAGTATATGGCTCATTGGAGAGGCCAGTAGGACAAACTATTCAAGGAATGAAAGGATAATCGACCATACCTAAATTGTTTGGATCTAGGCATAGATAGATGATAATAAGGTGCGAAGTTGGTTAGGGGTTCCATCATGTAACCAAGAATGAGATACTTCCCCCAAGAATATGTGATGGAGGAGACTGATATAGTATGCAAAGGTGGGAATGATGCCCCTAGCTAGATGTGTTTGTGGGGTGCCATTGTGTTCTAAGCACTTGAATAAGTGATTCAAGCATCTGGCCCTATTGGCATGAGATCCTCTAGATGATAGTGATTAGGCATAGGGGCATAAGTGCCCCCTTTTTTGTATGTATGGTGATAGCATATTATGGGCACGTTGAATGTGTTTAAAGTAGTGGACTCCAAACACTATATGTTAGATGTTATGATACATAATATGGTTATGCATCTTTTGTGATGATCATGTTTTTCCATTTGTTTAAGTCAGGGATGACTTCTTTCATATGCATGTTGTTAGGGTCCTATAATTTATAGGATCTCAAGGTAATTGAGTGTTATATCTCAGGAAACCTATTTTGTAGATACTTGTTAATCTGCTAAGGATTTCCAAATAAAATAAAAATAGAATAAAAATGAAAAGAGGGTATAAAGAAGAAAAATAAAGAGAAAAAAAATATTATTTAAAAGGAAAAAAGATTGAATGCCACCAAAAGAAAGAGAATCAAAAAATAATAATACTAAAAGTATTGCAAGTCTAAATGCCACTACTCATACATAGTTTTTGTTTCATTTCTATAAAATAAAAGTTGTGTTAAACTTGTTCAAAATGCCACAATCACTAGTTTTATTTTAATCATACAGTTTAATCATGATTAAACTCCTTTCAATTTTTGTAAATTAGATAGAGAATAAAGGTTTATCAAACAGTTTAATCTAGGTAAATCATCAGTTAGGTAGAAAATTACATTGATCCAACTATTTAAATGGGGTCAATAGGAGAAATAAGGGACAGGTTAGTTAGTTTTTTCATTATGCATAAAAGAAAATAAAATGGGTTTGCTAGTCTAAGTGCACCCTAGAAACATAAATAAAAATGCTAGTCTAGCTAAGGGTAGGTAGATTAGGTGATTTGGTAAATATTTGCCTATGTAAATTTTATCCCAAGTTTGAGGATATGGCAAAAGAGGAAAATGTGCATGCTATGGATAATTTATTTCAAAATATTTCGTTATGTATCCCTTATCCTATGTTTGAAAAGCTGAATGTGCATGGGGATAAAGTATTGTATATCTTACATTTCCCCTTATCCTAAGTTTGAAAAGAAATATTAAAGTGCATGATGACAGATCCTCTTTGTCGCTTGTGACTAAATTTCAGCAGCTTTGGGTGCCTCAGGATCCGATCCCGCACTCCATCCATGGTGTTCGTCTTCCCCCCCCCATTGCATTCTGCCTTTACCGTCAGGGGCTAGGGGGGTCCGGAAGTTGGCTTCTCCCGTTGGGCCCTACCCCTTACGTGGCATGTTGTGGTGATTTCGCACCCCCCCCTCCCCGATCAGTACTACTTACTGTCTGTCACCCCCTCCAGAAACTGCTTATCCCTTATTTGGTCCTACAATGCCCCACCACTCACCGCTCACCACATGGCATGACCATTGGGCCAATTGAATGCGTTCTCGGCTAAATACACGTTCATTATTTATTTAATTTTCTCGGGTAACCGTTCAGCCTAACGGTCCCATGCCATTTCCAATAGGACTTTGTCTCAGTGTTAAAATAACTCCAGTCATGTCATTCTCAACCTTTCTCTCTTGACATTTGCTATTCATAATTTCCCACAACGATCTTCATCAGAGCATTCCCGCGGTCAGACTGCGACAAAAAAATGACTTCCTCCCAGTTTCACCTGACAGTTTGTTATTTTGCTGACCTCAGTAAGCCTCCTCTACTAATTCATCTTATTCACATGTTATTTACAGTCACGCCTCCTAAAACTAAAACCTAGGATAAGGCCATTAATCCTTTAATCCCCCCCATTGTAGACTTAGATCATACACATTTAGCTGATAGGGATTACAGGATAAGTGAAACTCTATGTGACTATGATTTCCTGGAATTATATTGTTGGTTAGAGGATAAGGACGCAGACAAGATTGATGAGATAGGACTCTGGGATTCAAACCTCCCCCATTATATTTTTCCCTTGACATTCAAAGCCCAAGAATTTAGCAGAAGATGTCAAGAATTCTATGTCCCTGCCGAGAGAGCCATTATTGCCCCTATAGGTGACATTCTTTTCACCATAAGAGCCAAATCAATTGACCAAATGATGTTGGCCCCTACTATGGAAAATGCTGCCCTTTTCTACCAAGAAGCCCTCACCTAGCTTTATCAAATATTGGACTTTGCCACCAGAGCCATAATTTTTAGATTTTCTTGCCAAAGAATGCCTAATTACCCAAGAAAAATCCTCCATGTCCTTCTTCCATTTTCCCTAATCATGTCAAATAGATTATTTCCATGATTTCTTACTTTTTAGACTATCATTCTGATTAGTGGGTAGATGAGCCCATTTTAGGATTCCTCTCCACATTTTCCATAGACAACAAGCCCTCTATAATTTTCAACTCCAGTCAATTCTTGGCTCACAATATCCATGGGAAATTTTTTAAGTTTCCTATAGAGCATATGTTCAATTACACCTATGTTTTGATTTACATGTTCATCTATTATCAAGCAGACAAGTTCAATTTTGCATTGTAGAAGTTGGATGATGCAGGGAACCAGGAACCAGTGATCTTTTGGACCTCATTGGTCATGAAAGAACAACAAAAATTCACATTCAAACAATTTGTTGAAGACTTTGTTCATCCAGCCATGAAAATTCTCAATAGTGCAGTACAACCCAGAAATAGTGAGGGAATCAAGAGAATTCTGCATCTATCAGACCAAGAAAATACCAGTGATTGGTATCTATATCAAAACTACAGAGAGATTAGAGTGTATGGCTGTTAACTAGCCCGATATAAACTCCGAAAGTACCTCCCAATGAGGATATTCGCAATAGATTATGTCAGGAAGATGTTCAACTCAGATGATATTTATTTTGTAGTGTCCAAGAAGAAGGCATAACTCAAGATAAAGACACAGGTGGGCCCATTTGTGTGCAACACAAGGACAATAGGTGAGGAGGCAGATAAAACACTGAAGGAGATGAAGTTTATCTTGAGCTTCACATGGTCTTATGACCCTTGTGGAATCATCTCAAAGCTCAGAGTGGAAAACAAGAACACTCCTTACATTCACACTTCAAGGTGAGACATAGAGCAGTATGCCAATCAGTTGGAGTGGCAAGAAAATACCTTGCACGAAGTTGAAGAATAGCTTCTTTCTACTTCCAGTTTGCAGACCCCTGTTCCTCAAGAAAAATAAAGGAAAAGGAGAGGGAAAAAGGATCATCATCTACTACTAGAAGTGAAGCCAGAGAATTCATAATCATTTATAGAAAGAGACCCAAGGTAACTCATAGACCAGAAGTAGAGAAAGAAATTGAATAACAAGCAACCATCATGATCTGAGATTCACCACCCGCAACCACCAAGTTCTCTACATCTCCTTCTAAACCTTCATATTCACAAGGTCATAAGGAGACTAAGCTTGAACCACAAACTATTCAAATAGATAAAGATAAGACAATTTTTGACAGGTACAGGGAGATAAAGCTCAGGAATTAAATTCTCAAAAACGACACTTATAACCAATTCTGGAAGCAGATTTCTAGCTAAAAAAGTAGACTTCTATCATTATTTGATACAAAACATGGTAATATGTATATGGCCTTTCTTGAGGCCCAGATTCCATATCCCAAATCAACAACAGACTACAAGAGAACCACCTTTGAATTCAACACAAAGGACATACATCCCATTGATCAAATGGAGATGCACAAGAAAACTGGTGAGATGATATCCTCCACTCTGACTAACACTGCCATGTATTATCCAAATTGTTGGTTTCTTTTGCAAATGTACAGTCACAGTTGAATATGGAGAAAGTATCCTCCTTTTCCAAAGATAACAGGATCAAGTCTTTAGAGTACTTGGTGATCAAGATAGGGTATGACCCTAAAGATGCTAATGCTGCTAAGGAGATTATTAGAAATAAGAACTTGGACATTGCACCATTGAGGAAGAAACTCAAGCTACCAACCAAAGAAGATCCAATGAACAAGGACATTGAAGAGGGTGAAGCATAGAAAAAAGATTTGATGAAATTGATCATAGACAAAAATATACAGATTAGGAAGATGGAGGCAAAGTTGGAGAAACTGATAAAGGAGAAGGAAGGTTGTCTGAAGATGTCCATTGTCACCTTGAATGATGCACCTCTTTCTCAACTACCATCAACAAGAGAAACCACTGCAGGTACTTCTTCAATTCACAATCCCACTGTTGAACAAGTCACACAGACACTTCAAAACATGTCATTATAGTCCAAGGAAATTGAGACTTTACAGGGCCAACTCAAATATTTTGAATTCTAAAAGGCCAAAGCTGAAGCTGCTCGGACTGTTGAATTGGAGAAATCCTAGAGAATGTTGGAAACGTTTCACCAAGTAGAGAGAGACACTTCAATTGGCCAAACCTTAGCCCAAGCCGAGGAAACTATTTGGATGAACATATTAGACTTTCTGAATGAGATTTGGCCTTCTATCCAAATCATATTTGAGCAGAAAGAGTTAATAGAGAAGGCAACAGAAAATATTGTGCATGGAAGGGAGAAGCTGGGAGAGATGCCAATATAATTAAATTCTTAAATTAAAAGTCCAGATATGAGCTAGAGGAAGTAGGAGTTAGTGACAAAACTGCCACCATTCTGGATGTCAAAGAGAAATCCCATTGATCAGTTGGAGGAAAGGTGTGAAACCTTAGAGTTACAGGTAAACAGGTTTACAAATAGGATTGAAGCCTTAATGCAAAAGGGATTTCCCAGTATCTATGTCATAAATGACAAGTTGATCACTCAGGAAGACTATATCCTGAAGATGAAAGAAGTGGCTAAAAGCAATGTTAAGTTCAGTGGACTTAAAGGAAATATGACAACAAAGGAATTCTTGGAGACCATGTTAGAAGATTTCCATGTGCAGAATGATGTAAAACAAATTTTTACCATAAAACCAACTTTTGCTAAATACACAGAGGTAGATGAAATTTACTGCAGGGTAACAAAGTTGACAGTGCCAGATGAAAAGAGATGGGAGGAGTTGGTTGATTTACTATATTGAAGGATAACTCAAGAGCAGTAAAATGACTTTTCCAACACAGCCGCCAGCACAACGGTCAGATCAGCATCTCAACACTATTTCGGGTGACTAAGCAACCAAAACCATCAAAATAGGGTCACCGTTCTCTTCAGCAGCCTATGTGGCCTATCCTTCTGCCATGATTAAATGATATAGTTTGTAATTAGGTTAATAATACACTGTCGATTTGACAACGATTTTGTAAAGCATTATTGTAATTTCTCATCATAAATACTTCATTCTTAGAAGTATTACAGGTTGATTTCCGAATGTAATTTCATTTTTCATATTGTAGTTTTCAAAGAACTAGAGCATCAATAATAAAAGGACCGTTCACAGGATTCATGTGGTGTACTTAATGGTGATGTATCTTTGATGTCTATTTGTTTAAACATTTTTTTTCCTTTCTCTGTTATTTTGAATATCTAAATTAATCAACAGAAACTGTGATAAATAGGATTTGTTACTTAAAGCGCCCTAGTTTGGATGTTTTTAATTTTAATGTTTTCCACTGAAGTTAGACCAAGGAATTCATAATTTCTCCTTGATTTCTATTGAACCTTACACTTCTGCTATCCCACCATCCATTTAATTTTTGAAAAGATCCAGTTAGTGCAACCTATCTTTCCCTATGAGAACTCCTCTAAAAATTGATGCAAAATTCTAGTTTAGTTTATAGACTCCATAGCCCAATGGAATTATAACACTCAAATCCACCAAACCTTTCAAACAAAACAAACAAGTACAATCATAGCTTGCCTAAAATTTACACTTAAACAAAGCTAAATTAAACAGAGAGATCCCTCTTTGAAGCTGGCAAGGCTAGATCCCAACCTCCAAAGTGGTTTTGATGATGTCCTATGTGTTTACTCCCTCAACCTCAAAAATACAGAATGACAACATAGTGGCGACCATACTGGTGAAGAATATTTCTTACTCTGAAACATTATTATTCCCTGCTTTTAATCAATATTTCATTAAACAACTGTAATATCATTATTTTCAAATACAATATTTGAGGTTGTTATTTTGTAAATATTCTACCGTGTCATTGATTTTATTTCATTTGTGTGATGATTTTTAATAGAACTGGCTCCTAAAATAATTTTCACTAGATCTTACCCTGACCCTAGTCCTGTTGAATTCGTAGATAACCCTGAGAAGCTGGTGAGAAAGAAGAGTTTTACAGAGAGTCAAGGTAGTAATAACCCATTGTCTAGATTCAATTCTCTTCCTGAGAATATTCCTTTCTCAAGGTCTAATTCTCTCCTAGAGAAATTTGAAACTATACAAGATATATAGTTTGATTTGCCTTTCCAACATAGTTTTTTTAGATCAAAGTCTGAGGCTTTTGTAGATAAAACTGTCGTTGATAAATCCATACTACAACCATACACACACCAAACCCAATTCCTTGAAACAAATCCTGATCTAGAATCTTTACAACAATTTGACAAATTACAAGGTCTAGTTTCAGTGTTGGACCAAGCTATTGAAGAAGCCTTTATTCAACAGTCTGTTGAATTTTCTGCTTTAACAGTTGCAGCAGCCTCTTTGTCTAGTCAATCCTCCTAGTTAGTTCATCTAAAACCTCCCAGTCCTACTCATTCCATACTATCAACCTCCTCACCTTTGATTTCTCAAATTGTTATTCCTACTATCCTTGTAGTTATCAAAACTACACTTACATTAGGTCCATATTCAAGTCAATCTTCCAGAACATTTATGGTAGGTAGGTATGCACCTTTGGTGTTACCAAGGCAGCTAAATGTTATGCCTAGAGATTACCAATCTAAAATTGTCACCTTTGATAACATTGGTGCTTATACTTCTCAGCAGCATGTGGATAGGATGGATGATGTGTTTGATCTCCAAGAAGTAGATGAAGCCGATGTTAAAATGAGATTGTTTGCCCAAATTTTAGGAGGTGATGTTAAGAAATGGTTTAGGGGTTTACCTGCAGGAAGTATAGCCAACCTTGATGCTTTCCATCAAACTTTCTTAGCTAGATGGGAGATCAAGAAAAATCCACTTCAACTCCTAAATGAATATAAAAGACTGAAAATAAAACACAATTAAAGTCTGGAAGAATATTGTGAATGGTTCAATATTGTTTACAATGCCATTCCACAAGACATCAAGCCCTTCCCTGGCCTATCTCTAATTGATTTTCCAGATGGTTTCAATGTAGATATGGAATATCAACTTAGAGAGAGAGACTTGACAATTTGGAAGAAATGCAAGAAAATGCAATTAAAGTTGAAGCTAACATCTTGGCCAAGAAAGCCAAACTGAAGTTTGAACGCAGAGTTACCATAAAATAAGAACCTTCTACTTTTGTTGTTGATCATAAAATTGATAACTTAGTGAGAGTAGTGAATCATATGATGAAAATAGTAAACATTAATGACCAAAATCAAGTAAGAGAGAACCAAAATGCCCCTCAAACTAGAAACCAAAACTTTAGAAGGAATGTTCCCCAACTTAAACAAAGAGAACAAAAGGGTCTTGATCAGCAAGTTCGGCTTCCTTTTTAGGAAAATTACATTGACGATGAGGAGAATATTGTGGAATATTTAGATGATAATTAGATAAATTTGATGGGAATAAGTAACGATGAAGTAGTTTTCCTCACTCAAGAGGAGCAAGAAATTTTTCTCCTAGCCCAAGTTGAATTAGATTCCGAAGAGTCAGACGAATATAAAAAAGTGTTTGAAAATGCTATAATGGAAGTCCATAGGTAGTACAACCTTAGGAGAAAAAGTAATTCAGATACTCTCAATGCCAAAAATTCATATAATCCTGTTACAAAGTCATTTTAAAATGAGCTTAGGAAAACCACAGATAGTCTTCCTAAGAAACCTATGGATAATTTTGGTAAGAAAAAGGTAGAAATCCCTGTCAAAAAGGTTGTTGAGAGTGTTTCTAAAACTACTCAAATAGATGCCCCAACCACCAGTCAACAAAAAGAGCCTATGAAAAAAAATCACAGAACAATCTGAATTTCCCAATTCAATTAAGATTCAAACATCGTGCAACATTAAGAATGAACTGGTAAAATTGAAAATCCCCATTCCTCTTACAGGGTTAATGAAAAAAAATATGTATAGACCCCAAGTGATGAAAGCCTTAAATATTGGGGAAAACATTAACTCTGTAAATCTAAATGATGAACAACTTGAACTCTTATTTGGACCAGAAGTTGAGGGTAAACCACAAGAAGGAGGAGTTCTTCCATTCTATGTTAGCCTGAATATTCATGACAATATTCTCCATAATGCTATGTTAGATTCAGGTGCATCCCATAATTTAATGCCTAAAGTTGTTATGGAGAAATTGGGACTTGACATTACAATAACCTACGAAGACTTGTACTCCTTTGATTCCAGCAAAGTTATATGCCTAGGTCTTATCAAAGACATATGTGTTACTTTAGCCCAAATCCCTACTAAAAGTCTAGTGTTGGGAACGGGATCCCCCAAGGACAGTTTTGGGGCTAAAAGCCTATGTTTTGGGTCGAATTTTGTAATAAAATAGTAAATTCTTTGCATCTTTGTGTTCGTAGATCACGAATGTGTCATAAGTCATAAAGGGTTGTCTACCTTTAGTTTTGTAAAGTAAAGTCGGTTGTAAAAGACCTACCCATGGTTTGCGGACCATGGATTGTATAAAAAGAGCTAAGCTCTAAGTAATTTTAGAAGTCATGGGTTGAAGTCTTAGAGAGTCATAGCTCTAAAGTAAGAAGTTTAAGTTTCAAGTGATAGCATAGATAGAGGCTCTGCAGCTGGGTGTGCAGAGGCCTTGGGTGGAAGTCTACAGCTGAGTGCGCGGACCCCTGTAGATGTGTGCATAGGGTGGATAGAGTCTGTAATTACTTGAAAATATCAATAAAGAGAAGTATTCTGTAATTTTGTGTCTTTATTTCCGGTTACTACATCTTGACATGTATGTATGAATTTCATTTATAATGCTTATATGATGGGTGAATATATGTAATGGTGTTGGTTAAGTGAACGCAAGTAAGAACATATGTTTACGCGGTGCTAACTATGATTGTCTAATAAGATAAGTAAGACACTAAAACTAGATTGGGAATCTGCACGCTACGTTGCCATAGTAGCACAAAAGCACCTGAGCCGCAGGTTAGGGCTGTGCGAAGGTCAATCGTACCCTTTCACGGAGGTATTGAAGGGCAGAATAAAGGGTTAGTCTGGCAAGCCCTAGAGCTAAGTGACATGCGCGAAGGTAGGAATAGAAGGAATAAAATGACATCATGACCATCTCAGGGTGTGGAAACATGGTTCTAGCATCCCCCCATAATTCTTCAGGTGAGACATTGGTCCACGCTCCGCGGGCTGATGCCAAAAAGGCCAGTAGAGTAGGGATTTTCTTGGCTAATTAATGTTGAACTTGGTTCAGACCCCAACAAGCCAACAAATGGTTCTATTGCTGGGACTCGAATCTGCATAAGAGATGTGTGATGTAATATCACTGGAACTCAACTTAGAAAGAGATCGAACACTGGTTGGATAGGAAGATCCACGAAGTCGCGATGCAGGAAAATAGAAGTCCGTGACTGACAAAGGAACAATGGCTAGATAGGTACCTATATATAGAGATCCACGAGATCTTTTTTCTATTCGTTTCTGGTTGAGCTATACGAGTGGATTGCGAAGCTAGCAAATAACCAAGGAAGGTGGAAACTTAACGGTCCTATTGTTTGGACCCCGGAACTAATGTGGCGATTGGAAGCATCTGAGGATAATATCGTCCATGCTATCGATCATTGGATTGATTGTGTCATAGGAGGATTTGTAACTGAATTCATGGTCGACACCTCCATCAACTACATCGAGGTAGAGTGGTGCTTTTTTAAAGGTCCGCGAGGTAATTGTGTGAAATCTTTGAATACCTGGATTAAAATGTTGTTGTGAGAAAAACGGGTTATGCAACTACCTTGATGTTTGGAGCTATGCGAAGAGGAAAAACTTACAAGAACGAAGGAAGAAAGGGTCCTGAATATAGTCCATTTATTTCACTTCCACGAGGTGACAAAGAGGGAACAATGCAGGTTTCTCTGCAAAGTGTTATTCAGTTAATAAGACAAGGATTCCCACAACTACCACTTCCACCCACTCCACCTCCAAATTCACCTCCATCACTTGCGACTTCACCCATACCACCTCCACCTCCACCATAGTTTAGTATGGAAAATTTAGTGAAGCTGCGTTTGTTTAAAGGCTTGGTGACTGAGGACCCGGACCAATTCTGGTTCGTTGTAAAAGTTGTATGGGAAGCTCAGGGAGTTAGAGATGATAACATGAAAAAGGTGACATTGGTTAGCGCTCTGCAGGATCACACACTAACCTGGTACATCAAGTACTCTAATGATAACACTATTGCTTGAGTGGCAGATATCTAGACCGCGTTGAACAAAAAATTTAGTAGGCCTAAATCTAAAGCACATTCTATTGTGGGGTTCAAGGAAATCATGATGCAACCAGGCGAGACACCTTGGGAATTAGATCAAAGGTTGAAATATAAAATCCGCAAAGCTAACATGAACTTAATAGACAGACAACATCGTGAATGGTTTGTGGCTTCACTACTGCCTCACTTGAGGGTTGCGCCATCACAACGGAAGATAACGACTCAAGCAGAGGCCTTGGAGATTGCAATGAGACTGCATGAAACACCGATGCAAGATCCAAATTTGGGGTTTTAGCAGATCCAAGCGCAACTAAAAATTCTTTGTGTGGAGATGCAAAGTTTGAAGCAGGACGTAATAGTTCGACCAAAGGTGCGAAGATGTATGGTGTTTGAAATGCAAGAGTCAGGGGCATGACAAAGGCCATTTTCTGGTCTTCACAAACTATATTGTAGAAGGAGGACCGATGCCCTTGAGGCAGGAAGCTCAGGCAGGAATGAGTGTGGGGCCTACATTGTGGTGTGATATATGTCAAGTGGCAGGAAAGCATGCCATGGATAACTGTCATTTGTTGCAAAAGTTTGTACAGACACCGCCACAACTATTCTACAAATATTGTAGGTTGGTAGGGCATGATGAGCATAATTTCAGAAGTTACGAATTGATGATGGATAGAACTCCCACCTATAGGGTTCACGCAGAAACGTGGCCCCATCACCATAGCATAGGGATGGTGCGGACAGGCTTTCAAGGGCGCAGATGAGGCCGAGGTGGAGGAGGACCCGAAAGAGGTCGGGGACAATTGATCTGCTAAAATTGCGGTGGACCAGGACACTCTGCCCATGTTGCACTAACCCTACGCATCCATCATGCAAGTATTTCACTCTGTTTGATCATGAAATAGAAGACTGTCCTATGCTGATAGCAAGGATACGTGACAAAGGGGCGCTACCACCTTAGCCAAGTTAGAACCTGTAAATGATGAGGTTTGAGTTGTGCAAAGAGGATCTGAACATAAATATAGTGCTCTGAAGTGGAATTACAATAGGAGATGATAACGGGAAACAACCTGAGGATAATACATGGGTTCACAAAGATCTGGCAAAGGAGGTTGAGCTCGATTTGGAGTGCGCACATGAAACATTCATGGAGGTGAAGAAGAGCTTCATTGAGGCATCCACCTCAGGGAGAAAGGATAAGCCTAATCAGGAGATGGACCCTTCTATGCTTCAACCTTCCTAAAGACCTATATGAAGCTACTGCGCGATAGCAAGGCTCTGAAGGGGCTACAGGAGCTCATAAATAGATGCGTTGGGAACACTATGGCTGAGCCACATGTAGTATGGAAGATTAGTAAGCATAAAACAAGGATAGGATGGGAGATGAGACTGACAACACAGATAAGAGAGTATGAGATGGTTTAGGTTATCTTGGACCTCGAGTCAGACACGAACGTCCTACCGAAGTAGACTTGGGAACGGATGGGGAGACCCGTGCTACAATGGTCTCTGATTCAGCTAAGAATGGCAAATCAATAGAATATTATCCCCATGGGGCAGCTGCAGGGGTGACTGTAGATATTGAAGGTGCGAGCGTGTTGGCTGACTTTGAAGTAATAGAAATTGTGGATGACAACAGCCCCTATCTTGCGCTCTTTAGAATTGATTGGGCTACTGATATGAATAGGGTAATCAACCTAAAGAAGCAAAAGATAATATTTGAGAAGAAATCGCTCCGTGTAATAGTACCCCTAGATCCTGGTGAAGGAGCGCGCTATACTGAACCAGTCTGTGATTATGAGAGTGATGACAATCTATCTATAAGATAACAACGCGAGACCAAGACTAGGTGAATCCAACAACAGATGGACAAATTACATGGGATCGCGAGAGTTCTTGCACCTCGGACTCTGATGAAGAAGTAGAGCACTAGCAGAATCGGCTACATGAAGTAACTACACTGAGCTGTAACATGATGACCCGGTCGATACATTGTGTGTCATCGGAGGTAAGGAATTTGCCCACTTATAATGGCCTAAATGATGTAGATATCTTTCTGGATGCATTTGAGAGGGAGGTGCCAGAAAAGCAGCTCTTCTAGGCATTGGACTGGGCATTGCGCACTATGCCCGGAAGATGGTGGGGTATGCACAAGGGAAGCTTTGATGATTGGTGCGAATGTAGGAGAATTATGAGAACATGCTTTGGGAAACTGAAGGTGTGAATGATAGACAAGTATGATGGATAGGATGACCTGCGCGCACACTTGGCCAAATGGGCTCAGGCTTATGGAGAGAAGCCCCAGCCTGAATGGGTGCACTTGTTCTATCACACCTTGGATGTCGTCCCAATGAACTGGTATGTAGAAACAGATCTTTCCCATGGTACAGGTAAATGGGATATTCTATGCGAAGGATTCATAATGACATTCAGTTTTGAAGATGGGTTTGACTGTATTGATGAGGCGTTACAAAAGGTGAAAGCAACAATATTTAGGATACCACAAGATCCTTTGGACCTAGTTAAGCATGAATGGGCCACTAAGCTGAGTCACGCACTAGAATGCTATAATGTAACCAATGAAGAAGAGGATGAGGATCTGTGAAAGATTAACATCACAGAAACAGAAGGTCACCATGAGGTTGAAGGACCACAGGTTGAGAATCCTGATATAACCACGCTACTAAAAACAAAACAAGTAGACATTGGTATGGAGGCAGAACCAAAACTTGCGAATATTAGAGACTATTGGGATGACGCAACGGTGGATAAGGTCACTGAATTTCTTTGCGAATACAATGATCTATTCCCTACCAATTTTACGGATCTAAAAGGGATAATCAGAGACCTAGGTGTTATGAAGATCATGTTGAAACTCGATGCAAAGCCAGTTAAGCAAAGACCTTACCGTGTTAATCCGAAGTATAAAGAGAAGGTCTGCCTAGAACTAGACAAGATGCTCACGGTAGGCATCATTGAGCCTGTGAAAGAATTTGATTGGGTAATCCCAATGGTGGTATAGGAGAAGAAGAAGAAGGATGAAATAAGGATATGCATGGATGTCAGAAAGTTAAATGATGCTTGTGTACATGATCCTTTTTTGACTCCATTCGCTGATGAAGTGTTGGACAATGTAGGTGCCCAGAAAGCATATTCCTTCACTGATGGGTTCTTAGGGTACCACCAGATCAAAATTGGGCCAAAGGATAGGAGAAAGACAACCTTCACTACTAAGTGGGGTTGTTTCCAGTACACTATAATGCCATTTGGATTTAAGAATGCACCTATGATTTTCTAGTGCGTAGTAGTTACTGCATTCAAGGAGTTTATTCATAAGTTCCTGGAAGTATACTTTGATGATTGGGCTGTGTTTGGGATGGTGAAACACCATGTAGCAAGTCTGTGCCTGATGTTGGATACCTGTTGAGGAGACTAGATCATGCTCAATCTAAAGAAGTGTATGTTTTTTGTTCCTTTTGCGACCCTACTGGGTCATGTGGTTTGCAGACATGGACTGATGGTAGACCCCACAAAGATCACAGTGATACTGAACTTGGAGGTGCCAAGGAGTGTGAAACAGCTGCGTGCTACCCTAGGACATACAAGATATTACAGAAAGTTTATCAACAGTTATGCCCAGATCACCGTGCCTATGGAGAAATTGATGAAGAAGGATATCACATTTTGTTGGAACGAGGATTGTAAGAAGAGCTTGGATGTATTGAAATAAAAGATGTTCACCGCGCCGATTTTAGTTTTCCCAGATTCAAAGAAGGAGTTTCATGTACATGTCGATGCGTCATCTATAGCACTGGGAGCAGTACTAACACAGGCTGGTGGAGGCGACTTGGACCATCCTATCGCGTTTGCAAGTAGAAGGTTTTCCAAGGCAGAGAAGAACTATTCCACCACTGAGCGTGAAGGGTTAGCGATGGTGTATGCGCTCCAGAAGTTTAGACACTACTTGCTGGGAGGCCATTTTAAGATATATACAAGACACTCCACGCTGAAATACCTGGTCAATAAGCCTATGTTGGGGGGGGGGGGGAATCTGCAGGTGGCTGTTATTGTTCCAGGAGTATGATTTTAAGGTTATTGTGAAGTCTGGATGACTGAATGTGGCACCAAACCATCTGTCGTGCATCAAAATAGGGGAAGAGCCTACTAAGTTGGAGGAAGGGTTGCCCGATGCGCACCTTTTTGCAATGAACATCGTGGATGGTCATTTTGAGGATATCATACACTTCCTAACAATGGGAACTTCCAGGGAAGGATACACTATCTAGCAGAAGGAGTTAGTGGTGCGCACGGCATATTTTTCTTTCATTGTTGGGCATCTGTCCAAAATGGGGTCTGACGAGATATTGTGACAATATGTACCTAAGTTTGAGAGGAGCAGCATCCTCGTGGTTGCTCATGGGGGTGCCAGGGGAGGACATTACGCAGGTTGAGCAACCATGCAAAAGATTCTACGCGCAAGGTTGTGGTGGCCAACTCTCCGTCAAGACTCAAAAGTGTATTGCAAAGCATGTGATGTGTGTCAAATAAATGGTAGGCCATCATGGAGGGATGAGATGCCTTTTAATCCACAGATGATGTTGTAACCCTTTGAGAAATGGGTGATAGATTTTTTGGGACCCATTCAGCCCCAAGGAGAGATGGGAGCGAGGTAGATTATCACCGCGACAGAGTATTTGACTTCTTGGACAGAGGCATAGCCTGTGAAGGATTGCACATGCGAAACTACTGCAAATTTCCTCTTTGAGCATGTCCTGATGTGATTTGGATGTCCAAAGATCTTGATGAGTGATCGCGGAATGCACTTTCTGAATGAGACGATCAGTGCACTAACAGAGGAATTTCAGCTATATCACTAGAAAAGTGCACCTTATCACCCACAGGATAACGAGACAGTGGAAGCATTGAATAAAGTGTTGGAGGATGTGCTGACCAAGGTTTGCAATGCTCAATGAAGTGATTGGGACCTACACATACCTGCAGTACTATGGGCTTATGAAACGACATGCAAGAAGTTGACTAGGCAAACTCCCTTTAGGCTGGTCTATGGCATTGAAGCGGTAATGCCTATGTAATATATTGTGCCTAGTCTTCACATACCAGCTCTCACATGTATGACAGATTGCGGAGCCCTGGAGGAAAGGCTTGCATAGCTAGATGAGCTTGAGGAAAAAAGATTTCTAGCTGGATTTCACCAACAGGTCCAAAACCAGCACGCAAAAGCATGGCATGATCGACACATTAAGCTGCGCACCTTTAAGGTGAATGACCTGGTTTTGTTATATGACAGTAAGTTTGATAAATTTCTAGGGAAATTCAGAATGCACTGGTCAGGGCCCTGTGTCATTAAGGATATTACTGATGGAGGAGCAGTTCAGTTGGTTAAATTGAATGGAGAACCCTTCCCTGGAAAGGTGAATGGCAGTCACTTGAAGCCATATACCGGCAGTCTGGCCATGTTACTAAATGAAGGTAGCACAGTCTTAGCACTCCAAGCAGCTGAAAGGAGGCATGGGACTATAAAATACACTGCTTAGGTTGGGGAGCTGCGTGACTGGAGGATGGTGTGAAGTGAGGAAGTGTCACAGGGTTCGCAGCAAATCGTGCAGGTCAGTCAAAAAGTGATCGTTAAAGTAATTGTTCATGATTTGACAGTAGAAGTGCGGCCAAATGGAGTGGGTGGCTAGAATTTAAGATGACATTTATGGCCTAGATCCTTGAAAATGTGCCACAAATCCAGCATTAACGGACCAAATTTGTGGGGAACAGTCGAATTTGAATTCAAAATGCCCCATAAATTACAGGTAGATGTGGAGTGAAAAACACTTGCCATTTTGAGATTTGAGTTGTTGAGCTCTTAAGCACTCATGAATTGAGAATTCTTCAAGGCTTTGAAAGAGACTCTAGCATTTACAGACTTACCACAGATGTCGCGAGCACTATTGGAAAGAGTTATGTTGGCACCTATAGAGACTATAAATACCGAAGAAGTAGCAGAGGAGTTAGTGCCAGAATGGAGATGGAGGCAGAAGTAGCTACTCTGGAAGTGGCCAAAGTATTAGCAGAAGTCCATAAATCACTGAGGATGCCAAGACAAAAGCTGATCTCAACCAAAGATCACCAAGCATAAAAATGGCAAGCAACCTTCCATACCGGTGTGCGCATCGCCAAGGAGAAACCCACGAAAACCCATCACATAGGAGAAAGGCAAGGCCATAAAATTGGAGCCGAAGGAAGAAGACATTGAAGACATCTCGATGGATGATAAGGATGTGGGAGTTGAAGTAGAGGAGGTTGAAACCCAGGGTGAGGACCCTATTACTTGGTTGCGTGAGTATGTCCCTCCACGCAAGCCCAAGTCCAAGGTGGCGAAAGACATCGATGAAAGCAAGACCCCCTAGCAAATCCCTCTACTGCCAGATGAGATTGTTTTCAAGGGACTGCACTTGGTGTGGGTGCCGCTGTTGAAACTTGAAAATTGGAACTTCGCCGACCACGAGAAGTTCCCACACCTAGCGACCCAGTAGTTGATGCACTGCATCATTGATACTAACTCTGGAATGACTGCATTGGAGCCATGGAGGTGGCTCTAAGGAGTAGACAAGGCAAGGTTTCTCAACCTGCTTTGGGTGCCGCACTAAAACCGCACCCCGGTTACTCTATTGGTCATCAAGTAGCTGCTATGATTGGTGCATGATGGGTGTCTGTGGTTGGAGGAGCCAATACCCATCACAGATAGATTGATTCACCAGATAACGTGACTACCTTACACAGGAGAGAATCTGGCCATGATATTTGGCAGAAAATGTGGTGAACAGGCTCTTACAGAGTCTATGAAGGAAAAGTTTAAGCTGGTGAAGAAGCCACGCGGATATGCTATATCCAGCATCTACAACCCTGCTTTGAAGGTAGCCACATAGATCTTAATAGGAAAAGTAATGAGGAAGTGTCATGCCGATGAGGTACCAATGCCTGTCGTCGTGTTAGTAGCTCAGTGCACCGAAGGAGTCCAGTTCAGCTGGTCGGACTACCTTCGCGGTGAGTTCCTAACAAACTGCTGTGAAAAACAGGAGCTTAACAAGATGTTCCACTACACGTGGCTCTTGCTGTCAATAGTGTTGGTAACGTGGGAGCTACCAAAGGACAGTTAGTTCCCTTCGGTCATGCCAGACCTCCCAGAATCAGTGAAGTACGCCTCGCTGTGGGTGACTAAGGACGTGCAATGAGTTAAGGACAACAAGATCTTTTGGAGCTTGATGGAGATGAACATCCACATGGATATCAATCGCAAATCACGATTGTCGCCTATGGCGTACACTAACCTACAGGGCTACACTAAATTTCAAGTATACTTCCATCATGTATCCATCAGGATGTGGAAGGACCCTACCTAGAAATGGTACGACTTACCTTATCTAGAAATGGATGACGCGATTGATGCAGTGCTTAATAAATGGCTGGTAGAATGGCGGGCTACCACAGACTTGGTGGTGGGTGGGAGCAAGTCCGCTGCATAGAAGAAAAAGGATGAGGCCAAGCTTAATATGGCACAGCTGGAAAAAAGAGGAAAAAGGAGGCCAATGATAAGGCCCAAGCAGAGCGCGAGGCCTCGTAGTAGACAGGGAAGCAGATAGGTGGGACAAAGCAGGGCTCTGACAAAGGCTTGACGTTGCCTTCACCTGAGACAGAGGAGGAGATAAAATATCACGACGTGACCCTCAAGAGATGTCAGCCCACATCAAGCACCCAAGGGAGCTGGAGAAAGGAGGGTCCTGGAAGAAATAAAAGGTGTTGGCTTATTGGGGCCTGACCCAGGTTCAGAGTTAATTTATCCAAATAAATCCCATTACTACTGGCCCTTTCCGCAACAGTCCACAGAGCACAGACTGAGGTCTCACAAGTAGTATGGGAGGGTTTTAGAACCAGGTTTCCGCACCTTGGACATTTCTGATGAGTTCAAGTGGTTTGCGGTTCAACCCTGCATGCAAGTCGCTTCATGCACTTTCCCGTACCTCGCATCCTGATATACTACCTTTGCACAGCCCTACTTGGGCTCGAACACTACGCTTTTGCATTATTACCCAAGTACTTACTAGTATTCCAATGTTAGTTGATTATTGCAGCCTACTTTCGTGCTTTAAGTTATACTTAACAACATAAACCATTCATATAGGTGTGCGTAGTAAATAAAAGCAATATTTGAAAATTATATCAAACATGAATTAACCCAAGAATAGATACACAGAATTATGATAAAACTTCTCTTTATTAATTCCTTCCTCGGTTACAGACTCAACTCCGCCATGCGCACTTAGCTCCAGGGGCTCGCGCACTCAGTTGCGGACTACTAGGCCTCTGCGCACTCAGCTGCAGACTACTAGGCCTCTGCACACTCACCTGTAGAGCCTTCTCCTACTCTATGACCTAAAGACATAATTCACCTTACTTCTTTAGACCTTTTTCCTCTCTACTCTTCTCTATCTCTTTCCACTTAGAGCCTCTCTATATTTATACAATCCAATGGTCTACGGACCATGGCTAGGTCTATCCAGCCGACATTACATTACAAAACTAGGGCAGACAACCCTATGACTCTACCATAAATTTCACGCTCCACACCCACAATTCGTGGAGTCTTTACAACAATATTGGGTCAAAACTTGGGCGTTGAGCCCCAAAACATGTCTTGGGAGGGATTCGATGCCCAACAGGCCCCCAGCACAAACATCGTGACTCGCCCTCGAGTCACTCTGTTAGCGCAACAACCTTTACGCAGAGTCCCTCCAACTGTTCTCGAATTGCGCAGAGGTCAGCAAAACACTGAGCTGCTGCTTGCTGGATTTGCTACATGCACTGTTCTGAGACCTTTTTGTCTCAGGTGCTTCTCTGCATCAATGTGTTCATCCCCTATATTTGCGCAAACTTGCCTTCAATGTCTGCCGTGATGGTGAAGGCCTCGTTGATCCAAAGCTAGACACGTAGCTTTAGAACTGCCTCCTTATGTCGAGTCACGTCCACCTGTTCCTTCAGTGCCTTAGCCTGCTACATCTTCGCAAGCCGCTAGGTGAGGACCACTGTCTGCGCAGTGCCTCGGATAGTGTCATATTGTTGTTGGAGTTCTCGTGCCTCTGTCTCTAAGCGCTAGATGTTGGGGTCCTCCAGCAAAGTTGTGATGACCTCAAGTGCTTCTTCCAACATGCTGTTATAGTCTCGCACTACACCTCCAATTTCCTCCAATCTCGTTGTGATAGCGCCAGTGCGCTGCTCTCAAACTTCTGGGGGAGTGGATAGCTGTGCCTTTAACCACAGCTTAGCAATCTGAAGATTCATCTCCAGAGGAACCTTTTTCATTTCTTCCCTGGCCTCGTGGATTCTTGCTGCTAACTCATGGATCCACACCTCCACTGGTAGATCTGTTAGGATGGCCAGCTTTGGGACGCTTCGGCAAGTGCCTCCTATCACCTGCACTAGTTGTTTATTTCACGACACCAATTCGTCATGCTGCAAGCTATGTTGTTCCATATTTATCTTCTGCTCGCTGATGACTTGGAGTGTGTGGCTCTCACTAGTGCGTAGCTCTACCGTTATCCCATCCTGCAATAGATATAGTGCCTTATGTGGAAGGGTAGCTAGATTAACACCGAGACCTTTCATCGTGCTAACCGAGAACCTGTTGTCCTCATTTGATGTCACTAGAGCCCCTTCTGGAAACACTATTGTGTTCATGATCCGCACGTGCAACATCTGCTCTGCTGCCATATATTCGACTATGAGGTTGGTTGAAAGGGTACCCACCTGAGGGGGGCACGCCTGTAAGTCCTACAAATGCACTCTAAGGGACCCCAATAAAATCTAGTGCTCCTGCATAAACTCCTAGAGAGCCTCATTTGTGACATCGTGCACCATCTCGCCGATGTCATGCAGATCACCCTCGGTTACGGTGATCGGGTCAATGGATAGTTTCGATGCCTTGGCCTTCTTCCTCGATCCTGCTCACTCTGCCAGGTGTTGGTGCTTCAACTGTGTGGACGTAGTTTGTGGGTCCATGTCTCCTTCTTCTATTTTTGCTTCCTCTACGGCCTACCCTTGCGAAGGCATTACTTGGCCCTCGCTTTCCATCGTGGCTGCTTCCTGTGCTGCTGTTGCTGCTGCGGCCTTTTCCTGCTCAGCTGCCTTTTGTGTCACTTCTGACATTGCCCGCACCTCAGCTATTGCTATTTCCTTATGCCTTTTCTCAGCCAACTGTGCAATGCACAGCTTGGCATCATCTTTCTTCTTCTGCGTTGATGCCCTTTCGAGTTCTACAAGATTTCGGGTGCACCATTTTAGAGGCCATGCCTCCAAGAAAATGAAAATGGCAACATCAGTGGCTACAAAGGGTAACTTTGTCCATTGCTTTGTTGGATCCTTGTGCGCCCTGATATATATTTTGTGCATGTCTTCCTTAAATTCTGCAAAAATCTGCAGATTGTTGTACACCGTGGGCGACAAGTGCAGCTTACGGTTGATCCACATGGGATGTTCATCTCCATGAGCACCCAGAAGATCTTGCTGTCACATATCCTTGTAGCATCCTTCGTGGCCCAGAGCAAAGCGTACTTCGCAGCCTCCGGTAATTCTCTATCAATTATGGGGAATTGACTATCCTCTGGCAATTCCCCTACTACGAGCACTATGGATAGCAATAGCCATGCATAGTGGTTGGTTTTACCTTACACCTGGGCTTTGCGACAATTCTCTAAGAATTCCATGCAGAGGAATTCAGACTAGTTAAACTGGACCCCCTCCACGCACTGCTCGACGAGTATGACCACCAGTGTAGGTACTTCAGTGAGCTATAGCGAGGTGGAATGACGCTTCCTCAAAGGACCGTGAGGTACGTACGTTAAATATTTGAAAACTTGGATTAAAATGCTATTGTGTGAAATGCAGGTTATGTGAATAAATTAATGTTTAGGGCTATGTGAACTCCCCGCATACCACCCTACCTACACCACCACCAGTTTCGCCATCCTCACCCTCGTCATTGCCCATATCACCTCTACCACCGCCACAGTTCAATATGGCAAGCACGATAAAGTTTCTGGTGTTCAAAGGGGTAGGGAACGAAGATCGAGACCAATTTTGGTTCATGGTAAATGATGTATGGGAAGCACAGGGAGTCACAGATGATAATATAAAGAAAGCAACGTTGGTCAGTGCCATGCAGGATCGTGCACTGACGTGGTACATTAAGCATTCAAATGACAATAGAAAAACAGGGATCGCGGATATCCAATCTTCTCTAAATAGGTAATTTAGCAGGCCAAAATCAGAGACACAGTTGATTATTGGATTTAAGGATATTGCGATGCTTCCAGGCGAGACCCCCTGG
Source organism: Pinus tabuliformis (assembly GCA_031772625.1). Classification (NCBI taxonomy): domain Eukaryota; kingdom Viridiplantae; phylum Streptophyta; class Pinopsida; order Pinales; family Pinaceae; genus Pinus; species Pinus tabuliformis. The sequence continues at coordinate 160,126,225 of CM062814.1, read as the reverse complement.
GAGCTAGACCAGAGACTGAAGTGTATGATTCGTGAAGCCAATATGACCTTCACAGATGCGCAACACCACGCATGGTTTGTAGCATTTCTAACGCCGTATCTAAGGAATGCGGTGTCACAATAGAAGCTATCCACTCAGGGCGAGGCCTTAGGGATCACAATGAGACTGCATGAGACCACGATACAAGATCCTAACCTGGGAGTCCAACAGATCCACTTACAGTTGCAAAATTTTTACCTTGAGATGTAGAGTTTGAAACAAGACAGGATGGCTCGCCTAGAAGCACGCGAGGAGCTATGGTGCATAAAATGTAAAGGCCAGGGACATGATGGGGACCATTGTCCAGTATTCGCGAACTACCTGGTGATAGGGGCATCAATGGCATTAAGACCAGAGTGTTATAGACATTTTTAGGCATTGCAACCCCAATCATAAATATCCATAAACCAAGGGCTCCTAAGTCCCTAAAGGTGTTGTTCCAACCCCTAAAAGAACAAGGTCAACTGATTACAGCATCTCCCAGAGGTTCTCCATGAAAAACTACTCAGAACTGGTCAAAACTAGACCATTTCACCTGCTCCATGGTCAAAGTGCGTTGCATCCCACCTAAATACACACAGTAGATGTGATGCATGTTGAAAAACCCTTCTATGGGGTGCGATGGGCGAGAGTGGACAAATGGCAGGGTCAATCCCTAAGGTGGAGGAGCATGGAATCTTCCAGAAACTTCTCCTGTGACACTTGCCTCTCTGCATTCGCCCAGGGATGAGTAAGAGATCATCAATCTCCAAGTGGAATCAAGAACTATCAGAGAGAGGACACTAATCAAATCTCAAAAGCTGACTCACCTCCCTTGCAAACATCTATATATGGATCCCTCATCCCAGAGATCCAGGGGCTGGAATTTTGTATCTTGAAAGGAAGCGTTGTTGGTTTCTTGGTGCAACATCATAGTGTTGGGTGATCTAAGATTTTCATGAGGTGAAGAAGGGCTTTCTTGCTGAGAGGATGATGTTGGGTCAGAACAATTGGTCGTAATCCTCTTTGCTCTTTCTTGATTATCAATAAAGCTATTTAAGTTTTCCTCCACATTCTTGTATGATTGATGATTTATGCATTTGTGTGGTCAATATATATCTGGTCCTATATTGTTTATGATAATAGATCTATGTTCTTGGATAGTGTTATGCTGCTTTGATTCTACAAGTGCTGTGTGAAGCTGGGTAGACAAGGAAGCGAGTAGCAGAGATCTATCAGAAGGGAGAGGAATCGAGTAAGGAACCAAGCACAAGACAGAGGTTGGTCTCCTTATTCCCCTCTTATCTATTTATCATAAAGGAAAATGAAAGTAGTTTTAGTTTGTTTGTTTCTAAGGTAGCTACCAGCCTTAGTGGGACTAGCAGCTCTACATAGACACTAGTTTTCCCGATAACAAAAAGGCGACTCCACTGGGGAGCGAATAGATTGTTTGTTTATCTACATTTGTTTACTTTATAAACTTACAGACGAAGCCTGAAGTCAAGCCAGCTAGCCTTCGAACTGAATTTGCTATGCAAGTGCAAAGTAGATCAATGCTGCTTCAGTCTATCTCTAGGTTTTGTTTATGAATTAAACAATTGATTTACAAGCTCTCTAATTTCCCTTGTGGTGGCTCTAGTAACCTCCTTCGATCTACCCCTGTGATTCATTTACTGATTATCACTTGCTCGGCCTAAATCCCTGAATTGAGCTGCAAACTGTGACCCAGAACCCAGCTAAAGTCTCGTCCCTGGTCCATCACACTGTCTCTTATTTGGAACCTGAATGCATCGCACTTCCCGAGTGTAGTAGGTACGTTGCATTTCAGTTGCCCTGTGCTACAGGTGAGCTGATCAGACCTCTTCTGCTCTTAGATTTTGGCTTCTGTGTTCATTCTTTTCAGCTCTATTCAGGAGTTTTGCTGCCTGTAGTTAGTACACCTCTATTAAAACCCCCTTCCTTGTCGTTAGTCCACCTCCATGGTGCAAAGAACTGTAATTTTTTTTATGTATTTTTGAGTCATTTTCAGTTCTCCTTTACAAAGAAGTAGTGTAATTGAACTGTCATTTCTTGATTTGAAAGTGTCGCAAGTGTCATTTTCAGTCATAGGAGAGAATCTGATTGTTCTTGATAGTCAATTACACTGTTCCTCTTGTATTTGATTTGAATTAGTAGTTTTTCAAGTGTCGAAAGCAAGTTTTCAATTCCGAATAGAAAAGTGTCGTCATTTTCCTCATTTTGTCTTGAAAAGAAACTTGTTAGTAATGTCGCTTTGAAAAATAATTCAGATTTGCACTTAGATTTCTTTTTATCAATCACACATTAAGAAGGTTGTAAACAAATACATTCATGTGCATTTGCATTTAGACTATTTGTTGGTTTGATTTAGGACAAGTGCATATAGTGTGTGCTCTCTGCTCTTTGTTGAAAGAACGCCATCTCTCTTTCCTTAGTAGCTAGGATTTTCATTGTAAAAATAAGATTAAATGATTGTTTATCATCTTAGATTGCATTTTAGGAATTGTACATCTACATCACGCAGTGAACCTGAAAGGAAAATTTCTTAAGAAAGATCAACTATAAAATAAATTTAATGAATCTAAAAATTCTTTGGAACCTAACGCACAACATCTAGAAGTCTAGGCTAGAGACATATTCTGGCATCGTAAAGCCTGGTAACTGTTGTTTTCACTGTTGGTTGGGTGATTCCTCCACTTCGAGACGACAAGTGCCAGTACGGACTTGTACTCCCACATACCGTCGAGTATATTTTGGGAGAGCACAATAGGCTATATCCTTTATCCATATGAAGCTGTGTGTGCTACCCTATTGATCACAATGCACTGAACACAGCATTCGGGAAGATTGACTGCCGTACCGTAAAAAGTATTATGCAATTTTGCAATTGGTTTGGTAATCCCTCTGTCTAGATTTCCAGAACAGTCCCTTTCGTTCCTGTTCAGACTCCTTAAAGGAAAAGGTCCATCTGAGCACTTGTCACTTTAGGCTCATTAAAAATCGAAGGCGACTAGAGTCATCTTTTGTTTTTTCTCGACTCTTAAAAATTGAAAAAACAAGTTGTGTCAAAGCGTTTAAAATTCGTCTAATTTGGAAACATACTTCCCCTTGATTTTTAGTTGATCGAGTAATCTGTAATCGTGGAAGAAAGTCAATTGAAACCCCGTTGTTTACGGAGGCTTACGATTCAACCGTCTTTGTCTCCAGAATCGAAACTGCTACGGAAAAAGCAAACTCGTTTAACCGGTTCCAAATCCCCTGGTAAAGTTAGAACAAGTGTTCCAACACCATTGGAGACTTCGGGTACTCTAAACATTTCTGGTATCCCTGCCTTTATAGAAGAAGTTCAGCGGCCACCAAAGGACAGTATAACTGATCCTAGTGTGAAGGTAAACACTTGTATTACTGAACCAGCTCCATCTACAGCTGATTCGGAAGGTGTTATTCCCCAAACATCTGTCGCTACAGATTCTATACCTTCTTCGGCACTAGAAATATTCTACGGACCTGACGGTCTGCCTCTTCCACCTAGTCTGATTGCTATAGAAGAGATTGTGGAGGATCCTCCATCTAGTACTCCATCGCGATTTGGAGTCGGGATCACTCTATATCCTTCTACATCACAAACTAGTCTACCTTCATCGGAAGCTCCTGTAGAATCGCTAGGCAATCTTTTGGATAGACTAGAAATGTCTTAACAACCGTCGACATCTAGGACTATGTCATCTGACGCAGTGACGGTAGAACCACCTGTCACTCCAACAATGTTCGCCAGCATACCATCTGTCCCAACTAGCTTTCAATCGATAGAAGGGGCCCACTTAGGGCCTATTTTGACAGTATGGTTTGTTCCTGTTTGTTCATCTGGAATAGTATCCGAGAACTCTTATGTTGAGTCTCAGAAAATTGATCCTTCAGGGTGTCAATTTGGGCAGTCTGGTTCTCAAGGACAAACAATTCCTTTGAGTACTAGATTACCGCCTTATGGGGGGCAGTATACCCTTTCATTGCCTCCTCCAGGAGGACAACCATACGAGAGTTCACAACAAAATCTAGGTTATGCTGGAATTACATCTAGCGGTTGGGTGCCAATACTTCCTCAACAACCAAGAGTTGTATATTCGATGCAACAATGTTTACCTATGTCAAACATATCAACTACGTCGGCTATTCTGACGGTGTCACAAGTACAAGCGTTGCTTGTTGTATGCCAACCTTAGGTTTCTCAGGTTGTAATGCATTAGCCTCCTGTCCCTGCGACTCAACCACAATCGCCAACTAGTGGAATGACACAGGCCCAAACGAGTACAATCACCCCTCATCTTGGTCAAACGGTCAGTATTGGACAACAACACATGGCTTTGCAACCATGGATGGTGCAATATCAACAACCACAATTCCAACAAGTTTACCAGGGGTCTGAGCAACAAATCTTTGCAAATAGTGGGCAGCCGTATATTCAAAACGGTCAAAATCAACCATTCTACAATGGTTATTCCCATCAGCCTTACCAAAGTTACCAGCATCAAATGCATTATGCCAGTATGCAAAGACCAACTGCTCAGGAAATTCCGTCATATCCTGGGTATGCTTCGCCAAACCCTTGAATCAACAGTTACCCTTCGTGGCAACTTTAGAGTTACCAAATCTAAATCAGCTAACGAACAATCCAATTGCTTACGCCCCTTGGTGGCCAGCGAGTCCACTTAAACTTCTGTCAAATATTCCTAAATTCAATGTCAATCCGGGTGAAGACCCGTCGAATCATGTGATGACCTTTCATCTGTGGTTTTCATCAAACACCCTAAACAATGATTCGATTAGGCTTTGCCTTTTTCAGAGGACGTTAATTGGTCCGGCAGCAAAGTGGTATATCGAGTTACCCGGAGCTTCGTTTGACAACTTCAGTACCCTAACCACAACCTTTTTAACCCATTCCCAGTTACCGATAAGGTATGAAATGGGAACAAAAATTCTTACCAAATTCAAGCAAACAATGGCCACTCACATATCTGATCATATTCATGAGAGGCGACGTTGTCGTAGAATGGTAAAAACGCATGTTCCCGATCAGCTTTTAACTGAATGGTTTATTAAGTCATTATTACCTTTCATTACAGAAGATGTGGCAAAAGGAGGGGTCATCACTGAAGAGCAAGTTATTGCTCGTGCGCAATATTTATACTTGATTTATACTCAGTCTGGCACGCTCTACGATAAATCCCTGATGCTCCCAGATTAGAATTTTCCATCCCTCCTCCTCCTAAATCGAACAATGACTCTCATGACGGCGATGGCGTGATTGGTACGAGAGACACGAAGTCGACAAAGGCTACATCTAAAAAGGCCCATAAGATTTCCAGTCAAAATGCAAAAAAAGAACTTCTCGCCTCAGAAGTAAATGCTGTCTCGACTGACAAAGGAAAAGAAACCAAGCAACCAGGAGGCAAGAAGAAAAACAAAGGGAAGAAGAAGAATCAGGAGGAGTCGTCTCCTGAAAAATATTCTGTAAACCCTTCTGGAAATAGGAAACCAAATCATCCATGCTTTATATGCGATGAGGATCATTGGACATCAGATTGTCCATATAAAGCTGAGCTTAGAAAATTCTTCAAGAATACAAAAACCTCGGCAGTATTAACTGATCCATTTCCGAATCTAGGAACAAATATGGTTGCTAGTGATAATGCTTCCCGATCCCAAGTACTTATGTTGTCCGTTTCGAAGCACCAAAATGATGCTTTGATATCAACAAGGAATAAATATTACGGGAATCCACAGCTCTCAAACAACAAGGCTAATGATCAACCTAGTTGTTCGACAACAACTTCGATCGAAGTTGTGCCACCCATCATTCCTGAGCTAACGATAAAGCCGCCAAAGGGAGTAGTACAAAAATTGACATTTAATCCTCGTGCCAGAGCAGCACAACATTATAATATAGTAGGGGACTTGGCCTAATCGCCGTCTGTGATGTCGACACTTGAGGTACTGCAAAATTGCCCCTTCCAAAAGCAAGCTTTATTATCAACAATAGTTGGGATTGACCCAATGGATTCCAATCTTGTGGCCTTTGTTCATAAAGGATATGACCCTTAGTTACCATCTCAACTAGCTTTCCTTATTCAAGTGAAAGCCCTCAACAAAACTGTTCATCAAACAATTATTGATGAGGGGGCATCTACATGTATTATGTCGATGAGTTCCTGGAAAAATTTAGGCTCACCACCCTTGTCACGATCGTCAACGATGTTAAAAGCATTTGATGGATGATCATACACTCCATACGGGATTTTAAGTAACTTGCAAGTTGAAATGGGGGGCAAAACAGTAGAAATTGATGTTGAAGTAATCGACAGAAACCTCGATTACAACATCCTACTGGGACGGCCTGGATATATGCCATGGCTGCAATTGTGTCGACCTACTTCAGGAAGATTGCATTTCCCTTCCAAGGAGGAATTACAATCGTCGACCAACAAACATTTCTCCCCAACAGTTCACAAGTTACGGGAAGCATTCCAATGATCCATGGAGGCAATCATTCGCTTCAAAATATTGGAGTAGGCCTCCTAAAATACCCTGCCTTAATGGGTACTTTTTCCCTACCACCTCCGACTAATCTGCCGGAAGTGGCCACAGTGGAAACCTGCAATATGAATGGATTTGGAAGATTCCTAAACATTTTGTCAGCATGGATCATCGCCATTTTAGAAATATTGTATCAATCAATTTTCTTGGCCTGGGGGCAAACCTAAATCAACTCTCATTGAGTGTTTGGATAGATAGGTCTAAGGAATATGGCACCTCTTCAGATCCTTGGTCGCATGTACATTCTACAGACAAAGGAATCATTCAATAAATGATGATAGGAGAGGCACAATGGGAAGTTTACCACCATCACTCCCATCTTCCAAATTACCACGAAGATTAATCCAGCAACCTTAATCATCCTTCAGTTTTTTATTTTCTATCAAATACTGTAAATACGGTGGATTTTGAGGATGGTTATTATCTCATGTCGACCTCATTAAAAAATGAAACAAGGATTCATGAGGATAGTTATTTTACTGTGTCAACCTCATTAAAAAATGAAAAGACTCCCTTTCCAGATCGAGTCTTTGATTACGATCTCGTAAAATCAAAGTCGAGTCTTTTGAAGATCTCAAAGGTAAACATTCATTCCAACCACCAAGATGAATGCAATGAAGCTTAGGGGGCATGCACCTCGATTTGCATTATTATGCTGGGGGCATGCAAACTTATCATGAGCAGTGTTACCACAGGGTTAAATCTCGTTAAAAAATAAACCCGCCTTGCACAGTTTTAACACGGAATTCAAGATCGCTAAAAAATAAACATAAGCAATGAGCAAATGTTCCCCCAGAGTTTAAGCTCATTCAAAAATGAACCATTTTCCAGTAAATAACCATCGTGAATGCATTATCATCAGCTTTTGAAGCCTTGGTTGTGTTCTCATCATCACCTCCACTTTGTTTTGGCCGATCATTCACCTCCATTTGATTCTTTACCCTTTTGAGGAACAGCTGTGAAGAGTGATCCTGTTAGCCATCCTTGTGACACTGTCGTGATTGGAAAATTCCAAACCTTACCTAGAATCAGCTGCTACCCATATTTATCACTCGTTCCTCAAAAAACAAGTCTCCTTTAACCTCTTTTCAACTGACTCGTAAAATATGAAAAGATTGCCAAGCCATTGGCCTCTCCAGCTCGTTAAAGGGACTGAAAGTGCTATCCCTCCTTTAGATTTTAATCTTTTTAGACTTGAGGGATTATTACACAAAAAGATCGAGTGCTTTCTTTGTTCGGCTCATTAAAAGTACCGAAAATCCATCCCTTTTGTATTGTTTTATACTTTTTCAGACTCAAGGGATTATATGACGAAAAAGGATTATTGGAGTTTTCTTTATGTCCCATTTTTAGACTCTCTAAAAATGAAAAGGACCGATTTATCCTTGTCATTAAACTCGTTAAAACTGAGTAGTGACAAACTTGTCTGTACAGACAAGAACGAGTTTCACTATCGCTAGGCTCGTTAAAACATAGCGATGGGTTTGCCCGAAGGGAAAATTATAGAACAAGCATATGTTATCCTTCTCAAGCTTGAAAAAAATAAAGAGGTACTGGTCAGCAACGACTGGGGAAAAATTGAACAAACTTTATTGGTAGCAAGTCTCTCTTGAAAATGACACTTTCAGTCCACATCCGAGTCGGGTTGGGTTGTTCCATTCACTGGTCACATCACAATGGTTCCATCACACCATCCATATTTGGGGTTAATGCTACCAATCCATCACGTCAGTGTCACCGATATGTTCAAGAGAAGTCGCTCAGAGAATTCACCTGTGTCTCACCCACTGCAATACATTCACGCTCCATTCTTTCATGACCACTACCCTGAACCTTATATCACCAGATCGTCTTCACCTCCATTAAAATCATTTGCTCCATTCCATGTCATTGATGTGGGATTCACTAAGGCCCTCCTATGATAGATCACTTCTTGTCGACATCAGCTCATTATCCAAGAAGTCGATCTAGAAACAACCCTTTCAGTACTTTGAAGCTTGCATGCCTCAATGGCAAGTTTCTCACTTCCGGCAATAGGTTTACATAAATGGCCTTCGACCGAAAGATTTTGCGTGGTGTTTGACACCAAGTCCCTTATTCACACCACATGAATTGTACTGTAGTACCTTGAGGGTCATCATCATTATCGGTGATTCCTCTCACGCCTGTTAACAACTTACATCATTGGCTGGTAATCAGGTGATGTCTTTCCATGTCCGACTCCAGAACATCTCTCACATGGATCGACTTGTACTTTGAGTGAAGATCGAATGAGATTGAAGACCCTAGATCTAGTTTCATCCATTCGGGCTACGATATATATTCAGGAAAATAAAAACATCAAATGTACATCACTGCTGCACAAATAATCATCCAATCTAAGGGATGATGGCTCTACCAGAATCATCAGTCTACACTTAGATGATTGTCTGTCTCATGTAGATGAAAATGAATTTATAAAGCTGAGCATGGGAATTCCTGCCTCAGCTAGATCATGAAAATATTATGAAGATAATGTATTGTATTGTATCTTATTACAGGTCGCCTTCCAGCTCGAAAAAACTTCGGATCTTCATGATAAAGCATTTCACCCGACATCGAAAGATTAACGACCTCATGCTTTAGGGGGAAACTTTTTGTGGGGAAAAATGCCTATGCAGGACGATCCTATCCACCTAAGGTGTGACAGTGCCTTAGCAACAAACGAGTACAGCTATTCTGGTTTCTTCCTTTATGAAATGTGAAAGAAGGGAGATCAATAGACTTACCAGTGTCTTCCGTTTGTCCCTCGATCCGATCTCTCTTCTCTTTGGGAGTTCACAGCTACTTGCCTTCCTGCTTATCCAGCTTCAACTTCCTGCAAGATCACAAGAGAAAAGCTACTTGCAACAAGAGAATAACTCTACTCAAAGACAGATGTTCACATTCATAACTAGTTTAGGATTAGAAATAACCTAAACATGCTAATACATTCATACATCAAAAATACATCAGCATATAGGAGAAACCAAGATAGCTTTATTGATGAATAACAAGGTTCAGGAAGAGATACAACCCAGAAGGCTCCAATCCAGCATCTCCTTCCCAGCAAATGGAATTCCTCTCTTTTCCCCCTTCAAATAATTAAGCACCCAATGATTCCAGTCTCAAACCAACAACAATTCTTTGCAATAACAAAATTCCAGCCTCTAGATCTCATGGAGGAGAGATCCATATATAGATGTTTGGAGAGAGGATGAGTCAGCTTGATATATGACTAGTGTCCTCTCCCTCTGTCAGTTCTTGAGTCCAATTGGAGGTTCTTGCTTCCACTTGGAGAAATGGAACCTGTTACTCATCACCAGTCGAATTCCCTGAGGCAAGTGTCATTTTGGAAGCTTCCTGGGTTTTGACACCTTGAGAAATGAGCCTGCCACTTGTCCACTCTCGTTCAGCGCAGGTAGCCTTTGTTCCAGTTGACATTCAACGCAGGTAGCCAGTGTTGGCTTTGACATTCAGCGCAAACAGCTAGTGTAGCCACTGAAATGATCCTGAATTGTCTTGTTTTTGAGCAGTTTCAGGTGGAGAACTTCTGTGAATTTCTGTGGTTTGTTAGCCTTGTTCCTCTAGGGGTAGGAACAACATGTTTAGGGACTTTCGATCCCTTAGATTATGGACATTTCATGCTCAATGCTGTAAGGCACAAAAATGTCTATAACAGTTGCCCCCTAAAGTATGAGGCTGTTTATCGGGCGAAATGCTTTATCAGGGGGATCCGAAGTTCATCCAATGCTGGGAGGAGACCTGTAATAAGATACAATACAATACATTATTTTTCATACTGCTTTCATGATCTAGCTGAGGCGGGCATTCCCATGCTCAGCTTTATAAATTCATTTTTCTGTACATAGAACAGACAATCGTCTGATGGTAGACTGATAATTTTGATGAAATTATCATCCTTTGAGTAGGATGATTATCTGCTGCAATGATGTACATGTCAATGTCTTTATCTTTCCTGAATATATATCGCAGCCCGGATGGATGAAACTAGATCAGGGGTCTTCAAACTCGTTCGATCTTCACTCTAAGTACAAGTCGATCCATGTGAGAATTGCTCTGAATTCGAACATGGAAAGACATCGCTTGATTACCGGTCAATGAGGTAAACCGTTAACAAGCGCGAGAGGAATCACCGATAATGATAATGACCCTCAAGGTACTGCAGTACAATTCACGTGGTGTGAATAAAGTACCTGGCGTCGAACACCACGCAAAATCTTTCGGTCGAAGGTCATTGATGTATACCTGTCGCCGGAAGTGAGAAAACTTGCCATTGAGGCATGCAAGCTTCAAAGTACTGAAGGGGTTGTTCCTAGATCAACTTCTTGGATAATGAGCTGATGTCGAAAAGAAGCGATCCATCAAAGGAGGGCCTTAATGAATCCCACATCAGTGACACGGAACGGAGCTAATGATTTTAATGGAGGTGAAAACGATCTGTGACACATGATTCAGGGTGGCGGTCATGAAAGGATGAAGGATAATGTATGGCAGTGGATGGGACACGGTTGACTTTTCTGAACGACTTCTCTTGAACATTTGGCGACACTGATGCGATGGATTGGTAGCATTACCCCAAATATGGATGGTATGGCCAGACCATGGATGTGACCGGTGAATGAAACAACCCAACCCGATTGTGGTACGGAGGAAAAGTGTCATGTTCAAGAGCGACTTGCTACCATCAAAGTTTTCTTTAGTTTCTCCCAATTTTTCCCTAGTCATTGCTGACAAGTACCTCTTTATTTTTGTCAAGCTTGAGGAGGATAACATATGCTTGTTCTATAACCTGCCCTTCGGGCAAGCCCATCGCTATGTTTTAACGAGCCTAGCGATAGTGAAACTCGTTCTCGTCTAAAGACAAGTTTGTCGCTATTTAATGATTTTAACGAGTCTAACGACAAGGATAACTTGGTCCTTTTCACTTTTAGAGAGTCTGAAAAGGTACATAAAGTTAACTCCAAAAGTCCTTTTTCGTCATCTAATCCCTTAAGTCCGAAAAAGTATAAAACAATATAGAAGGGATGAGTTTTCGATAGTTTTAACGAGCTGAACAAAACAAGCGCTCGATCTTTTTGTGCAATAATCCATCAGGTCCAAAAAGATTAAAATCTAGAGGAGGGATAGCTCTCCCGGTCGCTTTAACGAGCTGGAAGGCCAAAACTCGGCAATCTTTTCATATTTTACGAGTCAGATGAAAAGAGCTTAAAGAAGGCTCGTCTTTTGAGGAACGAGTGATAAACAGGGTTAGCAGCTGATTCCAGGTACAGGTTGGAATTTTCAAATCACGACAGTGTCACAAGGATGGCTAGGTGAAATCACTCTTCGCAGCTGTTCCTCAAAATGGGTAAACAATCATATGGAGGTGAACGATCGGCCAAATGAAAAGTGGAGGTGATGGTGCAAGCACGACCAAGTCTTTGATGGCTGACGATATTACATTCACTGTGGTTATTTACCAGGTAGTTCATTTTTTAACGAGCTTAAACGCGGGTGGAAACATTTGCTCGGTCTTATGTTTATTTTTTAACGAGCATGAACTATGTGCTAAAACTGCTCGGATCTTGCATTTATTTTTTAACGAGCATGAACTGTGTGCTAAAACTGCTCGAATCTTGCGTTTATTTTTTAACGAGCATGAAATGTGTGCTAAAACTGCTCGATGATAAGTTTTCATGCCCCCAACATAACAACGCAAATCGAGGTGCATGCCCCCCAAGCTTCATTGCATTCAACTTGGTGGTTGGAATGAAGGTTTACCTTTGAGATTTCGAAAGGAGATTGTTTCATTTTTTAATGAGGTTGACACAGTAAAAGAACTATCCTCATGACTCCTTGTTTCATTTTTTAACAAGGTTGACACGAGATTAGAACTGTCCTCGGAGCCCACTGTATTTATAGTATTTCTATTAGGGCGATGATCCACACTGACAAAATGTTTAGGAATCTTCTGAATCCATTAGATATAGAAGATTTCATATTGTAGGTTTCCACTGTGGCCACTACTGCCAGATTACTTGCAGGCGGTAGGGAAAAAGTACCCATTAAGGCAGGGTCTTTTAGGAGACCTACTCCAATATTTTGAAGCGAATGATTGCTTCCATGGATCATTGGAATGCTTCCCGTAACTTGTGAACTGTCGGGGAGGAAAGTTTGTTGGTCGACGACTGTAATTCCTCCTTGAAATGGAAATGCAATCTTCCTGAAGTAGGTCGACACAACTGCGGCCATGGCATATATCTAGGGCCTTCCCAGTAGGATGTTGTAATCTAGGTTTCCATCAATTACTTCAACATCAATTCCTACTGTTTTTCCCCCTAGTTCAACTTGCAAGTTACTTAAAATCCCGTATGGAGTGTATGATCGTCCATCAAATGCTTTTAACGTCGTTGACAATCTCGACAAGGGTGGTGAGCCTAAATTCTTCCAGCAACTCATCGACATAATACACATAGATGCCCCCTCATCAATAATTGTTCGATGAACAGTTTTGTTGAGGGCTTTCACTTGAATAAGGAAAGTTAGTTGAGCTGGTAACTGAGGGTCATAACCTTTATGATCAAAGGCCACAAGATTGGAGTCCATTGGGTCAATTTCACCTATTGCTGATAATAAAGGTTGCTCTTGGGAGAGGCAATTTTGCGGTACCTCAAGCGTCGACATAGCCGACGGCGATTGGGCCAGGTCCTCTATTATATTATAATTTTGTGCTATTTTTTCACGAGGATTAAATGTAGACTTGTACACTACTCCCTTTGGCGACTTTATCATTTGTTCAGGAATGGTGGGTGGCACAACTTTGGTCAAAGTTGTTGTCGAACTACTAGGTTGTTCATTAGCCTTGTTATTCGACACCTGTGGATTCCCGTAATCTTTATTCCTTGTTGAAGCATCATTTTGCTGCTTTGAGATAAACAAAATAAGCACTTGGGATCGGGAAGCATTTTGATTAGCAACCAGTTTGGTTCCCGAGTTTGGAAACAGATCAGTCAATACTGCTGGGGTTTTTGAACTCTTAAAGAGTTTCTTAACTTCAGCTATATGTGGACAATCTCTCGTCCAATGATCCTCATCGCATATATGACACCCCGCAGGGGGTTTCCTTTTTCTCCCTTTCTTTTTCTTCTTGCCCCCTGGTTGCTTCAATTGTTTGCCCTTGTCGGTCGACATGGCACTCACTTCCGAGGCAAGAAGTTCATCTTTTGCATTTTGATCTGAAATCTTACGGGATTTCTTGGACGTAGCCTTTGTCGATTTTGCGTTTGTCGTGCCAATAATGCCATCGCCGACGTGAGAGTCATTGTTTGATTTAGGAGGAGGAGGAATTGAGAATTCCGGTCTAGGGGCGTCAGGTATTTTGTCATAGAGCGTGCCAGACTGAGTATAGACCAAGTCCAGATATTGCGCACGAGCGATGAACTGCTCTTCCATTACGACTCCCCCCTTTGCCACATCTTCCGTGATTGTAGGAAGTAAGGACTTGATAAACCATTCAGCTAATAGCTGATCGGGAACGTATGTTTTTACCATCCTACGACATTGCCACTCATGTATATGATCAGATATGTGACTGGTCGTTGTCTGTTTGAAGTTGGTTAGGAGTTCCGTTCCCGTTTCATACCTTATCGGTAATTGAAAATGGGTTAAAAAGGTTGTGGCTAGGGTACTGAAGTTGTCGAATGAAGCTCTAGACAATTCGATATACCATTTTGCTGCCGAACTAGTTAACGTCCTCTGAAAAAGGCGAAGCCTAATCAAATCATCGTTTACGGTGTTTGATGAACACCACAGATGAAAGGTCATCACATGATTCGACGGATCTTCACCCGGATTTCCATTAAATTTAGGAATATCTGATGGAATTTTATGCGGAATCGCTGGCCACCAAGTGGCATAAGCAATTGGATCATTCGTCAGCCGGTTTAGATCTGGTAATTCTAGAGTTGCTACAAAGGGCGATTGTTGATTCAGGTTAGGCGAAGCATACCTAGGATAAGATGGAATCGCCTGAGCAGTGGGTCTTTGCATACCAGCATAATGTATTTGATGCTGGCAACTTTGACAAGGTTGATGGGCATAACCATTATAGTATGGTTGTTGATAACTGCTTTGGAAATGCAGTTGCCCATTACTTACAAAGACTTGTTGCTCAGGTCCTTGATATGATTGCTAGAAATGCGGTTGTTGAGATTGAACCAGCCCTGGTTGTTGGACCATTTGCTGTTGTCCAATACTGGATGATTGACCAAGATGAGGAGTCATAGTACTTGTTTGAGCCTGAGTCGCTCCAGATAAGGAGGCACTAACCTGAGGTTGTGATTGAGTTGTCGAGACAAGAGGTTGTTGTATTGCAAACTGAGAAACTTGGGGTTGACATACAACAGGTAGCGCTTTTACTTGCGATGCAATCACCATACCAGGTATAGTGGGAATATTCGACACAGGGTGGACTGGTTGCATTGAATATGCAACCCTTGGTTGTTGAGGCAGTATTGGTACCCAACCGCTGGATGTAATTCCAGTTTGACCTGAACTTTGTTGTAAACTCCCATATGGTTGTTCTCTGGGAGGGAACAATGAAAAGGCATACTGCCCTCCATATGGTGGCAATCCAGTACTTAAAGGGTAGATTGGCCTTTGAAGACACATTGGATCAATTTGTTGAGTTTCAACATAAGAAATACCAGATGATAATCCGGACGAAGAAATAGGAACTAACCATGTCGTCGAAGCAGTCCCTGATGGGACTCCGGCTTGTTATTGATAACTTGCCGGGACAGATGGTATACCATCGAACATCGTTGGGGTAGCAGGAGGAGGCTCTGCCGCTTCTGTGTCAGATGACACAGTCCTGGATGTCGACGGTTGTTCAGACATGTCTAGTCTATCCAAAAGATTTTCTAGCGATTCTACAAGAATTTACGATGAAAAGAGACTAACTTTGAAGATCAACAAGGGAATGGTGATGATTATTCCATTTAAAATAAATTTTAACGACGCTTTAGACACAACTTGCTTTTTCAATTTTAAAGAGTCGAGAAAAAGCTAAAGATGACTCTAGTCTCCTTCGATGTTTTAACGAGCCCAAAGTGACAAATGCTCGGATGGACTTTTTCTGTTATAGAGTCTGAAAAAGGCCAAAAGAAACTGATCTGGAGTTCTAGGCGGAGGGTGTGCCAAAGTTTTCGCAAAACCGCAAAATACGTTTTAGGGTACGGGCGGTCGATCTTCCTGAATGCTGTGTTCAGTGCATTGTGATCAGTAGGGTGGCCGACACGGCTTCCTAAGGATAAAGGTTTTATGCCTATAGGGGTCTCCCAATATATATGTGATGGTACGTGGGAGCACAATCCGTACTGGCACTATCGTCCCTCAGGAGGAATCACCCACCATCCACGAGATCGACAGTCACCAGGCTTTACGACGCTGGAACACGTCTCTAGCCTAGACCTCTATGTTGTGTGTTATGTTACAAAGCGTTGTTAAGTTCATTCAATTTATTTTAGGTTGATATTTTTAGAAGTTTGCCTTTCAAGGTTCACCACGAGATGTATGATACAATTCCTAAATGCAGTCTAAAGATGATAAGCAAGCTTTATATCTTTTCAACTTTGAAAATCCTAGCTACTAAGGGAAAAGAAAGACACCATCTTTTTTCAAAGAGCAATCAACACACTCTAATGCACTTTTCCTAAATCAATCATGCAAACTATCAAATGCAAATTCACAATGCAGGTGTTTGTTTTCCGCTTTCTTAGTATTGATGCCTACAAAGAAAGCTTTTTGTACAACTTTGAATTTGCTTTTAAATGATCAATGCAAACAAGTTTACTTTTTCGAAATCAGAGAGGGTAGAAGAGATTACAACACTTAACGATTTTCAAAATAAAGACTTGTTTCGACACTTAAAAGAGACAAATTCAAACCAATAAGCAAAAGTAAATGTATAATCAATCTGCAAACAGCCAATGAACTCTCTTCTAAGATCACAATCAACAGATCTGAATCAAGGGCTACAGGATGACTATTTCACTCATGCAAAGGAAAACTGTAAATGACGCCACAAACACATAAAAACACTCACAGTCTTTTTGTACAAAAGGAGGCAGAATGTAAGCAGAGAAAAGGAGTTTTCAGACTAGTACCTATGCTAGTTACAGGCTGCAAAAATCAGAGATCAAAACAAGGCAAAACAGAGCAGAGAACCCCAGCTGCACAAGAGCAAACTGGTTCAGTGCAACGTCAACACAGGGGTTTTGACATTCAGCGCAGGTAGCCTTCACGGGACCTGCGTTGAAATGCAGAATCCCTTCACTCGGTCTGTGCTGAAGGAGAAACTCTCGTTTCCCTCAGGTTCTGGGTCACAGTTTGCTATTTAATCCCCTTTTTTAGGCCAAATAAAGGCAACAAGCAAGGTGTAATCAAAGGGATGCTTTGAAAGGCTACTAAGATCTATCACAAGGATCATCAAACCATTTGTGAATCCATTGTTTAGATCATAGACAAGTCCAGCAATTGGATCAAAGCAGCAACTGTCTACTTTGCATCCGGGAAAGATGCAGTTCGATTGTTGTTGTCAAGTCTATGATGCAAACAATGATAGAAACACAAATAAAATGACTAAACAAATCTCCCCAGCGGAGTCGCCAATTTGTTGTGGGGAAAAATGCCTATGCAGGACGATCCTATCCACCTAAGGTGTAACAGTGCCTTAGCAACAAATGAGTACAACTATTCTGGTTTCTTCCTTTATGAAATGTGAAAGAAGGGAGATAAATAGACTTACCGGTGTCTTCCGTTTGTCCCTCGATCCAGTCTCTCTTCTCTTTGGGAGTTCACAGCTACTTGCCTTCCTGCTTATCCAGCTTCAACTTCCTGCAAGATCACAAGAGAACAACTACTTGCGACAAGAGAAGAACTCTACTCAAAGACAGATGTTCACATTCATAACTAGTTTAGGATTAGAAATAAACTAAACATGCTAATACATTCATACATCAAAAATACATCAGCATATAGGAGAAACCAAGATAGCTTTATTGATGAATAACAAGGTTCAGGAAGAGATACAACCCAGAAGGCTCCAATCCAGCATCTCCTTCCCAGCAAATGGAATTCCTCTCTTTTCCCCCTTCAAAGCATTAAGCACCCAATGATTCCAGTCTCAAACCAACAACAATTCTTTGCAATAACAAAATTCCAGCCTCTAGATCTCATGGAGGAGAGATCCATATATAGATGTTTGGAGAGAGGATGAGTCAGCTTGAGATCTGACTAGTATCCTCTCCCTCTATCAGTTCTTGAGTCCACTTGGAGGTTCTTGCTTCCACTTGGAGAAATGGAACCTCTTACTCATCACCAGTCGAATTCCCTGAGGCAAGTGTCATTTTGGAAGCTTCCTGGGTTTTGACACCTTGAGAAATGAGCCTGCCACTTGTCCACTCTCGTTCAGCGCAGGTATCCTTTGTTCCAGTTGACATTCAACGCAGGTAGCCAGTGTTGGCTTTGACATTCAGCGCAAACAGCTAGTGTAGCCACTGAAATGATCCTGAATTGACTTGTTTTTGAGCAGTTTCAGGTGGATAACTTCTGTGAATTGCTGTGGTTTGTTAGCCTTGTTCCTCTAGGGGTAGGAACAACATGTTTAGGGACTTTGGATCCCTTAGATTATGGACATTTCATGCTCAATGCTGTAAGGCACAAAAATGTCTATAACACAACTGTTATAGACATTTTTGGGCACTGCAACCCCAATCATAAATGTCCATAAACCAAGGGCTCCTAAGTCCCTAAAGGTTTTGTTCCAACCCCTAAAAGAACAAGGTCAACTGATTACAGCATCTCCCAGAAGTTCTCCATGAAAAACTACACAAAACTAGTCAAAACTAGACCATTTCACCTGCTCCATGGTCAAAGTGCATTGCATCCCACCTGAATACACACAGTAGGTGCGATGCATGTTGAAAAACCCTTCTATGGGGTGCGATGGGTGAGAGTGGACAAGTTGAAAGGTCAATCCGCAAGGTGGAGGAGCATGGAATCTTCCAGAAACTTCTCCTGTGATACTTGCCTCTCTGCATTTGCCCACGGATGAGTAAGAGATCATCAATCTCCAAGTGGAATCAAGAACTATCAGAGAGAGGACACTAATCAAATCTCAAAAGCTGAATCACCTCCCTTGCAAACATCTATATATGGATCCCTCATCCCAGAGATCCAGGGGTTGGAATTTTGTATCTTGTAAGGAAGTGTTGTTGGTTTCTTGGTGCAACATCATAGTGTTGGGTGATCTAAGCTTTTCATGAGGTGAAGAAGGGTTTTCTTGCTGAGAGGATGATGCTAGGTCAGAACAATTGGTTGTAATCCTGTTTGCTCTTTTTTGATTATCAATAAAGCTATTTAAGTTTTCCTCCACATTCTTGTGTGATTGATGATTTATGCATTTGTGTGGTCAATATATATCTGGTCCTATATTGTTTATGATAATAGATCTATGTTCTTGGATAGTGTTATGCTGCTTTGATTCTACAGGTGCTTTGTGAAGCTAGGTAGATAAGGAAGTGAGTAGCAAAGATCTATCAGAAGGGAGAGGAATCGAGCAAGGAACCAAGTGCAAGACAGAGGTTGGTCTCCTTATTACCCTCTTATCTATTTCTCATAAAGGAAAACGAAAGTAGTTTTAGTTTGTTTATTTCTAAGGTAGCTACCAGCCTTAGTGGGACTAGAAGCTCTGCATAGACACTAGTTTTCCTGATAACACAGAGGCCCAAGCAGGATTGAGCCTGATGCCTACGTTATGGTGTGCAATTTTTCAGATAGGAGGGCAGCATGCTATACATAACTGCCATCTATTACAGAAGTATACACAGAGCTCCCAACAGTTGTTCTATAATTTCTGCTGGTCAGTAGGTCACGATGAGTGTACCTGTAGAAGTTATGAACTGATGATGGATTGGACTCCTATCTATAGAGTTCAGACTCAAACACAGGCTATCGATCAAAATGTAGGGATGGCGCGCACGGTATTTCAGGGGCATAGACGCAGTCGAGGTGGAATGGGACTAGGAAGGGGTCGCAGATAGCTGATCTGTTACAATTGCAGAGAGCCAGGGCATTATGCCCACGATTGTACAAATTCGACGAGACCATCATGCTTATATTGTACCCAGTTTGATCATGAGATGGAGGTCTATCCCACGCTAATAGCGAGGTTGCGCGATAAAGGAGTGCTCCAACCTCCCGTGACTTAGAACCTGCAAATGATGAGGTCTGAGCCACATGAGGAAGACCCAAATTTAAACATCATACTCTGAAGTGGTATTACAATAGGAGATGACAAAGGAAACCAGCCCGAAGAGAGCGCCTGGGTTCGCATGGCTTCAACAAAGGAACTAGAATTTGATTTGGAGCGTGCTAAGGAGAAATTCATGGAAGCTAAGAAGAGCTTCGTGGAGGCCTCCACTTCAGGTAGTAAAAACAAATTGGAACCAGAAATGGACCCATCAATGCTCACTACCTTTTTGGAGACATGCATGAAGCTGCTGCATGATAGAAAAGCTGTGAAGGGACTCGAAGAACTCATCAGTAGATGTGCTGGGACCGTGCTAGGAGAATTGCGCATAGTTTGGAAGCTCGGGAAACACACAACATGAACAGGAAGGGAGATGAGATAAACTACACAGATCGGGGAATATGAAATGGATCAAGTGATTTTAGATCTAGGATCAGACGCGACCATCTTGCCAAAGCAAACATGGGAGCGCATGGGCAGGCCCACGTTGCAATGGTATCCTCTTCAATTGTGAATGGCGAACCAACAAAAGATCATACCCATGGAAAGATTGCAAGGAATAATGGTGGATATCGAAGGTGCGAGCACGCTTGTAGATTTTCAAGTCATAGAGATTGTTGATGAAAACAATCCGTATCCCGCACTATTGGGAATATATTGGGCCACTGACATGAATTGAGTGATAAATCTAAAGAAGCGCAAGATGATTTTCGAGAAAAATTCACTACGCGTAGTGGTACCTTTAGACCCTGTGGAAGGATCACGCTACATAGAGCCAGTGCGCGACTGCAACAACGATGACGATCTAGACTATATCTACAAGATAACCGCTCTGGAGTAGGACTGGGTGAATCCAGCAACGGATGGCAGGATTTCGTGGGAGCAAGAAAGCTCTTGCACCTCAGATTCAGACGAGGAGATAGAATGATGGCAAAACCGGTTACACGAGGTAACCACACTTAACTGCAACATGATGACAAGGTCGTTGTGCTGCGTGGAAACAGAGGTAAGAAATATGCCTATGTATGACAGGTTGAGCAAGGTGGATGATTTCCTCAACAAATTTGAAAGAGGAGTACTGGAACAACAACATTTCGATGCTCTGAAATGGGTGTTGTGTGCTACGCACACAAGATGGTGGGGTACGCATCAAATAAGTTTTGAGGACTGGCGCGAATGCAGAAGGATGATGCTCATGCAGTTTGGAAAGCCTCAGATGTGGATGAAAGCCAAGTATGATGGATGAAACAGCTTGCGTGCCCACCTTTTCATATGGGTACAGGAATATGGTGTGCAACTTGCAGGAATGCACATCGTCCTCACGATAGGAAACATGACCAACAAATAAGAGCGAGCAAGACGATGGTGCAAACGATGACCAGGAAGTATGATAAGACCAAGCACACCAAAGATTATCCACGTGGAAGCCTTTGACAAAGTATGTGAAGTACTGAACATGGTCCACCATGTGAAGCACACTGACTGGGACCTGTGCATACCAGTGGTTCTATGGGCTTATAGGACCATGCACAAAACCATGACTGCACAGGCACTTCTGAAGTTGAAGTATGAAGTAGATGCTGTAATCCCTATGGAGCACGCAAAGCCTAGTCCGTGCATAGTAGCACCCGTAGATATGATGGTTCGTGAAGCCCGGAAACAAGGGACCCCACAACTGCAAGAAACAAAACGCATGGGACTTGAGGAAGAAATCCAACAGGGGAACCGTAGACTCCACGAACTTGAAGAAGAAAGGGTACGGTTAAGAAATAAAAGTGCTATGATGGACGCGGAGGTCAAGAAGCTAGAGGATGAAATAACCAAATATTTTATCAGCAAAAAGACCAGAATGGTAAGGTAGGAGGCGTGTTATCACGATGATAGGGTTAAGACCTATTGCTATGAATTGATCGGTATGATGCCTTGGCTTGGACCGCATATTGCTAAGCATAGTGACCAAGGTAGTGCATTGCAAATGGTGAATTGCGTGATGCTGACCATAACAATACAAGGTGGGGATTCTTGAGGAACCATGATGAAGGACATGATGGAACTCTACACGGGTGGTGCGGCCACCTGACTAGACAAGCGAAGGATAGTCTTAGTGCTCTAGGCAGTTGGAAGGGAGCACGGGACTACAAACTATCCTGCCTGGGAGCTGGGCGATTTTGGAGATGCACACAGAAGCAGAGAGTCGCAAGTTCCGTGACTGCGCATAGGGGGCTGCGCTACCACGCAGTGTTTCCAGGAAAACTAGTGTCTTTTCGATCTGCTAGTCCCACTAAGATTGGAAGTTATCTTAGAAACAAACAATCAAAGAAATTTGTGATTTCCTCTATGTACAATAGATAAGAGAGAAGCAAAGGGACCAACCTGGATCTTCCACTTGAATCCTTGCTTGATTTCTCTCCCCCTTGATAGAGGTTGCAACTCCTCTCCTAATCATCCCACTTAGAGAATATCTGTAGAAACAAAGTGACAAAACACCATCAAATCATCTCGATCTATTATATCATAAACAATGTAGAATCGTAAATACATTGAATATACAATGGCATTTAAAAATAACAAGATTCACAAGTACACGATTGTATGGAGGAAAACTCAAAGAACTTTATTAAAATAGAAGGGAGAATTACAACGCAGCTATCTGATCTAGCATCAAAGCCCTCTTCACCTCATGAAAATCAAGATCACCCAACAATACAATGTTCCTTCTCAAAGACAAACTATCAACACTTCCTTACAAATTACAAAATTCCAGCCTCTAGATCTCTCAGATGAGGGATCCATTTATAAATGTATGCAAGGGTGTGAGTCATCTCTGGGTTTTTTATTAGAGTCATTCCACTTGTAGTTCTTGGTTCCACTTGGAGATTTCATTGATCTCTTACTCATCCCTGGGCGAATTCAGAGAGGCAAGTGTCAAAGGAGAAGTTCCTAGAAGATTCCATGAGCATCCACTTAGCAAACTGTCTTGGACATTTGTCCATTCTCGCTCATTGCACCCCACAGAAGGCCTCTTTAGTATGCATGCACCTGGCTAGTGTAACAGTCAGTATGCATTGCACCTGTCTAGTGTAACAGTCAGTATGCATTGCACCTTCACAATGGAGCAATGAGTATGGTCCCGTTTTAGCCATTTCTGAGTGGTTTTTCAGGTGGAACTTCTAGGGAATGATGTAATCAGTTGACCATGATCCTTTAGGGTATGAAACAAAACTTTTAGGGGTTAAAGGGTCCTTAGTTTATCAACATATAAGATCGGGGTTGCAGTGCCCAAATATGTCTATAACACGTGGGTTGACCAGAAAGTGACTATTAAAGTCACTATTCACAGTGGGATGCTCGACTTGAGGCAAAATGGAGCAGGCGGTAGGCATTTAAGACGCGATTTATGGGAAAGATGTGGGAAAATATGCTGCCAAGAAAGCATTAATGAACTAAAATTGGGGGGAATGGTCGAATTCGAATTCAAAAAGCACTATAAAATAAAAAGGGCTGCCCAACAAACAATACTTGGTCATTTACAAATTGAGCGACTGAGCAGAGCCCTGAGTATTCTGAGCCGATTGTTGATTGAGCCCCTGAATTCGTGAGTGATAGATTGTTGCACAGCTACAATGACAACCACTAAAGATGGTATGTAGATAGAAGAGGTGACCATCAGTGAGGTTGCGCAAGCCCTAACTATGGAGGATGTTCCAGAAGGTGCCAGGATTGTGGCAGAGATCCTGAAATCACCGCGCACACCTAGACCCAAGAAGGATAAACAAGCAATGGCTCTCGTACGCGTGTCCCTGCAGAACCCACTGTGCCGCAAACTGTCAATGGTGGAGAAAGGGAAAGATGTCACGATAGAAACAAATGAAGCATAAGAAGATCTCCGGGCCCTTATCATTGCCGAGGAAGAAGACGAAGGCATGGAGGTGGATACTCAACCTACGCCCTCTACGACAAAATTGCCTGCCTATGTCCCCCCACAAAAAGGCAAGGCCAAAGTGCCCAAGGACTTGGACGAGACCAAGAGTTCGCTCTAGACCCCGCTCCTCCAAAATGGAATTATGTTTGAAGGCACGCACCTGGGCTGCGTGCCGACCATGAAATTTCAAGATTGGGACCTTGCTAACCATGAGAAGTTCCCTCACCTTAAGACCATAAATCTCATGAAGTGTAACACTGCAGGGGTGGTGACAACATTAGAGCTGCGGAAGTGGTTGTGCGGTGTTGAAAAGGCCATGATGCTGAACCTACTATGGTTGTCGCATTTCCACCACACACTAATAACCATTTTCGTCATCAGGCAACTGCTCTTCCTGGTGCATGATGGGTATTTAGGGTTGGAGGAGCCCATCCCCATCATGGTAGACCTGATTCATCGTGCTTCTCAGCTTCCATACAAAGGAAAGGACCCGACGACCATATCGGAAGGAATGGGCAGTGATTTAGCCATCATGGAGGCCATGAAGATGAAGTACAAGTTGGAAAAGAAGAAGAGGGGCAATGCCATATCTATCATCAAGGACAAAGAAATCCGCATAACAACCCAAATCCTTGCAGGAAAATTTATGCGCAAGTGCCACACCGATGAAGTACCTACACCGGTGGTCGTACTAGCCGAGCAGTGCATGGAGGGGGTCTAGTTTAACTTGTCTGAATTCCTCTGCATGGAATTCTTAGAGAATTGTTGCAAAGCCAAGGAGTAGGGTAAAACCTTGCACTATGCATGGTTGTTGCTGTCCATAATGCTCATAGCAGGGGAATTGCTGGAGGACAGTCATTTCCCCATAATTGATAGAGAATTACTAGAGGTTATGAAGTACGCTTCACTCTGGGCCACGAAGGATGCTACAAGGATACGGGACAACAATATCTTCTAGGTGCTCATGGAGATGAACATTTGCATGTGGATAAACTGTAAGCCACGCTTGTCACCCACGGTGTATAATAGTCTAAAACGTTTTTCAAAATTTGAGGCAGACATGAACAACATATATATGAGGGCGCACAAGGATCCAACAAAGCAGTGGACAAAGCTACCCTTTGTAGCCACTAACGATGCCATTTTCACTGTCTTGGAGGCATGGCCTTCAGAATGGTGCGAATAAGCCAAAAAATCCTGGTACTATTGGCCCTTTCAGCAACAGTCCATGGAGCGCAGACTGAGGTGTCACCTAAAGTAGTATGGGAGGGTGTTAGAACCAGGTTTCCACATCCTAGAGATGTCTGATGAGTTCAAGTGGTCCACGGTTCGACCTTGCATGCAAGTCGCTTCGCACACTTTCCCGTACCTCACAGCTTGATATACTGCCTTCGCGCAGCCCTACTCAGCATCTGAATGCAACGCTTATGCATTATTCCCCAAGTCCTTACTAGTATTCCAATGTTAGCTTACTATTTTAGCCTACTTGCGTGCTTTAAGTTATACTTAACAACATAAACCATTCATACAAGTGCGCGCAGTAAATAAACATTATATTTGCAAATTATATCAAACATGCATTAACCCAAGAACAAATACACAAAATTATGATAAAACTTCTCTTTATTAATACCTTCATTGATTACAGACTCAAGTCTGCCCTGCGCACTTAGCTGCAAGGGTCTGCGCACTCAGCTACGAACTACTAGGCCTCTGTGCACTCAGCTCCAGAGCCTTCTCCTACTCTATGACCCAAAGACACAATTCACCTTACTTCTTTATACCTTTTTCCTCTATACTCTTCTCTATCTCTTTACAATTTGTGCCTCACTCTATTTATACAATCCCATGGTCCGCAGACCATGGGTAGGTCTATCCAGCCGACATTACATTACATAACTAGGGAAGACAACCATGTGACTCTATCATACATTTCATGCTCCACGCCTGCAATTCACGGAGTCTTTACAACAATATTGGGTCAAAAATTGGGCGTTGAGCGCCAAAACATGCCTTGGGGGGGATTCCATGGCCAACAAAAGGCGACCAAGACATCACTAGACCCTATCAAACTAACAGAAGGAAACTTGCATGATATCGGTGACACAATGAGGGATGTCACTGTGGAGGCCCTACAACAATTTTAGCAGCAACAACAGATCATATTGGGGGCTATCCAGAGAGTGTTGCAGGAACTGCAGACCCATGCGTCACAAGCTAGAATGGTGTCTAGCAGCCTGGCTATCGACACTTCAGAAGCTACTGATATGTTGCGCGTGAAGGCCTCTAGTGCGATAGTGCTGCATGATGGAGTACTGACCATAGAGAATGAGGCTGACAGTCCCAATGTCAGTGCCCTAAAGGGAGTAGGGTTGAACCTAGAAGCACTTCCGCCAAAAATGCTCCACCTCTTGCAAGATGCAGTGATTGCAGAGGTGAGGGCTTGACAGCACCACACACTCCAGGTAATCAGTGAATAGCAGATCAATAATGAGTAGATGGCACTACAGTGAGATTCTTCCATCGCTGCTGAAGCCTAGGCGACTAATCAAAGTAAGTGCATTATGCAGGTCATCGAGGAGGCCTACCGAATGGTCCCGGAGTTGGCCATTCCTGAGGAGGAGCCAGTCAAGGTGCGCATCCACAAGTTGGCCATAGGGGTGCGTGACACGCATACTAAGATGGCGTGGGTTCAGTTGGAGTTGAACCTGTAGATCACAGAGTTACAGTTAAAGGCCCAACCTTCAACTTTTCCAGAAGTCAAGGATCAGTGGGTAACCACTGTCACAGAAGTAGTAGCGGCATTGGATAATGGAGTAGCAGACTGCACACAAATTTTTGAGCAGTCGTTTGAGGTCTTGACAAGCTTGCAAGAGGACCCCAATGTAAAGTGGCTAGAAATGGAAGTGCATGAGCTACAACAATGCTATGATGAGTTTAAGGGCACAACGCAAATCGTCGCACTGACACAAAAACTAGCCAAGTTGCAGGAGGCCAAGCAGCTGAAGGAACAGGTGGATGCAACGCTACACAAGGAAGTAGTGCTGAAGGACAGACTAAGGCCCTGGCTAGATGAGGCTTACGCAGTGACATGATTTATCAAAGCCAAGCTTGCAACTCTACAAGCGATGCAGCAAAAGCTTCATGTCAATAACGCAGAACGAGTGACTGAGCAGATGGTCGAAGATGCGAAGTAGGTGGAAGCTCAATGTACTGTCGAGGTTGCAGTCATACGGGTCAAGCTGGAAGGGATTCGTGCAAAGATCTCCGTGCCTTTTGAGTGACTCGAGGGTGAGTCACGTTGTTTATGTTGGGGGCCTGTTGGGAACGAGATCCCCCTAGGACAGTTTTGGGGCTAAAAGCCCATTTTTTGGGTTAAATTTTGTAATAAAATAGTAAAGTCTCTGCATCTTATGGTTGCGGAGCGCAAAGGTGTCATAAGTCATAAAGGTTTGTCCGCCCTTAGTTTTGTAAAGTAAAGTTGGCTGTAAAAGACCTAGTCATCCGCAAACCATGGATTGTATAAAAAGAGCTAAGCTCTAAGTAGTTTTAGAAGTCATGGGTTGAAGTCTTAGAGAGTCATAGCTATGAAGTAAGAAGTCTGAGTTTTGGATTGTAGCATAGGTAGAGGCTTTGCAACTAAGTGCGTAGAGGTCTAGGGTGGAAGTCCGTAGTTGAGTGCACAGACCTCTTCAGTTGTGTGCATAGGGTAGATATTGTCTCTAATTACTTGAAAATATCAATAAAGAGAAGTATTCTGCAATTTTGTGTCTGTGTTTCCGGTTACTACGTCTTGACATGTACGTATGAATTTCATTTATAATGCTTATATGATGCACGAATATATGTAATTACGTTGGTTAAGTGAACACAAGTAAGACCATCTATTTACGTAGTGCTAACTATGATTGTCTAATAAGATAAGTAAGATAGTAAAACTAGATTGGGAATCTGCACGATATGCTACCATAACAGCGCAAAAGTAACTGAGCTGCAGGTTAGGGCTGCACGAAGGTCAATCGTACCTTTTCGTGGAGATATTGAAGGGTGAAATAAAGGGCCAGTACGACGATCCCTAGAGCTCAGTGACCTATGCGAAGGCATGAATAGAAGGAATAAATCGACATCACGACCATCTTAGGGTGCGGGAACTTGGTTCTAGCATCCCCCCATACTGCTTCGGGTGAGACTTCGGTCCGTGCTTTGTGGGTTGATGCCGAAAGGGCCAGTAGTGTAGTGATTTTCTTGGCTAATTAACGTTGAACTTGGGTTAGGCCCCAACAAGCCAACATCTAGTAATGGACATAGTGGTTGCAGACATTCCCCCAAAGTATGGCATGTTGTTTTCATACTGATGGGGAGAAAAATTACAAGGTACCCCACAAATGGACATGACCTTTGCTACCATACTAGCTTTTGGGTAGCAAAGAAGACTGTATAGGGATACCTTAATGAAATTCATGGTGAGTATTCAAGACAAACATCAAAACTATCCATGTTATTCTATTCATTCAGATTTAGATTCTTTTATTCTTTACAATGATGGGGATATCAACACTCAAGAAATCAATGTTGAAACTGAAATTTCTAAAACAGACCCAGCCCAAACACAAATAATAGAGCTAAAAACTCCTCCTGAACCTCTTTTGAACATGAGTTTTGATGGCTCTTGCACTAAAGATGGGGCTAGAGTGGAAATTTGGGTGGTTAACACAGGAAATAACCATTTTGAGTATCACTAATATAGGCTTAATTTTCAATGTACTAACAACATAGCAGAATATGAAGCCCTTATTTTAGGATTGCAGTTGTTAAGAAAGTTAGGTTCCAAAATAATCTCCATTCAAGGGGATTATGAATTAATTATCAAACAATTTAAAGGAGAATATTCAGCCAAACATCCTAAGATTCGAGCATATAGAAATGTTGTGCTTGACTTCCTAGAGAGTTTTCTTGAAAATGATCTTTTTGCAATTCCCAGAAAACAAAACGTCATACCAAATAATCTAGCTTTTTCATCCAGCTCTTGCAAAACGACTTATCCTAATCAAGAATAGATAATGGAGGTAAAACATCGACCAGTTGTGCCTGATAACATGAGATATTGGTAGGTGATTGGAAATGATAATCATATTGAAATTTTCCTACAATCAAAAGATAAATTTCAAGATGACAATATTGATTTGGAATCTGAAATAGATACTCAAATTGTTGAGCATTCTGATCTAGAAAGGAAACTAGATAATTTAGATGTAAATACATCCTTAGATAAAGTTGTAAATAAATTAGAATTGTTTGAAATAGACCCAGAAAAGGAAGAGTTTGAAACACTCCAACTTAAGGATAATCTTCTACCTAGATGTCTAGATCCACTAGAAGATTTATTTGATTCCAATGATGTGGCTAAAAATCCTAAGATTGAGCCCTCAGGAACAACAGTTGAAGATTGTAATTTAGGTACTAAAAAATACCCCAAAATCATAAAAATATCTAAATCAATCCTAGCAGCTGAAAAAAGAAAAATATATTACTTTATTCAATGAATTTAGTGATGTTTTTTCCTGGATATATGAAGATATTAAAACATATGACACAGAAATTATACAACACAAAATTCTAATTAAAGAAGATCAGAAACCCTTTAAACAAAAACTTCGTAGAATAAATCTAGTTCTGATGCCTTTAATTGAGAAAGAAATCAAAAGAATGTATGATTCTAAAATCATAGCTCCTCTTAAGTACTCTAAGTGAGTTTGCCACATTGTGCCAACTAGGAAGAAAACAGGTGAAACCAGATTGTGTATAGATTTTAGAAACCTAAACAAAGGTTCCCTAAAAGACAATTATCCCTTACCTAAAATGGATCATATCCTACAAAAGGTAGTTAGATCTTCTAGGATTTCCTTATTAGATGGATTCTCATGTTATAATAAGGTCTTAGTTCATCTAGAGGATCAGGAAAAAATAGCCTTTACCACTCCATGGGGTACCTTCATGTATGTGAAGATCGCTTTTGGATTAATGAATGTTGGGGCCATATTTCAAAGAGCAATGGATATTTCTTTTGCTGATGAAATTGGAAGATTTATTGTGATCTATCTAGATCACGTAACTGTATATTCTAAATATGATGAAAGGGACCTCATGCACCTAAGAAGAGTTTTTGAAAAGTGTACAAACTTTGGGATCTCATTAAATCCTAAGAAAACAGTGTTTGGCCTTGAAGAAGGAAAACTTATTGGTCACATTATATATAAGGAAGGTATTAGAATTGATCCTAAAAGGATTGAAGCTATTCTAAAAATAAATCATCCAAGAAATATTAAATAAATTCAATCATTCATTAGGAGAATAAACTTCCCAAAGAGATTTATCCCTAACCTTGCAAAACTTCTCAAAAATATCACAATCATGCTAAAACGAGATTCTGAAATCAGGAAGAACCTTGAAGCTAGGCAATCATTTGACCAGGTTAAACAAAAATTAACGAAGGCACCAGTCCTTATTAGTCGAGATTTTACTAAGGATTTTATAAGTTTCTCATTTTCTTCTGAACATACTGTTGCAACCATCCTTTTGTAGAAAAATGCTGATGGATATGAACCGCCCATTGCTTTATTTAGCAAGGCTTTAAGGGATGTTGTACTCAAGTAAAACATAATGGAAAAACATGCTTTTGCACAGATAAAAGAAATTAAAGATTTTAGAGTATATATACTTCATTCTCATATAATTTCTTATGTACAAAATTTTGTAGTTAAAGACATATTGACATAGAATGGACCAGATGGCAAGAGAGGCAAATGGATTTCCATCATTCTGGAATATGACATGGAAATAAAGCCAACCAAGCTCATCAAAGGACACGGATTAGCCAAATTAATAGGTGAATCTAATTTTAATGCTTTTGATATCAAATTTGTATCTGAATTGTATGATCAAGAGGAACATACGACTCCACAACTAGATGAGGCTTTTAAGACCTCACCCTGGTATGCAGACCTTATTTATGTTTTATTTAATTTAAATGCTCCTCCTAGTCTAACAAAAACAAAAGCCAGATTTCTAAAGCTAAAGGCAGTTAAATTTTGCATCATAGAAAATGTTTTGTATTGGAAAGATGGTAGTGGTCTTATACTAAAGTGCCTATTGAGTGATGATGTAGAAAGAACAATGCAGGAATTCCATCAAGGTGACTATGGTGGCCATCTGTATTGGAAAACCACTGCCAATAAGATCCTTAAAGCTAGTTTTTATTGGCCTACACTTTTTCCAGATGTTTATAAGAATGTAACCTCTTACCACAAGTGTAAAATCTTTGAGGGAAAAATAATTTTTTTTCCTTTACCTTTGAAACCCATATCTGTTGAAAGCCCTTTCCAACAGTGGGCATTGGATTTCATTGGATAAATTCATCCCCCGTCCTCTACTCAACATAAGTGGATCCTTACTACTACTGACAACTCCACCAAATGGATTGAGGCCACTCCTTCTAGACTAGCCACAGATTTTGTTATCATCAAATTCTTAGAAACCAATATCCTTTCCAGATTTGGATGCCCAAACAATCTTATTACAGACAATGCTGCAGCCTTTAGGTCTAAGAAAATGATAGATTTCTGTAATAAATACCATATTACTTTGGGGAATTCAACTGCTTATTACCCATAGGGTAATGGGTTGGCTGAATCCTCAAACAAAAGTCTGGTAAATATTATCAAGAAGCTGTTAAAAAACAACAGAAAGCCATGGCATAGCAAACTCATAAATACACTTTGGGCTAATAGGCTCACCACAAAGAAAACAATTGGCATGTCACCATACCAATTGGTTTATGGAATGGATGTTGTTTTTCCATCCCCTTTGGGATTTGCAGTCATGAAGTGAATTCAGGAATTATGGGTTGATCCAAATGATATTCAAAGGAGAATTAACCAGACAATCTAGTTGCAGAAATCCAGGGAAGAAGTTTATAACAAAGCTCAAGTCATTCATGAAAACATTAAGAAAGTTTTTTACAGAAGCACAAAGGTAGATGATTTCACCATTGGTGATAAAGTCTTAAAGTGGGATTCAAGAAGAAAGAACAGAGGGAAGCATGGAAAATTTGACAACTTACGGATGGGGCTTTATGTCATTTATGCTTTCATAGGGAATAATGCATTTTTTATCAGAAATTTGGATGGGACAGAATTACCTGGTGAACCTGTCAATGGAAGGATGCTAAAACACTATTTCTATAATCAATAGATATTTTCTTAACATTTCTCATTATAAATGTCATTTTCCTTATTGTTTGGATTGGGTGACCTATTAACATAAGTTGAAGCCTGTAGAGAAGGCCCTGAGCTTCTATTGATAAGTTACCATAAGTACTGCAAAAAAAATCATAGGTGGATGTTGCTGAAATAACAACTCAAGGCTACTGATCACATCTTCTTGGCACCTCACAAGGAGACTGACATCCCCAGCTGGAGCCATTGTTAGGGTCCTATTTATAGGATCTCAAGGTCATTGAGTGTTATATGTTAGGAATCCTATTTTTTAAAGACTTGTCAATCTCCAAATGATTTTCAAATAAAATAAAAATAGAATAAAAATTAAAAGAGGGTATAAAGAAGAAAAATAAAGAGAAAAACAAAAATATTGAAAAGCAACAAAAATTTGAACCCCCCCAAAAGAAAGAAAATAAAAAAGGAATAATACTGAAAGTGTTGCAAGTCTAAATTCCACTACTCATACATAGTTTTTGTTTCATTTCTGTAAAATAAAAGTTGTGTGCAGCTTGTTCAAAATTCCACAATCACTAGTTTTATTTTAATCATACATTTTAATCATGATTAAACTCCTTTCAATTTTTGTAAATTAGATAGAGAATAAAGGTTTATCCAACAGTTTAATCTGGGTAAATCATTAGTTAGGTAGAAAATGACATTGATCCAACTATTTAATCTAGGTCAATAGGAGAAATAAGGGATAGGTTAGTTAGTTTTTTCATTATGCATAAAAGAAAATAAAATGGTTTTGGTAGTTTAAGTGCACCCTAGAAACATAAATACAAATGCTAGTCTAGCTAAGGGTAGGTAGATTAGGTGATTTGGTAAATATTTTCCTATGTAAATTTTATCCTAAGTTTGAGGATATGGAAAAAGAGGCAAATGTGCATGCTATGGATAATGTATTTCAAAATATTTCATTATGTATACCTTATTATTAAGTTTGAAAAGCTAAACGTGAATGTGTATAAAGTACTTTATATCTTACATTTCCCCTTATCCTAAGTTTGAAAATAAATATTAAAGCACACGATGGAAAATCATCTTTGTCGCTTATAACTAAAGTTCAGCAACTTTGTGTGCCTTGAGATCTGATCCCCCACTCCATCCACGGACTTCGTCTTTTCCCAGCCCCCCCTTTCATTTTGCCTTTACTGTCCAGGGGGGCGGAAGGTGGTTTCTCCCGCCAAGACCTACCCCTTACATGGTGCGATGTGGTGATTTCGTACCCCCCGACCGATACCAGTTACTGCTCGCCATCCGCTTTCGAAACTGCTAATCCCTTATGCATTCTTGCCACGCCCCACCACTTTTCCTCCACCACTCACCGCCCTCCACATGGCATGACCGTTGGGCCAATTGAAAGCATTCCCGACCAAGTACCTATTCATCATTTATTTCATTTTCCCAGGTAACCGTTCAGTTTAACGATCCCATGCCATTTCTAATGGGACTTTGTCTTAGTGTTTAAATAACTCCGAGCCTATCATTCTCAACCCTTAACTCCTTTTTTTTTTTACTATTCATAATTTCCCACAGTGATTTTCATCAGGGAATTCTCGCGATCAAACTACGAAAAAAAGTTGACTTCCTCCCAGTTTCACCTGACAGTTCATTATTTTTCTGACCTCGGTAAGCCTCCTCTACTAATTCATCCGATTCACAGATTATTTACATTCATGCCTCATAAAACTAAAACCCAGGATAAGGCCATTAATCCTTTAATTCCCCCTGTTGTAGACTCAAATCATACAACTTTGGCTGAGAGGGATTACAAGATAACTGAAACTCTATGTGACTGTGATTTCCTGGAACTATATTGTTGGTTAGAGGATAAGAACACAAACAAGACTAATGAGATAGGACTCTCAGAGTCAAACCTCCCCCATTATATTTTTCCCTTGACATTCCAAGCCCGAGAATTTACCAGAAGATGTCAAGCATCCTATGTCCCTGCCCAAAGAGGCATTATTTCCCCTACATGTGATATTCTTTTCACCATAATAGCCAAATCCATTGACCAAATGATGCTCGCCCCTACTTTGGAAAATTTTACCCTTTTCTCCCTAGAATCCCTCACCCAACTTTATTAAAAGCTCGACTTTCCCACCAAAGCTAGAATTTTTGAGATTTTTGTGCCATAGAATGCCCAATTATCAAAGAAAAATTCTCCATATCCTTCTTCCATTTTCCCTGATCAGGTCAAACAGATTATTTCCATAATTTGTTACCTTTTAGGCTATCATTCTGATCAGTGGGTAGATGAGCCCATTTTATGATTCCTCTCCACATTTTCCACAAATAGCAAGCCCTCTATAATTTTTTCAACTTCAGTCAATTCTTGGCCGAAAATATCCATGAGGAATTTATTAAGTTTCCTATAGAGCAGGTGTTCAATTACACCTCTATTTCGATTTACATGTTCATCTATTATCAAGAAAACAAGTTCAGTTTTGCATTGCAGAAGTTGGATGATGCAGGGAACCAACAACCAGTGATCTTTTGGACCTCATTGGTCATGAAAGAACAATAGGAATTCACATACAAGAAATTCATTGAAGACTTTGTTCATCCAGCCATGAACATTCTCAATAGTGCAGTACAACCCAGAATTAGTGAGGAAATCAAGAGAATTCTACATCTATCATACCAAGAAAAGACCAGTGATTGGTATCTATATCAAAACTACACAGATATTAGAGTGTAGGGCTATGAACTAGCCCCCTATAAGCTCCCAAAGTACCTCCTAATGAGGATCTTTGCACTAGAGTATATAAAGAAGATGTTGAACTCAGATGATATTCATTTTGTAGTGGCCAAGAAGAAGGCACAATTTAGGATAAAGACACAGGTGGGCCCATTTGTGTGCAACACAACAATATATGTGAGGAGGTAGATAAAATACCAAAGATATGAAGTTCAACTTGAGCTTCACATGCTCTTATGACCCCTGTGGCATCATCTCAAAGCTCAGAGTGGAAAACAAGAACACTCCTTGCATTCATACTTCAAGGCCAGACATAGAGAAGTATGCCAATCAATTGGAGTGGGCAAAAAATACCTTGCCGGAAGCTGAAGAACAACTTGTTTCTACTTCCAGTTTGTAGACCCCTATTCCTCAGTAAAAATCAAGCAAAAGGAAGAGATAATAAGGATCATCAACTAATACTAGAAGTGAAGCCAGAGAATTCAGAATGAGTTATAGAAAGGGACCCAAGGTAACTCACAAACCAAAAGTAGAGAAAGAAACTGAAGAGAAGGTAGCCATCATCATCACAGATTCACCACCCGCAACCACCAAGTTCACTACATCTCCTTTAGAACCTTCATCTTAACAAGGTCATAAGGAGACTGAGCTAGAATCACAAACTATCCAAACAGATAAAGAAAAGACTGTTTTTGATAGGTACAGGGAGATAAAGCTCAGGAATGAAATTCTCAAAAACAACACTTATAACCAATTCTAGAAGCAGACTTCCAAAACCTTAGAGTTACAGGTAAACAGGCTTACAAATACGATTGAAGCCTTAATGAAAAAGGGACTGCCCAGTATCTATGTCATAAATGACAAGTTTATCACTCAAGAAGACTCTATCCTGAAGATGAAAGAAGTGGCTAAAAGAAGTGTTAAGTTCGGTGGAATTAAAGGAAGTATGATAACAAAGGCATTCTTGGAGACCATGTCAAACGATTTCCATGTGAAGAATGAATTAAAACATATTTTTACCCTAAAACCAACTTTTTTCTAAATACATAGAGGTAGATGAAATTTACCATAAGGTAATGAAGTTGACACTTCCAGATGAAAAGAGATGAGAGGAGTTGGTTGATTTACTGGATTGGAGGATAACTCAGGAGTAGTAAAATGAATTTTCCAGCATAGTCGCGAGCACAATGGCCAGTTCAGTGTCTCAACACTATTTTGGGTGACTCAACAACCGAAACCATCAAAACAAGGCCAACGTTATCTTTAGAAGCCTGTGTGGCCTATCCTTCTGCCAGCATTAAATGATATAGTTTGTAATTAGGCTAATAATACATTGTCAGTTTCACAACGATTTTGTAAAGAATTATTGTAATTTTCATTATAAATACTTCACTGTTAGAAGTATTATAGGTTGATTTTTGAATGTAATTTCCTTCTACATATTATGATGTTCAAAGCACTGAAGCATCAATAATAAAAGGACCATTCAAAGGATTCATGTGGTGTACTTAATGGTGATGTGTCTCTTCTGCCTATTTGTTTAAACATTGTTTTTCCTCTCTATTATTCTGAATATCTGAATTGATCAACAAAAACTGTGATAAATAGGATTCATTAGTTAGAGCGCCCTATTGTGGCTGTTATTAATTTTAATTTTTTCCACTGAATTCAGATCAAGGAATTCTTAATTTCTCCTTGAATTATACTAAAACTTATGTTATCAATCAAAAATTTTCCTTAGAAGTTTTGTAAGAAGGGAAGGCTTTGAGGTAACCACAAACCAACTTTTAAGTATAGGCTCTAGCCAACGTATGGCTCAGAGGGGTCTCTCTCTATATAATCTAGCTATGTTTGCTTAGATATTAGGCTAGTTCTAGAGTTCAGGGGGGTTTTGATTTGTATGAAGATTTGGTGGTGGAATCCTTAAACTAGGATGATAGGTTGATGCCTTTAGTCCATTGGGCAATGGAGTCAACGAAGGGGCAGCAAAGCTGGAGTTAAATCACTAAAGGGAATGTTCAAGGGGTAAGATAGCAGAGTGAAGTACAAATCCTTAGACTAAATGGTGAAATGCATATTAATGGGGGTGAGAGGGCAATCAAGAATCCTCAGACCAAGGCTAAGATGGGGGAACAACAATGAATCATGAGTAAAGGGAAATTAAGAATCCTTTACTATAGACCAGAGGAGAAACTACGGAAGCTAAGGAGCAGTTAAGAATTCCCTAGCTAAGATAGTTTAAGAGAAAACATTAAGAATGTATAACAGTAAGACAGAGTGTAGTTAAGCAAATTCTGAAATAATATTCAAGTTAAACATTCAGACTTCTGAAACATTTAAGATTATGAAACAAATTTAAGGGAGAAAAACAACACAAAAAAATCACTCATTTGTACTCTACTTTACACCTGAATTCCTTGAAATATCTGATCTTTATTCATCAATCTAGCATGCTGGCCTAGTCAGTGATACAAAAGCTTTTACAATCTTTGACCAAATTCTATTAAAAGTATAAGAATCCACACCTCATACTTTGAAATATGAAGTATGTTAGGCCCCTATACTACTAGTGTAACCCCTTATTGTTATTAGTACAACCCCCTTATTATATTGATGTACCCATGTAGTGCCCATATTATTACTATTGTGCCCCATAGAAGCCCACTATTGTTATTATTGTGCCCTTGCATTATTATTGTTATGTTGGCTCTGATTATATTATGACTCCTTAGACTCCTATATATAGAAAGGAGGTCTTTTCATTTGTATCATCAAAGAATTGTTCATTTGTGTAATGTAATGGAGGTTTCCTCCTCGAAGAGGCTTATTTATAAGGCATTGATCTATCTTTTCTATCTTTTTGTGAGCTGGTTTCATAACATTTGGTATCAGAGCTTTGGATTCTAGGGTTTCGCTGCTCTAAAAAGGTCATCGTGGACTTTTCGCTATAACTAGTTTTCTGCGACGTTTCAGAAGTGAAAAAAAAAACCCATTTGAGATAAAATCGCGTTGAACCTCGGGTCCAAATTTCAGAGCTTGTCACGCTATATTTACGGATATATGATCTGACGAATTTGGTCTTTTTGCAGACTCCTAAATTACATTCCAAAAAGGTGGCCTTGGGAAAATCAACATAACTTTTGTTTTGAGCATCATATTGCAATCTCATAAGAAGTTACAGAAATAGGACAGACTTTAGTTTCATGCGTATATTTTTTAGATCCTAAGGTTAACACAGTGACACATGGCACTTCATACAAGTTCGATCTTCTGAAAATGTATATAATCAGGTCATCTTGGGAGATTGTTTATAACTCTTTCTTGGAGAATCTAAATTTGATCAGACTAGTGGCATTGGAAAGAGGACGCAGAGGGCTATTGTAGGTTGTAATTTCAGAATTGGAAGAACTGAAATTACAGAGTTATAGTCATTTCAATATCAAGCTCCTAAAATCAAGAAAAGGCGATATGAGGAAGTTTGATGGCAAGGATCCGGTAAATTGGATACTTCAGATGGAGCAATATTTTTATCTACGTGGTGTACCACTGTTACAAAAGGTATGTATTGCATCTTCATATTTAGAACTAGATCAACTTTTATGGTATAAAGGGCTTTGTTCTTGTAAATAACTTGTTACGTGGTCAATTTTCATGGAGGAAATGATAGCACATTATAAGGATACAAAGAGCAACACCCTCTTTAGAGCAACACCACAAAAATTGGAAAGAGTAAAAGCGATTTGTTATATAGCGGAAAGTAAAATTATGGCAACAAGGAAGTCTATCACTGACAACTATAAATATGGAAGTGGTTTTTCTCCTACAAGGGTTACACCACAACAATTGGAAGAAAAAAGTGAAAAAGGGCTTTGTTACAATTGTGATAGCAAATGCACTAAAGGTCATAAGTGTGTTGAGAAGAAATTATTTTACATAGAGTATGAAGAGGAGGAAGAAAAGAATCAAGAAACATCAAAAGAAGAGGATATACGCCAGGACCCAACCCCAGAGAAAGAAGAAATGAATCAGAACATATCATGTAAAGCATTGGCAAGAATTACCACTCCTCAAACTCTCAAGATCGAAGGACATATCAAGAAGAAAAAGGTGCAAGAAGTGAAATATCACATCGAGAAAGAAGAAAGGAATCCAACCATATCTTGTAATTCATTAGTCGGAATTACCACTCCTCAAACTATCAAGATAGAAGGACATATCAAGAAGAAAACTGTTCAAGAAGTGAAAGATCACATCGAGCATCAAGAAATGAATCCAACCATATCTTGTAAAGGATTGGAAGAAATTACCACTCCTCAAACTCTAAAGATATAAGGACATATCAAGAAGAAAAAGGTTAAAGCAATCAAAGATCACATCAAGCATCAACAACAAGTTCTCCAACTTTTAAAGGATAACGCCACTTTGGTGCAAAATCGAATGAAACAACAGGTAAATCAACATCATAGTGAAAAATGTTTTGATGTAGGTGATTGGCCATTTTTACTGCTACATCTGAAGCAAGCTATTTATGAGAAGGAAATGTTCGCAATACTACCTGCACTTAAGAAATGGCAACCTTACCGAATTGGAAGACACTTCAAGGTAAAAATGGATCATGATAGTCTTAAATACTTTTTAGAACAACTATTGTCTTTAGAAGAATAGAAAAAATGTGTCACAAATATGTTGGGTTATGACTTTGACATCATCTATAGAAAATGGAAGCAAAATTTTGTTGCAGATGCACTCTTAAGAAAGGATGAGGATGTGGAAGCATTGTTTTGTGCTATTTCTATTATCCAACTAGATTGGATAAACGAAGCAAGGGATGAATTGAATAAGGACAAAGAAGTATGGTCACTTATTCAAAAGTTGCAAAAGATCCCAATTCAAACAATTTTGCCAGAAATTGAAGAGGAAGGAGAAATCATATTGGATCTTGGAGCAGTCACAAAAACGAGAACCCGATAGCTACGAAATCGATCAATTTTAGAGTATCTCATCAAGTGGAAGAACTTACCCACTGAAGATTCCACATGGGAGGACAAGAATTTTATACAAAAGCATCAATAACTACTCAAGCGTTGAGGACAACACTTTTTGAAGGAGAGGGACATGTTAGGCCCCTGTACTACTAATGTAACCTCTTATTGTTATTATTACAACCCCCTTATTATATTGATGTACCCATGTAGTGCCCATATTGTTACTATTGTGCCCCATAGAAGCCCACTATTGTTATTATTGTGCCCTTACATTATTATTGTTATTTCGGCTCTGATTATATTATGACCCCTTAGACTCCTATATATATAAAGGAGGTATTTTCATTTGTATCATCGAAGAATTGTTCATTTGTGTAATATAAAGGAGGTTGCCCCCTCGAAGAGGCTTATTTCTAAGGCATTTATCTATCTTCTCTATCTTTTTGTGAGCTGGTTTCATAACAAAGTATATATACAAAAATATTTACAAAATATCTCAAAACAACTTGAGACATAACCTAGGGAATAAAAATAGCTTCTTGCATGAAGATACAGACAGATGTTGAACTACTTCATGTTGTCCCTTTTATTGCGATGTTGCTGTCTATTTCCGTTGAGTTGAAGCCCTTTAAGTTGGCTGATATTTGTAACATTTCTACGCTGGAATCTTCTTTACTTTCATCTTTCAACTGATACTCTTTGACCCTGCTACTCTTTGACCCTGCTGCTCTGCTTTTACCTGTTTTAACTGGTTGCCTACATTTACTGTGCAGTAACTTTCTGATGTAAATTTGTTATGAAACCAGCTCAAGAAAAGATAGAAAAGATAGATTAACACCTTAGAATTCAGCCTCTTCGAGGGGGCAACCTCCTTTACATTACATAAATGAACAATTCTTGGATGATACAAATGACAAAACCTCCTTTCTATATATAGGAGTCTAAGGAGTCACAATATAATCCAGCTGACCTAACAATAATAATATAACGCCACAAAAATAACAATAGAGGGATTCTATGGGGCACAAAAATAATAATATGGGGGTAATAGGGGCACAAAAATATAAATAAGCGGTATAACTACAATAGTAATGGGGTAATCACTAGTATTATAGGGACCCAACATGCCCCTCTCCTTCAAAAAATTGTTGTCCTCAACGCTTGAGTAGTTCTGGATACTTCTGCATAAAATTCTCATCCTCCCATGTGGAATCTTCAGCGGATAAGTTCTTCCACTTGATAAGATACTCTGAAATTGATCGATTTTGTAGCTGTCGAGTTCTTGTTTCTGTGACTGCTTCCATATCCTCATCCTTTCTTGAGAGTGCATCTGCCACCACATTTTGCTTCCCTTTTTTGTAGATGATTTCAAAGTCATAACCCAACACCTTTGTGACCCACTTTTGTTGCTCTTCAGAGGATAATCTTTGTTCTAAAAAGTATTTAAGGCTATCATGATCTGTTTTTACCTTGAAGTGTCTTCCCATTAGGTAGGGTCTCCATTTCTTAAGTCCATGGAGTATTGCCAACATTTCCTTCTCATAAATAGCTTTGCTTAAAAACTTTCCCTTGAGTGGACGACTTTCAAAAGCAATGGGTCTTTCATCTTGCATTAGAACAACACCAATTCCATTTCCTGAAGCATCACATTCCACAATAAAGGTTTTTGTGAAGTCCGGTGTAGCTAAGACCAG
Source organism: Pinus tabuliformis (assembly GCA_031772625.1). Classification (NCBI taxonomy): domain Eukaryota; kingdom Viridiplantae; phylum Streptophyta; class Pinopsida; order Pinales; family Pinaceae; genus Pinus; species Pinus tabuliformis. The sequence goes on along the minus strand of CM062814.1, from coordinate 160,084,681 downwards.
TGCTTAGCACATTGCCTCTTTAAGATGTTTAAAGGCCTTTGTTGCTTTTGGAGTCCATGAAAATGAATCTTTCTTCAATAATGTTGTTAGAGGTGCTGCTATTCTCCCATAATTCTTAACGAACTTGCGATAATACCCTGTCAACCCAAGAAATCCTCGCAGATGCTTTATGGATGTGGGGATTTTCCATTCCTTAATGGCTTTAATTTTGCTAGGGTCTACCTTAACTCCATGAGATACAATATGACCCAAATATTCCACCTCCTGGACTTGTTACAGACATTTTTGTGCCTTACAGCATAGAGCATGAAATGTCAATAATCTAAGGGATCCAAAGTCCCTAAACATGTTGTTCTTACCCTTAGAGGAACAAGGTCAACAAACCACAGCACTGCAAATCAGTTCTCCACTGAAAAACACTCAAAAACAGGTCAATTTTGGATCAAAGCAGCTGCTCCACTAGGCATCTGCGCTGAAAGTCAAAAGCTCTGTGGTGTACCTACGCTGCATAGCAAGTGCAACAAAGGCCACCTGCGCTGGGCGTACTTTGACATGTGGAGGAATCTTTTCTCAATGTGCCAGTGCCTAGGAAGCTTCCAAAATGACACTTGGATCAGAAGATTCGCCTAATGATGAGTTAAGAGCTTCTAAAACTCCAAGTGGAAGGTAGAAACTCCGAGTGAAGGACTGAAGAACAACTGGAGTTGAAGAGGACAACAAGTCACACATCAAGCTGACTTATCTTCACTCCAAAACTCTATATAAGGATCTCATCCTAGGGATCTAGAGGGCGGAATTCGGTGCAAAGAATTGCTGTTGGTTTACAGTTGAGAGTATTGGGTGATTGCTTGAGGGAGGTGAAGAAGAGATTTCTCTCCATCGGGAAGGTGATGCTGGATTAGACCTCATATGGTTGTATCACCGCCTGAACCTTACTTCCATATATTAATAAAGCATTTGAGGTTCTTCTATTCGCATGTGTTTCAATGATGTATTGTCTTACTTGCGTATTTGATTTATGCTAATCCTTGAATCAGTTATGAATGCATGCTTCTTGTAGTTTCCTTTCTTTGTCTTGTTTGCAGGATCTCGTGTAGCTGGGCCCGTGAAAAGACTTGGAGCTGGGAGCAAGAGGCAAACAAAGGAGATTGGATCGACCATTTGCGCAAGACATCAGTAAGTGGATCTCTCCCTTTTATCTCTTGCATGTCATAAAGAAGAAACTTTAGATAGCTTTGCTTTCAGCTGTTGCTAAGGAACTGTCACCCTTAGAGTGGGTTAGGGTCATTCCGAGTTGGATACTTTCCCCCACAACAGACTGGCGACTCCACTGGGGATCGTGTCTTGTTGGTAGCTTGTGTTTCTTGCTATTCATTTCTTAAACAAAGGGAGTACCGAATCGAACTGCATTCGAGTCCTTCAAATGCAAAGTAGAGGGCAGCTACTCTAGCCCAGTGATGGGCATGTTTATGATTTGAAGAGCTGATCCACAAGGACTCTTTTTAGCTCTTTGTGATAGTGTTCATCTTCCTTTAATCATCCTCTAGTGTATACTTGACTGACATCCTTTGATTTGGCCAAAAACCATTGATTTTTGAGCAAACTGTGACCCGGAATCTGAGAGAGACGAGAGTTGTCTCTTCAGTGCAGCTGCAGCAAAGGCTACCTGCGCTGCAACGCAGGTCCCGAAGGGGCTACCTGCGCTGCATCTCAGATTGACAGTGCAGCACCTGCGCTGATCCAGTTTTGCCTTGTGCAACTGTGATTCCCCACTGTCTGTTCCCCAGTTTTCAGTATTGTTTTTGCAGCCTGTTGTCAACCTGTATACCCAGCTGAAACTACCTTTCTTTGCCTTCATTCCACCTCAGTTGTATGAAGAAACCGTGATTGTTCTTATTGTATTTCTTGCTTCCATTCACAGTTTCCCATAGCGAAAGTGAACTAGTCTTGCTATGACCTCTTGGATCTAGACCTGTGAGAAAGTGTCGTTGTGATTCTAAGAGCTAGTTTATTGCTGTTCATAGCTGCTTGAGCATTTGCTTTCGTTATATGGTTCGAATTTCGGTATTTCTTGTGTTGAAACAAGTGAATCTTAAGGTGTTCTTTTGATTATTGGACCAAACTTGTTTGCTTTCGCTTGAAATTGAATTCGAAATTATACAACAGCTTTCTTTTTGTAATACATCAACATTAAGGAAGAAGAAAAGAAATACTTGCATTGTGCATGTGCATTTTGACAGTTTGCATGTCGATTTAGGAAAAGTGCATCAGTGTGTGCTCTATGATCTGTTTGAAAAGATGATGTATTTCTTTTCCTTCAGTAGTTAAGATTTTCATAAGTTGAAAGAATTGAAAAAAGCTTGCTTATCATTCTTAGAACTGCATTTAGGAGTTGTATCATACATCACGTGGTGATCCATAAAGGCAAACTACTAAGCAAGATCAACCTAAAAAGAACTGAATTTATCTAACAACGCTTTGAAACATAACGAAACACAGTAGAGGTCTAGGTAGAGACGTGAACCGGCGTCGTTAAACATAGTGACTGTCGATCTCTACGAAGGTGGGTGATTCCTCCTGAGGGACGATAGCACTAATACGGAATTGTGCCCCCGCGTACCGTCGCGTATATTGGGGGACCCCTATAGGAACAAAGCCTTTATCCATAGGAAGCCATGTCGGCCGCCCTACTGATCGCGATGCAGTGAACACAACATTCACGAAGATCGACCACTCGTACCGTAAAACGTATTCTGTGGTTTCGCGAAAGGTTTGGCACACCCTTTGCCTAGAACTCCAGAGTAGTTTCTTTTGGCCTTTTTCAAACTCTATAACTGAAAAAGTCCATCCGAGCATTTGTCACTTCGGGCTCGTTAATACATCGAAGGAGACTAGAGTCATCTTTAGCTTTTTCTCGACTCTTAAAAAGTGAAAAAGCAAGTTGTGTCTAAAAGCGTCGTCATATAAAATTCATCTTAAACGGAACATAATCACCCCTTATTCCTACGTTGATCTTTAGGTTGAGAACATGGAACGCACCAACCAGGGGATTCCACATGATGGGACCCCTAGCCCTTTCTCCTCTTGGGGAGAAGTTGGTGCGCCCCACATGGCCACATTGTCGCTTCCAGGACTGACAATTGGCCTGCCAGTTTGGCTATTCTCAACCGCTTTAGTTCAGACTACCACGGTTCCTGAACAGTCAAGTCAACAGTTAGACCAGTCTAGAGCTACCCTCCAACCTTCCACTTCTTATACGCCTTCCTCCGATCCTTCTTCTTCGAAAGGTCAAGCCGCCAAAGGCGGAGCTCCCATAGAGAAGAAGAAGGAAAAGAAGAAGAAAGAAAAGAAGCAGAAGGAGCCAAAGGCGCCTGGGGGTAAGCAAAAGGCATCTAACGAAAATCCACACACAGCACGGACCGGGCCCAAATTGCCATGTGTCATATGTAGAGGAGGCCACCTCCACCGTGATTGTCCCAGTATTCCCCGGATACTAAGGGACTGGTCCCCTCGTTTGCACAGTTCGGAAGCATCAACCTCTGACAACCAGGTTGAATGCTTACTGTCGACCAACGAAAGTGAAGGTCCCAGACGACGAAGGGGAATGAGATTCCCCTGCGAACTGTGTGAAGGAAATCACACCCTTCGCCGTTGTCCCTTTTTAGACGAAGCAAAGAGAGTTTTGGAAGATCAACCGATTGCACCGTTGCTACTTCCTCCTGGATACCAAAAACTCGCGCCAAGTCCTTCGTTGGTCGAAAATATAGCTGCCCCGCTTATAGGGCCAGCTGAAGTGTCAGTCGCTGAAAGTGAACCTACTGAATCCGGACCGGACGAAAGTCCAAAGGTCGAAACGGCAGTTGACCCGGTTCTCCCTTCAGAAGTTTCATCTTCACATACCACAGTCACTGAGGATTCATCTTCAGTTGACACCCCTACCGAAGAGAGTAAGGACGACACCATCCAGATTCTTTTCATCAACACCGATTCTGACGAACATCAGGGCGATGTGCCCACTCCTTTATCGCAGGAAGGAGCATCGTCAGGGTCATACCCGGCCGTATATTCGGTCCCACCACCAAGCAACCTGGTTGTGTCCTTTGATTGGAACCAACTAGGCAGACCCCGGTTACCAGCCAGTATACCATTTAGAATTATAGTCCAAATATACAAAATGGTGATGGCTGGAACTATCATTGATGAAGGGGCATCTGTGAGTATCCTGTCCTCTATTGCTTGGAAAGCACTGGGTTGCCCAGCGCTTTTACCTGAGATAAGAAATCTCTCGGGTTTTGACAAAGGAACCAGTCGACCATTAGGGATTCTACCTAATGTGCCTATTACCTTGAAAGGGAAGGCTGTCAAGATGAATTTGATGGTCGTCCAAGGACCCTTGGATTATAACCTACTCCTTGGACGAGACTACATATATTGCATGGAAGCAATAGTCTCCTCGCTCTTTCGAATAATGTGTTTTCCATACGAAGGAAGAATGGTCAAGCTCGTAGACCAACTTTCATTTCCGGGATCACGCATCGCAAATAGTCACATACCTATCCTGAATGGTCTATTCGATCAAGAAAGGTCTCTACCTCCGGTTCTTCTTCCTGATGAGCGCGAGTGATTCGGGAAAGTAGGGCCGGAACCCACGGGGCATGCATCCTGGTCTGCTCTGGAGGCAGAAAAAACCTTGGGTGTAAAGTAGAATTTCCGCGGGAGAATATGACTAGTCCGTACCCCGTCCCCCCCTTCATCTTCGTAAAACAGAAGGGCCGGCAAGAGCTCTCATGCAGAAGAAGGGGCAGTTAGGAATGGGGTTGTTCTGGAAAAGGATTCTTTTGTTAAAGTTAAGTGTGTGGCGGAGCGTCGTCATTCACCTTTGTCTAAATAAGTGGGCTCTGCCAAAGGAGGGGATCCGTTTGCGACAGCATGTAGTAACCATCTTTGGGTAAAAGGCAAGCCTCACCCATTAAAACAAATGTTTTAAAGGATAAGTAGGGGCAGCCCCCAAAGAAAGAGATTCTATTGCTGCAACAAATTGTAACCATCTTTGTGTACCCTAATGATAGACATCGCCGAAGAAAGAGTTTCATTTGCGGTAGCAAATAAAACCATTCTTTGGGTAACCAGAAAAAGGCAAGCCTCACCTGTTGAAAACAAAGGTTTTTAACGGAAAAGTAGGGGCAACCTTGAAATTAGACTTACACCTGGGGGCATGCAAACCTCTTGGAATGCAAGCACGGGCGACTATTTTGTTTTTTAGTTTTTTAGGTCCTCCCTTTAAACCTGTAGGTCTAACCCATTAAATTCGTAGGATTAGCCGATACCCAGCTTGCATAAAGAGAGGGTATGGAGCAAAGCGTAGGGAGATGAAGCTCCTTAAAAAATAGCAATCTTCCAAGAGACCTTCCTACTTTATGACTGGTAAAAACGAGCAGTTTTGGCAAAGTTCATGCTTGTTAAAAAATAAACGCAGGATCCGAGCAGTTTTAACGTGGACTTCATGCTCGTTAAAAAATAAACATAAGCATGTGAGCAAGCTTCCCCCCAGGGTTCAAGCTCATCCAGAAAAAATGAACTGGTAAATAACCATTTGAGACCGTAAATTCATCAGCCATAAAAGCCTTGGTCGTGTTTGTGCACCGTCACCTCCACTTTTCATTTGGCCGATCATTCACATCCACTTGATTGTTTACCTATTTTGAGGAACAGCTGCGAAGAGTGATTCCACCTAGCCATCCTTGTAATACTGTCGTGATTGGAAAATTCCAACCTGTACCTGGAATCTGCTGCTATCCCTGTTTATCACTCGTTCCTCAAAATACGAGTCTTCTTTGAGCTCTTTCCACTGACTCGTAAAAAATGAAAAGTTTGCCGAGTTTTGGCCTTCCAGCTCGTTAAAAGGACCGGAAGAGCTATCCCTCCTCTAGATTTTAATCTTTTTGGACCTGAGGGATTATTGCACAAAAAGATCGAGCGCTTATCTAGTTCGGCTTGATAAAACTATCGAACATTCATCCCTTCTGTATTGTTTTATACTTTTTTGGACTTAAGGGATTAGATGACGAAAAAGGACCCCTGGAGTCCACTTTATGTACCCTTTTCAGACTCTCTAAAAATGAAAAGGACCGAGTTGTCTTTGTCGTTGGGCTCGTTAAAAATATTAGATAGCGACAAACTTGTCTTTAGACGAGAACGAGTTTCCCTATCGCTAGGCTCGTTAAAACATAGCGATGGGCTTGCCCGAAGGGCAGGTTATAGAACAAGCATATGTTATCCTCCTCAAGCTTGAAAAAAATAAAGAGGTACTGGTCAGAAATGACTGGGGAAAAATTGGGAGAACCTCAAAGCTTAATGGTAGCAAGTCGCTCTTGAACATGACACTTTTGCCTCCGTAAACATCGGGTTGGGTTATTATCATTCACCGGTCCCTTCACCATGGTCTTGCCATACCATCCATACATGGGGTAATGCTACCGATCCATCACATCAGTGTCGTTATATGTTCAAGAGATGTCATTCAGAAAGTGTCAACCGGGTCCCATCCACTACCGTACATCATCTTTCATCCTTCCATGACCGCCACCCTGAATCATATTTCACAGATCGTTTTCACCATCATCACTAGCTCCGTTCCGTGTCACTGATGTGGGATTCATTAAGGCCCTCCTTTGACGGATCACTTCTTGTCGACATCAGCTCATTATCCAAGAAGTTGGTCTAGGAACACCCCCTCAGTACTTTGAAGCTTGCATGCCTCAATGGCAAGTTTCTCACTCCCGGCGATAGGTATACATTAATGACCTTCGACCAGGAGACTTTGCGTGGTGTTCGACGTCAGATCCTATATTCACACCACGTGAATTGTGCTGCAGTACCTTGAGGGTCATCATCATTATCGGTGATTCCTCTCACGCTTGTTAACAGTTTAAATTATTGACTGGTAATCAAGCGATGTCTTTCCATGTTCGACTTCAAGAAATTCTCACATGGATCGACTTGTACTAGAGTGAAGATCGGACAAGTTTGAAGACCCCGGATCTAGTTTCATCCATCCGGGCTGCGATATATATTCAGGAGAATAAAAACATAGGCATGTGCAGCAGATGATCATCCTACTAAAAGGATGATAATTAAAAGCAGAGAATTATCAGTCTATTATCAGACGATCGTCTGTTTATGTACAACAAATGTATTTATAAAGCTGAGCATGGGAAATGCCCGCATCAGCTAGATCATGAAAAGAAAGTATGAAAAGATAATGTATTGTATTGTATTTTGTTACAGGTCACCTCCCGACGATTGAATGAACTTCAGATCCTCCTAATAAAGCATCTCACCCGATAAACGACCTCATACTTTAGGGGGCAACTGTTATAGACATTTTTGTGCCTTACAGCATAGAGCATGAAATGTCAATAATCTAAGGGATCCAAAGTCCCTAAACATGTTGTTCTTACCCTTAGAGGAACAAGGTCAGCAAACCACAGCACTGCAAATCAGTTCTCCACTGAAAAACACTCAAAAACAGGTCAATTTTGGATCAAAGCAGCTGCTCCACTAGGCATCTGCGCTGAAAGTCAAAAGCTATGTGGTGTACCTGCGCTGCATAGCAAGTGCAACAAAGGCCACCTGTGCTGGGCGTACTTTGACATGTGGAGGAATCTTTTCTCAATGTGCCAGTGCCCAGGAAGCTTCCAAAATGACACTTGGATCAGAAGATTCGCCTAATGATGAGTTAAGAGCTTCTAAAACTCCAAGTGGAAGGTAGAAACTCCGAGTGAAGGACTGAAGAACAACTGGAGTTGAAGAGGACAACAAGTCACACATCAAGCTGACTTATCTTCACTCCAAAACTCTATATAAGGATCTCATCCCATGGGATCTAGAGGGTGGAATTCGGTGCAAAGAATTGCTGTTGGTTTACAGTTGAGAGTATTGGGTGATTGCTTGAGGGAGGTGAAGAAGATATTTCTCTCCATCGGGAAGGTGATGCTGGATTAGACCTCATATGGTTGTATCACCGCCTGAACCTTACTTCCATATATTAATAAAGCATTTGAGGTTCTTCTATTCGCATGTGTTTCAATGATGTATTGTCTTACTTGCGTATTTGATTTATGCTAATCCTTGAATCAGTTATGAATGCATGCTTCTTGTAGTTTCCTTTCTTTGTCTTGTTTGCAGGATCTCGTGTAGCTGGGCCCGTGAAAAGACTTGGAGCTGGGAGCAAGAGGCAAACAAAGGAGATTGGATCGACCATTTGCGCAAGACATCGGTAAGTGGATCTCTCCCTTTTATCTCTTGCATGTCATAAAGAAGAAACTTTAGATAGCTTTGCTTTCAGCTGTTGCTAAGGAACTGTCACCCTTAGAGTGGGTTAGGGTCATTCCAAGTTGGATACTTTCCCCCACAACAGGACTCCAAAGAAACATTTGGATCTTTTTGCATATAATTGTTTCTCCTCCAATAGTTGTAGCACCTTGTCGACATGTTCAACGTGATCCTTCCAAGACTTGCTGTAGATTAGTATATCATCAAAAAATACCAACACAAATTTTCTAAGGAATGGTTTGAAAATTGAATTCATCAAACCTTGAAATGTTGAAGGTGCATTGGTAAGGCCAAAAGGCATGACCAAAAATTCATAATGACCCTCATGAGTTCTAAATCCCGTTTTCGGAATGTCTTCAATCTTCATTCTGATTTGATGATATCCCAAATGAAGATCCAGCTTGGTGAAGTAAATTGATCCATGCAATTCATCCAGTAATTCGTCAATGACAGGAATGGGAAACTTATCTTTAATAGTGAGCTTTTTGAGCTCCCTATAATTTGGACACATGCGCCATGATCCATCCTTCTTGTGCACCAATAATACTGGAGCTGAGAAAGAACTTTGACTCGGTTGAATTATACCAGCCTCTAGCATTTCTGCAACCATACGTTCAATTTCACTTTTTTGGACATATGGATATCTGTACGGCCTGATGTTTGGAGGAACACTTCCTGGAATCAGATGAATAGCATGATCATGATCACGCATAGGTGGGAGACCTTTGGGAGTCTCAAATACCTTGGAATGATTGTCTAGGAATTTTTGGAGATCTGGAGAAATAGATGATTCCAATGTGGAAACATCTAGCGAACATAATTGTGCAATTACACCTCTTTGCTCCTTTTTTAGAAGCTTTGTCATGCCATTAGAGCTGATTATCTTTCCTAGTTTCCTTGCAATACCCCTTAATTCAACTTCCTTCCCTTCCACAGAAAATTTCATGAAAAGTTCTTGAAAATTAAAAGCTATTGTACCCAAGGATTGTAGCCATTGGACTCATAGTACAACATCAGCACCTCCCATTGGAATGGAAAGCATTGGGCTAGTCAATACATATTCTCCCATGGATAGCTTGATATTATGGCACTTTCCAGAACAATTTATTGTTCCTCCATTTACAATCATCAATTGACACTCTGGTGTTGGATATAGGAAGCAATTCAATTCGTTTGCTACCATACAATGAATAAAATTGTGGGTGCTTCCTGGATCAATCAACACTATTACCTTTTTCTTCTTGATTTGTCCTTCTATCTTGATGGTTTGAGGAGTGGTAATTCTCGCCAATGCATTACAAGATATGGTCGGATTTATTTGTTCTTCATCTAGGCTTTGTTCCTAGAATATATTCTCTTCTTTTGACCTTTCTTGCTCCTTTTCTTCTTCCTCTTCACAATCTATGTAGAATAATTTCTTCTCAGCACACTTATGACCTTTTGTGTATTTGTTATCACAATTGTAACAAAGCCCTTTTGCTCTTTTTTCTTCCAATTGTTGTGGTGTCAACCTTGTATGTTTTGGAAGACTATGGGCAACAACACTTCCGTCTTTATCGTTGTGAATGGTATGCTTCCTAGTTGCCATAATTTTGCTTTCCATTTTTCTTGCTAACCTGAATGCCTTCTCTAATGAATCAGGTTCCCAAAGGTGCACATCATGTTGGATATTATCCTTTAAAGACCCTATGAACACATCAATCATATGCTCCTCTGGAATATCTTTTACCCTTATGTTCAATTTTTGGAACTCCTCAATGTGCTCCATTATTGAACCCTTTTGTTTGAGACTTATCAATTGGCTAAAAAAAGTGTTGCTTTTTGTATCCTCATAATGTGCTATCAATTCTTCCGTAAAAATTGCCCAAGTGATAAATTTTTTACGAGAACAAAGCCATTGATACCATACAAACTGATTTGGTTCCAAATATAAAGTTTCCATACGTACCTTTTGTGTGTTTTGCACATTATTGAGATCGAAGAATTGCTCCATCTGTAATATCCATGTGTCGGGATCCTTGCCATCAAACTTCCTCATATCGATTTTTGGAATGTGGTGATTCTTCGATCCAACATTAGCGTCTATGGAATCATGATTAACATTTCTTTTGTTCTCATCATGAGTTTCCTTTACTACCTTTTCACCATTAGTAAGTATTTCTTGTAGAAAATTAATCAAATCTATCTTCAAATCTGCCATGCCTGTCTTCAAATTTGTGTTCAAATCTATCTTCAAATTGTCCATCTTAGCTTCCATGCCATTCACCTTAGCTTCCATGCCATTTATCTTAGCATCTGTTAACTTTTGTGAGCATGACATTTGTTGCACTTGTTCTTGTAATTTTGATATATCATGTAGCATTTCTTCCTCTTCTTCATGAGTCATGCTAGAGCTTTCAGGTTCCTTACTAGCTGTTTGCATTTTCTTTCCTCGGGGAATCCGTTACCGATAATAATGCTCTACTATGCCCTTTGAATTCCTTCAAAATAAATTTTCAAACCAAGCTTAAGCAAAAATTTAAAAAAATCTACACACCTTTTTTCACTTTGTAGGAGCTCGATATTGCCTCTGATGTATCTCTGTACTTTCCAGTCATCTAGTTCTGAAATTGTGACTTGTAGGAGCTCTCTGTGTCCTCTTTCCAATGCCACAAGTCTGACCCAAATTGGATTCTCCAAGGAAGAGTTATGCGAAATCTCCCACAGTGACTTGATTATAGACTAGTTTAGTAGAGATAACTTGTACAACGTGCCGCGAGTCCCTATTTCGACCTTTGGATCTAAAAAAACACCCACAAGAAACTACTGTTTGTCCTCTTTCTGTAGCTTTTTACGAAATTTCAATCCAATCCTCAGAGAGAAAGTTATGAAGATTTTCCCCAGGTCACCTGTTTTGAATGTAATTCAGGAGTCTGCAAAAAGACCAACTTCCTCAGATCATATCTCCGAAAATATCGCGCGAAAAGCTCTGAAATTTGGACCCAAGGTTCAGCGTCAATTCTTCTCAAATGAGTTTTTTTGCGACTTCTGAAACGTCACAGAAAAAACGTTATAGTGAAAATGCCACGATGACCTGTTTGGAGTAGCGCAACCCTAGAATCCAAAGCTTTGATACCAAATGTTATGAAACCAGCTCAAGAAAAGATAGAAAAGATAGATCAACGCCTTAGAATTCAGCCTCTTCGAGGGGGAAACCTCCTTTACATTACATAAATGAACAATTCTTGGATGATACAAATGACAAAACCTCCTTTCTATATATAGGAGTCTAAGGAGTCACAATATAATCCAGTCGACCTAACAATAATAATATAAAGCCACAAAAATAACAATAGAGGGATTCTATGGGGCATAGAAATAATAATATGGGGGTAATAGGGGCACAACAATATAAATAAGGGGTATAACTACAATAGTAATGGGGTAATCACTAGTATTATAGGGACCCAACAAAATTTGTTACAGTAAATCTGTCACGTTTTCCCACCATTCCACATCAGGTAGTTTTACATTTATCATCCTTCTATATATTTCATCTTCCTCTGTGTATTTTGCAAAATTTGGCTTAGTGAGGAACAAATTTTTCACCTCATGCTCTAGGAAAAACAAGTTCTCGAATGTGTCATATATAACTTTCCCTGTTGGCAGGGCTTTAATGCCTGAAGAAATTGCTTGTTCCTTAGCAAATTTTCTTCGTCTATCTCCATAGTCCAGCTGGGGCATGAGTTTTTCATTGATGACCATAAGACTGGGAAGACCCTTCTCCCTCAAAATCTGAAACATAGCCATGAACCTATCAATGGCTACTGGCATGTTATGGCACTTCTCTTCTAAGTTAAGAACAAGGTTTCTTTTCGAAAGAACCTTCCTAATATCCAGAATGGCCTCAGTCCTATCTTCTATGTTAAGCTCATGGAGCTCATATCTGTTCTTGATGTTTAGGAAGTGGATGAGTCGATTGGCATCCTCTGGTTTATCCCCCAATTCTTACTTTACCTTTTCGATAGCTTCAATAGCTATCTTCACTAATTCTGTCTACTCAAATATAACTTGAATTGATGGCCAAATATCATTGACAGAGTCAATGATATTGGCCCAGAGCATTTCTTTGGTTTGTCCTAGTGGTTTCTATAGTGTTAAATACTTCTCCACGATTTTGATTCTCTCACCCATTCTTAGTGCCTTTTGTGTTTCTTCTTTTTGTTGGAGTTGGGCAAGTTTACAATCAGTTTCCAGACTTGCTACCTTTTCCTTTAGTATCTTCATCTCTGTAGCATAGATAGACATCTCTTCCATGGCTTTGACTAATTCTACTGCTTTCTTTCCCTATGTACCTGTTTTTGTTGTAGATTCTATTGTTATTGGAAATGTTGTGGCAGGTGGAGCTGTGGGGTGCCAACGATGTTACCAATGTGGAAGTAACTGCTGTAGATACCATGGGGATGACAACTCTAGAAGTTGTGGCCAAGTCACTTTGCTTTGACTGAATTAAAGTGTCCAACTCCTTCTCTATCTCCTTGAGTTGATTGTTCAACTTCAGGACCAAGCTCATGAGCTCTTCATGTCCTTGTTGTGCTTCTAGGACTTCCTTTGTCTATGGGTGATGCAGTTGGGGCATATTTAGCTACTGCTTGAGTGCAACAATGTCATCATTTTTCTTTTTAGTCAGCTTCTCTGTAGCTTTTTCATCTTTGGGATCGTGTCCCAATGCAATCACTAAGTCTTCTAAGGACTTGATTCTATTATCCCTAGCCTATGAGGAGGCCTTCTCCAACTGAAATTGTGCTGATATATTGTTTAGGGAGTTCTGTAATTGGTAGGTAGCAATGGATTTCCCTGTTAATGTGGAGTATATCATCTCCCTATTTTCTTGTGTAGTTCAATCTGGTCAATGGGGTGAATATCCCTTGCCAGTACTTCAAAATCCACCTTTTTGAATTCTGATTCTTCTCTTGGCTGCTGAGTGGTTGGCTTGATGAAATTCATCTACATTTTCCCCTATTTGATATCAAATGATGACATTAGCCTTGTTTGATTAGTGGGGGTCATCTTTAGATATTGGGCATATGTTTGGGCCTTAAGCCTCTCATTTCTGGCTTTGATCTCTTTCTATCTTTCCTTAATATCTTGGTCCTTATCTGCAGGCATTCTGAAGGAAGATACCTCAACACTTTGCTACCTCATCAACATCTAAGTCCGTGATGTGGAAGGCTCCTGCACACTCCCAGATGAAGTGGTGGGCCTGCTTCTTTCAACCTCTGTGTTGGTGACCCCAGCTGAGTCGTCCGTGAATTCTTGCTCAAAGGCTAGATTGGGCTTTTTCCTTTTGTTTGATTATTGTTGTACATCAGAAGTAGGCATTACTGAAGTGGAAGAACCTTCTCTATTCCTTTTTCGTACCTTCTCCTCATTCTGAGGAGTTTGCATGACTGGATGGGCACTTGAAGTAGTTTTTGGTTCTTTTGATGGTCCTGTCTTGGTTGAATATTTTGGCACCTGCAGGAAAGAACCCTCATGAAGTTGTTTTTCTAGATCTATTAATGTTCTTTCCACAACAACTTCAGTATTATCCCTGTCCTTTAAAGTGTTTTCCACCCATTGCAATTGGTTGGAATACTTTTCTATCTTAGGGATGCGGTGATGGATATAAGGAGCCATCTTGTTTTTCTGCCTTATCTTTCAGATGAAATCAAAGGGATCATATCTCCATATGAAGCTCTATTTTAATTTTAATCTCTGAAGGACCAGGTTTGCCTCCTTTCCAGCTTCTCTGATATTACAAATAAAAGGACCCAATTTGTCTTTGATCTTGAGCTGGGCTTTCTTTTTGGCTTTAACAAAGTTTACATCATATGAATTTATTATCTGCCTATAGTAATCCAGGGCAAATAACCTCATTGGGAGGTATTTAGGTAGTTTGTATGGGGCCAGCTGGCACCCATAAATCCTGATTTTAGTGTGGTTTTGGTACAAGTACTAATCTCCCACCTGATGATTGATGTTTACATGAACGACTCTCCTAATCTCAGGACTGATTCTTGGTGGAGGGGTTCCACTGAGCATGGTCATCATAGGTTGGACAAAGGAATATATGAATTCATTGTATGAATAGGGGGAGGAATATTGATGAATCAATGGGGTCCAGAAGATGACTGATCTTGGTTGGCCCTTGGTGTCCAACTTTTGCAAGGTAAGTGGGAATTTATCTGCTTGGAAGTATAGGAAAAGGTGATACAAGACGGAGGAGTATTTGAAGACTCTCTCATTACTCATTTTGAGGAACTGTTCATGCATCTTGTTGGCTATGAATGTGGAAAAGTCATAAATGGTTGCAAGAGGTTGTCCTGGGGTATAGATGGACATGAAATCTAGGATGATTTCATCAATTTATTCACTTGTGGAGTAACCCAAACACAAGATATCATGGATACAATATTTCTGCCCCAAGGAGAAAATATAGTTGCTACATATGGAGGGGGGTCTTTCGGGGTATACTTATCTTCTATGATGAAGGTTTGGATTAATTGGTCCAATCTTGCAGCACTTAGTTTGGGATATAAGTCCAACAGGTCTCCAGTTGAGAGGGGAGTCAATTTTTGGCCACGCTGGAGTTGTAGCATCTCATTTATAGATTCAGGAGTGATAGTGAAAAGTATGGCCTGGTTAGGGGACATGACTACTCTTTGACTGGGGACATAGTTGACATGGCACATATGTACAATTTCAGGGAAAATGTGGACTTGGGGGAACTGGTACTTGAGCAAATTTGACTCCCAAAGGCCAATTTCATCATCATGGTTTAGGAACTTGTCCCTACTTTGGCATTGAATTTTTAGCAGGAGCTCTATGACAGAGGTATCTTTTATCTGGAAATATCTACTAGCTAAGGGAAGGTGGTCCAGGTCTAAGTGGGGTGTAGAGATGGGTCTAATGTCCATGGAAATTGGGGCAGCCTTTCTCAGTTCTTGTGGATTTGAGTATGTGGGAGGTGATTTATAGTATTTTAGGGCAATGATGGTTCAGTACAGAGTAGGCTTGCATTAATGAGTTTCTTCAATTAATTTTAAGCTTAACTAAGAATACTCAATCACTACTTTCTTTGAAATTGATAGGGTGTTTGATGAATTCTGGCTTAAATACCTGGAACTGGGTTGAAATGGTTCTGAGAAAGGCGGTTGGCAACTGCAAATGGTTGAAGTGGTTATGTATAGGCTGCAAGGTCGTCTGGGTGGTCTTCGAAATCTTTGGAGTGAAATTGGACGTGGGTTGACGGCTTCGATGTTCATAGGTGGTGTGCATGCATATAGCGGTTTACATTTAAAAATCTAGTGAAAACAAATGATTTGGGGCTTTTTGGCTTTATGCATGAAAAGTCAGTTTTGGCGGGTATGGGGTGAACAATGGTCATTTTGTTGTGTAGCGGGTGGGCAGTAAACAGTTTCTATCACATTGATTTTGGGCGCTCGGTCATATTTAGGAGGGGCCACCCGATTCCATTCATCAGCTAACACGTAGCATCAGGGGCTAGTGGAAAAACAACCTTTTTGGGTGAGTAAGGTATGGACGTCGAGTTGGCCCGATATGGATGAGGGCTATTGGATGAGGAGGGAGACGATCACACGGTGATCGGGCGGGGAAGCTGAACGGGGGCTAGTGGGGGGCCCGACGGGCACTTAATTTCAGCATTTTCAGGGATTAATGATGGCTTAAAGAGTGATTAGGCCATTGGAGTGATTTGTGGGGTTTTACTTAATGTAATCGTGAATCGATCAGTTAATGAACTTTGTCAGAGTTTGGGTGAAATTCGTAGTTTTATAGTTAAAACTAGGTCTAGGGATATTAATTTAAGGGATATATATATATATATATATATATATATATATATATATATATATATATATATATATATATATATATATATATATATATATATATATATATATATATATATATACGGGAAAGGGTATTAATGGGAATTAATATATAAAAGCTAGAAGTTAATATGAAAACGGCGGAAATGAATTGCGCTAAGCATAATGTATTTTTTGTGATTTGTTTGCTTTCTGCACATATGCATTATAACTTAGGCTAAAGTGTTTTTGTGGGTTTTTTGGGAAAAAGGGGTTTTACATGGGGGTGATTACTTTCCCTAGGTGAATAATGTTTTAACCTTAGGAAAAGCGGTTTTATTAGGGAAATGAGGGGGAATGAAGGGAGATGAATTTTGTTGGGGGGAATTTAGTACTTAACATCCATAAGTCATTGAGCCGAGGGTCCAGTCCCTCCAAAAGTCAAAGAAATGCTCTAAGCCTCTTTGACTTAAAGGTTTTAAGTACTTTGAACTTTATTTATGGGAAATTAGTTAAGTAAAAGGTGAAATGAATAGAGGAAGTTAATCAATTGACTTTGAAATCCCTTTGCATGCTTGATTTTTTCATTCATATCTGGAGCTTTTATGATGAGAATGATAAATATGCTTTTGTCTAATCAATCTTCATACTTCTACAACCTTTCTCCTACTTACCCATATACTTTTCCTACCATTTTTACATCACTTTATTAGGGTGCATTTGAGCTAGAAAACCCTTATCAAATATTTTTCTTTTTCTTTACAATAGTAAACTAACAAAATCTAACTTATTACATGCAAGGGCTTAGATTAAACAGTTGAGCTCCTTTTATTTACTCTACCTATCTAATTATCTGCCAAGGTTACACTGTTTGGCCAGATTTTTATTCTCTACCTATAGACATGAAATTGAAAACATGAAATGGCCAAGTTTAAATATTTTGACTATCATGGATTGTGGCAAGGATCACAAGCTGCACACGATTTTCTATTATGCATAAGTAAATAAGAGTGGAATTTTGGCTTGCTCACTTTCATGATCATTTTCCTTTTCTTGGGGTTCATATCTTTTTCATATTTTTTGACCTTTTTTATTCTTTTTGTCCTTTGATTATTCTTTTAGGACATACCCACTTTACATTTTTTTACTTTTTGAGTATGGAAAACATTTCCAAAAGCAAGGGTATGTACATATTACAAGGCTTAACCTTAGCCATTCCAAATTATGACTCCTATTGGTATAGGAACCTAACAGTGGCTCCACTTGGGGATGGCATTTCCTTGTGAAATGTCAAGAACTTTGAGACCAGTAGCCTTGGAATTTGACTTCTGTTACCTTGTGATTTGTCACCTTTCCACTTGCTTTATTCATACTTATGATAATAAATCCTTGAGAGCTTAGGCCTTCTCTCCATGCTTCAACTCTTAAGGTTTACCATCCAATCCAAACTAGGCTTTTTCAAAATAAAATATACACCCATGGGGAATATCAATTAGTAACTAGGTTCTATGTAATGTTTGAGCATTTGACCATTCACTGGTCCTCCTACTTCTTTAGTACCATCTAGTCCTTTAAGGAAGAAAGAATTGTTCCCTCTTTAAGCATAGATGATATAGGGGCCCTTCCATAGGAAACAAAATTTCCCATACTTACCCTTATCTTCCCTTCTGGAGTCCCACTTGAGTACTTTATCACCTAAGTAGAAATCATCTACTTTGGTCCTTCTATCAAAAATCTTTTTGATCTTTTCCTGCACAACTTGAGATCTGATGTAGACCTCTTCTGTGGTTTGCTGGAGATGAATAGTCTAGTTTATTCTCCTCTAGATATCATTTGGTTCAGATTACAGTTCTTGGAGCATCTTCATCACTGGTACTCCCAAAGAGGATGGAAAAATAGCTTGCATGTCATACACTAGCTAATAGGGGGATGTACCAATTGACATCTTGGTGGTCAGTCTGTCCGCCCATAAGGCATTGACTAACTTCTTGTTCCATGTTTTCTTATTATCTTCCAGTAACTTCTTAATAATGTTCACCAGACTTTTGTTTGAAGATTCTGCCAGTCCATTTGCTTGAGGGTAGTAGGCTATAGAATGACCCAAGGTAATGTGATACTTATTGCAGAATTCTATCATTAATTTGGATATAAAAGCTATTGCATTATCAGTAATGAGCTTGGCTGGGCATCCAAATCTAGACAAAATGTTGGCTTGAAGGAAGTTAATAATAACAATATCTGTGGCTTGCCTTGGAGGTATGGCCTCTATCCATTTTGTGAAATAGTTTGTGGCTATGAGGATCCACTTATGTTGGGCAGAGAAGGGCGGGTGAATTTCACCAATGAAGTCTAAACCCCATTGTTGAATAGGTACTTCAGCAGTGATTGGTTTAAGGGGTATTGGCAGAAGTTTTCTTTTTTCTTCAAAAATTTGACACTTGTGACAATAGGTCACAAATCTCTTGACATCAGAGAATAAAGTTGGTCAGTAGAAACCTACCCTTAAGATTTTATCTGCAGTGGTTCTCCAATAGAGGTGTCCACCATAGTCACCTACATGAAAGTCTTGTAGAACTTTGTCAACCTCATCTTTTATCAAACAGTTAAGGAGAATTCCTTCATGATCCTTCCAAAACAAAGCATTATCAAGTATAAAAAATTTCTAATATTTGTAAAATGTATATGATATCAACATACCATGGTGATTCAACAAAGGCTTGACTGATTGTTGGAGTCGCTATCTCCTCTCTTTCATCTAGTGCAACAATAAAGTTTATGTCTAAGGCTTGACAATACGACTCGGCCATAAGTTTAGCTAAGTCTTGGCCTTTGATTAACTTTGTGGGTTTGATCTCTATATCATACTCCAAGATAGTAGAAATCCATTTTCCTCTTTTCGCATCAGGACCTTCTTGAGTCACGATGTCTTTGACTACAGAATTGGGAACATAGGCTACTATATGAGAATACAAAATATATACCCTAAAATCTTTGATAGCTTTGACTAAAGCCAATGCTTGTTTCTCCATTATGTTGTCTTTTAAGGGAGCATCTCTTAAGGCTTTGCTAAAGAAAGCGATACGCTATTCATATACTTGGTCATGTTTCTGCAGTAAAATTGCAGCTATTGTATGCTCAGAAGCAAACGAAACAAAATGAAATCCTTATCAAATTTGGGACTTACTAATACCGGGGTTTTTGTCAAGGCTAGCTTGATCTCTTCAAATGATTTCTTAGCTTCGACAGTCCAACTTAGGGTTGAATCATTTTTCAACGTGTTATTTAGTGCTCTAATTAACTTTGCTAGGTTAGAAATAAATCTTCTAAGGAAGTTGATCTTTCCTAAAAAGGCTTGTAGTTCTTTGATATTCCTAGGGTGTTGTATCAGCAAGATGGCTTAAATTCTTGCAAGATCTATTCTTATCCATCTTTAGAAATGATATGACCTAACAATTTCCTTTCTTCCAATCCAAATAAAGATTTATTGGGGTTCAAGGAGATCCCATACTTTCTACATTTTATAAAGACCTAACTTAGATGATCTAGATGTTGATTGTTTGATTTTGAGAAAACAGTAATATCATCAAGATATATCACAAGGAAATCATGGATTTATTTGAAAAAGGATATATCCATAGCCGTCTGGAAAGTGGCTCCTGCATTCATTAGCCTGAAAGGCATTTTGACATACACAAAGGTGCCCCAAAGAGTGGTGAAAGCAGTCTTGGCTTGGTCGTCAGGGTGAACCAAAATTTGATTGTAACTAGAAAACCCATCCAGTAATGAGATTCTAGTTGACCCAACTACCATTTGTAAGATGTGGTCCATTTTGGGAAGAGGGTAGTTGTCTTTAAGTGATGCTTTATTCAGGTTTCTAAGATCTACACAAAGTCTAATCTCACCAGTTTTCTTCCTGGTTGGGGCCAAGTTTGAGACCCATTCAGAAAACCTTATTGGTGCAATTATCTTGGCATCATACATTCTCTTAATTTCTTTTTCTATTGAAGGTAATAAGATAGGATTAATTCTCATAAGCTTTTGTTGAAAGGTTTTTGATTCTCTTTGAGAGGAATGTGTGTTGGATGATGCTGGTGTCACAGGATTTAAGGTCCTCATAGCTCCAAGCAAAGACATCCCAAAATTCTTTCCATAACTCAATGTATTTTACCTTTTTTGTTGAAAGGAGTGACTTTGACAGTTTGATTAACTTGGGATTGTCTTCAGTGCCTATGTTACACTCTTCAATATCAGATTTTAATGGTTCCATTTTAGGCTTCCTAGGAACATCATTTGAATCGAATAAGTATTCCAAAGGGTTTAAAACTTTTGGTAAGAAATTATCCTTGAGGTTAATTACTTCGTTTTTGTCATTAATTGTTTCATCAATCTCAATCTGTTCTAGGTTGTATATATCTGACCTTGTGAATTTAGTGGGTTTAAAACTATATACTTCATTACCTTCTAGCTCATTTATTATTACTTCATCCCTAGAGTTAATATCTATGGATGTATCAATGTCTATGTTACTATGTGCAAATTCTTCTTCCAAAGTTAAGAAGTTGTTTATCTGTCTAGCATTTGAGAATACTTGCCAGTTCTGCACATTATCTGGGATTGAAGGTCTATGCCTAAGCTTAGTAGTGTACTGATCGTTAGATTGGAAGGGTAACCTGTAGGTACTAGCAAACATTGCTAAACTATGGGCTTGCATATTGTGCTTCCTAGGAACTACTGCAAGTTGTGTTTCTAGGAAAGTATTGAGTATTTCTACAATGGTTCATCTATAATAACCTAATCTAGTGTCTTTAGTCATATATACACCCCTAATCTGATTTACAACTAGCTCTGAGTCTCTTATGACTGAAACTCTTTGAGCACCTAAGTTCCTAACTACCTTAAGAACTAGAATCAAATCCTCATATTCGGCCATATTATTGGTACATATGAAATTTAACCTATAGGCATGGCCCTCTAAGTGATTGTTTTCTAAATTATCAATCCATACTCCTACTCCTGCTCCTAACTTATACACAGAGCCATCAAATTCTAAATGCCATAAGATTTCATGTACATAGTTCTCATCATCCATCAGTATCCCATTTATTTTTATTTGTAGCAACCTGATTTCTTTCTGTATTGCACAATTCTGAAGTTTCTTTAGATTCATTACTAGTGGAAACTGCAATTTCTTTTGGTTCTGCAACAACACTGTCAGGAGTTTCGTTTGGTGTTTCATCAGTGTTGAAAATAATAAAAGAGTCTACATCTGAATGCATGGAGTGGATGGGATAGTTTTGAGGTCAATCTTGGCTGCTTACCATGTATTTCATGAAAGTTTCTCTGTATAGTTTCTTGGGTTGTCCAAACACAGAAATTGTGGCATATGACATATCCAGTTGGAGGGATCCTTGAAGCTTGGCTCCCCAAGATCTAGATAATTGCATGCCATATTTTGGTGGGATATCAACCACTACAATGTCCATGAGGATGCTCTTGGCAGGATATTGGACTAAAGTAATACACAAATCTTTGATTAACCCCAAACATTCTACTTGGCTTGAATCAAAGGAGAACAAGTCTTTGTAAGGTCTAGTAATGTCTAGTTTCAATTTTTCCATCACTGATTTTGGCATCAGGTGGTGAGAAGCCCCATAATCTAACATGGCATTGTGTATTATTTTATCATGAATATTAAGGCTAATCTAAAAAGGTGGAACTCTTCCTTCTTACGGTTTGCCATTAACATTTGGTCGAAATATTAATTATGGTTTATCATCAAACAAAGTATTCGAGTCTTCATTTTTAGTAATGTTCAGGGTCTGATTTACCTGTGATTTGTAAGTTTCGTTTTTAACTAGTTCAATCAAAGGGACTGAAATTTTCAGCTTGGATATCTCTACTCCGATATTGAATGATGAGGAAGGGT
Source organism: Pinus tabuliformis (assembly GCA_031772625.1). Classification (NCBI taxonomy): domain Eukaryota; kingdom Viridiplantae; phylum Streptophyta; class Pinopsida; order Pinales; family Pinaceae; genus Pinus; species Pinus tabuliformis. The sequence goes on along the minus strand of CM062814.1, from coordinate 160,062,571 downwards.
TGTAGACCTTTGGAATAGGGTTTTGAGTGGAATTATTTTCCTTTTGTTTACTTGGGATTTCCTTATGGGGACTTTCAGATCTGGCATTATAGGTGTTTTTCTTTGGTTCTTTAAGTGGAATTAATGTGGATGGTTTCTCAACAAAGGGTTGGTTGGCAGTTATTTCTTCAATGATGGGACTAGGGGGATTTTGGTTTGGTCTAGGGAGGAGTTGAAGTACCTCCAAAATAGGAACTTTATTTGCTATTTTGGGTTGATTTGCCATTGCTTTCTTGGTTTGTTCAGGAGGACCAACATTCTTTTTACTTCTCAAATTATATTGTTTGTGCACTTCAAATATCGCAGAGTCATATCCCTGTTTATAGTCGAACGACTCTCCAGACTGGGTTTGAAGCTGTTGTAACATATGCAATTCTTCCTCATCATGAGAGAGGAATACAGGGTTTTGATCATCTAATCCCATTAAATTGATTTGGGTATCTTGTTCTGGATCATTAGGATCAGATGATTCTTCATAGTTTTCTTGAAAAGGGGGTCTAATATTTTGATTAGGTCCATTCTTTCTTGTGCTTCGGTTTTTATTTTGGTTTTTTATGAAATTAGCATTCCTAACTAGGGGTACTTGTTGATTATCCCATGTTTTTCTATCTAGGTTGTCAAGTCTATCCAAGATTCTTTCTACAGTTTTGGACAAAAGATCTACTTTACCGTTAGATGTTGAAGCTTCATCAGCAAATCCTACTCTTCTTTCTATCTTGGCTCGAGCTTTTTTGGCTAAAAGATTATCCTTTACTTTTACTGCAATGGTTTGGCTTTGCTCTAGGGTTGCAGGTTCCCTTTCCCTAAGTTGGTAGGCCATATCTAGATCAAAACCATCAGGGAACTTCATCATTGCAAGATCAGGAGGAGGCTTAAGGTTGGCAAGAATGACATTGTAAGTGCTATTAAACCTGGTGCAGTAGTCTTGGACTGATTCTTTATGACCTCTCCTAATTTTCTCATACTCATAGAGTATTTGCAATGGGTTTTTCTTCCTCTCCCATCTCTTGATGAACATCCTATGAAAGTTTGTCATATCTGCAATACTACCAGCAGCTAAGTTTCTAAACCAGGTTCTAACTTCCCCAACTAATTTTTGGGCAAAAAGCCTCATTCTCATATTTGCATCATCTATCTCATGTAACTCAAAATAATTGTTCATTTTGTTAACATGTTGCTGAGTAGTGTATAGGCTTGTAGCATCAAATAATTGAATTTTTCTTTGATAGTCCTGAGGTAGGTCATGTAACTGACCAGGTAACACCAAAGGGGCATATCTATTGGCCATGGCTTGGCTATTAGATAAGGCAAGATTAGTTTGGTTTGAGATGGAGATGGTTGAGCTAGCAGTGCTTACAGTTGAAAATGAAAGATTGCCAATTGAAACTGGAGTATTAACAATGGAATTTGGAATATTAACAGTGGATGAAGGGTTTTCTATAACGAAAATTGGGATAAAAGGGACAATTATGTGTATAGGGGTGATGGAAGCATCTATAAGTGAAATTGAAGGGCTAATGGGTGAAGTGGGAGTGTCTATAGGTGGAAATAGGATTCTAGGTTGTATAGCGAGATGTGGAATGAATGGGCCAGTGGAATGAACTATAGTAGAAATAATGGATGGTATGGTAGTGATGGAAGGGGTATTAATAATGTTGGAGGATTGAGAAGAAAGTTCAGTAGTTAGAACAGCATGGATAATAGTGGAGTATTCAGAATATATTCGTCGATTGATCTATTAGCTCTTTGAACTTCAAGGTTTGCAATAAAATTAGGATCTAGAACAGTTTCATTAAGCACACTTTTAGATTTTTTTTTCTAAACAATGAGAGATCAAATTGCACATCAAAAGATAAATCTTCTAAAAACAACCACTCATCAGGACAAGAATTAGCTTTAACTAATGGTGTTTTATCAGTGGAACTCTCTTCTTTCTTGGATTTTCTTATAATTTCTGTCTGGATCATCCACAATAACTATAGGGTTTGGATCCGGGTTGTCCCTGGTATAATGAATTTTCCTAGTAGCCAGAATTATAACATTTTAAATGTTTTTTAGTGTAAATTTTAAAACTTCTGTAAAAATTGACTTTAAGGAGCTCAAGTTGACGATTAGGATTTCCTTAAAGTTTTAGGAGACTAAGGTTTGTGTTCCCCAGTATGGTCACCACTATGTTATCACTAAAAACTTTTCCTTAGAAGTTTTGTAAGAAGGGAAGGCTACGAGGTAACCACAAACTAACTTTTAATAATAGGCTCTAGCCAACCTATGGCTCAGAGAGGGCTCTCTCTATATAATTTAGCTATGTTTTCTTAGATATTAGGTTAGTTCTAGAGTTCAGGGGGGTTTGATTTGTATGAAGATTTGGAGGTGGAATCCTTAAAACAGGTTGATAGGTTGATGTCTTTAGGCCATTGGGCAATGGAGTCAAAAAAGGGGTAGAAAATCTGGAGTTAAATCACTAAAGGGAATGTTCAAGGGGAAAGATAGCAGAGTGAAGTACAAAGCCTTGGACTAAAAGGTGAAATGAGTCTTAATGGGGGTGAGAGGGCAATCAGGAATCCTCAGACTAAGCATAAGATAGGGGAACAATAGTGAATCTTGAGTAAATGGAAATTAAGAATTCTTTACTATAGACCAAAGGAGAAACTACGAAAGCTAAGGAGCAGTTAAGGATTCCCTAGCTAAGATAGTTTAAGAGAAAACATTAAGAATGTATGACAGTAAGATAGAGTGCAGTTATGAAAATTTTGAAATAATATTCAAGTTAAACATTCATAGTTTTGAAACATTTAAGATTATGAAACAAATTTAAGGGAGAAGAACAACACAATAAAATTACTCATTTGTACTTTGCTTTACACATGAATCCCTTGAAATATCTGTTGGGCCTTAGTTTTGGTCTTATTTTGCTTTGAGAAACTTAACTAACCATCTATTTATCATCCATTTTCACTCCATTCATCCCATTTTAATGAATATTTGATGTTCAATCAGGTATTTAGCTTTAATTTGTCAATTTCTAAAGTTTTTATAAAAGTTTGATTTTAAGTGCAATTTTGGCAATTTCAGAAATTCCCGTAATCACTTCATGGTTGATATGGATGCAGGCCACTTCAGCACGAACGGGATACATGAATGGAAAGCTTGGGAACTAGGACCAAGCCACCTATGCTTGGTTCCAACAGAACGAGCTTTATTATGCCTATTTGGAGCTAGTCAATCATGACTAGTCATCCAGAAATCCCATCTAAATAGGGCAATTTTGAGATTCCATGATATTAGTCATATTTCTTGGGATGAGGGTAGTGAATTCGACTTGGATAGATGGATTAGAGTAGCTGGGTTTGTTATAGTGAATGTAGATCAGTTTGTTTCATGAGACTCCTTATTTAAGAGCCACAACTTTGATGGCTCATACATTGACTTATTATACTTTTATGCTGTAATACTTTTGGTTTGAAGACTTAATTTGAAGACTTGTGCTATTCTCAATTTGCTGCTCAATGCTATGGTTGTGTGACTGATTTAAGCTTCTGATATCATCTTTCAAAGTGTGTAAGGCAAGGGTGGAGGCCCCCCACTCCAAGCTAAGTACACTTCCATGTTAAACTAGTTTTATTTCATTGCAATTTGGTTGATTGTAGCCTTAGTTTTTCAAAGTCTTATTTCAGATTGCTTTATGGTTATGCATAGTGATTGATTTCATTTGTTAATGGCTTATTCATCACTTTATTGAGTTGGAAAACAGATTTTTAATCAATGGAAAAACCTGTGAGCAAATTTTGAAACCGACGTTTCGGACTAGCTAGGTGAGTCCATCATCAAGGTAATGAAATCTGTATTTTGAGAAGAGAGAGCCAGGAAAACAGATGTTCAAGTTTGGCATCCCTCCTACTAAATGATGGATCAAAACTAGTTTCTTTTGTTTACATGCAAGTAGTTTTATTTCCATTTAGATTTAGATATTGAGATGAATGAATTATGATGGAATATATTATGTGTCTCTTAAGTTAAGAGCTTCTTTCATTTATAATTTATGCATCTTGAGTTTTTGGTTTCAATCTCTAATTCATTAAGTAATAATTGAGGTGAAGGTGGACTTCTTGAGTTCAAGAACCCTTTCAATGTTTTTCTCTTTTGAGCTGATTGAATTAGAGTTATAAGATGTATTTTCTTTAGCTTTTAATCATTTATCTTTCAAGGTTTGGTTATATTAGATCTTCACAAATAGTGAACTTGCCTCAAAGAATAAACAACCCGGATTGATAATAAATAATTGTGTTAGTTTAGGAACATAAATTAGCTCAACATTTTGGCGCTGTTGCCGGGGAGGCAAATATCGGCATAGTCAATAGAGAGATAAAATCCAAAACAAACAAAAACATTAGTTACGTTTCATTTCTTTAATTATGTTTCTTTATGCCTATATTTAGAGATCCTCAAGGTAGATTTATCAAAAACCCCCCACAAGTAGAGATAGGATCATCACATACACCAGTTACTGGTAATCCAATAATTGAAGAGTTGATAGAAAAGCAAAGAACTGGCCAAAGATTAACCTTGATTGAAAGGAAAACTTTGTTAGCTTGGGAAGCAAAGAAAAAATTCTCCACTTCCGGAAAACAAAAAGAGAAGGGAAAACAAATTGTTTTTCCATCCAACGATCCTCCTATCTTCCCACAACTTGAAAGTCCACCTGAAATTAAAACAACTCAAACAATTGCAGAAGAGGGACATGGATCCGTTCATCTTAATCTTGAACAACAAAGAGCTGAAAATGAAAGACAACAAAGAGAATGGAGAAGGAAGAGCGAGGAAGAGGCAAAACAAGAAAATGATAGGAAGCTAGAAAACAACCGGAAAAGACAAGAAGATGGACTTGACCAAGAATCTACTTTCGGTTTTCCGATAATAGATACAAGTGCAATACTAGGAGAAGAAGTAAAAATGAAAAATATCCCACCTTCTGTGTTGCCAAACTTCTATGGAATGTCTACAGAAGATCCTGATTCATTCATGTTTGAATTTGATATCTTATGTAGAACATATGGCTATACTAATGATGTTCATAAGCTTCGTCTTTTTCCTGCAACATTAAAAGCAACAGCTTTAAAATGGTTTATGGGTTTAGGAGAACAAACAATAGCCTCCTGGGATGATATGCGAACCGTCTTCCTTAAGAAATATCAACCTTATTGTAGATCTAGAGATTCAAAGGAAGACGTGTTTAGAATGACACAACAAGAAGATGAAAATCTAGAAGAATATTTAGTAAGATTCGCATATAATCTTCAGAAGTCTAAACAACATTCTCTAAATCAAGAAACTGTCCGCACAATCTTCCTCAAAGGCATAAGAGATGAATACCTTGAAATTCTGAATGTGATGGGTAAAGGAGATATTTCAAACCTTCCATTCGATGAAATAGTCGAGTTATGTCAGAAATATTCTAGAGGAAGATCAAAAACCGGAAGAAGGGAAGTAAGTTCCAAGGCAGCCAAGTCAGCTGCAGGAGGGATAACAAGAGCTGAAATAGGAAGTCTATTGGAAAATTTTAAAACAGATCTTTTGAGTACATTAGGGACACAAGTAGATGTGCTAAAGGCAAACAAGAAGAAAGAAGCACAAGAACAAGCCTTAGCAATATTTTGTTCAAAATGTAAAAAGAAACATCCTTTGAGAGACTGTCCTTTAGATAGCATTCAAGTGTGTGGTCTTTGTACAGGCAATCATTCCACAGAAAATTGTGTAACATTGAAAGACTTAAAAATGAATTCAATGGAAGAAGTGCCAGGAACAGAAGGTTTCTATTATGTTGCACCAAGAAGACCATGGCCACCTAGAATGCCTCAACCGAATCAGCCACAATTCCCTCAGCAAAATTATGCTTATCCATCTTATAATCCTTGGACCCCTCCAATGCCATGGCAAGCTTGGCCTCCACAAAAATATCCACAACAACCTGCACAAGGTTGGAGGGGATATGGTTATGGAAACCAACAACCTCAACAGTCTCAACAACATCAACAACATTACCAGCAACAATACCAACAACCATTTTCATACCCACCATATCCTCCATCCATGCCATTTCCGCAACAAAATTCTGCATATCCATTCCAACAGCAGAATCCACCACCATTGTTGACACAACCACAACAGTTACAGTTACCTTCAAATCAACCCAGACCAACGCAATTGCCATCCCAACCGGTGGCCAATCCGAATAACAAAGTGGACAAATCTGCATACACTGTAGAGGAAGCAGCATATTACCCTACATATTCAATTCTTCCTCTTGATGATGTCCATCTAAGGTCTGGAAAAGTACTTAATAAGGATTCTCCTCCAATTATAGAAGAACCAACTGAACAAGGAGAATCATCTGAAACATCACAAACTAAGGTACAAAATCAGAAAGGAACAAATGTTACAACACAAACACCACCTTATCCTGAAAGGTTGGTAGAACAACAAAATCAAAATCAAATAACCCTTCCTAAATTTTATATCTTAGATGAGTTAAAAAATGCATATGTTAAGATTCCTTTGTTAAAAGCCATTAAAGAAATACCGATATACGCAAAAACAATAAAGGAATTGTGCATTCGGAAAGAAAGAGAGAAAAAGGATCCTACAACAATCCAAGTCATTGGTAAATTAGCAAGTCTCATGTCTACTCAAACTATAGTAGAAAAATATATTGATCCTGGTATCCCAATGGTTACCATATCAATAAATAATTTCTCTGTACCAAATACATTAATAGACTTGGGAGCAGCTATAAACGTAATGACAATGGAGACAATGAAAACTTTACAATTAAACAACATTAGATCAACTTCAACAGTCTTGGAATTAGCAGATATATCTAAAGTTGTTCCTGAAGGAATGTTAGAAGATATCATAGTCTCCTTGGATTCATGGGAATATCCTGTTGACTTCTTGATCTTGCAACCAAAGACAAACTTTGGAGGACACCCTCTGATATTAGGCAGACCATGGTTAGCCACTGTTGATGCCTTCATAGGATGCAGATCTGGAAGTATGATAATTTCACATGGAGATGAAAGGAAACATATCACTCTTTATTCACCTGCACAAGCCACTTCCTTAGAATCAATACTTGAAACTCAGGAAAAGCAACAGACAAAATCAGTTTTAAGTATCAATCAATTCTTTGATTTTAGAGAAGAAGAAGAGAATGAAGATTTGATGGACCTTTTTATCTCAGAACCAAGTATTTCAGAGCAGCTTAGGAAAGTTCAATATGAAGATGCAAATGAACTTCTGAATCAATGTTTTCAGGAAACATGTACTATTCGAACTTTGCAGAATTCTTTGGTAGACATCTTTCCTGTAAACACAGTTATCAACCCAACAATCAAAACAATTGAGGTACATCCTAGAAAACATTTAAATATTGGAAACCAGCTGCAATCAAAACAAGAACAAGAGGTAATTGCATTACTACAAAAATACTCAAAAGCATTTGCCTGGGATTATACTGATATGCAAGGAATCCATCCTAACACATGTATCCACCACATATATACAGATGATAAACTTAAACCTGTTAGACAACCTCAAAGACGAATGAATCCTATGATGAAAGAAATAGTGAAAGAGGAACTGCAAAAACTGTTAAATGTTGGATTCATCTACCCTATTTCAGATAGTCAATGGGTTTCACCACTGGTTGTTGTACCAAAGAAAAATGGAAAGTGGAGGGTATGTGTAGACTATCGAGAGTTAAAAAAAGCTACATTAAAAGATCATTTTCCTCTACCATTCATTGACCAGGTGTTAAACTCTTTGGCTGGAAAGAAATACTTCTCTTTCTTGGATGGGTTTAGCAGGTACAACTAGATTAGAATAGTAACAGAAGACCAAGACAAGGCTACATTTACTTGCCCATGGGGAACCTATGCATATAATGTTTTGCCATTTGGTTTATGCAATGCACCTGCAACGTTTCAAAGAGCAGTGCTTGCGATATTTGCTGATCTAGTCCATGAATGTGTAGAGGTTTATATGGATGACTTCACTGTGTATGGAAATACATATGATGATTGTCTCAACAATCTTGAAAAAGTCTTGAAGAGATGTATCAAAACAAATCTATCATTAAGTAACGAAAAATGCTATATGATGTTGACAGAGGGTATAGTTCTGGGACACCATATTTCCGGTTCCAGAATTAAGGTGGATCCAGCCAAAATCCAAGTTCTAGTTAACCTGATGCCACCTACAACACAAAAGGAGGTAAGAAGTTTCTTAGGCTATGCAGGCTATTATAGATGATTTATTGAAAACTTTAGTAAAATAGCTCAAACCCTGTTTAAACTATTAGCACGAGATGTTGAATTTCAATGGACAAATAGCTGTCAAAGTGCTTTTCAAATTCTAAAAGATAAGCTGTCAGTGGAACCCATACTTCGAGGGCTAAACTGGTCTTTGCCATTCCATATTTCCACTGACGCATCAGATACTGCGATTGGTGCCTCTCTTGGACAGAAAGAAAACTTGTTCAATTATGCAATATACTTTATAAGTAAGAATCTGACACCTGCAGAAACGAACTACACAGTCACAGAAAAAGAAATGTTAGCCGTCATACATGCAGTAAATAAATTCAGGCATTATATAACAGGATATCAAGTTTTTATTCACACAGATCGTTCAGCAATAAAATACTTGATGAATAAACCCATCACCAATGGACGAATAACAAGATGGCTCCTGTTATTTCAAGAATTTAATATCACAATACAAGATTGGCCAGGTAAAGAGAATCAAGTGGCTGACTTTCTGTCCCGCATACAATCACCTGATGACCCAAATCCAGTTATAGACAACTTTCCAGATGAACATCTATTTGCCATAACAGTAAAGACACCCTGGTTTGCAGATATTGCAAATTATTTGTCATCTGGAAAATTTCCAACTCAATTCACTAGCAAGCAAAGAAAGAAAATTGTTAGAGAAAGTTCTAGGTATAGCTGGGTGAATGGTGATTTATTTTATACTGGTTCAGATCTAATGATTAGAAAATGTGTGCGTGAAGATGAAATATTAGACATTCTCAGAGCATGTCATGATGAACCATGTGGTGGCCATTTTGCAGATAAACGAACAACATATAAGGTGCTGCAATTGGGCTATTACTGGCCATCTGTCTTCTGATATTCTAAGGCATATGTCAAGCAATGTGACAGTTTCCAAAGAATAGGGAGACCAACCATGTCAGATGAGATGCCACTCAAGCCACAGGTTCTTATTGAGCCATTTGAGCAGTGGGCACTTGACTTTGTTGGACCCATTAATCCACCATCAAATGGAAAAAGGTACATTCTAGTATGCACGGACTATGTAACCAAATGGGCGGAAGCCAAAGCAGTGAGCAGAGCAACAGAAGACACAATGGTCACCTTCCTCTTTGAAGAAATTTTTGTGAGATATGGAATACCTAGACAAATTGTAACAGATCAATGAACACAGTTTACATCAAAGTTAGTACGGGATCTGACAGAGAAATACAAGATTAAACACAGGAAGTCTACTCCATATCACCCTCAAGCAAATGGTCAGGTAGAATCCACGAATAAGGTCTTAGAAAATATCATGACTAAGACAGTGCAGCTAAACAGAAAAGATTGGTCTGAAAAGTTAAAGGATGCACTATGGGCCTACAGAATCACATGAAAAAATACAACTGGTTTTAGTCCATACCAGTTGGTCTATGGGAAAGAAGCCTTATTTCCTATCGAATTTCAGATACAAACATATAGACTAGTAGCTGAATTGGGCATGGACCTGACTGAAGCACAACAACAGAGGATCATGGCACTGAATCAATTGGATGAGCATCGTCAACAAGCTATAGAACATACTACATTGGTGCAACAGAAAAGAATGAAATGGCACGACAGATACATCAAAACAAAGACATTTCACAAGGGAGACTGGGCCTTACTATTTGACTCCAAATTCAAAGACTTCAAAGCAAAGTTTACAACACACTGGCTAGGCCCATATGAAATTGAAGAACTCTTTGACAATGGAGCAGTAAAGATCAAGACAATCGACCAGGACCCCACCTCATTTGTTGTAAACGAACATAGGCTGAAAGTTTAACATCAGCCTATCAGTAAAGAGGCATTCATGAAACAACTGGTAGAAGAAACAGGACTGGAAATCATGGCTCAGCCATCTTCCAGTTTGGAAAATGAATAAAAATATAAAAAAAATAATAAATAAATAAATAATAAAAAAAATAAAAAAAATAAAAAAAAAACAAAACATAAAAAAATAATTTGTTTGCTGGTGAAAACCAGGCAACTGGCACCATGCAAACTTGAATTCATAGGGGAAAACCAGGGTAACCTGGACTCTATGAATTCTATATTCTTGTTCTACTGTTCTCACACAATTTCAATGCAGGACCTTTCCACAATTGACTTGAGGACAAGTCAAACCTTCAGCAAGGGAGAGTCTTGTAGCAAGCTTTTAGCTGGAACAGCTAAGGTATTGTATTGTCCATAGAGGGACCTAAAGCAAACTTGTTGCAGCTGAACCTGAAGGGACCTGAGCTGAGACATTATTATAGAGGGACCTGAAGCAAACCTTGTTGCAGCAGATCAAAGCCAACACAACATTCTAGAAGAATTGCAGAGGGACCTGAGATGAAACATTATTACAGAGGGACCTGAAGCAAACTTGTTGCAGCAGAACCAGATCAAAGCCAACACAACATTCCAGAAGCATTGCAGAGGGACCTGAGATGAAACATTATTACAAAGGGACCTGAACAATTCAAGAAATGGAGCATGGTGAACAAGGAGCAGTAATAAAAGTCTACTTTTCATCCATCTACAACATTTTGATTCCATTCCACCTGTACAAACAACATTCAAGGGAGTATATTCATAGCCATTTTGTGTTTGAAATTCAAAATTTTTTAGGAACTTTTAGTTTTTGATCTAATTGAAGTTAGTATCTGCAGATATTCATTAACATTCATTCCCTATATATATCACAAATTCCCTATACATATTCCATTTCATTCACATACATTCCCTATACATCTTCTTATAACCCTAGGTATTTTCTTTAAAAGCAAAAAAGATCAAGCTAGGACAACTCTTTTCACCTGAACATAAACTCAGAGCATTAGAAATGGTTATAATTTTAAAAATGACCCCAATGGTCATTTTTAAATTATAAAATTATGTTATAAAAAAATTTATGCGCTATATGGAAGTCAAAAATCATTAAACATATATATCATAAGTTTATAAGTGCGCTAAAGTTATTTCCAAAATGCGCATCAGCTACATGATATAAAATATATATAAAAATTAAATGCGCATATCTAAAGGAATATAACATAGTTATAAATGGCCGAGGGTTATCATATCAAAGTATAAGGGTTGGAAAGGAATGGTATATGGTGGAGGCCGTAAGCATTAAAACATGATAGCGGGAGAGAATGGTATTCAAACAAACATTATGGCAACCAACGATCATTACACCATAAGCAGAGAATGGTTATACGATGGGTATAATGGCAAAGCAATTGCAATGAGTCAAAATGGTAAACACCCTACAACACACAGGTACGACTGCACACGGTGTCATGGCGGAATATTATCTATTGGTCGAAATATTATGCAGGGATCGTGCGTACAAAACCACGACTTGGCCAATCCTTATGACACAGTCGGGCGACTGGTCAATAGGACGGCCATGTAAGCCACGAAATTCAAAACAACTCAATGGCAATACAAGGGTCTGTACAGCCCGAAACGGTCATGAACTGACCGAGCCATTGCACTGATTAAAACAATAATTCCACCATCGTTTAACCCATAATCCTCATTGCCCATAAGCTCAGAGAGATCATGTTTGAAGCCGCAGCACAGTAAAAGGAGAGAGGAATGAGTTGAGAGAGATTTAAAGAAGAAATCCGAGTCTAATGTGCAGAGAAAGCCGAGTTTCGGGATCTAGCAAGGTAAGACTGGAGTTTATTTCGCTCGGCGACTGTGGATATGTATGATTGCTTGTCATTAAACTGATAGATTTTCTGCTTTGTCATCAGTTTGACTGACCGAAGGAAAAGGGATTTGAAGCACTCAGTTACATTCCACGTGCCCAGTGACAGATAGGTAACACTATAAAACCGTGATAACTCCAAGTTCACAGCACTTATGGATAGATTAACGGATTTTTATGCGTCAATCATGGTATAGAAACAATGGTCAACCAGGCAGCATTTAAATCTTAGACATTGCATGCATAACACGATAGAAGAATTCGAATTAAATATGGAATATGATGCATTAAACACAGAGAGTTAGTTTGAACAGGAGAGGCAGAGAGCGCCAAAGGTTATTTATATGAGCACTGATTGTTTAACTGTTGTTTCATATTCCCTTTTGCTGCGCGCTATTAGCTGTGAGACATTGGTGGTCTCTGTCATGTGTTTGTGCATGTTAATATATGGTTTGACCAGAACAGAGGAACGCATACTAAATTGTCATATGTGTTATTGGCTGCCAAAAGAAGTCGGATTGTTGAATGCTGAAGCAAGGGAGTGCTGTAGAATGTGCCGATTTAAAACAAATGACATGCATTCATGCCCTTGCTGCGCGCTTGTGCATTGTGATTTCCATTTGTTTGTGCCATTTACATCAGAACAGAGGATTGAAATACGTGGGGACTGGTTGCATAAATGCTGTGTGTAGTCCTGAGTGAAGTTTTGACTGCATGAAAATTTAGTTGATGCCGATGATTTGTATTGTCCTGTGTCTTGAGGCCGAGAGCCTTTTTCAAAGATTTTGAAGCCGAGAACTGTTTGTTGAAAGGCCAAGAATTGTATTCTGCGTTTTAAAAAAAAAAAAATTGTCATTTGTTTATAAGCCGTGAGCATGATGTTATTTATTTTTAGAGGCTGAGCGCATGTGAATAGCCCTCTAAGCTCATAGCTCTGTTGATTAAGGCCGTGTGCAATATTTTGCCACATTACACAGTCAAATTTTTTTGAAAAACGATAAATTGGGATTAGGCCGAGAGTATTTTTGAATATCTGTTGTTGAGGCTGAGAGCCAAATTCTTTAAGTTTTTGTTTTAAATACACAGTAACTCATGTTTTTTTGAGCTGAGTAAACATGGTTATTGCTGCATGTGTATTTAATTTTCAAAACAAACAGAGATCAGTATATTGACAGAAGATATTCAGGTGTTGTTTGCATTAAACAGGGGATTAACAGAGTGCTTGTGCAAAGGGAATATAACAGAGGTTAAAGAAGGCAGAGTTGAGTTGAGTCAGAGGAGGAAGGTAAGCCTCATTGTTTCCACAATTTCATTTTAAAAAAACAATAGTCATACTTTTTATTGTTAAAATGAAGTTAGTAACAGCAGAGGCCTACATTGATTGGTTTACAGAAATTATGACAAACCGAGTAGAGCCAAGATTTCAGATAGAAAGCTGGGGAAAAGAGACTGTAGAAAAACTTTATCAGTCAGGGATGATAGGGTTTTTACAGAAGTTTAATGGCCATTGTGAGCAGATAACCAAAGGATTTATAAATAATTTCAGTCAAGACCAGACTCTAGTAGGAGAAATCATTGTCCGGGTAACCCAAGAATATTTGTCCAAAGCCTTAGATTTGCTAATGATAGGGGAGAAGTATCATAAAGGTTTACACTTCAAGGAGAAAGCGTGGACTTTCTTCCTTGAGAAAAACCGGAAGGGGACATTTGATAGGACAAAAGGGATACCCAGGGAGTGGTTTAATGAACCATGGGGGGAATTGGTCTTGGTCATCCAAAATTTCTTGACTTGTGATCGCGGATACAGTATTGCCCACTTATATCATGTTAGATTACTACAGTACATCAAAGGGGATGATAGGATTAATCTACCATATTTCCTATATAAGAGTCTTGTGAAAATGATTGAAACAGTAAAACAGGAACATAGGCCTAAAGCAGCACAGATATACCATCAGGGGTTAATCAAGATCCTAGTGGAACACCAGGTGAGATCACAGGGCATAGTGTGGAAAGATTTCGTGAATAAAAATCATTTTACTGAACAGATTATTGAGGTACAGGACAAAGTAGAACAGGAAAACAAGAGCTTGATGACTTCTCCCTTATATCCAAGAACAAGAGCTAGAAATATGGCCATGCATGAGACTGAAATATCTGTCATGTCTATTCCTAGGAATAAGAATTCTATTGACTTGGAAAAAGAAGTAGAGGAATATTCTCCTAGAAAACTAGAAGAACATGATATTGCACAAGAAGTCCTTGAAAGGGATTCCACATATGATAATGATGCAACAGCATCATTAATGAAAACAACACAAGACTTTGAAAAGGAAATCAATTTGGCCAAAATCCAAGACTTAACTGATCAAATGGAAATAAGCAAAATCTTGGAAAAGCAATTAAAAAGAGAGAACAAGGCACATAAAAAGGAAAATGCTAAGCTGATCAAAACAAATGAAAAGTTAAAAGAAGAAGCAGGCAGATTGAAAAGAAGAAATGAATTACTTTCCAAGCAAGCATTCAAATGGTTAAAGGACAAAAATATGTGGCAGGCCAAACATGAGAAACAAAAGGTTAAAGCAGAAATGTTCAAGGTAAAGCATGTCATGATTTGATTGTTTGGACAGGGAAATAGCTACAGGTACAACATCCACTTCAGAAGGCAGAGGATCCAAGAGGAGCAAGCAAGCATGGGGACATGCTTGATGATAAGCAAGAGAGAGATGTTGGGCCTTAGTTTTGGTCTTATTTTGCTTTGAGAAACTTACCTAACCATCTATTTATCATCCATTTTCACTCCATTCATCCCATTTTAATGAATATTTGATGTTCAATCAGGTATTTAGCTTTAATTTGTCAATTTCTAAAGTTTTTATAAAAGTTTGATTTTAAGTGCAATTTTGGCAATTTCAGAAATTCCCGTAATCACTTCATGGTTGATATGGATGCAGGCCACTTCAGCACGAATGGGATACATGAATGGAAAGCTTGGGAACTAGGACCAAGCCACCTATGCTTGGTTCCAACAGAACGAGCTTTATTATGCCTATTTGGAGCTAGTCAATCATGACTAGTCATCCAGAAATCCCATCTAAATAGGGCAGTTTTGAGATTCCATGATATTAGTCATATTTCTTGGGATGAGGGTAGTGAATTCGACTTGGATAGATGGATTAGAGTAGCTGGGTTTGTTAGATTGAATGTAGATCAGTTTGTTTCATGAGACTCCTTATTTAAGAGCCACAACTTTGATGGCTCATACATTGACTTATTATACTTTTATGTTGTAATACTTTTGGTTTGAAGACTTAATTTGAAGACTTGTGCTATTCTCAATTTTCTGCTCAATGCTATGGATGTGTGACTGATCTAAGCTTCTGATATCGTCTTTCAAAGTGTGCAAGGCAAGGGCGGAGGGCCCCCACTCCAAGCTAAGTACACTTCCATGTTAAACTAGTTTTATTTCATTGCAATTTGGTTGATTGTAGCCTTAGTTTTTCAAAGTCTTATTTCAGATTTCTTTATGGTTATGCATAGTGATTGATTTCATTTGTTAATGGCTTATTCATCACTTTATTGAGTTGGAAAACAGATGTTCAAGTTGGGAATCCCTCCTACTAAATGATGGATCAAAACTAGTTTCTTTTGTTTACATGTAAGTAGTTTTATTTCCATTTAGATTTAGATATTGAGATGAATGAATTACGATGGAATATCTTATGTGTCTCTTAAGTTAAGAGCTTCTTTCATTTATAATTTATGCATCTTGAGTTTTTGGTTTCAATCTCTAATTCATTAAGTAATAATTGAGGTGAAGGTGGACTTCTTGAGTTCAAGAACCCTTTCAATGTTTTTCTCTTTTGAGCTGATTGAATTAGAGTTATAAGATGTATTTTCTTTAGCTTTTAATCATTTATCTTTCAAGGTTTGGTTATATTAGATCTTCACAAATAGTGAACTTGCCTCAAAGAATAAACAACCCGGATTGATAATAAATAATTGTGTTAGTTTAGGAACATAAATTAGCTCAACAATATCTGATCTTTATTCATCAATCCAGCATGCTGGCTCAGTCAGTGATACAAAAGCTTTTACAGTATTTGAACAAAATTCTATTAAAAGTATAAGAATCCAAACCTCATACTTCGAAATATGAAGTATATATACAAAAATATTTACAAAATATCTCAAAACAACTTGATACTTAATCTAGGGAATAAAAATAGCTTCTTGCATGAAGATAGAGACATATGTTGAATTGCTTCATGCTGTCCCTTTTATTGTGGTGTTGCTAGCTATTTCAGTTGAGTTGGAGCCCTTTAAGCTGGCTGATATTTGTAGCATTTCTACGCTAGAATCTCCTTTACTTTCATCTTTCAACTGATACTCTTTGACCTTGCTGCTTTTCTTTTACCTGTTTTAACTCGTTGCCTACATTTACTGTGCAATAACTTTCTGATGTAAATTTATTACAATAAATCTATCATGTTTTCCCACCATTCTGCATCAAGTAGTTTTACATTTATCATCCTTCTATAGATTTCATCTACCTCTGTGTATTTTGAAAAATTTGGCTTAGTGAGGAACAAATGTTTCACCTCATACTCTAGGAAAAACAAGTTCTTGAATGTGTCATATAACACTTTGCCTATTGGTAGGGCTTTAATGCCTGAAGAACTTGCTTGTTCCTTAGCCAATTTTCTTAGTCTATCTCCATAGTCTAGCTGGGGCATGAGTTTTTCATTGATGACCATAGGACTGGGAAGACCCTTCTCCCTCAAAATCTAAAACTTAGCCATGAACCTATCAATGGGTACCTGCATGTTATGGTGCTTCTCTTGTAAGTTAAGCATAAGGTTTCTTTCAGAAAGAACTGTCCTAATATCAAGAATGAACTCAGTCATATCTTCTACGTTAAGCTCATGGAGCTCATATCTGTTCTTGCTCTCTAGGAAGTGGATGAGTCGATTGGCATCCTCTGATTTATCCCCCAGTTCTTGCTTTACATTTTGGATAGCTTCAGTAGCTATCTTCACTATTTATGTCTGCTCAAATATAAATTGAATTAATGGCCAAATATCATTGACATAGTCAATGATATTGGCCCAGAGCATTTCTTTGGTTTTTCCTAGTGGTTTCTTTAGTATTAAATCATGCTCCAGGATTTTGATTCTCTCACCCATTCTTAGTGCCTTTTGTGTTTCTTCTTTTTGCTGGAGTTGGGAAAGTTTACAATCAATTTCTAGACTTGCTACCCTTTCCTTTAGTCTCTTCATCTCCGTAGCCTGGATAGACATCACTTCCATGGCTTTGACTAATTCTGTGGCTTTCTCTCCCTATGTACCTGTTGTTGCTGTAGATTCTATTGTTACTGGCAATGTTGTGGCAGGTGGAGCTGTGGGTGCCAACAATGCTGCCAATGTGGAAGGAACTACTGTAGATACTGTGGGGATGACCATTCTAGAAGTTGTGGCCAGGTCACTTTGCTTCGACTAAATTAAAGTGTCCAACTCCTTCTTTATCTCCTTGAGTTGATCATTCAGCTTCAAGACCAAGTTCATGAGCTCTTCATGTCCTTGTTGTGCTTGTAGGACTTCCTTTGTCTATGGGTGATGCAGCTGGGGTATCTTTAGCTGCTTCTTGAGTGTAGCAATGTCATCATTTTTCTTTTTAATCAGCTACTCTGTAGCTTTTACATCTTTGGGATCGTGTCCCAATTCAATCACTAAGTCCTCTAAGGACTTGATTCTATTATCCTTGGCCTGTGAGGAGGCCTTCTCCAACTGAAATTGTGCTGATATATTGTTTAGGGAGTTCTGTAATTGGTAGGCAGCAATGGCCTTCCCTGTTAATGTGGAGTATATCATCTCCCCTATTTTCTTGTGTAGTTCAATCTGGTCGTTGGGATGAATATCCCTTGCCAGTACTTCAAAATCCACCTTTTTGAAATATGATGTTGCTCTTGGCTGTTGAGTGGTTGCCTTAATGAAAGTCATCTGCATTTTCTCCTCTTTGATATCAAAGGCTAACATTAGCCTTGTTTCATTAGTGGGGGTCATCTTCAGATATTAGGCATATGTTTGGGCTTTAAGCCTCTCATTTCTGGCTTTGATCTCTTTGTATCTCTCCTTAATATCTTGGTCCTTATCTGCAGGCATTCTGAGGGAAGATACCTCAACACTTTTCTACCTCATCAATATCTGAGTCTGTGATGTGGAAGGCTCCTACACACTCCCAGATGGAGTGGTGGGCCTGCTTCTTTCAACCTCTGCGTTGGTGACCTCAACTAAGTCGTCAGTGAATTCTTGCTCAGAGGCTGGATTGGGCTTTTGCCTTTTGTTTGATTCTTGTTGTACATCAGAAGTAGGCATTCCTGAAGTGGAAGCCCCTTCTCCGTTCCTTTTTTGGACCTTCTCCTCATTCTGAGGAGTTTGCATGACTGGATGGGCACTTGAAGTAGTTGCTAGTTCTTCTGATGGTTCTATCCTGGTTGACTGTTCTAGGCCTATCTGACTATTTTGGAACCTGCAGGAAAGAACCCTCATCAAGTTGTTTTTCTAGATCTATCAATTTGTTTTGCACAACAACTTCAGTATTATCCTTGTCCTCTAAAGCGTTTTCCACCCATTGCAATTGGTTGGCATACTTTTCTATCTCAGGGATGCGGTGATGGATATAGGGAGCCATCTTGTTTTTCTTCCTTCTTTTGCAGATGAAATCCAAGGGATCATATATCCATATGGTTCTTTTTTTTAATTTTAATTTATGATGGATCAGGTCTACCTCCTTTCCAGCTTCTCTTCTATTACAAATAAAAGAACCTAATTGGTCTTTGATCTTGAGTTTGGCTTTCTTTTTGGCTTTAACAAAGTTTACCTCATCTGAATTTATTATCTACCTCTAGTACTACAGGGCAAATAACCTCATTGGGAGGTATTTAGGTAGTTTGTATGGGGCTAGCTAGCACCCATAAATCTTGATTTTAGTGTGGTTTGTATGGGGCTAGATGGCACCAATCTCCCACCTGATGATTGATGTTTAAATGAAGGACTTTCCTAATATCAACACTGGTTCTTGGTGGAGGGGTTCCACTGAGCATGGTCATCACAGGGTGGACAAAGGAATCTATGAATTCATTCTATGAATAGGGGGAGGAATATTGATGAATCAATGGGGTCCAGAAGATGACTGATCTTGGTTGGCCCTTGGTGTCCATCTTTTGCAAGGTAAGTGGGAATTTATCTACTTGGAAGTATAGGAAAAGTTGATACAAGACGGAGGAGTATTTGAAGACTCTCTCATTACTCATTTTGAGGAACTGTTCATGCATCCTATTGTCTATGAATGTGGCAAAGTCATAAATGATTACAGGAGGTTGTCCCAGGGTATAGATGGACATGATGCTGGAATTATAACACAGGTGTTGTCCTTGATGGTAACTCTCTCAGATGCAGATCACAATATAGCAGGTTAACAGCTCAGAGTTACATATCAGAATTCACAGAATGAAGAAAGAGAGGTATACATAGGTTCACCATTGGCCAAGCCGCATATACACGCAGGTTCACTGTATACAAGCCACGTATATGTACACACACACTTTCACAAAAGGAAAAGCACGTATACCTTGGAAAACTAAGTTTTTTGTCCGACGTATTTGGTCCATAGTATTTTGATCCATGGTATTGGTCCTAGGTATCGGGTCTGTGGTATTGACCCTAGGTATTTGATCCAAGGTATTGGTCCTAAGTGGTTTTGGTCCATGGTATTGAGAAAGGCCTAAAACTATAAAAGGAGGAGAAGATCATTAGGCCAAGGTACTCAAGCATTGAATATCTAATGAAGAGTGAGATCTAGTATGCAGGTTATTGGGTTATGGTGCATTGTTGGATCTGAACCAAGGAGGAACCTTAGTAGTTGATGGAGGATAAGATCTAATGATGGATCAGGATCTTAAGGCATAAATTGAACTATCATTATGTGTTTTTTCTCATGAATATTCTAGATCTGAATACTGATGCATATATTATTTTGTAAATGATATGATCTGGGTATAACTGAAGTCTGGTATAGCTGCAGAATTATGAATTAATATTTGCAGATGTATATGCTGGTTGGCTTTGAGGAAAGCGCGTATACACGTAGGTTCAACACAAGAAAGTAGAGTATACCTTATAACTGATGTTTTAGTTGATGTTGTTTGTTGTTGCAGTGTTCTGGGTTCTGGGTTGGGTTCTAGTTACTGTATTCTGGTGACAACATTCTGAATGATCAGATTGATGGAGTGTTTGATTGATTCAGTTATGGTTGGCTCAAAAGGAAATTGATTGATGCAGATATATTTGATGATTGAATGATGTCCTTGATGGATCTAGTCTGAAAATTTATGAAACATGGTCTTTGAAGAAAAGAGAAGGTTGTAGCCTTCTATAGGCCGGCACCTACGTACTAGTAAACATATCAGCTAGTACGAGAGCTAGGGGGTTGTCGATCCCTTTCAATAGAAGGTGGAGAATGAGAGAAGGTTTTAGCCTTCTGTAAGTAGAGGCCTGCGTACTAGTATAAGACTGCACCAGTACAAAAATTGTAAACAGAATTCTCTTATTATTAAAAGAAGACAGAGACGATTGCAGCAGGTGGTTTTCACCCACATTGGGTTTCCACCTTATATCTTGGTGTTCATGTGTGTTTCTTATGTGTGATGATCTATTCTGTTTTTACTGCACCTGGTTAATGTTTATATGGTTTTGATGCACTTATTAAAGATCAATATATGAAGAATTAACTTAATCATAAGTTTGTTGGATATATGCTAGTTGCACTAAACGTAGTTGCGTGTACATGCGAGTTCCCTTAACCGAAGTAGCGTATGTGAATCTGATTAGGGAAATGAAAAATTATTAGTTGATAATACTGATTCACCTCCCCCCCCCCCCCCCCCTTCTCAGTATTATTTCCAACAACTGGTCAGACCAGGTCCTTTAGAAGAAGCTTGACCACTTGAAGGAAGATCCATCATCATTAGTAATCAAGAAAGCAGGGGATCGATCAGACCGTCAATCTTTGATGGGAGCAACTTTGTTTATTGGAAGGTAAGAACCACAACCTATCTTCAATCTCTTGGAATAGATGTCTGGGAAATCATGGAAGGAGGGTATACATTTCCATCAGAAATTCCTATAGATGCAGCAGATAAAAAGAAATATGAAACAAATTCCAAGGTTGTCAATACATTATTGGGAAGTTTGTCACAATTAGAGTTTGTCAAAGTTATGCAACTCAAATCAGCCAAAGAAATATAGGACAAAATCATTCTAAGCTACGAAGGAGACTCTCAGGTAAAACATGCTAAACTTCAAACTCTCAGAATTCAATATGAAACTCTCAAGATGCACAATGATGAAAGTGTAGCTAGTTACTTCTTACATATAGATGACATTGTTAATTGCATGAAGAATTTGGGTGAAGAGATAAAGGAAGTTACCTTAGTTGAAAAGGTCTTAAGATCCTTATCTGCTAAATTTGAACCAAAAGTATTTGCCATAGAAGAAAAGCAGGATCTACAGACTATTACTATGACACAACTTCAAAGAATCTTAACTGCCTTTGAGATGAGAATAGGAGGTCCATCAAATATGAGAGAAGTCACATTTAAAGCTTCAACAAGAGGAAAATAAGAACTCAATGAATCAGGACATATTTCAGAAGAAGAAGAGGAAGCGAACTTTGTCAAGAATCTTCAATGAGGTTCCAGTAGATTCAGAGGTAAACTACCTTCCAAATGTTTTTCCTGTGGTACAGCCGGTCATTATGTTGCCAACTGTCCTCATAAAGATAAATATGATAAAGGGAAGGAATCTGCAAAATGGAATAGAAAACAAAGTGTAAGTAAAAATAGCTACTATAATCATGAAGATAGCGATGGTTTATCAAATGGTGATGAAGATGAAAATAGTAATGACTATAGACTTCTGATGGCTTATGAAGATGATGATTTTTTGGATGCTTTAGATGAAGATGACCATTATGGAGAAATCTCTAAACTCAAAATATTTTTAGAAGAAAATAATATGATTATAAATACCTTGACATTCCAACTTGATGCAAGAGAAAAACACAATGAAAAGCTAGAATGTGAAATTGTGGGTCTAAGAAAGGATCTTGAGAAAAAAAAAGCTCTCAATCTTATATTTTCTAAAGGATCAGAAACCTTAAATGAAATTATCAAAGTACAGTGCTCTCCTATGATAAAGACAGGTCTTGGATATATTGAAGAAACATCTCAGAAGCCGTCAACCTCCACTAAAAGCTATCGTGATGTAGCAAAGAGCAGTGAACAATTCGAAAATCGTCAGCAAAGGCATAAAGAAAATCACCAGGTGAATCAATCTCAATTTACTTCAAGGATGAAAAAAAGCCACAATCAACCTCAGGTAAATCATACTCAATTTGCTACAAAGAATATCAATCAACAAGTTAGTAGGAGGAACTTCAACTACAATCAATAGGTTAGTAGATTCGATAATCGTAGGTACTTCTTTAATGGTCAATGTTTCTCATGTCATAATTTTGGACACAAAGCTGCTCAATGTGTTGCTTACAAAACTATCATGACTAGAGAAGCACAAAATCAAAGGAATGTGACAGGGATCAAGAAAAGTTCCTATAATAACTTTTCTCTTCTTGAAAATGAAATAGAATGCTCAATCTGTAACAACTTTGGCCATGAATAATCTGAATGCAGGAGTAAATTTTGGCAAATAGCTCAAAAATAGAAAACTCCATTAAATCCAAAAATATTGAGAAAGAAAGAACCGCAAACAGAAAGATGTGGTATAGCCTTGTGTGCAAAAGGACAAGAAAACTAGTGGTACATCAACAATGGATGCTCAAAACACATGACAGGTGACAGAGAAAAAGTTCACTCATATAATGCCTTAGAAAAGGAAAAGAGTGTCTCATTTGGAAATGGCACTCCTGCTGTCATAAAAGGTAAAGGTTCTATTTTCTTGAAAGAAAAAGTTAAAAATAGGAATGTTATGTATGTTGATGGCTTAAAGCATAATCTGTTGAGTGCGAGTCAAATGTGTGATCAAGGAAATGAAGTAGTGTTCAATCAAATGGATGTGTTGTTCGTGATATTGATACAAGAGAAACCATGATTAGGGACACGAACTCCAAACAACCTATACATACTCAAGGGAGGACAAAAACAGTGCTATCTAAGAAAAAATGATGAAAACTAGCTATGGCATAGAAGATTGGGACATCTAAGCTTTTCTCAAATAAGAAAGGCATATAGGTTCCAGGCTGTTTGTGATCTTCCAAATATCAACATTCCTAAAAATACTATATGAAAATCATGTCAATTTGGTAAGCAAACCAGATCTCAATTCATCGAAAAGGAAGGGTTAGCTAGTAAGCCTCTTGAACTTGTTCATACTGATTTATGTGGTCCATCAAGGAAAAAGTCACCTCGTGGAGAAGAATACTTTATATTGTTCATTGATGATTTTTCTAGAATGTGTTGGATAGGTCTTCTAAAGCATAAAGATGAATCATTTGAAAAGTTCAAAGCCTTGGTTGAAAATGAATCAGATTGCAAAATCAAATGCCTCAGATTTGATCGAGGAGGGGAATTTACCTCAGACAAATTCTTTGAATTTTGTGAAAAACATGGAATAAAAAGGTAGTTCTCCACTGCAAGGACTCCTCAACAAAATGGAGTGGTAGAAAGGATGAACAGAACTATTCAAAAAATGGCTCATGCTATGCTAGATGAATCTGGAACTCCTGCAACCTTCTGGGGTTAAGCTACATTCGCCCTTGTCACTATTCTCAATAAAGAAAATGTTCGGGTAAACAACACTCAAACTCCACATGAACTTTGGTATGGCAAGACTCCTACTGTAAAATACTTCAAAGTTTTTGGAAGCAAATGCTACATCAAAAGAACTGATGAAAAACTTGGTAAGTTTGAACCCAGAGCAGATGAAGGTATTCTTCTTGGCTACTCTTCCCGAAGTAAAGGATATAAATGTTACAACAAAAGACTTGGAAAAACTATTGAAAGTATTGATGTTGTGGTTGATGAAGCATGCAAAAATCCAAAACAGATAAAAACTGAATATTACGAAAATGAAGAAGATGAGGATCATTTTCCCACATCGAATCACACTGATTCTGAAGAAGAAACCAATGAAGCAGCAAAAGAAGAGCTAATGATAGAAGAAAAAACTCAGTCTAGGTATGTTCAGAAAAATCATCCAGAAACTCAAATCTTAGGAGAAAAAATGGCAGGTGTGCAGACTAGAAGAACCATTACCAAAGCTTCAAGCTATCTAGCATTACTATCTTCCACTGAACCTCAAAATGTAAATGAAGCATGCAAAGATGAATGTTGGGTCAAGGCCATGAATGAAGAACTTGAGCAGATTGAAAATAATAATACTTGGGAATTAGTTCCTAGACCTCATGATAAGAATATCATACGAACTAAATGGATATTCAAAAACAAGCTGAACAAAAATGGAGAAGTTATTAGAATCAAGGCCAGACTTGTTTGTAAAGGATATGCTCAACAAGATAGTATAGACTTTGAAGAAACTTTTTCACCTATTGCTATACTTGAATCCATTAGAATGTTTCTTGCTCTTTCTAGTTTTTAGAAATTCAAAGTGTACCAAATGGATGTAAAATCTGCCTTTCTTAATGGAGACTTAGAAGAAGAAGTTTATATTGAACAACTAGAAGGATTCATTCTTGGAAATGATGCAAAACTTGTATGCAAACTCAAGAAAGCTATTTATGGTCTAAAACAGGCTCCAAGGGCATGGTATTACCATCTTGACAAATATCTCCACCAACAGGGTTTTTCAAAGGGGTCAACAGATTGTAATCTATATACAAAGGTAGACACTGATAAATTTGCTAATCATTGTTGTGTATGTTGATGATATCATTTTTGGTAGCAATGAAGAATCCATGAGTCAGAATTTTGCTTCAGTAATGTAGCAAGAATTTGAAATGTCCTTTCTTGGTAAGCTTACCTACTTTCTTGGTCTACAAGTTCAGCAAAATAAAGATGGTATTTTTCTCTCACAAACCAAATATCTCAAACAGAACCTAAAAAATTATAGGAAGGAAGATTCTAAACCAGTATGTACTCCAATGTTAACAGGATGTAGTCTTAGCTCAAATGATGAATTTGCAGCGGTACATCAACCAACTTACAGATCCATGATTGGCAGTTTGCTTTATCGTGCATGCAGTGGGAATAGTTGGAATATTCCTAGAAAATCCAAAGGAATCACACCTTCAGGCAGTCAAAAGGATTTTCAAATATCTCCAAGGAACACAGAACTTTGGTTTATGGTATCCCAGAGATACAAATCTCACACTTCATGTATATACAGATGCAGATTCGGCAGGAAGTGTTGATGACAGAAAAATCACTAGTGGTGGTGCATTCTATATGGGTTCCAGGTTAGTATCTTGGTTCAACAAGAAACAAAGTTTGATTGCATTATCTATAGCTGAAGCAAAATACGTAGTTGTTGCATCTTGTTGCACACAACTACTTTGTATGATACAAACATTGCAAGACATTCAGATCACATGTACTCCACCCATCTCCATTCTATGCGATAATACAAGTGCCATCGATATTTCAAAAAATCCAGTAATTCATTCCAAGACCAAGCACATACCCATAAAATATCATTTTCTATGTGAACAAGTGCTTGAAAAAAAGGTCAAATTGGAGTATGTTCCCTCCAAAGAACAGGTTGTCGATATATTCACTAAACCACTGCCCAGAGAGACATTTGAATATCTCAGACAAAAGTTGGGAGTAGTTGCTACATCATCTTGCTGTTAAAACCCATTTTTTCAAAGAAAGGTGGTTATACGCGAGTTTCATGAAGCGTAGTCGCATATATACGTTGGTTTCTGTGGGTACAGTCGCGTATATGTTGGTTTGAGGAAAAGTAGTGGGCCAGACTCAGGAGAAAGGGGTCTGATATGGTTTAGTGAATTATCTGCTCTATTTGATTATGGTTACAGTTTATTGATGACATGTGGAAATATGTTGGCTCTCATAAGTTGTTGATAACTTGATATATATGTAACTGGTGATGATGCCCTGATAACTCTTTTGATATATGAAATGATCAAATTTGACAGTGAACATTTGACACAGGTTCAAGGGGAGCATATGTTTCTAATAATGCATTGTTGGCATTATCTTAGAAGATCTCGGTGCAAATTTGTGTTTCAGGTGGAACAGGTTTGGGGGGAGAACATGGTTGCTGGTCTGGATGCTGATTGACAGATGCTGCTGATGATAGTTGCTGATGACTGTCATGGTCTTGTTTCAGATATTTGGTCTCTGTTATATATGTCATATATACCTTTTAATGTAATAGTCATGAAAAAGACCTAATTTGTAACCCCAATATGCATGGGATGGATGATGTAATGTTTCTTGTTTTTGTCATGTATAAACAATTGATATATCCCCACTTGGTTGGGTGGATGAGTCAAATTAGGTATATCCCCACTTGGTTGGGAGATGGATGTATGTATGAGTCATTGGTGATAGGAAGGTCATTTGTGATGCATGTATAGAGTCATGTTATTCTTTAGAACATCGTTTTGCAGACCTTGCCTATGCTCAAGAGGAGTAAGGACTTGATCATGGGAGCTTAATCAACACACTTCAACATATAAGAGAATTCAGCATGCACTCAGGGGGAGCATGACCCTTTGCCTTTGATGTCAAAGGGGGAGAGTGACTTGGCGTGGTTGTTGCCATCAAGTACAAAGGGGGTGATTATTGGCATTATGACACAAGTGTTTTCCTTGATGGCAACTCTCTCAGATGCAGATCACAATACAACAGGTTAACAACTCAGAGTTATAGATCAGACTTCACAGAATGAAGAAAGAGAGGTATACGTAGGTTCACCATGGCCAAGCCACGTATACATGCGGGTTCACTGTATACAAGCCGCGTATACGTACACGTACACTTTCACAAAAGGAAAAGCGTGTATACCTTGGAAAACTAAGTTTTTGGTTCGAGGTATTTGGTCCATGGTATTTTGATCCATGGTATTGGTCCTAGGTATCGGGTCCGAGGTATTGACCCCAAGTATTTGATCCAAGGTATTGGTCCTAAGTGGTTTTGGTCCATGGAATTGAGAAAGGCCTAAAACTATAGAAAGAGGAGAAGATTATTAGGCCAAGGTACTCAAGCATTGAATATCTAATGAAGAGTGGGATCTAGTATGCAGGTTATTGGGTTATGGTGCATTACTGGATCTGAACCAAGGAGGAACCTTAGCAGTTGATGGAGGATAAGATCTAATGATGGATCGGGATCTTAAGGCATAAAGTGAGCTATCATTATGTGTTTTTTCTCATGAATATTATAGATTTGAATATTGATGCATATATTATTCTGTAAATGATATGGTATGGCTATAAGTGAAGTCTAGTATAGCTGCAAAATTATGAATTAATATTTATAGATGTATACACTGGTTGGCTTTGAGGAAAGCGTGTATACACATAGGATCGGCACAAGAAAGTAGCATATACCTTATAACTGATGTTTTAGTTGTTGTTGTTTTTTGTTGCAGTGTTCTAGGTTCTTGGTTGGGTTCTGGTGACAGTATTCTGAATGATTAGATTAATGGAGTGTTTGATTGGTTCGGTTGTGGTTGGATCAAAGGAAATTGATTAATGCAGATATATTTGATGATTGAATGATGTTGTTGATGGATCTACTCTGAAAATTTATGAAACATGGTCCCTAAAGAAAAGAGAAGGTTGTAACCTTCTGTAGGTCGGCACCTACGTACTAGTAAACATATCAACTAGTACAAGAGCTAGGGGGTTGTAGCTCCCTTTTAGTAGAAGCTGGAGAACTAGAGAAGGTTGTAGTCTTCTGCAGGTAGAAGCTTGTGTACTGGTATAAGACTGCACCAGTACAAAAATTGTAAACAGAATTCTCTTATTTTTAGAAGAAGACAGAGACGATTTCAGTAGGTGGTTTTCAACCACATTGGGTTTCCACCTTATATCTTGTTTTTCATGTGTGTTTCTTATGTGTGATGATCTATTTTGTTTTTACTGCACCTGGTTACTATTTATATGGTTCTAATGCACTAATTAAATATCAGTATATGAAGAATTAACTGAATCATAATTTTGTTGGATATACGCTAGTTGCACTAAACATAGTTGCATGTACACGCGAGTGCCCTTAACTGAAGTAGCATATGTGAATATGATTATGGAAATGAAAAATTATTAGTTGATAATACTGATTCACCACCCCCCCCCCACCCCCCCCCCACCCCTCTCAGTATTATTTCCAACACATGAAAGCTAGGATGATTTCATCAATGTATTCACTTGTGGAGTAACCCAAAACATAAGATATCATGGATACAATATTTCTGCCCCAAGGAGAAAATATAGTTGCTACATATGGAGGGGGTCTTTAGGGGTATACATCTCTTCTATGATGAAGGTTTGGATTAATTGGGCCAATCTTGCAAGGTTGAGTTTGGCATATAAGTCCAACAAGTCTCCAAT
Source organism: Pinus tabuliformis (assembly GCA_031772625.1). Classification (NCBI taxonomy): domain Eukaryota; kingdom Viridiplantae; phylum Streptophyta; class Pinopsida; order Pinales; family Pinaceae; genus Pinus; species Pinus tabuliformis. The sequence goes on along the minus strand of CM062814.1, from coordinate 160,033,867 downwards.
TGAGAGGGGAGTCAAGTTTTGCCCAGGCTGGAGTTGTAGAATCTCATTTATAGATTTAGCAATGATAGTGAAAAGTATGGACTGGTTAGGGAACATGATTACTCTTTGACTGGGGACATAGTTAGCATGGCACATATGTACAATTTCAGGGAAAATGTGGACTTGGGGGAACTGGTACTTGGGAAAATTTGACTCCCAAAGGCCAATTTCATCAGCATGGTTCAGGAACTTGTCCCTACTTTGGCAGTGAATTTTGAGCAGGAGCTCTATGACAGAGGTATCTTTTATCTGGAAATCTCTATCAGCTAAGGGAAGGTGGTCCAGGTCTAAGTGGGGTGTAGAGATGGGTCTCACATCCATGGCAATTGGGGCAGCCATTCTCAGTTCTTGTGGATTTGAGTATGGGGGAGGTGATTTACAGTATTTTAGGGCAACAGTGGTTCAGCACAGAGTAGGCTTGCATTCTTGAGTTTCTTCAATTAATTTTAAACTTAACTAAGAATACTCAATCACTGGTTTCTTTGAAATTGACAGGGTGTTTGATGAATTGTGGCTTAAATACCTGGAACTGGGTTGAAATGGTTCTGAGCAGGGCGGCTGGCGACTACAAATGGTTGAAGGGGTTCTGTATAGGCTGCAAGGTTCTAGGTGGTCTGTGACGTCTTTGGAGTGCAATTGGACGTGGGTTGATGGCTTTGACATTCGCAGGTGGCGTGCATGCGTACAGAGGTTTACAGTTAAAATTCCAGTGAAAACAAATGATTTGGGGCTTTTTGGTTTTATGTGCGAAAAGTCAGTTTTGGCAGGTATGGGGTGAACAGTGGTCATTTTTTCATGTAGCGGGTGGGCAGTAAACGGTTTCTATCGCATTGCTTTTTGGCACTCAGTGGTATTTGGGAGGGGCGGCTTGATTCCATTGATTGGTTGACACGTAGCATCGGGGGATGGTGGAAAAACCACTTTTTCAGGTAGGTAAGGGATGAACATTGGGTTGGCCCGATATGGATGAGGGATGTCGGATGAGGAGGGACACGATCACATGGTGATCGGGTGGGGAAGCTACATGGAGGCTACTGGGGGGGTCGGCAAGCACTTAATTTCAGCGATTTTGGGGATTAATGATGGCTTAAAGAGTGATTAGGCCATCGGGGTGATTTGCGAGGTTTTACTTAACGTGATCGTGAATCGAATAGTTAATGAACTTTGCCTGGGTTTGGGTGAAATTCATAGTTTTATAGTTAAAACTAGGTCTAGGGATATTAATGTAAGGGATTTAATATATATATATATATATATATATATATATATATATATATATATATATATATATATATATATATATATATATATATATATATATATATATATATATATATGTATATATATATATATATATATATATATATATATGTACGGGAAAGGGTATTAATGGGAATTAATATATAAAAATTAGGAGTTAATATGAAAATGGCAGAAATGAATTGCGCTAAGCATAATGTATTTTCTGTCATATGTTTGCTTTCCGCACATGTGCATTATAACTTAGGCTAAAGTGTTTTTGTGGGTTTTTTTGGAAAAGACATTTTACATGGGGGTGATTACTTTCCCTAGGTGAATAGTGTTTTAACCTTAGGAAAAGGGGTTTTATTAGGGAAATGAGGGGGAATGAAGGGAGATGAATTTTTTTGGTGGGAATTTAGTACTTAACATCCATAAGTCATTGAGCCGAGGGTCCAGTCCCTCCAAAAGTCAGAGAAATGCTCTGAGCCTCTTTGACTTAAAGGTTTTAAGTACTTTGAACTTTATTTATGGGAAATTAGTTAAGTAAAAGGTGAAATGAATGGAGAAAGTTAATTAATTGACTTTGAAAACTTTTTTCATGCTTGATTTGTTCATTTATATCTGGAGCTTTTATGATGAGAATGATAAATATGCTTTTGTCTAATCAATCATCATACTTCTGCAACCTTTCTCCTACTTACCCATCTACTTTTCCTACCATTTTTACTTCACTTTATTAGGGTGCATTTGAGCTAGCAAACCTTTATCGAATATTTTTCTTATTCTTTACAATAGTAAACTAACTAAATATAACCTCATTACATCCAAGGGCTCAGATTAAACACTTGATCTCCTTTTATTTACTCTACCTATCTAATTATTTGCCAAGGTTACACTGTTTGGCTAGATTTTTATTCTCTACCTATATACATGAAATTGAAAACATGAAATAGCCAAGTTTAAACATTTTGACTATCATGGATTGTGGCAAGAATCACAAGCTGCAGACAATCTTTTATTATGCATAAAAGTAAATAGGAGGGCATTTTGGATTGCTCACTTTCATGGTCCTTTTCCTTTTCTTGGGGTTCATATTTTTTCATCTTTTTCACCTTTTTTATTATTTTTGTCCTTTGATTATTCTTTTAGGACATACCCTCTTTACATTTTTTTATTTTTTGAATATGGAAAACATTTGCAAAAGAAAAGGTATGTACATATTACAAGGCTTAACCTTAGCCATTCCAAATTATGACTCCTATTGGTATAGGAACCTAACACCTTACACTTTTACTATCCCACCATCCATTTAATTTCTGAAAAGATCCAGTTAGTGCAACCTAGCTTGCCCTGTGAGAACGCCTCTAAAAATTGATGCAAAAATCTAGTTTAGTTTATAGACTCCATAGCCCAATGGAATTATAACATTCAAATCGAACAAACCTTTGGAACAAAACAAACAAGTACAATCATATCTAACCTAAAATTTACACTAAAAAAAAGCTAAATTAAATAGAGAGATCACTCTCCGAATCTAACAGGGCTATATCCATGCTTCCAAAGTGGTTTTGATGCTGTCCTATGTGTTTACTCCCTCAACCTCAAAAATACAGAAAAACAACACATGACAAATGAAAATCTAAAATGTTATTTGAAATGGTATCTAAATATTTATTTTGTGATCTATGAACATGATTGAATGCAATAGATTCAAATTCATGTGCTAAAAGCTTAACGTAAAGATATTTTCTAAATAGGACAGGATAAAAGCTATTCAATTGCATGACAAGTAGTTAGGAATGATGATCAAGGGCATCGACTAAAAAACCTATCACTAGATCATATTTGGCCTGGTTATTGGTGGCAGATCCAATGCAGATGCTATTGGAGTGGACTAGTGAATTCAAAGGGGTGAAGGTGGCCCAAGCTCTCGAGACTACATTCGTGGAGAAGTGACTTGCACCAACAACATAACTGATATGTGGTGTGGATGATGGATCCATCTGAAAGGCACAAGAATATAACAAATGAGATGATGGGAGATGAAAGCTACCTAAATCCAAAAAAATAAAGAAGGTCATGAATTTCAATGGGAAATCGTATGGATAAAATTTCTTCAGGTAGAGTGCATTGTGGGCATTAGGAACAAGTTCTCCTTTTGGACCCTCTAAAAGGTATGCCCCCTTTTCCAAACACTTATGAATTATGTAAGGATAGATCCATAATGGTTCAAACTTCCCATGCCAAAGGAACTACTCCTGGGTGAGAAAGACCTGGGGGAATGGCGCTAGGTGGAAAAGGACTACGAAGATACCAACAAAAGGAAACTGACCTAGAGGAATTGTACCTAAAGGATGAGTTGAGTATGGAATAAGAGGTTACAAGGAGCTGGCTACTAACAAGGCATACCATACCGCTTGCCTATGGCCTGTGATGCTCGAAGCATGCAAAAACTCGAAGAGATAGGCTCAGAAGGAGTAGGCGGTGGGCCATAGTAAGCCCCAAGAAATGTGGAATCTATGTAGACTCCAAGAGAAACATTAGTTAAGGAAGTGATAATATTATTGTTGGTCATCAATGAGATAGTGGTATGAGGAGATGTTTGAGACTGAGGTTCATAGTAAGTCAATTGATTGATAGTGGCGATCTTTCCACTGTGAGGAAAGAACATCTTGCAAAATAAAATGGATGTGATAGCACACATGACACAGGTTTAAGAACGACCCAACAATATGTTATAATCTAATGAGGCATCAATGACTTTTATATCAATCAAGACTAACTTTCCAACAACAGTGATGGGGCAGTTTTATATAAAATGAGGGGCTGCGAGTGGTGTCCATCCCAAGCATGAAGAGTCATATTAGATGGGGATAGGTTAGGGGAACCAAGTTTCTTCCAAATAATGGTGGCTATCACATAGGTGGAGGTGCCTTCATCTATTATACATTGCTAGATAGTGGTGTTTTTAAGGGTGACTGGTATTTGAAAGGAAACAAATGAAGGAAGGGGGAGGTTCTACTTTGTCAATGTCAAACAAAATCGTATGATCGTTAGAGGGATCCATAGTGCCCAAAGAAGATAGTAAATATTTTTGTTGGGATGGGCACGTCTGGAGGACTTCCAATGTTGACATGGTAGCAGGAGACTGCACCAAGTCATCTATTATGTTGTAGGTATGGGAAAATTTAAAGAAGCAACATTTCAACTTAATGGACCTTTGTGGATGTTAGGGGGAACCTTGAATTTAGGTAGAGGTATTTGTAAGGTTCAATTTGGTGAAAATAGAGGCTCAATGGAAACTTTGGATTGGGAATCAGTCACTAACTTCATAGGATGCTTGTCATATTGGGATGAGCGAATTTGGAGGTTCACTTGTTTGGTGTTACCTCTTTAGAATTCATCATGATAATCTGGTAATTATTTTTGCTAGATTATGAAGGTTGGGGGCTACATTACTTTAGGTGGGTTTGGCAGCCACATATCCTTGATGAGGAAAATGATTGGTAAGCACAATTGGTTGTGATGAAGCAAGAGGGGGAGGAGGTGGAGCAATGGATTGAGTTCCTCTAGAAACAACTGCTTAAGCTTCCCATGCTTGGCGCGTTTAAGGTAAAAGGGGACATTCATGAGTATAATTGCCAAATACACTACAATAGGCACAAGGTTTGTTCATTCGAAGAGCCTTATTTTGCTTGGTTTATCCTCCGTATTGCTAGGTTTCGGGATTAGGTTGGTTACCCTTATGGGCATTAGGTGCTTGACCTTCGTTTCCTTAGTTATCATGAGATGGTTGGTTCTGGTAACATTTGGGTAACCAGATGGAGAAAAAATTGGCCCAGGCATCGACTGATGTGAAAGGGGATATGCATATGACATGGGTGTACCTTGGTAATCCTTGACACATGAAGGATCAGGAGGGGAATAGGTGTAAGCAGAACTAGTCCCTACCTAGGGTTGACCATAACTCATATAGGATTAAGGATATGGTGATATTTGAGCATGTGAGATAGATCCAATGATATTGTTAGTGGAATAAGATGCTCCCGGTGCATTTGCAATGCCAAGACATGGCCACTCGGGTATGACATTATAAACATAACCTGACTATGCATAGATCATGTCATATTTTAAAGCTATCTGGAGTACTTATTGCTTAGACTGGGGGAAGCGAGCGACCACATCCTTACCTATGGGGGCCAAAATCATTGTAAGGAACGAATCCATATAGACATGGTCTTCAAAATTAGGGGCTCTACACAAGTTCCTTATTTTGCAGCATTCTTGGGAATGGTCAGAAAGGCAAATGGCAGAGGTTTGACGAAAAGAGGTCAAGATTTTGGTACATGTGTCGTATCAGGAGGTAGATGAAAATAGGAAGGAAACGTTTTGGTGAGAGTCATGAAGGTGGAATGGGAGGCATGCGGCTAGTCCACATACCATTTGGAAACAAATCCAATAAGGGTGCATTAGAAAAGGAGAAGATGAATGGAGTCTTCAATGATGGAATTTGATGAACACCACATATGGAAAGAGAAAACATGATTTTTGGGGTCTTCTCCAGGATTACCTTCAAACTTCGGGATGTAAGAAGGAAGATTGGTAGACATAACAGGCCAATTAGGATCATTGAGAAGAGGATTTTTGATGATCTAGCTGAAATTGGGGAGGCTCAAACCATCCATATAAGGGAGAAATGGAAGATTAATGCCCATACAGGTATTCGTTCCTCTTGTGTGGTTACCTTGGTTACCACCTTGGTTTCCTGCACCAACATTGGTTCCTGCCATGGTGGAGGTATGGGGTTGGGAGGATGTTGAATCAAAGGAAGAACTGGAAGAATCAGAAGAACTAGAGTCAGCATGGGGACTGAATGGAGGACTAGGAGGATGAACTCGAACTCGATGGGGGGGAGAGTAAGATGTCCTTAAGGAAACTGGGGGCGAAGCAAACAAAGTCTCTGTGATAAAAGTATAGGGCGCACTATGATCTCAATACAAAGATGACTTAATAGACTAAAGGATGATGATAGGAGAAAAAGAGTAATAAACAACAAGCAAACACATACTGCAGTGCTGCCAAGTCTAAACCAATTATATAAATATGTTACTCTAATTCAAGAAAACACATGCTATAAAAAAAAATTGACCTCTAGCCTATATGTGATATAAATCCTCAAACAAGTCCTAAATATTATGTTTCAGATGACCTTCCAAGAGACTTCTTACTTGAAAAAATTTGATCCTTGAAAAAAAATTTGTCTAGACAAAGGTGGGGTAGAGAACCAACTTTTTCCCACAACCAGTCCTATAGGGTCTTTTCCTATGATTGGTCACTATGGTTACCTTCCTCCCACTAGGGTGGTCGAGTCCCTAGATTCTTGGTGATTAGTCAAAGCACTGGATTCTCTACCATGGGTTGGGTAGCCCCAAGGAGAACCACTTGCGTGATGACCTAGCCTAACCCCCTCTAGATCAGGTTTTTGACGCACTTTGGCTTTGGACTGAGGGATGGTGAAAGCTTTTATGCTCCCTAATATTTCAATAAGTTATGTCTCAATATAAGTGACCAATGGGTGTTATTGGACGCCTATCCCACCGATCCTACACCTAACTACACAAATTGTTTGGTTGTGGTGCCCAAGTGGCCTTAATTTATGTGTGTTAAGTTATTATGTGGCTTATTTTAAGCCTTTTCTTGGCAATGTTAACCAAGCTCATGTTTGCTTGGGGTGTGAATGTGTGTGTGAAAAGTGTGTTTAGTTTATGAGTTAATTCAACATGTTTTATGATGCCATGTGTTGTTGAAAATAAAGTGATAAAAAATTGTAAATAATGCTGAAAATGGACAGTAAAATGAACAACGAATTCAAGCACACAAATCCCCACCCAAGAAGGAAAAAAAGAAGAAAATAATGAGGTGGGAAACAAGCTACTCAAAGGCACGCTTATGACCCCAAAGATCAAAAGTCAATGGGACTCGGATCTACAAGCAACAATCTATTGGAAATGATGTAGAAAAATAACAGAGAACAGAGGGTAAACAACTAGTAAAGGGTAAACAAATGGCTGCAAGATGAAGGATGCACAAGGGGATCCTCTGGAGGTACATCAACACTAGATTGAAAATGGAATAAAGTAGTAAGAAATTGTCAAATGGATTACTCTAACCTACCAAACTGACTAAAAAATAGTGGATGAAACTACAACAAACTAGACTCCTCAATTTAGAAACCCTTTTCCTAACTGATTGAGGTGTACTCTAAACCCTAAGGGGGTTTTTCCTTCCTCAATGCAGTTCAGGGGTTGAAAAGTTCGTTGGGATGCAGAAAAGAGTCTGAAAAGTGTGTTATATTTCTACAACTCTCACTTGGAAAATCTCACCCAGATTGTGTCGTATCGTACTTGGATGGTACATGTGACCTACGAAAGATGTGAAACCCCAACATAAATAGAAAATTAAAAAAAATAAAATAAAGGAGATCTAAAATAGAATTTGAGAGGCTAAAAATAGCTAGAAAAACAGTGAAGGGGGAGTCACCAAGGTTTTGAATTACTACACCAGCGGAGTCGCCATTTGTTAGTATGAAAATTCTTAGTATTTTTACCAAAAATACTTCACTTAAGTTATTGGTGACTAGTGAACCTAACAACAGAATGTGGTTGCTTTTATGCTTTATATCTGCAAGAAATTTGATAAAATCGTGCAAGAAAATAACTGACACAATTCCAAACATATAGCAGTAGTAAAGAAAAGTGAAATAACCCAATCAAAGACTTTAAATGAAATATAATTGATTAAAAATACTTAGTGACGAAGATTTACAACACGGGTCTGTAGATCCCCCTCCATGGGATGGGTCCTTTTGATGTCCTTGTGCTTCAATGATCTTTTTCTTCTCTCTCAAATATGCAGAAAACCCAAAAGCAAGATGGAACTCAAGTGGGAGATTAAATGTTGTGATACTATAATAGTGATGATGATAATGATCATGGTGAAGAATGAATGGAAAAACCCTCTATTTATAAAAAAGTATTGAGCCAAATTAGGAATTAGAAAATAATAAAATATTATTGACTAAATCAAAAATTAGTCGTTCTTAATACTTTATTATATTTTTAGGAGAGGGAAAATATATTCAAAATGGTAAAATATCTTTATTTAGAAGGTGGTTGAAGTAATTAACACATGACAATGATTTATTAATTGCTTTGTGATAATTAAGAAAAGTGTGAATTTGAAATAATTATTAAATAATGGTTTAACAATTATTCCAAAAATAAGAATAAGGAATAATACCTACATAGTGATTTATTTAATTATTCCAAGCTAATTTAGTCAAATGTGACAAGGAATAATTATCAAATAATGATTTAATAATTATTCCTAGAGAAGATTAAATAAATGTTGATTTATTTAAATACTCTTATGTCTTTTATTTTTATTTTGATCAAAAATAATTTTATAAAAATGGCTTAATAAATTATTTCCTATGGTATAAGTGAACTTACTATGGTAAAATTAATCCTACATGGTGTATTTCGATCCACCAAGTATGAAATGGCTAGGTGATCATTTTTAGGGTGATAATAGGAAGTCCCTACTATACCTAGAACATATGTTGATTAGATTCACTTGGACCTTTTTGGAGGGTATTCTTCAATCGAGATGGAATAAGTGAAGTTACTTGCACCATATCATGGCCATTAAGCAGATTTTAAGTGTAACTGATTCCACCTACTCTACCTCTATTCACTTTTCACATTAACATCTGTGATATTGGGTTTCATCAGCAAATAATGTTTTTGTTGTGAAAAGCTTGTTTGCATGGTTAATTCCTCATATTTATTAGCACATGTTATTTGGCTGTTTTACTTTTTGTAGATCTTAGGTGTGGATTGTGAATTTGGATTGTTAATATTGTTAAAAGTATTAATAAAATTCACTAAAGTTGAATCTAATGGAAACAGTTCTATAATTTACTGACCAAGGAACCCCTCCTAATGGGGATCCTAGTCCTTTTCCTTATTTTGGAAATGTTGGTCCTCCTTATATGGTTACGTTGTCATTACCCAAATTTACGATAGGTTTACTGGTATGGTTTTTTTCAACTTCTTTAGTCCCAAATACTCAAATTGTTCAACCTCAACCAAGTTCACCATCTCAACATCACAAACCTCATGTTGACCATTTACCTTCTTCACCCAACCTGTCTTCCTCCCTTTCCTATTATTCACTTGGTAAAAGCCTTGATGCTAGTAACTAGGTGGTTAGGAAGAAGAAGAAAGGGAAGAAGAAGAAGAAGCAAGATAAGAAAGAAGTCAACCAACCAACTATGGTTGTAAGTATTGGTAATGTTGAGGGACCTTACAATATACATCGTAAGCCCAAATACCCTTGAAATATTTGTAAGGGTGGACATTTCCTTATCAATTTTCCTGGTATTCCTAAGGTATTTGAAGTATGGTCTAAAAATTCTCACCAACTTACTATTGATTCATCAACTAGTGATTCTAAGGTTTTAGGGAAAAAGGGTAAAGTTAGGTTTCCTTGTAGGTTATGTGAAGGGACTCATATAACTCACATTTTCTTTCATATGGATGAAGCCTCTAAATTGTTAGAAAACATTACTATTTCTAAGAAGCAACTTACAACTTTTTACCACAAGCTTTCTCCCAACCTACCATCAGTAGAAGAAGTGATTGATACCATTTCAAGTTCGGTCAATCCCACTCTTCCCTTGGAGAGTGAAACCCATTCCGCTAATGTTGATGAACCATTGGTTGATGAAAGGGTTTATTTGATTCCATCTTTGGTTGATCCCACTCTCCCTTTAGAGAGTGAAGTTAATATCTCTCATTTTCTTTTTGTTACTTCATATTCCACCGCATAAGGGAGAATTTCATCCATTTCCAAGAAACCCCCTCCAAGTATTGAGGTTATTTCCTTTTATTGGAGTATACTGGTATAGTCTCATGTCCCTCCTTCCACCCATTTCCAAATCATTATGAAAGCTTATGGTAAGAATGTGTGTAACACAGATGTAGATGAAGGTGCTTTTGTTTGTATTTTTTTCTCAACTGCTTGGCAAGATTTGTATTCCCCTCATCTTATTTTGGTTACAAAAAATATTTTGGCTTTTAATAGACTTATCCGCAAACCTTTAGTGGTCCTTCCTAAGTTACCCATTACCTTGGGAGGTAAAATTGTTTGTATTGATGTTACGATAGTCCACGGCTCCTTGGATTTAATTTGCTCCTTGGGCGAGACTATGTCTATGCCATGAAATTTGTCGTTTCCACGCTCTTTCGAGTGATGTATTTCCCTCACAATAGAAACATTGGGACCATTGACCACCTTTCATTCGTTGGTCTTGATTTGACTACCAACCATTTGACATCCCAGAATGTTTCTTATATGGAAGTGGTATCTACCCCACCACGGGTTAATTATGTGAAAACTATTCCCATGCATTCATTTTAAGATCCTCTCACTTTATACTCATCTTTTTTTTATTTAGATCTGGTAGGTGACATGATGAACTCTTCAATGGGAACATTTGATCTTGATTTTCTTATCCCTATTGAGTCCCTCGACATTTATTCCTTCCAGAGAATTGTTCTTCCATATGATGAAGACCTCTTGGAAGTCATGGTTCACGTGTGTCCCTCGGCATGTATTCCTTCAAGAGCATTGTCCTCTTCGAATCCATGACATGGTATCATGAGTATAGTTCATTTTATTGTGGCAATCTCATTAAAAAATGAAACAAGGTCTGAGCATAGCTATTTTTGTTTCAAGGTCACATAAAAATGAAACTAACCTATGAGACCTGTGAGCATAATTATTTTCCTTGTTTAAAACTCGTTAGAAAATGAAACAAGGTGAAATGAGCATAGTTCTTTTGTTGTTTCAAGATCATTAAAAAATGAAATGAATAATCCCCTAATTGAGTTGAATCTTTGACTAGATCTCATAAATGTTGAGTCGAGTCTTTGACTAGCTATAATAAATGTTGAGTCAAGTCTTTCACTTGATCTCATAAATGAACCTTCATTTCATTTTCCTATTAGTAAATAGTAGTCTACTTAGGCATATCAAATGAATTTTCATAGGCATGTTCCCCTGAAAGTTATTCTTGGGGGGCATTTCCATCATCGTCGTCTATTTCACTGATCATTTTCTTTCCCTTTCGTGAGGAACTACTATTATGAGTGATATTATTAGCCATCCTCTTGACCTTTATGTGTTTTGAGTAGTTCCATCATTACCATAACTATTTTCTACCCTTTACACCACTCGTTCCTCCAAGATTATTTGTCTTTAAATCTCTTTTTAGACCCCCAAAATATGAAAATATTTTTGAGTACACTAGTTTCTTTCGAGCTCATAAAACTAAATTAAAGGACATTTACCTGGTATAAGTTTACCCCTTTTATGGACCAAGTAGACTAGTTATGAAAAAGGTATAATTTAGTAGATCATGGCTAAAAGAGTTATCTCCTGCATTATTTTACCCTTTTCAGGGCTTGAGAGACTAAATTTATGAAAAATGACATTTTGGAGTTTACTTAATTTTTTCTCCTAACTCCCTAAATATGGAAAATGTTGAGCTTTACTTTCTCTAGGCTCGTTAAAACTTTACATTGAAAGCACTGTATGATTTTCCCTTTTTTTTTGTTTTTCAAACACTTTAAATATGAAAATGACATTGAGTTACTCATTCAATGGACTCATAAAATGTAAACAGTGCAGGACTTGTTAATGATGATGAGACTGAACCACTCCTTCCTAGGGTTCGCTAAAACCACTCTGAAGGACGCATCCAGAGGATGAGATTATAGGAAAATCATATGTTATCCTCCTCAAGAAGGCATAAAAATAAAGAGGTACTTTCCAGTAATGGTGGGGGGAAATGGAAATAAACACTTATTCCTGTGTAGTGAAAAGGTAGTATGTCTCTCTTGAACATGACACTCCATCACCTCTTACCTCTAGGATGGGAAATCCATTTTCCTCTCAATTGATCATACCTTATTGAAAGTATTGAAACTAGTTTTTGGTCTTATTTGTTTGAGTATAATGTTGCCAAGTCAAAATATTGCGTCACCGATATGTTCAAGAGAAGTCCAACCTTAGTCAAAAATACCTTGTAAATCATAGGTTTGAATCATGTTGACCATCCCTGAGTTAGTCCTGGATCACGAAAAAAATATTATTTAAAACTTTACATGCATTTCGTGTCATAGGCCCTCCTGCAACAGATCACTTTCTATCGACTTCAACTCATTATATACAAAGTTGATCTAGAAGCCTCCTTTAATACCTTGGAGCCTACATTCCTCAATGGCACATTTCTCACCTTCAATGATAGGTTCTTATCATTGACCTTCGATCGAATGATTCTATGAGTTATTTTCTTTAAGACATTCCTTCACAGTTCATAGATTGACCTCAGGTACCTTGAGAACCATTTTCATTATTGGTGGCTTCTCTCACACCTATTAATGGTTGTTGAGTCAAATTATAGACTTATAACTTGTCAACATAAATCATCAACCCAGGGCAGGTAAGCTTGTGAGATGCTGTGCAAAATATACGCAGGCTTAATACCTTGAGTGCTTACTAATCAAACAATCAATCATACATAGAACTAATGCCTCTTTTCTGCATCAATATTTGGAAGCAAAAGGCTATGGAGTGGATTTAAACATCCCTCTACAACTCTTAGTATTGCTGATGTTGATTAGAACAAATAAGAAATCAAACTTACAACAATAAAGGAATCAATTTACTAATGTAAATCAAATCTTTTATTAAATGGAATCAACACATTAACATGGAAACTTAATCATTCAATCAATAGAACATTGCTACTGAAATGTCAAAAAGAGTATATTAGCTGTGTAAATAAATTATTACTGCATAAAAGAATTTAAAATGCACACGCACTACTACTAAGGGAGTTGTGAGCAAAGGGGGCCCTCCCTCACTCACAACCCCATGAAGATTAAAAGGGTTTTCTCAGTAGAATAGATAGAACATAAAGTATTATATTAATATGAAGATATTACAGCTGAGTACATCTGATATGTGATATCAGAAAACCCAACCCAGCCCCCTACAATATAAAACATAATCAAATTTATACAAGTTCGAAAGCCCATATTTGGCTCGAATGAGGAAAACTACTAATCTGAGCTATTAGCTATCAATACTGGTACAGATTGTCAAAATTAGCTCTATTGAGTCTAATCCATGACTGAAAGCATGGATTAGACAAAATTTGTTACATAGTTGGAGTTTCTCCTCATGCGGAAAAAGAGAAGAGGTCTGCAAATCTAGGTAGTTTCAATGGAGGATTTGAAATAGCCAATAGGACAACATCCATGTATGATGAATTCCCCACAAAATTCATGTTATCATTTGATTTGGAAGTGAGTGGAACATAGCTAACTGTTGATTTTGATGCAGGAAATTTGGGCGGTTTCAAGAAATCCATGTCTGCAGGAATTTCGAAGTGTCTGCAAGAAATATGACCGCACGCGCTGTCTATAGGAAATTGTGGGACTGTTTCGAACCAAATTAAATCTGCATAAGATTTATAGATTAGTTGACATGATAATTCAATAAGGAAACAACTAGCTTAAGGAGTACTTAATATTAAGGTAAAATGAAACTTTTTTTGTTAATTTTCATACCTCAAGCATATAACACAATTTTGGCCAAAACCTAGATGATATAACTGAAATAAGCACAATTAGGGGTCAAGGAGAGTTCAAAATGTGAGAGTTAAAGTCTAGGAAAGCTATGAAAATTAGGAAAAATTGGGTCTCAACATCTCCCCACACCTAGCTTCTTGCATGTCCCTTATGCAAGAAAAAATGTTGCATCGTCTAAAAAAGAGGAAATCAGTCCTTGTCATGGGTTAGAGCTACTGTAGCCAAATGATCCAACTGGTTCCCACTAGATTCTACTGGAATTTCACCCCTGTATAACTCGTCTTTCTTCTTCAGATGATCAATCTGAGCCTCCTTCTTCTTCATGATTCGAGCCTCCTTCTGAAACCATTCCTCGTGTTCTTTCTACATGCGTATGCTATTTTATTTTAGAGTCACATTCTCCTTCCTCAAAGGTCATTCTGAAATAGTGAGTTCAGTGATAATCTCCTCTAATTCCTGTAGGGACCGCTTTCTCCAGGGAGTTACTTCCCCTTCATGATGCGCTTGGAAAGTTTGTGGCATAATAAGGTCCTCCTGTTGTTATTTTTCTATTTCATTTCCGCTTTCATGTAGCGAGGGATCCTAGAAGGACATTACTTCTCCACCAATGAATTCAACTGACTCTACCTTCTCTTTTCCTTTAGGCGGGCTGTGAAGATTTTCTTTCTTTTTATCAAGTTTCTTGGGTAGTACCTCCCCCTCTACAGTGTCCTTTATAGCTAGCTGGATAGGCTGGCTATTTGTGAATATCTTAGTGGGGGTGGAAGTTTCCTTCAACTTAGGATTTTTACTTGTAGTCTCCCCAGTCACAACCATTTATTCATCTTTTTCTTCCTTCTTTGTTTGTGACCCATGGGTCTGTGGCTTCTTCCTTAGCTTTTCTGCTAGTTTTTCCTCCGTTGGCTCTAAAGGGTCAAAGTCTTCATTGTCCACGAAATAATTCTCAGCTAGAAAAGCCTCCCACATCTTCCTTTTATCCTTCAAAACCTCCACTACGATGATTTTTACCAGCCCATGGTGATAGAGGTTTTCCTCCAAGTGGGTTGCCCTTTCCTTAGCGTTCATCGACATTTTCATCTGGGACATTTTCAAATAATATGGGAAATTCAAAGGATTATCTTGAAAATGTGTACAAACGCAAGCCCAAAGTGACCTTCGCATGTTATATACTTCTGCAGGAAAAATAACAAGTGCCAATACTTACTTCTCAGGAGGTCCTGCGAAATCCCTTTGCTCCAGCAAGGGTTTGAATGCTCCTTCTGGAGAAAGGATGTGCACTTACCTTTATTGAAACATTGATTCTCAAACCAACATTCCCCCTCCTGTGGAATTTTGCATGCCCAAGCCACCAAACCCTCTGTTAATCTGAACTGGACATTCCTGACTTGTGCTTTGTCGCCATTCAAATTCAAGGTGAAGGACTTCGTAACCTCTGAATCGTGGCCACTAAATTTTTGAAACAATGGTAACCACCTTGCTTTCTCTAGTCTTGCTTTATTGCGAGGGCCAACTTCCAATAGTGCAGGGCCTTGTAGCTCGAATCGGATATGGGCATGCAACTTTTGACATAATGAAGGACGGGAGAGATAGGATGAATGAAACTCACATAAATGTCATGCTAAGACTTTGCAATGGATCACTTGACAAGGGAGGGTTAAATTGGAAATATCAGAAAGCATGAAGATTTCAAGAAATAGGTCATGATCATGATTATCATCATGATCCGACCCGCGGAAGGATATCAAGAGTACGACCACCAGTCATGTCAGAGTCATGATAATCGAGCATGGAGCTTAATTTATGATGCAACAGTTTACGGCCCCATTTTGCTGCAAGGGTTACCATAACTTAAATCATACAAATTTTTAAAATTGAAGCATCAATTAACTCTTACCTTAAGTGTCCTATCACTCGTTGTACCTTACCGAGCTTACCTTCCAATGGTCCAATACATGAATGACATTTTCTTGATTCTTGAAATGATAACCCACTTAAAAATTAAATCAAATGTATAATCTCACAATTCATGACCTCGACCAATAATAAAACTGTTAGTACTTTATCAAATAATTTAAACTAATGTTCTATCTATGAATTTTGTTCTTCAGGAAACCCAAGACGTTGCTACAGGAAATGGAACCGTGATTGCTGAACATTCTGCAGGAAATTATTCTACAGGAAAAACCATTTCTCCCCCGTTTATGTACAGTTCATTTCACATGAGTAAAGGTGTTGATGTCGAATGTGCAATGATCTCATTGGATTACCATCCATTAAGGTCAATTGTTAACAAATGTGAGGCACATCACCATTAATGAGAGTGAGGACCCAGGTACCTTGATGCATCCTATTGGGTGTGAATTTATGAGTTGTTGTAAAACCCCCTATAGGATCTTGTAGTAAAGGAGCCATAGCAATTCCCCATTACTGATGGTGAGATATCTGTCATTAGGGCATACAAGCTTTAAGGCATCATAAGACTCTGGTCTTACACCCAGATAATTAGCTGATGTCGATGCGCCAAGATTGTTGGAAGGAGGGCCTTAAGAAATCCTAGATCAGTCTAACACAAGCAATCCAAAATTAACAGAAAAGCAAAATTTATTAAGAGGATTCAGGAGGATCTACTAACCTATAGTTTTAACAAGCCCAGAGCAGTCCATGCTCGCTAGATTTCAATTTTAGAGAGTCTAAAATACTCGAAAAAGAAGACTCCAAGGGGGCTCCTTTCTTGGCATCTTATTTTCCATAACTAGTCCATTGGGCCCGGAAAAAGGAATAAACATGTACCCAATAGACATTTCTCTCATGGCTTACTGACCATGAGGAAGAACAAAGTGAGCTCTTTGTATCAACAAGAAAGTAGGAAGAGATAGTGGAAGGAATTACTCCTTCTCCCACCATTTCCAACTCTTTTTTATTCACAATTTCTTCCACAAATTCCTCCTTAGAATTGGGTTTTTTTATATAGCTTGAGTCTGTGCCCATTCACCAGGAAGGTAACATTCCCATCATCAATGGTTTTAACTCGAACAGATCCATTATCAAAAACTTTCTAAATTTCATAGGGGCCTGGCCAATGTGTGTTGAATTTCCCTTTAAAGTTCTTAAATTTTGAATCATAAAACAAAGCCCAGTCTCCCTCTTTGAAATGATTCTTTTTAATGTATATGTCGTGCCATTTAGCCCATTATTGTTGGGTCAAGTCAGTATGCTGAAAAACATCCGACCTAATCTTATCCAACTCATTGAGCTGCAAGATTATATATTGCTGAGCTTCATCAATATCTATACCCAAATTTGCTGCCATCTTGAAAGTTCTAATCTGAAATTCAATGTGTAATAAAAATTTCTTTCCATACACCAATTCATACAGAGAGAAGCCAGTCGTATTTCTCTATGTGATCCTATAAGCCCACAATGCTTCAGGAAGTCAATCAGACCAATCCTTCTTATGTAATTTCACTATCTTGGTAAGGATTGTCTCCAACACCTTATTTGTTTATTCCAGCTGCCCATTGGCCTATGGATGGTAAGGGGTGGACTTTTGATGAGTAATCTGATATTTCCACATAATTCCTTGCATAAGCTTTGAGACAAACTAAGTACCTTGATCAATAACTATCTCCCTAGGTACCCCAAATCTTACAAAACTATCAAAGATAAGAAAATCTACCACTGCTTTCTCCATTTCTCTAGGTAGTGCTCTTGCCTCCAACCACTTCGTAACATAATCAATACAAACTAAACTATACTTCTTACCTTTGGACATAGGATTGATGGGACATACAAAACCAAGAGCCCACCTCTCAAAAGGTTCTATGAGAACACGTGGTTGCAAATTCATCTCGCCTAATTGTATAGGTCACCCCATTCTCTGGCATCTATCACACTTATGGACATACTCTTTTACACATTTAAAAAGACTTTGCCACTAGTAACCTAAGCGAAGGATCTTATAAGCTTTCCACTTGTTTGCAAAGTTTCCTCCACAAGGTTCATCATGACAGGTTCTCAAGATGTCATAGACCTCATCTTCGCTGACATACCTGCAAATAATCAAATCAGGTCCAGTGAAAAAGAGATCTTCTCTAATCCAAGAGTAATTAACACTTTTCATAATAATTTTCTTTTTCTGATTAGATGAAAAGTAAGGTGGAAACTTTCCTTTAGCAAGGTAGTTGGCCATGTCTGCAAACCAAGGTGTTTTGATAGAAATAGAAAACAAATTTTCATCCGAAAAGCTATCATTAACGGGAACGTCCTCACGTGCATGGTTGAGCCTAGATAAGAAATCAGCTACCTAATTTTATTTTCCTGGTCTATCCAATATTGTGATGTCAAATTCCTGTAGCAACAAAAGCTACTTAGTAATCATGCCATTAATGACTGGTTTGTTCATGAGACATCAAATGGTAGAATGATCGTTGTGTACAAAAACTTCATAGCCCGTGATGTAATTTCTAAACTTATTAATAGCATAAATTACAATAAGGAATCCTTTTTCAGTTACCATGTAATTCAGTGCTCCAAGAGTTGATTTTTTACTAACATAATAAATAGCATGGGTTACAGGATCCTCCTTTTGACCCAATACTGCTCCAATGGCTGAATCAAAGCCATCAATGGAAATATGAAAGGGAAATTTCCAATCTCGGCCTCTCAAGACAGGTGTTGAAGAAAGATTTTCCTTGAGTGTATCAAATGCAACTTGACACTCATCATTCCAATGAAATTCAAATTATTTAGTCAATAATTTAAACAATGGAGAGGCTACCTTTGTAAAATTTTCAACAAACCTTTTGTAGTAGCTTGCATGTCCAAGGAAACTTCGAACTCCCTTTTGAATGGTTGGTGGGGGAAAATTTTCAATAACTTCAATCTTTTCTGGATCAACTTTAATTCTTGAAGTAGAAACATGATGACCCAAAACAATACCTTCAGCCATAATCATAAAAAAAATTCATTACTTAATGAAAGATTAGTTTTTGTACATCTCTGCAAAACTTTCTCAAGATTATGTAAAGCCTCTTCAAAAGTATCACCCATAACTGTAAAATCATCCATATAGACCTCTAAGCAATCATGCAAAAGGTTAGAGAAAATACCAAGGACCACCTACTGGAATATGGTTGGTGCGTTGCATAGACCAAATGGTAATACCCTATATGCATAGGTACCCCAAGGACAAGTGAATGTTGTCTTCTTCTGGTCCTCTGGAGCTATCCTAATCTAATTGTATTTGCTGAAACCATCTAGGAAGGAAAAATATTTTTTCTCTGCTAAAGTGTCCAGCACCTGATCTATAAAAGGCAAGGGAAAGTCATCTTTTAAGGTAGCTTTGTTTAGTTCCCTATAATCTACACACACTCGCCATTTACCATTCTTTTTTGGGACAATAACCAGTGGAGATACCCACTGGCTATTTGAGATAGATAAATGAACCCTACATTTAATAATTTATGTAATTCATCTTTCACAGTTTCCCTTAAAGTGGGTTCATCCTCCTTTGTGGTTGTCTCATAGGCCTAGCATTTTCTTCTATATAGATATTATGAATGCATGTTTCTGGGTGAATGCCTCTCTTATCTATATACTCCCAAGGAAATGTGTCTGAAAAGTTTTTCAATGCTTCAATTAACTATTTTTCTTGCTCAAGGGTTAAGTAGAATTAATGTTTAAAGATTTTTCAAGAAAATTTTCAACTACCTTACTCCCCCATTCAGTCAAGGAATATGCAGGAAATGCAAATAAGAGGGCTAAATGTATTTCAATTGTAACAACACCAAAATGTTGAGTAAAATTGTAGACTTATAATTTGTCACATAAATCATCAACCCAGGGCAGTAAGCTTGTGAGATGTCATGAAAAATATATGTAGTATTAATACCTCGAGTGCTTATTAATCAAACCAGTCAATCATACACAGAACTAATGCCTCTTTTCTGCATCAAAATTTGGTAGTGAAAGGCTATGGAATGGATTTAAACATCCCTCTACAGCTCTTAGTATTGTCAATGTTGATTATAAAAGATAAGATATGAAACTTACAACAATAAAGGAATCAATTTAACAATGTATAATCAAATCTTTGATTAAATGAATCAACACATTAACACAGAAAATTAATCATTCAATCAATAGAAAATTTCTTATGAACAAGAAGTTGTGTGGGACACGGTTGATTTGGAGGGGCAGGCAACTGAAGTTGCTACCATTAAGGTTGAATCATTTGCTGCGGTGTGGGTTGCAGTGGATAAAGTTTTGAGAGGGAAAATTATGTGCAGTAGGATAACAAAATTTCCCCTGCCAAGGCTGTTGTGGAGGCCAAGGCTGCCACAACATTGGAATATTCCACACCTTATTCTGAGTAAAATGAAATTGAAAATGAAATTGAGACATACTTGTAGGACGTGGTTTCCATGGTCTTTGAGATGCCATTGCATAAAGTGCATTGACAAATCCGCTACTAGATATGTTGCTTTAATCTCAGGAAGTGAAGGACATTGATCAGTGGAATGCTCAACTTCACAGATTCAACATACCTCTATACTATCTACAAGACATGCCCTCAAGGCATTCTTCTTCCTGCATTTCGAGAAGAACACATCCAGGGCTTTTTCCAGTTCCTCCTATTTCTTCTTAGCCTACAAAACATCTAATTGTGAAGATAAAGTGCGAAGAATATCTGTTTTAAAATTTTCAAATAGATTACCCATTTCAACTCTCGTTACTCCAACTCTAGCAACTGACTTGACAAGCCTGGAAGAAGTATCTCTTGTTCCTCCTCCAACTTTAGAATTTCCTCTTGAATATCGCCAACACAACTCACACACATCATAATAACTTAAATTTGATATGTCACCTCCTCCCATTAAGTTCAAAATCTCCAGAGATTCCGGTCTAATTACCTTGAGAAAAATTTGTCTCTTGGTGTCCTTGCTTAGTTGATTCATCTTGGATCTCTACAGATTGTACTAAAATATTTCCACCAAATCCTCAAGACTCTCCCCTTCCTTTTGAGTCATGCCAAAGATTTATTCCCTGAGGTCCCTAGTTTTGCAATAATCTTGATATTTCTTCAAGAATACCTTTTTCATGTTAGCCCAGGTTTTAATGGAACTTGAATCCAACGCCATAAACCACCTGAGAGTTGCATCCTTCAATGTTGCAGGAAACAACTTCAGCTTTTGAGCATTTGAAGAATAGTCATAGCTCATGCATAACACATCAAACTCAAACAAAAAGGCATCAGGATATTCACTGGAGACTCCACGAAAGTTAGGCAAGGCTAAGGGAGGAATATTCTTCATCTGAGTTGCTCCACCAAACTCCCTGATAGGGAATTCAAATGTGACCAGATCCTCTTCCTTCTCATCATAGCCTCCATATGTATTACCAGTTCCTTGTTCATGAGTCATATTGGACCAAAAAGGAGCAGGACCTTTGTAAACTACAGATTTTGTGGAATCAATGGTTTGAAATTCTGGTTCTTGAATAGGATTAACAAGTAATTCCTTTTCAGGCTGACCACTGAGCATAGATGTTGTCTTCGTCGTAAGGGGAGGTTCTAAATGGGTAGAGACAAAAGATTTTCCTACAAAAGATTCTACTACGGAAGTAGGAATATACTCTGGGTTCTTTTCATGACCACAAACCTCCAATCTGGACTCTTCTTCCCTTGTTGCCTTGTTTCTTGTAGACTTGTTTTTTCTTATCAGTTTATTAGTAAATGAAGTGATGCTCACACCACCACAAAATACATTTGTAAGTATTAGACCCTATCATATATTATGTATAAAAATTCAAATAAGACTACTTGCTAAGCAATTAAGACATGAATTTGGAAAATTTTTGACCTCTGCAGGTGCATAGGCTTTACCCTTTGTCTTACCACTTCAACTCTGCTAGTCCTAAAAATTTCAAACAATACACATAATACTAAAACACTTTCGGTATAATCCCTTAGCACCTCCCCAACAACGACGCCAAAATGTTGAGTCAAACTATAGACTTATAATTTATCAACATAAATAATCAACCAAGGGCAGGTAAGCTTGTGCGATGTTATGCAAAAGATATGTAGCCTCAATACCTTGAGTGCTTACTAATAAAACTAGTGAATCATAGACAGAACTAATACCTTTTTTCTGCATCAACATTTGGCAATGAAAGGAAATGGAGTGGATTGAAAGATCCCTCTACAACTCTTAGTATTGCTGATGTTGATTAGAAAAGATAAGGAATCAAAATTACAACAATAAAGGAATCAATTTAACAATGTAAATCAAATCTTTGATTAAATGGAATCAACACATTAACACGGAAACTTAATCATTCAACCAATAGAACATTGTTGTTGAAATGGCAGAAAGAGTAAATTAGTTGTATAAATAAATTATTGCTGCATAAACGAATTTAAAATGCACACACACTACAACTAAGGGAGTTGTGAGAAAAGGGGGACCTCCCTCACTCACAACCCCTTCAAGATTAAAAGGGCTTGCTTAGTAGAATAGATAGAACATAAAGTATTATATTAATCTAAATATATTACATCCGACTACAATTTGATATGTGCTGTTAGCAAACCCAACCCAACCCCATACAATATAAAACATAATCGAATTTATACAAGTTCAAAAGCCCATATTTGGCTCGAATGAGGAAAACTACTAATATGAGCTATTAAATATCAATACTGGTACAGATTGTCAAAATTAGCTCTACTGAGTCGAATCCATGACTGAAAGCATGGATTAGACAAAATTCACTACATAGATGGAGTTTATCCTCATGCGGCCAAACAGAAGACATTTACAAATTTGGGTAGTTTCGATGGTGGATTTGAAGCAACCAATAGGACAACATCCATATGTGACGAATTCCCCCCAAAGCCCATGTTCTCATTTGATTTGGAAGTGAGTAAAACATACCTAACCATTGATTTTGTTGTAGGAAATCTGGTCGGTTGCAAGAAATCCGCGTCTGCAGGAATTTCGGAGCATCTGTAGGAAATATGACCGCACAAGCTCTCTACAGGAAATTGTGGGATTGTTTTGAACCAAACAAAATCTACATAAGATTTCTAGATTAGTTGGCATGATAATTGAATAAGAAAATAACTAGCTTAAGGAATACTTAAGCTTAAGGTAAAATGACACCTTTTATGTTAATTTGCATACCTCAAGCATATAACACCATTTTTGCCAAAACCTAGAGGATATAACAAAAATAAGCATAATTACGGGTCAAGGAGAGTTTAAAATGGGAAAGGGGAAGTCTAGGAAAGCTGTCAAAATTAGGCAAAAATCGAGTCTCAACAATGGTTCACATCATTGCCTGGTAATTAGGTGGTTTCTATCGTATTTGACTTCGAGACATTCACTCGCGTGGTTTGATTCATACTGTGGATAAATAGAGATGAATACCAAGACCTTGGATCTAGTTTCATCCATCCATACTGCGTGGAGTTTTAAATGTTCATAATTAAAAATATAGATCCATATTTGATCTCCGCATCCATACTGTGTCTACTGTTGACATGGATCTTTGTACATTTCCATACCTTTTCTTTAAGATACTTGTATTCTGAGTATGGGAATGTCTTCCTTAGGGATGATTAAACAATTGAAACTTTAAAACGGGAATCGATACGATTACCGTTTTTTTGAGGTAGCAAAAAAAATCAATCGATTTTAAAAAGTGTTGATTCAGAATATATATATATATATATATATATATATATATATATATATATCATAGTTTTTGACACTACAAATTTTTTCATGTACATTATTTTTTAAATGTTCATGATTTGCAGGTTGATTTTAAAAAGTGTTGATTATGCATCAGGCCCTTTTTTTAGAAGGCTTATTTTTTGACTATAAATTTTCTGATGTATTAAATATGAATAATTATTTTCTAAATTTAACAATTTTTGAAGTAGTCATCTTCTTCATATTTTTTTGTTTTCCTTTAATTTTTTTTTTTGTAGTGAGATTAGGGAAAATTTTAGGGGCTAATATTCGCATGTGGGCTAAATTTCTATGTTTTTTCCAAAAAAAGGATTCGCCAATTTCCATTTTTTTCTAAAAATGATTCACCCAAATTTTATAGTATAAAATTATTTTACCCTAAAAGTTGCCAAAATTTTACAATCTCTATATAAAATTATTATAAATTTGAATATTTTTACAAAATTATTTTCAAACATTTCATACTTTTCATGTTAGCAACTAGTAAGATTTGCCAAAGTTTCTAAACTTTAAACTAAATTTGTATCCTTAAAATTTTCCCTGAGTGAGATCTTTATTTTTTTGCATAGTTAAAGAAAAAAGTCAATATTTTAAAGTTTCGATATTCTACATATTTATATATCGTTAATTAATTTTTCAATGCACATCAAATAATTGTCTCTAAAAAACCAATAATTTTTAACAAATGACATAAAAATAAACATTTTGAACATAAATATAACAAAACAATCACATTTTGATCATTTTTTACTAGAAATGACATGTCAAAATCACAATTTTTATAGGAAAATTTTAACAAAAATTTGCTAAATAATAGTTTGTTTCTATGAGTTTCATGTCAAAAAATAATAATAATCACAATTTTTTTCAAAAAATAATGATTCACATAAAAATTAAAGCGAAAATCACATAATACAAATATTGAACATATAACAACATTAATTGAATACTTATTCTTCTCATAAAATGTCAACGTCAAAACATTACAAGTATAACTAATTAATAGTTACAAAAAATGAGCTTGATTTCCAAGCATAGCTTAAATTTAATTAATAATATCACGTTGTTAGCTACCTATACCAATAGGTTTCATGTTTCATGATTGGCAGGGGAAGTGCCAATATGATCTACTTTGGTGATGCAAAGATCTCATATTTTGGTGAAAGACACATGTTTACAGTTGGTTGATGCTGCCCCACTTCTGAATGAGTGATCCAACAGTCTAAGCTGGGTCATCCCATGTTTCAATTTTCTGTTGTAGATTAGAGAAAGAAATCTGTCCAAACAGTTCAATCTTGGCAGATAAAGTAGTTAGGTAGAGAATGAAGGTTCCCAACTGTTTAATCTGGGGCCTCGGAAGCAATAAGGCTAGCATTAGATATAAAATCAAAAGAAAAGGCCAAAAGAAAAGAAAAGGTACATAAGGGTTTGCAAGTCTAAGTGCACCCTCCTCGGAGTAACAAAAAATGCTAGGGAATAGAGTGGGTAGGTAGATGGGGTTGCAGAAGCATGATTTCCTTTTTTTCACTGGCCCAAGCAAAGGAAAAACATGGTGCCAGTGCAGGTCTCTTATTCAACAGTTTTGCAGCAATACAATGAAGCATGTCTAACTCCCTGATTATCCCCCATTACATTCATTACTAACATCCCAATACTACCTATGTTCATGGAAGAAGTCAAAGTCTTTTGTTGGTTCTTGTTTCTTTAAAAGCCACATTTCTTGTGTAAAATTCTTTTCATTTTGATCTACTTCCTAAACTAAGTTGATTTCATATAAAACTTAGTGTTTTTCCCCCCTCATCCACCTCTTCCACTCACATTAACTCCTAATTTCTTACTATTTAACTCCCTATACTCCCTTTCCCATATTATTAGGATAATCCTATAGAAAAATCCCAAATATGTACATATCCCCTTCCCAAGCGTTATAGCTTTATATGTGGTCTAAAAGGTTTGAGCTCTAAACATTAGAGCGCAATGCAAAAGGCGCCGAGAGTTTAATTTTTGGGATTAAACCAAGACCCACTTGGTTTAATAGCCTAACCCTGTCTTTGTAAATAAACCCCTTATAACCCATTTTGCCCGAAACATTGAAAAACCCACAATTTTCATCATATCTTAAAGTACCGCCCGGGCGCGCATTTCAAAGAATACATTAAAATATTCCCCGCCCGTTGCCGTATTGTCCTTCCAGTTTATTGACCCGTCGACCGTCGGATCTGGGCTTTCCCATCCGACGGCCCACATCCATATCGGGTCGGTCCCGATGGCCAGACGTTACCTCCCGAGAAATGGAAGAGGGTGACGTCAGGCCTCTGCCACGTGTCGCTCCCAAATCTCATCGGGAGGCCGCCTGCCATTACCACCACCGTACCATAAGCGGTCCGATGGAACCGCTTACTGCCCTTCGTAAACCGCCTGCCCACATCATCGCTACGTCACGCCCACATCATGTCAACTCAGCATCGTATCAGCGCCCGGCCCGCCACCGCTCCGACCTGTCTGCCACCTCAGCAGTCCACATGGACCACTCACAGGCCGCCACGTCACCCTTCCGTACCCGACCCCACCCCAATGACGTCATGCTGACATCATCCAAAAAAGCGCCAATAACCCAAAAAGTCCATATTTTCGCCAAAATTCGTGTTTTTTGTCACTTTGGCCAAAAGAACTATTGCTCCGGTTTGCATGCAAAATACGATCTTTTCGCCGCCAACCTGCAGAATTCAACTTAAAGACCGTGGGCGCCTGCAAATTCACCTGCATTTGTCACTATTGCCAAAGTTCTACCAGGTATTTATCCGAGTTTCCCCTCCGCGCCTGGTTTTGAGTATAATTTACCAAGCAAGCATAAAAAGAGTGAAAATCACTGTAATTACCAGCAATTCTCCAGTGACCAGCTTTATTTTCAGTTGTAAGGTCGAAATTCGCCTACGGGAACCAGCATTGAGCTAAATTTCCATCAATTAACAGTTAGTTTGCGCATTCGTGAACATGAAACCTTGCTGCACTAATTCACTGGGAAAACAATGTTACTAGTCCCAGCAGTTGCTCATTTAACTCTCTTTGGAGCATTTCAATTGTTCTCACCACAATTTACCCCGTTTTCCCCTGCAATTTGCCTCACTCTTGCAAAAATACCCCTCTGTGTTGCTCAGTCCAGTAAAACAAGTCCTAATACAATTCAGAGTACTAGTCAGCCATGGAAACACCAGTAGCACTGAACATTCCACCTTTGAATGCCCCACACAGAGAGTTAGAATGGAAGGCCCTAGGTGATAAAGATTACCAGATGACTGAGGCATTCTCAATCAATTCCAAGTTTAGCATTCATATGCTAAATGAGTTAAAGGCTCAACACCTCAGTGGAGCTGATATTTTAGGGATTTGGGACTCCAATTTGCCCATTTTCAACCTTCTTCAAGTCAATGTCCTTCCAGACTTGATCCATAGATGCTGTGAGAACTATGATCCATGTCAAAGAGCTGTTCTCAGCCCCTCAGGTTCAGTCTAGTTCCATATCACCCCTGAGGCCATAAATGAGATGCTGCACTTTCACACCACAAAGCCTCTAACTCCTCTTTCCATGATGGACTTGTTAAAGAAGGGTGGAAAGCTATCCAGTGCCCGGATCATCAAGATTAATCAATTATTTGTTCAGCCAAGCTCTGAAGCTATGAGAACACCTCCTATTGGGAATCCATATCTAAATGACTTGGGCAAAATGCTGGTGGACTTGATCAGTTATGTCCTGGGATACAGGTCATGTGAGGATGTTGATGACACCATTATGGCCATGTTGTCCATTTTTTCCCCTGGAAAGCCTCCTGCTGTGCACTATGATTATGCTGCATACATTTCCAATAAGATTCATGAGCAACTGATGAATCTAGAAAGGGAAAAGGTGTTTAGATACACCTCATACATCTATCACTTGTTCTTATTTTATCAGCCTGACAGTTTCCCTATTCCTCTCAAGAAGCTTAATGCTCAGGGAAACCCGAGGTCTGTGGTATTTTGGACTTCAGTTTTTCATCACACCTCCTATTCACCATACACCTACTGTGAATTCATAGACCTTTTTATCCATCCAGCTATGACCTTGTTATTTGGTGTCCCTCCTCCAAGATTGAATGATGAGATGCAAAGAATACTCCAACTCTCAAAGGCCTACAACATTGGTGATTGGTACTTTTACCAACACCATACAGTAATCAGAATATATGGCTGTGAGTTGGACCCTTATAGGCTGCCAAGATATGTCCATATGAGACTCTTTGCCTTGAAGTATTTCAGGCAGTTTGGAAATGCAGAACAGGTCCATTTCCACAATAAAAACAAGAAGGTGCAACTAAATGTCAGGAACCAGCTAGGCCCATTTCTTTACAACAAAAGGGAGGAGGGATGGAAGGAAGAAGATAGGATCCTAGAGACCCTCCAATTGCAAACCAGTTTCCGCTGGGTACCTTATGAACCTAATCATTTCATTTCTCTCAGGAGGGTAAAACATAAATTGGGTGGCTATGCTCACATCAGATTGCATCATATTGAGAAATATGCCAATCTATTAAGTTGGAAAGAGGCCACTCTAGAGGAGGCAATCACTAGAGAGAAAATGTTACAAAGAGAGGCAAAGAATATTGAGAAAGAGGCTGACTTGGAAACTTGTGGGCAGGTTTCCTCTTCCTATCAAAGGCAACTTGGAGCAGCTGCTTCATCCTCTACAGCCCACTAGCAAGCAGATAGAACTGATCATCAGGTATTAGACAAGGGTAAAGAAAAGAAGATGGAGCAGGAGCAACCACCCCCTATAGTAGAATAGCAACAAGGGCAGCAAATGCAGCAAGAAGAAACAGCTAAGGCCCCAAAATCCAAAGAGCAGCAGGCTCAAGAAACTGTGCCTCCTAGGCAGGAAACGACAGTGGAGGCCTCGGTGCTCCAAAGTCCACAGAATGAAGAAAGAAACCGAAAGAGGGATAGAGAGCAGGAGACTCCCCTCACCACATCCACAACTCAAGGGGAGAAAAGGCAGAGGATAAATCCCCTTTCAGAAGAAGAAATGCCTATTGGGAAATCCTTGGGCATGGGCCTAGCAAGCATGGAGGCATCTGCCAGTTCCTTTCAGCAGGAACAAGAAAGAATAATCAGAGGAGAGGTCAGCTCCTCAAGTCAGCAAAGGAGAGCTGAAACAGGCATCAAGCAACAATTCATTGACATAAAAAAGAGAAATGAGCCACTCAGGCTCCAGCTCTATAATCAATTGCTTAAAATGGCGCCTACAAACCAGCAGAGGCTTATGTCAGCTTATGACATAACAGAGGGGAAAATGACCATGAGTCATTTCATGCCAACCATGCTGCAGCCACAGTCAGCTGCAGACTATATAAGGACCAACCTTGAGGTTCTTGCAAAAGACATCCACCCTATGGATCAAATAGAACTTCACAAGCAAACGGGTGAGATGGTCTATTCGACACTGGCAGACAAGACATTCTTGGCACATAGGTTGGAAAATAGCCTGAACAATACAACTGCCCAACTTGAGTTGGAGAAGGCATCCTCTCAGGCCAAAGACAACAGGATCAGGTCTTTGGAGGATATAATCATAGAGCTTGGGCATGACTCAAAGGACCCTAAAGCTATAAAGGAGCTGCTAAAGATAAGAGATTCAGACATTGCAGTTTTAAGAAAGATGATAAAGATCCCAGCAACCCTTCACCCTCAAACAGAAGAGGTTGCCCAGCGAAGGCAGGACAAATATGTAGCAACCATGCTGGTATCACTCCATAAACAACTTGTCCAGACAGAGGGAAAATTGGTAGAAACAGAGGCTGCATTGCAGGCAGCCCTACAACAGAAAGAAGGAGGCCAAACATCTCAGCCCCATCAGCAAGTAATCAACCTTAAGGACCCCCCTCAAATTGTCACTCCTCCTACAGTACAGACAGTTGAGACAGCTCCATCAACATCAGCACCAGCACCAACATTAGAGCAGGCTCCAAGCCTGGACATGCAGAAGTTGATGAATGAAATTCAAGTCCTAGAAGCCCAGATGGCAGAGCTAAATGAAGCCAAGGAAAAGCTAGCTACTCTTAATGAAAAATGTGACAAATCCAAACAGAGTGTAGCTGAAAAAGGAAGAGAAATAAAAGCTCTTAAGGAGAAGATAAAGGAGCTGGAAAAAGAGCTCACTCTTGACAAGGTGGTGGCTGAGGTCAAGAAAGTTTTATGGGACAACATTGGCCAATCAATAACAAATCAATGGCAGTATATAGAGACTATTCATGAGCAGATGGATCTCATCAGCAGGGCTCACAAGGAAATTCAAAAGGCAAGGGAATCTCTTGGAAACATGCCTGAGATAGCCAACAGGATGATCAACGTCCTCAACAACCGTACAGGCTCTCAGCTGACAGCCATGGGTATCTATGGCAGAAATGACACCATATTACTGATAAAAAGAGTGCTCACTTTGGAAAAATCCACAGTATTGCATAACAGAGGCCTTCCCAACTTACTGAACAGCGCAAGAAGGCTACTATCACATGAGAACTATGCAAAAATTGTACATGCATTTGCCACTAATCAGATGACTGCAGGATCAAGCACTCCAGAGGAAGCAGGGCCTGCATCTGGGCAGAGCCTTTATGAAAAAGTGGAGAATTTGTTTTTTATTATGAACGAAATCAACCATTTGTTCGAGGTGCCTCCAAATTTCTACAAATATACAGAGGCAGATGAAACCTTAGGTGCAATTTTGAGGCATCAATTGCCTACACAGGAATGGTGGACCAACATGATACAGTTATTACTGTAAACAACAGGCTTTCATCAAAGTTTTTTCATTAAAAATAAGTCATCTTGTTCAGAAAATTTAATATGACTAGAAAAGATTGTGCTGAGCCAACTCAGCAGACAGATTCGACCACCACAACAACACTGACAGCTACAGGTGACAAGGCCGAGGACTCTACAGTATGACAGAGCTATAAAGACACATCATTCAACATTAATGCAGAACGCTCAACCGACTTAGTGGCCTCCAAAGGTCAAAAAGACTTCTGACAGAATTAAAGAGCATTCATTTTGTATTTAGAGCAGCAATAACTTCCTTAGCTGCTATTTTGAAAGTTGGCGAATGTATTTATTAATCAAATGACTCAGTGGTTTAGATATTTTTTTGTAAAACCGATTGTATATATTCCCCCTCGCACAAACTTGCAGGGGTTGTTGATTTTCTCTTCAGGAGATACTATGCTCTAAATGTTCAGAGTTTTAATACAACAAAGCTGATGGAATTTCCAAAGTTCTGTGTTGTCTGATGCGTTATGTTGTGCTTGCTGAATGCTACAGGATTCCTGCGTATTTCATGGAACAATAAGTTTCTTTAACCTGTTCGTTATGTTTGTTATTTCCTTCATAATCCATTCATGTTTTATGTTTCACAGGTTAATGGCAAAGAGAAAGAATATTTTCAGGATTTATTCATAGAATACCCTGGACTCAATCTATGTTGTTATGAATGTTTTCCTCAGATATAGTTATAAGAGTGCGATTCTTAATTGCTGCACCTTCAGACTGTACCTTTCACAGTGATTATCGTTCAGGAATTCAAACCTCCTCCTGGGCAAATCATCTCTTTCTCACATCACCAGCTTAGTGGAAAATTCTTAAATGCCTTCCACTGGTTAAACATACTTCATCATCTCAATTTCAAGATTGTTTCATGAAAATATTTAAATGGCCGTGCAGTTTCAACAATCCCACTTAAAAAACTCAAATATCCTGTAACCACAGACTCCATTGCCCAATGGACTAAAACTATCTGGAGATATAACCTTAGGTACTGAAAGACATCACTCAACCAAAATTTAGAACCAAAACCCTCACCTCATAGCTAGCCTAAGATCCCCAAGAACATAGTGAAAAATCATAAGAGAGAGCCCTCTCTGATTACAGGTTGGCTAGAACCTGTAATCCAAAGCTTTGTTAGTGGTTACCCCGGCCGTATTCCCTCAAGGATTCAAAGGGAACAACCTGGGTGTTAACATAAATGGCGACTCCACTGGGGACTGAATAAACTTTATAACCCCCTGTCTGATTCTTAATACTGTAGATAAAGCCTGAGTGACAGCCAGATAGCCTTAGAAACTTCCTCTACTTTGCATTTGCAGGAGTATATAAAAGCTGCCTCAGTCAATCTTTATTCAGTCTTAAGTTCCATACAGTTGCGCTATATCTGATCAGTCCTTATCAAATATCATTAGCCTCCTTGAAAATTCTCCTAAAATAAAAATCACAGAAGCTGGCTCCTAAGAAGAAAACTCGCTATACAAGATCTAACCCAGATCCTGACCCATCACCTGAGTTTCAAAACCCAAACTTGATTTCAAGAATCCTCAAGAGACACAAATCAGAAGGGACTCTTTCAGAATCTAGCTCAGAAGCGGGTATTCAAACTGACATTCCAACCCCTGCTAAGGCTTCTCTTCATCCTAATACCACCGGTCCACAATCTACCAGTTCATCATCCACTTCACAAGGTATTCTTCCAACCCCTCCATCAACTACACATACCCCTTTCACCCCCTTTCCCCCACTTGTTGCATTCATCCATGTTATTCATATCATCCCTCCAAACATGGCTAATAGATATGCTCCATTGCAGTTAGCGGCCAATCCAGCTCCCATGCCTCAAGAGTACCAAATTAAGATCTCATACTTTGATGGTACTGGCTCTTATTCAGCCCTTCAACATACTAAGAAAATGTAGGACTACTTTGAAAACTACGAAATAGATGATGATGGGGTTAGAATGAAAATTTTTGTGCAAAGCCTAACAGGAGATGTAAGAACATGGTTTAGGTCACTTACAGCAAACTCAATAGCTAACCCTGAAGCCCTCTATCAAACATTTCTCAACAGATGGGAGAAGAAGAAGGATGCACTTCATATTTTATCCGAATACATTACAATCAAAAGAGGTCCACAAGAAACTGTCCTGGACTACTGTGCTCGGTTTAACAATGTCTACAATGCTATTCCCCAAAATCTTAGACCCCCACCGGATCTGGCCCTATATACCTTTCCTGATGGGTTTGATTAAGATATGGCATATCAATTAAGGGAAAGGGCTCCCCGAACTTTAGCTGAAATGCAAGATATAGCAGTGAGTGTAGAAGCCAACCTAATAGCCAAGAGAAATAGGACAAGAACTGAGAGAAATACTACCTTTAAAGAAGAGCCTTCAGGCTGGGATCAAAAATTGGATGCAATAATCACTGGTATGCAGAGATTAGGTGACAGAGTAGAATCAGTTGAGAGGAAGTCATCATGGGAAGCACCACAAAATAACCCAATCAGGAATCCCAATTTTAGAAGAAATCAAAATCCTAATGTTGGTAGAGCAAGCCCTGAACCAGAAATTAGACCACCATTCCAGGAAAACTATGCTGAAACATCCACTTCTACTGAGAAGATAGATGATACCCACATTAACCTAATGGGCCTGAACGATGATAAGAAAATTTTTCTAAGTCAAGAAGATCATAAGGATGATGACATTAAGCAGTTCCAAACCAAATCAGGTGAGTCATTTGATTTTAAACAAGGCTATGACACAACTGTTTATGAAGTTCATAAGCAATACAAGCTAAGGAGCAAAACTATAAACACAGCCTGATAAAACAAAGGACACCCCACTGTCCAAGAAAACCATTGTCACAGAACCAATTGACAAAACTGATTCAATAAGAAGTGAAGTAACAGTTGAAGAAATAATTGAAGCATCTCCCTCCAAACAACAACCAATGGCTACTTCACCCTTGCAGCATAATCCAAGCAACACTTTTCAAAAGGTAAACAAGAAGGACAAGCCTCAAGATCAAAGTGAGAGTCAAGAAGAAAACTTAATTAGCAAAGAAAAAGTTGTTAAACAAGACACCAAGACCCAATCTGAAAGACCTTTTGATTTAGAAGCTGAAATTGGAAAATTGAAGATAGCCATCCCTCTTTCAGAGTTAGCCAAGCATAGCATCTATAAACAACAAATCAAGAAATCCTTGCAACTCACTCAAAATAAAGATGATGTCAATGTGTTGGATGACACCCGAGAGCTACTTTTCGGCCCAGAGGTTGATGGAAAGACAGCAGGTACAGGAATCTTACCTTTTTATGTCAGCCTACATGTTCATGATAAGGTATTACATAATGCAATGTTTGACTCAGGTGCCTCTCACAACCTGATGCCCAAATCAGTCATGGAAAGATTGAACCTAGATATTACAAGACCATACAAGGACCTATTTTCATTTGACTCCAGCCAAGTTAAGTGTCTAGGCCTGATAAAGGATCTTTGTGTGTCACTTGTCCAATACCCAAATAAGACAATATTGATGGATGTTGTAGTTGTTGATATCCCACCCAAGTATGAAATGTTGTTATCAAGATCATGGGGGGCTAAACTCCAAGGTTCCCTACAATTAGACACGTCATATGCCACCATCTCTGTCTTTGGGCAACCCAAGAGGCTATACAGAGAGTCCCTCATGAAATACATGGTGAGCAGTGAAGAAAAACCTCAAAATTTGCCCATTTATGCAGTCCATTCAGATATGAACTCTTTTATTCTGTTTAATGATGATGTAAGTCCAATGGGCAATAACAAATCTATCATGCTTGAACAACACCTGCATAGAAGTGAGGAATCAAGTTCCCAAGAAAACAAGGGTGTGCAATCTAGTAATGAAACTGTTCTAGGAGGCAAGCCAGGTGAAAGACAAGAACTCCAACTTATAATCCCAAGTCATAGAGAAAATGTTGAAAATCCCTTGAATCAAGAGATCCTATGGTTCCTTGAGTTTGATGGATCAGTCAACAAATTAGGGGCAGGAGCTCGAGTGTGGATTCATAACAAACAAAGCAATCATGCAGAAGGCCGAGCCTTTAGGCTCAATTTCATATGTACTAACAATATGGCAGAATATGAAGCTCTTCTACTAGGCCTCAAATTGGTTAAATCATTGCAGGCCACAAAAATTTCAATTATGGGAGATTCAGACCTCATTATTCAACAAGTAAAAGGCAATTTTGTTACCAATGACAAAAGACTAAGGTCATACAGGTCTGCTGCTATTGAAATGCTCAAAACTTTTAGTGAATTTCAAATAACCAAAATAGCTAGAACCCACAATCTTCGTGCACACAGTTTAGCCACATTTGCTAGTACATGCAAATTTCCTTTTGAACCTAACCATTGTTTTACAGCTGAGATAAAACACAGACCTTCTGTCCCAAACAATGTTAAAGACTGGCAAGTATTTGAGGATGACACACAGATAAATAATTTCTTAACCTTGCAGCATGAATTTTCAAGCTTGAACATTGATGTTGACACTGTGAAAGACACACAACCATTGAGTGAATAGGACCGAACAGAAATATCACCCAAAACTGCAAATCAAGTGCTTTTTCCAACAAACTTTGACAAGGAGAAAATACAAGAACTTGAACAATTCCATTTTGATGAAGCAGCTGAAATAGAGGATGAAATCATAGAGCTAAAGGATAACTTCCTACCAACAGGCCTAACCCCATTGGAGGACATTTTTTACTCAAATGATGTCCCTAGGAAACCGAAAATGCAGCCCCTCAATGCTGCCATTGAAGAATGCAACATTGGGACTCCTGAAAAACCCAAAATAATCAAATTGTCTGCATCTTTACCTCTTGACCAGAAGCCTAAATACGTTGACCTCTTTAAAGAGTTCCAAGATGTCTTTGCATGGAGTTATGAGGATTTAAAATCCTATGACACCTCTGTTATCCAACACACCATCCCTCTCAAGCCTAATCAAAAACCATTCAAGCAAAAAATTGAGAAGGATCAATCCTATGCTTCTCCCTTCAATTGAGGAAGAGGTACAAAAAATGTTTAAAGCTGGTATCATAGCACCAATCAGGTTCTCAGACTGGATTTCAAATTTCGTGCCCACAAGAAAGAAATCCAGTGAGATTAGGCTTTGCGTTGATCTAAGGAATTTGAACCAAGTATCCCTCAAAGACAATTATCCCTTACCTAAGATGGATCACATTCTCCAAAGAGTGGTAGGGTCTTCAAGAATATCATTACTTGATGGATTCTCAGGCTTTAATCAGATCCTAGTCCACCCTGATGATCAAGATAAAACAGCATTCACAACCCCATGGGGAACTTTCAAACATGTTAAAATGCCTTTGGATTGAAAAATGCAGGAGATACGTTTCAAAGAGCAATGGATATTGCGTTTGCTAAAGAGATTCATGACTTTCTTGTCGTTTACTTAGATGACCTCACACCTTTCTCAAAATCTGACCAAGAACATCTAAAACACTTGAGACAAATATTCATAACATGTAGGAAGTATGGAATTTCCTTAAATCCTAAGAAGTCTCTATTTGGTTTGGAAGAAGGTAAGCTGTTAGGTCATATCATCTCAAAGGATGGCATTAGAATTGACCCAGACAGAATACAGGCCATCCTGCAAATGCCCCATCCAAGAAACATCAAAGAATTACAAGCCTTCTTGGGAAAGATCAACTTCTTAAGGAGGTTTATCCCAAATTTAGCAGAATTGATCAGATTACTAAACAACATGCTAAAGAAGGATTCAAAGGTAAAATGGACAGTAGAAGCAAATCAAGCTTTTGAAGGTATAAAGTTGGCCCTTACCCAAACCCCAGTCCTAACAAATCCTCAATTTGACAGAGAGTTTATCATTTTCTCTTTTTCCTCCCAGCATACCATTGCTGCTGTCTTATTGCAGAAAGATGACCAAGGAAATGAAAAACCTATTGCTTTCTTTAGTAGAGCCCTTAGAGATGCACCTCTCAAATATCAGATCATGGAGAAGCAAGCTTATGCTTTGGTCAAAGCCATCAAAGACTTTAGGATCTACATCTTATACTCCCATGTTATAGCTTATGTACCAAGTCCCATTGTGAAAGACATACTCACTCAAGAAAACTTAGAGGGTAGGAGAGGAAAATGGATTGCCAACATTTTAGAATTTGACATTGAAATAAAACCTACAAAACTGATAAAAGGGCAAGGTTTGGCCAAACTAATGTCTGAAGCAAATTTCCAAGCCTTGGATATAAACCAACTGGACAATGAACCGGAGCTGGCGACTCCAAAGATCAATGTAGCCTTTGAACAATCCCTGTGGTATTCTGATATTTGTTATATATTGCAAAACCTGTGTGCTCCCCCAGGATTGTCCAGAACCAAATCTAGATTTCTAAAAATGAAAGCTTCAAAATTTTGTGTTATAAATGGTAATTTACTATGGAAGAATCATGAAGGTATACTGCTGAACTGTTTGAATATGGATGAGACTGACAATGTTATGAAAGAATTTCATGCAGGAGATTGTGGTGGACATTTGTACTGGAAGTCCACTGTGGATAAGATATTAAGAGCTGGTTACTATTGGCCTACTCTGTTCTCTGATGTTAAAAAATTTACCACTTCATGTCACAAATGTCAAGTGTTTGAGGGAAAAATAAAGTTACTACCACTTCCTTTAAAGCCTATTGCAACAGAAAAACCCTTTCAGCAATGGGGCTTGGACTTCATTGGGGAAATTCATCCTTCATCCTTAGGCCAACATAGATGGATTCTAACAGCCACAGATTACTTTACTAAATGGATTGAAGCTGTTCCATGTAGGCAGGCAAATGATTCAACTATCATTCAGTTCCTTGAGACCAATATCATTTCTAGATTTGGCTGTCCTGATAAGCTTATAACAGACAATGCTGCTGCTTTCAGATACAAGAAGATGGTGAAGTTTTGTCACAAATTCCATATCACTTTGGGTCACTCCACAGCATACTACCCTCAAGTCAATGGTTTAGCTGAATCTTCTAACAAAAGTCTTATCAACATCATCAAGAAAGTATTGGAAGAGAATAAGAAAAAATGGCATAAGAAGCTTGTAAATGCCTTATGGGTAGACAGGCTAACAACCAAGAGATCTATAGGGGTCAGCCCATATGAATTGGTTTATGGAATGGAAGCCAAATTCCCTTCATCCTTAGGGATCACTATCATGAAACTTCTTCAAGAAAGTCAAGTTGAACCAAATGACATGCAAAGAAGAGTAAACAAAATTATATGCTTACAGCAAACCAGAGATCAGGTGTTTAACAGAGTTCAAGTCCTACAAGAGAAACTAAAGAAAGCCTTTGATAGAAGAACCAAAGCTGAATATTTCTTTATTGGTGACAAAGTGCTTAAATGGGATTCAAGAAGAGAAGACAAGGGTAAGCATGGCAAGTTTGACT
Organism: Pinus tabuliformis; assembly: GCA_031772625.1. Classification (NCBI taxonomy): domain Eukaryota; kingdom Viridiplantae; phylum Streptophyta; class Pinopsida; order Pinales; family Pinaceae; genus Pinus; species Pinus tabuliformis. The sequence continues at coordinate 159,995,781 of CM062814.1, read as the reverse complement.
CACTTTGGAGAGGACCTTTTGTGATTCAAGCAGTACAAGGAAATAATACTTATTTCTTGGAAAGTCTGGATGGCACTGAAGCTGAAGAGGGCCCTGTAAATGGCTGGATGTTAAAGCACTACTTTGATTACTTTCCATGTATATAGCATGGCTGCTCCCCTATACATAATCTATTGTATATACTCTTTTCTTTCAGCATGTAAATAGCTCAGTTTGAAAAGTATTGCAGAAGCAGGAAAAGGCTTTTTAGTTCAGCAAATTCCAAAAGTGTGGCAGATTCCAGTTTTGAAGTCCAAAGAGAAAGTTTTCAAGTTTGAAGAGAAGTCAAAAGCCAAGGAAATCTGACCTGCTATTATTGGTCTTTCAAGAAGAAAAACCATCCCCAAGTGGAGCCACTGTTAGCTACCTATACCAATAGGTTTCATGTTTCATGATTGGCAGGGGAACTGGCAATATGATCTACTTTGGTGATGCAAAGATCTCATATTTTGGTGAAAGACACATGTTTACAGTTGGTTGATGCTGCCCCACTTCCGAATGGGTGATCCAATAGTCTAAGCTGGGTCATCCCATGTTTCAATTTTCTGTTGTAGATTAGAGAAAGAAATCTGTCCAAAAATTTCAATCTTGGCAGATAAAGTAGTTAGGTAGAGAATGAAGGTTCCCAACTGTTTAATCTGGGGCCTTGGAAGCAATAAGGCTAGCATTAGATAGAAAATCAAAAGAAAAGGCCAAAAGAAAAGAAAAGGCACATAAGGGTTTGCAAGTCTAAGTGGGTAGGTAGATGGGGTTGCAGAAGCATGATTTCCTTTTTGTCACTGGCCCAAGCAAAGGAAAAACACGGTGCCAGTGTAGGTCTCTTATTCAGCAATTTTGCAGCAATACAATGAAGCATGTCTAACTCCCTGATTATCCCCCATTACATTCATTACTAACATCCCAATACTACCTATGTTCATGGAAGAAGTCAAAGTCTTTTGTTGGTTCTTGTTTCTTTAAAAGCCACATTTCTTGTGTAAAATTCTTTTCATTTTGATCTACTTCCTAAACTAAGTTGATTTCATATAAAACTTAGTGTTTTTCCCCCCTCATCCACCTCTTCCACTCACATTAACTCCTAATTTCTTACTATTTAACTCCCTATACTCCCTTTCCCCTATTATTAGGATAATCCTATAGAAAAATCCCAAATATGTACATATCCCCTTCCCAAGCGTTATAGCTTTATATGTGGTCTAAAAGGTTTGAGCTCTAAACATTAGAGCACAATGCAAAAGGCGCCGAGAGTTTAATTTTTGGGATTAAACCAAGACCCGCTTGGTTTAATAGCCTAACCCTGTCTTTGTAAATAAACCCCTTATAACCCATTTTGCCCGAAACATTGAAAAAACCCAAAATTTTCATCATATCCTAAAGTACCGCCCGGGCGCGCATTTCAAAGAATACATTAAAATATTCCCCGCCCGCTGCCGTATTGTCCTTCCAGTTTATTGACCCGTCGACCGTCGGATCTGGGCTTTCCCATCCGACGGCCCACATCCATATCGGGTCGGCCCCGATGGCCGGACGTTACCTCCCGAGAAATGGCAGAGGGTGACGTCAGGCCTCTGCCACGCGTCGCTCCCAAATCTCATCGAGAGGCTGCCTGCCATTACCACCACCGTACCATAAGCGGTCCGATGGAACCGCTTACCGCCCTTCGTAAACTGCCTGCCCACATCATCGCTACGTCACGCCCACATCATGTCAACTCAGCGCCGTATCAGCGCCTGGCCCGCCACCGCTCTGACCTGTCTGCCACCTCACCAGTCCCCGTGGATCACGCACAGGCCGCCACGTCACCCTTCCGTACCCGACCCCACCCTGATGACTTCATGCTGACGTCATCCAAAAAAAGCACCAATAAACCAAAAAGTCCATATTTTCGCGAAAATTCATGTTTTTTGTCACTTTGGCCAAAAGAACTATTGCTCCGGTTTGCATGAAAAATACGATATTTTCGCCGCCAACCTACAGAATTCAACTTAAAGACCATGGGCGCCTGTAAATTCGCCTGCATTTGTCACTATTTCCAAAGTTCTACCAGGTACTTATCCGAGTTTCCCCTCCGCGCCTGGTTTTGAGTATAATTTACCAAGAAAGCATAAAAGAGTGAAAATCACTGTAATTACCAGCAATTCTCCAGTGCCAACTTTATTTTCAGTTGTAAGGTCGAAATTCGCCTACGGGAACCAGCATTGAGCTAAATTTCCATCAATTAACAGTTAGTTCGCGCATTCGTGAACTTGAAACCTTGCTGCACTAATTCACCGGGAAAACAGTGTTACTAGTCCCAACAGTTGCTCATTTAACTCTCTTTGGAGCATTTCAATTGTTCTCGCCACAATTTACCCCGTTCTCCCCTGCAATTTGCCTCACTCTTGCAAAAATACCCCTCTGTGTTGCTCAGTCCAGTAAAACAAGTCCTAATAAAATTCAGAGTACTAGTCAGCCATGGAAACACCAGTAGCACTGAACATTCCACCTTTGAATGCCCCACACAGAGAGTTAGAATGGAAGGCCCTAGGTGATAAAGATTACCAGATGACTGAGGCATTCTCAATCAATTCCAAGTTTAACATTCATATGCTAAATGAGTTAAAGGCTCAACACCTCAGTGGAGCTGATATTTTAGGGATTTGGGACTCCAATTTGCCCATTTTCAACCTTCCTCAAGTCAATGTCCTTCCAGATTTGATCCATAGATGCTGTGAGAACTATGATCCATGTCAAAGAGTTGTTCTCAGCCCCTCAGGTTCAGTCTTGTTCCATATCACCCCTGAGGCCATAAATGAGATGCTGCGCTTTCACACCACAAAGCCTCTAACTCCTCTTTCCATGATGGACTTGTTAAAGAAGGGTGGCAAGCTGTCCAGTGCCTAGATCATCAAGATTAATCAATTATTTGTTCAGCCAAGTTCTGAAGCTATGAGAACACCTCCTATTGGGAATCCATATCTAAATGACTTGGGCAAAATGCTGGTGGACTTGATCAGTTATGTCCTGGGATACAGGTCATGTGAGGATGTTGATGACACCATTATGGCCATGCTGTCCATTTTTTCCCCTGGAAAGCCTCCTGCTGTGCACTATGATTATGCTGCATACATTGCCAATAAGATTCATGAGCAATTGATGAATCTAGAAAGGGAAAAGGTGTTTAGATACACCTCATACATATATCACTTGTTCTTATTTTATCAACCTGACAGTTTCCCTATTCCTCTCAAGAAGCTTAATGCTCAGGGAAACCCGAGGTCTGTGGTATTTTGGACTTCAGTTTTTCATCACACCTCCTGTTCACTATACACCTACTGTGAATTCATAGACCTTTTTATCCATCCAGCTATGACCTTGTTATTTGGTGTCCCTCCTCCAATATTGACCGATGAGATGCAAAGAATACTCCAGCTCTCAAAGGCCTACAACATTGGTGATTGGTACTTTTACCAACACCATACAGTAATCAGAATATATGGCTGTGAGTTGGACCCTTATAGGCTGCCAAGATATGTCCCTATGAGACTCTTTGCCTTGGAGTATTTTAGGCAGTTTGGAAATGCAGACCAGGTCCATTTCCACAGTAAAAACAAGAAGGTGCAACTAAAAGTCAGGAACCAGCTAGGCCCATTTCTTTACAACAAAAGGGAGGAGGGATGGAAGGAAGCAGATAGGATCGTAGAGACCCTCCAATTGCAAACTAGTTTCCGCTGGGTACCTTATGAACCTAATCATTTCATTTCTCTCAGGAGGGTAAAACATAAATTGGGTGGCTATGCTCACATCAGATTGCATCATATTGAGAAATATGCCAATCTATTAAGTTGGAAAGAGGCCACTCTAGAGGAGGCAATCACTAGAGAGAAAATGTTACAAAGAGAGGCAAAGAATATTGAGAAAGAGGCTGACTTGGAAACTTGTGGGCAGGTTTCCTCTTCCTATCAAAGGCAACTTGGAGCAGCTGCTTCATCCTCTACAGCCCACTAGCAAGCAGCTAGAACTGATCATCAGGTATTAGACAAGGGTAAAGAAAAGCAGATGGAGCAGGAGCAACCACCCCCTATAGTAGAATAGCAACAAGGGTAGCAAATGCAGCAAGAAGAAACAGCTGAGGCCCCAAAATCCAAAGAGCAGCAGGCTCAAGAAACTGTGCCTCCTAGGCAGGAAACGACAGTGGATGCCTCGGTGCTCCAAACTCCACAGAATGAAGAAAGAAACCGAAAGAGGGATAGAGAGCAGGAGACTCCCCTCACCACATCCACAACTCAAGGGGAGAAAAGGTAGAGGATAAATCCCCTTTCAGAAGAAGAAATGCCTATTGGGAAATCCTTGGGCATGGGCGCAGCAAGCATGGAGGCATCTGCCAGTTCCTTTCAGCAGGAACAAGAAAGAATAATCGGAGGAGAGGTCAGCTCCTCAAGTCAGCAAAGGAGAGCTGAAACAGGCATCAAGTAACAATTCATTGACATAAAAAAGAGAAATGAGCCACTCAGGCTCCAGCTCTATAATCAATTGCTTAAAATGGCCCCTTCAAACCAGCAGAGGCTTATGTCATCTTATGACATAACAGAGGGGAAAATGACCATGAGTCATTTCATGCCAACCATGCTGCAGCCACAGTCAGCTGCAGACTATATAAGGACCAACCTTGAGGTTCTTGAAAAAGACATCCACCCTATGGATCAAATAGAACATCACAAGCAAACGGGTGAGATGGTCTATTCGACGCTGGCAGACAAGACATTCTTGGCACATAGGTTGGAAAATAGCCTGAACAATACAACTGCCCAACTTGAGTTGGAGAAGGCATCCTCTCAGGACAAAGACAACAGGATCAGGTCTTTGGAGGATATAATCATAGAGCTTGGGCATGACCCAAAGGACCCTAAAGCTATAAAGGAGCTGCTAAAGATAAGAGATTCAACATTGCAGTTTTAAGAAAGATGATAAAGATCCCAGCAACCCTTCACCCTCAAATAGAAGAGGTTGCCCAGCGAAGGCAGGACCAAGATGTAGCAGCCATGCTGGTATCACTCCATAAACAACCTGTCCAGACAGAGGGAAAATTGGCAGAAATAGAGGCTGCATTGCAGGCAGCCCTACAACAGAAAGAAGGAGGGCAAACATCTCAGCCCCCTCAGAAAGTAATCAACCTTGAGGACCCCCCTCAAATTTTCACTCCTCCTACAATATACACAGTTGAGACAGCTCCATCAACATCAACACCAGCACCAACATTAGAGCAGGCTCCAAGCCTGGACATGCAGAAGTTGATGAATGAAATTCAAGTCCTAGAAGCCCATATGGGAGAGCTGAATGAAGCCAAGGAAAAGCTAGCTACTCTTAATGTAAAATATGACAAATCCAAACAGAGTGTAGCTGAAAAAGGAAGAGAAATAAAAGCTCTTAAGGAGAAGATAAAGGAGCTGGCTCACTCTTGACAAGGTGGTCGCTGAGGTCAAGAAAGTTTTATGGGCCAAGATTGTCCAATCATTAACAGATCAATGGCAGTATATAGAGACTATTCATGAGCAGATGGATCTCATCAGCAGGGCTCACAAGGAAATTCAAAAGGCAAGGGCACCTCTTGGAAACAAGCCTGAGATAGCCAACAGGATGATCAACGTCCTCAACAACCGTACAGGCTCTCAGCTGATAGCCATGGGTATCTCTGGCAGAACTGACACCATATTACTGATAAAAAGAGTGCTCACTTTGAGAATCCTAGTGCAGAACTTGGATAGAAGGTAACAGGAGATGCAAACAGAAGTAAATAAGTTTGTGGAAAAATTCACAGTATTGCATAATAGAGGCCTTCCTAGCTTACTGAACAGTGCAGGAAGGCTACTATCACATGAGAACTATGCAAAAAGGGTAAATGCATTTGCCACTAATCAGATCACTGCAGGATGAAGCACTCCAGAGGAAGCAGGGCCTGCATCTGGGCAGAGCCTTTATGAAAAAGTGGAGAATTTGTTTTTTATTATGAACGAAATCAGCCATTTGTTCGAGGTGCCTCCAAATTTCTACAAATATACAGAGGCAGATGAAACCTTAGGTGCAATTTTGAGGCATCAATTGCCTACACAGTAATGGTGGACTAGCATGATACAGTTATTACTGTAAACAACAGGCTTTCATCAAAGTTTTTTCATTAAAAATAAGTCATCTTGTTCAGAAAATTTAATATGACTGGAAAAGACTGTGCTGAGCCAACTCAGCAGACAGATTCGGCCACCACAGCAACACTGACAGCTACAGGTGACAAGGCCGAGGACTCTACAGTATGACAGAGCCATAAAGACACATCATTCAGCATTAATGCAGAACGCTCAACCGACTCAGTGGCCTCCAAAGGTCAAAAAGACTTCTGACAGAATTAAAGAGCATTCATTTTGTATTTAGAGCAGCAATAACTTCCTTAGCTGCTATTTTGAAAGTTGATGAATGTATTTATTAATCAAATGACTCAGCGGTTTAGATATTTTTGTAAAACCGATTGTATATATTCCCCCTCGCACAAACTTGCAGTGGTTGTTGATTTTCTCTTCAGGAGATACTATGCTGTAAATGTTCAGAGTTTTAATACAACAAAGCTGATGGAATTTCCAAAGTTCTGTGTTGTCTGATGTGTTATGGTGTGCTTGCTGAATGCTACAGGATTCCTGCGTATTTCATGGAACAATAAGTTTCTTTAACCTGTTCGTTATGTTTGTTATTTCCTTCATAATCCATTCATGTTTTATGTTTCACAGTTTAATGGCAAAGAGAAAGAATAGTTTCAGGATTTATTCATAGAATACCCTGGACTCAATCTATGCTGTTATGAATGTTTTCCTCAGATATAGTTATAAGAGTGCGATTCTTAATTGATGCACCTTCAGACTGTACCTTTCACAGTGATTATCGTTCAGGAATTCAAACCTGCTCCTGGGCAATACATCTCTTTCTCACATCACCAGCTTAGTGGAAAATTCTTAAATGCCTTCCACTGGTTAAACATACTTCATCATCTCAATTTCAAGCTTGTTTCATGAAAATATTTAAATGGCCTTGCAGTTTCAACAATCCCACTTAAAAAACTCAAACAGCCTGTAACCATAGACTCCATTGCCCAATGGACTAAAAATATCTGGAGATATCACCTTAGGTACTGAAAGACATCACTCAACCAAAATTTAGAACCAAAACCCTCACCTCATAGCTAGCCTAAGATACCCAAGAACATAGTGAAAAATCATAAGAGAGAGCCCTCTCTGATTACAGGTTGGCTAGAACCTGTAATCCAAAGCTTGGTTAGTGGTTACCCCGACCGTATTCCCTCAGGATTCAAAGGGAACAACCTGGGTGTTAACACACGTAATCCAAACTCTTCATCTCCTAGAGTTTCATCATTGTCTTTTTCCATAATATTTTTTGCTTCAGTTTTCTCATTTTCCTCTTCTGGTGGATCTTTGATGTCCGTGAATATCTCTATGTATGCCTTTTCAATCATTCCATATAATGATGGTTGAGGTTCCTTTTCCTTTTTTGGCACACGTGATTCATTAAAATTCCCTTTCCTCCACCCAATTTCTTGCATTGCATCTGGAGGAAATTGAAGAGCATTAATTCTTTGTTGAATAAATTTGCACTGTACTGTGTCTTTTTCAATGACAATGCAATTTATTCCTTTTTGTAGGCAACATGCTAGTGTTGTACCTAATTGTCAAGCTCAAAATAAATAATGATGTAAATTAGTATAATCACATATAAATTAAGAAAGAATATATTGAAATTCAATTTTATATAATAAAACTTACCTGAGCCTGAGAATAAATCCAAAACCCAATCTCCTTCATTTGAACATAAATCTATAAGATGGTTAATCAATGACTGTGGTTTTTGATAAATGTTAATTATCTCTGCTTTGTCTGCTTTGTCTTCATATGTTAGTTGTTTTACAACAACATCACAAAACAGTACTTGGCTATGACTCTTTCCATCTACCCGGTTAAGAAGCATAGACTTATAGCTATCATCTTTTGTCTAACTTTCAACATAGATGAAATCACAATGACTTATAATTCATTCATCTTCATGATTAACAATATTTGACTTTTTCTTGTAACATGAAATAGTAAAAGTTCAATGAAATTGTACATAAATGAATTTTTTAACATTAATCAAACATACAATTTCAACATCTTACCATGTAAGTTGCATCCTTTAGTTTTCTTTCCCCTTGAAGCTTGTCAATAACATTGCCAATTGTATGTCTGAATGAAATGTCACAAATCCCCATAATGGTCATGATGTGACTTTCACAAATCCCGCATCCACTTTACTAAGATCTTGAGATGTATATGGGTCACTATCATAGTCAATGTTTGGGATATTGAAAACATGGGGAATATCTACAATAACTAGGGAATAATCCCTTTTAGGTATGAGTTTAGCAATGTCTTCAAAATAACCTTGTATTATTTGATATTGAATCATGTCAAGCCCATTCCAAATGGAATGAGTAATAGTTGGATCAAGTTCAACATTACTAAGACATTGCTTTCTCAGTTTTTCGATCTTAATTTTTTTAATAAAGCTTCTGAAAATATCTGGAGCACCATTTGCATCCTTCTTCAAAATTTAATAAAATAAAAAAATATATGTATAAGTTATAAAATAAAAATAGTATACAAATGAATAAAAATGAATGTATAAATCAACACACATTTTTAAATGAAAAATAAAAATCTTTTAGTGGTTATGTCGAACTTGAATATGGGTAGTTGCGTACAACATCATCCCAACTATCTTCATTCAACAATTTAACCATTTATTCTTGTATTTTCATGTAAACCTTGTGATTGAATAGATAAAGTAAAAACGTTTAATAAAATGATATGTATAAAAAATACTACCAAAAACAATATGTTGTATTTAAAAGAAAATTATAATCTAGAAATAAGTAAAAATAATTCAACAAATTACTTTTGAAATTCCTCACACGTTTTGTCCAATGATAATTCTCCCGACTTCACATGAGATAATATTGTTTTGACAATTTTTTCATCCTCGACTCCTTGCAATTCTCTCCAAGTTGTGATAGTCATATCTTCTGGAAGTTGTTTCATTCCAGGACCTCATTTACTACTGCTACATATCAATGGTTTAGACTTTTCGACCTTCTAATTTTTAATGCCAATGTTCTCCCACATGCTAAAAATCTCATTCATAAATTCCCATATCTCTCCAGTTCTAAATACCAACTGTAAAATGTTATCAATACCTCCTAATATATCATAATGTACTTTTCCACCTTTTAAATTGATGTTTTCCTCAATTTGATAGCCTATTTCCATACAACATTTTTTCCAAAATTCTAGACTAACCTTTGTATTATCCCCACCACATTTTTCTTCAAATTCATTATGAATAAATCTAACCCTTTGGATGAATGTTCATAAGCACCAATATTGCAACAAGAATGCTGCAACTCTTAGGCTACCAAATTTACTTTATCAACCCAGGGTTCGTACAAACTTGGAGGTGACAACGTTGTATACACAAGTAAAAGTGATGGTTCTGCCTTTTTTCACTATTCAGCTAGCGAGAGACCACTAGGGTTTGCAAGCCAGACTTATATGGATTCAGAAGAAGCTTGGTTCGTTGATGACAGAAATAGAAATCTACTCTTAGAGAGAGCTGATGTACTGCAATAATGAAAAAGACTGAAATTCAATGCTAAGGCACAAAATTTCCTAATTAACTTCTAAGAACTATGCTTTGCAATGATGCTAAATTAACATTAAAAAATGATGTTATCCTGAGCATGGAAGTTAAAAACATCAAACACAATTGTTATGCATGTAAAGGACTGTAATAATTATGTTCTGTCTTTTTGTGCTTTTCATGAAAAATCAAGTATGCAAACTAATCTCTTTTGGTGATGTGGCAGGTGGTTTAGGGATGCTGATGGATGGCTGGGAGGTTAAGCAGATGGTTGGAAGGTTTGGGGCCCCCTTGGGTGACCTTGGGAGGCTTCCTAGAGGTTTTCCCTCAATTCGGCCTCAAAACAAGCCACTACAGGAACCTACGGGATCTATTAGAAACCTACAAGATTCCCTATATTTCTACAAGATGCAACCGTGAGAAAACCGATGGGTGTTGGAGGTGATTGAAGGCTTAAGGAAGGTGGTTAATGAGTTGAATGGAGTGAGAAGAGGCCTAGGATCACTCAAAACCCAAAACCAAGTTTAGGAGATGGTTGGATTTGCTCAAAATTCTTGAGGAAATTTCTATGTAAAATGATGAAATTGGTGAAGGTTTTGATGAAAATAAGGAATGCCTATGGGTGGATGAAGTTGGAAGGTGGTTCCTTTCTATGAGATCTATGTCTAATTATGAAGTGCCTTCTCTACATCAAACATGTGTAATTTCCAAAAGTCATGTAAATAAGAAGAATTCTCATGAACTAGAAAAGCAGAATTTAATGAACTAACTGTCGACCTTATGCATGAAGAAATTGCTGAATAACATGGAATCATGGATGAGATCCACTGCAACAATGAAGATAGAAGAGATGGAAATGAAATACAACTTTGTAAAACTGATAAAATGCTAGTTTAAGTACATCAAACTCTAAGTATCATGAAAGAAATGGAAACCTGTCTTTTTGGGCTGTGTAAGGGTCTTTTCCTCAAATCATGACCCCATAAGGAAGCAGTGATGCCAAGACACCTACTGGAAGATTTGTGGAGCCTCTTTTATCCCTTCTAACCTGCTACTGAAGTAAGGCACAAATGGAAGCAAACTAATAAGCAATTAATCAAATCTACACTGCTTACAATGAAATACTTCTAAAAATAATTTAGCCATGAACCTATGAAACTAAGCTAAGCATAAAGATATAGGAAGAGGAGCCTTTGCTACTACGTTTGGGCCCTAACCCAAGAGCTTCATCCCTCTGTGTTAACTGAGCACTAGATCAAGAACAAACTCATTCTTATTACCAAAACATGAAATTACAACCAAAAGTCTTCCACAAGTTTGGAGCTCGAAAATAGCTAGAGTTCTACAACAAAAATTCGAAACCTAATGAGGCTCTAGGCCTCTCTACTTATACAACTGAAGTCCCCAATGAATTCCTTAAATTTAGGGAGGCTCAGCTCCCAAACTCGAGATGAACTAACTCTTTGTCTATCACTTGCTCAGCTGCCTTCTAATCTTCATGACTTGGCTGCTTGCACTCCGAGCTGGTGGGATTAATGGAGGAATATTTGAATGGGGAAGGAGTAAATGAGGAGGATTTACCTCCTACAATCTCTCTCCCTTGTCCCATTTGAGTTTAAAACCTTAGTATTTGCCAAAATTCCTTGATTTTCTCTTCCAAACCTACATTTCATGCATATTAGTCCACTAGGCATAATATCTCACTCTAACTCATCTCATTAAACAAAATATAACCAAAACATGTAACAAGTTGTGAGGAAATTTGGTTTGACTAAGCTAGGAGGTGAATTAAGGCCCATATAATTTCCCAATGATGAGGCTCATCATCATCCCCCTATCGAAAGTGTTTCTCGTCCTCTGAGCAACTCAATCAATATCCATGTCTTTCATATCTCTAGTGGCCTCCCTGACATCACATGCCTCTATTGTGGTTTCCTCTTCCTGTTAATAGAAACTTTCTTTCTTTTCTACCTCCTCCCACTGCCTCTTTTCTATTTTTCCTTCCTTCCTTACAGCATTCCTAAGAGTAGTGGTGGACTGAGCTTCAAGCCAATCCAATTGACTTTGAGCCTTTGCATAGATTTCTTGTACATGGGTGTCCTATTTAGTGCTTCTCCCATTCTCTGAGGAGAGTGGTACTCTCTTATCTTTAAACTATATGGCAATGTGTTCCATATCCTCAGGCCAGCTTGTATGTTGTCTCCCCTAACAACCTGAACATGTCCTCAAAATGTGTAACTTCTTGCTCTTGGGCAACAAGATTCCTGGGTGCAAGCTAAGGATCATTTGCAATTATATTATGTGTACTGATGAGGGCCATTGGATTGGACTGCTCAGCTCTGATCATAAGAGGCTCTTTTTGTTCTCTTGCCAATATTTTCTTCATTTCTGCAACCCTTTCTTCCTCATTGTTCATCCATGATGCCAAAGCCATCAACTATAAATCTCCTAGCTTGGCATTAGTGTCCCATACATTCATATCTGTTAAGGCCATGTTAAGCAAATAAAACTCAGACGTTTTCGCCCTATCTTCTAATGTACTTTGATCACAGAGATCAATGAACTATCTATAATCCTAAAATGGCATAGTGCCTCTCTGTGCTAGTGTCTTCATCTGGAACTGCATCCATTATTCTGGAAGGTATAGGGCATAGGATTTAGCTACATTGGATTGCTTCCAAGGAGAGACTGGCCATACATGCCAATTGGTTCTCTCTTTCTTGCAGTTGTCCTTTCAACCATGCATTTTTTGTCTCTAACTGATTTCTCATTACGACCTCACTGTCTCTCAAGCTACTTAGTTCTCTACCCATCTCCTTGAGCTTCTCCTCCATGTGACCAACGTCTTCCACCCCCTTGGATTTGGCAATCTGCATCCATCGATGAGTTCTATCTCTCTCCTTCTCAAGCTCAAAGAATAGTGGAATAGCAATTTTTTGTGGAATGACCTTACCCCCTTCAATAAATATGTAGTAGGAGTCAAGGTTAGGTTGGGGGCTAGGCTCCCTTAGCTCTAGGTTTTATTGTTTAGTTTCTTGTTGTAGGCTTCCCTCCTTATCTAATTTTTGAGTCTCCTGTAGATTTAGTAGAGTATCCTGTAGGATTGCTTCAGCTTCCTGTAGGTCCTGTTGTGTATCCTGTAAGATTTCTTTTCCTTTCAATGAGGTGGATCTAGTTATAGGCCTTCTCACATAGGTGATATGAGGCTTAGGAGGAGGCATGTTCTCCTACTATTTAGGAGAGTCCTCAATTACAATGGGGATTTTGGTTGGAGTTTGGGGTTTCCCCTGCCTTATTCTTGTGCTTTTCCTTGTCCCAAAATATAAGGGTGTCTGCCTCTATCTTTTGTCTTTCTGTTTGATAGGGGTGCTAAGAGAAGTGAGGAAAGTTGTTGCTTCTCTCTCAGTGGCCTCTGTAGACACCCTAGGTGAATCATCCCTGTCTTCTGCCCCATCTTTTTTATTTCCCTTTTCCTCTATGTTTTCCCCCTCTTCTCCTCGTTCTAGATCCCCATCTTGTTTACCAGTCTCTTCTTTGTCATCTTACTTTGTTTCCTCATCACCTTCCTTCTCTTTCTCCTCTTCTTCCTCCTCATTCGTCTCATCTTCATCACCCTCTTCTTCTTCTCCATCCACTTCAGTTTCTTCCTCATCATGTTCACTGATAGTAGGACTAATGTCATATGTGATGGCCTTGATATCCTCCTCTGTCTACATGTCTATGAAAATTTCTCATTGGATAAGAGTTTTGAGGTTGTGGAGGGCATCTTCTGTGATGATCCTAATTAACCCTTGTGGGGTAATTGTTGGTTGTTTCCTTCCTGCACCTTTATGCTTGTGTCTGTCAGTGATTGCAGAAGGAAGTATCGTATGTTGAGCCTCTTGTGAGGAGCTGTTTCTACTCCAAACCTTAATTCTTCAACACGCCTAAAGTGATACCCATAAACCACACTATATCTACCCTCACATGATATGTATTTGATAAGGTTGTAGCTCACCTCATTCTAGGGGTATGGTAGGCTTGCTCTCCTTACTCCATTTTTGTCTTCAATGGGCTCTTCTCCCTCTAGAAAGAACTTCTTCTTGCAAATATGTCTATCTCCCTTGTCTTCCTTTCTCCACGACACTCCTAGGGGAAGTGTGGTAATTCTTCTTAAGAGTTCAGGGGTGAGCTCTATGGAGAGGCCACTCACCATAGCAGTGGCATGAATTTGGGTCAATGGAATGAGGGAAAGAGCAAAATCTCGGGCCTCTTCATCATCATACCCTCTTAACCTTTCAAAATACCCCATCCAATTATGCCTTGTGAAGATTTCTAACACCTAAGGGTGTTAGTGGATTCTCATAGTATTAATGGGCTCCCTTCTATTAAACCACCATGTCATTTTGTTGGTGAATTTGGAGGAGCTGAGATGGTTGACACAACTTTTTGAATGCAGAAGTAAATAATTGAAAGAACTGTGGAGACAATTCCCTTACACAATTGCCAAATTCACTTAGTACTACGGGATTTTATGTTCAATTCACTTTGAAAAGGGGAAGTAATTATAGAGACTACCTCTTCATAGCATTTTTTGTAGCCAACCCCCATGTTTTCCCTTCTAAAACTCCTCTCAGCCAATCCTATAGACTTTTTGTCTGTATCCTGTAGGTTTCCTGTGCGATCCTATAGAATTTCCTGTGCAATCCTGTAGGAAGTCCTACACAGGAGACAAATGCAATTATCATCTTCTGTAGGTTGCCTGGGTATGAGAGTGAATTTTTCTAAAGTGAGCCTAGAGGAAATGCATGCATGAGTGCATGGGGATCAACGAATATTTCTTCTTATGGCTGAGTTATGTGAGGTGGTGTGCTGGAAGAGAAGGTACGTTTTCTATTTTTGGACCATTGGTCCCCACTACCACCTCATCATTCCCCTCTCCTCTTAATCAGCTCCTAGTTCATGCCTCCATAGACTTAATTTTTTTTGTCCTTCTCTTCTCCTTTTTGACTTGACTGTTGCCACATGTGGGAGGACCAACTGTTTTGTCTTGGTTGACTGAATGGAGGGGGCCAAGTTAACTGGTCACCTTTCACTTATAAACCAACTTACTCGTATCCTTTACAGCTTTTGACTACATTATAAAAATGAGAGAGTGAGCAGGATACTTACCTGTGGTGCTAATGCCTTGTTCCAGTTGTTGAAGACCAGAGGTTCTTGCTATGTGTTGGTTGCATGCTATTTTTTCTTCCTCTTTTTATTGCTCTTTGATGATTCCTTTGATGTGCAGGTACCTGGTGTTGAAGCTGATGGTGCTGTTGCTGCTCTGGAGCTCTTTCTGCCCTTGGATCTTCATGCTGGAAGCTTGCTGGTACTCATGATTTGTATTTTGTGGGATAGGTTGCTACAGATTTCCAACAGGATGTCATGTCGCTGCTTCTCCCTTAGAACTTGTAATCATACACGCTGCTGGGATTTTGAGGATGGTGACATGGATTGAGAGGAATATTAGGAGTGTGGAGAAATGAGACATGCTCAGGTGCTTCTCCCTTTTGCTCTCTGTTTCATTTTCTTTTAACTTTTTTCTCTTGAAGACTGTGAAAAGTATGTATTTTTTTGAAACTGATTTTTTTTTATGGTGAATGCAGGGGTGATGAAAGTGGACATAGGTATGGTAATGAAATGGTGATGTGGGGGTGTTATTTCTTTGTCATAGCAGGTCATTTTTTGCCCTAGGGTCACTTCCTATAGGATTCCTGAGCCATTGTAATTGCTGCAGGATCATCCTGTAGGTTTTCAGGGGATCCTGTAGGTTTACAGGGGATCCTATAGAA
Organism: Pinus tabuliformis; assembly: GCA_031772625.1. Lineage (NCBI taxonomy): Eukaryota > Viridiplantae > Streptophyta > Pinopsida > Pinales > Pinaceae > Pinus > Pinus tabuliformis. The sequence continues at coordinate 159,980,218 of CM062814.1, read as the reverse complement.
AACAAAGTCCCCTTGTAAACTAAAGCAAAGGAGTAAAAAAATGACATAAATGGTGGAGTGGTGAATGCCAATGAGTGGAAAAATAAAAATGTGAGTGAAATAGGTCCCTTTTTTATCCTCCTTTGTTCTCTGATCGTCTTCCTTGCTAACCTATAAATAGAAATTTTCTTAATTTTTTTTTTTTTGAAAACAACTAGGCTACTTCTGAGAGGTTTTCATCCTAGTTGTTTGCCCTGGGTGCCTCAAGAGAGGTTTTCACCCAGGGACCTTTTTATTTATTTTTTATTTCTTTTTTGACACCATTGGGCTACCCCAATAGGTTTTCAACCCAATAGAGGGACTCAGGTGCCTCATGTAGTTTTTCACCTGAGTCCTTATTTTTTTTTATTTTTTTTTCTCAATGATTTGATGAGGCAGGGGCTGAAACTTGCTCCACCACCATCACTATTTTATTGATCCCATCAATGAACTCTTGATTTGACAATGGTCTTTCGTAAACTTTCAATTGGTGTCCATTGACAAGTAAAGGAATGGCCTCTTCATCTATGGTTCTGATCTACACTGAACCATTATCATGACATATTTATATAACATAACGTCCTAGCCATCTTGTCCTTAACTTTCCCTTAAAATATTTATATCTGGAATCATAGAACAAGGCCCAATCACCTACTTTAAATTGCTTATCTCTGATGTTCTTATCATGCCATATATTCCTCTGAAGTTGGGTTACCTCTATGTGTAGAAGGCCTGCATTGTGAACTCATCTAAACCATTTAATTGAAGCAATCTCTCTTTTTGTGCACTGCTGAGATCTAGATCTAGTTGGTTTCCCATAGACCAGCTCATAGGGTGTGAATCCAGTGGTGGTCTTCCATGTGGTATTATAGGCCCAGGTGGCCTCAACTAGTCTATCTTCCCAATATTTCCTACTGTTGTTAACCACTTTGGTCAAGATGCCCTCTAGTGCTCTGTTGGCCACATCCACTTTCCCATTAGCTTGTGGGTGATAGGGAGTGGAGGTCCTATGCTTGATCTTGTGCTAGTTGAGCAAGTCTTGAATCATGTTGAAGGTAAATTGGCTGCCTTGATCAGTCATCAGCTCTCTAGGGTACCCAAATTTGTAAAATACATTCTCCCTTAAGAACTCAGCTACCTTCTCCTTTGTTTCTCCCTTAATTTCCTTAGTTTCAGCCCACTTAGTCATATAGTCAGTGCACACAATTATGTACTATTTTTTCTTGGAAGGAGGGTCAATAGGTCAAATGAAGTCCATGCCTCACTTGTCAAATGGCTCGAAAGTCACTTGAGGCTGCAGAGGCGTTTCATCACTTGGAGTAGGCTTTCCCATCCTTTAGAACTGATCACACTGGCTAGTGTATCTTTTCACATCCTGATGAAGAGTGGGTCAATAATAGCTTGCTTGTAACACTTTGAATGTTGGCCTCTTTTCTACAAAGTGACCTCCAAAAGGCCCATCATGACACATCAAAAGGATGTCAAAGACTTCCTCCTCCCTGACACACCTTCTCAAGATTTGATCTGGGCCAAGTTTGAAGAGATTCCCCCCTATCCAAGTGAAGGGCGCGCTCTTCCTTATAATCTAGCTTTTCTATTTGGAGGACAAGTTCGGTGGTAACTGTGAAAATACAAAATAGTTTTTTATGTCAGCAAACCATGGAGAGAGAATTGAAATGGCGAACAAGTGCTCATACAGTAACTGGTCATCAACCATTCCCTCTTCACCTACAAGTAAAGTTAATCTGGACAAAAAGTCTGAAACAACATTTTCCTTACCAGGCTTATCAATAATAGTTAGATCAAATTGCTATAATAAAATCAACCATCTTATAATACGAGCATTCACATCAGGTTTATTCGCATGGTCAATATGGACAAATGTTTGATAGCCCATAATATAATTCCTAAATTTGTTCAATGAGTGCACAACAACAAGGAGCTCCTTTTCGGTCACTGTGTAGTTCAGTTTGACCTTTAACGGATTCATATTGATAAAGTAAATGGCATAAGGAAACTTTTCATCTATCTAACCTAGGGTTGCTCCTATGGATTTTTGTGAGGCATCAACATGAATGTGAAAATGAAGGGCCCAATTTGGGCTTTGGAGAATCAGGGCAGTGGTTAACTTGTTCTTCAGGATGTCCAAGGCCTCTTGACATCGTTTTGACCATATAAACACAAAGTCCCTAGCCAATAACCCAAATAAAGGAGACGCCAACTTGCTGAAGTCCTTTATAAGCCTTCGGTAGTATCCAACTAATCCTAGTAAACTTCTAACATCTCTCTTGTTTTGATGAGGTGGGACCCTTTGGATGATAGCTATTTTGTTGGGCTCCACCTGTAGTCCTTGGTGAGATATTGAATGACCTAGCACAATCCCTACAGTCATCAAGAACTCACATTTTTCGGGACTAAGAGACAGGTTCATTCAATGCATTTGTGTAGTACTTACCTAAGTTGGAAAAATCCTCCTCAAAATCACCCCCATAAGGTGTGAAATCATCCATATATATTTCTACCGCATCATGGACCAACTCAATAAGATACTCAGGACTGCTCTCTGAAAAGTGGCAGGAGCATTGCATAGGCCAAAAGGAAGGACCCTATAGCCAAAAGTGCCCCAAGGACAAGTGAAGGTGGTTTTATCATGTTCTTATGAGCTAATATAGATTTGGTAGTACCCGTTTAATCCATCCAGGAAAGAGAAAAACTTTTTCCTTGCCAGTCCATCTAGCACTTGGTCGATGAAAGGTATAGGGAAATGGTCCTTCTTTGTGGCTTTGTTCAACTCCCTATGATCGACACAAGTCCTCCACTTACCATTTTTCTTGGGAACTAACACCAAAGGGTAGACCCACTCACTATCGGAGATAGGATAAATGAATCCTACATCTAGCAATTTTTGCAGCTCTTCTTTGACTATATCTTTAATAGTTGGATTCATCCTCCTTTGGGGTTGGCAGACTAGCTGGAACCCTTCCTTGATATAAATATGGTGAGTACACATTGAGGGGTGTACTCTCTTCATTTCTTTGTAACTCCAAGCGAAGGAATCCATATGTTCCTTTAGCATGTTCCAAAACTTCTCCTCTTGGAGAATAGAAAGAGATGGATTGATTTTGACACAGAGAGGGTTGGTATCGACCAAGTATAGATCAATTGGATGGTTGTTATGGGTTTCCTTTACTACTTCTTCTAGGGACAATGTACTGGGAGTTGCACTTTAGAGTAGGTGTTCAATCAAATCGTCTTCATCCTATTGTCCTCCTCTCGTGGTTGTTTCTAAGATATACAATTGGGTAGAATAAACTTCATCTTCTTCCTCCTATTCTAACCATAAAGGTAAATCATGCTCTAGAGATGGTTGAGTAGGAGGGTATAGGACTAACTGATTGGACATATTCCCATTCTTGATGGTCATATTCCCAGCTCTGCAGCTGATGTAGGCATCGATAGTGGCCAACCAGGGCCTCCCAAGGATGAGAGGGTAACCAATAAGCGTAGCCTTAGGCTGGAGAACTAGGAAATCTGTAGGGTACTCCCAAGAGCTAGTGGAGATCATCACATCCTCCAAAATCCCCTCGGGGGTAACTGTGGAGCGGTTTTCAAGTTGCTGGATTGTTGTGGTCTTTCTCTATGAACCTTAGAGGTTGAGCTTGATCATGGTGTCCTTGGTCATCACATTAATGGCAACCCCGGATCGATTAAAGTGTGTAGGACAATGGTGCCATTGATGTGCACATCCACTATAGAGCTTGCAGGGTCCAAATACTTTGGACAGATTACCTAACCCAACATTAAGTTGGATAGCTGTCCAATGACATCAATGGTAGGGGAATCTCCTTTTCGTCTCCCTGGATACTTAAAACACTTCTCCTTAATCAACGTGTTGTAAATAGGTACATCCTTAATGGCTTGGAGAAGTGGAACCTTGACAGACAGGTTTTTCAATTCTCCTAGAAGTTCATTCTCTTCTAGGGTAGGCTAGAGTGGTTGAGTTAATTTCTCAGGAAAGGGTGGTTTTACTTTAAGAATTCTTTCCTGTCTTTCTTCTTCAACCTCCCTAGGTGGAGGTGGAGGTTGGTTATCTGGGAGAACTCTCCCAGATCTCAGGTTAATTTCCTGAATCTCCACAGCATAAGCTAGATATGATGTCTCTCCAATGTATACGTGTTGTGCATATCTATTGCTTGGGTTCAAATTGGCTAGGCAGTCATCTGAGGTTGTTTAGGTAGAGCAAAGTCCAACAATTGTGGTTGGGTAGGTGGTGAAGGAAATAAAGCTGGGACATTATTGTATTGGGGCTTCCAACCCCGAGGCATTGTATTCCATTGAGGTTGTGGTGGAGCATATGGTTGAAATGGCTCGCTGGTTTGCTAGGAATGATACTGAGATGAAAAGGACCAAGGAGGAGGTGTAGACCAGGAAGGATGAGCATGGGGTCCCGAAGAAGCTATGGATGTGGTCTAGTTTGGGTTGTAATATGCATGGTATGACCCTTGCATGCCCTGTTGGTATGGCCTAGGCCCATGAGGTCTCCTTTAGTTTATGTAGCACAACTGCTCAGTGACCCCTTCAGCTCCTTGCTATATAGCTTTGAGTCTAGGCAAAGAAGGGAACTTGTCATTGGAGTGGTTTTCTTCAGAGACTGAGCAAATTTCAATAGAATTCAATGGAAATTCATTCCTAAGGTGCCTCCTAATGATTATAGGATAGAAAATGGCAAAGGCTCTCTCTGCTTCCTCCTTCCTCCTCCTAATGTTCATAGTGTCCATCTGTAAGGAAAGGGTTTGCAACATCTCACTCTTGAAATCATCCAGCATGTCTCCAATTTCACCCTTGATGGATGAATTGGAAGAGGATGTACTAACCATAGGTTGACTTCTCCTACCCTTTTTCCTAGCTGCGCTAGAATGGTTTCTAAAGACAGACTTGATATCCTCATAGTGTAACTGGTATATATCTCCTCCTGCTAACAAGTGTAGGGTATCCAAAAGGTCTTCCCTTACTCGTCTAAGCAGGACCAGCTTCAGTGACTCAGGGTCAAGGGTGCACCTGGCCCTTTTGTAACTAAGCTGGAACCTTTCTTCATAATCCTCAAGGGATTCATCATTACCTAAGGTCATCCTAAAAATTTCTTCCTTAATATCCTTAGACCTACAGTAGTCTCGATACTTGTTGTTGAAGGCTTGTTGCATCTAAGCCAAAGTTGTGATTCTATCCCCAGGTAAACCCATGAACCAACGCAAAGTTTCGTTCTTGAAGGTATATGGAAATAGTTTCAACTTTTTTTTGTCATCCGTGTAGTCATAGGTTGGACATATAACAACAAACTCAAATAGGAAAGTGTCAGGATCTTCTGTGGTCAAGCCATGGAAATGAGGAAGGGTAGAGGGGCTTATATTTTTCATCTTAGTATCCACATTGGTTTCCCTAATGGGGAAGGCACCCTCAACTCTATCTGTATCCCCTCTGTCATTTCTGTTTTCAGCCATTGTCTTGGTAGGAATGGGTTCTTCTTCTTCCGCTATAGGCTCATAAAATATGTATGGTTTCTCACCTAAGGGTCCCTCCAGTTCACAACCACCGATGAAGAGGGAAGGTTTGCCGTTAGATTTAGTGGGGGTATTTGGCAAAAATTTCCCTAAGTTGTCCCTATTCCTACGAGGCATGAAAGGAAACGTTTTTGGTTTGGTTTTATGATTTTTTCAAACTTTGAAAGTGCTTTGCAGAACTGAAATTGCAGATAGAATGAAAACTACTGACTGAATGAAAAACTAATTGTTGAATTGACATCTAACTTGAAGAATTGAAACTGCAGACTAAATGAGAACTACTGACTAAATGAAAATATTAACTGCTTGCTTTAAATCTAACTTGTAGTATGGAAAGGAAAGAAAAAAATGCAGGATGAAAAGGAAGCAAACTAGATTACTTTTGCATAAATGAAACTAATGGCAGAATATTAGAAATGAGAAATAGAAGAAAGAAAGCAGTAATCACATATTACTCAAACACCTCCCTGGTAACGGTGCCAAAAAGTGATGAGCACCAATATTATATCAAGAATGCTTCAACTCTTGGGCTACCAACTTTACTTTATCAACCCGGGGTTTGTACAAACTTGGAGGTGACAGTGTTGTATACACAAGCAAAAGTGATGGTTTTGCCTTTTGTCACTGTTCAGCTGGCGAGAGACCACTAGGGTTTGCAAGCCAAACTTTTATGGATTTAAAATAAGCTTGGTTCCTTGATGAAACAAATATAAATCTACTCTAAGAGAGCGCTGATCTACTGCAATAATGAAAAATAATGAAATTAAATGCTAAGGCGCACCATTTCCTAATTAACTATTACAAGCTATGCTTTGCAATGATGTTGAATTAACATTAGCAAAATGTTACTATCCTAAGCATGGAAGTTAAAAACATCAAACACAACTGTTATGCATGTAAAGGACTGTAATAAATTTGTTTTGTCTTTTTGTCCTTTTCATGAAAAATCAAGTGTGCAAACTAATCTCTTTTGGTGATGTGGCAGGTGGTTTAGGGATGTTTATGGATGGCCGGGAGGTTCAGGAGATGGTTGGAAGGTTTCTGGGTCCCTTGGGTGACCTTGGGAGGCTTCCTAGAGGTTTTCCCTCAATTCAGCCTCAAAACAGGCCACTACAGGAAAACCTATAGGATGTACTAGAAACCTACAGGATTCCCTTTATTTCTATAGGATGCGACTGTGAGAAAAACAATGGGTGTTGGAGGTGATGGAAGGCTTAGGGAAGGTGGTTGATGGGTGGAATGGAGTGAGAAGAGGCCTAGGATCACTCAGAACCCGAAACCAAGTTTAGGAGATAGTTGGATCTGCTCAAAATGATTGATGTAATTTCTATGTAAAATGATGAAATTGGTGAAGGTTTTGATGAACACAAGGAATGCCTATGGGTGGATGAAGTTGGAAGGTGGTTTCTTGCTATGATATATCTGTCTAATTCTGAAGTGCCTGCTCTGCATCAAACATGTGTAATTTCCAAAAATTCATGTAAACAAGAGAATTCTCATGAACTAGAAAAGCAGAATTTAATGAACTAACTGTCTACCTTATGCATGAAGAAATTTCCGAATAACATGGAATCATGGATGAGATCTAGTACAAGAATGAATATAGAAGAGACGGAAATGAAATACTACTTTGCAAAACTGATCAAATTCTAATTTAAGCACAACAAACTCTAAATATCATGAAAGATATGGAAGTCTATCTTTTTGGGCTGCATAAGGGTCTTTTACTGAAATCATGATCCCAGAAGGAAGAAGTGAGGCAAAGACACCTACTAACAACTTTGTGGAGCCTATTTTATCCCTTATAACCTGCTACTAAAGTAAGTCACAAATGGAAGCAAACTAATAAACAATTAATCAAATCTACACTACTTGTAATGAAATCCTTCTAAAAACAGCTTAACCATGAATCTATGAAACTAAGCTACGCATAAAGATACAGGAAGAGGATCCTTTTCTACTAGGGTTGGGCCCTAAGCCAAGAGCTTCAACCCTTAGAGTTAACTCAACACTGAATCAAGAACAAAATCATTCTTATTACCGAAACAAGAAATTACATCAAAAAGTCTTCCACAAGTCTGGAGCTCCAAAATACCTAGAGTTTTACAACAAAAATTCAAAACCTAATGAGGCTCTAGGCCTATATACTTCCACAACTGAAGTCCCCAATGAATTCCTTAAATTTAGGGAGGCTCGACTCCCAAACTCGAGATGAACTAACTCTTTGTCTATCACTTTCTTGACTGCCTTCTGATCTTCATGACTTGGCTGCTTGCACTCCAAGCTGATGGGATTAATGGAGGAATATTCGAATGGGGAAGGAGTAAATGAGGAGGATTTACATCCTACAATCTCTCTCCCTTGTCCCATTCAAGTTTCAAACTTATTCTTTTCCAAAATTCCTTGATTTTCTCTTCCAAACCTGCATTCAATGCATATTAGTCCACTAGGCATAATATCTCACTCTAACTCATCCCTTTAAACAACATATAATCAAAACATGTAATAAGTTGTGAGAAAGGTTGGTTTGACTAAGCTAGGAGGTGAATTAAGGACCATATAATTACCCAACGATGAGGCTCATCAAAATTCATAGACATCCTATACTCATTATCTGTATTATGATCCCATGCAAATAACTTTGCTTATGTATTTGATAAACCAGTGTAAATGCTACATTTAATTGTTTCAAACATGGGTTATTTGGATATTCCTCCATCAATTTCCTTTGAGCTTCTACAGAATGATCCCCCGCAAGCACATAATAATTGTATTCAAAACATTTTGACTTATCAAATTCTTCTTTGTTAGGAACTTTAACTGGATCAACAAGAAGCACATAATCAACAATGTGAGCATATGGATTGTACCTTATCAATGTCTTCAAGATGTGAACATGCAGGTGGTGTGTCTTTCTAATTTGATATTTAAATTATCCTTCACTTGGCTTATAGATTTTTCTAAAATTAAGCTGAAATGTACGACCACCCTCAATTAATTTTTTCTTTGTCAAGTGATTTCGAATGGAACTTTATTTTGTTTTAATAATTCCATCCTCTAAATCAGCTCCTAGTGTAATGATTTCCCTCCTTTCTTTTGAATTTTCACCAGGATATTCACTGTTGGCCTTGAATTTTTGAGAATGATCAACTTTTATTTCCTTCCTCCTCTTTTCTTCTAGATAAGTAACATCCTCATCATCAACTAGAAAAGATACATTCTTGGACATTTTTACTTTTGGTCTTTTATGGCTCTTCTCCTTTCTAACATCAGTTCTCATCCTTAGTAATGGAAACATATTATTCAGCTTCGATTTCAACTTCCTCCTCTTCAAAAGTAACATTTCTAGCTTTGCTATATTTATCCACTATAGGAATTCTTTGTTCATCCCTTGGATGTAGTTTTGTAGCATCATGAATTACTTTTTTTTGCTTATTTTCTATATCTTCTTTTGACCCCGAGTAGAAACTACTGACAACATTCATAATATCTTTCTCTATAAAATAAATTCCTCCCGACATAATTGAAAGATTTTCAATAAAATTATGTCAAATAAAATATCATATGTCAATAAAAACTAAGTTATAAAAGATATAATGATACAGTTACAATAACGCAAAAAACATAAATATAAATAACAATACCTACGATATCTTGTGTAACCTCATTTATGATTTGTTTACACATATTTGTAGATTCATCTATTGTGTGATACATTGACAATGAAAATTGATATCTAATCTTGTCATGTGACTTGGGTGATTTTGTAACTACATAAAAAACTTTAGTGTCTGGTATCAAACACATGTCTAGTACTTTTCCCAGCACTTCATAACTTCCACTATCGTTAGGGATATCAACATATAGATATATCTGCAGATGTTGTTCGCCTTCTCTATATTTCACAGACCATATATGTTCTTTATGATTCACTTCTTGTGATTTCTTCCAATAACAAATAAACTTCTTATCCTTTGAGGAACATGATAGATTTGTAGTTATTAGCTCAGGTTTGGTTCGTTTAGCAGTAATTTTTTAGGATCCGCCTCTAGTTTTAGCAGTCTTCCATCCAGAAAGATTCACAGAAATCATCCGTGATTCCATTTTCCTACAAAAAATATTCACATATATGTAAATCAATAAATTCTGAAAAAACTAATAGCTTATGTAAAAAAAAAAACTAAATATAAAAACTAAAAAAGGCCAGAAACATGCACATTGACCCCCATCACAAGTTCGATGTTAGGTTCATATAGGGAACAAAAAAAAATCCATTCCTTACAAAAAAACATTATTTTTTTCATTTTTCCCCGGTCCCTTGGCAGGCCCCCTACTAAGGGGTTTTTGTGCCTTACTGTAATGTCATGCCTGTCACAGTCGGCTAGCGCACCTAGGGAAAAAAGGTCCTATGGCTTGCTAGGGGGCCGATTCCTAGAATAACCACCTGATCTTCCAGGGGCCAATTCTAGGAATCAGTCCCTTGGCCTGCCAATAGTGATTCTGGGAATTGACCCCCTGGGTCTGCAGGGGGCAATTCTGGGAATCGACCCTTTGGGCCTGCTGGGGGTGATTCTGGCAATCGACCCCCTAGAACTACCAAGGGTGATTCTAGGAATGGGCCCCCTAGCAGGATAGGGGGTTGATTCCCAAAATCACCCCCGGTAGGCTAGGGGTTGATTCCTAGAATCACCCCTAGTAGGTTAGGGGGTCAATTCCTAGAATTGACCCCCAACCCTGGCAGGCCAAGAGAGTGATTCTAGGAATCGGCCCCCTGGCAAGCCAGGGGCCAATTCACATAATTTTCCCCCTAGCATGTTGTAGGATGATTCCAGGAATTGGCCACTGACAGGCTAGGGGGTCGATTCCCATAAGTGTTCCTGGTAGGCCAGGGGGGCGATTCTGGGAATCGGCCCCCAGGTAGGAAAGGGGGTCATTTTGTATTTTTCCCAAGGCGAACAAGCCCACAGCTGCGCACGCCCTCCCATAGGTAGTCTTGTGGGTGGGAGTGCCTGACTGTGGGCATGTCCGCCCACGACATGAATACATGTTCAAAACCATCCCTCACCCTTGGGCGGGCTGGGTCACTGTTATAGACAATTTTGTGCCTTACAGCAACAAGCATGAATTGTCGATAATCCAAGGGATCCAAAGTTCCCTAAACATGATGTTCCTACCCCTAGAGGAACAAGGTCAGCAAACCAACAGCTCTCAGATCAGTTCTCCACCTGAAAACACTCAAAAACAAGCAATCCTGAAATCAAAGCAGGTGCTCCACTGGGTTTTTGCGCTGAAACACAACTGCTCCATGGTGTACCTGCGTTGCAAAGCAGGCAGAACAAAGCCCACCTGCGTTGGGCGAGTTTGGACATGTGGCAGAGTGAGTCACAGCTTTGGAATCTTCCAAAATTGACACTTGGATCAGGTATTTCGCCTTGTGATGAGTCAGAGGCTTTTTTCTCCAAGTGGAAGCAAGGTTCACCAAGTGGACTCAAGAACTGAAGATCAACTGAAGATTAACTGAAGAGAGAGAGGACACAAGGCAGCTACACATCAGTTGCAAGCTGACTCATCCTTTCTCAATTCATCTATATATTGAGCTCTCTCCTATGAGCTCAGGAGGCTGGAATTTTGTGCAAAGTAATGATATGCTGTTGGTTTCATCATTGAGTTATTGGGTGATTGTTTGAGAGAGGTGAAGAAGAGCAATTCTTTCTGCTGGGAGGTGTTGCTGGGTTGGAGCCTGCAATGGTTGTAATCCTCTCAGAACCTTTATTTCTTCATTAATAAAAGCTATTGAGGTTCTTCTATGTGCTTTTGTTCAATTATATATTGTGATGATTGCATGTTTGGTTTACACTAATCCATGAACCAGTTATGATTGCATGCCTCTTGTAGTTTCCTTCTTTGTCATTGTGCAGGATCTCATTGTAGCTGGGCAAGCAGAAGGACAAAGAGCTAGGAGCAAGCGGCCAAAGAGGAGAGTTTGGATTCGACATTAAGCGCAAGGCAACGGTTAGTGCTCTCTCCATCCTCTTTTGCTTTCATAAAGAAGTAAACCTTCAGTAGTTTGTTTTACAGTTGTTGCTAAGGAACTGTCACCCTTAGAGTGGGTTAGGGTCATCCGAGTCGGATACTTTTCCCTACAAAAAACTGGCGACTCCACTGGGGATCGTATCCGTTTGATTGTGTTTGTAGTATCTTTGCTATTCATTTCCTGAACCAAAGAGTACCGAATCGAAAAGCTTTTGACTATATCAAAAGCGAAGTAGAGGGGCAGCTACTCTTGCTCATTTTCTGAGCAGATTCATGATTTGAAGAGCTGATCTACAAAGATCCTTGTAAGCTCTTAGTGATAGCTTTGCACCTTCTAAATCATCCCTTTGAGTATGCTTGACTGAATGCTTCTGATTTGAGAAAAAAACGTGCATTTTTGAGAAAATTATGACCCGGAGACTGTGAAAACGCAACTCTCGTTTTCCAAAGCAGGTAGTACACAGGCTACCTGCTTTGCAACGCAGGTCCCGAACTGACTACCTGCGCTGAGAGCCAGTTTGACTGTGCAGAGCCTGCGTTGACCCAAATTTGCTTAGTGCATTTGGGGTTTCCTCTTTTCTCTTGCCTGTTTTCACTTAGTTTTGCTGCTAAGTGTCAGTCTTGTACCTGTTTTGAAACCAATATTACTTGCCATTATTCTGCCTCTGTTATATAACGAAATTGTACTTGTTCTTTGTATTTCTTGCTCATTTACAATTTCCCGTAACGAAAAGTAAACTAGTCATGCTTTTGGCCTCTTAGATCTGAACCTGTGTTAGGCGTTTTGCTGGTCTAAAGAGTTAGCTTGTTTGCTGTCCATAGCTGATTAGTCTTTTTACTTTCGTTAGTTTGGTTTGATTTCATGTATTTCCAGTGATTAAACAAGTAAATCTTAAGGTGTCTTTTGATTTTGGACAAGCTTGTTTACTTTCGCTTTAAATCGAAATCAAAGTTATATAACCACTTTCTTTTTGTATCCATCCACATTAAGAAAGGGAAAAAGAAAATACATGCATTGTGCATTTTGCATTTGACTGTGTGCTTGACGATTTAGGAAAATTTGCATTTTAGTGTGTGCTCTCTGATCTGTGCGAAAAGATTTGCCTTTCTTTTCCCTCAATAGTTAAGGTTTTCAAAGTTGAAAGATTGAAAAGTTTTCTTCTCATCTTAGACTGCATTCAGGAATTTGTTATATACATCTCGTGGTGATCCTTAAAGGCAAACAGTTAAGCAAGATCAACATTAAAATAAACCCAATTTACATAACAACGCTTTGTAACATAACGCAAACATCTAGAGGTCTAGGTAGAGACGTGTTCCGGTGTCGTTAAACATAGTGACTGTCGATCTCTACGAAGGTGGGTGATTCCTCCTGAGAGTCGGTGGCACTAATACGGACTTGTGCTCCCACGTACCGTCGAGTATATATTGGGAAACCCCTATAGGCAATTATCCTTTATCCATAGGAAGCCGTGTCGGCCGCCCTACTGATCGCGATGCAGTGAACACAGCATTCACGAAGATCGACCACCCGTACCGTAAAACGTATTCTGTGGTTTCGCGAAAGGTTTGGCACACCCTCTGCCTAGATCTCCAGAGAAGTTTCTTTTGGCCCTTTTTAAACTCTATAACTGAAAAGGTCCAACCGAGCATTTGTCACTTCGGGCTCGTTAATACATCGAAGGCGACTAGAGTCATCTTTAGCTTTTTCTCGACTCTTAAAACATGAAAAAGCAAGTTTGTGTCTAAAAGCGTCGTTAATAAAATTTATTTTAAGCGGAACAAAATCACCTGTTATTCCCACGTTGATCTTTCAGTTGAAAAAGTATGGAGCCCACCAACCAAGGAGGCAACCTTGGCGGAAGTCCAAATCCCTTCTCCTCTTGGGGACATGTTGGTGCGCCTCATATGGCAACATTGTCACTTCCAGGATTGACAATCGGCCTCCCTGTATGGCTCTTTTCAACTAATGTAGTCCAGATCGCCACTAATCCTGAGCAGTCGAATCAACAGTCAGAACAGTCTAGGACTACCCACCAGCCTTCCACTTCTTACAATACTTCCTCTGATCCTTCATCTTCGCGAGGTAGAGCTGGCAAAAGTCAGCCTCCCAAGGAGAAGAAGGAAAAGAAGAAGAAAGAAAAGAAGCAGAAGGAGCCTATGGCGAAGGCGACTGGGGGCAAGCAGAGGATAGCTGACAAAAACCCACACACTACACCGACCGGGCCTAAATCACCATGTGTCATTTGCGAAGGGACCCACTTCCATCATGATTGTCCTTGTATTCCCCGGATACTAAGGGACTGGTCCCCAAGGTTGCACAATCCGGTAGCATCAACCTCTGGTAGTCATGTTGATTGCAGTCCGTCAACTAGCGAGAGTGAAGGACGAAGAGGGAGACCAAGATCACCCTGTATATTGTGTGAAGGCGAGCATGCCATCCACCGATGTCCATTCTTAGATGAGGCAAAGAGAGTTTTAGAAGATCGTCCGGTTTCACCGTTACGACTTCCTCCTGGATACGAAAAACTCGCGCCTAATCCCTCGATAGTTGAAAATCCAGCTGACCCGCCCAAGTGGTCAGCTGAAGTGTCGGTCATTGAGAATGAACCTACTGAATCCAGACTAGACGAAAGTCTAAAGGTCGAAACGGCAGTTGACCCGGTTCTTCCTTCAGAGGTTTCATCGTCCAATGACTCCGTCATTGAAGACCCATCTTCAAATGACACCCTCACTGAAGAGGATAAGGATGACACCGTCCATATTCTCTTCATCAACACAGACTCTGATGAGCATCAGGGCAATGCGCCCATTCCTTTATCGCAGGAAGGAACATCGTCAGGGTCGTATCCGGCCGTATATTCGGTCCCACCACCAAGCAACCTAGTTGTATCCTTTGATTGGAATCAACTAGGCAGACCCCGGTTACCAGCCAGTATCCCATTCAGAATCATAGTCCAAATCTACAGAATGGTGATGGCTGGAACTATCATTGATGAAGGGGCATCTGTGAGTATCCTTTCCTCTGTTGCTTGGAAAGCACTGGGTTGCCCGGCGCTTTTACCTGAGATGAGAAATCTATCAGGTTTTGATAAAGGAACCAGTCACCCGTTAGGGATTCTCCCCAATGTTCCGCTTACATTGAAAGGGAAGTCAGTTCGCATGAACATCATGGTCGTCCAGGGACCCTTGGCATATAACTTACTCCTTGGACGAGACTATATATATTGCATGGAGGCAATAGTGTCCTCACTCTTTAGAGTCATGTGTGTTCCGCACGAAGGAAGAATGGTCCAGCTCGTAGACCAACTTTCATTTCCAGGATCACGCATTGCAAATAGTCAAATACCATCCCTTAACGGTTTATTCACTCAAGGAATGCCACCGCCTCCGGTTCTACTTCCCGATGAATGCGAGTAATTCGGAAAGAAAGAACTGGGTCCCAGGGGGCATGCACCCTGGCCTGCTTCGGGCAGAGAAAACCTTAGGTATAAAGTTAATCTCCGCAGAAGAATGGACTAGTCCGTACCCCGTCCGGCAGTGGAAGGGAGGGTTGTTCTAGGATAAAATTCTTTTGTCAAAGTTATGTGAGCGAAGCGGTCGCTCCCTTTGTCTAAAGAGGTGGGCTCTCCTAAGGAGGGGGTCTATTTGTGGCAGCAAGAAGCCACCATCTTTGAATGTCAAGCCTCACCCATTAAAACAAGCTGTTTTGAAGGATAAGTAGGGGCAGTCTTCAAAGAAAGAGTTGAAATTGCTGCAACAAGTAGTCACCATCCTTAGCAACCTAATGATAGACATCGCCGAAAAGAGAGTTTAGTTTGCGGCAGCAAACAAAACCATTTTTCGGATAATAAGTAAGAGATGGCAGTATCTCGAAATTATACTTTATACCTGGGGGCATGCAAACCTTTTGGAGTGCAAGCACGGGACGACTATTTTTTTTTTTTAAATTTGTAGGTCCCTCTAACCCGTTAAACTCGTAGGATTAGCCGTTTCTAGCTTGCATAAAGAAAGGATGAAGGGCAAAAGTTAAAACCTGCCAAATTGGAGTAATTAGTGAGGTATCACTCCTTAAATAAGATTACCTCACCTAAAGCATTCCTTGTATTAAGACTGGTATAAACCGAGCAGTTTTGGCAATGTTCATGCTCGTTAAAAAATAAACGCAAGAATCGAGCAGTTTTTGTGCAGAAGTTCATGCTCGTTAAAAAAATAAACGTAGATTGTGAGCAATCTTTCCCTAGCAGTTCAAGCTCACCCAGAAAAAATGAACCGGTAAACAACCTCGAGAAATGTAACCTTTGAAAGCCATATTAAAAGCCCTTGGTCGTGTTTATATGCCATCACCTCCATCCGTTCATTTGGCCAATCGTTCACCTCCATATGTTTGTTTACCCATTTTGAGGAACAGCTGCGAAGAGTGATTTCACTTAGCCATCCTTGTGACACTGCCGTGATTGGAGAATTCCAACCTGTACCTGGAATCTGCTGCTATCCCTGTTCATCACTCGTTCCTCAAAAGACGAGTCTTCTTTGAGCTCTTTTCACTGACTCGTAAAATATGAAAAGTTTGCCGAGTTTTGGCCTTCCAGCTCGTTAAAGCGGCCGGAAAGCTATCCCTCCTCTAGATTTTAATCTTTTTGGACCTGAGGGATTATTGCACAAAAAGATCGAGCGCTTGTTTTGTTCGGCTCGTTAAAGCAACCAAAAATTCATCCCTTCTGTATTGTTTTATACTTTTTCGGACTTAAGGGATTAGATGACGAAAAAGGAATTTTGGAGTTAACTTTTCGTACCTTTTCAGACTCTCTAAAAATGAAAAGGACCGAGTTTTCCTTGTCGTTAGACTCGTTAAAATGATTAAATAGCGACAAACTTGTCTTTAGACGAGAACGAGTTTCCCTATCGCTAGGCTCGTTAAAACATAGCGATGGGCTTGCCCGAAGGGCAGGTTATAGAACAAGCATATGTTATCCTCCTCAAGCTTGACAAAAATAAAGAGGTACTGGTCAGCAATGACTGGGGAAAAATTGGGAGAACCTCACAGTATTAATGGTAGCAAGTCGCTCTTGAACATGACACTTTGTCCTCTGTCCGCTTCGGGTTGGGTTGTTTCATTCACCGATCGCAGAATCATGGTCCTCGCCACACCATCCACAATTGGGGTAATGCTACCAATCCATCACATCAGTGTCGTTATATGTTCAAGAGATGTGGTTCTGTAAAGAGTCAACCCTGTTCCACCCACTGCCATACATTATCCTTCATCCACTTCATGACCGCCACCCTGAATCATACATCACAGTTTGTTTTCACCTCATCATAATCACTAGCTCCATTCCGTGTCACTGATGTGGGATTCATTAAGGCCCTCCTTTGACGGATCGCTCCTTGTCGACATCAGATCATTATCCAAGGAGTTGATCTAGGAACACCCCCCTCAGTACTTTGAAGCTTGCATGCCTCAATGGCAAGTTTCTCACTTCCGGCGACAGGTATACATCAATGACCTTCGACCAAAAGATTTTGCATGGTGGTCGACGCCAAGTCCTTTATTCCCACCATGTAGATTGTACTGCCGTACCTTGAGGGTCATCATCCTTATCGGTGATTCCTCTCGTGCTTGTTAACGGTTTACATTATTGACCGGTAATCAAGCGATGTCTTTCCATGTTCGACTTCAAGAAATTCTCACATGGATCGACTTGTACATCGAGTGAAGATCGGAAGAGATTGAAGACCCCGGATCTAGTTTCATCCATCCGGGCTGCGATATATATTCAGGACATAAAGACATTTGATATGTACATCATTGCAACAGATGATCATCCTTCTCAAAGATGATAAATTCGGCAGAGAATTATCAGTGAAGGATGATAAATTCGGCAGAGAATTATCAGTCTAGCATCAGACGATCGTCTGTTTCATGTACCAAAATGTATTTATTAAGCTGAGCATGGGAATGCCCGCCTCAGCTAGATCATGAAAAATGTATGAAAAATAATGTATTGCATTGTATCTTATTACAGGACACTTCTCAGCAGATTGAATGAACTTCGGATCCTCTCAATAAAGCATTTCACCCGATAAACGACCTCATACTTTAGGGGGCATCTGTTATAGACAATTTTGTGCCTTACAGCAACAAGCATGAATTGTCGATAATCCAAGGGATCCAAAGTTCCCTAAACATGATGTTCCTACCCCTAGAGGAACAAGGTCAGCAAACCAACAGCTCTCAGATCAGTTCTCCACCTGAAAACACTCAAAAACAAGCAATCCTGAAATCAAAGCAGGTGCTCCACTGGGTTTCTGCGTTGAAACACAACTGCTCCATGGTGTACCTGCGTTGCAAAGCAGGCAGAACAAAGCCCACCTGCGTTGGGCGAGTTTGGACATGTGGCAGAGTGAGTCACAGCTTTGGAATCTTTCAAAATTGACACTTGGATCAGGTATTTCGCCTTGTGATGAGTCAGCGGCTTTGTTTCTCCAAGTGGAAGCAAGGTTCACCAAGTGGACTCAAGAACTGAAGATCAACTGAAGATTAACTGAAGAGAGAGAGGACACAAGGCAGCTACACATCAGTTGCAAGCTGACTCATCCTTTCTCAATTCATCTATATATTGAGCTCTCTCCTATGAGCTCAGGAGGCTGGAATTTTGTGCAAAGTAATGATATGCTGTTGGTTTCATCATTGAGTTATTGGGTGATTGTTTGAGAGAGGTGAAGAAGAGCAATTCTTTCTGCTGGGAGGTGTTGCTGGGTTGGAGCCTGCAATGGTTGTAATCCTCTCAGAACCTTTATTTCTTCATTAATAAAAGCTATTGAGGTTCTTCTATGTGCTTTTGTTCAATTATATATTGTGATGATTGCATGTTTGGTTTACACTAATCCATGAACCAGTTATGATTGCATGCCTCTTGTAGTTTCCTTCTTTGTCATTGTGCAGGATCTCATTGTAGTTGGGCGAGCAGAAGGACAAAGAGCTAGGAGCAAGCGGCCAAAGAGGAGAGTTTGGATTCGACATTAAGCGCAAGGCAACGGTTAGTGCTCTCTCCATCCTCTTTTGCTTTCATAAAGAAGTAAACCTTCAGTAGTTTGTTTTACAGTTGTTGCTAAGGAACTGTCACCCTTAGAGTGGGTTAGGGTCATCCGAGTCGGATACTTTTCCCTACAACAGTCACGAGGGTAGGTGCCTTGGACAGTTCACTCGGTTATGGGCGTGATCGTCCGTGGCAGAGCAGCCCCTTGGTAGGCTAGGGGGATGATTCCAATAATCGGCCCCCTAGCCTACCAAGGGGGCACTCTGCCCCGAGGAGGCACGCCCAAAACAGAGAAGCCCACAACCGGGTCCATAATGCTAACTCCTGACATAGTGGCCTCCCTCCTGCCAGGGGACTATCGGGTAAGCTTGACCCATGTCAATTTCTAATTTATAAAAGGAATCTAAATTTCGTTAATAAAAAGTTAATTTTTTTTTTAACTGGAATGTGTTTTTTGTTTCGTATTTTGCACGAACATAACAACCCAACTGACACATAACTACTGGTAAACCTATGGGAGTTTAAGACCTACACTCAGCAAAGGGAAACTAACCTTTCAAATGCGATAATCTCTCATTGAATGTGTTTTCGATAACAATGTAGCTGCTCCACAAAAGTACTCCAAGTCTTCTAACAAAGCCTCAAAAAGTCTTGATGTGATGTGAGGAATAACGAAAAATGAAATTTATGATATAGCGAAAATTGCAGAATTGTTTTACCGCATGGTGAATGTGGTATTATTTTATTTTTAGGAAAAATTAACATATAAATCATGTTATGGCAATATAGTAATTTATTTTAAATGTGTGATATAAGATATAATAAAAACTTTAAAAAATATTCAATTGTCTAGTAAATGCTATATAGTTTAAGTAAAATATTAATTTAGGTAGAATATTTAGTCCGAAATTTTAGTTTAAATATTTAGTTTAAAATATTAATTTCATGAGAAAATTTTAGTTAAAAATTTTCAATAAATTGTGGAAGAAAATTTTGGAGGGAAATACATGAAACAAAATTTTTGGAGGGAAATTTTCATTCTTTAAGCTATATATTATCATTAGGAGAGATTATATTTCTATCATTCAACCTCTTCTATTTGAAATCCATGGATTCTTTTGATAGTGATGTTTGTTAGCATTATGATGTATGCGTTGTACTTGATGTTAACCCACTTGTTGCAGAACAACTCACTTGTATATGGTAACAAGATGAATCTACTTAACTATATGAATCTACAAGAGAGATATCAGATGTAACAAAATGCATGGAAGTTGTGTTTACAGATGTGAAAAAATGCAGGGCAGTTCAAAGGAATCATTTTAGAAGTAATATGGAAAATTACAGTGTAACAGGTCTATTCAAAGGTAATAGGGCACTGGTACAGAAGAACAGGAAGATGGAACTAAGGTCTACTGATCAAAATAAAGGAGGTAAAGGAAAAGGTTGATGTAAAGTTGTTCAAGAAGTATACTCAGGTCCACGTACTCAAAATAGCATATACACGTTGGTCCACAGAACAAAAAGCATGTATACGTATACACACACTTTCCTAGAAGTAAAAGTGCGTATGGGATGGAAAATCAAGGTTTTGGTCCAAGGTATTGGTTCGAGGTATATGGCCCAAGGTATTTGGTCTGAGGTGTTGGTCTAAGGTATTTGATCCAAGGTATTGGTCCTAAGTGGTTTTGGTCCAAGGTATTGAGAAAGGCCTAAGACTATATAAGGAGGAGAAGATCATTAGGCTAGTAGTGCAAGCAATGAATATCTTATGGAGAGTGAGATCAGAAGAAAATATGCATGTTATGGGTTTATGGTGCTTTGTTTGATCTAAACTAAGGATGAACCTTAGCGGTTGATGGGGATGACATCTAATGATGGATCAGGATCATGAGACCTAAAATGAATTATTATTATTTGGTTTGATCATGGATAGTCTAGATCTGAATGCTAACACATGATTGACACTGTAAATGTTTTGATCTGGGTATGTCTAAAGTCTGGAGGTGTAGCAAAGTTATGAAGTAATTACTTACAGATCTGTACACTGGTTCGCTTTGGTGACGATGCGTATACACACTGGTTCGGCTCTTCCAACTAGTGTATGCAAAAGAAAAGCTTGATGTTCAAGGAGGAATGATCTATCAGATCAGTACCATTGTTTTACTATTGTCTGCCAATGAAGTCTTCTTAGATCTGAATGTAAAATTGAATGAATAAGGAGTTTTATATTTGATAGATTGATTTTATAAGTGAGAAGAAGTGATCTCTATTGTTTCTTGTGTAAAGCTCTGTAAGCTGACAGTAGATGTTTAGTATAATGCCGACTGGTACAGACTTGACTCAAAAGTTTATGTTTGCAGCAGATTTTGATGTATGCATAGGTTCGATTAACGGAAGTAGCATATACACACAGTTTGGGTTCAACCAAGTAGCGTATACATTCTGATGCATGGTTTCTGAGGTTACAGTTAGTTCTGAATGATGATGCAGTTTTCTGGGTTCAGCACAGTGTTCTGGTGACAGTGATCTGATTGTTTCAGATTAACTACATGTTGGTTGATGAAGTTTGAGTTTCTAAATTTCTGATGGGTTATTGATGAGTCAAGGTCTTCATATGTCTTGATATGTGCTAGAAGCATCTAGTCCGAAAATTCATGAAACATGGTCCCTGGTGGAAGAGTGGAGTTTTCTGTAGGTTGGCACCTACTTACTAGTAAACATATTGGTAGTACAAGAGCTAGGGGGTTGTAGCTCCCTTCTAGTAAAAGCTAGAGAAGGAGAGAAGGTTGTAACCTTCTATAGGTAGAAGACTCCATACTAGTATGAGTCTGCACTAGTACAATATTGTAAACATATTTTCTCATTATTAAAAGAAGATATAGATGACAGCAGCAGGTGGTTTTCACCCACATTAGTTTTCCAACTTAAATATTGGCGCTCATGTGTGTTGCTTATGTGTGATGCTTTATTCTACTTTTACTGCAATATCTAATAAGTTATTGATGTACTGGCTTAAGATCAACACATGATAAATTGTCTAAATCACAAGTTCTCTGGATATACGCTGGTTTCTCTAATCACAGTTGCGTGTACACGCTAGTTCACTTCACTGAAGTAGCGTATATAAATCCGTTTGAGAAATAAAATTATTGATCTAATAATACTGATTCACCCCCCTCTCAATATTATTTCCAACAATTGGTATCAGAGCAAGTCCTTCAGAAGAAGCTTGATCACTTGAAGGAAGATCCATCAAGATGAATAATCACAAAAGCATGGGATCGATCAGACCGCCAATCTTCAATTGGAGTAAATTTTTTTATTAGAAAATAAGAACCATAGCATATCTACAATCTCTTGGAATAGATGTTTGAGAAATTGTGGAAGGAGGATATAAATTTCCAACAAAAATTCCTAGAGATAGATAGGTAAAACACAATATGAAACCAATGCCAAAGCTGTCAATACTTTATTTGGAAGTTTGTCAAAATCGGAGTAAGTCAAAGTCATGCAGCTCAAATCAGCCAAAGAGATATGGGACAAAATAATTTAGAGCTACGAAGGAGACTCTCAGGTAAAACGTGCTAAGCTTCAAACTCTCAGAATTCAGTATGAAACTCTTAAGATGCATCGTGATGAGAGTATAGCTAGTTACTTCTTACGTATAGATGACGTTGTTAATTGTATGAAGAATCCTGGTGAAGAAATAAAGGAAGTTACCTTAGTTGAGAAAATTTTGAGATCTTTGTCTGCTAAATTTGAATCAAAAGTGTCTGCCATAGAATAAAAACAGGATCTGTAGAATATCACTATGACACAGCTTCACGGAATCCTAACTACTTATGAGATACGAAAAGGAGTTCCATCAAATATGAGAAAAGCCACATTTAAAGCTTCAACAAAAGGAAAAGAAAAGGAAGAACACAATGAAGCAAGACACATTTCAGATGAAGAAGATGAGGTAAATTTTGTCAAGAAGCTTCAAAGGGGTTCTGGAAGGTTTAGAGGTAAGCTACCTTTCAAATGCTTTGCTTGTGGTAGATTCAGTCATTATGCTGCTAGATGTCCTCATAAAGATAAATAAGAAAAAGGAAAGGAATATGCAAAAGGGAATAGGAAACAAGTTGTGAATAGGAGTTACTATGCTCATGAATATAGCGATGGTTTATCTAAGAGTGATGAAGATGAAACTAGTCAAGATTACAGACTTCTCATGGCTTATGATAGCGATGAGTTTTGGGATAGTTTAGAAGAGGATAGTGATGGTTTATCTAATAGTTATGATTATAGACTTCTCATGGCTTATGATGATGATGATTTTTGGGATTATTTAAAAGAGAAAATTTTCATGAAGAAATCTCTAAACTCAAAATCTATTTAGAAGAAAAGAATATCATCATAGATACCTTGACATACCAACTTGCTGAAAAAGAAAAACACAATGAAAAACTAGAATGTGAAATTATGGGTCTAAGAAAAGATCTTGAGAAAACAAAATCTCTCAATCTTAGATTCTCTAAAGGATTAGAAACTTTAAATGAAATTATCGAAGTTCAACATTCTCCTTTGATAAAGATAGGTCTTGGATATATTGAAGAAGCATCTCAATAACAGAAGTCGTCAACCTCCACCAAAAGCTATCTTGATGCAGCAAAGACCAGTAAACAGTATCACAATCGTTAGCAAAGGCATAAATCTGATCACCAAGTAAATCATACTAAATTTGCTCCAAGGATGAATATCAATAGAAGCCATAACGAACCTCAGGAAAATCATACTCAATTTGCACCAAAGATGAATATCAATAGAAACTACAATCAACAGGTAAATAAATTTGATAGTCGCGGAAACTTCTTTAATGGGTAATGTTTTTCATGTCATAATTTTGGGCACAAATCTTCTCAATGCATTGCTTACTAAACCATCATGATGAGAGAAGCACGAAATCAAAGGAATCTAATAGGGATCAAGAGAAGTACCTATAATAACTTTTCTCCTCTTGAAAATGAAATATAATGCTCAATTTGTAACAACTTTGGTCATGAAGAATTTGAATGCGGGATAAAATTTCAGAAAACACCTCAAAAGGAGAAAATGCCATTAAATCCCAAGGTATGGAGGAGGAAAGAATTGCAAACAAAAAGATGTCATATAGCCTTGTATGCAGATGGACAAGAAAATCAGTGGTACATTGACAGTGGATGCTCCAAACATATGACAGGTGACAAAGAGAAACTTAACTCATATAATGCCTTAGAAAAAGAAAAGAATTTCTCATTTGGAAATGACACTCCAGCTGCCATAAAAGGTAAAGGTACTGTTTTCTTGAAGGAAAAGGTTAAAGCTAGAAATTTTACATATGTAGATGGTTTAAAGCATGGATTGTTAAGTGTCAGTCAAATGTGTGATCAAGGAAATGAAGGGGTGTTTGATCAAACATATGTGTTGTTCATGAGCTTGACATAGGAGAAACCATGATCAAAGTTACAAGAACTCCAAACAACTTATACATACTCAAAGGAGGACAACAACAGTGCTATCTAAGAAAAAATGATGAAAACTGGTTGTGGCATAGAAGATTGGAACATCTAAGCTTTTCTCAAATAAGCAAGCATGTAGACTCAAGGTTATTTGTGATCTTCCAGATATCAACATCCCAGAGTCAAATCGGTAAGCAAACCAGAGTTCACTTCACTAAAAAAGAAGGGTCAGCTAGTAAGCCTCTTGAACTTATCCTTACTGATTTATGTGGACCAACAAGGAAAAAGTCACCTCGCGGAGAAGAATACTTTATTTTGTTCATTGATGATTTTTCCAGAATGTGTTGGATAGGTCTTCTAAATCATAAAGATGAAGAATTTGAAAAGTTCCAAGCCTTCAAAGCTTTGGTTGAAAATGAATCAAATCGAAAAATCCAATGCCTCAGATCTGATCAAGGAGGGGAATTTATATCAGATGAATTCTTTGACTTTTGTGAGAAACATGGAATAAAAAGGAAATTCTCCACCGCAAGAACTCCTCAGAAAAATGGTGTGGTAGAAAGGATGAACATAATAGTTCAACAAATGGCTCGATCTATGCTAGATGAATCTGGAACTCCTGCAACCTTCTAGGGTGAAGCTGCATTTTCTCCCATGACTATTCTCATCAGAGCAAATGTTCAGGTAAATAGCACTTAGACTCCACAAGAACTTTGGTATGGTAAGACTCCTACTGTAAAATATTTTAAATTTTTTGGAAGAAAATGTTTTATCAAAAGGACTGACAAAAATATTCGTAAGTTTGAACCCAGAGCAGATGAAGGGATTCTTCTTGATTATTCCTCCTGAAGTAAAGGATATAAATGTTATAATAAAAGACATGGGAAAATTGTTGAAAGAATTGATGTTGTAGTTGATGAAGCATGCACAAATCCAAAATAGATAAATTCAACAGAAGATTACGACAATGAGGAATATGGGGATTACTTTCCCACATCAAATGAAAATTATATTGAAGAAGAAACTAATGAAGTACCAGAAAAAGATATAATGGTAGAAGAAAAGACTCAGTCCAGGTATGTTCAGAAAAATCATCCAAAAACTCAAATTTTAGGAGAAAAGGGGGCTAGTGTACAGACAAGAAGAACTATTACAGGGACCTCAAGCTATCTAGCATTACTATCCTCCACCGAACCTCAAAATGTAAATGAAGCATGCAAAGATGAATGTTGGGTCAAGGCCATGGATGAAGAAATTGAGAAAATTGAAAAAAATGACACTTGGGCATTAGTTCCTAGACCTCATGATAAAAACATTACAGGAACTAAATGGATATTCAAGAACAGGTTCAATGAAAATGGAGAAATCATTAGAAACAAGGCCAGACTTGTTTGTAAAGGGTATGCTAAAAAAGAAAGTATATATTTTGAAGAAACTTTTGGACCTGTTGCCAGACTTGAAGCCATAAGAATGTTTCTTCCTCTTTCCAGTTTTCGGAAATTCAAAGTATACCAAATGGATGTAAAATCAACCTTCCTTAATGGGTATTTAGAAGAAGAAGTTTATATTGAACAGCCAAACGGATTCATTCTTGGAAATGATGCAAAACTTGTATGCATACTCAAAAAGGCTCCCTATGGTCTGAAACAAACTCC
Organism: Pinus tabuliformis; assembly: GCA_031772625.1. Classification (NCBI taxonomy): domain Eukaryota; kingdom Viridiplantae; phylum Streptophyta; class Pinopsida; order Pinales; family Pinaceae; genus Pinus; species Pinus tabuliformis. Next base: position 159,954,428 of record CM062814.1, on the reverse strand, counting down.
AAGGGCTTAGTATTACCGCCTTGACAAATATCTATACCAACAAGGTTTTACAAAAGGTTCTGCAGATAGCAATTTATATACAAAGATTGAAAATTATAAGTTGCTAATTATTATTGTTTATGTTGATGATATCATTTTTTAGCAATGACGAATCCATGAGTCAAAATTTTACTTCAGTAATGTAGCAAGAATTTGAAATGTCCTTGCTTGGTGAACTTACCTATTTTCTTGGTCTACAAGTTCAGCAAACTAAAGATGGGATTTTTCTTTCACAAACCAAATATCTCAAGCAGATCTTGAAAAATTATAGAATGGAAGATTCTAAACCTGTATCTACTCCAATGGTAACAGGATGCAGTCCCAACTCAAATGATGAATCAACAACAGTACATCAACCAACTTACAGATCCATGATTGGCAGTCTGCTTTATCTAACAGGTACCTGACCTGACATCATGCATGCAGTAGGAATAGTTGGAAGATTCCAAGCAAATCCAAAGGAATCACACCTTCAGGTAGCCAAAATAATTTTCAAATATCTTCAAGGAACTTAGGACTTTGGATTATGGTATCCTAGAGATGCAGATATTACTCTTCATGCATAAACAGATGCAGATTCGGCAGGAAGTGTTGATGATAGAAAAATCACTAGTGGTGGTGCATTCTATATGGGTTCCAGGTTAGTGTCTTGGTTCAACAAGAAACAAAGTTCAATTGCCTTATCTACAGCTGAAACAGAATATGTGGCTATTGCATCTTGTTGCACACAACTACTTTGGATGATGCAAACATTGCAAGACATTCAGATCACATGTACTCCACCCATCTCCATTCTATGTGATAATACAAGTGCCATCAGTATTTCAAGAATCTAGTCATGCACTCCAAGACCAAGCACATACCCATCAAGTATCATTTTCTACGATAACAAAGAACAGGTTGGTGATATATTCACTAAACCACTACTCAGAGAAAGATTTGAATATCTCAAAAAAAAGCTCGGAGTATTTACTGCATCATCCTACTGTTAAATCAAGTTTTTTAGAGGAAGGTTATTATATATGGGTTTCATGAAGTATAGTCGTGTATGCATGCGGGTTTCTATGGCTGAAGAAGTGTATATGTTTTTCTAATAGGAAAAATAGTGGGTCAGACTCTGATATGGGTGCTCCGTCTGATGATTGATGATTACAGTCTAACGATATGTTTTGTTCATTAATTGTTATCAGGTTGACAAAGATGTCTTGATTAATGACTTGTTAACAATGAACAGGTAACACAGGTTCAAGGGGAGCATTAGCCTTCACATGCATTCTGCATTGTTGGCATTAAGGTTGCTGAGTCTAGCTATGGCTTCAGATATTTATACCATTTGTTCCATAAGTCATGTAAAAGTCTAGGGTGTAATATTACTTCTCATACATTTGAATGAGTCCTATTAGACAAATGATGTAATTTGTATCCGCACTTTGCATGGGATGGATGATGTAATATTTATTGTATTTCTGTCTTGGATGAAGAAATGGTATATCCCCACTTGGTTGGGTGGATGAGACAAATTTGGTATATCCCCACTTGCTTAGGAGATTGATGTATGTATGAGTCATTGGTGATAGCAAGGTCGAACTCACATAGGTGAGTTATAGAGTCATGCTATTCTTTTGGAAAATATTTTTGTAGACTCTGCATGTGCTCAGGGGGAGCATGGACGGTTTAATGCATCATAACATTAGCGAATTCAACATGTTCCTAGGGAGAGCATAATCAATTTTTATATTCAGTTGTTCAGATATGAAATCGTTCACTTTGGTCACCCATTTTCCCTTGATATCAAAGGGGGAGAATATCTTGGTCTGCCCTTTGCCCTTGATGTCAAAGGGGGAGAGTATTTTTGGCGTTGGTTGTTATATCTAACAGTTTCTACAGCTTGCAGTAATCAACACCAACATGCTTTCCATCATGTCCAAAGGGGTAGATTGTTGGCATTATGATGTATGTGTTGTACTTGATGGCAACCCACTTGTAGCATAACAACTCACTTGTATATGGTAACAAGATGAACTTACATAACTAGATGAATCTATAGGAGAGATATCAAATGTAACACAATGCATGGCATTTGTGTTTATAGATGTGACAAAATGTAGGGCAGTTCAAAGGAATCATTTCAAAAGTAATATGGAAAATTACAGTGTAACAGGTATATTCAGAGGTAACAGGGAATTGGTACAGAAGAACAAGAAGATGGAAATAAGGTCTACTGATCAGAATAAAGAAATTAAAGGAAAATGTTGATGTAAAGTAGTTTAAGAAGTATACGCAGGTCCACGTAGTCAAAACAACGTATACACATTGGTCAACAGAACAAAAATCCCATATACGTATACACACACTTTCCCAGAAGGAAAAGTGCGTATGGGATGTAAGGTCAAGGTTTCTATCCAAGGTATTGGTTCAAGGTATATGGCCCAAGGCATTTGGTCTGAGGTATTTGTCTGAGGTATTTGGTCCAAGGTATTGGTCCTAAGTGGTTTTGGTCCAAGGTATTGAGAAAGGCCTAAAACTATATAACGAGGAGAAGATCATTAGGCTAGTAGTGCAAGCAATGAATATCTTATGAATAGTGAGATCAAAAGAAAATATGCATGTTATGGTTTTATGGTGCTTTTCTTGATCTGAACTAAGGATGAACCTTAGCGGTTGATGGGGATGAGATCTAATGATGGATCAGGATCATGAGACCTAAAATGAATTATTATTATATGGTTTGATCATGGATAATCTAGAATGCTAACACATGATTTACACTGTAAATGTGATGATCTATGTATGTCTAAAGTCCGGAGGTGCATCGAAGTTATGAAGTAAGTATTTGCAGATCTGTACATTGGTTCACTTTGGTGAAGGTGCGTATACACACTGGTTCGGCTCTTCCAAGTAGCATATGCAAAATAAAAGCTTGATGTTCAAGGAGAACTAATCTATCAGATTAGTGTTGTTGTTTTACTGATGTCTGTCAATGAAGTCTTCTTAGATCTGAATGTAAAACTGAATGAATAAGGAGTTTGATATTTGATAGATTGATTGTATAAGTGAGAAGAAGTGATCTTTGTTGTTGCCTGTGTAAAGCTCTGTAAGTTGACAATAGATGTTCAATATATTGTTGGTTGGTACATACTTGATTCAAAAGTTTATGTTTGCAGTAGCTTTAGAGGTATACGTAGGTTTGATTTACGAAAGTAGCGTGTACACACAGTTTGGGTTCAGCCAAGTAGCGTATATAGTCTGATGCGTGGTTTCTAAGGTTACAACTAGTTCTGAATGATGATGTAGCTTTTTGGGTTTAGCACAGTGTTCTGGTGACAGTGACCTGATTGTTTCAAATGAAATACATGTTGGTTGATGAAGTTTGAGTTTCTAAATTTTTGATGGGTTATTGATGAGTCAAGGTCTTCATATGTCTTGACATGTGCCAAGAGCATCTAGTCTAAAAATTCATGAAATGTGGTCCCTGGTGGAAGAGTGGAGTTTTCTGTAGGTTGGCACCTACGTACTACTAAACATATTGGCTAGTACAAGAGCTAGGGGGTTGTAGCTCCCTTCCAGTAGAAGCTGGAGAACGAGAGAAGGTTGTAACCTTCTACAGGTAGAAGTCTACGTACTAGTATGAGTCTATGCTAGTACAAGATTGTAAACAGATTTTCTCATTATTAAAAGAAGATAGAGATGATAGCAGCAGGTGGTTTTCACCCACATTAGGTTTCCACCTTAAATCTTGGTGTTCATGTGTGTTTCTTATGTGTGATTCTTTATTCTTCTTTTACTGCACTGTCTAATAAGTTACTGATGTACTGGCTTAAGATCAACACATGATAAATTGTCTAAATCACAAGTTCTTTGGATGCAGTAGTGACGAAGGGTAGGATGATGAATTTCCAGTAAATAGAGAGTCACATTTTCCACCTAGTCCTAATCCTAATGAGTATGAGAGAAATAGTAACCAAGGGCAAGATCAAGAACTTAGTCCTATTCCTAAGGACTTTGAGAGCAACAATGACGAAGGGCAGGATGAAGAATTTCCAATAAGTAAAGAGTCACATTTTCCATGTAGACCTAATCCTATGGACTATGAGAGCAGCACTGACAATGCACATGATGAAGAATATCCAATAAACATCGAGTCAAATTTTCCATTTAGTCCTAATTCTAAGGACTATGAGAGTAGCACTGACAAATGGCAAGATGAAGAATATCCTCCAAGTCAGTTTTTCAAAATCACAAATAATAATAGTGAGGATAATATTCCTCCTAATGATGGTGAAAATGCTTATATATATGATGATTCAATGATGGAGGTGTTGCCAGAAAATATTGTATTGAGGAGTAGGAGAAGCCCTTTCCCTATCAATCCAAGATGCTCTAGTTATACAAGGGGTAGAGAAGAATATCTCATGAGAAGACGTTCTATCAGTTCTCTCATTTCAAGTGAATGCTGTTGAAAGGATTTATTGAAACATATGAATTTCATGTTTTGATTAGAGAAAATGAAGAGATATTTGCCAATGAATAAAAGCATGCAAAATTCATATTTAGTTCTGTGCATGCAAGCTACATTGTCAGGCTATGATTATCATATTAGGTCTTGATTTATTTGTAGAAAGACTTTAAAAATTCAATGGGTAATTTTCATCTATAAAGAATCCAAGAAAATTTGGAAAAGGATCCCACATTTTATTCAAAAGTGTGTCATAAACAACAATTTGGTCCATTATCAAATACTGCAATGTCATGGATGAAAGACTTATTTTCAAAGCTTGGAGACTGTATGCGAAATAGAGAAACAATACATATTCCAGATAATTTCTCAAGATGAGAAATCTACAACTTATACAAAGAATATGTAGAAGGTGTTGAAGGAATTGGTCTATTTATTACATATCACTATTTTGTGAAGATATGGAAGAAAGAATTCAAAAATTATGTATTTATAAGAAGACAAGGATGGGGGTTTGCAGTACATGTGCTTCTCTTAAATAAAAAAGGGATACATTTGAAGGGGAAGAAAGAGGTAAACATTCATAACATTAATTTTTAAAATTGTATACTCATCAACTATGAAAACATATTTATTAATGACTTTCTTTTATATTGTGAAGATTCCATTGTCAAAACTCTTCAAGAGCATCGTGAACTACAAACAAGTGAAAGGGAAAACGTTTTACAAGAATCAAAAGAAGTGTTATGATAATCCAAATAAATATTTAGGTTTGATAATTGATGGTATGGGCCAGAAGAAAACACTTCTACCACATTTTGTTCACACACCAAAAAATTTAGACGAGGAAATTTTTATTTAGTATCACTTGGTTGGTTGTATGGTCTTCAATGAGAAAATGTTGCCAATGGTATACTTCATAGCTCCAAATATTCATAATGATGCAAATCTGACAATAGCCATAATTCATGATGCGCTTTCTCATTGGTGTGGTAATCTACCTGAAGTTTTGTATCTACAATTGGACAACACTTTTCGTGAAAAAAAAAAATATATTGTTTTTTGATATCTAAACATGATTTTTGAATTGAGAATTTTTTAGAAGGTAAAGGTTGGTTTCCTTCTTGTTGGGCACACTCATGACCATATTGATCAAATGCTTAGTCATTTTTTAGTCACGTTGAGGAGGAAGGATGTTGGAAACTTGCAATCATTAATTGAATGTATTAAGAAATCATACATGCCAGAGCCTATTTTTGATGTGTTGGAAGAAATTTTTGACATGAAAATGTTATTCTCGGATCACATGGTGAGGAGAAATGCATTGAAAAACTTAATGACATTAGCTTCCAACATCAATTTTGTATGAAAAAAATTGATGGGAAAACACTAATATGGGGCAGGAAGTATTCAACTACTCTAGAATAGGCGCCATCATCAGGTTTGGAATTTTTAAAGTTCATTCTGGATCATCTAATATTTGCATCAAATATATTGTTATTACAATTAGTTACTGAAGTTCATAATGCATGCAGGAAACATAGAGATATAAATTATTCTGATTGCCTAGAAGAAATTAAAAAATGTTGTAGATATACATATGTGTACTTTGATATTGCTGATTTAGTTTGGTGGGAGTCTTTTTTCAATAACCAAAGTGATATCATTTCACGAAAAACAAATGAAGATATACCATTTAAAAATCCATTTATCTGGACACAAAATGTGTCAAATGAACATGAGGAAAGAAGCATTGTTAAACAACAACAATCTCCAGGCATTATTAATTCTTCATAGGTAGAGGAAAGAGAAATGTATATTGGTTCCAGAAGATCTCATGCACAACTTGAAGCCATGGAAGACCTTTATAGGGGTTCAGTACAATATATTAAGGAGGGTTGCATGATCGTAGTGCTAGCAGATGGAGATGCCAATGACTATCCATTATGGGTTCCTAAGGTTATAAAGGTCATTATGGAAAATGAAGATGTTGCAAGTGTTGAAGTACATTGGTATTCCACAAATACACAACCTTTCAATGGTGTGTACAAGCCAAAGATGGTAGTTGATAAAAAACATGGTGGAAAGAGAAAAAGAAAGGGTACAAATATAAATCATCACTGCACAAACCTCTTAAAATTGGAGGATGTTGACCTACTTTTTATGATTTCAATTTAACAGAGAGAGGAACTCTTCACTTTAGGACGATAAAGATTCTAAAGAGGTTGTTACTAGAAGAAACAATGTTGAGATGGGAGTCTACTGAACCCAATCATAGATCTAGAAGAATTTTGAAACCTGAAATGGTGGGCATGCATGTGGGCTCAGATGGGGCACTAGTTGATGAAAGAGAAGAATATGGAACATTTGCATCTGCATCTAGTCATTCATTTGAAGATGTGAATTCTGATGGTGTGCAAGAAGATATGAGTGATTTTGAATAATTGTCTAAGGCAGTTTATATAATGTTTGCATCATATCTTGAAATCAAAATTTTGATTTCTATATGATGTTAATTGAAGTTTTGAGTCATTTTTATGTTTGTTGGATTATATGTTTTAATTATGATGAGTTTTATATTTTAGAATATCCACAATGCAACAATAACTTAGAGATATAATTTATGTTTCATTCAGTCTGCAAGTATTGACATTTTGATTAATTTAGTCATGTAATTTTTTCATAATGTCATGGTTTAAATGTGTTGAAAAATTAGAGTTTTTTAATTCTATGCTTGAAAATTTTCGATTTTTTTTAATCTTTAATGTTATGGTTGAGAACAATTAGAATTTTAGTGATCTTTAGTGTCATGTTATGATATGTTTAACAACATGGATGAAAACTGATGGAATTATCATGTATTTCGGATCCCATTATTTTATATTTATTGTCATTACTAAAAAATGTTGAAATTATACCTCGGAAAGAAAAATTTTATTCTACCAAAAAAATTAGTGTGTTTTTTTCATTTATTTTGCACAAAAAATTTGGTTTTTTCACAAATAAAATTGATTTTACTGCGATTTTTGAAATATGTTTAAAATTAAACCTAAAAAAAAACATCATTCTAGAATACACACATTTGTTTTTTGGATTGTTTTTCATGTTTTTTTGGGGTTTTTTGGCTAGAGTTTTTGTTTTGAGTTTATAGTTCCCATTTCAAAGTTTACGTGGTTATTATAGGAATATATTGTATTGTAATCCTTCATTGTTTGTTTTATATCTCCAACCATGGTCTCTAATCCAAACTCTTGCATGATAAAGCGCTTCAGTCCTTAAACATCTTTTCTAGCTTTGCACTTTAGGGGGAAATCTGTGACACATCATTTTATCACCATTAAGCAAATGACCGCCAATCTGGACCTCTCACTATTTGATGAAGTGTTCCAAAGCATTCCCCTACAATGTTGGATGCAAAATAATCCCAAAGACAACAAGAATCCTGGATTACATTGTTTGAAAACATTTTTTCAAGCACTTGTGTAGTTTTCCTAGTCACTACCTACACAAGCATAGTTTTGACCATTGTGGCCTACACAATCTTGTTCTCTATTCTCCACTAAAAAGTGTGAAAATATCTTAACATGGGTAAAAATAAAAAGAAATTTCTAGATTCTTTGTTGAGGGAATATTTCTCAACCAAAAGGCCTCGAGCCCCTACCTACTTGGTCCTCATCCCTTTTGTTAGGTGGAAAAATCACTTATGTAGAAAAAAGAAATCTCCCTAGATTTCCAACAAAACATACTAATAAACAACAAAATAATTTCTACCTTCCTTAGAATATGACTAAAACATGTTTCCCTAGATTTCCAACAAAACATACTAATAAACAGCAAAATTATTTCTACCTTACTTAGATTATCACTAAAACATGAAACATGTACATGAAGAATCACTTACCTATTAGCGAAGGGCTTGTAGAAGTCATTTGAGTGCTTTCCACATCCATCTTTTCCTCATTGATTTAGAGGCTCTCCCAATGCTTTCCACGACTTCTCCATGATGCTCCAAAAGAGATCTGCATTGACAAAATTATCTCCCATATAAAATATAAGACAAATGAAATCCATAACTTAACATACAACATACAGTTGAATCAACAATCTTTTATAAACCATGTGAATGATCAGGAAATCTCACAAATAACATCAAAATAGATGCAATTAGGAAAGAACAATTATTTTGTATTGAATTCAAAGGAGAACAAGTCTACAAATTGGTTTCCTTGATGTCACAAGCCTCTTCCAATGGTATCAATTTTTGCCATGGATGACAAGCTCTTCAGACCCAAAATCAATAGCATAAGTTTACAAATTCAAGTCTCTTTCATCCTCTAGTTTTGTGTTGAATTTATAGGCAAGAGGAGGAGGGTTTTTGGTTCCTCTTGTCAAGGTATATGATCCTTAAGAGGAGGAGAATAGTTCCATGAAACAAGGGATGAGGTGCAGGCATTTGTTGGGCATAACCCAACTTGGCCTAGATTTTGGCAGAAACTCTACTTTTTGTGGGGTAGAGCATGTAGTGGAGTGGGCAGCGGAGTGCGAAGTGGATCATGTAGTGGATCATTTTGAATATATCACGTGGTGTCGTAAGGGCTTCAGGATGGGTCAAAGCCCCTCCTTTTTGTAAAAGTGTGTGATTTTGTAAGGGGTCAATGGTTTTGGGACCATATTGATTGGTTTAGGGAGTCCATGGTATTTGGACCATGGTATTTTGATGATGCAACCATTCGATCTAATAGTATATATAGGGTAAGATAATCAGAAGAGAGTCGTCAATCGATCTATATTAGCGTTATGGGTAAATTATTGTCATCGATGATTTGGTAGAGAAGGAAAGGCTCTGCGGCTAAGTGCGTAGAGGCCTGAGTCTATAGTTGAGTGCGGAGACAACCTATAGCTTAGTGCGCAGGTCAAGAACTATTTGTTGTTCAAATATTTATTATGTTAAGCAAAAGTTCTTGTGTACATAGCCCTACACTAGGGTGAACCATGGTAATTTGATGTTTGATGTGTATAGTTTCTTATTATTTGTTGTAGAGTAGCAACTATTACAATTGCATGTTACTTCAGCACAATGATGGTTTATGGTTTTATATGGCATGTTTAAGTGATTAATCTAATGTGGTGAAGTGATTTATAAATGCTAAGAATAAGATAACATAGTAATACCACATACCTCAGTCCCTTAAGGCTACAAAAACCTGGTTCTGCATCCTCCCATAGTCACTTTGGGTGAGACTGTGATCTGCTTGCAGGTCGTTGCTGAAAGGGCTAGTGATTGAGGGTCTTGTTGGTGCGCAATATAGATCAATATTGAGTCAACCCAAATCGATCCAACAAATGGATACATTACCAAGACTGAGATATGTTTGAAGGATATGTCGATGTGGTACCCGTCGAAGAAGGAGATTCAAGACTAGATAGACTTGAAAGAGCAGGAATTTGCGGATCGAGAAAATAGAAACCCTCGTCTAACGTCCAAGGCTTGGTTACATAACTATATTTTTACAGATCAATATGAGATTTTCTTCACTTCATTTCCTTTCGAGTTGTACGGGTGGATATCGAGGTTGACTAAAAGGAAGAACTATTTTTAAAGGTGAAGAACCTACAGTGTGTGTCACACGGAATCTGTCAAGGGTGCGGACACGACTGACCTTCCTAGAAGTCTAAGACATTCTAATGACAAACAAGACAAAATGGAGTGATCTTTCTCTAAATACACCTTTTACAACATGAAAACTACAAGTGTTTAGGCTTACCTTATTCCAAAACGCTGTTGTTGAAGTCCGTTCTTGACGATCCGGATGAGCTCCTCCTTCAAGTCAATTCCTGCAACCACAAACAATCAAACAATTACCAAGCACTTGCATTTCATATAATAAAACATATATTCAACATGCAGACCAAGGAACACATGAAATAACTCATTAACACAAGCTATTGAGAAAAATAAACCAGTTTGTATTAATAACGAAACAAAGAAACTCTTACAACCTGGCCTTGGTGTTGTGCAAATTCCTCCCAGGGTCCATCAAGGGTTTTCCTCTACTTTGACAAAGCTCACCCTCTCCCAAGTAGAATCAAGTGAAGACAATCTCTCCTCACAAAGGCTCTAATGGAAGACCTAAATCCTGCAGCATTTACCCAAAGAAAATGTATAGCTCCAACCTCTTCTCCTTCTGGCTCAATGCCTTCATTTATAGTGCTGTAAAGAGGTTATTCAGGTCCACTATCAATGGGATCATCCCCCTCTATGGGTGGGATAGCTCCCTTATTGATGGGATAAGTTCCCCCTTAATAGAGATACATGAACCAACTGGAGGCGCATCCATTTCATCAAACCGACCTCTAGAATGTTCTAGAAGTAACCACAAGTAACTTTTTCAAGATAAAACTCGCGCATTTTGCCTTTTACAGAGGGACGCACCTGTCCCTTAACATACAGAGCGTCCATGGACGCAGATTTTGTGAACATGGTCAGCGTCCCCGCAGGTAAGGCTAGAGAGAACCTGCGACCCCAGAGATAAACATGATTTTTACAAGACTTTCTCTCTTCTTTGAGTTTGAGATGGATAACAGAGGCATGAGACTTGCCTAAGAGGGTAGCATGACTTGTTGATTGGAGCCATACTAACTGTAAGTAGTCAAGGTGACATTTTTTAGTGTAACAGATTGCCCCCTAAAGTGCGAAGCCTGGAATAGAATAGGGTTTTGTAATTCTAGGAAGGGTGAAGCGCTTTATCATTTCAAGGATTGCCTTGTGGATGGCCTGGTTGGAACCTGCAATTTCAACACAAAATACATGGATAAGATTATATCATCACTGAGGTAGGCATTCCCATACTCAGATTCAAAACTTTAACTAATGGACTAACTATTCTGATACAGGAATGATCTTGCAGTACATCATTTTTATAGACTTTTGTAGACACAGTATGGACGCAGCCATCTGTTTATGATTAGTCTACATAGATAATGAATACAAAACTCCTCGCAGCCTGGATGGTAGAAACTAGATCCAGGGTCTTCACTTCTACTTCCCGAATTGGTACGATTCTAGCCATGTGATTAAATGATTCGATGTCGAACATGGTAGAAACCACTTGATTACCAGTCAATGATGTAAACTGTTAACAAGCGTGAGAGAAACCACCAGTAATGTCAATGGTTCTCAAAGTACCAAGCACAACCCGTGAAATGTGAATAGATGTTTTGATGTCGAACACTTCACGGAATCCTCTGATCGAAAGTCAATGATGTAAACTGACGTCAAAGGCGAGAAACCTGCCATTGATGCATGCAGACTTCAAGGTACTGTCGATTCCTAAGTCATCTTTCTAGATAATGTGTCGATGTCGATAGAAAGCGACCCGTTGCAGGCAAGCCTGCAACACGAAATCATTGTTCAAGTTGAAGAAATGTTGCTGTAAGGACTGACTCAGGGATGGTCAATGGATGACAAGTATTTTGCAGATGAAAGTTTTGCTTGCAGACCTCTTGAACACATAACGACACAACAGATGGTTTGGTGACGAATAACTCAAAGTTGATCCCTGAACCCGGTTAAAGATTTTCAAAGTGATTTAGTCAACTGTGAGGTAAAAGATTTCCCAACCCAGGTGAATGAAAAGTGTCGTGTTCAAGAGCGGTAATAAAGTTTCTTCTGAGGCAAAAGGTGACAAATAGGTTCATTCTTCTCTTTTCCCCCCCACCATTTCTGGCAACCTCAAGGATGGCAACCCCAAGGGTATCAACCCCAAGGGTATCAACCTCAAGGATACCAACCTCAAGGTCAAGGTCAACCCCAGTATTCGTATTTATCTCAAGGTTATCAACCTACGGGTCAATACCCTGGTCAAGGTTATCAACCACCTCAAGGGCAATCATATGGGACTACACCTTACAGTTATCAACCCTATCCTCAATACGGCTATGGATCTCAGTATCCTCAACCTGTTACGAGTCAATACCCTGGAATGTTAACATGGGATCCGTCACAGGGTCAACAGATGTCGCAACCAAGTATACAGTCGGTACCTCAAGCAGGACAACCTGCAGTTCCTGGTCCACCCCAGCAACCGCAACTTGTCCAGTCAAGTGTTCAGACCCCTGTAACTTCTGTAGTTACTCAGCCGCCAATTGCACCGAGTACTCCACCTCACACGGCTGCAGCAGCTACCGCTTCATCTACCATGCTTACATCTGGAGTATCGGCAGCTCCGGTTTCTACTGTCCCTGTAACCGTTCCTCAGACATCTGTACCGTTGTCTGGACCCACGGTTCAAACCACAGTCCAGATGCCTGCAGGTCAACCTGGTACAAGTACGGTTGTTACTACTCAACCTCAATTTGTTCAACCTCCGTACCAGGGACAGTATCAACCTGGTCAAGCTGCCCAACAACCGGTTTACCAGTATCAACCGTATCCTGGGTACAATTATCAACCACCTCAACAACCCCAGTACGGTCCGGTTAATCCTGGTTTTCCAGGAGGATATAATATCCCCAATGCGAATCCTGTTCCTAGTTATCCTGGATATCCTCCTCCTGGGGCTGGTATTGTGACTCAGAGTTTCAGAGATCCTAACCGGCAGTTACCATTTATTGCGACTTTAGATTTACCCGACTTGACGCGCCTAACGAACGATCCAATTCAATATCTTCCGTTCTGGCCGCCAATGCCAAATAAGTTGCCCAGCGATATACCCAAGTTCGAAGGTAAGTCTGGAGAGGATCCGTCTAATCACGTGATGACTTACCACCTCTGGTGTGCATCAAATTCCATCTCAGATGATTCTATCCGCTTACGTCTTTTCCAGCGTACACTCATTGGTCTCGCAGCCAAGTGGTACATTGAGTTGCCACGGGCTTCTTTTTACAACTTTAGCCAGTTAGCTACTTCATTCTTAACTCATTTTCAGTTACCAGTCAGATACGATAATGGTACGGAATTATTAACTTCGCTAAAACAATCGACATCCACGTACATTTCTGATCACATCCATGAGTGGAGACGTCGAAGGAGATTAGTGAAAGTTTTTATCCCGGACCAAATTTTAGCTGAATGGTTTGTAAAATCATTATTACCAAGAATTACTGAAGATGTAGCTAAGGCCGGCGTAGTTACTGAGGAGCAAGTCATTGCTCAGGCACAATACCTTGACTTAGTTTACACTCAGTCGAGTACGTTACACGAGAAAATTCCGGATCTTCCAAAGTCAAACCAAATCGCTGCTGCTCCTTCGGGATCTCATGCCGCTGATGGTATGATCGGTATCGTGACTACGAAGAGTAAGAAGAAGTCTTCCAAGACCTCCAATACTCCAATTATCACTTTGCCTGATTCTCCGACAGGAGAGTCTTCTCCTCCTGAACTTACCGCCGACATTCACGCTGTAGAGTCATCTACGGCCAAATCCAAAAACGGTGGAAAGAAGAAAGGAAAGAAGAAGGCTAAAGCAGACAAGGCTCCAAAGGAGAAAACGGAAAAGTCGGAAACTAATGACGAAAAGCGCAAACCTCGTTATCCTTGTCTCATTTGTGAAGAAGATCATTTTACGAGAGACTGCCCTCATCGGGCCGAGGTAGTGAAAATAGTTAAAGGTTCTCCGACTCCTGCTGTGTTAAAGAATCCATTCCCCGAGCAGGAAAATAAGATGATAGGTTCTTCTTCGAATGCCAGTGAAGAACCCATTTTGATGATGTCTCATGTCAGGATTGCGACTCGATCGCAAGATTATGGTAGTAAGGCTCCTGTTGATGGTAAAGAAGCAGAATCTTCTAACTCTAACCCATCAACCTCAGCTCCTGGTTCCGATCCACTACAGATCGAAAAACCTAACCCAGACTTAGTGATTAAGCCGCCCGCCAAGGGTGTACTTCGAAGGTCTGCTTTCAATCCACATGCGAGAGCAGCCCAGAATTACAACATTGTTGAAGATTTAGCTGTTTCACCTTCAGCAATGTCGGCACTCGAAGTGCTGCAATCATGTCCAGCGCAACGAAAATTGCTTTTGTCGGCTATTGGAGCTGTCGATGTTCAGGACCCGAACCTAATGATCTTTGATCTAGAAAGTAGTACACCGCGTCTCCCCCATCAAATGGCTTTCCAAATTCCAGTGATAGTCAAAAACAGGCCTATTCATCGGACTGTGATTGATGAGGGAGCTTCTACGTGTATTATGTCGATTCAATGTTGGAGATCGCTTGGTTCTCCTTCGTTGAACCAATCCCCCACCATCCTTAAGGCCTTTGATGGCCGTGGGTTCCGTCCGTTTGGTATTCTACAAGAATTGCCTATAGGGGTCGAAGGTAAAACCGTTAGTCTGGATGTGGAAGTGGTTGATGCCCCTCTAGACTACAACCTTCTTTTGGGTCGAAGTTGGTCATATGCTATGACAGCGGTCGTTTCATCGGTCTTCAGAGTCATTAAGTTTCCACATAACGGTAAGATCGTGACTATTGATCAGCTGACATACTTTTCATCCGACCCAACCTCTTTAGAAACTATCCAGCATGTTGGTAAAACGACGATCCCTTATAGGGACATTGGTGTAGGTTTAGTTAAGGATTCCGGTTTACTGGGAACTTTTCCTCTCCCTCCACTCAATGCAGACCCTTCGTTCGCAACAATTCATATGATCACGTCAGAAAACATTATTTATGATGATCCTTGGTATGTTCCCTCTGACTCTGAGCTAGACTCACTCGGTAATGTTATGCCGTTGAGTCCGTATGAGATTGCTTATGAAGCTCTTATGTCTTTTACCGACTTTCATTCAACCGACCAAATGAATGTGGTCAGTGAAGAGTCACTTTTCACCTCACCCTTAGAACGGATAACGTTTCCCGAAGAAGTGTCATCTGACGAACAACTTCGCGAAATCCTAAGTGTAGATGATCTACCATGGGACGATCTCCATCACAGATCTTCGTTTTTACCTAAGGATGATGTCTTTGAAAATGATTTTTCATCTATCTTTACCGCTGAATATGTCAAAGACGCTCAGGATCCAACGAAACATTCTGATTCAGAGCTGAATTTAGGGAATATTTCTCGTACTATTCCCATTGACATTTCAGTGAAGCCCGGAATCAAGGAGAACATTCATATAGGTGCCGCATGTACTGACCAAGAAATTGAAACTTACAAGGCCCTATTCCAAGAATTCCGCGACGTGTTTGCCTGGTCCTACGAAGAAATGCCAGGAATCGATCCTGCCATTGTTGTTCATGAAATCAAAACCTACCCGGATGCTAAACCCATTCGGCAACGGTTGCGTCAGATTCACCCTCGAAAAGCAGCTGCAATCAAAGCCGAAGTCGAAAAGCTGTTGAAAGCAGGTTTCATTTATCCGATCCCGTTAACGGATTGGGTATCGAATATTGTTCCCGTCAATAAAAAACAAGGAACAATAAGAATCTGTATCGATTATAGGGATATCAATCGAGCTTGTCCAAAAGACAACTATCCTACGCCTTATATCGATCAAATTATTGATGATTGTGCCGGAAGTGAGATGTTTTCCTTCATGGATGGTTTCTCCGGGTATAATCAAATCAATATTCTACCTGCCGATCAACCAAAAACAGCATTCATTTGTCCATGGGGGACATTTGCTTATTGCAAATTACCTTTTGGCCTTAAGAATGCCGGTGCTACTTTTCAACGGGCCATGTCTTATGCATTTCATGACATCAAGCACATTGTGCAACCCTATCTCGATGATTTGCCTGCTCATTCTTTACACCGAGCTGATCACCTTGTCCATTTACGAGCAATCTTTATGAGGTGTAGGCATTATCGAATTCGGTTGAATCCCCACAAGTGTGTTTTCTGTATAGAAACAGGTCGATTGCTGGGATTTGTTGTTTCCAAAACCGGCATTCGCGTCGATCCCTCGAAAGTCGAGGCTATCATCCAATTGCCTCCTCCTTCGAGTTTGCGCCAACTCCAAAGCTTGCAAGGGAAAGCAAACTTTTTACGCCGATTCATCCCTAACTACGCCGAGGTCACTAAAGGTTTTACACGGTTGTTGAAACAGAATGTACAATTCTTTTGGGACGAGATTGCTCAACAATCTTTTGATGCACTGAAACACGCGTTGACCCATGCACCGTTATTGCATCCTCCCAACTACAACCAGGACTACTTCTTATACCTCGCAGCTTCGCATTCCACCATTGGAATGGTGTTAGTTCAAGAAGATGAATTCAAGGCAGAGCATGTGATATATTACCTTAGCAGAACCTTAAATCCAACTGAGTTAAAATATTCGCATGTGGAGAAATTGGCCCTGGCAGCCGTTCAAGCTGTCCAGCGTTTTCGTCACTACATTCTTCTCCGCAAAACTACTGTTATTTCGGATTGCAACCCTATGATTTATATCTTGACAAAACAACTGCTAGGGGGCAAGTACTCTAAATGGATTGTCATCCTGCAAGAGTTCGACTTGGAGTTTGAGAAGTCCAAGTCTAAGAAATCTTTAGTCTTCGCGGAATTGATGTGTGATTTCCCGAGTGCTGACACAGAGACTGTGGCAGAGGAGTCCATTGCGGACGAATCTTTGTTTCTTATTAGCACTGTAGATCCGTGGTATGGGGATATAATCATCTATCTCCAAACCCAAACCTTTCGGCCTGAAACTTCCAAGGAAAACCGTCGAAAAATTCGGTTTCAATCCCAGCAATACAGAATTATTGGAGATACACTTTATCGCCTGGGGGCAGACTTAGTTTTTCGACGTTGTTTAACTCACGATGAGGCTGAGAGAGTTTTGAATGATTGTCACTCTGGAGCATGTGGCGGTCATATGTCTGGGTATGCCACAGCTCAGAAGGTGTTGCGCGCTGGCTATTTCTGGCCGTCTATGTTTAAAGATTGTATCCTTGCCGTCAGAAAATGCCACAACTGTCAAGTGTTTGATCGCAAGATGCGCGCTCCACCTGCTCCTCTCCACCCTATAATTGCCGCTGGTCCATTCGCCAAATGGGGCATTGACTTTATTACTTGTAACCCTCACTCGGCGGGGGGCATGCGTATATCATCCTTGCGGTTGATTATTTTACTAAGTGGGCCGAGGCGATGCCTACATTCGACGCAAGCGGCAAGACAGCTGCACTTTTCGTATTCAATCATATCATAACTAGGTTTGGTGTCCCACAAGCAATCATTACGGACCATGGAAGCCATTTTCGAAATGTCATGATGACTGAACTTACAAGCCAGCTTGGTTTGCGCCACGATAGCTCTACACCTTATTATCCGCAAGCCAACGGTTTGGTTGAGTCAATCAACAAAGTTCTAGTCGTCATGATTCGACGGATCATTGGTATCCATCGAACGAATTGGCATAACATGTTATTTTCGGCACTATGGGCATATCGAACTTCAGTGAAAAATTCAACAGGTTTCACCCCTTTTCAGCTAGTTTATGGCTTAGAAGCTGTGTTACCTATTGAGTGCGAAATCCCATCACTTCAAATGGCTGTCGAATTACTTCCAGCTACTTCCGAAGAGGAGAAACGGTTGTTATACTTAGCTAAATTAGATGAGACTCGACGTGACGCTACTTTAGCTATCGAGACTCACGCGAAACGAATGAAAGCTCAGTACGATAAAAATGTAACCCCTCGAAGTTTTTCGGAAGGAGACCTAGTACTATTATATGATCAAGCAAACGATAAGCTAGGTGCTGGAAAATTCGTTCCCATGTGGCATGGGCCCTACATTGTAAAGCGAAAGCTAGCAAAAGGGGCTTATGAGTTAGTTGATTTTGATGGGGACTCTTTGGGCAAACCCAGAAATGGACTTTACCTAAAGAGGTATTATGCTTAAATTGGTGGATGGAGAAATTTTTAGATAGGTTAGATTTCCTTTTTAGCTAGCAAGTGTGTTAGTTTATTCAGAGTGCTTAGCTTAGCAAGTGTGGTTTTTCGTCATTATTTTGGCTCATCTTGGTTTTACTCTTGATATTGTAGATGTCGACGCCTCTCCAAACATACATTGGATTTGCTGATGGTGCTTGTCGTAGTACACGGAATATCTCTTCCGCTTGGGCTTGGGTTATATATTCGCCCTCTGACGAGTTAGTTTCTATGCGTGGGGTAAGCCTCGGTCAAACAACGAATAACATTGCAGAATACAGTGCAGTGGTTGAATTATTATCCGAATCTATTTCATTTGGAATTCGACGTTTGATAGTGAGGTTAGATTCTGAACTTGTTGTATTACAGCTTAATAGAGTTTATGCCATTAGAAATCCTGTGTTATTAAGGTTGTTTTTGAGAGTGCGTCTCTTGGAACGTGAATTTGATTACATTGAATATCAACATATTCCAAGGTCTTTGAATACATTAGCAGATGCAATTGCTTCTCAGTGTTGGACAGACATTTATAATAATCATGCAAGTAAATTTAAAGACATTTCATCATACATGTTAAACAAGATAAGCCGATAATAGTGATATATAGATATAGATAGAAGTGTGTCCAAAAATATATACATCGTCTTCGATCATAGGTTTAACACACCTTATGATCGGCAAAATGATAGTGCAAAAAGTCAAAAATGTCACATGTGACTACAAAAGTGACTAGTCAATCACTGGTGGTGCTCTCTGTACGACACCACTGCGCGGCTATCTTGCGCAGAAATCTCCTAAACGGTCCAGGGACTGCAACCACGAAGCGCTGAAGCCTCATTGGAATATCATCCATAGTAGTCTCAGGTATATCTGCCGTGAGATGCTCTAGATCATGCTCCAAATCGGCTAGTACTTCTGCTGTCGCATCCTGTAAGGCCGGTGCCGGTGCAGCTGGATGTCGTCTGTCGTAAGGCCGGAGATTGGCTGGACGCTGTGGTCCAACATCTGCATTTTTAAAATTTTACTGTTACTTTGAGACGATATATATGAAAAATAAAAAATACATAATTAGAAAACTTGTGAAAATGAAAGTACCTCTGTCATCCCATTGTTCTCCCTGTGGAAGAACCATGTCCGGATCACCTCTGAAATCCATTCCGGCATATGGAAAGTCTTGTATCACAAAAAGCTGGCCCTCTAGCCAGTCGAAGTAACTGTCAGAGAATCGAACCACTGCAGCACCCTCGTCAGGATGCCGGGCCATCACCGCAACCCATCGAACAAGCTTTGGCTCCCGAGGACCCAAGTCATCAACTGTGAGTTGCTGAGGGATCAGCATAGGAACTCTCTCCAAGGCAAAGCTCACGACTAGAGGCCCATATCCAAAAGTCTTTAGTCGTCCGTTCTTTGCCTTGGTTAGTTGGCTCTTCATATGAGCCGACACAGCTTCGCACCAGTTGAAGATGGTGCCTTGGTAACAGTCAACTGCCATCCGCATTTGGGATCCGGAAGCAATGTGCAAGGCGGCCGCGCCACAAATCCTAGTGACCGTAAATGCAATAACTCTAAGTTCCGCCAGAGCGATGTGCTTTATCTCCACGCCCTTTTTATGGCGAGTCCCTGGTCTGCACCACTCCTCGCGGAGATCATCAAGGGATTGGCCACCCGGCCTGGTCCCCGCAAGGTTGAGTTGCTCACCTCTGTTTGGCAAGCCAGTGAGAAAGTATACATCCGAGGGCTCTATCTCGAGCTGGTGCCCTCCAATGTAAAAGCATTGATCTTGAACGTTCCATCGCTCAACTAGCCATTCCAAAAATCTTACCTGGCCCCTCATGCCCGGTATGGTCCAATATTTGTACAATCCACATGTTCTTAAGGCATCCAGAGAGGGTTGGTGGTTAATCGCAGCTTCATCGTCTTCTACGTGCTCTCTCTCTCTCCAGTCTAACATGTTTTGGCCCTGCACATCAAAAGAGTCAATTAGAAATTAATTTGAGAAAATTTGGTGGTTTTTTGAGAGAGTTAGGGTTTTGAAATGCGCCCTTTGCGGAAGACGCACCCCGGCTTTTTAGCACAGGGCGTCCGGACGCAGCTCGCCTGAAGGCGGACTGCGTCCCCAGACCTTTTTCCCGTGTGAGAAAAAGTCGGGGGACGCGGCTCACCCGAAGGGCACCTGCGTCCGCCGAGGGGCGCATTTTGAACCCAAAACCCCCCCAAAAAATGAAACAGAGACCAAAAACAAAAAACTAAACGGATAAAAATGAAGAGTGGGATGTGTAAAATACCTCGGTGAAGCGGCGTTCGATTCCGACGGTCAGATTTTCCGCAGCAACCACGGGAAGTTTCTTGTCAAAAGCTCCTTTTTCAACCTCAACAGTGAAACGGTAAAAATGACATGGTAAAAGGTCTTTTTATAGGTTTTTTGGATGAATTAGTTCATTTTTTACCATGAAAAGATGTTTTAAAATGTATTTTTGCCTATTTTTAAACAGGTATGAGTAATGTGTCGCTTTTGTGCAGGACGAAGGGATTTCAAGGGAAATTGTAATTTTTCACAAACAAAATTTCAGAGTCATCTTTTAAGCCCTTTTCTGACTCCTAAAACATGAAAAGATCGCCGAGTGTTTCTTTTTCACTCGTTAAAACGGAATTAAAAGACGGTCCCCTTTTAGCTCTTTTCTGACCGTAAAATCAGGAAAAGATTGCCGGGTTTTTGTCGTTTCAAACTCGATAAGGAAATAAAACGACGTGTCTTTGATCGCTTTTTACTTTTCAGGTCAACGATACTATTATGAAAGTACTCCTTGGTCGCAAGATCAAGCGGTTCCCCCAGGTATTCTTTTATACTTTTTCGGGCTTGAGGGACACAAATATACGAAAAAGTTCAACGTGGAGTTTCCTTAAGTTTTTCAGACTCTCTAAAATTGAAAAACGCCGAGTTTCTCCTATACTGGGCTCGTTAAACTTTTACAGTAAAGGACCTGTTCAATTACAAACAGGAACGAACCACTCCTTCCTAGGGTTCGCATTTAAACTAGGTTGGACTCGTCCGAAGGATGAGCTTATAATCAAGCATATGTTATCCTCCTCAAAGCTTGTTAAAAATAAAGAGGTACTTGCCAGAAATGGTGGGGGAAAAAAGAGAAGAATGAACCTATTTGTCACCTTTTGCCTCAGAAGAAACTTTATTACCGCTCTTGAACACGACACTTTTCATTCACCTGGGTTGGGAAATCTTTTACCTCACAGTTGACTAAATCACTTTGAAAATCTTTAACCGGGTTCAGGGATCAACTTTGAGTTATTCGTCACCAAACCATCTGTTGTGTCGTTATGTGTTCAAGAGGTCTGCAAGCAAAACTTTCATCTGCAAAATACTTGTCATCCATTGACCATCCCTGAGTCAGTCCTTACAGCAACATTTCTTCAACTTGAACAATGATTTCGTGTTGCAGGCTTGCCTGCAACGGGTCGCTTTCTATCGACATCGACACATTATCTAGAAAGATGACTTAGGAATCGACAGTACCTTGAAGTCTGCATGCATCAATGGCAGGTTTCTCGCCTTTGACGTCAGTTTACATCATTGACTTTCGATCAGAGGATTCCGTGAAGTGTTCGACATCAAAACATCTATTCACATTTCACGGGTTGTGCTTGGTACTTTGAGAACCATTGACATTACTGGTGGTTTCTCTCACGCTTGTTAACAGTTTACATCATTGACTGGTAATCAAGTGGTTTCTACCATGTTCGACATCGAATCATTATAATCACATGGCTAGAATCGTACCAATTCGGGAAGTAGAAGTGAAGACCCTGGATCTCGTTTCTACCATCCAGGCTGCGAGGAGTTTTGTATTCATTATCTATGTAGACTAATCATAAACAGATGGCTGCGTCCATACTGTGTCTACAAAAGTCTATAAAAATGATGTACTGCAAGATCATTCCTGTATCAGAATAGTTAGTCCATTAGTTAAAGTTTTGAATCTGAGTATGGGAATGCCTACCTCAGTGATGATATAATCTTATCCATGTATTTTGTGTTGAAAATTGCAGGTTCCAACCAGGCCATCCACAAGGCAATCCTTGAAATGATAAAGCGCTTCACCCTTCCTAGAATTACAAAACCCTATTCTATTCCAGGCTTCGCACTTTAGGGGGCAATCTGTTACACTAAAAAATGTCACCTTGACTACTTACAGTTAGTATGGCTCCAATCAACAAGTCATGCTACCCTCTTAGGCAAGTCTCATGCCTCTGTTATCCATCTCAAACTCAAAGAAGAGAGAAAGTCTTGTAAAAATCATGTTTATCTCTGGGGTCGCAGGTTCTCTCTAGCCTTACCTGCGGGGACGCTGACCATGTTCACAAAATCCGCGTCCATAGACGCTCTGTATGTTAAGGGACAGGTGCGTCCCTCTGTAAAAGGCAAAATGCGCGAGTTTTATCTTGAAAAAGTTACTTGTGGTTACTTCTAGAACATTCTAGAGGTCGGTTTGATGAAATGGATGCGCCTCCAGTTGGTTCATGTATCTCTATTAAGGGGGAACTTATCCCATCAATAAGGGAGCTATCCCACCCATAGAGGGGGATGATCCCATTGATAGTGGACCTGAATAACCTCTTTACAGCACTATAAATGAAGGCATTGAGCCAGAAGGAGAGGAGGTTGGAGCTATACATTTTCTTTGGGTAAATGCTGCAGGATTTAGGTCTTCCATTAGAGCCTTTGTGAGGAGAGATTGTCTTCACTTGATTCTACTTGGGAGAGGGTGAGCTTTGTCAAAGTAGAGGAAAACCCTTGATGGACCCTGGGAGGAATTTGCACAACACCAAGGCCAGGTTGTAAGAGTTTCTTTGTTTCGTTATTAATACAAACTGGTTTATTTTTCTCAATAGCTTGTGTTAATGAGTTATTTCATGTGTTCCTTGGTCTGCATGTTGAATATATGTTTTATTATATGAAATGCAAGTGCTTGGTAATTGTTTGATTGTTTGTGGTTGCAGGAATTGACTTGAAAGAGGAGCTCATCCGGATCGTCAAGAACGGACTTCAACAACAGCGTTTTGGAATAAAGTAAGCCTAAACACTTGTAGTTTTCATGTTGTAAAAGGTGTATTTAGAGAAAGATCATTCCATTTTGTCTTGTTTGTCATTTGAAAACATCTTTTCATGTCTTGCAGCCGTGTGAGGTGGAGTACTCGGTGCAATTGGCGGCTGAGTAACTACAGAAGTTACAGGGGTCTGAACACTTGACTGGACAAGTTGCGGTTGCTGGGGTGGACCAGGAACTGCAGGTTGTCCTGCTTGAGGTACCGACTGTATACTTGGTTGCGACATCTGTTGACCCTGTGACGGATCCCATGTTAACATTCCAGGGTATTGACTCGTAACAGGTTGAGGATACTGAGATCCATAGCCGTATTGAGGATAGGGTTGATAACTGTAAGGTGTAGTCCCATATGATTGCCCTTGAGGTGGTTGATAACCTTGACCAGGGTATTGACCCGTAGGTTGATAACCTTGAGATAAATACGAATACTGGGGTTGACCTTGACCTTGAGGTTGGTATCCTTGAGGTTGATACCCTTGGGGTTGATACCCTTGGGGTTGCCATCCTTGAGGTTGCCATCCTTGAGGTTGATACTGATACTGAGGTTGACTTTGGGGTACGTATTGAGGCTGGGGTTGATACCCTTGGGGTTGATACCCTTGAGGTTGCCCCCCAGTCACAAATGAAGTACCTTGAGGTTGCCCCCCAGGCATTAACGAAGGTTGCCCCCCAGGTGGTAAATGGCCACCTTGAGGTTGGTTAATGGGAGTTGAACCTGACATCATATAAACTTCACCTATACTCAATGGTACATTACCACTGTTTCCAACTAATAACCCATGATCAACAGGTTGAGGAGATGCTCCCGCAAAGGTACCAGAAAGTGACTGATACCCAGTAGGAACAGAAGGACCGCCATGTAAAAATGATTCAGGATTTTGCGAAAACACAGACGACTGACCAGACATATTTACAGGAGAATGAATTCCTCTGGGTGGAACCGGAGTACGAGGTGTAGAAAAACCTACTGAGTTGTCTAAAAAATTGGTTAATGCAAGGTACCAAGATTCACTTCTAGGAGGACTGTAAAATATGGATTCACGCTCCCTTAGATCAACCGCTTGATCTTGCGACCAAGGAGTACTTTCATAATAGTATCGTTGACCTGAAAAGTAAAAAGCGATCAAAGACACGTCGTTTTATTTCCTTATCGAGTTTGAAACGACAAAAACCCGGCAATCTTTTCCTGATTTTACGGTCAGAAAAGAGCTAAAAGGGGACCGTCTTTTAATTCCGTTTTAACGAGTGAAAAAGAAACACTCGGCAATCTTTTCATGTTTTAGGAGTCAGAAAAGGGCTTAAAAGATGACTCTGAAATTTTGTTTGTGAAAAATTACAATTTCCCTTGAAATCCCTTCGTCCTGCACAAAAGCGACACATTACTCATACCTGTTTAAAAATAGGCAAAAATACATTTGAAAACATCTTTTCCTGGGTACAATTATCAACCACCTCAACAACCCCAGTACGGTCCGGTTAATCCTGGTAAACCGGTTGTTGGGCAGCTTGACCAGGTTGATACTGTCCCTGGTACGGAGGTTGAACAAATTGAGGTTGAGTAGTAACAACCGTACTTGTACCAGGTTGACCTGCAGGCATCTGGACTGTGGTTTGAACCGTGGGTCCAGACAACGGTACAGATGTCTGAGGAACGGTTACAGGGACAGTAGAAACCGGAGCTGCCGATACTCCAGATGTAAGCATGGTAGATGAAGCGGTAGCTGCTGCAGCCGTGTGAGGTGGAGTACTCGGTGCAATTGGCGGCTGAGTAACTACAGAAGTTACAGGGGTCTGAACACTTGACTGGACAAGTTGCGGTTGCTGGGGTGGACCAGGAACTGCAGGTTGTCCTGCTTGAGGTACCGACTGTATACTTGGTTGCGACATCTGTTGACCCTGTGACGGATCCCATGTTAACATTCCAGGGTATTGACTCGTAACAGGTTGAGGATACTGAGATCCATAGCCGTATTGAGGATAGGGTTGATAACTGTAAGGTGTAGTCCCATATGATTGCCCTTGAGGTGGTTGATAACCTTGACCAGGGTATTGACCCGTAGGTTGATAACCTTGAGATAAATACGAATACTGGGGTTGACCTTGACCTTGAGGTTGGTATCCTTGAGGTTGATACCCTTGGGGTTGATACCCTTGGGGTTGCCATCCTTGAGGTTGCCATCCTTGAGGTTGATACTGATACTGAGGTTGACTTTGGGGTACGTATTGAGGCTGGGGTTGATACCCTTGGGGTTGATACCCTTGAGGTTGCCCCCCAGTCACAAATGAAGTACCTTGAGGTTGCCCCCCAGGCATTAACGAAGGTTGCCCCCCAGGTGGTAAATGGCCACCTTGAGGTTGGTTAATGGGAGTTGAACCTGACATCATATAAACTTCACCTATACTCAATGGTACATTACCACTGTTTCCAACTAATAACCCATGATCAACAGGTTGAGGAGATGCTCCCGCAAAGGTACCAGAAAGTGACTGATACCCAGTAGGAACAGAAGGACCGCCATGTAAAAATGATTCAGGATTTTGCGAAAACACAGACGACTGACCAGACATATTTACAGGAGAATGAATTCCTCTGGGTGGAACCGGAGTACGAGGTGTAGAAAAACCTACTGAGTTGTCTAAAAAATTGGTTAATGCAAGGTACCAAGATTCACTTCTAGGAGGACTGTAAAATATGGATTCACGCTCCCTTAGATCAAGGGTAATTAGATCTTCAGAATCAGAAACGCCTATTTCTTCCTCTGGAACAAGTTCTTCTATAGCAATTAATCCAACAGGAAGATTTTCGGTGATAATTCTTTCTATTCTTGGTGAATCAAGAACACTAGGAGTTGGAGTAACAGGTTCTGAAATTTCAGGTTCTTCGCCTGTTTCACTGGCAGATGAAAAACTACCAGCAAGCTCGGAAACTGTAACAGCTTCGGGATTGTAACCTGTTTCTAATCTTTCGTAATCTGGATGGACTACTAAAGAAGATTCTCCTTCTTCAGGTGAACCTACTCTACTGCCACTAGGAGGAGTTACAAGGACCTTTAAACCTTTTAAATAACTGGGGTCGTCTCGAGGAGGTGAACCCCTAAGTTCACGGGATCTTCTCAACAATTCGGCCACAGATACAACTTCAGGAGACTGGCCCGCAATACGACGGGACCTTCTCGGTAATTCCGCCACAATTAAAGATTTTAACTACAACACACGAAATCAAAGTAAAAAATTTCAAATCAAACCACCTAAAGTCTTTTAAAGAACCAATCAAATTTGAAGCACACGCCTAAATAATCTAGAGCGTCAAACCACACACAAACAGTAGTCTTCCGGACCAAAAGCGCTAGTTGGTGATTAGGCCCAACCTCGCAGGATTCAGTACAGAAATAGTGGGTGGAACAGTTACCCCGGCAACCTGCTTAATGAATAGACTGGACCAAGTTCCTCCACTTTAACCGTCTCGAAGTGAAGCGAACCCCCCAGAAAATCCAAGTGAGTATAACCGACGTCTGCTCCAGGTACAGTGGGACCTTCCCTCCACCGTCACCTTGGGTAGAATCCTAGATATTATGGCCACTAAGGTTACCAATCACAACAATTACACCTGGGGGAACAGTCTAAACTCCGACAGCACGCAAGGGCAGAGTAGCAAGCTCCAATCCCCTTACCGGCTCCTTGACAACAATCCAAGGTTTACCGATAAGTGACCCCTGGCTCCTCGACAATGGTTAATCCGAGGTTTACCGTTTGTAATACGTACTGCCTGGCGTCGTTCCCAACGAGGGAGGAATGATCCCCTCACTGGTTCGGACACGAGCTCGTGTTTCTCCTTTAAGAGGAGCTTTCCCAGAATGTAACTGAAACAATTGGATTTGTTCTACTCAAGATAGACTATCTGTTTGGTTTTGTAGTCTTGGAGAGTTAAGTACTCACCTACTCCAAGACCCTAGCCTAAGCTATGTTGGTGCTTCAGAGCCCTAGAAAAATAAAGATTACTAGATTGATTTTAATTTAAGCGTTACTTTTAAGGTTGTTTCTTAAGTCAAAAGGTGATGGAAGTGAAACTAGTGGTATGTTGACTCGACTCGAAACCACTACAAAATGCACCTAAAATGATTTATCCACTACTTTACTTTTTCGATGAATTGCTTAACTAAAAAGTTGAGAGAATGCAATCCTTATAAAAGCAACTTCTTAATTGAAGACAATCAAAGAAACAATTCGTTTTTCTTTTCCAAGCATAAAAACATAACTTCTCTTTACATGCACGAAAAAACTCTTTTCTTCTTTTGAAAACAAAAAGCTACTTGAAACAAGACTTTTTAAGAAGATGTTTTTGTATTTTTCTTTTAATAAAGCAAATAAATCTAATATAACCCAAAATCAATCTTAACAACTCTTAAAATCTATGAAAATGCACTCATAAGCAAACTAAAGGCAAATTTACTCTAAGCAATCTTAACGAGGCCAAAACTAACAATGATTATTTCTAAGGTGTTTTACTTGATCACAATCAAATCAAGGACTAGCTTATTGCAGAACCAAAAACTAGTCAAAACAAAATTCTAATCTTTTTGTCCTTTTTGAAAATGGAAATCAATACTTTAAAAACAAGCAATTCGAAATTTGACCCAAAACAACTCAAATGACAAGTTGCTCAAACAAGGAGACTTTACGGCAGGCTCAACTTTTAAGAAGGTTGACTAACCAGAGATATCTAAGGCTGGACAACTTTCTAAGCTCAAAGTCACTACAAAGCCTTACCAAAAATCAAACCCTAGGTCTAAACTTCGTTGAAAACCACTAAAACACTCAAAGCTCACAAAACGAGTTCAGGTGAGAATTCTTGACAGGGTACTAAAGGATCTGGGCGGAAAACACTAAGAAAAACAAAATCTAAAAGTAATTTAAGGCAAAAATGGAATTTTCTTAACTTTTACAGGAAGAAGCAGGCAAGCAGTTGTCACAGGTGCGACCCCGCACTGTGCAGTCGACAACAGCGCGTCCAAGGACGCACTGTGAAGCACACAGAGACTGCGTCTTTCTGGAAAAAGGAAGAAAAACTAAAGCCAACTAAAGCTACAGCTAAGCCACCCAAATACTAATTCTCACAGTCAAAAACCAGAAAATAAAAATGATTTTCTCAAAGCAAAGTTCATATAAAGGAAAAGACTCTCTCATTAATGGATTCCCCAGCGGAGTCGCCAATTTGTCACACGGAATCTGTCAAGGGTGCGGACACGACTGACCTTCCTAGAAGTCTAAGACATTCTAATGACAAACAAGACAAAATGGAGTGATCTTTCTCTAAATACACCTTTTACAACATGAAAACTACAAGTGTTTAGGCTTACCTTATTCCAAAACGCTGTTGTTGAAGTCCGTTCTTGACGATCCGGATGAGCTCCTCCTTCAAGTCAATTCCTGCAACCACAAACAATCAAACAATTACCAAGCACTTGCATTTCATATAATAAAACATATATTCAACATGCAGACCAAGGAACACATGAAATAACTCATTAACACAAGCTATTGAGAAAAATAAACCAGTTTGTATTAATAACGAAACAAAGAAACTCTTACAACCTGGCCTTGGTGTTGTGCAAATTCCTCCCAGGGTCCATCAAGGGTTTTCCTCTACTTTGACAAAGCTCACCCTCTCCCAAGTAGAATCAAGTGAAGACAATCTCTCCTCACAAAGGCTCTAATGGAAGACCTAAATCCTGCAGCATTTACCCAAAGAAAATGTATAGCTCCAACCTCTTCTCCTTCTGGCTCAATGCCTTCATTTATAGTGCTGTAAAGAGGTTATTCAGGTCCACTATCAATGGGATCATCCCCCTCTATGGGTGGGATAGCTCCCTTATTGATGGGATAAGTTCCCCCTTAATAGAGATACATGAACCAACTGGAGGCGCATCCATTTCATCAAACCGACCTCTAGAATGTTCTAGAAGTAACCACAAGTAACTTTTTCAAGATAAAACTCGCGCATTTTGCCTTTTACAGAGGGACGCACCTGTCCCTTAACATACAGAGCGTCCATGGACGCAGATTTTGTGAACATGGTCAGCGTCCCCGCAGGTAAGGCTAGAGAGAACCTGCGACCCCAGAGATAAACATGATTTTTACAAGACTTTCTCTCTTCTTTGAGTTTGAGATGGATAACAGAGGCATGAGACTTGCCTAAGAGGGTAGCATGACTTGTTGATTGGAGCCATACTAACTGTAAGTAGTCAAGGTGACATTTTTTAGTGTAACAGTGTGGACTCTTGAACTGATACAACGACTCAAGAGCACTGAAAATATGATTTCAAGGGATGTCGATTTATGGATTGATAACATCTTGGGATGATTCATTACTGAGTTTATCATAGACTCGACCATGTCCTATATCGAAGAAGAAAGATGAGTCTTCAAAGGAACACGAGGTAAGTATTTAAAATCTTTGAAACTTTGGATTAAGATTCTTCTGCGTGAAAAGGGATTTTTATAGATGCAATCAGATTGCTAGTTTACTTGTATTTGGAAGAAGAGAGAATAAATCTGAGCAAGAGATCAAAGTAATGTGAAGTGGAAACGGATATAGATTAGATACCAGAAAGAGATATCATGGACAGGACTTGAGGAACTTTGTAGAGACTGATTATAGTCCTCTTTAAAGTGATTCTGAAATTGAAAGAGAAGAAAGCCACCCTGATAACCCCCAGGTAACTTCACAGTATTCACCCTACTAGCCTGAGAGTGTGCAGAAGCTAGATTTTAGTAATAGCCAAGGTGTTTTTGGCTTTACTTCTCCCCCTATCCCTCCTACCCCCCATTCCCCTCAAAGAATAATTATGGCTAACGATATTAAGCTACCTATTTTCAAAGGAACTGGATTGGAGGATCCGAAATAGTTTTGGTTTTTATGTGAAGCTATATGGACAACGAAGCAGATCAATGATGAGAATATAAAGAAAGTGTAGCTCGTTACAACATTTCGAGATAGTGCATTGACATGGTATATGAAGTATTCAACATATCTCCGCAGCAACATAAAGAATGGTTTATAGTCGCATTGCTACTCCATATCAGATTGCCATTGATATAACAAAAGATACAAAGTCATGTTGAAGCTCTACAAATTGCAATGAAATTGGGAGCTTCACCCATAGGAGATGCTAATGCAGGCATGAAATAGATTCAGAATCAGTGGGCGAACCTAACCCTATAGATACAAGAAATCAAGAAAAGAAAAGAAGTTAGAGAAGGAGTATGGTGTACGAAGTGTAGATTGGAGGGTCATTCTAAAGAACAGTGCCCTATTTTTAGGAATTACATGGTTGGTGGGTCACTGAATCCCTTAAATGTAGGATCCAGACTGTGGTGCGAAATATGTGAGACTAGAGGCAAAATTCATTCAAAATATTGATACTTGTTACAAACATATGTAAAAACTCCAATGAATCTATATTAAAAATTATGTAAATCAATAGGACGTGATGAGAATAATTGTCAGGCTTACGAACTAATCATGGTGAGCGGTGCTGACACATATAGAGTGAAAGCAAAAGAGCTTGGACATGACAACAATGGACAGTGACGTGGTGAAGGAGGTTTCCAAGGAATAGGTCGAGGTGGTGGAGCTAGTCGAGGACGTTGAAAGATCATTGTTATAACTGCGACTAGCTAGGTCATTTTGTGAGAGAGTACCAGAACCCCACAACGACAAGTAAGTATTGTAAATCCTTTGACCATGTAATTGAAGAATGTCATGTACTTAGGGTGAAGATGAAAGAAAAAGGGAATCAACAACCAACACTAAATATTCAAATGATGACTACTGAAAGGAGGACCGACAAACCTCGAATTAGTATTGTCACTAGAAGTGAAGCTGCGACTAGTAGTGATAAAGAAAATGAAAATAAAGAATCTGAAATTCCATGGGTCTAAAAGATTGATGAGAAGGTTCCTATTTTTTATATTTAGAAAGAAAAAGAATTATTTATGGAAGTAAAACAAAGTTTTATGGATTTTGGAGCTTCGACTTCTAGTGCACATCCAGAGCCCAATCAAAAATGTAACTACAACATGTCATCAGATTTGATATAAAACTGAGCTTCGACACAAGATCAAGCTCCGACATAAGACCAGGATTCACCAAATCAAGTAGATATTTTAAAGTGTTTTATGGAGACTTGTATGAAATTGTTAAGAGATCCAAAGGCTATAGAAAGGCTTTAGGAGTTGATATATTCACGTACATCAAAAGAAACACCGCAAAGTGATATGCACGCTATCAATAAGTTTCATCGACAAAAGAGAAACAAAAGGGAAATGAGGCTTAATCTGCATATAGGAGAGTATGAGATGGATCAAATTATTCTGAATCTGGGATCTGATCCTAATGTCTTGATGAAGAAAACAAGGGAATTAATGGGTAATCAAGAACTATAGTGGTCACCTATACAGTTAAGGATGGAAAATCAGCAAAACATCTTCCCTTTAGGAACACTACCAGGTGTCGCAGTGGATATTGAAGGAGTTTGCACTACTTCTAATTTTGAAGTAATAGATATTATCGATGACAATAACCCTTATCCTGCATTTCTTAGAATTGACTGGGAATTTGACAATATGGCCATAATTAATTTGAAGAAGAGAAAGATGATATTTGAAGGAAAAAATGTGAGAGTAATTATTCCCTAGGATCCATCCAAAGGAGTAATATATACAGAACCAGTCAAGGAAGAATACTGCGCAACTGACATAGACAATATCTATCAAATGATAGTGAAGGAACAAGATTGTCTTAACCCTACTACAAAGGGAAATTTGAGTTGGGAGCATGATAATTCTTGTACGCCAGACTCATAAGAAGAATTGGAAAACTGGAAGAATACGCTGCATGAAGTATCTACAAGGCATTGTGCAAGAATTACCGAATCAGTTCATTGTATGATATATGAGGTATGTAACATGCCTTCTTATGATGGCTTAGGTGACGTACATACTTTTCTTAATGATTATGAAGAACAAGTTCCAGAAAATCAAAGGTTGCAAGCCTTGGATATAGCCCTGAAATCTACCCCTACTAGATGGTGCAATGCACACAAGAAGAATATAGGCGGTTGGAAGGAATGTTAAATATTGATGGGGATAAGATTTGGGCACATAGATGGAGATAAAGTATGATGGTGAAACTAATCCTAGGAATAATATCCATCTATGCACTAAAACATGGAAGGAGATTCCATAACAATAATGGGTACATGGATTCATTCATACATTAGAGATAATCCCTAAGAACTGGTGACTAGAGATGGAGCTTCAACATGGTACCGTGAACTGGGAATACATGGTTGATGGCTTCATATTAACATTCAACTTTGAGGACAATTGCCAATACATAGATGTTTCCCTTCAGACAATCAAGAATAGGATCTTTGAGAATGTAACCCCACTGACATGGCAACAACATGATTGGGTTGCGTAAATAGAAAATGCACTAAAGTGTTATAACCTTACTGCAGATGAAGAAGAATATCCTTGCAAAATTGACATAATAGAGTCCATGGAAACTTTTAGGGGTTAATATTCACAAGTGGTCTAATTTTCCATGCTTTTCCAAAAAAACGATTCGCAAATTACTATTTTTCCTAAAAATGATTAGCCCAAATTGTATAGTATAAAACTATTTTACCTTAAAAATAACCAAAATTGTATATAGACACTATATTAAATTATTAGACATTTGAATAGTTTTACAAAAGTATAATCAAACATTTTATAGATTGCATATTTTGGACTAGTGATATTCGCCAAAGTTTCTAAACTTTAAGACAAGTTTCCATCCTTAAAATTTTCCTTGGCAAAGTCAGAAGGATACCGCGAAGTAATTGGACTTGAGCCAGAGATACCAGACACTGAAGAACAACTAGGTGAACATAGGATCAGAGAAGGAACCCAAGTTTGCAACAATAGAAGACTACTCAGATTAGGAGACAGTCAGTGAAGTTACATAGTTACTTCATGAATATCAAGAAGTTGTGATGCCCATGGAGTATGTCGTGCCTAGCTTGAGGATTGCAACTTTTATAGATATGGCGGACCCTGATATAATGGAGGAAAGAATGTCATAGTTGCTTTATTTGGAGGAAGATAGATTTATAGCAGGATTCCATCAGCAGGTACAAAAGGAAAGAGAAAAGGCATGGCATGGCAGACATATTAATTATAAGAAGTTCCAAGTAGGAGACCTTGTTCTCATTTATGACAGTAAGTTTGTAAAATTTCCAGGAAAATTCAAGATGCATTGGTTGGGTCCATGAATTATAAAGCATATTAATGATGGAGGCACAGTTCAATTAGCAAATATAATTGAAGAATTGGATGAAGGAAGAGTAAATGGCAGCAGGTTGAAGTTGCATAGGGACAACCCTACTCCTACAGCTTCATTCTGAAGAAGGGATAAGACTCTTGGTGCCACCTTTAGTCAAAAGTGGGCACTGAACTATAACCTACACTGCAGAGAGAGATTCAATGTAGGAAAATTACTTTGCTACACTCTAGATTATGTCGAAGTTCACAGGAGCCTCGACATAAGAAGGGTTTCTCACTACAACATGGGGTGCATCGAAGTTCGCTGGGAAAATATGATCGTTAAAAGGGAATTTTTCCCTTGAAATATGTGGAAAGATGCATTTATGAGGATAGATTGACTATATCTAGTGATATATATGCAATTAATGAACACAATTTGAGCTAATGATGGGGTTAGAAATTTATATTTGTTATAAAAAGTTGTGTCCCGCCCAGATTTGGCACTTTGTTATCTTGAGAGTTCAAATATTGCTATTGCGAAGAAGTTGCAGAAAGTTTCACATGGATGCCCTGAAACATCAAGACTTTATTCATATATTTACTGAGAAGGGCTTAGCCACAATCATGGAAGCAGGATCAGTTGATATGCTCGAAACAACATCACCACCTGCAACAGCATCATCATGCATGCAACGGAAATCTCCATGAAAGAAAATGACCAGGGATGAGAAAATGAAGAAGAAACAGGACAAGGGACCTATTTAGACTCAGAAAGAGCTCCAACAAGTAAGAGATAGTGAGGAAGAAGCAGAGAAAGGGAAAATGAAAATGTATGGCACAACATTTATGGTGCTTCATATTCCAGCAAGAAAACCATATTAAAAACTAGTGAAAGAGTCGAAGGATGTGAAGTATGTCACCTTCACACCTTTATTTCTGGAATCAGTGTGATTTATAGGAGAAACCCTTGGGAATATTTTGCAGCTGAAGTTCACAGACTATGATTTAAATGAAAAAAATAAATATTTGCAGTTCGCACAAGATAGATACATAAAACAAGTACACTACCCTTAGAGTGGTGTGACAAGCTTAGAACCATAGTAGTGGGTGGTTGGCTTAGCGCATTCCAACTTGATGAATATGTGGAATGTGTCACACTTCGGTTGAAGTCTAGGGAGCACAACTTGTGTGAGATAATTGCTCGTGTTGGTTCACGACAAATTCCTATGGATGGGGAAGAGGATCCCTATTGACCCAATGATAATATGGAGAATCATAAGACTACCTTATCAAGGGTGGAACCCCACAAAGGATTTTGTTGGGAATGATCGGGATAGAGCCATAGCTGAAAACATGAAAAATGAGTTTGGACACAAAAAATGGAAGCAGGGTTATGATGAAAACTTGATTAATGACCAGGGAGTTTGCTTCGCAACACATATATTGGATGGAAAAATCATGAGGAAGTGTCGGGCTAATGAAGTCCCTACACCGGTGGTTTCATTAGCTGCACAGTGCACTAATGGGGTTCAGTAAAATTAGGCTGCATATATATGACAAGCATTTCTGGATGATTACTGTGAGGCTTAGGAGAAAGGTACTTTGTTTCATTACACATGGTTAATTTTGATTATTGCGATGCTTACATGGAGAGAGCCAAAAGATTCACACTTCCCTCTGATAGTCTCAGTTGTTTGTGAAGTCGCACGATATGCCTCGCTGTGGTATACCACTAAACTGGTGTGAGCACATGATAACATAATGTTTTTTGTTTTATATCGTATGGACTTACACATGTTGGTGAAACAACACCCTCACCTTTCACCAAGCTTATACAAGCAGTATAACAATGTCGCGAAGTTTAAGGCTGACTTCCACAGAATCTAAATACAGGCTCGCAGGGACACAAGCAATAAATGGCATCCCCTGGCATATTTAGTGATAGAAGATGATCTCCTAACATAGATATAGCAGTGGCCCATGGAATAGATGACTGCGCTGGAGACATAGACAAAGGATAGTCTGAAAGAGGAGGACACGACGAAACACGGGGAAGCTAGTGAGAAGGATAAGGATGAGAAAGAATTACAAAAAGAGGAGGAATACAAAAAGTGTCACCAACATCCTCCCGAAGGTGATGACGAGAAAAAAGAGTCTGAGAAGACAAAGACAGACCCAATTGTCATGGAGAAGAGGAAGGTAGGCACCAAAGCTACCACAAGAAACAAAAGGCAAAAAAGGCAAAGGACATAACACTAGTGGTCCTCACTGATGGGGACTTCGATTAGAATGGGGATAGAATTCAGGAAGCAATGACAGAATCATGGAACACGTTAGATAATTGCTACGGAACACTTCTAACAAGTGTCGAGGAATGTATTGCAGAATTGAAGATATTGTCACAGATGGTCAGATAGCTAGTGCACGTAGAGGAAAATCTTGGAGAGAAAAGACCAATAGAGCCTACACTTGCAGCGTAGATAACACTGATACCTGTCGGAGCCCTACAGTTTGACTCCGCCGAGGTACAGCAATAGGCCAAAGAGTGGAGGTATGTGAACATGAATATCAAAAAAGTACCCCTTCAAATATTACACAAGCTGCACCTAAAGATTATAGATGAGCTGAAGTTGTGTGAACAACACACTTCATAGTTAAACATTTAGGTAGAGAGAGAGAGGGAGCTTCGCTGCAACAGAAGCTCGACCAAGTGATCCAGGAGAGTGATCAGGCAGTACAATAGCAACAGAAGTTGAAGGAGGTGTGGAGCACTTGAAAGGTATGTTTTTGATAAACAATTTAGTGACTTCTCAGTAACAATTGTAACCTGTTCTGCATCACGAACTCAAAGAAATAAAGAATTCTAATAAAACGTGTTAGAATTAGTATGGAAAGCTTAATCGTTGATAATTGTAATTTTTCTATGCAGGGAAAGGTGGAAACGAAGAGCTTCCGTTCAAAAGGGAAAGACAAAGGAGGAATAACTGTTGTCCCTCTAGCAGGGAACCGGATGCAAACAAGATCGAACAGATCGAGTTTGAACGACCCAGGAAAGAAAGAAGGGATACCAATTCGGCGGAACAGGGAAAGAAAAGTAAAGGATTAACGGCTTGGCGAATCCCTCAAGATCTTTGATCCCGAGGGATCGTTGTTTTACTTATTTTTGTTACCTAGATATCTCTGCCGTTACTTTTATAAAAAGGAACAGCATCATTAAGCAAAGGGACTTTTTATGTAATTTTCAGTTTCAGACTAAACTTTGATCATCGACTCTCACTGAGACTTGGTTTACTGTACGTTCGTTGATGCGCTAATATAAAAGACTTGGTGTTTATTTCATCTTTACGTCTGGAGTAATCTAAGGCGGTGTACCATTGGAAGCTAAGGGCCCGGCTCCGAAGGACACTTGCTTTTGTATCATTATAACTTGATTTCTACGTGGTTTGCTTATCTTTATTGCTCGGTAATCTGATATGCTTTTCATGTGCTATTCCATGCTCTGCTACGATTAATTCATTAATGGTTTCTTCAGGAAATTCATGTAGTGACTCTATATTGTATGAGTGAATCTTTTCAGAGTTGATTGCATGTTGTTAGTCTAAACCAGCTATTTCTGTTACAGAGCGTTTGTACTGAATATTACTGTTATTGGATTCATTTGAAATCCCAATTATTGGAATCTGAAAGTAATGTTATTATATTTGGAAACATAGTCGTATTCTCCTTAATCGTCAGATTACTATATTAGTGTGTTGTGTGTATATATGGTTGATTCTTGTTGTTCCATAATTCATCAGTGAGTGCTGTTCCATAAATTACATTCCATCCAATTTGCCTTAAGAGAGAAGATTGCTATTTTATTTCAGAATGTGAGTTTGGTTCAATAGAGCAAGTTTGGTTCTGACTCGCGAGACTTAGTTTATTTGATTGTTGTTCCATTTTAGACTTGCTGTTCCATTTCCTATTTGCTGTTCCATTTTACTTTCTGTCGTTCCATTTACTTGCATTTGCTGCTTTGGTGTGAGAGAAGGTCTAAGGCTGTAGTGAGCCTCAGCAGTCGCTGCCTAGCTCCCAGACCTATGGTCCATGCTATAATTTCCTTTCCATCAGTTTCTAGAGGGATGGGTTATCACTTCCGCACCCTTGACTGATAAGCTGCCTTGTGTGATTTTATTCTTTTAAAGTAATTTAGTCATAGTTTAGCATTCGTTTACTCTTGTATTTTCTGAATGCTGTACTACTAAGAATTACTCTGATGAATAGCCTCGGATTGAGATACTCTTTGGAATAACAAAGCGTTCCGGGATTGACTTATTAATGTGGGATAACTAGAGGTGAAAGAGACCCTTGTTACAGCTCTACATTTTGGCACTGTTGCTGGGGAAAGAGTATAACCATTTTTCTTTTACAGAGTAGTGTACGAATCTGCTAGGGGAGAGTTGGATTTTAAAAACGAAAGGTAAGAACTTGCGTACGGAGCATGTAAAAACCCTGCTCCACCATCCGCTTTCCTAGCAGAATTGTTGGTTGAATAGGATCTAGTAGTTTATTAGAGTGCATGACTAAGCAGAAAAAGCCAGAAAAGAATATCAAACCTCCATTCAAACCCGAAAAAGCCAAAGGGCCGGTGACCCTTGGCCAAACAACCTTCATAGACGAAATCTATAAGAAAACTGAATCTCAGCCATCAGTAGGCCCCAGGAAAATCAATTCTAAACAACCTACTAGCTCCCTTCAGGCCACAGGATCACCATCTGTAGCCTTCACTGAGGTGCATAGTCAGACTGATGAACAGGACTTTCAAGAAATTGAAAATTCTATTCCAGAACGACTGCAGGAAGGGAATCTAAACAATCTTTGTGAAGGAGAAGGGGAAACAGGGGAAGTTGGGGAGCCAAGATCTCCTCCTAGGATAATTCAGCCATTAAATAGCCCAGATAAAGGGAGCGCTGCAAAAATCATTATTGGGGGAATTCAATCTCCTCAAACAACAGGGACTTTCATTATTCCAGACAAAGGAAGTGCTATTA
Source organism: Pinus tabuliformis (assembly GCA_031772625.1). Lineage (NCBI taxonomy): Eukaryota > Viridiplantae > Streptophyta > Pinopsida > Pinales > Pinaceae > Pinus > Pinus tabuliformis. Next base: position 159,915,600 of record CM062814.1, on the reverse strand, counting down.
AAACAATCCCTATCAAGGTCGTTCCTTCTCAGCCTAGGAATACCCTCCTAGAAATCCCAGAAGGTTATTGGCATATATTCGATCCCATGGTGCAGAATCAGCCAAATACTCAAACTTCTACATTACAATATCCTATAGTGGATTCCGCAACAAATGCTCCTATGAAAGCAATTCCCCTTCAACACATTCCTACATTTCACGGACTTACATCAGAGGACCCCGATGCATTCTTATTTGAATTTGATGTGCTATGCAGGGGATATGATTACACCACTGACCCCCAGAAATTAAAATTGTTCCCCTCCACTTTGAAAGGGGCGGCTTTAAGATGGTTTATGGGTTTAGGTGGTGGAGTTATAAATAATTGGGAACAAATGAAAGAATCTTTCCTAAAGAAATATCAAGATTACTGTAGGTCTAGAGAACTGAAAGATGAAATATTTCAGATGATAGCTAGACCAAATGAAAAATTAGAAGAATATGTAGAACGTTTTCAGTATAATTTACAAAGGTCTCCCTATGCATCACTACCTCTGCCTGATAATGTATTAAAAACTGCATTGATCAGAGGCATGAAGGAACAGTGGATTGAGACATTAAATATCATGGGAAAAGGGGATATTTATCAAGAGAATTTTGCTGACATCATTGATTTATGTATCACGAGTTCGAGAGGCAGCACAAGGGTAAAACCAGTAGAATATGATCGGTTTGTCAGAGATAACAAAATATCAACAGAAGGAGCAACACGTGTAGAACTTGGAAATTTATTAGAAATTTTAAAACTGATATTCTGGGGACATTAACTACACAACTTGATATTGTTCAGGCTAAACAGAAGCAGATGGAGGCAGAACAGAATTTGGCGATCTTCTGCCCCCAATGTAGAAGAAAACATAGCCATAAGGAATGTCCACTGGATGCAGTTCAAACATGTGCTATCTGTACAAAAGATCACCTTACTGAGAGCTTGCCCCTCACTTCCTGGATTGAAGGCAGTATATAAGGAAGCGGAAGAAGTGCCAGAATCAGCATACTTCATTAACCAGCGTCGCCAATGGCAACCAAGGCAATCAGGTATGTTTTCAAACCCAACTTCTTCTTTCCAGCCTCCGCAGTATAATGCTCAGCAATATAGTATGTTAGATATCATTTTTGGGATTCAACTGCGTTAAGTAAGTCATTCAAACGTATGACCATTTCCATGAGGGATCTCTACTTGAATGGTTCATGAGGCACAATACTTGCTAAGGTTTTGCAAATGGGGTAGCAAGCTAAGTGGGCTTGATTGTGGGGAAAACTCCACAGTTAAGCGCGCTTGAGCCAGAGGAGTTCTGGGATGGGTGACCTCCTGGGAAGTCCTGGTTACCGGGTGCAAGCCCCGGAAGTGATGATTGATGCTATGTGATTCGTTCTCCACATTTCACTAGTTTCAATCCCACTTCTTCACCCCTGTGAGCATCACCCGATGCAATGAGTGCTAAGTGAACTATTCAAAAATCATGAGAAATTAGTCAGTTACGACTACCTCTCATGGAAATGGTCATACGTTTGAATGACTTACTTAACGCAGTTGAATCCCAAAAATGATATCTAATATAATGCACTGCGTAAATCCCCCATACTTAAATTCAAAAAGAGTCAAGGGATCTCTACTTGAATGGTTCATGAGGCACAATACTTGCTAAGGTTTTGCAAATGGGGTAGCAAGCTAAGTGGGCTTGATTGTGGGGAAAACTCCACAGTTAAGCGCGCTTGAGCCAGAGGAGTTCTGGGATGGGTGACCTCCTGGGAAGTCCTGGTTACCGGGTGCAAGCCCCGGAAGTGATGATTGATGCTATGTGATTCGTTCTCCACATTTCACTAGTTTCAATCCCACTTCTTCACCCCTGTGAGCATCACCCGATGCAATGAGTGCTAAGTGAACTATTCAAAAATCATGAGAAATTAGTCAGTTACGACTACCTCTCATGGAAATGGTCATACGTTTGAATGACTTACTTAACGCAGTTGAATCCCAAAAATGATATCTAATATAATGCACTGCGTAAATCCCCCATACTTAAATTCAAAAAGAGTCAAGGGATCTCTACTTGAATGGTTCATGAGGCACAATACTTGCTAAGGTTTTGCAAATGGGGTAGCAAGCTAAGTGGGCTTGATTGTGGGGAAAACTCCACAGTTAAGCGCGCTTGAGCCAGAGGAGTTCTGGGATGGGTGACCTCCTGGGAAGTCCTGGTTACCGGGTGCAAGCCCCGGAAGTGATGATTGATGCTATGTGATTCGTTCTCCACATTTCACTAGTTTCAATCCCACTTCTTCACCCCTGTGAGCATCACCCGATGCAATGAGTGCTAAGTGAACTATTCAAAAATCATGAGAAATTAGTCAGTTACGACTACCTCTCATGGAAATGGTCATACGTTTGAATGACTTACTTAACGCAGTTGAATCCCAAAAATGATATCTAATATAATGCACTGCGTAAATCCCCCATACTTAAATTCAAAAAGAGTCAAGGGATCTCTACTTGAATGGTTCATGAGGCACAATACTTGCTAAGGTTTTGCAAATGGGGTAGCAAGCTAAGTGGGCTTGATTGTGGGGAAAACTCCACAGTTAAGCGCGCTTGAGCCAGAGGAGTTCTGGGATGGGTGACCTCCTGGGAAGTCCTGGTTACCGGGTGCAAGCCCCGGAAGTGATGATTGATGCTATGTGATTCGTTCTCCACATTTCACTAGTTTCAATCCCACTTCTTCACCCCTGTGAGCATCACCCGATGCAATGAGTGCTAAGTGAACTATTCAAAAATCATGAGAAATTAGTCAGTTACGACTACCTCTCATGGAAATGGTCATACGTTTGAATGACTTACTTAACGCAGTTGAATCCCAAAAATGATATCTAATATAATGCACTGCGTAAATCCCCCATACTTAAATTCAAAAAGAGTCAAGGGATCTCTACTTGAATGGTTCATGAGGCACAATACTTGCTAAGGTTTTGCAAATGGGGTAGCAAGCTAAGTGGGCTTGATTGTGGGGAAAACTCCACAGTTAAGCGCGCTTGAGCCAGAGGAGTTCTGGGATGGGTGACCTCCTGGGAAGTCCTGGTTACCGGGTGCAAGCCCCGGAAGTGATGATTGATGCTATGTGATTCGTTCTCCACATTTCACTAGTTTCAATCCCACTTCTTCACCCCTGTGAGCATCACCCGATGCAATGAGTGCTAAGTGAACTATTCAAAAATCATGAGAAATTAGTCAGTTACGACTACCTCTCATGGAAATGGTCATACGTTTGAATGACTTACTTAACGCAGTTGAATCCCAAAAATGATATCTAATATAATGCACTGCGTAAATCCCCCATACTTAAATTCAAAAAGAGTCAAGGGATCTCTACTTGAATGGTTCATGAGGCACAATACTTGCTAAGGTTTTGCAAATGGGGTAGCAAGCTAAGTGGGCTTGATTGTGGGGAAAACTCCACAGTTAAGCGCGCTTGAGCCAGAGGAGTTCTGGGATGGGTGACCTCCTGGGAAGTCCTGGTTACCGGGTGCAAGCCCCGGAAGTGATGATTGATGCTATGTGATTCGTTCTCCACATTTCACTAGTTTCAATCCCACTTCTTCACCCCTGTGAGCATCACCCGATGCAATGAGTGCTAAGTGAACTATTCAAAAATCATGAGAAATTAGTCAGTTACGACTACCTCTCATGGAAATGGTCATACGTTTGAATGACTTACTTAACGCAGTTGAATCCCAAAAATGATATCTAATATAATGCACTGCGTAAATCCCCCATACTTAAAAAAATATAGTATGTGGCAAAACTAATCTCAACCCCCATTTTCGAACTGGTCATCACAGCTGTTTCCTTCTCCAAATCCGTGGATGAATCAGACAATCCAATTTGGTTGGCCGAATTTTACTTACGCCCCACCATATTGGCAGAATAACCCATATCCTCCACAATGGACTCCCCCTACTTCACAAGGTTCACCCTGGCAGACAAACTGGCTAAAATCGACATATCAGCCAGCAGGAACTATTCCGCTCCCTCAACCGACTCTGTCAGCTTTACAACAAAAACCCCCATCTAATCTGAGACCGCAACTCCCAGCCCAACCCAATCCCAATCCAAATAATAGACCGGTCCAATCCCTCCAAATCATGGAATCATCAGAAATCGGACCTGACCTGAGGGAGTGCAATGATCTTCAGTTAAGATCTGGACGTATAATAGAAACGGAGGGAGATAAAACAATTCACATTGAAGATCAGTTATCAACAGAACAGCTGTTACAACAAGAGGGTGTAAATAAGGAGCAGACTCATCATCAAACAAGTACATCCTCTCCTCCCTTACCAGAACGATTAGTCATACCACGACCTATACAATATCCAGACTTTGACATTCTGGGAGAGTTACAAAACCTGTACATAAGAATTCCATTCCTCTAAGCCATTCAAGACATCCCTATATACGCAAAAACTATAAAAGAATTGTGCATAAAGAAATCAAGGAGGAATGAAACCACTAACCCAAGAGTCCAAGTAGTCGGTACTTTATCTGAACTGTTATCAGGAACACCCATTAAATATGAAGATCCGGGAAAGCCAATCGTAACTGTTCAAATCTATGGTCAGACCCTGACTAATGCTTTAGTTGATCTAGGAGCTGCAACTAATATTTTGACAACTTCTACTTGCCAAAAGCTCGGCATTACATTGGTATAACCCACTTTTACTTTGTTAGAATTAGCCGACCGATCTGTAGTTCGACCAGAAGGTACTCTATACGATGTCATGGTCTCTGTAGATTCCTGGGAATACCCAACCGATTTCCTGATAATTAATCCAAAAACCCGACTGGATGGACACCCGCTAATTTTAGGTAGACCTTGGATTGCTACCGCTGATGCTTACATTGGTTGCCGGCAAGGAAATATGACTATAACCAGAGGACCAGATATTAAAAATCTAGTTCTATACCCTCCAGCACAGCCAAGTCTTACAATGATAAAAACTAACCAGCACCCTGTGTCATACCTTACTGAAAATATCAGATCCCCATTGACTGTACAGAAGGATCTAGACTTTAAAGACCAAACAGAAGACGATGCCATCAATAATTTCATTAGTCAAACTGAATCTAGATCTCACACATAGTGTTTCATGATAGAAGCTATATTCGATAGCGAACTAGAAGAAGATCCTTTGAAAGATGCGCATGACCAAACAATACCTGTGACTTCTGTTGCCAATAGCAAAGTAGTGGAAATTGAACCGGGAAAGACTCTAAATATCAATACCAACCTTACGCCGGACCAAGAAATAAAGCTCATCCATCTGTTACGAAAGTATCAAGAAGCATTTGCGTGGGATTACCCTGATATGAAAGGGATTGATCGCCAATTGTGCACCCACCATATTTATATAGAAAAAGATGCAAGACATGTTCGTCAACCGCAAAGAAGACTCAACCCTCATCTAAAAGATGTTGTAAAAGCTGAACTTCAGAAACTTTTAGATGTTAATTTTATCCATCCTATTTCTGATAGTAAATGGGTCTCTCCGCTTGTGGTTGTACTCAAGAAGAATGGGAAATGGAGGATTTGTGTGGATTATAGGGAGTTAAACAAAGCCACACAAAAAGATCACTTCCCTCTCCCATTCATAGACCAAGTATTGGACACTTTAGCAGGAAAGAAATTCTTTTCTTTCCTGGATGGCTTCAATGGATACAATCAGATTCAGATTGCCCCTGAAGACCAGGATAAAACTACTTTTACTTGTCCTTGGGGAACGTTTGCCTATCGAGTTCTACCCTTTGGCCTATGCAATGCTCCTGCTACATTCCAAAGGGTTGTCCTTAGCATCTTTGCAGATTTAATAAATGATGGACTTGAAGTGTACATGGATGACTTTACACCATATGGAGATGATTTTGATCCAGCTTTAGACACTCTAGAAAAAGTCCTACAACGTTGCATTTCTACCAGGCTTTGCTTAAGCCACGGAAAATGTTATATGATGATGACTGAAGGGCTTATTCTAGGACACTATGTTTCAGTAGCTGGCATTCAGGTAGATCCGGCCAAAATTCAAATACTTTTTCTTATCCCCACCCCCACTACTCAAACAGAGGTACGCAGCTTTCTTGGATTTTCTAGGTATTATAGACGATTTATAGAACATTATTCACACATTGCTGCACCTCTATATGCACTAACTGGTAATGTTGATTTCTTGTGGACAGAAAATGCGACCGTGCTTTCAAGGAATTAAAGAAGCTTGTATCAACAGCTCCAGTCCTTCGAGGACCAAACTGGAATTTACCATTCCAAATCTCATCTGATGCCTCATATACAACAATCGGTGCAGTCCTTGGGCAGGAAGAGGATAAAAAACCATATGCTATTTATTATATCAGAAAAAATTTATCCCTTGATGAATTAAATTACACTGTCACTGAAAAGGAATTCCTGGCTGTAATACATGCTGTCAATAAGTTTAGACATTATATCACAGGCTATCCCGTTATTTTATATACAGATCATTCTGCTATCAAATATTTAGCAAATAAGCCTGTCACAAATGCTAGAATAACTAGATGCTTGATTTTATTGCAGGAGTTCGATATCACAATCAAGGATCGACCTGGCAAGGAAAACCCTGTAGCTGGTTTTCTCTCACGAATACCAAAATCAATTGAAGCAGCAACAGTGGAAGATCAATTTCCAGATGAGCACCTGTTTGCTGTTGCTGTTCAAACACCCTGGTATGCTGATGTTTCCAATTACCTTGCAGTAGGTAAGCTACCAAAACACTTAACACCTAATGAACGTAAGCAGATTGTTCAGAAGAGTACTCGATTTTCGTGGATTGGGGGCTATTTGTTCCACACAGGGGCAGACATGCAAATTAGGAGATGTATTCGAGAAGATGAAATTTTCGACATCTTAAAAGCATGTCATGACAGACCATGTGGGGGACACTTTGCTGAAAAAAGAACAGCACATAAAGTATTGCAGACAGGATACTACTGGCCTAGAATTTTCAAGGATGCGAAGAAATTCGTCCAAGCCTGTGACAGCTGCCAGCGAGCAGGACGACCTGGTCAAGTCGACGAAATGCCTCTGAGGCCACAATTAGTCATTGAACCATTTGAACGATGGGCTCTTGATTTCGTTGGACCCATCAACCCATCATCAAATTAGAAAACATATATCTTGGTGGCGACAGAATATGTCACCAAATGGGTTGAGGCCGAAGCGTTGCCTAGAGCTACAGAAGATTCTGTAATACAGTTCATGTTCCACTTGTTTGTACGTTATGGCCTTCCGAGAGAAATAATTACAGATGGAGGACCACAATTTGCCGGAAACAAATTAGCTGCAACAATTAATAATTATCACGTCCAGCATAAAATTATTACCCCATATCACCCGCGGGCGAATGGGCAAGTAGAAAGTAGCAATAAGGTAATAGAATCAATTTTAACAAAAACCATTGCTTCACATAGGCGTGATTGGGCTGCTCGATTACCTGAAGCACTATGGGCTTATAGAACCACATGGAGAAGTACCACTGGTTATTCACCCTATCAATTAGTGTTTGGTAAACAACCTATTTTCCCCATAGAATTCGAAATCCAAACGTTACGAACTGCACAGGAAGTTGGCCTAGATTTAAGTGAGGCACAAATTAATCGATTACAACAGATTAATGAATTGGACAAAATCAGCTTCTCTGCATTATAGAATATATCACTTATTCAACAGCAGCGTGCTAAATGGCATGATGCACTTATCAAGAACAAAGTCTTTCACGAAGGAGACTGGGTTCTGTTATATGACTCTCGGTTTCAGGACTTCCCGGGGAAACTGCAGACTCGTTGGTTGGGACCATACGAAATCCAAAAAGTGCATGATAATGGGACCCTCACTCTGATCACAATCGACGGTTTTGGATATGCATTCAAGGTAAATGGCCACCGAGTTCATCTCTATCGCAAGCCACTCACTCGGGAATCCTTCTGTCAGCAGCTACGTCGAGACACTGAAATGGAAATTTTAGGAGAGGAAGCAAAATCTTCCTCACCTATATTCAGTAAGGAATGCATTTTTTTCTATAACTTGTACATAAGTTTTTGTATATACGTTTTCTTAACATTTTCATTGATCTTTATCTTTTTTTAATTTTGATTTTTGCATTCTGCGTGTCTTTGCTGTTCCTTTTCCAAAAGGAACAACATTTTCCTGTTTCTGTGTTTCTGCCGTTCCTTTTCAAAAGGAACAACATTTGTGATTTTCTGTTGTTCCTTTTTAAAAGGAACAATATTTGCGAGTTTTTGCTGTTCCTTTTCAAAAGGAACAACATTTGTGATGTTCTGTTGTTCCTTTTCAAAAAGAACAACATTTGTGAGTTTTTGCTGTTCCTTTTCAAAAGGAACAACATTTGTGAGTTTTTGCTGTTCCTTTTCAAAAGGAACAGCATTTGTGAGTTTCTGCTGTTCCTTTTCAAAAGGAACAACATTTGTGATTTTCTGTTGTTCCTTTTCAAAAGGAACAACATTTGCGATTTTCTGCTATTCCTTTTCAAAAGGAACAGCATTTGCGATTTTCCGAAAAGGAACAGCATTTGTAATTTTTTGCTATTCCTTTTCAAAAGGAACAAAATTTACGATTTCCTGCTGTTCCTTTTCAAAAGGAACAACATTTATGATTTTCTGCTGTTCCTTTTCAAAAGGAACATCATTTGTGATTTTGTGAAAGGAACAGCATTTGTGATTTTCTGCTGTTCCTTTTCAAAAGGAACAACATTTGTGATTTTCTGCTGTTCCTTTTCAAAAGGGACAACATTCGTGATCTTCGGCTGTTCCTTCTAAAGAAACGGCATCTTAAGTATTTGTTTGCATGGATTCTTCTCTGCTGTTCCTTTTTCAAAAGGAACACCATCGCCATGTTTTTTCTCTCTGTGATGATTTATATTGAGGATGCTTTTCGCCCATGTTCTCTCCAGTCTTTAAGATACAGCTATGCACTTATGCAATGAACATAAATCACGACATACCGAAGTCAGCAGATCATAGATCGCTATCTTTATAAGGCCTAGTATTGATAAGAGGACAAGAGGAGGGACACACTTACTTCTCATCTTCGTTGTCATTGTCTTATTATAGTTGCTCTGGTTGGTTATCTTTATCATGACGATTTCCCTAAAAATTTTCTTTGATTATTACTTAGGGATAAGAGCAGAGGATTTATATCTTCCTGTTGGGATGATAAGACTTCTTCCACCATTCCCACTCTTAAGGAGTGTTGAACCACCCTTATGTATAAATAAATAAGAAAAAGTGCTTTGCAAAAAGAAAAAAGTAAATATGGATTATCAATTGTCAAATGCAGGATAGGAGGTCTCATCAAGAGCCAGCCTACCATGATCATAAGGATGGAAGCGAAGTGGCATTCCCATTATGGCCACCACACCAGGGATATGGTCCAAAAGGTACACTAAATAAATAGACCTTGGAACAGGGGGTCTCATCACGAGCCGACCTGCCCACGTTTCGCACCTTCCTTGTGAATGGAATTATGGCTACCTGGTTACCAGGCCAGCATAATGGCCTGCATTTTGACAAAATACTTTTCAAAATACACACAAAGGATCATGGTTCCAGGGGTGAAATAAACAACTCTGCCAAGGTTATGAACACCTGTCGGCAGCAGAGCTCTGTTAATGGTATCGAAGTCGTAATGGTTACACCAATAGGTATGATATCAATACTTCTTTGTCTCTTATATCCTATGAATAAGTCATATTTATGTCCCGATGTATACATCGCATGAACACTCATTACCACCAATCATGGCAAAGGAACTGACAATGACCTTTGGAGATTTCGTACGATTGACAGACATCCTATCCCCCGGCCTCGCATCATATCACGCAAGCTCTTATGTAAAACGCGATCCACCTTTTTGCCTCGATTTCGGTATTTCGTTGTCCATATAAAACATGGCATAATTTCATATGTTGTTCCTTTATGACTTCGTTACAGAATGGCTGCTGCTCCTCTATTTGATGGCTGGGATAGCCTATCACATCGCGGGGGGGAAGGTAACCTCATTACTCCACGAATTACGTGTCAGTACACCATTCGGGGAAGATAGTGTACGAAGGTATGGCATGGTTTAACGGTATGATAATTCTATTTTTACGAAAGTTTCCATCCACAATCCATTTTTGTTGCATACTCTATTTTTTTCTTGCGACGATCACCCTCTCTGCGTCTCAAACAGCACAGACAGTTGTTGTTCCATTGGAAATTCCTAGTGGAACCATGGGGGGAAAGGCAATCCGAAGCGAACCTTAGGAGTTGATAGTCTCCGCTGCTGCCCGGGAGATCCTGGAAAAGGCAGGATGGCTAAATTATTTCAGCCGCCTACAAGAATCAAACGAAACAGTGGCATTGGAGTTTCTGCAAAACCTGCAGGAGAACTACTCCATAGTAAGAGAGAGGCGGATAGCAGTCACTGATGATATAATTGCAGAAGTCTCAGGGATACCAGCCGCCGGACCTGTATGGACGCTGAAGAAAGAAAGATTACAAAAGATTATGGAGATTTTCCAGGATGAAGGCCAAAGCTTGACAGTAAAGGGGAAGGGAGTTCTGCCAGCAATGTTAGGAGAACCCTGGACCGAATTAGCAAATATAGTGCAAAGCTACATCACTTGTGAAGGAAGGAAAGACGTGGTAAGACCACGTCATCTTAAACTCCTAGCTGTTTTAAAAGAAAAATGTTTTGTAAATCTGCCTGCACTTTTAAATTTATTATTGCATGATGCGGCTCGAAGCCTGAAAAAGGCACAGCATGTAGAAACAGTTGTTAGCCACCATGGATTGATTCGATTGATAGTGAGCCATAGTCTCACTCAACAGCAGAGCAGCTGGGAGGACCTCATTGCATTGATCGAGGGCGGATTGGCTGCACCATCCCCAAAACCTAAACATTCCTCTAGCACACCAGAACGATCAGAGAAACGCAGAGAATTGGCAGCAGAAAAACATGTTGCTCCAAAACAAAAACATTCTTCAAGTACACCGGAACGACCAGAAAAACGCAGAGAATTGGTAGTAGAGAAACCTGTTGCTAGTACACCCGAACAACCTGAGAGACCAAGAAAATCAGCCCGGCTAGCTCGGATACGAGGGAGGCTGGAAAAGATCCAGGAGAGCACCAGCCAGCCAATCGAGATTATAGACGAACCTCCAGAGCCAGAAGGAGGACCTTCCGAAGAAAATGCTGAACAATCTCGGGGCGAGGCTGAGCAAGCCAGAGAAGGAGTTGAGGAGGGAGACGAGAACTCCGAAACAGAAACAGAAGCTGAACACTCCAAGGCAGTCACTGAGCAGGACAATCAAGAGGAGGAAGTAGTACAGCCAGAGGGCAGCCCACCGCGGGACCCTGTGGGTGAAGATGAATTGGCCGCAATACTGGCCAATATGGGGGAGTATGGCCAACCCTCCAGCCCAGCAGGCCTCCCTGACGAACCTCCAGAGGATGACATACCTAAGAAATCACATGCAGAAAAGGCAGGAGAAGAAAACCTTCCCGTTTATGATAAGGAGATAAGAGACACCAATCAGGAACAATCTTTTCCCAAGACATCAGAAGAAATTCTAGACGGAGTAGGAGCAGATTTAAGGGCCAGTCATGAGCCCTCTGCTGAGGCAATAGAAATCAAGAAATTAAGGAGGAAACAACAGAGATTGCTGAACACTATAGCCCAGCTCCGACAACAAATTCAGATTTTGAAAGCCAACCTGAGGATACGAAGGACCACAAGGAAAAGAAAAAGGGCCACTGCAGCAAAATCTCGTAGGACAAGAAGACGAAGGACTTATAGCCGCCCTGTTGGTCAAAACCCTGCTGGAAGACCTACTGCCATTCCAAATGACATTGAAGAACAGACTGTTGTTCCAAATGACATTAAAGAACAGACTGTTGTTCCAAATGACGTTGAAGAACAGACTGTTGTTCCAATTGACACTGAAGAACGGACTGTCGTTCCAATTGAGGCAGAGGGACAGGATGATGTTCCATTTACAGGGGAACCACAACAACCTTTCATTTGTGCTAAGAAAGAAAAGGAGAATAAGGAGATCCAAACAGAGGCACCACCCTCAGGGGTAATTCGAGTTCTGAACTCCAAACAGCATAACAAAAAGGTTCAGGTAAAACTCCCGGCCTCTACGGCTCTGTGGAAAAAGGATCTGAAAATAAGAACCTTGCACAAGATGATGAAGCAAGCTCAGCAAGAAGCTGAACAGCTGAGAGAACAAACAGTCCCCCGGGAGAAATATGAAGAGTTACAACAACAACTTCGGGATATTAGTCAGTCCGAGAGCCAGGCCTTCGAAGGATGGAAAAAGGAGCAAGAAAAGGTTGCCAAGGTAACTCGTCGATTAGATATTGTTGTTAGGCAGATGGACACTGTGTGTTCTTTGTATAATGACATTCTGACCTTTAGGGCCCCTGCTAAAAACTATGCTTTATTTTTTCTTGAACGATATTTATGATTAAAGATAAAAGCTGTTAGGGCGGGTGCCCCTATACAAATCAATACTGTTAATGATTTCATAGATTGTTGCAAGCATTATGGAATTAAGGTTCAAAGATTATTGTGTGAATTTTACTTGCATAACCTCGTGCTAGACCAGGAAACTGATTTAAATCCTGGCCCTTTTGTTGGGGACATACAATTGCAAGCCTTCGTTTCATTCAGGGTTAATCAGCTGAAATGGCTCAGAGCTTATAACACTTTTCAGAGACAGGAGAATAGCCTAGACTTGTGGGTGAGAGCCGAGCCTAGAGACCCAGTGCTGTTATGGAGAGCACATAGGAACCTTATGAGAACCCCAGGTGTTATGGAGACATTAGGACCCATGCACGAGGACCTAATCTGACACAGTCTGGAATATTTTCTGACTATTAAAGACCTCGCCATCGATGCTGCAAAATTCCGATACCGAATTTCTAACCCAAACATCCAGCTCAGGGAACCGTTCAAATACGAAAATTTTGAGCTGGCTGCCAGCCGATTGAACCTTTATGGCGAGCGTATTTTGCAAGCAGGGTCGTCCTGGTTAGGGTATCGATTTCGTAGTCCAATCATTTGGCACCCTGCACCTGGATATCAGGCCTTGTATGAAATGCCTGAAGTTCAAAAAAATCAGTTCTTTGATGATCTAGTTGCTCATCACGGTTGTAGGCCTCCACACAAGGTTCCCTCTCTGGCCTATTCTCTTACCGCCTTGCATGTCAACTATAATGTTTTCATGAGGGCATGAAACAGGGTAAGCAGGGGGGTGTGTGGAGCACTTGAAAGGTATGTTTTTTATAAACAATTTAGTGACTTTTCAGTAACAATTGTAACCTTTTTTGCATCATGAACTCAAATAAATAAACAAGTCTAATAAAACGTGTGAGAATTAGTATGGAAAGCTTAATCGCTGATAATTGTCATTTTTCTATGTAGGGAAAGATGGAAACGAAGAGCTATCGTTCAAAAGGGAAAGACAAAGGAGGAATAACTATTGTCCCTCTAGAGGGGAACCAGATGCAAACGAGATCGAACAGATCGAAGCAAAACGACCCAGGAAAGAAAGAAGGGATACCAATTCAGTGGAACAGGGAAAGAAAAGTAAAGGATTAACGGCTTGGCAAATCCCAAGATCCTGAGGGATCGGTGTTTTAATTATTTTTTTTACCTAGATATCTCCACCATTACTTTTATAAAAAGGAACATCATCGTTAAGCAAAGGGACTTTTTATGTAATTTTCAGTTTCAGACTAAACTTTGATCATCGACTCTCACTGAGACTTGGTTTACTGTATGTTCGTTGATGTGTTAATATAAAAGACTTGGTGTTTATTTCATCTTTGCGCCTGGAGTAATCTAAGGCGGTGTACCATTGGAAGCTAAGGGCCCGGCTCCGAAGGACACTTGCTTTTGTATCATTATAACTTGATTTCTGCATGGTTTGCTTATCTTTATTGCTCGGTAATCTGATATGCTTTTCATGTGTTATTCCATGCTCTGCTACGATTAATTCATTAATGGTTTCTTCAGGAAATTCATGTAGTGACTCTGTATTGTATGAGTGAATCTTTTCAGAGTTGATTGCATGTTGTTAGTCTAAACCAGCTATTTCTGTTACAGAGCGTTTGTACTGAATATTACTGTTATTTGATTCATTTGAAATCCCAATTTTATTTTTTTTCTAGTTAAGACTAACCTAAATACCCAAGGGGGATTTGAACCGGTGACCTATCGCAAGGAGTGCCTTAACAGTGCACCCATTCACCGTCAATCCAAAGCCCCGTGGGCTTGAAATCCCGATTATTGGAATCCGAAAGTAATGTTATTCTATTTGGAAACATAGTCGTATTCTCCTTAATCATCATATTACTATATTAGCGTGTTGTGTGTATATATGGTGGATTCTTGCTATTCCATAATTCATCAGTGAGTGCTGTTCCATAAAGTACATTCCATCCAATTTGCCTTAAGAGAGAAGATTGCTATTTTATTGCAGAATGTGAGTTTGGTTCAATAGAGCAAGTTTGGTTCTGACTCGCGAGACTTAGTTTATTTGATTGCTGTTCCAATTTAGACTTGCTATTCCATTTCCTATTTGCTGTTCCATTTTACTTTCTGCCGTTCCATTTACTTGCATTTGTTGCTTTGGTGTGAGAGAAGGTCTAAGGCTGTAGTGAGCCTCAGCAGTCGCTGCCTAGCTCCCAGACCTATGGTCCATGCTCTAATTTCCTTTCCATCAGTTTCTAGAGGGATGGGTTATCGCTTCCGCACCCTTGACTGATAAGCTGCCTTGTGTGATTTTATTCTTTTAAAGTAATTTAGTCATAGTTTAGCATCTGTTTACTCTTGTATTTTCTGAACGCTGTACTACTAAGCATTACTCTGACGAATAACCTCGGATTGAGATACTCTTTGCAATAACCAAGCGTTCCCGGATTGACTTATTAATGTGGGATAACTAGAGGTGAAAGAGACCCTTGTTACAACTCTACAGGAGGTTTTCGAAGCAACATGCCATGAGATTCTTGACATTGAGGTCCAAGAAGAGGAACTAGTGGAGGAAAAGGTCGTGAAGCTCAACCTTGTAGTAAAAAGATACAAGGAGAATATCGCAGAAGTGTAATTTACATATGAGATGAAGATCAATGAGATAAAAATGAATCTAAACAAACAACCACACCACATGAATTGCAAGAGTAGAGGGAGGCTGGCCTGAAGGCTGCAATGGCCAGCATCTCCGCAATAGTGGTAGATTGTGGGAAGTTATTGGATGAAAGTTTACAAATTTGGAATTCATCGTAGAAAGATCCAAATGCGCTAAAATTTCAAGAGGATATACATCATAAGAAGCAGTAGTTGGAAGAGATTCGAGAAATTTTGAGAACCTTACCAATCTCATAGAAGCTCACAAATATCAATGAGGGAAATGCCCTCCAGAAGCAAATAAAGGAGTAGAGGAAGGAAGAGTAGACTCTGATAGAAATAACTCAACCATGGTAGGATGAGTCTCTCCAACTATCCCAAGAAGTGGATGAGAATCTTCAAGAGATTCGATAGAGAGAGATAATAACACAATAGTGATGCAGAAGGCTACGAAACCAGTGACAAAAGCACTATTGGAGGAAGTGTTCAACAAAGAGAAGCAGGTCACAGACATTCTACAAAAGTTAAACAATGACTACAACAACATTGCAACAAATATCAAAGGCAAATTAGCTAAGTGACTCGGAAAGAGTCACATGTGAGTGTTGGGGGCCTATTCGTCGCAACCCAACTTGGCCTAGATTTTGGCAAAAAATTCTGTTTTTTGTGGGGCAGAGCGTGCAGCGGGGCACAAATTGGACCATACATTGGAGCATTTTGAATATTTCATGCAGTGTCGTGAGGGCATCGGGGTGGGTTGAAGTCCCTCCTTTTTGTAAAAGTGTGTGATTTTGTAAGGGATTAATGGTTTAAGGACCATAGTTGTTTGTTTGAGGGAGTCCATGGTATTTGGACCATGGTATTTTGATGATGTAACCCTTCAATGTAATAGTATATATAGGGTAAAATAATAATAAGAGAGTCATCAATCGATCCAGATTAGTGTTGTGGGTAAATTATTGTGATCTGTAATTTGGTAGAGAAGGTGAGGCTCTGTAGGTGAGTGTGTAGTGGCCTAAGTCTGCAACTAATTGTGAAGACAAACTGCAGCTTAGTGTGCAGGTTAAGAACTATTTTTTATTCAAACATTTATTATGTTAAGAAATAATTCTTGTGGACGTAGCCATACACTAGGGTGAACCATGGTAATTTGGTGTTTTATGTCTATATTTTCTTTATATCTGTTGTAGAGCAGCAGTTATTACAGTTGCATGTTACTTCAGCACAATGATGGTTTATGGTTTTATATGGCATCTTTAAGTGATTAATATAATGCGATGAACTGATTTATAAATTCTAATAATAATATAACATAGTAATACCACATCTCACAGTCCCTCAAGGCTATAGAAACCCGGTTCTACATCCTCCCATAGTCACTTCGGGTGAGACTGCAATCTTCTTGTAGGTCGTTGCCGAAAGGGACAATGACTGAGGGTTTTGTTGGTGCACAGTATAGATTAAACCTGGGTTAGCCCAAATCGAGCCAACAACATGTAGTAGTTAGAGGTTTCTAATTTGGATAAGATTCCTCCATCAAATCTTCTAGAACTTTCTTTTTATTTTTACTTGCATGAACATGATTGTGCAGTTTATAGTGGAACATAGTGTGCAGACCACAATGGTAAAAAACGCACATGCATGGATAATGGCTAGAAAAGCTGTGTAGATGCTTAAAAATGGTTTTTAAGGATTGAAACCTAAAATTCCTCTTGTCCATGGAAATTGTTTACTTCAAGCTTCATAGGGGATTCATTTGAGACACTAACCAAATGGTGAGAGATCCAAATCGATAGTCATCATGAAAAAATTTAGTGTAACACCTTTGATCATGGATCAAACCCCCTCTCTTTGTGGAACCCTAATCCCTCTTTTTATGGATCTCATCCCTTAAGAAGAGGATCTCAAATCTACTCCTCTTGGCCTATAATTTAACATATACTAGAGGGTAAAGGAGGACTTTGGATTGTAAACTTAGTTTTTGAATTGAGGTTGGAAGCCTGTCAACTAAAGGGAGGATTGGAGACTATTAGAAGGAGGTTTGCAACATCAAGGCTAAGGTTGTATCTCTCCTTTTTATTCAAGATTAATACAAGTAGTTGTTTCTTTCGTACTTTCACTTGTTATGATTCTGATTGCAAATATCCTTTATCTTTTATAGAGTTTGTAATTGAGAATTGGATTTACGCTATGTTGGAATTTCCATTTTATGTTGTGTTTCAATCTTTATCTATGTTATGATTTTATTCTGTGTTTGGTTATATTTATGTAGATGTTCTCTTGAATAAGGGAAGGCTTTTGAAGCATCAAGGTACATCTACAACCATTTCGTAGAAAGGTAAGACGTCCTTGCACATTTTATATATCATATTTTAGTTATAGACTAAGGAAAGTTTGCAATTACTTATTCGTTTGTTTCTAGATTTGTCTTTGGATCTACGAAGATCATTCTTGTCCGCAAGAGAGATTTGTCTAACATTGCAGAACTAATAATAAGGAAGAATTAATTGGGATTTGGATCATCCTCAACTTTGCTATGTGCAGGAAAATGAAGTGCTTACAAATATTTTGTAATTCTCAAGTGGTTATTGATTGCTTCTTGGAGATCGGTACATTACATATCTTGGTCCTAAATCCTTAGAAACAAAGAATTCACCAACTACAAGAATTTTCCAGGAGCTATTGGTTTCACATATCCACATGGAACACAATGTTGATGCTGACAAAACATCAAAGGAAGATATACTACAACATATACTGTTGGCATTATGGTTCATGGTTCAGGTGTTGTCCTTGATGGCAACCCATTCAGGTGGTAGATCGCTATTCTTCATGTCAGCAGCAAAGATTGATGATCAACTCTTAATTTATTGAAAAATTTAAGAAGGACGCAGGTACACCTTTCAGATAGTGCGTACCCGCAGGTAATCCATGCATAGACCGCGTCCAGGGACGCAGTCCAGCCGTTCAGAAGGTGCGTCCACCGAGTGCACACTTTTTAAGGTAGAGAAAAGCACACGTGGGGGTTTCTTGTGATTTACTCCTGGTATCTAGCCAACGGTATTGTGTTTTTAAGGTGTCGGCTCGTGGTATTGTTCCTTGATTTGAGGAGGAGCTTGCCTATATAAAGCAAAGGAGATCATTTGGTTTGTGTAAGTCTTTGGTTGAATATCTTATTGGGTGAGATCTAGTCTAAATCTAAAGAAGGCGAATCTACTGAAGGACTAAGATCTCTTTGGCGCAAGATCAGATCTGTAGATCTGACTCTTTGGGTTACTCTTAAGGTCTTGAAAGCATTCATATCTGAAGGTACGCAGGTTCAGTGAAGGCCAAGTGCGCCGGTACGCAGCGCAGCAGAGAGAGACCTGCGTGGGGACGCAGGGCAGACGTAGCTCAGGTGCGTCCGGGACGCGGCTCAGTAACGGGAGATCTGCGTGGGGACGCAGGACAGACCAGGTTCAGGTGCATCCCTGAGGTAAAAAGGCGCGACGCGATAGTGTCTCTGGGTACGTCTTTGGGGTAACAGGATGCGGCGCGATAGTGTTCTTGGGTGCGTCCCTGTAGCAAAAGGACGCAGTACAGTTGAAGGAACAGTGCGTGGGCACGCAGCGCAGCAGAAGGATATCTGCGTGTGGACGCAGGGGAGCAGAAGGTTAACTGCGTCTGGTCGCAGGCCATAGAAGGGAAAACTGTGTTTCTGTTCTGTTGATTATATTTCTCTGTTGATAAGGTGTTCTGGGTTAATTCTGTTATTGCTGATCTGATAACTGTAGTAGACAGTAACTGCTATGTACTTGATGATCATTTGATGCTTTATGAAAAGTAGAGAGTTGTAGCTCTCTGCAGGTTGCAGCCTGCGTACTGGTAAAGGACTGCACCAGTACAAAATCATTGTAAAAGGAGTTTCTAATTTGAAAGAAGATAGAGACATATTGCAGCAGGTGGTTTTCACCCACATTGGGTTTCCACCTTACATCTTGTGTTCCTTGGTGTGACTATCTGTTTTCTTGGTTCATGCTCATTATTTTATGGTACTGATATGCAAGAATAATTCAAAGATCAAATAAAGAAGATTTGTTTAATTGCTAGATAATACTGATTCACCCCCCCCCTCTCAGTATTATTTCCAACAATTGGTATCAGAGCAGGTCCTTCAGAGAAGCTTGATCGCTTGAAGGTAGATCGTTCATCATGAGCAACTACGAGAGAGAAGCATCAATCAGGCCACCAGTTTTTGATGGGACAAACTTCAACTATTGGAAGGTAAGAGTTACTGCATATCTTCAATCTCTTGGTACAGAAGTTTGGGACATTGTAGAAACAGGCTACGCTTTTCCTTCAACTACTCCTACAGATCCAGCTGAGAAGAAGAAATGTGAAACAAATGCAAAAGCAGTCAGTACTCTATTAGGAAGTATATCCCAAACAGAATTCATGAAGGTAATGCACTTCAAATCAGCAAAAGAGATATGGGACAAAATGGTCACGAGCTATGAAGGAGATGAACAGGTAAAGCGAGCTAAACTTCAAACCCTCAGGATTCAATATGAGACTCTCAAGATGTATAATGATGAAAGTGTGGCTAATTATTTTCTTCGGGTAGATGAGATTGTTAATTGTATGAACAATTTGGGTGAAGAAATAAAAGAGGCTATAGTAGTTGAAAATATTCTAAGATCATTATCCCCCAAGTTTGAATCTAAAGTATCTGCAATAGAAGAAAAGGAAAATCTCCGAATTCTCACTATGTCTCAGCTACATGGAATTCTAACTGCTTATGAAATGAGAAAGGGAGGTCCATCAGACAGAAGAGAAGCTGCTTTCAAGGCATCAGGCAAAGAAGATTACTATGAAGCAAGCCATGTTCCAGAAGAAGAGGAAGAAGAATCAAATTTTGTCAGAAATCTTCAAAGGGGTTCTGGAAGGTTCAGAGGTAAGCTACCTTTCAAATGCTTTGCTTGTGGAAGAGTAGGTCATTATGTTGCAAAATGTCCCTATAAGGATAAAGGTAAAGAACCTGCTAGATGGAACAAGAAACAAAGTACAAATAAGAAAAGCTACTACACCCATGAAGACAGTGATGGTTTATCAAACAGTGATGAAGATGAACAAGGTAATAAATATAAGTTGTTAATGGCATTTGAAGATGATGATTATGAGGATGCTGTAGATGTGAATAACCTCTATGATGAAATTACTAGACTCAAGAGATGCATAGAAGAAAAGAATGTGATCATTGATACTCTACAATTTCAAATTGATGAAAAGGAAAAACATTTTGAAAAACTAGAAGGTGAAATTGTTGGTCTCAGAAAAGAAATTGAGAAAACAAAAGCTATTAATCTTAAGTTTGTCAAAGGATCTGAAACTTTGGATGAGATTATCAATGTGCAGCGGTCTCCTCTAAACAAGACAGGTTTGGGCTATAATGGAGAAACCTCTCAAGCATCCACCTCAAAAAGTTATCTTGATGCGGCAAGAAGAAATGAGCAGAAGAACAATGAAGATAATCAGGTGAAGCAGGGATGAAATACAAACAGAAACTATCAAGGGCAATCTAGCTTAAGGGTGAACAAAAGCTACAACCAGCCACAGGTAAAATCTTCTCAGTTTGGTTCAAGAATATATGAAAATAGAAATTACAATCAGTTGGCAGGTAGATTCAATAACCGCAGAAGCTTCTTCAATGGACAATGCTTTTCTTGCCATAATTTTGGTCACAAAGCAGCTCAATGTGTTGCATATAAAACAATCATGACTAGGGAAGCTCAAAAACAAAGAAGCATGACAGGGATTACAAAAAGGACCTATAACAACTTTTCGGCTCTTGAAAATGAAGTTGAATGTTCCATTTGCAATAATTTTGGTCATGAAGACTCTGAATGCAGGAGCAGGTTTCAGGAGAGAAAGGAACAAGAGCGGAAAAAGGAACAAGCCTCAAGCACCAAAACATGGAGAATAAAGGAACCTCAAACAGAAAGATGTGGGATAGCATTCTATGCAGAGGGACAGGAAAATCTATGGTACATTGATAGTGGATGTTCGAAGCATATGACAGGTGAAAAAGAAAAACTTGAGTCTTATTCTACGTTAGAAAAGGGAAAGAAAGTCTCTTTTGGAAATGATACTCCTGCAACTATAAAAGGAAAAGGTATTGCTCCTTTAAAAGAAAATGTCAAGGCTGGAAATGTTTTGTATGTTGATGGATTGAAGCATAATCTACTAAGTGTCAGCCAGATGTGTGATCAAAGAACCGAGGTTATATTCAGATCAAATGGATGTCTTGTTCGTGATCTTGATACAGGTAAAACAGTGCTCAAAGGCAAAAGAACTCCAAATAATCTGTACATATTTGAAGAAGGACAACAACAATGCTATCTAAGCAAGGATGAAGAGCACTGGTTATGGCATCGAAGGTTGGGACATCTAAGCTTCTCACAAATAAGGAAAGCATGCAAATATCAGGCAGTTCGCGATCTTCCAGATATCAAAATTCTTGACAACACCATATGCAAATCATGTCAGTTTGGAAAACAAACCAGAACTAACTTTCCAGAGAAAGAGGGATCAGCTAGCATGCCTCTTGAGCTAGTACATATAGATACACGCGGTCCTTTCAGAAAAAGGACACCTCGAGGAGAAGAATACTTGATATTATTCATTGATGATTTCTCCAGGTTTGTTTGGTTGGGACTTATGAAGCACAAAGATGAAGCATTCGAAAAATTCAAATCCTTCAAAGCTTTGGTTGAAAATGAATCAGGTCACAAAATTAAGTGCCTCAGATCCGACAGAGGTGGGGAATTTACTTCAAATGAATTTTTTGATTTCTGTGAAGAACATGGGATAAGAAGAAAATTCTCTACAACAAGAACTCCCCAGCAAAATGGAGTTGTGGAAAGAATGAACAGAACAATCCAACAGATGGCTCATGCTATGCTTGATGAATCAGGAACTCCCGCAACTTTCTGGGGTGAAGCTGCACATGCTGCGGTTATTATTCTCAACAAAAAAAATGTCCGGGTAAATAGCACTCAAACTCCTCATGAGCTCTGGAGTGGTAAAACTCCTTCGGTAAAGCACTTCAAAATCTTTGGGAGCAAATGCTACATCAAGAATACTAATGAGCAGCTTGGCAAACTTGAACCTACAGCAGATGAAGGCATTCTTCTTGGTTACTCTCCACATAGCAAAGCATACAAGTGCTACAATAAAAGACTTGGCATAATTGTTGACAACATTGATGTGGTGGTGGATGAGAAGGGATACATTCCTAGGCAAGTGCATCGGGAAGATATCGAAGAAGATGAAGGCTACCCTCAAAGACAGAATGATGAAGAAGAAGAACCTCAAGAAGAACCTCAAGAAGAACCAGAGGAGCAAACAAGAATAGAAGAAAAGACTCCATCCAGATATGTTCAGAAAAACCATCCAGAATCTCAGATTATGGGACAGAAAGAAACAGGTGTACAAACTAGAAGAACAGTTGCAGAAGCCTCAAGCTATTTGGCATTACTCTCCTCGACTGAACCACAAAATGTGAAGGAAGCATGCAAAGATGAATGTTGGGTGAAAGCAATGGATGAAGAACTTGAGCAGATCGAAAAGAACAACACTTGGGAGTTGGTTCCTAGACCAAAAGATAAGAATGTTATCGGGACAAAATGGGTCTTCAAAAACAAATTGAATGAAAATGGAGAAGTAATTAGAAACAAAGCCAGACTTGTTTGTAAAGGGTACGCACAGCAAGAAGGAATAGACTTTGAAGAAACTTTTGCTCCTGTTGCAAGACTTGAGGCCATCCGAATGTTCCTTGCTCTCTCAAGTTTTCAAAACTTCAAAGTATTTCAAATGGACGTGAAATCAGCCTTTCTGAATGGAGACTTGGAAGAAGAGGTATACATTGAACAGCCAGATGGGTTTATTCTTGGAAATGATCCAAGCCTCGTATGCAGATTGAAAAAGGCCCTCTATGGTCTCAAACAAGCTCCAAGGGCTTGGTACTACCGCTTGGACAAATATCTTCATCAACAAGGGTTCTCAAAAGGTTCAGCAGATAGCAATCTTTATATAAAATTTGAAAATGAAAAGTTGCTAATTCTTGTTGTGTATGTAGATGACATTATTTTTGGCAGCAATGAAGAAGCTATGAGTCAAAGCTTTGCCTCAGTCATGCAGAAAGAATTTGAAATGTCCTTACTAGGAGAACTGACATATTTCCTTGGTTTGCAAATCCAACAAAAGGAAGAAGGAATCTTTTTATCTCAAACCAAGTATCTCAAATAGATTTTGAAGAAATATGGCATGGAAGATGCAAAACCAGTATGTACACCCATGGTCACAGGATGTAGCCTCAGTGCAAATGATGAATCTGTAGCAGTACATCAACCAACCTACAGATCTATGATTGGAAGTTTACTTTATTTGACAGGTACCCGACCAGATATCATGCATGCAGTTGGAATAGTTGGAAGATTTCAAGCAAATCCGAAAGAGACTCATCTTCAGGAAGTGAAGAGAATTTTCAAATATCTTCAAGGGACTCAAAATTATGGCTTATGTATCCTAGAGATACAGATCTTACACTTCACGCTTATACAGATGCAAATTGGGCCGGAAGCGTGGATGACAGGAAAAGCACAAGTGGTGGTGCATTCTTTATGGGTTCCACACTGGTATCTTGGTTCAGCAAGAAACAGAGTTCAATTGCCTTTTCTACAGCTGAAGCCTAATATGTTGCTGCTGCATCTTGTTGCACCCAACTCCTTTGGATGATGCAGACATTGCAAGATTTTCAAATCACTTGTACTCCACCAATCCCTATCTTATGTGACAACACAAGTGCAATCAGCATCTCAAAGAATCCTGTTATGCATTCAAAAACCAAGCACATACCAATCAAGTATCATTTTCTCCAGGAACAAGTACTTGAACAGAAGGTCAAATTGGAGTATGTTCCTTCTAAGGAACAAGTTGCTGATATTTTCACCAAACCATTGCCCAGGGACACTTTTGAGTACCTCAGGCAAAAGCTGGGGGTTGTTGATGCATCATCTTATTGTTGAACCTCTTCTTATTGGTGATACAGGCTCAGGGGGAGCACATAATGCATTGTTGGCATTATGGAGGATGGTCAGAAGGAGATCTTGGAAATTGTTGCAATATGTCTCTATCTCTTTCATGGTAGATTATGGTTCGTCGCTGCAGATCTGGTTCATATTCAGGAGGAGCATGATCTTAGGGGGAGCATACCCTTTGCCCTTGATGTCAAAGGGGGAGAATGAAGCTGAAGATTATGAGGTTGCCATCAAGTCCAAAGGGGGAGATTGTTGGCATTATGGTTCATGGTTCAAGTGTTGTCCTTGAGGGCAACCCATTCAGGTGGTAGATCGCTGTTCTTCATGTCAGCAGCAAAGATTGATGATCAACTCTTAATTTATTGAAAAATTTAAGAAGGACGCAGGTACACCTTTCAGATAGTGCGTACCCGCAGGTAATCCATGCATAGACCGCGTCCAGGGACGCAGTCCAGCCGTTCAGAAGGTGCGTCCACCCAGTGCACACTTTTTAAGGCAGAGAAAAGCACACGTGGGGGTTTCTTGTGATTTACCCCTGGTATCTAGCCGACGGTATTGTGTTTTTAAGGTGTCGGCTCGTGGTATTGTTCCTTGATTTGAGGAGGAGCTTGCCTATATAAAGCAAAGGAGATCATTTGGTTTGTGTAAGTCTTTGGTTGAATATCTTATTGGGTGAGATCTAGTCTAAATCTAAAGAAGGCGAATCTACTGAAGGACTAAGATCTCTTTGGCGCAAGATCAGATCTGTAGATCTGACTCTTTGGGTTACTCTTAAGGTCTTGAAAGCATTCATATCTGAAGGTACGCAGGTTCAGTGAAGGCCAAGTGCGTTGGGACGCAGCGCAGCAGAGAGAGACCTACGTGGGGACGCAGGGCAGACGTAGCTCAGGTGCGTCCGGGATGCAGCTCAGTAACGGGAGATCTGCGTGGGGACGCAGGACAGACCAGGTTCAGGTGCGTCCCTGAGGTAAAAAGGCGCGGTGCGATAGTGTCTCTGGGTGCGTCTTTGGGGTACCAGGACACGGCGCGATAGTGTTCTTGGGTGCGTCCCTGTAGCAAAAGGACGCAGTACAGTTGAAGGAACAGTGCGTGGGCATGCAGCGCAGCAGAAGGATATCTGCGTGTGGACACAGGGGAGCAGAAGGTTAACTGCGTCTAGTCACAGGCCACAGAAGGGAAAACTACGTCTCTTTTCTGTTGATTATATTTCCTTGTTGATAAGGTGTTCTGGGTTAATTCTGTTATTGCTGATCTGATAACTGTAGTAGACAGTAACTGTTATGTACTTGATGATCATTTGATGCTTTATGAAAAGTAGAGAGTTGTAGCTCTCTGCAGGTTGCAGCCTGCGTACTGGTAAAGGACTGCACCAGTACAAAATCATTGTAAAAGGAGTTTCTAATTTGAAAGAAGATAGAGACATATTGCAGCAGGTGGTTTTCACCCACTTTGGGTTTCCACCTTACATCTTGTGTTCCTTGGTGTGACTATCTGTTTTCTTGGTTCATGCTCATTATTTTATGGTACTGATATGCAAGAATAATTCAAAGATCAAATAAAGAAGATTTGTTTAATTGCTAGATAATACTGATTCACCCCCCCCCCCCCCCCCTCTCAGTATTATTTCCAACATATACAACATTTAGAGATTACAAAAAAAGTCGGTGATGTCCTTAGGGTGAATGCCAACAACATTTTCTGAAATGAAGTTTTTGAAATCGTTGGGACCTTTCCTATTTTTATGTTTGAATGTTTTATGTTATGGATTGTTAGAATTCCATAGCTCTCAATAGAATTTTCTTGGTGGTTGTAATTGAACGGCATTTTGTATACTTTGATTTCAATGAAATAACAAGTATACAATTTTTTCTATGGAAAAAAATGACTAATAAGGGAAAATATTGACACTCAACTATTTTAACATTTGTAATATTATTGTCT
Source organism: Pinus tabuliformis (assembly GCA_031772625.1). NCBI lineage: Eukaryota > Viridiplantae > Streptophyta > Pinopsida > Pinales > Pinaceae > Pinus > Pinus tabuliformis. The sequence continues at coordinate 159,889,324 of CM062814.1, read as the reverse complement.
TATACTCATGAAGAAACATGGTAAGAAGGGAAATGATTGGATGAAAAGATGCACTGAAATGATCAAGAGGAGGAAGAGATGTTTAAATTGTGAAAAAATGACAAATTAACTACCTAACAAACCCTCTAAAATATTTTAGAGAAAAGAATACGACTTACCAAACTTATGCCATTTTCAGTATCTATTGATAATGCAAAATATTAATTTTAACCATAAAATTAGGCTTGACAATTTTTTTTAATGAAACATATATGAAGATCTATCTTAAGAAAGAGATTTTGGATCCGACCCAAAACCATTAAATTTCTTCATAATTATCAATATCTTTTGTGGATTTGAAATTAAGCATGATGAATCAATCCAAACCCTCAAGAAAGAAATCTATATCCCGAAACATGTATTCCATCTATAGCTACATTTTTTCCAAAATACTCCCAAAATCCAGATACATTTATGTTCCATTCACTGCTTCTTAGTTTAATTTTGGCTAACTTCTTGTTTTCCTTGACAACATATTTTTGGCATTTTTCCCAACTTGGATATAACCCATAGTTTTAGCTAAATATGAGAGGGAACTCATATGGGGGTGATCTTTATTGTCTTTATCCTCTTCTGCATCAACCAGATCATCCCAAGGTGTTGATTTTCCTGCCTTATTTCCTAATAATTCAGAGGAAGGTATGTCATTTACAAGAGATTGTTAAATATGAGTGTCCTATGTAAATGGTCCCAAAGAATCCTCCTTAGCGTGCACTTATTCCTGACTAATTATTGTTTCTTCTGATGGATCATTTTGGACAAGAACATCTTCTTGGTTGTTTTTTTCCTCTTCCTTATTATGGGTCTCTACTTCCTTGTCTATTGCATAATGTTAACTCTGAGCTCGTTCCCACCATTTGGGCCTTCGATTACTTTTCTTGGCTCTATTATTATGAAATCACTTGGGAATTTTTTTATTACATACCATGTTTCATAATATGCTTGGCATTGAAATGAAACATTTTCATATTAAAGCTTGTAAACCCATTTGTTAGATTTATCTCTAGAGGGAAATCCTGATTAATATCCATCTGCACAAATATTTGATCATAAGTGGCCTTAAAAAGAATTTTAGTTTTTGAACTATGACAATAAAATTTTCCTATTTCATTTCTAATCCAAGTTAACTTTGGAAGACTCAAAAGATGTAGGGAACAATTTGGGAGCCTTAACCAAAATGTAGTTGTAGAGATCGATGTCATAGTGGGGTCAAAAATAAGAGTCTAGGGTTGTATGAAGAAGAGACCAACACTACCCTAAAACTAGGGCTCAGAATAAAAAATAATCTTCTTATCCTCGAGAGAATTAAAAGCAACAACAAAAAAACCCTAAGCCATCGAGTAGACATTTAGTTTTTGATACAGTAAGGGTTTCCATGTTTCAAAGATCCACTTATGAAGATTAATCAACAACAACCAAAACCCACTAAATCTACAGACCAAACCAAGCTCAGGAAAAAAAAATCACAACTAAAGGCTTAATCTTCCAAGGGGACATTGCAAGCAAGAGCTTCTTGAACAATCAGAAGAGAAGATACAAATTTCAACATGGTATTGTAAGAAAGCTTGGCTTGATCTTCCTGAGAAATAGGATTTGTAGAACCAACAATTATTCCTTCAAGAGAGACAATCCTTATTATTGAAACTTGGGAGTTCATCATTAGTTAGAAGGCTAGCTATAGTCTTTCAGTCACGAGGCAGTGAATGGATCCACACATAAGAAGAAGAACTGGCTAGGGAGAAACCCTAGCTACTGCAAGGGTTTGCAGAGCTCTAAGAGCCATCGAAAAATTTATCAGTACAAATTTGTGAAAATTATAAACTTTAATATTATTAAAATATTTAATTTAGAATATTTAACATTATTTAGTCTCTTTCAAAAATTAAGCCACACATGTTTACGTATGAATTAATTTGGACTGTAAAACTAATAATGCCTTATTCAATCAATTATAATTTCTTTGATGATTATTAAATCAGTTATAATTAATAATTTAAATAAACAATATATTTTTAACTTTATTTTATTTATTTATTTATTTAAATTATAATGTAGCTAGAAAATATAAGCTTTAATCTCATTCTTATATAAGTACATATGTGTAAAATAAATTTAGAAAAGTATTAAATTTTATAAAATGGAAGATAGGATCCTTTTAGCTCTCTATATGTTTATGGATGTCATTCAAATGAAAATTTTGGGTTATCATAAAAATGAATGCTAATTGTAAATAAATACATAAGGAATGAGAATTTGAAAGTATCCTTACATGTAAATGATGTTTATTTAAATAAATATTATTTTAAAAAATAATTAAATTATTTATTTCTAATGAAAGTGTAATCTCCTCTTCCCACATTTATCCACTTTCACTAGCTTTCCTGGGTTAAACTTGAGTTGAGGGTCACTATGATAAGACTCAACCTCCTATATGACCCTAAGGAAATGGAGTCAACAACTTGAGACCTTACAGACTTCCCTCAAGTGCTACAGGACCTTCAAGAGCAACCCAATCCCTCCAGGTTTCCAACCCCTAATATAAATCTCTTTTTGACTAACCTAGAGCCTTAGTTGCTCCCTTTCCAAGGCATGCAAGTGACTTTAAGCCTCTAGTCACTCCCATAGGCCTGAATGCCAATGACTGTGGACCTTTCCAGATAGTTCTATGTTAGTGACCATGAATGCTCAGCCAATATTTTAGGGCCAGAACTCATCGAAACATCCAGAAATGATAAATGACATAGAAAGAAAGCTTTTAAACCAAAACTTCAACCGAGAATTGAAATCACCCCTCCCAACTGGGATTGACATTCTACCAAACACATGAGGAACATGAAACCTACAGGTCATGAATGCATATTTCAACATAAGGATCTCAAAACTTATCTAAGGTTAAACAAGAAGGACCAATGCCTTCTCACAATAATTGTCATAACACCAATTAGGTCATGCATTCATTAACTAAGAACCCATTAATGGAAATGTGATAAGAGTCATACTTAGAATTTTCAATTAACCGTGCTTATAACCAACATGTAAACATATAAATAACAATGATATAACAACCATTGAAGCCACATAATAACAAGTACATTTACTCATCAAAATCAAGAGGAGCTTAGCTCTTATTAACCATCATTAGGGGAATTTTGAGGTCTATAATGGGCATCCTAAGAAAATTGTATAACCAAAATAAAATTTCTAATAACCAATTGGATTCAAGATGATGATGTCAACCATGGGGGATGATTCACCATTTTTGTAGTAAACAAATAAAAATATAATAAAATAATAAAACTACTTTTTCAACTCGTATTTTCAACTTAGCTCCTTAAGGTTTTACTCACATTTCCAGCGACAGTACTTGCTGGATGCAAAATTTAATTTCTTATCCAAGGAGTACCCATGTTGCATACTTTCGATGGACCCTGCTACATGAAAAATGAGAAATAGATGAAAAAATGTCATTGCAATCATGTTTTTCATGTATTTTTCAATTTTCATGTAGCAAGGTCCATTGGAAGTATGGAACATGGGTACTCCTTGGATGAGGAGTCAAATTTTGCATCCAATAAGTGTTTCCTCAGGAGATTTGAGTAAACCCATAGGGAGATAAGCTGAAAATACAAGTTGAACAAATATTTTTTCTTTTTTCCCTCTAAGTTTTGATAATGTAATCAAATATTATTTTATTATTTCCACTATTATTTTATAATTTCCTTAGGAGGCCCATTTTAGACATCAAAATTCCCCTAATGATGCAGAATCCAACCAATTGATGGACTTCCACATACCATCCGACCATAGATTGGGATGAACCAAATCTTTCTTTTAGCCCATCACCCCCATGCCATATTCCAAGCATGAATATGGGATATCATGGGATAATCCAATCCATAAAAAACTAAGGGAGTCCATAGGTTAAACCACCTCCACCTTCAACATACTATGATCTCACCTAAACTAGTCCTGAGATCACAAAACCAAACCGATCTTGGATGCCTCAAAATTTCTTCACCATCCCTTGAGGAATTTAGTTGTCTTCGCCCACCTATTTAGGGCTTCCCAAAGAAAACCATCTCCACCCCCAACCCTTGGGATTTTCCTAAAACCACCTCACCCGGATCCAAAACTTTCTAGCAATACAAAGATCAACTAATAAAGAATCTCATCACACCATGGCTATCTGAAAATGGAAAGGCAAGGTTGAAACCATTGTCAAAATCCATGCCACCGACAACAAAGAAACCAAAATACACACATGCATATTCCATGCATACCAAAGAGAACTATGAATCACAATCTGTTACCTGCAAGTATTCCTGCTAAAGCTACCTGATCCAAACTTTGCTTGCTTGATCCTTGTTTCCTTTTCATTCCTTTCCCTTCCTTTACTTTCTTGTCCTTCCTTGCCCTTCCTTTACTTTCCTTGTCCTTCCTTTTCTTGCTTGCTTTCCTTATCCTCTTGGTGCTCTTTTCCTCTCTGAGACTAACTCCAAAATTGAACTAACAAAAGGCTCCCCACTCATGCTCTGAAGTCTTTTGATCATTCATGCCTCTAATTTTTTCATTTTCCATTATGTTCCTTCATTTTTATCCTCACATGAAACCTGTGACCTTTCACCTCCCTTTCTCCTAATTTCATTTATTTCATAAATAAAATATGCCAATTAATGCCTCTTTTCCTTTTCAGAGCCTTTGTCATTGTCTTTTCGGATTTACCCTTAGCCATAAACACAACAAGTGATGCCCACTAGGATATTTTTCCCAACATTCAACTTGGAATATATGTCACATGGCCTTGGCCTTATTTTGCCTTATTAGCTTTATTACATGAAATTTTAATGAGGGATTGCTACAAACCCCTCCCCATTAGGGGAACATCGTCCTTGGTGTTCTTTGACACCTACAACCATCAAAACCATTGAAAAGCATAGCATACTTCCTATGGATCTTTATAACTTAGCTCGTTGTAGTATTTACATTAAACAACCTACTCAAAATCAAAACCATCATGAAAAACATGACAACGTGACAACCATACTGCTTATTGGATATTTATAACCCAGCTCATGGAAATATTTACATCCATGTAATATATACATATACCAAAACTACTTTGCCTCAACCAATAAACAATGAATGATACATAACCCGCATTTGATCAACCATCTCCCATGTAGCTTCATTGGGTCCAAAGTGCTTCCACTGCACTTTAACCTACTCGATTTCTCTATTCTGGAGCATGAGTTGTTTCTGTTGCAATATGCACTGAGGTTATAGCATGAATTCTCCTTATGGTTCCACGTGAAATAGAGACCAATCAATAACATTATCAAAATCCTTTAAATATCTCTTAAGCAATGAAACATGGAAAACATCAAAAAATTTCACTCTTGGAGGCTGTGCAAGTCTATAGGCCACTGGTCCAATCCTTTCAAGGATCTTGAAAAGCCCAAAATGTTGCAGTTCCAACTTGGCACATGATCCAATCCTCTAGGAGCTCTTCTTGGGCTTGATGCACAAATACACATTCTCCCCAACCTGAAACTCCTTAAATGCCTTGTGTTGGTCTGTATAACTCTTATGTCTATCCTATGTTACCTTTGGATTCTTCTTTATAACTTTCATTTCCCATTACATGTCTATGAACATGCCCGATCCTATCAATACCTTGTTCACTAGATCACTCCAGCTAATTGGAGTATTACAACTATGCGCATACAATGCCTCAAACAGACTCATCCTCAATGACTCTTGATAACTAGTTTGTAAGAAAACTCGACCAATGGAAGGTACTCCTCCCATCTTCTCTATTGATTCATCACATACATCCTCAGCATATTCTCCAGAATCTTGTTGACTCTCTTTGTATGTCCATCTTCCCCTAGATGATAAGTTGTACTAAAGGCTAACTTTATCCCCAAACCTACAAACAACTCCTTCCAAAACATGGAAGTGAACTTAGCATCCCTGTCTGACACAATCTTCTGTGGAACACCATGCAATCTCACAATAACCCTAATGAAAACTTTTACCACCTCACTTGGTGAATAAGCAGTCTTCACTGGAATGAAGTGAGCTACCTTTCTCAACTTGTTAACTAAAACCATGATAGAATCATGTTTCCTTGATGTCCTCGGAAGACCTGTAATGATGTCCATGGAAATGACCTCCCATTTCCATTCTGGATCAGAATAGTTTGAATAAATCCACCTAGATGCTTACACTATGCCTTCACCTGCCAATAGTCCAAACATCTAGCCATGAATTATGCCACTTCCTTCTTCAAATTCATCTAGTAGTAGAACTTCTTCATTGTTGTCAACATTTTCTAATATTCTGGGTGTCCTGAATAAGGATTGACATGAAAGTCCCTCAAGATAAGCTTCTTAAGCCCATTGTCATCTAGCACATACATCCTTTCCATGAATCTCACTAAGCCCTATGCCATGAGATGATAGTCGACATTCTAGTCACTTGTACCCTACTATTGTAACATGTTCCTAAACTCGTTGTCCCTGTCTTCCTTCTGTCCTATCTATTAAATTTGATCCTATAAATATGTCCCATATGAGCTCATTGTTACAACATGGTTCATCTGCACTCTCCTACTGAGAGCATCTGGAACACTATTCTCCTTACCCTTGATGTATTTGATCTCAAAGTCAAATTCACTGAGTTTGCTCAACCATCTAGCTTTCCTAGCTTTCAAATTTGGTTGGTCAAATAGGTACCTCAATCCATTGTGGTCGCTCATCAATATGAACCTCCTACCAAGAAGATATTGTCTCCACATTTTCAATGCATGGATAATAACTGCCAACTCAAGATCATGAGTCACTTAGTTATGCTCATGCTCATTTAGTTTCCTAGACTCATAGAATACCACTTATCCCTCCTGCATCGAGACTCCACCAAATCCTCTCTTGTGGTAATCTTTACACACGACGAACTCTTTGTCTAGATCTGCAATATTAAGAATTGGAGTGTTTGTCAACAACTGATGCTCTCTTAGAAATCTCAGCACTGCTATTAAATTCTTGGAATGATCTTCCTCATTCTTATAATATATAAATATTTCATTAATGAATACAATAACAAACTTGTCCATATAAGGATGCAACACATTATTCATTAAGCACATAAAAGTAGTTAGAGAATTACTCGAACTGAATGGAACTACAAAAAACTCATAACATCCATACTTGGTCCTGAAAGCAGTCTTGTAGATGTCCTCTTCCTTGATGCGTACCTAATGGTATCCTGATCTCAGATCAATCTTCAAGAACATTGTTTCTCCCTATCGAATAAGTCATTAATCCCCAGTAATAGGTACCTGTTCTTCATCGTCACCTTGTTCAGTTGCATGTAATCAATGCAAAACCTAAGAGTACCATCCTTCTTCTTCACAAATAATACTTGTGCACCCCAGGGTGATACACTTGGCCTAATATATCCCTTATCAAGAATTTTCTTCAGCTGCAACTTCAACTCTACTAACTCTAGTGTGCTCATCCTGTAAGGTGCCTTTGATGTTGGTGTTTCTCCTAGTACCAACTCAATAGAAAATTCCACTTCCTTATGGGGAGGAAACTATGGAATCTTTGCTGGAAACACATCCTAAAACTACTATAATATAGGGTACCTCTTGAATATTTCATCATCCTCAACATTCTTACTGTTGTCACTCGAAATATGGACTGCAAATAGTACACACCCCTTCCTGCAACTACGCTTAGCCTACATAGCGATGACCATTATCACTGATGTAGGTTTCTTCTTTCCCTCCAGGATTCTATTTGCCCCATTATCACCTGGGGACTCAATAGCCTTGTGATAACAATATATGGTCCTATGAAGATACATCCAATCCATACCTAAAAATCATACTATATTATCCTAGTGGAAGTACATTCAGATATGATATTATAGGCATACCATTAAGCTCGAATGCAAAATCTCTTACCCAGTGATGAACTCTCTTTGTAGTACCTGTAGCCAACTACACCAACAAAGAATCTTCTTGCACTTCTTTTCTCAAGCCACAGTTATCCACTAGATGAGGATTAACATAACTATAATTATATCCATGATCAATCAAAATAGAAACAACTCGACCACAGAGCTTACCTTCCATCTCAATAATGGAATGATGATATTCCTACTTGCTTTCCATAGTTGCATAAATCCAAAGAATTTGATGATCAACATCCCAAATTATTTGTGCCTCCTAAGTACTATAGATCTGAGGCCTATCACCCTGGTATAATGGACAATCCTTCTTGTAATGATCTTTGCCATATATCCAACACTACAAGGCTCCCCTACCATCACCTCTATTCTATTGCTCTCCAGGTTTTGACCCATGTCCCTTCTCAACTACATAGAAATTATTGTATGGAACCACATTTTCTTTCCCACCCACATCATGAAGTCTTCCCCGCTTCTGCAGCCACTTCCCTTTTATTTTCTCATTCCATTTAAATTCATGCTTAGGCTCAACCTTGCACTTTCACTACTCATAACAATGCTCTAGCTTATGTTGACAGTGCTCGACCCACCAACATTCAGGGGTTCACCCTGGTATGAAGTCCCAACTAGAAATCACATTGTTTGGTGTGGGAGTCCCATCCAGTATGATGCCCCAGTTTCCATTATCTTGAGGATTTTCCTCAACACTGGCTTGTGAGCATAGGAGAGTGGTTCGCTTTGTCTTCAAGAAGTGAGGTTCACGTGCCTGGTGAGTGTAAGTGTACTTGTGTCGATGGTTCTTTCAATGTGAGGGGAAAAGGTGAAGATGTGTTCTAGGTTGAAAGGGATCAATCCCAACTCGGCTAGGAACACACAACAGAAAGGAAATACACAACTTTTGGCGGAGCAGTCCACTCAAATGTGGAAGTCACAATCATGCAAGGTAACATAACATGTACAACACTCATAGATCAGTCTGAATGAGTGCAATGGTTGTTACAACAAGGTTCATGTGAAAGGTCTATATGATGTCCAACAAAGTAGTTGACACGGACAGGACAACATTAGCAGCATATACAACACATTTACATTAATAGATTATGCATTACAACATATGAATCAGTTCAGGTTTAGAACACATGTTAAAGAAACATGCATTACAAGTGTTAAAGATCAGTCTTACAACAAATAAAATACATGTGTGAAAATGTGTTGGCCTGTGTACAAGCTTCTGAATTAAGTGAAACTTCCAAGACAGATCGTTACACCATACATCACTAACCCTATCAGTGGGGTGTTGGAGCCACTACTTACTCCTTAAAGAAAATATTACAGACTCTCTTGGCTATGTGGGAGGATCTGAGGTGAAAAGTCCTTTCATGTACAAATGAGGGGGGTATTTATAGCCAAGGGTGAAACTGACCCTTGTGGTTGTTTGACTATCCTCATGACCATTTGACTTCCATGATGTTTCGACTTACATGACTCTATGCTCAACAAGCGGGTCCCTTGGACTTCCACGTTACATCACATTTATTGAAAGCAATCCCATAGTGGAGATGTGGGCAACATGAATCATGACTTGACTCGACGTGACTTGACATGACAATTCTAGTGCATTCATGCTGCTGTTGGAGTGCATGTCGAGCTCCAGTGCTGCTGAGTGATGGATTTCTTCATGGTGTATCATAGCTTCACCTCTGCATGGCGAAGTGTGTATAGTCTTTGATGGTACTTGGTTCGCTTGGTGAAGCTTTAGCATGTTGTTCCTTGCTTTCATGCTTGAAGGCTTGACTGGCTCACTTGTTTACAAAGGTGCATGTTCGTCGCATTTGTCCACTTCACATGCTTAGTTCGTTCATCCGTTGGTGAACCTGTCCATCTGCATGTGCTCCCCTCATTCATCCCCTTCATCATATTGACATGTTTGTTGGTGTACCTATACCTGCAGTCACACATGACGAGATGACATTAAATCCAAATCCTCCTAGTCTACCATGACACATGATCATTTGAATGCAGGTGACTGGGAGAGGCAGTAGGGCTGTGATGCGGGATGATGGCTCTGGGAAACTAGTGATGAAAACTGTGCAAGAGTCACTGAGAGATGGAGGCAAACAATTTGAGTTGACAATGACTATCTAAAAGGTTTGGCTTGGTTGGGAGGTAAAATGGTGCAAATTTTGGGAGGGACAGTTTGGGGTATAGGAGGGAAAGGCAAGCATGCTCTATGCATTTTCCAAAACAAATAATCAATAGGGGATGGATAACTAGATTTTCACAATTTTCAAGAGGAACGGGCTGAGCTGCATGAAGGGTTAGCATGCAGGGATTGCATAGTTTTTCTAGGGAACTTCCTAGGAGACTGGCAGCCAGAACTGCACAATTCCTAGAGCAAACTACTAGTTGGCTATTGGGGTCACTGGAAGCCAGAACTGTGCAATTTCTAGAGGGAACTGCCAGTTGGCCGTTGGGTTCACTTGCAGCCAGAATTGTGCAATTTCCAGAGGGAACTGTTGGTTGGCTGCTGGGGTCAAGGGCAACTAGAACTGTGCAATTCCCATATGGAACTACCAGTTGGCTATTGGGGTCACTGGCAGCAGAAATTGTGCAATTCCTAGAGGAACAGGTAATCTACTGCTGAGATTTGTTGGCTGGGAAAACTGTACTGAGGCTGGAAGGCTAAACTACTAATCATCTCTGCATAATTTCTGAGCTAAGATGACTGATCGGCAAAGGGAGGCCTACTCATGAGCACTGCAGAATTTATGAGATGAACAGTTGGTCGACTATCTTGGTATCTAGCATGAGTGCTGCTTGAGTTGCTTGTGGGTAGCACAACTTGAAAGAACTAGCTTCGTGCTTCTGCGATGTTCTCGTTGATAGTCGATCAAGTCGAACGCGGGGTGATGGTCTAGCTACTAGTGAGGAGTTTGGTCGTCAAAACTTTAGCAAAAATGACTAAGTGCGTGAAAAGTCAAAATATGCATAGGTGATCATACAAACACACACTCGCATGACTTGACGAAAAATGACCAAACCATCGAGACACACATGTTCAAAATCACTGATCAACGGTGAAAGAAGCAAGCGCGACACTTGTGATTGATCATTCATGATCGAGACAACACTTGTGCAACAATGAATGTGACTCTATGCGCGAGTGTGACAGATGCTTTCATGGTGAACACAATAGACACATACGAAGCAAAGACTTTGAGCATAACCAGAACACGTCACAAGCATCACTTGGACATCAACATGCAGAGACTTGGATGCAGTGAACAAGCAAGGCGAATACAAAGACTGACACGAGCTCAGGGAGTGAGCCCAAGTGTGTGAAATCATCAAGAGAAACTCTTCAGGGGAGGCTCCGAAATTGGTGCAGGCCAAAATTTTGGAGGGTGGTTGTAGCTGCTACAACACTTGGCAACACACTGGTAGAACTCCAGCTTCTCTGCGTTGGTTCATTGCTAGCACAAGGCCTTGGTCTTTTGGGAAGTATTGAATCACTGTGCAAGTTACTTCAGTTTCCCCACTTACCTAATGGACATACATGGTTCACCCTTTTCCAACTCAGTCAAACACAATCAAAAGTTTAGCTTAGGTCTAAGTGTTTTGAATTTGGGAAGGGTAGTTTAGTTCGGGAGTTGAATGTTTTCAAAGTATAAGTTTTCATCTCTAGTGTTGCTCCGCTACCAACAGGCCTGGACAATACCCCAGAGGAGTCACATAGGAACACACACATTGCTCCATTTCCAGCGAGCCTGGGCAGTACCCCGGTGGAGTTGCATGCTTCACCTCTCTGCACATGAAGCCTTTCTCTTCTTTTGCCTTTGTATTTTTTTAAGAGAACTATGCATAGGCCCTTATTTAATTTTGGGCAGAAGAGGGATCCTGACTTATTGAGAACATAAGAGGTTGTTCCTTTAGAGAAGCATGTAAGACCTCTCACATAGGTTTGCTTGTTTAGATTTGTCCACTTCTCTATTTCTACTAGTTGGATTAGCTTAAACACACAGAGAAGAAATATGAATATAGGCATGGGGATTCCTAGTGTGGACACAGGTTTTTGGTTGGACCAAATCTTCCTTTACAGACGGTTCATATTTTTTGTCATGACTTCATCGGCCGAAGGTTGTAACCTAGAACAGAGAAACAGGACACAAGACGGGCCAAGTGCTGGAGTGTCACAAGTCTCTTCAAATTTCAACAACATACTCTATTCAAAATCCAGAACGTAGTAGTTGGCGGCACTTATTTTTGGAAACAAAAATATAAATATATCAAATAAACAAAAAAAACATGAACAAAAATAGTAAGCATAATAAAAAAAAACAGAAAGCAAAGATAATAAGAAAAACAAACCAAATGAAAGCAACAAGTAGTAAGCAGACTATGTACATGGCATGGGTGCAACCCGGCCTGCTGAAACTAGTGTTTAAGGACTTGGCCTTTGATAGGAAGATTATCAATCCTCCCATAAAGTGATTGCAAATGATACGTGTGTGAGACAAGTTTCTCGTGGACCACTGCCGGTCCACCGGGCTCTGCTACCAGAACCTGGTGGCATCCCAGAAGACCTTCAAGTGCAGACAACACCATTGTTTCAGGTACTATGTACAACATGGGCTCGGATGACGGCACGGGGTAGTTTTTTTTATTCCATGAAGGATTCAAGTTTTTGAACAAAATGTGTTGGGTGCGGGATCCCACAAGGGCAGTCTTGGGCTTAAAGCCCATATTTTGGTCCAATTTTGTAATAAAAATGTAAAGACTCCACATTTTGTGGTCGCGAAGCGCATAGTTGTTAAAGAGTCATAGGGTTATCCACCCTTATTTTGATAGTGTAATAATAGTTGTAAAAGATCTACCCATGGTCCACGGACCATGGGATTGTATAAATAGAGCTAAGATCTAAAAAGTAGAGAACACTAATCAGTGATGAAGAATCGAGTTAGATATTTGGAGTAGAAGTCTAGGTTCGGTCATAGCATAGGTAGAGGCTCTGCAGCTAAGTGCGCAGATGCCTAGAAATCTGCAGCTGAGTGCGCGGACCCGTGCAGCTGAGTGTGTAGGGTGAGTCGAGTCTGTAATCATTTGGGATTATCAATAAAGAGAAGTATTCTATAATTTCTGCTTCTTTATTTCCTGTTTATGCATCTTTTATATTGGGTATGAATTTCACTTCTAATGCTTATATGATACGTGAATATATGTAAATGTTTTGGTTAAGTACACACAAGTAAGAGCATCTATTTATGCAAAGATAACTAAGATCTATTAATAAGATAAGTAAGATACTTAGCACAGTTTGGGAGATATCACAGTTCACTGCCCTAGCAACGCAAAAGGACTTCAACCCCTGATTAGGGCTACAAGGAAACTGATTGTAACACTTCGCGAAGGTACTAAAGGGTAGAGCAAAGGGATAAGCAACCTACGCAAAGGCAGTTATAGTTGGAATAAACTGACATCACAACCATCTCAAGGGTGCAGAAACTTTGTTCCAGCATCCCCCCATACTGCTTCGGGTGAGACTTCAGTCCGTGCTCCGCAAGTTGATGCCAAAAGGGCCAGTAGTGTAGGGATTTGTTTGGCTAACTAACATTGAACCTGGGTCAGGCCCCACTAAGCAAACAAATGGTTTTGCTACTGAGATGGGAATCTGCATAGAGATGTGTGATGTTGTATCGTTCGAGTCCAACTAAGAAATAAATCGAAGGCTGGTTGGACAAAAGGATTCATGAGTTCGTGGCACAGGAATATAGAAACCTGCGACTGTCAAAAGAACAGTGGCTAGAATGGTACCTATATATGGAGATCCATGAAATATTTTTCGTGTCCTTCCCTACTAAGCTATACGAGTGGATCGCGAAGCTAGCAGATAGCCAAGGAAGGTAGAAACTTGATGGTCCTATTGTGTGGACCCAAGAGCTTGTGCGAACGTTGGAAGAATTAGAGGATAAGATCGCGCTCTGTCGATCACTGGCTCAATCGCATTATAGGAGGATTTATTACTAAGTTTGTGGTTGACACCTCAGTTAGCTATAACGAGGAAAAGCGACACTTTTTCAAAGGACCACAATGTAAGTACGTAAAATCTTTGAATACTTGGATTAAAATGATGTTGTGCGAAAAGTGGGTTATGCAGCTACCTTGATCTTCAGGTCTATGTGAAGTGGAAGAATTTACAGAAATGAAGGAAATAAGGGTGCAGAGCATAGCCCCTTGATTTCACCTCTGCGAGGGGATGAAGAAGGGATCACGAAGGTCTCTCCGCGAAGTGCTATTGAATTGATAAGACAGGGATTTCCACAAATTCCACCTCTGCCCACACCACCACCGACTTCACCGCCATCACCTCCAACTTCACCCGTACCACCTCCACCTGCACCGCGATTCAGTATGGCAAACACAGTGAAGCTTCCTTTGTTCAAAGGCTTGGGAAATGAGGACTCAAACCAATTCTGGTTCATCATGAGGGCTATATGGGAAGCTCAAGGTGTTACAGATTACCATATAAAGAAGGAAACACTGGTTAGTATGTTGCAAGATCGCGCGCTAACCTGGTATATTAAGTACTCCATCGATAACCCAAATGCTAGAGTAGTGGAAATCCAAGCAACACTGAATAGGGAATTTAGTAGGCCTAAATCTGAAGTGCGGTCAATTGTTGGATTCAAATAGATCACGACACTACCAGGTGAACACCTTGGGAACTAGATCAGAGGCAAAAATGTAGGATCCACAAAGCCAACATGAACTTGATAGATGGACATCATCGCGAGTGGTTTGTAGCCTTGCTACTACCACACTTAAGGAGTGCGCTATCACAGTAGAAGATAACAAATCAGGCAGAGGCCTTGGAGATTGCCATGAGACTACATGAAACTCCAATGCAAGATCCTAATCTCAGAGTTCAGCAGATCCATGAACAGTTAAAGAATCTGTGTCTTGAGATGCAAAGCTACAAGTAGGATAGGACGGTTTGGCTAGAGGTACGTGAAGAAGTATGGTGTGTGAAATGTAAGAGCCAGGGTCATGACAAATATCACTGCCCAATATTTACAAATTAACTTACAAGAGGAGGACCAATGCCTTTAAGGCTAGAAGCTCAAGCAGGACCTAGTGCGGCACCTACTTTATGGTCCGCTATCTTTCAAATAGCCGAAAAACATGCCATGGAAGATTTCCACTTGTTACAGAAGTATACACAAACTTTGCAACAATTGTTCTACAAATTTTTTAAATTGGTGGGACATGATGAGTGTACTTGCAGGAGCTATGAATTGATGCTGGATAGAACGCCCACCTACAGAGTTCAGGCTGAAATGCAACCCCTTGACCAGAATACAAGGATGGCGCGGACAGGATTTCAGTGGCGCAGACGGGGCCGAGGTGGGGGAGGACTTGGTAGAGGTCGTGGATAGTTGATTTTCTACAATTGTGGAGGGCCAGAACACTATGCACGTGATTACACTAATCCAACGTGCCCATCATGCAAGTATTGCACATTGTTTGATCATGAAACAAAAGATTTTCCTACACTGATAGTGAGGATACATCACAAAGGAGCGCTACCACCTCCCCCAACTCAGAACCTGCAGATGATTAGGTCTAAGCCATGCAAGGAAGATCCAAACGTAAATATAGTGCTTTGAAGTGGAATCGTGACTAGATATGACAAGGGGAAACATTCAAAAGACAGTACCTGGGTTCACAAAGCCCTGGTGAAAGACGTTGAGTTTGATTTGGAGCATGCTTGGGAAACCTTCAGGGAAGCTAAGAAGAGCTTCGTCGAGGCCTCCACTTCAGGAAGCAAAGATAAGCTTGAGCCGAAGATGGACCCCTCTATGCTCACTACCTTCCTGGAAACCTGTATGAAGTTACTGCACAACAGTAAGGCTGTGAAAGGGTTACATGAACTTATCAATAGATTTGCTAGGACCGCACTAGGTGAACAACGCTTAGTTCACAAGATCGGAAAGAATAAGACAAGGACGGGGCATGAAATGAGACTCACCGCAGAGATTAGAGAATACGAGATGGATCAATTCGTTATAGATTTGGGATTAGATGTGAATGTTTTATCGAAATAGACATGGGAGTGAATGGGGCGAACTGCGCTGCAATGGTCTCAGATTCAACTAAGGATGGCGAATCAGTAGAAAATCATACCCATGGGGAGATTGCAGGGAGTGAGTGTGGATATTGAGGGAGTGAGCACGTTGGAAGATTTTGAAGTAATAGAGATTGTTGATGACAACAATCCCTACACTGTGTTCCTGGGAATTGACTGGGCTACTGATATGAATAGGGTAATCAATCTGAAGAAGCGAAAGATGATCTTTAAGAAGAAGTCACTATGCGTAATAATACCCCTGGATCCTGCTAAAGCATATCGCTATACAAAACCAATCCGTGACTATGAAGGGGATGATGATCTGGACTGCATCTATAAGATAATAACACGAGACCAAGACTAGTTGAATCCACCATGGATGGGTGGATTACATGGGAACGTGAGAGTTCCTGCACTTCGGATTCCGACGAAGAAATAGAATGCTGGAAAAATCAGTTACATGAGGTAACTACACTAAATTTCATTATGATGACCCGGTCATTGCACTATGTGTCGTCGGAAGAAAGAAATTTTCTTACTTACGATGGTCTAAATGAGGTAGATACCTTCTTGGATGCATTTGAAAGGGAGGTGCTGGAAAAGAAACGCTTCCATGCCTTAGACTAGGTACTGCGCTACCCCCGCAAGATGGTGGGGTACGCACAAAGGAAGCTTTGATGATTAGCGCGAATGTAGGAGAATGATGAAAACACAATTTGGGAAGCCTAAGATGTGATTTGTAGACAAGTACGATGGGCAGGCTGATCCACATGTGCATCTGGCAAAGTGGACACAGGCTTATGGAGAAAAGCCCCTACCTAAGCAGATGCACATGTACTCTGCACTAAAGTACCTGGTCAATAAGCCTGTGTTGGCGAGGTGAATTTGTAGATGGTTTTTATTGTTACAAGAATACGATTTTGAAGTTGTTGTGAAGCCTGAACGATTGAGCGCGGGACCTGACCACCTGTCATGTATCGAGATAGGGAAGGAAGCTACTAGTTTGGAGGAAGGATTACCTAACGTGCAACTCTTTGTTGTGCGTGTCACGGATGGACATTTTGAGGATCTAATACACTTTCTAAAAAATAGAACTGCACTGGAAGGATACTCTGTCTAGCAAAAGAAGGAATTAGTGGTGTGCGTGGCAGACTTCTTTTTCATTGCTGGGCATCTATACAAGATGGGGAATGAAATACTATGAAGGTATGTACCCGATTTTGAACGAAGCAACATCCTCATAGACAGTCATGGGGGCACCACAAGATGACATTATGCAGGAAGAGAAACCGCACAGAAGATTCTATGTGTAGGGTTATGGTGGCAAACCCTTCATGAGGATTCAAAAGCATATTGCAAAGCGCGCAACGTATGTCAAAGAACATGTAGGCCATTGCGAAGGGATGAAATGCCTTTGAATCCACAAGTAATGTTACAACCCTTCGAAAAGTGGGCAATAGATTTTGTAGGACCTACTCAGCCCCAAGGAAAGATAGACGCGCAGTACATTATCACTGCGACAGAGTACTTGACTCATTGGGCAGAAGCGCAGCTGGTGAAGGATTGCACAGGCGCGACTACCATGAATTTTTTATTTGAACATGTACTGATGCAATTTGGATGCCCAAATATTTTGATGAGTGATTGTGGTACGCACTTCCTGAATGAGATGATCAACGCACTAACAGAGGAATTTCAGGTGTATCACCAAAAGATCACACCTAATCACCCAAAGGCTAATAAAACAGTGGAGGCATTCAACAAAGTGCTTGAAAATGTGCTGGAAAAGGTATGAAATGCTCAGTGAAGTGATTGGGACCTACGCATACCTACAGCGTTATGGGATTATTGGACAACATGCAAGAAGCTGACGGGACAGACACCTTTTAGGCTTTTCTATGGAATGGAAGGCGTAATGCCTATGGAATACATCATGCCTAGTCTACACATACCAGCACTCATAGATATGATGGATCGCAGAGCCCTAGAAGAGAGGTTCACACAGTTGGATGAGCTGGAAGAAGAGATATTTTTGGCTGGATTTCACCAGTAGGTGGAAAAGCAGCGCGAAAAAGCATGGCGTGACCGACATATTAAGTTGTGCACCTTTAAGGTGAATGACTTGGTGCTGTTGTATGATAGTAAGTATGATAAATTTCGAGGAAAACTCAGGATGCACTGGCTAGGGCCGTATGTTATTAAGGAGATTACCGATGGAGGTGTACTATAGCTGGTTAAGCTAAATGGAGAACCTTTCCCAGGAAAGGTGAATGGCAGTTGCTTGAAGCCATACACCGACAATCCAGCGATGTGACTATATGGAAGTAGTACAGTCTTAGCACTTTGGGCAGCTGAAAGGAGGCGCAAAGATAGCTGTACCAGTGCACGGGTCCGCTAGAAAGTGATCGTTAAAGTCACTATTCACGACTTGATGGCTGGTTTGAGGCCAAATGGTGCAGGCGGCAGGCATTTAAGGTGATAGTTATGGGTTAGATTCTTGAAAATCCACTGCCAATCTAGCATTAATGGGCCGAATGTGGGGTGAAGGTCAAATTCAAATTCAAAAGGCCCTATAAATTACAAGTGACTGTCTAGCGAAAAACACTTGGCATTTTGAGATCTGACTTGTTGCGCTATCAAGTGTGTATGGACCTTTCAGACTTTGAGGCTTTGAGAGAAAGTTTCATGTTTGAAACATTGCCAAAGGAGATGCAGGACCTCCTGACTAGAATGATGTCGACACTTGAGGAAGCCACGCAGGAAATTGCAGAAGTGGAAGCCCTAGAGAGTGCCAGTTGAGGTTCCTAAATCACCCAGAACATCGTGACCTAAGAAGGATAAGCAGGTCATGATCCCAGTGCACGTATCGCCCAGAAATCCACAAGGGACCAAGCTCACCTTGCGAGAAAAGGGGAAGGCCATTAATATGGAGGCCGATGAGGGGGAGTCTAAAGAAATCGTGGTGGATGAGGAGGATGAAGAAATGGAACTTGAAACCCACGGTGCAGACCGTATTACCCGGTTACCTGAATATGTTCCTCTGCGAAAGGGAAAAGCTAAAGTGCTAAAGGACATAGATGAGAGCAAGAGCTATCTACAAACTCCACTTCTCCCATACAATATTGTTTTTGAGGGACCGCACTTGGGGCAGGTTCACTCGGTTATGGGCGTGATCGTCCGTGGCAGAGCAACCCCTTGGTAGGCTAGGGGGATGATTCCAAGAATCGGCCCCCTAGCCTACCAAGGGGGCACTCTGCCCCGAGGAGGCACGCCCACAACAGAGAAGCCCACAACCAGGTCCATAATGCTAACTCCTGACATAGTGGCCTCCCTCCTACCAGGGGACTATCAGGTAAGCTTGACCCATGTCAATTTCTAATTTATAAAAGGAATCTAAATTTCGTTAATAAAAAGTTAATTTTTTTTTAACTGGAATGTGTTTTTTGTTTCGTATTTTGCACGAACATAACAACCCAACTGGCACATAACTACTGGTAAACCTATGGGAGTTTAAGACCTACACTCAACAAAGGGAAACTAACCTTTCAAATGCGATAATCTCTCATTGAATGTGTTTTTCGATAACAATGTAGCTGCTCCACAAAAGTACTCCAAGTCTTCTAACAAAACCTCAAAAAGTCTTGATGTGATGTGAGGAATAACGAAAAATGAAATTTATGATATAGCGAAAATTGAAAAATTGTTTTACCGCATGGTGAATGTGGTATTATTTTATTTTTAGGAAAACTTAACATATAAATCATGTTATGGCAATATAGTAATTTATTTTAAATGTGTGATATAAGATATAATAAAAACTTTAAAAAATATTCAATTGTCTAGTAAATGCTATATAGTTTAAGTAAAATATTAATTTAGGTAGAATATTTAGTTCGAAATTTTAGTTTAAATATTTAGTTTAAAATATTAATTTCATGAGAAAATTTTAGTTAAAAATTTTCAATAAATTGTGGAAGAAAATTTTGGAGGGAAATACATGAAACAAAATTTTTGGAGGGAAATTTTCATTCTTTAAGCTATATATTATCATTAGGAGAGATTATATTTCTATCATTCAACCTCTTCTATTTGAAATCCATGGATTCTTTTGATAGTGATGTTTGTTAGCATTATGATGTATGCGTTGTACTTGATGTTAACCCACTTGTTGCAGAACAACTCACTTGTATATGGTAACAAGATGAATCTACTTAACTATATGAATCTACAGGAGAGATATCAGATGTAACAAAATGCATGGAAGTTGTGTTTACAGATGTGACAAAATGCAGGGCAGTTCAAAAGAATCATTTTAGAAGTAATATGGAAAATTACAGTGTAACAGGTCTATTCAAAGGTAATAGGGCACTGGTACAGAAGAACAGGAAGATGGAACTAAGGTCTACTGATCAGAATAAAGGAGGTAAAGGAAAAGGTTGATGTAAAGTTGTTCAAGAAGTATACTCAGGTCCACGTACTCAAAATAGCATATACACGTTGGTCCACAGAACAAAAAGCGTGTATACGTATACACACACTTTCCTAGAAGGAAAAGTGCGTATGGGATGGAAAATCAAGGTTTTGGTCCAAGGTATTGGTTCGAGGTATATGGCCCAAGGTATTTGGTCTGAGGTGTTGGTCTGAGGTATTTGATCCAAGCTATTGGTCCTAAGTGGTTTTGGTCCAAGGTATTGAGAAAGGCCTAAGACTATATAAGGAGGAGAAGATCATTAGGCTAGTAGTGCAAGCAATGGATATCTTATGGAGAGTGAGATCAGAAGAAAATATGCATGTTATGGGTTTATGGTACTTTGTTTGATCTAAACTAAGGATGAACCTTAGCGGTTGATGGGGATGAGATCTAATGATGGATCAGGATCATGAGACCTAAAATGAATTATTATTATTTGGTTTGATCATGGATAGTCTAGATCTGAATGCTAACACATGATTGACACTGTAAATGTTTTGATCTGGGTATGTCTAAAGTCTGGAGGTGTAGCAAAGTTATGAAGTAATTACTTGCAGATCTGTACACTGGTTCGCTTTGGTGAAGGTGCGTATACACACTGGTTCGGCTCTTCCAACTAGTGTATGCAAAAGAAAAGCTT
This sequence comes from Pinus tabuliformis, assembly GCA_031772625.1. Taxonomy (NCBI): domain Eukaryota; kingdom Viridiplantae; phylum Streptophyta; class Pinopsida; order Pinales; family Pinaceae; genus Pinus; species Pinus tabuliformis. The sequence continues at coordinate 159,868,075 of CM062814.1, read as the reverse complement.
GATGTTCAAGGAGGAATGATTTACCAGATCAGTACCACTGTTTTACTATTGTCTGCCAATGAAGTCTTCTTAGATCTGAATGTAAAATTGAATGAATAAGGAGTTTTATATTTGATAGATTGATTTTATAAGTGAGAAGAAGTGATCTCTATTGTTGCTTGTGTAAAGCTCTGTAAGCTGACAGTAGATGTTTAGTATAATGCCGGCTGGTACAGACTTGACTCAAAAGTTTATGTTTGCAGCAGATTTGGATGTATGCATAGGTTCGATTAACGGAAGTAGCATATACACACAGTTTGGGTTCAACCAAGTAGCGTATACAGACTGATACATGGTTTCTGAGGTTACAGTTGGTTCTGAATGATGATGCAGTTTTCTGGGTTCAGCACAGTGTTCTGGTGACAGTGATCTGATTGTTTCAGATTAACTACATGTTGGTTGATGAAGTTTGAGTTTCTAAATTTTTGATGGGTTATTGATGAGTCAAGGTCTTCATATGTCTTGATATGTGCTAGAAGCATCTAGTCCGAAAATTCATGAACGTGGTCCCTGGTGGAAGAGTGGAGTTTTCTGTAGGTCGGCACCTACTTACTAGTAAACATATTGGTAGTACAAGAGCTAGGGGGTTGTAGCTCCCTTCTAGTAAAAGCTAGAGAAGGAGAGAAGGTTGTAAGCTTCTATAGGTAGAAGACTCCATACTAGTATGAGTCTGCACTAGTACAATATTGTAAACATATTTTCTCATTATTAAAAGAATATATAGATGACAGCAGCAGGTGGTTTTCACCCACATTAGGTTTCCAACTTAAATATTGGTGCTCATGTGTGTTGCTTATGTGTGATGCTTTATTCTGCTTTTACTGCAATATCTAATAAGTTACTGATGTACTGGCTTAAGATCAACACATGATAAATTGTCTAAATCACAAGTTCTCTGGATATACGCTGGTTTCTCTAATCACAGTTGCGTGTACACGCTAGTTCACTTCACTGAAGTAGCGTATATAAATCCGTTTGAGAAATAAAATTATTGATCTAATAATACTGATTCACCCCCCTCTCAATATTATTTCCAACAATTGGTATCAGAGCAAGTCCTTCAGAAGAAGCTTGATCACTTGAAGGAAGATCCATCAAGATGAATAATCACAAAAGCATGGGATCGATCAGACCGCCAATGTTCGATTGGAGTAAATTTTTTTATTAGAAAATAAGAACCATAGCCTATCTACAATCTCTTGGAACAGATGTTTGAGAAATTGTGGAAGGAGGATATAAATTTCCAACAAAAATTCCTAGAGATAGATAGGTAAAACGCAATATGAAACCAATGCCAAAGCTGTCAATACTTTATTTGGAAGTTTGTCACAATCGGAGTAAGTCAAAGTCATGCAGCTCAAATCAGCCAAAGAGATATGGGACAAAATAATTTAGAGCTACGAAGGAGACTCTCAGGTAAAACGTGCTAAGCTTCAAACTCTCAGAATTCAGTATGAAACTCTTAAGATGCATCGTGATGAGAGTATAGCTAGTTACTTCTTACTTATAGATGACGTTGTTAATTGTATGAAGAATCCAGGTGAAGAAACAAAGGAAGTTACCTTAGTTGAGAAATTTTTTAGATCTTTGTCTGCTAAATTTGAATCAAAAGTGTCTGTCATAGAATAAAAACAGGATCTGTAGAATATCACTATGACACAGCTTCACGGAATCCTAACTACTTTTGAGATAAGAAAAGGAGGTCCATCAGATATGAGAAAAGACACATTTAAAGCTTCAGCAAAAGGAAAAGAAAAGGAAGAACACAATGAAACAAGACACATTTCAGATGAAGAAGATGAGGTAAATTTTGTCAAGAAGCTTCAAAGGGGTTCTGGAAGGTTTAGAGGTAAGCTACCTTTCAAATGCTTTTCTTGTGGTAGATTCAATCATTATGCTGCCAGATGTCCTCATAAAGAAAAATATGAAAAAGGAAAGGAATATGCAAAAGGGAATAGGAAACAAGTTGTGAATAGGAGTTACTATGCTCATGAATATAGTGATGGTTTATCTAAGAGTGATGAAGATGAAACTAGTCAAGATTACAGACTTCTCATGGCTTATGATAGCGATGCGTTTTGGGATAGTTTAGAAGAGGATAGTGATGGTTTATCTAATAGTTATGATTATAGACTTCTCATGGCTTATGATGATGATGATTTTTGGGATTATTTAAAAGAGAAAAACTTTCATGAAGAAATCTCTAAACTCAAAATCTATTTAGAAGAAAAGAATATCATCATAGATACCTTGACATACCAACTTGCTGAAAAAGAAAAACACAATGAAAAACTAGAATGTGAAATTATGGGTCTAAGAAAAGATCTTGAGAAAACAAAATCTCTCAATCTTAGATTCTCTAAAGGATTAGAAACTTTAAATGAAATTATCGAAGTTCAACGTTCTCCTTTGATAAAGATAGGTCTTGGATATATTGAAGAAGCATCTCAATAACAGAAGTCGTCAACCTCCACCAAAAGCTATCTTGATGCAGCAAAGACCAGTAAACAGTATCACAATCATTAGCAAAGGCATAAATCTGATCACCAAGTAAATAATACTAAATTTGCTCCAAGGATGAATATAAATAGAAGCCATAACGAACCTCAGGCAAATCATACTCAATTTGCACCAAAGATGAATATCAATAGAAACTACAATCAACAAGTAAATAAATTTGATAGTCGCGGAAACTTCTTTAATGGGTAATGTTTTTCATGTCATAATTTTGGGCACAAATCTTCTCAATGCGTTGCTTACTAAACCATCATGATGAGAGAAGCACGAAATCAAAGGAATCTAATAGGGATCAAGAGAATTACCTATAATAACTTTTCTCCTCTTGAAAATGAAATATAATGCTCAATTTGTAACAACTTTGGTCATGAAGAATTTGAATGCGGGATAAAATTTCAGAAAACACCTCAAAAGGAGAAAATGCCATTAAATCCCAAGGTATGGAGAAGGAAAGAATTGCAAACAAAAAGATGTGGTATAGCCTTGTATGCAGAAGGACAAGAAAATCAGTGGTACATTGACAGTGGATGCTCCAAACATATGACAGGTGACAAAGGGAAACTTAACTCATATAATGCCTTAGAAAAAGAAAAGAATTTCTCATTTGGAAATGACACTCCAGCTGCCATAAAAGGTAAAGGTACTGTTTTCTTGAAGGAAAAGGTTAAAGCTAGAAATTTTACATATGTAGATGGTTTAAAGCATGGATTGTTAAGTGTCAGTCAAATGTGTGATCAAGGAAATGAAGGGGTGTTTGATCAAACATATGTGTTGTTCATGAGCTTGACATAGGAGAAACCATGATCAAAGTTACAAGAACTCCAAACAACTTATACATACTCAAAGGAGGACAACAACAGTGCTATCTAAGAAAAAATGATGAAAACTGGTTGTGGCATAGAAGATTGGAACATCTAAGCTTTTCTCAAATAAGCAAGCATGCAGACTCAAGGTTGTTTGTGATCTTCCAGATATCAACATCCCAGAGTCAAATTGGTAAGCAAACCAGAGTTCACTTCACTAAAAAAGAAGGGTCAGCTAGTAAGCCTCTTGAACTTATCCTTACTGATTTATGTGGACCAACAAGGAAAAAGTCACCTCGTGGAGAAGAATACTTTATTTTGTTCATTGATGATTTTTCCAGAATGTGTTGGATAGGTCTTCTAAATCATAAAGATGAAGAACTTGAAAAGTTCCAAGCCTTCAAAGCTTTGGTTGAAAATGAATCAAATCGAAAAATCCAATGCCTCAGATCTGATCAAGGAGGGGAATTTATATCAGATGAATTCTTTGACTTTTGTGAGAAACATGGAATAAAAAGGAAATTCTCCACCGCAAGAACTCCTCAGAAAAATGGTGTGGTAGAAAGGATGAACATAACAGTTCAACAAATGGCTCGATCTATGCTAGATGAATCTGGAACTCCTGCAACCTTCTAGGGTGAAGCTGCATTTGCTCCCATGACTATTCTCAACAAAGCAAATGTTCAGGTAAATAGCACTTAGACTCCACAAGAACTTTGGTATGGTAAGACTCCTACTGTAAAATATTTTAAATTTTTTGGAAGCAAATGTTTTATCAAAAGGACTGACAAAAAACTTTGTAAGTTTGAACCCAGAGCAGATGAAGGGATTCTTCTTTATTATTCCTCCAGAAGTAAAGGATATAAATGTTATAATAAAAGACATGGGAAAATTGTTGAAAGAATTGATGTTGTAGTTGATGAAGCATGCACAAATCCAAAATAGATAAATTCAACAGAAGATTACGACAATGAGGAATATGGGGATTACTTTCCCACATCAAATGAAAATTATATTGAAGAATAAACTAATGAAGTACCAGAAAAAGATATAATGGTAGAAGAAAAGACTCAGTCCAGGTATGTTCAGAAAAATCATCCAAAAACTCAAATTTTAGGAGAAAAGGGGGCTAGTGTACAAACAAGAAGAACTATTACAGGGACCTCAAGCTATCTAGCATTACTATCCTCCACCGAACCTCAAAATGTAAATGAAGCATGCAAAGATGAATGTTGGGTCAAGGCCATGGATGAAGAAATTGAGAAAATTGAAAAAAATGACACTTGGGCATTAGTTCCTAGACCTCATGATAAAAATATTACAGGAACTAAATGGATATTCAAGAACAGGTTCAATGAAAATGGAGAAATCATTAGAAACAAGGCCAGACTTGTTTGTAAAGGGTATGCTAAAAAAGAAAGTATATATTTTGAAGAAACTTTTGGACCTGTTGCCAGACTTGAAGCCATAAGAATGTTTCTTCCTCTTTCCAGTTTTCGGAAATTCAAAGTATACCAAATGGATGTAAAATCAACCTTCCTTAATGGGTATTTAGAAGAAGAAGTTTATATTGAACAGCCAAAAGGATTCATTCTTGGAAATGATACAAAACTTGTATGCATACTAAAAAAGGATCCCTATGGTCTGAAACAAACTCCAAGGGCTTAGTATTACCGCCTTGACAAATATCTATACCAACAAGGTTTTACAAAAGGTTCTGCAGATAGCAATTTATATACAAAGATTGAAAATTATAAGTTGCTAATTATTATTGTTTATGTTGATGATATCATTTTTTAGCAATGACGAATCCATGAGTCAAAATTTTACTTCAGTAATGTAGCAAGAATTTGAAATGTCCTGGCTTGGTGAACTTACCTATTTTCTTGGTCTACAAGTTCAGCAAACTAAAGATGGGATTTTTCTTTCACAAACCAAATATCTCAAGCAGATCTTGAAAAATTACAGAATGGAAGATTCTAAACCTGTATCTACTCCAATGGTAACAGGATGCAGTCTCAACTCAAATGATGAATCAATAGCAGTACATAAACCAACTTACAGATCCATGATTGGCAGTCTGCTTTATCTAACAGGTACCTGACCTGACATCATGCATTCAGTAGGAATAGTTGGAAGATTCCAAGCAAATCCAAAGGAATCACACCTTCAGGTAGCCAAAAGAATTTTCAAATATCTTCAAGGAACTTAGGACTTTGGATTATGGTATCCTAGAGATGCAGATATTACTCTTCATGCATAAATAGATGCAGATTGGGCAGGAAGTGTTGATGATAGAAAAATCACTAGTGGTGGTGCATTCTATATGGGTTCCAGGTTAGTGTCTTGGTTCAACAAGAAACAAAGTTCAATTGCCTTATCTACAGCTGAAGCAGAATATGTGGCTACTGCATCTTGTTGCACACAACTACTTTGGATGATGCAAACATTGCAAGACATTCGGATCACATGTACTCCACCCATCTCCATTCTATGTGATAATACAAGTGCCATCAGTATTTAAAAAATCTAGTCATGCACTCCAAGACCAAGCACATACCCATCAAGTACCATTTTCTACGATAACAAAGAACAGGTTGCTGATATATTCACTAAACCACTACTCAGAGAAAGATTTCAATATCTCAAACAAAAGCTCGGAGTATTTACTGCATCATCCTACTGTTAAATCAAGTTTTTTAGAGGAAGGTTATTATGTATGGGTTTCATGAAGTATAGTCGTGTATGCATGCGGGTTTCTATGGCTGAAGAAGCGTATATGTTTTTCTGATAGGAAAAATAGTGGGTCAGACTCTGATATGGGTGCTCTGTCTGATGATTGATGATTACAGTCTAACGATATGTTTTGTTCATTAATTGTTATCATGTTGACAAATATGTCTTGATTAATGACTTTTTAACAATGCACAGGTAGCACAGGTTCAAGGGGAGCATTAGCCTTCACATGCATTCTGCATTGTTGGCATTAAGGTTGCTGAGTCTAGCTATGGCTTCAGATATTTATACCATTTGTTCCATAAGTCATGTAAAAGTCTAGGGTGTAATATGACTTCTCATACATTTGAATGAGTCCTATTAGACAAATGATGTAATTTGTATCCACACTTTGCATGGGATGGATGATGTAATATTTATTGTATTTCTGTCTTGGATGAACAAATGGTATATCCCCACTTGGTTGGGTGGATGAGACAAATTTGGTATATCCCCACTTGCTTAGGAGATTGATGTATGTATGAGTCATTGGTGATAGCAAGGTCGAACTCACATAGGTGAGTTATAGAGTCATGCTATTCTTTTGGAAAATATTTTTGTAGACTCTGCATGTGCTCAGGGGGAGCATGGACGGTTTAATGCATCATAACATTAGCGAATTCAACATGTTCCTAGGGAGAGCATAATCAATGTTTATATTCAGTTGTTCAGATATGAAATCGTTCACTTTGGTCACCCATTTTCCTTTGATATCAAAGGGGGAGAATATCTTGGTCTGCCCTTTGCCCTTGATGTCAAAGGGGGAGAGTATTTTTGGTGTTGGTTGTTATATCTAACAGTTTCTACAGCTTGCAGTAATCAACACCAACATGCTTTCCATCATGTCCAAAGGGGTAGATTGTTGGCATTATGATGTATGTGTTGTACTTGATGGAAACCCACTTGTGGCAGAACAACTCACTTGTATATGGTAACAAGATGAACTTACATAACTAGATGAATCTATAGGAGAGATATCAAATGTAACACAATGCATGGAATTTGTGTTTATAGATGTGACAAAATGCAGGGCAGTTCAAAGGAATCATTTCAAAAGTAATATGGAAAATTACAGTGTAACAGGTCTATTCAGAGGTAACAGGGAATTGGTACAGAAAAACAAGAAGATGGAACTAAGGTCTACTGATCAGAATAAAGAAATTAAAGGAAAATGTTGATGTAAAGTAGTTTAAGAAGTATACGCAGGTCCACGTAGTCAAAACAACGTATACACGTTGGTCAACAGAACAAAAATCCCATATACGTATACACACACTTTCCCAGAAGGAAAAGTGCGTATGGGATGGAAGAACAAGGTTTCTATCGAAGGTATTGGTTCAAGGTATATGGCCCAAGGTATTTGGTCTGAGGTATTGGTCTGAGGTATTTGGTCCAAGGTATTGGTCCTAAGTGGTTTTGGTCCAAGGTATTGAGAAAGGCCTAAAACTATATAACGAGGAGAAGATCATTAGGCTAGTAGTGCAAGCAATGAATATCTTATGAACAGTGAGATCAAAAGAAAATATGCATGTTATGGTTTTATGGTGCTTTTCTTGATCTGAACTAAGGATGAACCTTAGCGGTTGATGGGGATGAGATCTAATGATGGATCAGGATCATGAGACCTAGAATGAATTATTATTATATGGTTTGATCATGGATAATCTAGAATGCTAACACATGATTTACACTATAAATGTGATGATCTGTGTATGTCTAAATTCCGGAGGTGCAGCGAAGTTATGAAGTAAGTATTTGCAGATCTGTACATTGGTTCACTTTGGTGAAGGTGCGTATACACACTGGTTCGGCTCTTCCAAGTAGCATATGCAAAATAAAAGCTTGATGTTCAAGGAGAACTAATCTATCAGATTAGTGTTGTTGTTTTACTGATGTCTGTCAATGAAGTCTTCTTAGATCTGAATGTAAAACTGAATGAATAAGGAGTTTGATATTTGATAGATTGATTGTATAAGTGAGAAGAAGTGATCTTTGTTGTTGCCTGTGTAAAGCTCTGTAAGTTGACAGTAGATGTTCAATATATTGTTGGTTGGTACAGACTTGATTCAAAAGTTTATGTTTGCAGTAGCTTTAGAGGTATACGTAGGTTTGATTTACGAAAGTAGCGTGTACACACAGTTTGGGTTCAGCCAAGTAGCGTATATAGTCTGATGCGTGGTTTCTAAGGTTACAACTAGTTCTGAATGATGATGTAGCTTTTTGGGTTTAGCACAGTGTTCTGGTGACAGTGACCTGATTGTTTCAAATTAAATACATGTTGGTTGATGAAGTTTGAGTTTCTAAATTTTTGATGGGTTATTGATGAGTCAAGGTCTTCATATGTCTTGATATGTGCCAAGAGCATCTAGTCTAAAAATTCATGAAACGTGGTCCCTGGTGGAAGAGTGGAGTTTTCTGTAGGTTGGCACCTACGTACTACTAAACATATTGGCTAGTACAAGAGCTAGGGGGTTGTAGCTCCCTTCCAGTAGAAGCTGGAGAATGAGAGAAGGTTGTAACCTTCTACATGTAGAAGTCTACGTACTGGTATGAGTCTACGCTAGTACAAGATTGTAAACAGATTTTCTCATTATTAAAATAAGATAGAGATGACAGCAGCAGGTGGTTTTCACCCACATTAGGTTTCCACCTTAAATCTTGGTGTTCATGTGTGTTGCTTATGTGTGATTCTTTATTCTTCTTTTACTGCACTGTCTAATAAGTTACTGATGTACTGGCTTAAGATCAACACATGATAAATTGTCTAAATCACAAGTTCTTTGGATATACACTGGTTTCTCTAATCACAGAGTGTACACACTAGTTCACTTCACTGAAGTAGCATATATAAATATGTTTGAGAAATAAAACTATTGATATGATAATACTGATTCACCCCCCTCTCAGTATTATTTCCAACAATGTTTTGCTTTGTGAAGTATAAACATCTTTGTCACGCAACAACTCTATTCATATTGATGAATATAAAGAAATTTCTTTCATTATGAATAGAGAGTCAAATCTCCCACTTAGTCATAATCCTAAGGACTATGATAGCAGCACTAATGAAGGGCAGGATGAAGAATTTCATATAAATAAAGAGTCATAGTTTCCAGTTAGTCCTAATCCTATGGACTATGAGAGCAACAATGATGAAGAGCATGATGAAGAATTTCAAATAAATAGAGTGTCACGGTTTCCACTTAGTCCTAATCCTATGGACTATGAAAGCAATAGTGATGAAGGCTGATGAATAATTTCTAATAAATCGAGAGTCATAGTTTCCACTTAGTCCTAATCCTATGGAGTATGAGAGCAGCAGTGATGAAGGCCAGGATGAATAGTTTCCAATAAATCGAGAGTCACCATTTACACTTAATCCTAATCCTATGGACTATGAGAGCAATAGTGATGAAGTCCAAGATGAAGAATTTCAAATAAATCAAGAGTCTCGGTTTCCACTTAGTCCTGATCCTATGGACTATGAGAGTAGTAGTGATGAAGGCTAGGATGAAGAATTTCCAATAAATCAAGAGTCACATTTGCCACTTCGCACTAATCCTAAGGACTATGAGATAAACATTGATGAAGGTGAGCATGAAGAATTTCCAATAAATGAAGCGTCACATTTTCCACTTAGTCCTAATTCTAAGGACTATGAATGCAGTAGTGACGAAGGGTAGGATGATGAATTTCCAGTAAATAGAGAGTCACATTTTCCACCTAGTCCTAATCCCAATGAGTATGAGAGAAATAGTAACCAAGGGCAAGATCAAGAACTTAGTCCTATTCCTAAGGACTTTGAGAGCAACAATGACGAAGGGCAGGATGAAGAATTTCCAATAAGTAAAGAGTCACATTTTCCATGTAGACCTAATCCTATGGACTATGAGAGCAGCACTGACAATGCACATGATGAAGAATATCCAATAAACATCGAGTCAAATTTTCCATTTAGTCCTAATTCTAAGGACTATGAGAGTAGCACTGACAAATGGCAAGATGAAGAATATCCTCCAAGTCAGTTTTTCAAAATCACAGATAATCATAGTGAGGATAATATTCCTCCTAATGATGGTGAAAATGCTTATATATATGATGATTCAATGATGGAGGTGTTGCCAGCAAATATTGTATTGAGGAGTAGGAGAAGCCCTTTCCCTATCAATCCAAGATGCTCTAGTTATACAAGGGGTAGAGAAGAATATCTCATGAGAAGACGTTCTATCAGTTCTCTCATTTCAAGTGAATGTTGTTGAAAGGATTTATTGAAACATATGAATTTCATGTTTTGATTAGAGAAAATGAAGAGATATTTGTCAATGAATAAAAGCATGCAAAATTCATATTTAGTTCTGTGCATGCAAGCTACATTGTCAGGCTATGATTATCATATTAGGTCTTGATTTATTTGTAGAAAGACTTTAAAAATTCAATGGGTAATTTTCATCTATAAAGAATCCAAGAAAATTTGGAAAAGGATCCCACATTTTATTCAAAAGTATGTCATAAACAACAATTTGGTCCATTATCAAATACTGCAATGTCATGGATGAAAGACTTATTTTCAAAGCATGGAGACTGTATTCGAAATAGAGAGACAATACATATTCCAGATAATTTCTCAAGATGAGTAATCTACAACTTATACAAAGAATATGTAGAAGGTGTTGAAGGAATTGGTCTATTTATCACATATCACTATTTTGTGAAGATATGGAAGAAAGAATTCAAAAATTATGTATTTCTAAGAAGACAAGGATGGGGGTTTGCAGTACATGTGCTTCTCTTAAATAAAAAAGGGATACATTTGAAGGGGAAGAAAGAGGTAAGCATTCATAACATTAATTTTTAAAATTTTATACTCATCAACTATGAAAACATATTTATTAATGACTTTCTTTTATATTGTGAAGATTCCATTGTCAAAACTCTTCAAGAGCATCGTGAACTACAAACAAGTGAAAGGGAAAACGTTTTACAAGAATCAAAAGAAGTGTTATGATAATCCAAATAAATATGTAGGTTTGATAATTGATGGTATGGGCCAGAAGAAAACACTTCTACCACATTTTGTTCACACACCAAAAAATTTAGACGAGGAAATTTTTATTTAGTATCACTTGGTTGGTTGTATGGTCTTCAATGAGAAAATGTTGCCAATGGTATACTTCATAGCTCCAAATATTCATAATGATGCAAATCTGACAATAGCCATAATTCATGATGCGCTTTCTCATTGGTGTGGTAATCTACCTGATGTTTTGTATCTACAATTGGACAACACTTGTCGTGAAAAAAAAAAAAATATTGTTTTTTGATATCTAAACATGATTTTTGAATTGAGAATTTTTTAGAAGGTAAAGGTTGGTTTCCTTCTTGTTGGGCACACTCATGACCATATTGATCAAATGCTTAGTCATTGTTTAGTCACATTGAGGAGGAAGGATGTTGGAAACTTGCCATCATTAATTGAATGTATTAAGAAATCATACATGCCAGAGCCTATTTTTGATGTGTTGGAAGAAATTTTTGACATGAAAATGTTATTCTCGGATCACATGGTGAGGAGAAATGCATTGAAAAACTTAATGACATTAGCTTCCAACATCAATTTTGTATGAAAAAAATTGATGGGAAAACACTAATATGGGGCAGGAAGTATTCAACTACTGTAGAATGGGCACCATCATCAGGTTTGGAATTTTTAAAGTTCATTCTGGATCATCTAATATTTGCATCAAATATATTGTTATTACAATTAGTTACTGAAGTTCATAATGCATGCAGGAAACATAGAGATATAAATTATTTTGATTGCTTGGAAGAAATTAAAAAATGTTGTAGATATACATATGTGTACTTTGATATTGCTGATTTAGTTTGGTGGGAGTCTTTTTTCAATAACCAAAGTGATATCATTTCAAGAAAAACAAATGAAGATATACCATTTAAAAATCCATTTATCTGGACACAAAATGTGTCAAATGAACATGAGGAAAGAAGCATTGTTAAACAACAACAATCTCCAGGTATTATTAATTCTTCATAGGTAGAGGAAAGAGAAATGTGTATTGGTTCCAGAAGATCTCGTGCACAACTTGAAGCCATGGAAGACCTTTATTGGGGTTCAGTACAATATATTAAGGAGGGTTGCATGATCGTAGTGCTAGCAGATGGAGATGCCAATGACTATCCATTATGGGTTCCTAAGGTTATAAAGGTCATTATGGAAAATGAAGATGTTGCAAGTGTTGAAGTACATTGGTATTCCACAAATACACAACCTTTCAATGGTGTGTACAAGCCAAAGATGGTAGTTGATAAAAGAAATGGTGGAAAGAGAAAAAGAAAGGGTACAAATATAAATCATCACTGCACAAACCTCTTAAAATTGGAGGATTTTGACCTACTTTTTATGATTTCAATTTAACAAAGAGAGGAACTCTTCACTTTAGGACGATAAAGATTCTAAAGAGGTTGTTACTAGAAGAAACAATGTTGAGATGGGAGTCTACTGAACCCAATCATAGATCTAGAAGAATTTTGAAACCTGAAATGGTGGGCATGCATGTGGGCTCAGATGGGGCACTAGTTGATGAAAGAGAAGAATATGGAACATCTTCATCTGCATCTAGTCATTCATTTGAAGATGTGAATTCTGATGGTGTGCAAGAAGATATGAGTGATTTTGAATAATTGTCTAAGGCAGTTTATATAATGTTTGCATCATATCTTGAAATCAAAATTTTGATTTCTATATGATGTTAATTGAAGTTTTGAGTCATTTTTATGTTTGTTGGATTATATGTTTTAATTATGATGAGTTTTATATATTAGAATATCCACAATGCAACAATAACTTAGAGATATAATTTATGTTTCATTCAATCTGCAAGTATTGACATTTTGATTAATTTAGTCATGTAATTTTTTCATAATGTCATGGTTTAAATGTGTTGAAAAATTAGAGTTTTTTAATTCTATGCTTGAAAATTTTCGATTTTTTTTTATCTTTAATGTTATGGTTGAGAACAATTAGAATTTTAGTGATCTTTAGTGTCATGTTATGATATGTTTAACAACATGGATGAAAACTGATGGAATTATCATGTGTTTCGGATCCCATTATTTTATATTTATCGTCATTACTAAAAAATGTTGAAATTATACCTCGGAAAGAAAAATTCTATTCTACCAAAAAAAATAGTGTGTTTTTTTCATTTATTTTGCACAAAAAATTTCGTTTTTTCACAAATAAAATTGATTTTACTGCGATTTTTGAAATATGTTTAAAATTAAACCTAAAAAAAAAAACATCATTCTAGAATACACACATTTCATTTTTTGGATTGCTTTTCATGTTTTTTTGGGGTTTTTTGGCTAGAGTTTTTGTTTTGAGTTTATAGTTCCCATTTCAAAGTTTACGTGGTTATTATATGAATATATTGTATTGTAATCCTTCATTGTTTGTTTTATATCTCCAACCATGGTCTCTAATCCAAACTCTTGCATGATAAAGCGCTTCAGTCCTTAAACATCTTTTCTAGCTTTGCACTTTAGGGGGGAATCTGTGACACATCATTTTATCAGCATTAAGCAAATGACCGCCAATCTGGATCTCTCACTATTTGATGAAGTGTTCCAAAGAATTCCCCTACAATGTTGGATGCAAAATAATCCCAAAGACAACAAGAATCCTGGATTACATTGTTTGAAAACATTTTTTCAAGCACTTGTGTAGTTTTCCTAGTCACTACCTACACAAGCATAGTTTTGACCATTGTGGCCTACACAATCTTGTTCTCTATTCTCCACTAAAAAGTGTGAAAATATCTTAACATGGGTAAAAATAAAAAGAAATTTCTAGATTCTTTGTTGAGGGAATATTTCTCAACCAAAAGGCCTCGAGCCCCTACCTACTTGGTCCTAATCCCTTTTGTTAGGTGGAAAAATCACTTATGCAGAAAAAAGAAATCTCCCTATATTTCCAACAAAACATACTAATAAACAGCAAAATAATTTCTACCTTCCTTAGAATATGACTAAAACATGTTTCCCTAGATTTCCAACAAAACATACTAATAAACAGAAAAATTATTTCTACCTTACTTAGATTATCACTAAAACATGAAACATGTACATGAGGAATCACTTACCTATTAGCGAAGGGCTTGTAGAAGTCATTTGAGTGCTTTCCACATCCATCTTTTCCTCATTGATTTAGAGGCTCTCCCAATGCTTTCCACGACTTCTCCATGATGCTCCAAAAGAGATCTGCATTCACAAAATTATCTCCCATATAAAATATAAGACAAATGAAATCCATAACTTAACATACAACATAGAGTTGAATCAACAATCTTTTATAAACCATGCGAATGTTCAGGAAATCTCACAAATAACATCAAAATAGATGCAATTAGGAAAGAACAATTATTTTGTATTGAATTCAAAGGAGAACAAGCCTACAAATTGGTTTCCTTGATGTCACAAGCCTCTTCCAATGGTATCATTTCTTGCCATGGATGACAAGCTCTTCAGACCCAAAATCAATAGCATAAGTTTACAAATTCAAGTCTCTTTCATCCTCTAGTCTTGTGTTGAATTTATAGGCAAGAGGAGGAGGTTTTTTGGTTCCTCTTGTCAAGGGATATGATCCTTAAGAGGAGGAGAATAGTTCCATGAAACAAGGGATGAGGCGCAGGCATGTGTTGGGCACAACCCAACTTGGCCTAGATTTTGGCAGAAACTCTACTTTTTGTGGGGTAGAGCATGTAGTGGAGTGCGCAGCGGAGTGCGAAGTGGATCATGTAGTGGATCATTTTGAATATATCATGTGGTGTCGTAAGGGCTTCAGGATGGGTCAAAGCCCCTCCTTTTTGTAAAAGTGTGTGATTTTGTAAGGGGTCAATGGTTTTGGAACCATATATGCTTGGTTTAGGGATTCCATGGTATTTGGACCATGGTATTTTGATGATGTAACCCTTCGATCTAATAGTATATATAGGGTAAGATAATCAGAAGAGAGTCGTCAATCGATCTATATTAGTGTTATGGGTAAATTATTGTCATCGATTATTTGGTAGAGAAGGCGAGGCTCTGCAGCTAAGTGCGTAGAGGCCTGAGTCTACAGTTGAGTGCGGAGACAACCTATAGCTTAGTGCGCAGGTCAAGAACTATTTGTTGTTCAAATATTTATTATGTTAAGCAACAGTTCTTGTGTACATAGCCCTACAATAGGGTGAACCATGGTAATTTGATGTTTGATGTGTATAGTTTCTTATTATTTGTTGTAGAGTAGCAACTATTACAATTGCATGTTACTTCAGCACAATGATGGTTTATGGTTTTATATGGCATGTTTAAGTGATTAATCTAATGTAGTGAAGTGATTTATAAATGCTAAGAATAAGATAACATAGTAATACCACATACCTCAGTCCCTTAAGGCTACAGAAACCTGGTTCTGCATCCTCCCATAGTCACTTTGGGTGAGACTGTGATCTGCTTGCAGGTCGTTGCTGAAAGGGCTAGTGATTGAGGGTCTTGTTGGTGCGCAATATAGATCAATATTGAGTCAACCCAAATCGATCCAACAAATGGATACATTACCGAGACTGAGATATGTTTGAAGGATATGTCGATGTGGTACCCATCGAAGAAGGAGATTCAAGACTAGATAGACTTGAAAGAGCAGGAATTTGCGGATCAAGAAAATAGAAACCCTCGTCTAACATCCAAAGCTTGGTTACAGAACTATATTTTTACAGATCAATATGAGATTTTCTTCACTTCATTTCCTGTCGAGTTGTACGAGTGGATATCGAGGTTGACTAAAAGGAAGAACTATTTTAAAGGTGAAGAACCTACAGTGTGGACTCTTGAACTGATACAACGACTCAAGAGCACTGACAATAGGATTTCAAGGGTTGTCGATTTATGGATTGATAACATCTTGGGATGATTCATTACTGAGTTCATCATAGACTCGACCATGTCCTATATCGAAGAAGAAAGATGAGTCTTCAAAGGAACACGAGGTAAGTATTTAAAATCTTTGAAACTTTGGATTAAGATTCTTCTGTGTGAAAAGGGAGTTTTATAGATGCAATCAGATTGCTAGTTTACTTGTATTTGGAAGAAGAGAGAATAAATCTGAGCAAGAGATCAAATTAATGTGAAGTGGAAACGGATATAGATTAGATACCAGAAAGAGATATCATGGACAGGACTTGAGGACCTTTGTAGAGACTGATTATAGTCCTCTTTTAAGTGATTCTGAAATTGAAAGAGAAGAAAGCCACCCTGATAACCCCCAGGTAACTTCACAGTATTCACCCTACTAGCCTGAGAGTGTGCAGAAGCTAGATTTTAGTAATAGCCAAGGTTTTTTTGGCTTTACTTCTCCCCCTATCCCTCCTACACCCCATTCCCCTCCAAGAATAATTATGGCTAACGATATTAAGCTACCTATTTTCAAAGGAACTGGATTGGAGGATCCGAAATAGTTTTGGTTTTTATGTGAAGCTATATGGACAACGAAGCAGATCAATGATGAGAATATAAAGAAAGTGTAGCTCGTTACAACATTTCGAGATAGTGCATTGACATGGTATATGAAGTATTCAACATATCTCCGCAGCAACATAAAGAATGGTTTATAGTCGCGTTGCTACTGCATATCAGATTGCCATTGATATAACAAAAGATACAAAGTCATGTTGAAGCTCTACAAATTGCAATGAAATTGGAAGCTTCACCCATAGGAGATGCTAATGCAGGCATGAAACAGATTCAGAATCAGTGGGCGAACCTAACCCTATAGATAGAAGAAATCAAGAAAAGAAAAGAAGTTAGAGAAGGAGTATGGTGTACGAAGTGTAGAGTGGAGGGTCATTCTAAAGAACAGTGCCCTACTTTTAGGAATTACATGGTTGGTGGGTCACTGAATCCCTTAAATGTAGGATCCAGACTGTGGTGCGAAATATGTGAGACTAGAGGCAAAATTCATTCAAAATATTGATACTTGTTACAAACATATGTAAAAACTCCAATGAATCTATATTACAAATTCTGTAAATCAATAGGACGTGATGAGAATAATTGTCAGGCTTACGAACTAATCATGGTGAGCGGTGCTGACACATATAGAGTGAAAGCAAAAGAGCTTGGACATGACAACAATGGACAGTGACGTGGTGAAGGAGGTTACCAAGGAATAGGTCGAGGTGGTGGAGCTAGTCAAGGACATTGAAAGATCATTGTTATAACTGCGACCAGCTAGGTCATTTTGTGAGAGAGTACCAGAACCCCACAACGACAAGTAAGTATTGTAAATCCTTTGACCATGTAATTGAAGAATGTCATGTACTTAGGGTGAAGATGAAAGAAAAAAGGAATCAACAACCAACACTGAATATTCAAATGATGACTACTGAAAGGAGGACCGACAAACCTCGAATTAGTATTGTCACTAGAAGTGAAGTTGCGACTAGTAGTGATAAAGAAAATGAAAATAAAGAATCTGAAATTCCATGGGTCTAAAAGATTGATGAGAAGGTTCCTATTTTTTATATTTAGAAAGAAAAAGAATTATTTATAGAAGGAAAACAAAGTTTTATGGATTTTGGAGCTTCGACTTCTAGTGCACATCCAAAGCCCAATCAAAAAAGTAACTGCAACATGTCGTCAGATTTGATATAAAACTGAGCTTCGACACAAGATCAAGCTCCGACATAAGACCAGGATTCACCAAATCAAGTAGATATTTTAAATTGTTTTATGGAGACTTGTATGAAATTATTAAGAGATCCAAAGGCTATAGAAAGGCTTTAGGAGTTGATAGATTCACGTACATCAAAAGAAACACCGCAAAGTGATATGCACGCTATCAATAAGTTTCATCGACAAAAGAGAAACAAAAGGGAAATGAGGCTTAATCTGCATATAGGAGAGTATGAGATGGATCAAATTATTGTGAATCTGGGATCTGATCCTAATGTCTTGATGAAGAAAACAAGGGAATTAATGGGTAATCAAGAACTATAGTGGTCACCTATACAGTTAAGGATGGAAAATCAGCAAAACATCTTCCCTTTAGGAACACTACCAGGTGTCGCAGTGGATATTGAAGAAGTTTGCACTACTTCTAATTTTGAAGTAATAGATATTGTCGATGACAATAACCCTTATCCTGCTTTTCTTAGAATTGACTGGGAATTTGACAATATGGCCATAATTAATCTGAAGAAGAGAAAGATGATATTTGAAGGAAAAAATGTGAGAGTAATTATTCCCTAGGATCCATCCAAAGGAGTAATATATACAGAACCAGTCAAGGAAGAATACTGCGCAACTGACATAGACAATATCTATCAAATGATAGTGAAGGAACAAGATTGTGTTAACCCTACTACAGAGGGAAATTTGAGTTGGGAGCATGATAATTCTTGTACGCCAGACTCATAAGAAGAATTGGAAAACTGGAAGAATACGCTGCATGAAGTATCTACAAGGCATTGTGCAAGAATTACCGAATCAGTTCATTGTATGATATATGAGGTATGTAACATGCCTTCTTATGATGGCTTAGGTGACGTACATACTTTTCTTAATGATTATGAAGAACAAGTTCCAGAAAATCAAAGGTTGCAAGCCTTGGATATAGCCCTGAAATCTACCCCTACTAGATGGTGCAATGCACACAAGAAGAATATAGGCGGTTGGAAGGAATGTTAAATATTGATGGGGATAAGATTTGGGCACATAGATGGAGATAAAATATGATGGTGAAACTAATCCTAGGAATAATATCCATCTATGCACTAAAACATGGAAGGAGATTCCATAACAATAATGGGTACATGGATTCATTCATACATTGGAGATAATCCCTAAGAACTGGTACCTAGAAATGGAGCTTCAACATGGTACTGTGAACTGGGAATACATGGTTGATGGCTTAATATTAACATTCAACTTTGAGGACGATTTCCCATACATAGATGTTTCCCTTCAGACAATAAAGAATAGGATCTTTGAGAATGTAACCCCACTGACATGGCAACAACATGATTGGGTTGCGTAGATAGAAAATGCACTAAAGTGTTATAACCTTACTGCAGATGAAGAAGAATATCCTTGCAACATTTACATAATAGAGTCCATGGAAACTTTTAGGGGTTAATATTCACAAGTGGTCTAATTTTCCATGCTTTTTCCAAAAAAACGATTCGCAAATTACTATTTTTCCTAAAAATGATTAGCCCAAATTGTATAGTATAAAACTATTTTACCTTAAAAATCACCAAAATTGTATATAGACACTATATTAAATTATTAGACATTTGAATAGTTTTACAAAAGTATAATCAAACATTTTATAGATTGCATATTTTGGACTAGTGAGATTCGCCAAAGTTTCTAAACTTTAAGACAAGTTTCCATCCTTAAAATTTTCCTTGGCAAAGTTAGAAGGATACCGCGAAGTAATTGGACTTGAGCCAGAGATACCAGACACTGAAGAACAAGTAGGTGAACATAGGATCAGAGAAGGAACCCAAGTTTGAAACAATAGAAGACTACTCAGATGAGGAGACAGTCAGTGAAGTTACAGAGTTACTTCATGAATATCAAGAAGTTGTGATGCCCATGGAGTATGTCGTGCCTAGCTTGAGGGTTGCAACTTTTATAGATATGGCGGACCCTGATATAATGGAGGAAAGAATGTCATAGTTGCTTGATTTGGAGGAAGATAGATTTATAGCAGGATTCCATCAGCAGGTACAAAAGGAAAGAGAAAAGGCATGGCATGGCAGACATATTAATTATAAGAAGTTCCAAGTAGGAGACCTTGTTCTCATTTATGACAGTAAGTTTGTAAAATTTCCAGGAATATTCGAGATGCATTGGTTGGGCCCATGCATTACCAAGCATATTAATGATGGAGGTACAGTTCAATTAGCAAAGATAATTGAAGAATTGGATGAAGGAAGAGTAAATGGCAACAGGTTGAAGTTGCATAGGGACAGCCCTACTCCTACAGCTTCATTCTGAAGAAGGGATAAGACTCTTGGTGCCACCTTTAGTCAAAAGTGGGCACTGAACTATAAAATACACTGCAGAGAGAGATTCGATGTAGGAAAATTACTTTGCTACACTCTAGATTATGTCGAAGTTCACAGGAGCCTCGACATAAGAAGGGTTTCTCACTACAACATGGGGTGCATCGAAGTTCACCGGGAAAATATGATCGTTAAAAGGGAATTTTTCCCTTGAAATATGTGGAAAGATGCATTTATGAGGACAGATTGACTATATCTAGTGATATATATGCAATTAATGAGCACAATTTGAGCTAATGATGGGGTTAGAAATTTATATTTGTTATAAAAAGTTATGTCCCGCCGAGATTTGGCACTTTGTTATCTTGAGAGTTCAAATATTGCTATTGCGAAGAAGTTGCAGAAATTTTCACATGCATGCCCTAACACATCAAGACTTTATTCATATATTTACTGAGAAGGGCTTAGCCACAATCATGGAAGCAGGATCAGTTGATATGCTCGAAACAACATCACCACCTGCAACAGCATCATCATGCATGCAACGGAAATCTCCATTAAAGAAAATGACGAGGGATGAGAAAATGAAGAAGAAACAGGACAAGGGACCTATTTAGCCTCAGAAAGAGCTCCAACAAGTAAGAGATAGTGAGGAAGAAGCAGAGCAAGGGAAAATGAAAATGTATGGCACAACATTTATGGCACTTCATATTCCACCAAGAAAACCATATTAAAAACTAGTGAAAGAGTCGAAGGACGTGAAGTATGGCACCTTCACACTTTATTTCTGGAATCAGTGTGATTTATAGGAGAAACCCTTGGGAATATTTTGAAGCTGAAGTTCACAGACTATGATTTAAATGACAAAAATAAATATTTGCAGTTTGCACAAGATAGATACATAAAACAAGTACACTACCCTTAGAGTGGTGTGACAAGGTTAGAACCATAGTAGTGGGTGGTTGGATTAGTGCATTCCAACTTGATGAATATGTGGAATGTGTCACACTTCAGTTGAAATCTAGGGAGCACAACTTGTGTGAGATAATTGCTCGTGTTGGTTCACGACAAATTCCTATGGATGGGGAAGAGGATCCCTATTGACCCAATGATAATATGGAGAATCATAAGACTACCTTATCAAGGGTGGAACCCCACAAAGGATTTTGTTGGGAATGATCGGGATAGAGCCATAGCTGAAAACATGAAAAATAAGTTTGGACACAAAAAATGGAAGCAAGGTTATGATGAAAACTTGATTAATGACCAAGGAGTTTGCTTCGCAACACATATATTGGATGGAAAAATCATGAGGAAGTGTCGGGCTAATGAAGTCCCTACACCGGTGGTTTCATTAGCTGCACAATGCACTAATGGGTTCAGTAAAATTAGGCTGCATATATATGAGAAGCATTTCTGGATGATTACTGTGAGGCTTAGGAGAAAGGTACTTTCTTTCATTACGCATGGTTAATTTTGATTATTGCGATGCTTACATGGAGAGAGCCAAAAGATTCACACTTCCCTCTAATAGTCTCAGCTGTTTGTGAAGTCGCACGATATGCCTCGCTGTGGTATACCACTAAACTGGTGTGAGCACATGATAACATAATGTTTTTTGTTTTATATCGTATGGACTTACACATGTTGGTGAAACAACACCCTCACCTTTCACCAAGCTTATACAAGCAGTATAACAATGTCGTGAAGTTTAAGGCTGACTTCCACAGAATCTAAATACAGGGTCGCAGGGACACAAGCAATAAATGGCATCCCCTGGCATATTTAGTGATAGAAGATGATCTCCTAACATAGATATAGCAGTGGCCCATGGAATAGATGACTGCGCTGGAGACATAGACAAAGGATAGTCCGAAAGAGGAGGACACGACGAAACACGGGGAAGCTAGTGAGAAGGATAAGGATGAGCAAGAATTACAAAAAGAGGAGGAATACAAAAAGGTTCACCAACATCCTCCCGAAGGTGATGACGAGAAAAAAGACTCTGAGAAAACAAAGACAGACCCAATTGTCATGGAGAAGAGGAAGGTAGGCACCAAAGCTACCACAAGAAACAAAAAGAAACAAAAGGCAGAAAAGGCAAAGGACATAACACTAGTGGTCCTCACTGATGGGGACTTCGATCAGAATGGGGATAGAATTCAGGAAGCAATGACAGAATCATGGAACAAGTTAGATAATTGCTACGGAACACTTCTAACAAGTGTCTAGGAATGTATTGCAGAATTGAAGATATTGTCACAGATGGTCAGATAGCTAGTGCACGTAGAGGAAAATCTTGGAGAGAAAAGACCAATAGAGCCTACACTTGCAGCGTAGATAACACTGATACCTGTCGGAGCCCTACAGTTTGACTCCGCCGAGGTACAACAATAGGCCAAAGAGTGGAGGTATGTGAACATGAATATCAAAAAAGTACCCCTTCAGATATTACACAAGCTGCACCTAAAGATTATAGATGAGCTGAAGTTGTGTGAACAACACACTTCATAGTTAAACATTTAGGTAGAGAGAGAGAGCAAGCTTCGCTGCAACAGAAGCTTGACCAAGCGATCCAGGAGAGTGATCAGGCAGTATAATAGCAACAGAAATTGAAGGAGGTGTGGAGCACTTGAAAGGTATGTTTTTGATCAACAATTTAGTGACTTCTCAGTAACAATTGTAACCTTTTCTGCATCATGAACTCAAAGAAATAAAGAATTCTAATAAAACGTGTGAGAATTAGTATGGAAAGCTTAATCGCTGATAATTGTCATTTTTCTATGCAGGGAAAGGTGGAAACGAAGAGCTTCCGTTCAAAAGGGGAAGACAAAGGAGGAATAACTGTTGTCCCTCTAGCAGGGAACCAGATGCAAACAAGATCGAAGCAGAACGACCCAGGAAAGAAAGAAGGGATACCAATTCGGCGGAACAGGGAAAGAAAAGTAAAGGATTAATGGCTTGGCTCCTGAGGGATCGTTGTTTTACTTATTTTTGTTACCTAGATATCTCCGCCGTTACTTTTATAAAAAGGAACAACATCGTTAAGCAAAGGGACTTTTTATGTAATTTTCAGTTTCAGACTAAACTTTGATCATCGACTCTCACTGAGACTTGGTTTACTGTACGTTTGTTGATGCGTTAATATAAAAGACTTGGTGTTTATTTCATCTTTGCGTCTGGAGTAATCTAAGGCGGTGTACCATTGGAAGCTAAGGGCCCGGCTCCGAAGGACACTTGCTTTTGTATCATTATAACTTGATTTCTACGTGGTTTGCTTATCTTTATTGCTCGGTAATCTGATATTCTTTTCATGTGCTATTCCATGCTCTGCTACGATTAATTCATTAATGGTTTCTTCAGGAAATTCATGTAGTGACTCTATATTGTATGAGTGAATCTTTTCAGAGTTGATTGCATGTTGTTAGTCTAAACCAGCTATTTCTGTTACAGAGCGTTTGTACTGAATATTACTGTTATTGGATTCATTTGAAATCCCGATTATTGGAATCTGAAAGTAATGTTATTCTATTTGGAAACATAGTCGTATTCTCCTTAATCGTCAGATTACTATATTAGCGTGTTATGTGTATATATGGTTGATTCTTGTTGTTCCATAATTCATCAGTGAGTGCTGTTCCATAAAGTACATTCCATCCAATTTGCCTTAAGAAAGAAGATTGCTATTTTATTGCAAAATGTGAGTTTGGTTCAATAGATCAAGTTTGGTTCTGACTCGCGAGACTTAGTTTATTTGATTGTTGTTCCATTTTAGACTTGCTGTTCCATTTCCTATTTGTTGTTCCATTTTACTTTCTGTCGTTCCATTTACTTGCATTTGTTGCTTTGGTGTGAGAGAAGGTCTAAGGCTGTAGTGAGCCTCAGCAGTCGCTGCCTAGCTCCCAGACCTATAGTCCATGCTATAATTTCCTTTCCATCAGTTTCTAGAGGGATGGGTTATCGCTTCCGCACCCTTGACTGATAAGCTGCCTTGTGTGATTTTATTCTTTTAAAGTAATTTAGTCATAGTTTAGCATCCGTTTACTCTTGTATTTTCTGAACGCTGTACTACTAAGCATTACTCTGATGAATAGCCTCGGATTGAGATACTCTTTGCAATAACAAAGCGTTCCGGGATTGACTTATTAATGTGGGATAACTAGAGGTGAAAGAGACCCTTGTTACAGCTCTACATTTTGGCACTGTTGCTGGGGAAAGAGTATAGCCATTTGTCTTTTACAGAGTAGTGTACGAATCTGCTAGGGGAGAGTTGGATTTTAGAAACGAAAGGTAAGAACCTGCGTACGGAGCATGTAAAAGCCCTGCTCCACCATCCGCTTTCCTAGCAGAATTGTTGGTTGAATAGGATCTAGTAGTTTATTAGAGTGCATGACTAAGCAGAAAAAGCCAGAAAAGAATATCAAACCTCCATTCAAACCCGAAAAAGCCAAAGGGTCGGTGACCCTTGGCCAAACAACCTTCATAGACGAAATCTATAAGAAAACTAAATCTCAACCATCAGTAGGCCCCAGGAGAATCAATTCTAAACAGCCTACTAGCTCCCTTCAAGCCACAGGATCACCATCTGTAGCCTTCGCTGAGGTGCATAGTCAGACTGATGAACAGGACTTTCAAGAAATTGAAAATTCTATTCCAGAACGACTACAGGAAGGGAATCTAAACAATCTTTGTGAAGGAGAAGGGGAAACAGGGGAAGTTGGGGAGCCAAGATCTCCTCCTAGGATAATTCAGCCATTAAATAGCCCAGATAAAGGGAGCGCTGCAAAAATCATTATTGGGGGAATTCAATCTCCTCAAACAACATGGACTTTCATTATTCCAGACAAAGGAAGTGCTATTAAAACAATCCCTGTCAAGGTCGTTCCTTCTCAGCCTAGGAATACCCTCCTAGAAATCCCAGAAGGTTATTGCCATATATTCGATCCCATGGCGCAGAATCAGCGAAATACTCAAACTTCTACATTACAATATCCTATAGTGGATTCCGCAACAAATGCTCCTATGAAAGCAATTCCCCTTCAACACATTCCTACATTTCACGGACTTACATCAGAGGACCCCGATGCATTCTTATTTGAATTTGATGTGCTATGCAGGGGATATGATTACACCACTGACCCCCAGAAATTAAAATTGTTCCCCTCCACTTTGAAAGGGGCGGCTTTAGAATGGTTTATGGGTTTAGGTGGTGGAGTTATAAATAATTGGGAACAAATGAAAGAATCTTTCCTAAAGAAATATCAAGATTACTGTAGGTCTAGAGAACTGAAAGATGAAATATTTCAGATGATAGCTAGACCAAATGAAACATTAGAAGAATACTTAGAACGTTTTCAGTATAATTTAAAAAGGTCTCCCTATGCATCACTACCTCTGCCTGATAATGTATTAAAAACTGCATTGATCAGAGGCATGAAGGAACAATGGATTGAGACATTAAATATCATGGGAAAAGGGGATATTTATCAAGAGAATTTTGTTGACATCATTGATTTATGTATCACGAGTTCGAGAGGCAACACAAGGGTAAAACCAGCAGAATATGATCGGTTTGTCAGAGATAACAAAATATCAACAGAAGGAGTAACACGTGTAGAACTTGGAAATTTATTAGAAAATTTTAAAACTGATATTCTAGGGACATTAACTACACAACTTGATATTGTGCAGGCTAAACAGAAGCAGATGGAGGCAGAACAAAATTTGGCGATCTTCTACTCCCGATGTAGAAGAAAACATAGCCACAAGGAATGTCCACTGGATGCAGTTCAAACATGTGCTATCTGTACAAAAGATCACCTTACTTAGAGCCGCCCCTCACTTCCTGGATTGAAGGCAGTATATAAGGAAGCGGAAGAAGTGCCAGAATCAGCATACTTCATTAACCAGCGTCGCCAATGGCAACCAAGGCAATCAGGTATGTTTTCAGACCCAACTTCTTCTTTCCAGCCTTCGCAGTATAATGCTCAGCAATATAGTATGTGGCAAAACCAATCTCAACCCCCATTTTCGAACTGGTCATCACAGCCGTTTCCTTCTCCAAATCCGTGGATGAATCAGACAATCCAATTTGGTTGGCCGAATTTTCCTTACGCCCCACCATATTGGCAGAATAACCCATATCCTCCACAATGGACTCCCCCTACTTCACAAGGTTCACTCTGGCAGACAAACTGGCCAAAATCGACATATCAGCCAGCAGGAACTATTCCGCTCCCTCAACCGACTCTGTCAGCTTTACAACAAAAACCCTCGTTTAATCTGAGACCGCAACTCCCAGCCCAACCCAATCCCAATCGAAATAATAGACCGGTCCAATCCCTCCAAATCATGGAATCATCAGAAATCGGACCTGACCTGAGGGAGTGCAATGATCTTCAGTTAAGATCTGGACGTATAATAGAAACGGAGGGAGATAAAACAGTTCACATTGAAGATCAGTTACCAACAGAACAACCGTTACAACAAGAGGGTGTAAATAAGGAGCAGACTCATCATCAAACAAGTACATCCTCTCCTCCCTTCCCAGAACGATTAGTCATACCACGACCTATACAATATCCAGACTTTGACATTCTGGGAGAGTTACAAAACCTGTACATAAGAATTCCATTCCTCCAAGCCATTCAAGACATCCCTATATACGCAAAAACTATAAAAGAATTGTGCATAAAGAAATCAAGGAGGAATGCAACCACTAACCCAAGAGTCCAAGTAGTCGGTACTTTATCTGACCTGTTATCAGGAACACCCATTAAATATGAAGATCTGGGAAATCCAATCGTAACTGTTCAAATCTATGGTCAGACCCTGACTAATGCTTTAGTTGATCTAGGAGCTGCAATTAATATTTTGACAACTTCTACTTGCCAAAAGCTCGGCATTACATCGGTAGAACCCACTTCTACTTTGTTAGAATTGGCCGACCGATCTGTAGTTCGACCAGAAGGTACTCTATACGATGTCATGGTCTCTGTAGATTCCTGGGAATACCCAACCGATTTCCTGATAATTAATCCAAAAACCCGACTGGATGGACACCCGCTAATTTTAGGTAGACCTTGGCTTGCTACCGCTGATGCTTACATTGGTTGCCGGCAGGGAAATATGACTATAACTAGAGGACCAGATATTAAAAATCTAGTTCTATACCCTCCAGCACAGCCAAGTCTTACAATGATAAAAACTAACCAGCACCCTGTTTCATACCTTACTGACAATATCAGATCCCCATTGACTGTACAGAAGGCTCTAGACTTTAAAGACCAAACAGAAGACGATGCCATCAATAATTTCATTAGTCAAACTGAATCTAGATCTCACACATAGTGTTTCATGATAGAAGCTGCATTCGATAGCGAACTAGAAGAATATCCTTTGAAAGATGCGCATGACCAAAAAATACCTGTGACTTCTGTTGCCAATAGCAAAGTAGTGGAAATTGAACCGGGAAACACTCTAAATATCAATACCAACCTTACGTCGGACCAAGAAATAAAGCTCATCCATCTGTTACGAAAGTATCAAGAAGCATTTGCGTGGGATTACCCTGATATGAAAGGGATTGATCCCCAATTGTGCACCCACCATATTTATATAGAAAAAGATGGAAGACATGTTTGTCAACCGCAAATAAGAATCAACCCTCATCTAAAAGATGTTGTAAAAGCTGAACTTCAGAAACTTTTAGATGTTAATTTTATCTATCCTATTTCTGATAGTAAATGGGTCTCTCCGCTTGTGGTCGTACTCAAGAAGAATGGGAAATGGAGGATTTGTGTGGATTATAGGGAGTTAAACAAAGCCACACAAAAAGATCACTTCCCTCTCCCATTCATAGACCAAGTATTGGACACTTTAGCAGGAAAGAAATTCTTTTCTTTCCTGGATGGCTTCAGTGGATACAATCAGATTCAGATTGCCCCTGAAGACCAGGATAAAACTACTTTTACTTGTCCTTGGGGAACGTTTGCCTATCGTGTTCTACCCTTTGGCCTATGCAATGCTCCTGCTACATTCCAAAGGGCTATTCTTAGCATCTTTGCAGATTTAATAAATGATGGACTTGAAGTGTACATGGATGACTTTACACCATATGGAGATGATTTTGATCCAGCTTTAGACACTCTAGAAAAAGTCCTACAACATTGCATTTCTACCAGGTTTTGCTTAAGCCACGAAAAATGTTATATGATGATGACTGAAGGGCTTATTCTAGGACACTATGTTTCAGTAGCTGGCATTCAGGTAGATCCGGCCAAAATTCAAATACTTTTGCTTATCCCCACCCCGACTACTCAAACAGAGGTACGCAGCTTTCTTGGATTTTCTGGGTATTATAGACGATTTATAGAACATTATTCACACATTGCTGCACCTCTATATGCACTAACTGGTAATGTTGATTTCTTGTGGACAGAAAATGCGACCGTGCTTTCAAGGAATTAAAGAAGCTTGTATCAACAGCTCCAGTCCTTCGAGGACCAAACTGGAATTTACCATTCCAAATCTCATCTGATGCCTCAGATACAGCAATCGGTGCAGTCCTTGGGCAGGAAGAGGATAAAAAACCATATGCTATTTATTATATCAGCAAAAATTTATCCCTTGCTGAATTAAATTACACTGTCACTGAAAAGGAATTCCTAGTTGTAATACATGCTGTCAATAAGTTTAGACATTATATCACAGGCTATCCCGTTATTTTATATACAGATCATTCTGCTATCAAATATTTAGCAAATAAGCCTGTCACAAATGCTAGAATAACTAGATGCTTGATTTTATTGCAGGAGTTCGATATCACAATCAAGGATCGACCTGGCAAGGAAAACCCTATAGCTGGTTTTCTCTCACGAATACCAAAATCAATTGAAGCAGCAGTAGTGGAAGATCAATTTCCGGATGAGCACCTATTTGTTGTTGCTGTTCAAACACCCTGGTATGGTGATGTTGCCAATTACCTTGCAGTAGGTAAGCTACCAAAACACTTAACACCTAATGAACGTAAGCAGATTGTTCAGAAGAGTACTCGATTTTCGTGGATTGGGGGCTATTTGTTCCACACAGGGGCAGACATGCAAATTAGGAGATGTATTCGAGAAGATGAAATTTTCGACATCTTAAAAGCCTGTCATGACGGACCATGTGGGGGACACTTTGCTGAAAAAAGAACAGCACATAAAGTATTGCAGACAGGATACTACTGGCCTAGAATTTTCAAGGATGCGAAGAAATTCGTCCAAGCCTGTGACAGCTGCCAGCGAGCAGGACGACCTGGTCAAGTCGACGAAATGCCTCTGAGGCCACAATTAGTCATTGAACCATTTGAACGATGGGCTCTTGATTTCGTTGGATCCATCAACCCATCATCAAATCAGAGAACATATATCTTGGTGGCGACAGAATATGTCACCAAATGGGTTGAGGCCGAAGCGTTGCCTAGAGCTACAGAAGATTCTGTAATACAGTTCATGTTCCACTTGTTTGTACGTTATGGCCTTCCGAGAGAAATAATTACAGATGGAGGACCACAATTTGCCGGAAACAAATTAGCTGCAACACTTAATAATTATCACGTCCAGCATAAAATTACTACCCCATATCACCCGCAGGCGAATGGGCAAGTAGAAAGTAGCAATAAGGTAATAGAATCAATTTTAACAAAAACCATTGCTTCACATAGGCGTGATTGGGCTGCTCGATTACCTGAAGCACTGTGGGCTTATAGAACCACATGGAGAAGTACCACTGGTTATTCACCCTATCAATTAGTGTTTGGTAAACAACCTATTTTCCCCTAGAATTCAAAATCCAAACGTTACGAACTGCACAGGAAGTTGGCCTAGATTTAAGTGAGGCACAAATTAATCGATTACAGCAGATTAATGAATTGGACGAAATCAGGTTCTCTTCATTACAGAATACAACACTTATTCAACAACAGCGAGCTAAATGGCATGATGCACTTATCAAGAACAAATTATTTCACGAAGGAGACTGGGCTCTGTTATATGACTCTCGGTTTCAGGACTTCCCGGGCAAACTGCAGACTCATTGGTTGGGACCATACGAAATCCAAAAAGTACATGATAATGGGACCCTCACTCTGATCACAATCGACGGTTCTGGATATGCATTCAATGTAAATGGCCACTCACTCGGGAATCCTTCTGTCAGCAGCTATGTCGAGACACTGAAATGGAAATTTTAATAGAGGAAGCAAAATCTTCCTCACCTATAATTCAGTAAGGAATGCATTTTTTTCTATAACTTGTACATAAGTTTTTGTATATACGTTTTCTTAACATTTTCATTGATCTTTCTCTTTTTTTAATTTTGATTTTTGCATTCTGCGTGTCTTTGCTGTTCCTTTTCCAAAAGGAACAACATTTTCCTGTTTCTGTGTTTCTGTTGTTCCTTTTCAAAAGGAACAACATTTGTGATTTTCTGTTGTTCCTTTTCAAAAGGAACAATATTTGTGAGTTTTTGTTGTTCCTTTTCAAAAGGAACAACATTTGTGATGTTCTGCTGTTCCTTTTCAAAAAGAACAGCATTTGTGAGTTTTTGTTGTTCCTTTTCAAAAGGAACAGCATTTGTGAGCTTTTGCTGTTCCTTTTCAAAAGGAACAACATTTGTGAGTTTCTGCTGTTCCTTTTCAAAAGGAACAACATTTGTGATTTTCTGCTGTTCCTTTTCAAAAGGAACAACATTTGCGATTTTCTGTTGTTCCTTTTCAAAAGGAACAGCATTTGCGATTTTCCGAAAAGGAACAACATTTGTAATTTTCTGCTGTTCCTTTTCAAAAGGAACAACATTTACGATTTCCTGTTGTTCCTTTTCAAAAGGAACAACATTTGTGATTTTCTGTTGTTCCTTTTCAAAAGGAACAACATTTGTGATTTTCTGAAAGGAACAACATTTGTGATTTTCTGTTGTTCCTTTTCAAAAGGAACAACATTTGTGATTTTCTGTTGTTCCTTTTCAAAAGGAACAGCATTCGTGATCTTCGGCTATTCCTTCTAAAGAAATGGAATCTTAAGTATTTGTTTGCATGGATTCTTCTTTGTTGTTCCTTTTTCAAAAGGAACACCATCGCCATGTTTTTGCTCTCTGTGATGATTTATATTGAGGATGCTTTTCGCCCATGTTCTCTCCAGTCTTTAAGATACAGCTATGCACTTATGCAATGAACATAAATCACGACATACCGAAGTCAGCAGATCATAGATCGCTATCTTTATAAGGCCTAGTATTGATAAGAGGACAAGAGGAGGGACACACTTACTTCTCATCTTCATTGTCATTGTCTTATTACCGTTGCTCTGGTTGGTTATCTTTATCATGACGATTTCCCTAAAAATTTTCTTTGATTATTACTTAGGGATAAGAGCAGAGGATTTATATCTTCCTGTTTGAATGATAAGACTTCTTCCACCTTTCCCACTCTTAAGGAGTGTTGAACCACCCTTATGTATAAATAAATAAGAAAAAGTGCTTTGCAAAAATAAAAAAGTAAATATGCATTATCAATTTTCAAATGCAGGATAGGAGGTCTCATCAAGAGCCAGCCTACCATGATCATAAGGATGGAAGCGAAGTGGCATTCCCATTATGGCCACCACACCAAGGATATGGTCCAAAAGGTACACCAAATAAACAGACCTTGGAACAGGGGGTCTCATCACGAGCCGGCCTGCCCACGTTTCGCACCTTCCTTGTGAATGGCATTATGGCTACCTGGTTACCAGGCCAGCATAATGGCCTGCATTTTGACAAAATACTTTTCAAAATACACACAAAGGATCATGGTTCCGGGGGTGAAATAAACAACTCTGCCAAGGTTATGAACACCTGTCGGCAGCAGAGCTCTGTTAATGGTATCGAAGTCGTAATGGTTACACCAATAGGTATGATATCAATACTTCTTTGTCTCTTATATCCTATGAATAAGTCATATTTATGTCTCGATGTATACATCGCATGAACACTCATTACCACCAATCATGGCAAAGGAACTGATAATGACCTCTGGAGATTTCGTACGATTGACAGACATCCTATCCCCCGGCCTCGCATCATATCACGCAGGCTCTTATGTAAAACGCGATCCACCTTTTTGCCTCGATTTCGGTATTTCGTTGTCCATATAAAACATGGCATAATTTCATATGTTGTTCCTCTTATGACTTGGTTATAGAATGGCTGCTGCTCCTCTATTTGATGGCTGGGACAACCTATCACATCGCGGGGGGGAAGGTAACCTCATTACTCCACGAATTACGTGTCAGCACACCATTCGGGGAAGATAGTGTACGAAGGTATGGCATGGTTTAACGGTATGATAATTCTATTTTTACGAAAGTTTCCATCCACAATCCATTTTTGTTGCATACTCTATTTTTTTCTTGCGACGATCACCCTCTCTGCGTCTCAAACAGCACAGGCAGTTGCTGTTCCATTGGAAATTCTTAGTGGAACCATGGGGGGAAAGGAAATCCGAAGCGAACCTCAGGAGTTGACAGTCTCCGCTGCTGCCCGGGAGATCCTGGAAAAGGCAGGATGGCTGAATTATTTCAGCCGCCTACAAGAATCAAACGAAACAGTGGCGTTGGAGTTTCTGCAAAACCTGCAGGAGAACTACTCCATAGTAAGAGAGAGGCGGATAGCAGTCACTGATGATATAATTGCAGAAGTCTCAGGGATACCAGCCGCCGGACCTGTATGGACGCTGAAGAAATAAAGATTACAAAAGATTATGGAGATTTTCCAGGATGAAGGCCAAAGCTTGACAGTAAAGGGGAAGGGAGTTCTGCCAGCAATGTTAGGAGAACCCTGGACCGAATTAGCAAAGATAGTGCAAAGCTACATCACTTGTGAAGGAAGGAAAGACGTGGTAAGACCACGTCATCTTAAACTCCTAGCTGTTTTAAAAGAAAAATGTTTTGTAAATCTGCCTACACTTTTAAATTTATTATTGCATGATGCGGCCCGAAGCCTGAAAAAGGCACAGCACGTAGAAACAGTTGTTAGCCACCATGGATTGATTCGATTGATAGTGAGCCATAGTCTCACTCAACAGTAGAGCAGCTGGGAGGACCTCATTGCATTGATCGAGGGCGGATTGGCTGCACCATCCCCAAAACCTAAACATTCCTCTAGCACACCAGAACGATCAGAGAAACGCAGAGAATTGGCAGCAGAAAAACATGTTGCTCCAAAACGAAAACATTCTTCAAGTACACCGGAACGACCATAAAAACGCAGAGAATTGGTAGCAGAGAAACCTGTTGCTAGTACACCCGAACAACCTGAGTGACCAAGAAAATCAGCCCGGCTAGCTCGGATACGAGGGAGGCTGGAAAAGATCCAGGAGAGCACCAGCCAGCCAATCGAGATTACAGACGAACCTCCAGAACCAGAAGGAAGACCCTCCGAAGAAAATGTTGAACAATCTGGGGTCGAGGCTGAGTAAGCCAGAGAAGGAGTCGAGGAGGGAGACGAGCACTCCGAAACAGAAACAGAAGCTGAACACTCCAAGGCAGTCACTGAGTAGGCCAATCAAGAGGAGGAAGTAGAACAGCCAGAGGGCAGCCCACCACGGGACCCTGTGGGTGAAGACGAATTGGCCGCAATACTGGCCAATATGGGGGAGTATGGCCAACCCTCCAGCCCACCAGGCCTCCCTAGCGGACCTCCGGAGGAAGACATACCTAAGAAATCACATGCAGAAAAGGCAGGAGAAGAAAACCTTCCCGTTTATGATAAGGAGATAAGAGACACCAATCGGGAACAATCTGTTCCCAAGACATCAGAAGAAATTCTAGACGGAGTAGGAGCAGATTTAAGGGCCAGTCATGAGCCCTCTGCTGAGGCAATAGAAATCAAGAAATTAAGGAGGAAACAACAGAGATTGTTGAACACTATAGCCCAGCTCCGACAACAAATTTGGATTCTGAAAGCCAACCTGAGGATACGAAGGACCACAAGGAAAAGAAAAAGGGCCACTGTAGCAAAATCTCGTAGGACAAGAAGACGAAGGACTTATAGCCGCCCTGTTGGTCAAAACCCTGTTGGAAGACCTACTGCCATTCCAAATGACATTGAAGAACAGACTGTTGTTCCAAATGACATTGAAGAACAGACTGTTGTTCCAAATGACGTTGAAGAATAGACTGTTGTTCCAATTGACACTGAAGAACGGACTGCCGTTCCAATTGAGGCAGAGGGACAGGATGATGTTCCATTAACAGGGGAACCACAACAACCTTTCATTCGTGTTAAGAAAGAAAAGGAGAATAAGGAGATCCAAACAGAGGCACCACCCTCAGGGGTAATTCGAGTTCTGAACTCCAAACAGCATAACAAAAAGGTTCAGGTAAAACTCCCGGCCTCTACGGCTCTATGGAAAAAGGATCCGAAAATAAGAACCTTGCATAAGATGATGAAACAAGCTCAGCAAGAAGCTGAACAGCTGAGAGAACAAACAGTCCCCCGGGAGAAATATGAAGAGTTACAACAACAACTTCGGGATATTAGTCAGTCCGAGAGCCAGGCCTTCGAAGGATGGCAAAAGGAGCAAGAAAAGGTTGCCAAGGTAACTCGTCGATTAGATATTGTTGTTAGGCAGATGGACACTGTGTGTTCTTTGTATAATGACGTTCTAACCTGTAGGGCCCCTGCTAAAAACTATGCTTTATATTTGCTTGAACGATATTTACGATTAAAGATAAAAGCTGTTAGGGCAGGTGCCCCTATACAAATCAATACTGTTAATGATTTCATAGATTGTTGCAAGCATTATGGAATTAAGGTTCAAAGATTATTGTGTGAATTTTACTTGCATAACCTCGTGCTAGACCAGGAAACTGATTTAAATCCTGGCCCTTTTGTTGGGGACATACAATTGCAAGCCTTCGTTTCATTCAGGTTTAATCAGCTGAAATGGCTCAGAGCTTATAACACTTTTCAGAGACAGGAGAATAGCCTAGACTTGTGGGTGAGAGCTGAGCCTAGAGACCCAGTGCTGTTATGGAGAGCACATAGGAACCTTATGAGAACCCCAGGTGTTATGGAGACATTAGGACCCATGCACGAGGACCTAATCCGACACAGTCTGGAATATTTTCTGACTATTAAAGACCTCGCCATCGATGCTGCAAAATTCCGATATCGAATTTCTAACCCAAACATCCAGCTTAGGGAACCGTTCAAATACGAAAATTTTGAGCTGGCTGCCAGCTGATTGAACCTTTATGGCGAGCATATTTTGCAAGCAGGGCCATCCTGGTTAGGGTATCGATTTTGTAGTCCAATCATTTGGCACCCTGCACCTGGATATCAGGCCTTCTATGAAATGCCTGAAGGTCAAACAAATCAGTTCTTTGATGATCTAGTTGCTCATCACGATTGTAGGCCTCCACACAAGGTTCCCTCTCCGACCTATTCTCTTACCGCCTTGCATGTCAACTATAATGTTTTCATGAGGGCATGAAACAGGGTAAGCAGGGGGGTGTGTGGAGCACTTGAAAGGTATGTTTTTGATAAACAATTTAGTGACTTTTCAGTAACAATTGTAACCTTTTTTGCATCATGAACTCAAAGAAATAAAGAATTCTAATAAAACGTGTGAGAATTAGTATGGAAAGCTTAATCGCTGATAATTGTCATTTTTCTATGTAGGGAAAGATGGAAACGAAGAGCTGTCATTCAAAAGGGAAAGACAAAGGAGGAATAATTGTTGTCCCTCTAGAAGGGAACCGGATGCAAACAAGATCGAACAGATCGAAGCAAAACGACCCAGGAAAGAAAGAAGGGATACCAATTCAGCAGAACAGGGAAAGAAAAGTAAAGGATTAACGGCTTGGCGAATCCCAAGATCCTGAGGGATCGCTGTTTTAATTATTTTTGTTACCTAGATATCTCCGCCATTACTTTTATAAAAAGGAACATCATCGTTAAGCAAAGGGACTTTTTATGTAATTTTCAGTTTCAGACTAAACTTTGATCATCGACTCTCACTGAGACTTGGTTTACTGTACGTTCGTTGATGCGTTAATATAAAAGACTTGGTGTTTATTTCATCTTTGCGTCTGTAGTAATCTAAGGCAGTGTACCATTGGAAGCTAAGGGCCCGACTCCGAAGGACACTTGCTTTTGTATCATTATAACTTGATTTCTGCGTGGTTTGCTTATCTTTATTGCTCGGTAATCTGATATGATTTTCATGTGTTATTCCATGCTCCGCTACGATTAATTCATTAATGGTTTCTTCAGGAAATTCATGTAGTGACTCTGTATTGTATGAGTGAATCTTTCCAGAGTTGATTGCATGTTGTTAGTCTAAACCAGCTATTTCTATTACAGAGCATTTGTACTGAATATTACTGTTATTGGATTCATTTGAAATCCCGATTATTGGAATCCGAAAGTAATGTTATTCTATTTGGAAACATAGTCGTATTCTCCTTAATCGTCAGATTACTATATTAGCGTGTTGTGTGTATATATGGTTGATTCTTGCTGTTCCATAATTCATCAGTGAGTGTTGTTCCATAAAGTACATTCCATCCAATTTGCCTTAAGAGAGAAGATTGCTATTTTATTGCAGAATGTGAGTTTGGTTCAATAGAGCAAGTTTGGTTCTGACTCGCGAGACCTAGTTTAT
This sequence comes from Pinus tabuliformis, assembly GCA_031772625.1. Taxonomy (NCBI): domain Eukaryota; kingdom Viridiplantae; phylum Streptophyta; class Pinopsida; order Pinales; family Pinaceae; genus Pinus; species Pinus tabuliformis. The sequence continues at coordinate 159,831,188 of CM062814.1, read as the reverse complement.
TTGATTGCTGTTCCATTTTAGACTTGCTCTTCCATTTCCTATTTGCTGTTCCATTTTACTTTCTGTCGTTCCATTTACTTGCATTTGCTGCTTTGGTGTGAGAGAAGGTCTAAGGCTGTAGTGAGCCTCAGCAGTCGCTGCCTAGCTCCCAGACCTATGGTCCATGCTCTAATTTCCTTTCCATCAGTTTCTAGAGGGATGGGTTATCGCTTCCGCACCCTTGACTGATAAGCTGCCTTGTGTGATTTTATTCTTTTAAAGTAATTTAGTCATAGTTTAGCATCCGTTTACTCTTGTATTTTTTGAACGCTGTACTACTAAGAATTACTCTGACGAATAGCCTCGGATTGAGATACTCTTTGCAATAACCAAGCGTTCCCAGATTGACTTATTAATGTGGGATAACTAGAGGTGAAAGAGACCCTTGTTACAGCTCTACAGGAGGTTGTCGAAGCAACATGCCATGAGATTCTTGACATTGAGGTCCAAGAAGAGGAACTAGTGGAGGACAAGGTCGTGAAGCTCAACCTTGTAGTAAAAAGATACAAGGAGAATATCGTAGAAGTGAAATTTACATATGAGATGAAGATCAATGAGATAAAAATGAATCTAAAACCAACCACACCACATGAATTGCAAGAGTAGAGGGAGGCTGACCTGAAGGTTGCAATGGCCAGCATCTCCGCAATAGTGGTAGATTGTGGGAAGTTATTGGATGAAAGTTTACAAATTTGGAATTCATCGTAGAAAGATCCAAATGCGCTAAAATTTCAAGAGGATATACATCATAAGAAGCAGTAGTTGGAAGAGATTCGAGAAATTTTGAGAACCTTACCAATCTCATAGAATCTCACAAATATCAATGAGGGAAATGCCCTCCAGAAGCAAATAAAGGAGTAGAGGAAGGAAGAGTAGACTCTGATAGAAATAACTCAACCATGGTAGGATGAGTCTCTCCAACTATCCCAAGCAGTGGATGAGAATCTTCAAGAGATTCGATAGAGAGAGATAATAACACAATAGTGATGCAGAAGGCTACGAAACCAGTGACAAAAGCACTACTGGAGGAAGTGTTCAACAAAGAGAAGCAGGTCACAGACATTCTACAAAAGTTAAACAATGACTACAACGACATTGCAACAAATATCAAAGGAAAATTAGCTAAGTGACTCGGAAAGAGTCACATGTGAGTGTTGGGGGCCTATTCGTCGCAACCCAACTTGGCCTAGATTTTGGCAAAAAACTCTGTTTTTTGTGGGGCAGAGCGTGCAGCGGGGCACAAATTGGACCATACATTGGAGCATTTTGAATATTTCATGCAGTGTCGTAAGGGCATCGGGGTGGGTTGAAGTCCCTCCTTTTTGTAAAAGTGTGTGATTTTGTAAGGGATTAATGGTTTAAGGACCATAGTTGTTTGTTTGAGGGAGTCCATGGTATTTTGATGATGTAACCCTTCAATGTAATAGTATATATAGGGTAAAATAATAATAAGAGAGTCATCAATCGATCCGGATTAGTGTTGTGGGTAAATTATTGTGATCTGTAATTTGGTAGAGAAGGTGAGGCTCTGTAGGTGAGTGTGTAGTGGCCTAAGTCTGCAACTAATTGTGAAGAAAAACTGCAGCTTAGTGTGCAGGTTAAGAACTATTTGTTATTCAAACATTTATTATGTTAAGAAATAATTCTTGTGGACGTAGCCATACACTAGGGTGAACCACGGTAATTTGGTGTATATGTGTATATTTTCTTTATATCTGTTGTAGAGCAGCAATTATTACAGTTGCATGTTACTTCGGCACAATGATGGTTTATGGTTTTATATGGCATGTTTAAGTGATTAATATAATGCGATGAACTGATTTATAAATTCTATTAATAATATAACATAGTAATACCACATCTCGCAGTCCCTCAAGGCTATAGAAACCCGGTTCTACATCCTCCCATAGTCACTTCGGGTGAGACTGCAATCTTCTTGTAGGTCGTTGCCGAAAGGGACAATGACTGAGGGTTTTGTTGGTGCACAGTATAGATTAAACCTGGGTTAGCCCAAATCGAGCCAACAACATGTAGTAGTTAGAGGTTTCTAATTTGGATAAGATTCCTCCATCAAATCTTCTAGAACTTTCTTTTTATTTTTACTTGCATGAACATGATTGTGCAGTTTATAGTGGAACATAGTGTGCAGACCACAATGGTAAAAAACGCACATGCATGGATAATGGCTAGAAAAGCTGTGTAGATGCTTAAAAATGGTTTTTAAGGAGTGAAACCTAAAATTCCTCTTGTCCATGGAAATTGTTTACTTCAAGCTTCATAGGGGATTCATTTGAGACACTAATCAAATGGTGAGAGATCCAAATCGATAGTCATCATGAAAAAATTTAGTGTAACACCTTTGATCATGGATCAAACCCCCTCTCTTTGTGGAACCCTAATCCCTCTTTTTATGGATCTCATCCCTTAAGAAGAGGATCTCAAATCTACTCCTCTTGGCCTATAATTTAACATATACTAGAGGGTAAAGGAGGACTTTGGATTGTAAACTTAGTTTTTGAATTGAGGTTGGAAGCCTGTCAACTAAAGGGAGGATTGGAGACTATTAGAAGGAGGTTTGCAACATCAAGGCTAAGGTTGTATCTCTCCTTTTTATTCAAGATTAATACAAGTAGTTGTTTCTTTCGTACTTTCACTTGTTATGATTCTGATTGCAAATATCCTTTATCTTTTATAGAGTTTGTAATTGAGAATTGGATTTACGCTATGATATATGCTATGTTGGAATTTCCATTTTATGTTGTGTTTCAATCTTTATCTATGTTATGATTTTATTCTGTGTTTGGTTATATTTATGTAGATGTTCTCTTGAACAAGGGAAGGCTTTTGAAGCATCAAGGGACATCTACAACCATTTCGTAGAAAGGTAAGACGTCCTTGCACATTTTATATATCATAGTTTAGTTATAGACTAAGGAAAGTTTGGAATTACTTATTCGTTTGTTTCTAGATTTGTCTTTGGATCTACGAAGATCATTCTTGTCCGTAAGAGAGATTTGTCTAACATTGCAGAACCAATAATAAGGAAGAATTAATTGGGATTTGGATCATCTTCAACTTTGCTATGTGTAGGCAAATGAAGTGCTTACAAATATTTTGTAATTCTCAAGTGGTTATTGATTGCTTCTTGGAGATCGGTACATTACATATCTTGGTCCTAAATCCTTAGAAACAAAGAATTCACCAACTACAAGAATTTTCTAGGAGCTATTGGTTTCACATATCCACATGGAACACAATGTTGATGCTGACAAAACATCAAAGGAAGATATACTACAACATATACAACATTTAGAGATTACCAAAAAAGTCAATGATGTCCTTAGGGTGAATGCCAACAACATTTTCTGAAATGAAGTTTTTGAAATCTTTGGGACCTTTCCTATTTTTATGTTTGAATGTTTTATGTTATGGATTGTTAGAATTCCATAGCTCTCAATAGAATTTTCTTGGTGGTTGTAATTGAACAGCATTTTATATACTTTGATTTCAATGAAATAACAAGTATACAATTTTTTCTATGGAAAAAAATGACTAATAAGGGAAAATATTGACACTCAACTATTTTAACATTTGTAATATTATTGTCTTATACTCATGAAGAAACATGGTAAGAAGGGAAACGATTGGATGAAAAGATGCACTGTAATGATCAAGAGGACGAAGAGATGTTTAAATTGTGAAAAAATGACAAATTAACTACCTAACAAACCCTCTAAAATATTTTAGAGAAAAAAATACGACTTACCAAACTTATGCCATTTTCAGTATCTATTGATAATGCAAAATATTAATTTTAACCATAAAATTAGGCTTGACAATTTTTTTTAATGAAACATATATGAAGATCTATCTTAAGAAAGAGATTTTGGATCCGACCCAAAACCATTAAATTTCTTCATAATTATCAATATCTTTTGTGGATTTGAAATTAAGCATGATGAATCAATCCAAACCCTCAAGTAAGAAATCTATATCCCAAAACATGTATTCCATGTATAGCTACATTTTTTCCAAAATACTCCCAAAATCCAGATACATTTATGTTCCATTCACTGCTTCTTAGTTTAATTTTGGCTAACTTCTTGTTTTCCTTGACAACATATTTTTGGCATTTTTCCCAACTTGTATATAACCCATAGTTTTAGCTAAATATGAGAGGGAACTCATATGGGGGTGATCTTTATTGTCTTTATCCTCTTCTGCATCAACCAGATCATCCCAAGGTGTTGATTTTCCTGCCTTATTTCCTAAGAATTCAGAGGAAGGTATGTCATTTACAAGAGATTGTTAAATATGAGTGTCCTATGTAAATGGTCCCAAAGAATCCTCCTTAGCGTGCACTTATTCCTGACTAATTATTGTTTATTCTGATGGATCATTTTGGACAATAACATCTTCTTGGTTGTTTTTTTCCTCTTCCTTATTATGGGTCTCTACTTCCTTGTCTATTGCATAATGTTAACTCTGAGCTCGTTCCCACCATTTGGGCCTTCAACTACTTTTCTTGGCTCTATTATTATGAAATCACTTGGGAATTTGTTTATTACATACCATGTTTCATAATGTGCTTGGCATTGAAATGAAACATTTTCATATTAAAGCTTGTAAACCCATTTGTTAGATTTATCTCTAGAGTGAAATCCTGATTAATATCCATCTGCACAAATATTTGATCATAAGTGGCCTTAAAAAGAATTTTAGTTTTTGAACTATGACAATAAAATTTTCCTATTTCATTTCTAATACAAGTTAACTTTGGAAGACTCCAAAGATGTAGGGAACGATTTGGGAGCCTTAACCAAAATGTAGTTGTAGAGATCGATGTCATAGTGGGGTCAAAAATAAGAGTCTAGGGTTGTATGAAGAAGAGACCAACACTACCCCAAAACTAGGGCTCAGAATAAAAAAATAATCTTCTTATCCTCGAGAGAATTAAAAGCAACAACAAAAAAACCTTAAGCCATCGAGTAGACATTTAGTTTTTGATACAGTAAGGGTTTCCATGTTTCAAAGATCCACTTATGAAGATTAATCAGCAACAACCAAAACCCATTAAATCTACAGACCAAACCAAGCTCAGGAAAAAAAAATCACAACTAAAGGCTTAATCTTCCAAGGGGACATTGCAAGCAAGAGCTTCTTGAACAATCAGAAGAGAAGATACAAATTTCAACATGGTATTGTAAGAAAGCTTGGCTTGATCTTCCTGAGAAATAGGATTTGTAGAACCAACTATTATTCCTTCAAGAGAGACAATCCTTATTATTGGAACTTGGGAGTTCATCATTAGTTAGAAGGCTAGCTATAGTCTTTCAGTCACGAGGCAGTCAATGGATCCACACATAAGAAGAAGAACTGGCTAGGGAGAAACCCTAGCTACTGCAAGGGTTTGCAGAGCTCTAAGAGCCATCAAAAAATTTCTCAGTACAAATTTGTGAAAATTATAAACTTTAATATTATTAAAATATTTAATATAGAATATTTAACATTATTTAGTCTCTTTCAAAAACTAAGCCACACATGTTTACGTATGAATTAATTTGGACTGTAAAACTAATAATGCCTTATTCAATCAATTATAATTTCTTTGATGATTATTAAATCAGTCATAATGAATAATTTAAATAAACAATATATTTTTAACTTTATTTTATTTATTTATTTATTTAAATTATAATGTAGCTAGAAAATATAAGCTTTAATCTCATTCTTATATAATTACATATGTGTAAAATAAATTTAGAAAAGTATTAAATTTTATAAAATGGAAGATAGGATCCTTTTAGCTCTCTATATGTTTATGGATGTCATTCAAATGAAAATTTTGGGTTATGATAAAAATGAATGCTAATTGTAAATAAATACATAAGGAATGAGAATTTGAAAGTATCCTTACATGTAAATGATGTTTATTTAAATAAATATTATTTTAAAAAATAATTAAATTATTTATTTCTAATGAAAGTGTAATCTCCTCTTCCCACATTTATCCACTTTCACTAGCTTTCCTGGGTTAAACTTGAGTTGAGGGTCACTATGATAAGACTCAACCTCCTATATGACCCTAAGGAAATGGAGTCAACAACTTGAGACCTTACAGACTTCCCTCAAGTGCTACAGGACCTTCAAGAGCAACCCAATCCCTCCAGGTTTCCAACCCCTAATATAAATCTCTTTTTGACTAACCTAGAGCCTTAGTTGCTCCCTTTCCAAGGCATGCAAGTGACTTTAAGCCTCTAGTCACTCCCATAGGCCTGAATGCCAATGACTGTGGACCTTTCCAGATAGTTCTATGTTAGTGACCATGAATGCTCAGCCAATATTTTAGGGCCAGAACTCATCGAAACATCCAGAAATGATAAATGACATAGAAAGAAAGCTTTTAAACCAAAACTTCAACCGAGAATTGAAATCACCCCTCCCAACTGGGATTGACATTCTACCAAACACATGAGGAACATGAAACCTACAGGTCATGAATGCATATTTCAACATAAGGATCTCAAAACTTATCTAAGGTTAAACAAGAAGGACCAATGCCTTCTCACAATAATTGTCATAACACCAATTAGGTCATGCATTCATTAACTAAGAACCCATTAATGGAAATGTGATAAGAGTCATACTTAGAATTTTCAATTAACCATGCTTATAACCAACATGTAAAAATATAAATAACAATGATATAACAACCATTGAAGCCACATAATAACAAGTACATTTACTCATCAAAATCAAGAGGAACTTAGCTCTTATTAACCATCATTAGGGGAATTTTGAGGTCTATAATGGGCATCCTAAGAAAATTGTATAACCAAAATAAAATTTCTAAGAACCAATCGGATTCAAGATGATGATGTCAACCATGGGGGATGATTCACCATTTTTGGAGTAAACAAATAAAAATATAATAAAATAATAAAACTACTTTTTCAACTCGTATTTTCAACTTATCTCCTTAAGGTTTTACTCACATTTCCAGCGACAGTACTTGCTGGATGCAAAATTTAATTTCTTATCCAAGGAGTACCCATGTTGCATACTTTCGATGGACCCTGCTACATGAAAAATGAGAAATAGATGAAAAAATTTCATTGCAATCATGTTTTTCATGTATTTTTCATTTTTCATGTAGCAAGGTCCATTGGAAGTATGGAACATGGGTACTCCTTGGATGAGGAGTCAAATTTTGCATCCAATAAGTGTTTCCTCAGGAGATTTGAGTAAACCCATAGGGAGATAAGCTGAAAATACAAGTTGAACAAATATTTTTTGTTTTTTCCCTCTAATTTTTGATAATGTAATCAAATATTATTTTATTATTTCCACTATTATTTTATAATTTCCTTAGGAGACCCATTTTAGACATCAAAACTCCCCTAATGATGCAGAATCCAACCAATTCATGGACTTCCACATACCATCCGACCATAGATTGGGATGAACCAAATCTTTTTTTCAGCCCATCACCCCCATGCCATATTCCAAGCATGAATATGGGATATCATGGGATAATCCAATCCATAAACAACTAAGGGAATCCATAGGTTAAACCACCTCCACCTTCAACATACTGTCATCTCACCTAAACTAGTCCTGAGATCACAAAACCAAACCGATCTTGGATGCCTCAAAATTTCTTCACCATCCCTTGAGGAATTTAGTTGTCTTCGCCCACCTATTGAGGGCTTCCCAAAGAAAACCATCTCCACCCCCAACCCTTGGGATTTTCCTAAAACCACCTCACCCGGATCCAAAACTTTCTAGCAATACAAAGATCAACTAATAAAGAATCTCATCACACCATGGCTATCTGAAAATGGAAAGGCAAGGCTGAAACCATTGTCAAAATCCATGCCACCGACAACAAAGAAACCAAAATACACACATGCATATTCCATGAATACCAAAGAGAACTATGAATCACAATCTGTTACCTGCAAGTATTCCTGCTAAAGCTACCTGATCTAAACTTTGCTTGCTTGATCCTTGTTTCCTTTTCCTTCCTTGCCCTTCCTTTACTTTCCTTGTCCTTCCTTGCCCTTCCTTTACTTTCCTTGTCCTTCCTTTTCTTGCTTGCTTTCCTTATCCTCTTGGTGCTCTTTTCCTCTCTGAGACTAACTCCAAAATTGAACTAACAAAAGGCTCCCCACTCATGCTCTGAAGTCTTTTGATCATTCATGCCTATAATTTCTTCATTTTCCATTATGTTCCTTCATTTTTATCCTCACATGAAACCTGTGACCTTTCACCTCCCTTTCTACTAATTTCCTTTATTTCATAAATAAAATATGCCAATTAATGCCTCTTTTCCTTTTCAGAGCCTTTGTCGTTGTCTTTTCAGATTTACCCTTAGCCATAAAAACAACAAGTGATGCCCACTAGGATATTTTTCCCAACATTCAACTTGGAATATATGTCACATGGCCTTGGCCTTATTTTTCCTTATTAGCTTTATTACATGAAATTTTAATGAGGGATTGCTACAAACCCCTCCCCATTAGGGGAACATCGTCCTTGGTGTTCTTTGACACCCAAAACCATCAAAACCATTGAAAAGCATAGCATACTTCCTATGGATCTTTATAACTTAGCTCGTTGTAGTATTTACATTAAACAACCTACTCAAAATCAAAACCATCATGAAAAACATGACAACATGACAACCATACTGCTTACTGGATATTTATAACCCATCTCATGGAAATATTTACATCCATGTAATATATAAATATACCAAAACTACTTTGCCTCAACCAATAAACAATGAGTGATACATAACCCGCATTTGATCAACCATCTCCCATGTAGCTTCATTGGGTCCAAAGTGCTTCCACTGCACTTTAACCTACTCGATTTCTCTATTCTGGAGCATGAGTTGTTTCTGTTGCAATATGCACTGAGGTTATAGCATGAATTCTCCTTCTGGTTCCACGTGAAATAGAGACCAATCAATAACATTATCAAAATCCTTTAAATATCTCTTAAGCAATGAAACATGGAAAACATAAAAAAATTTCACTCTCGGAGGCTGTGCAAGTCTATAGGCCACTGGTCCAATCCTTTCAAGGATCTTGAAAAACCCACAATGTTGCAGTTCCAACTTGGCACATGATCCAATCCTCAAGGAGCTCTTCTTGGGCTTGATGCACAAATACACATTCTCCCCAACCTGAAACTCCTTAAATGCCTTGTGTTGGTCTGTATAACTCTTATGTCTATCCTATGTTACCTTTGGATTCTTCTTTATAACTTTCATTTCCCATTACATGTCTATGAACATGCCCGATCCTATCAATACCTTGTTCACTAGATCACTCCAGCTAATTGGAGTATTACAACTATGCGCATACAATGCCTCAAACAGACTCATCCTCAATGACTCCTGATAACTAGTTTGTAAGAAAACTCGACCAATGGAAGGTACTCCTCCCATCTTCTCTATTGATGCATCACATACATCCTCAGCATATTCTCCAGAATCTTGTTGACTCTCTTTGTATGTCCATCTTCCTCTGGATGATAAGTTGTACTAAAGGCTAACTTTATCCCCAAACCTACAAACAACTCCTTCCAAAACATGGAAGTGAACTTAGCATCCCTGTCTGACACAATCTTCTGTGGAACACCATGAAATCTCACAATAACCCTAATGAAAACTTTTACCACCTCACTTGGTGAATAAGTAGTCTTCACTGGAATGAAGTGAGCTACCTTTCTCAACTTGTTAACTAAAACCATGATAGAATCATGTTTCCTTGATGTCCTCGGAAGACCTGTAATGATGTCCATGGAAATGACCTCCCATTTCCACTCTGGATCAGAATAGTTTGAATAAATCCACCTAGATGCTTACACTATGCCTTCACCTGCCAATAGTCCAAACATCTAGCCATGAATTATGCCACTTCCTTCTTCAAATTCATCTAGTATTAGAACTTCTTCATTGTTGTCAACATTTTCTAATATTCTGGGTGTCCTGAATAAGGATTGACATGAAAGTCCCTCAAGATAAGCTTCTTAAGCCCATTGTCATCTAGCACATACATCCTTTCCATGAATCTCACTAAGCCCTATGCCATGAGATGATAGTCGACATTCTAGTCACCTGTACCCTACTATTGTAACATGTTCCTAAACTCATTGTACCTGTCTTCCTTCTGTCCTATCTATTAAATTTGATCCTATAAATATGTCCCATATGAGCTCATTGTTACAACATGGTTCATCTGCACTCTCCTACTGAGAGCATCTGGAACACTATTCTCCTTACCCTTGATGTATTTGATCTCAAAGTCAAATTCATTGAGTTTGCTCAACCATCTAGCTTTCCTAGCTTTCAAATTTGGTTGGTCAAATAGGTACCTCAATCCATTGTGGTCGCTCATCAATATGAACCTCCTACCAAGAAGATATTGTCTCCACATTTTCAATGCATGGATAATAACTGCCAACTCAAGATCATGAGTCACTTAGTTATGCTCATGCTCATTCAGTTTCCTAGACTCATAGAATACCACTTATCCCTCCTGCATCGAGACTCCACCAAATCCTCTCTTGTGGGAATCTTTACACACGACGAACTATTTATCTAGATCTGCAATATTAAGAATTGGAGCGTTTGTCAACAACTGATGCTCTCTTAGAAATCTCAACACTGCTATTAAATGCTTGGAATGATCTTCCTCATTCTTATAATATATAAATATTTCATTAATGAATACAATAACAAACTTGTCCATATAAGGATGCAACACATTATTCATTAAGCACATAAAAGTAGCTAGAGAATTACTCGAACTGAATGGAACTACAAAAAACTCATAACATCCATACTTGGTCCTGAAAGCAGTCTTGTAGATGTCCTCTTCCTTGATGCGTACCTAATGGTATCCTAATCTCAGATCAATCTTCAAGAACATTGTTTCTCCTTATCGAATAAGTCATTAATCCCCAGTAATAGGTACCTGTTCTTCATCGTCACCTTGTTCAGTTGCATGTAATCAATGCAAAACCTAAGAGTACCATCCTTCTTCTTCACAAATAATACTTGTGCACCCCAGGGTGATACACTTGGCCTAATATATCCCTTATCAAGAATTTTCTTCAGCTGCAACTTCAACTCTACTAACTCTAGTGTGCTCATCCTGTAAGGTGCCTTTGATGTTGGTGTTTCTCCTAGTACCAACTCAATAGAAAATTCCACTTCCTTATGGGGAGGAAACTATGGAATCTTTGCTGGAAACACATCCTAAAACTACTATAATATAGGGTACCTCTTGAATATTTCGTCATCCTCAACATTCTTATTGTTGTCACTCGAAATATGGACTGCAAATAGTACACACCCCTTCTTGCAACTACGCTTAGCCTACATAGCGATGACCATTATCACTGATGTAGGTTTCTTCTTTCCCTCTAGGATTCTATTTGCCCCATTATCACCTGGGGACTCAATAGCCTTGTGATAACAATATATGGTCCTATGAAGATACATCCAATCCATACCTAAAAATCATACTATATTATCCTAGTGGAAGTACATTCAGATATGATATTATAGGCATACCATTAAGCTCGAATGCAAAATCTCTTACCCAGTGATGAACTCTCTTTGTAGTACCTGTAGCCAACTACACCAACAAAGAATCTTCTTGCACTTCTTTTCTCAAGCCACAGTTATCCACTAGATGAGGATTAACATAACTATAATTATATCCATGATCAATCAAAATAGAAACAACTCGATCACAGAGCTTACCTTCCATCTCAATAATGGAATGATGATATTCCTACTTGCTTTCCATAGTTGCATAAATCCAAAGAATTTGATGATCAACATCCCAAATTATTTGTGCCTCCTAAGTACTATAGATCTAAGGCCTATCACCGTGGTATAATGGACAATCCTTCTTGTAATGATCTTTGCCATATATCCAACACTACAAGGCTCCCCTACCATCACCTCTATTCTATTGCTCTCAAGATTTTGACCCATGTCCCTTCTCAACTACATAGAAATTATTGTATGGAACCACATTTTCTTTCCCACCCACATCATGAAGTCTTCCCCGCTTCGGCAGCCACTTCCCTTTTATTTTCTCATTCCATTTCAATTCATGCTTAGGCTCAACCTTGCACTTTCACTACTCATAACAATGCTCTAGCTTATGTTGACAGTGCTCGACCCACCAACATTCAGGGGTTCACCCTGGTATGAAGTCCCAACTAGAAATCACATTTTTTGGTGTGGGAGTCCCATCCGCTATGATGCCCCAGTTTCCATTATCTTGAGGATTTTCCTCAACACTGGCTTGTGAGCACAGGAGAGTGGTTCGTTTTGTCTTCAAGAAGTGAGGTTCATGTGCCTGGTGAGTGTAAGTGTACTTGTGTCGATGGTTCTTTCAATGTGAGGGGAAAAGGTGAAGATGTGTTCTAGGTTGAAAGGGATCAATACCAACTCGGCTAGGAACACACAACACAAAGGAAATACACAACTTCTGGCGGAGCAGTCCACTCAAATGTGGAAGTCACAATCATGCAAGGTAACATAACATGTACAACACTCATAGATCAGTCTGAATGAGTGCAATGGTTGTTACAACAAGGTTCATGTGAAAGGTCTATATGATGTCCAACAAAGTAGTTGACACGGACAGGACAACATTAGCAGCATATACAACACATTTACATTAATAGATTATGCATTACAACATATGAATCAGTTCAGGTGTAGAACACATGTTAAAGAAACATGCATTACAAGTGTTAAAGATCAGTCTTACAACAAATAAAATACATGTGTGAAAATGTGTTGGCCTGTGTACAAGCTTCTGAATTAAGTGAAACTTCCAAGACAGATCGTTACACCATACATCACTAACCCTATCAGTGGGGTGTTGGAGCCACTACTTACTCCTTAAAGAAAATATTACAGACTCTCTTGGCTATGTGGGAGGATCTAAGGTGAAAAGTCCTTTCATTTACAAATGAGGGGGGTATTTATAGCCAAGGGTGAAACTGACCCTTGTGGTTGTTCGACTATCCTTATGACCATTTGACTTCCATGATGTTTCGCCTTACATGACTCTATGCTCAAAAAGCGGGTCCCTTGGACTTCCACGTTACATCACATTTATTGAAAGCAAGCCCATAGTGGAGATGTGGGCAACATGAATCATGACTTGACTCGACGTGACTTGACATGACAATTCTAGTGCATTCATGCTGCTGAGTGATGGATTTCTTCATGGTGTATCATAGCTTCACCTCTGCATGGCGAAGTGTGTATAGTCTTCGATGGTGCTTGGTTCGCTTGGTGAAGCTTTAGCATGTTGTTCCTTGCTTTCATGCTTGAAGGCTTGACTGGCTCACTTGTTTACAAAGGTGCATGTTCGTCGCATTTGTCCACTTCACATGCTTAGTTCGTTCATCTGTTGGTGAACCTGTCCATCTGCATGTGCTCCCCTCATTCATCCCCTTCATCATATTGACATGTTTGTTGGTGTACCTATACCTGCAGTCACACATGACGAGATGACATTAAATCCAAATCCTCCTAGTCTACCATGACACATGATCATTTGAATGCAGGTGACTGGGAGAGGCAGCAGGGCTGTGATGCAGGATGATGGCTCTGGGAAACTACTGATGAAAATTGTGCAAGAGTCACTGAGAGATGGAGACAAACAATTTGAGTTGACAATGACTATCTACAAGGTTTGGCTTGGTTGGGAGGTAAAATGGTGCAAATTTTGGGAGGGACAGTTTGGGGTATAGGAGGGAAAGGCAGGCATGCTCTATGCATTTTCCGAAACAAATAATCAATAGGGGATGGATAACTAGATTTTCACAATTTTCAAGAGGAACGGGCCGAGCTGCATGAAGGGTTAGCATGCAGGGATTGCATAGTTTTTCTAGGGAACTTCCTAGGAGACTGGCAGCCAGAACTGCACAATTCCTAGAGCAAACTACTAGTTGGCTATTGGGGTCACTGGAAGCCAGAACTGTGCAATTTCTAGAGGGAACTGCCAGTTGGCCATTGGGTTCACTTGTAGCCAGAATTGTGCAATTTCCAGAGGGAACTGTTGGTTGGTTGCTGGGGTCAGGGGCAACTAGAACTGTGCAATTCCCATATGGAACTACCAGTTGGCTATTGGGGTCACTGGAAGCAGAAATTGTGCAATTCCTAGAGGAACAGGTAATCTACTGCTGAGATTTGTTGGCTGGGAAAACTGTACTAAGGCTGGAAGGCTAAACTACTAATCATCTCTGCATAATTTCTGAGCTGACCTGACTGATCGATAGAGGGAGGCCTGCTCATGAGCACTGCAGAATTTATGAGATGAACAGTTGGTCGACTATCTTGGTATCTAGCATGAGTGCTGCTTGAGTTGCTTGTGGGTAGCACATCTTGAAAGAACTAGCTTCGTGCTTTTGCGATGTTCTCATTGATAGTCGATCAAGTCGAACACAGGGTGATGGTCTAGCTTCTAGTGAGGAGTTTGGTCGTTAGAACTTTCGCAAAAATGACTAAGTGCGTGAACAGTAAAAAGATGCATAGGTGATCATACGAACACACACTCGCATGACTTGACGAAAAATGACCAAACCATCGAGACACACATGTTCAACATCACTGATTGACGGTGAAAGAAGCAAGCACGACACTTGTGATTGATCGTTCATGATTGAGACAACACTTGTGCAACAATGAATGTCACTCTATGTGCGAGTGTGACAGATGCTTTCATGGTGAACACAATAGACACATACGAAGCAAAGACTTTGAGCATAACCAGAACACGTCACAAGCATCACTTGGACATCAACATGCAGAGACTTGGATGCAGTGAACAAGCAAGGCGAATACAAAGACTCACACGAGCTTAGGGAGTGAGCCCAAGTGTGTGAAATCATCAAGAGAAACTCTTCAGGGGAGGCTCCGAAATTGGTGCAGGCCAAAATTTTGGAGGGTGGTTGTAGCTGCTACAACACTTGGCAACACACTGGTAGAACTCCAGCTTCTCTGCGTTGGTTCATTGCTAGCACCAGGCCTTGGTCTTTTGGGAAGTATTGAATCACTGTGCAAGTTACTTCAGTTTCCCCACTTACCTAATGGACATACATGGTTCACCCTTTTCCAACTCAGTCAAACACAATGAAAAGTTTAGCTTAGGTCTAAGTGTTTTGAATCTGGGAAGGGTAGTTTAGTTCGGGAGTTGAATGTTTTCAAAGTATAAGTTTTCATCTCTAGTGTTGCTCCGCTACCAACAGGCCTGGACAATACCCCAGAGGAGTCACATAGGAACACACACATTGCTCCATTTCCAGCGAGCCTGGGCAATACCCCGGTGGAGTTGCATGCTTCACCTCTCTGCGCATGAAGCCTTTCTCTTCTTTTGCCTTTGTATTTTTTTAAGAGAACTATGCATAGGCCCTTATTTAATTTTGGGCAGAAGAGGGATCCTGACTTATTGAGAACATAAGAGGTTGTTCCTTTAGAGAAGCATGTAAGAGCTCTCACATAGGTTTTCTTGTTCAGATTTGTCCCCTTCTCTATTTCTACTAGTTGGATTAGCTTAAACACACATAGAAGAAATATGAATATAGGCATGGGGATTCCTAGTGTGGACAAAGGTTCTCGGTTGGACCAAAGCTTCCTTTACAGACGGTTCATATTTTTTGTCTTGACTTCATCGGCCGAAGGTTGTAACCTAGAACAGAGAAACAGGACACAAGATGGGCCAAGTGCTGGAGTGTCACAAGTCTCTTCAAATTTCAGCAACATACTCTATTCAAAATCCAGAACGTAGTAGTTGGCGGCACTTATTTTTGGAAACAAAAATATAAATATATCAAATAAACAAAAAAGACATGAAAAAAAATAGTAAGCATAATAAAAAAAACAGAAAGCAAAGATAATAAGAAAAACAAACAAAATGAAAACAACAAGTAGTAAGCAGACTATGTACATGGCATGGGCGCAACCCAGCCTGCTGAAACTAGTGTTTAAGGACTTGGCCTTTGATAGGAAGATTATCAATCCTCCCATAAAGTGATTGCAAATGATACATGTGTGAGACAAGTTTCTCGTGGACCACTTCCGGTCCACCGGGCTCTGCTACCAGAACCCGGTGGCATCCCAGAAGCCCTTCAAGTGCAGACAATACCATTGTTTCAGGTACTATGTACAACATGGGCTCGGATGATGGAACGGGGTAGTTTTTTTTATTCCATGAAGGATTCAAGTTTTTGAACTCAATGTGTTGGGTGCGGGATCCCACAAGGGCAGTCTTGGGCTTAAAGCCCATATTTTGGTCCAATTTTGTAATAAAAATGTAAAGACTCCACATTTTGTGGTCGCGAAGCGCATAGTTGTTAAAGAGTCATAGGGTTATCCACCCTTATTTTGATAGTGTAATAATAGTTGTAAAAGATCTACCCATGGTCCACGGACCATGGGATTGTATAAATAGAGCTAAGATCTAAAAAGTAGAGAACACTAATCAGTGATGAATAATCGAGTTAGATATTTGGAGTAGAAGTCTAGGTTCGGTCGTAGCGTAGGTAGAGGCTCTGCAGCTAAGTGCGCAGATGCCTAGAAATCTGCAGCTGAGTGCGCGGACCCGTGCAGCTGAGTGCGTAGGGTGAGTCGAGTCTGTAATCATTTGGGATTATCAATAAAGAGAAGTATTCTATAATTTCTGCTTCTTTATTTCCTGTTTATGCATCTTTTATATTGGGTATGAATTTCACTTCTAATGCTTATATGATACGCGAATATATGTAAATGTTTTGGTTAAGTACACACAAGTAAGAACATCTATTTATGCAAAGATAACTAAGATTTATTAATAAGATAAGTAAGATACTTAGCACAGTTTGGGAGATATCACAGTTCACTGCGCTAGCAACGCAAAAGGACTTCAGCCCCTGATTAGGGCTACAAGGAAACTGATTGTAACACTTCGCGAAGGTACTAAAGGGTAGAGCATAGGGATAAGCAACCTATGCAAAGGCAGTTATAGTTGGAATAAACTGACATCACAACCATCTCAAGGGTGCAGAAACTTTGTTCCAGCATCCCCTTATACTGCTTCGGGTGAGACTTCAGTCCGTGCTCCGCAAGTTGATGCCAAAAGGGCCAGTAGTGTAGGGATTTTTTTGGCTAACTAACATTGAACCTGGGTCAGGCCCCATTAAGCCAACAAATGGTTTTGCTACTGGGACGGGAATCTGCATAGAGATGTGTGATGTTGTATCGCTCGAGTCCAACTAAGAAATAAATCGAAGGCTGGTTGGACAAAAGGATTCATGAGTTCGTGGCACAGGAATATAGAAACCTGCGACTGTCAAAAGAACAGTGGCTAGAATGGTACCTATATACGGAGATCCATGAAATATTTTTCGTGTCCTTCCCTACTAAGCTATACGAGTGGATCGCGAAGCTAGCAGATAGCCAAGGAAGGTGGAAACTTGATGGTCCTATTGTGTGGACCCGAGAGCTTGTGCGAACGTTGGAAGAATTAGAGGATAAGGTCGCGCTCCGTCGATCACTGGCTCAATCGCATTATAGGAGGATTTATTACTAAGTTTGTGGTTGACACCTCAGTTAGCTATAACGAGGAAAAGCGACACTTTTTCAAAGGACCACAAGGTAAGTACGTAAAAACTTTGAATACTTGGATTAAAATGATGTTGTGCCAAAAGTGGGTTATGCAGCTACCTTGATGTTCAGGTCTATGTGAAGTGGAAGAATTTACAGAAATGAAGGAAATAAGGGTGCAAAGCATAGCCCCTTGATTTCACCTCTGCGAGGGGATGAAGAAGGGATCACGAAGGTCTCTCCACGAAGTGCTATTCAATTGATAAGACAGGGATTTCCACGAATTCTACCTCTGCCCACACCACCATCGACTTCACCGCCATCACCTCCAACTTCACCCGTACCACCTCCACCTCCACCGCGATTCAGTATGGCAAACACAGTGAAGCTTCCTTTGTTCAAAGGCTTGGGAAATGAGGACTCAAACCAATTCTGGTTCATCATGAGGGCTATATGGGAAGCTCAAGGTGTTACAGATGACCATATAAAGAAGGAAACACTGGTTAGTACGTTGCAAGATCGCGCGCTAACCTGGTATATTAAGTACTCCATCGATAACCCAAATGCTAGAGTAGTGGACATCCAAGCAACACTGAATAGGGAATTTAGTAGGCCTAAATCTAAAGTGCGGTCAATTGTTGGATTCAAATAGATCATGACACTACCAGGTGAACACCTTGGGAGCTAGATCAGAGGCCAAAATGTAGGATCCACAAAGCCAACATGAACTTGATAGATGGACATCATCGCGAGTGGTTTGTAGCCTTGCTACTACCACACTTAAGGAGTGTGCTATCACAGTAGAAGATAACAAATCAGGTAGAGGCCTTGGAGATTGCCATGAGACTACATGAAACTCCAATGCAAGATCCTAATCTCGGATTTCAGCAGATCCATGAACAGTTGAAGAATCTGTGCCTTGAGATTGAAAGCTTGAAGTAGGATAGGACGGTTTGGCTAGAGGTACGTGAAGAAGTATGGTGTGTGAAATGTAAGAGCCAGGGTCATGACAAATATCACTGCCCAATATTTACAAATTAACTTACAGGAGGAGGACCAATGCCTTTAAGGCTAGAAGCTCAAGTAGGACCTAGTGCGGCACCTACTTTATGGTCCGCTATCTGTCAAATAGCCGGAAAACATGCCATGGAAGATTTCCACTTGTTACAGAAGTATACACAAACTCTGCAACAATTGTTCTGCAAATTTTTTAGATTGTTGGGACATGATGAGTGTGCTTGCAGGAGATATGAATTGATGATGGATAGAACGCCCACCTACAGAGTTCAGGCTGAAATGCAACCCCTTGACCAGAATGCAAGGATGGCGTGGACAGGATTTCAGTGGCGCAGACGGGGCCGAGGCGGAGGAGGATTTGGTAGAGGTCGTGGATAGTTGATTTTCTACAATTGTGGAGGGCCAGAACACTATGCCCGTGATTACACTAATCCAACGTGCCCATCATGCAAGTATTGCACATTGTTTGATCATGAAACAAAAGATTGTCCTACACTGATAGTGAGGATACATGACAAAGGAGCGCTACCACCTCCCCCAACTCAGAACCTGCAGATGATTAGGTCTAAGCCATGCAAGGAAGATCCAAACGTAAATATAGTGATTTGAAGTGGAATCGTGACTAGATATGACAAGGGGAAACATTCAAAAGACAGTACCTGGGTTCACAAAGCCCCGGTGAAAGACGTTGAGTTTGATTTGGAGCACGCTTGGGAAACCTTCATGGAAGCTAAGAAGAGCTTCACCGAGGCCTCCACTTCAGGAAGCAAAGATAAGCTTGAGCCGGAGATGGACCCCTCTATGCTCACTACCTTCCTGGAAACCTGTATGAAGTTACTGCACAATAGTAAGGCTGTGAAAGGGTTACAGGAACTTATCAATAGATTTGCTAGGACCGCACTAGGTGAACAACGCTTAGTTCGCAAGATCAGAAAGAATAAGACAAGGACGGGGCATGAAATGAGACTCACCGCAGAGATTAGAGAATACGAGATGGATCAAGTCGTTATAGATTTGGGATTATATGTGAATGTTTTATCGAAATAGACATGGGAGTGAATGGGGCGACCTGCGCTGCAATGGTCTCAGATTCAACTAAGGATGGCGAATCAGTAGAAAATCATACCCATGGGGAGATTGCAGGGAGTGAGTGTGGATATTGAGGGAGTGAGCACATTGGAAGATTTTGAAGTAATAGAGATTGTTGATGACAACAATCCCTACACTGTGTTCCTGGGAATTGACTGGGCTAATGATATGAATAGGGTAATCAATCTGAAGAAGCGAAAGATGATCTTTAAGAAGAAGTCACTATGCGTAATAATACCCCTGGATCCTGCTGAAGCATATCGCTATACAGAACCAATCCGTGACTATGAAGGTGATGATGATCTGGACTGCATCTATAAGATAATAACACGAGACCAAGACTAGTTGAATCCACTGTGGATGGGTGGATTACATGGGAACGTGAGAGTTCCTGCACTTCGGATTCCGACGAAGAAATAGAATGCTGGAAAAATCAGTTACATGAGGTAACTACACTAAATTTCATTATGATGTCCCGGTCATTGCGCTATGTGTCGTCGAAAGAAAGAAATTTTCCTACTTACGATGGTCTAAATGAGGTAGATACCTTCTTGGATGCATTTGAAAGGGAGGTGCTGGAAAAGAAACGCTTCCATGCCTTAGACTAGGTACTGCGCTACCCCCGCAAGATGGTGGGGTACGCAAAAAGGAAGCTTTGATGATTAGCGCGAATGTAGGAGAATGATGAAAACACAATTTGGGAAGCCTAAGATGTGATTTGTAGACAAGTACGATGGGCAGGCTGATCCACATGTGCATCTGGAAAAGTGCACACAGGCTTATGGAGAAAAGCCCCTACCTAAGCAGATGCACATGTACTCTGCACTAAAGTACCTGGTCAATAAGCCTGTGTTTGCGGGGTGAATTTGTAGATGGCTTTTATTGTTACAAGAATACGATTTTGAAGTTGTTGTGAAGCCTGAATGATTGAGCGCGGGACCTGACCACCTGTCATGTATCGAGATAGGGGAGGAAGCTACTAGTTTGGAGGAAGGATTACCTAACGTGCAACTCTTTGCTGTGCGTGTCACGGATGGACATTTTGAGGATCTAATACACTTTCTAACAACTAGAACTGCACTGGAAGGATACTCTGTCTAGCAAAAGAAGGAATTAGTGGTGTACGTGGAAAACTTATTTTTCATTGCTGGGCATCTATACAAGATGGGGAATGAAATACTACGAAGGTATGTACCCGAGTTTGAACGAAGCAGCATCCTCATAGACAGTCATGGGGGCACCACAAGATGACATTATGCAGGAAGAGAAACCGCACAGAAGATTCTATGTGTAGGGTTATGGTGGCCAACCCTTCATGAGGATTCAAAAGCATATTGCAAAGTGCGCAACGTATGTCAAAGAACAGGTAGGCCATTGCGAAGGGATGAAATGCCTTTGAATCCACAAGTAATGTTGCAACCCTTCGAAAAGTGGGCAATAGATTTTGTAGGACCTACTCAGCCCCAAGGAAAGATAGACGCGCAATACATTATCACTGCGACATAGTACTTGACTCATTGGGCAGAAGCGCAGCTGGTGAAGGATTGCACAGGCGCGACTACCATGAATTTTTTATTTGAACATGTACTGATGCAATTTGGATGCCCAAATATTTTGATGAGTGATTGTGGTACACACTTCCTGAATGAGATGATCAACGCACTAACAGAGGAATTTCAGGTGTATCACCAAAAGATCACACCTAATCACCCAAAGGCTAATGAAACAGTGGAGGCATTCAACAAAGTGCTTGAAAATGTGCTGGCAAAGGTATGAAATGCTCAGTGAAGTGATTGGGACCTACGCATACCTGCAGCGTTATGGGATTATTGGACAACATGCAAGAAGCTGACGGGACATACACCTTTTAGGCTTTTCTATGGAATGGAAGGCGTAATGCCTATGGAATACATCATGCCTAGTCTACACATACCAGCACTCATAGATATGATGGATCGCGGAGCCCTAGAAGAGAGGTTCACACAGTTGGATGAGCTGGAAGAAGAGATATTTTTGGCTGGATTTCACCAGTAGGTCGAAAAGCAGCGCGAAAAAGCATGGCGTGACCGACATATTAAGTTGCGCACCTTTAAGGTGAATGACTTGGTGCTGTTGTATGATAGTAAGTATGATAAATTTCGAGGAAAACTCAGGATGCACTGGCTAGGGCCGTATGTTATTAAGGAGATTACCGATGGAGGTGTACTATAGCTGGTTAAGTTAAATGGAGAACCTTTCCCAGGAAAGGTGAATGGCAGTTGCTTGAAGCCATACACCGACGATCCAGCGATGTGACTATATGGAAGTAGTACAGTCTTAGCACTTTGGGCAGCTGAAAGGAGGTGCGAAGATAGCTGTACCAGTGCACAGGTCCGCTAGAAAGTGATCGTTAAAGTCACTATTCACGACTTGATGGCTGGTTTGAGGCCAAATGGTGCAGGCGGCAGGCATTTAAGGTGATAGTTATGGGTTAGATTCTTGAAAATCCACTGCCAATCTAGCATTAATGGGCCGAATGTGGGGCGAAGGTCGAATTCAAATTCAAAAGGACCTATAAATTACAAGTGACTGTCTAGCGAAAAACACTTGGCATTTTGAGATCTGACTTGTTGCGCTATCAAGTGTGTATGGACCTTTCAGACTTTGAGGCTTTGAGAGAAAGTTTCATGTTTGAAACATTGCCAAGGGAGATGCAGGACCTCCTGACTAGAATGATGTCAACACTTGAGGAAGCCACGCAGGAAATTGCGGAAGTGGAAGCCCTAGAGAGCGCCAGAGCGACAGTTGAGGTTCCTAAATCACCCAGAACATCGTGACCTAAGAAGGATAAGCAAGCCATGATCCCAGTGCACGTCTCACCCAGAAATCCACAAAGGACCAAGCTCACCTTGCAAGAAAAGGGGAAGGCCATTAATATGGAGGCCGATGAGGGGGAGTCTAAAGAAATCGTGGTGGATGAGGAGGATGAAGAAATGGAACTTGAAACCCAAGGTGCAGACCCTATTACCCGGTTACCTGAATATGTTCCTCTGCGAAAGGGAAAAGCTAAAGTGCTAAAGGACATAGATGAGAGCAAGAGCTATCTACAAACTCCACTTCTCCCATACAATATTGTTTTCGAGGGACCGCACTTGGTGCGGGTTCCTATGTTGAAGTTTGAAGATTGGGACCTTATAGACCATGAGAAGTTCCCACATTTAATCACTGAGAAGCTAATGCACCAGAGGATTGACACAACTCCTCGAGCAATTCAATTGGAGCCACAGGCATGGCTTAGAGGTGTAGAGAAAGTTGGGTTGCTAAACCTGCTCTGGGTGTCACATTACCACCACGCCCCAGTGACTGTCTTCTTCATCAGGCAGCTGCTCTGCTTGGTGCATGATGGGTGTTTGTGACTGGAGGAGCCCATCCCCATCATAAACCATCTGATTCACCAGATTACATAGCTACCTTACTGGGGGGGGGGTCCAACCAACATTTCAGATGGAAAATGTGGTGAGTTGGCCCTCGCGAAAGCGATGAAGAAGAAGTTCAAGCTGGAGAAGAAGAAGTGAGGGTATGCCATCTCTAGCATTAGCAACCCTGCAGTCATGGTTGTGACACAAATATTAGTAGGGAAGGTGATGTATAAGTGTCACACGGATGAGGTTCCCGCGCCAGTGATTGCACTAGGGGCCCAATGTGTGGAAGGAGTCCAGTCCAACTAGGTGAACTATCTATGCAGCGAGTTCCTTGCGAACTGTAGTGAGGCACAGGAGTAGGGCAAAAACATTTCACTATCCATGGCTCATGATGTCAATAGTAGTGTTGGCATGGGAGCTACCCAAAGATAGCCAATTCCCTTCAGTCGCACTAGACCTTCCAGAGGCAGTGAAGTACACTTCGTTGCGGGCGACCAAGGATACACAGCGTATCAGAGAAAGTAAGATATTTTGGGTCCTAATGGAAATGAATATTCGGATGGGTATCAATCGCAAGTCATGGTTGTCACCCACAGTCTATCCCAATTTCCAGAGCTTTGCAAAGTTCAAAGTGGATTTCCACCATTTTTTTATCAGGGTGAGGAAGACCCTACAAATACATGGAATAACCTACCATACCTGGCGACTGATGATGTAATTGTCGCAGTCCTGGAGTCTTGGATGCCAGAGTGGTGCACTCCAGCTGGCTTATGGTGGAAATGGGCAAATCTGCTGTGAATCACAAGAAGGAAGAGACAAAGCTTCAAATGGCACAGCTGGTGGAAAAGCGCAAGAAAGAGGAAGTATAGGCTAAGGCCCAGGTAGCATGCGACACTACGAAATTGGCCAAACAACAAAAAACAAGGGAAGAAGAGCATGAAGGACATAAGCCACCTTCGTCTGGGACTAAAGCAAAGACAGAGTCAAAACAAGCTGGTGCGGACCCACAGACGACATCCAACCAACTCAAACGCCAATGACGCCAAGAGCAGACAGGGCCACAAAAGAAAAAAAAGGCATCAAAGACGTCCTTCGATCCAATCACCCTCATTGAGGGGGATTTGCATCAAAATCGGAGAAACCATGAGGGATGTCACTACGAAGGCCCTCCAACAATTTGAAGAATATCAGCAGCTAGTATTGGGGTCTCTTCGAACAGAACTACAAGAGTTGTAGGTTCGCACTCCATAGGCTAGCGCAGTGTCCACCAGCCTCGCAATTGGCACTTTAGTTGCTGAGCAGATGTTGTGCAAAAGGGTGACCAACGTGGTACTGCTACCTGATGGGGTGCTCACTACAGAAAATGAGGCCAATAGGCCTATGGTTAGTAGTCTGAAAGGGGTAGGATTGAACATGGCCATGCTCCCTCAGGGGACACTCTACCTCTTACATGATGGAGTTACTGCAGAACTTTGGGCTAGGGAGAGTCACACTCTACAGGTAATGAGTGAGAAGCGCATCAACATTGAGCAGTTGGTCCTACAGCACAACGAAGCAGTAGAGAAAAATAAGCAGATAATGCAGGTTGTGGAGGAATCCTGCCGAACGGTCCTGTAGTTGGGCATTCATGTAGAAGAACCAGTGGAGGCGCACGTCTGCGAATTGGCCACAGGGGTGCACGATGCCCGAGCAGAGATGGCCATGGCTCAACTAGAGCTAAACCTACAAATCGCAGAATTTTTGTTGAAGGCACAGCCTTCAACTCTGTTTGAAATCAGGGAACAATGTACCACCATTATTACAACAACAATAGTGGCAGTTGACAGTGTAGTGGGAGACTACATGCAGCTTTTAAAATTGTCATTTGAGGTTCTAACCACCTTGCAAGAGGACCTGAATGTAGATCACCTAGAGATAGAGGGGAGCGAGCTACAACAGAGGTATGACAAGGTAAAAGGGACTGTGTAGACAGTTTCCCTTACACAAAGGTTTTCATGGATGCAGGAGGCCAAGGCACTCAAGGAATAGGTGGATGCCCCTCAGCATAATGAAGAAGTCTCAAAATCATGCCTACAACCATGGATAGACGAGGCTTATGTGATCACAGCCTCCATTGAAGGAAAGCTCATGAAAATATAGGCAGCTCTGCAGAATATTCAGAGCAGTAGTTTAGTAGTGGTCATTGAACAATGAGTGGAAGAGGTCCAGCAGACGGCTGCTCAGTGCACTGCCGAAGTTGCGGTGATCCAAATAGAGCTGGGAGGTCTTCGCGCTAAGATCTCCGCACATGTAGAGTGACTTGAGGGTGAGTCGTGATGTTTGTGTTGGGGGCCAATTGGGCACGGGATCCCCCAAGGGAAGTTTTGGGGCTTAAAGCCCATATTTTGGTAGAATTTTGTAATACAAATGTAAAGACTCCGCATTTTGTGGTCACGGACCACGAAGTTGTTAAAGATTCATAGGGTTGTCCACCCTTATTTTGATACTGTAATTTCAGTTGTAAAAGAACTACCCATGGTCCACAGACCATGGGATTGTATAAATAGAGCTAATCTCTAAGAAGTAGAGAACACTAATCAATGATGAAGCATTGAGTCATATCTTTGGAGCAGAAGTCTAGGTTGGGTCATAATGTAGGTAGAGGCTCTGCAGCTGAGTATACAGAGGCCTAAAAGTCTGCAGCTGAGTGCGTGGACACCTGCAGCTGAGTGCACAGGGTGAGTCGAGTTTGAAATGATATGGAATTATCAACAAAGAGAAGTATTCTATAATTTCTATGTATTTATTTCCTGTTTATGCATCTATTATATTAGGTATGAATTTCACTTCTAATGCTTATATGATATGTGAATATATGTAAATGTGTTGGTTAAGTACACGCAAGTAAGAACATATGTTTACGTGAAGTTAACTAAGATATATTAATAAGATAAGTAAGATACTTAGTGCAGTTTGGGAGATATCGCAAGGTAGTGCGAAAGGACTTCAACCCCTAATTAGGGCTGCGCGGAAACTGATTGTAACACTTCGCGAACATACTGAAGGGTAGAGAATATGGATAAGGAACCCACGCAAACGTAGGTATAGTTGGAATAAACCGACATCACAACCATATCAAGGGTGTAGAAACTTTGTTCCATCATCCCCCCATACTACTTCGGGTGAGACTTTAGTCCACGCTCAACGAGCTAATGTCAAAAGGGCCAATAGTGTAGGGATTTGTTTGGCTAACTAACGTTGAACCTAGTTCAGGCCCCCACAAGCCAGCACAATTCTAAGCAGATCTTGCCAGATTTCTTACGTGCAGGATTTGAATTGGAAAACCAAGTATGATGACAAACTTTGCAAGTAATCCAAACAGTTAAAATGTTAGTCAATCTTTTCAGCAAAAGGAGGTAAAACAACATGTATGTGTCACCTGTTCTTAGCTACAATGGCTTGTATCCTCCTTTACTTGGAATCTCATGTTGGATTGCTCGGGTGTAATGGCTACTCAGGTCATCATCTACTCGTGCAGACCCATCTTGGTACTGTTCGATCAAGTGGTCAACAGTTGGTTTCTGTTGTAGTGTGTAACTTGTACCAAAATTGGCCATCTTCAAATCATGGTGGGTTCCTAGGTTTCTCTGTTCGTTCATGGTGTTGGTCCTTCGTGTGTTCAGCATGAGTTCTTCAGCATCATAGTTTGTGACTTTGGACTTCAAAAAACATGAAATTACACATGGTCCATTGTTTTGGATGGCTAAGATACACTTGGTCCTTGAGCCATTATGTGTTCCTGATTTTTCAAGTCATGGCCCAGAACTTGTTTGTATATGGACTGTTCGACATGTTGGTATTGCTGCTACTACTGTTGTTGCTACTACTTCTACTATCAAAAAACCAAATTATACAAGTTTCATTATCATCAATTGGGTGAGGAAGGAGTCCCAACTGCTTGTCTGATGAGGTTGGGGTTCGCTGTGTAAGGTAACACTCCAATGTCTTTTCTAGGAAGTAGTTGCCAAACATGAGTTCTCCGAAGGCCAATGGTTCATTCTTGCCATTAAGGGGAGTGACATTGTATTTCATATACCTCTCCGATAACACCCATATTTGGTTGCATCCACCCTTATACAGAAACCACATGCGAGACCAGTCTATGGTAAAGTATCCATCTAGCTTGCTAGACTAGTCTCTGCTAAGCAGCAGACCATATGCTTCCAATATGTCCACAAGAACTATGTTGATGCACCAGTGGATTCAATTTTCAGGGATAGTCGGATGATAACGTCTCATAGTTCACCAATGGCTGGTTCTGACATTCTATCAAGTTGGATGATTCTGGCAGATGTTTCACTCCATCATGCATTGATCTTCTTAGCAAAGGAGAGCGGCATTAAATTAGGTGTCGCGCCAGAATCAACCAAGCAGTTGTGGACATTGTAGTTGAAAAATTCGAATGAAAGTAGGAATGGGGGGCAACCTGAGTTTTCTTCTTCCATCTGGAGTGTATTGAGCATAGTGGATAGTGATCCGGGAGGTGTGCTTGCTCCCTTGCTCATGGAGGCCATGTTGTCTGTTGTTGTTTGTCCCAATGCACACAGCACGATATCTCATTGACTCTAGGCTTTGTCTAGCTCGAACAGACTAATGTTCACTCTAGTTTTCTTCATGTCATCAACTATGTTGTAATCCAGAGGTGGTAGACTCACCAAGGTGTTTGGGGTGGAACGGATGCTCGTGCTGTCTGGCAGATTTTGCTGCAATTTGTTGCCTATGGACATGCTCTTATCTTCCACTGTCTTCCAGGACTTGCTTTTTGTTTGTTAATTTAAGGTAGCTGGTGGGTCGGTCTTCTTTATTAGTTGTCTCACCTTCTCTTGCATCTCCTCAAGTGTAGGGGGAGCCCCTTTACTCCTAAGATGGTAACGATCATTTTTATTTTGGGGATACTTCTCAGTGTTCGTCTTCGAGACTACTTGTGAGCACTAGTATGCATTCACCACATGCCCAGAACTTGGTGCTTCATCAGGTGCAACCTCTTCGTTATCATCAGTGTCTTCCAGCTGCTCTTGTATGTCACCATCCACATTGAGTGTATGAGTACAGACAAAGGTAACAACTCATTTTCAATCTCAACAAGAGTTATCGAGGTGAAATTCTTCATGGAAGGAATGGTACATAGGATTAGCGCATTGATCGAGTTAAAACATAAGCTTCTGCACAAATTTGGAACCAAACCAGTTGTTTATTGATGAGCCAGTTAATGAAATGCTTTCCTATCTCTGTCTGGGTAGATGAGTGTTCACGAATGTGTCCATCTTCTGTTGCTTGAGTTCGAACATTCCGGTGATCAAGTTCTTGACAAGGAGAGTGAGGGTCTCAATGTTAATTGCTTCCTTGTCTCTTCCTTTGCTCGCCATTTCTTGGGGATTTCTGCTCGAACCCTTGGAGTCTTTCGTTGATTCTTCATCCTTGATGACTCCAATGGTGCACAAGTCTTTCTCAAGAGTAATAGCCTCTTCATAGCTTTCCAAAAGTGTTGGCTTCACAGCTCGCTTGACGAACTGCATAATGGTGGTTGGTAGTGCAGACGTGTAATACTTGACGGTGATGGAGTCATGAGGTTTGGTGTCTACTACAAACCTGTTCAAAATACACATAAACCTCTAATTGAAATCTTTCATTTTCTCTTTTCCCTCCATCTTGAGGCTTCCCAATTATTTGAGTATCATAGCTGGAGTCTTATCATCAGCAAAATTTTCAAGGAACACACGTTTGAAAGAACCCCAGTTCTATATGGAGTTGGGTGGAAGGCTGTGATACCAAGAAGTTGCACGGTCGTCCAAGGTACATGGAAACAATCTACATGCTACATGGTCATAACGTACTTCAAGGGTCTGCAACTATAGGTAGAATTTGTCTAAATGGTCTTCTGCCTTCACCATGTTGTCAGGGTTGAACTTGATGTTCATTCTCTCTACTTGCTTCGGCATCTTATGCAGAATAGCGGGAAGAGCAAGTGGTCCTTGAGTCATCCATTGAAGATTTGGGTTAGCTATCTCTTCATCCTCTTCATCCTCTTCGTCTTCTTCCTCTCCTTTGGAATTGGATGGTTCTTCCTTCCCCTCTACCTCCTATAACAGAGTTTGATCCCAAGACCACAAGAGTGCCTTGTTCATGTTCAAATAAGATTGGAGGTTCCTCTCCGTCTTCAATAGCTTCTTCCAAACCTTCAAGAGTAGAAAGGACTTCTTCTTCCATTGATGATACAACAACCCCTATGGGAGTGGCTTTTGGCTTCTTAGATACGTGTGGAAGATATTGTACGCCTAAGATCAGTCCAACTGCTTTCGCGAACTGGTGAGTGATGGGATGGACAGAGCAAATGTGCTGATATGAAATCTCATGTTCAATTCTTGGAGGTGTGTTATAGAAATTTTTGTGCCTAACAGCATGAAGCATGAAATGTCAATAATCTAAGGGATCCAAAGTCCCTAAACATGTTGTTCCTACCCCTAGAGGAACAAGGTCAGCAAACCACAGCACTGAAAATCAGTTCTCCACCTGAAAACACTCAAAAACAAGTTGTTTCTGGATCATGTCAACTGCTCCACTGAGCATCTGTGCTGAATGTCAACTGCTCCACTCTGTACCTGCGCTGAATGTCAAAAGCAATGAAGGCTACCTGCGCTGGGCGAGATTGGCCAAGTGGCACAGTCATTCTGCAAGGTGTCAATTGTCCAGGAAGCTTCCAAACTGACACTTGGGTCAAGGAATTCGCCTTGTGATGAGTAAGAGGGTCTTGATCTCCAAGTGGAAGCAAGAATCTCCAAGTGGAAGCAAGAATCTCCAAGTGGACTCAAGAACTGAAGAATAACTAAAGTGGGAGAGGACACAAGTCAACTTCATGCCAAGTTCAAGCTGACTCATCCTTTCTCCAAATATCCTATATATAGAGCTCTCTCATGAGGTCTAAGGAGGCTGGAATTTTGTGCAAGTAAGGAAGTGCTGTTGGTTTGTGTATAGAACTATTGGGTGATTGCTTTGAAGGAGGTGAAGAGGAGATTTCTTTCTGTTGGGAGGTGTTGCTGGATTGGGCCTATTATGGTTGTAACTCTCTCAGAACTTTGCTTCTTCCATTAATAAAGCATTTGAGGTTCTTCTATATGCATGTGTCTCTATGGTGAATTGATGCTTGTATATTTGATTTATGCTAATCCCTGAATCGATTATGGATGTATGCTTCTTGTAGTTTCCTTTTCTTGTGCTTTTACAGGATCTTTGTGTAGCTGGGCCGGTGAAAGAGCAAGGAACTAGGAGCAAGCAGCAAGGAGTGAAGATTGGATCAACCATTAGCGCAAGATAACGGTTAGTGGATCATCCTTCTCTTCTCTCTCTCATCTCATAAAGAAGTAATCTTGAATAGCTTTGCATTCAGTTGTTGCTGAGGTACTATCACCCTTAGAGTGGGATAGGGTCATTCCGTATTGGATACTTTTCCCAACAACAAATTGGCGACTCCACTGGGGATCGTATCTTGTTGGTTGTTTGTGTTTTTGCTATTCATTTCATAAACAAAGGAAGTACTGAATCGAACTGTGTTTGAATCTTTCAAATACAAAGTAGAGGGCAGCTACTCTAGCTCAGTTTCTGGGCAAGTTTATGATTTGAAGAGCTGATCCACAAGGACTCTAATAAGCTCTTAGTGATAGCTTTTCATTTTCCTTGTCATCCCTTAGTGTGTCCTTGACTGATAGCTTCTGATTTGAGCAAAAACTGTGAATTTTTTAGCAATCTGTGACCCGGAAAGCACCAGAAACGAAAGTTTCGTTCTTCAGTGCAGGCTGTACAAAGGCTGTTTGCATTTCAGCGCAGTTCCCGAAGCGGCTACCTGCGCTGAAGGTCAAACAGGCAGTGTTCCACCTGCGCTGGACCAGTCCTGCCTTGTGCTGCTGGGGTTTCCTGCTGGTTCTTGCCTTGTTTTCACTCTTGTTTTTGCTGTTTGTTACCAGTCAGTGTGCCTATCTGAAACCAACTTCCCTTGTCACTATTCCGCCTCGGTTGTATAAAGAAATTGTGTTTGTTCCTTGTGTGTTTCTTATACATTTACAGTTTCCCATAACGAAAGTGAACTAGTCTTGTTGTGGCCTCTTAGATCTATACCTGTGATAAAGTGTCGTTTTGATCTTAAGAGTTAGTTTATTTGTTGTTCATAGCTGATTGAGCTTTTGCTTTCCTCATTTGGTTTGAGTTTATATATTTCTAGTGTCGAAACAAGTAAATCTTAAGGTGTCTTTTGATTTTGGACAAGCTTGTTTGCTTTCACTTGAAATTGAATTCAAAGTTATACAACAGCTTTCTTTTTGTATTGTCGCACAAACATTAAGGAAGAGAAAAGAAATACCTGCATCTTTGCATTTTGCATATAAGTTTGTATGTTGATTTAGGGAAAAAGTGCATTAGCGAGTGCTCTTTGATCTGTGTGAAAAGATATTGTCTCTCTTTTCCCTCAGTAGTTAAGATTTTCATAAGTCAAAAGGATTGAAAAAGCTTGCTTCTCATCTTAGACTGCATTTAGGAATTTGTATCAATACATCTCGTGGTGAACCTTGAAAGGCAAACTTTAAAAAAGATCAACTTAAAATATATTGAATGAACCTAACAACGCTTTGAAACATAACGCAAACATCTAGAGGTCTAAGCTAGAGACGTGTTCCGGCGTCGTTAAACGTAGTGACTGTCGATCTCGACGAAGGTGGGTGATTCCTCCTAAGAGTCGGTGGCACTAATACGGACTTGTGCTCCCACGTACCGTCGCGTATATATTGGGAGACCCCTATAGGAATAAAGCCTTTATCCAATAGGAAACCGTGTCGGCCGCCCTACTGATCGCAATGCAGTGAACACAGCATTCACGAAGATCGACCACTCGTACCGTAAAACGTATTCTGTGGTTTTGCGAAAGGTTTGGCACACCCTCTGCCTAGATCTCCAGAGCAGTTTCTTTTGGCCTTTTTCAAACTCTATAACTGAAAAAGTCCAACCGAGCATTTGTCACCTCGGGCTCGTTAATACATCGAAGGAGACTAGAGTCATCTTTAGCTTTTTCTCGACTCTTAAAAAGTGAAAAAGCAAGTTGTGTCTAAAAGCGTCTAATAAAATTCATTCAATTCGGAAACACAAATTTCCCCTTTTAAATTTTAGTTGATCAAGTAATCCGCAATCGTGGAAGAAAGTCAATTGAAACCCCATCGTTCGCGGAGGTTTACGAGTCAACCGTCTTTGTCCCCGGATTCGAAAACAGTACGGGCAAAGCGAACTCGTTTAACCGGTTCAAAATCTCCTTTGAAAGTTAGAACAAGTGTTCCAACTGCAACTGAGGTTCCGGTTACTCCTAACATTTCTGGAAACCCTGCCTCTATAGAAGAAGTTCAACAGCCACAGAAGGACAGTAATACTGATCCTAGTCTGGGGGCAAATACTTGTGTAACTGAACCAGTTCCATCTGTAACTAGTCCAGAAAGTTTTGTTCCCCAAACAACTGTCGCTGTCGAAACAACCACTTCTTCGGCACCAGAAATATTTTACGGACCTGACAGTCTTCCTCTTCCACTGGGTTTGATTGCGATAGAGGAAATTGCAGAGGATCCACAAGCAAGTACTCAAACTCATTTTGGAGTAGGGGTCACTCTCTTTCCTTCATCAGAGGTTAATCCACCACAAGTGGAAGTCCCTGTAGAATCGCTAGGAAATTTATTGGATAGACTTAAAATGTCTGAACAACCGTCATCATCTAGGACTGTGTCAAATGACACAGCGACAGCAGAAGCCCCTGCCGTCACTCCAACGATGTTTGCCGGCATACCAGCTGTCCCAACTAGCTCTCAACAGCTAGAAGGAGTCCACCAAGGGACTATTTCGACAGTATGGTCTGTTCCAGTTTGTTCATCCGGAGTAATACCCGGTAATTCTTATGTTGAAACTCGACAGATCGATCCTCATGGAGGTCAATTTGGGCCATCTAGTCCTCAAGGATTAAAAATCCCTTTGAGTTCCAGATTGCTACCATATGGGGGGCAGTACGCCCTTTCATTACCTCCTCCGAGAGGATATCCATATGGAAGTTCTCAACAGTATTCAGGTTATACTGGAATTGCATCAAGTAGTTGGGTACCTATGCTACCTCAACAACCAAGGATTGTATATTCTATGCAACAGTGTGTACCCGTGACGAATATCCCAACCACACCGGCTATTGTAACTGTGTCTCAAGTTCAAACGATACCTGTTACATGTCAACCTCAGATTTCTCAGGTTGTAATGCAACAGTCGCTTGACCATGGGTCACAACCACAATCGCCAACTGGTGGGACGACACAAGTACAAACGGGTACAATTACCCCACACCTTGGTCCAATGGTTAGCATGGCGCAACAGAACGTGGCGTCACAACCATGGCTTGTACAATACCAACGACCGCAGTTCCAGCAGATGTACCAAGGTTCTGAGCAGCAGATCTTTGCGAATAGTGGACAACCGTATATCCAAAACGGTCAAAACCAACCACTTTACGGTGGTCAAGTCCACCAACCGTATCAGTCGTACCAACATCAATTACATTATGCTGGTATGCAAAGGCCCACTGCTCAAGCGATTCCATCATACCCTGGTTACGCTTCGCCTAACCTGAATCAACAGTTACCATTCGTGGCAACTTTAGAGTTACCCGATTTACACCGTTTAACCAACGATCCGATTGCTTATGCCCCTTGGTGGCCAGTGATTCCTCATAAACTTCCATCTGACATTCCTAAATTCAATGGAAATCCAGGTGAAGACCCGTTGAATCACGTGAGGACTTTTCATCTGTGGTGTTCGTCGAACACCCTTAATGACGATTCGATAAGACTTCGCCTTTTTCAGAGGACATTGACAGGTCCAGCGGCTAAATGGTATATTGAATTGCAAAGAGCCTCTTTCGACAACTTTAGTTCCCTAGCCACGACTTTCTTAACCCACTTTCAATTACCAATAAGGTATGAAACGGGAACAGAAATATTAACCAACTTCAAACAGACAACTGCTACCCACATATTTGATCATATACATGAGTGGCGTCGTCGTCGTAGGATGGTGAAAACATATGTTCCCGATCAGCTATTAGCTGAATGGTTTATAAAGTCGTTACTTCCGGCTATTACGGAAGATGTGGCCAAGGGGGGAGTCGTAACAGAGGAGCAAGTGATTGCTCGTGCACAATATTTGGACTTAGTTTATACTCAGTCCGGCACACTCTATGACAAAATACCTGACGCCCCTAGACCAGAGTTTTCAATTCCTCCCCCTCCTAAATCAAATAGTGACTCTCATGCCGGTGATGGCGTGATTGGCACAGCAAACGCGAAATCGATAAAGGCTTCGTCAAAGAAAGCCCGTAAGAATTCGGATCAAAATGCAAAAGACGAAATTCTTGCTTCGGAAGTAAATGTCGTATCAGAAGATAAAGGCAAAGAAACCAATCAACCAGGAAGCAAGAAGAAGCAAAACAAAGGGAAGAAGAAGAAACAGGGTGAGTCATCCCCTGGAAAAAATTCTTCAAACCCTCCTGGAAAAGGGAAACCAAATAGTCCATGTATGATATGTGACGAAGATCACTGGACAAGGGATTGTCCTTACAAAGCTGAGCTTAAAAGGTTCTTTAAAAGTTCCCAAACCTCAGCTGTGTTGACTGATCTGTTTCCCAACCCAGGTCAAAATTTGGTTGATAGTGGAAATGCTTCCCCGTCGCAAGTCCTTATGTTGTCGGTTTCGAAACAGCAGAATGATGCTTTGATTTCGACAAGGAACAAAGATTATGGGAATCCTCAGGTGTCGAACGAAAAAGGTAAAGATCAACCAAGTAGTTCGACAACAACTTCGAGAGAAGTTGTAACGCCCACCATCCCTGAATTAACAATAAAACCACCGAAGGGTGTAGTACACAAATCGACAT
Source organism: Pinus tabuliformis (assembly GCA_031772625.1). Classification (NCBI taxonomy): domain Eukaryota; kingdom Viridiplantae; phylum Streptophyta; class Pinopsida; order Pinales; family Pinaceae; genus Pinus; species Pinus tabuliformis. The sequence goes on along the minus strand of CM062814.1, from coordinate 159,796,036 downwards.
TTAATCCTCGCGCCAGAGCGGCGCAGCATTATAATATAGTGGAAGATTTGGCCCAATCGCCATCCGCTATGTCAACTCTTGAAGTGCTACAAAATTGTCCAACCCAAAGGCAGGCATTGTTATCGGCAATTGGTGGGGTTGATCCTAAGGATTCCAATCTTGTATCCTTTGATCACAAGGGTTATGATCCTCAGTTACCAGCTCAGCTAGCTTTCCTTATTCAAGTGAAAGAACTCAACAAAACTGTTCACAGAATGATAATTGATGAGGGAGCCTCGACATGTATTATGTCAATGAGTTGCTGGAAAACTTTAGGATCTCCAACCTTGTCGCGATCTTCGACAACATTAAAAGCTTTCGACGGAAGGACTTATACCCCTTACGGTATCCCTAATAACTTGAAAGTTGAACTAGGAGGAAAGACAGTAGAAATTGATGTAGAAGTCATTGATGGAAATCTTGACTATAACATCCTACTAGGTAGACCATGGATTTATGCCATGGCAGCTGTCGTGTCGACTTATTTTCGGAAGATCGCATTCCCGTTTGAAGGAGGGATTACGATTTTCGACCAACAAAATTTCCTCCCTAATGGTTCACAAGTTACAGGAAGCATTCCTATGATCCATGAGAGCAACCATTCGATTCAAGATATCGGAGTAGGATTATTGAAAGACCCCACATTGATGGGAACTTTCGCGCTACCACCTCCTATTTATATAGGAAATGTATCGTTTGTAGCAACCTGCAACATGATATCTTCCACGAAGGTCAACATGGATCATGCAATGGTTTTTCCCCCAAGCCCTTTAGAAATATTGTAGCAATCAATGTTTCAAGCATGGGAGGCGAGCCCAAATCAACGCTCGTCAAGCGTTTGGAGACAGATCTAGAGAATATGGAACCCCATTAGATCCTTGGTCGAAAGTACATGGGACTGACGAAGGAATCTTACAATCAATGATGATTGAGGGGGCACCATGGAATGATCACCACCATCGTTCCCTTCTTCTGGAATATGAAGAAGATACTCAAAGTGACCTTTATCACCCTTCAGTATTTGAATTCCTAACGAATACTGTAAATACGGTGGATTCCGAGCGAAACCTATCCAATATTGAAGAGACTATAGCCATAAATATCTCGACCAAAACAGATGTTGTAGAAAATATTTATGTCGGCAAAGGTTATTCCCCTTCAGAACTGGAAATATATAAGGCTCTTTTTCGTGAATTTAGAGATGTCTTTGCATGGTCATATGATGAAATGCGAGGCATCAACTCGAGTATCGTTGAACATGAAATTAAAATGTATCCTGATGTCAAACCAGTAAGACAACGACTTCGGCAAGTGCACCCGAAGAAAGCCGCTGCCATTAAGGCGGAAGTTGAAAAACTCCTCCATGCTGGATTCATCTACCCGGTTCCTCTAACCGATTGGGTATCGAATATTGTCCCTGTTATGAAAAAACAAGGGACGATTAGAGTGTGTGTTGATTATAGGGATGTAAACCAAGCTTGTCTGAAGGACAACTACCCTACACCCTTCATCGACCAGATAATTGATGAATGCGCCGGATGTGAAATCTTTTCATTTATGGATGGATTTTCCGGGTATAATCAAATAAATATCCGCCCACAGGACCAGTCAAAGACTGCATTTATTTGTCCGTGGGGCACATTCGCTTATTGAAAATTACCCTTTGGTTTAAAGAATGCAGGGGCGATGTTTCAGAGGGCGATGAATTATGCTTTCCATGACATCAAGAACATTGTTCAACCTTATCTCGACGATCTTCTGGCTCATTCGCGAAAGCGGACTGATCATCCGCAGCATTTAAGAGCGATATTTCTATGCTGCCGACACTACAAAATAAGACTCAATCCGCACAAATGTGTGTTTTGCGTTGGTTCTGGTCGTTTACTTGGCTTTGTAGTCTCTAAAGATGGGATTCGTCTCGACCCCGGTAAAGTTCAGGCAATCATTAATTTGCCTCCACCTTCAAATTTGCTTCAGATTCAGAAACTCCAAGGGAAAGCAAACTTTCTGAGGAGGTTCATTCCAAATTACGCAGAACTTGCTAAGGGTTATACTCGTCTATTGAAAAAGGATATACCTTTTGTCTGGGACCAGGTGGCGCAAGCTTCTTTTGATGCTCTGAAAGATTGTCTAGTAAAAGCATCATTAATGTACGCCCCGGACTATCAAAGAGATTTTAACCTGTATCTGGCTGCAGCGGATACGACCATTGCAATGGTTTTAGTTCAAGAAGTCGATGGAATTGAACATCCTATCTATTATTTGAGTAAAAACTTAAACGATACAGAAAGTAAATATTCTTATGTTGAAAAACTAGCGCTTGCAGCTGTTCAAGCGATTCAAAGGTTTCGACATTATGTCCTCTTTCGGAAAACTACCATCCTGTCAGATTGCAACCCCATGACTTATATACTGTCGCGACAGTTGCTGGGGGGCAAATATTCAAAATGGATAGCAATCCTTCAAGAGTTTGATTTGGAATTTGTAGAATCCAAATCAAAGAAAGCTCTAGTTTTCGCAGAATTGTTATGCGATCTCCCATCGTTGTCCAACGATGAAACATCGGAAGAGTCAATCGTGGACGAAATTTTGTTTCTGATATCTGTAAGCGATGAGTGGTATGGAGATATCATAGTTTATCTCCAAACCCAAAAGTTCAGGCCTAACATCTCTTGCTCCGAACAAAAACGTATACGATACCAAGCAAAAGACTACATGATCGTCGGTGATACACTTTACCGTCGTGGTGTCGATACAGTTCTGAGGAGGTGCCTTACCCATGAGGAGGCCGAAAAAGCCCTGAATGATTGTCATTCAGGCGCATGTGGAGGGCATCAATCTGGATATGCAACAGCGCAAAGAATCTTACGAGCAGGATACTTCTGGCCAACCATGTTCAAAGATTGCATAACCGCAGTCAGAAGTTGCCATGCTTGTCAAATCTTTGATAGCAAAACCAGACGACCACCCGCACCTTTACAACCGATAGTTGCTGTTGGGCCCTTCGCCAAGTGGGGCATCGATTTCATGCAATGTAACCCCACCTCGACCGGGGGGCATGGGTATATTATAGTCGCTGTTGACTATTTTACCAAATGGGCCGAGGCGATGCCTACATTGGATAACACTGGTGAAACAGCTGCCCTTTTCTTTTTCAATCATGTAGTCGCCAGGTTCGGCATACCACAAGCTATAGTTACAGATCATGGGTCGCATTTTCGCAATCACATGATGGTCGAATTAGCTGCCAAGCTAGGGCTATCTCACGACAGCTCTACCCCATATTATCCGCAAGCTAACGGACAAGTTGAGGCAATCAACAAGGTCCTGAAGCGTATGTTGCAAAGGATGATCGGGGTTCATAAAAGAAGATGGCACCTAATCCTGTACTCAGCTTTGTGGTCTTACCGGACCTCGGTAAAGAATGCAACCGGGTTCACACCTTTTCAACTGGTGTATGGCATGGAAGCAGTCTTACCAATCTAGTGCGAAATTTCATCACTTAAACTCGCAATCGACCTCCTCCCCGGAACTTCAGAAGAAGAGGCTCGTTTCTTGGAATTAATCCAGTTGGATGAAACCCGTCGTGACGCCGCTTTGGCTAACGAAGCTCATAAGAAACGAGTCAAGGCTCAATTTGACAAAAATGTCAAACCCCGTGTCTTCTCAGAAGGTGATTTGGTCTTGCTTTATGACCAAGAATCCAATAAATTGGGAGCAGGTAAATTCAAGTCCTTATGGATGGGCCCCTATATTGTTAAAAGGGTGTTAGCAAAAGGAGCCTACGAGTTAATGGATTACGATGGAATTCCACTGGCGCAGCCCCGCAACGGGTTGTACCTCAAGCGTTACTATGCTTAAATAGTAACCTGGATGCTTTTGTTGTATTTTGTTTTCGCTAAAGTGTTTGTTCTGGTCGAGTGATCCGCCTTTTTCGTTCGTTGCAGATGTCAAACCTTATGGATACATGTGTTGGATATGCCGACGGAGCGAGTCGTAGTTCACGGAACCTGTCCTCCGCAGCCTGGGCCATTTTTGATCCAAGCGGCGAGTTAGTAAGTTTCAGAGGTGTATGTATTGGGCAATCAACGAATAACATCGCTGAGTATAGCGCGTTGATAGAACTACTCTCTGATGCCATCACACGTGGCATACGCCGACTAATTGTGAGGCTAGACTCACAGCTCGTAATACTACAACTCAATGATATATATTATGTGCGCAATCCAGCTATTTATCGCATGTTCCTAAGGGTTAAGATCTTGGAAAGATGATTTGATTCAATTCAATATCAACATATTTAAAGAAACTTAAATACATTAACTGACTCATTAGCAAACTATGTGTTAAATAGACATTTGCAACATTTAGAAAAAAAGGGGGGACACATCATCAAAGATTGTACATATGGATCATATATATCAACCAGAATAAAACCCGAAAATCAAAATATATAAGCTGTTTATATAAGTTCATACATAATGTTCTGTAACCAAGACAAAATTGGTCATATGGCCTAAAAACTCAAAAAGATGCTAGGGGGCACCCTAGCCTAGTGGTGCTCATGATAGTACGTCACGGCCTGTGCAATCATGCGCAAGAGACGAGTCCATCGTCTAGGCACACCAATAGTATGCCACTGCATCTGTAAAGGTAACTCGTCAATCTATACATCCGGAAGGCCACGAGTAAGGCTCTCAACCTGCTCCTGCACAGCTGTAAGGGTCTCAGTGTCGTCAAGATCGCGAATAACAACTCTCCTAGCAGGCTCCCCTGCCGGGGCAGCAGTTGGCGATCTCGGACGAACTGTTGGACGAACAGTACCAATATCTGCATGCACCCAAGAGTACAATTAAAAGTCTTGATAGAATAAAGCACAACAACATTATGAATAAGAACAATAAACAGTAATATGGTCAAAGAGTTTACCAATGGCACCCCACTGTTCGCCGTCCGGTAGCACCAAATCCGGATCACCTCGGAAATCCATACCCACATATGGATACTCAGAAAACGCCATCCCCTGGTGCTCGAACCACCTAAAGAAGGCCTCAGTAAAAGTAATCTGAGGTTGACCCGCATGCCTAGACATGTGGTCAACCCACCTCTGCATGCGTGGCTCGGTCGGAGAAGGCAAGTCAAGTATGATGTACTGAGGCTGCATCAGTGGGATTTTTCTCCAAGGCGAAGGCAGTCAGAATAGAACCAAATCCAAAGTTCTTCAGCTTCCCGTCCTTTACCTTGGTCAATTGACTTTTCATCTGAACAAGTACTGCATCACACCAGTTGAATACTTTCGGTTGGAGACACTCCAAGGCGTGCTGCATATAAGACCTGTTGGCAACATGTAGAGCTGCGCTACCGGCCATCCTACCAATAGTAAACAGAATGGACCTGAGAGCCCGATCAGTAATCTCACGGATAACAATCTTGCCGTCTTTGCTCGGCTGAGAACCTTCCCTGCAATACTGGCGGACATAATCTCTGGTGGAATCAGTCCCCCGGGCCGTACCTGATAAGGAAATGGGGGCACCTCGTCTTGACAACCCAGTCAAGAAGTACATGTCCTCTATGGTCAAGGGGATGGTCTTCCCCCTAATCTGGAACACTTGGTTAACAAGATCCCAAGCGTCAAGCATATACTGCAGTAAAGAAATCTGTGCTCTCATGCTAGAGATACGAAAGAACTTCAGCAGGCCACAGTTCCACAACGTGTTCACCGTGACCGGGTCATGGAGAGCAATCATGTCCTCCTCTTCATGTTCTCGTTCTCGCCATGTAAGGGACATTTTGTTCGAAGTTCCCTGCAAAACAAACAAGAGAAAGAGTGAATTCCTGATTTGATGAAAAACTGGCGAAAAAATCATCAAAAATGACCTTAAAACTCAGTCTTTTTGAGCCCAGCGCAGGCAGGAAGTCTCCCACTTGCGCTGAGGGTCAGGCTGCCTTAAGGCAGCTTGACCTTCAGCGCAGGTTTCGAAAGGGAAACCTGCGCTGATCCTAGGGCGCCCTGGCAAAACCCCAGGGGCTCAGAAAGACCGGAAAATAGGCAAAAAAAAACAGGAAAAGGAAACCATGAAAAAAAAGAGCTAGGGTATAGCTCCTACCTGGTCCAGACGGCACCGAAAATCGTCCGCAGAATCTCCCGGAATCAGCTAGTGAAAATCAAGGGGGAAGAGGCAGCTCCAGAGCTCCAACAAACCAAATGCAAATGAAATGGTAAATGAGAGGTAAAAACTCCTTTTAATGGCTTTTTACACAGTTTAAAAGTGAAATATTAGGGTTATAATCTCATTTTCATGCAAATATTATTCATTTCTAACAAAGTTTGTTGCAGCAATTGAAAAAGCAGTACTATATTTGAAAAGAGAAAAGCTAGTAATGGTAAAAAATCAAAATTTGACCATAAGTTCGAGCAGTTTTACCGCGGAATTTATGCTCGTTAAAAAATAGAAAAGCGAGATCCGAGCAGTTTTAGCGTCATAGTTCATGCTCGTTAAAAAATAAACATAAGCTTTTGAGCAGTGTTTTGGCGCATTCAAGCTCTTTAAAAAATGAACCCAGTACTGGTAAATAACCATTATGATCGTAAATTTATTAGCCATAAAAGCCTTGGTCGTGTTTTGCGCCTGCCACCTCCATTCCATTTGGCCAATCGTTCACCTCCATATGATTGTTTACCCATTTTGAGGAACAACTGCGAAGAGTGATTTCACTTAGCCATCCTTGTGACACTGCCGTGATTGGAAAATTCCAACCTGTACCTAGAATCTGCTGCTATCCCTGTTTATCACTCGTTCCTCAAAAGACGAGTCTTCTTTGAGCTCTTTTCTCCTGACTCGTAAAATATGAAAAGTTTGCCGAGTTTTGGCCTTCTAGCTCGTTAAAGTGACCGGAAGAGCTATCCCTCCTCTAGATTTTAATCTTTTTGGACCTGAGGGATTATTGCACAAAAAGGTCGAGCGCTTGTTTTATTCGGCTCGTTAAAATTATCGAAAACTCATCCCTTCTGTATTGTTTTATACTTTTTCAGACTTAAGGGATTAGATGACGAAAAATGAATTTTGGAGTTAACTTTCTGTACCTTTTCAGACTCTCTAAAAATGAAAAGGACTGAGTTTTCCTTGTCGTTAGACTCGTTAAAATGATTAAATAGCGACAAACTTGTCTTTAGACGAGAACGAGTTTCCCTATCGCTAAGCTCGTTAAAATATAGCGATGGGCTTGCCCGAAGGGCAGGTTATAGAACAAGCATATCTTATCCTCCTCAAGCTTGACAAAAATAAAGAGGTACTGGTCAGAAATGACTGGGGAAAAATTGGGAGAACCTCAAAGCTTTAATGGTAGCAAGTCGCTCTTGAACATGACACTTTGTCCTCCGTATCACATCGGGTTGGGTTGTTTCATTCACCGGTCTCATCACCATGGTCCTCGCCAAACCATCCACATTTGGGGTAATGCTACCGATCCATCACATCAGTGTCGTTATATGTTCAAGAGATGTTGTTCAGAAAGAGTCAACCGTGTCCCATCCACTGCCATACATTATCCTTCATCCACCCATGATCGCCACCCTGAATCATATTTCACAGATTGTTTTCACCTCCACTAAAATCATTAACTCCGTTCCGTGTCACTGATGTGGGATTCATTAAGGCCCTCCTTTGACGGATCGCTTCTTGTCGACTTCAGCTCATTATCCAGGAAGTTGATCTAGGAACAACCCCCCCAGTACTTTGAAGCTTGCATGCCTCAATGGCAAGTTTCTCACTTCCGGCGACAGGTATACATCAATGACCTTCGACCAGAAGATTTTGCGTGGTGTTCGACGCCAAGTCCTTTATTCACACCACGTGAATTGTACTGCAGTACCTTGAGGGTCATTGTCATTATTGGTGATTCCTCTCGCGCTTGTTAACGGTTTACATTATTGACCGGTAATCAAGCGATGTCTTTCCATGTTCGACTTCAGCGTAATTCTCACATGGATCGACTTGTACTTAGAGTGAAGATCGAACGAGATTGAAGACCCCGGATCTAGTTTCATCCATCCGGGCTGCGGTATATATTCAGGAAATATAAAGACATTTGATATGTACATTATTGCAGCAGATGATCATCCTACTCAAAGGATGATAATTTCAGTAGAGAATTATCAGTCTATCACCAGACGATCGTCTGTTCTATGTACCAAAATGAATTTATAAAGCTGAGCATGGGAATGCCCGCCTCAGCTAGATCATGAAAGAAGAATGAAAAATAATGTATTGTATTGTATCTTATTACAGGGAACCTCTCAGCGATTGAATGAACTTCGGATCCTCCTGATAAAGAATTTCACCCGATAAACGACCTCATACTTTAGGGGGCAACTGTTATAGACATTTTTGTGCCTAACAGCATGAATCATGAAATGTCAATAATCTAAGGGATCCAAAGTCCCTAAACATGTTGTTCCTACCCCTAGAGGAACAACGTCAACAAACCACAGCACTGAAAATCATTTCTCCACCTGAAAACACTCAAAAACAAGCTGTTTCTGCATCATGTCAACTGCTCCACTGAGCATCTGCGCTGAATGTCAACTGCTCCACTCTGTACCTGCGCTGAATGTCAAAAGCAATGAAGGCTACCTGCGCTGGGCGAGATTGGCCAAGTGGCACAGTCATTCTGCAAGGTGTCAATTGTCTAGGAAGCTTCCAAACTGACACTTGGGTCAAGGAATTCGCCTTGTGATGAGTAAGAGGGTCTTGATCTCCAAGTGGAAGCAAGAATCTCCAAGTGGACTCAAGAACTGAAGAATAACTAAAGTGGGAGAGGACACAAGTCAGCTTCATGCCAAGCTCAAGCTGACTCATCCTTTCTCCAAATATCCTATATATAGAGCTCTCTCATGAGGTCTAAGGAGGCTGGAATTTTGTGCAAGTAAGGAAGTGTTGTTGGTTTGTGTATAGAACTATTGGGTGATTGCTTTAAAGGAGGTGAAGAGGAGATTTCTTTCTGCTGGGAGGTGTTGCTGGATTGGGCCTATTATGGTTGTAACTCTCTCAGAACTTTGCTTCTTCCATTAATAAAGCATTTGAGGTTCTTCTATATGCATGTGTCTCTATGGTGAATTGATGCTTGTATATTTGATTTATGCTAATCCCTGAATCGATTATGGATGTATGCTTCTTGTAGTTTCCTTTTCTTGTGCTTTTACAGGATCTTTGTGTAGCTGGGCCGGTGAAAGAGCAAGGAACTAGGAGCAAGCAGCAAGGAGTGAAGATTGGATCAACCATTAGCGCAAGATAACGGTTAGTGGATCATCCTTCTCTTCTCTCTCTCATCTCATAAAGAAGTAATCTTGAATAGCTTTGCATTCAGTTGTTGCTGAGGTACTATCACCCTTAGAGTGGGATAGGGTCATTCCGTATTGGATACTTTTCCCAACAACAAGGTGAGGAGTAACCAATTGCTGAGTCATGAGAGAGGGAGTGCGAGTTGCTGCCTTGACGAGATGGTTGATGAGTGAGTGTGAGGGGAATTTAAACCATGTACAACTCGATACCCTCCTTCTAGTGCCAGAAATTTTGATGGTGCTGGACCCGCAAACATTCAGGGGATCGCCCCGATATGAAGTCCCAACTAGACCTCACACCATTTGGTGTGCAAGTCACATTTGGTATGATGGCCCGGTTGCCATTATCTTAAGGATTTGCCTCAAATCTTGCTTGTCAGCACAGGAGAGTGGTTCAGTTTGTCTTCAAGAAGTGAGGTTTGTGTGCCTAGTGAGTGTAAGTGTACTTGTGTCAATGGTTCTTTCACTGTGAGGGGAAAAGGTGAAGGTGAATTCTAGGTCGAAAGGGATTAGTCCCAACTCAGCTAGGAACACACAACACAAAAGACATACACAGCTTCCGACGGAGCACTCCACTTGGTTGCAGTAGTCACAATCATGCAAGGTAAGAGAACACATAAAACACTCATGGATCAGTCCGAATGAGTGCAACGGTTGTTACAACAAGGCTCATGTGAAAGTTTTGTCTGATGTCCGATAGAGCAGTTGACACGGACAGGACAACATTAGCAACATATACAACACATTTCCATTAATAGATTATGCATTAAAAAAAATGAATCAGTTCATATGTAGAACATATGTTAAAGAATCATGCATTACAAGTGTTAAAGATTAGCCTTACAACAAATACAATACATGTGTGAAAATGTGTTGGCCTGTGGACAGGCTTCTGAATCAAGCGAGAGTTCCAAGACACATCGTTACACCATACATCACTAACCCCATCAGCGGGGCATTGGAGCCACTACTTACTCCTCAAAGAAAAGATTACAAACTCTCTTATCTATTTGGGAGGGAGGATCTGAGGTGAAAAGTCCTTTCATGTGCAAATGAGGGGGGTATTTATAGCCAAGGGTGAAACTGACCCTTGTGGTTGTTTGACTACCCTCATGACCATTCGACTTCCATGACTTTTCGACTTACGTGACTCTATGTTCAACAAGTGAGTCCCTTGGACTTCCACATTACATCACATTGATTAACAGCAAGCCCATAGTGGAGATGTGGGCAACATGACTCATGACTTGACATGACATGATTTGACATGACAATGCTTGTACATTCGTGCTGCTCCTAGAGTGCATGTCACACTACAGTGCTGCTAAGTTATGGATGTCTTCATGGCATATCATAGCTTCACCTCTGCATGGCAAAGTGCGTAGAGTCTTTGATGGTCCTTGGTTCGCTTGATGAAGCTTTAGCATGTTGTTACTTGCTTTCATGCTGGAAGGCTTGACAGACTCACTTTTTCGTGAAGGTGCATGTTTGTCACGTTCGTCCACTTCACATGCTTCATTCATTTGTCTGTTGTTGAACCTATCCATCTGCATGTGCTCCCCTCGTTGATCCCGTTCATTTCCTTGACATGTTTGTTGGTGTACCTGTACTTGCAGTCACTCATGACAAGACGAAATCAAATCTAAAACCTCCTATTCTGCAATGACACATGATCATTCGAATGCACGTGACCGGGAGAGGCATTAGAGCTATGATGCACAATGATGGCTTCAGGAAACTGCTGATGAAAAATGCGCAAGAGTCACTAAAAGATGGAGATAGACAATTTGAGTCGACAGTAACTGTCTACAAGGTCTGGCTCCACTGGGAGGCAAAATTGCGCAAATTTTGGGAGGGACAGTCTGGGCTGTAGGAGGGCAAGGCAGGCATGCTCTGTGCATTTTCTGGAATGAACAGTCAGCGGGGGCTAGACAACTAGATTTGCACAAGTTTCCACAGGAACGGGCCAGGCTATATGAAGGGTTAGCAGGCAGGGATTGTGCAGTTTTTCTGGGGAACTGCTAGGAGGCTGACAGCTAAAACTACGCAATTCCTAGAGGGAACTTCCAGTTGGCTGCTGGGGTCACTGGCATCTAGAACTGTACAATTCCCAAAGGGAAGTGCTAGTTGGCTGCTAGGGTCACTAGTAGCCAGAACTATGCAATTCCTGGAGGGAACTTTTAGTTGGCTCTTGGGGTCACTAGTAGCCAGAACTATGCAATTCCCAGAGGGAAACACCAGTTGGCTGTTGGGATCACTGGCAGCAAAAACTATGCAATTCCTGGAGGGAACAGACAGTCTGCTGTTGGAAGCTGCTAATTGGGAAAAATGTACTAAGGCTAGAAGACCGTCCTATAGATCATGTTTACGCAATTTCTACGCTGAGTTGACTGATGGGCAGAGGGAGGCCTACTCATGAGCACTGTGCAATTTCTGAGATGAACAGTCAGTCGACTGTCCAGGTAGCCAACATGAGTGTTGCTTGAGTTGCTTGCGGGCATTGCAGCTTGAAAGAACTAGCTTGGTGCTTCTGCATTGTTCTGGTTGATAGTTGATCAAGTCGAAAGCATGGTGATGGTCTGGCTACCAGTGAGGAGTTTGGTTGTTAGAACTTTAGCAAAAATTACTAAGTACATGAACAATCGAAAGATGCATGGGTGATCATATGAACACACACTCGCATGACTTGACGACGAATGACCAAACCATCCATACACACATGTTCAACATGACTGATTGACGGTGAAAGAGACAAGTGTGACACTTGTGATTCATCGTTCATGATCGAGACGATGCTTGCGTGACAGTGAATGTGACTCCATGTGTGAGTGCAAAATATTCTTTCATGGCGAACACAACAGACACATACGAAGAAAAGAATTTGAGCATAACTATAAAATGGTCACAAGCATGACTTGGACATCAGCATGCAGAGACTTGGATGCAGTGAACAAGCAAGGTGAATCTAAAGACTCACACGAGCTTAGGGACTAAGCCCGAGTGTGTGCAATCATCAAGAAAAACTCTTCAGGGGAGGCTCCGAAATTGGTGCAGGCCAAAATTTTGGAGGGTGGTTGTAGCCGCTACAACAGCTTCCTGATGGATTCCTCCAATGATGTAGGCTCATAAAACTCAATCCAGTCTTTATATGTTGCTATTAGCCCACTGATGAGTCTCTCGATCTTATCCTTCTCATCCTTCAGAGAAGGTGCATACCTCAACAACTCCAAGAACCTGCTAGTATACTCATAATATGTCATAGAACCCCTCTGTGGCTCATAAAAATCCTTAGCCATGTCATAATAGTACATGTTAGACAAGTGCTTCTTCTTGAATAGTCTCTCAAACTCATCCCAAATCAACTCTTCTTCCTTAATGCCCTTAACATTCTTCACATCTTCCCACCAAATATTTGCTTTCCCTTTCAGACTGAAGGTGGCTATCCTGGCTTTCATTTTCTCTTAATAACTATGCAATCTGAAGAATTTCTTCATCCCAAGAAACCATGCCTCTACATATTCTAACTTCTTCATCTATCCATTAAATGTAGGCAGCTTTGACTTTCTTGATCTCCTTAGGCAAGTACTCACCCCTCTTATAAGGATGATGACAATGATGACTATGATGATGTCTCCTCGATGAAGAACTAGAATAATTCCCATACATACCATTCCTCCTCTCAGATGCATCCAATGATCTGCCACCTCTAACTGTATCTACTTTATCCAACTTGTATCCAAAACAAGACTTGCTATCATAGGATCCATTAGTTTTTTCTTCCTACTCTTGACTGATCCTCAACTATCCCTATCTCTGCAACTCTTAAAAGTTCTAAAGAATCACTGCATTGACGTCTACCTACCTCTCCTAATCCCTCACATGTATTTCTTAAGCCTCAACCAACCTGTCATTGCCTACTTTGCAAATCATGATATCTACCCTAAAACTCCTCAATGTATCTACTATACCAAGAAAATTCTCTCCTCCTTCCTACCCAACTGATCTGTAGGGAGAGTCACGGGAACTGTAGTCAACCATTCTGTTCGTCATCTCTGATTCTCTTCTTCCTGTAGGTAGGTCATGTCAAATAAACCAAATAGATAACAAAATCAAAACCCTAACTTACTGATGTTCAAGGGAGTCTTATCTCATATGAAATATTAGTCGACATTAGTGTGATAGATATATAATCATAATCACATCAATATAAAAACATCATACATGACCATACCATCTATACACCATGACCCCATGCATGACAACCATAACCATGACAACACCAAACATTACCTAAAGAGAGGATAAACCACTTTGACACCACCGTGTAACCTCCTCCTCCCACATTTACCCACTTTCACTTGCTTTTTCCAGGGTAAACATGAGCCGAGAGTTAATACGAGAAGACTCAACCTCCTATATGACCTTAAGGAAATGGAGTTAACAACATGAGACCTTCCTCACTTTTCTCAGGTGCTACTGGACCTCCAGGAGCAACCCAACCCATCTAGGTGTCCAACCCCTGAGATAGCTCTCTTTTTCACAAACATAGAGCCTTAACCACTCCCTTTCCAAGGCATGCAAACAACTGTAAGCCTCTAGTCCCTCCCATAGGCCTATCTGCCGATGAATATGGACTTGTTAGACTTTAGGATTTCGTAGTAGATTTTTGGAAAAGTATGATCGAGATTATCCACAGTATTATGTTCAATATGTCGACATTTCGAACCCCAAAGGGGGTCCACCATCAGAACAGAAAATGATAGATTATGAATGATAGATTTATTGAGAGAAGAATCTTCCAACCAGAACAGATAAATAAAACCTCAAGTACGATATATTCAAGTAGAAGCTGACTAATTTAATTCAAGAGGAAGTTGACTCATTTTAAAGACTAAACTACGTATATTATTCAATGTTCCATTATTTTTATTATTTTAGAATAATTTAATTTTGATTTATTTATTTTTATTTTTATTTTAATTAAATTCATTATTATTTTTATTTCTAGTTTAACCTAATAACTAATTAATTCAAATGAGGTAACAAATTAATAAATAGGATAAGTTTATTTTGTTATAATCTGTTTTTAATTTTTTGTATAATTAGTTTCTAATTTTTATTTAGTATATAAATTTTATTTTAATTTTCTTTCTATTACTTTTGTAACCTACTTAATTATAATTAGTTTATTTTAATTTAATTTCAAATTTTTATTTCAACCTAATATGGCTTACTAAATTATAATTTTATTTATATTTATATAATATAAGTCTAATTTATTTCTTTTTAATTGATTAATCCAGTAAATACCTACGTAGGAAAGTAATGAATGATTTTGATATGATTAAGATTTTAATTTTATGATTTATATATTAATTATAAGCCCTAAGTACCTAATTAACAAAGAAATAAATTTATATTTTTTTTTATAATTTTTATAAATTAATTTTTATTTTTATTATATTAGTTACTCAATTTATTAGTTAATACTCATCTATATTATCTCAAAATAATTATTTATTATTAAGATTTTATAATAAATAATATTATTTTATTGATAGATAATTTAACTCTAAGTTAACCAGTAGAGAAATAAATTATATATATATATATATATATATATATATATATATATATATATAGATATATATATATATTAATTAATTTTTAATTTTTATATATAATGCTAATGTTAAAAATATATTGTTACTAGATTAAAAAATTTAACACTAAGACAAATGTTAATAATTAAGGGAACGAGGATGGGGAGGAAGATACCAGAGATACTACACTTCGAAAGATATGGAGGGATTGATATGTCTAATCAGGGGTAGCCAGTTTCCACTAATCTCATTTCCATTGTCCCTATTGAGATTATGAGGAAACTTCATAATTTCAATAGTCTCTCTGATTTTCCTCTTTTGATAATGATCCTCTCTTGCAATAATTCTTGCATCCTCCAAACACACATGATCCTTGGTTTTGGATGAGTGTTCCTCAAGGGCCGATGTATGAGATCTCTCATTCTTAATATCAAATTTGTGCTCTTTAAGTCTTGTTTTCAAAGATTGTCATGTTTCCCCAATATAACTCTTGCTGCACGAACAATCAATCTTATACACACCTTTAAGCTATTGGTGATCTATGTTATCCTTAACTGACCTCATTTTCTGTCTAATTGTTCCACATGTTGTAAATTGAGTGTTTATGTCCTTCTTTCTTAAAATTTTAGCGATTTTATCTGTAACCCCTTGAATGAATGGGAGGTACACTTCCCCAAAATTTTCTTTCCTGTTTTCTCGGGGACCCCTAGAGAGGACCTTTTCTTGAGCTCTTTTTACAACTTTCTTACTATTAAAGTCCTTGTATCCTGTATGTTTGAAAATATAGGTTAAGTGTTTAATTTATTCATTAAGGTGATCAGAGTCAAAAATTCTGAGAGCCCTAACAACAAGAGTGTTTAAGACGCCAAATTTTTGTGATGGATGATGGTATGAGTCAGCATGTAGATAGCTTTCCGTATGTGTTTTCTTCCTAAATACCCAGTGTCCCAAAGTACCATCCTCTTTTCTACTAATTAGGACATCTAGAAAAGAAATTTTACCGTTTTCTTCAACCTCCATAGTAAACTTGATTTTGGATGATATAGAGTTAAGATGATTAAAAAAACCTTTCCAACTCAACCTTGCCATGGGTCCATTTTAAGTTGGTGTCATCAACAAATCTTTTCAACAATGTCGGTTTCAAAGGGTATGAGTCAAGGGCTCCCCTTTCAAAGTACTCCATTTATAAGTTGGCGACAATAGGTGAGAGTGGGGATCCCATGGCGACTCCTGATATTTGTTCATAATAATGGTCTTGAAAACTAAAAAAAGTTGGAACGCAAACAAGTTTCTACAAGTTTTGATGTTTCAGGATTAGTGACTTATTTTATAACAAGAACAAATTCATCTAGAGGAATCTTTGTGAACAAAGAAACCACGTCAAAACTTACTAAAACATCATCCTTATCAACCCTCTCATTCTTAATAAGTTTCAAAAAATCATTGGAGTCCTTTATAAAAGAGTCTGTGTTACCAACCAGAGGCTTCAGGATCTTAGCCACATATTTAGCTAATTCATAGGTAAGAGAACCAATGGTGTTGCCTATTGGTCTAAGAGGGACCCCTTCTTTATGACTTTTTGGTAATCCATAAATTCGAGGTATAACCTCACAGGATGGAACTAGCCTCTTTTTCATTTTATCATCAAGGTTTGATCCCATGATAGCCTTCTTGACCTGTTTTATAACCTTAGGAATGGGTTTGGAGTTAATTCTTCTATAACTACCACAATTTAAATGCTCATTCATTTTATGAATGTAGTCATTATTATCAAAAACCACCATTGCTCCTCCTTTATCAGCATTAAGCACCACTATTTTATCATTATTACGAAGTGATCTAAGAGCAACCTGCCTTTCTTTATTTAAATTACTCTTTGGCCGTTTATATTTCATCATAATAAGTGAACACTCCTGTCATAATACTTCCTTTTCATCCATTGAGAGGCCTTGAGTCCCATTCTCAATGTTGCAAATGATGCTTTCAAATCGAATGTTCTTGGGAGAGACTGTGAACCCCAAGCCTTTGCTAAGAGTATTAATTTCCTCATGAGTGAGCAGTAAGGATGAGAGATTAAAAAAAATTTAGGTAACATTTTTGAACCACTTATATTAGGGACACTATTATTGGGAATCTCCGAGTCTTTACTGAAACTAGACCTAGCATTACCACATTTTTTACTGCAATTTTTAATGCCCACATATTCCTTGGGTTTTTCCTTAAATACACAGGTCACATCGGGATTTTTTATATCAATTTTTTTGGGACTACTATTTTTATTAATGTCAGAACCTATGTGCTCATTCATCAAATTAATTCTACAGCCTATATTAATTTCAGGAACGCAGTGATCGTTGTCCTTATCTATTTCTGTTATCAGTTTTATAGTGTTCTTATTGTCAATGCGAGTTATATTATCTATCACTTCAATGTTTGCGTTATCAAAAATGTTGTTATCTATAGTTCTATTACCAATCCTACCTCACTCACCATCCACGCTATCAACAACTACCTTACCACGCTCACCATCCACGCTATCAACAGCTCCCTTACCATTGCAATTCTCAACATCGAGAGTGTTGGAATCAGTGCCGAAAACAATTAACGTATTTCTTCTTTCAATGTCTACTGTGCTCACAATGTCCACCATGTTCTCGACATTAATTGGAACTCTACTACGTCACTTATCCTTGATGCTCGAAGAACTCTGTTCCCCACAGCTGGATTGAAAATCATTCCATTATCAATCTTCGCTCTCAGTTGACAATAAGTGCCTTCATCCTTCGCTATAGATTGTTTGTTATCTTCAAAGCTGCTAGGTTAATCAGAAGCCTCAACCATTGAAGCTGAAGCCGTTGAAAATTTTCCTAATTTGGAGAGCTTTCTGGAATGTCTTTCTCGGGTAACTCTGCCTTATTTTCGAGCCTTCAGGGCAGCCTTAGCATCAATTGTTCTCCATAGATGAAAACTGATTATCATAGCTAATTTTAAGTGAGCAGAAAGGGCAGAGCGATTGAGCCTGTCTAATGCAGCCTGTGTTTTCTTGATTTCACCACGAATGAGAGCCATACTTAATTTTAAAAATGAATTATTTTTATAACAATTAAAAAGCCTATGTTTTACCGGAGCAAATGGAGGAATGATTTTATTGTCTCTACATTTTTTCAGAAATTGGAGGTCGACAGTTTTTCTCAAAATCTTTATCCTTTAAATTTTGAGAAAACAGATCTCATTCCATGTATCCCCTCCATACAGGGAAGTTATGTTAGACTTTAAGCTTCTGTGGTAGATTTTTGGAAAAGTATGATCTGGATTATCCACAGTATTATGTTCAATATGTCGACGTTTCGAACCCCAAAGGGGGTCCATCATCAGGACAGAAAATGATAGATTATGAATGATAGATTGATTGAGAGAAGAATCTTCCGACCAGAATAGATAAATAAAACCTCAAGTATGATATATTCAAGTAGAATCCGTCTAATTTAATTCAAGAGGAAGCCGACCCATTTTAAAGACTAAACTACATATACTATTCAATGTTCCATTATTTTTATCATTTTAAAATAATTTAATTTTGATTTATTTTATTTTAATTTTAATTTAATTTAATTCGTTATTATTTTTATTTTTAATTTAAGCTAATAACTAATTAATTCTAATGAGGTAACAAATTAATAAATAGGATAAGTTTATCTTATAAAGTAATAAGTTTATTTTGTTATAATTTGTTTTTAATTTTTTGTATAATTAGTTTCTAATTTTTATTTAGTATATAAATTTTATTTTAATTTTTTTTCTATTACTTTTGTAACCTACTTAACTATAATTAGTTTATTTTAATATAATTTCAAATTTTTATTTGAACCTAATATGGATTACTAAATTATATATATATATATATATATATATATATATATATATATATATACATATGTCTATACATATATATGTATATACATATAGATGTATATACATATATATGTATATATGTATACATATATGTATATGTATATATATATATATATATATATGTATGTATACATATATATACCCATTAAATTATATATATATATATATATATATGTATATATATATATATATATATATATATATATATGTATATGTATATGTATGTATATATATACCCATTAAATTGTATATATATATATATATTATATATATATATATATATATATATAGATATACATATGTCTATACATATATATGTATATACATATAGATGTATATATGTATACATATATGTATATGTATATATATATATATATATATGTATATGTATGTATACATATATATATATATATTAACCCATTAAATACCTACCTAGGAAAGTAATGAATGATTTTGATATGATTAAGATTTTAATTTTATGATTTATATATTAATTTTAAGCCTTAAGTACCTAACTAACAAAGAAATAAATTTATAATTTTTTATAATTTTTATAATGTTAGTTTTTTTTTATTATATTAGTTAATACTCATCTATATTATCTTAAAATAATTATTTATTATTAAGATTTTATATCAAATAGTATTATTTTATTGGTAGATAAGTTAACCCTAAGTACCTAACTAGTAGAGAAATAAACTATATATGTATTAATTAATTTTTAATTTTTATATATAACGATAATGTTAAAAATCTATTGTTACTAGAATAAAAAATTTTAACACTAAGACAGATGCTAATAATTAAGGGAACGAGGACGGGGAGGAAGATACCAGAGATACTACACCTCGAAAGATCTGGAGGGATTGATATGTCTAATCAGGGGTAGCCAGTTTCCACTAATCTCATTTCCATTGTCCCTGTTGATATTATGAGGAAACTTCATAATTTCGATAACCTATCTAATTTTTCTCTTTTGATAATGATCCTCTCTTGCAATAATTCTGGCGTCCTCCAAACACACATGATGCTTGGTTTTGGATGAGTGTTCCACAAGGGCTGATATACAGGATCTCTCATTCTTAATATCAACTCCGTGCGCTTTAAGTCTTGTTTTCAAAGATGATCCTGTTTCGCCAATATAACTCTTGCTGCACAAACAATCAATCTTATACACACCTTTAAGCTGTTGGTGATCTATGTTATCCTTAACTGACCTCATTTTCATCTAATTGTTCCACATGTTGTAAATTGAGTGTTTATGTCCTTCTTTCTTAAACGTTTAGCGATTTTATCTGTAACCCCTTAAATGAATGGGAAGTACACTTTCCCACAATTTTCTTCCTGTTTTCTCGGGGACCCTTAGAGAGGACCTTTTCTTAAGCTCTTTTTACAACTTTCTTAATATTAAACTCCTTGTATCCTATATCTTTGAAAACAGAGGTTAAGTGTTTAATTTCTTCATTAAGGTGATGAGAGTCAAAAATTCTGAGAGCCCTAATAGCAAGAGTGTTTAAGATGCCAAATTTTTGCGATGAATGATGGTATGAGTCAGCATGTAGATAGTTTTCCATATGTGTTTTCTTCCTAAATACTTAGTGTCCCAAAGTACCATCCTCTTCTCTACTAATTAGGACATCTAGAAAAGGAATTTTACCATTTTCTTCAAGCTCCATAGTAAACTTAATTTCTGGTCGGAAGATTTTTCTCTCACTCAATCTATCATTTTCTATCCTGATGATGGACCCCCTTTGGGGTTCGAAATGTTGACATATTGAACATAATACTGTGGATAATCTGGATCATACTTTTCCGAATATGGACTTTTTGATTCATTTCTATGCCAACAACCCCGAATTCTGAGCCACTTTTTGAGGGCTAGGAGTCAGGCCTCTACCCATAACTTAGTGAAACTTCTAGAAATGATCAATGACATAGAAACAAAGCTTTTAAACCAGAACTTAAGCAGGGACTTGAACTGACCCCTCCCAACTAGGACTAACATTTTATCAAATACATGATGAACATGCAACCTATAGGTCATGAATGCATATATGAACATAAGGATCTGAAAACTTATCTAAAGTTAAATAAGAAGGAGGATTTCCTTCTCACAATGGCTATCATAACACCATTTAGATCATGCATTCATTAACCAGGCATTCATTAATGGAAATTGGATAAGAGCTATACTTAGAATTGTCAATTAACCATCCACATAACCAACATATAGCCAGATAAATAACAATGATAGAACAACCGTTAAAGAAACATAATAATAGGTACATTTACTCAACAAAATCAAGAGGATCTTAGCTCTTATTAACCATACGCAAAATCCAACTAAGTCAGGGACTTCCACGTACCACCTGATCATAGATTGGGCTGTACCAAATATTTCTTTCAGCCAATCACCCTATTTCCATATTCCAAGCATGAATGTGGGATCTCATGGGATAAACCAATCCATAAAAAATAAACGGAATCCAGAGGTTAAACCACCTCCACCCTCACCATACCTTGATCTCACTTAAACCAGTCTCGAGATCACAAAACCAAACCAAGATTGGATGCCTCAGAATTTCTTCACCATCCCTTGAGGAATTTTCCTATCTCCACCCACCTATTGAGGGTTTCCCAGAGAAAACCATCTCCACCCCCAACCCTTAGGATTTTCCTGAGACCACCTCACCCAAATCCAAAACCTTCTAGAAATCCAAAGCTCAACTGAGAAAGAATCCCATCGCACCATAATTATTGAGAAATGGAAAGAAAAGTTGAAACCACTCTCAAAACCTAGAAAAATCCATGCCACTAACAACAAAGAAACAAAAATAAACAAATGCATATTCCATGCATGCCAAAACTAGCTAGGAATCATACATGCAATCTATTACATGCAAGTATTCATGTTGAAGCTACATGATCCAACCTTTCCTTGCTTGATCCTTGCTTCCTTTGCCTTCCTCGTCCTTCCTTTGCATGTCTGCTTTCCTTCTCCTCTTGGTGATATTTTCCTCTTTGATACGAACTCCAAAACTAAACTGAAAACATTCTACCCACTGATGCTCTGATGTCCTTTTATCATCCGTGCCTCTACTTTCTTCATTTTTCATTATTTTTCTTCATTTGCCTCCTCACATGCAACATGTGAGCTTTCACCTCCATTTCTCCTAATTTCCTTTATTTCATAAATAAAATATGTTAATTAATGCCTCTTTACCTTTTCACATTCTTTGCCATTTCCTTTGCAAATTTCCCTTTAGCCATAAACGCAACAAGTGATTCCCACTAGCGTATTTTTCCCAACATTCATCTTGGAATACGTGTCCCATGACCTTGGTCTTATTTTTCCTTTATTAACTTTATTACATGAACTTTTAACTTGAGGATGTCATATAAATATTATCAAATATATTATTCTATATAAATTTTCCCAAATGAATGTACTTTTTTCTATTCATAATTTTACTATAAAAATATAATAAGATTGCAATTTATTAAAGAAATTTTATGAAATGATTCTTTTTTCTTATTTTCTTTTTACTTTCTACAATAAATTTTCCTTTGATTATTAAGATGGTTAGGATGGCCACTTTTTGATAATCTCTCTCTCTCTCGCTCGCTCTATATATATATAGATATATATATATATATATATATATATATATATATATATATATATATATATATATATATATATATATATATATACATATATATATATATATACATATATATATATACATATATATATATATATATATATATATATATATATATATATATATATATATATATATAGTAATATTTTGCAATTGATTTCAATTAATATGATAAGATATTACGTTGAGGGCATTACATATTCCATGCTAAAAAAAGACTATCATTGGAAACCATTACTTCAACTAGGTGCACAGAAAATAACATGACTTCTACCAGTTCATAATTAAGATACAAAAATGATCAAGGAAATAGAACCAAAGAGACTCAATCATGTCTACCATGTTTGTCCACTTCTACCCTTACATTTTACAAGAAAACTAATGAGGATGACAATAAATATGACCATACTAAACCAAAATTTCAAGTGAAGCCTTTGCCATCCTACTGGAAACAAAATGAAGGTTTATACAATAGTAAGCATCAATAACATGATGATCATTAAGAGTTTGGAGAAAAAATCCAACTATAAACAAAACTTCCATACCAACAAATACCTATAGAGACGAGTGTAGAAACCATAGAATCGTGTTAGTCAGAGATAATGATCGGAGAGAGGGGAGAAGAGATTTCCTGTAGAGAAGTGAAGAAAGGAGAAAAAACGTTTATCGAGGGAGCGTTAATGAATACAGGGGAATCATTCAACTCCTCTGTCTTAGTATATAAGTCAAAGAACATAAAAGTTTCCACCCCTGCTACTTTTTCCACAATGTTGTCCAAGTCGAAGTGGATGTTCTGGAGAATCGGGTTTATATCCTCTTGTCTTGCAATCAATTTATAGCTATCTAATTTCTTGTCTCAAATAACCATTCGAAGCAAGGTTTCCATCTACTGGTGAACTATAAGTGAATGAAGGAAATGGAGCCTTTTCTTTCTGAACCTTTGTAGATTAGGTATCCATTTGAAACTACCTTCTTTGACCTGAGAATAAGAGAAATAAGTCCTGTCACCAAACTCCTTGGACTCGAGGAGGATAATTTCCTTCCTAACTTCAAGAGGAACGTATTCAAATTAGTTCACCACTGACTCCCACCCAAATAACCATCAGTATGAATAAGATGATCCAATTGCTCCAGTGTTGTGACTATGCATTCTCTACCAAGGAGGCATTATAGTAGAGGGAAAGGATTGATATAGAAAATGAGATAGAATTTTGAATAAGAGATAATAAACTATACTATAATGAAATCATAAGAAAAAGTATATGGAAGGGAAGTGAGGTTTCTCATGGAGTCAGGAGTAAGAGAATTCCCCAGAATTTCAACACACCCACAAACCCTAACACTATGTAATTTCCAACTTGAAAGAGATAGAATAAATGGAAGAATGAATCTCTTGAGAATACTATTTTATTTGAAGGATAATTATCACTGCTAAAACCAAATGGTAAAAGCACTTAGATAATAGACCTCACAAGCCAAAACTGGGCAATTAAAGGAAATTCCTGCTAAATCTGAACCTTGAAGCAATGAGGTGGGTAGAACTTCCACTAGTTCAAAGGATGGGCTATTCCTTGTATTATGAAGGAGCAGGACAAAAAACATTGACCCTTATCTATTCTCCCAAAACAATGGGGATAATACCAAAAGGCTGACTTCTTAAGCAGTTAACAAAACCTAAGAAGGAGATGATAACATTAAGGAAATGAACCTGCCCTATAGAGAATACCAGAGATAGAAATCAAGAGCAACAAGACGAGGAGAAACCCTCTTCACCATGCAAGAAATGTAACTATCTTTACACCTTGTGAAAACACCCATGAATTTATAAAGGGGCATCGACGTGAGAACCTATAGTATGAAGGGAATTACTAGAGTGTGGAAGGTCTAAGGAAGGACATGTGTAAGGCTTGACACATCGTTTAAAAACCACATAACTCCCATAAATCATATGCTCATCAATGAGTTCACTGCATTGTATGTCAGGATCTCCCAAGGCCATGGCCAATCCACCCTATGAAATAAAAACCATATCAGCTACTAAGTGATAATCCTAGATGTTAAACATAAGCTTGTCTTTCACACTCTTCCTCTCACAAACTCCACACACAAACTCATTCCTTCTATTGCTTGGTCTCACCAAAACAATGATTAAACTTATGCCTTTTTCCCTCCTTTTAAAGGCAATTTGAATGGTTAAAATTAGTGAGTTTGCTAATTAAGGAATGATTTTGTGATTTATTGAGTTAGCATGAGTTAACTCCTCATGCAACTCGTCCTACTTCAAGTCAACCACTTGAAGCTCAATCACTTTTGTTTTTCCTCAATCAAATCACACTAGAAAATCAAGAACTTGACTTTCAATTTCAACACATCAACTAATTGCAACCTACCTCGTCATAATTTTTAGGGACCAATTCTTAAATTATAGGAACTTGTTCTAATTTATAGGGAATATCATAATTTTTAGTAACTCGATGCATGCATAAGAAAGAACTCATTCTGGCTCTTATGATTGAGGGAAAAATAATGGAACCTTTTCTCGCTAATATTTCCAACACTCCATCTTAGCAAGGAAGGTGTTCCTAGAAGCACCTCATCCACCTGGATCAGTATTCTGTCGTTGCAATTGCTCCCTCTGAACTGGAAGGTGTACCTACTTTCTTTTGTGGAACATACTTTCAAGGCCTATTCTTTTCCACCATTTTTTGTGACCCCATAATTTCCCGCTATCAATTATCACACCTCCTTTTTTGTCACTGAACCTTGGCCCAAACAATCTGCCCTCTAGCTTCTCCTTTGTTCATCAAGGATGGAACACATAGGGATTTCTTTTAGCTTTTCACAACTCCATTTATGAACATCTCTTTGGTTACCCACTTTTGTATTCCTTTATTTCTATGATGAAGAAACTTCGAGGGAATGAAGGCTACCCACTTTCACTATAGAATGTCCTTCTTCGGCAGCAAACCAAGGCTAAATACTAAGCCCTCTTGGTTTCTTCCTTCGTCCCGTCAAGGATAAACCATAAGCTTCAACAATTGTGCTTCTCCAACCAAATTTGATGTCCTTCTTAAATTTTGGACTTAGGGCACCAAATACACCTTCTAACTTCTCTCCAAATAGTACATAAGATGTCCACCAAAAATGTCCCAAAATTGGAGAATGAATCTAGCAACAACACCAACTTAGAAGGAAATTTACCATACGCGAGATGTTAGATTTTGTCCCAAATCTCTGGTCTTATGCATGCACTCAAGACTACAACTTTCCTCCCTGGTTATGGCTTCCCATAACATCTACTACAACCCTCCTACTCAACCTCAAAATGCTAAAAAAACTTCGCTCCTTCCTCTTATAAGAATTCCACTATTGCGTTGTACTTTTGAGACTACTCATCCCTCAATACTAGCCACCTATAGGCCTTATGGACCTCCCAATATAGGATATATAAGCTCCACCTTCTTCTCAAATAGCACAAAAATTTGTGGCCTATTCCTACGAGAAATAAAACTTCAAACTATGTAGAAAACTGCCTAGAATGTGTCATCCGACCCTTTTCCTCAACCAACTCTGATACCTTGTAGAAACAACTCAAAAAATAGGTACAAACTTCTTCTACTCAATCTGTGGAAGGGAAAACATACAATATAAACACGTTTAATCATTGAATCACAATGAACACATTTTTTACAAGGGAACCCAACTTGGAAAAACCCCTCCTATATTTGTATTATATCATATGAGAACAATGATGTATTATAATGACAACTTCAATGCTTGAATCTCAACCTACACTGTAATGTTGATCTCCTCCTGAGTCTGGTCTAACCAATACTTGGCCAAAATAGGCCTCTTGCTTCGTCTTATTTCCTTACACAATTTTTTCTCCTAAAGAATAGGGAAGCTCATATTTCCTTGGGAAATTCCTAAGGAAATCAGCTGACCTACTACGTGTAAACTCTATACACTCACTAGTATACAATAATGATTACATTATGCCTTTTCTCTCCAACTTCATTAGTCAATTCAAATTGCATGCATGAATAAGGATATTTTTAGTAAATTGACTAGTTAATTGAGAGTTAGTTATGATTACAATAGTTACAACTACTCAACTGAACTCATATTGACTCTATTCTAGACTAAATCTCGTGTAACTAAATTTCACTAAAGGTAACACCTCTATATAATTAGAGCTTAGCCAACAACTTGCAAGCAATTCTATTTCTAGCCAACAAACTCAAATTGACTAACTTAACTAACTGATTTTGCCATGTCACTCTTACTAACTGCCTACCAACTCATCTTGCTGAAGTGGAAATTTAAATTTTTTCATTTGAATAAGGCACAAGTCAAATGAAGCCTTTTCTTGCTAAGAGGGAATGTTAAATTGTAGCAAGAAAAGGCTTCATTTGACTTGTGCCTTAGTCAAATGAGGAAATTCAAATTTCCACTTCAACACGATGACTTGGTAGGTGGTTAGCAGCAGTGACATGGCCAAATCACTCAATTAAGTCAATCAATTCAAGTTTTTGGGCTAGAAGTAGAGTTTTGTGCAAATTGGTGGCTAAGATATAGATATCTAGAGGTCTTATCTTTAGTTAAAGTTATTTATGTGAGTTCTAGTATAGAATAGAGTCAGTATGAGTTCATTTGAGCAGTTGTAACTTTTGTAAACTAAACTAACTCTCAATTAACTAATACATTTACTAAAAATATCCCTCGTCATGCATGCAATTCAAATTGGCCAAGAGAAAAGACGTAATGTAATCATTATTGTATACTAGGGAGTGCAGAAAATTTGAATGTAGAAAGCTAATTTCCTTAGGAATTGCATCAGGAAACAAGAGCCTCCCTATTCTTTAGGAGCAAGAATTGTGCAAGGAAATAGAAGGAAGTAGGAGGCCTATTTTGGCTACGTATTGGCCAGAATAGACTTAGGAGGAGATAAATATTGCAGTGCAGTTTGAGCTTCAAGCATTGAAGTTGTCATTGTAATAGATAATTCTTCTCATTTGATATAATACAAACATAGGAGGGGTTTTTCCCAAATGTGTTCCCTAGTAAAAATTGTTTTCACTGTGATTAAATGATTTCATGTGTTTCTACTATACGTTTTCCCTTCTCCAGATTAAGTAGAAGAAATTTTTGTCTATTGTTTTCAGTCTGAATTCATTAGCGACTGTAAATTTTGAGTTATTTCTACATATTTGTACTCACTCCACATGATCATGTGTATATATGAAATGGTTGGTATTTATCATTATGAAAAATCCCTCCGCACCTAGCTGCTCCAAGGTTTCCTTTGGAGGCACCATCAAAACTCAATTTCAAGAAGGATCTCGGAGGCGGGGTATATTAATTTGTTGTAATATGACTAGGACATTTCACGACATATGAATAGGGAGCGAACATAGAAATATCCAAATTGAGGTTCTTTAGAATGTGTCCTTTAGACTCCTCCACTCACCAATTATCGAGAGTCTAAGAGGATGCAAGAATAGTCCCCTAGATATTGATAAGGATAACCTCTTTTAATATTGACACTAACCTTTGCTTCATATTGAAAATTCTAATATTTCGTTCTTTCCATAAGTTGGAAAGGATAAAACCTAACGCTAATTTCCAAGCTCTTGAAAAAATAGGGTTTTTGAGCTTACAAAAAAACCATTGATCCAATAAAGTCTTCAAATCTACCAAGGAGGGTCTGTTGTAGCTAAAGATCTGAGGGAGAAGTTCCCAAATGTCACCTGCAAAGGAACATGAAAGGAAAATGTGCTCAGTTGACTTCTCCGCCTAAAATCAAAGTGGCATAATGACGATCCCTCGTATCCCTTTTATGAAGGAAAACCTGAGTGAGAGTATGATCCTAAGCTATTAACCACAGAAAGGTTGAAAACTTTCTCCACCATTAATCATCCGATATATGGGTCCATACCAGTGCCTTTTCGATGGAAGAAAAACCTGCAAGTAAGGAGTAGGATTCTTTAAGAGAGAAAGAACCAGATGATTGTTGACCCCATCGTAAAATGTCGTTCTTCTAAGAAACCCTAATCTTCTTGTCTTCAGGTATCTTTTGGAACTCCTCGCATGGATAGGTCATTCACCTATAGGCCAATCACTCTTATCTTTCCATTGTTGCCACAACTGGTTAACAACTAGTGGTTTCCAAAATTATACTACCTTATTGGCTCCCAAATATTTGGATAATATTTTAATAAGTTCGAGAATCTTTTGCTTCCCCAAGCAATAATACTACTACCAAATGTCTTCCTAGAAATGTGTTATCATTCCCCCTTTTACATCCTAGAAGTCATATTGTCTAACATGATCTTTACATTTCTATGCCCAAGTCCCTTGCGAGATCCTTGTACGCAACCATCAAAATGGAGTTGCTCCTCCTATGTGTGCAAAGGCACATATTTCCTAAGCCATATGCATTTCCATAGTTTACGACTGTCAAGCCAGGTAGTAACTCCAATAGGTAGTAAAACTGATTTGTATTATTCCATCAGGTATGTTATTATTATATACAAAAGGGTGTGACTGTTCAGTTCATCTCCTGATGACTGTTCACATTCCTAATTTAATTATTTACATGAATTCACCCAATTGTGGGGATTAGGTGTCAACATTCCCCCCCCTTAATCTGAAGGGATGTTGGTGA
Source organism: Pinus tabuliformis (assembly GCA_031772625.1). Classification (NCBI taxonomy): domain Eukaryota; kingdom Viridiplantae; phylum Streptophyta; class Pinopsida; order Pinales; family Pinaceae; genus Pinus; species Pinus tabuliformis. Next base: position 159,766,810 of record CM062814.1, on the reverse strand, counting down.
GTCCAAGCATCATTCTGAATCTTTCAAGCTTTTCTCTTCCAAGCGCTTTGGTGAAGATGTTTGCAATTTTCTCATTTGTGGAACAATGACAGAGATGGATTGTTTTGGCCTCAACATGATGTCGAATTAGATGATATTTAGTATTGATGTGCTTTGTTCGATCATGGAACTTTGGGTTCTTGGCCAACTTTATTGCAGAGGTGTTGTAAATCATGAGTGGAGTTGATTGTACTTGTTTTACCTGCAAATCTTCAAGAATTTTCCTAAGCCACACAATTTCTTTTGTCGCTTCAGCTGCTGCCACGTATTCTGCTTCTGTTTTGGAATCTACTAGAACTGATTGTTTGCGTGATCTCAAGGAGACAGCTCCTGATCCAAGACTCATAGCATATCCTGAAGTAGATACCCCAATTTCTTTGTCTCCATCGAAGTGTGAATCAGAATATCCGATTAAAATGAAGTCATCCACCTGTGTGTACTTGATTCCAAAGTATTGAGTTCCATTCAAGTACTTTAGAACTCTTTTTTTAGAAGACCAATGTCCCTCACAAGGCTTTTGCGTAAACCTGGAGAGGATTCCAACAGCAAATGAAATGTCTGGTCTGGTGGTAGTTAGGTAGTTGAGACTTCCTACAAGCTGTCTATACTTTGTTGCATCCTCAAATTCATTTCCTTCAATAGATGTGAGCTTCAAGTTTTGTTCAATTGGAGTAGTAAGAGGATTGCACTCTATCATGCCAAACCTATTCAACAAATCTTCAATGTATTTCTTTTGAGAAAGAAATGTGGACTTTGGATGTTGGGTTACTTCAATGCTAAGATAGTAATGAACATAGCCAAAATCAGTCATTTCAAAAAAATTTCCCAATTCCTTCCTTATGGATGCAATGTAGCTTTAATTGTTCCCTATCATTAAAAGATCATCTACATATACCACAAGATATACAATTGTTTTTCCAACTTTCTTGACAAATAAAGTTGCATCATCAAGATCAAAATGATTGAAATTGAGTTTCAGAAGATGCTCAGTTAGTTTTTCATACCAGGCTCGTGGTGCTTGTTTGAGGCCATACAAGGACTTCACAAGTTTGCATACTTTATGTTCATGTTCTTTCACAGCAAATCCTTCAGGCTGGGACATAAAAGCATTCTCTTTTAGATCTCCATTCAAGAAGGTAGTTTTTACATCCAGCTTTGTGCTTGTCAAGTGAGCCATCAGCTTTGTACTTGTTCTTGTAGACCCACTTGCAGCCAATTGGTTTGGTTCCAAATGGAGGATCAACCAGCTTCCAAGTGTCGTTCTTTATGAGGGCATCATACTCCTTTTGCATCGCTTCTTTCCATTCATCATGAGAAGCAGCTTCTTTAAAGGAAGTTGGTTCAAAATCTATAGACAAGTTCAATTCACAATCATAAGAAACATCCATATCAACAGGTGAATTAGAGTCATCTACATCACCTCCATTTTGTCGGTTTGAATTTCTGGTTCCTGTTTTTCCAATTTCATCAAGATGAACACTTTCAAGTGTCTTCGTCAGCCACTTTGGGGGACCTTTCTGAGATGGTCCAGGCTACTCTGTTGATTGAGTTGGGATTGAATCAAGATTGAGTCTCCCAATTCTATCAATTACGTCACTTAAAGCATCATCTGTTGTTGGAGTTTCATGCGGGGGATATTGTTCTTCAGAAGAAGATTCCACATGTTGATCTAGTATAGGAATCCCCCATTCAAGATGTAGAATCTGATTATCAAATTCTTGAAATGGTTTTGCTTTTGTGAATCTATCCAAGCGATCAAGTTATCGCTCAACAACATTGTCAGTTTTGGATGATTCAAGAAACATTACATCTCTAGATACAACAAACTTTTTATTTACTTCATCATAGAGGTAGTATGCTTTGGAGGTGTTTGAATACCCCAGGAAGATACACTTACGACTTCTAGCACCAAGTTTGTTTCTATGTACCTTTGGTATCAAAGCATAACAGGTGGAACCAAAGACCCTGAGATGTTTTACCGAAGGAACATGTCCATACCACAATTCATAAGGAACCTTGTTTCTTATAGCATTAGATGGACATCTATTATTTATATATGCAGCACATAGAAGAGCGTCAGCACAAAACATTATCTTTACATTTTTGAAGAAAAGCATTGATCGTACCATATTCAAGATTGTTCTATTCATTCTTTCAGCTACACCATTTTGTTGGGGATTATAAGGCACAGTTGTTTGATGTTTGATCCCATGTTGGCGAAGATAGTTTTCAACTTCATTTGATGTATATTCTTTTCCATTATCAGTGCAAATAGACCCAATATGAGATTGTGCATCATTTTCAATCCATTTATGAAAATTCTTGAATGTTTGAAAAGCATCAGATTTGTTCTTCAATAAATAAACCCAGCACACTCTGGTGTACTCATCAATAAATGTCATGATATATTTATTTCCATTTGCAGAAGGAATAGGCATTGGACCACATAAATCTGAATGAATGAGTTCAAGCTTCCTATGTGCTCTTGAATGTGAATCATGAAAATATTGTTTTCTATGCTTTCCTAGAATGCAAGCATCACATTGCTTAAGTTTCCTAGGAATTGTAGGCAAACCAGCAACACCATTTTTCTTCAATAAGCGGAGACTGTCATAGTTTAAATGTCCAAATCTAGCATGCCATAATAAACTTGATGGAAGTGTACCTTCTTCATGGTGAGAAGTATATGAGAAACGTTGTGCATGAGCAGAGGTTCCTTGCAGTTTGAGAAGCCTTTCTTATTCTATTCCCCTCATGACAAGTGAGTGGCCAGATGCTTTTCTTACCTCAATCTTGCCATCAAACATATGAATGGAGTGACCTTGCTGGTGGATGTGGACCAAGGACAACAAGTTTCTCTTGAGTTGTGGGAGATATAGAACATGATCCAGAAGAAAGTCTCGAAGACCAGGAAGTTTAAGCCTAATTTTGCCAAGCCCTGATGGCTTGATTTTTGATTGATTTTCAAAGTATACTGCTACATCAACATTGTCAGTGAAATCTTCAAAAAAAACTTTTCTATGAGACATGTGACAGGTTGCTCCTGAATCAAGCAACAAATCATTTTTCCATGAAGCAAGTGAAGCATTAAACAAATCTTCATTTACTCAAATGTTACATTGTTCCTCAACATAGTGAGCAGATTCAGGTGCTTTACCTTTGTCTATATCATCAGTTTTACCTTTCTGTTGGTTTCGTCTCTGCTCAATTTTGTCCCATGGTAGCTTTCATGTAGAGGCATCATGTGATCCATTTCTTTTGCAGCGAATGCAGTGCAGATCTACCTTTTCTCCTTGAGAATGTCTGCCCCCCCTACCTCTGAAATATATTCTTCTTCCTCTTCGTACACCTCTTCCTCTTGTAGAATCTTGAGCAGGATGCTTTTCTTTATGAGCAAGGCACACAGTCTCTTCAGAAGATTCAGGGGCTGTCTTCTTTCCAAAAGCTTTCTCTCTTTCAGGAAACTTTTTCACAAAAGAGTCAAAGGTTATATCTTTGAGATTTCCATTTGCTTGCAAAGACTCAAGATAATTGGAGTAAGTAGGATAAAGTGCCTTGAGAAAAGCAATAAGAGGGACATCTAGCTCAACCTTAGTGGAATTGATATCATGCATTATAGACTTTACTTCAGATGCAAGAGCAAGAGGATCATTATTTTGCAGTTCAAGAGTGAAGAGTTTAATCATGAGTTGAACAACTTCAAGTGCAGAATGTGAGTCATAAAGTTCTCTCAACTTTTGTAAGGCTTCAAAGGTAGTGGAATATGACGAAATATGGCGACTCACCTCTTCATTTACAGATGCTGCAATTAATTCATAAGCATTGTTGTTCTTGTATTCCCAAATGACGAGCTCTTTGTCTGAGGTAGGTTGTACTCGGTCATTGTCTCCTTCTCTGACACACACTCCTTTCCACAAAACATTGAAGATGAGGGTGTGTTTTATCATCCGGGACCATTCAGGATAGTTCTCCTTGCCAGTGAGAACTATTCCTACCATGGATATGATTGAATGCATTCTGTAAAAAACTTTTTCTGATAGAAAAAATACTTCTGTTGTTAATGTATAAAATTGTACTTTTTGTGGAGGAAAAAGTGGAGCTCTGGTGTAAAAATTGTAAACAAAGATTGCACTCTTATAGGACAAAGGTATTACCAATTCATATATGGTGTAGATGATATCACTCGTGCAGTGTACCAAATAATATAATGTTTAAAAAAAATACATATGGCTGCCTTCAACAAAATACATGTGGCTGCGTTAAAAATACATATGGCTGCCTTCAGGCCAACTCAAAACCATGTAACAGAAGCACATCTCCATGCAGATCATATGAAAATCTCCAGGTATATTATATGAAAAAATATGGTTCTCAGAAAAACAAAAACATGTAAGCCAAGAACGCAACAAATGAAGTCACAAAAGACGTGCCAACAAAAGGAATGAAGTCACAAAAGAATTGTTGACAGAAGGAATGAAGTCCATGGAACAGTCTCACTATAGTTGTTCCATGGAGACCTGGGCTCACACACCATTAACTGAACAATAATATCAAAATTGCCTGGTAACCAAACCAAATAAAACACCAGAGAGTGTGTCGATTAAACCATGATCCAGGCACGATTTCCCAACTCACTTACCATTCGAACTCGAGACGTAGCATAAGCTTTCGTCACTACTAACCACGAGGATAGCGAATCTGGGCCATTTATATCTCCATCCAATTGCAATCAAACGCAACACGAATTGCAATCAAACACAACACAAATACACCGAAAACGTTTGTCTACCTTCCACTCTGCATATATATAGCCCTCCGTAGTTAACAGGATAGAGGCATTCTTCAGGTCCACAAAACGCAGAGAATTATTTGACATGAAAGGAAAGACTTTACAGGATTCCTCGGATCAGAGCAACATAGCGTTACTATACCAAAAACACAGTTGGGTCAGTCCTGCGCACCAGAGGGAGTAACATTCAAAACATTCGAGAGATATTTCAGAGGACAGAGGCGTTGAGGCAATCGAGAGATAAAACAATTTTAACGGACAGTGGAAGTAGGACAGCGTTCAGGGGAACGTTTTATTGTTTTATGACAGCGCTCAGTCAGGATAGTGCTCAAGTCAGGACAACGCTCAGGTCAGGACAACGTTCAGGTGAATGTTTTATGACATCGCTCAGACACAGTAGCAAAAGTGAATGGAGTTACAACTATTTTGAGAACTTGGCTCTGATACCATGTCAGGCCAGGCAGTAACTCCAATAGGCAGTAAAACTGATTCGTATTATTCCATCAGGTATGTTATTGTTATATAAAAAAGGGTGTGACTGTTTAGTTCATCTCCTGATGACTGTTCACATTCCTAATTTAATTATTTACATGAATTCACCCAATCGTGAGGATTAGGTGTCAACAAGGACCTCCCTTAACCCAAAGCCACCATAATTTCATACTATGACCTAATAAAGGGTGAACGAGAACAAACCCTAAGTCCCACTGTCGAACCTCATTAAATCTTGATATCGAATCTCCGTTGATTTTTCTCATAATAAAAACCAAAACTCTTTTCGTGAGATTTTTTTTTGAAAATGAATTCATTATTTAGATGGAAAATATTAATCGTAGTATTATATATATATATATATATATATATATAGAATAAGTTAAATCACATTTATAAAAATGCATAAAATAAGCTAAATAATAGAAAACACAAAATATTTCCTAAATATCATTTAAACTATAACAAAAATAATCTTTGGCTGGTAAGGGGATGGTATAAGGATGAAAATTCTTAGCTAAATCATTGTGGTGTATAGGACAAGATGATTTTGCAAAATAAGAATAACATTAAAAATATTAATATTTTAAAATTTAAAGAGAAAGCACATGGGGTCTTGGATCGACAATGATTAGGTGTGTTGTTAAGGCACTCCTAGTTGTTAAATCATCAGTTCAATTCTCCTCCCTATTTCTTGGACATGACCATGATGTAGCTTGACCAATGTCAAACATACAAAAAAAGAGAGTAGAAATTAGGTGCGATAAAAAATGAGATGGAAGATAGAAATTACAATATTATAAATGGTCAACCCTAGTCTAAAGTATATTTATTTCTTGAGTATTGTAAAGAATAAAATAAGCAGTGTTAAGATAACAACTAATTCTCGTCAACTCCATAGTGAAATTGGCCATTTGTCAATTCCAAAACACTGTGGGATGAAAGATTCTATCACCTTTGGTGACATTAAGAGGGTTGAAATTGAAAAATAATTTCTCTTAAACTCTCCAAGATATACCCAGATTAGATCTCAATTTCAAAAAAATTGTGTACAAACCTTCCTAATCTTTTAATTGAACAAAAATAAGGTGATCTTTAAATGATTTTCATAATTCTCTCCAAGTACATAAATAAAACTTTAAAAATTCCAAATAATCTATTTCTTTCTTAAGTTTGAATGAATAAATTAAATCCCAATAGATATTAGTAATTATCATCCATATAAACTATATTACTAATCTATTTAATAAAATTAAAATTTTATCATATTCACTTGGACTCGATTCTTATCATCTATGACATAGAGCAATGTGGCTATCCTATTCACCCTGATTTGATTGTTACATGTTGATATTGTAATAACTTGGATAGTCCTTATATAAATTATAATTACCTATATAATCCATTGTTAATATAAAGAATGAAAATTAAGATAAAGGTTGTTTGTAGATAATAAAAAAACCACTAATTCATAAAAGGGATTTCAATTCGAAATAGGTGAGTTGAAAATGTATGCATGTGCACATAATATGTATATATTTTATTAGTATCTAATTATGTAGTTAAAATAATGTTGTAAATTCCTAATATAAAATATATGTTAAATGTGGTACAACAAGGAATCATAATGCTTTGCATTCTTTGCGGTTACAAGTTAAGAAAAAGATAAAGGTATAAAGAGGTTATAGAGAATTAAGATATATAATGTTATCTATGTTAAAAGTTAATTAATGTGTTGTTTTTTAAGATAAGTAAAAAGATAAAATAATTTTTTTATTTTTATTATAATTTAATTAGTTAAACTTTATTGTTAAATACATTAGCTATTAAAAAAATCACAAGTTCATAGAAACATATTTATATATTTATAAATATATAAATACATTAGCTATTAAAATATATAATTTTATCTATGTTTAATTCTAATTTATGTGTTACTTTTTTAAATAAGTAAAAAGATCAAATACATTTTTTATTTTCATTTTAATTTAATTAATTAAACTTTATTGTTAAATACATTAGCTATTAAAAAATCAGAAGTTCATAAAAACATATTAATATATAAATGCAATTATAAAATTAAAGTTAAAGTTGAATTAAATACATTAATATAAATTTAAAAGCAATTTTGCAATCATTTTAAAATAAATTATTATTATTAAATTAATATTATATAAATAAATTATTTTTTTATTTCAAATAATGTTACATTTAAATATAATATAATAATGAACATCTATAAATGTACCTATCTAACTATTCTTTCATGCGATGGCAAAATCCTTGTAATATGAATCCTTCAACTTGAGAACTTTGACGTTCATATAAAACATATAGATATTGAAATTGAAATTCATGACCAGTTTAATATATATATATATATAACAATTTTGAAAAAGTTTGATGGGCATATAACACATAAAGTTAAAAAGCACGGTGAGATAATCATCAACATTAAAATAGGCATTGTTGAGATTAAGTTTCAAATTTAAATATTAATTATTTTATTTTTTCCTATTCACTAATTTTAAAATATATAAAATGAAAATAACCGTGAAATAATTATAAATAATGAAAGGCATTTTTAATTTTAAATTTGAGTTTAAATTATCTTGTAACTTCTAATTATTTATATATATATATAGATATATTTAGTGTTATTGTTTGAATAAGTAAAATGATTTGGAGGTCATGATTAAAATCGTAATGGATAAATACTTCGTTATTAGAAAATTAAAATTAGAATGGTTTAATAGTAAAATAAATATAAATTACGAGATACATAAAAAGTGGATTAATTTCAAGAGTATAATGAAAATAAGAAAGCTTAATATAAAAGCAAGAAAAGTGAAAATTAAATAACATTGAGAATATTTATTGAATAAGATGATGGATCATGTGATTTTAAAATTGGTTAGTTTTAGGTTAATTTCATAATTAAAATTATTTAGGTGTTTTCAATTTCCAAGGTTTCTTGAATAAGTTTTGATGAATTTGTTTGGCCAATAAATTCGAAGAGTTTAGGATAATATGAATTTTTTTTTATGATAATTAATATAGAGACGTGGAATGTGTTGGTTATATATCTTTTTAGATGGACTCTAAAAGATTTACTAGTTTGGCGTATGTATGATTTGGCATAGGAGCATGGGATTTGGTAATTTTCTTGGCTAAGTATGATATCAAAATTATTATTAATAGCTCTAAATTATTATTTAATTTTTTGTGAGGTTTAAAATCGTTTTTGCTATTCCTTTTAGCAAGGATTTTAGAAATATGATCAATAATGCCTTGGATATAGGAAGAGAAATAAGAGATAGAAGTAGAAAATAGGAAGGGGTGTTTCTGAATTTAGAATGGAGGGTTAAGTGCTATTTTTTACTGATTTGACCAATCAAGTAACCATTAGAAATGTTAGCCTTAGTAAAGTGGAATTTTTCCTTTTCAATTTGATGGGGAGTAGAAAATCAAATGGCTTGAGTTACCAACATCTTAAGAATGGTAGATTTTTGGGTTGGGCAATGATGAGAATGGGCATGAAGGTATCTATTCATGCAAGTATTTTTTCTATAGACTTAAGTGTGTAAGAGTGCCATTAGGTTCATGGGAGATGATAACATCCACAAAGGAAAGAGCTATCATTTTGGAATTCCATACTAAATTAGATGTGGGGGAGAAAGCTTTTAAGATGGTTAAAGAAAAAGTTTAATGGTGGACAACCATGGGAATTAATGATGAAGGTGTCATCATCAAATCAAAAAAAACATTTGGGATTTGGGATTTATTTATGATTAATTGATTTTACTTTTCAATGTTTACCTAAAGAAATTGAATCTTGTTGTACAATGGCTATCCAATGAGATTTCATCCTTTAAACCTCAACCCCAACACTCTTTTCTATTATTTTTTCACCTTGATTTGTCCTTGACAATGGATGGAGTGCCCATCTCAAACAATGGACATTTCAAAAACTTACACATAGTTTACCTCTAGGAAGTTCAAGCAATAATATGATTAAAACCTACACTTCAAATTTTAAACCTCCATGGAGTGAATTGTCTCAACGAGATTAGGACCTTTGAAAATATCAAATTTCAAATTATCAAAATAATTATTGATCTTAATTTCTTGAAGTTATGCCACAAATTTTCTATCCTTCCATATTTATTGAGATTCATCATCATTAACAAAGGTCCAATCTCAACTAGACTTTTACTAGAGCCAACAATGTTATTCTTCATGCTAGAAATGGCTTTACAAATATGTTCTCATCCATTTATCACATAAAGTTTTTAGGATTCATCTCAAACTCTCAACCATTATTTCTTTAAAAATTCATTTATTAATGATCTAAGGTCATATAAATCAACACCTAAATTCTTTGAATTCAACAATTCAAAAAATTAGAAAATTAATAAATTAATTACAAAATCCAATACTACATGCCCTCAACATTCTCTTTAATCTACTACTATTTAACCCACCTCTAAATCTCCTATTCTCTATATCTATTCACTTATCCAACACTTTATTTCAATTTCCTAAACCACCAAGAATTTGATCCCTATGTATTCATATTTTGAACCAACATATATACTCATCCCTTTCACTTCTCATGCCATTCCAATAGATTATCTTGCCCATCCTCAATATTCTTCGTTAATTTCTAATTCGTCCTTACATTCATTGAATTATCCTACAATTTGGGGCATGTCCTTACATTCAATGACACCTTACAAAATATTCGTTATTCCTTCCCGAGTCTTCTTCAAACAAATATTTATCCCTCATTACACAATTGTTCCTCATCAAATTTGGAGCATGTCTAAATAACTCCGGCTGTAAAAGAAAAAACCTCATCAATTTACACTTCTACTTCATGACTTAGGTCACTGAATAATTCCTCATCTCCACTCATTTCCTTTGTATACCCAATATTACCTACAACCCCCAAACCTTTACCAAAAGTAATCGCCCAGTAATTCACTTCCTTTAGCATATTCTCCCAACTATAAACTTGATATATTCACTCTTAGTTACATTCCCAAGCCTATTCCCTCCATGGATCACCTTGACCTAAGTTTTGACTGCATTCCTTTCCTAACCCCTCAAAAACCACTCCCCTACCCTCTTCCTATCCGTCAACGGTCATTAATTTAGCTTCAGTATATTTAGACCCACCTTCCATCCATCTTGTAGAAAAAATATTCTACTTTTTGCTTGTTCCCCAATGTATTCCCTCGAAAGAAATTATATACTCCATTGAATCTATTATTCATCTTCTTCCCACCTATGAAGATGGTGATATTTTGTAGGAGTGTGGTAGTATTCCTCATCTTTATAAACTTCCTAAATCAAACCCTCCAAAAGAGGACACTTGATCTCTCCATAACCTTAACACTATTTTAAAATATCAATAACCTCAATAACATTACTTTGAAAATTTCTAAAGAAAACACTATGTTAGTTATAAATAATTTTAACACAAATATAAACTTCAAGAGTTTTTCTCATCTTCTTTGTATAAAACTCCTTCTAGGAACCATTAGAGAAATTTTGAGGTCTAAAATGGCCCTCCTAAGGATTATTATAAAATAATAGTGAAAATAATAAAATAAGATTAGATTACACCACCAAATTTTATAGGGAAAAAATAAAAAACTACTTTTTCAACTCATATTTTCAACTAATCTCCCTATAGTTTTACTCAAACTTTGATCATGAGAACTCATTGGATGTGGAATTTAATTCCTTATCCAAGGCATACCCATGTTGCATACTTTTGATGAACCATGCTACACCAAAAATGAGAAATACATGAAAGAACATGATTGCAATCATGTTTTCTCATGTATTTCTCAATTTTCGTGTAGCAAGGTCCATCAAACATATGCAACAAGGGTACTCCTTGGATGAGGAATTAATTTTTTCATCCAAAAAGTGGTCCCACTCAAAATTTGAGTAAAAACGTAGGGAAATAAGTTGAAAATATGAGTTGAACAAAGTAGTTTTTATTTATTATTTATTTTTATTTTTTTACTCCAAAAATGGTGAATCATCCGCCATGCTTGACATCATCATCCTGAATCCTATTGCTTCTTATAAAGTTGATTTTGGTTGTACATTTATGTTTTGATACCTACTTTTTATCTCAAAATTTCTTTAATGCTCATTAATACCATAACTAGCTTTGTGATCGAATCCATCATATCTTTCTTCTTTGCACATTTTTGTTACAAATATTTTATTCCTAATAACCCTCAAACCTTAAGAATCTATAGGAAACCAAAAATTCATAAGAAATACATCCTTCTTAGACATATAGCAATTGCTATATGAACACCCAATATTCCTTACCTCACTTTCTCTCTCATAAAATTCAATTTATTATTGGAATAATCCGCTCATTTATTAAAACCCTTGATATTATTTTTAAAAACTCAATTTATACAACTTGATGAACATGAAATCACGATCAATTCAATGTTGTCTCCTTATTCACCAAAATTCGTATTCCTAAAGCTCTTTACTGTATTCCCAAATTACTTGACCCAAAAACCCTTTATTTTTTTAAATTTTTCCTTACTTACACTTTCTCCAACATTGAAGTAATATGTTGTGAGAAAATAGAAGTTATAAGTATGGTATTATCTTTATCTCGAACGGTTTCCAATAGTTTTATGGAAATTTTTATGATTTAGCCTTAAATAACTTACATTTAAAACCAAAATGTTGGTTTCAATTTGTTGATGATACCTTCATTGTTGGGTCTTGGGGCCTTCCCTTGTTGAACATTTTCTTTAACCATATTAATATCATTCCTCCACCTTTGTACATGCCAATTACTATGGAAATCCAAAATGGCAACTCTCTTCCCTTAGTGGATGTTCTTGTCTCCCATCAACCTAACAACATCCTTGACCACCAAGTCCATAGATAAAATACTCACATTGACATATAGCCTCATGTTCATTCTCATCATAATCCAACCAAAAATTATACCATTCTTAAAATTCTAGTAATGCGAGCCATTTGAATCTTTTCTCCCTGTCACCTTAAGAAATAGAAATCACTTCTTACTAAGGGCATTGTAACTAATTGTTACTATATCACTCAAACAATATTTTTTTTGCTTAATCCTCCATTCTAAATACAAAATATCCCCTCCCTCATCCCCTCCTCGAACTCTTGTTTATCTACCCTATATCCATGGCATTAGTAATAATATTTATAAGATCCTAGCTAAAAAGAATATCATTTTTTTAAATCCCATAAAATCGTTAAATAATTATTTAGAAACGATAAGTATAAATCCAATTGTATGCTTGGCTAAGGAGTTCACCAATATCATGTTTATGTGGAAAATCATATATTGGCTTAATTGACATATATTCCAAAACCTATCTTAAGAAGCATGTAGCTAACACACTCACAGTTGCATCTATAATTTAGCTATCACCAAACATTCAGATTATCTTAAACATGTCATTTTATTTGACCAAAATAGAATTCTTTCCTAAATAACCTCTCACTTACATAGTATCATTTAGTATTTTTTTTTGGGTAAATTAAAGGGCTTTATTAATGAGAGGGAATTAAATATTATCTTGCTCCATGTGTGCCTTTTGTTTGCCACTCGGGAATTCAAACCATGGTCATAACATAAGAGCATTTTTCCAAAAAATATATAGATACCATAATTTTTCAAAAATATTACAAAATCAAGGCTTATCAACTAAAGAAACTTCCATAAAAAATAAAGAAATGTTACAATATTCACATAGTTAAGTAGACTAAAGCAACAAACATGTAAAATAACCTCGAGCATTTAGAAAGTAAGAAGAGGTAGATGCATCCACCTCAATAGACACATGGTCATCATGGTTGTCTAGAGGAGATACTCCCTTTCCACATATGATGATTGCCTCAATCCTTGCCAAACATTTGTCCATAAATTTGAATTGTAGTTGGAGCTCATCTGTCATCAAGAGAATTTTGTTTCTTGTCTCATTTTGTTTAAGAAGAATTAGGGCCAAGGAACTCCTTTAGTTTCCAGAGGGATCCATAGTATGCATGACTTGATTTTTATTACCCCTTGTATGGCCTATATCAACCACCCAATCAACCATAGTTTCAATGAGCTTAGAGTCATAGTGATAGTCATTATTTTTTATTATTTCCTCATCCACCTCACATAATTCCTATTGGACCTCGGTGAGAGTTTTCATGCAAAAGAGTCGAGCTAAGGACTAGGCTCTTGCTTTTGCATGCGATCCCTCGTGAGAACCTTACCCACTATCACCACAACAATATCTATCCCATTGTTGAGCCATGGTTGTTTCTATTCTGAGAGAAGTTGAGACCATGATTGACCAAAATCATGAATAGGAGAGGAGGCCCAAGCTAGAAGAACCAAGTTGTATCTTGATATAAATAGAGAGAGCTGAGAAAGCAATTGATTGCACACAACAAACCACACTTAGATCCATTTATTGGTCACCACGGGTACAAATATATAGGACGTAAATTACAGACTCTGACACATCTAGATCAGGACTCCAACTCATTACATAGGAATCAACACCTTCTAGATTGACACCTAGGGACTGACATTGACAGCTACACATGAAATGGGAGCATTACTTCCAACACCCTCCCTTAATGCTTACATGGAAAGCACATATTACAACAAAAATATGATATTTGTCTGAATGGACTTCATCAGCGCTCACATCCACTCTGGAATCTTGCAAACACTGCTCTTTCACCACCACATCTTCGAGCTATCACTTGAGCTCCATTTAAAAAGTAATTGCTTCAAACCATCTTTGACGTACTTTGCAGAATTGACGCTTCTTGACCTCACAGAGCACGACAGGTCAGTCTCGATACTGAACCATCCTATTGACATACCTCCATTTGTTGAACACATGGTCTTCTGCTATATTCCTCAGTTATCTAGGAAGCCCTTCTAGGTATTGAATGTATTCAAAAGTCAATTTTACGAGATGACATCTTCAACAAACAATGAAATGAACATGTAAGCTAATGTTCCTCGCTCCACACGACACCACCAACTTATAACAGATTATACATAATCAATTTGTGATATGCCCAACTTATAACAGATTATACATAATCAATTTGTGATATGCTCTTGTGTCACCGTATGCATAAGAACCACCAATTTGAAAATATGTCAATATGTTCTATAATTGATTCTTCATTTGATTTTTCACACCTTACCCTTGATAAAATTGCACCATGAAATCTTCTATCAACAACATTTTTTTTTCCACACAACTTAAATGAAATGAAAAAAAAAAAAAAAAAACAAAACAAAACAAAGAACCCAGTGGTCTTATGATGACAAAAAAACTGATTGCCATTTTTTACGTTGAACTATCCACGGTTATCCAAATAGACAAATCTCATTGTCCATATGGATGGGCTACTTGAAAACTTAACACATGAACAAGTCATTTTTGCACGTCGTTGGGATTTGAGCGGTGGAATCGTTCTTTCCAATTTGGAATGAACTTCCGCACAGACAACTCTTCAGTAATTCCACCATATGAACACCGAACTTCAAATTTTTCAGCGAACCCTAAAATATTTTGTTGCAAAATCGAATTTTCTTTGAAGATTAATGTCATTGTTTTCCTTCTTATTGATTTTCTGGATGGCCCATGATGGATCTACAATCTATAAAATGTCGTGTGGAAGAGGAATTCCTCTGATCAAAACTTGCTTCTGTTGCAATCACATCAGAATTATTACACCAAAATATCAGATCGACCTCTTTTTCTATGGCAGCGTAGAAACCCTGTACTCAGCTCAACGATTTAGAGGTGCGCTCCACTATTTCATCAACAAGTCATCTATTGCCGTGACCAACGAATTCAGGACCTTTAAAGCGCTCCCACTTTCAGTCACACAGTTCACACGCAGCAACACACAGTGAGATCACACTGAGCTACTCACCTCCTCCTTCACTTTGAATCCTGTTGATGTTCAACTAAGGGACTGAAGTTATTTTTATTTCCAAGACAATCATTCCACTAAGGATACACTATCTATTGGCCGGCTCTCTATCAACAATTTCTCATTCTCTATGAACTTGCTCGAATCAATGGACGAGTAGGCTCTCAACAGAGCTTTCACAGGAGGACAACGTCATACAAACGCAGGTTTCCGCTAAAGAATAAATCAAAACATACACGACCCCCTATAATTTTGGCAGTCCTTGTGATGAAGTATTTTCTACAAAATGATAACGGACTACGGAAAGGCTTGGCCGACACGCTGCAAAATACACTCACAATACACCCAAAATTCATAAATCTCGAAGCTCATCTAAATTTTGGATGTGTTCTGCCACAAATGCCTTATCTCTGTCACTTTGCAGACTCCTCACGCAAACATTTCTGAGCCCGGATCTGATAATTATACGAGATCGTGATCAAAAAATTCCTCTGCCTCTTCACATGGATCCACGATGTAGATCCACAATCGTGACAATGTTGCGACCCTCTTCTTTTCAAAACAGGGTGTACAACTTTTACGCCAATTCTTGTGCCAAAGGAAATGAAAAGCAATACTTTGTAGATTTCTGAAGTTGTAGATCTTCTAAAGAAAACAGAGCAGAACTTTGGCTTAATATCAAATCTAAATCTAGAAAACCACACTCACAAGGAGAAATAAAGCTCACAACAAAAATCAACTATCACACATCTATATTAATCTATCTATGTACATAACAATAACACTAAAGGCTATCTCCCGTTTTCCTGGCCTTCCCATGAGGGAATCAAGCTAGATCTAGCTCTGATACCATGATAGAAAATAGAGAGAGAGAAAAAAGCAATTGATTGCACACAACAAACTACACTTAGATCCCTTGATTGATCACCATAGGTACAAATATATAGGACTTAAATTACAGACTTCGACACATCTAGATCAGGACTCCAACTCATTACATAGGAATCAACACCTCCTAGCTTGATGCCTAGGGAATCACACTCACAACTACACATGATCTCGAAGCATTACTTCCAACATATCCGTAAACAATAGCCAACCAATGACTATAGTTTGGAATTCTTCGAGGGCACTAAGAGTCACAACATTTTCCATGGGCCCCTCCAACTAAGACTATTAAACTAGAGGGAAGAAATTCAAGAACCCAATTTGTAATTAATTAGGGGAATAACAATGTGGACCATGAGGGCCTAGTTCAGCATTCAGAACATCCCCTAGCAAAGTGATACAATCATGAGACCCACCCACAAAGTAAGGGACAAAATTTCAAAACAAATGTAGTGAAATTTAAAGGGTGTGAGTATCCTAACATGAGAAAATAAGAATTACCAAAGCCAAATTGAAGTGCATTGAAGACCATCATGAACCAACATAGGTGAGCTTAGGATAGCTTATAGTATTAGACATCATTCATCCAATCCAATGTCATGCACTAGAGATGACATATTATGTTTAACAAAATACCAGGTGGCACACCAACCATATGCCATGTTGCAAATATCAAAGAGGGTGACGGGCACATCTCCTTTAGTTGAGCCCTGAGGAAATGGTGGCTACACCACTTGCACCCCACATTGCCTCACTTATCACCCCATCCAAGGTTATTATTCAGTACATCTTGTAAATTGAAAAAACACCTTAATAATTTTAATCATAAATAGGGCTATAAATTAAAAAAAATGTTCAAATCCCACTCTCCATCATTTCAATAAGTTTTTGGACTCTTACTTAATTGTCATTCCTCTTTTTTTATGAGGAATAATGGATTAGTTTTCTATGGATTTTCATTATGAATTAATCATTTTTCATAATGAAATCTTGTTCATGTTAGGTATGTGTTACATTATTTGCACAAGTACCTCCACATGTTGTATATTGTGTTAGGCATGGGGTGGCATGGGGTGGGGGGTTGCAAGGGGGCCAAAGCCCCCACTTCTCACGAGGTTCAACAATAACACTATAAAAATGATGGTGATTTTTTGCATATGTCTTTGACAATTTTTTACACACAATTTTTGCTAAAAGAAATTTTCTGTCACATGGTGATTTTTCCCATGGTTTTGTAGTTTTTTTAAAGGAACTATGATTGTATTATAATCTGAGTTAAATGGATTGGTGATTTATAGATGCCACATGATATATATTGTATTATATATTGTACAAAATAATATATTTAAAAATTCTTGTTGGTTTTCATGGTTTTGGGTTGTTAGGATAAAATATATATGTTAATGTGTGTGTTTTCAATTGCATATTTTACGTTTTATTAAGAATCCATTTGTAGTAATTAATTATATAGGGTTAAAACCTACATTTGGTATTAGAGTAATTTTCACTTTAAGGTGATGTCTTTGTGCTTAAGGGGTTTAGATTATGCCTATCATAGACCTTGATATAGTGGGATATCTGGAGAAGTGATTCTTTTGGTGAAAAGAAACATAAGCAATTCAAAGATAGAGATTAAGAAATTTAATGGGCAGAATTTTGAGCCATGGAAGCTCAAAATAGAAGGTTTTTTTGTGGATAGAGATTAGTGGATTATTTTGGATCCGATTTTTGTACCAACGAGGATATCAATAGAAGGCTGTACGAATTTGGATCAGAAGGAAATGAGCACAATAAGATTGTGTCTATCGGATTTAATAGTATTGAATGTTATGTGGGAAGTGACAACAAAGGCTTTGTTGAAGAAGTTAGGGGCTTTGTATCAATGTAAGTCCTTCATGAGAATTTTTTTCCCATGGAAAAAGCTAGAAAACTTAAGGACGAACAATGAAGACTTAGTGACAAGGCATTTGAATGCATTCAATACTGTGTTAAGACAACTATTATCTATTGATATTTATATTTAAGATGAAGACAAGTTATCAGTTTTTATGTTCTCTACTAGACCCTTGGGATAGCGTGATTGTTTCCATAAGTAGTAACCTAACTACCTTAAGTTTCAATGAAATAGACCCATGTTTGTTATAAAAGGAAATGAGATGGAAAAACATGGAGAGTAGGAATGGAAATTCTTTGTTTGTAAGAGGATGCTCCTAGAATAGAAATAAGTCCTCGAGTGGGATATTTTAATCTAGATGAAGATCTAAATCTCCAAGAAAATTTGTTAAGTTATATTGGAGATATGGAAAAGAAGGGAATTATAAGAAATATTATAGATTTTTAAGTATTGAGGGTCTTTCACAGTGCATTATATTAGATATCATTTTTTGGGATTCAACTCGGTTAAGAAAGTCATTCATTTATGACCATTTCCATGAGAGATAGTCATAACTAACTAATTTCTCATTATTTTTGAATAGTCCACTTAGCACATGATTTTTGAATAGTCCACTTCTTCACCCCTGTGAGCATCACCCGATGCAATGAGTGCTAAGTGGACTATCCAAAAATCATGACAAATTAGTCAATTACGAATATCTCTCATGGAAATGGTCATAGATGAATGACGTTCTTAATGCAGTTAAATCCCAAAAAATCATATCAAATATTATAGATCTAAAATTATTGAGAAAGGGATGAAGATGCTCTTTCTGTAGAAGTGAAAACCTCCTCAAATGAAATAAAGGATGTGTGCTTGACTTCTTCAAGGACACATGTAGATCACGAGACATGGTTGGTTGAATTAGATGTGTCCTTTCATATGAGTCCTCATAGGGAGTGGTTTTGTGAGTATGAAATATTATATACTCATGATGTTTTTTTAGGAGATGACTCAGAATTCATAATCATAGAAAGAGGAAAATTCAAGTAGAACCTCATGGGTGAAAGGATTGGAACACTCCTTGTTGTTCTTCACATCATAATACTAGTCAAAATTTTGATTTATGTAAGCAAGATGAGTGATGTAAGTGTAAAAAAATAGTATTTAAAAATTATACCTACAGGATGGTTGAGGTCAATGCTAAGTATATATAAACCACTAGGAAGCTCTATTAATGATGGTTGCAATAGTTATATTATTCTTAAGAGAGGGGCAGAAGAAGGAAACAATCCTATAATCTCTAGAGAAAAGATTGTGTTATGGCATCAAAGACTAGGACATATTGGAAAGAAGGGCATTTGAGTATTACATCATAATGGTGTGGTAGAAGGCATGTCTAATTGCTCTCTAGATTTTTCTTTTCTTGAATATTGTTTATATGGGAAGAGAAAAATTGGGTAAGATTGTCTTATAGTTCTACGAGGTCGGAGGGAATATGATAGTTGGTGCATAAGGATCTGTTTGGACCTATGCCAATTCCATCACTAGGTAAATATGCATACTATGTCTCATTTATAGATCACTTCTTGAGGAATATATGGATATATTTCCTCAAGAAGAAATCTAAAGTCTTTGAGAAATTCAAAGAGTTTAAGGCTCTTGTGAAAAATGAGAGAGAAGAAAATTAAGGTGTTGAGGATAGATACTAGCGGAAAATTATTTACAAAAGAATTCAAAGAATTATGTAAGAAATGTGGTATATAAAGGAAGAAGACTACTCCATACACACCTCAACAAAATGGAGTTACAGAAAGGGTGAATATGATGTTAACGGAGAAAGCAAGGAGTATGCTCAGTGGTGTTGGGTTAGGATAGGAATTCTAGGTAGAGGTAGTGGATATTGCATGTTACCTAGTAAAGAGGTCACGCTCATCACCATTGGATTATAAGAGTCTATTGAAAATAGCAACAAGAAATGTTAAAAATAACATCTAGAAATTCCAATTTATTTTGTCCTTGAATTAAATTGTGAATTAAAATTGTAATTATATTCTCATAGCAACTTGTAAATAGTTAATTAAGTTTAATTAACGTAATTAGCTTAGGAATTTCGAGTTGGAAGTCTTTCTGTAGTCATGTATATGTTCTCCCTAAATTTTAGGGGTCCAATATGAGTTTATTTGAGTCGTAATTAGATTAACTCAGTTTACTCAATTATGGTCAATTAAATTAGTTATAATTGTTTATGGAACTAATAGAAGACTAACAGTCAGTTGGTGCACTAGTGCATCCACAAGTGTTACTTCAGTTAACTGAAGATTCCCTCGTGAGAAACTCATGCATGTCAATTCTGAGAAAGACCCAGTTGAGACTAGAGTGCAGGGATAGTGTACTATTAGTTGTATGATTTACTGAGTTGTAAATATCATGCATGCAACCAGTGAAGGACGTATGTTTAGATTGCATAGTTTTGGAAGCATGAATTTCCTTTAAATACGAGTTATTCATTCTAGGAATTGTGCAAGGAAATAGAGGCTTGGAGAGCTGCATAATAGGCCTAGAGTTTGGCTTGAGCTAGCTTGTGAGTAGAGATTTGAATATACTTGTGCAGGAATTGTTATTGTGAGAACAAGTTTTGTATCATCACTCAAATTTATGATTGATGAAATATAGATAGTAGTGGTTTTGAACAGTGGCTTTCCCCAGGAAAAATTATTGTGCTATGTGTCGTTGACTTGTCTTCTTCTTGTTCATACTATTTTCATTGATCTATTGGCTTCCACTAGTTGAAATTAGAAGTAGATTCTTGTCCAGTGTTTTAGTGAATTGCATGAGTTTGTGAATCTACAAGAAAATCTACATGGTATCAAAGCTACATTTTTAGAAAAATATACATGGTATCAGAGCTATATTTGTAGAAAAATCTACATGGTATCAAAGGTAGATTTCTAGAAATTTTCTATGTGGTACCGAAGCTCAAGACAATATAGAAGAGAAGAATTATGGAGCTCTAGTTCAGATCAGATCTAGAAGACCCTATGTGAAAACGTCTTAATGGAGCTAGAAGGCTACTCGTGGGAAGATCAGTGAGCCAATGCTTAGTGACACAAATGGAGTTGCGATCATTGATATTGGAAGATTGAGGAGAAGGAATTATTTGGGCTGCAAGTTTGCAGAGAATATCTAAAAAAAATTGTTGAAAAATTCTGAAAAAAATAGAAGACCAAGATTCCTTACAAAACAATACCCAAATTTAGGAAAACAATTTACTGAATTGGAGTTTAGATGAGGGAGATATCGTCGATTTAAAATCATCTCTTCTTTCAAAAATTTTTGTGATGGTGGATGTGCAAGTCAAGAACCTATATGCACTTGAGGTACAAGATGCATACAAAGCCTTGAGTAGCAAGGAAAAGGTTAGAGACTTGGTGGTTGATGGGAGAGTGAAGTACCTCTCAACATGCAACCCCAAAAGAAGCATCAAAAGCAGCTTCAGGAAGTTGTGGAGCAGCCACAACTAGAGAAGATGAACGGAGACTGAGTGGAGGCATCCACTCATGCAGAGACCTTTAGTAGGAGGAAATTTCGAGCCAAGTGGGAAGAGGGAGAACATGCAACCATACATCCAGGTGAGAGGTGGGGTAATGTGAAATGATAGTCCCAAGTGGGCCAAAATTGGGTAGGGTCCATTGAGATGTTTTATCTCATGAATCATACCTTGCTACGGGAGCCAAAAGTACATAGTAGTGGGAGGAATCAGTGGTGATTGATGTATTTAGAGATTAGAGTGAAATAGGCTAGAGTAGTGAGGTACTAAACAGCCCAGAGAAGGGTTGATAACAATGCAAAAAGGCAGAGTAAAAAAAACCACAGATTTTCCAGTCGACAAAGACAATAACAGTCAGAGACTTTGATGACAGATGCATCATACTGATTCAAGTTGGATGTTTGTCTTGTTTCTAGAGTTGTTGTAGCAACAACACTAGAGACAAGTGTTTCATGCATAACATTCCAAAGGTTCAGGATCGGGATAGAGTTTAATTTCTTTCTTTTTGAGAGGGCGTGTTGAAAATAGCAACAAGAAATGTTAAAAGTAACATCTAGAAATTTCGATTTAATTTGTTCTTGAATTAAACTATGAATTAAAATTGTAATTCTATTCTCATAACAACTTGTAAATATTTAATCATGTTTAATTAACTTAATTAGGTTAGGAATTTCGAGTTGGAAGTCTTCATGTAGTCATCTATATTTTCTCCCTAAATTTCAGGTGTCCAATATGAGTTTATTTGAGTTGTAATTAGATTAGCCCAGTTTACTCAGTTATGGTCAATTAAATTAGTTCTAACTATTTGTAGAACTATTAGAGGACTAACAGTCAGTTGGTGCACTGGTGCATCCACAAGTGTTACTTCAATTAACTGAAGATTCCCTCATGAGAAACTCATGCATGTCAGTTATGAGAAAGACCCAGTTGAGACTGGAGTGCAAGGACAGTGTACTATCAATTGTATGATTTATTGAGTTGTAAATATCATGCATGAAATCAAATAAGGACCTATGTTTGGATTGCGTAGTTTTGCAAATATGAATTCCCTTTAAATACTGGTTATTCATCCTAGGAATTATGCAAGGAAATAGGGGCTTGGATGTTAGATAACTATATATTACGGAGCAATGGAACACATAAAATATTGTAGCAATATAAACACAGAAAACACATAAACCAAGAGAGACACAGATATATGTGGTTCACTTAGTTTGGGCTACGTCCATAGAGAAACAACCTGTCCTTCCTTTTATATTAACCAACAAAATGAAGAGATACAACCTACAGCAGATCGCTATAATTCCCTCTTCACTCTCAATCTCCTCTCTCTTCCTCACTCAGAATACATATATACATAGACATAGTACAATTCCCTCATATATAGTGAGGGGTTTCCTTGTAGGGAAAAAAAGCCTAAATTAAACATAACTTCTACTGTCAGATCTCCGCCTAATGAACGGCCCAGATTGACTACAAAATTACAACATTTTACAAGGCCCCCCCATGGACCCCCCTTGTAGAAAATATTTTACGGGCGGGGTTGCCACCCCATTACGAACTAGGGTCCAATGCGGCGATACCTTTGAATACAGAAGATAATCAGGCTCCACACCCAATAATCTCCCACTTCGAGGCTGATTATAGCAACTCCACCGCTGCTTCATTTTCTGGTCAATGACTCCACTTTGGACCTGGCTATTTCTCATTTTCTTCATCATACTTGAAGATCAATTGAAATTGAGCAAATTCTCAGTTTCTCCCTCGTTACAACTTTTGTTTACATATCTGTAGGATTCTGGCTAGTGTGTATCTTTTCCAGCTTCAACTGTCCATCTTCCAACACTGACCATATGAAATGGTACTTGAGCTATATATGTTTAGTCTTTGAATGAAATGCAGAGTTCTTTGCAAGATGTATGGAACTTTGGTTGTCGCTATATAACTTGCCCAACTCCTGATTCTTACCCAATTCATCCAGAAACCTTTGTAACCAAATCATTTCTTTACTAGCCTCTATAGAAACAACATACTCTACTTCTGTTTTTGAGAGTGCAACAACACTTTGTAGTTTTGAGACCCAACTGACAGTTTTTCCGCCTACAGTAAACACATACCCTGTTGTGCTTCTCCTGCTATCTCTATCACCCACCATATCTACATCAACATATCCCTGTAGAGCAATGTTTGAACCACCAAAGCATAATTCTAGATTTGTGGTACCTCTCAAATACCTGAGAATCCACTTCACCACCATTAAATGTTCTTTTCTTGGATTGTTCATGTACCTGCTTACAACTCCCATTGCAAGTGCAATATCAGGCCTTGTGCAGACCATTGAATACATTAAGCTTCCAACTGCTGATGCATATGGAACTTTAGACATATGAGCCATTTCTTCCTGAGTCTTGGGATTACTTAATTTGAAATGGCTAGCCAAAGGTATACTAACTGGTTTTTCATTCTGCATATTAAACCTTTTCAACACCTTTTCTATGTGCTCACTTTGAGACAATGTTAATTTGCGATTCTTCCTGTCTCTAGTTATTCTCATACCAAGGATTTGTTTTGCAACACCCAAATCCTTCATTGCAAATGAGTTTGCCAATTTTCTTTTGAGCGCATGTATTTCCTACATGTTAGAACCTACAACAAGAATGTCATCTACATACAATAACAATATAATATAGCTACCATAATTTTTCCTTTTAAGATAAACACAATGATCAGAGTGACATCTAGTATAACCTTATTCAGACATAAACCTGTCAAATTTTAGATACCACTACCTTGGAGCCTGTTTTAAGCCATACAAGCTCTTCTTCAACCTGCACACTAGTTTCTCCTTCCCTTTTACCTCATATCCTTGTGGTTGCTGCATATATATCTCTTCCTCCAAATCCCCATGGAGAAAGCCTATCTTTACTTCTAGTTGCTCAAGATGCAAAACTTTAGCTGCTACTAGACTTAAAATAGTTCTGATTGAAGTCATTTTAACAACAGGAGAAAATATCTCATCAAAGTCTATACCCTTTTTCTGTGCAAACCATTTCACCACAAGTCTAGATTTATACCTTTTTCTACCTCCATCTTCTTCCTTCAACTTGTAAACCCATTTATTCTGCAATGTTGTTTTACCTACAGGCAAGCTGACTAAGTCCTAAGTCTGGTTATGTGCTAAGGAGTCCATCTCTTCTTTCATGGGTTGCTCCCACTTCTTCCTAGTTTCTACCTACACTGCTTCTTCATAACATTCGGGTTCACCACAATCAGTCAACAATACAGAATATAATGAAGGAGAATATCGTTCAGGGGGTCTACTTATCCTGGTAGATCTTCTAACACCACTTTTAGGTGTTTAAGGTGCTTGTTGCTGTTGTGGTTGTTATTCTGGCTGTTGATCATTATGATTTTCAGGTACCATCATTTTTTCTATGATCTCATCAAGTACTGTGTATTCTCTATTTTCTTTTTCTTGTTTCTTTTCCTGTAGTTGATCCTTATACAAAACCTTTTCATTGAATATGATATCTTTGCTCCTAATGATTTTTTTTTTTTCATAATCATAAAAGCGATAACCAAAATCATTAACACCATATCCAATAAAGGTACATTTCTTTGATTTTTCCTCAAGCTTTGTTCAATTTTCTTTATTAATGTGGACAAAGGCTTCACAACCAAAATTCTTTAAAAAAGAGTAGTTTACCTTTTTACCTATCCATGCCTCCTCTAGAATATCACCATCCAAGCAACTTGAAGGCCCTTTGTTTATTAGATAAAAAACAGTATCTATAGCATCTGCCCAAAATTGTAAAGGCAATCATGCATGCAATCTCATGCACCTTGCACGCCCCATGATTGTCTTGTTCATCCTTTCTAACACACCATTTTCATGTGGTGTTCCTGGAACTGTCTTCTCTCTACGAATTCCATTCTCTGAATAGTACCTATCAAACTCTTTGCTGCAATATTCACCTCCATTGTCCGATCTAAGACACCTCAATCTTTTTCCTCTCTCATTTTCAACGAAAGCTTTCCATTTCTTGAAAGTATCAAATACATCAGATTTATTTCTAATACAATAAATCCAGGTTTTTCTGGTTTCATCATCAATAAGAGTAACATAATAACGAGAGCCACAAAGAGATGATACCTAAGCAAGTCCCCATACATCTGTAAGCACAAGCTCTAATTTTTCGCTCTTCTTTTCTTTCCCAACCCTAAGGAATTTCACTCTCTTATGTTTTCCATAAACACAATTCTCACAGAATTTTAAGTCAACATGCTTCAAACCTGGCAACAAATTTCTTGAGTGAAGAATATGCATCCCCTTCTCACTCATGTTCCTGAGCTTATGATGCCACAATGTTGTATCTTCTCTCGTAGAGGTTAAAGCATTAACAGAATTAGAAATACCATTGCATAAATACAATGTACAAACCTTTCCTCCTTTCGCTATTACCAGGGATCCTTTAGTAACCTTCCAGGTTTTATCTGTGAAAGTAGTTACACAACCTTCACCTTCCAACTACCCTGTTGAAATTAGATTTTTCTTCAAATCTGGAACATGCCTTACCTCCTTCAATAGCCATTGATTAGCATTTTGTTATTTTATGAAAACTATACCCATTCCAATGATTTTATATGGTTTATCATCACCCAATCGAACCTGTCCAAAATTTCCTTGAACATAATCATAAAAATGTTTCCTGTCAGGTGTGGCATGGAATGAGGCCCCTGAATCTACCACCCAAGAATCAATAATTTTTCTAATGAAAGATTCAAAGAATCCTGCAACACATCACCTGTAACATTCGCTTCATGATTAGTTTCTTACTGCATGTCTTCTTCTTTTCCCTTTCGATACTTGCAGTATTTCTTCAAGTTTCCTTTCTTCCCACATTTCCAACACACTATCCCCAATCTGGACTTGGATCTACCTTTTCTTGACTTACTGCGATATCGAGGGCACTTTCCTCTTTCCATTTTTCTTCCCCTAGTCTCTGCAGCCAAAGCATTACCTGATGTCTCACCGGAGCTTTTCCCTCGCATTTCCTCGCTAAGGATTGCACCAACAACATCATCAAACTTTGAAGTACTAGATCTAGAGACAAAGTTACTAGTGGCCATATTTAAACAATTCCAACTTTTCTAGCCCAATGAGCACAGAAATAACAGAGCCCTAACTTCATCATCAAAAATTACCCCTATAGAACTTAAATAACTAGTAATTGTATTAAATTCATTTAAATGATTAGCAACAGATCTACCTTATGAAATCTTCATATTAAATAAATGCTTCATAATAAATACCTTACTTGAGGATGAGAGTTTTTCATATAGTTTGGCCAATGTTGACATTAAAACCTCTGTTGTCGTTTCCTTTGAAATATTAAATTCTACCGACGCTACTAGGCACAGCCATATTGTTCCAAGTGCCTTTTTGTCAAGAATATCCCATTCTGTGTCTGTCATACTCATTGGATTCTTTGTCTTTCTGCTCAATGATTGGTACAGATTCTCTGATACAAATAATCTTCCATCTACATCTTCCACATCTGGTAGTTTTGGCCATTAAATTTTTCGACCCTAAACCTACCATCTTCTGCCATTGCTCCCACTCGAACCAGGAACCCTTCTCTCTTACGAGTTTATCAGCCAAATAGACCTTCGACTGCGATACTAGTTGTTAGAGAATTATATATTATAGAGCAATAGAACACATAAAATATTGCAACAATATAAACACAAAAAACACATAAAACAAGAGAGACACAGATATATGTGGTTCACCCAATTTGGGCTACGTCCACGAAGAAACAACCAGTCCTTCCTTTTATATTATCCAGCAAACTGAAGAGATACAACCTACAACAGATGCGCTGTAATTCCCTCTTCGCTCTCAATCTCCTCTCTCTTCCTCACTCAGAATACAGATATACATAGATGCAATACAATTCCCTCATATATAGCGAGGGTTTGCCTTCTAGGGCAAAAAACACTAAATTAAACTTAACTTCTACCATCAAATCTCTGCCTAATGAATGGCCTAGATTGACTATGAAATTACAACATTTTACAAGGTAATTTTACATCTATTCTTAGCTTCGGGGGTGTTGCCCCCGATCCCCCCGCAAGGAGGGGGCTCCCAAAGGTCGCAGCCGCCCCCCCTGGACCCCCCTGCAATGAATATTTTACAGGCAACAACGAACTGGGGTCCAATGCAGTGATACCTTTGAATACAGAAGATAATCTGGCTCCACACCCAACACTTGGAGAGCTGCAGAATATGCCTAGAGTTTGGCTTGAGCTAGCTTGTAAGAAGAGAATTGAATATAGTTGTGCATGAATTGTTCTTGTGAGAACAAGCTTTGTAGTATCACTCATATTTCTGATTAATGCAATATAGATAGTAGGGGTTTTGACCAGTGGATTTCCCCAGGAAAACTTATTGTGTTATGTGTCATTGATTTGTCTTCTTCTTGTTCATATTGTTTTCATTGATCTATTGGATTCCACTAGTTGAAAGTAGAAGTATATTCTTGTCTTGTGCTTTAGTAAATTGCATGAGCTTGTGAATCTATAGGAAAATATACAAACTCCACATGAGGTATGGACTAGTAATAAATATTCTCTTAAACATCTCTAGGTATTTGGTTGTGATTCTTATGTACATGTTTGAAGGAGAATAGAAGCAAGCTAGATAAGTAAGCCAAAAATTGTATCTTTATTGGATATAAGACGGTCTGAAAGGTTATCAAATTTGGAACCCAAATTACAATGCTAGTGTATAGTGGAGATGTGGTATTTAGAGAAGTCAAGATGTTGTCAAATAGGAATTCCTCCCAAGGGATAAAGAACTAGAAAAGATAGAGTTTGAATTGAAGGATAATGAAGCAAATTTTACAAAAGAACATGAACAAGAAGAAGAAAAAACACATATTCTGGCACCAAGGGGATTGATTTGGGAAAGAAGGAAACCAAAAAGTGATACTCCACCTGATTTTTTTTCAAATTTTGCTTTGTTTATTATTGATCATGATTCTAAAATTATTATGGAGGCAGTGGATTCAAAGGATGAAAAAATATGAAAAACACTCATGGTTAAAGAAATGGAATCCTTGGACAAGAATGACTCTTGGGATCTAGTGGAGTTTCCAAATGGAAGAGATCCCATCAGTAGAAAATGGTTGTTGAACAAGAAGTTGAATATAAAAGGCATAGTGAAGAAATGCAAAGCTCAGTGAGTAGCAAAGGGTTATTCCCACATAGAGGGGATTCACTCTAGTGATATTTTTTCTCTTGTTTCTAATTTAACTTCTATTTTATTTTTTTTATTTGTTGCTACTGCTTTTGTTCTTGAAGTAAACATATGGATGTGAAGACAACATTCGTACATGGGGATTTGGTAGAAGAAATCTACATGAAGCAACCAAAAGGATTTGTTATGAAAGGAAAGAAAGAGCCAGTATCTAGGCTAAAGAGTCTTAGTATGTGTTAAAGCAATCACCAAGGATGTGGTATCAAAAATTTCATACTTATATACTAGAAATGGGTTCACAGGGAGAAAAGTGGATCATGGTGTGTATTTCAAATTAGTTGGTGAAAATGTTAGTTATTTGGTATTGTATGTGGATGATATATTGTCAATTGGAAATGATAGGGAAATCATCCAAGAAGTGAAAACACAATTGTCTGCTAAATTTGACATGAACGATCTTGGTGTTGCAAATTTTATCTTGGGCATGGAAATTAAACGAGATCAAGCAAACATGAAACTATGATTAAGTCAAAGGAAGTATGTCAAGATGATAGTGTAGAGGTTTAATATGAAGGAGTGAAAACTTGTAAAAGTGATTATTCCTCTAGGTGTAAAGTTATATGCATATCAGTGTCCCAAAGCATAGGAAGAGGAAAAAAGCATGCCTCTTGTTCCATATGTTATTGCAATTGGAATTTTAATGTATGCAATCATTTGTACTATACAAGACATTACACTTGGAGTGGGAGTGTTGAGCAGGTATATGTCAAAACCAGGGAAGGAGTATTAGAGAATAGTAAAAGAAAGGTTTTTAGCTTACGTGTGGCACTATTAGCTATGAATTTTGCTAACAAGGAAGGTCGAGATTTGATAGAGTGTTGGACATACATCACTTTTCTTATGTGTATGTGTTTAACCTATTTGGAGGAGTAATCAATTGGATGAGAAAAAAATAATCTGTTATGGTACTCTCGACTCCAAAGGTTGAATACATGGTAGCGACTCATTTAGACAAGGAAGTAGTTTGGTACTCGTGTCAACTCCAGGTTGAACACAAAAGGAATTACATATCTCCATCATACTAGGTTGCAGAATGAACCTTTAGACATGATTATATTTTATAGTGCATCCATTCTACGTTAGTGAAATAGTTAATATTAATATTATCACATAGTTATCCCTAAGGGGCAGGTGAACTGGGGATAGCCATGTAAATGAAGTAGTATGTGTGAGGAGGTTCTTTGTTCAAATATCCTCAATTCACCAGTGCTTGTGGAAGGGGCATATGTACATGCCTAGGGTTTATAGTGGTAACAGTTGGAATTGACCTCGTGCCATGTGAGTACGAGACCGACCCAGTTGTCGATTTCTCTAGTAAACAAAAAAATATTATCACATCGACTAACTAATAGTTGCAATGGCATTTTCCAAGGAATTTTTTTCTAGTTGATTTTAATCAAAATCCAATAGAGATTTTAAAAATACAAGTTTAAATTGTTTAATATGTAGAATTTGAATACCCTAGAGGTTTTTTAGGGTGCTAAATCCATTTATGCACTCAAAAATGTATTTTAAATAACAAAAAATCGTAATCTTGCTTGAAATTGTATTGCCAAATTCAAGTGAAAAGGACTATTTCCTCTATAAGTTAGAGTGCACCTTAATATTATAAATATTAATTAACTAAGAGTAATATTAACATATAAATATTAAAATTAATAATATTACTATTTAAATAATATTATTATAATAACAATTATAAGATTAATATTAACAATAATATTTTTAATATTAATATTTTATCACTTAATAATTAGCTAAATATTTCAATTAACCAAAGTAAACTAATTAATAATATTTAATTAATTATTAATTAATTTTAAGATATTTTTAAAGCTCCCTAACTATTAATATATTCAACCTAACTAACTAAAAATTCAAATTAATAATAAATCGGTATTAGTTATATTAAGTAACCTATTTCTTGTTCCATGCTTGAGTTTAAAATATTCAATCTTTAACTAAATGTTTTTCCATTTCTCTTCAATCAAATTTTTTAAATAATTTTTTTGGTAGTCAATTCTATTCTATTAGTAAATATCAAAACATTCCTTATATTTAATCTTTAACTAAATATTATTTCATTCTTTTTCAATCAAAACTTTCAATAAATTTCTCTGAAAGATCAAATTTATTATCTTTTATAAAGCATTCTATTTAACCTGGTTCTACACTCTTGTTTTCATAAACAAATTATGTGTCCCTAATGATGATAATGAGTGGAGTGTGCATCCGTTGATCATTTCAATCGAGATACATAGTTTCTCAAAAAGAAAAAATAAATTGCAAAGTAAATTACAATACTATCTTTGTCCCTATAAATATGGAAAAAAAATGTAAACAAAAAAAATATAAAATAAATTATTAATTTCCTCATAAAATCCATTTTAACTCTCCATTCATCATTCAAATAAAAATTTTGAAAATTAATTTTAATAACAAATAAAGCTAAATCAAATTAGCCTCTAAATTTAATAAATAAAATAATCATAATTATATTAACATAAATACCATATTAATAAATTTAATCATTCTATATTTTTATGTTTTCATAAATATATTTATTTAAAAACTTTCTCATAAATATTACATAACTCAGTCATAATAATAAAAAAAAATGTACCAAGAGTGAAATGCCCATGAATACTAAGTACATGATTTCTAATATTGGTTTCCTTACACAAAATTTAAGGATGAGAAGAAAATGGTTGACTAATTTACATGATAGCACAATAATTTACCTAAGATTCTACTTAATTTCAACCCTATCTTTAACACAAAGATTATGATCACCATTCTTGGTTAAGGATGAGAAGATTATGATCACATAATAGTACACTAATTTACATAAGCCTACACTGGTTTACATAATGGTACAGGAGTTTGGATTTTCTTCACTGAACATTGTAAAGTAATCATCCTCGCGCTTCATGGTGGATATGTTATTGAAGTTCTCTTTCTTCACATATCCGGATGGGGCTCTCTTGTCATACATTTGTGCAGAGAAAGGGTGAGCCAGTGCGTTGTAACGAACGTATGGCCACAGTTCTGCACGCTTCCCAGTGCTGTTCGCCTTCTTCAGCACCTTATTCTCCTCCACGTATCCCGACACAGTAACCTTCTGCTGCTTTCTGTCTATATCTACGGTTTTAACTCCTGTTCATCATGTCCATAGTAACAAAAACAAAGACTTATTATAGTCATAAAAAGCCCGGTTAGGAATTTAATTTTATTGTGGATTTTGGAATATTTTGAAAATTTGATACAAATAAGTTAAGTAAAATGTTATGTCTGTTAGATTGTGATGGTGGCAATAACTCAAAATCTATAATCTAAATAAAAATAACCAATTCAAATGCAATTTTATGAAAACAACTTTGTTATGAAACTTGATATCTAAACTATATTTACTGTTGAAGAGGTTTGACATTACACTAACATTTGTTAGCATTAGTAAACTTTCCAAACAGATAACTAAAATCTTAAAGTGAAAATTACAGATTTCAGAAAAGTGTGGTGATTCCTCCAACCACAATAATAATTAAAAATAATTACTATAACAATAATTTCTATGATTTCTACAATAATCTCAACTCGTTCGTTCTTGTATTTGGTCTATTGGAAAATTTCTTTGTGAAAAACTTGGATCCCTGTACCACTAAAAAAATTGAGTGGTTTTATTTTGAAAAAGTAAGTTGGGCTAATGGGAACAAGTGTTGTTCTTACCTGACATAGAGGAAAGAGCCCTCTTAACTTTGCGTTCACAGCCATCACAGTCTATCTTGATTTTCATTTCCACAGTCTGTACTCATAACCAGTCAAGCTTGAATTTACATGCACACACATTAACAAACCACGACATAAATTGAGAATAATGAGTCCAATACCTGAAGTTGCTTCCTCCTTTTTCTTTTTGTAAGTAGTCTTTCAAACAGATCTGAGAAATAATCCAATGCACCCATGGCACCTCCCAGGATTCCAACAAAACAATTGTTGTCTAAAGCGAGTGAGTGACTCTGATTGAAGGCAGAAGCAAACGGTATTCTGGGCCTCTCTGTGACTTCAAATTATAATAAGAGCCTTGCTGTGATTTCACTGTAAAACCACTCCAAACAGGTTGGAGGACTTTGTAGAGTACAAAGGCTACAATAATCTTTGAGACAACTTTCAATACCTTTATAGAAAAACTGCAATAGGACGGTGGAGTTAGTGAGTCCTGTAAAAAATTAAAATGGGTCCCTTCTGCAAGTTCAGTAGAAGTCTGCTACAATTAGCTATGGTTTGGTTATATTTATAATTGTTTGCCTGTCTGCCTGTCTGGCCTAGTTTTCCTTTTAAAGTTTTAAACTCTAATAGGTGAAGGACGTGGGTCCAAACAAAATAAATATGGTTCCGCTGTGGAAATTTAGTGGAAGTTTCCTGCAATTGGTCTTTTCATATTTTATTATAAATTTGGATTTGGTGCTTTACAGAATAACCATGAGTTTATAATTATAAATTTGGGTTTGGTTCTCTACACAATTATCATGAGTTTAAAATTGCCCTCTCGTGACCAGATCTGATTCACCTGGTTGTGACAATATTTTTTAAAGCTATGTGATTACTGACTGTAATGCAAATATGATGATAGACAAAATATTAGATGTAACAAGATTCACTTGTCTTCCACATTCTCATTATTAAAGAATATAATTAGCTTTAGAAATAATTATATTAATGATATGGAGTAAAAAACATCTCAGCATTCAAAGTGAAGCATCTCGAAATGTTGACCTATGCTGGTTTTAACCATTATTATTATTATTAATAGTAAGTAAAGGATTTACATCACATTATTATCATTATCATTTTAAGATGTAAATTAGAGGGTAATGGGCACAAAGGTATAAAACAAAAAATTGAATATATTAAAATATAAAACAAGGCACTTATCCTCAACGTATTAAGATGTGAGTGACAACATAACGTGTTCAAATAGTTCAGAAAACA
Source organism: Pinus tabuliformis (assembly GCA_031772625.1). Lineage (NCBI taxonomy): Eukaryota > Viridiplantae > Streptophyta > Pinopsida > Pinales > Pinaceae > Pinus > Pinus tabuliformis. The sequence continues at coordinate 159,732,882 of CM062814.1, read as the reverse complement.
AATAAATGTTTATATGATTTTACTTCTTCCTTTTAAGTAGCCACTTGGACTCAAGGATAAAAAGGTGAAGCAGGTGAGGTTTATCGAGGCTGCCAGCTAAAGCTACAGGTATGACAACGGGCAAAAGGTAGTCAACTCCATGAAGGGACCAGCAAAGGTTACTATATGACAAATGGAATTATATTTTGGAAATATACATTATATACCTATGATATTTTTTTTATTGATTGCCATATAGGATTATTTATATGATATATTTATTATGCGGAATGAACATATATAGTAAGATAATTTAAAAACTAATATTAAATCATGTGGGTTATGTGAGACATGAATATAGCTAAAATTACTTTTCTTATGGAGGAGAGGGATATGACTATAACTAAAATTACATTTTTTTTAATGGAGGAGAGGGACAACTGAGAATTCAAAGATACAAAAGTAACTAGACTGAAATTAAAGCACGAACTTAAGTAGACTTGTATAAAAGTAACTTAAATTATAAAATCACAAACCAAAACCATATCATAGTCAAGCTCACTCAAAGTTTGAGCTTGTCAAAATGGGCGCTTTTGGATTCGGTGAAGTTATTCCAATTGTTGGGGCATTTCCAAGATGATTGCTCAATCATCTCCATCCTCCAATATAGATCCCTCAATTGCTTGTGGGGGTGTTCAAGGGATTGAAGAATGTCCATGTGAGATTCATGTCAATCCATAAGAGTTCCTCCCCATAGAAATTTCATTTACTAGTAGAGATCTACAGTATGCATATATTGGTTAAATCGATCCCTCACATGACTAGTATCTCGAATCCAATCTTCCAAATCTGTTAGAACTTATGCGCCTAAGAAGAAGGTTCTATGAGAAGAGGTTTCCAACTCTATCCTGGTACGTTCCTCTTGTATATGGGAAAGAATGAGCTCCCGAAAATGAGAGGAGAAATCCTTAACCAAATGATGCATTCGAGTGTGTCCCCGATGGATTTTCTCTTAATAATAAGTGGTCATGCTTTTGACTCAAGTCAATTGGCACAACATGGAGAACTAGGTACCCCAAAGCACAAAATCAGAACACATTCCACTTTGACCAAGAGAAGAAATGTAGGCAAGAAGTTGGCCCAAATTGTAAATACCAAGAACCAAGATATGAATGGACGTGTGATAGCCATAAGTAGGTACAAGATTATACTAATTCCACTAAACACCAACATTCCTTTTGACTGCAAACTACACTACCACACTACACGTAGAGCAGCCAATATAGCACAACCAAGACAGATGAAAAAAGCTAGCACCATTGATTGATCCACCATGAATAACTGTAAAACAAAAACATGAAACAATCGCTAATACATATCCAATTTGGATGAGATTAACTAAAATGACTAACTCAAAACACCAAGCATAACCAAGATAATAGTTGAACACTCTCAACCACCAAAGCCTTGCCCAGCAACCAACTCTTGTGTGACAGATGGCCCACCAAAATAACTAAACATATGCTATACCACAACCAATACGGGTGAACAGATCCAAGACCACAAGCTGTAAGGAAAAACCATAGCCTCTAATAGAGTGATGAACCCAAAATAGAAAGCAAGTATCACCTAAAAGGAGAAAGGGGAATCTCTACCTTGAATGCCATGAATAGCAAGGAAACAACAATAGGATCCTCCCTTGCACAAGTTTTCAACTGAGTTTCGTACAATTTAGCCAAATTATTTGCAAAATTTCATTATTGAAGTGTTACATTGAAGCACCTCTTACCAATGGAGTCCACCAAGCCTATAGACAACTTCCATCCACTCTCAATTGTGCATGCAACATGATGTATGCCTCTATAGAATACCATATAGTTCCATGGTCGTGCTTGTTCCGCCACCATTCTGTCCCAATTACCTCTCCTACACCAGGATTCCATGTTGAACATTATTTTCCTCCACCCACAATCATGACCTCTAAGTATGTCCATAATTTTAGTAGTTTGAGAACCATCATAATGACCTCCCTCTCCACAAATATACACCCTTCGAATAGACCACCAATTGAACTATATTGTGCCTTCATCACATCAAATGTGGGAGTTTTAATTTCCACGTATAACTCCATTTACATTTGAATGGGGTGTGTTGTCACATCCCCATGCTGATTAGCTAGGTGAGGTAATGGAAGTTCACCCCGCCCCTTCATCTCCATTATCACCCCATCTGGGGGTTATATATTTAATTTTTATATATTTTTAGCATTGTTAAACATTTCAACTGGAGTTCTTTCATAATTTCGTTACAGAATTTTATGTGAGATTATAATTTTTCATTTTGTTTAGATATATTTTTGAATGTATAAATGGATTCAACCCACTTCAAAAACTCCTCAAGCACTTGGATTATACATATTAAGCATCTCAAACTCATGATTGGAATAAATTCCTAGCATATTTTAGACAAAATTGATGCAAAATATACTCACAAGGAAACCAAAATCTAGAAAATTTAAATTACAATATTTTCATTACTATCCTTATATTTGTAAAATAGAGTTATATGTTACATTTAAAAAGAATTATTTTATTTAAAATAATAGTTTAATATATTATTAAAGAAATAGATACATGTTATTAAGTAATTATTTCTATAAAAGAAATCACTAAACATTAAAAATTATAAGTATGACACACACCTACACACACACACACATATATATATATATATATATAATTGCTGAAAAACTAATATTTGGAATTAGGAATCCTATGTAAATATTGTAAATAGCTAAAATAAAAGAAGTTGGAAGTGGAAGAGACATTGGGACACTAAATCCAATAGTCTCCCTCTCCTTGTTTATAGTCATATTCTATCTTAATGCAAAAACAACATTTCATTCAAAGTTACTCTTAACCTAACATGGTATCATAGCCAACCCCATTTTTTGTTTCTCCAAAATCCTGTAACTCCTATTTTCTCTTCCATTTTCTCTACCATACTCTATCAATTCAAATCCCCTGGAGCTAACTGTGAGCGCTAGTTTTGGTTCTACAATGCATTGAAATGTATTCCCCACAGCGTCGATCAGAATGTGCGCTTAAAATAATTGTATGATATATATTGGATGTCTTTATGCTACATCGAATTGGAGATATGATACGATGTTGTGTTGTGTGAATTCTTGAATTTTCTGCTGGTATGAAGGTTGCGTTGGAAATTTTTTGAAGACCATATGGCATAACAACATATGTTGTGCGTTTGCATACACATACTCGACGTTGAAATTGTTGGTCCGATCTGCCGGATTTATTGGTCGTTGTTGGTTAGAAGCTGCATTCGTTTTATGGTGGCGGTCGTGGTATGTATGTGTTGCATCGATCTTTTATAAAAGTGTTTATTGTTTGTATAGTTCTGGTGTTTTCTTTGAAGACCTTGTGCACAAAGACCAGTGAATGATACAATTGACATATGCATTGAGCCACTATATACAGTAATGTGATGATCGTTGAGTTGAGTATTAACCAAGATGATTTGTTAAAAAAACAACTTGGTATGTTGTGATTTATTTTTTAATCACTGTGTGCATTAGTGGAAGCGCCATATAATTTTGAGTGTTGAATTCTTTTACCCTAGGTATTTATTGAAGCAATATGCATTAAAATGATCACCATTCGATTTATTTATTAAAAGGAACATCATACGTTGAAGCCATGATTTTGGGAATTCTTTTTATGAAGTGCATTATGGTTCTAATGATATTTATGTTATGAAATGCATTATGGTTCGAATTATATGGCTTAATATATGGTGATGGTTAATATATGGTTTGAATAGTAATATTATACGGCGGGTAAATTTTATATGCACAATGAAGAGTGAAGGTGGTAGTGAGGTTTTCTTAAGAAGGAAAAAAGTAGGGTTGGAATTATTTTAGAAATCAAAAACACATAGTTTCTTTTTTTAGAATATACTCATTCATCTCCATTGTGGGAGTAGTTTTCATTAGCAAAGAGAACTACCATGAGTGTTCGAGGAAGATAAAACACACTTTAATTTTTTGAGAGTTATAGAAAGGATTTGTGAAGGAGAAGGAGACAATGCACTTGAAAAGCCCACTTCAGACAAGGAGCTTTCCATTTAGGAAAACAAGAACAACAAGGCTTGTGCCTTGATTCCAGCATTCGTAAATGAAGAGGTGAGTTGCCATATTTCTCCATTTTCAAATGCCTTTGAAGCCTTATAGAAGTTGAAGGAATCATATGACTCACACTATGAGCTTCAAGTGGTTCAACTGATGATCAAACTATTCAATCTCGAGCTGAAAAATGTTTACCCTCTTTCCTTAGCATCATAAGTAAGATCCATTATGCATGACATAAAATCCACTGGTGTTGAAATAGATATTCCTCTCATAGCTTATATAAAGGCACTATATCCCACCTATTCACATTATCTTGATTCATTGTAAAGAAGTGGCAACCTTAAGGAGATTACCTTTGACTCCCTTGAGAATAAGTTTGTAGAGAAAGAAAATTCTTTTGGGAAGAAGATAACTCCTCAGTCTACTCAAGAAGTTGTGTTCCTTGCATAAAAAGAGAGGAATCATGAACAATATTCTTCTAGAGGAAGATGCGGCCGAAGAGGAAGTGGAAGGAAGAATTTTAGAGGCAGGGGGGTAGACAATTCCAAGGAAAAAGTTATGATCTTCATTGCATATGATGCAGTAAAGATGGACATTATGCATACACATGTAAGCTAACTTGGGACATAATTGTGGAGGAAACAAATAAAGGAAAAGTAAAACAACTGACCAAGGGAAAGGAAAAGCACTTGAGTATGCTCATTATGTTGTGGCACAATGCAACATTGGAGTAACTGAAGACTTATTCAATGTTTCACTTGCTTCATGGAAATACGCTTGGTTGTTTGATTCAGGAGCAACTTGCCACAGGAGTTTCAGAAGATTCACTGATAATGTTGATGGATCAATATATTTTACAGACAAGTCGCAAATCAAGCCATCAGGGCTTGGAACCATCAAGCTCAAATTTCCTGGTCTTCCAGACTTTCTTCTACATGATGTTCTAGACCTCCCAGATTTGAGGATAAACTTCTTGTCCTTGTTCTACATCTCCCAGCAGGGACACTCCATTCATATATTTTATGGCAAGGTCGAGGTAAAAAAAAAATCAGATCACACACTTGTCATGATTGGGATGGAAGAAGAAGGACTTTTGAAGTTCCAAGGAACCTCTTCTCATGCATAAAAAATTTCATACAATTCTCATTATGATGAAGGTACATTTCCATCAAGTCTTTTATGGAATGCTAGATTTGGACAATTGAACTATGACAATCTCTATTTGTTGAATGGTGTTATTGGTTTTCTTACTATTCTTAGGAAACTTAAGCAATGTGATGCTTGTATTTTAGGAAAACACAACAAATCGTCTCTTCATGATTCTCATTCCAAAGCACATACTCATTCATTGTGGTTTATGTGGCCCAATGATTATTCCTTCTGCAAATGGTAATAAATATATGATGACATTTGTTGATGACTACACCATAATGTGTTGGGTTTATTTATTGAAGAACAAATATGAAGCTTTTGAAACATTCAAGAAATTTTATGCATGGATTGAAAATGATGCAGAATATCATATTGGATATATTCGTACTAATAATGGAAAAAGAAAATACATCAAATGAATTTCAAAAATATCTTCACCAACATGGGATCAAACATCAAACAATCGTGCCTTATAATCCCCAACAGAATAGAGTAGCTGGAAGAATGAAAAGGACAATCTTAAATATGGTACGTTCCATGATGTTTTTCAAGAATGTTAAATTGATGTTTTGGGATGATGTAGTTCTATGTGTTGTGTATGTAAAGAGTAGGTTTCCATCTAATGCTATCAAAAACAAGATTCCCTATGAAATGTGGTACAACCACATTCCTTCGGTGAGGCATCTCAGGGTTTTGGTTCCACTTGTTATTCCTTGATACCTAATCAATAGAGAAACAAACTTCGTCCAAGGAGTCGCAAATGTATCTTATTGGGGTACTAAAATACCTCCAAAGCACATTGTCTCTATGATGAAGTGAATAAGAAGTTTATAATATCTATAGATTTTATCTTTCTTGAATCTTCCAATATTAACAATGCTGTTGAGCGGAAGCATGAACGCTTGGAAGATTCAGACATGCAAATTCTTTTCAATAGTTTGACAATGAGATTCTACATCTTGAAGGGAGATTCCTATACTGGATCAATATATTCTTAAGCACTCTCTGCCCCTTGTGAAGTTCTAGCCATTGATGACACTTTGAGTGATGTGATTGACAGAATTGGGAGACTAAATCTTGATTCAACCCCATCTCAATGAACTGAGTAGCCTGGGCCATCTTGGAAAGGTACTCCAAAATGGTATACAAAGACACTTTAAAGTGTTCATCCTCATGAGGTTGGGAATATAGGAACAAGAAGCTCAACCAGAAAGAATGGAGGTGAATAGAAAACCCTGATTCACCTGTTGATATGGATGCTGGTTATTATTTTGAATTGAATTTATCTACAAATTGTGAACCAACTTCCTTCAAAAAAGTTTCTTCTCATGTGAGTGGAAAGAAGTGATGAAGGAAGGATATGATTCTTTGGTAAATAATGGCACTTGGAAGCTTGTTGATCCTCCATTGGGAACCAAACCAATAGGATGCAAGTGGGCCTTCAAGAACAAGTATAAAGCAGATGGCTCAATTAACAAGCATAAAGGTAGGTTTGACGAAAAATGTTTTTAATAAAAGGAAGGGATCGACTATGAGGATAATATTTCCCCCACAACAAAATGTGCTACCATCCAGACACTCTTCGCCTTGGCAACTCAAAGTTGTTGGAAATTCCATCAAATGGATGTAAACACTACTTTCCTAAATGGAGATCTGAAAGAGAACGATTTTGTGTCCCAACCAAAAATATTTGTTGTGAAGGGTCAAGAACACAAAGTATGCAAGCTTGTAAAATCCTTGTATGGGCTCAAGCAAGAAGCATGAGCCTAATATGAGAAGTTAGGTGAGCATTTTTTGAAACTCAATTTCAAACATTATGATCTTGATGATGGAAATTTATTTGTCAAGAAAGTTGGAAAAGCAATTGTATATCTTGTGGTGTATGTTGATGATCTTCTGATGATAGGGAACAATGAGAGATACATTGCATCCATAAAGAAAGAATCGAGGAAAGGTTTTGAAATGACAGATTTTGGCTATGTTCACTACTATCTTTGTAACAACCCCTCGCTAAAGGTTCATGTAATAAAAGTTAATAAAGGAAAAATAAAACCAGAGTTAGGGAACACTTATTCCAAGTTGAATGTTCGGAAAATATATCCTAGTGGGCATCACTCGATGTTTTTATGGCTAAGGGAAATTTAAAGGCAAAGGAAAAGGCATTAAAAAGGAAAAAAATGCATTTTTGGCACATTTTACTTATGAAAATAATGGAAATTAGGAGAAAAGGGAGGTGAAAGGTCAGAGGTTGCATGTGAGGAAGAAATTGAAGGAAAATAATGGAAAATGAGGAAATGGAGGCCTATTTGATAAAAAAGATTTTGAGGATCAATTGGTACCTTTCATCAGTTGATTTTTGGAGCTCTCACATTATTCTCTCTCTCTCACACACACACTTTTGGACACTTAGAGTTTTCTTGGAGCACTCTAGCATTGGAGAAAGGAAGGAAAAGCAAGCAAAAGGAAAGGAAGGAAATAAGGGATCAAGCAAGGAAGAGTAGGATCAAGTAGATTAACCAGGAATACTTGCAGGTAATATATGCATGGCTTTGTACATTCATCTATGGTTCTCTTCTTGTAGGTTGCATGGCTTTTCTTGGTTATGATAGTGGTGGTCTTGGTTATGATAGTGGTTTTCCACCTAGCATTTCATTTTTCCAGATAACCATGGTGTGATGCGATTTTTTCTCTATTTTGAGCTTTGGAATTGTTAGATGGTTTCAGAATCTGTGGTGGAGGTGGTACTAGGAAAATCCCAAAGACATAAGAATCCCTTAACTGGTTTTAGCGGGATACATGGTAAAGCCTAAGGGTAGAGTCTCGTTTAGGGCATAGTGATTCAGAGTGGATTGCGGTAAAGCCTGAGAGACAAGGTGGCGAAAAATTCATTAAGGATAGTGATGGTGTCTGGAGGCATTCCTAGCTTGGTCTGGTTTTTTCATCTCAGTGCCAGTTTTAGTGAGATCACGGTTTGGCGAGGGTGGAGGTGGTTTAATCTTTGGATTCCCTTAATTGTTTTTGGATTGGTTTATCCATGAGATCCCACATTCATGCTTGGAATATGGTACCAGCGTGATTGGTTGAAAGAAATATTTGGTTCAGGCATGTCTATGGTCAGGTGGTACATGGAAGTCCCGAACCTGGTCAGATTTGCCTATCCTTAATAAAAGCTAAGTTCTCTTGTTTTTGTACTTATTAATATGTGACTTTAATGGTTGTTATCTCATTTTTCGTTTAATGTTTTAATGATGGTTATAAGCATGGTTATATGACTAGTTACTTTCTTGGTTATTTCCTGTGTTTACTTGTAACTCAAATGATAATTGATGCAAGACCTAATTGATGTCAAAATTATTAATGGAAGAGGGTGGTGACCCTTCTTTTCAAGTCCATATGAGTTATTAATCATTTATGCTCTGTCTTGCATTCATTTCCTGTAGATTTCATTGACGCCAAGTGTTTGACAAAGTGTCAATGCCAATTGGGGATGGTCAGGCCTATTCGTGGAGTCATTTTTTGATTTGTAATACTTGTTGTTATGTAAATTATGGACTCTGAAACTGTCATTGAGTTCTCGGTAGTGACCTAGGCTCTGGGCCTGAAAAAGAGGCTTAAATTCTGGGGACACAGGCACAATACTGTGCTGAAAAGTCACTGGACGCTGGCATGCCCATGTTGTGCATGCGTATAGAAGTCCTCAGACACACTATTTCCCATACTAAGGGAGTGTACAAGGGTTTAGAGGTCTAAAAGTTAAGTGGGACCCAAGGGCTGGCTGGGGGAATGTCTAGGATCATGGAAAATTTTAGGGGATAATGTTCACTCAGTGGGCTAATTTTCCATGATTTTGCCACAAAAAGATTCGCCAATTTCCTATTTTTATAAAAGATGATTTTCCCAAATTTTAGAATATAAAATTATTTTACCCTAAAAATCGCCAACATTAGATAGAGACTATATATAAAATAATTATAAATTTGGATAATTTTACAAATATATCAATAAACATTTTATAGTTTTCATATTAGGCATTAGTGAGATTCGCCAATTTTTTTAAACTTCAAGAAAAAATTTCATCTCTAAAATTTTCCTTGACTAGGATGCATTTTGGGAGTCTTGTAGCAGGTGCAAAAGGTCTGGTATGTTGTGTTTCCTTCGATTCCACTTCCTTAAGGTAACTTAGGAGGTTGAATCATATCATGGTAACTTATTGTCACATGTTTACCCTAGTTGGATGGTTACTTGGGTAGATGTGGAAGGCGAGCATTACAGAGTGGTATCTGAGCATGGTTCACCCCTTGGACTAGATGGGTTGTGTTTTGGTCATACATTCATGTCAATTGCACATGTGAAATCATACTTTTGGTCTATGTGCTTCTTGCATACACATGGTGTTGGTCATGATTTTAGTGATGTCACCATGTGAAAGAGGATGTTTTTGGTGTGAAGTGTGTCATCATGAGTGTATGCCTGATTACAATTTGTTTATGCATGTTAGTATTCACATGTGGTCAAGTGTACAGTGATATATTTGTTGTTGTCTGTTATAGACATCTTTGTGCCTTACAGCATTGAGCATGAAATGTCCATAATCTAAGGGATCCAAAGTCCCTAAACATGTTGTTCCTACCCCTAGAGGAACAAGGCTAACAAACCACAGCAATTCACAGAAGTTCTCCACCAGAAACTGCTCAAAAACAAGTGAATTCAGGATCATTTCAGTGGCTACACTAGCTGTTTGCGCTGAATGTCAAAGCCAACACTGGCTACCTGCATTGAATGTCAACTGGAACACTGGCTACCTGTGCTGAACGAGAGTGGAAAAGTGGCAGGCTCATTTCTCAAGGTGTCAAAACCCAGGAAGCTTCCAAAATGACACTTGCCTCACGGAATTCGACTGGTGATGAGTAAGAGGTTCCAAATCTCCAAGTGGAAGCAAGAACCTCCAAGTGGACTCAAGAACTGATAGAGGGAGAGGACACTAGTCAGATCTCAAGCTGACTCATCCTCTCTCCAAACATCTATATATGGATCTCTCCTCCATGAGATCTAGAGGCTGGAATTTTGTTATTGCAAAGAATTGATGTTGGTTTGAGATTGGAATCATTGGGTGCTTAATGCTTTGAAGGGGGTGAAGATAGGAATTCCATTTGCTGGGAAGGAGATGCTGGATTGGAGCCCTCTGGGTTGTATCTCTTCCTGAACCTTGTTATTCATCAATAAAGCTATCTTGGTTTCTCCTATATGCTGATGTATTTTGATGTATGAATGTATTAGTGTATTTGGTTTATTTCTAATCCTAAACTAGTTATGAATGTGAATATCTGTCTTTGTGTAGTGTTCTTCTCTTCTCTCAAGTAGTTGTTCTCTTGTCGCAAGTAGCTGTTCTCTTGTGATCTTGCAGGAACCCGTTGAAGCTGGACAAGCAAGAAGGCAAGTAGCTGTGAACACCCAAAGAGAAGAGAGACCGGATCGAGGGAAAACGGAAGACACCGGTAAGTCTATTGATCTCTCTTCTTTCACATTTCATAAAGGAAGAAACCAGAATAGCTGTACTCGTTTGTTGATAAGGCACTGTCACACCTTAGGTGGATAGGATCGTCCTGCATATGCATTTTTCCCCACAACAAATTGGCGACTCGACTGGGGATATTTGTTTAGTCATTTTATTTGTGTTTCTATTGTTGTTTGTTTCATAGACTCGACAGCAACAATCGAACTGCATGTGCTATTCCCGGATGCAAAGTAGACAGTTGCTGCTTTGATCCAATCACTGGACTTGTCTATGATCTGAACAATGGATTCACAAATGATTTGATGATCCTTGTGATAGATCTTAGTACCCCCTCAAAGCATCCCTCTGATTACACCTTGCTTTTTGCTTTTATTTGGCCTAAAACAGTGAATTAAATAGCAATCTGTGACCCAGAACCTGTGGGAAATGAGAGTTTCTCCTTCAGCGCAGACCCAGTGAAGGGATTCTACATTTCAACGCAGGTCCCGTGAAGGCTACCTACGCTGAATGTCAAAACCCCTGTGTTGAGGTTGCGCTGAACCAGTTTGTCCTTGTGCAGCTGGGGTTCTCTGCTCTGTTTTGCCTTGTTTTGATCTTTGATTTTTGCAGCCTGTAACCAGCATAGGTACCAGTCTGATAACTCCTTTTCTCTGCTTAAATTCTGCCTCCTTTTGTACAAAACGACTGTGAGTGTTTTTATGTGTTTGTGGCGTCATTTACAGTTTTCCTTTGCATGAGTGAAATAGTCATCCTGTAGCCCTTGATTCAGATCTGTTGATTGTGATCTTAGAAGAGAGTTCATTGGCTATTTGCAGATTGACTATACATTTTCTTTTGCTTATTGGTTTGAGTTTGTCTCTTTTAAGTGTCGAAACAAGTCTTCATTTCGAAAATCGTTAAGTGTTGTAATCTCTTCTACCCTCCCTGATTTCGAAAAAGTAAACTTGTTTGTATTGATCATTTAAAAGCAAATTCAAAGTTGTACAAAAAGCTTTCTTTGTAGGCATCAATACTAAGAAAGCGGAAAATAAACACCTGCATTGTGCATTTGCATTTGATAGTTTGCATGATTGATTTAGGAAAAGTGCATTAGAGTGTGCTGATTGCTCTTTGAGAAAAGATGGTGTCTTTCTTTTCCCTTAGTAGCTAGGATTTTCAAAGTTGAAAAGATATAAAGCTTGCTTATCATCTTTAGACTGCATTTAGGAATTGTATCATACATCTCGTGGTGAACCTTGAAAGGAAAACTTCTAAAAAGATCAACCTAAAATAAATTGAATGAACTTAACAACGCTTTGCAACATAACGCACGACATAGAGGTCTAGGCTAGAGACGTGTTCCGGCGTCGTAAAGCCTGGTGACTGTCGATCTCGTTGATGGTGGGTGATTCCTCCTGAGGGACGATAGCGCCAGTACGGATTGTGCTCCCACGTACCGTCGCGTATATATTGGGAGACCCCTATAAGCATAAAACTTTTATCCATAGGAAGCTGTGTCGGCCGCCCTACTGATCGCAATGCACTGAACACAGCATTCAGGAAGATCGACCGCCCGTACCCTAAAAAGTATTCTGCGGTTTTGTGAAAAGTTTGGCACACCCTCTGCCTAGAACTCCAGAGCAGTTCCTTTTGGCCTTTTTCAGACTCTATAACAGAAAAAGTCCATCCGAGCATTTGTCACTTCGGGCTCGTTAAAACATCGAAGGAGACTAGAGTCATATTTAGCTTTTTCTCAACTCTTTAAAATTGAAAAAGCAAGTTGTGTCCAAGCGTCATTAAAATTTATTTTAAACGGAATAATCATCACCTTTCCCTTGTTGATCTTCGAAGTTAGTCTACCTTCATCACAAAGTTCTTGTAGAATCGCTAGAAATTCTTTTAGATAGACTAAATATGTCTGAACAACCGTCGACATCCAGGACTGTGTCATCCGACACAGCAGCGGCAGAGCCTCCTGCCGCTACTCCAACGATGTTCGCTGGTATACCATCTGTCCCGACAAATTGTCAACAACAAGCTGGAGTCCAATCAGAGACTATTTCGACGACATGGTTAGTTCCTATTTCTTCATCTGGATTATCATCTGGTATTTCTAATGTTGAAACTCAACAAATTGATCCAATGTGTCTTCAAAGGCCAATCTACCCTTTAAGTACTAGATTTCCACCATATGGAGGGCAGTATGCCTTTTCATTGTTCCCCCCTGGAGAACAACCATATGGGAGTTTACAACAATGTTCAGGTCAAACTGGAATTACATCCAGCGGATGGGTACCGATACTGCCTCAGCAACCAAGGGTCGAATATTCAATGCAACCAGTCCACCCTGTGTCGAATGTTGCCACTATACCTAGTATGGTGATTGCATCGCAAGTACAAGCGCTACCTGTTGTATGTCAACCCCAAGTTTCTCAGGTTGCGATACAACAGCCTCTTGTCTCAACGACTCAATCACAACCTCAGGTTAGTGCCTCCTTATCTGGAGCGACTCAGGATCAAACAAGTACTGTGACTCCTCATCTTGGTCAATCATCCAGTATTGGTCAACAGCAAATGGTTCAACAACCAGAGCTGATTCAAACTCAACAACCCCCATTCCAGCAATCATATCAAGGACCTGAGCAACAAGTCATTGTAAGTAATGGGCAATCGCATTTCCAAAGCGGTTATCAACAACCATATTATAATGGTTATGCCCATCAACCTTGTCAAAGTTGCCAGCATCAAATACATTATGCTGGTATGCAAAGACCCACTGCTCAGGCGATTCCATCTTATCCTGGATATGCTTCGCCTAACCTGAATCAACAATTGCCCTTTGTAGCAACTCTAGAATTACCAGATCTAAACCGGCTGACGAATGATCCAATTGCTTATGCCCCTTGGTGGCCAGCGATTCCTCACAAACTTCCATCTGACATTCCTAAATTCAATGGAAATCCAGGTGAAGATCCGTCGAATCATGTGATGACATTTCATCTGTGGTGTTCGTCAAACACCCTAAATGATGATTCGATTAGGCTTCACCTTTTTTAGAGGACGTTAACTGGTCCGGCAGCAAAATGGTATATCGAATTGCCTAGAGCTTCATTCGACAACTTCAGTACCCTAGCCACAACCTTTTTAACCCATTTTCAATTACCGATAAGGTATGAAACGGGAACAGAACTCCTTACCAACTTCAAGCAGACAACGGCCACTCACATATCTGATCATATACATGAGTGGCGACGTCGTCGCAGGATGGTAAAAACGTACGTTCCCGATCAGCTATTAGCTGAATGGTTTATCAAGTCTTTACTTCCTACCATCACGGAAGATGTGGCAAAGGGGGGAGTCGTAACAGAGGAGCAAGTTATTGCTCGTGCACAATATCTAGACTTAGTTTATACTCAGTCTAGCACACTCTACGACAAGATACCTGACGCCCCTAGACTGGAATTCTCAATTCCTCCTCCTCCTAAATCAAATAGTGACTCTCATGCCGGCGATGGTGTGATTGGCACGGCAAACGCGAAATCGACAAAGGCTTCGTCTAAGAAAGCCCGTAAGAATTCGGATCAAAATGCAAAATATAAGGTTCTTGCTTCGGAAGTAAATGCTGTATCAGCAGATAAAGGCAAAGAAACCAATCAACCAGGAAGCAAGAAAAAGAAAAACAAAGGGAAGAAGAAGAAACAGGGTGAGTCATCCCCTGGAAAAACTTCTTCAAACCCTCCTGGGAAAGGGAAACAAAAAAGGCCATGCATGATATGTGACGAGGATCATTGGACAGGCAATTGTCCATACAGAGCTGAGCTTAAAAGATTCTTTAAAAGTTCGCAGACTTCAGCTGTGTTAACTGATCCATTCCCAAACCTAGGTCAAAATATGGTTGATAGTGGAAATGCTTCCCCATCGCAAGTGCTTATGTTGTCGGTCTCAAAACAGCAGAATAATGCTTTGATTTCAACAAGGAACAAAGATTACGGGAATCCGCAGCTGTCGAACGACAAAGGTAAAGATCAACCAAGTAGTTCGATAACAACTTTGACAAAAGTTGTACCGCCCATCATTCCTGAGTTAACAATAAAACCGCCAAAGGGAGTAGTACACAAGTCGACATTTAATCCTCGCGCCAAAGCGGCACAACATTATAACATAGTGGAAGATTTGGCCCAATCACCATCCGCTATGTCGACTCTTGAAGTACTACAAAATTTCCCATCCCAAAGGCAGGATTTTTTATCGGCTATTGGTGGGGTTGATCCTAAGGATTCCAATCTTGTATCCTTTGACCACAAAGGATACGATCCTCAGTTACCAGCTCAACTAGCTTTCCTTATTCAAGTGAAAGCCCTCAACAAAACTGTTCACCGAACAATTATTGATGAGGGAGCATCTCCATGTATTATGTCGATGAGTTGCTGGAAAACTTTAGGATCTCCAACCTTGTCGCGATCTTCGACGACATTAAAAGCATTCGATGGAAGGACATATACCCCATGCGGTATCCTTAATAACTTGAAAGTTGAACTAGGAGGGAAAACAGTAGAAATAGATGTTGAAGTCATCGATGGGAATCTTGATTACAACATCCTACTAGGAAGACCATGGATCTATGCCATGGCCGCAGTTGTGTCGACCTACTTCAGAAAGATTGCATTTCCCTTCCAAGGAAGAATTACAATCGTCGACCAACAAACTTTTCTCCCCAACAATTCACAAGTTACGGGAAGCATTCCAATGATCCATGGAAGCAATCATTCGCTCCAAAATATCGGAGTAGGTCTCCTAAAAGACCCTGATTTAATGGGTACTTTTGCCCTACCGCCTCCAAGTAATCTAGTGGAAGTGGCCACAGTGGAGTATGAAACCTTCTACATCTAATGGATTTGGACTCCGAGGATGGTTCTAATCTTGTGCCAACCTCGTTAAAAAATGAAACAAGGAGTCATGAGGATAGTTCTTTTACTGTGTCAACCTCATTAAAAAATGAAACAACCCCCTTTCCAAATCTCAAAGGTAAACCTTCATTCCAACCACCAAGTTGAATGCAATGAAGCTTGGGGGGCATGCACCTCGATTTGCGTTGTTATGCTAGGGGCATGCAAACTTAGATTCGAGCAGTTTTAGCACACAGTTCATGCTCGTTAAAAAATAAACGCAAGATTCGAGCAGTTTTAGCACACAGTTCATGCTCGTTAAAAAATAAACACAAGATTCGAGCAGTTTTAGCACACAGTTCATGCTCGTTAAAAAATAAACGCGACATCCGAGCAGTTTTAGCACATAGTTCATGCTCGTTAAAAAATAAACATAAGATCGAGCAAATGTTTCCACCCACATTTAAGCTCGTTAAAAAATGAACTATCCCGGTAAATAACCACTGTGAATGTAATATTATCAGCCATTAAAGCCTTGGTCGTGTTTGCACCGTCACCTCCACTTTTCATTTGGTCGATCGTTCACCTCCATATGTTTGTTTGCCCATTTTGAGGAACAGCTGCGAAGAGTGATTTCACCTAGCCATCCTTATGACACTGCCGTGATTGGAAAATTCCAACTTGTACCTGGAATCAGCTGCTAACCCTGTTTATCACTCGTTCCTCAAAAGACGAGTCTTCTTTAAGCTCTTTTCAACTGACTCGTAAAATATGAAAAGATTGCCGAGTCCTTGGCCTTCCAGCTCGTTAAAAGGATAGGAAGTGCTATCCCTCCTCTAGATTTTAATCTTTTTGGACCTGAGGGATTATTGCACAAAAAGATCGAGCACTTGTTTTATTCGCCTCGTTAAAACTATTGAAAACTCATCCCTTCTGTATTGTTTTATACTTTTTCGTACTTAAGGGATTAGATGACGAAAAAGGACTTTTGGAGTTAACTTTATGTACCTTTTCAGACTCTCTAAAAATGAAAAGGACCGAGTTATCCTTGTCGTTAGACTCGTTAAAATCATTAAATAGTGACAAACTTGTCTTTAGACGAGAACGAGTTTCACTATCGCTAGGCTCGTTAAAACATAGTGATGGGCTTGCCCAAAGGACAGGTTATAGAACAAGCATATGTTATCCTCCTCAATCTTGACAAAAATAAAGAGGTACTGGTCAGCAATGACTGGGGAAAAATTGGCAGAAACTAAAGAAAACTTTGATGGTAGCAAGTCGCTCTTGAACATGACACTTTTCCTCCGTACCACAATCGGGTTGGGTTGTTTCATTCACCGGTCACATCCATGGTCTCGCCATACCATCCATATTTGGGGTAATGCTACCAATCCATCGCATCAGTGTCACCATATGTTCAAGAGAAGTCGTTCAGAAAAGTCAACCGTGTCCCATCCACTACCATACATTATCCTTCATCCTTTCATGACTGCCACCCTGAATCATATGTCACAGATCGTTTTCACCTCCATTATAATCATTAGCTCCGTTCCGTGTCACTGATGTGGGATTCATCAAGGCCCTCCTTTGACGGATCACTTCTTGTCGACATCAACTCATTATCCAAGAAGTTGATCTAGGAACAACCCCTTCAGTACTTTGAAGCTTGCATGCCTCAATGGCAAGTTTCTCACTTCCGGCGACAGGTATACATCAATGACCTTCGACCGAAAGATTTTGCATGGTGTTCGACGCCAAGTCCTTTATTCACACCACGTGAATTCTACTACAGTACCTTGAGGGTCATTATCATTATCGGTGATTCCTCTCGCGCTTGTTAACGGTTTACATCATTGACCGGTAATCAAGCGATGTCTTTCCATGTTCGACTTCAGAACATTTCTCACATGGATCGACTTGTACTTAGAGAGAAGATCGAACGAGTTTGAAGACCCCAGATCTAGTTTCATCCATCTGGGCTATGATATATATTCAGGAAAAGACATTGACATGTACATCATTGCAGCAAATAATCATCCTACTCAAAGGATGATAATTTCATCAAAATTATCAGTCTACCATCAGACGATTGTCTGTTCTATGTACAGAAAAATGAATTTATAAAGCTGAGCATGGGAATGCCCGCCTCAGCTAGGTCATGAAAGCAGTATGAAAAATAATGTATTGTATTGTATCTTATTACAGGTTTCCTCCCAGCATTGGATGAACTTCGGATCCCCCTGATAAAGCATTTCGCCCGATAAACAGCCTCATACTTTATGGGGCAACTGTTATAGACATTTTTGTGCCTTACAGCATTGAGCATGAAATGTCCATAATCTAAGGGATCCAAACTCCCTAAACATGTTGTTCCTACCCCTAGAGGAATAAGGCTAACAAACCACATCAATTCACAGAAGTTCTCCACCAGAAACGGCTCAAAAACAAGTCAATCCAGGATCATTTCAGTGGCTACACTAGCTGTTTGCGCTGAATGTCAAAGCCAACACTGGCTACCTGCGTTGAATGTCAACTGGAACACTGGCTACCTGCGCTGAACGAGAGTGGACAAGTGGCAGGCTCATTTCTCAAGGTGTCAAAACCCAGGAAGCTTCCAAAATGACACTTGCCTCAGGGAATTCGACTGGTGATGAGTAAGAGGTTCCAAATCTCCAAGTGGACTCAAGAACTGATAGAGGGAGAGGACACTAGTCAGATCTCAAGCTGACTCATCCTCTCTCCAAACATCTATATATGGATCTCTCCTCCATGAGATCTAGAGGCTGGAATTTTGTTATTGCAAAGAATTGCTGTTGGTTTGAGATTGGAATCATTGGGTGCTTAATGCTTTGAAGGGGGTGAAGATAGGAATTCCATTTGCTGGGAAGGAGATGCTGGATTGGAGCCCTCTGGGTTGTATCTCTTCCTAAACCTTGTTATTCATCAATAAAGCTATCTTGGTTTCTCCTATATGCTGATGTATTTTGATGTATGAATGTATTAGTGTATTTTGTTTATTTCTAATCCTAAACTAGTTATGAATGTGAATATCTGTCTTTGTGTAGTGTTCTTCTCTTCTCTCAAGTAGCTATTCTCTTGTCGCAAGTAGTTGTTCTCTTGTGATCTTGCAGGAACCCGTTGAAGCTGGACAAGCAAGAAGGCAAGTAGCTGTGAACACCCAAAGAGAAGAGAGACCGGATCGAGGGACAAACGGAAGACACCGGTAAGTCTATTGATCTCTCTTCTTTCACATTTCATAAAGGAAGAAACCAGAATAGTTGTACTTGTTTGTTGCTAAGGCACTGTCACACCTTAGGTGGATAGGATCGTCCTGCATAGGCATTTTTCCCCACAAAATTGTCATGCATGAGGTCATAGTATGTGTAGTTGATATGGTCATGCATTGATGATTGTACTCTAGTTAAGATGATGGATATATGGTTACATACTATGTGTTATATTTCTATATGTTGTCATGATTATGTTATACATGTATCACGTTGCTTTTTTGATCTTGCAAACAAGGTATCCTCCCTGAATTATACTAAGGTATGTTCGTTTGTTGTGATTTGGTTTAGCTAACATGATATACCTTGTAGGAAGAATATTAAAGATGACTAGCAAGATGGTAGACTACAGTCCTTGAGAATCTCCCTATGGATCAGATGAGTAGCATGGTGTTGGGAAATATTCTAATTTGGGATAGACACTAAGAATCTGAAAGGAATAAATAAGGAGGTTTAAGGCAGAAAATAACATAATCATACAAGCATAGGAGAAACAAGAAGAGGTAAATGTAGTGAGTGATACTTTAGAGTTTGTCATAATTGCAATGACAGGGACCACTTCGGATCAGCCATGAGCAGGAGGAAAAGAGTAATGGGGCATATGACAGTAGGTCTCATGGTGAGTACAAGTGGGATGGAGAGGACATGATCAGAGATGGAAGGTCCTTGGATACTCCAAATAGGAGGGGTGATAGAAACATGTACTACTCTAGTTCTGGTTCTGACAGGCATCATGATCATCATTGTTATCATCCTTACAGGAGGAGTGACAAGGGATATTTTCCATATGAGTTTAAGAACTAAAAGCTACCTACATTTGATGGAGAGATGAAGAAATCATAGGATGAAAAGGCATGGTTGCTTGGTACAAGAAAATTCTTCAGATCGCATGATTATTTAGAAAACATGAAAGAAAATATATCCACTTTTAGCCTTAAAGGGAAGGTAGATATATGGTACGAAGATGTGAAGAATGTTAGAGGTATTCACGAGGATGACTTGACATGGAATAAGTTTGAGAGGCTTCTCAAGAAGAAGTATTTTTCGGAAAGGTACTATGGTGATAGAGCTAAATCATTTAATGAGTTGTAGATCACTTCCATGAGAAAACATGAGTATACTAGCAGGTTCTTGGAGTTGTTGAGATATGTGCCTTACCTCAAGGAGTAGAAGGATAAGGTTCATAGATTCATCAGTGGACTGCCAGTAGCATACAGGTATTGGATTGAGTTCGATGATCCTGAATCATTAGAGGAGGCCATTGGAAATCTGAAACATTGTTATGAGAAGTCAAAGCGTAAAGTTGAGCATAAGCGTGACTTGAAAGTAAATGAGAAATTTAAAGGAAAATGGCAACCAAAGCAAGGAATACCTCAAGATGAAACTGAGAAAAAAAATATAGTCCCTTACAAGAAGTTCAATACAACTGAGAAGGGACATGGAGAGTGTTAGACTAGAGGCGATGGTAGAGTACCATTGCAGTGTTGGATATGTGGAAAGGACCATCGTAAGAGGAATTGTCCACACTATCAAGGTGGTAGACCCTAGATCTATAGTGCTCAGGAGGTGCATATAGTTGGTGATGTTGGTCATATCATTCCTCGGATCTATGTAGTTGTGGACAATAGGCAGGAAGATCATCATGCATTTATCATTGCGATGGATGGTAAGCTTTGTGATCAAGTTATTTCTATTTTGATTGATCCTAGATCTAATTGTAATTATACTAATCCTAACTTGGTGGAAAAGTGTGGTTTGAGAAAAGAAGTGCATGCAGAATCTTGGTTGGTACAGTTGGCTACAGGTACAAAGAAGAGATTTCACCATTAGGTAAGAGCTTGTTCATTTGAGTTAAATGGTATTTCTACATCAGCACATTTTAATGTACATCCATTGGTATTATATAACATGCTTTTGGGTATGGATTGGTTGTACCTTCTGTTGAGGCCTCAGATTTCCACTGCTCCAACATGGGGGATAACCACCCGGTCTGGGCCTTAAGACAACTCCTTTTCCATAAAAGAGGGGTGGCTATAACTGGGGATAATGGGACCAATTTCCCAGTATAGGTTTTAAAATGAGAGTGGGTGGTCTATGAGTGATTGCAATATAAGATAGAAGTACTATATATATGAAGTTTTGCTCATTTGACTAATGACATAGATCAACTCCTCTCCTCAAATCAAATTATCTTCCAAGTATACAAAAGTGCATCAACCAAGGAAAGTAGTATGATATTTAAAAGAAATGATCATGTTCCAAAATTTCACCAAAGCATTCAAAAACTTACAATAGTGCATTCTTTGCAAATGTTTTTGATAAAATCTTGGACCCTTCTCTAAATGCATAAGAATGGTATAAATATTATTCTAACTAATGTTCAAAAATAGATTATACAAAAATTTGACGAGGTTTCAAACATCCTTCCTCCTTACTAGTTAACTAACTCTAAAAGTAATCAGTGGCTTGATGAGCGGAGGTTATGATGATGATTTTCTATATGCTAACTTGTCCTTCAAATCACATATATCAGCCATCGGTTTGCTTTGAGGAGGTTCCCCAAACCGTGTTTTGACTTGTCCTGCGAAAATTACATCTGTGAGAGGTGGCAGCATCCACTAGGTTGAACAGAGAGAGAATTTAAGGGTCATGATTTGACTGTGTGGCTTGATGAGTAATGAAAAGAGATATTGGGGGTTAACCAAAATCCCTTTCCCTAAAATAAATCGATCCTGAGTCCTGTTGGTTATGGCCCACAAAGCCTATCGGAAGCCTTATTTAGGCCTTAAGGGTATAACCATGGACCACACAAGAATTAGAGTCACCACACTATCGGCCTTTATTAACATCAGGAGCTTTCAAACATGAGTTTTAGCCTTAAAACCCTAGCCAACACATATATCAGGAAAACACGGGATAACAAAGAAACCCCGCTCTGAAACCTTTGTTCGGATTTCAAAACTACATACCCAGACACTATATTTTTGTTGAGTCCACCTATTCTTTGTGTTGTTCCTCCGATCTGACCGAGTTCTGATCTCCTCTAGACTCTGACTACCCGATTAGTTTATCGTGATATCACCATCAGTGCATCAGCCCTTTGATGTTCCACTGTCAAATTCCTTTGGCCTCTCTGATATGTGATCATTGATCACAATCTCTGCCATTTATTTCAATCGCTAATCCAACATCCCTTGTTTCATCGATGGTCGCTCATCGGAATTCCTTGAAGTTTGGGGTATGCCCTTTGGAAACGAGTTCTGCCGATGTGATAACTTTGTTCCTACAGACTTGATCCTATCCATTGATCACAAAGATCCAACGGATCTTGTCCATCAACACTTCCTCCCTTCGCTCCTATTAATGGATCTCTGCATTAAAAACATGGATCTCATCTACTTTTGAAGGAATCTCCGCGCTTAAATATAGGATCTACCACAATAAGGAAACACCCCATTTAAGCACAACATCACTCCATACAACAGTTAACTCACATATCTTGGGATCACCATCGATCCTACAGTGATCGATGGTCGATCAACATACTTAGAAACACAAGATTTCAAGTCATCACGCACATATATAAAACATAATAGAAAAGACTTAATACACAAATCTGCACAAATCCAGAGAAGTCACACTTTTATATTATATACAACGTGATTACAAGATCTAAGGCATCTCAGCCTTAGTTTGAGTTCCTTCTCAACTACATCTTGAATACTCTGAGCTTACACAGTTTTCTATTCTATGCTCTCTATCTCTACTCCTTTAACACTTGAACACGTAGGTTCATGACACACACACACACACAGATATATATATATATGGAAGGATTATTGGATTGGATCACGGAAGGATTTGATCAATCCTCAAGCAAAAGCCCCAGAAATCTGGTTACACATACATGCATACATATGTGGCATAATATATATATCTAAAGGAACACCGGATTGGATCACTAGGAAGGATCCGATCATATCTCTTCCTGAAATTTCTCAACTAATTCACATGCATGGCAGATTACATTTAAATCAAGTCTTTGAGAGACTTATCCATTCCATCTTTTAAATCTTCTTTAAAACAGATTTTTTCCTTTTTTACTCCCTAGTCCACGTGCTCCTCTTCGCTCCGCTTTAGATTCCTCCCTTTGACTAAGGGTGTTGGATGCTCCTGCATCAGACTCCCAAGGCACAAAAATTTATGACCTCCTCGTCATATACTTCTCCTTATCTTTAGCAATTCTACCCACTGCATTCTTCAGTGGAACTGCCTTCATGGTCTTCTGTGAGCTGCAACCAAACCTATGCAGTAACAGTCTTCTTTAGTTACACGATACCTCACCAAGCCCTCCTCACTTGGTCTTTTGGCATACTTCAGGTTCTCTCCTCTGGAACCATATGAACACTCCATGCTCTAAGTTTGCTGCAATCTTCTCACCTTCTGTTGTCGTTCTCTGTGCAATAGTAAGACGATAACTCTTCAACTCTAAACAATTGTACCTCCTTCTCCTTCTTCTTTCTCTCTAAAATCCTTACCCTTATCTTACATGCAGAATCTTCTTCTTCTCTGATACCACTTGATGAAAAGAGATACTGGGGGCTAACCAAAATCCCTTTCCCTAAAAGAAATCGATCCTAAGGCCTACGGGTTATGGCCCACAAAGCCTGTTAGAAGCATTCTTTAGGCATTGATCCTTTAACCATGGACCACACAAGAATCAGAGCCACCACACTATCGGCCTTTATTAACATCGGGAGCTTTCAAACATGAGTTTGAGCCTTAAAACCCCAGCGAGCACATATATCGGGAATACACAAGATAACAAAGAAACCCCGCTCCGAAACCTTTGTTTGGATTTCAAAACTATATACCTGGACACTATATTTGTTGTTGAGTCTTCTTATTCTTTGCATTGTTCCTCCGATCTAACCGAGTTCTGATCTCCTCCAGACTCCAACTACCTGATTAGTTATTGTGATATCGCCATCGACGTATCGGCCCTTCGTTGTTCCATTGTCCAAGTCCTTTGGCCTCTCCGATATGCGATCACCGATCACAATATCCGTCATTGATTTTAATCGCTAATCCAACAGTCCTTGTTTCATCAGTGGTCGCTCATCAACATTCCTTGAAGTCTGGGGTCCACCCTTTGGAAACAAGTTCTGCCAATGTGATAACTCTGTTCCTATAGAGTTGATCCTATCCATTGATCACAAAGATCCAATGGATCCTGTGCATCAACACTTCCTCCATTTGCTCCTATTAATGGATCTCTACGTTAAACACATGGATCTCATCTGCCTTTGAGGGAATCTCTGTGCTTAAATACAGGAACTGCCACAATCTAGAAACACTCCATTTAAGCACGCCATCACTCCATACAACAGTTAACTCACATATCTTTGGATCTCCATCAATCCTACAATCATCAATGGTCGATCAACATACTTAGAAACACAGGATTTCAAGCCATCCCGCACATATATACAATAGAACATAAAAGACTTAATACACAGATATGCGCAAATCCACATAAGTCACACTTTTATATTATATACAATGATTTTACAAGATCTAAGACATATTAGCCTTACAACGAGTTCCTTCTCAACTACATCTTGAATACTCTCAGCTTACACAGTTTTCTATTCTATGCTCTCTATCTCTACTCCT
Source organism: Pinus tabuliformis (assembly GCA_031772625.1). Classification (NCBI taxonomy): domain Eukaryota; kingdom Viridiplantae; phylum Streptophyta; class Pinopsida; order Pinales; family Pinaceae; genus Pinus; species Pinus tabuliformis. Next base: position 159,708,261 of record CM062814.1, on the reverse strand, counting down.
TTAACACTTGAACATGCAGGTTCGTGACACACACACACACATATATCTATATCTATATATATATGGAAGCATTGTTGGATCAGATCATGGAAGGATCTGATCAATCCTCAAGAAAAATCCCAAAAACACTCAGTACACATACATGCATACATATGTGGCAGAATATACATATCTATAAGAACACCGAGAAGGATCCAATCATATCCCTTCCTCAAATCTCTCAACTAATTCTCATACATGGCAGATTACATTTAAATCAAGTCTTCGAGAGACTTATCCATTCCATATTTTAAATCTACTTTAAAACGAAATTTTTCTTGTTTTACTCCCTGGTCCATGTGCTCCTCTTCGCTTCGCTTTCGATTCCTCCCTTTGACTAAGGGTGTTGGATGCTCCTACATCAATGAGGTATTTCCAATACAACTCCCAATCAGTCCTTGCTAATTTTGCGATTGCTTCCCTTTGAGTTTCCGATCTTTCCTTCCATCTGTTATGCAAGCCATTTAGATCATGCAGTTCTTTCAGGTTTCCTTCTTTGACCAAGTTGGTGGAAAGAAAATTATGGATTACTGCCCTTACTATATTCTTTGACACCCCGGCCACTCTTACCACTTCTAATTCGACTTGTTTGATTCTTGCATCTCGATCTATGAAAGGAATTTCCTTCTGTGTCTCCTCGATCTCAAGAAGATTGGCTTTCCTTCTATTTCTTTCAATTCGATGAAATCTGAGATTCTTGTGTTTAGATCAGTAAACTCAGTTCTCTGGTGAATCGCTTTATCCATTAGCTAGTCACTAGTGATCAGATAAGGAATGATATGTGACATCTTTTGGAAAAGAAATTCTTACTAATTTAATAAGAGAGAACTAAGCTCTAGCGCCTCTTTGATGAATTCCTCGACAGTAGGAACATCCTTATATCTTTCCATGTCTTGCTGCAAGTCTTGGAGTTGCATGTTTTTGGCTGACATGTCTGCTTTGTGGCTTATTTTCAGCACCTTCATGGTCTATGTCAATTGGGCCAGCTGCTCAGCGGCCTGCCTATTCACACTTTCCCTCTCTGTTTCAAGCTACTACTTGAGCTGTGCAATCTTTTCTTCTTTTCCCTTCAACAAATCAAATATTTCAGTAGCTTTGTCCATGATATAAATTATGTACGCTCTTGTAAGCTGTGACAATCTAGTCAAGTTTTCAACTAGGTTAGAAGGGACGTCCCTCCAAACTATGTCCATTGGATCATTCCTAGGTGGGAGTTTGAGTGTTTCTATCCTTATCCTTTTCCTCTATCTCCTTACTAAAGCCTTGTGCAGCAGGCTGTAGAACACATCAACAGGAGGGATTTCAGTCACCTTCAAGACAATTTCCAATATCGACAGAGTAGGGATGATTTCAGTCTACTGAGACGTCGTCGCTTGCTTATCCATCGGTTCAAAATTTGTATTCTTCTGAACATGCAGAGGAGTTTGATACTTCGTAGTTTCTTGGGCATCTATTGTCTTGCGATTGTCTTGTAGTTTCTTATTGAATTTATCCCACTCTTGCTCCAGGCTACTGGTTCTGATCTTTGAACCAATATCTTTGGGTGAGATACTCATACCCTACTTTTCGGTTGATTTCCTGCTGGATTTTATAGTAGTCTTGATGTCTTGGGATTTCTCTGTATTCAGTGCTTTCCCTGTATTTGGATGAGACTCTATGTGAGAATCAGGTCCCTCACTTTTGACAGTCACACTGGGGGTAGGCTTGTCCTTTATTTTCAACAAATGTAGTGGGATTACCTCAAGCCTTTTGTTTCTAAACTCTTGGAAGCTCTCAAAATCTCCATGACTTAGATTTGTCCCTTCCCATTCGAATGATTGTTAGAAGGATTGAGCCGACTATAAAATTTCTTCAAAATTATTAGCCTCATGGTTATAAGGCCTGATCTTTACTATAGTGGTGATGTTATATGATATCTTGTCTGGATCAAATTTCCTTTTGGGCAAAGTATGGATCCTAAGACTTTTCAAGCTTACTGACTCCTTTATCGCATGATTAAAATTTACTAATGAAAAGTAACTACACCTAATATGAAAATATGGCCATAATAACTACTTTCTTTCTTTCAAAACATTGGTCAGGCTTTTTCCCACAGTTTGGTGGGCTATTTCTCTTACTAAATTTTATCAAAGACATAGAAAGGGAGGACATGTGGGTTTGTTGTGCTAGGAAAAAAACTAATGTAGGTGAACAATTTTTCAACAAAATATTTGCCGACAGCCAAAGGGTCTGTAGCAGCTTCTTGAGAAAACCTGGGGGCTTTCTTATTGAAAATTAATTGATGCAATAGAAAAATAACAACATGGCATATTTGATAGAAATGGGGTATATAATGGGATTCCCAAATTTTCTGATGGCTGAGATAGAAAGGGTAGGGGTCCTACAAGGCCAATTTCCAACCCATGATTGGAAATTTAGTGCAGAAACAAATAGCATCCATAATGTACGAACTAAAATAGAATGGAGGAAGGTTCTCTGAAGAGGAGGATCTCTTCTATTGATATTCACTGATGACAGTGGCTAGGTTATCAGATAGGATGGTGGCCCAATTCATAATGTTGGAATTAACATAGGCATCAATGAGAGGAATCCATTCTATGGAAAACTTAAGATTATTAGGTAACCTGTATAGTCTACATAACATAGCAGCTGCATATTTGTATGGGTTTTCCAAAGAGGCTATAGGATACATACCATTTTTATCAAATTTGAACTTGTTCTCCAATACTCTCCATCCCTGGATCATCTTGAAGGGTCATCTTTTCTTCTTTGCAAAGTTGGACACATATGTTTTATCATATATATCATGAGGGTCATGTATATGGTACATTTGGTCCAGGTCTTCTGCTCTAAATGACCCCATGAGTTTCTCAATTTCCTGAATTTCCTATCTTCAATGTTGAGGTTTTCCACCACCCACCTAATCATATCAATGTATAGGAGGATTTTTACTCTTGCTACTATTATATGAAGGAAAGAATAGGCACATCCTTGAATTGGAGTCCCTAACGTCTTATTGAGTCAATGGTTGCTTTTGTGATAGTAATCTTGGGATGCTCATCCTCAAGCCTATTGCATATGACCTCCCAAGCTGTTGCTCCCCCATCAGTGCTGCAGACCGTAGAGAATATAGGAAAAATTTAAGTTAGCTTGAACTTTGTAATCCTCTACATTTTTTTTTTTTGCATCACCTTCCGCAATGACATATCTTTTGTAGCTTGCCTGAAATGGACAATATATATCAGCGTAGGCAACATTGGGAAATTAATGCTAAAAGCTTTGTGAAATGACTTTGAACCATGGGAGTGTTATAGACATTTTTGTGCCTTACAGCTCTAAGCATGAAATGTACATAAACCAAGGGATCCTAAGTCCCTAAAAGTGTTGTTCCTTCCCCTAGAGGAACAAGGTCAACCAATTACAGCTTCTCCCAGAAGTTCTCCACCAGAAACTACTCAGAATCAGTCAAATCAGGATCATTTCAGCTGCTCCACTAGCTACCTGCGTTGCATAGCACCCTAGTACACTATCTAGGTGCGTTGCAACGCACCTAAATGCACTACCAGGGTGTGCTGAGCGGGAAATGACAAATGGCAGTGGCATTCCACGAGGTGGACAGACAATGGAAGCTTCCAGAATCTTCCTCAATGACACTTGCCTCACTGAGTTCGACCAAGGATGAGTAAGAGGCTCTCAGTCTCCAAGTGGAAGCAAGAACTGACAGAGAGAAGCCACAAGTCAAATCATAAGCTGATTCATCCTCTTTGCATACATCTATATATGGATCCCTCATCCCAGAGATCTAGAGGCTGGAATTTTGTACTTTGCAGAGAATTGTTGTTGGTTTTGAGATTGAGATTAGTGCATTGGGTGATTTATGCTTTGTTGGAGGTGAAGAAGGGATTCTTTTGTTGGGAGGTAGATGCTGGATCGGGACTCACTTGGTTGTATCTCCTCCTGGATCTTCTTGTTATATCAATAAAACTATTTGAGTTTCTCCTACATGCTTGTGTATCAATGATGTTTTGTTATATTTGCATGTTTAGCTTAAATCTGATCCTAAGCTATTTATGAATGTAAATCTATGTCCTTGTGTAGCTTTCCTCTTCTATGATCTTGCATGAACTTGGTGAAGCTGGGCAAGTAAGGGAGCAGATAGCTGGAAGCTGTCAAAGAGAAGAGAGATTGGATCAAAGGACTAGCGAAAGATACAGGTTGGTTCATCCTATTCCTCTTCGTTTACAATTCATAAAGAAGAATACGAAAGTAGTTTTCCTTGTTTGTTGCTAAGGCACTATCACACCTTAGTGGGATAGGGGCATTCTGAGTAGACACTTTTCCCAACAACAAAATGGCGACTCCACTAGGGATCGTGTCTAGTTAGTTTATTTGTGTTTCTCTTGTTGTTTGTTTCATAAACACAGAAGTAGCAATCGAACTGCATTTGCCATTATCAAATGCAAAGTAGCTGCTACTTCAATCCACTCACTGGATTTGTTTATGATTTGAACAGCTGATCCACAAATGATCTGATTACCCTTTGTGATAGCTCTTAGTCCTCCTTTAAATCATCCCTCTGATTGTACCTTACTGATTGCTTTTACGCGGCCAAAATCCATAGATTAAACTGCAAACCGTGACCCAGAACCCGGATAGAAGTCTCGTTTTTGCCCCAGCGCAGGCTCTGTGAAGAGGTTCTGCATTTCAACGCAGGTCCCGAGAAGGCTACCTGCGCTGCAATTCAGTTTCTCTGTGCAATAGGTGCGCTGATCAGCCTTTGCCCTGTGCAGCTGAGGTTCTTTGCTTCATTTTGTCCAGTTTTGTCTCTGATTTTTGCATCCTGTGATCAGTGTGTGTACCTGTCTGAAAACCCCTGTTCTTTGCCTTAATTCTGCCTCCTTTGTACAAAAAGACTGTAGATGTTCTTTGTGTGTTTGTTACATCATTTACAGTTTTCCATTGAAAGAGTAAAATAGTCATACTGTCATCCTTGGATTTAGATCTATCGTAAGTGTCGTTTTTGATCTTAGGAGAAAGTTTATTTGCTGTTGACAGTTGATTATACTTTTACTTTTACCTTTGGTTTGAATTTGTCACTTTCTAGTGTCAAAACGAGTGTTTATTTCAAAATCATAGAGTGTCGTAATCTTCTCTACCTTTTTTATTTCGAAAAGAAGCTTGTTTATGTTTTTCACTTAAAACCAAATTCAGATTTGTACATCAACTTTCTTTTTAGGCATCAATATTAAGAAACTGAAAACAAATGCATGCATATGTGCATTTTCATATTGATAGTTTGTATGGCTTGATTTAGGAAAAGTGCATCTACAGTGTGCTCTTTGCTCTTTGAGAAAAGATTATGTCTTTCTTTTCCCCTTGTAGCTAGGATTTTCATTGCTGAAAAGAGATAAAAGACTTGCTTATCATCTTTAGATTGCATTTAGGAATTACATCTACATCTCGTGGTGATCCCAAAAGGCAAACTTCTCAGAAAGATCAACTTAAAATAAATTGAATGAATCTAACAACGCTTTGGAACTTAACACACAACATAGAGGTCTAGGCTAGAGACGTGTTCCGGCGTCGTAAAGCCTGGTAACTGTTGTCCTCAATGATGGTTGGGTGATTCCTCCACTGTGAGACGATAAGTGCCAGTACGGATTGTGCTCCCACGTACCGTCGAGTATATATTGGGAGACCCCTTGTTGTTGGGAAAAGTATCTATTCAGGACACCCCTATCCCACTCTAAGGTGTGACAGTGCCTTAGCAACAAAAAAGGAAAACTACTAGTTTATTCTTCTTTATGAAATGTAAACGAAGAGGAAGGATAAACTAACCTGTGTCTTGCGCTAGTTTGTTGATCCAATCGCTCCTCTCTTCAATAGCTTCCAGCTCCCTGCTCCCTTACCGGCCCAGCTTCACCAAATTCCTGCAAGATCACAGAAGAGAGAAACTACATGAAGATATAGATTTACATTCATAAAAAGCTTAGGATCAGATTAAGCTAAACATGCAAATATAACAAAACATCACTGATACACAAGCATGTAGAAGAAACTCAAATAGTTTTATTAATGCAATAAGAAGATACAGGAGGAGATACAACCAAGTGAGTCCCGATCCAGCATCTACCTCCTAGCAAAGGAATCCCTTCCTCACCTCCAACAAAGTATAAATCACCCAATGTACTAATCTCAATCTCAAACCAACAGCGATTCTCTGCAAAGTACAAAATTCCAGCCTCTGGATCTCTGGGATGAGGGATCCATATATAGATGTAAGCAGAGAGGATGAGTCAGCTCATGTTTTGACTTGTGGCTTCTCTCTGTCATTTCTTGCTTCCACTTGGAGGCTGAGAGCCTCTTAATCATCCTTGGTCGAACTCAATGAGGCAAGTGTCATTGAGGAAGATTCTGGAAGCTTCCATTGTCTGTAAACCTCGCGGAATGACACTGCCATTTGGCATTTCCTGCTCAGCGTACCCTGGTAGTGCATTTAGGTGCGTTGCAATGCACCTAGCTAGTGTACTGGGGTGCTTTGGAACGCAGGCAGCTAGTGGAGCACTTGAATTGATCCTGATTTGACTGATTCTGAGTAGTTTTTGGTGGAGAACTTCTGGGAGAAGCTGTCATTGGTTGACCTTGTTCCTTTAGGGGCAGGAACAACACTTTTAGGGACTTTGGATCCCTTGGATTATGGACATTTCATGCTCAAAGCTGTAAGGCACAAAAATGTCTATAACACCCCTATAGGCTTAAAACCTTTTATCCATAGGAAGCCGTGTCGACCGCCCTACTGATCGCAATGAACCGAACACAGCATTCGGGAAGATTGACTGCCGTACCGTAAAATGTATTCTGCAATTTTGTGATTGGTTTGGCACACCCTCTACCTAGATCTCCAGAGCAGTCCCTTTCGTTCCTTTTCAGACTCCTTAACGGAAAAGGTCCATCTGAGCACTTGTCACTTCAGGCTCATTAAAAATCGAAGGAGACTAGAGTCATCTTTTGTTTTTTCTTGACTCTTAAAAATTGAAAAAACAAGTTGTGTCCAAGCGTCGTAACATTTATTTTAAACGGAATATTTATACCCTTTTTCCTACGTTGATCTTAGGTTGAGAAAATGGAGTCTACCAATCAAGGAATTCCCCTTGGTGGAAATCCTAGTCCCTTCTCCTCTTGGGGAGATGTTGGTGCACCCCATATGGCCACATTGTCACTTCGAGGACTGACAATTGGCTTGCCAGTCTGGCTCTTCTCAACCAATTTCATTCAAAACACCACTATTCCTGAACAATCGAATCAACAGTTAGACGAGTCCAGAGTTACCCACCAACCTTCTACTTCCTCTAATTCTTCCTCTCCTCCTTCCTCTTCGCTTGATGGGGCTGGCAAAGCCAAAAGTCAAGTTCCTAAGGAGAAGAAGGAAAAGAAGAAGAAAGAGAAAAAGAAGAAGGAGCCAAAAGCGAATGGGGGCAAACGAGTGTCGTCTAACGAAAATCCACACACTGCACCGACCAGGCCTAAATTGCCATGTGTCATTTCCAAGGGAGACAACTTTCACAGAGATTGTCCTTGCATCCCTCAGATACTAAGGGACTGATCTCCCCGTTTGCATAATCCGATGTCGTCAACCTCTGATGGCCATGTTGAAAGCACACCGTCAACTAGTGAAAGTGAAGCCCCAGGACAAAAAGGGAGAATGAGATCTCCTTGTAAACTGTGCGAAGGCGATCATGCCATCCACCATTGTCCCTTCTTAGACGAAGCTAAAAGAGTTTTGGATGATCGTCCGGTTTCACCGTTATGACTTCCTCCTGGATATAAAAACTCTTGCCGAGTCCTTCGTTAGTTGAGAATCGAGCTGGCCCGCTCAAGTGGTCAACTGAAGCGCCTGTCATTGAAGATGGACCAGCTGAATCCATACCCGACGAAAGTCAAAAGGTCGAGGCGGCAGTCAACCCGGTCTTGCCTTCAGAGGTTTTATCTTCGAATGACACAGTCACTGGAGAGAACAAGGATGACACCGTCCAAATTCTCTTCATCAACACAGACTTTGACGAACACGGGGGAAACCTACCCATTCCTTTACCGCAGGAAGGAAGTTCGTCACAGCAGTACCCAGCCGTCTACTCAGTCCCACCTCCAAGCAACCTAGTTGTCTCCTTCGACTGGAATCAACTAGGCAGACCCCGTTTACCAGCAAGCATACCATTCAGAATTATCGTCCAAATATATAGAATGGTCATGGATGGTACCATCATAGATGAGGGGGCTTCTGTGAGTATCCTTTCCTCTACTGCTTGGAAAGCGCTTGGTTCGCCATCGCTTTTGCCTTAGATGAGAAATCTGACAGGCTTTGATAAAGGAACCAGTCAACCTTTAGGGATCCTCCCCAATGTGCCCATAACATTGAAAGGGAAGACAGTTCAAATGAATGTAATGGTCGTTCAAGGACCCTTGGATTATAACCTACTCCTTGGACGAGACTATATTTATTGCATGGGAGCCATCGTCTCCTCACTCTTTAGAGTAATGTGTTTTCCGCACGAAGGAAGAGTGGTCAAGCTCGTGGACCAGCTTTCATTTCCCGGATCACGCATCGCAAATAGTCATATACCATCCCTAAATGGTCTCTTCACGCAAGAAATGTCTCAACCCATGGTCCGTCCTCCCGATGAGCGCGAGTAATTCGGAGGGATATGACTGGAACCCAGGGGGCATGTGTCCTGGTCTGCTTCGGCAGGAAAACTTCGAGTATAGGGTCGTTTTCCGCGGGAGAATATGACTAGTCTGTACCCCGTCCATCAGTGGAAGAGGGGTTATTCTAGAATAAGATTCTCTTGTCAAAGTTATGTGTGTGGCGCTTGTTTTCACTCACCTTTGTTTATCTCGGTAGACATCGCCGAGGAAGTGTTTCATTTGTAACGCGAATGAGGCAATCTTTGGTAACCTGAAAGAGGTAGGCCTTTCCTGATAGAACAAATGTTTTGTCTGCAAATTGAGGGGTAACCTTGAAATCATATTTTATACCTGGGAGCATGCAAACCTTTTGAAGTGCAAGCAAGGGGCAACTATTTATTTTTTAAATTTTTAGGTCCTCCCTTTAAACCCGTAGGCTAACTCTTTAAACTCGTAGGATTAGTCGTTTCCTAACTTTCATAAAGAAAGGATGTGGGGCAAAAATCTAAATGTTGCCATTTTATATGAGACATTCTTATCATACGACTGGATTATCGAGCAGTTTTAGTACATAGTTCAAGCTCGTTAAAAAATAAACATAAGACCGAGAAAGTGTTTTAATCCACGTTTAAGCTTGTTAAAAAATGAACTATCCTCCTGTAAATAACCACTGTGAATGTAACATTATCAGCCATTAAAGCCTTGGTCGTGTTTGCACCGTCACCTCCACTTTTCATTGGCCGATCATTCACCTCCATTTGATTGTTTACCCATTTTGAGGAATAGCTGCGAAGAGTGATTTCACTAGCCATCCTTGTGACACTTCCGTGCTTGGAATATTCCAACCCTTACCTGGAATCAGCTGCTACCCATTTTATCACTCGTTCCTCAAAAGACGAGTCTTCTTTAAGCTCTTTTCATCTGACTCGTAAAACATGAAAAGATTGCCGAGTTTTTGCCTTCCAGCTCGTTAAAGCGAACGGAAGTGCTATCCCTCCTCTAGATTTTAATCTTTTTGGACCTGAGGGATTATTGCACAAAAAGATCGAGCGCTTGTGTTGTTCGGCTCGTTAAAACTATCGAAAATTCATCCCTTCTATATTGTTTTATACTTTTTTGGACTTAAGGGATTAGATGACGAAAAAGGAATTCCAGAGTTAACTTTACGTACCTTTTCAGACTCTCTAAAAATGAAAAGGACCGAGTTATCTTTGTCGTTAAACTCGTTAAAAACATTAATAGCGACAAACTTGTCTTTAGACGAGAACGAATTTCACTATCGCTAGGCTCGTTAAAACATTGCGATGGGTTTGCCCGAAGGGCAAATTATAGAACAAGCATATGTTATCCTCCTCAAGCTTGGAAAAAATAAAGAGGTACTGGTCAGCAATGACTGGGGAAAAATTGGGAAGAAACTCAAAGAATCTTTATTGGTAGCAAGTCGCTCTTGAACATGACACTTCCACTCCGTGCCTGAGTCGGGTTGGGTTGTTTCATTCACCGGTCACATCACCATGGTCACGCCATACAATCCACATTTGGGGTAAATGCTACCAATCCATCACATAAGTGTCGCCGACATGTTCAAGAGAAGTCATCCAGAGAAGTCACCCGTGTTCCATCCACTACCATACATTATACTTCATTCCTTCATGACCGCCATCCTGAACCATATATCATCAGATCGTTTTCACCTCCATCAAAATCATTCGCTCCGTTCCGTGTCATTGATGTGGGATTCATCAAGGCCCTCCTTTGACGGATCGCTTCTTGTCGACATCAGCTCATTATCCGAGAAGTTGATCTAGGAACACCCCATTCAGTACTTTGAAGCTTGCATGCCTCAATGGCAAGTTTCTCACTTCCAGCGACAGGTATACATCAATGACCTTCGACCAAAAGATTTTGTGTGGTGTTCGACGCCAAGTCCTTTATTCACACCACGTGAATTGTACTGCAGTACCTTGAGGGTCATCATCCTTATCAGTGATTCCTCTCGCGCTTGTTAACAGTTTACATCATCGACTGGTAATCAAGCAATGTCTTTCCATGTTCGACTTCAAAACATTTTTCACATGGATCGACTTGTACTTCGAGTGAAGATCGGACGAGATTGAAGACCCCGGATCTAGTTTCATCCATCCGGGCTGCGATATATATTCAGGAAAAATAAAAACATTGACATGTACAGCATTGCAGCACAGATAATCATCCTACCAAAAGGATGATGACTTCATCAGAATCATCAGTCTACCATCAGAAGATTGTCTCTCCTATGTACATAAAAATGAATTTATAAAGCTGAGCATGGGAATGCCCGCCTCAGCTAGATCATGAAAACAGTATGAAGATAATGTATTGTATTGTATCTTATTACAGATCTCCTCCCAGCATTGAAAGAACTTCGGATCCTCCTAATAAAGCATTTCACCCGATAAACGGCCTCATACTTTAGGGGGCAACTGTTATAGACATTTTTGTGCCTTACAGCTCTAAGCATGAAATGTCCATAAACCAAGGGATCCTAAGTCCCTAAAAGTGTTGTTCCTGCCCCTAGAGGAACAAGGTCAACCAATTACAGCTTCTCCCAGAAGTTCTCCACCAGAAACTACTCAGAATCAGTCAAATCAGGATCATTTCAGCTGCTCCACTAGCTACCTGCGTTGCATAGCACCCTAGTACACTAGCTAGGTGCGTTGCAACACACCTAAATGCACTACCAGGGTGCGCTGAGCGGGAAATGACAAATGGCAGTGGCATTCCGCGAGGTGGACAGACAATGGAAGCTTCCAGAATCTTCCTCAATGACACTTGCCTCACTGAGTTCGACCAAGGATGAGTAAGAGGCTCTCAGTCTCCAAGTGGAAGCAAGAACTGATAGAGAGAAGCCACAAGTCAAATCATAAGCTGACTCATCTTCTTTTCATACATCTATATATGGATCCCTCATCCCAGAGATCCATAGGCTGGAATTTTGTACTTTGCAGAGAATTGTTGTTGGTTTTGAGATTGAGATTAGTGCATTGGGTGATTTATGCTTTGTTGGAGGTGAGGAAGGGATTCTTTTGCTGGGAGGTAGATGCTGGATCAAGACTCACTTGGTTGTATCTCCTCCTGGATCTTCTTGTTATATCAATAAAACTATTTGAGTTTCTCCTAAGCTATTTATGAATGTAAATCTATGTCTTTGTGTAGTTTTCCTCTTCTGTGATCTTGCAGGAACTTGGTGAAGCTGGGCAAGTAAGGGAGCAGGTAGCTGGAAGCTGTCAAAGAGAAGAGATATTGGATCAAAGGACTAGCGAAAGACACAGGTTGGTTCATCCTATTCCTCTTCGTTTACAATTCATAAAGAAGAATACGAAAGTAGTTTTCCTTGTTTGTTGCTAAGGCACTATCACACCTTAGTGGGATAGGGGCATTCTGAGTAGACACTTTTCCCAACAATAGGGAGGATTTCAAATGAGATACTTAGCGTTAAGTAGCCATAACTTGGAAAATTATTACCTCTCATCGGGCTACTAAACATTAATTACCATGTCAAACCGTTCATTATTATATTAAAACACAGTTACTTCCCACGCTTATTTCTTTATTCGTGCATTATAGTTTTTAAAACGATGTTATATAGTGTTGCCTGCGTATAATGCAAAAATGCGATAGTGAATATCGCAATATCGCATTTCACAAATCGATAGCAGATGACATAGTGGCAGGTCTTATTTACTTGTGACTCCTGTGAAATGTGATTGCAATTTCTTTAAGGGGTTTTGATTGGTATGTCACAGTAGGAGGGTTGATCACATATCATAATTTCTTTAAGGTATTTATGATCATCACATGGAAAAAATTTGATTTGCGATTTGCGATGAGGATCCTAAACTTGGGTCGTTCTAAGAGTTTTCAAGGCAATTTCTTAGAGTTAGGATTTGTTTTTTAAATACTAAGAAATTTGAAAAAGGGTCCCCATTTATATTTCTAACATTAGATATTGATATATATAAATGGGGGGGTTATTTCATATTACAACACCTTCACAGGACCAAAGTGGATTGCTTCGACAAGGCCATTGAGTGCGTGGATGATAATGGGGAAAAGAGAATTTTGCAAGGAAAGAAGAAGCTTACATTAGTGAGGATTGTTAAAGCTATGGAGGCTAAGCATAGTCGCATAAAAGGTTGTGTGATGTTTGCAGTGCATATATATAGTGATAAGGGTAAAGATGTTGAGGATGTAGAAATATTCAAAAGGTACCCTGTATTGCAGCAGTATAAGGATATGTTTCTAGCAGAGATTCTAGAGTTACCTCCTTATAGGGAAGTATATTTCTATATTGAGTTGGTGCCAAGGGTGTGGTGAAGTAAAATTATAAGTGTGGACACAAAACAAATTCCTCTAGCCCGATAATGGGTCTAGCCACAACATGCACATTCTATGGATGATTTCCTTAGGTTAGAACCAATTAAGAGGGCCTACCTCTTAGTATGCTTACCCCGTTTGATGATGTCCTTGCTTGCTTGCTCCAGCTATTTCTCGCTTACTTCTTCAAGCACCTGAAACAAGTAAGAAACAACAAACAAAACAAATTGTAATTCAAACTACTCAACAAGTCAAGAAACATTAATCCATGAATACATAAGATGACAAATCATGTAGGAAATCAATTGATAGTTGCATATATATTGATATCAAAAAGTGATTACAATCGTTTTCTTGATGTTTCTATTCTCCTCTGACAAGACCAAGTTCCCACACACTTCTACTAGCATTCCATGATAGCCTCAAGCAACAATAGTTTTAAGGCTCTTCCCTTTAGGCTTCACTCCAAACCAAATCACACTTCTCCCTCACGCAACTAGATAGCTGCAACTAGGAATAGCTTGCTATTTACTCCAAACCAAAATAGCACTAGCACACCAACATTAACACTTCAACACTAAACCTAGCTTGTGCTTGGGAAAAATGGAGGCTTATATATTATGAATGGATGGGAGATGGATCCTCTTCTCAGGGGAGAAGGTCTTATCTCTTGAGGTAGTTCCATCATTATAGGGGAAAGGATCCCAAACTGACATCCTCGACCCCATCTGGCAAAACCATTTACCAGACTTCTGTGACGAAGCTTATAGAGCTAGAAGCTTCAACTCTTAATTTAAAAATAATTCCATAACAAGACCAATGTGACTGGAACATAGCTCATTCACTCCGGTCAGCACTAGGGATAGTGCTAATCTCTACACATTGGCACGGGGAAGACAAGGGCCATTAGCGTCGATCTTGTAAACTAGGAAAAACAAAAGTTTCGTGGGAAATGGTGTGGAAGGGAATTGATCTGCTCATGAAGAGGGACATAATGGGGGTTTCCTCATCAAGGGAAAGCATGTAGGGTTCACTGTAGATGTCCTCCAGGATCAAGGAACAGGGAGTATAGGGACAGTGAGAAAATGTTGTGTAATAGATGCCCCCTAAAGCGTGATGTTCGAACTAGAGTGAGGATGAAATGCTTTACAATTAGTGTGGGGAACCGTAGTCTGCCATCAGATAACTTGCAAGAATGTACATATGCATATACATAACTAAGAACTTTGTCAAATGATACATGAATCGGGGCATGGACGCAGCCATCCAGAGAATGATAATGTAACTGGATCCAGGTATGGGCGTAGCCATCCGTCAAAGAGGCTCATAATGAAACCAAGGTCACATCACATCAACATAACCATATCACATCACTTCACAACCCGGAATTTTGTGATCTGATTCTAGGGTCTTGCACTCCAACACGACCTGATCAAATTACAACTTCTAGCATGTGAATAGATGTGTTGGTGTGGAACATGCTAGAAAGTCACTTGATTATGAGTCAATGATGTAAAATGTTAACAAGCGCAAGATAAACCACCAATAACGACAATGGTCCTCAAGGTACTATCAGCACAATCAACGGAATGTGACTAGAGGAACCGAAGTCGAACACTCGTGAAATCACTCGATCAAAATCCAATGATGCGAACTTGTCTTCTAGCGCGAAGAACTTTCCATTAAGGCATGAAAGCTCTAATGTACTAGAAGGGAGTCTCTCAGTCAACTTCCCAGATAATGAGCTGAGGTCGATAGGAAGTGACTGTGTCGAAGGAGGCCATAAAGTTTCCCACATCATCGACATGAGATGAAAGGATGAAAAAATGATTTTGGATGATACAGCGAATTAGAGGTAAGTTTAACTATAGGAGGACAACTCTTGAACATATCGATGACACAACTAGAAGTTTGGCAGATTTTGGATCCATAGGATCGGTGGTCATGATGACGTGGTAGAGATCAAATGGAAGGAAAAAATGAACAGCCCAACCTAGGAAGGTCAAAAATAAAAAGGAGGATATCCCAACCCGACATGAAGAAGAAAGTGTCATGTTTGAGAGTAAGCTGCTGACACAACTAATTAGATTTCCAAATTTTCCTCCACCATTTCTGGAAGGTACCCCAATTATTTTTTATTCACAAGCTTGAAGGGGATAGCATATGCTTGCACTATAATTTCATCCTTCAGACAAATCTAACCTAGTAAGTTTAACGAGCCCTAAGAAGGAGAAGCTCATGTACGTCCTGGTGACAAATCTGATGTCATTTAATAGTTTAATGAGTCTAACAAAGGTGTAACTCAGTATCTTTTTCATGTTTAGAGAGTTTGAAAAAGACACGGAAAAGAAAACTTCACATGGTACCCTTTTGTACATTTGTGTCTCTCGAGCGTAAAAAGGTAGAAAACAATACTTGAGAGAACCGCTTGACCATTTTAGTCAAGGAGTACCTTTTTAGTAAATAGTTCTTCCCAGTCCGAAAAGGGGGAAACGTATACTGGGCAAACGACATTTTGCATCCATTAAGAAGTTCAAATTGACAATATCTCAACAATATTTTCATTTTTAAGGAGTCAGAAAATAGATTGAAAGAGGACCCCCCATTTAATTCTCTTTAACGAGTGAAAAGGAAAAAATACTAGGCAATCTTTTCACATTTTACGAGTCATAAAAGAGCTTAAAGGTGGCCTGTCTTGGAGGAATGAGTGGTATAATGGGTAGCAACTGGTTCTGGTAATGGTATAACTACTCAAAACATGTAATGGTCAAGAGGCTTGCTAACAAAATCACTCATTGATGTGGTCCCTCAGGAAAGGAAAAACAACCAAGTGAAACCATATGATTGGCCAAAGAGATGGTGGCGATGGAATGAAACAACCAAGGCTCATCTAGCAGAAATTAGCTGATAAAAAGAGCAATCACGAGATGTAAATCAGATGGGTTCATTTTTACACAAGCTTTAACCATGGAAAACTCTGCTTGGATTCGGTTTCATGTTTACACAAGCTTGAAATAGAAAAATATGCTTGCTATAAGTTGTGCATGCCCCCAACATAATGACTTAGTCTAGGTACATGGCCCCCAAGCTTCATTTCAGTCAGCTAGGTAGATGGAATGAAGGTTCACTTTTGAGATCTTGGGAAGACTCGACTAGGATTTTACAAGATCTTAATCAAATACTCGATTTGGAAAAGTGAATTGCTTCATTTTTTAACGACGTTGACACAGTAAAAGAACTATCCTCGAGACCCTTGTTTCATTTTTAAAGAGCTTGACACAAGATAAAGAACTATGCTCACACTTGTTGTTTCATTTTTTACCGAGGTTGACACAAGACCAAGAACTATCCTCATACCCTCTGTTTCATTTTTAATGAGGTTGATACATGAACAAACTATCCTGGAAAGCTGATCATGGACCACACGAGAACATGGCCCCCATAAGGTCCTCACTGGAAGAGAGAACTATGCTTTGGATAGATCAGGTTCCAATGCCCACAGTACATAATGTACTATACCATCTATGTGATCATCACGAGATGTTGAGATGGAACGGGTAGCCACATAATTGACCTATGGCGGGGAAGGTACTTCTTGCAACCAAGATTTGATAGAGGATGATGGTTGCAAAGGAGGCACCTGGTGACCAATGAGCGACAATTGGTCATTGATCGCTACTCTCCCTTCATGTGGAAAACAAACCACACAGAAAATTCAAGAAACAAGAGCTCCCATGACATAAACATAGTTTCATCAAAGGAGAAGATTGAAATCTAAAGGACCTTGGACTACCATCTTGTCTATATAGATTGGCTTCCCTTCCAAAGTAATAGGGAACTTCGAAAGGACCACTAAGGGCTGACTGGTTCCTCTGTTGAAAGGCAAGAGATTCTAGGTGATAGGCACAAGTTGTGGGGAACCCAAAGCTTACCAAGTAGTAGAAGACATGATGCTAACAGACAAGCCTTCTTCTAATATAGTGCCATGTACTACCATATTGTAGGCTTGTACGGTGATCTAGAAAGGCACATTAGAAGGGAGGAAGAAAGGAGTTGAGGGAATCCAATCAAAAGAAACGATAGAACTACCTGGTGGGGGTGTCATATGATTGCCTCCATGCTTTACAAGAAAAGGAGAGGAATGCTCCTGAACCATTGGGATGGGAGGGTCACTCTTTGATTCATGAGAATCTAAGGAGACGAGAAGAGCATGAGCAGTATGATCACTACTCTCTTCAGGAATAGAGTGAACAACTAAAGGCGAATCCAAGTCGACACTCTTTCCTACCAATCGTTGGTTGGGAATAGATGCAAGAGATTCATGCTTAGGAGGAGCATGATGGGTAAGAGATGAATCCAAGTCAATCTCTTTACTAATCGGGAGAGCTTAGAATAAAGCCTCTGATAACCAACAGGAAGTTGGGGATGAGGAGTTGTAAGGTTTTCCAAAACTTTGGAAGCTTTATCCATGAGAGGACAAAGGTGAAGAAGATTCTTCGCTTCACATAACTGACAGGGGAATCTAATATTTCCCTTCTTCTTACCATCATTAGCTGAGGGTGTAGCATCGAAATCATCTCCAGAGGTCGATGGGGATGGTTAATCCATATTTTGAGACCATACCTCTAAGACTCTCAAAATGCTAGGATAGTCTCAAAGGAGATGCTCACACTTAAACAATATACAAGGGAATTTTACCTTCCATGAAGGATTAGAAGGTTTGTCAACAGGGGGTGCATTTGGAGTAATAGCTGCATGGTTGGCCTCTCGGTTATTTGACTTCTTCTTCTTCAACTTCTCCTTCTTCTTCTTAGCCTCCTAGTTACTAGTTTTCAAACTTTAACCAGGCGAAGTAGAAGACGAAGGTGAAGAAATTGGGGAAGAAGGCGAGGGCTCAACCTCAGAATCATCATTACGTGGTTCGAATGAAGGAGATGTTTGGACAGGAGTCGAGCCGCTCAAGACCACCGAGGTCAAAAACAACCAGATAGGTAAACCAATGGTTAACCCAG
This sequence comes from Pinus tabuliformis, assembly GCA_031772625.1. Classification (NCBI taxonomy): domain Eukaryota; kingdom Viridiplantae; phylum Streptophyta; class Pinopsida; order Pinales; family Pinaceae; genus Pinus; species Pinus tabuliformis. The sequence goes on along the minus strand of CM062814.1, from coordinate 159,690,172 downwards.
GGAGGGACAACGTTGCCATATGTTGGCTTGAGGGGGCCTGACCTAGGTTCAATGTTACTTAGCCAAACAAATCCCTACAATACTATTCCTTTCGGCATCAGCCCATGGAGTGCGGACCGAAGTCTCACCCGAAGCAATATGGGGGGATACTGAAACCAACTTTTCACACCTTTGAGATGGTTGTGATGTTGGTTTATTCCGGCTATACCTGTCTTCACGTAGGTTGCTTAGCCCTTTGTTACACCCCTTAGTACCATTGCAGAATGGTACAATAGGCTTTGGCACAACCCTATCCTATGGCTTAGGGTATTTCGTGCTGCTAGGGCAGTGAACTGCAATATCTCCCAACTAGGTTAAGTGTCTTACTTATCTCATTAACCAATCTTAGTTAGCTTCGCGTAAACAGATCTTCTTACTTGCATTCACTTAACCAACACATTTACATACATTCGTGCATCATATAAGCATTATAAGTGAAATTCATACCCAACATAACAAGATGCATAAACAGGAATTAAAGACGAAGAAATTGTAGAATACTTCTTTTTATTGATAATTCCAGATGATTACATACTCAACCCACCCTATGAACTTACCTGCAGGAATCCGCGCTACAGACTTCTAGGCCTCCGAGCACTTAGCTACAGAGCCTCTACCTACGCTACAACCCAAACTTAGACTCCTACTTCAAAGTTATCTCTCATACATCATATCTTCATGTATCTCCTCTAGCTACTTAGATATTAGCTCTTTTTATACAATCCTATGGTCCACGGACCATGGGTAGATCTTTTATAGCCGACATTACATTTCCAAAATAAGGGCAGACAACCTATGAATATTTAACACCTATGCACTCTGAGACCAAAAACTGCGGAGTATTTACTCTTAGATTACAAAATTTGGCCAAACTATGGGCTTTTAGTCCCAAAACTACCCATGGGAGATCCCACGCCGAGCAGGCCCCTAACACAAACATTGTGAGTTGCCCTTGAGTCACTCTGCAGGTGCGGAGATCTTAGTGTGAAGACCTCCCAACTTCGTCTGGATGACCGCAACCTCAGTAGTGCATTGAGCAGCCACCAGCGGGACTTCTTCCACTCTTTGGTCGGCGACTGCCACTGAACTACTACCCTGAATCTTCTATTGAGTTACCTGGAGTGTCACAAGCTTTCCTTCAATGGAAGTTATGATTGTATATGCCTCATCTATCCATGGTTGTAGGCACGCTGGAATTCCAGTGGAGTTGAACGCCAAGCCCTAAACTGCAATTTTGCAATCGACAGGGTCAACTCCAGTTGAATCCTAGCCATCTCTATTCAAACGTCATGCACCCCTATGGAAAACTTGTGGACGCGCACCTCAACTAGTTCTTCTGCCTGGATTTCCAACTCCCGTTCCATCTGGAAGGCTTCCTCCACTACTTTCATGATTTACTTGTTCTATTCTACTACCTCATTGCACTGCGAGCCCAACTGCTTGATATTGATGTGCTGCTCACTCATCACCTATAGAGCGTGACTCTCCTGGGCCCTAAGTTCCATTGTGAATCCATCCTGTAAGAGGTGGATCATCTCTCAAGGGAGCATGACCATATTCAATCCCACCCCTTTCATGTTGCTAACCATGGGCATGTCGGCCTCGTTTTCTATAGTAATTTCCCCATCTAGTAGTAGTATTACGTTGGTCACCCTTGTGCGCAACATTTCCTCATCAGCTGAAGTGCCGCCCACGAGGCTGATGGACACTATGCCAGCCTATGGAGTGCGAACCTACAACTCCTATAGCTCTATTCACAGAGCCCCTAAGACCAATTGCTACTACTCTTCGAACTATTGGAGGGCCCCGGCAGTGACATCCCTCACCATTTCTCTAATATCATGCAGATCCCCCTTAGTGAGGGTGATTGGGTCCAAGGATGTCTTTGAAGGCTTTCTTTTCTTCTACGATGTTGCCCTCTCTTGTGGTCACTGATGCTTGAGTTGGGTGGACGTTGTCTGCGGGTCCACGCCACCTTGTTCTTTCAGCTCCTCTGTTTCTACGTCAGCCCCAGGCAAAAGGAAGCTTATGTCCTTCGTGCTCTTCTCCTCCTGTCTTCTTTTGTGTTGCAAATTTCATAGTGTCACGCGGTGCGTGGGCCTTAGCCTCTGCTTCCTCCTTTCTGTGCTTATAAACGAGATGCGCAATCCAGAGCTTTATTTCTTCCTTCATGATCCAGGTGGATATTGGTGGCCACCTGCCAAGTCCACCTAGACCCCCACCGTTGTTTCTCTCAGCATTTTCAGTCTCCTTAATTGTAGCACAACTTACTGTTTTTAGCAATTTTTCGGGTCCTGAACTTCTAGAGCCGTTTTGAGGCCCTAAACGACGTTTTTTTGGAAATCTAGGGGCAACATGGGTCCATGGACCGATGTTGCCCTTCCCAAAGTTGTAGTGCTTGGATAGATCTTTCTAACGAGCTATTGTACGTGTCAAATGGAGATCGTATGCCAAAGTTACGACCCCGGGAAGTTGATGTACCAACTTACCCAAAACGGGGCCCACAATTTGGCGTTTCATATTCTAGGATTAGGTTTTGTGATGTGAAGGGTTTTCCATTGTTTCTCAACAATAAATAGGACTTCGAGCCTCATTGTAACATAGTTCAGAGGCATGTAGCCGTCACATCTCTTCTCAGAGATAAGCTACCATCACCCTAGCTGGTTTATTTCCATTACTGTTTGTAAGCATATTTCAGTATTTTAAATAACGAAATGAAGTATTATTTCCACTGCATATCTGTGTTTATGGTTATCTTTGTAATTTGTTGCATTCCTGTTTAAATCTAGATCACTTCTTATGCTACATGGAGGACTTGTCCATTTCCACCGCGGAGCCTGTCAAGCGCGCCACTCTGGTGGCCAAGACTCGAGGAAGACAAAGATAACATTATTAGTTTCCAGATATGGTAAGTTATGACATTTCTTCATGGTGTTCTTTCGTGCCTTGATAAAGACATGGTGGAAATCTGCTTTGAACCCTGCAAAGCTCTGCAAACTAGCATATACTGTGAGTGACAACCACGGCTTGTGATTGATCCCCATCCGGATACTCATCACCATCAAGATCCAAATGATCTTGCTTTCTTTTATGCGTTGCACGTCATTGGTCGTCCACAGTGAAGCATACTTTGCTGCCTCTGGAAGGTCCGACGCAACTGAAGGGAATTGGATGTCTTTTGGCAGCTCCCATGCCACTAGCACAATCGATAGTAAGAGTCGCGCATAGTGGAATGTCTTGCCCTGGCCTAGTGCCTTGTGACTGTTTGCAAGGAACTCGCTACATAGATCATTCACCCAGTTGAACTGGACTCCTTCAGCACATTGGGCTGCTAGTGCAATCACAGGCACGGGCACCTCATCCGCGTGTCACTTCCGCATCACCTTCCCTTCTAATATTCGTGTTTCTACCTTAACTGCAAGGTTGTTAATGTTGTATATGGCATATCCCCGCTTCTTCTTCATAGCTTCCACGAGGGCCAACTCGCCACCTTTTCCTTCTGATATATTGGTTGGATCCTCCCCTAAGTAAGGCAATTGTGTGATCCGATGGATCAAGTGGTCTGTGATGGGAATGGGATCCTCCAGCCACAAACACCCATCATGCACCAAGCAGAGCAGCTGCCTAATGACAAAGATGGTCACTGGGGCGTGGTGGTAATGCGGCACCTAGAGAAGGTTGAGCAACCTAACTTTCTCTACACCCTTGAGCCATGTCCACGGCTCCAATTCAATCATTCCAATAGTTGCTTCAATATGTGGTGCATTAGCTTCTCAGTCACTAAATGTGGGAATTTCTCATGATCTGTGAGGTCCATATCTTCGAAATTAGTACAGGAACCTACCCTAAGTGAAGCCCCTTAAAAACAGTGTCATCCGGGAGCAACAGAGTTTGCAGGGAGCTCCTACTCTCGTCTATTTCCTTCGACACCTTGACTTTGCCCTTGCATGGAGGAACATATTTAGGAAACTTGGTAATAGAGTCCGCACCCTGGGTTTCAATTTCCATTTCCAAATCCTCCTCATCCACCATGATTTCTTCAGATTCTTCCTCCTCTTCATCCAAATTAGTTATTTTCCCCTTTTCCTGTAAAGTGAGCTTGGTCCTCTGTGGGTTTCTTGGTGAGATGAGCACCGGGATCATAGTCTTCTTATCCTTCTTTGGTCTCGGTGTTCTAAGTGATTTAGGGACTTCAACTATCACTCCACACTATCTGGTGAAGCTTCTACTACCTCAATTTCCTGCGCAGCTTCCACGGGTGTCGACATCATTCTATTCAAGAGGTCCTGCATCTCCTTCGACAATCTCTCAAATGCTAAACTTGCTCTCAAAGCCTCAAAGTTCGCATAGTCCATACACACTTGATAGCGCAACAACTGAATTTTCAAAATGCCAACTGTTTTTTGCTGTACAGTCACTTGTAATTTATAGGGCCTTTTGAATTCAAATCTGACCGGTCCCCCCACATTCGGCCCATTAATGCTATATTAGCAGTAGATTTTCAAGAATCTAATCCATAAATTTCACCTTAAATGCCCGCTGCCCACTCCATTTTGCCATAATCTGACCATCAAATAGTGAACAATAACTTTAACTGTCACTTTCCAGCAGACCTGCGCATTATTTCCATGAGTAGCGCAACTGCCTTTGAGCTGTCGTGGATCCTGTGACACTGCACTACTTTGCGCAGTTGTGAAATCGAGCAACTCCCCGACCTGGGCAGTGTATTTTATAGTCTCATGACTCCTTTTAGCTACTTAGAGCACTAAGACTATGCTACTTTCATCTAGTCACATGGTCAGACCGACAGTGTATGGCTTCAAGTGATTGCTATTCACGTTTCCTGGGAAGGGTTCTACATTTAACTTGACTAGCTGTACCATGCCTCTGTCGCTAATATCCTTAATAACATAATGCCCTAATGACTGCATCTTGAATTTTTCGGGGAATTTATCAAATATACTATCATACAATACAACCAGTTCGTTTACCTTGAATGTGCACAGATTGATGTGTCGATCGTGCCATGCCTTTTCACGTTGCTTTTGGACCTGCTGGTGAAATCCTGCCAAAAATATTTCTTCCTCGAGTTCATCTAGCTCCATGAGCCTCTCTTCCAAGGCTCCATGATCCATCATACCTGTGAGCGCTACTATGCATAGACTAGGCATGATATATTCCATACGCATTACGGCTTCCACACCATAGACAAGCGTAAAAGGGGTTGGTCTTTTCAACTTTTTGCATGTTGTTTGATAAGCCCACAATAGTGTAGGTATGCGTAGGTCCCAATCACTTCGTTGAGCATTGAAAACATTGTTCAACATTTTCAAGCATTTTGTTGAACTCCTCCACTATCCCATTAGCCTGTGGGTGATAAGGTTTGCTCTTCTGGTGATATACTTGAAATTCCTCCATTAGTGCACTGATCGTCTCATTTAGGAAGTGCATGCCAAGATCACTCATCAAGATTCTTAGACATCCAAATCACGTCAGTACATGTTCAAATAGGAACTTTGCGGTAGTCACACCCATGCAATCCTTCACTGGATGCGCTTCTTCCAACGAGTCAAGTACTCCATCCTAGTGATAATGTATCTCGCTCCTCTCTTCCCTTATGGCTAAATGGGTCCTACAAAATCTATTGTCGATTTTTCAAAGTGTTGCAATGTCATTTTTGGATTCAAAGGCATTTCATCCCTTTGCGATGGTCTACCTGTTCCTTGACATACATCACACACCTTGCAATATGCTTTTGAATCCTGATGAAGGGTTGGCCACCACAACCTGGCGAGTAGAATCTTCTTCATGGTTGCTCTCCTTGCATAATTTCCTCCACGGCGCCCCCATGAGCATCTGCGAAGATGCTTCTTCATTCAAACTCAGGTACATACCTTCGTAGTATCTCATCATTCCCCATCTTGTATAGATGTGCAACAATGACAAAGAAATCTATCGCACACACCACTAATTCATTCTTCTGCTGGACATAGTATCCTTCTCGTGCAGCTCATGTTGTTAGGAAGTGTATTATATCCTCAAAATGACCATCTGCGACACGCACTACAAATAGTTACGCATTAGGCAATCCTTTTTCTAGGTTAGTAGGTTCCTCCCCTATTTTGATGTGCGATAGATGGTCTGGTTCTACGTTCAATCATCCAGGCTTCACAACAAATTCAAAACCATACTCTTGGAATAGTAAGATCCATCTGTAGATTCTCGCCCCCCAACACAGGCTTATTCACCAGGTACTTCAGCACAGCGTGATCCATATACATCTTGAAGTGGCCTCCTAGCAAGTAGTGGTAATATGTCTGGAGTGCATACATCATAGCTAGCCCCTCACATTTAGTGGTAGATTAGTTCTTTTCTGCTTTGGATAATATGCAGCTTGCGAATGCGATAGGGTGGTCCAAGCCTTCTCTGCGATCTTGTGTTAGTAGTGCCCCAACGCTATACATGACGCATCGATATGTACATGAAACTCTTTCTTCTAGTTCGGGAAGACTAGAATCGACACAGTAACCATCTTTTCTTTCAATATATCTAAGCTTTTATTACAGTGATCGTTCCAAAAAACATGACACCCTTCTTCAATAGTTTCTCCATCAACGCGGTGATATGGGCATAGCTTTTGATAAACTTCCTGTAATATCCCGGATGTCCCAGAGTAGCGTGTAGCTATTTCACATTCCTAGATGCTTCCAAGTTTAGAATCACCACGATCTTTGTGGGGTCTACCATTAGCCCTTGTCTGCAAACCACATGCGCCAATAGGTTCCCGAAAGGAACGCAAAACAGACACTTCTTGAGGTTGAGCATGATCTGGTATCTTTGATAGGTATCTAGCATCAAGCACAAGTTCACTACATGGCGCTTAACCAGCCCAAATACAGTTTAGTCATCAAAATAGACCTCCAAGAACTTACGAATAAATTCTTTGAATGTCGCAACAACCACATGCGAAAAGATAACATGAACATTCTTCAACCCAAATGACATTATAGTGTATTGAAAATAACCCGACTCAGTCATGAAGGTTTTCTTGCTCCTATCCTCCAGTGCAATTTTGATTTGGTGGTACACAAAGAACCCATCAGTGAAGGAATACGCTTCTTGGCCATCTACATTGTCCAATACTTCATATGTGAACGGAGTTGGGAAAGGATCATGCACACAAGCATCATTTAGTTTTCTGAGATCCATGCATATCCTTATCTCGTCCTTCTTATTTTTCACTTACACCACCATTGGGCTTACCGAGTCAGATTCCTCCACAGGCTTCATGATGCCTACTGCTAGCATTTTGTCTAGCTCTAAGCGGATCTTCTCCTTGTACTTTGGATTTAGGCAGTAAGGCCTCTGCTTAACTGGCTTCGCATCGGGCTTTAATGTGATCTTCATCACTCCTAGTTCTTCAATTATTCCTTTCAAATCCGTAAACTTGCTAGGGAATAAGTCTGGATATTCATAGAGTAATTTAGCGACCTTATCCACTGTCGTGTCATCCCAATAGTCTCGAATCTTTGCGAATTTGGGTTCTGCCTCTGTACCAAAGTTCACACGTTTAGTTTTTACCGACGCCTTTATATCGGGGTTGTCAATTTATGGTACTTGAACCTCGCGATGGCCTTCTATCTTTGGAATGTTAATCTTTCGCAGATCCTCATCCTCATCTTTAGTAGTTACATTATAACATTTGAGTGCGTGACTTAACTGAGTATCCCATTCAGGCTGAATCGAGTCTAAAGGATCCTGTGGTATCCTAAAGATGGCTGCTTTCACCTCTTGTAGTGCTTCATCAATACTGTCAAGCCCGTCCTCAAAACTAAATGTCATCATGAATCCTTCACGTAGGATATCCCATTCACCTGTCCCATGGTGGAGCTCTATTTCTATATACCAATTCATTGGGATAACATCCAGGGTATGACAGAACAGGGGCACCCATTTAGGTTGTGGCTTTTCTCCATAAGCTTGCGTCCATTTTGCCAAATGCGCACACGAATCATTCTATCTATCATATGTGTCTATCAATCGCATCCTAGGATTCCCAAATCGTGCTCTCATCATCCTCCTACAATTGTGCCAACCATTGAAGCTTCCCTTGTGTGTACCCCACCATCTTGCGGGCATAGCGTGCAGTGCCCAATCCAAGGTCTGGAAGCGTTGTTTTTCTGGCACCTCCCTTTCAAATGCATCCAAAAATACATATACCTCATTTAGACCATCATAGGTAGGTATATTTCTTTCCTCTCACAACACTATTGACCATTGGAAAAGGTATGTATTTACCATATATTTCTTTATCTTTTCCTTTAAATCATAACTTCTTTACATTCTAAGATGGTAATATGTTAAAGGATTATAATAGGATTAAGGAGATTTGCGATTGATGTAAAATGATTAATGATTGTATTTTTCTATGCAGAAAATGATGAAAATGGAAAATCACTATTTCGAAGGAAAAGACAAAGCAGAACTAACTGTTGTCCCTTTGAGAGGAAACCACATCTAGATGAGGAAAACAATATTGGAGCGCATGGACCTGGACAAGGAAGAATAAACGTGGTATCAGTGCAAGAGGAAAAATGATAACTGAAGATTAAAAGATATGGTGAATCCCTCAGGATTCTTTCATCCTGAGGGATCACTGCCTCAAGACTTATCTATATTTTTGATACTTCCGCCTAGCCATTATAAAAAGGGACAGCATTGCTAGCACAAAGGGCGGACTATTGTTGATTTGTATAATTTATTGTTGTAATCTGAACTTTGCTCATCGACTCTCTTTAAAGAGCGATAGCTGTAACTCTGCCATTTATGCTTAATATATGACTTAGTTGTTGTTCCATTCTCTGATCCTAGAGTAACCACAACAGTGTTTCCATGGTGGCTAAGGGCCTGGCCCTAGTGGATCACTTGCTTCTTGTATCATTATTTTCCAATTACAGTCATGTGTGTTTTGATTTCCTTTGCATTATCTTAATTTGCTTTATTTAGTAATCTTCTGTTCCTGAACATTTCATTGAATTGATATGTTATATCGAAATCAAAATTGAATAGCACAATTATTATTCATAACCGGAAATGTTATGTTGTTACTTCTAAAACCATAATGCACTGTCTAATTCGAATTCTGCTATTCATTTACAATTGATATTGATATTCATTTACAAATTGATATTGTTGTTCATTTATAGTAGCTTTTGTTGTTCACTTACAAATTAATATCGTTGTTCATTTACAATTGTGATTGTTGTACATTTAGCTACGGTTTACTTACAATTGTGATTGTTGTTCATTAGATTATTGTTCCATTATCATTGCAATTTCCATTCCTTTATAACTGTGGTTAAGATCCTGTATGCTAGAATATGATTACTAATTCATTTACTCTACATTTGTTGTGCGTTTACATTTAATTAAGTTTATTGTTCAGTTCTTGTATGTTTACTTAGATTTGTTGTTCCTTTCTTAGATTGCTGCTCAGTTCCTTTATTAGTTAAAGATTGTTGTTCAAATCATTTAGTTAAGCTTGCTACTCAATTCATTCCTGTAGATTAAGCTTTGCTATTCGATGTCTTCAATAGAGTATTTGTTGTTCCTTTTCTGCTAATTGAATTGTTATTTCCCGTATTTGCTTTGGTGTGGATAGAAAGATCTACAACTGTAACGAACATTGACTACTTCTGTCTAAGTTCTCAGATTGGAGGTCTTGTATTTGATTGATTCTCATTTACATCAGTTTATAGGGGAAAGAGTTATCATTACAGCATCCTTGATTGATGATTGCTATAGTTTCTCAAGTGAATGAATTAGTTACAAAGCATTTAAGTTTCTTGCCATTACAATTAGATTTTTTTTCCAGCATTTATTTACTCTTGTAAAGCACTATACTGAAAACATTACTCTTGAACAAGTGACCGCCTCAGACTGAGTACACTCTTGAGATAAAAAATCATACCTGGATTGATAATTAATGTAGGTTAAATAGAGGTTAAAAAGACCCTGTTTATCGCTCAACATTTTGGCGTCGTTGCCGGGGAGAGTGTAACCATTTGTTTCTTTTGAAAAGACAGTAGTGTAAGTACCTACTAGGAGAGAGTTTTGTTTTAAAAACAAAAGGTAAGAACCTACGTACGAAGCATTTAACAGCCCTGATCCCTCACACGCTTTCCTGCATATTTGTTGTTATTTTGGGTAGAAATAAGTATTTGATTTGTGTGCATGACTAAGCAGAAAAAGCCTGAAAAGAATCTTAAACCACTACCCAAGCCTAATAAAGCTAAGGGACCAGTAACCCTTGGTCAATTGACCTTTATAGATGAAATCCTTAAAAAAGCAGAATCTCAGCCATCAGTAGGACCTAGAAAAGCTACTTCTAGAAAACCTACTAGTTCCCTTCGGGCCACAGAATCACCATTTGTAGCCTTTTCTGAGGTGCACAGCCAAACAGAGGGGTAAGATTTTCAAGAAATTGAGAATAGCCAAAAATCGTTACAAGAAGGGAACGTTAGTAATCTCTGCGAAGGAGGAGGAGAAACAGGGGAAACTGAATAACCAAGATCTCCTCTTTGAATAGTTTAGCCATTAAGCAACCCAGATAAGGGAAGTGCTCTCAAAATTATCCAGAACAAGGCTGAAGAACTTGAAGAGCTAAGACCCCGCAGCCATTAGTTCAGCAAGGAACTCTCATCATCCCAAACAAAGGAAGTGTTGTTAAGGCCATTCCTACTCCTTTTAAGTAGCCTAGGAATACCCTCCTAGAAATCCCAGAAGGATATTGGCACATATTCGACCAAATGGCCCAGAACCAGCAAACACCTCAAACCTCCACACTGCAATATCCCATTGTAGATACTGCAACTAATACACCTATGAAGGCCATTCCTCTCCAGCATATTCCTACATTCCATGGCCTAAAATCGAAAGGTGCGAATGCATTCTTGTTTGAATTCAATGTACGATGCAGGGGGTACGACTATACCACTGATCCTCAAAAGATGAAATTATTTCCCTCCACCCTAAAAGGGGTTGCTTTACGATGGTTTATAGGGTTAGGTGGAGGTGTCATAAACTACTGGGATCAGATGAAAGGTGCTTTTCTGAAGAAATATTAGGATTATTATAGGTCTAGAGAGTTAAAGGATGAAATATTTCAGATGGTATCCAAAGCTAGTGAGACACTAGAAGAATATGTTGAATGCTTTTAGTATAATCTTCAGAGATCACCTTATGTATCATTACCATTACCTGACAATGTATTAAAAACGACATTAATTAAAGGGATGAAGGAATAATGGGTTGAAACACTAAATATTATGGGAAAAGGAGACATTTATCAAGAAAAATTTGTTGACATTATTGATTTATGTATCAGGAGTTCACGAGGCAGCACAAGGCTAAAACCAACAAAACGTGACAGGTTCACAAGGGACAAAAAGATCTCTGGTGGAGTAACCAGCACAAAAATCAAACATTTACTGGAGAATTTCAAAACTAATATATTGGGGACTCTGACAACACAGCTCGATGTTATGCAAGCTAAACAAAAACAAGCAGAAGCAGAGCAAAATCTAGCAATATTCTGCCCTAGATGCAAAAAGAAACACAGCCACAAGGAGTGCCCACTAGATGTAGTTCAAGTCTACACTATTTGTACAAAAGATCACTCCACGGAGAGTTACCCCTCACTTCCTGGTTTGAAAGTAGTATATAAATAAGTGGAAGAAGAATCAGAGCTAGTGTACCTACTCAATCAGCGCTGTCAATGGCAGCCTCGACAACTAGGTATGCCCTCTGATCCATTTGCTTCTTTCCAACCTCCGCAATATCATGCTGAGAAATACAATACAATGTGGCAAAATCAGCCTCCCTTTTCAAACTAATCACAACAACCATTTCCTTCATCACCATGGTCAAATCAAGCAAGCCAACCTAATTGGCCAAATTTTCCCTACTTTCCACCATATTGGTAAAACAATGCATATCCAACACAATGGTCCCCTCCCACTTCGTAGAGTCAAGCCTGGCAGTCAAACTGGAAAAGGCCGATGAATCAACCAGCTGGAACCATTCCACTCCCTCAAGCTACATTGATAGTGCCATATGCACTACAAAAAAATCCCTAGTCCAACTTAAGACAACAAGTCCCAGCCTAACCCAACCCGAACCCAAATAATAAACCGGTTCAATCCATTCAAATAATTGAAACACCCGAACTAGAAACCATTCTAAGGGAGTGCAACGACCTTCAATTAGGGTTTGGGCACATTATAGAAACTGAGGGAGATAAAAATGTTCAAGTTGAAAATCAGTTACCCGTAGAACAACCATTACAAGAAGAAGATGTGGGCAGACAACAAACTCATGACCAAGCAACCACATCTTCTCCTCCATTCCCAGAACAATTAATCATATCGCACCCTATCAAACATCCTGACTTTGATATTCTGGGAGAACTAAAGAATTTGTATATAAAAATCCCACTCCTCCAAGCTATCCAAGATATCCCAATATATGCAAAAACCATCAAAGAGTTATCTATAAGGAAGCCAAAGAGGAGAATAAAAACTAACTCAATAGTCTAAGTAGTTGGCACCCTATCTGATCTGTTATCAGGAAGAAGCACCTGTCAAATATGAAGACCCAGGGAATCCTATAGTGACAGTGCAAATCAACGGACAAACCTTTTCAAATGCCTAGTTGATTTAGGAGCTACAATTAATATTTTAACAACCAACACTTGTCAAACACTGGGCATCACATCAATGGAACCAACCTCCACCTTATTGGAATTGGCTGACCGATCAATGGTTAGACCAGAAGGTACACATTACGGTGTAATGATATCAGTAGATTCCTGGGAATATCTTCCCAAATTTCTCATAATCAACCCTAAAAACCGACTCAATGGACATCCATTAATCTTAGGTAGACCTTGGCTTGCGACTATTGATGCTTACATTGGTTGCCAACAAGGCGGTATGACTATAACTAGAGGGAGTAATATCAAGAATCTAGCTCTATACCCTCCAGCCCAGCCAAGTGTAACAACAATAAAAACTAACAAACAACTTGTATCATTCCTCACAGAAAACATTAGGCCCCCATTAACTATAGAATCTGCCCTCGATTTTAAAGGTCAAACAGAGGATGATGTTATTAATAACTTCATTAACCAATCAGAATCTAGATCCCATGTACAATGTCACATGATAGAGGCAACATTTGACAATTAACTAGAGGAAGATCCTCTCAAAGACACGCATGATCAAACAATACCCACTACCTCTGTTTCAAATAGCAAAACTGTAGAGATTGAGCCAGGAAAAATCCTAAACATTAACAATAACCTGACTCCTGAACTAGAAGAAAAGCTGGTCCAACTAATGGGAAAATATAAAGAAGATTTTGCATGGGATTATCCAGATATGAAGGGAATTGATCCCCAGCTGTGTATGCACCACATTTATACAGAAAAAGATGTTAGACCCGTTCGTCAACCCCAATGGAGACTTAACCCTCACCTAAAAGATATTGTGAACGCTGAATTACAAAAACTTTTGGATGTAAACTTTATTTATCCAATCTCCAATAGCAAGTGGGTCTCTCCACTAGTAATGGTGCTAAAGAAGAATGGAAAGTGGAGGATTTGTGTAGATTTCAGAGAATTAAACAAAGCAACCCAGAAATACCACTTTCCCCTTCCATTCATTGATCAGGTATTAGATACATTAGCAGGAAAGAAATTATTTTCTTTCTTGGATGGCTTCAGTGGATATAATCATATTTAGATTGCCCTTGAAGACTAGGACAAAACTACTTTTACCTGTCCTTAGAGAACATTTGCCTACAGAGTCCTACCCTTTCGCCTATGCGATGCCCTGCCACATTTTAGAGGGCCATCCTCAGCATCTTTTCTGATTTAATAAATGAAGGGCTTGAAGTATACATGGATGATTGCACTCCATAAGGAGATGATTTTGAGCCAACACTAGAGACATTGGAAAAGGTGCTGCAACGATGTATTGCCACCAGGCTCTGCTTGAGCCATGAAAATTTCTATATGATGATGACCGAAGGGCTCATCCTAGGTCATTATATCTTAGAAGCTGGAATACAGGTAGATTTGGCCAAAATTCAAATAAATCTTTTAATACCTAGTCCTACCACAAGACAGAGGTACACAGTTTTCTAGGATTTTCTAGTTATTATAGGAGATTCATAGAACATTTTTCTCAAATAGCTGCACCTCTATATGCACTGACAGGGAATGTTCATTTTGTTTGGATTGATAAATGTGATTGTAATTTTGAGGATTTGAAAAAGCTTGTGTCAACAACCCCAATGCTCAAAGCCCCAAATTGGGACGTGCCATTTCAAATTTCATCAGATGCTTGAGACACAACTATTAGAGCAGTCCTTGGGCAGGAAGAAGAGAGAAAACCATATGCAATCTATTATATTAGCAAGAATTTGTCTCCCGCTGAGATAAACTATACTGTAACTAAAAAAGAGTTTTTAGATGTAATACATGCTATAAATAAATTTAGGCATTATATCGCTAGATATCCTGTTGTTTTATATACAGATCACTCTGCCATAAAACACGTAGCAAATAAACCTATTACAAATGGTAGAGTAACAACATGGTTGATCTTATTGCAGGAATTTGACATCACAATAAAAGATCGACCAGGGAAAGAGAATCCTGTAGCTGATTTCCTCTCATGAATGCCGAAGCCAGCGGATGCAGCAGAAGTCGAAGATCAATTCCCAGATGAACATTTATTTGTTGTTACTGTCAAGACATGCTGGTATGCTGATGTTGCAAATTATTTAGCAGTAGGAAAATTACCAAAGCATCTAACCCCCAATGAATAAAAACCGATTGTACAACATAGTACCAGATTTTATTGGATTGGGGGCTACCTATTTCATACAGGGGCAGATATGCACATCAGAAGATGCATTCGGGAAGACTAAATATTTGACATTTTGAAAGCCTGTCATGACAGACTGTGTGGCAGACATTTCGTAGATCAAAGGACTGGTCAAGGTTTTGCAAACAAGTTATTACTGGACCACAATCTTTAAAGATGCTAAGAAATTTGTTCAGGCCTATGACAGTTTCCAAAGAGCAGGACGCCCTGGACAGTCTGATGAAATGCCTTTAAACCCACAGTTATTAATCAAACCGTTTGGGCGTTGGGAACTTGATTTTGTTGGTCTGATCAACCGATCATCAAATAAGAAAACATATATTCTAGTAGCAATAGAGTATGTTACCAAATGGGTAGAAATAGAGGCACTTCCAAGAGCTACAGAGGACTCTGTGATTCATTTCTTGTTCCTAATATATGTGTGGTATGGCCTCCCAAGGGACATAATCACGGATGGAGGACCACAGTTTGTAGGTAATAAAATCACTACAACATTAAAAAATTATCACATTCAGCACAAAATTACCACTCCGTATCACCCACAGGCAAATGGCCAAGTAGAGAGCACGAATAAGGTGATAGAGGCGATATTGACAAAAACCATTGCATCACACAGGCATGATTGGGCTTCAAGATTGCCGGAAGCCTTGTGGGCATACTAAACAACGTGGAGAAACACCACCAGTTTTTCACCATATCAGCTAGTATTTGGAAAGGAACCCATCTTTCCAATAGAGTTTGAAATACAAACATTAAGAACATCACAGGAGATCGGTCTGGATTTAAATGAGGCCAAGACTAAAAGATTACAACAAATTAACAAGCTAGATGAAATTAGGCTCTCAGCTCTTCAACACACTCAATTAATTGAACAATAGAGAGCAAAATGGTGTGATGCCCTGATCAAAAAGAAAATATTCTAGGAAGGAGATTGGGCACTCCTATATGACTCCAGGTTTCAGGATTTCCTGGGCAAACTTCAGACTCGTTGGCTTGGACCATATGAAATTCAGAAAGTTCATGAAAATGGCACCATTACTTTGACTACTATTGATGGATCTGGAGATATCTTTCAAGAAAATGGCCACCGAGTGCGACTGTACCATAAATCGCTTACTCCGGAATCCTTCTACCAGTAGCTCCAGGAAGATTCTGACATGTAGATTCTTGATGAGGAAAATAATTATTCCTCGGCATTGGTTCACTAAAAAATTTCATTGTTCTTAAACATTGTACATAAGTTTTTCTTTTTTCTTGTGTAAACTACTTTCTATATATACTTTTGCATTTTTCTGTTCCTTTCCGTAGGAACAACATTTCCGTCATTTTTCTATTCCATTTCGAAGGAACAACATTTCTGCCTTTTTGTTGTTCCTTTCCAAAGGAACAACATTTCTACCTTTTTTCTGTTCCTTTTCAAAGGAACAACACTTTTGCATTTTGCTATTCCTTTCAGAAGGAACAGAATTTCCGCCATTTTGTTGTTCCTTTCCAAAGGAACAACACTTTTGAATTTTGTTGTTCCCTTCTGAAGGAACAACATTTTCACCGTTTTGCTGTTCCTTTCCGAAGGAATAACACTTTTGCATTTTGTTGTTCCTTTCTGAAAGAACAACATTTCCGCCGTTTTGTTGTTCCTTTCCAAAGGAACGACACTTTTGCATTACGCTGTTCCTTTCCGAAGGAACAAATTTTCCGCCATTTTGATGTTCCTTTCCGAAGGAACAACACTTTCGTTTTTTGATGTTCCTTTCTAAAGGAACAACATTTCTGCATTTTTGTTGTTCCTCTCTGAAGTAACAGCACTTTTGTTTCTAATGTTCCTTTCCGAAGGAACAACATTTCTGCATTTTTGTTGTTCCTTTCCGAAGGAACAACACTTCCACCAAATTGTTTTGTCGTTCCTTCTAAAGGAACAACGCTCTGCATTTTTCTTTTCTGCCGTTCTTTCCGAAGGAACAACAATTTCGATTTCGGATGATCTTAAGTTGTTCCACCAAAGGAGTGGTATTTTATTTTGCGCTTTCTTTATTTGTTGTTCTAATTAAGAAACAATTGCTATTCCTCTTAAGGAACAACTGTTGTTCCTCTTAAGGAACGTCAATTTCAAGTATGTTTTTCCTTTTGCTTGTTGTTCCTCTTAAAGGAACTTCGGTTTTTCCGTGCAGATGTTCTTTTGATGTCCCTCTTAAGGAACACCAGCTATTCCATCTAAGGAACAACACTTTTTTTAGCACATTTTTTTGTTTTTGTGTGTGTGTTTCATCATTTAGAGGATTTTTGTGAATGATGGTTCATTTAAGGTACATATATACATTTATGTAAGAATACAAAAACTAGAGGATACTGAAATCAGAAAACCAAAAAAAAACGTTATCTTTAGAGAAATTGCTTTGAATCGATAAGTGAAAAGAGGAAAGGACACAACAATTTATATCACTTTGCTATCTTTATTTTCACTAAAACTGAATTGATTGATTATTTTTATTATGATGTTTCTTTCTTAAAATTTTCATAATTCTTTTTTATCATTATTATTGAATAAGAATAAGGGCATATTTTCTTCTACTGAGATGTTCAGACTTCTTCCCCCATCCCTACTCTTAAGGAGTGATGAGCGATCCTCTGTATGAAATAGGAAACTGCTATATAAAAGTAAAGAAAAAAATAAAAATACATATCTATATAATTGTAGGTTTTAACCCCGTACAGAAATTACCTACATACGAATTCTAAAACACAGAAAATAAATAATACGAGAGCAGAACACATAAAACACATATACAAAGAGATTTTCCCCTGGATCCCAAAACCGGGACTACCAGCTTGATTTTTAATTATGTTCCTTTCAATATTATAATACATATTTATATATGCTAAAGCATCCAATACCATGGACCGAAAACCATCGTGTCCAAAAAACACATGCAAAAATCATGCACAAAACCATAGGTGGGTCCACCCGACCTAACATAGGGTCCAAAACCAAAATTTTCTGAGGCACTGCCCCGGACCCCATAAAGTGGGGTTACGGGTGCCCCTTAAACCCCCTGTTAACTACGTGGAAAGAATATAACACAACGCAACATTCTCCCACTTTTTTCTTTCTTTCCACAGGGGGCCACAAGAGGGCTTAATCATTTTTCCAACCCTGAAATGCCCATTGTCTCTCTACACCAAGAGAACTTCTCAGAGCTCACAGATTTTGTCAATGCATCTGCAGTATTCTTCAAAGTGTCCACCTTTACCAACAACACCTTTTTGTCTTCTATCATATCCCTCAAAAAGTGATACTGAACATCAATGTGCTTTGTCTTTGAATGATACGCGGGGTTCTTTGCCAAGAAAATTGCACTTTGGTTGTCACAGTCTATCCTTATAGCTTCCTGTACTAACCCCATACTTGAACACAATCTTTGCAACCAAACTACTTCCTTGCTTTCATGAGTGGCTGCCATGTACTCTGCCTCTGTAGTTGACAATGCCACTACAGATTGTTTCTTACTCATCCAACTGACTGCGCCTCCAAATAGGTTAAACACATACCCACTTGTAGATCTTCTCTGATCTAGATCTCCAGCCCAGTCTGCATCAACAAAGCCATGAATATCCAACACTCTGTCTAATCCTGGTTTTCTGCACTTGCATATGGAACACAGGACATGTCCTCTTCCTCTTCTTGTGTCTTGGGACACTGTTCAACAGATAACCTCACACCTACAGGAATAGGAACCTTCACCAGTTTGTTATCCTGCATATTAAACCTCTACAATATTGTCTCGACATACTTCCTCTGGTTTAACCAGAGCTTCCTCTTTTCCTGATCTCTTTTAATTTACATGCCCAAAATATAGTTTGCAGCACCAAGATCTTTCATGTCGAATTTGGAGGACAATTAGGTCTTCAAATCCTGGATAACTTCTTTGTCATTTCCAACCAACAACATATCATCCACATACAAGACCAGATAAATAACACGGTCACCAATTAATTTAAAATACACACAGTGATCTTCTTTGCTTCTGGTAAAGCCAAGTCCCTGTATAAATGTATCAAATTTTTGATACCACATCGTTGGTGACTGTTTTAACCCATATAGAGACTTCTTTAACTTACATACCAGTTCTTTCTTACCCTTCACCGCAAAGCCTTCAGGTTGCTTCATGTAGATCTCCTCCTCTAGATTCCCGTGAAGAAATGTTGTCTTCACATCCATCTGTTCTACCTCAAAATCAAAAGCAGCAGCGAGAGATAAAAGTAATCTAATAGAAGTTACCTTGGCAATAGGAGAAAAAATATCACCAAAATCAATTCCCGACACTTGGGAATAACCTTTTGCTACCAACTGAGCTTTGTATTTCTCCACTTTTCCCTTTGCATTTGTCTTCTTTTTTAACACCTATTTACTGCCAATGGGTTTCCTTCCAGCCTGCAACTCCACCAGATCCCAAGCCTCATTTTTGTCCAAAGATTCCATTTCATCAACCATGGCCTCTTTCCAGAGTTTTCCATCCTCTGAATCCACTGCTTCCTTCACAATTCTGGGATCATCATCAGTAACAGACAAAGCAAAATTTGAATAGAAAGTAGATGGACTATACCTTTATAGCTTCCTTCTTT
Organism: Pinus tabuliformis; assembly: GCA_031772625.1. Lineage (NCBI taxonomy): Eukaryota > Viridiplantae > Streptophyta > Pinopsida > Pinales > Pinaceae > Pinus > Pinus tabuliformis. The sequence goes on along the minus strand of CM062814.1, from coordinate 159,670,562 downwards.
CTCGAACTGATCTTCTCACAGCCGGAGTTTGTGGCTCTTCATCTTCTAATTCCTCCTCTGTTGTAGAGTTTAATTCTTCCTCCTTTATCTCAAACTCTATCTTCTCAAGTTCCTTTGGTTGGACTTCATGTTTAATAACATCTTTCACCTCTCTGAGCACCACATATGAGCTGTAGATAACCTTCCTTGTTACTGGGTTCCAAAGCTTATAACCCTTTAAACCATCCTTATACCCAATAAAGATGCACTTTTCAGATTTACTATCCAACTTTTTTCTTATCTCCTTTGGAACATCTACATATGCATCACATCCAATTACCCTCAAATGTGAAAGACAGGGTTTCTTACCAGACCATACCTCTTGTGGAGTCTTATCCTACAACTCTGATGAAGGTGACCTGTTGACCAGGTAACATGTCGTATCCACTCCCTCTGCCCAGAATTCCTGTCCTAACCCATCACCACTGAGCATGCTTCTTGCCCTTTCCATTAACATCTTGTTCATTCTTTATGCAACTCCATTTTGCGGAGGTGTATATGGAGTAGTATTCTACCATGCTATACCACACTTCTTGCAGAATTCTTCAAATTCCTTATTGCAAAACTCTCCACCATTATCTGTCCTTAGCACCTTTATCTTCTTCTCTGTCTGGTTTTCCACTAGAGCCTTAAATTCTTTAAACCTATCAAAGACTTCAGATTTCTTCTTAAGGAAATATATCCATGTATTCCTTGAGAAGTCATCTATAAATGATACATAGTACATAGACTTACCTAGTGATGGAACCTTCACAGGGCCAAACACATCACTGTGCACAAGCTCTAATATATGTTTCACCCTCTTACCACCAGAGGGGAAACTAACCCGATTCTACTTCCCGTATACACAATTTTCACAGAAATCAAAATCCGGAGAGATATTACTCATACCTTCTACCATACCTTTACCATGAAGTATTCGAAGGCCCTTCTCTCCAATATGTCCAAGCCTTTGATGCCACAGCATGGTATTTTCTCCAGAGACCACCAAATTTTCTCCTCCACTTTCAGGAACCACGGAACTGTTGCACCTATCAAGAATAGTGCTACCTTGCAGCTTCTACAAAGTTCCAATCTGAAATCCCCGCATCAATACCAGTGCTCCCTGAACCATCTTGTAGGTATCCTTCTCGAACACTGTTTTTGCACCTGCATCATCCAGCTTACTAATAGAAATCAGATTTCTGGCTAATGCAGGAATATGTAGAACACCCGAAAGTGTTCTAACCCTTCCACTTTGCAACTTCAACTTTAGTTTTCTACGACCAATGATTCTAGCCTTCCTGTCATCCCCCAAGAAGACATCACCACCATCATATTTCTCATACTCACAGAACCACTCTCTATGGGGAGTGAAGTGAAAGGATGCACCTGAGTCAATCAACCATGCCTCATGATCTACATATGTACTTGAAGAAGCCAAGTACACATCCCCACCTTCAACTGAGGTGGTTTTTGCCTCTACAGAAGGAGCCTCATGAGATCTTTCCTTTGTCAGGAGCTTTAGATTTACAGCCCCTTTTGAAGTGGCCTTCCTTTCCGCATTTCCAGCACACCACCTTTACAGGTTTTGTTGGATATTTAGATCTCCCTCTAGATTTAGGTCTCCCACTCGATGACTTATTTTTGTTTTTGTTCTAGGACCGTCCTCGTACAGATAAGGCATCACCATTTTGGCTCCCCATATTTTTCTGTCTCATCTCCTTCGTCAGCAAGGCTGAGACTATTTCATCAAACTGCAAGGCAGTTGCATTGCTACCTATTGCAATAACCAGACTATCCCACAAATTTGGTAGAGAACACAACAAACTGATGCACTTATATTCATCTGAAATTTTAATATCAACAGATGCTAACTGACTTACCATAGTATTAAATGCATTCAGATGCTCTGTCACCGAGTCTCCATCTTTCATCCTCAAGTTATACAGATTTTTCCGCATGAACAGTTTATTCACCAAAGACTTAGATTGGTACAAAGTCCCTAACTTGTCCCACAAAGCCTTTGTTGTGGCTTCCCCTGATACATTCAACAATACTGAATTTGAGACACACAATCGTATTGTTCTCTTTGCCTTCCGATCCAACTTCTTCCATTGTTCATCAGACACTCCCGTTGGTTTAGGACCCAGATCTACTGCAATCCACTAATATTTATCCACCAACAGATCCTCCATCTTGAGTTTCCACAACTCAAAACTCTGACCATTAAATTTCTCGATCTCTATCTTTCCACTGCTCACCATCTTCTTTCACCACTAGAATAGATCTTGCAAATCTCCCACTGAATAGGGTCTACCACAGGCCCGAGCGAAACCCCTCAGCAACAAATGTGTCCCCTTGAAGCCAAATCTGCTTTGATACCAAATGTAGGTTTTAACCCCGTACAAAAATTACCTACATATGAATTCTAAAACACAGAGAATAAATAATGTGAGAGCAGAACACATATACACAGGGATTTTCCCCTGGATCGCAAAATCGGGACTACCAGCTTGATTTTTCATTATGTTTCTTTCGATGTTATAATACATATTTATAGCTGAAGCATCCAATACCATGGACTGAAAACCATCGCGTCCAATACCATGGACCAAAAACTATTGCGTCCAAAAAACATGTGCGAAAATCATGCACAAAACCATAGGTGGGTCCATCGAACCTAACATAGGGTCCAAAACCAAAATTTTCTGGGGCGCTACCCTGGACCCCATAAAGTGGGGTTAGGGGTGCCCCTCAAACCCCCTATTAAATACGTGGAAAGAATATAACACAACCCAACAATGATTCCTAACATGATTTGTTGCATGAAGGATAGGGGGTCTCATCAAGAGCAAGCCTACCATGATCATAAGGAAGCAAGTGAAGTGGCATTCCCACTATGGCTACCACACCAGGGATATGATCCAAGAGGCATATCAGAAAAATAAAAAATTCCTTGGAACAAAAGGTCTCATCACGAGCCAGTCTGCCCACCTTTCACTCCTTCCTAGTGAATGGCATTGTGATTCATCTGGTTACCAAGCCAACACAATGGCCTCCGTTCTGACATCGCATAACACTTCCCTAGGCATACACAAAATATTATGATTCCAAGGGTGAAATAAGCAACTCTGTCAAGGTTATGGACACTTGTGGGCGGGAGAGCTCTGCTGATGGTATTGAAGTCAGATTTGTTATACACCAATAGTCATTATGAACCCTTCTTCTTATATCTTTATATTGATTTCAAATGAGATTATGTTATATAACCCTTTAGAACCTTTTATACATGAAAATCATTTATAAATCAATCATAATGGTTAAAGTGGATAATGATCGCATAAGAAATTTTACTTACATCAGTTGTCCTATCCTCTATTTTTCGCATCATTTCACAACATTTAAATATTTATTCGTGATTTCTATCGTAAGCCTCGATTTCAGTTATCCGCCGATTTTTGTAAACATGTCATGGATCTATACGCCGTTCCTTTATTTTAGTGTATGATTGCAGTTCAGCATGCCGCTCCTTTATTTTCCAGCCAAGGACGACCTATCACATTTCAGGGGGGCGTGGGTGATCTCCATAATACTCCTCCATAGTGAGGGGGAGGCAAATAATATTGAGAGATGCGATAATTGCTAAAGTATCAGGACTGCTAACTGCTGGACCAGTATGGACCCTGAAAAAAATGAGGCTTCAAGACACTATAACCATCTTCTAGGATGAAGGACAGAGCCTTATTGTCAAAGGAAAAGGAGTTCTGCCTGCAACTCTAGGACAACTGTTGAGCTAATTTATGGTCCTAAATTAACACAATTATTTCTTATCAATCCGGGTTGTTTATGCTTTGAGGCAAGTTCACTATATGTGAATATAAATATAACCAAACCTTGAAAGATAAGTTATTCAAAAGCTAAAGATAATACATCTTATAACTCTAATTCAATCAGCTCAAAAAGAGAAAAACATTGAAAGGGTTCTTGACCTCAAGAAGTCCACCTTCACCTCAATTATTACTTAATGAATCAGAGATTGAAACCAAAAGCTCAATATGCATAAATTATAAATGAAAGAAGCTCTCAACTTAAGAGACACATAAAATATTCCATCATAATTCATTCATCTCAATATCTAAATCTAAATGGAAGTAAAACTGCTTGCATGAAAACAAAAGAAACTAGTTTTGATTCATCATTTAGCAGAAGGGATGTCCAACTTGAACACCTGTTTTTCCAACTCAATAAAGTGATGAATAAGCTATTAACAAATGAAATCAATCACTATGCATAAACCATAAAGCAAACTGAAATAAAGCTTTGAAAAACTAGTGCTACAATCAACCAAATTACAATGAAATAAAACTAGTTTAACATGGAAGTGTACTTAGCTTGGAGTGGGGGCCCTCCACCCTTGTCTTGCACACTTTGAGAGGTGATATCAGAAGCTTAGATCAGTCACAAATCCATATCATTTCACAGCAAAATAATAATAACACAAGTCTTCAAATTACTTCTCAATCCAAAAGATGTCTCAGCATAAAAGTATATCACAAAATCAATACATAAGCCATCAAAGTTTTGGCTTTAAATAAGAAGTCTCGTGAACAAACTGATCTATAATCACTCAAACAAACCCATCTACTCTCATCCACCTATCCAAGTCGAATTCATTATCCCCAACCCAAGAAAGATGACCATTCCTATGAAAACTCAAAACAGCTCTATTTCCTTGGGATTCCTGCATGACTAGTCATGGTTGACTAGCACCAAATGGGCCTAATAAAGCTTGTTCAGTTCGAACTAAGAATTGATGGCTTAGTCCTAGCTCCCAAGCTGTCCATCCATGCATTCCATTCGTTCCCAAGTGTCCTGCAGCCATATCAACCATAGAGCTATTACGGGAATTTCTGAATCTGCCAATTTTGCACTAAAAACCAAATTTTCATAAAAACTTTACAAATTGAAAAATTAAAATTAAATACCTGAATGGATATCAAATATACATCAAAATGGGATAAATGAAGGGAAAATGGATGGAAAATAGATGGATAAGTAAGTTTCTTTGAGCAAAAATAAGACCAAAACTAAGGCTCAACATCTCTCCCTTGCTTATCATCAAGCATGTCCCCATGCTTGCTTTTTCCTCTTTGACCTTTGCCTTTCTGAAGTAGATGTTGTACCTGTAGATACCTCCTGCTGTGCTGCCCTGGCCAAACAATCCAAACCTATATCATGTCTCTCCCTAAACAAAGCTGCTTTGACCTTTTGTTTTTCATATTTTTCCTGCCACATGTTCTTTTCCTTTAGCCACTTAAATGCTTGCTTAGAGAGTAGATCATTTTTCCTCTTTAGCCTCCCCAATTCTTCATTCAGTTTCTCATTTGCTTTGACCAATTTAGCATTATCTTTCTTATTTGCCTTATTTTCTTCCTTTAATTGCTTCTCTAAGATTTTGCTAATTTCCAATTGGTCAGTTAGATCTCTGATTCTTCCTAAGTTAAGTTCTCTCTCAAAATCCTGTGTTGTTTTCATAAGTGATGTTGCTGCTGCATCATTATAGGAAGAATCCTTCTCAAATGCTTCTTGTGCAAAATCATTTTCTTCTTGCTGTCTTGGGGAATATGTTTCTACTTCCTTCTCTAAGTCAATAGGACTCTTACTCCTAAATTGCCTAGCAATAGACGTAACAGATGTTTCATTTGCTTGCATGGCCTTGTTGTTCTGTTGTTTGGCTCTTGTTCTAGGATATAAGGGTGATTTCATCACTCCTCTGATTTCCTACTCTGTTTTTTCCTGTACCTCATGAACCTGTTCAATGAATTGATTTCTAGACATGAATTCTCGCCACACTATGCCCTGTGATCTCACCTGATACTCAACTAGGATTTTGATTAATCCTTGATGGTATATCTATCCTGCTTTAGGCCTGTGTTCATGTTTGACTGTTTCTATCATTCTCAAGAGGCTCCTATATAGGAAATAAGGCATGTTTATCCTATCCTCCCCTTTTATATGCTGCAGAAGTCTGACATGATACAAGTGAGCCATGCTATACCCCCTACCACAGGTCAAGAACTTTTGGATAACCAAAACCAACTCACCCCATGGTTCATTAAACCATTCCCTGGGTATCCCTTTTGTCCTGTCAAATTTCCCCTTTCAGTTCTTATCAAGAAAGAAAGTCCAAGCTTTCTCTTTAAAGTGCAGGCCTTTGTAATACTTCTCACCTATCATGGGTAGATCTAAGGCTTGGGAAAGATATTCCTGGGTTACAAGAATAATGACATCTCCCACCTGTGTCTGGTCTTGATTGAAATTGTTTATAAACTCTCTGGTTATTTGTTCAGAGTGGCCATCAAATTTTTGTAGGAAACTGATCATCCCTACTTGGTAAAGTTTTTCTATTGTTTCCTTCCCCCAACTCTCTATCTAGAATTTTGGCTCTACTCTGTTTGACATTGCTTCTGTAAACCAATGAATAAATTCCTCTATTGTTACTAATTTCATTTTGAAATAAAGATGCAATTATTTGTTCGATTTCGAAATGAAATTTTTGAAGGCAAAGAACCTTACCTTCCTCTTTTCAATCAACTCAATTCACCTCTGTTTGACTCTGCCCTCTGCAACAGCACTGTTTTAACCCCTGTTCAATGCAGGAAATATCTGTATACCCTGTTAATATGCTGCCCTCTGTTCTTGAAAACAAAAATATACATACAAACGATGTTTATACATGCTCCTGATCCTCTTTAATTTTGCCAAAATTCAAATCATTGATGACTTTTTATGTTTTAACAAAGAAAACTGTGTAATGCACCTATATTTGGCTCTCGGCCTCACCAACAAATGTACAAAAATGCTCTCGGCCTAATCCACTATATCATCATTTTTATAAAAAAAAAATTGACTGTGTACTGTGCCAAAAAATGATGTGCACGGCCTCGGCCTTATGTCAACTATACTCAGGTGCAATCAAAGCTATGAGCACGAGGGCGATTCAATCTTAGCATTACGCTCAGCCTCTAAAAATGAATAGACATAATTGCATTTGAAATCATGCTCACGGCCTTAAAAACAAATCACAAATATTTTTTTGCAAAATACAATCCTCGGCTCATGAAAGATTTGCAACACCGCTCTCGGCTGTCTAAAAAATTCTCGGCTCAAAACAAAACATACACAGCATATTCAAACAATTTGATATACATTCCCTTCATCAAAATGGCGTTGGACATTCAACATAACAATCCTCTGTTTTGATATGAATCAGTGCGCAGCAAGGGATGCATGTGGTGCTTGACTGCTTGTTTTCAATCGGCGCACAACTATATGGCAACACACAGCGCTTCTATATATCAATACAAATGTACAGCGCACAACTATATGGCATTCTACAACGCTCCTATTAACGTTCACCGCCATTCCATATTCAACAACACTGCACTGTATATTTCCTTAGTTTATGGGCTATGTTTGACACGACACAGTCATACAATTCCATGTTTATTGCCAAAATCTTCGTGTTAACCATGCAAACCCATCACATTTAAATGAATACTGATCCACTAAGGATTCATTCCAATTTTTATGCAGCAAATCACCGAGTTGGGGCTTCGTTTGCGGCTTACCTTAGATCACCGAGCACCTGGAGGAATATCGGCGCTCAAAACCTCGGTTTAATCGTTTCAATTTGACTGGTGGCAAGACAAACAACCGTTATCATAAACAACTGAGAGTCCAACTTCGATTCACTGTGCCGAGCTTTTAAAACAACCAACACCTTCCCTCAATAAATCCCTGAAAATCCGTTATGCAAACATCAATTTCGGAACAGCTCTCCTCTTTAAATTCCCCCGACTCAATTCGCTTCTCTTTTCACTGGGCGGCAGCTTCAAACACCATTTCTGAAGATCACGGTTATACAGCGATGAAGATCACGGTTGAACACGACACAGGGTTATGGTTTAAACTTGTTCATGGCTCGGTTAGTGCTCATGACCGTTTCGGCTGTACCGCAATGTGCATTCATTGGTGGTTGAAGAGTCATGGCTTACATGGCCGTCCTCTTGACCAGTCGCCCGACTGTGTCATGAGGACGCCTAGTCGTGGCTTGGTACGCATGATCCCTGCGTATTGTCTCAACCAATGGGCAAATAGATTGCCATGCCACCGTGTTAAGTGTTGGCCGGTTATCATATGGGGTTCATTACAATGGTTTATAATCATACCTACCGTCGTATGCTCCACTATCCCGTATTCCTTTGCCCACTGTGTAATGATACCTTATGCTATGATGTTTGGATGCCCATCGTTCCGTCGTTTGTTCATTCTCGGCCTTCCACCATGTCCCATTATCGTTCATGAACCTTTGCTTTGTGACCATGTTATATGCCTTTCCATATACCATATGAACCATATGCGCGTTACTTTGAAATTTGTTATATGCAACATGAATATATACCCTTTACCATATACCTTGTGCACATTTGATAATGCATTCGCTCCCTTTGTCAACCTTTGGTATATGTTTTATTTGATATGTCCATATATATTATGGTATATATATGTTTTGATTTCCATATAGCGCATATGTTTTGCTTTTGTTTTGACTTTATATAACATAGTTTTATAATTTTAAAATGAACATTGGGGTCATGTTTAAAATTATTCTCATTACTAATGCTCTGAGTTGCATGAACTTGTATGTGCAGGTTGAAAGTTGTCCTAGTTTGGCCTTTTTAAGCTTGCAAAGAAAACTACTTAGGGGTATTAGGGTTAGTGAAAAAGGAAAAATGTAGGGAAATAAAAGGGAATAGGGTTATAATGTATAGGGGTTATAGGAATATAAGATGTAAATGAATATCCCCAGATACTAATTCCAACTTAACAAAAACTAAGAATTTCTACGAAAAATTTGAATTTTTAAAGTACAAAATGACCATGTATGTATACTCCCCTGGATGATGGCTTGTTGTTCAAGTGGATGAAATTATTGATGATGGTTGTGCAAGTGGATGAAATTAATTGATTGTAGATGGATTCCAATGTAGACTTTATTGCTACTCCTTGTTCTTCAGGTTCTAATCTTGACTGGATAATCAGGTCCCTCTGTAATGATGCATTGTTTCAGGTCCCTTTTTCTGCTTTCAAAAGATGTACATGTTGTGTTGACATTGGCAGGTCTTTTAGGTCCCCTGGCAATGATTTGGTATATTAGGTCCTTCTATTGACAATAAAGGTCTTGTTTCCAGCTAAAGAGCTGATTGTTGCAACTTCAGCTGTCCACTTAAAGAGAAAATGCAAGTCTCCCCCCTTGTTGAAGAGTTGACTTGTCCTCAAGTCATTGGGTGGTGGAGTGTACCTGCAGTAAAGAGATCAAAGAACTGTAGAACAAGTAGAAAGAATTCATAGAGTCCAAGTGACCCTGGTGTTCCCTTATGAATTCATGCTTGCAATGTGCCAATTTCCTGGTTTTCACTTGCAAACTGTTTATTTATTTTGATGTTTTTTTCTATCTTTTTTATGTTTTTTCATTTTTTTTTTTTTTTTTTTTTTTTATTCAACTAGTAGACTGGAAGATGGCATATCTGTAGCCATGAGTTCCAGTTCTGTGTCTTCGATCAGTTGTTTCATAAATTCTTCTTTACTGATAGACCTATTATAAACTTTGAGCCTATGTCCATTCACTATAAATGAGGTGGAATCCTGGTCAATTGTCTTGATCCTTACTGCTCCATTGTCAAAGATTTCATCAATTTCATATGGGCCTAGCCAGTGTGTTGTGAACTTTGCTTTGAAGTATTTGAATTTGGAGTCGAAAAGCAATGCCCAGTCTCCTTTGTGAAATGTCTTTGTTTTGATGTATCTGTCGTGCCACTTCATTCTTTGTTGTTGCACTAATGTAGTATGTTCCATAGCTTGCTGATGATGCTCATCTAACTGATTCAGTTCCATGATCCGCTGCTGTTGTGCTTCTGTCAAGTTGAGTCCTAGTTCAGCTGCTAGTCTGTATGTATGTATCTGAAACTCTATAGGAAGTAAGGCTTCCTTCCCATATACTAACTGGTATGGACTGAAACCAGTTGTTGTTTTCCAAGTGATCCTATATGCCCAGAGCGCATCCTTTAATTTTTCAGACCAGTCTTTTCTATTCATGTGTACTGTCTTGGTCATAATATTTTCCAGGACTTTATTTGTTGATTCGACTTGACCATTTGCTTGTGGATGATATGGTGTTGATTTCCTGTGCTTGATCTTGTATTTCTCTGTGAGATCTCGTACCAACTTTGATGTAAACTGTGTTCCTTGATCTGTTACAATTTGTCTAGGTACTCCATATCTGACAAAGATTTCTTCAAAAAGAAAGGTGACCACTGTATCTTCTGTTGCTCTGTTAACTGCTTTTGCTTCTGCCCATTTGGTTACATAGTCTGTACATACTAAGATGTACCTTTTCCCATTTGATGGTGGATTGATGGGTCCAACAAAGTCAAGTGCCCACTGCTCAAATGGTTCTATGAGAACCTGTGGCTTCAGTGGCATTTCATCTGATGTTATTGGTCATCCTGTGCTCTGGCAGCTATCACATTGCTTGACATACTTCTTAGAGTCTCTGAAGATGGATGGCCAGTAATAGCCTATCTGTAGCACCTTATATGCCGTTTGTTTATCTGCAAAATGGCCACCACAGGGTTCATCATGACATGCTCTTATAATGTCTAATATTTCATCTTCTCGTACGCATTTTCTAATTATTAGATCTGAAGCAGTATAAAATAGATCACCATTGACCCATGTATATCTAGAGCTTGCTCTAACAATTTTGTGTTTTTGCTTTGTAGTGAATTGAGCTGGAAACCTTCCAGATGACAAATAGTTTGCAATATCTGCAAACCATGGTGTTTTAACTGTGATGGCAAATAGATGTTCATCAGGAAAGTTATCTACAACTGGATTTGGATCAAAGGGTGAGTGTATGCGGGACAGAAAGTCAGCCACTTGATTTTCTCTTCCTGGCCAGTCTTGTATTGTGATATTAAATTCTTGTAGTAACAATAACCATCTTGTTATTCGTCCATTAGTGATTGGTTTGTTCATAAAATATTTGATTGCCGAATGATCAGTATGGATGAAAACTTGATATCCTGTTATATAGTGCCGGAATTTATTGACTGCATGTATAACAGCTAACATTTCTCGTTCTGTGACTGTGTAGTTCATTTCTGCAGGTGTTAGATTTTTGCTGATGAAGTATATTGCATAAGTAAACAAGTTCTCTTTCTGTCCAAAAGAGGCACCTATTGCTGTATCAGATGCATCAGTTGAGATATGGAATGGTAAAGACCAATTTGGTCCACGAAGAATGGGGGCAACAGACAATTTCTCTTTCAGAACTTGAAATGCATTTTGACAATCATTTGTCCAGTGAAATTCAATGTCTTTTGCTAATAATTTGAACAAAGGTTGGGCTATTTTACTAAAGTTTTCAATAAATTGTATATAATAGCCTGCATAGCCTAAGAAACTTCTAACCTCTTTCTGTGTTGTAGGAGGCATTAAGTTTACTAAGACTTGGATCTTGGCTGGATCCACCTTTATTCCTGAAGCAGAAATGTGGTGTCCCAGAACTATTCCTTCTGTCAACATCATATAGCATTTCTCATTACTTAATGACAAATTTGTTTCAATGCATCGCTTCAAGACTTTCTCAAGGTTATTTAAACAATCATCATATGTGTTTCCGTAAACTGTGAAGTCATCCATGTAAACCTCTACACATTCATGAATTAGATCAGCAAATATTGCAAGTACTGCTCTTTGAAAAGTTGCAGGTGCATTGCATAGACCAAATGGAAAAACATTATATGCATAGGTTCCCCATGGGGAAGTAAATGTTGTCTTGTCTTGGTCTTCTTCTGCTATTCTGATCTGATTGTATCCGCTAAACCCATCTAAGAAGGAGAAAAATTTCTTTCCAGCTAATGAGTCTAATACTTGGTCAATGAAAGGTAGAGGAAAATGATGTTTGAGTGTAGCTTTGTTTAATTCCCTGTAGTCCACACATACCCTCCACTTTTCATTTTTCTTTGGCACAATAACTAGTGGAGAAACCCATTGACTATCTGAAATATGATAAATGAATCCAACTTCTAACAATTTTTGTAGTTCTTATTTCACTATTTCCTTCATCATAGGATTCATTCGTCTTTGAGGTTGTCTTACAGGTTTAAGTTGATCATCTGTATAGATGTGGTGGAGACATGTGCTTGGATGAATTCCTTGCATATCAGTATAATCCCAGGCAAAAGCTTTTGAATATTTCTGTAATAGTGCAAGTACTTCTTTCTCTTGTGCTGGTTGCAATTCATTTCCAATGTTTAGATATTTTCCAGGACGAACCTCAATTGTTTTGATTGTTGGCTTGGAGACTGTGTTTACAGGAAAGATGTCTACAAAAGAATTCAGCAAAGTTTGAACAGTACAAGTTTCCTGAAAACATGGATTCAGAAGTTCATTTGCAGCTTCATATTGAGCTTTCCTAAGCTGCTCTGAAATACTTGGTTCAGAGATAAAAAGGTCCATCAAATCTTCATTCTCTTCTTCTTCTCTAAAATCAAAGAATTGATTTATACTTAAAACTGCTTTTGTTTGTTGCTTTTCTTGAGTTTCAAGTATTGATTCTAAAGAAGTGGATTGTGCAGGTGAATAAAGAGTGATATGTTTCCTTTCATCTCCATGTGAAATAATCATGCTTCCAGATCTGCATCCTATGAAGGCATCAACAGTGGCTAACCATGGTCTGCCTAAAATTAGAGGATGTCCTCCCAAGTTTGTCTTTGGTTGCAAGATCAAGAAGTCAACAGGATACTCCCATGAATCCAAGGAGACTATGGTATCTTCTAACATTCCTTCAAGAACAACTTTAGATCTATCTACTAATTCCAAGACTGTTGAAGTTGATCTAATGTTGTTTAATTGCAAAGTTTTCATTGTCTCCATTGTCATTACGTTTATAGCTGCTCCCAAGTCTATTAATGTGTTTGGTACAGAGAAATTATTTATTGATATGGTAACCATTGGGATACCAGGATCAATATATTTTTCTACTATAGTTTGAGTAGACATGAGACCTGCTAATTTACCAATGACTTGGATTGTTGTAGGATCCTTTTTCTTTCTTTCTTTCTGAATGCACAATTCCTTTATTGTTTTTGCATATATTGGTATTTCTTTAATTGCTTTTAACAAAGGAATTTTGACATATGCATTTTTTAACTCATCTAAGATACCAAATTCAGGAAGGGTTATTTGATTTTGTTGCTCTACCAACCTTTCAGGATAAGGTGGTGTTTGTGTTGTAACATTTGTTCCTTTCTGATTTTGTACCTCAGTTTGTGATGTTTCAGATGATTCTCCTTGTTCAGTTGGTTCTTCTATAATTGGAGGAGAATCCTTTTTAAGCACTTTTCCAGACCTTAGATGGACATCATCAAGAGGAAGGATCGAATATGTAGGAAAACATGCTGCTTCCTCTACAGTGTATGCAGATTTGTCCACCCTGTTATTTGGATTGGCCATTGGTTGGGCTGGCAGTTGAGTTGGTCTGGGTTGATTTGCAGGTAGCTGTAATTGTTGTGGTTGGGTCAACAACGATGGAGGATTCTGTTGTGGAAATGGGATGGATGGCGGATATACAGAATGTTGTTGTTGAAAGGGTATGGATTGCGGATATTGTGGATATGCAAATGGTTGTTGGTATTGTTGCTGGTATTGTTGTTGATACTGTTGAGGCTGCTGGTTGCCATAACCATATCCTCTCCAACCTTGTGCAGGTTGTTGTGAATATTGTTGTGGAGGCCAAGCTTGCCATGGCATTGGAGGGGTCCAAGGATTATAAGGTGGATAAGCATAATTTTGCTGAGGGAATTGTGGCTGATTTGGTTGAGGCATTCTAGGTGGCCATGGTCTTCGTGGTGCAACATAATAGAAACCTTTTGTTCCTGGCACTCCTTCCATTGAGTTCATTTGTAATTCTTTCAATGTTACACAATTCTCTGTGGAATTATTGCCTGTACAAAGACCACAAACCTGAATACTATCCAAAGGACAATCTCTCAAAGGATGTTTCTTTTTACATTTTGAACAAAATATTGCTAAGGCTTGTTCTTGTTCTTCTTTCTTCTTGTTTGCCTTTAGCACATCTACTTGTGTCCCTAATGTACTCAAAAGATCTGTTTTGAAATTTTCCAATAGACTTCCTATTTCAGCTCTTGTTATCCCTCTTGCAGCTAACTTTGCTGCTTTGGAACTCACTTCCCTTCTTCCGGTTTTTGATCTCCCTCTAGAATATTTCTGACATAACTCGACAATTTCATCGAATGGAAGGTTTGAAATATCTCCTTACCCATCACATTCAAAATGTCAAGGTATTCATCTCTTACACCTTTGAGGAAGATTGTGCGAATAGTTTCTTGATTTAAAGAATGTTGTTTAGAATTCTGAAGATTATATGCAAACCTTTCCAAATATTCTTCTAAGCTTTCATCTTCTTGTTGTGTCATTCTAAAAACATCTTCCTTTGAATCTCTAGTTCTACAATAAGCTTGATATTTCTTAAGGAAGACAGTTCGCATATCATCCCAAGAGGCTATTGTTTGTTCTCCTAAACCCATAAACCATTTTAAAGCTGTTGCTTTTAATGTTGCAGGAAAAAGACGAAGCTTATGAACATCATCAGTATATCCATATGTTCTACATAAGATATCAAATTCAAACATGAATGAATCAGGATCTTCTGTAGACATTCCATAGAAGTTTGGCAATACAGAAGGTGGAATATTTTTCATTTTTACTTCTTCTCCTAATATTGCACTTGTATCTACTATTGGAAAACCAAAAGTAGTTTCTTGATCAATTCCATCTTCTTGTCTTTTCCGGTCGTTTTCTAGCTTCCTATCATTTTCTTGTTTTGCCTCTTCCTCTCTCTTTCTTCTCCATTCTCTTTGTTTTCTTTCATATTCAGCTCTTTGTTGTTCAGGATTAAGATGAACGGACCCATGTCACTCTTCTGCCATTGTTTGATTTATTTCAATTTCAAGTGGAATTTCAAGTTGTTGGAAGATAGGAGGATCGATGGATGGAAAAACAAGTTGGTTTCCTTTCTCTTTTTGTTTTCCGGAAGTGGAGAATTTTTGTTTTCCTTCCCAAGCTAACAAAGTTTGCCTTTCAATCAAGGTTAATCTTTGGCCAGTTCTTTGCTTTTCTACCAACTCCTCAATTGTTAGATTACCAGTAACTAGAGTGTGTGATGATCCTATTTCTACTGTTGGGGGGTTTTTAATAAATCTACCTTGAGGATCTCTATATCTAGGCATAAAGAAACATAACTTAAAAATGGAATGTAACTAATGTTTTTGTGATTTCGAATTTTTTTTTATCTTTCTATTGACTATGCCGATATTTGCCTCCCCGGCAACGGCGCCAAAATGTTGAGCTAATTTGTGGTCCTAAATTAACACAATTATTTCTTATCAATCCGGGTTGTTTATGCTTTGAGGCAAGTTCACTATATGTGAAGATCAGATATAGCCAAACCTTGAAAGATAAGTTATTCAAAAGCTAAAGATAATACATCTTATAACTCTAATTCAATCAGCTCAGAAAGAGAAAAACATTGAAAGGGTTCTTGACCTCAAGAAGTCCACCTTCACCTCAATTATTACTTAATGAATCAGAGATTGAAACCAAAAGCTCAAGATGCATAAATTATAAATGAAAGAAGCTCTTAACTTAAGAGACACATAAGATATTCCATCATAATTCATTCATCTCAATATCTAAATCTAAATGGAAATAAAACTGCTGGCATGAAAACAAAAGAAACTAGTTTTGATTCATCATTTAGCAGAAGGGATGTCCAACTTGAACACCTGTTTTTCCAACTCAATAAAGTGATGAATAAGCTATTAACAAATGAAATCAATCACTATGCATAAACCATAAAGCAAACTGAAATAAAGCTTTGAAAAACTAGTGCTACAATCAACCAAATTACAATGAAATAAAACTAGTTTAACATGGAAGTGTACTTAGCTTGGAGTGGGGGCCCTCCACCCTTGCCTTGCACACTTTGAGAGGTGATATCAGAAGCTTAGATCAGTCACAAATCCATATCATTTCACAGCAAAATAATAATAACACAAGTCTTCAAATTACTTCTCAATCCAAAAGATGTCTCAGCATAAAAGTATATCACAAAATCAATACATAAGCCATCAAAGTTTTGGCTTTAAATAAGAAGTCTCATGAACAAACTGATCTATAATCACTCAAAAAAACCCATCTACTCTCATCCACCTATCCAAGTCGAATTCATTATCCCCAACCCAAGAAAGATGACCATTCCTATGAAAACTCAAAACAGCCCTGTTTCTTTGGGATTCCTGCATGACTAGTCATGGTTGACTAGCACCAAATGGGCCTAATAAAGCTTATTCAGTTCGAACTAAGCATTGCTGGCTTAGTCCTAGTTCCCAAGCTGTCCATCCATGCATTTCATTCGTGCCCAAGTGTTCTGCAACCATATCAACCATAGAGCTATTACGTGAATTTCTGAATCTGCCAATTGTGCACTAAAAACCAAATTTTCATAAAAACTTTAGAAATTGAAAAATTAAAATTAAATACCTGAATGGATATCAAATATACATCAAAATGGGATAAATGAAGGGAAAATGGATGGAAAATAGATGGATAAGTAAGTTTCTTTGAGCAAAAATAAGACCAAAACTAAGGCTCAACAACAGCCTCAACAAAATTGGCTCAACAAAATTGTGCAAAGCTACATCACTTGCGATGCCATAAAAGACATGGTAAGACCACGCCATCTCAAACTGTTAGTTGTATTAAAACAAAAATGTGTTGTGAAGTTGCTCGCATACTTAAATTCTTTATTGCATGATGCTGCCCAAAGTATAAGAAAATCTCATCATGTAGAATCAGTAGTAAGTCATCACAGTTTAATTTGGCTAATAGTCAATTACAGTCTCGACCAACAGTAGAGTAGTTGGGAAGAATTGGTTTTCTCAATAGATGGGCGATTGGCCTTGCTAGCCCCAAAATGAAAAAACACTGCTATCACATCAATTAGACCATAGAAACGAAGACAATCCATCAAATTGGGAAGAAGCAAAGGAATGTTGGGAAATCCCCAAGAAAATAGTAGCCAGCCAGTTGAAATAAATGACTCAGAGGATGAGCAACTCCCACAACTTGAAGGAGGGGAAAATGAAGAATAAGAATTATAAGAGATGAAGAAGAGGAAATTGAGCACTCCGGCGAGGAAGAAGAGGAGGAAGCAGAGAAACCCAACGAAATCCCATTACAAAACCCTCTACAAGAAGATGAATTGGCCCAAATTTTGGCGAATATGGGTGAGTATGTATAGCCCCACATCCCACTCAACCTCGATATTGAGACAGGAACATGACAGGAGCACTCTGCTCACAATAAGAGTTCATCTAAAGAAATCAACGATGAGGAAGAAGAGGGAAGACAATCACTGGAACACTCTTCTCACAGTCGGAGTGCATCCGAAGAAATGCATGATGAAGAAGAGGTAGAAAAAGAAGCCACCCGGGAAATAGCAGATCAACCCAGGGTTTCCACCCCTAAGAAATCTGATCAGTAAGACGAGAACATTGAAGAAGTGTTCCAAGAAGAAACATGGAAATTGGCCAAGGTGAGGGTACAATCCTTGAAAAACAAAGCCCAAGCCCAAGAAAATAAATAGCTATTCCTTCGAAGAAAACAGATGAAATCAAAAAGTTGCGAAAGGAACAGAAGACACTCCTAAACGTAATTAAACAACTCAGACAACAAATAAGGGTCCTAAAAATGGGGAAAAGCTCAAAAAGAACCCCTGGAGAAAAGCATGCAGCCACTTAGGAAAAACCCCATAAAATGAAGACCAAAAGAACTCAAACGGAACCCATTATCATCCAGGACCACAAGGAACAACATGTGGCTATTACAAATGCAAAAGCCCAAACAGAAAACAACACCAATCTGTAATAAGGATGTCTAGATAGAGGCATTGTCCTCTAGCATCACAATCGACCAGACAGTTCATGAGAAGGAAACGCAGACTATAAGAACTAGATGTCGCAATAAGGAGATCTAGGTAGGTCTCTAGCCCAAAAATGTTATGATGGACAATGATCCAAGGATAGTGAAACTTCAAAAGGATTTTGCAGAGACCCAAAAAATGATAGAAAAGCTCACAGAGGAAACTGTTCCTCAGGAGCAATATCAGAAGTTACAGCAACAGGTAAAAAACATCAATGCATCAGAGAGCGAGGCCTTCAATAGATGGCAAAGGGAAGAGGAAAAAGTTAAAAAGGTAACCAATAGACTAGACATAGTGATGAGTCAAATGGATAGCTTATGTTCTCTATATACTGATTTTATAACATGTAGGGCACTTGCCAAAAACTATGCTTTGGTTTTTATGGAAAGGTATTTACAATTTAAAATTAAGGTTTTCAAGGCAGGGGTGCCTATAGAGCTAAAAAATATTGATGATTCCATAAACTGCTGTAAGAATTATGGGGTGAAAGTTGAGAAATTGCTATGTGAGTTTTATTTTCATAATCTTGTGTTGGACGGTGAAATGGAAGAGAACCCTAGCCCTTTTGTGGGCAATATCCAGCTTCATGCATTCATCTCTTTTGTTGTTAACCAGACAAAGTGGCTTAAATCCCATAATACCTTCCAGAGATAGGAGAACAGGTTAGATCTGTGGGTAAGGGGTGAACCTAGAAACCCATTGCAACTGTGGAATAAGCATAGAAGCTTAATGAGAAAGCAAGGTGTGATCCAGACATTGGGACCCATTCACACAACAGTTGTCCAGCAAGGGGTAGAATACTTCCTAGACATCAAAGACCTTGCCATAGCAGCAGCCAAATTTCGATACAAGACTTCTAATCGGAATGTCCAAGACAGAGAGCCTTTCAATTATGAAAATTTTAAGCTAGTTGATGATCGCCTGGTTACCAATGGTGACCTCACCTTGAGAGAAGGCCCGTCTTGGTTAGGCTGTAGGTTTTGAAGTCCAATAATATAGTATCCTACACCAGGGTATAGAGCCCTATATGAATTTCCTAAAGGTCAGACAGGGCATATTTTTGAAGTCTCGGCTAGAAATCATGGTTTTACACCACTGCATGAAAATCCTTCTCCAACCTATTCCCTAATTTCCTTGCATGTCAATTACAATGTTTTCATGAGGGCATGAAAAAGGGTAAGGAGGGGGGTGTGTTGAGCATTGGAAAAGGTATTTATTTACCATCTATTTCTTTATCTTTTCCTTTAAATCATAACTTCTTTACATTCTGAGAGGGTAATATGTTAAAGGATTATGATAGGATTAAGGAGATTTGTGATTGATGTAAAATGATTAATTATTGTCTTTTTAAATGTAGAAAATGAAGAAAATGGAAAATCACTATTCTGGAGGAAAAGACAAAGCAGAACCAACTATTGTTCATTTGACAGGAAACCGCATCCAGATGAGGAAATCAAGATCGAAGTGCATGGACCAGGAAAAGGAAGAAGAAACTCAGTATCAGTGCAAGAGGAAAAAATGATAACTGAATATTAAAAGATATGTCGAGTCCCTCAGGATCCTTTGATCCTGAGGGATCCCTACCTCAAGACTTATCTTTATTTTCAATACTTCCGCCTGGCCATTAGAAAAAGGGACAGTGTTGCTAGCCCAAAGGGCAGACTATTGTTGATTTGCAGAATTTACTATTGTAATCTAAACTTTGATCATCGACTCTCTTTAAAGATCTATAGTTGTAACTCTTCCATTTATGCTTAATATATGACTTAGTTGCTATTCCATTCTCTGATCCTGGAGTAACCACGGCAGTGTTTCCCTGATGGCTAAGGCCCCGGCGCTAGTGGATCACTTGCTTCTTGTATCATTATTTTCCGATTACAGTCGTGTGTGGTTTGATTTCCTTTGCATTCTCTTAATTTGCTTTATTCAGTAATATTCTGTTCCTGAACATTCCATTGAATTGATCTGTTATATCGGAATCACAATCAAATAGAAAAAATTATTATTGATAACCAGAAATGTTATTTTGTTCCTTTTGAAACCATATTGCACTATCTAATTCGAATTTTGGTATTCATTTACAATTGATATTGTTGTTCATTTACAGATTGATATTGTTGTTCATTTAGAGATTGATATCACTATTCATTTACAGATTGATATCGCTATTCATTTACAATTGTGATTGTTGTTCATTTAGCTACGGTTTACTTACAATTGTGATTGTTGTTCATTAGATTACTATTCCATTATCATTGCAATTGTCGTTCCTTTATAACTGTGGTTAATATCCTGTATGCTAGAATAAGATTACTGATTCAATTACTCTAGATTTGTTGTGTGTTTACATTTAATTAAGTTTGTTGTTCAGTTCCTGTAGGTTTACTTAGATTTGTTGTTCCTTTCTTAGATTGCTGCTCAATTCCTTTATTAGTTAAAGATTGTTATTCAAATCCTTTCGGTTAAGATTGTTGCTCAATTCATTCTTGTAGATTAAGCTTTGTTTTTCGATCTCCTCAATAGATTAGTTGTTGTTCCTTTTCTGCTAATTGAATTGTTATTTCCAGTATTTGCTTTGGTGTGGATAGAAAGATCTACAACT
This sequence comes from Pinus tabuliformis, assembly GCA_031772625.1. Classification (NCBI taxonomy): domain Eukaryota; kingdom Viridiplantae; phylum Streptophyta; class Pinopsida; order Pinales; family Pinaceae; genus Pinus; species Pinus tabuliformis. The sequence goes on along the minus strand of CM062814.1, from coordinate 159,649,809 downwards.
GTAACGAACATTGATTACTGTAGTCTAAGTTCTCATATTGGACATCTTGTCTTTGATTGATTCTCATTTACATCAGTTTACAGGGGAAAGAGTTATCGTTACTGCATCCTTGACTAATGATTGTTGTAGTTTCTCGAGTGAATGAATTAGTTACAAATCATTTAAGTTTCTTGCCATTACAATTAGAGTTTGTTTCCAGCATTTATTTACTCTTGTAAAGCACTATACTGCAAACATTACTCTTGAACAAGTGACTGCCTCAGATTGAGTACACTCTTGAGATAAAAAATCTTACCTAGATTGATAATTAATGTAGGGTAAATAGAGGTTAAAAAGAACCTGTTTATCGCTCAACAAACACACAACACAATGGCTGGGTCATCATGTTGCAATTCAACGTACTTACTTCATGTAACTGATTCTGCCACCATTCTATTTCTTCGTCAGAGTCCAAAGTTCATGAACTCTCCTGATCCCACTCAATCCGTCCATCCATGGTGGGATTCACCCAATCTTGGTCTCGCGATGTTATCTTATAGATGCAATACTTAACATCATCACTCTCATAATCGCAGACTGGTTCTGTATAGCACAATCCCTCAGCAGGACCGAGGGGTATTATTACACACAATGACTTCTTCTCAAGGATCATCTTTCACCTCTTCAAATTGATTACCCCATTCATATCAGTAGCCCATTCAATTCCCAAAAGCACAGGGTAGGGTTTGCTATCATCTACCATCTCTATTACTTCAAAATCTGCTAGTGCGCTCGCTCCCTCAATATCCACGGTCACCCCCTACAGCCACCCCATGGGTATGATTTTCTACTGATTCGCCATACTTAGATGAATCAGAGACCATTGCAGTGCAGGTCTCTCCACTCGCTCCCAATTCTGCTTCGGTAGGACATTCACATCTGACCCCAAGTCCAAAATGACCTGATCCATTTCATACTCCTATTTGTGCGGTCAGTCTCATCTCCTATCACATCCTTTTATTATGCTTTCCAATCTTTCGCACTACGCGCAAATCACCTAGTGAAATTCGAGTGCATCAATTGATGATTTCCTGTAACCATTTTACAACCATACTTTCGTGCAATAACTTCATACAAGTTTCCAGGAAAGTTGTGAGCATAGAGGGGTCCATCTCCAAATTGAACTTAGCCTCTTTCGCCGAGGCTCTACGAACCCAGGTACTTTCATCTAGCTATTTCCCCTTGTCATCTCCCATCGTAATTCCACTCTAGAGCACTATATTTATGTTTAGATCTTCCTTGTGCAGCTTATACCTCATCATCTGCAAGTTTTGAGTCAGGGAAGGTGATAGCGCTCCTTTGTCACGTGTCCTAGCTATCAGCGTAGGACAGTCTTTCATTTCATGATCAAACAGTGTGGAATACTTGCATGATGGACACGTTGGATTAGTGCAATCGTGGGCATAGTGTCTTGGTCCTCTGCATTTGTACCAAATCAACTATACCCAACCTCTTCCAGGTCCTCCTCTGCCTCGGCCTCACCCGAACCTCTGAAATCCTATCCGCGCCATCCCTACATTATGGTCAAGGGGCCACGTTTCCACCTGAACCTCGTAGGTGGGAGTTCTATCCATCATCAATTCATATCTCCTAGAAGTACGCTCATCATGTCCTACCGACCTACAAAAGTTGCAGAACAGCTATTGCGATGCTTGTACATACTTTTGTAATAAGTGGCAGTTATTTGTGGTATGTTTTCCAACTACCTGACAGATAGTGCACCATAAGCAGGAACCACGCTAGCTCTTGCTTGAACTTCCGGCCTTAAAGGAATCGATCTTCCTCTTGCAAGGTAATTTTTAAAGACTGGGCAATGGTCTTTGTCATGACCCTGACTCTTTCATTTCAACAACCATACTTCCTCCCGTACCTCTGGCCAAACCATCCTGTCCTGCTTCAGACTTTGCATCTCAAGGCATAGATTCTTCATCTGTGCATGGATCTGCTAGACTCCTAGATTACGGTCTTGCATCAGAGTCTCATGTAGTCTCATGGAAATCTCCAAGGCCTCTGCATGAGTTGTTATCTTTTGCTGTGACAATGCACTCCATAAGTGTGGCAGTAGCGAAGCCACAAACCACTCATGATGTTGTCCATCTATCAAATTCATGTTGGCTTCACAGATCGTACGTTTCAGCCTGATCTAGTTCCCAAGGTGTCTTGCTTGGTTGCATAGTGATCTCTTTGAATCCCACAATCAACCCAACTTCATATTTAGGCCTGCTAAATTCCCTATTTAGTGTTTCTTAGATGTCTGCTACTCTAGCATTCGGGTTATCATTAGAGTACTTAATATACCAGGTTAGTGCATGATCTTGCAGGGCAATGAGCAGTGTTGCTTTCTTTATATGATCATCTGTAACACCTTGAGCTTCCAATACAACCCTCAAATGAACCAGAATTGGTCCAGATCCTCATTTCCCAAGCCTTTGAACAAAGGAAACTTCATTGTATTTTCCATACTAAATTGCGGTGCAGGTGGAGGTGATTGCGGTGAATTCAGAGGTGGTTTGGGTGAAGTTGGTACTCGTGGGAATCCTTGCATTATTAACTGAATAGTGCTTCATGGAGAAACCTTTGCTATACCTTCTTCGTCCCTTTGTGGAGGTGAAATCAAGGGGCTATGCTCTGGACCATTATTTCATTCGCTTCTGTAAATTTTTCCGCTTCACATAGTCCCAAACATCAATGTAGCTGTATAACCTGTTTTTCACACAACAAAATTTTAATCCAAGCATTCATAAATTTTACGTAATTACCTCGTGGTCCTTTGAAAAAGCATCGCTCTGCCTCACTATAGCTAACTGAGGTGTCGACTGCAAACTCAATAACAAATCCTCCTACGACGTGATCGAGCCAATGATCGACAACGCGGATGATCTTATCCTCTAATGCTTCCAACCTTCGAACTAGCTCTAGGGTCCACACAACAGGACCTGTTAGTGTCAGTCTTTGCAGCCTTCCTCCAGTGACCAAACATGCTCTTACAAAGTGATTTTAAGGTGTCAAGGTCAAATTTTGTCATGTTAGTGAGTCTTCAAGTAAAATTTGGTCACTAGGCATTAGGTCTAGGGTTTGCTTTCACTCCTTTCAAATTTGTCCAAATCTTAGTCTATGTCACTATTCAGCTGAGTCTACCATCATTCAGAGAGTTTTCATTATCATGTCAGGTTCCAATGGGTCATTTTAAACCTTCTTCATGCTTCAGTTGCACCTAGCTACGGTCATTTCCCTCTCCTAGGGTTTTGAAGGCGATTTCTCTTGGATGGTCAAATCATCAGCAACACTTGTATCCTGATGTTCATACACCTTCCCCTATCCTTAATGTACCTTATTAAACATTTCCCATCACTGAGATCCCCCAAATTCCTCATTTTCACACAAACCCTGGTTTCTTGCTACAAACCCTATTTTCTAGGCTAGGCATGTGTTTTGCCCTTTTGGACCCCTTCCCCTCACTCAATTTCAGAGATTACACTTTCCCCTACTTCCTAGCATCCCTCCCTACTTCCCAAAATTTCCTCAATAATTTAGAAGCTCCCTATCCCCTTCATTTCGCTTCATTTCGACAAATCCCCTGTTCCACAAATCGGGATAGGTTTCACTCAAATTATGTTTCTGAGCAATAAAAGATGAATTTTTGAAAACTGAGAGAGGTTTTTGTCCAAAACAGGCCAATGAAGAAAATATCTTTCACTTTTTACACATGTGTAATGGTTTTAGAGAAATGTCAAAAATACTATTGCCGCGGGAGAATTGATGTACCTCTGAAGTGACCTTGGTAAAATCAAGCTTCCTCCTAGCTGGGTTGGTCAAATGACTTCCTTGATGCTTCAAATGATAGCTAGACACAAATAGATTTTCAAGGAGCTATCATGATCTCAATTTGGAGTTCAGGAAGGCATTCAAAAGTTGACTGTAACAGCACTCTGCCTTTAGGCAACTTCATTTTTCACATTTTGATGAGTCTTGGGAGATTTGATTTTTGACAGGGAAAATGAACTCCAAATTGAAAAATTCTAGCTGGGCTGGAAAGTAGACTAAAATAAATTTCCAACGAGCTATCCTGAGCCCAATTTGGACGCTGGGAAGGCCTCCAAAAGACACCTGGAAAACGGCACGGCGCACTGGGGAGGCACGGCGCACTCGAAGAAAGTTTCCAGTGTAAATTTACACTGGCGCGGCACACTGGGCTGAAAAGCCTGAAATTCTTTCAAATCTTCCTCAAAATTTCAAATTCTTCATTCCATAAGTATAGATTCAAGCATGGAGGAGCTGAACTGAAGCACAAAGGGGGATCTTCATCAAGCATGTCGTAATAAGTGCTATGGCTATGATAATATCAAAGATGTCAAGCTGAGGCCATCAAGCATATGTAGAAGCCGGCAATGTTGTGGAGCAATTGGTTTATTTGGCATGGTTGCTGATTTTATTGGGGAGAAGAATGTTGTGACTGACTATGAAAATTCCCTTGCGATTTCTTACAAGGCTATTGCTCATCAATGGTTGGTAGCTAGTTTGGGCATTGGGTCCTTACATTTTATTTTGTTCTCCACCTTTGCATTGTCTCTTTGGTATGGATAATGGTTAATCATTCATGAAGGATATTCTAGAGCCGGGTGTGATTAATGTCATCATTGTAGTTCTGAATGGAGGCATCACCATGGTTAAATGCCTTTGGTGTTGGACAAGCTGTAGCTTACAAAATGCTTGAGACAATTTATAGAATGCTTGAGATTGATGTATATGATACAAATGGATTGGTACTTGAGGATATTTAGGGTGATATTGAGCTTGAAGATGTACACTTAGGTTACCCAGCGTGGCCTGATGTTCACATATTTTCAGGGTTCTCACTGGAAATAGCCAGAGGTACCATTGCAGCTATAGAGGTACCACTACAACTATAGTTGGAGAGAGTGGAAGTGGGAAGTCCACAATTATAAGTCTTATAGATAGATTCTATGATCCACAAGCTGGTGAAGTGCATATAGATAGTGTCAATATCAATCAATTTAATGGATAAGGCAAAATATTGGACTTGTAAGCCAGGAACCTGCTCTCTCTGCAACCACTATTAAGGAGAATATTGCATATGGTAAAGATGGGGCAACACAGAGGAAATACAGGCTGTTGGAGAGCTTGCTAATGCGACAAAATTTATTAGTAACATGCCTCAGTCATGGTTTCTCTTTTCGGGGATTTGATACCCAATTCAGAGAGCATGGTACATGATTATCTAGAGCTCGAAAGCAAAGGATTGTGATTGCGATTGCGTGGCCCATCATTACATGGCACGAAATATGAGTTCCAAGGCACGAATAAGGAATCTGAAGGCAAAATTGAGGAAGGCATCAAAGAGACAAAAGAGGCAAAAAGAGAAAGATCGGCTCTGAATCTTGGCTGAGGCCTCTTTGGCCCAACATGACATGTGATGGAGGAGGTACAGTCCAAATTTCAAGAAATTTGGGGCACATTTTTGCTTTTTGAAATTTTGTGCACAATAAACAGGTTTTTTCTCCCTGTGCACCGCGCCACCTGACGCGCGCTTTCGCTAGGGAGCTCCAAATGACTAAAGGTTTATATTTTTGGATTTTCCATGGCAAATTACGACTGTTGGTGCATGTCCAATAAGTTTGGGCAATTTTTGAGTCCTCAGGAGGTAAAAAATACCCAAAAAATGACCTCTCTGCACCTATTTCGACACACAGGAAGCAATCTTGGGAGATTTCAGTTTTGGAGGGGCAAATGACATCCAAATTCAGAAATTCGACTTGGGTTGGAAAGTAGACAGGTAGGGACTTCCAACAGGCATACTTGGGCTCAATTTGCACTTTAGGAAGTGTCTCAAAACTACCTCCAAAGTGGCGTGATGCATATAGTTTTTGGCGCGACGCACAGAGACCCAAAGACCAAAATCACTCCCGCTCCGCGAAATTTCGATTCACAATTTTCTCCAAGTGGGCCTGCTCATTTACAATACATTTTTCCCGGCATCAAAGGCAAAGTTTAAAAAGCATTTTTGGCTTCTATCCAGGTGGCCAAATGAAGGCGAACAACCACCCAACAAATCTATGCTCATATTTTCTTTTTTCTAATTGGTCCTCATAGAAAATTAAATGTAACTGCTGATGGTTGGCTCTTCATTTCTTGGGTTGATTGAATTTCTGATGGAAAAGCTTATTTATTGTATTGAGAGTCATTTTGTAAAGGTTTTGAATTTCTGGGAAGCTATGGGAGAGAAACCCAGTCACTCACTGTACATTTTGACAGAGAATTAATGAAAGGTTGTAGCTCTGGTTCATGAGATTCCTGTGGCATGAGTTTAGCAAATGTATTTTCTTTATGTTTCATATGTATTTCGTTATGTTTCATATTTTCATTCATATTCATTTCCAATGAAAGCTTTCTAAGTAAGAAAAGGTAGAATTCAGTGTACTGCTCTACCTTGGGATGGTTTTCACATTCTATGTTTTCTTTTGTTGAAAAGGATTCATGTATTGATGCCCTTTTCACAGTCTTAAACAATCTATCCACTTCAAATTATTTCAAATCTAATTGCTAGACTTTCCTCCTGTCTTGCCTCATGAAATAATCTGCGTCTTTGAGTTAAATTCTCTGCTCCTGCTGTTCCTTTGCCCCACACATGCCAGAAAACTCAACCATTCATCAAAATACCTCCATCATATTTATTTACCCAGCCTAAAATCAGTATTCATTTTTGAGTCATCTCAGACCGTATTGTTTATTTTCCTGAGTGTGACCCGGAGAGAGCCCTCTCCTATTCTGGTAGGGCTAGCTACCAAACTGAGCGTGGTTTGTGGTTACCCTAAATTTTGCCTTCCTTCAACCTAAGGAAAACTTAGGTGCTAACATAGTGGCAACTCCACTGGGGGCGAAAATCGTTTGCTTGAAGATTGTCTTGCCCCAGTACATCTATCAAGTTCAGATCTGATGGTTGATGGTGGACAACGATTAGACATAAGAAGGCTGAAATCATTCACCTGGCAACTCCATTCACTGAAGAATCCAGCAATCGATGCTTCATGGTGACTCCACTGCAGAGAGATCAGTAGCTTCGAGATTTTCAAGATGGAACAGGTTGCAAGAAGATACGCTCCCATGAGCCGAGATCACATCCCAAGTTTTCCAAATAAAATGCCCAAGGTGGGTTGGCTTCAGAATTTTCCTAGGTTCAGAAATGTGGGAGGTAATGATGCTGCTCTTCATCTGGTGAAATTTCACATTCATGTGCATAAATTAAAGATCAATTTTTCTGAAGACTGTTTGATGCAAATGTTTATGGCTACTCTGGAAGACGAAGCCCGATATTGGTATGAAAGTTTACCACCTGCTTCTGTTTATTATTTAAAGGATTTCCATGCAATATTTTTTAAAAGGTATAAAGAATCATATCCATCCTTGGCTTTAGTTCATGACTGTTGTAGCCATGTTCATAGTTTTATTGAAGATCTTGAGAATTTTTATGGGTGTGATGACTTGATGAATAGAGAAATCATGGAAGCATTGTCCGAAAATCCATTTCAGCAACACGTAGAATTTTTAGAGGATACCTATCAAGATCAGTAGGCTGAAGATTTCCATATGGTTGAAAGCGATGAAAGATAAAATGTCATTTCAGATCGGTCCATAGAAGAAGACAACATGCAGGTAACGCATGAAACTAATGTTCCAATCTCAGATAATGGGGATGATAAATCAGATCGAGAGACAGATTGTGATGAAGAAAAAGAGAGTTGCATGGTTGAGGCTGCTTCAAATGGAAAAAAAAGAATTACAGACCTAACTGCCCTTATCTCACCAGCACTAGATCTTCATGAGGAGGTAGTTCATTTCCTCTGTGAACAACAAGATGAGATCTTTGTTCAAGTAAGTGAAACAGTTTCTCTGGATGAATTTATGGTAGATGATAGAAATGTTAGTGTTGGATTTCAAGAATCATCTGAAGTTGCTTTTCTCATGACTGATGAATGTGATAAATGTAATGAGAATCTGGCTGTCATATCATGTCAAGATGATCAGAAATATATTCAGACTATAGCCGATCAGACCATTCGGGATGCCATTTCAGATTTTTCTTCCTATGTTTCATGTTTTGAAATGTTCTTTGAAGAGGAAATCTGCTCATCTACTTGTTCAGAAGTTTTTGAAGACCAGGAACATACTTTTACTGAAGTACATTATGAAGAAAGATCAGAAGCAAGAGAGAAAGATACCTTGTTTTTCCAGCAGGAGGTCAATCTTCATGTTTTTCAGGATCCAATGGCAAATCTGTTGCAGTCAGCAGTGAAGGTGATTATTGCAGTATTCAGTGATGAAGGAGATTGTTATCTAAAAATCAGGCCCTGGAAGGCTGCAGACCAGGTTGACTCTAAGTAACTATTTCAAACCAACTTTTGGCTGAGGCTTAGCCTCCTCAACCTGAGAGGGCTCTCTCAAAGGTTAATGATTTTGATTAAGATAAGATGGCTAACTCTTGTGAAACAACTGTAACAAATATGAATGTTGGAAACATATTAAACAACTATCCATTGGGCCTATGGAGTCAACAGCACCTCAACATAACAAAGATCTTGACCTTACATGGAAGTCAGGGCATTCAGCATTTGAATACTCATAACATACATTCATATAGAACCACACAGTTTATAGATGCATACAGGAAATCAGAGCACATTCAGTGAATTCTGAGTGATTATACATCCATACCACTGCAAACAATACTAAGGAAAGGACAGCATCACACATTCTGAGTATAAGAAATCCTTCATGAATCCTGAGAAGTAAAATCAAAATTATATTACTGAAACGAGTCTTTACATAATCCAAAAACAAGCCGTGTCATAAAATTTTCCCAACCCTCTTGATTACATTGCTGTTTCCACTATATATAGAGTTTTTATTCTAACTAATCGAGATTCCTCCTCCAGCATGGGGGAACTCGAAGTCTATTTCTAATGACACCTATTCACCTTTAAACTAACTAATAAAAGCAACTGACTACTAATTGACAGCTCTGGAATCCTAAAACAATTAAGATTCTAATTCTACTAGATCTTCTAGACTTCTAAATCAAATAGGACTCTAATTCCATAACAGCCTTGGTCTACAATCATTTTCGTTCTTTGACATCTGGTTCCCTTATGGCGGTGGCTGTGATGGGTCTTTAAGGTTCCATGTTTGTCTTTAATGTCACATGTTTTCCAATCCCCTGAAACATAGGAAACTGCCACCTGTGCACCGGTCTTTAGTTTGCCTTAACATGTCCGGATCCAACGAAATATATCCTTTATCCTTTTAAAAAAAAAATCGGACTGCCACATCCTGGATGTGCTGTCCACCGTTTCATGTACTTGTGTGATGACAAAATATTTCAAAAAGATTTACCGCTTTGTTAATCATAATTGATCAACTGAATTGTAACATGCAGCTACAGCAGTTTCGTAGCGCGCTACGAAACTGCTGAGTTGTTTCAAAAATCACAGTTTCAAACCAAAACTTCACTATTTGAGCACTTTGCTGTTAAAACATTCTTCCAACTGTTTTATTGTTGCACCTGCTGTAGAAGCACGAGCATTTACCACAGAATGTAAAGGATTCCCTCCAAGCTTGTTAATGTTGTAATTTTGGTAGGAAGGGAAAAAAATCATTCATATCAGCTTTATGCCTTAACCCACTTAATTTCTGGCTCCTCGACTTTATCCAATCCAAGGCAATAGCTTCTTGATTCAACTGTTTGTCTAATGCAAAAAGGTTTGCGTCATGTTCTAAGTGTACTATGTGAGCCTTCATGATAGCAATTATACCCCAGTACACACAAGAACAACAACTTTTCTTTTGTAAAACAACTTGATACTTCGGAATGGATAATTGAAACATAGGATTAGCCTTGCGCAAGCAACTGGATTTGGTTTCATTTAGATGATCCATGACATTCCTTAGAATAGTGAACAGAGTTCTAATAACAGAGGCAATTTCAATAGGTGGCATCTAAGACTTGAGCTTTTGAATAGCATCTTGAAGGCGCACAGAAGTAGCAGCTGTGGACCGTTGAATTCTTCTCAAATCTGGATCTTTGTGTTCTAGGTTCAACTGCATGGGTTCAAAATCATTTACAACAGGTTTGTTTAGTCCAGAACCAAGAATATCGTATTGCAATTCCGCTGGTGATGCCTCTGCTGAAGTATTCCCATCAATTTGACAATACTGATATCCTCTGAACATACGATAATCCTCCAGAATGTCCAACAATCTTGTCATCTGTGAAAAAAAATAAGAACTCTGGAATCACGGTCCTTCAGTTTTGGAGGAAACTTATTCAAAAGAACCATTTTTCCCGCATTAGTGATTAAATGATCTCCGATGGTGTATGGTGGACCTAGCTCAACACCCTGAAAGAGATATGGATGGTTGCAGCACTTCCTGAATTGCATGACTATAGTCAAAAGGCGTTTACACTTTCCTCCAGCATTCACAACCTCCAAATCCTTTTGAAGCAATGCCTGGAAAAATTTCTTTTGCGTTATCACAACCTCTGTAACAAACATTGACGACAGGATCACATGGTTCATCCTGTACTGCAAATGATGACTCTCCTTCTATGATGCTAGTGTGTTTTCCCAAATTAGGGAGAATAGAAACACTTTCCCTATGAGAACAACGCAAAAGATCAGTTCTAGAAGTGCTCTTCCCCGTGCTGTTGGACAGAGAAATCTGTGGACTCTGAATTTTAGATGCCAAGGTTGTAGTATTAGATTCATTTGACTCACAACTTTTAAATTTGATGGCTGAGCTTGAGTTAAGGGGATTTGAATACTTTCGACAGGGAGAACTAGGCCCAAAAATTCCAGAACTCGACATATTGCTAGCAAAACTTGAGGAACTTGGGAGATCCAGACAAGAAATATCACTGAGTGAATCGAGGATATAAATTGTAGGACTAGAAGCATAAGACATATGGCACTGGCTGCTTTTATGGTAACGCCATAAGAGTAACGAGAAGAACAGCCACCAAGGCCAGGACTAAGGGTGGGATTTCAGGGTGCATTATTTGCTATGAGCCTGCCTAACCTGCCCACGATTCAGAAACAAAAGAATGAGCCCATGACTTCTGAAAGAAGCCATTCGAATTGTCAACAGGCAGGGAATGTGAACTATCAACATCAAATGTATCTGGATTAGATAGAGTAAATCCTTGACCAATCCTGGAATTTCCAATTCGTTGATTTGGGTCGCTGTCTTATCACTACAAATACATGTTGCTGATCCCATTGTCTCACATGCTGAAAGATGCCGCACAAGTGCTTTATCATTCATCATCTTCTTCATAGCAAAAGCAAGGCTTAATGTCACAACCAATGGAAAACCCTCTGGAATTGCAACTACAATGATTGCCGGTAATCACTGACTCCAGTCACAAGCACAACTATAAAAACGCTGATAAGAATATTCCAATGAAGATCAAGTTGTTGAATGTGCCACAAAATACATTTATCTTCTTTATATCTCTAGAGCTTATTTCGTTGAACACCTGGCAGAAGACAAATGTATTAAAGATCAGTGTGTTTAAAATTGATTCTGCATCAGAACCATGTAGCTCAAGAAGTCGTATTCCTTCCATCTCCAAAACTGCTAATACAATGAGTTGATAGACACTTTAGCCAATTATATTCCTCCACATAGAATTACTGATAAAACTTTGAGTTCTTCCTACAGGTAATCTTTTCATCAACGCATCATTTGGAGGTTCTGTTACCAGTGCCAAAGCACCAAGTGTATCCATAATCAGATTGACCCAAAGCAACTGAACTGCAGTGAGGGGAGCAGTTCCTGTTATACATGCTGGAACAAAATTCAAAACTAGAGCAACCACATTAACTCTCAGCTGGAACTGCACAAATTTTTGAATGTTTACATATACTGAATGCCCCCATTTTGCTACATTTACAATTGTTGCAAAATTATCATCTAAAATCACCACATCGGCACTTTCCTTCGCAACCTCAGTCCCAGCTATGCCCATAGCAAGCCCAATGTCAGCTTCATGCAAAGCTGGAGCATCATTTGTGCCATCACCAGTCACAGCAACAACTTCTCCCAGAGTTGTGCGCAACTGTCTCACCGAGGTGTGCTTGTTTTAAAATGATTACAGGCGCTACGAAATCACCAGAAACATGTTGCGTTGCGGAAACACCTAAAACTGACTTATGCGCTACGAAATCATCTAAAGAGCTTTGTAGCACATAATAACCTTTAAACAAAACTGACACATGGCTATGAGACGGGGATGAATGAGAATGACCAGTGATGAATGAAAATACGTAGTTGACTCAAGACTCTAAAAACAAAAATCAAACTTAGACTAGCACCGAATCTTTTACCATCAAACTAATGTGAGCGGTTTTGAAATTAGAATTCTTAAGTGATAACAGTGGCTCCACTTGGGATTGTGTGCTCCTGTAGTACACTAAGAACTCGCAGGTCCAGTGCCTTATCCATTTATGACAAACAAAAATTTGCTTGACAAGCATCCCCTTCCAGCGTCTTGGGCCTTCACCTCGGGCTTAAGCTTGATGATCACTGTAGGAGAAAGAAGTCTACATCTACTGAAAAAAAAAAATGCTCAGTCAACCTTGAGCTTATTTGCATTTTCCTACCTACCTACCCTATCAATTCAAACTTCTTTCAGCTCAATCAATGTGAAATTTTCAATGTAGCCAATCATTTGTCTTATCTGATATTTGAGTTTTTCGACTGCATCGGAGTTCAGAGCAACTATGATATTGTGATGACTGCTGCCATTGAAATTGCCTTTGATCTTCATAGAAAAACTGAAACACTGGAAAGTAAAACTCTTCCATGTATTTAGCTATAGGGTCCCAGAATGCATGATCAACTTGATGATTCTTGTAACTTTCTGATTGTGCAAACTGATCTTCAACAACAGTGTGCAGTTCCTCAATCGTGAAAGAGAAAGGAAGCAACACTCTCTCCTTGTGTTCTGCCATAGAAAACTTCTGAAAATAATGATCATGATTATGAAGACTATATGCTTGAATTTGACCTTGTAAACCCTCAATGTCTTTCTCAATGTCATTAGCAACTTCATTCAAAAATTTCATCTTATCCTCTGCCTTACACTCAAATGATTTTAGATACGAGGACAAGGACAAAGAAAAGTTTTCATTTGTTTCTCCATTACTATGATCATTATTCCATTGTTTGAAACCTTGAACTGAAGGAGAATTTGCCACCACCTCTGATCTATCTATCCATTCCTCCAAAAACATAAACCAAAAGTCTTCAAATGACTTGATGGATTTGGCAGGAAAGCTTTCAATCCACCGTTTACATTTCCCTTGAAATGAATCATAGAACAACATAATGCAAACATCTTCATGCTTAACTCTAAGAAGCTCTGTAAAATCACAAAAATCTGATATATGCTTCAAAGTTAAACTCAGATCTTCTCCATTGAATTTTGGACCATTCCTTAGAAAATATGCATCCTTGGGAAAATGATTTGGGAAACCATGTGTCACATGGAATCAGTCAAGGGTGCGGACACAACTGACCTTCCTAGAAGTCCAAGACATTCTAATGACAAACAAAACAAACTGGAGCTATCCTTCTCTAAACATACATTATGATATGAGAAATCAAGTGTTTCGTTCTTACCTTTGTCCAAACGCTGTTGTAGAAGTCCAAGCTTTGTTGATCTGGATGAGCTCCTCCTTTTCTCCAAAACCTGCAATCACCAACAGTCAAACAATTAAATAGCACCTGATTATAACATAAAACAAAGCATATTCAACACATAGACCAAGGAGTACATGAAATAACTCATAAACAACAAGTTATTGAGAAGAATGGACCAATTTGCATTAAAGGTAATCAAAAGGAACCATTACAACCTGAGCCTTGGTGTTGTGCAAGCTCCTTCCAGGGTCCACAAGAGTCTTCCTCTACTTTGACAAAGCTCACCCACTTCCAAATAGAACAAGTAAAGATGGCAATCTCTCCTCACAAGCTTCTAAATGGGAGTCCTAATTCCTGCAGCATTTACCCTTAGAAATCTATAACTTTCAACCTTTTCTCCTTCTGGCCCAATGCCTGTATTTATAGTGCTCAAGAGGAAGTTAATCAGGTCCACCATCAACGGGATAGTCCCCTCTTTGGATGGGATCACTCCCTTATTGATGGGATAAGTTCCTCTTTGGTAGGAGTGCACGAACCATCTGGAGGTGCTCAATACACGTCAAACAACCTTCTAGAATGCTCTAGAAATGACCACAAGTAAGTTTTTGAAGATAAAACTTGCGCATTTTAACCTTTTCAGAGGGACGCACCTGCCCCTTTAGATACATAGCGTCCTTGGACGCAGACCTTATGAACAATAGGTGCGTACCCGCAGGCAAGGTTTGAGAGAACCTGCGTACCCAGAGATAAACATATTTATAAAGACTTTCTCTCTTTCTTGGAGTTTGACATGAATAGCAGAGGCATAAGACTTGCTCAAGAGGGTAGTATGACTGTTGATAGAGCCATACCAACTGTAAATAACCATGGTGACATTTTTTAGTGTAACAGATTGCCCCCTAAAGTGCGAAGCCTGGAATAGATTAGGGTTTTGTATTATCTAGGAAGGGTGAAGCGCTTTATCATTTCGAGGATTATCTCATGGAGAACCTGGTCAGAACCTGCAATTTTCAACACAAAATATATGTATAAGATTATATCATCACTGAGGTAGGCATTCCCATACTCAGATTTAAAATTTTAACTAACAGACTAACTACTCTGATACAGAAATGATTTTGCAGTACATCATAACCATAGACTTTTGTAGACACAGTATGGGCGCAGCCATCTGTTTATGATTAGTCTACTTAGATAATGAATACAAAACTCCTCGCAGCCTGGATGGTAAAGATTTGATCCAGGGTCTTCATTCCTACTTCTCGAATTGGTACGATTCTAGCCATGCGAATAAATGAGTCGATGTCGAACATGGTAGAAACCACTTGATTACCAGTCGATGATGTGAACTGTTAACAAGCGTGAGAGAGACCACCAGTAATGTCAATGGTTCTCAAAGTACCCAATACAATCCATGAGATGTGAATGAATGAGTTGATGTCGAACATTTCACGGAATCCTTCGATCGAAAGTCAATGATGTAAACTGACGTCAAAGGCGAGAAACCTGCCATTGATGCATGCAGACTTCAAGGCACCGACGATTTCTAAGTCATCTCTCTAGATAATGTGCTGATGTCGATAGAAAGTGACCCGTTGCAGGCAAGCCCACAACACGAAATCATTGTTCAAGTTGAAGAAATGTTGTTGTAAGGACTGACTCAGGGATGGTCAAATGGATGACAAGTATTTTGCAGATGAAAGTTTTGTTTGCAAACCTCTTGGACACATAACGACACGACAGATGGTTTGGTGCTAAATAACTCAAAGTTAATCCCTGGAACCCGGTTGAAGACTTTCAAAAGTGGTTTGATCAACTGTGAGGTAAAGGATTTCCCAACCCAGGTGAATGAAAAGTGTCGTGTCCAAGAGTGGTAATAAAGTTTCTTCTGAGACAAAAGGTAACAAATAGGCTCATTCTTCTCTCTTTTCCCCCACCATTTCTGGCAAGTACCTCTTTATTTTTAACAAGCTTGAGGATAACATATGCTTGATTATAAGCTCATCCTTCGGATGAGTCCAACCCAGTTTTGATTCGAACCCTAGGAAGGAGTGGTTCGTTCCTGTTTGTAATTGAACAGGTCCTTTACTGTGAAATGTTTAACGAGCCCAGTATAGGAGAAACTCGGCGTTTTTCAATTTTAGAGAGTCTGGAAAACTTAAGAAAACTCCAAGTTGAACTTTTTCATAAATTTGTGTCCCTCAAGCCCGAAAAAGTATGAAATAATACCTGGGGGAACCGATTGATCTTGCAACCAAGGAGTACTTTCATAATTAGTGTCACTGACCTGAAAAGTAAAAAGCGATCAAGGACACGTCATTTTATTTCCGTATCGAGTTTGAAACGACAAAAACACGACAATCTTTTCCTGATTTTACGGTCAGAAAAGAGCTATAAGGGGACCGTCTTTTAATTCCGTTTTAACGAGTGTAAAATAAACGCTCGGCAATCTTTTCATGTTTTAGGAGTCAGAAAAGGGCTTAAAAGATGACTCTGATATTTTGTTTGTGAAAAAATGACAATTTTCCCTCTAAGTCCCTTTGTCCTGCACAAAAGCGACACATTACTCATACCTGTTTAAGATAGGCAAAAATTCATCGAAAAACATCTTTCCATGGTGAAAAATGAACAAATTCATCCAAAAAACCTATAAAAATACTTTTTACCATGTCATTTTTACCGTTCGACTGTTGAGGTTGAAAAAGGAGCTTTTGACAAGAAACTTCCCGTGGTCGCTGCGGAAAATCCGACCGTTAGAATCGAACGCCGTCTCTTCCAGGTATTTCACAACATCCTCCTTGTCAATTTCATCCATTTAGAATTTTATTTTAGGTTTCATTTTTTATTTTTGGGGGGTTTTGGGTTTTGAAAACCGCTCTGTGGGGGACGCAGGTTTCCTAAAGGCTAGCTTGCGTCCCCCGACTTTTTCCTACACAGGGAAAAGGTCGAGGGACGCAAGTTACCTTCAGGCCACCTGCGTCCCGGCGCACTGTGCGCCAAACGCGGGGTGCGTCCTCCGCAAAACGCGGATTTTGAAACCCCAAGCTCCCAAATTAACCATTGAAATTACCCAAAATTTATTTTAATACCTGTTTGTTCATGTGTAGGGCACTTATCATGCTGGATTGGAGAGAAAGAGAGCATGAGGAGGTTGATGAAGCTGCAATCAATCATCAACCTTCCCTCGATGCCCTAAGAGGATGTGGATTATACAAATACTGGGCCATACCTGGCATGAGAGCTCAGGTAAGATTCTTGGAGTGGTTGGTCGAGAGATGGAATGTTCAAGAGAAATGCTTTTATATCGGCGGGCAACAACTCGAGATAGAGCCCGCTGACATTTACTTTCTCACTGGCTTGCCGAATAGAGGTGAGCAACTCAATCTGGCTGGGACTAGGCCGGGTGGCCAATCCCTTGATAGTCTCCGAGCAGATTGGTGCCTACCTGATCGACACCATAAGAAAGGCATAGAGATCAAATATGTCTCTCGGCCTGAACTCATGGTCTTAGCTTTCATTGTGACCAGGATTTGTGGCTCGACCACTTTACATATTGCTACTGGGTCTCAATTTTGGATGGCAATTGACTGTCTCCAAGGCACCATCTTCAACTGGTGTGATGCGTTGTCGGCTAACTTGAAAGCCCAACTGACCAGGGCAAAGACCGGGAGACTAAAGACCTTTGGATATGGGCCTATAGTCGTGAGCTTTGCCCTAGAGAGAATTCCAATGCTGATCCCTCAGCATCTCACTGTTGATATTTCGGGTCCTCAGGAGCCAAAGCTGGTACGATGGGTTGCGGTGATGGCCCGGCATCCGGACGAGGGTGCGGCATTTGTTCGATTCACTGACAGTTATTTTCACTGGTTAGAGGACCAGGTGTTTGCGATTCAGGACTTTCCGTATGCCGGAGTAGATTTTCGAGGTGATCCGGACATGGTTCTTCCACAGGGAGAACAATGGGATGACAGAGGTACTTTATTTTTCACGAGTTTTCAAATTATGTATTTTTTTGTTTTTTATATATATCGTCTCAAAACTGACAGTAAAATTTTCAAAATGCAGATGTTGGTCCACAGCGTCCAGCCAACCTCCGGCCTTTCGAGAGGAGACATCCAGTTGCACCGGTACCGGCCCCACAGGACGCGGCGGCTGCAGAGGTACTATCTGAGTTGGAGCATGATCTACAGCATCTGACGGCGGATATACCTGAGACTACTATGGATGATATTCCTATCAGACTTCAGCGCTATGTAGTCGCGGTCCCTGGACCGTTGAGGAGATTTTTGCGCAAGGTAGCCCGTGCAGTGGTGTCGTACAGGGAGCACCACCAGTGATTGGCTAGTCACTTTGTAGACACATGTGACATTTTTGACTTTTTGTACTTATCATTTTTGCCGATCATAAGGTGTTTTTCAACCTATGATCGAAGACGATGTATATTTTTTGACACACTCCTATCTATATATATATCACTATTACCGGTTCATCTTGTTTAACATGTATGATGAAATGTTTTTAAATTTACTTGCATGATTATCGTAAATGTCTGTCCAACACTCGAGAAGCAATTGCATCTGCTAATGTATTTAAGGACCTTGGAATATGCTGATATTCAATGTAATCAAATTCACGTTCCAAGAGACGCACTCCCAAAAACAATCTTAATAACACAGGATTTCTAATGGCATAAACTCTATTAAGCTGTAATACAACAAGTTCAGAATCTAACCTCACTATCAAACGTCGAATTCCAAATGAAATAGATTCGGATAATAATTCAATCACTGCACTGTATTCTGCAATGTTATTCGTTGTTTGACCGAGGCTTACCCCATGCATAGAAACTAACTCGTCAGAGGGTGAATAGATAACCCAAGCTGCGGAAGAGATATTCCGTGTACTACGACAAGCACCATCAGCAAATCCAATATATGTTTGGAGGGGCATCGACATCTACAATATCAAGAGCAAAACCAAGATAAGCCAGAATAACGACGAAAAACACACTCACTAAGCTAAGCACACTGACTAACTAACAACCATACTAGCTAGAAAGAAAACCTAACCTAACTAAAAATTCTCCATACCCACCATTTAAGCATAATACCTCTTTAGGTAAAGTCCATTTCTGGGTTTACCCAATGAGTCCCCATCAAAATCTACCAGCTCATAAGCCCCTTTTGCTAGCTTTCGCTTTACAATATAGGGTCCATGCCACATAAGAACGAATTTTCCAGCACCTAGCTTATCGTTAGCTTGATCATATAAAAGCACTAGGTCTCCCTCCGAAAAACTTCGAGGGGTCACATTTCTATCATACTGAGATTTCATTCTCTTCGCGTGAGTCTCGATTGCCAATGCAGCGTCACGTCGAGTCTCATCTAATTTAGCTAAGTACAATAAACGTTTCTCCTCTTCGGAAGTAGCTGGAAGTAATTCGACAGCCATTTGAAGTGATGGGATTTCACATTCAATGGGTAACACTGCTTCTAAGCCATAAACTAGCTGGAAAGGAGTGAACCCTGTTGAGGTTTTCACTGAGGTTCGTGTTGTAGGGAAAAGTATCCGACTCGGATGACCCTATCCCACTCTAAGGGTGATAGTACCTTAGCAACAACTGTAAAGAAAACTACTTAAGGTTTACTTCTTTATGAAAGCAAAAGAGAGTGGATAAATGCACTAACCGTTGCCTTGCGCTTAATGCCAAATCCAAACTCTTCTTTATGGCTGCTTGCTCCCAGCTCCTTGCTCTATTGCTGGCCCAGCTACAATGAGATCCTGCAAAATAGCAAAGAAGGAAACTACAAGCAACATGCAATCATAACTGATTCATAGATTAGTGTAAATCAAATATACCATCATCACAATATATCATTGAAACAAGAGCATATAGAAGAACCTCAATAGCTTTTATTAATGAAGAAGTAAAGGTTTTGAGAGTGTTACAACCATTGAAGGTCCTAATCCAGCAACACCTCCCAGCAGAAAGAATTTCTCCTCTTCACCTCTCTCAAGCAATCACCCAATAGCTCTATAGTGAAACCAACAGCATATCATTACTTTGCACAAAATTCCAGCCTCCAGAGCTCATAGGAGAGAGCTCAATATATAGATGAGTTGAGAAAGGATGAGTCAGCTTGCAACTGATGTGTAGCTGCCTTGTGTCCTCTCTCTCTTCAGTTAATCTTTAGTTGATCTGCAGTTCTTGAGTCCACTTGGAGAACCTTGCTTCCACTTGGAGAAACAGAGCCTCTGACTCATCACAAGGCGAAATACCTGATCCAAGTGTCATTTTTGGAAGATTCCAGAGCAATGACTCAGTGTGCCACTTGTCCCATCTCGCTCAGCGCAGGTGGCCTTTGTCCCACTTGCTTTGCAACGCAGGTACACCATGGAGCAACTGAGTTTCAGTGCAGAAACCTAGTGGAGCACCTGCTTTGATTTCAGGATTGCTTGTTTTTTAGTGTTTTCAGGTGGAGAACTGATCTGAGAGCTGTTGGTTTGCTGACCTTGTTCCTCTAGGGGTAGGAACATCATGTTTAGGGAACTTTGGATCCCTTGGATTATTGACAATTCATGCTTGTTTGCTGTAAGGCACAAAATTGTCTATAACAGATGCCCCCTAAAGTATGAGGTCGTTTATCGGGTGAAATGCTTTATTGAGAGGATCCGAAGTTCATTCAATCTGCTGAGAAGTGTCCTATAACAAGATACAATACAATACATTATTTTTCATACATTTTCATGATCTAGCTGAGGCGGGCATTCCCATGCTCAGCTTTATAAATACATTTTGGTACATAGAACAGACGATCGTCTGATTGTAGACCGATAATTCTCTGCTGAAATTATCATCCTTTGAGAAGGATGATCATCTGCTGTAATGATGTACATATCAAATGTCTTTATGTCCTGAATATATATCGCAGCCCGGATGGATGAAACTAGATCCGGGGTCTTCAATCTCTTCCGATCTTCACTCGATGTACAAGTCGATCCATGTGAGAATTTTTTGAAGTCGAACATGGAAAGACATCGCTTGATTACCGGTCAATGATGTAAACCGTTAACAAGCGCGAGAGGAATCACCGATAAGGATGATGACCCTCAAGGTACGACAATACAATTCACATGGTGGGAATAAAGGACTTGGCGTCGACCACCATGCAAAATCTTCTGGTCGAAGGTCATTGATGTATACCTGTCGCCGGAAGTGAGAAACTTGCCATTGAGGCATGCAAGCTTCAAAGCACTGAAGGGGGTGTTCCTAGATCAACTCCTTGGATAATGAGCTGATGTCGACAAGGAGCGATCCGTCAAAGGAGGGCCTTAATGAATCCCACATCAGTGACACGGAACGGAGCTAGTGATTGTGATGAGGTGAAAACAAACTGTGATGTATGATTCAGGGTGGCGGTCATGAAATGGATGAAGGACAATGTATGGCAGTGGATGGAACACGGTTGACTCTTTGCAGAACCACATCTCTTGAACATATAACGACACTGATGTGATGGATTGGTAGCATTACCCCAATTGTGGATGGTGTGGCGAGGACCATGGTTATGAGACCGGTGAATGAAACAACCCAACCCGATGTGATACGAAGGACAAAGTGTCATGTTCAAGAGCGACTTGCTACCATTAATGCTGTGAGGTTCTCCCAATTTTTCCCCATTCATTGCTGACCAGTACCTCTTTATTTTTGTCAAGCTTGAGGAGGATAACATATGCTTGTTCTATAACCTGCCCTTCGGGCAAGCCCATCGCTATGTTTTAACGAGCCTAGCGATAGGGAAACTCGTTCTCGTCTAAAGACAAGTTT
This sequence comes from Pinus tabuliformis, assembly GCA_031772625.1. Classification (NCBI taxonomy): domain Eukaryota; kingdom Viridiplantae; phylum Streptophyta; class Pinopsida; order Pinales; family Pinaceae; genus Pinus; species Pinus tabuliformis. The sequence continues at coordinate 159,628,223 of CM062814.1, read as the reverse complement.
GTCGCTATTTAATCATTTTAACGAGTCTAACGACAAGGAAAACTCGGTCCTTTTCATTTTTAAAGAGTCTGAAAAGGTACGGAAAGTTAACTCCAAAATTCCTTTTTCGTCATCTAATCCCTTAAGTTCGAAAAAGTATAAAACAATACAAAAGGGATGAATTTTCGATTTCTTTAACGAGCCGAACAAAACAAGCGCTCGATCTTTTTGTGCAATAATCCCTCAGGTCCAAAAAGATTAAAATCCAGAGGAGGGATAGCTCTTCCGGTCCTTTTAACGAGCTGGAAGGCCAAAACTCGGCAAAATTTTCATATTTTACGAGTCAGTGAAAAGAGCTCAAAGAAGACTCGTATTTTGAGGAACGAGTGATAAACAGGGATAGCAGCAGATTCCAGGTACAGGTTAGAATTTTCAAATCACGGCAGTGTCACAAGGATGGCCAAGTGAAATCACTCTTCGCAGTTGTTCCTCAAAATGGGTAAACAAACATATGGAGATGAACGATTGGCCAAATGAACGGATGGAGGTGATGGTATATAAACACGACCAAGGGCTTTTAATATGGCTATCAAAGGTTACATTTCTCAAGGTTATTTACCGGTTCATTTTTTCTGGGTGAGCTTGAACTGTTAGGGAAAGATTGCTCACAATTTATGTTTATTTTTTAGCGAGCATGAACTCTATACAAAAACTGCTCGAATTATGGATGTCCCCAGCATAATAATGCAGACGAGGCATATGCCCCCTAAACTTTAAGGGGCAGTTCATTTTTTAACGAGCTTGACTACGTTCAAACCTTGCTCAATTTATACCAGTCTTAATACAAGGAATGCCTTAGGTGAGGTAATCTTATTTAAGGAGCGATACCTCACTAATTACTCCAATTTGGCAGGTTTTAACTTTTTCCTTTCATCCTTTCTTTATGCAAGCTGGAAACGGCTAATCCTACGAGTTTAACGGGTTAGACCTACAGGTTTAAAGGGAGGACCTAAAAATTTAAAAAATAAATAGTCGTCCCGTGCTTGCACTCCAAAAGGTTTGCATGCCCCCAGGTATAAAGTATAATTTCGAAATTCTGTCCTCTTACTTATTATCCGAAAAATGGTTTTGTTTGCTGCCGCAAACTAAACTCTCCTTTCGGCGATGTCTATCATTAGGTTGCTAAGGATGGTGACTACTTGTTGCAGCAATTTCATCTCTTTCTGTGAAGACTGCCCCTACTCTCTTTCAAAACATATTGTTTTAATGGGTGAGGCTTGACATTCAAAGATGGTGGCTACTTGTTGCCACAAGTGGATCTCCTCCTTAGGAGAGCCTACTTTTTTAGACAAAGAGAGCGATTTCTCCGCTTCACATAACTTTAACAAAAGAATTTTATCCTAGAACAACACTCTCTTCCTTTTTCGGACGGGGTACGGACTAGTCCATTCTTCTGCAGAAATTAACTTTATACCCAAGGTTTCCTCTGTCCAAGGCAGGCCAGGGTGCATGCCCCCTGGGTCCCAGTTCTTTCTTTCCGAATTACTCGCATTCATCGAGAAGTAGAACCGGGGGTGGTGGCATTCCTTGAGTGAATAAACCGTTAAGGGATGGTATTTGACTATTTGCGATGCATGATCCTGGAAATGAAAGTTGGTCTACGAGCTTGACCATTCTTCCTTCGTGCGGAAAACACATGACTCTAAAGAGCGAGGACACTATTGCCTCCATGCAATATATATAGTCTCGTCCAAGGAGTAAGTTATAAACCAAGGGTCCCTGGACGACCATGATGTTCATATGAACTGTCTTCCCTTTCAATGTAATTGGAACATTGGGGAGAATCCCTAACGGGTGACTGGTTCCTTTATCAAAACCTGATAGATTTCTCATCTCAGGTAAAAGCGCCGGGCAACCCAGTGCTTTCCAAGCAATAGAGGAAAGGATACTCACAGATGCCCCTTCATCAACGATAGTCCTAGCCATCACCATTCTGTAGATTTGGACTATGATTTTGAATGGGATACTGGCTGGTAACCGGGGTCTGCCTAGTTGATTCCAATCAAAGGATACAACTAGGTTGCTTGGTGGTGGGACCGAATATATGGCCGGATACGACCCTGACGATGTTCCTTCCTGTGATAAAGGAATGGGCGCATTGCCCTGATGCTCATCAGAGTCTGTGTTGATGAAAAGAATATGGACGGTGTCATCCTTATCCTCTTCAGTGAGGGTGTCATTTGAAGATGGGTCTTCAATGACGGAGTCATTGGAGGATGAAACCTCTGAAGGAAGAATCGGGTCAACTGCCGTTTCGACCTTTAGACTTTCGTCTGGTCTGGATTCAGTAGGTTCATTCTCAATGACCGACACTTCAGCTGACCACTTGAGCGGGTCAGCTGGATTTTCAACTATCGAGGGATTAGGCGCGAGTTTTTGGTATCCAGGAGGAAGTCGTAACGGTGAAACCGGACGATCTTCCAAAACTCTCTTTGCCTCATCTAAGAATGGACATCGGTGGATGGCATGATCGCCTTCACACAACATACAGGGTGATCTTGGTCTCCCTCTTCGTCCTTCACTCTCGCTAGTTAACGGACTGCAATCAACATGACTACCAGAGGTTGATGCTACCGGATTGTGCAACCTTGGGGACCAGTCCCTTAGTATCCGGGGAATACAAGGACAATCACGATGGAAGTGGGCCCCTTTGCAAATGACACATGGCGATTTAGACCCGGTCGGTGTAGTGTGTGGGTTTTTGTCAGCTGTCTTTAGCTTGCCCCCAGTCGCCTTCGCCATAGGCCCCTTCTGCTTCTTTTCTCTTTTCTTCTTTTCCTTCTTCTCCATGGGAGGCTGACTTTTGCCGGCTCTACCTTGCGAAGATGAAGGATCAGAGGAAGAATTATAAGAAGTGGAAGGCTGGTGGGTAACTCTAGACTGTTCTGACTGTTGATTCGACTGCTCAGGATTAGTGGCGATCTGGACTACATTAGTTGAAAAGAGCCATACAGGTAGGCCAATTGTCAATCCTGGAAGTGACAATGTGGCCATATGAGGCGCACCAACATCTCCCCAAGAGGAGAAGGGATTTGGACTTCCACCAAGGTTACTTCCTTGGTTGGTGGGCTTCATACTTTTCAACTGAAAGATCAACGTGGGAATAACAGGTGATTATGTTCCGTTTAAAATAAATTTTATTAACGACGCTTTTAGACACAAACTTGCTTTTTCATGTTTTAAGAGTCGAGAAAAAGCTAAAGATGACTCTAGTCGCCTTCGATGTTTTAACGAGCCCGAAGTGACAAATGCTCGGATGGACTTTTTCAGTTATAGAGTTTGAAAAAGGCCAAAAGAAACTTCTCTGGAGTTCTAGGCAGAGGGTGTGCCAAACTTTTCGCGAAACCACAGAATACGTTTTACGGTACGGGTGGTCGATCTTCGTGAATGCTGTGTTCACTGCATCGCGATCAGTAGGGCGACCGACACGGCTTCCTATGGATAAAGGATAATTGCCTATAGGGGTCTCCCAATATATACTCGACGGTACGTGGGAGCACAAGTCCGTATTAGTGCCATCGACTCTCAGGAGGAATCACCCACCTTCGTAGAGATCGACAGTCACTATGTTTAACGACGCCGGAACACGTCTCTACCTAGACCTCTATGTGTTTGCATTATGTTACAAAGCGTTGTTATGTAAATTGGATTTATTTTAATGTTGATTTTGCTTAGCAGTTTGCCTTTAAGGATCACCACGAGATGTATGTAACAAATTCCTGAATGCAGTCTAAGATGAGAAGCAAACTTTTCAATCTTTCAACTTTGAAAACCTTAACTACTGAGGGAAAAGAAAGGCAAATCTTTTCACACAGATCATAGAGCACACACTAAATGCAATTTTTTCCTAAATCGTCAAGCAAACAGTCAAATGCAGAATGCACAATGCATGTATTTTCTTTTCCCTTTCTTAATGTTGATTGGTTACAAAAAGAAAGTTGTTATATAACTTTGATTTCGATTTAAAGCGAAAGTAAACAAGCTTGTCCAAAATCAAAAGACACCTTAAGATTCACTTGTTTAATCACTGGAAATACATGAAATCAAACCATAATGACGAAAGTAAAATGACTAATCAGCTATGGACAGCAAATAAGCTAACTCTTTAGACCAGCAAAATGCCTAACACAGGTTCAGATCTAAGAGGCCAAAAGCAAGACTAGTTTACTCTTCGTTATGGGAAATTGTAAATGATTAAGAAATACAAAAGAACAAATACAATTTTGTTATATAATAGAGGCAGAATGATGGCAAGTAATGTTGGTTTCAGAACAGGTACAAGACTGACACCTAGCAGTAAAATCTAAGTGAAAACGGGCAAGAGAAAGTGAGGAAACCCCAAATGCACTAGGCAAATTTGGGCCAACGCAGGTGCTGCACAGCCAATTTGGCTCTCAGCGCAGGTAGCCCCTTCGGGACCTGCGTTGCAAAGCAGGTAGCCTGTGTACTACCTGCTTTGGAAAACGAGAGTTGCGTTTTCACAGTTTCCGGGTCATAATTTTCTCAAAAATGCACAGTTTTTGCTCAAATCAGAAGCAATCAGTCAAGCACACTCAAAGGGATGATAAGGAAGGTGAAAAGCTATCACTAAGAGCTAACAAGGATCCTTGTAGATCAGCTCTTCAAATCATGAACTTGCTCAGAAATGAGCTAGAGTAGCTGCCCTCTACTTCGCTTTTGATATAGTCAAAAGCTTTTCGATTTGGTACTCTCTTGTTCAGGAAATGAATAGAAAAATACTACAAACACAATCAAACGGATACGATCCCCAGCGGAGTTGCCAGTTTGTTGTAGGGAAAAGTATCCGACTCGGATGACCCTATCCCACTCTAAGGGTGATAGTACCTTAGCAACAACTGTAAAGAAAACTACTTAAGGTTTACTTCTTTATGAAAGAAAAAGAGAGTGGATAAATGCACTAACGGTTGCCTTGCGCTTAATGCCGAATCCAAACTCTTCTTTATGGCTGCTTGCTCCCAGCTCCTTGCTCTATTGCTGGCCCAGCTACAATGAGATCCTGCAAAATAGCAAAGAAGGAAACTACAAGCAACATGCAATCATAACTGATTCATAGATTAGTGTAAATCAAATATACCATCATCACAATATATCATTGAAACAAGAGCATATAGAAGAACCTCAATAGCTTTTATTAATGAAGAAGTAAAGGTTTTGAGAGTGTTACAACCATTGAAGGTCCTAATCCAGCAACACCTCCCAGCAGAAAGAATTTCTCCTCTTCACCTCTCTCAAGCAATCACCCAATAGCTCTATAGTGAAACCAACAGCATATCATTACTTTGCACAAAATTCCAGCCTCCAGAGCTCATAGGAGAGAGCTCAATATATAGATGAATTGAGAAAGGATGAGTCATCTTGCAACTGATGTGTAGCTGCCTTGTGTCCTCTCTCTCTTCAGTTAATCTTTAGTTGATCTTCAGTTCTTGAGTCCACTTGGAGAACCTTGCTTCCACTTGGAGAAACAGAGCCTCTGACTCATCACAAGGCGAAATACCTGATCCAAGTGTCATTTTTGGAAGATTCCAGAGCAATGACTCAGTGTGCCACTTGTCCCATCTCGCTCAGCACAGGTGGCCTTTGTCCCACTTGCTTTGCAACGCAGGTACACCATGGAGCAACTGAGTTTCAGCGCAGAAACCTAGTGGAGCACCTGCTTTGATTTCAGGATTGCTTGTTTTTTAGTGTTTTCAGGTGGAGAACTGATCTGAGAGCTGTTGGTTTGCTGACCTTGTTCCTCTAGGGGTAGGAACATCATGTTTAGGGAACTTTGGATCCCTTGGATTATTGACAATTCATGCTTGTTTGTTGTAAGGCACAAAATTGTCTATAACAGTTCGGTATGCCCATAGCGCCGAAAATAACATGTTGTGCCAATTCGACCGATGAATACCAATGGTTCGTCGGATCATGATAACTAGAACTTTGTTGATAGACTCAACCAAACCGTTGGCTTGCGGATAATAAGGAGTAGAGCTGTCATGGCGCAAACCAAGCTGGCTTGTAAGTTCAGTCATCATGGTGTTTCGAAAATGGCTCCCATGGTCAGTAATAATTGCTTGTGGGACACCAAACCTAGTTATTATATGATTGAATATGAAAACTGCAGCTGTTTTGCCGCTTGCGTCGAATGTAGGCATCGCCTCGGCCCATTTAGTGAAATAATCAACCGCGAGGATGATATACGCATGCCCCCCGGCCGAGTGAGGGTTACAAGTAATAAAGTCGATACCCCATTTGGTGAATGGACCAACGACAATTATAGGGTGGAGAGGAGCAGGTGGTGCGCACATCTTTCGATCAAACACTTGGCAGTTGTGGCACTTCCGGACTGCAATGATACAATCCTTAAACATAGATGGCCAGAAGTAACCAGCGCGCAACACCTTCTGAGCTGTGGCATACCCAGACATATGACTGCCACATGCTCCAGAGTGACAATCATTCAAAACTCTCTCAGCCTCTTCGTGAGTTAGACAACGTCGAAAAACTAAGTCTAACCCCCGGCGATAAAGTGTATCTCCAATAATTTTGTATTGCTGGGATTGAAACCTAATTTTTCGACATTCCGCTTTTGAATCTTCAGGCCGAAAGGTTTGGGTTTGGAGATAGATGATTATATCCCCGAACCACGGATCTAAAGTACTGATAAGAAACAAAGATTCGTCCGCAATGGACTCTTCTGCCACAGTCTCTGTGTCAGTACGCGGGAAGTCACACATCAATTCCGCAAAAACTAAGGATTTCTTAGACTTGGACTTCTCAAACTCCAAGTCGAACTCTTGCAGGATAACAATCCATTTAGAGTACTTGCCCCCTAGCAGTTGTTTTGTCAAAATATAAATCATAGGGTTTCAATCCAAAATAACTGTAGTTTTACGAAGAAGAATGTAGTGACGAAAACACTGGACAACTTGAACGGCTGCCAGGGCCAATTTCTCCACATGCGAATATTTTAGCTCGGTGGGATTTAAGGTCTGACTGAGGTAATATATCACATGCTCCGCTCCGAATTCATCTTCTTGAACTAACACCATTCTAATGGTGGAATGCGAAGCTGCGAGGTATAAGAAGTAGTCCTGGTTGTAGTTGGGAGGATGCAACAACGGTGCATGGGTCAACGCGTGTTTAAGTGCATCAAAAGATTGTTGGGAAATCTCGTCCCAAAAGAATTGAACGTTCTGTTTCAACAACCGTGTAAAACCTTTAGTGACCTCGACGTAGTTTGGGATGAATCGGCGTAAAAAGTTCGCTTTCCCTTGCAAACTTTGGAGTTGGCGCAAACTCGAAGGAGGAGGCAATTTGATGATAGCCTCGACTTTCGAGGGATCGACGTGAATGCTGGCTTTTGAAACAACAAATCCCAGCAATCGACCTATTTCTATACAAAAAACACACTTGTGGGGATTCAACCGAATTCAATAATGCCTACACCTCATAAAGATTGCTCATAGGTGGTCAAGGTGATCAGCTCGACGTAAAGAATGAGCAGGCAAATCATCGAGATACGGTTCCACAATGTGCTTGATGTCGTGAAATGCGTAAGACATCGCCCGTTGAAAAGTGGCCCCGGCATTCTTAAGCCCAAAAGGTAATTTGCAGTAAGCAAACGTCCTCCATGGACAAATGAATGCCGTTTTTGGTTGGTCGGCAGGTAGAATATTGATTTGATTATAGCCCGAAAAACCATCCATGAAGGAAAACATTTCACTTCCGGCACAATCATCAATAATTTGATCGATATAAGGCGTAGGATAGTTGTCTTTTCGACAAGCTCGATTGATATCCCTATAATCGATACAGATTCTTATTGTTCCTTGTTTCTTATTGACCGGAACAATATTCGATACCCAATCCGTTAACGGGATCGGATAAATGAAACCTGCTTTCAACAGCTTTTCGACTTCTGCTTTAATCGCAGCCGCTTTTCGAGGGTGAATCTGACGCAACTGTTGCCGGATGGGTTTAGCATCCGGGTAAGTTTTGATTTCATGAACAACAATGGCAGGATCGATTCCCAGCATTTCCTCGTAAGACCAGGAAAACACATCGCGGAATTCTTGGAATAGGGCCTTGTAAGTTTGGATTTCTTCTTCTGTAAATGCGGCACCTATATGAATGTTCTCCTCAATTTCGGGCTTCACTGAAATATCAATGGGAATAGTACGAGAAATATTCCCTAAATTCAGCTCTGAATCAGAATGTTTCGTTGGATCTTGAGCGTCTTTGACATATTCAGCGGTAAAGATAGATGAAAAATCATTTTCAAATGCATCATCCTTAGGTAAAAACAAAGATCCGTGATGGAGATCTTCCCATGGTAGATCGTCTACACTTAGGATTTCACGAAGTTGTTCGTCAGATGACACGACTTCGGGAAACGCTATCCGTTCTAAGGTTGAGGTGAAAAGTGATTCTTCATTGACCACATTCATTTGGTCGACCTCGGTTGAATGAAAGGTGGTAAAAGACATGAGAGCTTCATAAGCAATTTCATATGGACTCAAGGGCATAGCATTACCGAATGAGTCTATCTCAGAGTCACATGGGACATACCAAGGATCATCATAAATAATGTTTTCTGATGTAATCATATGAATTGTTGCAAACGAAGGTTCTACGCTGAGTGGAGGGAGAGGAAAAGTTCCCAGTAAACCGGAATCCTTAACTAAACCTACACCAACGTCCCTATAAGGGATTGTCGTTTTACCGACATGCTGGATACTCTCTGAAGAGGTTGGGTCAGATGAAAAGTATGTCAGCTGATCAATAGTCACGATCTTACCGTTATGTGGAAACTTAATTACTCTAAAGACCGATGAAACGACCGTTGTCATAGCATATGACCAACTTCGACCCAAAAGAAGGTTGTAGTCTAGAGGGGCATCAACCACTTCCACATCCAGACTAACGGTTTTACCTTCTACCCCTATAGGCAATTCTTGTAGAATACCAAACGGACGGAACCCAGGGCCATCAAAGGCCTTAAGGATGGTGGGGGATTGGTTCAACGAAGGAGAACCAAGGGATCTCCAACATTGAATTGACATAATACACATAGAAGCTCCCTCATCAATAACAGTTCTATGAATAGGCCTATTTTTTACTATCACTGGAATTTGGAAAGCCATTTGATGGGGGAGTCGTGGTGTACTATTTTCTAGATCGAAGATCATTAGATTTGGATCCTGAACATCAACAGCTCCTATAGCCGACAAAAGCAATTTTCGTTGTGCTGGGCATGATTGCAGCACTTCTAACGCCGACATTGCTGAGGGTGAAACAACTAAGTCCTCAACAATGTTGTAATTCTGGGCCGCTCTCGCATGTGGATTGAAAGCAGACCTTCGAAGTACACCCTTGGCGGGCGGTTTAATTACTAAGTCTGGGTTAGGTTTCTCGATCTGTAGTGGATCGGAACCAGGAGCTGAGGGTGATGGGTTAGAGTGAGAAGATTTTGCTTCCTTACCATCAACAAGACTCTTACTACCATAATCTTGCGATCGAGTCGCAATCCTCACATGAGACATCATCAAAATGGGTTCTTCACTGGCATTCGAAGAAGAACCTATCATCTTATTCTCCTGCTCTGGAAATGGATTTTTTAACACAGCAGGAGTGGGAGAACCTTTGACTATTTTCACTACCTTGGCCCGATGAGGGCAATCTCTCGTAAAATGATCCTCTTCACAAATAAGACAAGGATATCGAGGTTTGCGCTTTTCGTCATTGGTTTCCGACTTTTCAGTTTTCTCCTTCGGAGCCTTGTCTGCTTTAGCCTTCTTCTTTCCTTTCTTCTTTCCACCGTTTTTTGATTTGGCCGTAGATGACTCTACAGCGTGAATATCGGCGGTAAGTTCAGGAGAAGACTCTCCTGTCGGGGAATCGGGCAAAGTGATAATAGGAGTAGTTGAAGCCTTGTAAGACTTCTTGCTCTTTGTATTCACGATACCAATCATACCATCAGCGGCATGAGATCCCGAAGGAGCAGCAGCGATTTGATTCGACTTTGGAAGATCCGGAATCTTCTCGTGTAATGTACCCGACTGCGTGTAAACTAAGTCAAGATATTGTGCCTGAGCAATGACTTGCTCCTCAGTAACTACTCCGGCCTTAGCTACATCCTCAGTAATCCTTGGTAATAATGATTTAACAAACCATTCAGCTAAGATTTGGTCCGGGATAAAAACTTTCACTAGCCTTCTTCAACGTCTCCACTCATGAATGTGATCTGAAATATACGTGGAGGTTGATTGTTTTAGTGAAGTTAATAACTCCGTACCGTTATCGTATCTGACCGGTAACTGAAAGTGAGTTAAGAACGAGGTAGCTAACTGGCTAAAATTGTAAAAAGAGGCCCGTGGTAACTCAATGTACCACTTGGCCGCGAGACCAATGAGTGTACGCTGGAAAAGACGTAAGCGGATCGAATCATCCGAGATGGAATTTGAAGCACACCAGAGGTGGTAAGTCATCATGTGATTGGACGGATCCTCTCCAGACTTACCTTCGAACTTGGGTATATCGCTGGGCAACTTATTTGGCATTGGCGGCCAGAACGGAAGATATTGAATTGGATCGTTTGTTAGGCGCATCAAGTCTGGTAAATCCAAAGTTGCGATAAATGGTAACTGCCGGTTAGGATCTCTAAAACTCTGGGTCACAATACCGGCCCCAGGAGGAGGATATCCAGGATAACTAGGAACAGGAGTTGCATTTGGGATATTATATCCTCCTGGAAAACCAGGATTAACCGGACCGTACTGGGGTTGCTGAGGTTTTTGATAAGTGTACCCAGGATACGGTTGATACTGGTAAACCGGTTGTTGGACAGCTTGCCCAGGTTGATACTGTCCCTGGTACGGAGGTTGAACAAATTGAGGTTGAGTAGTAACAACCGTACTTATACCAGGTTGGCCTACAGGCATCTGGACTGTGGTTTGAATCGTAGATCCAGACAACGGTACATATGTCTGAGGAGTGGTTACAGAGACAGTAGAAACCGGAGCAGTCGATACTCCAGAAGTAAGTATGGTAGATGTGGCAGTAGTTGCAGCAGCCGTTTGAGATGGTGTACTAGGTGCAATTGGCGGCTGAGTAACTACCGAAGTTACAGAGGTCTGAACACTTGACTAGACAGGTTGCGGTTGCTGGGGTGGACCAGAAACTACAGGTTGTCTCGCTTGGGTACCGACTGTTTACTTGGCTGCAACATCTGTTGACCCTGTGACGGATCCCACACTAACATGCCAGGGTATCGACCCATAACAGGTTGAGGGTATTGAGATCCATAGCCGGATTGAGGATAGGATTGATAACTGTAAGGTGCAGTTCCCATACCTTGACCATATGATTGACCTTGAGGTGGTTGATAACCTTGACCTGAGTATTGACCTTGAGGTTGATAACCTTGAGGTAAATACGGGTACTGGGGTTGACCTTGACCTTGAGGTTGGTAGCCTTGAGGTTGATACCCTTGGGATTGATACCCTTGGGGTTGCCATCCTTGAGGTTGCCATCCTTGAGGTTGATATTGATACTGAGGTTGACCTTGGGGTACATATTGAGGCTGGGGTTGACCTTGAGGTATGTATTGCCCCATAGGAGCGTACTGACCTTGAGGTTGCCCCCGAGACACGAATGAAGTACCTTGAGGTTGCCCCCCAGGAATTAACGGAGGCTGCCCCCCAGGCGGTAATTGGCCACCTTGAGGTTGGGTAACGGGAACTGAACCTGACATCATGTAAATGTCTCCTACACCCAATGGTACATTACCACTGTTTCCAACTAATAACCCATGATCAACGGGTTGAGGAGATGCTCCTGCAAAGGTACCAGAAAGAGATTGATACCCAGTAGGAACAGAAGGACCGCCATGTAAAAAAGATTCAGGACTTTGTGTAAACACAGATGACTGACCAGACATATTTACAGGAGTATGAATACCTCCAGGTGGAAAAGGAGTACGAGGTGTGGAAAAACCTAGCCCAAAGTTGTCTAAATAATTGGTTAACGAAAGGTACCAAGTAGTACTTCTAGGAGGACTGTAAAAGATAGATTCACGCTCCCTTAGATCAAGGGTAATTTGATCTTCAGGATCAGAGATGCCTATTTCTTCCTCTGGAACAAGTTCTTCAATAGCAATCAAACCAACAGGAAGGTTTTCGGTGATAATTCTTTCTATTCTCGGTGAATCAGGAACACTAGGAGTCGGAGTAACAGGTTCGGATATTTCTGGTTCTTCGCCTGTATCACTAGCAGACGAAAAACTACCAACAATCTCAGAAACTGTAACAGCTTCGGGATTATAACCTGTTTCTAAACTTTGGTAATCTGGATGGACTACCAAGGAAGCTTCTCCTTCTTCAGGTGAACCTACTCTACTGCCACTAGGAGGAGTTACAAGGACCTTTAAACCTTCTAAATGACTGGACTCGTCTTGAGGAGGTTCACCCCTAAGTCTACGGGATCTTCTCAACAATTCGGCCATAGAAACAACTTCAGGAGACTGGCCCCGAAGTCTACGGGACTATCTCGGTAATTCCGCCACAGCTAAAAACTTTTAACTACTACACACGAAAACAAAATAAAATTTCAAATCAAACCACCTAAAGTCTCTAAAGAACCAAACAAATTTGAGTCACACGCCTAAAGAATCTAGGGCGTCAAACCAAACACAAACAGTATTCTTCCGGACCAAAAGCGCTAGTTGGTGATGAAGCCCAACCTCGCTGGATTCAGTACAGAAATGGCGGGTGGAACAGTTACGCCGACAACCTGCTTAATGAATAGACTGGACCAAGTTCCTCCACTTTAACCGTCTCGAGTGAAGTGAACCCCCCAGAAAATCCAAGTGAGTATAGCCGACGTCTGCTCCAGGTACAGTGGGACCTTCCCTCCACCGTCACCTTGGGTAGAATCCTAAAGATTATGGTCACTAAGGTTACCAACGGCCACAAGTACACCTGGGGGAACAGTCTAAACTCCGACAACATGCAAGGGCAGAGTAGCAAGCTCAATCCCCTTACCGGCTCCTTGACAGTAATCCAAGGTTTACCGATAAGTGACCCCTGGCTCCTCGACAATGGTTAATTCGAGGTTTACCGTTTGTAATACGTACTGTCTGGCGTCGTTCCCAACGAGGGGGGAATGATCCCCTCACTGGTTCGGACACGAGCTCGTGCTTCTCCTTTAAGAGGAGCTTTCCCAGAGTGTAAATGTAACAATTGGATTTGATTCTATCACAAGATCAACTACTTGTTTGGTTTTACTGTCTTGGAGAGTTAATTACTCACCTACTCCAAGACACTAGCCTGATCTAAATTGATGCTTCAGAGCCCTAGTAAATAAAAGTTACTATTTCAATTTTACTTTAAGCGTTACTTTTATTGTTGTTCTTTAAAGTCACAAGGTAGTGGAAGTGAAACCAATGGTGTGTAGACTCGACTCCAACCACTACAAAGATGCACCTAAGATGATCTATGCTACTTTGTTTTTTCAATGAAATTCTTAACTAAGAGAGTTGAGAGAATGCAAATTTTTAGAGAAAACAACTTCCTTAGAAAAGACAATCAAAGAAACAATTCTCTTTTTCTTTTCAAGCACACAAACATAACCACTCTTTACTTGCACGAAAAACTCTTTTTCTTTCAAAACTTTCAAAACTACTTGAAACAAAACTTTTCAAAGGAGATGTTTTTGTATTTTCTCTTTTTAATAAAGCATGTAAACCTACCTTTAACAAAAAACAATCTCAAAAGCTACAAAACTATGAAAACTTGACTCACAAGCAAATCAAAAAAGAGATTACTCTAAGCAAACCTAACAAGGCAAAAGCTCACAAAGATGATTCTAGGTTGTTTTACTTGATCAAAATCAAATCAAGGACTAGCTAATGCAGAATCAAAAGACTAGTCAAAACAAAATTCAAATCTTTTTGTTCTTTTTGTAAAATGGAATTCAAGACTTAAACAACAAGCACTTCAAAATTGGCCCAAAAGACAACTTGATGATAAGTTGCTCTCATAGGTAGACTTTATGACAGGTCTGACTTCTTAGAATGTTGACAAAACCAGAGGGATCTAAGGCTTGACAACTCCTACCACTAAAGTCACTACAAGACCTACTCAAAAATCAAACCCTAGGGCTTACACTTCGATGAAATCCACTAAAACACTCAATGCTATTGAAACCAGTTCAGGTGAAGATTCTGGGCAAGGGACTAGTGAATTTGGGCAGAAGAAACTAAGAAAAAACAAAATCTAAGAGCAAAAAGGGCAAAAAATGGAATTTTCTCAAATTTTTGCAGGGGACGCAGGCAACCCGTTAGCACAGGTGCGGACCCGCTCTGTGCACACAAAAAAAGTGCATCCAGGGACGCACTGTGCAGCACTCAGAGGGTGCGTCCTACTGAAAAACTCAAGAAAACCCAAAATAAAACTAATCCTAAGCTAACCCACCCAGAGACAAGGTCACAGAGCCAAAACCAGAAAAATAAACCAATTTTCTCAAAGCAAAGTTCACACAAAAGAAAAACTCTTCTCATCAATGGAATCTATCCCCAGCGGAGTCGCCAATTTGTCACACGGAATCAGTCAAGGGTGCGGACACAACTGACCTTCCTAGAAGTCCAAGACATTCTAATGACAAACAAAACAAACTGGAGCTATCCTTCTCTAAACATACATTATGATATGAGAAATCAAGTGTTTCGTTCTTACCTTTGTCCAAACGTTGTTGTAGAAGTCCAAGCTTTGTTGATCTGGATGAGCTCCTCCTTTTCTCCAAAACCTGCAATCACCAACAGTCAAACAATTAAATAGCACCTGATTATAACATAAAACAAAGCATATTCAACACATAGACCAAGGAGTACATGAAATAACTCATAAACAACAAGTTATTGAGAAGAATGGACCAATTTGCATTAAAGGTAATCAAAAGGAACCATTACAACCTGAGCCTTGGTGTTGTGCAAGCTCCTTCCAGGGTCCACAAGAGTCTTCCTCTACTTTGACAAAGCTCACCCACTTCCAAATAGAACAAGTAAAGATGGCAATCTCTCCTCACAAGCTTCTAAATGGGAGTCCTAATTCCTGCAGCATTTACCCTTAGAAATCTATAGCTTTCAACCTTTTCTCCTTCTGGCCCAATGCCTGTATTTATAGTGCTGAAGAGGAAGTTAATCAGGTCCACCATCAATGGGATAGTCCCCTCTTTGGATGGGATCACTCCCTTATTGATGGGATAAGTTCCTCTTTGGTAGGAGTGCACGAACCATCTGGAGGCGCTCAATACACGTCAAACAACCTTCTAGAATGCTCTAGAAATGACCACAAGTAAGTTTTTGAAGATAAAACTTGCGCATTTTAACCTTTTCAGAGGGACGCACCTGCCCCTTTAGATACAGAGCGTCCTTGGACGCAGACCTTATGAACAATAGGTGCGTACCCGCAGGCAAGGTTTGAGAGAACCTGCGTACCCAGAGATAAACATATTTATAAAGACTTTCTCTCTTTCTTGGAGTTTGACATGAATAGCAGAGGCATAAGACTTGCTCAAGAGGGTAGTATGACTGTTGATAGAGCCATACCAACTGTAAATAGCCATGGTGACATTTTTTAGTGTAACACCATGAATTCCTGAAAAATTTATGCATGCATACCTTGAAATAAGAATGGTAGCATCTGGGTCCTTCATAACTCCAGTGGAACCACCATGAATGTATGAATTTTGAATTCTTCAACAATGGATTCGCCAAGGTAGATTTGCAGCCTCAAATTGATGTCTGAGCTCCTGCTACCTTCAGAAGTTCATTCTCTTGATTTCGGGAATGAATAATCTTCAGACTCCCGGCAGACGCACCAAAATGTTATCTCAAAATCAGGCCCTGGAAGGCTGCAGACCAGGAAGACTTCAAGTAACTGTTTCAGACCTACTTTAGGCTGAGGCTTAGCCTCCTCAACCTGAGAGGGATCTCTCAAAGGTTAATGATTTTGATTAAGATAAGATGGCTAACTCTTGTGAAACAACTGTAACAAATATGAATGTTGGAAATATTTAAACAACTATCCATTGGGCCTATGGAGTCAACAACACCTCAACATAAAAAAGATCTTGACCTTACATGGAAGTCAGGGCATTCAGCATTTGAATACTCAAAACATACATTCATATAGAACCACACAGTTTATAGATTCATACAGGAAATCAGAGCACATTCAGTGAATTCTGAGTGATTATACATCCATACCACTGCAAACAATACTAAGGAAAGGACAACATCACACATTCTGAGTATAAGAAATCCTTCATGAATCCTGAGAAGTAAAATCAAAATTATATTACTGAAACGAGTCTTTACATAAGCCAAAAACAAGTTGTGTCATAAAATTTTCCCAACCCTCTTGATTACATTGTTGTTTCCGCTATATATAGAGTTTTTATTCTAACTAATCGAGATTCCTCCTCCAGCATGAGGGGAACTCGAAGTCTATTTCTAATGACACCTATTCACCTTTAAACTAACTAATAAAAGCAATTGACTACTAATTGACAGCTCTGGAATCCTAAAACAATTAAGATTCTAATTCTACTAAATCTTCTAGACTTCTAAATCAAATAGGACTCTAATTCCATAACAGCCTTGGTCTACAATCATTTTCGTTCTCTTACATCTGGTTCCCTTATGGCGGTGGTTGTGATGGGCCTTTAAGGTTCCATGTTTGTCTTTAATGTCACATGTTTTCCAATCCCCTGAAACATAGGAAACTGCCACCTGTGTACCGGTCTTTAGTTTGCCCTAACATGTCCGGATCCAACGAAGTATATCCTTTATCCTTTAAAAAAAAAAAGCGGATTGCCACGTCCTGGATGTGCTTTCCACCGTTTCATGTACCTGTGTGATGACAAAATATTTCAAAAAGATTTGTCGCTTTGTTAATCATAATTGATCAACTGAACTATAACATGCAGCTACAGCAGTTGTGTAGTGCGCTACGAAACTGCTGAGTTGTTTCAAAAATCACAGTTTCAAACCGAAACTTCACTATTTGAGCACTTTGCTGTTAAAACATTCTTCCAACTGTTTTATTGCTGCACTTGCTGCAAAAGCACGAGCATTTACCACAGAATGTAAAGGATTCCCTCCAAGCTTGTTAATGTTGTAAGTTTGGTAGGAAGGGAAAAAACTGATTCATATCAGCTTTATGCCTTAACCCACTTAATGTCTGGCTCCTCGACTTTGTCCAATCCAAGGCAATAGCTTCTTGATTCAACTGTTTGTCTAATGCAAAAAGGTTTGTGTCATGTTCTGAGTGTACTATGTGAGCCTTCATGATAGCAATTATACCCCAGTACACACAAGAACAACAACTTTTCTTTTGTAAAACAACTTGATACTTCGGAATGGATAGTTGAAACATAGGATTAGCCTTGCGCAAGCAGCTGGATTTGGTTTCATTTAGATGATCCATGACATTCCTTAGAATAGTGAACAGAGTTCTAATAACAGAGGTAATTTCAATAGGTGGCATCTAAGACTTGAGCTTTTGAATAGCATCTTGAAGGCGCACAGAAGTAGTAGCTGTGGACCGTTGAATTCTTCTCAAATCTGGATCTTTGTGTTCTAGGTTCAACTGCATGGGTTCAAAATCACTTACAACAGGTTTGTTTAGTCCAGAACCAAGAATATCGTATTGCAATTCCACTGGTGATGCCTCTGCTGAAGTATTCCCATCAATTTGACAATACTAATATCCTCTGAACATACGATAATCCTCCAGAATGTCCAACAATCTTGTCATCTGTGAAAAAAATAAGAACTCTGGAATCACGGTCCTTCAGTTTTGGAGGCAACTTATTCAAAGGAACCATTTTGCCCGCATTAGTGATTAAATGATCTCCGATGGTGTATGGTGGACCTAGCTCAGCACCCTGAAAGAGATATCGATGGTTGCAACACTTCCTGAATTGCATGACTATATTCAAAAGGCGTTTACACTTTCCTCCAGCATTCACAACCTCCAAATCCTTTTGAAGCAATGCCTGGAAAAATTTCTTTTGCGCTATCACAACCTCTGTAACAACCATTGACGACAGGATCACAAGGTTCATCCTGCACTGCAAATGATGACTCTCCTTCTATGATGCTAGTGTGTTTTCCCAAATTAGGGAGAATAGAAACACTTTCCCTATGTGGAGAACAACGCAAAAGATCAGTTCCAGAAGTGCTCTTCCCCGTGCTGTTGGACAGAGAAATCCGTGGACTCTGAATTTTAGATGCCAAGGTTGTAGTATTAGATTCATTTGACTCACAACTTTTAAATTTGATGGCTGAGCTTGAGTTAAGGGGATTTGAATACTTTCGACAGGGAGAACTAGGCCCAAAAATTCTAGAACTCAACATATTGCTAGCAAAACTTGAGGAACTTGGGAGATCCAGACAAGAAATATCACTGAGTGAATCCAGGATATAAATTTTAGGACTAGAAGCATAAGACATATGGCGCTGGCTGCTTTTATGGTAACGCCATAAGAGTAACGAGAAGAACAGCCACCAAGGCCAGGACTAAGGGTGGGATTTCAGTGTGCATTATTTGCTATGAGCCTGCCTAACCTGCCCACGATTCAGAAACAAAAGAATGAGCCCATGACTTCTGAAATAAGCCATTCGAATTGTCAACAGGCAGGGAATGTGAACTATCAGCATCAAATGTATCTAGATTAGATAGAGTAAATCCTTGACCAATCCTAGAATTTCCAATTCGTTGATTTGGGTCGCTGTCTTATCACTACAAATACATGTTGCTGATCCCATTGTCTCACATGCTGAAAGATGCCGCACAAGTGCTTTATCATTCATCATCTTCTTCATAGCAAAAGCAAGGCTTAATGTCACAACCAATGGCAAACCCTCTGGAATTGCAACTACAATGATTGCCGGTAATCACTGACTGCAGTCACAAGCACAACTATAAAAACGTTGATAAGAATATTCCAATGAAGATCAAGTTGTTGAATGTGCCACGCAATACATTTATCTTCTTTATATCTCTAGAGCTTATTTCGTTGAACACCTGGCAGAAGACAAATGTATTAAAGATCAGTGTGTTTAAAATTGATTCTGCATCAGAACCATGTAGCTCAAGAAGCCGTATTCCTTCCATCTCCAAAACTGCTAATACAATGAGTTGATAGACACTTTGGCCAATTATATTCCTCCACATAGAATTACTGATAAAACTTTGAGTTCTTCCTACAGGTAATCTTTTCATCAACTCATCATTTGGAGGTTCTGTTACCAGTGCCAAAGCACCAAGTGTATCCATAATCAGATTGACCCAAAGCAACTGAACTGCAGTGAGGGGGGCAGTTCCTGTTATACATGCTGGAACAAAATTCAAAACTAGAGCAACCACATTAACTGTCAGCTGGAACTGCACAAATTTTTGAATGTTTACATATACTGAACGCCCCCATTTTGCTACATTTACAATTGTTGCAAAATTATCATCTAAAATCACCACATCGACACTTTCCTTCGCAACCTCAGTCCCAGCTATGCCCATAGCAAGCCCAATGTCAGCTTCATGCAAAGCTGGAGCATCATTTGTGCCATCACCAGTCACAACAACAACTTCTCCCAGAGTTGTGCGCAACTGTCTCACCGAGGTGTGCTTGTTTTAAAATGATTACAGGCGCTACGAAATCACCAGAAACATGTTGCGCTGCGGAAACACCTAAAACTGACTTATGCGCTACGAAATCATCTAAAGAGCTTTGTAGCACATAATAACCTTTAAACAAAACTGACACATGGCTATGAGACGGGGATGAATGAGAATGACCGGTGATGAATGAAAATGCGTAGTTGACTCAAGACTCTAAAAACAAAAATCAAACTTAGACTAGCACCGAATCTTTTACCATCAAACTAATGTGAGCGGTTTTGAAATTAGAATTCTTAAGTGATAACAGAGATCATGGTCAACTGTGTTCTTGGATGCCCAGTTACCAGTATCAAATGTTGACCAGAAGATCTGATCGGAAGAATCAGTCAAGAAGCCATCTTCTTGATTGGTTACATTGGCAGTTTGATAAAGTTTGATGATATATAGTCTTGTAAGAAATGCATGTGGTCATGTACTACCACCAAGCTTTAAGTTTTAAGTTCACTTCTTAGTATTTTGAGTTAGTTTGTTAGAGTCAAGTTTTTTCAGTCATGTCAGTTTTCATTGAATCAGTTTGAGTCAAGTTTCAGTTAATAAATTGAGTCATGATGGTTTGTCGAAATAATGGACTCCATAGCCCAATGGACGAAGGCACTGTCTGCTCACCCAAAGATCTGCAGTTCTTGGCACCTCTAAGGAGCTACCATCCCCATTGGAGCCAATGTTAGTGTCAGTCTTTGTAGCCTTCCTCCAGTGACCAAACATGCTCTTACAAAGTGATTTTAAGGTGTCAAGATCAAATTTTATCATTTCAGTGAGTCTTCAAGTAAAATTTGGTCACTAGGCATTAGGTCTAGGGTTTGCTTTCACTCCTTTCAAAGTTGTCCAAATGTCAGTCTATGTCACTATTCAGCTGAGTCTACCATCATTCAGAGGGTTTTCATCATCATGTTAGGTTCCAATGGGTCATTTTACACCTTGTTCATGCTTCAGTTGCACCTAGCTACAGTCATTTCCCTCTCCTAGGGTTTTGAAGGCAATTTCTCTTGGATGGTCTAATCATCAGCAACACTTGTATCCTAATGTTCATACACCTTCCCCTATCCTTAATGTACCACTCTAAACATTTCCCATCACTGAGATCCCCCCAAATTCTTGATTTTCACACAAACCCTATTTTCTAGGCTAGGCCTATTTTTTTCCCTTTTGGACCCCTTCCCCTCACTCAATTTCAGAGATTACACTTTCCCCTACTTCCTAGCATCCCTCCCTACTTCCCAAAATTTCCTCAAGAATTTAGAAGCTCTGTATCCCCTTCATTTCGCTTCATTTCGACAAATCCCCTGTTCCACAAATCGGGATAGGTTTCACTCAAATGATATTTCTGAGCAATAAAAGATGAATGTTTGAAACATGAGAGAGGTTTTTGTCCCAAACAGGCCAAGGAAGAAAAACCTCCTTCACTTTTTACAGATGTGTCTTGGTTTTAGAGAAATTTCAAAAATACTATTGCCTCGGGAGAATTGATGCACCTATGAAGTGACCTTGGGAAAATCAATTTTTCACCTAGCTTGGTTAGTCACATGACTTGCTTGATGAGTCAAATGATAACTAGACACAAATATATTTTCAATGAGCTATCATGAGCTCAATTTGGAGTTGAGGAAGGCATTAAAACTTTGACTGTAATAACACTCTCCCTTTAGGTAGCCTCATTTGGCACATTTTGACCAGTCTTGGGAGATTTGATTTTTTCCAGGGAAAATGAGCTCCAAATTGAAAAATTCTAGTTGGGTTGAAAAGTAGACTAAAATAAATTTCCAACGAGCTATCCTGCGCCCAATTTGGACATCGCGAAAACCTCCAAAAGTCACCTGGAAAAAGGCGTGCCGCACTAGGGAGGCGCGGTGTACTCAGAGAAATGTTACAGTGTAAATTTACACTAGCGCGACGCACTGGGAAGGCGCAGTGCACTGGGCTAAAAATCCTGAAATTCTTTCAAGTCTTCCTCAAAATTTCAAATTCTTCATTCCACAAGTATAGATTCAAGCATGGAGGAGCTGAACTGAAGCACAAAGGGGGATCTTCTCAAGCATGTCGTAATAAGTGCTATGGCTATGATAATATCAAAGATGTCAAGCTGAGGCCAACAAGCATATGTAGAAGCGGGCAATGTTGTGGAGCAGTTGGTTTATTTGGCATGGTTGCTGCTTTTATTGGGGAGAATAATGTTGTGACTGACTATGAAAATTCCCTTGCGATTGATTACAAGGCTATTACCCATCAATGGTTGGCAGCTAGTTTTGGCATTGGGTCCTTACATTTTATTTTGTTCTCCACCTTTGCATTGACTCTTTGGTATGGATAAGGGTTAATCATTCATGAAGGATATTCTAGAGCTGAGTGTGATTAATGTCAACATTGCAGTTCTGAATGGAGGTGTCACCATGGTTAAATGCCTTTAGAGCTGGACAAGCTGTAGCTTACAAAATGTTTGAGACAATTTATAGAAGGCTTGAGATTGATGTATATGATACAAATGGATTGGTACTTGAGGATATTCAGGGTGATATTGAGCTTAAAGACGTACACCTAGGTTACCTAGTGCAACCTGATGTTCACGTATTTTTAGGGTTCTCACTGGAAATAGCCAGAGGTAGCATTGCAGCTATAGAGGTACCACTACAACTATATTTGGAGAGAGTGGAAGTGGGAAGTCCACAATTATAAGTCTTATAGATAGATTCTATGATCCACAAGCTGGTGAAGTGCATATAGATAGTGTCAATATCAATAAATTTAATGGATAAGGCAAAATATTAGACTTGTAAGCCAGGAACCTGCTCTCTTTGCAACCATTATTAAGGAGAATATTTCATATGGTAAAGATGGGGAAACACAGAGGAAATACAGGCTGCTGGAGAGCTTGCTAATGCGGTAAAATTTATTAGTAACATGCCTCAGTCATGGTTGCTCTTTTCGGGGATTTGATAGCCAATTCAGAGAGCATGCTACTCAATTATCTGGAGCTCGAAAGCAAAGGATTGTGATTGCGATTGCGTGGCCCATCATTACATGGCACGAAATATGAGTTCCAAGGCATGAATAAGGAATCTAAAGGCAAAATTGAGGAAGGCATCAAAGAGACAAAAGAGGCAGAAAGAGCAATATCAGCTCTGAATCTTGGTTGAGGCCTCTTTGGCCTAGCATGACATGTGATGGAGGAGGTACAGTCCAAATTTCAAGAAATTCGGGGAACATTTTTGCTTTTTGAAATTTTGTGCACAATAAACAGGTTTTTTCTCCCTGTGCGTCGCGCCACCTGGCGCGCGCTTTCGCCAGGGAGCTCCAAATGACTAAAGGTTTTTTTTTTTGGGTTTTCCATGGAAAATTATGATTTCTGGTGCATGTCCAAGAATTTTGGGCAATTTTTGAGTCCTCAGAAGGTCAAAAACACCTAAAAATGACCTCTTTGCCCCTATTTTGACACACAGGAAGTAGTCTTGGGAGATTGCAGTTTTGGAGGGGCAAATAGCATCCAAATTCAGAAATTACACTTGGGTTAGAACGTAGACGGGTAGGGATTTCCAAAACGCATACTTGGGCTCAATTTGGAATTCAAAAAGTGCCTCAAAACCACCTCCAAAGTGGCGTGACGCATACAGTTTTCGGCGCGACGCACAGAGACCTAAAGGCCAAAATCACTCCCACTCCGTGAAATTTTGATTCGCAATTTTCTCCAAGTGGGCCCACTCATTTACAATACATTTTTCCCGGCATCAAAGGCAAAGTTTAAAAAACATTTTTTGCTTCTATCCAAGTGGCCAAATGAAGGCGAACAACCACCCAAAAAATCTACGCTCATATTTGTTTTTTTATAATTGGTCCTCATAAAAAATTAAATGTAACTGCTGATGGTTGGCTCTTCATTTCCTGGGTTGATCTAATTTCTCATGGAAAATCTTATTTACTGTATTGAGAGTCATTTTTTAAAGGGTTGGAATTTCTGGGAAACTGTGGGAGAGAAACCCAGTCACTCACTGTAAATTTTGACAGAGAATTAATGAAAGGTTACAGCTCCGGTTCATGAGATTCCTGTGAGGTGAGTTTAGCAAATGTATTTTCTTTATGCTTCATATGTATTTCATTATGTTTCATATTTTCATTCATATTCGTTTCCAGTGAAAGCTTTCTAAGTAAGAAAAGGTAGAATTCAGTGTACTGCTCTACCTTGGGATAGTTTTCACGTTCTATGTCTTCTTCTGTTGAAAAGGATTCATGTATTTATGCCCTTTTCACACTCTTCATATTATTTCAAATCTAATTGCTAGACTTTCCACCTATCTTTCCTCACCAAATAATTTGCATCTTTGAGTTAAATTCTCTGCTCATGTTGTTCCTTGGCCCCACACATCCCAGAAAACTCAGTCATTCATCAAAATACCTCCATCATATTTATTTACCTAGTCTAAAATCAGTATTCATTTTTGAGTCATCTCAAACCCTATTGTGTATTTTCCTAAGTGTGACCTAGAGAGAGCCCTCTCCTGTTCTAGTAGGGCTAGCTACCAGACTTAGTGTGGTTTGTGGTTACCTTGAATTTTGCCTTCCTTCAGCCTAAGGCAAATTTAGGTGCTAACAGGACCATCAAGTTTCCAACTTCTTTGGCTATTTGCTAACTTCACGATCCACTTGTATAGCTCAGTGGGAAAGGAGGTGAAAAATATTTCATGGATCTCTGTATGGTATCAGTCCAAGCACTATTCTTTTAACAGTCGCGGGTTTCTGTTTTCTTGTGCTGCGAACTCGTGAATCCTTTTGTCCAACCAACCTTCAATTTATTTCTTATTTACATTATAATGATATGACATCACACATCTCTTATGCAGATTTCTGTCCCAGCAACAAAACTATTTGTTGGCTTTAGGGGGCCTGACCCATGTTCAGTGTTAGTTAACCAAACAAATACCTGCACTACTGGCCCTTTCGACATAAAGCCACAGAGCGTGGACTGAAGTCTCACCCGAAGCAGTATGGGGGGAATGTTGGAACCAAGTTTTTGCACCCTTGATATGGTTGTGATGTCGGTTTATTCCAGCTATACCTGCCTTCAGCAGGTTGCTTAGCCCTTTGTTCCACCCTTTAGTGCCTTTGCGAAATGGTACAATAGGATTTCGTGCAGCCCTATCCTGCGTCTAAGGGACTTTCATGCCACTAGGGAAGTGAACTGTGATATCTCCAAACTAGGCTAAGTGTCTTACTTATCTCATTAACCAATCGTAGTTAGCTTCACATAAATAGATTTTCTTACTTGCATTCACTTAACCAACACATTTACATACATTCGCGCGTCAAATAATCATTATAAGTGAAATTCATACCCAACATAAAAAGATGCATAAATAGGAATTAAAGACACAGAAATTGTAGAATACTTCTTTTTATTGATAATTCTGGATGATTACAGACTCGACCCGCCCTACGTACTCAACTGCGGACTTCTAGGCCTCTGCGCACTCAGCTGCAGAGCCTCTACCTACGCTACAACCCAAACTTAGACTTCTACTTCAGAGCTATCTCTCATACATCATATATTCATGTCTCTCCTCTAACTACTTAGAGCTAAGCTCTTTTTATACAATCCCATGGTCCATGGACCATCGGTAGATCTTTTACAGCCGACATTACATTTCCAAAATAAGGGCGGAAAACCCTATGACTCTTTAACACCTATGCACTCCACGACCACAAAATGCGGAGTCTTTACAGTTAGATTACAAAATTTGACCAAAATATGGGTTTTAGCCCCAAAATTGCCCTAGGGGGATCCCAACACCATATAAGGAGCACCAACATTTCCAAAAGAAGGAAAAGGACCAGGATTCCCATCCGAGGGGAATCCTTGACTGGTAGACTCTAGGAATGTTGCCATCAGAATCGACCCTAAATAATCACTAATGAAGATAAATTTAACCAAGAATATTTCGTGGGCAGTTAATTTTAATACACTAAAACAAAACTTTTCCCTTTTATATTTTAAGAGTCAAGAAAAGGACATAAGGTGAATCTATCACTTTTAATTTGAAACTAGCTCGAAAGGACAAGTGCTCAGATGAAATTTTATGTTTAGGGAGTTAAAAAGATCAAAATGACTACTCAAGGTGCTCTAGGCAGAAAGGATTACCAAGTAATCGTGAACTGCAGAATACCTCTCGGCGAATCGAGAAGTATGGGCAGGCAATCTCCCTGAATGTTGTGTTCAGTGTATCACGTTTACAAGGTCACAAACTCGACTTCCTATAAATAAAGTATTTCAGACCTAGTGGGGTCTCCCTTCATATACACGATGGTACGAGGAGTACAAATCCATACTAGCGTTGTCTAATGCTGAAGTGAATGATGGCTACTAGGTTTAAAGATGTCGGAACACGTCTCTAGCATAGACCACTAAATGTGAGCGTTAAGTTTCAATGCTTCTTTACGTTAATTCAATAAATTTTAATGGTTGATCTTGAACTAGGTTTCAATTTCGAGGCCCTACCCTTGTTATCTGAAAAAAATCCTACATGCAGCTATACGAGAAATGAGATCTTTCTTTGATGAAAGAAAACACTAATTGAGGGATAGAGATCACACAATCAATGAAAAATCAAAGAATGAAATCTTTCACTAATATATGTCCTAAATGCACTTAATCTTCCCTTAACAACAAAAAAAGTTTCATTTCATTTCCATGCCTATGATGATGCAATTCTAGCTTCTAAATAACGCTACTAATGCAATATTTTCACTAAAGTAAACTAGAATGGTGTTCTTCTTTTCATAAAATGCATAATAAATCTTTCACATAAAGAACTCTAATGAAAATTTTCACAATTCTGAAAAAACAAGCATCAATAAAATCCAAAGCATGATAAATGAAACCAAAAGCAACCTCTTCCCTGAATCAAACCAACCAAAAACATAAATTATTCAATCGAGAAACCAAACAATGTAATCTATGCTTGGAAAGATAAAAGAGACACTCAAAATAAGAGAACAAACTAGACCCTTTCACTCATTCTTTTAAATATGAAGCAAACAAAGCATCATAGTCACTTTTTGGAGGAACAAGAGAGTCTAAGGGTCAAGACCGGAGTGACTTTTGGGCCAAAAGTTTTGCCGATTAGCACAACCAGCATAACTTTCAAGATAAAGCTAGCACTGATAGCCCTGATCGACGCGACTGTTTGGCCAAAAATAACATTTATCGAGGGATTAAAAGAAAAATAAAAAAGAAATTCACACAGGGCCAGACTTAACACATCATAGGGTGGGCTAAACCAAGCAGGCACACTAAGTAAGATAAATGAATCTCTCTAGTCTGGGAGAAGACAGTCTAAAAAGCTTACAAGGTCGAAATCATGAGAGCAAAACACACTGGCCAAGATTTGGGGCAAACCCTAATATTCACTTACAAGCATCGGCGCAACTGCCTAACTGACAACAAGAGCCAGAGGCTAGTTGACGTGACTGCTTCTCAGCATATTGCGCTGATCGGTGCAACTGTCAATGAATTAAGCGCGCTGATCGAGGAAGCCAAGAAAAAAATTAAAAAAAAATCAAGCAGGGACCAGATTTGCTACTATGAATTTCAAACTTAGGTGAGTAAGCAAGAGAAAATATATAGAACCAAAGGGAAAAAGTGGAACTATAAAAGTTCACACGAAATCATGAATGCCAAGACAAACAAAAGGATTGGATCCCCAGTGGAGTCGCCAATTTGTGGTTAAGTAAAATTATAACTGCGGACACAAACAAATTCCTCTAGCCCAATGATGGGTCTAGCCACAACAGATACATTCTATGGAATATTTCCTTAGGTTAGAACCAATTAAGAGGGCCTACCTCTTAGTATTCTTATCCCGTTTGATGATGTCCTTGCTTGCTTGCTCCAGTTATTTCTCACTTCCTTCTTCAAGCACTTGAAACAAGTAAACAACAACAAACAACAACCATGATAATAAACAAATTTCAATTCAACCTACTTAGCAAGTCAGGAAACATTAAGCCATGAATATGTAAGATGAAAAATCATGTAGAAAATCAATCGATAGTTGCATATATATTGATATCAAGAAGAGATTACAACCATTGCCTTGATGTTGTTGTTCTCCTCTAACAAGACCAGGTTCCCACACATTTCTGCTAGCATTACAAGATAGCCTCAATCAACAATAGTTTTAAGGTTCTTCCCTTTAGGCTTCACTACAAACCAAATCACACTTCTCCCTCACACAACTAGATAGCTATAACTTGGAATAGCTTGATGTTTACTCCAAACCAAAATAGAACTAGCACACCAACATTAACACTTCAAAACTAACACTAGTTTGTGCCTGGGAAAATGGAGGTTTACATAGGATGAATGGATGGGAGATCGATCCTCTTCTCATGGGAGAAGGTCTGGTCTCTTGAGGTACTTCTATCATTATAGGGGAAAGGAGCCCAAATTGACATCCTCAAACCCATTCGGCCAAACCATTAACCAAACTTCTGTAACGAAGCTTCTAGATGTGGAAGCTTTGGCTCTTAACTTAAAAGACTTTCCATAACAAGACTGATGCGACTTGAACACAACTCAGTCGCTCCTGTTAGAAAATTATATATTACAAAGCAATAGACCACATAAAATATTGTAGAAATATAAACACAAAAAACACATAAAACAAGAGAGACACATATATACGTGGTTCGTACAGTTTGGGCTACGTCGATGGAGAAATAGCCAGTCCTTCAATTTTATTATCCAGGAAACTAAAGAGATACAACCTACAACATATTTGCTGTAAGTCCCTCTTCACTCTCAATCTCCTCTCTCTTCCTCACTCAGAATATAGATCTACATAGACGCAATACAATTCCCTCATATATAGCGAGGGGTTGACTTCTAGGGCAAAAGACCCTAAATTAAACATAACTTCTACCGTTAGATCTCCGCCTAATGAATGGCTTGGATTGACTACGAAATTACAACATTTTACAAGGCCATTTTACATCTATTCTTAGCTTCAGGGGCGGTGCCTCTGATCCCTCCACTAGGGGAGGGGGGGGTTTCCAAAAGGTCGCAGCTGCCCCCCCGCCAAACCCCCCTGCAACGAATATTTTACGGGCGGTGTTTCTGCCCCATTTCAAACTAGGATCCAATGCAGCGATACCTTTGAATACAAAAGACAATCAGGATCCACACCCAACAATCTCCCACTTGGAGACTGATTATAACAACTGCACCACTGCTTCATTTGTTGGACAATGGCTCCACTTTGTACTTGTTTGTTTCTCATCTTCTTCATCATATTTGAATACCAATTGAAACTGAGTAGATTCTTAGTTTCTCCTTGGTTACAACTTTCGTTAACATATCTGTAGGATTCTGCCTGGTGTGTATCCTTTCCAGCTTTAGTTGTCCATCTTCCAACGCTGACCGTATGAAATGCAACTTAAGTTGTATATGTTTAGTCTTGAATGAAATGCAGAGTATTTTGCAAGATGTATGGCACTCTGGTTGTCACTGTATAACCTGCCAAACTCCTGCTTCTTACCCAATTCATATAGAAACCTTTGTAACCAAATCATTTCTTTACTAGCCTCTGTAGCAGCAACGTACTCTACTTCTATTTTTGAGAGTGCAACAACACTTTGCAGTTTTGAGACCCAACTAACAGTTGTTCCACCTACAGTAAAAGCATACCCTATTGTGCTCCTACTATTATCTATATCACCTGCCATATCTGCATCAACATATCCCTGTAGAGCAATGTTTGAACCACCAACGCATAATGCTTGATATGTGGTACCTCTCAAATACCTGAGAATCCACTTCACTGCCATCCAATGTTCTTCTCCTGGATTGTTCATGTACTTGCTTACAACTCCCACTGCATGTGCAATATCAGGCCTTGTGCAGACCATTGCATACATTAAGCTTCCAACTACTGATGCATATGGAACTTTAGACATATGAGCCATTTCTTCCTGAGTCTTGGGACACTCCTCCTTACTTAATTTGAAATGGATAGCCAAAAGTATACTAACTGGTTTTTCATTCTGCATATTAAACCTTTTCAACACCTTTTCTATGTACTCACTTTGAGACAATGCTAATTTGTGATTCTTCCTGTCTCTAGTTATTCTCATACCAAGGATATATTTTGCAGCACCCAAATCCTTCATTGCAAATGATTTTTCCAATTTTCTTTTGAGCACATTTATTTCCTACATGTTACAACTTGCAACAAGCATGTCCTCTACATACAATAACAATATAATATAGCTGCCATCATTTTGCCTTCTGAGATAAACACAATGATCAGAGTGACATCTAGTATAACCTTGTTCAGACATAAACATGTCAAATTTTAGACACCACTACCTTGGAGCCTATTTTAAGCCATACAAGCTCTTCTTCAACCTGCACACTAGTTTCTCTTTCCCTTTTACCTCAAATCCTTGTGGTTGTTGCATATATATCTCTTTCTCCAAATCCCCATGGAGAAAGGTTGTCTTTACATCTAACTGCTCAAGATGCAAATCCTCAACTGCTACTAGACTTAAAAGAGTTCTGATTGAAGTCATTTTAACAACAGGAGAAAATATCTCATCAAAATCTATGCCCTTTTTCTGTGCAAACCCTTTCACCACAAGTCTAGCTTTATACATTTTTCTACCTGCTTCTTCTTCCTTCAACTTGTAAACCCATTTATTCTGCAATGTTGTTTTACCTGCAAGCACCCTGACTAAGTCCCAAGTCTGGTTATGTGCTAAGGAGGCCATCTCTTCTTTCATTGCTTGCTCCCACTTCTTCCTAGTTTCTACCTGTACTGCTTCTTCATAACATTTTGGTTCACCAGAATCAGTCAACAATACATAATATAATGAAAGAGAGTATCATTTAGGGGGTTTACTTATTCTGGTAGATCTTCTAACACCACCTTCAGGTGTTTGAGGCGCTTTTCGTTGTTGTGGTTGTTGTTCTGAATGTTGATCATTATGATTTTCAGGCACCATCACTTTTTCTGTGATCTCATCAAGCACTATGTATTCTCTATTTTCCTTTTCTTGTTTCTTTTCCTGTAGCTGATCCTTATACAAAACCTTTTCATTGAACATGACATCTCTACTCCTAATGATTTTGTGTTTTTCATAATCGTAAAAGCGATAACCAAAATCATTAACACCATATCCAATAAAGGTACATTTCTTTGATTTTGCCTCAAGCTTTGTTCTATTCTCTTTATTAATGTGGACGAAGGCTTCACAACCAAAAGTCTTTAAAAAAGAGTAGTTTACCTTTTTACCTATCCATGCCTCGTCTGGAATACCACCATAGAAGGAACCTGAAGGCCCTCTATTTATTAGATAAACAACAGTATCTACAACATTTTCCCAAAATTGTAAAGGCAATCCTGCATGCAATCTCATGCACCTTGCATGCTCCATGATTGTCCTGTTCATCCTTTCTGACACACATTTCCTTGTGGTGTTCCTAGAACTATCTTCTCTCTGTGAATTCCATTCTCAAAACAGCACCTATCAAACTCTTTGTTGCAATATTCACCTCCATTGTCTGACCTAAGACACTTCAACCTTTTTCCTATCTCATTTTCAACCAAAGCTTTCCATTTTTTGAAAGTATCAAGTACATCATATTTATTTCGAATACAATAAATCTAGGTTTTTATAGTTGCATCATCAATAAAAATAACATAATAATGAGATCCACCAAGAGATGACAATTAAGTAGGTCCCCATACATCTGTATGCACAAGCTATAATATTTCACTATTCTTTTCTTTCCCAACTCTAAGGAATTTGACTCTCTTATGTTTTCCATGAACACAATTCTCACAAAATTTTAAATCAACATGCTTCAAACTTTGCAAAAAAAATCTTGAGTGAAGAATCTGCATCCCCTTCTCACTCATGTGCCTGAGCCTATGATGCCACAATGCTATATCTTATCCTGTAGAGGTTAAAGCATTAACATAATTAGAAATAACATTGCATAAATACAATGTATCAACCTTTTCTCCTTTTGCTATTACTAGGGATCCTTTTGTGACCTTCCAAGTTTTATCTATAAAAGTAGTCACATAGCCTTCACCTCCTAATTGCCTTGTTGAAATCATATTTTTCTTTAGATCTAGGACATGCCTTACCTCGTTTAATAGCCATTGATTTCCATTTTTCTTTTTTATGAAAATTGTACCCATTCCAACGATTTTACAGGGTTTATCATCACCGAATCGAACATGTTCAAAATCTCCTTTATCATGAGAATGTTTCCGATCAGGTGTGGCATTGAATGAGGCCCATGAATCTACCACCTAGGCATCAATAATATTTTCTAAAGAAAGAATCAAAGCATCTTGCAACACATCACCTGTCACATTCGCTTCATGATTGTTTTCTTGCTATGCATCTCCTTCCTTTCCCTTCCGAGACTAGCAGTCTTGCTTCAGGTGTCCTTTCTTCCTACATTTCTAGCACACTATCCCCGATCTGGACTTCGATCTGACTTTTCTTGACTTACTGTGATATCTTGGGATCTTTCCTCTTTCCATTTTTCTTCCCCTAATCTCTACAGTCAAAGCATTACCTAATGTCTCACCGGAGCTTTTCCATCGCATTTCCTCACTAAGGATTGCACTTACAACATCATTAAACTTTAAAGTACTAGATCCAGAGACAGAGTTACTAATGGCCATAAGTAAACCATTCCAACTTTCTGGCAATGAGCACAGAAATAACAAAGCCATAACTTCATCATCAAAAGTTACCCGTACAAAACTTAACTAACTCGTAATTGTATTAAATTGATTTAAATGATCAACAACAGAGCCACCTTCTAACATATTCATATTAAATAAATGCTTCATAATAAATACCTTATTTGAGGCCGATGGTTTTTCATATAGTTTGGCCAATGTCGGCATTAAACCCTCTGTTGTCGTTTCCTTTGAATTATTAAACGCTACCAACGCCGCTAGGCATAGCCGTATTATTCCAAGTGCCTTTCTGTCGAGAATATCCCATTTTGTGTGTGTCATACTCGTCAGATTATTTGTCTTTCCACTCAATGGTTGGTACAGATCTCTTTAATACAGATAATCTTCCATCTACATCTTCCACAGTTGGTAGTTTTGGCCGTTGAATTTTTCGACCCTAAACCTAACATCTTCCGCCATTGCTCCCACTCGAACCAGGAACCATTCTCTCCTGCATGTTTTCATCCAAATAGACCTTCGGCTCTGATACCAATTGTTAGAAAATTGTATATTACAGAGCAATGGAACACATAAAATATTGTAGAAATATAAACACAAAAAACACATAAAACAAGAGAGACATAGATATACGTGGTTCACCCAGTTTGGTCTACGTCCACGAAGAAACAACCAGTCCTTCGATTTATATTATCCGGCAAACTGCAGATATACAACCTACAACATATCCGATGTAAGTCCCTCTTCGCTCTCAACCTCCTCTCTTCCTCACTCAGAATATAGATCTACATAGATGCAATACAATTCCCTCATATATAGTGACAGGTTGCCTTCTAGGGAAAAAATCCCTAAAAAAAACAATACTTTTACATTAGCTCTCTGCCTAATGAACGACCCAGATTGACTATGAAATTACAACATTTTACAAGGTCATTTTACATCTATTCTTAGGTTCAGGGGCGCTGCCCCGATCCCCCCGCCAGGGGGGTTCCCAAAAATTCGCAGCCCCACCCCCCCCCCCCTGGACCCCCCCCTGTAGCGAATATTTTTCGAACTGGGGTCCAATGCAACAATACCTTTAAATGCAGAAGATAATAAGGCTCCACACCTAATAATTCCAATCAGCACTAGGGACAATGTTAATATCCGCACATTAGCGCGGGGAAGACAAGGGCCATTATCTCTATTCTTGTAAACTGGGCAAAACACAAGTTTCAAGGGAAATGGTGCAAAAGGGAATTGATTTTCTCATGAAGAGGGACACAATGGGGGTTTCTTCATCAAGGGACAGCATGTACGGTTCACTGTAGAGGTCCTCCGGGATCAAGGAGCGAGGGTATAGGGACAATGACAAAATGTTTTGTAACAAGGGGAAACACCAGCATCAAAGGCACCTTATAGGATGATTAATCCAAGGCTAGTAGAGTTGGAATTGTAACTAAAGTAGATTCTTTACAAGGAATACAATAGGCTAAGTGTATCACCTTGGGGTTCACTAGTGTTGTTCGTAAAGAAGAAAGATGGTACTCTCAAATTTTTCATTGATTACAGGCATCTGGACAAGGCAAGGATCAAGAACATGTACCCATTGCTAAATATTAATTATTTGTTTGATAAGTTGAAGGGAGTAGCAATGTTCTCTAAGATCGGTTTGAGATCAGGATACCATCATGTACGCATAAAAGAAGATGATATCTACAAGAATATATTCAGGACTAGATATGGGAATTATGAGTTTGTTGTAGTTCTATTCAGTTTGACTAATGCTTGAACGCGATTTATGTGTTTGATGAATAGTGTGTTTTGTCCTTATTTGGATAATTATTGTGTTTTTTTATGACATCTTGATATACTCCAAGAATGAAGAAGAGCATCTAGAGAATTTAGCAGTAGTGTTGATATTGTTAAGAGAGCATCAATTATATGCCAAGCTTAGCATGTATAGCTTCTTTCAGACAGAGGTGCATTACTTGGGACATGGTGTTTCCAAGGAAGGCATAACAGTAGATTGAGAAAGGATAAGAGCCATCATGGAGTGGGAAACTCCTAAGAATGTGGATGAGGTGAGATCATTCATGGGATTAGAAGGTTACTATAGGAGGTTCATCAGGAAATTCTCACACATTTCATTTCCTATGACATCCTTGCATAGGAAAGGTAAGAATTTTGAATGGACAAAATAATGTGTAGCTGGTTTCGAGCAGTTGAAGCAGTTGTTGACCAATGCTCCAGTCCTTAAGATTGCAGATCTGGATAAAGAGTTTGCAGTGTGTATAGATGCATGAAAAGAGGACTTGGTGGAGTCCTTATGCAAGAGGTATAGGTGGTGTGCTATGAGTCTGGAAGTTGAAGGAGCACGAGAAGAACTGCCTGACTCATGATCTTGAGTTGGAAGATATTATTCATGCCATAAATATGTGTAGACATTATCTTCCTGGAAGGAGATTTGTATTAATGAGCGATCTCAGTGGGTTGAGATACTTTTTTTACCAGATGAATATAAATTCCAGGAAAGCTAGATGGTTGGCCACCCTTAGTGAATTTGACTTTGATAACTGATACATTAAGGGAAAGGAGAGTTGGATTGCAGTTACTCTTAACAGGAAGGTACAGGTGAATCATATAGGAAATATGAGCTCTTATGGGATAGAGTTATAGGATAGGATCTTGTAGGTAGGACAAGAAGATGACATGTATATGGAGACTGTGCCTAGGTTGTAATAGAGTAAAGGGTCCAAGTGCAAGTAGTGGTACAAGTACATGTACAGGTGTAGCTGTATAGGATATGGACTATTATCTCATGGAAGATGGATTGGTTAGATTTAGGGACAGGATATATGTGTCGAATTGCAATGAGCTCAAGAAGCTTATCTTGATGGAGTTTCACATGAAGCCATACTCAGGTGGAACAGGATATCAAAAGATGTTTTCAGTGGTGAAGAAGTTCTACTATTGGCTGAATCTGTAGAAGGAAGTGGCAGAGTTTATGGCTTGATGTTTTAATTGTCAGCAGGAAAAGGCATAATGTAAGAATCTATTTGGTCTACTACAACCTACTATGATTCTGAAGTGGAAATGGGAGGTCATTTCCATGGATTTCATTACAGGTCTTCTGAGGACAATGAGACAACGTGATTCTATTATGGTCATGGTCTATAGGTTGAGCAAAGTAGCTCACTTCATTTCAGTGAAGGATACATATTCAACTAGTGAGGTGGCATAGGTTTTCATCAGGGAGATCGTGAGATTACAGGGTGTTGTGAAGAAGATTATGACAGACCGGGATGTGAAGTTCACTTCCAAGTTTTGGAAGGAGCTATTTGCAGGTTTGGGTACAAAGTTGGCCTTCAGTATAACATATCATCCACAGAAAGATGGACAAACAGAGAGGGTCAACATGATCTTGGAATATATGTTGAGGATGTACATGATGCACTAACATAGAAGATGGGAGGAGTATCTTCCATTTGTTTAGTTCACATACAACAATGTTTATCAAGAATCATTTAGGATGAGTCCTTTCGAGGCAGTGTATGGGCATAGTTGTAATAC
This sequence comes from Pinus tabuliformis, assembly GCA_031772625.1. NCBI lineage: Eukaryota > Viridiplantae > Streptophyta > Pinopsida > Pinales > Pinaceae > Pinus > Pinus tabuliformis. The sequence goes on along the minus strand of CM062814.1, from coordinate 159,592,180 downwards.
TCCCATCAACTGAAGTGATCTAGTGAACAGGGTACTTATTGGACTAGATATGTTGGCAGACATAGAATATGAAATGCAAGTTATAACGAAGAATTTGAAGGCAACACCAGATAAATAGAAGAGTTATGTGGACCATCACAAGGCATTTAAGGAGTTTCAAGTTGGGGATCATGTGTATTTGCGGATTAAGCCTAAGAATAGCTATTTGAGAATTGGATCATGTGCCAAATTGGAACCATGGGATTGTGGGAATTTTGAGATCCTTGAGAGGATTGGAACATTGGCCTATCGACTTGTACTGCCTCTAATAGTGAAATTCTATGATGTTTTCCATGTTTCATTGCTTAAAAGGTATATAAAGGATGTTGATCATGTTATTGATTGGTCTGTATTATAGGTGGAGCAAGAAGTCAAATTCCAACCGGAGCCTCAGTGCATATTTCAACGAAAGCAACTCATGCTCAGGAACAGAGCCATAGAGCAAGTTAAAGTGTAGTGGAAAATCTTTGGGCCTAAAGAAGATACTGGGGAGATGACAAATCATATGCAGGCCATGTATCCTTCTTTGTTTTCCGGTGGAGGAAAATCAATTTTGGTTTGATGTTTGGTATATGTTTTGTTGATATTTCGGTATATGTAAATATGTATATGGATGTAGATACCACCATGAGCTAAGTTATGAAGCTCCAATAAGCGGTATGGTTGTTATATTTTCACATTTTCATGATGTTTTACTTTTGAGCAGGTCATTCATTGTAAATGTGCAATATGGTAAGTTATAAAGCACCATGGGCAGTATGTTTTCTTTTCAACATTTTTGCTGAGGTCTTGGTGTTTTTTTAAAACTGAGGATGGTGTTCCCCAAGGGTGAGGGGTCTATAATAGCCCCTGGTTAAAATTTCATGTAATAAAAGTTAATAAAGGAAAAATAAGACCACAATTAAGGGACACTTATTCCAAGTTGAATTTTGGGAAAAGATATCCTAGTGGGAATCACTTGATGTGTTTATGGCTAAGGAAAATTGGCAAAGGAAAAGAGGTATTTTTGGCACATTTTATTTATGAAAATAATGGAAATTAGGACAGAATGAAGGTTAAAGGTCACATGTTTCATGTGAGGAGGAAAATAATGGAAAATGAAGGAAATAGAGGAGTAATTGATAAAAAGGATTCTGAGGACTAGTTGGTACCTTTTTTTAATTTAGTTTTGGAGCTCTCTCATTATTCTCCCTCTCTCACTCTCGGACACTTGGAGTTTTCTTGGAGAAGTCTAGCCTTGGAGAAAGGAAGGAAAATCAAGCCAAAAGGAAAAGAAGGAAAGAAAGGATCTAGCAAGGAAGAGAAAGATCCAGAAACATCGGTAGGAATACTTGGAGGTAACATATTGCATGTGTGATTTCCTAGCTAGCTTTTACATGCATGGATTTTCATGTTGGTGTATGGTTCTCCTGTTGTCGATGGAATGGTTTATGGCGGCTTATGACAGTGGTTTTCAGCCTAGCCTTGCCTTTTTGCAGATAGCCATGTTGTAATGGGATTTTTTTCTTGGTTTTGAGATTTGGAATTTCTAGATGATTTTGGAATCCTAGGCAGACATGGTCTCACAAAAATCCCAACGGCCTAAGAAACCCTTCACTGGTTTTGGAAGGATACACAATAAATCATGAGTGTGGAGTCTTGATTTAGGACCTAGTGATCCAGTATGGATTGTCGTAAATCCTGAGAGACCGGTGTCTTGGTTTAAGGCCTAGTGATGCGAAGTGGATTGGAGTAAAGCTTGAGAGACAAGAAGACGAAAAATCCCTTAAGGATAGTGATGGAGTCTAGACGAATTCCTAGCTTGGTTTGGTTTTGTGATATCAGCGCTGGTTTTGGTGAGATCACAGTTTCGTGAGGGTGGAGGTGCTTTAACTTCTAGATTTCGTTGGTTTTTTTTGGATTGGTTTATCCATGGGATCGCACATTTATTCTTGGAATATGGCATGGGGGTAACTAGTTGAAAGAAGGATTTAGATCAGCCATGTCTGCGGTCGGGTGCTACGTGGAAGTCCCGAACCTAGTCAGATTTTCCTATGTTTAATAAAAGCTAAGTTCTCTTGCTTTTGTACTTGTTAATATGTCGCTTTAATGGCTAATATCTCATTGTTATTTTCATGGTTTAATGTTGGTTATTGGCATGGTTATATGACTAGTATCATCATGGTTATTTCATGTATTTACTTGTAATTGAAAGGACAATGGATGCAAGACCTAATTGATGTCAAAACAATTAAGGGAAGAGGATGGTGACCCTTCTTGTCAAGTCTCATATGAGTTATCTGTCATTTATACTTTGTCTTTTATTCATTTCCTGTAGATTTCATTAATGCCAAGTGTTTGACAAAATGTCAATCCTCGTTGGAAATGGTCAGGATTAGTCCTGGAGTCATTGTTTGATTTGTAAGACTTGTTATTATGTAAATTATGGATTTTGGAAGTGTCATTGAGTTCTAGAAAATGACCTAGGCTCTAGGCCTAAAAACCTGGCTCAATTCCTATGAACGCATGCACAGTACAAGGAAGAAAATTCCATGGATGTTGGCACACCCATGTTGTGCATCTGTTCAGAGGTCCTCAGAAGAACTTTTTCCAATATCAAGGGATAGTAAGGGGTTTATAGGTCTAATAGTTCAGTGGGACCCAGTGGCTAGTTAGGGGAATGATTGGGATGCATTATGGGAGGCTTTTGGTAGGTGCAGAAGGTCTAGTATGGTGTGTTTCCATTGATTCCACTTCTTGAAGGTCACTTAGGAGGTTGAATCATATCATGGTAAATTCTCATCACATCTTTACCTCGGTTGGCCAGTTTCTTAGGTATATGTGGGAGGAGGGCATTACAATCTTAGTATTAAAGTAACCCCACATCCAAATTTTATATTCCTCTATCGGAAGAAGTACATTGGACATCTATTGAACAGGTTTGGCATGGCTAAGTGCAATCCTTTAACTACTCCAATGGAAAAATAACTTAAATCTCACATCCTCTGAAGGAAACGAATTTCAGGATGCAATGAAGTATAAACAACTCATAGGAAGTCTCAACTACCTGACTATTACCAGACCAGATATTTCATTTGTTGTTGCAATCCTCTCCAGGTTTATGCAAAATCCTTGTGAGGGTCACTGGTCTGTTGCAAAAAGAGTTCTAAAGTGCTTGAAGGGAACTCAAGACTTTGGACTCAAGTGTACACAGGTAGATAACTTCGACTTGATTGGATACTCTGATTCAGATTTCAATGGAGATAAAGAAACTGGAATATCTATTTCAAGTTATTTTATGAGTCTTGGATAAGGAGTTGCCTCCTAGAGGTCATGCAAATAATCAGTTCTAGAAGATTCCACAACTGAGGTAGAATATGTGGCTACAGCTGAAGAAAAGAAGGAAATTTTTTGGCTCAGTAAAATTCTTGAATATTTGTAGGGAAAGCAAGTCCATTTAACTCCTCTTTTGATTGACAACACTTTTGCATTAAAGTTGGCCAAGAACCCAAAGTTCCATTATAGAACCAAGCATATCAATACAAAATACCATTTGATTTGACATCATGTTGAGTCCAAAACAATCCACCTATTACATTGTTCCACAAATGAGAATATTGCAGACATCTTCACCAAAGCACTTGGAAGGGAAACGTTTTCAATATTTAGAATGAATCTTGGACTCTCCAACATCCCTTTATATTAAGGGGGGAATGTTGAACACCTAATATTTGGGAATAGTAATCCTATGTAAATATTATAAATAGACAAATAAGAGAAGTTGAAAGATGAAGGTACATTGGGATATGAAACCCAATAGTCTCCCTCTCTTTGTATATAGCCTTATTCTATCTTAATGAAAAAACAACAATTTCATTCGGAGTTACTACTGCCCTGACAATGATATTTATTTTATGATAGGAAATTTGAATATATACCTACTATTAATGGAAAATACATAAATATATAAATGAAATTTTTGATTTTCTTTTTATTACTATGTTCATAGGTGTGTTAATTTTGGAATAAGACTCTCCAAATTTTAATTTAGTTTAATTTTAATTTATAAACTGCATTATATATTAGGTGGATGATAGGAATTTAATTTCAATAGAATATTTTAGAATATTATTATTAATAGTCATAAATCAAATATTGAGATTTATCTCAAAAGTAGTTATTCCATTTTTGCCTTTTTAATTAAATTTATTAATTGAATATGTCATATGAACATATGTTATATTAACACGAGTTGTGATTTTTTGGGCTTGTGGTATTAGTAAGCCATGGTATTGTAACAAAGTCTAAATATTTTAGAATATTTTAGTAGCAGTCATAAATCAAAGATTGAGGTTTATCTCAAAAGTAGTTACTCCCTTTCCACCCTTTTAATTAAATTGATAAATTGAAAAAGACACCATATGAATGTGTTTCTTATGAGCATGAGTTGTGGGTTTTTAAGCATGTGGTATTAGTAAGCCATGGTATTATAACAAACCCTATTTACAAACTAAGAATCCGCATAGTAAAGTGTGAGTAAATCTCCACGACTAAAAATCGTGTTACAATCTTTTTAATGCTAGTTAATATTCATGATTCTTTTAATCTTAGTAATATGAGATGTATCATGTAGTAATGTTTTGATGTTTATCCTAAATTGACGTCTATCAACATTTACCAACCATTTAATTTATATGTCTATGCTAATAGTATTTACATTTAAAGAAATATTAAAGCACATTACTCATTGCATATAATGTATTTCCAATTCAACCAACATAATTAAGGGCCCGTGTGATATTGATGAGTGCACCACATTTCATAAATTCAATGAAACACGTGAATTTTCAACCCAGTATTCCATTACATTTGATGAAATGTGGGAATTTTCCACCCAATATTCATTTTTCTATATTAGAATAACTCTAGAGAAGGGAGAATTAAAGAAGATTTTCTATGGGTTTTTTTCTTTTTGTAAGATGGTTTTGGTGTTGAAATATAAAATATTTGGATTAGATATATCATTTTTACTCTCTCCAACTTGCCACCTTTGATACCAGAGTGGAGACAGTAAATGATAGAGCTAATAACTAACAAAATTAAATTTAACTGACTATCGAATATCTGAGAATGCAAATAGATATTGTTGCCCCACCATGGGGAAAACTAGTAGCAAGAAACAAAATGGGTAGCCTTTAGGGACTGCATCGTCTAAGGAGACAAGAAACTATAAGAAGATCATATGAATAGACCAAAGGGGTATGTAGGAAGAGCAAGAACTGAAATGATATAATGCAGGTAACTTGAGCATCCGAATGAGCATAAAGTATTAAGGTTGACGACTCACTACAAGGAAAATACCTTTTAGCGAAGGTTATAATGGAGGTTTTTAGTGTTATAAAATTGGCAAAAAATGCCAAAAAACATCCACTAAAACATCCATTTTTGGTAGGGAATGTTTTAGTGAAGATTATAATAGAACTTCAACATAACTGACAAAATCTAAGTGGTCGAAGGTTTTAGCGGGTGTTTTTTCAATGGTACGCTTCATGGTAAAAGTAGCACCAGTGTGTTACATATCTAAAAGCACCGAGGCTCCGTAAATAACTAAAAGCACAAAGGCATTGAATGCAAATAGAATCAGTGCTTGAAATGTATATTTCCCTGGTGAATACGTATCAAAAATGCACTTCGACCTTTTTTCAGGAACAACATTAGGGCATGCAAAAAAATATTGCAAACTCTATGCTTTTATTTAAACTTACAACATCAATGCATATGCTTTGTATAAATGCGTCGGTGCACTACGGATATAAAAGAACTGATGTTGTTAATTTTAATCATGCATGGGGGCCGAAAGTAATATTTTGTAGCATTGGAAAGTTAATTTTATGAAAGCACTGATACTTGAAGAATTTCAATGCACCGGAGCATTAATTGCAAATACCAGTGCTTGAAGAATTAAACAACCCACTGTTGTCTTTTTCTAAAAAGGCACCAATCATGCAAAAAATATGTCATAAAAATCCATTTATATAACATGACACACGAGTGCTTGGTTTTGTTATGGAAACACCAATGTTTTCTATGATATTTTTTCTTTTTGGAAACATCGACTTGTGGTACTATAATTATTTTGATTCCTTAAATCCGTTATTCATTGAAAATTCAACATATATCTTATAAAAATATTTATATAAATTAAAATTTGATTCTTTCATATGTATATAATTTTTGGGGTGGCAGACCTATCCGGAAGGGAATCTGAGGAACTTACCCCTTATTTTCTGTTGGGGTGTATGGCTTGCTAGAAACAAAAGTTTATTCCAAGATAAGGATACTCCCTCTTCTGTAATTGCTACTAATATCACTGCTATATATTCTGCCTTGCCACCACCTGAAGAAAAAAAAACCAATAAAAAACAAAGACATATCACCATACAGGAGGGCATTCCCTGTGGCTTTTCTGATGGGGCATCCCAAAACAACAGGGCAGGCGCAGGCTTGTGCATTCACATAACTCCGGAACATTCTATAAAAGCTTCTGTTGGGTTGGGTTATGGAACAAACAACTTTGCCGAACTATCGGCCTTACGATACCTTTTATGTTGGCTTCATCACCGAAATATCAATTCTATACAGATTTTTGGGGATTCTCTCAACGTCATAAACTGGGTCAATGAAACTGCTTCTTGTCAAAATCAGACTTTGAAGACAATTCTTGAATAAATTTTTTATTTGAAGTCACTTTTTAACAGGTTTACTATATGTCATATCTACAGGGACAGGAATGAAGAAGCAGACCAGCTATCTAAGGTTGGTCTTCAACAGGATCCGGGCAGCTGGGCGATAGAAGAGACCAGAGAGGGGCAGTCTTATAGAACAGATCAGCCTCCATATGCACAGCATTTTTGATCAGAGCAGTGCTTTTCCGTTTTTGAAAGCTTATTATTCAGAGTTTCTTCTACAGTTTTGGGTTTTTGTATTTATTATCTCTCTCTAGTCTTAATTTCCGGCTCTTAGAATACAGTTTACAGACTCTGTATATTTTTTGTTATATATACTATCGGTTACAGACTTTCTTTCTGGTTTGGTTGGGGTCGGTTATCCTTTGTCGAAGGAGGCCCCAGGTATCTTCATGTAATTTTATTGAACTTTTGTCTTTACATCCTCCGGTGAGGAAGCCTTTTTCTGGTTGTTTAACAGCAGTACAGCTCCCTGAGGGTTGACCAGTAAGTATACGTTTGAGCTGACAGCTAGGCTCTTGAACATTTTGTACAAAACTTTTTATAGTCTCTTAATAAAAAGTTAAGCTTTTTTTCCTTGGAAAATGTATATAATGTTTGGATTTTTTTTTATATTATCAGATTTCACATCTCTTCATTATAATCTTTAATCATCCATATATTTAATCAGTGTTGTAACATTTCACAACAACATCGGAACATAATAAAATAAATTGAAATGTATTTTAGTATATATCAATAAGGGGCTCTTTGTCATACAAAATGGTATTGTTATGGGTAACCCCTTGTCTTTAAATTTGGACACTATGTCCATTACATTAAACAAAATTTATGATTTTCAAATAAAATTATTTCAAAAAATACAACAAGGTGCATTGATATCCAAATAGATCATCATTCTTCGCTGGAATTGTTGTCAGTGCTCGAGCTACTTCCATGACTTGGATTATTTGCAGGAATGTTTTGTTAATTGCATCAATTTTTTTCGTCTTCTTGATCTTGTTCCATTTGCAAACATAAAAATAAAGTGTAATGAGTGTATCTACATTGGTGAGAATAATGAAAATTGAAATAAAAAATATATATCAATGTACCATAGCAAGAAGTGACTCATAAAGTGTACACATAGTTTCAAAACCAAGTCACATGCCTTATTGCAACAACTTCTATTGACATAGTTCCATACTTTGTTTTCTACATGTTTTAAGCCCCATTATAAATCATAGATTTAATATAAAGTATTTTTTTGTTTTATTAATTATAAACTCAAAGAATTGAAACAACATAGATACTTACAAATTCGACAATTAATTTTTGATATGCCCACATATACTCACAACCCATATTTAACCTAATGTCAGTCAATTCTTCCAATGCCTCTTCTTTATATGTTAGCTCCTATTTGAAGACATTCAAGCCTATGGTTGTTGCAAAACAACTTAAAATATAGAAAAACAAAACCTTGAGTTGTTATAAAGAAATATTAACAATTACTCACAAACTTTGATATCGACCTTTTCTTCCTTGTCCTATTTTATGTGCTTAATGACTTCAATGTTGTTTCTTTTTTGCAAGAAAATGCTTAAAAATTAATATTTGATGCTAAATTATTTTTTTATATGTACAGATTCAATCATGATTACATACATTTGAAGCACATTATTGTTGATATGGCTCCTCCTATGATGCAATTATGTCCATTTCTTTGACCATCTCTTTATACACTTTTTTTTTACTTTCCTACCCGCATGTTTCACATATCATCCTGTTGATCCTTTGAGATTTTCATAATATTCTCAAAAAAAGAAATAAACTATTTTTATATTGACATATGAAAACCAAATATAACAAAATCGATATTAATAATGAATGGTTTGTATATATATATATATATATATAAACACATTTTAATTAGAAATATTATATTTTGAATGATTATATTTTATTTTTTTATGTTTTTTCTATTGCAATTCTGATAGCTCTCATTTGTCGTTGCTCCATAAATGCTTCCTATAGTTTAGATATAATTTGGTTCTTACAATTATTGGATTTATTTTTTGTATTGTAAGTGGAAATTACGTCTATACGTTCATTCCACTATATCCCTCATAGTTTTGTAAAAGTGTTTCCCCCTTTCATTAACCTCCAACACCACTCCAAATGAGCTAACGACCAATTCATCGTCATTTACATTTTCTATAATTTTTCTTTTCTTAGAACGACATTGATCTTTTCCTTCGTTGTTTCTCCCAATAGAACATTAAACACATATAAATTAATAGATTTCTCCAAGCATGTTTTCTAATATTCTTAAGTATATGATTAATGAAAATTCAAAAAAGAAAACTCATATTGAATAGTATTTTTTCATTCACCCTATTCATCCTTCTACAGTTTTTCTATCACACTTTTACACTTTCCTGCACTTAGATTACAAATAATCTTATCAACCTTCCTCATTTATGGCTTTGCATGACAAACACTAATCAATACATATAGTTCAAACATGTTAAGTTTGTAAAGAATTTACAAAGAACTTTTATTCTCTACTTTTTTGGATGTGTTATCATTGTGTCGAACAATATTTTTGTTATTTGACAACTTCTCAGACATTTTTTTATCAATATACAACCTATACCATTCAATACAGAAATGATTAAATATATTTTATACATATATCAAATATTTTTTAGCCAAAAAGATCTTTGGTAACTAGTACATTTATTTGAATAAGTTCTCCAGTGTGTTTAAGCCATTGAATGCACAGAGCGTTTAATTTTTCAGCATTGACAATAAAAATTATTATTTTAAATAATTTTAAATTATGACGATGTTATTTGCTAGAGGCATGCTAGTGCATTATATTACACTGGGAACACCGTTAAATAGATTGGATAGAGCTGATATGGTTATAATACACCAACGCATTTGATGCGGGAGCATCAAGACCATGAAAAGGGGGGTGTGATAATTTTAGTATTTTGTTATTTTAATAAAGCAGATTATGTAAATATTCTTTTTCTAAAAGGATATGAGGGAAATATGATAGAATTTTTATGTTTTTCAGTTAAAATTAGGATAAGAGGGAGAATAAAGCTTCATGCTTTAAATCATTATGGGAAAAAGGGAAAAGCTGGCTTTTGTAAAAGATAAGGATAAAATGCCTATTTTGATCCTAAAACAAAAGGCAGAAAATTTAGGAAAGAGCGCCTTGAGCCTATTTTTAAAGGAGAAACCTATGCGCTCTGAGGCATTCAATTCAGTCTTCTGTCATGTATATACTAAAAAACTATGGAATAAAATTATGTGTGTTGAAATGATTCAGTTTTGTCTGTCATGCGCCATCATGGTGCGTTAATGGTTGAACTGGTTTCCTCATGCGATTTGGTTGTGTAATAATGGTGAATCGATTTTCTCTTAATGTATAGGCCGGCTTAACTCGCCTTTACGCATACGGTTCTGTCTTCCTCTGTTACTGTCATGGGTTGAACCTATACCGGCGCGGGATTGTGGAACTGTCTGTAAGAGTTGATATCATGTTTATTTGGATGGCGTTTACGAAGGTTAGAACCGGCATTAAATTTGAAGGTTGAAGCTGTATATTAATCCGTGGTTGCTGTTCCCATTGCGCAATCGACTGCTGTATATGAATCCTTGGTTGGTGTTTTCCCATGGCGCGATCAGTCTAAATATACATGCCGAGGTATCGTGCACTCCCTTCTCTATTCTGCGTGGAGCTGTCCCTTATCTAATTAACGTGTCATGCGTTCCCATTGGAGCTGGTTCCGATTGCTTGGCGTGGTCCCTTATCAATTAACATATATGTTATGGTGATGATATTGCTGGCCGTTGTTACATATAAGCGCGGTTATAGTTGTAATTCGTATTGGAGGCTGGTTGTCTTGTGTTGATGTAATGCGGTTTTGCTGTTTGTATTAACAACGGAATATCATAATGGTATCGCAGTTGTGATAATAAAGGCCGAAGGTATAAAAATATTCCCAACTGTTAAATTTAAATAATTGCAATTCAGCTATACGCTTATTTGTCCAGAAATATTGATTCTAGGCGTTGATTATTGCTGGAGAAGTGGCTTGATTGTTAAGGCCGCCATCACCTTTAGGTGCTCGACCATAAGCCCCCCACCCAATAAGTAAACCCAAGAGGGAGAGGAGAGGAGAGGACCCTTTAGGGGGCTCACTATTCATATGGTGAGGAGAGGTACGTTAGTGACTCGACCAGCGGGAGAGGTACGTTAGTGACTCGACTGATAAGGACCCTTTAGGGGGCTCGACTGATAAGGAGAGGAGAGGTACGTTAGTGACTCGACCAGCGCCCCCCACCCAATAAGTAAATTGAAAAGAGGAGGTGGGTGATTCTATTCTGGTTCCTATCTCGAATGACGTAATTACGTATATAATGAATGCCGACCAAGACAATGAGTAAGTGACTGCTGGTCATTATGCATGAATGAGATATCTCTTTGTATACGATATTATGATTGATGATTCGAGCGAATCCTATAAACCGCCTAATTGATGGTGAAATGGTGGTAGTTATATATGAGCATATGGTAGTTGCGGCTTCATAAAATAGAGATTAGGGCCCGTAAAAGTCTCACTGAAACAATAGCTAAGGGAAGAACATTAGCTCACTGAACCAAGAGCTAATCACGGGAAGAAACATGACTCGCTAACCTACAAGCAAGCAACCTAACCGGCCTAAAGAGATCGACTGATTCTACTGCCTTACCTCCAAGCAATCATACCTGCTAAGCTATCCTTCCAAAGACATCTATCCAAAGCTACTGCCTACTGAACCATCCTTCTACTGCTACTTCTCGGAACTACTGCTTCTATCGCTACGGGGAAGAACCTTTTCTCGCGAGCTCACCAATACTTCTCCAAAGCTAACTCACCCAATACTTCACTGATAACCTTCCACTGATACTACTTCACGCTAACTCATGTTTCTACTGCATTGCAACCACTTCACGGGCAATCACCTTCTACTGCTTCTCCCATCTCATACCACCTATCGCTATTCTCGAAAGCTAACTCACCTACCCCCATCGAATCCCTTGGCGATATGGATATTGGATTTATGGGTGACGCCTTGATGTTATATACGAATTCACATTTCCATGAAGTTGTTCTTAATCATGGGCTGGCTTCTCCGCTTCATGGGGTATTTCATGGGGAACTGGGCTGTGTAGCTTTCGTTTCAACCCAACGATGGGCCGGCTGTGCTCCTCTCGACCCACCCTACCGATGATTAGCAGTTTGCGCTTCTCTCGACCCACCCCCCTTAGGACCAGCCTTCCCGTTCGCTTTCGTCCTCCTTGACCGTCTTAGGACCAGCCGGTAACCCGATAAGCTGGGTAGGACCAGCCTTTTGAATTGAGGGGAAGAAATCGATCTATCATTCATGGCATAATGACATATATAATATATGCATTCACGCTCTCTCGATCGAATAGGGTGAGGTACGAACGCTCGACTGTTAAGGCCGCCATCGGCTCGACTGTTAAGGAGACTTTAGGGGCTCGACTGTTAAGGATGCGTAAGCAGGCTCGACCATAGGGACGCCATCACCTTTAGGTACTCGACTCTTTTTTTTACTTATTTGGGGGGGCCAATAAGTAAACCCAAGAGGGAGAGGATGCGTAAGCAGGCTCGACCATAGGGAGAGGACCTTTAGGTGCTCGACTGTTAAGGACCTTTAGGTACTCGACCCCAAGGGAGAGGATGCGTAAGCAGGCTCGACTGTTAAGGACCCTTTAGGGGGCTCGACCATTAGGGAGAGGAGAGGACCCTTTAGGGTGCTCGACTGATAAGGATGCGTAAGCAGGCTCGACTGTTAAGGATGCGTAAGCAGGCTCGACTGATAAGGAGAGGACCTTTAGGTACTCGACCATAAGGGAGAGGATGCGTAAGCAGGCTCGACCATAGGGAGAGGACCCTTTAGGGGGCTCGACCATAGGATGCGTAAGCAGGCTCGACTGATAAGGACCGGAGGCACTCGACCATAGGGAGAGGACCCTTTAGGGGGCTCGACTGATAAGGACCCTCACCATATGAATAGTGAGTGACTCCTTCCCTCACCCATATGATGAGTGAGAGTTAAAACCCTTTAGGGTGCTCGACCATAAGGTCCGTCAGGGGCTCGACTGATAAGGAGAGGGAGAGGAGAGGAGAGGACCTTTAGGTACTCGACCATAAGGGAGAGGGAGAGGAGAGGACCCTCACCATATGAATAGTGAGTGACTCCATCGATGGCGGCCTTGACAGTCAAGTGTGCTAACGCACCCTTTAGGGGGATCGACTATTAAGGAGAGGAGAGGAGAGGTCCGGCTGGGTGAGGTAACGAACGCTCGACTAAAAGGCCGCCATCGCTCGACTGATAAGGACCGGCAATGGGGCTCGACTGATAAGGACCGGCAACGGGGCTCGACTGATAAGGACCTTTAGGTACTCGACCCCAAGGACCTTTAGGGGCTCGACTGTTAAGGATGCGTAAGCAGGCTCGACCATAGGGCCGCCATCACCTTTAGGTGCTCGACCATAGGGAGAGGATGCGTAAGCAGGCTCGACTGTTAAGGCCGCCATCACCTTTAGGTGCTCGACCATAGGGAGAGGATGCGTAAGCAGGCTCGACTGTTTAGGCCGCCATCACCTTTAGGTACTCGACTCTTTTTTTACTTATTTGGGGGGGCCAATAAGTAAACCCAAGAGGGAGAGGATGCGTAAGCAGGCTCGACTGGCCGCCATCACCTTTAGGTGCTCGACTGATAAGGACCTTTAGGTACTCGACCATAAGGGAGAGGAGAGGACCCTTTAGGGAGCTCGACTGATAAGGACCTTTAGGTGCTCGACCATTAGGGAGAGGAGAGGTCCGGCCAACCTTGAGCCTTCGGCCAACCTTGAGCCATCGGCCAGCCTTGATGGTGGGCCCCATCCTTGACCCTTGAGCCCTTGATCCTTGAGCCTTGACCCTTGAGCCTTGAACCATCGGCCTACCTTCGGCCAACCTCCATCACCTTATCAACTATTAGCGTATGATCCTCAAATGGGTGAATCATCATATGTACTGCTTCCTCATTATAGCTACTGTAGAGGTGGGTCAGATTCATGAATAGTATGTGGTGAAGTTGACTCAGATATAGTGGAGTTATTACGCTTTATAAGGGTGAATAATCGAAAATGATTTGTGGATTAGTGGGTGCCTACTTAGTATATTTTGGTGCGTTTCCGCTTCATGTTAGTTTGACTCTCTTTAGAAGTATTTGATGGTTAGTATTATGTATATTCACTTAAAATGTGATTTTTATACTTATTTATTTCATTTTTGGGGGTTAGCTTAAAATACTACCATTTTTTATTATAGACATAGCTTGATTTTTCTTCGTTTTTCATATTTTTTTACTCATTTTATATTCATGTTATTTACCGTAGAGTGAAAGGCTTCAATCTTATTGTACTTTTCACTCACTGAGCCGAAGGCTCAGTGAGTGAGCCTACGGTTCAACACTAGGACTCAATGAAGAACCCTCAGGCCCTCATTCCCTTGCAACAGATCACCCTGAAGAAGTCAAAGAACTGAACTCAGGTTTCAGAAGTGTCCACAGGGGCGCTATTCCAGAGGCCAAAAATCCCACCGAAGACTAGGATGCAGAACTTGAAATTAGCGATGCGGGAGGGTGAGCTTGTCGAACTCTCGACGAAGGAGAGGACGATGATCAATTCAATCCACGAGAGGGAGGGAAAGTCGACCACTTGCAGAACTTTAGAACAAAAGACAAGGTTCTCAGACTAAGCTTCAAAGGCCACCCCAAATGCGCATGGATTTCTCCCAAAAATCAGAAACTTCAACTGAAACTTCAGAAGTAGGCAAATTCTGGTTGACGGATGCTGAGTGTCTCTTCCTCGGAGGACTTGACTGCGCCTTCCCGATATGATCGGTTGGCGGCAGGCTGGATCGCCTAACGGCACAGAGATCCGCCTGCATACTGTTATCGGTCACAGACCCCTCCCGGGGGGTGCGCGAAGCGCGCATGGACAGACAGATGAAGATCTGCTGCATGGACCCTAACAAGTCCCTGGCCAATCTGGTACGAAAAAGGTAGCCGTAGTAGAGGAACCTGCGGCTGGATCGAATCCCCAGATGATCGCCACTGATGCTCGTATAGAATGACTATAGAAATTGATCGTATCCGTTCCATAGGGATAGGGAGGGTTGCGATTGCAGGTTGGGAAGGCGATACGATAGAGGGAGGAAGGCGGGGTGGGCTATTACGGGGAAGGTTCAGTATGAAGAACCAGCACCGACACTTTCGAGGAGACTGCATCCACGAGCACCGGCAATGTGGTATTTTTTGTGTGGCCGGCAAGTCGGTTCCTTCTATAATGTGTTTTCCCCTACCCTAACCGCGTGATGGCTGACAGGTCTGGATTCGGTGTGTTCTCAACTTGTGAGTATGTTCATGGGCTAGCCCGGGTGTGGTCGGTACGTATTGTTCCGGTCTTTCCCCAATAAAACTAGTCAATTGTTCATTTACGCCCGCTTCTCTGCGCCTACTAATTTATGAATTGACTTGTTGGATTTATGGATTAACAAAGGCACTCACACCTAAGCCCCACGCCAACATCACACCAACACCGCACCAACACCGCACCAACACCATACTTACGGCCTAGATCTTTTTCTTAGACTGAGGAAAGGCAGGTGCCAGTACGCCATCTTTATAAAGGCCAGTTATGCATCTTGGGAAAGACAGGTGCATTACGCATCTTGGTATTTCCTTCCCCACGAACGCTAGTGAGTGAATAGAGTTAGTGATGTATGTGACTATCAGGATTTCTTTATTAGTCGAGGGAAGGTGCAGTACGATTCGAGGGTCTGGGCAGTACGGGGTAAGTACGGGGAAGGTTCAGTACGAGGGAAGGGAAGGTTCAGTACGATTCGAGGTTAAGATCAGAATTCGGAGTGGTGGCCAGCAGGTCTGGATTCGGTATTTTCTATTGAGTGTGGGACGAGGAAACCGATCGAACCAACAAAAGCCACACGAGTCAGCCACCATTCACCTGAAGCCATGAGGCTTTCACCTTGAACCATTAGCCAAGTCCACCTACTCCTACGGCACTAGACCATTGAAAGGTTCTAAGTTCAAGGGACGGAGTCACTCTTTGACTTAATTGGTGCATCAGCGTCAATGCGTGCTTGGCTGCCCCCGTGGTATAGAGGGAGGGAGGAACCTGAAATCCATTACATAACTATTTGTGGGGCACGATATATCAATGGCGTTGGCTACGCCAGATAATACAATTTCACTTTATGTTAACCTGCCCAGGAAGAAGCTCTAATGCTTAACACCGTGTAATCAGGACTTACACTTCAACACTTTCACCTTTCTTTCTCCCAGCCCTCGGGTTCAACCAGCTCCTAAGCTAACAAGCTAACAAGCTCCTCATCCAACTTCTAAACATCTCTTTTCTTTCCTAAGCTCCTAAAATGGGTAATCAACGTATATAACGTGAAGTGTTATGAGCACCTACCTAGCTGGTATGGATCGTTCCGTTGTGGTTGGACTGGGGTTGGTTTCGCCAGGGCTCTTGCTCCTTACTGGGTTGTGGAGTTTGGTGGGCTTTCCAGGCAAGGTAAGAAAGCAAGATCTATTATCCGGGCAAGAGAATATCTCTCTTGGTAGGTGTTACTGGCCTGGTGTGTGACTGGCCTGGTGAGACTGGACTGTCTAGGTCCGCCTTTGTTGGGCAGGTTGGAGCCCATGGTGATACTGGTGGGAGGTGTGTTGGTCCTGGACTGGTGGAGTTTTGGTGTAGGCTGTTGGTAAAATGGGGTATATCAATAAATCCAGTCAATCCAATAAAAGAAAATCAATCGATCCAGCAATAAGCACGTAAGTAAGCCTGGCGATTCTTGATTGGACCAGCCCGTATTCCTTTCATCTCCCAGCCCGGGTTCAACCAGCCCCCACGCGTTCTAGCATAACGGGTTGTTGGCCCAGCTTCGGCTTATTATTTCGACCAGCCTGGTGGGATTAGTTCGACCAGCTCTCCTCGGTTTCAACCAGCTCTCGGGTTCGCCCAGCCCAGGTTGATTGGACCCGCCCTCACACTACTACGTTGGTTGTTGTCCGTCTAGTGTACTGCCTTACCTCCAGCAATGTTTGCCATCAATCTCATCAATCGATCGCTATCAAGCATCGACCTCCCATCCCATACAGGCACTAGCGGATACAAGCACTAAGTGTCTGTCTGTCGCATGATCCTCTACGGAACACGATGGCGTTCAGACATCGATTGGATTGAGGAGGTTACACGATGCATGCCCAGTTCAATTTTGATGTTTATTTGCTTGCGTTGACAAGGGCAGAGCAGCATGATACCACCTACCCGATTTAAAGCTTACCGAGGCTAAACAGGGTTCCTACCTGCACCGCATGACATTAACGAGAAATTACTTACGGTGCACCCGTGAAGGAAGGGTCATACACCTCAAGGGTATAGAAGCATATGTCCAGCTTAAGTGGGGTAATCACCAGGGGAAATTTTCTGTAGCGGGCAAACATATAAAGGGGCAAGAGGGAAGCTTGTATGTCCTCCTGTTGAACTGGGGCAGTCAAATCACCGGAAGGCAGTTGAGAAAGAACATAAGGCAGTCGAAACGTAACATAAGAAGATATGACTCACTAACTAACGTCCTAACTCACCGGATTGCTGCATATATGGAACCGGTGTATTTTGTTAAGACCTATATTTTGAGTCCAGGCCTGTCGTCAACCCCGCTCTTGTTTGAGGTATAGAAAACCCTCACCATATGAATAGTGAGTGACCCCTCACCATCGAAATAGTGAGTGGCTCCGCCCCTAAGAAGTAAGGGCCCTACCCCTGCCCCAAGGATTATTCCCCCTTCGATTATTCCCCATTGAGTAGCTCCACTTAGTATCTCACATAATACTCATGCCTGGAAAGTCTATGCATCACTCGAAGCTAATAGCTCGTACCTCATTGCTAATCGTGTGATCGAACCTCTACCTACGTCCTCATCATGTGTCGTGTAATCATCAGCTACGTGTCAGCTACGTGTCGTCATCCTGTATCGTGTAATCATCATCCATCGTGTCTGCACTAATTGTGTCTGTACTAATTGTGTAACCTCATAGGTCCTCCATCGGTAAGCAAACCTAATGGGAAAAACCTACCTTATTGTAAACACCTCATTGTGTAACCATTGTATCGTATCGTAAAGTGAAAGGGGCTTATTGAAAGGGTATGAATGAAAGGGGGATTGGGTAATGGTAGAATGCATATTGAACGGAATGCATTAATGGGATTGGGAAATGGGGAATGGTGGGGAATGCGGGAGAATGCGGGGGCTATCAGACTGGGGCTCACCAAGGGAATCGGCACCACATCCTGATGGGTATGATCAACTGTTCACACACAAAGAACCACTACCTCCTGGGGGGATTGAGAAACTGTTCACGCACATAGAATCGCTTCTTGTTCACGTTGAACTGGTAAACACGTAGGATCACCACCACCACAACCACCACCTACAGGGCACGGGGTATTGAGAACTGGTCACGTCCAACAAATGGTAACGGGGGATCATCTCCAACAGGTGGGCACGTACAAATTGAAATACACGTACTAGAGCTTCATTCATGCCCCGGCGGAATAGACTTCATTCCTGCATCGACAAGAGCTTAATACACTCCACTGAGTATAGGTTTGATGAGTGCTTCCCCATGGAGTAGAGCTTCATTCCGGCATCGACAAGAGCTTAATGCACGTTACTAGAGCTTCCACGTGACTAGAACTTCCATGTGACTAGAGCTTCTGGCAAGGACCTTCTATCAGCAATGGCTATTGACAGTGCTTATGGGCTATGACTGGCGTATGGTCCTCAAACAGGTGCATCGTAAGTAATGCATCGTCATGGCATCCAGTGGAGGTAGTAACTCCTGTTCCGTAGGGGTAATCCCAGTCCCTATGGGTAAGTTCTCCTCTCGTTAGACGTGGGCTGTCAATCGTCCGTCCGTTGACCACCCCTCTGTCGGATGAGTGCTGTAGTCCGTGGGAACCCCTCTCATGTGGGCCCTCAATCAAGAACTCTCTGGCATAACCCACTTCCCTGACTGTCCTCTACCTGACTAGCACAATGTTTGTTTATGGCGCATGATCCTCCTCAACAGGTGAATCGTATATAACGAGCAGTGTAACCCACTCTTGTCGTGAAGAAGGTATCGCTCACCTAGTTGCATATATTCGTTTGTGGCACCTCATTGGGGCACCTCATTGGGGCACCTCATTGTAGCACATATTCATTCACTGCACGAAACCATTCACTGAAGCCAATCACAGAAGCCGTGTTCACTCACTGCACGAATCCATTCACTGCATGCCCCTAGCCCTACCCCACGAGCTAGTCAGCTCACTGTAGCAACACGTCTATCCATTCTATCGTATGGCGCATGGGTATCCCCCCTCCCTCTCGGCGGGTATGTAGTAACGATGGGGAACTAACTTCTCTCTGGGGTATGGATTGAACGTCTATATCCTTCACGTAGACTGAACTGAACGTCTGTATTGACTGGATTGAACTGAATTGAATGGATTGAATGGATGAAACAGAACGTGTATGCTTGAACTCCTATCTATCCATTGGTTCACATCTCTCTTGTCAGTTGGAACTTTGTCATGCATAGGTGTATCAGTAGTTAGGGTAATCGGTGCACCACCTCACACTTCATCTTCATCTCTCTATCCGTGCACTTCACTCACTCTCTGGTATGAACTGAATGGGGTAATGATTGAACTCCTATGTCCTGTATGGCAATTCGAGGTAGAGTTAGTATCGTATCGGTATAGAGGTTAGAGTTAGAGTGTAGATCGTTCGAGTATAGAGATAGAGGTAGTTCGTGTAGTTCGTAGAGTTCGATGTGAGGTGCACCAAACACAAAACTTCTCCATGCATCATGACAAGCAACACAATCTGATGAAGTTTAGTTGGATGGATGTGTCCCAAAGGTTGTGTCCAATTCCATTAGAAGAAATGAAACAGACTTCTTATCGCTTTCAAAACCACATTAGTGCACTATCGTTTTGTTCTAATTAGTGTGCAACACAACTTGTAGTTCAACCAGCTCTGTTAGTGGCAGCAATAAGAAGAAATTAGCTTTGGCACTTGATTCAATAGTTATCCATGGAGTGAAAGCCCCGTAGTGTTGTTTCCTAGAAATATGCTATCTTCATGTTGTTGTTTACTTAACACCAAAAAGAGAAAGAAGTAGGAAGTGTGAGGTTATATTCTTCACCTTTGTTTGTTTACCCGAGCCCAGCCGAGCCCCACTAGCGAGCGTATTCTTATATGGGTACCGACTAGCGAGCATATTCTCACTTAGGCCCCCGAAGAGCTAGGATATTCTCACTTTGTCTTCCCCGACGAGCCAAGCCCAGCCGAGCCCGAATACCTAGGTTCTTCTTAGCCCCACACGAGCTAGCTTATTCAGACCTTTGTTACGAGCCCTGTTTAGAGGATATTATTCACTTTGTACCGAGCCCGACTTGCCAGCATATTCTGACTTTTGACCCAGCCCCACTAGCTACGATCTTCACACTTTTGATTCCCCGAGTACAGCCCGAATAGCTAGATCTTCTTACCTTTGGCCCCGACTAGCTAACATATTATTGACTTTTGATTCCCCGAACGAACGATGGATGGATGCTACTTTACGGAGTTATACTGTAGATCTGTCAATTGCTGACTTAGATCTGTTAAGCCTGGGGACTGGTGCTACTGGCTGGACCGGATAATATGCTAAGTTCGGGGGGTAGGATAGAGGCTTATTACCGGAGTGATATTGAGAATATATATATAAACCAGGGCAAGTCTCTATATCCTCCCACCCACAACAACTATTCCCTCCCACCCAGCGAGTTTCTCCACAACGAGAAAATGAGCCAGATATTCATAGTATACTGCTCCTAGGTAATACCCACTACCCATTCGCGGCTGAACTCATTTCGCTTTCGTCTCTATCTATTCCCCATAAACCATGGAACCCTTTATAAGCAATCCCTTAAATGAATAAGCTTCCCGCGGATATGGCCCTAGATACGTCCATTCAATGCTTCTGGGTGGTCGCCTACCGAGCTCGCCAACGCACTCATTGGCATACAAATCAACTATGCCGGAGTAGTCTTCCCCAGGTTCCACACTCAACCCGAACTTATTAACTCATTCTTTGGAGACATGGCGAGTGTCGTCTCTGCCCCGAACAAGAAAAGATCCACATGCTCAACAATGAAGATCTGAACAAGGTCCACTTACTTGAGTCTCTACTGACAATCCCATCTTACCAAGCAAGTCAATACAACATCGGTCATCTTGCCTTCTGCCATGGCCTCGGGATTAGTCCAGCCCACCCCTGACATAGTAGTTGCTCGAGCATGCTTTCATTAATGGCCGAGGAGCCCAGGAAAGAGGTTGCCGAGGAGCCAATTCAACTAGTTCATTACAATGACCGAGGGACCCATACCAGTTTCAACGAGAGTGAAACTAGAATCCCGATGAACCCACCCAGGGAAGGTCAAGTCTCCATCGGGCCACCCACCCTGGCCATCCTTTCTTTAGCTGTACCATCCATCCGGAACCATGCATCCATCCGGATCCTTCCTTCATTCACCCTCGGTTCTAACTGTCTATACTATAGAGAGAGGACAAGCTTCCCTTCCCTCAGATAGGCTCCATATTACATACGTTATATCGGGTCATAGCTTCCTAATCTAGCTCCGGGGGTGCCATAGCTTCCAACGGCATCTAGAACTCCCGTCCTCCCACCCGGTCTAGCCAATCAATTATATGGGCCGGTTACGGTATATGAATTGAAGGGCCCTTCCTTCCCACATCCCCTGTTCTAAGCTCATCCACCCACCCACAACTAGCCCTAAGAATTCATTCCCCCACAGAACGGCTAGCCACCCAGAGAGAGTTCCCCGGTTGGGAAAGATAGTGAACCCCCCGTTCTAGTTTCATCTACACCCCCGGATGGTCCTATGATCCTCCGATCCAGGGTAGCTCCCCCCTCCTTTAGTTCAACAGGGGGCGGATGGCAGTTGTAGTTGATGGAGCTAGAGAAAGTAGTTGATGGAGGAAGGTCTACCCTCTTCATTACGAGTTAACAATTCCCCTTCCATAGTAGTTGTTCAACAAGCTGGTTAAGACTGCATCTGTAGGCTAGCCTGCTATCCAGAAGAGATCCGGTCGGCTCTAATGTCTCTTTCCTTGCCCTAATCCCTAATCCATGCGGGGAAGCAATTGAGGTCCTTAGCGTATTCTTTTCTGTTTACCTTTCATGAGCCCTAGTTTTTAGTCTTCTCCCTTACCATACTCCCTTCCTTTTCCTTTTGACAACATCGATCGAATTCAAGTGCCCACAAGGTTTATGGATTGCGGTCTCAGACCCGTAGACTTATTATTGGATTTGACTTATCACGAAGCCGAGCCGCTTTCGCGCATTTCCTTTATATACGCTATTTATTCTTGCTCTTAGAACCAGAACTATTTGCCGAACGTGGTCGATAAAGGAAGGAGTTCTAGACATACTTAGAATTAGAACCTCTATAAACAGCCCTTTCTTTTTACCCAGAGAGAACTTCGAGCAAATCTGTTCCGGAAAATATGGGACGAGGCACGCAGTCGCTTACCTTTTTATGGTTCAGGCCTAGACACTTGCTTAATTAATCACTTAGCAGGGACTGCTATAGAAACTTCTCTTATCAAGACGGGATGAAACAATCTTACCCCTTGCCCTTCTTACTACCCACCGCACACAACATCACATAACACCATAACTTCATATCCCCTTCTTATACCCCTTAGTCTTTTTATTTGCTTTTATATTCGATTTCACCCTGCCTTATTAGATAAGATCTTATGCGCTTGGGTGGGGTACTAGTGTCTTTTTAAGGCTTGATTAAGGCGGCACACTATCTAGTTAGGAGGGCAAGTGACTAAGACTGAAGCTAAGGCAAGACCTTAGGGTAAGACTGAAGCTAGTCCAGTCTAGAGGCCATGGGACTATAGCGCTAAGACTAGAGCTAGTCTATTTAGGCTAATTTCCATGGAGCTTCAGACACGGAACTAAGGCTTTCACTCTATGGCTTAAGGCAATAGTGCTTTCACTCTATGGAGCTTACTGCTATGGAAAGGCTATACCTTATTCTTCGCTGTAGCTCAGGGGGCACAAGTGGAAATAAATGCTCTCTCTGACTAACTGATAATATTGGTTCTACTATGTGGGCTAAAGATAGACCAGGGAAGTTTCGTAATATAAACGAATTCTGGCAGTCTATCTAATACCTTATTAGGACAAGTACTACTGGAGCCATCCATATGTTCAGTTGATGCATATTCGATGGCTTCTATTCCGTTTGTGAACCCCGAACTTCCCGAACTTATAGCTGCAAAGTCGAGCTAGAGAGTCTCACATTGAAGACACCACGTACGAGGTCCGATGATGAGGTTACACAAGAGCTACGCATAGTGTGCTACAGGGGCCTAATCAAAGGAGCCTAATCCACTTGGAACATATTCTCGAAAACCTTATCATTATTGGTGGGTTTTGGCTATGAAAATATCATCTTTTTGGGGGCCGAGTATCCCCGGGCATTGATTACTAACAATCATCCTTACCCTCCATCCTTGGGGGACTAGCCTTTTGACCCTCAGGCTTAAACTCATCCTTGGGACCCTCTACCCTCAAACTCTATACCTCTCTCTACCAATACCCGATACTTCGAGATACCGATACTCTATATCTATCTAGACCGATAGATACCGATCTCTATCTCAATACTCTACCGATCGATACTAGAATCTCTACACCTATAGAGAGATCTCTCTAAATATCTAGAATCAATCTCTACATCGCTATATCAATATACAATACTCTTAGGTGAGTGCGGGGAGCTGGCTAGACCCAGCAAAAAAAACTGTACATATCGCTGACGCTAGCTTAAGCCATCTAACGCTTCGCTGCCTGTTCACGCTTTGCTTCGCTACGCTTTGACACGCTTACGCTCAGCTTCAACCTATCCTTTCAATAATCTCAGGATAGGAAATAACACTCCTCCCTGTCGGTCGTCTAGCTAGAGAGAACAGCTACTCCCCTAAACTAGAGAGAAACTCCTCTGTCAGGTCGTCACACTGAAGCAAGTGATAAGAGTAACAGCTTGGTGTAATCTATACTAATTAGAGAAAAGTCTCATTTCATAAAGGGAACAACTATCCGTTTTCTGACACTACACAGCTTAAGACAACAGCTTGCTTGGGGCTTTCTATTTCTTAAAAGAATGGAGACTTAAATCAATGTCTCTTTTGAAATGGTACAACCATTTCTATTTCTTATTTTTAAAATAATGGTACAACAGAAATATCACATTTCATTTCATTCTCCATCGTTCCATCCGTCCCTCCCTAAAGCCATCCATTCAACCTCTCCATCCGACCATCCGTCCATCCAGCCATGTCTTTGTTTTCTCAGTTCCGGCAGTTAAGTAATTCATAGGGCAGTTCCGATCCTCCGCTCCTCCGCTCCTCCGATCCGACAATTCAACTCTAACATAAAGTAAAGTAGGCAGAGTACTAACAAAGGTCTAAGTCACCCCCATGCCATTCTAATATAATAAAAAGACTGAGTGTAACCCATCCATGTTATACTACGCTACGAGTGGGAAGGTAAGGGACTGTTCTACTGGAAGGCATATGTAGAGTGAGATTCTAGGTCTCTAGGGTAAGGGATAAACACTGATCCTATCTGGTGCTCCTAAGGTAAGGGATTTTCATACTGTCCCCTACTGATCTTCCTGGTTTCATGATTAATGAATGGGTTGTACAGCCCTCCCTCCATGCCCTGCCCTATAGGGTTCCGGCATAATATAAGGGTAAGGCAATCATGCATGCATCCAATCCACCCCACCCGGTGCTTCTAAAATAAGGGGTCATAGGTTGGACAGCACTAAAGTTTGTATCCTAGGAGACGTCTGAAGCTTGTCCATCAAATGAGGTTGCTTTGATAGACCACCACATAGCCATCCGGCAGTTCAACGATATAAGCTAAAGGGAAAGCCTTTCTCTTATGGGCTAATGGACTATCCCGCAATAAGGGAAGCATGGGAAGCGACTACAAGTTTTCGGCTAATGACCCCATCAATCCAATCAGGTGCTGCTTCTAAGTTCGGATAGTTGATAGTGAGAGTGTCCAAAGTTTGTTTTGTTCGGTAAGTGTAACCCACGATGATCAGGCTAAGGCTACGATTGATTTTAATGCTCGTATTTCTGAAGAGATTCAGAAGCTGAAGAAGCTTATTCGGGATAAGGATGCTCAATTTGATGCTCTGCGTGATCAATTTGATGATCTGCGTGAGATGAATGCTAGTCTTATTAAAGAGAATCAGAAGCTTCAGAATACCCCATATCTTGAAGAAACAAAGGCTTTTCACGAAGAACATAATAAGCAGCTTATTCAGATTATTAAGCGGAAGAATGAAGAGATCGCTAGACTGGAGGCTAAACTAGGTCAAACTACTAAGCTACCTACTCAGGACACCCATAAGCCGAAAGAGCCTTCCTGGTGGAAGGATAAGGAAAGGGTGGATAATAGGAATAAGCCGAAGAAGCCTCCTGGGTCGAAGGGACGGAGTCACTCACTATTCATATGGTGAGGGTTACCATAATGGGGCTTATAAGCCTCCTGGGTCGAAGGGACGGAGTCACTCACTATTCATATGGTGAGGGTTACCATAATGGGGCGGTTTATAAGCCTCCTCCGTAAGTAGCTTGGTGGCTAGATACGGCTAACGCACATAGAATCACCCACCTCCTCTTTTCAATTTACTTATTGGGTGGGGGGCGTTGGTCGAGTCACTAACGTACCTCTCCTTATTAGTCGAGTCACTAACGTACCTGGGCATGGTGGTAGTTAGTTATATATGAGCATGTGGTAGTTTAGGTAGAGATAGAGATGTGCACCTCGGCGAGATGGCGTAATGACATATATAATGATAGTGATTTTCTAGCTAGAGGCAGCCTTGAGCAATATATAAACCCCCCAAAGAATGAAGCGATAACTCGATTTGGGGATGCACTTTAAGGCTCGACCACTATTTACCCACCCAATCCCCTTAGGCGGAGGTTTGAACAGATTTCGATGGCGGCCAGTCGAGCATCCTACTAATTTCTTTTAGCTTGGCGGAGGTTTGAACAGATTTCCCTCAATTTACTTATTGGGTGGGGGGGCTTTTGGTCGAGCACCTAAAGGTCCTATTATAGCCACTATTTACCCACCCACCCCAATCCCCGGAGGTTTTCACATATTTCGATGGCGGCCTTATTTGCCCCCCAAATTAAGTCAAAAAAAAATAAGTAAAATGAAACTGACTGAACCTAAACTACCACATGCTCATATATAACTACCACCATAACAAGGAGCCGTAAGGCCGCTCGACCAACGGAAGAGGAGGGTACATAGCAACCTTTCTAATACCGAGTGGGTCCTTTCAAATAGTAGAACTACCCCATATTTCTTATCTAAATCTGTATACATATAGGACACTTTATGGTTGGCTAGGGAACTATGAAGGCTTAAGCAATCCGATCTAAAGACTATTGAGAAGGGTTACAATCCGATCCGAACTGGCTATGAAGGCTCTCGTATATAAACCTTTGGTCTAGCTTGATAACATAACCTATGAACCGAGGCAAGGCATACCGAGGGTGCATAGCATATCTGAGAGGGTGAGAAATCCGACTATCCGTACCAATAGAGAGGGGCATCTCACCTATGAACCGAGGCAAGGCATACCGGGGCATCAGAGGGCGCATCCCAAGTGACTTATTTAGTGAGGGGGAGGGTTAGACCTGAGTGAGAAGATAGGGGCGCATCTTCCTTCCATCCTTAGCCCGCATCAACAGGTTGACTGAGTAGAGCGGTTCAAGGGGAAGGGTCCCCGGTTCAAGGGGAAGGGGACTGGCCAATCAAAACTATACTAGGGTTCAGGGGACTGGCCATATCACATGCTAAGCCATCGAACTACCCAATCGTGAACCTGCTTTCGTTAACTACCCATTTCTCTCGCCATTTCTATCTATCACTTAGAAATTGAGATCTTTTGAGCACGTTCTCTATCGAAACTAAACATCGTCACTGAACCAAGCCACTGAACCTCGCCAACTATCAATTTGCGGGGGGTTAATTAGTAGTTCATCCTCGGTGAGACCCCGAAGAGCATAGATTGGTCGTTTGGGGTTATTATATCGCTTTTTTCTCTACACCTCTTAAGATAAGAAAAGAATATCAACCTTATATATCGCTCAAGGCTGCCGCGGGGGCATTGACTTTATATCTATCAAGGTCAGGAAAGGAATAGGCAGAAGACAGGCTAGGACAGGGTTAGAACTAGAGGCAGGCTAGGGCAAGAGCAGGAACTACAGAAACTATGGATAGGGCTAGAAGAAGGGAAAGGACAAAAGTCAAAGAAGCAGTTTCAGCGCTTGAATAATAACCATAGGTTACCTTGAACCAAACTAAAGAAAGCTATACAATGGCCATTCAAATGCGCTTTATCGCACCTTTCCTCTCCTCTCCTCTCCCTTATGGTCGAGCACCCTAAAGGGTCCTCTCCTTAACAGTCGAGCCTGCTTACGCATCCTTAACAGTCGAGGCCCCTAAAGGGTCCTTATCAGTCGAGCCCCTGTCGGTCCTCCCAGTGTCAGTAAATAACTCTATCTGGTGCGAAGCAAAATTTTTATGATAAAGGCGTTCTTTGGTAATATCATCATGACTCTCAAAGTCATGTGCGGTCGCAATATCGAACCAAATACGACGAGTAGTTGGGTCCTGAGCCAAGCCTTGGCTGAACTTTGGAAATCTTGATGCCATATACTTTTCAAATCCTCCTAGCCTTTATCCTATTGCAATAATTCTTGCCAGGAAGAACGCCCATGTTGTGACGATTCCACCCAGAAGGTAATGAGCTACTCCTACAGCACGTCCCTGTACAATGCTCAAGGCTCTGGGCTGGATAGCAGGAGCAACCTTCAATTTGTTATGGGCCCAAACAATAGATTCAATGAGTTATTACCAATACCCACGGCCGCTGAATAAGAACATTAAACTGAAGGCCCAAACAAAATGAGCACCTAAAA
This sequence comes from Pinus tabuliformis, assembly GCA_031772625.1. Taxonomy (NCBI): domain Eukaryota; kingdom Viridiplantae; phylum Streptophyta; class Pinopsida; order Pinales; family Pinaceae; genus Pinus; species Pinus tabuliformis. The sequence continues at coordinate 159,564,185 of CM062814.1, read as the reverse complement.
ATAAAAGACCATATGCAGATAATGAAGAACCATACGATTGGATCACTTGAGAGGCTTGTGCCCATAGAAAGTCACGGAGCCACCCGTTAATCGTAATGGAACTTTGTGCAAAGTTTCCTCCCGTAATATGAGTTACCACTCCCTGATCACTTATATTACCCCAAACATCGAACTGCATTTTCCAGCTGAAATGGAATATTACTACCGAAATTGCATTGTACATCCAGAATAAACCAAGGAAGACATGATCCCAGGCAGATACTTGACATGTTCCTCCTCTACCGGGTCCATCACAAGGAAAGCGAAAACCCAGATTCGCTTTATCAGGTATTAAACGAGAGCTACGGGAAAATAGAACACCTTTGAGTAGGATTAAAACAGTCACATGGATAGTAAATGCATGAATGTGATGTACCAAAAAATCCGCGGTTCCTAATGGAATTGGTAACAAAGCCACTTTGAAACCTACTGTCACCAAATCACCACCTCCCCAGGTTAAGCTGGTACTCGTTGTTGCACCAGGAGCGGTTGAACCAGGTGCTGAAGCATGAGTGTTTTGTATCCATTGCGCAAAGATAGGTTGTAATTGTATAGCAGTATCTGAGAACATATCTGGAGACGTCCTAGAGCGCTCATAGTATCATTATGAATATACAGACCAAAACTATGGAAACCTAAGAATATACATACCCAGTTGAGGTGTGATACAATTGCATCACGATGTCTAAGAACGCGATCTAATAAATTGTTGTATTGAGTAGTCGGGTCATAGTCTCTTACCATAAAAATCGCTGCATGTGCAGCAGCGCCAACTATGATAAACCCACCAATCCACATATGATGTGTGAACAGAGAGAGTTGGGTACCATAATCAGTAGCTAGGTATGGGTAGGGAGGCATCAAATACATGTGGTGAGCTACAACAATAGTTAAAGATCCTAACATAGCTAGGTTAACAGCTAGCTGAGCATGCCACGAGGTAGTTAAGATCTCGTAAAGACCTTTATGGCCCTCCGCCGTAAATGGACCTTTATGAGCTTCTAAAAGGTCCTTAAGATTATGGCCAATGCGCCAATTGGTCTTATACATATGACCGGCTATCAGGAAAAGAACTGCAATAGCCAAATGATGATGCGCAGTATCGGTCAACCACAGACCCCCCGTTACTGGATTTAATCCTCCACGAAAAGTCAAAAAGTCTGAATATTCTGACCAATTCAGGGTTAAAAATGGGGTCACTCCCTTAGCAAAATTGGGATAAAGTTGAGCCAAAAGATCGCGATTGAAAATAAATTCATGAGGAAGTGGTATCTCTTTAGGATCCACTCCAGCGTCTAGAAGTTGGTTAATGGGTAGAGAGACATGTATTTGGTGTCCTGCCCAAGATAGAGATCCAAGTCCTAGTAACCCTGCTAAATGATGGTTCAACATGGATTCTACTTCCTGGAACCAAACCAATTTTGGGGCAGCTTTGTGATAATGGAACCAACAAGCAAAAAGAATTAACGCTGCAAAGATCAATGCACCAATTGCAGTGCAGTAAAGTTGTAATTCACTGGTTATTCCAGATGCTCGCCAAATCTGGAAGAACCTAGAGGTTATTTGTATCCCTCGAAAACCTCCACCTACATCCCCATTCAATATTTCTTGGCCTACTATTGGCCAAACTATTTGGGCACTGGGTTTGATGTGAGTGGGATCAGCCAGCCATGCTTCATAATTGGAGAAACGAGCGTCGTGATAGTACATCCCACTTAGCCAAATAAAGATGATGGCTAGTTGACCAAAATGAGCGCTAAAGATTTTGCGAGAAATATCTTCCAAATTATTAGTATGGCTATCAAAATCATGAGCATCAGCATGTAAGTTCTAGATCCAAGTGGTAGTATTAGGACCTTTAGCTAGCGTCCTTGAGAAATGACCAGGTTTGGCCCATTTTTCAAAAGATGTTTTTACAGTATCTCTATCCACTACGACCCTTACTTTCTTTACTTCTTGTTCCGGTGAACGAGCGTTCATTGAATTCTCCTCTTTTCTAAATAACAAGAAACCTGCCAATAGCAATTAGTGAACTTACGAGAGATATATCTCAACTCGTTTCTCCCTTTATTTTCTAGTTTATGACTGGAGCGACTATGATACGGGAGTCAATCTGAGGCAGGTGTTCAATTCTATTATAACATATCTTTGAGGTGCCCAATGGACCACGGGCTTTTTTCATGCAAAAAATCCTTTTTTTTTGTAATTTTAAAAAGCAACGGTGATTATTACACTACACCGTTTCTAGATGGATAAATAAATATATATATGTATGTATCCATATATACAGATATATTTATTTATCCATCTATTGATACTCCTCCGTATGTCCCATATAAAAGGCCATCCATTATAAATCGTTTATAAATCATTATTCATGGATCATTAATGAAAAAAATATCTGGATGGATTTTACCCCTATTAAGAAGATCCATCAACAATCCAGAATCAGAAAAAGTATTCTTTTTATATTATAAACATATTCCTATAAGATGTCGACAAAATAGAAATTTTTGGGAATATTCTGGAAAAATCCCATTGATTTCGAGTAAGATATTCAATAATGAAAACGATTTCCCAATAATAGAAACTCTCATTCTCCAAAGTGTCCTGTAATCTTTAACCAATTTTGTGCTTCGATGTAATTGCCCGGAGCAAGTGCTATAACTTGTTCCCAATACTCAGCAGCTTGATCGAACCAAGCCTCCGCAGTTTCAGGATCTCCCTGTCGAATGGCCTGTTCTCCTCGGTCGGGATAGGTAAACTTGGAAAATTTTTCTTCCCTCAGAACCGTACTTGAGAGTTTCCTGCCTCATACGGCTCAATCCACTATTCTTTAGTCCTCTACCAAAATTTCCAAAGAATTGGAGATGATTCATTGGGAGTTCATATTAACCAAAGGACCAAAAAAAGTCAATGACATGAGTTTCTGATTTAACTTCCAATCAATTCAATGATCAGGTTTTATCTTTTCTCCTACCCTCAAAAAGATGAAGTATATCTCTTTCTATACTTCAGATTGAAGAAATTATTCTACATAGATTGTGAAGAGGAAGAAGAAAAGGAGCAAGAAAGGTCAAAAGAAGAAGATATACTCCAGGAACAAAGCCTAGATGAAGAACAAATAAATCCAACCATATCTTGTAATGCATTGGCAGGAATTACCACTCCTCAAATGATCAAGATAGAAGGACAAATCAAGAAGAAAAAGGTGATAGTGTTGATTGATTCAGGAGGCACCCACAATTTTATTCATTGTAGGGTAGCAAAAGAATTGAATTTCTTCCTATATCCAGCACCAGAGTGTCAAGTGATGATTGCAACTGGAGGAACAATAAATTGCTCTGGAAAGTGCCATAATATCAAGCTATCCATGTGAGAATATGTATTGACTAGCCCAATGCTTTCCATTCCAATGGGAGGTGCTGATGTTGTACTAGGAGTCCAATGGCTACAATCCTTGGGTACAATAGCTTTTAATTTTAAGGAACTTTTCATCAAATTTTCTGTGGAAGGAAAGGAAGTTGAATTAAGGGGTATTGCAGGGAAACCAGGAAAGATAATCAGCTCTAACGGTATGACAAATCTTCTAAAAAAGGAGCAAAGGGGTGTAATTGCACAATTATGTTCGCTAGATGTTTCCACATTAGAATCATCTATTTCTCCAGACCTCCAAAAAGTCCTGGACAATCATTCCAAGTTATTTGAGACTCCCAAAGGTCTCCCACCTATGCGTGATCATGATCATGCTATTCATCTGATCACAGGAAGCGTTCCTCCAAACATCAGGCCGTACAGATATCCCTATTTCCAAAAAAGTGAAATTGAACGTATGGTTGCAGAAATGCTAGAGGCTGGTATAATTCAACCGAGTCAAAGTTCTTTCTCTGCTCCAGTAGTATTGGTGCACAAGAAGGATGGATCATGGCGCATGTGTCCGGATTATAGGGAGCTCAACAAGCTCACTATTAAAGATAAGTTCCCCATTCCTGTCATTGATGAATTACTAGATGAATTGGATGGATCAATTTACTTCACCAAGTTGGATCTTCGTTCAGGATATCATCAAATCAGAATGAAGATTGAAGACATTCCAAAAACGGCATTTAGAACTCATGAGGGTCATTATGAATTTTTGGTCATGCCTTTTGGCCTTACCAATGCACCTTCAACATTTCAAGGTTTGATGAATTCAATTTTCAAACCATTCCTTAGAAAATTTGTGTTAGTATTTTTTGATGATATACTTATCTACAACAAGTCTTGGAAGGATCATGTTGAACATGTTGACAGGGTGCTACAACTATTGGAAGAGAAACAATTATATGCCAAAAGATCCAAATGTTTCTTTGGAGTCCAGGAGGTGGAATATTTGGGTCATATTGTATCTCATGAAGGAGTTAAGGTAGACCCTACCAAAATTAAAGCCATTAAGGAATGGAAAATCCCCACATCCATAAAGCATTTGCGCGGATTTCTTGGGTTGACAGGGTATTATCGCAAGTTTGTTAAGAATTATGGGAGAATAGCAGCACCTCTAACAACATTATTGAAGAAAGATGCATTTTCATGGACTCTGGAAGCAACAAAGGCCTTTGAACATCTTAAAGAGGCAATGTGCCAAGCACCGGTCTTAGCTACACCAGACTTCACAAAAACCTTTATTGTGGAATGTGATGCTTCAGGAAATGGAATTGGTGCTGTTCTAATGCAAGATGAAAGACCCATTGCTTTTGAAAGTCGTCCAATCAAGGGAAAGTTTCTAAGCAAAGCTATTTATGAGAAGGAAATGTTGGCAATACTCCATGCACTTAAGAAATGGCGACCCTACCTAATGGGAAGACACTTCAAGGTAAAAACAGATCATGATAGCCTTAAATACTTTTTAGAACAAAGATTATCCTCTGAAGAGCAACAAAAGTGGGTCACAAAGATGTTGGGTTATGACTTTGAAATCATCTACAAAAAAGGGAAGCAAAATGTGGTGGCAGATGCACTCTCAAGGAAGGATGAGGATGTGGAAGCATTGTTGTGCGCTATTTCTATCATCCAACCAGATTGGATAAATGAAGCAAGGGAGGAATGGAAGAATGATGAAGAAGTGTGGGCACTTATTCGAAATCTACAACAAGATTCCAGTGCGTCTGATACATTTAGCTGGAAAAATGATTCGTTATGGTACAAAGATCGCTTATACCTCTGTAAGAATTCCCAGCTAAAACAAAATATTCTTATGGAATTGCACACTTCTCCCTTAGGAGGGCACTCAATATTTTTAAAAACTTACCACAGGGTTAAGAAGGAATATTTTTGGGATGGCCTTAAATCAGATATTCAAAATTTTGTGGTAGAATGTTTGGTTTGCCAACAAAATAAAGTTGAAACAATTAAGACACCGGGTCTATTACAACCTTTATCCATTCCAAGCCAACGTTGGGAGGAGGTATCAATGGATTTTATCACAGGTTTACCCAAGTCTGAGGGAAAGAGTGTCATCATGGTGGTAGCTGACAGACTTACCAAGTATGCACACTTTTCTGCATTATCACATCCATTTAAATCCAGTATAGTTTCTACTGCATTTATGGAAACAATTCAAAAGCTACATGGAAACCCAAAGATTATTGTAAGTGACAGAGATCCCATTTTCACTGGAAATTTTTGGACACAATTATTTTCTTGTCTTGGTACTCAGTTAGCTCATAGCTCATCTTATCATCCTCAATCTGATGGGCAAACTGAGATAGTAAACAAATGTTTGGAAGGATATCTTCGTTGCTTTGTATCTGATAAACAGACACAATGGGTCAAATGGTTGCCTCTGGCTGAATGGTGGTATAACACTTCCTTTCATACAGCAAAAAAAATGACCCCATTTATGGCACTTTATGGGTATCAACCACCATCCATCACATCATATTTAAGAGAAAATTCTAAGGTTCAGGCAATGGAACATCACATCAAACATCAACAACAAGTCCTCGACCTCTTAAAGGATAACCTCGTGTTGGCACAGAATAAAATGAAACAACAGGTAGATCAACATCGCAATGAAAGAAGTTTTGATGTAGGTGATTGGGTATTCCTACGGCTACAACCATATAAGCAAATGTCCCTCAAGCAAGCTAAGAAGGATAATAAATTATCACCAAAGTATTATGGTCCGTACAAGGTGTTGCAAAAGATTGGTACTATGGCATACAAATTGGAGCTTCCTGCAGCTTCTCGATTGCACCGAGTTTTCCATGTTTCATGCTTAAAGAAGGTTATAGGCGACAAGCTCCCAGTTCAAACAATATTGCCAGAACTTGACGAGGAAGGAAAAATTATATTGGAACCGGAAGAAGTTATAGAAGCAAGAACTCGACAGCTACGAAATCGATCAATTTCAGAGTACCTTATCAAGTGGAAGAACTTATCCGCTGAAGATTCCACATGGGAGGATGAGAATTTTATGAAGAAGTATCCTGAACTACTCAAGCGTTGAGGACAACACTTTTTTGAAGGAGAGGGGCATGTTGGGTCCCTATAATACTAGTGATTACCCCATTACTATTGTAGTTATACCCCTTATTTATATTGTTGTGCCCCCATTACCCCCTTATTGTTATTAATGTGCCCATAGAATCCCTCTATTGTTATTTTTGTGGCTTTATATTATTATTGTTAGGTCGGCTGGATTATATTGTGACTCCATAGACTCCTATATATAGAAAGGAGGTTTTTTTAATCATCCAAGAATTGTTCATTTATGTAATGTAAAGGAGGTTGCCCCTCGAAGAGGTTGAATTCTAAGGCGTGGATCTCTCTTTTCTATCTTTTTGTGAGCTGGTTTCATAACAGAGACCCAGCATAAGTTTAGAGAGGTGAAAACTAGGAAACATCTTGAAGTGGAAAGAGCATGTTTTGTTTCTACGGATTCTATAAATGACAATATCATTAACTTGCAATTTGAACAAAATAATCATAAATATTATGTCTTGTTTTTTAAGGTCCCTCCTATTTATGATGATTATGATCATTTATCCATGTCATGGTTTATGCACTCAATGGAGTTGGCTTATGTTACTCCTTTTTGAATATTTCGTGGTGCATTTGTTTTGTTTTGATCCTCAAAATTTGAAAGAATGTGAAACGAATGGGTGGACCACAAGGAGAAAACTTTGGAATACAAAGACACAACGTTTCAATTTCAAATCCCTACATTGGAATATAAAGAGACAGTGAGTTATATAAAGATATATTTTGGAATGTTGAGCTACTAGTTAATCAAATTTTGTGAGACCTAGTTCGTGAATTGCATCAGACTCAACCAAGGAGAATAAATTAGGATTACACGCGTGCATTAATGTGGAAAAGTGTGTTAAGGGACACTACAAAACTTTGCTACCTAAGAGTTATAGTGTGATACATAACAACAAACCCAAAACATATGAGAAAAACTAGCGGTCAACAAGACCAAAAGAGATGATGCATATTAAGACAGAGATAGGCTTGTCTATACATGCATTCTGGATACGAAAGAATGAGCTACAAGAATAGAAAGGATCATAGAAATATGAGAAATCATAGTAACTTGTAATTGCCAAATCAGCTGCGACAAAGTTCAATCCTATGACCCAACCAATACAAAACTATGTAGCTACAGTGTAACATTATATGATGAACACTACGATTGCATAATGATTTACAAATGGAGTGTAAATATTCTTGGATGTCAAACCTCCATGACAAGCTATGTATCTATTTAGTTCTTGGACAAATCTGTTGGACATGCAATAATATCAGACCTGAGAATGAATGTTGTTGTAATTATTTGGATATAGGTTGCTAAGTGAATAGATCCATGTGAAATTCATGCCAATGTCCTTTCAAATTCACTGTCATAAAGTATATTCTTATTTGTTGCTGGAAATGAATTTCTCTCCCATATATCAAATGGAACAACACTAGCTAGTGTATAACAAAGAACACACCACTTAACCTAACAACATCTTTATTATCATAAATTCTAGTTTGATTTAAAAGCCAGTGCATGAGTAGCTTGGTCATATTTTACTATTTTATCCTTTTCTATATTTTCCAATCACAATGATGAGCTCGAAGCTTCCAGACTATGTCCGTTTGTGGTCCTATTACTGCTTCTAATAATCTCAGCATGTTTGTAGGTGCTAAGTCATCTTTCCTTTGGGACTGTGGACAAGTTTCAAAACACAAACAGACTTTGAGAGCACATCATCCTCATAACATGACACATATTGATTCATGTGTCCAGGAAAATGTTATTATGATCCATAAAACCATGAGTGGAAAGAAAATATGCATCAAGACAAACTATATACATCAACATGAAAGGTCCATGCATCACCAAGATCAACCTAGAATAAGAAGCATGAGATCACCAAGAAACAAACCATCAATGAAAATATGGAGACGATGTAGTAGAGGGAAATTACCATATTCATCAAACTATTGTACATCCACATGAAAAGTATCATCTCAAAGTTGGGCATCACTACATTCTTGAAGGAGAAGCAATTTTTAGGTTGTACACCTCAAGATGAAGTACCAACAATGATGACCTCATCTAGTAAGGGAAGGATGGAAGAAACATCCACAGCAGAGGATAGACTAGATGATGAAGTATTCCCTTTAGTCCCGACTCCCCATAGACTATTTAATAACTACAAAGGATGAACCTGGAGGATTTTGTAAAGGTGGACCAACATAAGATGGAGATGAGGAAAGGTTCACTACAACTAGTTGGAAGTCATCAACAAGCAACCGAACATGAGAAGAAGAGGTATGTTCCATGGTACACGCTGAGAGTCATCGCCGAAAAGCAGCTATAGAAGAGATCCTAGTAGTCATCATGAAAAGTCTCATCAAAGATAGCATCATGATGCTTAGTCACTTGGTGAGAGGGAGGGACATAGAGATGATACCCCCGAAAAGTTTCATAGTAGCCAACCAAAGTCCTATGAGTAGTCTAATAGACAGGTGATATATCATGTCTTTCATGATACAAGTGGGTCCATGCACTTTATCCAAAGAACCTAAAATGTGAGATAGAGGACTTCGACCCATGCAACCAATAAGTTTTTGACCTTAATTTTGCATCAAGGAAGAATTTGGTCTGGTCATGGAGACAATATTATCTACAAAATATTTAACATTGTAGATCATCCCACCATTTTAATTACCATGGGGAGAGCACTGTTATTTCCTATGTAGTGAGCCTTGAATGTAGTGAGCTATGAATTTACCAGTTAGAGATTTCATGTCTCAAACGATTATATGAACTCGTGATTTTAATTTTTTTTTTATATGGATGTTGGTAATCCAAATACTTTAATAAGATATTTAACTTAGGTGTCAGTCAAAAATCCTATTTCAGTGATCTGAAATACTAGGTTGACAATTGGGTTTACTATAGAGGAGGCCAAGGAAAATGAGATTGTTCATCATCAGCAATGGAGTGTGGAAATTTCGGTTGTAGATCAGATACCTAAGGGAATTTTGGAAAGGGTTGAAGCTAGTGGTTATAATGGATTGTTATCATTGAGAAGTGATAAGGTGTTTTACAAGTGTTATCTAGGGGCTTTATAATGGACCACAATCATCCTAGGAAATGCCCATTATAATGGAACACAAACATCGTAACCAATCTTGATATGTTACTATCAAGAAAGGGTGAAGCTCTACTCAACCGGGGAAGCATGGACCTTCCTTCTGAACAATGCAACTGGGGCTTCAAGATAGGATACTAAAGGAGGGCACTGCCTAACTCTGTTTAGCCAACTAAATTATCTTGGATTGATGCTCAGACCAGAGGCAAGAAATAAGATTAAAGGCTTGGACAACTAGATTGATGTTCAAGGGATGCTCACTCGGACCATGGCCAAAGGGTGTAAATGGATGGCACCCCCAATTATCTCTCTTTTCTGCTTTGTCCATTGGCCAAGAAAAGTATTTCATTCCTATGCTCAGTGCATTAAGCCTATTAACCCTTATCTCCCTGGATTCATTTTGTTTTAGGTTGCCCACTTACTATTTCAGGACTTAACCACTTCATCTTGCACATTCATCCAAGGAGTTGGTTACATGGGATTTACTCATGTGAAGTTGGTTGGAGATTAATTAATTTATTATTGTTGACTCTTTCCTTGCAGAAGTCTTGAGAAGTTGTAACTACCTAAAAGATTATTTATTTCTTTATTGAGACAGTTGCACATTTGAGAAAGAGTCCATGACAAAGCTTTCTACTTAAAAAAGTTGGAGGCTTTACCAAGCCTTTCTTGAGGATTCATCAAATTTGGATTTTTCTTTAATGCTTGCTTGGAAAGTATACAATTTCACAACATTTTCTACTTAATCCAAAGAAATGAAAATTAATGGGACCAACAACATTCTTCCACAAAAAAGGCTAGTGGATATGTTCATAGAAAGGCACATAAATTTCACCACCATTTCATCCAAATGTTGTATATCTGCAAAAATGTGGCCTTCTCAGTAGGAATTCATTCTTTTACCTCCAACGTAGAAACTCAAAATACCTAGTGTTCTAAGTCCTGGCAACATATAACTACTAATTTCAGGTGTGTGGAAGCCAACCAAATTCCTTTGACAGCTTCAAAAATATTCTTCTGCCAGAAAGACAAATAGAAGATATCCAGACGTCTTCATATAGACAGATGCCAAAATACTACTACACCACACACTGAAAACTTTTATATGTAGACTGATGCCAGTAAGACTACTACACCAAACATTGAAAACCTTTATGGCATAAAATCCCCATGTTTGACAACTACAACACATGTTCTGAAGGTTATGGTACTTACTCCTTCCGATGAACATTTTCTTCCTGCTCAGCTCTCCTTTGTTTCCATAATGCCTCTCTCTGTTCTATCTTTCTCTTAACATTTTGACCTCTTCAGGTGTTTTTTTAACTGCATCCAAGAAAAAAAAGTAGCTTATTCACTATATTGACAATATGAAGCAGATGTACAAAATTGTTATTGAACTACTCTTCACTGTGTTTATAATAAAACAAGATCCCTATTCATGATGTTATTCAACATATAAAATCTAATGATTAAACATGCACATAATTATTTTCAATCACCATTCAACAGAATTCTTCCAAATTAAATAAAAAACGTTTGGTCATCTCACATCATCTAACATTACATAGAAACTAGAAGGGAGTCCTAGCACCTAGATGCTTATCCCACGATCAATTTTCTTTGTAACAATATTGTGTTAGAAATTTCTCAAATTTACAGAGGATCAATAATAGAAAATGTGGACTTCTCTAATTTCACCCAAGCACACACTAAATAGGATAAATATTGATAAAAGTTGAGAGAAATAACTTGAGCCAAGAGATAAATTCAAAGGGCTATTTTCTCCATCGAATGAAACAAGTTCTTAAAAATAACCAGAATTTCTCATGGCTATGGATTGAACCATTTCCAGTTTATGGCCTAACCTGGTTTTACAGATAAAGTTCATTTCTTATAGAAAACGAAAACAAGCATACCTATTATTCATTCTAGTCTTTATTCATTCAGCATCATATGGAATCACTAAATAAGAAAAAATGAAAGGGAAGCAAGCAACAAACCAAATTCATGGAAGATGATAGCTCCAAAACTTAGGCCTTCTTCAACTTTCACAAGTTTCATTGTTGTTGCTTCATCTTCCATCTCACTTTCTGATCCATAATTTGGCCTGTGAACAATATATAATCAGTCATAAAATAATTTCACAAATGGAAGCACTGACCATACTCAAACATATAACTCCTACTTTGTACATATTTTACATTTTATTGATCATCCCTATCAAAAAAAAAAAATCAAACAACTGTATAAAGGCGCTTGATAGCTAAAAACTAATAAGAGGGGCTTTGCAGCTAAAAGTTAACAACAGTAAAAATGAGTGATTTTTTCATTTAAGATTGGAATAGACAAAATACACTATGCAAGAGCAAGAAATTTCATCCAAACCCTGAAATAAAATGATTTTTCTCACACAAGGTTGCTAACTGCACTTGTCCAAGTGGGAATATTTTTCAAGCATGCACTGTTAGAAGGCAAACTTATTGTGGGTTTAAGTTTTAGTTTAATTGAAAAAATGAAATCTTATACATATTTGTAATGTTAGCCAAGTCTTTGTCAAGTCCATCCACATTTTTCCCTCGTTCTTCCCCAAATCCAAAATTTTGATTGTCCAAGTTACTCCCACTTCTCAGTTTTGAAGCATCACTTCACATCACCCTTCTGCCATAGAAGGGAATTGTCCCCATGTATATGATACTCTGTTACCAGATTTTCCTTGGAGGTAACCTGGATCTATAGATTGAATCCAAATCTGGCAGAATATGCCTTGGAAGCAACCTGGATCCACCAATTATATCTAGATCTAGTAGGATCAACCCAAAAATACATCCCAAATTCGAAAACAAGCAGGATCCTCCTGGGAAACATATCCTGCAAGACTTTAAGTGCCCAGAGCATGTGTATCCCACAAAATTACAAATACCTGTTCAAAAAAAGATTCATGAACATTTGTGTTTTCTTGACAAAATAATAAAAATGTTAATAGTTAATACATGTGTGCTTCCTTTCTGAAACAATAAAAAGTTGATGCACTAAACCCCACTTTACAGTTTCATCACATTCATGTCATTGTTATGTCCATAAACATAACAAATACCATTCTCCTCTCAACTAGTTTATGGAATCTCATAGATGTTATTATGTGTGCAGATGATGTTTATGAAGCTAGAAATATGTACAAATTTTGTAATTTATGGAGGGAAACAAGTTGGGTTGATGTTCGAATGAAGTATGTGAGTTGTAGTGGCTCAGATATGTTAAATTTTCCATGGAAGGATGGTCGAATTTTTTAAGAAGCTTGATTTTGACTATGACTTGGGGATCTTATGGAGGAAAGTGTATTGGTCTTGGTCTTGATATCTCATTTTGATTTGACTATGGAAGAAGAGGATTGCTTGGGTTTTCCATTGTTGCATTATTTTTCCTTGGAGTGGAAGCCTATATATTGTGTTTTGTCTCTGGTGATCTTCATGTTTTTATCTTGGTAATTGCTTGATGAAGAAAAGAAACACAAATAATTGAATAAGAAGCCAACTAAGTTCACAAGTAATTATCATGAGAACTCAACTTTTACAACCAAATTATTCTATATACTTTGAAAACAATATTATCAAGGTATAATAGATTGTAGCAGTTAAAATTGAAGAAGTAGGTGTTCAAATCTTTGATAAAAACTACAAGGAAAAAATACAAGTTCCCATTGCAGAAATTCTTAGAATATCATCTTTTTTTCTCGGTTCTGTTGATGCTCAGGATAATTAATCCCTTATGGAGGAGGTTGGGAGTAAAGAGCTCTTAGAGGTACTACACAGCTTACGAAAAGAAAAAATTCCAGGTCCTAATGGGTTCCCTATAATTTTTTTGGGGGATGCTTAGACTTCATGGGAAAAGATCTGAGAAGGCTTGTAAATGAATCGAGATCTATTAACAAGATGCTAACAAATTTTAATGCCAACTTATAATAATTATTCCCAACTCTGGAAACCCTCTCTCTATTGACCAGTTCAAACTGATCTCTCTTTGCAATTGTATAAGATCATCACAAAATTAATTTCCCGGAGGACTAAGACCAATTTATCTAACACTATTTTTGAAGAACAATTCAGTTTTCTGGATGGATGAAAGATACATGAATCAGTTGGCATTGCTAAAGGAGGTCTAAACTTCGTTAAGATTAAATAGTTGGGGGATATGGTAATGAAGGTTGATCTCTCAAAGGATTATGATAGAGAGAAGTTCATTTTTCTAACTTAGATATTAAACTGTATTTCCTTAGTTTCTTATATTGTACTTATAAATCGATCTGCAACCCCTTTCTTCATACCTGAGAGAGGTCTTAGGAAAAGTTGTCCACTTTCTTCTTATTTGATCCTCTTGGTGGAAAAACAATTAATTAGGGCCTTGAAAGAGTGCATTGAACTGGAGTGATTGGAAGGCAAAAACTTGAAATTCCTATATATATTCACACTTCTTCTTTATTGATGATATTTGATTTTCTTGGGAGGAAAAAGAAGGGATGCAACAAAATTAAAGGAGATTTTAGAACTTTTTTGTTTTTCTTCAGGAATGCAGATCAATATGGAGAAATATCACATCTCCTTTGTAGTTTTATCTAGTGAAGATCAAGAGTACATCAATACTCTCTTTCCTCGACAATTTCTAAAGTTGGATAATAGTCTAAAGAAATTTGGATTTACCCTTAAACCAAACAATTAACAAAAGAAGAATTGGCAGTGGTTAGGTATAAAGGTCAAGAAAAAGTTGATTTCTTGGTATAATCGAAGGATTTCCAACAGGAGAAGGCTGTTATTAGTCAAATTAGTTATTGAGGTCATTCCACTTTATTAGTCCTCCCTTTCTTGGATTACCAAATAAGTAATAGAGTCAATCAAGAGACTTAGTTATAGATTCGCTATGAGTTATCAATACCAAAGGCCTTGGGGGCTACAGCCTTAAAAAATTATTTCATTTCTACAAGGTGTTGGAAACAAAGAGTGCCTAGAGGCTTGTATAGGGGAAAGGGTTCTGGTGTTCTATTGTAAAGGAAAAATACATATATCCAACCTTAGTGGAAGCTTGGATTAGAAGCCCCATTAAAAATTCTCATAACATCTTTGTAACTTGGAGGCAGTATTACATGTTTTTACTTTGATAGGGAACTGGCTTGCTTTGGTGTGTTGGAAGAGGCTCAAATGTTCAGGTGGGCTTGGATTCTTGGATTGGTAATGACAATAATTCCAAGCTTCCTCCTCACATCATTTGGCATCTGAGAAACATATGGATATATAGCTTAAATAAAGTTGCAGACTAGGAGATGACTATAATCTGGAAACAAGAGTTGCAATCTACCAGAGATCTTAGGATCAATGAGGAGGATTCTGAATTGTGGAGGCCACTTCTAGCCATACCAATCTCCATTTAAAAGGTTGAGTATATTCTAAAGGAAGGTTACAGTCTGTTATGTTTGATCAACAAGTTGTATGGTCCGTTTCTGAATCTTAGGAGATTAAGGGGAATCTAATTGTTGCAAGATTTGTTTGAAGGAAGGTCACAGTTCATGGAAGGTCTATCGAGTATGAAAAGAGTGTTGTAGCTAACTGTGCATGTGCCCTAACTAGTATTCATAACTACAGAGTAGAAGACTCCTGCCCTTTGTTCCAAAGTTTCCATTTGATTGAGTCATCTTCGTGTTTAAGGGCTTTGATATAGGATATTCATCTTGGCAAGTCATTATTGAATTTAAATCATTGTACTCTTTCTCTCTCTCTCTCTATTGAACATTTGATGGTTAATAATAAGAATATTTGATCAAGGGTTTCCCCATCTTGGGGTTTTCCTTGGCTTGTGCCATATTCTTGTGTCCTTCTGTCTTGGCTTGTCTTCAACATTTATCATTTATGTTCTTTTATCAATTACTATATGTGATTGTTAATGGATTAATGGGAAAATGGATGGATGAAGTAACTAACTGAAGAAAATAACATGTTAACTCAAAATTAACACTTCTGTATTCCTTGAAAACATCCCAAAAATGGGTGGGGACACTGTCTAGGACCTGAGCACTTTTAGGGGACCATCCCCACATTCATGGTGAAATTTAAGGGACTTTTTGGGTACCCAATCAGCCCATCCAAGAAGTTTAGGATATGACCTTAGTCATGTCTAGCCAAAGATAATAACTATTTCGCTGTGTTGCACAAGTATGTGTCCCTACATTTAAACCTTGGGTCCCAACTAAGGCAACATTGCATGAATTTTTCTACCCATTGAAAACATCTTGAAATAGGCGGGGATGCTATCATGGAGTCAAAGAATTTTTGGGGACTATCCCAACATCCCTCAATTTTTCAACTCATAGATATCCCTCCTGTTGTAGCTTTCTTATTGGGTTAAAAACTGGAAAAAAAATTAAATAATGCCACTTGTATAACATGGATCCCATTCACTAAGAAAGAAGACTTATGTAATAAACCCTAACGTAAGTTAATTCTCTCATTTCATGCTTCATTTTAATCTCATTGAGAATCTCAAGTATACCTATGCACAAACTCATAGACATCGCTCATGTTGTAGCTTTCTAATTGGGTTAAAAAATGGAAAAAGAAATAAATAATGCCACTTGTATAACATGGATCCCATTCATCTAAGAAGCAAGACCTAAGTAATAAATCCTAACCTAAGTTAATTGTCTCATTTCATGCTTCATTTCAATCTCATTGAGAATCTCAAGTATACCTATCCACAAATTCCTTTGGTGATGCCATTCTTCCCTAATTATCAGAGTCTCACATCTTACATCACTTGGCACATTATTATTTCTAAAAGTTTATATCTATTCAATAGCCTAGTTCTATTTCATCATTCATGTGTATGTGTAAGCCCAAGTCATATGCTCAACCAGTTATTACCAGAATTGATCATTTGGTTAATTCCTTGCCAACAAGTGTTCGCATAGAATTCCCTTCAGTAAGATGGACTAGTCTATGCCAATGACTTTACTAAGGATACCATGTGTAAAGGTGGGGAAGCATCCCTTGGATTTCCCCATGATATTTTCCTTGGGAATAAAGATACATACATTCCATGCAATTGACATGTTGAGCTCATATATGATTAATATTATTGGAATGACTTCAAGCCTTCTCTGTTGTATGGCCTCTGATCTCTCTAGAATGATTATCTCACCCTTGTTCAATTCCTGCATGGCATGTGAGCTCATATAGAGTATATTATTGGAATGACTTCAAGCCTTGTTGTATGGCCTTGAAAAGAATATCTCACCTATGGCTTGATGGGGTGCATTGTTACATGGTAAAAAAATATATATATATATATATATATGTGTTTGTGTTTTTGTATACATATGCATATATTTCCTACAAAATTAATTACAAAACAAAATCATATACCCTAGGGCCTAGATCAACACAAGTGTTATTTTTAATATAAATCTTGTAAGATAATTTTTTACTAAGTTTTAGGGCTCAAATTACAAATGCAAGCCCTATATTAATATGGATATTTTCGGGGGCTAAGCACAAGGCAAAAAAATAACTCCATGCTTGTTAACCACATGCGTTCTCACTACAGCTAGGGAGGTCAACATCACATGCTTACAATTTTTTGAAATCAAGCATAGATCCTTCTTAAACTCAAATTTATTTGAACCGCAAGGGATAAAAATAAAAACATGTGATATCCTCTCAACACTTATAGATCTGAGATTAAGATGGATCTACACTATTTTATCTTTACACTAGCATTTCTTTTACATTAGAGACTGGGCATCATCTTTTTTTGTTTTAATTTATTCGACCCACACTTCCTCCCAAAAACAATTAAAAAAAAAGGAGTCATTGACCCTTCCTAAACCTTAATCCTAACCTATTTATGAACAACCGCACCTTTTAGTTTGCATCACAACATTTTGGATTCTCATAGAACATTTGTGGGCTTATGAAAAATTTGTAGTTATGGCAAATACTTTAGAGTTTTTAATAGGGGCTCTTATAATGGAAATTGGGAGCTCTTATTTGAAGTGTTGCTTGGGCTGATTTGGGGTGTTTCTTGACTGATTGGGATCTAGAATGCTTCTTGAATTGATTTTTTAAGTTGATCTTGGGATTAATTTAAAGTGATTCTTAAAGCTGATTTGAATGTGTTCCTCAGTATATCAGAGTGTTGATTTATAGTTGTTATAAGGTTTAATTGGAGTGCTAATTCACATATTCAAAATTTGTTTTGGACTTCCACCACGATAATGTTAGTTTAGTTGTATGTAGCTTACAAAACCTTTCTTGTTCCAACAGAGTATTGTACAATAGTACAAGAACCATTATTCTGGCAGTCCATAGAGCATTTATGAAGGCACACTAGAAATTATATAGGAGATAGAGATATGGAGGGCACATGCATATTTTTAGCATGAACACACCATCCTTTTTTAATTTAAACATCATATGTTTTCCTAAATTATCAATTCAGTCCTAATTCTAAGCTTTTACTTTAAATAGTTTTGCATGCATTGTTAAAAGGGATAGTTCCCTAGACACTCATGCATGAGGATTTCAATCTAAGTTAAGCCAGGCAGATCTCTGGAAGGATGCATTCTTAGGAATAATTGCAAGTGTTGATAATTACCCAAGGTTAATTGCAAGGATAAATTTTTAGAAAACTT
This sequence comes from Pinus tabuliformis, assembly GCA_031772625.1. Classification (NCBI taxonomy): domain Eukaryota; kingdom Viridiplantae; phylum Streptophyta; class Pinopsida; order Pinales; family Pinaceae; genus Pinus; species Pinus tabuliformis. The sequence goes on along the minus strand of CM062814.1, from coordinate 159,545,843 downwards.
CTGGCAATAGCTACTTAGTACATGTTTTCTTTTCTCATGGTCGCCCTACAAATTAAACAAATAATCCTTTTGCAAAATGAGATCGGTCTGAAAATGATTATTTACACATCAAACTTCCATAAAATGGTCAACTCATCGAAAAAGGGAGATAAACAAGCTCAGAGAAATCCTAAATTTAATTTTAAAACTCGCAAAACCCTAAATTCAATTTAAAGAACTCAGGAAAACCCTGTTATTTTTCTAAATGGAATAAATGGACCCATATAGAGGAGGGAAAAACCTTGTATCGAATGAGGAATGAGATCAAAATGGTAACTTTTATTTTATCGTCATTGTGGCTCTGGGATTTGAACCCACATCCGGCGTAACCTTGAAATCCTCTGTAACTTTCGAGGATATATCATCTATCATACTGTGAATCTTGCAGACCTGAAAGTAGCAATGGAGAAGAAAAACGAGAAAGGCGCCACCGCTTGGTTGGAGAATGGAAAAATTCATGTATGAAATACTCAGTAACTTTCAAAGATGTATCATCTGTCATACTATGAATCTTGTGGACCTGAAAGTATCCATGGAGAAGAAAAACAAGAAGGGTGCCACTGTTTGTCAAAAAATGGAAAAATTCAAGTACATTCATGTATGACATCTTTAAAATTTAAAATTTTTGGGATACGAGATTTTTATCGAGTTTGTGTGAATGGTTGCATATACTTGATGAAGCCCCACATTACTATCGAGGAGACAACTTTGGAGCGTGGCCATCACACAGTTTATGAGCAAAGATTTTTTTGGGAAGCCTATAATAGAAGTATACAGTGTATGTAGTTTGTAGTAGAATTATATTAGTTTCATTTAGTTTGTGGTATAATTATATTAGTTGTACTCAAAAGCAAGTATAGGATTTTGAGAGATTGGTGAATCTAAATTTTATATGGATAAAAATGTTGTGGGTGAAGGAAAAGTTGTTGCTTACTAACTCACGGAGTATGGTGGTGTAAAACCTTGCATTAAGGAATGGCTTACAATGGGGTTAGTAAATATGAGAGTTCAAAGGACCAAATGATTGTGAAGGACACAAAAGCTAAAGAGCAAGTTGAAAAAGCTTTGAGGAAGTAGAGATAACTAATTAGTAGTGATTGAACTAGATGTGAGAAAATGAAGAAGGAAATAAGGAGTTGTAAAAGGAGATTAGAGAGGAGGGAAGTAGTGAAGTGAGGGTGAGAGAGTTGGAGAATTTGAATGCGAAAGGGGAGTTGGCCAGTGAGAGGCTGTGAAACAAAGGGTTGATGATAAAATATATCTCAATAAGGAGTAGTAGTAAAAGCACCTCAATGAGGTTTGATGAACGTGCTATGGAGATATGTAATTACAAAGTGACGGGTTGAATGCAATATAGAATGAGATTGTGGCTGAGAAAGAATCAAATGAACTAATCAGTAACCATATCTTAAGGCCAACGATGTGTCCAAACTATTAAGGGGGGAATGAGAACCTAGTAGTAGGCATGGCACTAGACAATAGAAAAGTTGGCCTCGTACCAACCCCACCCCTTATGCTTCTTAAATACAATTAGGTAACACTTCACTAGCTTGTTAATAATGGTTCAAGTTCGCCTAGTAGACAGCTTACTTATGGAGGAACAATAAGAATTAGAGGAAGTAGTCTTCACAATAGTGAAAGTTTGAGTATTAGGAGTAGCACAACTAGGATTTTGAGTTATTAGTGCAAAAAAAAACAAGAGTTTTCTGAGTTTTAGTACCTATGATGCTTTGAATTATAACCTAGGAGCATGTAAGAGAAATAATATTAGAGTGATGTACTATTTAAAAAATTTAATCATATGTAAATGCTTTGGGAAAAAACATAATGATCCACCTACCTTGATATAAAACAAACCTTGAAAATATCATTCTTAAAATCTCTTATGTAGTTACATAATTTCATTCAAGTAGACTATCACAGTTACTTATGTTAGTAATAGTGTGATCATCTTTTTCATTATCTTAATGGAAGTCTTTCTAGACATGCATCCCATCAAGCATAAATCATCCTAAGATATGCCTTTGAATTAATATAAATCATCCTATGAATATCCTCAAAATAACTATCACCCATAGCATTGGTGATGGTGTAAGGCTTGTATCAAAGTGATATGAGCTTTTTATGGGAGTTTGTCAATTGCTCTTTATGTAAGTCCAACCATAACTTGTCACCAACCTGAAACTTATGTGGAACCCAATGGATTGTGTATTTACTCGTACTTGGAGTTGGAAACTTTCTACAAAGTGTCATTAACTCAATGTTGAATTTGATGGATATGTTCCTAAAAATTGGTTGCTTTTATCACCCTGTTCCAAGTATGGGAGGTTTCTTCATGTGTTATTCCATGAACCTAGCTCATGAGTGGATTTTGTTGGGACAATCTTCTTATAGGATACCAAAATCCTCGTCCTAAGGAAGTGATCAACAACAACAAAAAATACATTTGTTATCATGCTTAGTTGACAGAAAACATGACATAAAATCCATGGTCACTAACACCCAAGGATTATCTAGAGTAGGAAAAGGCCTAAAAATAGCGTGGATGGCCATTTCCTTTGGCATAATACAATTCTTCCACTGCTTACAGGTTTTGGTAATAGAATCCAGTTCGTTGTCATAGGTTGGGTATATATGAAACCCATGATAGAGTATTTGACTATGATAGACCATCGAATGTTTGTGTCATGTGGGCACTACATAGACGACATGAATGATTGGCCTGTAGGGTCCCTATTGTGTAACCATTCATTGACGAAAGCTACTTCCCCGAAGGGATAGAAGTGATAACTAATAGTTGCAAAGTTAGGAATAAAAACTATGATCTATGTTAGGATGCCTCAAACCAAGCTGTAGAAAAAAAATAGTAATCTTTTGATTTCATATCCTAGGAGATTGTAATCATTGAGAGGATGCATGTCATGGGGAAACTATGCAATATAATTCCTGAGATAGTTCACCATTTTCTTGAAATATTGTAGGTCAAGGTTGATCTTTGGTGGTGGCCAAATAAAAATGGTTGAAAACTTCATTGGATCAATGCTTAGTCAATCATGGTTCACAAAAAAATCCAAGATAATCAAACTTCTTCTACCCAAATGCACACTTCTTCATGTTCACAAATAACTTGTAATGTGTTGCAAACATGGTTTATTCATCCTACATCTAGTTGAAAAGTAATATGTCTAAGTACACAATTAGAGTTGAGTAAAGATGTGGTTGTAGATATTTGTTCATCATCTCATGAATGTTGCAAGGCCATAATTGGTAACACTTAATGACATCAGTGGCCATGAAAGTAGTCCTTGTCACATCTTGAAGGATTTCTTCCACATATCCTTAGGTAAAATTACTAATGAGTTACAGATCTTAAGTTCCATTTCACACTTAAATAATTAGTTGTCTCTGCTAATGAAATGATGCTTTTCTTTCTTTACAATTGAAGTACTAACACATGCTAGACAGTTCCAAGGGATGATAGGCATGCCAGGATGTACTGTCAGTGCCAAGGTGTGGTGTGAACGCATGCTAGGGAGTGTGAGGGCCAAGTGCCAAGGAAACAAAAGGGAGCACTCATTTCAAATGCATAGAAATGAATTGTCAGCGAGTTCCTGGTCTGCCAAGGAGGGAGTAAAAAGGTATACTATCTAGTGCCACGGCATCACAAGGGAGAACTGGGTCAAAATTCTTGGAAATGAACAAAGAAGAGTGCAGTGTGCCAAGGAGTGTCAGAAAACTCTAAGTGTCCCAAGGATGAAGTGTGTTAGTATAAGTTCAAAATAGGACTTGTAGGAGGCAAGCCTATGGTTGTGATAAGGTGTGTACAAATTAGCTTTAGACAAAAGGAGAATTTGGGTTGGGCACAACATTATTTTATCAATGACTTGGTTGAGTTCCCAAGTCGCACAAAATGTAAGGCTATCTATGAGGGCATGACAGCTAGGGAGTGCCAAGGTGTTCCAGGGAATGCCAGGAAGTACTAACACATGCTAAATAGTTCCAAGGAATTTTAGGCATGCCAAGACATGCCAAGTGCTAAGGCATGCCAAGAAGTTCTAGGTGCCAAGGTGTGGCGCCAACACATGCTAAGGAATGTAGGGGATGATAACATGTGCCACATAGTGCCAAGGGATTGTTAGATGTGCCAGGTGCTATTGCATGTCAAGATGTAAACTATTTTCTTAGTTGTTTTATGGCCATGGTTGGACGTGAGCCTTGACATGGTAAGTTGTAAATTGTTAATTTGGATAAGTTGAAATTATACATAAGGAGCCTAATATGAGTTATAGTTAGTTCTTAGGTGAACGAAGCATAGTCTAGTTGTAGTAACTATAACTTGGTCAAGTTGTTGTAGTCGAGGCAACAATTGGTTGGGTTCCCAAGTCCCAGAAAAGTAAGGGTAGTTGTGAGAGAATTATAGCTAAGGAGTGTCAAGGCGTGCCAAGGAATGAAAAGGCATGCTAACACATGTCGAACATTGCCAATGCATGTTGAGGAATGTTAGAAAGTGTTAGGGCATCACAAGGGAGAACTAGGTCAAAATACATGGAAATGAACAAATAAGTGTGTGTGCCAAGGAGTGTCAATGAATTCCAGGTGTCTCAAGGACAAAGTGTGTTAGGAGAAGGTCATAATAGGAATTGTAGGAGGCAAGCCTATGGTTACAATTATAAGGAGTTGGTCAAAGCAGTTTCAGAAAAAGGGAGACTTTGGGTTGCACACAACATTGTTTTTCCAATGACTTGGTTGGGTTCCCAAGTCGCAAAAATAGTAAATCTATCTATGAGGGCATGACAATTAGGTAGTGCCAAGGTGTGCCAAGGAATGCCAGGAAGTACTAACACATGCTAGAAAATTCCAAGGCATGTTAGGCATGCTAAGACAAGCCAATTTCTAAGGAATGTCAAGATGTGCCAGGTGTGAGGGTGTGGCCGGTATGCATGCTAGGGTGTGTGAGGGCCAAGCGCCAAGGAAACAAAAGGGAACACTAGTTTCAAATGCATGGAAATGAAGTGTCAGTGTAATGTCCCTTCCGAAATTAAATTGTTACAGGTTTATTTATTCTACAATTTTGACAATTTTGGAGGCCATGGGACCCATGTGATTTTTGGAAAAGACTTAGGAAGCAAAAAGGGGCCGAAATGTTTTGTTGGCATAGCGTCGAGGTCACCCAAATGAGGAAATACACACCACCTTAGAGGGAAGTTCAAATGACTAAGGAGGGAAAGTCGAATTTCTAGTTGGAGGGGGGGCACATGGGAAAAGGGGCCCACAAATTATAAATGGAGGGGGCCTAGCCTCATTTGGTATATTTTTTATATATTGAACTCAACCTTAGTTGCTCAAGCTGCTTAGCCGGGTTACTGTGTTTTTTAGCACATGAGTGTCTCCGAGCAGAGATCTCAACCCTTGCTTTGCTGGACTTCGAGTGCCACCTGAGGAAGGAAATTTGTACTACCTTGGAGGAGATCTAGTGGATTTTCATAGACACATCATTCAACATTTGTCTCACCAGTGCGTGTTTCTGGAAGACGTAGAAGGGGAACATGCAGGTGTTGCTTGTGGGTTCATCCAGGCAGCAACTACTGGGGGAGTTTGGGCATTGGAGCTACAATGGAGGATCAACCTTTCGGGAGAGTTTTGGATCAGGAGGTTGCGGCATTGGAACAGTTCAATTTACAGTCACCTAGGCCTGCACAGAGAGCCCTCACTGGGCTCACGTGGGAGTTGGAGGAAGGAATAATTGTAGAGATGAAACTGGCCGGGAGAAGTAGGAGATCATTTGGAGGGCCATTTGAGGAGGATTGTTAGAGTTGGGAGAGCAGAGATTGACATGATCAGTCACAACAACATAATTTGAAATTGGAGGAGGGTCAAGCTGTGAAGGGTCAATTTTTTAAGGTTGTAATCAAAGGAAACCCTTTTCTAGGTTTTCCTGTTTTTTGGGCAAGGATCACTTTCCTAATTTTATAGAATTTTCTGGGCAGGTCAAAGGGGTCAAACATGGGTCCCAACTCAACCAGAAGCTAGAGGAGCTTAGGGGAATTTGGGCCAAAATTTCGAGGTCAACATTTTGCCAATTCCTCCGTGTGTTATTATGGGTTTCTTTCATAGAGGCTAGGATTAATTTCCCATAATTTTTTGAGAAACAAGAAAGGCTCTAACAACAAATCATTTGAGGAAGCAACAACTTTCTGGATAGTAACAATGCAACTCTTGGGTCGGATTACCAACAGATTTGAGGAGGGTGTTCCATTGTTCATTTTGGGATTTTGCTAGCTTGTCTAGAACAAGCCCAGGTGCACACATTCCAGCACCTTGTTGTACGCATCTTCCCATTTAATAAAATGAGTAGACAAAGCAGCTTGGTTTCCAATTTTGTGGTATGATGGTTTGATTTAATTTTATGGCATTAGTTTTATTGTCTGTTTTGCATAGCACTATTTTTCCTAGTTTGGAACATTACAATCAGTGAATTCCAGGTGTGCTAATGAGGGAGTGACAAGGTATGTTATGTAGTAATGACAAGGCATGCTAGAGTGCTAGGGAAGCAACCCAAGATATGCCAAGTGCGAAGGTGTGCCAATGCATGCTAAGGAGTGTTAGGGAGTGCCAGATAAACATATGGGAGAACTAGGTCAAAATGCATGGAAATGAATGAATACAAGTGTGTGACAGGAAGTTTCAACGAGTTCCAAGTGTGTTAAGGAGAGAGTGACATGGTATGTTAGGTTGCATTGGGTCACGCTAGATTTCTAGGGTGACATGCAGCCAAGATATACCAGGTGCTAGGGTGTGTCAACATGTGCTAGGAAGTGTTAGGGAGTGCCATGGAAACAAAAGGGAGCACTAGGTAAAATTAATACATGAAAATGAACAAAAATGAGTTTGTGAGAGGAAGTGTCAGTGAGATATAGGTGTGCTAAGGGAGTAACAAGGTATGGTAGGTAGTGCTAAGGCATGCTAGAGGCCAGAGAAACATGTGAAGATGTGCCATGTGCTAGGGTGTGCCAATGCATGCCAGGGCATGTTATGGAGTGCCAAGGAAACAAAAGGGATCACTAGTTTCAAATACATGGAAATGAATGAATAAGAGTGTTTGACAGGGAGTGTTAGTGAGTTCTTGGTGTGGTAAGGAGGGGGTGATAAGATATGTTAGGTAGTGCCAAGGAATGCTAGAGTTCCAGGGGAACATACCAAGATATTCCATGTGCCAGGGTGTGTCAATGCGTGCAATCGAATGTTAGGGAGTTCCATAGAAACACAAGGGAGAACTAGTTAAAAATGCATGGAAATGAAGAAATAAGAGTGTGTGATAGGGAGTTTCAATGAGTTCCAAGCGTTCTGAGGGAGTAATAAGGTTATATGTTAGGTAGTGCCAAAGCATACTAGAATGTCAGGGCATGTCAGGGAGAGCTAGGGTGTGCTAGGGAGTGCAAAGCATGCTTGCAAGAAATGTAGGGGATGCTAACACACACCACATAGCACTAAGGGATTGTTAGACGTGCTAGGTGTTATTGCATGTCAAGATGTAAATTTTGCTTCTTAGTTGTTTTATGGCCATGGTTGGACATGAGCCTTGATTTGGTAACCTATTAAGTGGGATGAGTTGAGATTTGACATGAGTAGCCTAAGATGTGTTATAGGTAGTTCTTAGGTGAACAAAGCATAGTCTAGTTGTAGTAACTATAACTTGGTTAAGTTGTTGTAGTTAGGGTAGGATTTGGTTATGTTCTGGCCAAGTCTAAAAAAAAGTAAGGTAGTTGTGAGGGCATGATAGCTAAGGAGTAACAGGGCATGCCAAGGAATGAAAAGGTGTGATAACACATGGCAGATAGTGTCAAAGGATGTTTAGGAGTGTTAGGGAGTGTCAAGAGAACACAAGGGAGAACTTGGTCAAAATGGTTGGAAATGAACAAATAAAAGTGTGTGCCAAGGAGTGAATTCTAGGTGCCCCAAGGATGAAGTGTTTTAGGGGAAGTTCAGAATAAGACTTGCAGGAGTCAAGCCTATGGTTGTGATAAGGCATGGACAAAACAATTTTAGAGAAAGGTATACTTTGGGTTTGGCACAATGTTGTTTTTCTAATGAATTAGTTGGGTTCCCAAGTGCAAAAAAAGTAAGGTTATCTGTGAGGGCATGAAAACTAGGGAGTGCCAAGGTGTTCTAGTGAATGTAATGTTCCCAAGTCATGGAAAAATATAATGATATTTGTGAGGTCATGACTGCCAAGGTGTGTTAGGGAATGCTAGGGCATGTTAACATGCACCAAATAGTACGAAGACATGTCAAACAAGCTAAGATGTGCCAAGTGATAAGGCATGCCAAGATGTGCAAGGGTGTGACAATGCATGCCAGGGACTGTCAATGCAACAAAAGGAAGGAAAAAGTTAAACTACAAGGAAATGAACACATAATATGGTTAATAAATCATCAATTTACATTTTCCATGAGGGGCACATTAGGCACACCAACACTAGGTGCAAATAGGTGCCAAGTGCCAAGTGTCAATGCGTTCTAAGTGCCAGATCTTCCTCTGTTTCTTCTCATCTACTTTCCAATAATTGATCTCAAATAAATTTAATATTAAACCATCCCAAATCATACCAATTCATCTCAACACATACCAAACATGCTAAGACTTGCCAAGCGCCAACACGTGCCAAGTGCCAATGTGTGTCAGGGAATGTGATCCATGCTATGAAGTGGAAGAGCATGTCAAAGAGTGCTAACGTGTGATAGAGAGTTCAAATTCATGCTGAGGAGTGTTAGGGAGTAACAGGACAACAAAAGGGAGCACTAGGTAAAAATGCATGGAAGTGAACGAATATGAGGGTGTGTAAGTGAGTGCCAATGAGTGCTAGTTGTCATGCCAAGGAGGGAGTGACAAGGTATGCTAAGCATGAGTAAGTCATGCCAAGGAATATCAGGGCATGTCAAGAAGTTCCAGAGTGTGCTAGGTAGTTCCGGGGTGTGCTAACATGTGCCAAATATTGTCAAGGCATGCCAAGTTCTAAGACATTCTAGGATGTGTAGGGTGCCAAAGTATATTTCCAATATGCGTTAAGGAGTTTCAAGGAAACAAAAGGAATAACCAAGCTAAAATGAAAGGAGATGAACACATACGAGGGTTAATAAGTTGGGACTTTGTCTTTTTCGAAAGGGTCATGCTAGGCACACTAATAATATGTTCCAATACATGCCAAGTGCCAATTTGTGCCAAGTGCTATGTTTGTCAATGCAATATTATGCCAAGGTGTTCCAAGCCATGCTAGGGACTACAAAGCATGCCAACACATGCTATGGGAGTGTTATGCTATGCTAGGGCATGCCAACATGTGTTTGGGCATCCTACTCATGGCAAGATGTTCTAGGTACAAAGATGTTCCAAGACATGCGAGGTGCCAAGGAATGTTAGTGTACTATTCCAAAGCATGTTAAGGTGTGACATGAGCGTTGAGGAGTGTTAGGTCTCTCTCATTAATAGAATCAAGAAAGCTTGATTATGTATTAAATAATATAGTTCCTACACACACTAGTGGAACTTTATTTAAATGAGATTTGCTAGATAATAATCTTAATAGAGATGAATCATGTGTTGACTCATACGAAAACTATATTCTTATGACTTGAGGGAAATGATACACACTAATTACTTCTTAACAAATTGAATGACTATAACCACTATGACCTTGGCCACATAATGAAAAATACTCCACAACAATGGTCTTAAATCATTATCTTTTAATAAAAAAGATAGTAACATGTACATAGCATCATCAAAACTCATTGGAATGATCAATGATGACGAACATTTTTTGACTGTCCCCAAAAGTAACCAAAAATAGCATTGGTGAGGGTCAATAAAAGATCGTCACTAGAAGTGTCACCAAAGAGAGAATTAGTGATGGTCCTTTAACGACCCTCACCAAAAGTGTAACCAAAGAGAGAATTAGTGATGGGCCTTTAATGACCCTCACCAAAAGTGTCATTGAAAATGGCTTTCGTGACAAACCTTAAAGGACCATCACTATATACAATGACAACAATGATTTTTTAACGACCGTCATCATATGCGACATTGGTGATGGACCTTAAAGGTTTGTCACAGACATGAAACTTCATCAAAAACTCATTGGAATGATCAATGATGACGAACATTTATGACCGTCACCAAAAGTAACCAAAAAGATCATTGGTAACGGTCAATAAAAGATTGTCACTAGAAGTGTCACCAAAGAGAGAATTAGTGATGGGCCTTTAACGACCCTCACCAAAAGTGTCACCAGAGAGAGAATTAGTGACAGGCCTTTAATAACCCTCACCAAAAGTGTCATTGAAAATGGATTTAGTGACAAACCTTAAACCACCATCACTATATACACTTACAAAAATGCTTTTTTAAAGACCGTCACCATATGAAACATTGGTCATGGAACTTAAAGGTCCGTCACAGGCATGACCCTCACCAATGACCTTTTTTCTTGTAGTGAATTTTATAGGTTTTAGCAATGCTTATTATATTTTTAGCTGCAATTAAATTTGTCTTGGCTTCCAAATTTACTGCCAAACTATCAATTCCGCCGAATTTGGGCTTAAGCCCCATTCGCTAGCTCCTTTTCTTCCATAAGGCCAGGTCTTTGCGAACATCATCTTAGGCCGTGGGCACTCAGTCCTTTCAATTCTTGTCAGGAGCCTATTTCCTTTGATAATGACTCCATGTCATTAGTCACACCTCTACGTGAGGCGATCAATGAATAATTATTAGTCGCTTCCAAAAAACTTTGCAACTATTTATATACTGTGACCCTATTTCTAACATGTGGCATAGTTTCTAGTGCAGGCTCTTAGCCCGTAGCCCTTAAGATCCCGACGCATTCACTTATGTGCACCATAGTTCACCTATAGGGGTAATACCTCTGTGTTGACGTGTCTTGTGGGGACCGCCCAATACTCTCTCTATTGACTATCGCTCATGTCCTATGAGATGATGTCACCATGATGTCACTCTTTCCAAGTGTCGACCTGTAAGTGGTGACACGTGTCACTTAGAAAAGGGCCATTCAGGTGCCAAGAATTGTTGAATCCACTTACCATATGTCCATGTCGACGTCATCCTCTAACTTCATCCAAGCAAATCACGTGTTTCCATCTACCCTTCTGGAGGAGAGAGAAAAGGTCCTCCAAACCTTTGTTTTGCGACCATATTCTTTGTTTTTTGTTGGGTCGGCACACCTCTGTTTTGCCTTCTTTACTATCCTTTCGAGATAAATCTCCGAGCTCACCCTTTGCAAGCTGAGATGATGGAGTGAGCCTCCCATGCTCCCTTTACATTGGTTCGTTGCCTTATCTCACATGTTCTTACACTTACCTCCCGACGCTTAGCTATGTGCTTCTCCAAACAAACCTTCAAGGTACACTTATCGGGGTATTACCACCGCGTGGGCTCCACCCACTTGGTCCCCATTGGAAAGCATGAAACTATTGTTTCACATCTCTTTCCTCCTGGTTTCTTAGACGTAGGCACCAAAACATTCTGTCAGGTTGTATCTATCAGGGTAAGCTTGTCGGGTGGGCTCCCCCTATGGTCCAACCTGCTGCTACCACGTCTAGTCAAAGCTCTTGCTTAGAGGCTTCACTCATCTTAGTGTTAAGTTTGGCATTTAAGATAACTTTGGTTATGCAACAAAGGCTCCTCCATATTGTTCAACTCTACTATGAAGGCCTTGGAATCACAAAACCTTCACTGGCTCTAACTTTTGATCCAAGAGGCATTTGCAGTAGTTTCATATATCATTGGAAACCTTGTTTTAGATCTATATTTATATGGGTGGATTACACCTACACTTGATGTGATCCAGGGCTCCAAACCTTACTCTAAATATGCTACAATAATTATGATCTTTTACCCTTATTTTGTTCCTGGAACCTGCTCATTGAGGTATTTTTTTGACACCTATGCCTCCCACTGCCACTTGCCATCACTGAACACTTTGTTCCATAACCTTCTTACCATTAATGGCAGCATATCTCAACAGGTTCATATGAGACAAATCCAAAATATTGCATTGCTCCTCTGTATTAGGCACACTTTGGAAATGACCCATCTTGTATGTCAGAAATAACCCGAAATACCATCATTGAGGTTATAGATTGGTTCTCAATTAGGGAAGAAACATACTTTAGAATTTTCGGTGCTTATAAACCTACTCATGCTCTCCCAACAATGGTGACTGATATATTACTTCTATATGAAGTTTGCTACCAATTGACGACTAGCCTATCAAAGACATTAGCAAAAGGGAATAAGGGGTCATGGCCTATGTTCTCCTCGACAATTCGAAAGGTTTATGTTTTGTTGATTTTGAATTTGAAAGTATGATCCAAAGGGCATTGCATCTACACATTGTAAGGTAGTTTCCTTTTCATGGTCCTATACACATTTTAAAGGGGATGAAGAATATAAGGTAAGAAAATTTTATAATGCTTCCAGGGAAATAGGGGAAAATGAGTGACAAGAGGAAAATGGAGAGAAATCGGATGATGAGTATAGGGAAAGCATGAGTCTTGAGGATATAAGGGTTTTTCTTAAAGGAAATAAGGGACAGGAAGACAAAAACATGAAACAAAAGAAGCAGAAAGTCGACCAGTAAGATAAAATTAAACATTAACAGAATGAGGGAGAACATGATGGAGAATAAGACCTTGAAGGAACAAATGAAAAAATATCTTGAAAGAAACAAGAGATGAAAATAGAAAATATAAGAGGAGCTTCACAAGAAAGAGGAAGGTCTATAGAATAAACAAGAGGAGGAAATTAGAAGAAGAAGAATGATGTAGAAAAGAAGTAGAGGAAAAAACATGAGAAGAGGAACAAAAGAGAAAGCAAACACAAGAATAAATGTGAAAGAAACGGGAAGGAGAGAAACTCAAAAGGAAAATTGAGAAAGAACAAAGGAGGAAGGCCAAAGAAGAAAAGAGTTTGAGAGAAGAAGTTTAGGTCAAAACGAAGCAAGAAGCTCTAGAAAAACAAACCGAGTAGGATATTCTTAGCGAACAAGAAATCAACGATACAAACGGTCAACAACCACAAGGGCCTGAGATGCAGCTAAATATGCCTCGTTTAGATATCCCACCATCTACTCGAATTATTGGTGGATAGTTCCCACTTCAATAATTGAGTATCCTACAAGAATAAGAAGAAGAGATATTTGATATTATGAGGATCACTTTCGATCAGATTCAATGCAAGATAATGCAAGAAATACAAACGTGTTATGCGAAGAATCCAGCTAAGCCTATATCGATGGTCACAGAAAAAGATATCTTCATAAATACCACCATTAACTAAGAAATTATTGCCTCAGCTGGGACTACATTTGTGATAGCCACATAGATGAATGTGAGAAGACTAAACAAACAGGTTGCTAATCTACAAGGAAACCTTGTTGCCTCTAAGAAAAGTGTTGCCAAACTATGAAAGGAGAACCATGCCTTGCTATGTCCCATTCACACAGAAATTAGTTTCATGTATATTCAAGAAGAGGCAACAATATTGGGAGATTCCATGGACTTGGTTTACCAAGAAATGATGTAACTACATCATGTTATATCATAGTTCCCATATATGCATGCATAATCTAAGGATAGAGGAGTGATGCTTAAACTAGCCACAGTAACCATCAACAACATGCATAAGTGGACCATGCAATATCTAGATGCACCTAAAGAAATTCCAAAGAAAGATTGGATAACAACAGAAAATGATAAGGTTGCAATTTTCATCAAGGTTCATTCACATGATAAGTTGGCGAAATATTTGGATAAGGTAATAGCCTGATACAAACACTTACATAATGGGCTAGAATTTATTATTCAAGTGAATAAATTTCCTTCTATTAGTTCACTAGGAAAAATAAAGATGCAAGAATAAATATAACAAAAAATTAAAGCATTTCTAAGACCCTTCAAACAAGTTTCTACAAAAGAAGATTTGCAAGTTACTAAGGAGAAAATTACTCAATATGTGGTGGATTCTGTAATGATATACATGAAGTTGGTGACTTTATCAAATCAAGTGAAAGGGAAGAATTCCACTTTATTTCCAAATGCCCTGGAATGCCTTCACATGCATGGGGACGAATTACAACATAAGGTCATTGGTGTTGTAAAGGATTGCAAGCTTTGGCGAATCTATCTAGTACAAGAATTACATTTGGATGTACTAGAAATTTCTATCACTAGATTAATAAATTGAGAGTGTTTCATTTCTTTCGTGTAATATGTTAATAGTAGAATAGAGATAAAATTAGAAAGTCATGTAGGAATATAAAAGGTCATAGGGTAGCTCAAAAGTCATATGGGTAGGTGGAAGGTCACTCCATTGTCTATAAATATACCGTTATGACTCAATGCAAAGGACTTTTAATTTTGGACAGTTTCAGTGCACATTGTTTTGAGAACTAATAGACCTATGGTGAATGCAAGTGGTGATTCTGCACTTCCACTTTCAGATGTCATGGATTCTCCATGTGATAATGCTATGAGTATTTCATATTTTCAATCTCTTTGAGTTCGAGGTTTGTTATTCTCTCATGTGTCATCAATCATTATAGGATTTCTCTTGCAATGATCGAATGGTATGTGTGTGTATTTATGCTTATGTAAGTAAAGTGTTTTATTGATTTAGGCATACATCATGTATTGAGCTGTGAAATGTATGTGCTTTCACAAGCTTGTTGGATATGAATTTACTTATAATCAATGCACTTATCTTTATAGGGTACATGGGTTTTAATTGAAGTTTTTCTAACACGGCTTCTTCTAAGATTCATGTAAATATTACTTGGTCATTGTTATATGCATAACATTTCACATGTTTAGAACCTATAAATCACTCGTTTACATTTTTTAAGTGTTTTATTTGTTCTCCAGTGATTTTTGTTTGTTTTCCATAGCAAACTAATAAGCAATGTGATGGAAGTAGGGCCTACATACCGAATGGCACTCCTAAAAAAACGGTGTAGAGTCTAGTTTGGATTATACCTTGAGGATATTACTTTTCTATCGGTGGACCATCCTAGCTCATCAAAATTGCCTCACACAATAATAAAGGTTGCGGCTGAATTTATTTTGAATTGATCATTCCACCTTTCCTTGGATTACACCCAATATTTAATGCAAAGTTGCTTCGAACATATTTTACACATCTATTGAACACCTCAGAGGTAGTTGAGTAGTTGGTCCCCATAGAACCGAACATTGACTACATTTACTAGGTTATAGTGGATCAAATCATGGACACAAGACAAAGGGTACCCACCAACAACACAAATAAATCCATTGGATTGTTAAAATAGGGAAGCTTCATCATCAAGGAATGTTGCTCACTAGGAGAAGAACACAATAGAAATTTCCCCATCTGACGAGGGAGCATGACACAATGATGATTATTTCTTCCTATTAAGTGGGGAGTATCGATTTAGGTGAACATTATTGGCCAACCACCTCTTCCACTATATCAATGGTTCTTTATCTACTTAGGAGTTTTTCTATGATTTTTGGGTCGCAAACTTGTAGGGCCCTTTTGTTGGCATTATGATACAAGTGTTGTCCTTGATGGAAACTCATTCACAGGTTAGTTCAAATTTGATAAAAGGAAACTCGCATTCTAACAGGTCAATTCAGAGGTAACAGTGCATTGGTTCAGAAGAACAAGAAGTTGGAACAAAGGTCTACTGATCATAATAAAGAAGTTGAAGGAAAAGGATATTTTAAGATAATTTAAGTTGTATATGCAAGTTAACCTTGTCAAAGAAGCGTATACACGCAATTTCACAGAAAAAGTAGCGTATACGTATGCATGCACTTTCACAAGAGGAAAACTGCATATGGGTTAGAAAATCAAGGAAATTCAAGATTAAAGAATACCAAGGGTCAATACCATGATATTATCCCACAATATTGAGCAGAGTAATGACTATTTGATCCCGTCCAAGAATACCATAGGTTCTAAATGTTGTTTTGGTTCGAGGTATTGAGAAAGGCCAAAAACTATATAAGGAGGGGAAGATCAAAGGTCCAAGGTGTGCAAGAGAAAGGGTGTCTCGGGAATACTTCTATCTAAAGTAAATTTTATGTTGCAGGGGCTATGATTATGATATATTGTGTGCACCTTGAATTCAATCTTGGATCAAGATCATGAGACCTGAAATGACTTATCATTGAATGATCTGATGTTGGTTGGGCTAGATCTGATTGCTTACACATGTTTTATTATTTAAATGTCATGATCCAAGTATGTCTAAAATTTGGGATAGCAGTGAAATTGTAAGTTATTATTTGCAGATATATACGCTGGTTTGCCTTGTTGAAGGCATGTATACATGCTAGTTCGAAGCTTCCAAGTAGTGTATACAAAAGAAAAGAATTTTATTTAGAAATGATTGATTTATCTGATCAGTGTTGTTGGTTTACTGTTGTCTGTCAATGATGTATTCATAGATCTGAAAGTAGAACTGAATGCATAAGGAGATTGAGTCTGATTGATTAATTGATTAAGTGAGAAGGGTGATCTTTGCCACTGACTATCTAGATCTCTGTAATTTGAAATTATATGTTCAGAATATTACTAGTTGGTACATACTTGATTCAGAAGTTTTATGTTTCAATAGTTTTGGAGGTATACGTAGGTTTGATTAAAGGAAGTAGCATATACATGCAGCTTGGGTTCATTAAAGTAGCATATGAATTTTGATGTATGATTCTGGAGGTTGCTGCTGGTTCTGAATGATGATGCAGGTTTCTAGGTTCAGCATAGGGTTCTGGTGATAGTGATCTGACTGTTCAGATTGACTGATTGTTGGTTAATGTAGTTATTATTATAGAATTTGAATTTCAAAGTTTTTTATGGGTCCAGTGTGAAAATTTTATGAAATGAGGCCTTCATATTATGTTGTTGTGTACCAGGAGCATCCAGTCTAAATATTTATGAAACGTGGTCCCTGGAGGAAGAGAGAAGGTCGTAGCCTTCTGTAGGTCGACGCCTATGTACTAGTAAACATATTGGATGGTACAAGAGCTAGGGCGTTGTAGCTGCTTTCCAATAGAAGCTGGAGAATGAGAGAAGGTTGTAGCCTTCTGTAGGTGGTTGCCTACGTATTGGTATGAGTCTGCACCAGTACAAGATTGTAAATAGATTTTCTTTATATTAAAAAGAAGACAAAGATAAAAACAACAAGTTTTTTTTATCTTGCATTGGGTTTCCACCTTAAATCTTGGTGTTCATGTGTGTTTCTTATGTGTGATGGTTTATTATGTTATTACTGCACACAGTTACTGTATAATAAAGTACTGAAGCACTGATTAAAGATCAACACATGATCAATTAACTAAATCATAAGTTCTTTGGGTATACATTGGTTTCTTTAGTCACAGTTGCGTGCACATGCAAATTCACTTCACTGAAGTAGCGTATATAAATATGATTGGGAAATGATAAATTATTGAATTGTAAATACTAATTCACCCCCCTCTCAGTATTATTTCCAACAATTGGTATCAGAGGAGGTCCTTCAGAAGAAGCTTGATCGCTTGAAGGGAGATATTTCAAGATGAAAAATCACAAAGGCATGTGATCTATCAAACCATCGATATTCAATGGGAACAACTTGGTATATTGGAAAATAAGAACCAGAGCCTATCTCCAGTCCCTTGGAGCCAATGCCTGGGAAATTGTGGAAGGAGGATACCAATTTCCAGCAACAATACCTATACATATAGCAGGTAATAAGCTATACCAAACCAATGCCAAAGCTGTCAATACTTTATTGGGAAGTCTGTTAGAATCAAAATTCATCAAAGTCATGTAGCTCAAGACAACCAAAGAGATATGGGACAAAATCATTTAGAGCTACGAAGGAGACTCACAAGTAGAACGTGCTAAGCTCCAAACTCTTAGAATTAAGTATGAAACTCTTAAGATGCATAGTGATGAAAGTATTTCTAGTTACTTTTTACTTGTAGATGAGATTGTTAATTGTATGAAGAATCTGGGTGAAGAGATAAATGAGGTTGCTTTAGTAGAGAAAATTTTGAGATGTTTGTCTTCCAGATTTGAGTCAAAAGTATCTACCATAGAAGAAAAGCAGGATCTTCAATCTATTACTATTGTTCAACTTCATGGAATTCTAACTACCTTTGAAATGAGGAAAGGAGGTCCATCAGATATGAGAGAATCCTCTTTCAAAGCTTTAGAAAAGGGAAAAGAAAAGGAAAAGCACAATGAATCATGATATTTTTCAGAAGAAGAATATGAGGTAAACTTTTTGAAGAAGCTTCAACGGGGTTTCGGAAGATTAAAGAGTAAGATACCATTCAAATGCTCTGTTTGTGGTAGAGTCGTCCATTATGCTGCAAAATTTCCTCATAAAGATAATCATGACAAAACAAAGGAATCTGCAAAAGGCAATAGAAAACATGTTGTTAATAGAAAAAGTTACTATACCCATGAATATAGTGATGATTTATCTAATAGTGATGAAGATGAAACTGAACAAGATTATAAACTACTCATGGCTTATGACAATGATGATTGTTTCAATGCCTTAGAAGAAGAAGGCTTTCTTGAAGAAATCACTAAACTCAAAATCTGTTTCGAAGAAAATAATTTGATCATAGACACATTGACACATCAACTCATTGAAAGAGAAAATCGCAATGAAAAACTAGAATGTGAAGTTGTGGTCTAAGAAAAGAACTAGAGAAGACAAAATCTCTTAATCTCAAATTTGCTAAAGGATCAGAAACTTTAAATGAAATAATTAAGGTTCAACATTCTCCTCTTAGAAAGATAGGTCTCAGATATACTAAAGAATCATCCCAATCACAATAGTCGTCAGCTTCCGCCAGAAGCTATCTTGATGTAGCAAAGACCATTGAATAGTATGTCAATCATCACCACAAGCCTAAAAGTACTCATCAAGTAAATCATGCTCAATTTACTCCAAGGATGAACATCAATAGAAGCATCAACCAAAAGGTAAACAATACTAAAATATTCTATGATCACAGAAACTTCTTTAATGAACAATGCTTTTCATGCCATAACTTTCGACATAAGGCTGCTCAATGTGTTGCTTACAAAACTATCATGACTAGAGAAGCACAAAATCAAAGGAGCATAACAAGAATCAAGAAAAGTTCTTATAATAATTTTTCTCCTCTTGAAGATGAAACTAAATGTTCGTTTTCTAACAACTTTGGTCATGAAGAATCTGAATGCAGGAGAAAATTTCGACCAACACTTCAAATGAAGAAAACATCATCAAATTCTATGGTATGGAGAAAGAAGGAATTTCAATCAGAAAGATGTGGCATAACTCTATTTTCATAAGGACAAGAAAATCAGTGGTACATTGACAGTAGATTCTCTAAACACATGACAGGTGATAAAGATAATCTTCATTCATATATTTCTTTTGAAAAATAAAAGAATGTCTCCTTTGGAAATGACAAACCATCCATCGTTAAAGGTAAAGGTTCTATTTATTTGAAAGAAAAGGTTAAAGTTGGAAATGTCATGTATGTTGATGGTTTAAAACATAACTTGTTGAGTGTCAATCAAATGTGTGATTAAGGAAATGAAGTTCTGTTTTGATCAAACGGATGTGTGATCCGTGAGCTTGATACAGGAAAGATCGTAATCAAAGGTACAATAACTCCAAGCAATCTATACATATTGAAAGGAGGACAAAGGCAATGCTATCTAAGCAAAACAGATGAAAACTGGTTATGGCACAAAATATTGGGGCATCTAATATTTTCTCAAATAAGAAAAGCATGCAGACTCAAGGTGGTTCATGATCTTCTAGATATTGTTAGGATATTCTCACACATAGGAAATAGTTAAGTATAACTTGCTCTAGTGTAGAGTTAGGTAAAGTGTGTTTCTTTACTATGTACTTTTGTGACTTACAATCCGATGGTCACGATATGTTTTAGACATGAAGTGATCCGACGGTTCATTCTCTCCTTGATATTACCGAAACTTGATCCATGGCTTAACACCCAATTGGTCCATGATATCTATTTAAAGAGAATGGAGGGTTATTTGTAGGGTAACCATTCATGAGAGAAGATTATGTAAATTTTCATTCTTTTATTAATAAATTTCCTGAAGTGGCCTTGTTGGCTCAGGCCGTGGAATGTTTCCCTCTTTGAGGGTTTTAACCACGTCAAGAATACTGGTGTATTGATCTGTGATATGTTTGTGAGCGTTGTCCTTTGATGTTATATCTGAGGAAGTTACCCTGTAAATTCCTACATGCTATCATAACCAAGTATGGACCAGATGGAAAAGTTGATAAACATAAAGCTCATCTTGTTGCTAAGGGTTTTTCACAAGTTCAAGGCATTGAATATACTAAAACCTTCTCCCCTATTGCCAAAATGAAATCTATCCACCTTGTTTTTTCCCTTGCTTCCTCTTTCAAATGGGAAGTCCATCAGATGAATGTTAAATCTACCTTCTTGCATGGGGACTTGCATGAAGAAATATATATGGAACAACCTACTGGCTTTATACAAATAGACTCCAGCCTTGTATGTCAGCTTAAGAAATCCCTTTATGGTCTCAAGCAATCCACTAAGGCTTGGTATGCCAAAATGGATAGCTTTCTTTTAGAAACTGGCCTTTTTAGGTGTCATTTTGACAATACTGTCTACACCAAGAAAGTGGGCAAGTCTCTTATCATTCTTTTTCTTTATGTTGATGTTAGGCCCCTATACTACTAGTGTAACCCCTTATTGTTATTAGTACAACCAAATTATTATATTGATGTACCCATGTAGTGCCCATATTGTTACTATTGTGCCCCATAGAAGCCCACTATTGTTATTATTGTGCCCTTACATTATTATTGTTATGTCGGCTCTGATTATGTTATGACCCCTTAGACTCCTATATATAGAAAGGACATCTTTTCATTTGTATCATCAAAGAATTGTTCATTTATGTAATGTAAAGGAGGTTTCCCCCTCGAAGAGGCTGAATTCTAAGGCGTTGATCTAACTTTTCTATCTTTTCTTGAGCTAGTTTCATAACATTTGGTATCTCCAAAGCTCTGATACCAAATGTTATGAAACTAGCTCAAGAAAAGATAGAAAAGATAGATCAATGCCTTAGAATTCAGCCTCTTCGAGGGGGCAACCTCCTTTACATTACATAAATGAACAATTCTTCGATGATACAAATGAAAAGACTTCCTTTCTATATATAGGAGTCTAAGCGGTCATAACGTAATCAGAGCCGACATAACAATAATAATGTAAGGGCACAATAATAACAATAGTGGGCTTCTATGGGGCACATTAGTAACAATATGGGCACTACATGGGTACATCAATATAATAAGTGGGTTTTACTAATAACAATGAGGGGTTACACTAGTAGTATAGGGGCCTAACAGTTGATGATCTTATCCTTTTTGGTAGTGATCCCAACCTTATAAACCATGTGAAGTTCAACCTTAAAAAGAGGTTTAAAATGACAGACTTAAGACACTTGCATTATTTTCTTGGTATTCAAGTATTGCAATCCAAGGAAGGTATTTCCCTTTCCTAGTCCAAGTATGCCTGTGATCTTCTACGCCATTTTCACATGGAAGATTGTAAGCCAATCCCTTCTCCCTTTCAGTTTGGAGCCAAAATTTCATTCATTTGTACTTCCCCTGAAGTTGATGCTACCTTATACCATCAAATTGTAGGAAAAATTTGTATCTAACCCATACTCATCCTGACCTTTCCTTTGTTGTTGGCCTTATTACTCGGTTTATGCAAAACCCACATGAAAGTCATTAGAAAGAAACTAAAAGAATACTTCGTTATGTTTGAGGTATAGTTCAGTTTGGGATTCATTATAGTGCAAAAACGTCTCCTCTATTGGTTGGTTTCACTAATTCTGTTTGGGCTAGTGACCCTGATGATCGGAAGTCTACTGCAGGTTATGTGTTCACTCTTGGTTCAGGACCTATTACATGGGCTTGCAAGAAACAAAGTGACATTTCTCTTTCTTCATCAGAAGCAGAGTATCGTGGTGCTATAGAAGCTAGTAAGGAAGTCCTGTGGCTTTATCATATACTGTCATAGTTTGGCTTTCAGCGGCAGCATCTGACTACACTTTGGTGTGAAAATCAAAGTGCCATTCAACTATGCAAAGATCCATTCTAACATCAGTGTAGAAAACACATTGAACTGCACATGCATTTCATCAGAAAGGTCATTCGTGACCATGTTCTTGAAGTGCAATATTTTTCAACAGATGATCAAGTTGCAAACATCTTTACAAAGGCTCTACATAGGCGAAGTTTACTAAAATTCGATTTATGGTGGGAGTTCAGGAAGTTGTCACTAAGGGGGATAGGCTCTAATGCCCCCTTCCTTCTCCTATTGTGTCATATGTGTACATCCTTCAATCCTATCCCAAGTTTTTCTTAAGGGGGGATGTTAGGATATTCCGACACATAGGAAATAGTTAAGTATAACTTGGCCAAGTGTAGAGTTAGGTAAAACGTGTTTCTTTACTGTGTAGTTTTGTAGCTTACAATCCGACGGTCACGATATCTTCTAGACATGAAGTGATATGATGGTTCATTCTCTCCTTGGTATTACTGACACTTGATCCATGGCTTAACACTTCATTGGTCCATAATCTCTATTTAAAGAGCATGAAGAGTCATTTGTAGGGTAACCGTTCATGAGAAAATCTTATGTAAATTTTCATTCTCTTCTTAATAAATTTCCTGAAGTGGTCGTGTTGGCTCAGGCCGTGGACTATTTCCCTCTTTGAGGGTTTTAACCACGTCAAGAATACTAGTGTATTAATCTATGATCTGTTTGTGAGTTTTGTCCTTTGGTGTTCTGTCTGAGGAACTTACCCTGTAAATTCCTACAGATATCAGCATCCCAGAAAATACCATATGTAAACCATGTCAAGTCGGTAAGAAAACCAAAGTTCATTTCAGTGAAAAAGAAGGATCAGCAAGCAAGCCTCTTGAACTCATCCATACTGATTTGTGCGGACCAACAAGGAAAGAGTCACCTTGTGGAGAAGAATACTTTATTTTATTCATTGATGATTTTTCTGGAATGTGTTGGATAGGTCTACTAAAGCATAAATATGACACATTTGAAAATTTTAAAGACTTTAGGGCTTTAGTTGAAAATGAATCAGATCAAAAAATCAAATGTCTCAGCTCTGATTGAAGGGGAGAATTCATATCAGATGAATTTTTTGATTTCTGTGAACAACATGGAATAAGAAGGTAGTTCTCTATTGCCAGAACTCGTCAACAAAATGGCATAGTGGGAAGAATGAACATAACAGTTCAACAAATGGCTTGAGATATGCTTAATGAATCTAGAACTCCTGCCACCTACTAGGGTGAACCTGCATTTATTATCGTGACTAATCTCAACAAAGCTAATGTTCGAGTAAATAGTGATCAAACTCCATATGAACTTTGGTATGGTAAGCCTCCTACTATGAAACACTTTAGAGTATTTGGAAGCAAATGTTTGATCAAAAACACTGATGAAGAACTTGGTAATTTTGAACCCAGAGCAGACGAAGGAATTCTTCTTGTTTATTCATCTAGAAGTAAAGGATACAAATGTTATAACAAGAGACTTTAGAAAATTTTTGAATGCATTGATGTAGTAATTTATGAAGCATGCACAAATATGAAATAGGCAAAGGATGATGACAATGAGGAAGATGGTGAATTCTTTACGGTATCAAATCAAAATGACATAGAGAAAGAAACCAATGAAGCATCAGAAGAAGATACAACTAACAGGGAAAAGACACCATCCAGGTATGTTCAAAAGAATCATCCAAAATCTCAAATTCTAGGAGAAAAAGGGTCTGGAGTACAAACAAGAACAACTCTTGCAGGAACTTCTAGTTATCTAGAATTACTATCCTCCATAGAACCACAAAATGTTAATGAAGCTAGCAAAGATGAATTTTGCGTTAAAGCAATGAATGAAGAACTTGATCAAATTGAAAACAATGATACTTGGGAACTAGTTCCTAGACCTCTTGAAAAAAATGTTATAGGAACAAAATGGATATTCAAGAATACATTGAATGAAAATGGAGAGATTATTAGAAACAAAGAAATAGTTATCTATAAAGGGTATGCTCAATAGGAAGGTATAGACTTTGAAGAAACATTTCCACCTGTTGCCGAACTTGAAGCCATAAGAATGTTTCTTACTCTTTCAAGTTTTTGGAAATTCAAAGTGTATCAAATGGATGTAAAATCTGCATTTCTTAATGGAAAGTTAGAACAAGTTTATGTTGAACAACCATAAGGTTTCATTCTAGGAGATGATGAAAGGCTTGTATGCAAGCTCAAAAAGGCTCATTATGGATAGAAACAAGCTCCAAGGGCTTGGTATTATTGCGTTGACAAATATCTACAACAACAAGGGTTCACAAAAGCATCTGCAAACAACAACTTATACACCAAGATTGAGAGTGATAAACTACTAATTATGGTTGTTTATGTTGACGATATCATCTTTGGCAGCAATGAAGAATCTATGAGTCAAAACTTTGCTTTAGTTATGCAACAACACTTTGAAATGTCTCTACTTGGTGAACTTACTTATTTTCTTGGTCTACAAGTACAACAAACAAAAGATGGTATTTTTCTTTCACAAACTAAATATCTCAAGCAGATTTTGAAGAAGTATGGAATGGAATATTCTAAACCAGTATGTACCCCAATGGTAACAAGATGCAGTCTCAGTTCTAATGATGAATCACCTACAGTGAATCAACTAACATATAGATCTATGATACGAAGTATGCTCTCTCTAACAGGTACCAAACCTGATATTGTTCATGTAGTAGGAATTTTTGGAAGGTTCATAGCAAATCCAAAGGAATCACATCTTCAGGTTGTAAAAGAATATTCAAATATCTTCAAGGAACTCAAGAATTTGGTCTATGGTATCCTGAAGATAGAGATCTTACTCTTCATGCATATATAGATGAAGATTAGGAAGGAAATGTTAATAATCGAAAAAGCATTTGTGGAGGTGCATTCTATATAGTATCATAGTTAGTTTCTTTGTTAAACAAGAAACATAGTTCGATTGCCTTATCTATAACTAAAGTGGAATATGTGGCGATTGCCGCTTGTTGCACACAACTACTCTAAATGATGCAAAATTTGCAAGACATACAAATCACATGTTCTCCACCCATCTCCATTGTATTTGATAATACAAGTTCCATTAGTATTTAGAAAAATCCAGTCATGCACTCCAAGACCAAACACATACCCATTAAGTACCATTTTCTATGAGAACAAGTGCTTGAAAAAAAGGTTAAATTGGACTATGTTCCCTCCAAAGAATAGGTTGTTGATATATTTACCAAACCGCTTCCCAGAGAAATATTTGAATATTTCAAACAAAAGTTGGTAGTAGTTTCTGCATCATCTTGCTATTAAATCTAGTTTTCATGAGAAGGTTCCTATACGCGTGTTTCATGAAGGATATTCGCACATATACGCGAGTTTCTATGGCTACAAGAGCATAGATATTTTTCTGATAGAAAAACAGTGGGTCAGACTCTGTCATGGGTTCTTAGTCTGATATTGATGATTACAGTCTATTGGTATACTTTGTTCATTGATTTTTTTTTCTAACTAATGAAGATGCCTTGATGAATGATTTGTTGACAATTCATAGGTATCACAGGTTTAGGGGGAGTAGTAGCCTTCACAATCATTCTGCATTGTTGGAATTATGGTTGCTGATTTCATCTATGGTTTCATATATTCATATCAATTGTTGCATAGGTCATGTAAATATCTAGGGTGTAATATGTCTCCTTTTGTCATAGTCTATTTTTGAATGAGTCCTATTGGACATATGGTGTATTTTTTATCCCCACTATGTATGGGAAGGATGCTGTAAAAATTGTTATATTTCAGTCGTGTGTAAAAAATTGGCATATCCCCACCTGGTTGGGTAGATGAGTCAAATTTGGTGTATCCCCACTTGGTTGGGTGATTGATGTATGCATGAGTCATTGGTGATAGGAAGGTCATACTCACATGGTTGAGTTATAGAGTCATGTTATTCTTTTCAAAAAATATCTCTACAAAGTTTGCATGTACTCAAGGGGACCATGGACAACATAGTGTATCTCAAAGGGGCAACATATATTGGTCTGGCCTTTACCCTTGATGTCAAAGGGGGAGAGTATTTTGGGGTTGCTTGTTATCTCTAAATAGGTTCAAGAGCTTGAAGCAATCAACACCCATATGGTTTCCATCAATTCTAAAGGGGGAGATTGTTGGCATTATGATACAAGTGTTGTCCTTGATGGCAACTCACTCACAGGTTAGTTCAGATTTGATAAAAGGAAACTCACATTCTAATAGGTCAATTCAGAGGTAACGGGGCATTGGTACAGAAGAACAGGAAGTTGGAGCAAAGGTCTACTGATCAGAATCAAGAAGTTGAAGGAAAAGGGTGTTTTAAGATAGTTTAAGTTGTATATGCATGTTAACCTTGTCAAAGAAGCGTATAAATGTAGTTTCACAGAACAAAAATAAAGTATACGTATGCACGCACTTTCACAAGAGGAAAAGTGCGTATGGGTTGGGAAATCAAGGAAATTCAAGATTAAAGAATACCAAGGGTCAATACCATGGTATTAGCCCACAATATTGAGCGGAGTAACGATTATTTGATCTCGTCCAAGAATACCACATTTTCTACATGTTGTTTTGGTCTAAGGTATTGAGAAAGGCAAAAAAAACTATATAAGGAGGAGAAGATCAAAGGGCTAAGGTGTGCAAGAGAAAAGGCTTCTCAGGAATACTTCTACCTGAAGTACATTCTATGTTGCAGGGGCTATGATTGTGATATATTGTGTGCACCTTGAATTCAATGTTGGATCAGGATCATGAGACCTGAAATGACTTATCATTGAATGATATGATATTGGTTGGGCTAGAACTGATTGCTGACACATGTTTTATTATTTAAATTTCATGATCTGAGTATGTCTGAAATCTAGAATAGCAGTGAAGTTGTAAGTTAGTCTTTGCAAATATATACATTGGTTCGGTTTGCTGAAGGTGTGTATACATGCTGGTTCGAAGCTTTCAAGTAGCGTATACAAAAGAAAAGCTTGTTATTCAAAAATGACTAATATGTTTTATCAGTGCTACTAGTTTACTATTGTGAATCAATGATGTCTTCGTAGATATGATAGTAGAACTGAAGGCATAAGGATATTGAGTCTGATTGATTGAGTCATTAATTGAGAAGGGTGATCTTTGTTGTTGACTATCTAGATCTTTGTAATTTGACAGTAGATGTTCAGAATATTACTAGTTGGTACATATTTGATTCAGAAGATTTATGTTTCAGTAGGTTTGGAGGTTTACACAGGTTTGATTAAAGGAAGTAGCGTATACATGCATGTTGGGTTCATTAAAGTAGCCTATGCATTCTAAGGTATGATTCTTGAGGTAGCAGCTAGTCTTGAATGACAACGTAGGTTTCTGGGTTCAGCAGAGGGTTCTAGTGACAGTGATCTAATTGTTCATATTGACCGATTGCTAGTTGATGCAATTATTATTATAGAGTTTGAGTTTCAAAGTTTCTGATGGGTCCAATGTGAAAATTTGATGAAATGAGGCCTTCATATTGTGTTTTTGTGTACCAGGAGCATCTAGTTTGAAAATTTATGAAATGTGGTCCCTGGAGGAAGAGAGAAGGTTGTAGCCTTCTAAAGGTCAGTGTCTACGTACTAGTAAACATATCGGCTAGTACAAGAGCTAGGGGGTTGTAGCTCCCTTCTAGTAGAAGTGGGAGAATGAGAGAAGTTTGTAGCCTTCTGCAGGTGGGTTCCTGCATACTGGTATGAGTCTGCACTAGTACAATGTTGTAAACATATTTTCTTTATATTGAAAAGAAGATAGAGACGATAGTAGCAGGTGGATTTTTTCCTGCATTGGGTTTCCACATTAAATCTTGGTGTTCATGTGTGTTTCTTATGTGTGATGGTTTATTATGTTATTACTGCACATAGTTACTATATAATAAAGTACTGAAGCACAGATTAAAGATAAAAACATGATGAATTAACTTATCATAAGTTCTATGGGTATACATTGGTTTCTTTAATCATAGTTGCATGCACATGCAAGTTCACTTCACTGAAGTAGCATATATAAATCTAATTGGGAAATTATAAATTATTGAATTGTAAATACTGATTCACCCCCCTTCTCAGTGTTATTTCCAACACCTTTTGATGCCCTAAACAACGCTTTCTGGAAAATTTGGGGGCCCTAATAGAAATTTTTTCTCCTTCGATAGTTATTTCAAATGAGCTATAATGCACCACAAATGGATATTGCATCCAAATGTTACACCCTTGAGAAATTGATGTAGCAACTAAACACCCAGGGTCGATAACCCTTTTGGTGATTCATCATGTATGGATAGGATTTCATGCCTCTATCATTCTTTCTTTATATTAATATGCCATTCTTTCAACTTAGTGTAATAGCATTTGCGAATGTGGATAGATACCATCTATCTCTGTTCAAAGATAGCTAACACTATTTTAGATAGTCTGTGTTCTACGATATTTAGTTATTTGATTTATTAATAGAAACTGGGTTTTCACCATATTATTGTAATATCTACTACATTTAACTATTTGTGTTCCATTTATTTTTATGCATTTCATTGTATTCCTTATACAACCTAGATCATGTATGCTTGGCCAATGCAGTAATACATTCAAAAAAAAATTTCATCTCCTCTTTATTGGTCATGGTGGTTGTAATAGTCCTGGTGAAAATTCCATGTAATAAAAGTAAGTAAAGGAAAAATAATAACCATGGATGATGGAACACTTATTCCAAGATGAATATTGGGAAAAATCCTGGTGTGGTGATCACTTGTGATTGTTTATGACTAAGGAAATTGGAAAAGGAAATGCCTAACATTATGAAAAGGTAAAACTATATTTTTGGCACATTTATTTATGAAAATAATGGAAATTAGGAGAAAAAGGACGTGAAATGTCACAGGTTTCATGTTAGGAGGAAAATGAAGGAAAATAATGGAAAATGAAAAAAATAGAGGCCTCATCCATAAAAAGGCTTATGAGGATTAGTTGGTAAACTTTTGTCAATTCAGTGTTGATCTCTCTCTCTCATTATTCTCTCTCCCATACTCTTGGAGAATTTAAAGTTTTCCTGGATCACTCTTGGTGGGTGTGGTATACCTGGACTCTTGGAGCATGAAGGCAAAGGAAGAGTGGGAAAACATAGGAGGGAATTGGGATCAACAGCTACATCATATTTTCTTGTAGATAATGAGTTTCATGTATGATTTCTTCACTATTTTTGGCATACATGGCATATGCATGTGGATTTTTTGCTGTGACCTGACATTGGCATGGAGGATAGTTGTGATTGACAGTGGATTGCCTAACCTTGCCATTTCTTGAATAGCCATGGTGATTGTGGGTTTACATTCATTTTTTGTTTTTGATTGGTTCTCATGTTTCCTTAGCTTGGGTTGAGTTACAAGTTCCTGGATCCTTGGTTGGACAAACACTGGGGAGCCTTGTAACAACTTGGGTTGAGTTATTAGTCCTATAGCCTTGGTTGGACAAATGCTCTAGTTCCCTTGATGGCTGGGATAGAGACTGATTTGATCATGGTTTTGTGATGTCTCGTTGTGAGGTGAAATCACTATTTGATGGGTTGAGGTGGATGGCCTCTAGAAGCCTTGGATGTTTTTTTATTGATGTGTTCTATGAGATCCCACATTCATGCTTGGAATATGGCACGGGGGTGAATGGATGAAGAGAGATTTGGCTCAGCCATTCTATGGTCGGGTGGAACGTGAAAGTCCCATCCTAGGTTTGGATTCTGCATCATTAATGAAAGGTTATTTCTCCTTGTATTTCTATGTTATGAAACTAGATCACAAAAACATAGAAAAGATAGATCAACGCATTAGAAATAAGCCTCTTTGAGGGTGCAACCTCCTTTACATTACACAAATGAACAATTCTTGGATGATACAAATGACAAGACCTCCTTTCTATATATAGGAGTCTAAGGGGTCATAATATAATCAGAGCCGACCTAACAATAATAATGTAAGGGCACAATAATAACAATAGTAGGCTTCTATGGGGCACAATAATAACAATATGGGGACTACATGGGCAAAAAAATATAATAAGGGCGTTGTACTAATAACAATAAGGGGTTACACTAGCAATATAGGGACCTAACATTCCCCTCTCCTTCAAAAAGTGTTGTCCTCAACGCTTGAGTAGTTCTTGATGCTTCTGTATAAAATTCTTGTCCTCCCGTGTGGAATTTTTAGCGAGTAAGTTCTTCCACTTGTTGAGATACTCTAAAATTGATCGATTTCGTAGCTGCTAGGTTCTTTTTTATGTCACTGCTCCACGTTCCAATATGATTTTTCCTTCCTCGTCAAGTTCTGGCAATATTGTTTGAATTGTGATCTTCTACAACTTTTGAAGAGTGGTCACACTTCTTCATCCTTCTTCCATTCATCATTTCTTTGTTTATCCAATCTGGTTGGATAATAGAAATAGCACAAAACAATGCTTCCACATCATCATCCTTTCTTAAGAGTGCATCTGCAACAACATTTTTCTTCCCATTTTTGTAGATGATTTCAAAGTCATAACCTAACATATTTGTGATCCATTTTTTCTGTTCTTCTAAAGGTAATCTTTATTCTAAAAAGTATTTAAGACTATCATGATCCATTTTTACCTTAAATTTTCTTCTCATTAGGTAAGGTCGCCATATCTTAAGTGCATGTAGTATTTCCAACATTTCCTTCTCATAAATAGCTTTCTTGAGGGACATTTGTTTGTATGGATGTAACCATAAAAATACCCAATTGCCTACATAAAAACTTCTTTCGTTGTGGTGTTGCTCTGCCTATTATTTCATTTGATTCTGACCAAAGTGGCCTTATCCTTTAAAAGTTGGAGAACTTGTTTTTGATGCTCGATGTGATCTTTCACTGCTTGAATCTTTTTCTTCTTGATATTTCCTTCTATCTTGAGAGTTTGAGGAGTCGTAATTTCTTCCAATTCATTACAAGATATGGTTGGATTCATTTCTTGATGCTCGATGTGATCTTTCACTTCTTCAACATTTTTATTCTTGATATGTCCTTCTATCTTGATAGTTTGAGGAGTGGTAATTTCTTCCAATGCATTACAAGATACAGTCGGATTCATTTCTTGATGCTCAATGTGATCGTTTTCTTCTTGAACATTTTTCTTCTTGATATGTCCTTCTATCTTGATAGTTTGAGGAGTGGTAATTCTAGCCAATGCATTACAAGATATGCTTGGATTCTTTTCTTCTTACTCGATGTGATCTTTCACTTCTTGCACCTTCTTCTTCTTGATGTGTCCTTCTATCTTGAGAGTTTGAGGAGTTGTAATTCTTGCCAATGCTTTACTAGATATGGTCAGATTCATTTCTTCTTTCTTTTGGGTTGATTCCTGGTGTATATCCTCTTCTTTTGACGTTTCATGATCATTTTCTTCCTCCTCTTCATAATCTATGTAAAATAATTTCTTCTTAGCACACTTATGACCTTTAGTGCATTTCCTATCACAATTGTAACAAAGCCCTTTTTCTCTTTTTTCTTCCAATTGTTGTGGTGTAAACCTTGTAGGTTGTGGAAGGCTATGTGAAAAAACACTTCCATAATTATAGTGGTTAGTGGTGGGATTCATTGTTTCCATAATTTCACTTTCAATTTTTCTTGCCCACTTGAATGCCTTCTCCAATGAATCAGGTTCCCAAAGACGAACGTCATGTTGAATGTTATCCTTTAAACTACCTATGAAGACATCAATCATTTGCTTCTCTAAAATATCGTTTACCTTTATATTCAATTTTTGAAAGTCCTCAATGTGCTCAACCATTGAACCCTTTCGTTTGAGATTTATCAATTGGCTAAATAAGGTGTTTCTCTTTGTATCCTCATAATGTGCTATCATTTCCTCCATGAAAATTGACCACGTAACAAGTGGTTTATGAGAATAAATTCCTTTATACCATAAAAATTGATATAGTTCTAAATATGAAGATGCAATACATGCCTTTTGTAACAGTGGTACACCATGTAGATCAAAATATTTCTCCATTTGTAGTATCCAATTTACCGGATCCTGGCCATAAAACTTCCTCATCTCGCTTTTTCTTTATTTTAGGATTTCAATCTTCAAGCGAATGTAACTCTGTACTTTCGAATCTTTGAGTTTTGAAATTTTGGTCTGTAGTAGCCCTCTAAGTCCTCTTTCTAACCCCGTAAGTCTGATCAATATTGGATTCTCCAAGGAAGATTTATACCAAATCTCCCATGGTGACCTAATTATAGACTTGTTCAGTAGAGCAAACTTGTACGACGTGCCGTGGGTCACTATTTCACCCTTAGGTTCTGAAAATGGTATCCAAACAACTATATTCCATCCGCTTTCTATAAATTCTTACGAAATTTCAATTTGATTCTCAAACAGAAAGTTATGACAATTTTCCTCAAGTAACCTGTTTGGAATGTAATTCGGGAGTCTGCAAAAACTACAACTTCCTCATATAATATCTCTGCAAATATAGTGAGGCAAGCTCTAAAATTTGGACCCAATGTTTAGAAAGATTTTAGTCCAAATGGGTTTTTGTTTTAGCTTCTGAAACGTTGCAACAAAATATTTATAGAGAAAACTCCCCAAAGACCTGTTTTAGATGAAATTTTGGAGCTTGCAAAAACCCTAACTTCCTCCAATCATATCTTCGAGAATATAGTGAGACAAGATATGAAATTTGGACCCAAGGTTCAGCTTGATTTCATCTCAAAGGGGTCTTTTTTTTTATTCTGAAATGTCACAAAAAAAAAAAAGTTATAGTGAAAATTCCACGATGACCTGTTTGGAGTAGTGAAACCCTAGAATCCAAAGCTCTGATATCAAATGTTATGAAACCAACTCACAAAAAGATAGAAAAGATAGATCAACACCTTATAAATAAGCCTCTTCGAAGGGGAAACCTCCTTTACATTACACAAATGAACAATTCTTGGATGATACAAATGACAAGACCTCCTTTCTATATATAGGAGTCTAAGGGGTCATAAGATAATTAGAGCCGACATAACGATAATAATGTAAGGGCACAATAATAACAATATGGGGAATACATGGGCACAACAATATAATAAGGGGGTTGTACTAATAACAATAAGGGGTTACACTAGTAGTATAAGGACCTAATATTCTATGAGTATTATAATGGATTATATGTGGTTTATATGGATGTGATTTCATGGATAATTGTCCCTATTATGCTGATTATTTACATGTTTTAGATAAGCAGCCATGTGTGGCTCTAATCACATTTTTACTTCTAATTGAATGATCTATGTATCTATGACCTAATGGATGGAATGATAGTTGATGTGTTGAGGCATCAATGTTTCTTAGTGATTCTCAGCTAATTATGAGACCACTATGCTCAGAACTATTAATTACACCTAGATTACAAATTTGCAATATGTTTGACAAAATACCTGTCATGGCTAGTAGGGGTCCAATCAATGTCTTGAACAAGTATTTGCTTTAGTACTGTCATTCATTTTATAGACATTTTTGTGCCTTACAACTCCAAGCATGAAATGTCCATAAACCAAGGGCTCCTAAGTCCCTAAAAGTGTTGTTCTAACCCCTAAAGGAACAAGGTCAACAGATTACAACTTCTCCCAGAAGTTCTCCACCAGAAACTGCTCAGAATTGGTCAAAACAGGATCATTTTAGCTGCTCCACTGGCTAAGTGCGTTGCATTGCACCTAAATACACTGTGAGGGTGCATTGCATTTCAAAACTCCCTTCTATAGGGTGCGATGGGCAAGAAATTACAAATGGCAGTGTCATTCTGCGAGGTGGAGAGGCAATGGAAGCTTCCAGAATCTTCTCCTGTGACACTTGCCTCACTGAGTTCAACCAAAGATGAGTAAGAGGCCCTCAGTCTCCAAGTGGAAGCAAGAAATGACAGAGAGAATACACTAATCAAATCATAAGCTGACTCATCCTCCTTACACATATCTATATATGGATCCCTCATCCCAAAGATCCAGAGGCTGGAATTTTGCATATTGTAAGGAATTGTTGTTGGTTTCTAGAGACATACATCAGATTGTTGGGTGATTTATGCTTTGTTTTAGGTGAAGAGGGGCTTCTTTGCTGGGAGGTTGATGCTGGGTCGGAATCATTGGTGGTAACTCCTCCTGGACCTTTTCTTTCTTATCAATAAAAACTATTTGAGTTTTCCTCCATGCTTTTTGTATCATTAATTCTTGTTACATTTTGTGTGGTTAACTTAAATCTGATCCTAAGTTGTTTATGAATATAGATCTTTGTCTTTGTATAGTGCTCTTCTTCTGTGATCTTACAGGTACTTTGTGAAGCTGGGCATGCAAGGGAGCAGGTAGCTGGAGACTATCAAAGAAGAGAGGGATTGAATAAAAGGATTAGCGCAAGACACAGGTTGGTTCTTTCTATTCCTCTATGTCTATAATTCATAAAGGAAATAAAAAAGTAGTTTTTCTTTGTTTGTTTCTAAGGCAGCTGTCACACCTTAGTGGGATAGAGCAGTTCTAAATAGACTCTTTTCCCTGTAACAAAATGGCGACTCCGCTGGGGAATGTCTAATTAGTTTGTTTGTGTATCATTCTTTGTTGTTTGTTTCATAAACTTATAAGTAGCTCTCGAACTGCATTTGCCATAACAAATGCAAAGTAGATAACTGCTGCCTCAATCCATTCACTGGATCTGTTTATGATTTAAACAGATGATGCTTAGACTATCTGATTGCCCTTGTGATAGCTCTTAGATCCTCCTTAGATCTACCCCTGATTGTTGCACTACTGATTGCTTTTTACTCAGCCAAAAACCAAGGACTGAATTGAAAACTGTGACCCAGAACCCAGACAGAGTCTTGTTTCTGGCCCAGTGCAGGTACTGTTCAGAGATCCTGAATTTCAGCGCACTTCCCGAAGGGGCAACTTGCGCTGCATTTCAGATTCTCTGTGTTACAGGTGCGCTGATCAAACTAGCTCTGTGCAGTTGTGGTTCCTGTGCTTCATTCTTTCCAGTTCTATCCCTGAATTTTGCTGCCTGTGATCAGTATATGCCTGTTTGAAGACTCTTTTCCTTACTGTTATTCCACCTCCTTTGTACAAAAGAACTGTAGATGTTTTTATGTGTTTGTTGAGTCGTTTACAGTTTTCCATTGCAAAAGTAGAATAGTCGTACTGTCGTCCTTTGATTTGAATCTGTCGTAAGTGTCGATTTCGATCATAGGAGAAAGTTTAGTTGCTGTTGATGGTCGATTATGCTGTTACTATTGCTTTTGTTCTGAATTTGTGATTTTCTAGTGTCAAGAACGAGTGTCCATTTCAAAATCGTAAGGTGTCATAACCATCTCTGTTTTTTATTTCGAAAAAGAGCTTGTTTATATTTGTCGCTTGAAAAGAAATTCAGATTTGTACATCAACTTTCTTTTTAGCATCAATACTAAGAAAGTCGAAAAACAAATACATGCATGTGCATTTGCATATAGACAGTCTGTTTGGCTTGATTTAGGAAAGTGCATTTACGGTGTGCTCTTTTCTCTTTGCGAAAAGATTGTGTCTTTCTTTTCCCTTACTAGCTAGGATTTTCATTGCACAAAAGAGATAAACGTTTGTTTATCATCTTTAGATTGCATTTTAGGAATTACATCTACATCGCGTGGTGAACCCGAAAGGAAAACTTCATAAACAAGATCAACTTAAAATAAATTCAATGAATCTAACAACGCTTTGGAACTTAACGCACAACATTTAGAGGTCTAGGCTAGAGACGTATTCCGGCGTCGTAAAGCCTGGTAACTGTTGTCCTCACTGATGGGTGGGTGATTCCTCCACTTTGAGACGATAAGTGCCAGTACGAACTTGTGCTCCCACGTACCGTCGAGTATATTTTGGGAGACCCCTATAGGCTTAAATCCTGTATCCTTAGGAAGTTGTGTCTGCCGCCTTATCGATCGCAATGCACTGAACACAACATTCGAGAAGATTGACTGTCGTACCGTAAAAAAGTATTCTATAGTTTTGCGATTGGTTTGGTACTCCCTCTACCTAGATCTCCAGAGTAGTCCCTTTCTTTCCTTTTCAGACTCCTTCGCGAAAAAGGTCCATCTGAGCACTTGTCACTTCAGGCTCATTAAAAATCGAAGGCGACTAGAGTCATCTTTTGTTTTTTCTCGACTCTTAAAAACTGAAAAAACAAGTTGTGTCAAAGCGTCTAAAAATTTATTTTAAACGGAATATTCATTACCCCTTTCCTACGTTGATCTTGGGTTGAGAAAATGGAGTCCACCAACCAAGGAATTCGCCTTGGAGGAAATCCTATTCCCTTCTCCTCTTGGGGAGATGTTGGTGCACCCCATATGGCCACATTGTCGCTTCCAGGACTGACAATTGGTTTGCCTGTATAGCTCTTCTCAACCTCTGTCGTTCAGAACACCACTCTTCCTGAACAATCGAATCAGCAAATAGACGAGTCCAGAGTTACCCACCAACCTTCTACTTCCTCTAATTCTTCCTCTCCTCCTCCCTCTTCGCTTGATGGGGCTGGTAAAGCGAAAAGTCAAGTTCCTAAGGAGAAGAACGAAAAGAAGAAGAAAGAGAAGAAGAAGAAGGAGCCGAAAGCGAATGGGGGCAAACGAGTGTCGTCTAACGAAAATCCACACACTGCACCGACCAGGCCTAAATCGCCATGTGTCATTTGCAAAGGAGACCACTTTCACAGAGATTGTCCTTGCATCCCTCGAATCTTAAGGGACTGGTCTCCTCGTTTGCACAAACCATTGTCGTCAACCTCTGATGATCATGTTGAAAACACACCGTCAACTAGTGAAAGTGAAGCCCTAGGACAAAAAGGAAAATATAGATTTCCTTGTAAACTGTGTGAAGGCGGTCATGCCGTTCACCGTTGTCCCTTCTTAGACGAAGCTAAAAGAGTTTTGGATGATCGTCTGGTTTCACCGTTACGACTTCTTCCTGGATATAAAAAACTCTTGCCGAGTCTGTCACTAGTCGAAAATCCGGCTGACCCGCTCAGGTGGTCGGCCGAAGCATCTGTCATTGAAGATGAACCATCTGAATCCATACCAGACAAAAGTCAAAAGGTCAAGGCGGCAGTTGACCCGGTCTTTCCTTCAGAGGTTCCATCTTCAGATGATACAATCACTGAAGAGAACAAGGATGACACCGTCCAAATTCTTTTCATAAGCACAGACTCCAACGAACATGGGGGAAATTTACCTGTTCCTTTATCGCAGGAAGGAAGTTCGTCAGAGTCGTACCCGGTCATCTATTCGGTCCCACCTCCAAGCAACCTAGTTGTCTCCTTTGACTGGAATCAACTAGGCAGACCCCGTTTACCAGCTAATGTACCATTCTGAATTATTGTTCAAATATATAGAATGGTTATGGCTGGTACCATCATAGATGAGGGTGCTTCTGTGAGTATCCTTTCCTCAACTGCCTGGAAAGCGCTTGGTTCACCATCGCTTTTTCCTAAGATGAGAAATCTAACAGGCTTTGATAAAGGAACCAGTCGACCATTAGGGATCCTTCCCGATGTGCCCATAACATTGAGAGGGAAAACCGTTCACATGAATGTAATGGTAGTTCAAGGACCCCTGGATTACAATCTACCCCTTGGGCGAGACTATATTTATTGCATGAAAGCCATTGTCTCATCACTCTTTAGAGTGATGTGCTTTCCGCACGAAGGAAGAGTGGTCAAGCTCGTGGACCAGCTTTCATTTCCGGGATCACGCATAGCAAATAGTCATATACCATCCCTGAATGGTCTTTTCACGCAAGAAATGTCTCAATATCCATTCCTTCCTCCTGATGAGCGCGAGTGATTCGGAGGGACATGACTGAAACCCAGGGGGCATGCACCTTGGTCTGCTTTGGCAGGAAAACTTCGGGTATAGGGTAGGTTTCCGCGGGAGAATATGACTAGTCTGTACCCCCGTCCGTGATTGGAAGAGGGGGTTATTCTAGAACAAGATTCTCTTGTCAAAGTTATGTGAGTTGGCGGGCATCGCCGCTCACCTTTGTTTATTTCGGTAGACATCGCCAGAGAAGTGTTTTGTTTACACCGTAAATAGGACTATCTTTGGTAACCTGTAAGAGGTAGGCCTCTCTCGGTAAAAAAAATGTTTTAACGGACTAAAGAAGGGGTAACCCTGAAACTTTGTTTTATACCTAGGGGCATGCAAACCTTTTGGAATGCAAGCGAAGAGCGACTATTTATTTTTTTAAATTCTTAGTACCTCTAACCCTTTAAACTCGTAAGATTGGTAGTTTCCTAACTTGCATAAAGAAAGGATGTGGGGCAAAACTCTAAAAGTTGTCGTTTTTATGTGAGACATTCTTATCACAAGACTCGATTAATCGAGCAGTTTTAGCACATAGTTCAAGCTCGTTAAAAAATAAACATAAGACATGAGCAAATGTTTCCACCCGCATTTAAGTTCATTAAAAAATGAACTATTCCCCAGTAAATAATCATCGTGAATGTAGTACTTCAGTCGATAAAGCCTTGGTCGTGTTTTCACCGTCACCTCCACTTTTCATTGGCCGATCATTCACCTCCATTTGATTGTTTACCCATTTTGAGGAACAGCTGCGAAGAGTGATCTCACTAGCCATCCTTATGACACTACCGTGATTGGAAAATTCCAAACCTTACCTGGAATCAGCTGCTACCTGTTTTATCACTTGTTCCTCAAAAAACAAGTCTCCTTTAAGCTCTTTTCAAATGAATCGTAAAATATGAAAAGATTTCCGAGCCATTGGCCTCTCCAACTCATTAAAGGGATAGGAAGTGCTATCCCTCCTCTAGATTTTAATCTTTTTGGACCTGAGGGATTATTACACAAAACGATCGAGCGCTTGTTTTGTTCGACTCGTTAAAACTATCGAAAATTCATCCCTTCTGTATTGTTTTATACTTTTTCGGACTTAAGGGTTTAGATGACGAAAAAGAAATTTTGGAGTTACCTTTACGTTCCTTTTCAGAC
This sequence comes from Pinus tabuliformis, assembly GCA_031772625.1. Taxonomy (NCBI): domain Eukaryota; kingdom Viridiplantae; phylum Streptophyta; class Pinopsida; order Pinales; family Pinaceae; genus Pinus; species Pinus tabuliformis. The sequence goes on along the minus strand of CM062814.1, from coordinate 159,506,553 downwards.
TCTCTAAAATTGAAAAGGATCGAGTTATCTTTGTCGTTAAACTCGTTAAAAAGATTAATAGCGACAAACTTGTCTTTAGACGAGAACGAGTTTCACTATCGCTAGGCTCGTTAAAACATAGTGATGGGTTTGCCCGAAGGGAAAATTATAGAACAAGCATATGTTATCCTCCTCAAGCTTGACAAAAACAAAGAGGTACTGGTCAGCAATGACTGGGGAAAAATTGGGAAGAAAACTCAAAGAAACTTTGTTGGTAGCAACTCGCTCTTGAACATGAAACTTCCACTCCGTGTCCGAGTCGGGTTGGGTTGTTTCTTTCACCGGTCACATCACCATGGTCACGCCATACCATCCACATTTGGGGTTAATGCTACCAATCCATCACATCAGTGTCGCCGATATGTTCAAGAGAATTCATCCAGAGAAGTCGCTTGTGTCTCACCCACTACCATACATTATATTCCATTCTTTCATGACCGCCACCCTGAACCTTATATCACTAGATCGTTTTCACCTCCATCAAAATCATTTGCTCCGTTCCGTGTCATTGATGTGGGATTCATTAAGGCCCTCCTGTGACAGATCACTTCTTGTCGACATCAGCTCATTATCCAAGAAGTTGATCTAGGGACACCCCATTCAGTACTTTGAAGCTTGCATGCCTCAATGGCAAGTTTCTCACTTCCGGCGATAGGTTTACATCAATGGCCTTTGACCAAAAGATTTTGCACGGTGTTCGACGCCAAGTCCTTTATTCACACCACGTGAATTGTACTGCAGTACCTTGAGGATCATTATCATTATTGGTGATTCCTCTCGCGCTTGTTAACAATTTACATCATTGACTGGTAATCAAGCGATGTCTTTCCATGTTCGACTTCAAAACATTTCTCACATGGGTCGACTTGTACTTCGAGTAAAGATCGGACGAGATTGAAGACCCCAGATCTAGTTTCATCCATCTGGGCTGCGATATATATTCAGGGAAATAAAGACATCAAATGTAAATCATTGCAGCACAGATAATCATCCTACCAAAAGGATGATGGCTCTATCAGAATCATCAGTCTACACTCAGATGATTGTCTATCCTATGTACATGAAAATGAATTTATAAATCTGAGCATGGGAATGCCCGCCTCAGCTAGATCATGAAAACGGTATGAAGATAATGTATTGTATTGTATCTTATTACAGGTCTTCTCCCAGCATTGAAAGAACTTCGGATCCTCATAATAAAGCATTTCACCCGACACCAAAAGGTTAACAGCCTCATACTTTAGGGGGCAACTGTTATAGACATTTTTGTGCCTTACAACTCCAAGCATGAAATGTCCATAAACCAAGGGCTCCTAAGTCCCTAAAAGTGTTGTTCTAACCCCTAAAGGAACAAGGTCAACAAATTACAGCTTCTCCCAGAAGTTCTCCACCAGAAACTGCTCAGAATTGGTCAAAACAGGATCATTTCAGCTGCTCCACTGGCTAAGTGCGTTGCATTGCACCTAAATACACTGTGAGGGTGCGTTGCATTTCAAAACTCCCTTCTGTAGGGTGTGATGGGCGAGAAATGACAAATGGCAGTGTCATTCCGCGAGGTGGAGAGGCAATGGAAGCTTCCAGAATCTTCTCCTGTGACACTTGCCTCACTGAGTTCGACCAAAGATGAGTAAGAGGCCCTCAGTCTCCAAGTGGAAGCAAGAACTGACAGAGAGAAGACACTAATCAAATCATAAGCTGACTCATCCTCCTTACACATATCTATATATGGATCCCTCATCCCAGAGATCCAGAGGCTGGAATTTTGCATATTGTAAGGAATTGATGTTGGTTTCTAGAGACATACATCAGATTGTTGGGTGATTTATGCTTTGTTTGAGGTGAAGAGGGGCTTCTTTGCTGGGAGGTTGATGCTGGGTTGGAATCACTGGTTGTAACTGCTCCTGGATCTTTTCTTGCTTATCAATAAAAACTATTTGAGTTTTCCTCCATGCTTTTTGTATCATTGATGCTTGTTACATTTTGTGTGGTTAACTTAAATCTAATCCTAAGTTGTTTATGAATATAGATCTTTGTCTTTGTATAGTGCTCTTCTTCTGTGACCTTACAGGTACTTTGTGAAGCTGCTCTTCTTCTGTGACCTTACAGGTACTTTGTGAAGCTGGGCATGCAAGGGAGCAGGTAGCTGGAGACTATCAAAGAAGAGAGGGATTGAATAAAAGGATTAGCGCAAGACACAGGTTGGTTCTTTCTATTCCTCTCTGTCTATAATTCATAAAGGAAATACAAAAGTAGTTTTTCTCTGTTTTTTTCTAAGGCAGCTGTCACACCTTAGTGGGATAGAGTAATTCTAAATAGACACTTTTCCCTGTAACAATTCCCATGTTATTTTACTGATTCTAAAAGATGGTTCAATTATTGGTAGTGACCTAGGATCTTGGCCTAAAAAAGTGGCTCAAATCCTGGAGTTGTTGGCATTGCACTAATAGTTTTGGTCTCTGGTCACTGGCAGGCAAGCCTCTGAGAGTGACTTTGGTTTTTTGGTTTCCCTCATGCCTATAGCATGGGAATGACTGAGGCTTAAGTTGTCCAAAAGATCAGTGGGACCCTAAGGCAAGTTGTCTAAAGTACTGGATTGGTTTTTAAGGGTGTTGTAGCTGATTATTGATGTATGTATGGTGTGTATCCGTTGGTTCCACTACCTTAACGTGACTTAGGAGGACGAATCATATGATAGTGGCCTCTCGTCGCATGTTTACCCTAACTAGTCAGTTGCTTGGGTAGATGTCGGAGGAGGGTGTTACATAGTGGTATCAGAGCATGGTTCACTCCTCGGACTATATGGGTTATGTGTTCATCATGCATGCATGTCAGTTGCATGTGTGTCTCTCACACTTGCATTGTATGTGCTTGTTTCATTTGCATGATGTATTTCATGGTTGAAGTGATGTCTTCATGTGAAACTTAATGTGTTGTTGTGTAATGCATTGTCGTGAATGTATGACTGGTTAAATGTTGACTTATATCACTTACATGTATCTTTGTAGTATGTTTGGTTACAATCTTGCATGTTCAGTTACATTCTTTTATGCTTGGTTGCATGTATCATTCTTATAGGTTTGATTTCAAGTATTGTTCATTCATGATTAATCATACATGTTTATGCATATGTTTGGATGGTTATGCATTGATTATGCATGTTCATGTTTGCATGTGGTCAAGTGTATAGTGACGTAATGATGGTGGTTGTCATGCATGAAGTCATGGTGTGTGTTGTTGTTGAGGTCATGAATTGATAACTATACCCTAGCAAGAATGGCAGTTGTATGGTCATATGATTACATTTTATGTTTCTATATGTCATCATGATTATGTTATACATGTATATGATTATGTTATACATGTATCACGCTGATTTATTTATCTTGGAAACAAGCTATCCTCCCTGAGCTATACTAAGGTATGTTGGTTTATTATGATTTGGTTTAGCTGACATGATACACCTTGCAGGAAGAAATATCAAATGGCTAGCAAGATGATTGACTACAAAGACTCTCCCTATGAATTGGAAGGGAAATATGGTGTTGGGAACCCTTCCAATTTGGCAGTTACACTAAGAAGCTTAAAGGAAGAGATAAGGAGTTGTAAGGCAGATAATGACATAATCATATAGGAACAAGAGAAACAGAAAGAGGTAAATGTAGTAATACTTCAGAGTTTGCTAGATTTGCAGTGACATGGACCACATCGAATCAACTATGAATAGGAGGATAGAACTAATGGGGTGTTTGGTAGTCGGTCACATGGTAGTCACAGATCAGACAAAGATGACACAGTCAGAGATGGAATATTGTTGGACACTCTGGATAGGATAAGGGATAGACACAGGTATGATTCTAGTTCTGATTCATATAAGAACTATGATCATCATCAGTATCATCCTTATAGGAGGAGGGACAGGGGATACTTTGTAGATGAGTTGAAGAAAGCGAAGCCACCAATATTTGATGGAGAGATGAAGAAACCACAAGATGAAGAGGTGTAGTTGTTGGGCATGCGGAAATTATTTAGGTTGGATGACTATTTAGAAAACATGAAAGCTAGAGTGGCTACATTCAATCTCAAAGGTAAAGTAGACATTTGGTGGGAAGATGTGAAGAATGTCAAATGTATTCATGAATAATATTTGACTTGTAGTGAGTTTGAGCATATATTCAAGAATAAGTATTTGTTAGAAAAATACTTTTATGACAAGACGAAGGAATTTTATGAGCTAAACATGGGATCTATGACAGATGATGAGTACACTAGAAAGTTCTTGGGGTTACTGAGGTATGTGACTTAACTCACGGAGGAGAAGGATAAGATTAAGAGATTCATTGGTGGATTATCAGTTTCATTCAAATATAGGATTGAGTTCGATGAGCCTACATCATTGGAGGAGGCCATTCGAAAGATGAAGCATTTCTATGGATAATCAAAGTGCAGAATTGAGACAAAGCTAGACTAGAGAGGCAATGCAAAGAACAAGGGAAAATGGGACAGAAAGTGAGTAAGACCATGGATTTGGGTAACAAGGATAATGTTGCACCACCTAAGAATATCAATGCATCAGATAGAGGATAGGGACACAGATCTCAAAAGTACAATAAGGAGCCTATGCGGTGTTGGAATTGTCGAGGAGATCATTGTAGGAGAGACCGTCCACAGTACCAGACTAGTAGGCCTAATATATATAGTGTGCAAGAGGCATGGACTGTTGGATATGTCGGTGAGAGTATTCCACGCCTCTATGCAGCATTAGATAACAAACGTGGAGAACATCACACATCTATCATTGAAATGGACGGTAATCTTTGTGATCAATTTATTTCTATTTTGATTGACCCTGGATCTAATTATAACTATGTTAGTCCCTGACATGGAGGATAAGTGTGGTTTGAATAAGGAATTGCATGCGGAATCTTGGTTAGTGAAATTGGCTACAAGTACGAAGAAGCGAGTTCATCATTGGGTAAGATCTTGTGCATTTGACTTGAATGGTATGCCTACCACAACACATTTGAATGTATTACCGTTGGGTTGATACAACATGTTGTTTGGCATGGACTGGTTGTATCTTCATAGAACCAAGGTGGATTTTTATGATAAATCCATTGAGTCTATTGATGACAATGGGGAAATAAAAGTATTACAAGGTAAAAAGAAAGCTACATCAGTTAGGATGGTGACAACTATGCAAGCAAAGCGTAGTCACAAGAAAGGGTGTAAACTATTCACAGTGCACATTTCTAGTGACAAGGGTAAGGAAGCTGAGGATGTAGATGTGTTGAGTAGGTACCCAGTTTTACAACAGTTCAAGGATGAATTTCCTGAGGAAATTACAGAGTTTCCACCTCACAGGGAGGTATAATTTTCAATTGATTTAGTAGCAGGGGCAACTACAACATCAAAAGCAGCATACAAGATGAGCACACCTGAGTTGGTTGAGTTAAAGTTGGAGCTAAAGGAAATGTTGGACAAGGGATACATTAGGTCGAGTGTATCACCATGGGGTGCACCAGTATTGTTTGTGAAGAATAAAGATGGTACAATTAGATTATGCATTTATTACAGGCGGTTGAACAAAGTGACTATTAAGAATAGGTATCTGTTATCAAGGATTGATGACTTGTTTGATTAGCTGAAGGGAGCAGCAATGTTGTCAAAGATTGATATGAGATCCAGATATCATCATGTATGCATCAAAGAGGAGGAGTTTTACAAGACCACATTCAGGACCAAGTATGGGCATTATGAGTTTGTTGTAGTTCCATTTGGATTAACTAATTCTCTAGTTACATTTATGTGCTTGATGAATAGAGTGTTGGTTCCATATTTGGATAAGTTTATTATTGTGTTCATTAATAATATATTGGTATATTCTAAAAAAGAGGAAGAGCATGTCGCGAATTTAGCATTAGTGTTGAGTTTTTGAGAGAGCATCAATTGTATGCTAAGCTCAGCAAGTGTAGTTTCTTTTAGACTAAGGTACACTACTTGGGGGATGTTGTCTCAAAGGAAGGCATTGTTGTAGATCCAGAAAATATAAGAGCCATCATGGAGTGGGTAGCTCCTAAGAAGGTGGATGAGGTGAGATCCTTCATGGGTTTGGAAGGATACTACAAGAGGTTCATCAGGAACTTCTCATGGATTTCTTATCTTATCACATCATTGTAGAGGAAAGGTAAGAAGTTTGAATGGAAAGAGGAGTATGAGGCTACCTTTGAGAAACTTAAGCAGTTTTTGATGCATGTGCCAATGCTATAGATTGAAAATCCATATAAGGAGTTTTTCGTATACACATATGCTTGCAAGCGAGGGTTTGGTCGAGTCCTTATGTATGATGGACAGGTGATATGCTATGAGTCCCAGAAACTAAACGAGCATGAGAAAACTACCGGACACATCATCTTGAGTTGGCAACGATTATACATGCATTGAAGATGTGGAGGCACTATTTTCTTGGCATGAGGTTTGTGCTTATGAGTGATCATATTGGGTTGAGGGTATGCATTTGACTAGCCAAGTCTAAACATCGGGTAGGCTAGATGGTTGGCTACAATCATGGAGTTTTATTTTGAGATATGATATATCAATGGTAAAGAGAACAAAGGGGCACATGCTCTTAGTAGGGGAATACAGGTAAATCAGTTAGTAGTTATGAGATCCTATAGGAAAAATTAACAGGAAAGGATCTTGTGGGCAGGTCAGCAGGATGTCAGATATATGGATATTGTGCACAAGTTGCAACAAAGAACAGGTACAGGTACAAGTGATGGTACATGTATAGGTATAGGTGATAGTACATGTGCAAGTATAGGTGATGGTATAGGTACATGTACATGTGATGGCATAGGTACAGGTGCAAGTGCACATGGCATGGATTATTGCCTTACAGCAGATGGGTTAGTCAGGTTCCAAGACTGGATGTATGGACCAATAACAATGAGCTCAAGAAGGTGATATTGAGGGAGTTTTATGCGAAACCATATTAGGGTCACCTAGAGTATCAAAAGGCAGTGAAAATAGTGCAGATATTTTATTATTGGTCGAATCTGAAGAGGGATGTGGCAGAGTTCATGGCTAGATGTTTTGATTGTAAGTGAGTGAAAGGAGAATGTAAACATCTAGGTGGACTTCTGCAGCCAATTGTGATTATGAAATGGAAATGCGAGGCCATTTCCATGGATTTAATTATAGGGTTGCTGAAGACAGTGAGACATCATGATTCCATCATGGTCATTGTGGACAGGTTAAAAAAGGTTGCACACTTCATTCCAGTAAAGTATAAATTCTCATGTAGTGATCTAGCATAGGTATTCATCAGAGATGTGGTTAGATTACATGGTCTTCCAAAGAAGATTGTGTCAAACATGGATGAAAAGTTCACTTGCAAGTTTTGGAAGGAAACGTTTGTAGGTTTGGGCACAAAGTTTGCCTTTAGTACATCTTATCATCCACAGACAGATGGACAGAGAGAGGGGGTCAACAAGATATTGGAGGACATGTTGAGGATGTATGTGATGCATCAACAAAAAAAGTGGGAAGAGTATCTCCCTTTGGTAGAGTTCACATACAACAATGATTATCAATCATCATTGAGGATGAGTCCTTTTAAGGCATTGTATGGGTGGAGTTTTAACACTCCCATGAGTTGAAGTGATCCAGTTAGGAGGGTATTGATTGGAACAGAGATGTTGGCACAAACAGAACAAGATATGCAAGTTATAAAGAGGAATCTAAAGGCAACACAAGATAGATAGAAGAGATATGTAGATTAGAACAAGTTGTTCAAGGAGTTCCAGGATGGGGAATAGGTGTATTTGTGCATAAAATCTAAGAAGAGCTGCCTATGGATTAGATCATGTGCCAAGATGGCACCATGGTTTTGTGGACCCTTCAGTATCATTGAGAGGATTGGGTGAGTAGCCTGTCGACTTGCATTTCCTTTGACAATGAAAGTCCATGATGTTTTCCATGTATCATTGCTTAAGAAGTATGTTAAGGATGTTGATCATGTGATTGAATTGTCTATATTACAAGTGGAACCAGATGGATAATTCCAGCCAAAGCCTTAGTGTATATTGCAGAAAAAATTGCTCATGCTCTGGAACCAAGTAATCGAGCAAGTTAAGGTGCAGTGGAAGCACTTTGGGCCTGATGAAGCTACATGGGAGATGGCAGATCAGATGCAGGCTATGTATCCTTCCTTGTTTACCGGCTGAGGCCAAGTATTTTTGGCTTGGTGTTTTGGTATATGCTTCAGTATATGTTTTGATGATGTTGGTTTATGTACATATGTATATGGATGTAAATACCACCATGAGTTGTGTTAAAAATATCCACTATGTGGTATGTTGTTATGATGTCATGTTATTATGTTGGTTTGCTTTTCAACAGGGTGATCATTGATAATACTTCATCGAGCTAAGTTATAAAGCTCCATCAACAATATATTTTTCTACAAAATTTTTGTGGTTATAGGTGTTGTTGAACACTGAGGACGATGTTCCCCCAGGGGGTGGGTTTTGTAACAACCCTGGTGAAAATTCCATGTAATAAAAGTAAATAAAAGGAAAAATAATAACCACAGATGATGGGACACTTATTCCAAGCTAAATGTTGGTCTAAATCCTAGTGATGGGGATCACTTGTGATTGTTTATGGCTAAGGAAATTGGCAAAGGCAATGGCTAAGGCTTTGTAAAGGAAAAATGGCATTTTTGGCATATTTATTTATGAAAATAATGGAAATTATGAGAAAAAGGAGGTGAAAGGTAACAGGTTGCATGTGAGGAGGAAAATGAACGAAAATAATGGAAAATGAAGAAAATAGAGGCCTCATCCATAAAAAGTTTTATGAGTATCAGTTGGTAACTTTTTTTCATTTCAGTGTTGGAGCTCTCTCTCTCATACTCTTGGAGACAAAGATTTTTCTTGGAGCACTCTTGTTGGGTGTGGCATCCTTGGATTCTTGGAGCAAGAAAGTAAAGGAAGAGCAAGAAAGCGTAGGAGGGCATCGGGATCAATAACTACATCATATTTTCTTGCAGGTACCGAGCTGCATGTATGATTTCTTCACTAGTTTTGACATGCATGGCATATGCATGTGGATTTTTTTTTGTGCTCTATCATTGGCATGCAAGATGACTGGGATTGACAATGGATTTCCTATCCTTTCCATTTCATGGATAGCCATGGTTATTGTGGGTTTACTTTCATTGTTTGTTATTTATTGGTTCTCATGTTTCCTTAGCTTGGGTTGAGTTACTAGTTCCTAGAGCCTTGTGCTAGCACTCCTTAGTGTCCCAACGATGAGAAAGGAAACCAAGGAGGTAACCTCAGACCAAATTTGGACTTGGTAGCTAACCCGGCCAAATCAGACAGGGATCTCTCTAAAACAATCTCACAACAAATGGAATTGCCTAGAGAATATATGGATTTTAGGCTAGGTATTTAGCACAAAAGGAATTGATTTAGGGTTTGTTGGACATAATCACCAGTGCTAAGAACTAGGTCAAGTATCCCAAATCATCAGTTGCAGACATAAGATGGGGTGAGGTAGATACAATAAATGGCACAAAGTAAACTTTTCATTGTAGTATGGTGAGGGGAAAAGAAGAATAAAAATGAGCATATAAGTATGAATTCATTTTATTATAAGAAGAAACACTTAATGGAAAATGTCAAACAAAACAGAGCATATTGATCATGGAATCTGCCTTAAAACTTAAGAGATAATCACCAATAGAATATAGATGGATGCTATAAATACTTATTCATCAAATTTATAAAGAAAACTAAAGAAACAAAGTGCCACAAACCACATCACAAGAATCGCATGAAAATAGTTGCAACTGCATATATTTATGCAAAAATGTCTAGTATACTAGTCCAAGAGATGAGCTTTGGGAATCCAACCCCCTCTATGAGTTCATTCTGATTAAATATAGTTGTAAAACAATGTTCCCCCTCTGACGAGTCTAATCATTATTCCTAGGAACTAATTTCCTACTCCTACGTAATCACTACCACATCATAAGTAGTTAGAAACCACTTTCCTCTTTTACATAAAGTGATTTGAATTTGACTTGAAAGCATGTAATTACAAAATATCCACTCTAACCATCATTATAACATTAAACTACATCAGGTAAAAATATTTTGATGCTAATTACATCAACCAAAGTTGAATTTTGACCATGAAAACTCAGAAACGGGCCTCTTCTACAAAATCATAGTGAAACTCAAAGAAGTGTACCGTGCAGGCACAAAATTGTAGCGAAAGTTTGAAGGATGATTGAATGACTTTGGTGCATCTTAAATCTAAACTAAAGACTAGTATTGGTAGTTATGGATGTCCTATATATCATTGAAGCTTGAAATTGGAAAAAACACTTCTCCAAGACGACTTAAAACTCAATTTTCCACAACTACTCTAGAAGCGTAGCATGTGACCAAAGATAGTGGCAAAAAGGTGAAATTTTACTATTTTTCAACCTTTTCCTGCGAATCCATGAGTTGACAAGATACCAAAAGTATATTTATGAGATATAATAACCATAAGACACATGTTCACGTTTAGAATTTGTCATTTGGAGGTCCTGGAAAAAAGCGTAGTGTGGGCACGCTGTGTTTTTGTATGATGCCTTTTGCTAGTGCAAAAAATTTGAAAAATTTACCAAAATTTGTCTCCCTTCCCATTTTCTGACATGGCTTTAAACAACTAAGGAGGCATCAACTAAGAGTTGAATATTCTCTCTCGTCCTAAGCTTCTTTAGGGTCTTCTCAAGTTTCTTCTTCATGTTCTTAATCCTAATCTTGCACACCATGTTTCTTATGTAATAGTGCCTTGCCATATGCCTCTGCAGGGTAGTGTCTTTGTTTTCCTTCCTCACAAGCTTCTCTAGATGCAAATTCACTCTCTCAAGCCAATATTCCTTTTTATATTAAATTTCAGTTGTTATGGAATCATCAAAGGTTTTTAGGGTTTGAGGAGGAGAGGGATTTTCTGCTTACCGTCCCTTCCTAGTCATGGCTCTAGTTGTAGGCCTCCTTAGTTGTACCTATATGTCTTCATCCCGTTGTCCTACCTCAATCATTTCCTTAACTTTTTCCTTAGTTTCCTTATTGGATGATGGAGGCTATTCATGTGATTTACCTTGCTATAGTAGGCTTAGCTTTAGTTGCCTATTCTCTTTTTTCAAGAAAGCCACCATGAAATTGGCTTTAGAAAGGTAATCTTGTAACTCTTTGATCTGTGCCTATTGCTCCTTGATAATGTCTGCAATTGACTTATCTCCATGGTCAAGTATTTCTTCTTCATGAGGCATCTCTTCATCATTATGCTACAGGGGTGACTCATTTCCATGCCTAGGTGATTTCTCCATAGCTTCTCCCTGAACTTCTTCAACTGTAGCTTCCTTAGGCAGTCTTCTAGCTTGTGACCTAGTCAGAGGTTTAGGTGTAGGCATGTCTTTAGCTATCTCAGGGGAAAAAACCAATATTTTCCCCTTCTTGTAGGTTTGAGAAACCTCTGCCCTAGGTTGTCTTTTGGTCATTGAAGGTATGCTAGATGGCTCAACTTTTGTGGCCCAGATGATGTAGGAGTGTTGATGCTTTTGGACTGAGGAGACATAGGCAAAAGAGTTGTTGCCTCCAAAAATGCCTCCCAAGACATATTAACCTATGTGAGCTGATGAAGAACTATGACTTTGATCAAAGCATGATGAAACAAGCTTGCCTGATGGTCTCTCCATTTAGTTTTCACTTTCTCAGTTATATTAACTAGGCTTCTAAATAAGTAATTGGGTAGGTTTAGTTGTTTGATGGATGTGAAATACATCATGAGCCTGATGTGATACTAATATAACCTGCTGATCCTGCCTTCAGAAGTGAAATATTTCATAATCATCTTCATCAAAGGAGTATATTTATCCAATAATTTCCTGCAAGGAAAGATATGAGACAGGGTTTCCTTATTTTGTGGTTTTAGGAACACTTTGTAGTTCTTAATGTAAAAATCCATCCCCTTAAACCAAATTTCTCCTTGATTGGGGATACTAGTGGTTGAAGCTATAACCTCTGCTAAGACTAGGAAGTCCATCCCTACTATGGTCGTCTTGTTCTTCTTGATATTGGTGGCAAATAGACTAGTCAGCCCACAATGGTAGCCCACATCTTGTACTTTCTTACAAAACCATAGGAAGCCTACTTTTTCAAATGACCTCTTGATGAACTCTGAGGCATTGATCTCTTGCATATGATTTGGATCATATCTTGAGACTTATCCCCCCTTGTTGTATTTCCTTTTTTCACTAGCCATGCTGTTGGTTTTTCTTGACTGAAAACCCTAGTTTGATAGGGGAAAGGGTAGGGGTTTAGGGTTACAAAACAAGGAAAACAGAGAAGCTAGTTTAGGGAGGGAAATGGAGGGGATAGGAGTTGTGGAAAATTATAGGGAAAAATAAGGGGGTAGGGGTAGATGTTCGAGACACAAGGTAGTGAAATTTCTTAGAATGGGAGAGGGAAGGAAGGGAAAAAATGGAAAACATAGGGAAAACCTAGAAACGCAACAGAAATGCAGCGTGGGCTTAGGTTTTTGGGGAAAAGTGGTGAGATAGGGAAACAAAGTATGGGAAATGGCTGGGGAGGGTCCATCAACTAGTGTATACAAGGGTGTTTAGGCACAAAACATAGTGATTTTCTCCTTGGAGGAAAACAAAACCATGAAGTCTTAAAAACACAACATAAAACCCTAAGAGAGGCATTTCATCATTTTCTAAGGGAAATCACTACATGAGAGGGATGATGAATGCTTCACTTACTTATTTAGGAGTGTTGAAAACTTCATGAATGAGAAATAACATGTTGCTTGCTTTCTTTGGCCTTCAAACTCAAAGACACAGTGAATGTCCAGAAGCACAGTGTTTAGGCAACAGAAGCGCATCGAGCTGATGGGAAAGGTGTTGTGATGATGAAGATCGATGCTCTGAAGGTTGAGATGAGGAACAATGGTGGATAATATTTCTTGGAGTATGAAATGAAGTTGTTGAATTCTTGGATGGTCTTTTAATAGCTTGAAACTCAACTCTTTTCTTTGGTGATGGTGTGACATTATCATGTACTTTGAAAAGCAACCTGATGAGGTAGTGTACTGCAACTTTATTACTTTTTTTGGAAATTCTACATCTCCGTGTGGGGTAAATGTACCTTTAATACCTTTTTTGACAAACTTATCCCTAATTACTAACTCCCATGATGGTGACCATGGTGTTGACATGACTCCCATGTATATTTTGATGACATGAGCAAATGATGACACCTAAGGCATATCTTAACCATGATTTGGAACTTCGAACCCTCTAAGTATGCATGTGAATGACTTAATGACCAAAATCATGACCAAGACACTCATTTTATGACCTATCACAAGGAATTATGACATTTTATGACCTTGAACATGGAGGGAGTAGTAATGACACCTAGGACATGACTCAATACTCATTTGACAACCAAGAGGTATCAAATTTTATTTGAAATTTTATTTGAAATATAACAATTTGACCTAGTGACCTTATAAATCACATGGAAAGAGTACATTTCATCACTGGAACTAATGGAAACTAACACCTTGGTTGGAAAAATGCTCTGAATCCGTGTAACATCATGGGTTCAGTTACTAGTCCCGTAGCGTTGGTTGGAAAAATTCTCTGGAGCCCTTGGTGGGTTGATTTACTAGTCTTGGAGCCTTGGTTGGACAAACGCTCTAGAGCTTGGCGGCAGCTGTGGCTTGAGTTACTAGTCTTTGAGCCTTGGTTGGAAAAAATGCTTTGGAGCCCTGAATGGCTGGGATAAAGACTGATCTGATGATGGTTTTTTGATGTCTGGTTGTGAGGTGGAATAATTGTTTGATGGGTTGAGGTGGAGGGCTATGGAGGTACTGGATGGTTTTTTATTTATTTGTTCTATGATATCCCACATTCACGCTTGGAATATGGCATGGGATGAATGGATAAAGAGAGATTTGGCTCAGCCATTCTACAGTTGGGTGGAACGTTGAAGTCCCATCCTGGGTTTGAATTTTGCATAATTAATGAAACGTTATCTCTTCTTGTATTTATATTAGTATTATGATGGATTACATGTGGTTTATATGGTTGTGATTTGATGGATAATTGTCCCTATTATGCTGGAGATTTACATTTTTTAGATCAACAACCATGTGCGACTCTCATCATGTTTTTACTTATAATTGAAGGATCAATGTATCTATGATCTAATGGATGGAATGAAATTTGATGTGTTGAGGCATCAATGGTTCTTAGGGATTCTCAGCTAAGTATGAGACCCCTATGCTCAGAACTGCTAATTACACCTGTAGATTACACATTTGCAATATGTTTGATGAAATGTCTGTTGTGGCTAGTAGGGATCCAGTCAATGTCTTGAACAAGTATTTTCTTTAGTACTTCCATTTCCATGTTATTTTATGAATTTGAAGATATGGTTCAATTATGGGGAGTGACCAGGGAACTCATCTTTAAAATGTGGCTCAAATGTCAGAGTCAATGGCATAGAAAAAATAAGTTTGGTCTCTGATCGCTAGTAGGCAAGCCTGTGAGCGCGACTTTGGGTTTCTGGCTGCCCTCATGCCTATATCATGGAAGCGAATGAGGGTTAAGTTGTCCAAACGATCAGTGGTATCCCAAGGAAAGTTTTCTAAAGTATTAGATTGGTTCCCAAGGGTCCTATCACTGATGATTGATGTTTGTATGGTGTGTTTCCATCGATTTCACTTCCTTAACGTGACTTAGGAGGTCAAATCATATCATATTGGCCTCTCGTCGCATGTTTACCCTGACTGGACCACTGCTTGGGTAGATGTGGGAGGAGGGTGTTGTCTTGATGGGGTGTGACCGAGGTTCGGAGTTAATTTGCCAAACAAATCGTTATACTACTGGAACTTTTGACAAAAGCCCATGGAGCGTGGTCTGAGGTCTCACCCAACAAAGTATGGGGGGGTGTTGGGATCAAGTTTCCACACCATTGAGATGTCTGAGGGGTCGACTTAGTCCAACTAGGAATGACTTCGCACACTCTCCTATCCTGTGAGGCCTTCACGCTCTATTACAATCACCTTCATGCAGCGCTAATCAGGGGCTAAGGTGATTTCGCGCTGCTAAGGCAGCGATTTGCGCTCTTTCCCTAAGTTAAACTTCGGATCTTACTTATCTTCTTATAACTATTAGTTAACTTCACGTAAATAGATAATTATATTATATTCACTTATTCAACACATTCATATAAGTTCGTGTAGCAATAAACAGTAAACTTGCAATTCATACCCAATATACGTCAATGCATAAAACAAGAAAAAGATATTGTCACACGGAATAAGTCGATCTTGCAAACAAGATAGACCTTCCTGGAATCTAAGGAAGACCTAATGAAAAGCAAACCAACCAGACACTATCTTTCTCTAAATATGCTTTGATAAACAATAGCAAACAAGTGTTTTTAGGGCCTACCTTAGGTCCAACGCAAGCTTGTGGATGCCCTCGCTCCTTTGATCCAAATGAGCTCCTTTTCGCGAATCTGCAAACACAAACAAGGCAAACAAATTAAATAGCACCTGAAAAGCCAATTGCATAAAACATATTTAACATGAAAGTCAAGGAGTCCATGAAGCAAATAACATGAGATACTTGTTGAGAAAAATGAGTTTGATTGTATTAATTCAAAAGAAGAAGAACTTTACAACCTTTTCCTTGATGTTGTACAAGCTCCTCCCAGAGTCTAGCAAGAAGTCTCCTCTACTTTGACATGTTTCACTCACTCCCCAATGAAGCCAAAAAGATGTGTGATATCCCCTCTTAAGCTCAACTAGGAAGTCTTGATTTCACCAGCATTTACCCTCAAAAATGTTCAACTTCCAACCTCTCTAGCAGCCAGCCCAATGCTTGTATTTAAGTGCAATGGAGGGAGGTTACTAGGTCCTCCTTCAAAGGGATAAAGCCCTCCTTCAAAGGGATAGCTCCTCTCATCAAGGGATTAGCTCCTTCTCTTTTGGGATGCATGAACCACCTCAGAGTGAACAATCCACGTCAAAATTCCTTCTAGAAACCTCTAGAATTAATCCAAAGTGAGTTTTTTAAGATAAAACTTGCACCTTTTGACTTTCATAGGGGTCCGCACCTACACCGTTAGGGATAGAGTGGGCAGGTCCGCAGTTTTTGTACACAGAAGGTGCGGGACCGCAGGTGACCATGAGAGAAAGTGCAGAACCAGAGTTACATTGATTTTTAATGTCTTTCTCTCATTTCCAAAGCTTGATTTGAAGAGCTGAGGTCTAAGACTTGCTTTAAAGGATAGTACAAGTGATGATAGACCCATACTGACTACAAATAATCATGGTGACAATATTTTTGTGTAACAGATTGCCCCCTAAAGTGCAAAGTCTGTAGTAGATGAGGATTTCTTATCATTTAGGAAGAGTGAAGTACTTTATCATTTCAAGGATCATCTTATGGAGAGCCCGGTTGGAACCTGTAGAAAACATTCAATGCAAGATATATATATATGAGACCATATCATCGCTGAGGTAGGCATTCCCATACTCAGATTAAAACTTACTAGAAAAACTAACTACTGCTCTGATATAGGAATGATCTTGTAAAACATCACAAGTAAAGACTCATGTGGACATAGAATGGACGCAACCATCTGTTTATGAATAGTCTATTATATAATGAATACAAAATTCCTCGCAGCCTGGATTGTAGAAACTAGATCCAGGGTCTTCATTTCTACTTCCCGAAACAGTACGATTCTATCCATGTGAATAAATGTGTTGATGTCAAACATGGTAGAAAACACTTGATTACCAGTCAATGATGTAAACTGTTAACAAGTGTGAGAGAAACCTCCAGTGATGTCAATGGCTCTCAAAGTACCCAGTACAATCCATGAGATGCGAATAAATGTGTTGATGTCGAACATTTCACAGAATCCTTTGATCGAAATTCAATTATGTAAACTGTCGTCAAAGGCGAGAAACCTGCCATTGAGGCATGCAGACTTCAAGGTACTGACGATTCCTAGATCATCTTTCTAGATAATGAGCTAATGTCGATAGAAAGAGATCCGTCGTAGGCAAGCCCACAACACAAAATCATAGATCAAGTTGAAGAAATTTAGTTGCAAGGACTGACTCAGGGATGGTCAAGATGGATGACAAATATTTTGCAAATGAATGGCTTATTGGCAGTGACCTCTTAAACACATAACGACATGACAGATGGCTTGGTGACAATTGACCCAAAGTTAATACCCAGAAACTGGCTGAAGACTTTCAATGTGGTTTTATCAACTGTTAGGCAAAGGATTTCCCAACCCAGGTGAATGAAAGTGTCGTGTTCAAGAGTGGTTACAAAGTATGACAAACAGGCTCATTTTTCTCTCTTTTCCCCCACCATTTCTGGCAAGTACCTCTTTATTTTTGACAAGCTTGAGGAGGATAACATTTGCTTGATTATAAGCTCATCCTTCAGATGAGTCCAACTTAGTTTAAATTCGAACCCTAAGAACGAGTGGTTCATTCCTATTGGTAATTGAACAGGTCCTTTACTGTGAAATTTTAACGAGTCCAGTATAGGAGAAACTCGGCGTTTTTCAATTTTAGAGAGTCTGAAAAAACTTAAGAAGACTCCAGGGTTGACCTTTTTTGTAAATTTGTGTCTCCCAAGCCCGAAAAAGTATAAATAATACTTGAGAGAACTGCTTGATCTTTTACAACCAAGGAGTACTTTTCGTTATTAGTGCCCTTGACCCGAAAAAGTAAAAAAGCGATCAATGACACGTCGTTTTATAACCAATATCGAATTTGAAACGACAAAAATCCGGCAATCTTTTCATGTTTTTACGGTCGGAAAAGAGCTGTAAGTGGACCATCTTTTAATTTCGTTTTAACGAGTTTAAAAGAAACACTCGGCAATCTTTTCATGTTTTAGGAGTCAGAAAAGAGCTCAAAGATGACTCTACATGTTTTTTCATCGAAAATGATAGATTTCACCTGAATAAACCTTTATTCTGCACAAAAACACAAACATTACTCATACCTGTTTGAAATGGATAAAAATGTCGCAAAATACCTTTTCAAAGTGAAACATAAACAAATTTGTGATTTATTTACTCAAAATAATTATAAAAAGGGTCTTTGTCAATTCATTTTTACCGTTTGAGTTTGGGTGAGAAAATAGTGCTTTTGCTCAGAAAACTTCCGATGAAGATTGCGGAAAATCCAACCGTCAGAATCGAACGCCGTATTCTCCAAGTAATCCAAATCATCCCACTCTTCATTTTTAACCATTTAATTTTTTGTTTTAGTCACTTATTTCATTTTTGGGAGGGTTTTTAGGCGCAAAACCCGCGCGCAGGGGCCCGCAGGTTTACGATTGCGGGCCTGCAGACCCCGACTTTTTCTCCATTGGGAAAAAGCTCGGGGTCCACACCTTCCGTGTAGACAAAGTGCGGTCCCACGCACTATGTCTAACCTAGAGCGTACGGTCCCTGCCGCAAGGGTTTTTAACCCAAAAATTCTGAAAAATGGACCACACAAAATATTTTCTAGCATTTTAATTTGTCTTTATACTTGATGCAGAGAGTACATCATGCTAGATTGGCGTGAACGAGAGCATGAGGACGTGGATGCTGCTGCATGGAATCATCAGCCTTATCTTGATGCTTTGAGGGCGTGCGGCTTGTATAAATTCTGGGCCATTCCTAGCATGAGGGCTTGGGTGGATTTCTTACAGTGGCTGGTTGACAGATGGAGCATACAGGACCAGTGCTTTTTCATCGGCGGCCACCAACTCGAAATCGAGCTGGCGAACATATATTTCTTGACTGGTTTTCCTAAGAGAGGTGAAGACTTGACTCTGCACGGGACTAGGCCCGGTGGCCAGTCTGTCGATAGCCTCCGGCTACAGTACTGCAATAGCCAGGCTAGAGACAAAGGGATAGACATAAAGACCATATCCCATCCTGAGCTCATGGTGATTGCGTTCACTGTCACCAGACTTTGCGGAGATGCCGCATTACATATTGCCACTGGATCCCAGATGCGTATGGTAGTTGATTGCTTTCGAGGTACCATCTTCAACTGGTGCGATGCCGTGTTGGCCAATGTGAAAGGCCAACTGACCAGGGCCAAGAACGGACGACTAAAGACCTTTGGTTATGGGGCTTTGGTCGTGAGTTTTGGCCTGGAGAGGGTTCCTATGCTGATCCCACAGCACCTTACTGTTGGAGTTGGGCTTCCTCGAGAGCCCAAATTGATGCGATGGGTCGCAGTCATGGCCTGTCACCCGGGCGAGAGGACAGAGGTTGCTCGATTCAAACCTGAGTATTTCCAATGGCTGAAAAACCAGTTCTTTTCTATTCAGGACTTCCCTTACGCTGGGATAGATTTTCGTGGTGACCCAGACATGGTTCTTCCACCAAGAGAGCAGTGGGACTAGTCAGGTAAAATCCTTTTCAACATTTTTTTATTTTAATTTTTTGTTATTTTTTCATCGTCTCAAAGCTGATAGTAAAAATTTCAAATGCAGATGTGGGTCCACAGCGACCAGCCGCTCTCCGGCCTTACGAGAGGAGGCAACCAGTTGCACCTGCGCCAGCTCCACAGGACAAATCAGCAGAGGTTTTGGCCGAGTTGGAGGGTCATCTCGAGCGCTTGATAGGAGATATTCCTAAGACTACTATAGATGACATTCCTCATCAACTTCAACGCTATCTGATTGGAGTCCCGGGACCTTTTAGGAGGTTCCTTTGCAACGTGGCCCATGCAGTGGTTTCTTATAGAGATCATCACCAGTGATAGGATGATCGCCTATTGTGGGCACATGTGACATTTTTGTTTTTTGTACTTATCATTTTTGCCGATCATAAGGTGTTTTTCAACCTATGATCGAGGACGATGTATTTTTTGACACACTCCTATATATATATATATATAGATATATAGATATCACTATTACTGGCTTATCTTGTAAATCATGTTATGGAATAGTTTTAAATTTACATGTATGATTATTGCAAATGTCTATTTAACATTCGAGAAGCAATTACATCTGCTAATGTATTTAAAGATCTTGGAATATGCTGATATTCAATGTAGTCAAATTCACATTCCAAGAGACGCACTCTCAAAAATAATCTTAATAACACTGGATTTCTAATGGCATACACTCTATTAAGCTGTAATACAATGAGTTCAGAATCTAACCTCACTATCAAACTCCGAATCCCAAATGAAATAGATTCAGATAATAACTCAATCACTACACTATACTCGACAATGTTGTTCGTTGTTTGACTGAGGCTTACCCCATGCATAGATACTAACTCGTCAAAGGGCGAATAGATAACCCAAGCTGCAGAAGAGATGTTCCGTGTATTACGACAAGCACCATCAGCGAAACCAATGTATGTTTGGAGAGGCGCCGACATCTGCAATATCAAGAGTAAAACCAAGATAAGCAGGAATAATGATGAAAAACACTCTATAAGCTAAGCACACTGTTTAAACTAAAACACACCAGCTAGAAAGAAAAAACTATCCTAACTAAAAATCTCCATACCCATTCTTTTAAGCATAATACCTCTTCAAGTAAAGGCCATTTCTGGGTTTACCCAAAGAGTCCCCGTCAAAGTCTACCAATTCATAAGCCCCTTTGGCTAACTTTCGCTTGACAACATAGGGACCATGCCACATAGGAACAAATTTTCCAGCGCCTAATTTATCATTAGCTTGATCATAAACTAAGACTAGATCTCCTTCCGAAAAATTTCGAGGGGTCACATTTCGATCGTACTGAGCTTTCATTCGTTTTGCGTGAGTCTCGATCGCCAATGCAGCATCACGTCGATTCTCATCTAATTGAGACAAGTATAACAAACGTTTTTCCTCTTCGGAAGTGGCTGGAAGTAACTCGATGGCCATTTGCAGTGATGGGATTTGGTATTCAATGGGTAACAAAGCTTCCAAACCATAGACTAGTTGGAAAGGAGTGAACCCTGTTGATGTTTTTACTGAAATGCGGTATGCCCAAAGCGCTGAAAATAGCTTGTTGTGCCAATTCGACCGATGAATCCCAATGATTCGTCGGATCATGATAACTAAAACTTTGTTGATGGATTCAACCAGACCATTCACTTGTGGATAATAAGGGGTTGAACTATCGTGACGTAAACCAAGCTGGCCTGTAAGTTCGGTCATCATAACGTTTCGAAAATGATGCCCATGATCAGTGATTATCGCTTGTGGGAAACCAAACCTAGCAATTATATGATTGAACATGAAAATTGCAGCTGTCTTGCCGTCTGCCTCGAATGTAGGCATCGCCTCAGTCCACTTAGTAAAATAATCTACCACAAGGATGATATACGCATGCCCCCCGGCCGAGTGAGGGTTACATGTAATAAAATCGATACCCCATTTGGCAAAAGGACCAACGGCAATTATAGGGTGGAGAGGAGTAGGTGGAGCGCACATATTACGATAAAAAATCTGGTAAATGTGGCATTTTCGGACCACCGTAATACAATCTTTAAATAAAGACGGCCAGAAGTAGCCAGCGCGCAATATCTTTTGGGCTGTGGCAAACCCAAAGATATGAACACCACACACTCTAGAGTGACAGTCATTTAGAACCCTTTCAGCTTCCTCGTGAGTTAAGCAATGTCGAAAAACAGAATCCGCCCCACGGTGATAAAGAGTATCTCCAATAATCCTGAATTGTTGGGACTCGAATTGAAGTTTTTGACGTTCTGACCTTGAAATTTCTGGCCGAAAGAATTGGGTCTGGAGATAAATGATGATATCCCCATACCAAGGATCTAAAGTGATGATTAGAAACAAGGATTCATCCGCAATGGGCTCCTCCGCCACAGTTTTCGTGTCAGCACGCGGGAAGTCACACATTAACTCCGCAAAAACTAAAGATTTCTTAGACTTGGATTTCTCGAATTCCAAGTCGAACTCCTGCAGGATAACGATCCATTTAGAGTACTTGCCCCCTAGCAATTTCTTGTTCAAAATGTAGATCATAGGGTTGCAATCCGAAATTACCGTAGTTTCACGTAGTAAAATGTAGTGACGAAAACGCTAGACAGCTTGAACGGCTGCCAATGCCAATTTCTCCACATGTAAGTATTTTAGCTCAGTTGGATTTAAAGTTCGACTAAGGTAATATATCACATGTTCAATTCTGATTTCATCTTCCTGAACTAAGACCATTCCAATGGTAGAATGAGAGGCGCCGAGATACAAGAAGTAATCCTGGTTGTAGTTGGGGGGATGCAACAACGGTGCATGGGTCAACGCGTGTTTGAGTGCATCAAAATATTTCTGAGCTATCTCATCCCAATAGAATGGTGTATTTTGTTTCAACAACCGGGTAAAACCCTTTGTAACCTCGGCGTAGTTAGGAATGAATCTTCGTAAAAAGTTTGCTTTCCCCTGCAAACTTTGGAGTTGGTGAAGACTCGAAGGAGGAGGAAATTTGATGATAGCTTCGACCTTCGAGGGATCAACGCGAATGTCGGCTTTCGAAACTACAAATCCCGGTAATCGATCCGTTTCTACACAGAAGACACATTTCTGTGGGTTCAACCGAATCCGATAATGCCTACACCTCATAAAAATTGCTCGTAAATGGATGAGGTGATCAGCTCAATGTAAGGAATGAGCAGGGAAGTCATCGAGATACGGCTGCACAATGTGTTTGATGTCATGAAATGCATAAGACATCGCCCTTTGAAAAGTTGCTCCGGCATTCTTAAGCCCAAAAGGTAATTTGCAATAAGAAAATATCCCCCATGGAAAAATGAAAGCCATTTTTGGTTGATCGGTAGGTAGAATGTTGATTTGATTGTATCCGGAAAAACCATCCATAAAGGAAAAAATTTCGTTGTCGACACAATCATCAATGATTTGATCGATATAGGGAGTTGGGTAATTGTACTTTGGACAGGCTCGATTAATATCCCTATAGTCGATTCATATTCATATTGTTCCTTGCTTTTTTTTAACTGGAACAATATTCGATACCCAATCCATTAACGGGATCGGATCAATGAAACCTGCTTTCAATAATTTTTCAACTTCTGCTTTAATTGCAGCAACTTTTCATGGGTGAATCTGACGCAAATGTTGCTGGACGGGTTTAGCGTCCGGTAAGTCTTGATCTCATGAACAAAAATCGCGGGATCAATTCCTGGAATTTCCTCATAGGACCAGGCAAACACGTCGCGGAATTCTTGAAATAGGGCCTTATATAATTGAATTTCGTCATCTGTACACGAGGCACCTATATGAATGTTCTCAACAATTCTAGGCTTAACCGAAATGTCAATAGGAATAGTTCGAGAGATGTTTCCCAAATTTAACTCTGAATCGGGATGTTTCATTGGATTCTGAGGTTCCTTGACATATTCAGTTGTAAAAATTGATGACAAATCATTTTCAAAATGATCAATCTCGGGTAAAAACGAAGATCTGTGATGGATATCTTCCCATGGTAAATCATCTACACATAGGATTTCACAAATTTTCTCATCAGAGTGAACAAGTTCAGAAAACGTGATTAAATCCGAGGTTTATGTGAAAAGTGATTCCTCACGGACCACATTCATTAAGTCATTTTCGGTTGAAGATGGGTCGGCAAACAACTGCACGGCTTCATAGGCAAGTTCATATGGACTCAAAGGCATGGAATTACCAAACGAGTCTATCTCAGATTCAGAAGGGACAATCCAAGGATCATCATAAATAATGGTGTCTGATGTAATCATATGAATGGTTGCAAATGAAGACAATGCGTTGATCGGAGGAAAAGGAAAAGTTCCCAGTAAACCGGCATCTTTAACTAGTCCTACTCCAACATCCTTATATGGGATAGTCATTTTACCAACATGCTGAATACTCTCTGAAGAGGCTGGGTCGGATGAAAAGTAAGCCAGCTGGTCTATTGTTATGATCTTTCCATTGTGTGGAAACTTTATTACTCGAAAGACTGATGAAACGACCGCTGTCATAGCGTAAGACCAACTTCGACCCAAGAGAAGGTTGTAATCTAGAGGGGCATCAACCACCTCCACATCTAGACTAACGGTTTTTCCTTCAACCCCTATAGGCAAATTCTGTAGAATGCCAAAAGGATGAAACCCACGGCCATCAAAGGCCTTTAGAATCGTCGGGGATTGATTTAGTGAAGGAGAACCAAGCGATCTCCAGCACTGTATCGACATAATACACGTTGAGGCTCCCTCATCAATTACAGTCCGATGAATAGGCCTGTTTTTTACTATCACTGGAATCTGGAAAGCCATTTGATGAGGCAAACGTGGTGTACTATTGTCTAGATCGAAGATTATTAGGTTCGGGTCCTGAACATCAACAGCTCCTATAGCCGACAAAAGTAATTTACATTGTGCTCGACATGATTGCAGCACTTCCAAAGCTGACATTGCTGAGGGTGAAACAGCTAAATCCTCAACAATGTTATAATTCTGAGCCGCTCTCGCATGTGGATTGAAAGCTGACTTTCGAAGTATACCCTTGGCGGGCGGTTTGATTACCAAGTCTGGATTAGGTTTCTCGATCTGTAGTGGATCGGAACCGGGAGCTGAGGTTGATGGATTAGAATGAGAAGATTCTGCTTCTTTACCATCAACAGGAATCTTACTACCATAATCTTGCGATCGAGTCGCAATCCTAACATGGGACATCATCAGTATGGGTTCTTCATTGGCACTCAAGGATGAACCTATCATCTTACTATCTTGAGTCGGAAAAGGATCCTTCAAAACAGCAGGAGTTTGGGAACCCTTGACAATCTTCTCAACCTCTGCACGATGAGGGCAGTCTCATGTAAAATGTTCATTGTCACAAATGAGACAAGGATAACGAGGTTTGCGCTTTTCATCATTGGATTCCACCATTTCAGGTTTCGCCTTTGAACTTTTGTCCGATTTATTCTTCTTCTTTCCTTTCTTCTTCCCACCGGATTTTGATTTGGCTGTAGATGACTCTACAACGTGAATATCGGTGGAAATCGCTGCAGAAGAATCTCCTTGTTATAGACATTTTTGTGCCTTACAGCATGAAGAATGAAATATCCATAATCTAAGGGATCCAAAGTCCCTAAACATGTTGTTCCTACCCCTAGAGGAACAAGGCCAGCAAACCACAGCACTTAATAAAAGTTCTCCACCTGAAAACACTCAAAAACAAGGCAATTCTGGATCATTTCAACTGCTCCACTGAGCATTTGTGTTGAATGTCAAGTGCTCCACTGTCTACCTGCGTTGAATGTCAACTGCAAAGAAGGCTACCTGCACTGGGCGAGTTTGGACATGTGGCACAGTCATTCCTCAAGGTGTCAATGCCCAGGAAGCTTCCAAAATGACACTTGGATCAGGCAATTCGACTGGTGATGAGTAAGAGGTTCTAGATCTCCAAGTGGAAGCAAGAACCTCCAAGTGGACTCAAGAACTGAAGAAGAACTGAAGTGGGAGAGGACACTAGTCAGCTTCATGCCTCAAGCTGACTCATCCTTTATCAAAAACTCCTACATATAGATCTCTCTCATGAGGTCTAGTGAGGCTGGAATCTTGTGAAGGTAAAGAATTGCTGTTGGTTTGAGTTTAGAACTATTGGGTGATTTGCTTTGAAGGAGGTGAAGAGGAGATTTCTTTCTGCTGGGAAGGTGATGCTGGATTGGGCCTCTTATGGTTGTATCACTTCTTGAACCTTACTTCTTCCATTAATAAAGCATTTGAGGTTCTTCTATATGCATGTGTCTCAATGGTGTATTGTTATACTTGTGTATTTGATTTATTCTAATCCTTGAATCAATTATGAATGTATGCTTCTTGTAGTTTCCCTCTCTTGCCATTTTGCAGGATCTTGGTGTAGCTGGGCCAGTGAAAGAGCAAGGAGCTGGGGGCAAGCAGCAAGGAGAGAAGATCAACCATTAGCAAAAGACATCGGTTAGTGGATCTCTTTCTCCTCTCTTTTACATCTCATAAAGAAGTAATCTCAGATAGTTTTGCTTTGATTGCTGCTAAGGAACTATCACCCTTAGAGTGGGATAGGGTCATTCCGTATTGGATACTTTTCCCAACAACAAATTGGCGACTCCGCTGGGGATCGTATATTGTTGCTTGTTTGTGTTTTTTGCTATTCATTTCCTAAACACAGGGAGTACCGAATCGAACTGCATTTGGATATTTCAGATGCAAAGTAGAGGGCAGCTACTCTAGCTCAGTTTCTGGGCATGTTTATGATTTGAAGAGATGATCCACAAGGACTCTGAACAGCTCTTAGTGATAGCTTTTCATCCTCCCTTGAATCATCCTTTAGTGTGTACTTGATTGGTAGCTTTGATTTGGCCTGAAACAATGTATTTTTGAGCATTTTGTGACCCGGAAACCAAGAGAAACGAGAGTTTCTCTTTTCATTGCAGGCACTGTGAAGGCAGTCTGCATTTCATCGCAGGTCCCGAAGGGGCTACCTGCGCTGAATGTCAAACTGACAGTGTTCTACCTGCGTTGAACCAGTGTGGCCTTGTGCAGCTGGGGTTCTTTGTCCTTTATTGCCCTGTTTTGATCTTTGTTTTTTGCAGCCTGTTATCAGTCAATGTACCTACCTGAAACCACCTTTCTTTGCCACTATTCCACCTCGGTTGTATAAAGAAACTGTATTTGTTCTTTGTGTATTTCTTACATCATTTGCAGTTTCCCATAACAAAAGTGAACTAGTCTTGTTGTGGCCTCTTAGATCTAGACCTGTGATAAGTGTCGTTCTGATCTTAAGAGTTAGTTTGTTTGTCGTTCATAGCTGATTGAGCTTTTGCTTTCGTCATATGGTTTGAATTTATGTATTTCTAGTGTTGAAACAAGTAAATCTTAAGGTGTCTTTTGATTTTGGACAAAATCTTGTTTGCTGTCACTTGAAATTGAATTCAAAGTTATACACCAGCTTTCTTTTTGTAGTACACCAACATTAAGAAAGAGAAAAGAAATACCTGCATTGTGCATGCGCATTTTGACAGCTTGCATGTTGATTTAGGAAAAAGTGCATTAGTGTGTGCTCTATTATCTGTGTGAAAATATGATGTCTTTCTTTTCCCTCGGTAGTTAAGATTTTCATAAGTTGAAAAGATTGAAAAAGCTTGCTTCTCATCTTTAGACTGCATTTAGGAGTTGTACCATACATCTCGTGGTGATCCATAAAGGCAAACTGCTAAACAAGATCAACCTAAAATAAATTGAATTTACATAACAACGCTTTGAAACATAACGCAAACACATAGAGGTCTAAGCTAGAGACGTGTTCCAGCGTCATTAAACGTGATATCTTAGCGTTGAGTGGTTGGGTGATTCCTCCATGGTGAAGCGATAAGTATCAATATGGACTTGTGCTCCCACGTACCGTCGCGTATATATTGGGAGACCCCTATAGGAACAAAGCCTTTATCCATAGGAAGCCGTGTCGACCGCCCTACTGATCGCAATGCAGTGAACACAGCATTCACGAAGATCGGCCACCCGTACCGTAAAACGTATTCTGTGGTTTTGTGAAAAGTTTGGCACACCCTCTGCCTAGAACTCCAGAGTAGTTTCTTTTGGCCTTTTTCAAACTCTATAACTGAAAAAGTCCATCCGAGCATTTGTCACTTCGGGCTCGTTAAAACATCGAAGGAGACTAGAGTCATCTTTAGCTTTTTCTCGACTCTTAAAAAGTGAAAAAGCAAGTTGTGTCTAAAGCATCGTTATAAAATTTATTTTAAAACGGAATATAATCACCTCCTATTCCTGCATTGATCTGTAGGTTGAGAACATGGAACGCACCAGCCAAGGAATTCCCCATGATGGAAATCCTAGTCCTTTCTCCTCTTGGGGAGAAGTTGGTGTGCCCCACATGGCCACATTGTCGCTTCCAGGACTGACAATTGGCCTGCCAATCTGGCTATTCTCAACCAATGTAGTTCAGAACACCATGGTTCCTGAACAGTCGAGTCAACAGTTAGATCAGTCTAGAGCTGCCCACCAGCCTTCTACTTCCTATAACTCTTCCTCCAATCCTTCATCTTCGCAAGGTAGAGCCAGCAAAATCCAAGCTCCCATGGAGAAGAAGGAGAAGAAGAAGAGAGAGAAGAAGAAGAAGAAGGAGCCTAAGGCAACTGGGGGCAAGCAAAAGACATCTAACAAAAATCCACACACAGCATAGACCGGGCCTAAATCGCCATGTGTCATATGTAGAGGAGACCACTTCCATAGAGATTGTCCCTGTATTCCTCGGATACTAAGGGACTGGTCCCCTCGTTTGCACAATTCGGGAGCATCAACCTCTGATAGCCATGTTGAATGCTTACCGTCAACCAGCGAAAGTGAAGGTTCAAGACAAAGAGGGGGAGCAAGATCCCCCTGCAGACTGTGTGAAGGCGATCACGCCATCCACCATTGTCCCTTCTTAGACGAAGCGAAGAGAGTTTTGGAAGATCGTCCGGTTTCACCGTTGAGACTTCCTCCTGGATACAAAAAACTCATGCCAAGTCCTTCGTTGGTTGAGAATACAGCTGGCCTGCTCAAGTGGTCAGCTGAAGCGTCAGTCATTGAAAATGAACCTACTGAATCCAGACCGGACGAAAGTCCAAAGGTCGAAACGGCAGTTGACCCGGTTCTCCCTTCAGAAGTTTCATCTTCAAATGACACTGTCACTGAAGATTCATCTTCAAATGACACCCTCACTGAAGAGAATAAGGATGACACCATCCAGATTCTTTTCATCAACACAGACTCTGACGAGCGTCAGGGCAATGCGCGCATTCCTTTATCGCAGGAAGGAACATCGTCAGGGTCATATCTGGCCGTGTATTCGGTCCCACCACCAAGCAACTTGGTTGTGTCCTTTGATTGGAACCAACTAGGCAGACCCCGGTTGCCAGCCAGTATACCATTCAGAATCATAGTCCAAATATACAGAATGGTAATGGCTGGCACTATCATTGATGAAGGGGCATCTGTGAGTATCCTTTCCTCTGTTGCTTGGAAAGCACTGGGTTCCCCGGTGCTTTTGCCTGAGATAAGAAATCTCTCGGGTTTCGATAAAGGAACCAATCGACCATTAGGGATCCTCCCCAATGTGCCTATTACATTGAAAGGGAAGACCGTTCAAATGAACGTGATGGTCGTTCAAGGACCCTTGGATTATAACCTACTCCTTGGACGAGACTATATATATTGCATGGGAGCAATAGTCTCCTCACTCTTTAGAGTAATGTGTTTTCCACACGAAGGAAGAATGGTCAAGCTTGTAGACCAACTTTCATTTCCGGGATCACGCATCGCAAATAGTCACATACCAACCCTGAATGGTCTATTCAATCAAGAAATGTCTCCACCCCCAGTCCTTCTTCCCGATGAGTGCGAGTGATTCGGAAAGATGGGACTGGAACCCAAGGGGCATGCATCCTGGTCTGCGTTGGGCAGAGAAAACCTTGGGTATAAGGTAGAATTTCCGCGAGAGAATATGACTAGTTCGTACCCCGTCCGTGGTTGGAAGAGGGGTTGTTCTGGAATAGGATTCTTTTGTCAAAGTTACGTGTTTGGCACTAGTCATTCACCCTTGTCTATTTTGGTAGGCATTGCCGAGGAAGTGTTTTGTTTGAAAGATTAACGAGACAATCTTTGGGTAACCAGAAAGAGGTAAGCCTCCCTCAATAACACAAATGTTTTGTCTTTGAGTAGTGTTCTTCTCTTGTCGCAAGTAGCTGCTCTCTTGTCGCAAGTAGCTGTTCTCTTGCGATCTTGCGAAAAATCTATTGAAAGTTGGGCTGACGAGAAGACAATTATCGTATAGACCCGTTAAAATTAACGAGAAGACAAGTATCGTTAAAATTGGACTAGCAAGATGACAAGTAGCTGTGAACACCCAAAGAAAAGTAGAGGTGGGAAGGAGGAGGGGCAACCTTGAAATTTTATTTTATACCTGGGGGCATGCAACCCTTTTGGAGTGCAAGCAAAGAGCGGTTATTTATCTGTTTTTTTGGATTAGCCGTTTCCGAACTTGCATAAATAAAGGAGCGGAGCAAAGCTTAGTGAGATGAAGCTCCATAAAAAATAGAATCTTGAGGGGACATTTCTTATCTTATGACTGGTAAATCGAGCAGTTTTAGCATAAAGTTCATGCTCGTTAAAAAATAAACGCAAGATCCGAGCAGTTTTAACGCGGTCTTCATGCTCGTTAAAAAATAAATATAAGTAGTGAGCAATGTTTCCTCCAGAGTTTAAGCTCATTTTTAAATAAAAAATGAACCTATCCCGGTAAATAACCACTGTGATCGTAAATTTATCAGCCATAAAAAACCTTGGTCGTGTTTGCACCTGCCACCTCCACTTTCATTTGGCCGATCGTTCACCTCCATATGATTGTTTACCCATTTTGAGGAACAGCTGCGAAGAGTGATTTCACCTAGCCATCCTTGTGACACTGCCGTGATTGGAAAATTCCAACCTGTACCTGGAATCAGTTGTTATCCTTGTCTATCACTCGTTCCTCAAAAGACGAGTCTTCTTTAAGCTCTTTTCATCTGACTCTTTTCATCTGACTCGTAAAATATGAAAAGATTACCGAGTTTTGGCCTTCCAGCTCGTTAAAGGATCGGAAGAGCTATCCCTCCTCTAGATTTTAATCTTTTTTGACCTGAGGGATTATTGCACAAAAAGATCGAGCGCTTGTTTTGTTCAGCTCGTTAAAGATATCGAAAACTCATCCCTTTTGTATTGTTTTATACTTTTTCGGACTTAAGGGATTAGATGATGAAAAAGGAATTGTGGAGTTAACTTTATGTACCTTTTCAGACTCTCTAAAAATGAAAAGGACCGAGTTTTCCTTGTCGTTAGACTCGTTAAAATGATTAAATAGCGACAAACTTGTCTTTAGACGAGAACGAGTTTCCCTATCGCTAGGCTCGTTAAAACATAGCGATGGGCTTGCCCGAAGGGCAGGTTATAGAACAAGCATATGTTATCCTCCTCAAGCTTGACAAAAATAAAGAGGTACTGGTCAGAAATGACTGGGGAAAAATTGGGAGAACCTCAAAGCTTTAATGGTAGCAAGTCGCTCTTGAACATGACACTTTTCCTCCGTACCACATCAGGTTGGGTTGTTTCATTCACCGGTCTCATCACCATGGTCTCGCCAAACCATCCACATTTGGGGTAATGCTACTGATCCATCACATCAGTGTCGTTATATGTTCAAGAGATGTTTTTCAGGAAGAGTCGACCATGTCCCATCCACTACCATACATCATATTTCATCCGTTCATGACCGCCACCCTGAATCATATTTCACAGATCGTTTTCACCTTCATCACAATCATTAGCTCCGTTCCATGTCACTGATGTGGGATTCATTAAGGCCCTCCATTGACGGATCGCTTCTTGTCGACTTCAGCTCATTATCCAAGAAGTTGATCTAGGAACAACCCCCTTAGTACTTTGAAGCTTGCATGCCTCAATGGCAAGTTTCTCACTTCCGGCGACAGGTATACATCAATGACCTTCGATCGAAAGATTCTGCGTGGTGTTCGACGCCAAGTCCTTTATTCACACCACGTGGATTGTACTGCCGTACCTTGAGGGTCATCATCATTATCGATGATTCCTCTCGCGCTTGTTAACAGTTTACATCATTGACTGGTAATCAAGCGATGTCTTTCCATGTTCAACTCCAAGAAATTCTCACATGGATCGACTTGTACTTAGAGTGAAGATCGGACGAGTTTGAAGACCCTGGATCTAGTTTCATCCATCCGGGCTGCGATATATATTCAGGAAATAAAGACATTGACATGTGCAGCAGACGATCATCCTACTCAAAGGATGATAATTTCATCAGAGAATTATCAGTCTACCATTAGACGATTGTCTGTTCTATGTACAGAAAAATGTATTTATAAAGCTAAGCATGGGAATGCCCGCCTCAGCTAGATCATGAAAGCAGTATGAAAAATAATGTATTGTATTGTATTTTATTACAGGTCACCTCTCAGCGATTGAATGAACTTCGGATCCTCCTGATAAAGCATTTCACCCGATAAACGACCTCATACTTTAGGGGGCAACTGTTATAGACATTTTTGTGCCTTATAGCATGAAGCATGAAATATCCATAATCTAAGGGATCCAAAGTCCCTAAACATGTTGTTCCTACCCCTAGAGGAACAAGGCCAGCAAACCACAGCACTTAATAAAAGTTCTCGACCTGAAAACACTCAAAAACAAGGCAATTCTGGATCATGTCAACTGCTCCACTGAGCATCTGCGCTGAATGTCAAGTGCTCCACTGTCTACCTGTGTTGAATGTCAACTGCAAAGAAGGCTACCTACGTTGGGCAAGTTTGGACATGTGGCACAGTCATTCCTCAAGGTGTCAATGCCCAGGAAGCTTACAAAATGACACTTGGATCAGGGAATTCGACTGGTGATGAGTAAGAGGTTCTAGATCTCCAAGTGGAAGCAAGAACCTCCAAGTGGACTCAAGAACTGAAGAAGAACTGAAGTGGGAGAGGGCACTAGTCAGCTTCATGCCTCAAGCTAACTCATCCTTTCTCCAAAACTCCTACATATAGATCTCTTTCATGAGGTCTAGTGAGGCTGGAATCTTGTGAAGGTAAAGAATTGTTGTTGGTTTGAGTTTAGAACTATTGGGTGATTTGCTTTGAAGGAGGTGAAGAGGAGATTTCTTTCTGCTGGGAAGGTGATGCTGGATTGGGCCTCTTATGGTTGTATTACTTCTTGAACCTTACTTCTTCCATTAATAAAGCATTTGAGGTTCTTCTATATGCATGTGTCTCAATGGTGTATTGTTATACTTGTGTATTTGATTTATTCTAATCCTTGAATCAATTATGAATGTATGCTTCTCGTAGTTTCCCTCTCTTGCCATTTTGCAGGATCTTGGTGTAGCTGGGCCAGTGAAAGAGCAAGGAGCTGGGGGCAAGCAGCAAGGAGAGAAGATTGGATCAACCATTAGCGAAAGACATCAGTTAGTGGATCTCTTTCTCCTCTCTTTTACATCTCATAAAGAAGTAACCTCAGATAGTTTTGCTTTGATTGTTGCTAAGGAACTATCACCCTTAGAGTGGGATAGGGTCATTCCGTATTGGATACTTTTCCCAACAACACTCCTGTTGGGGAATCAGCCAAGGTTATGATAGGGGAAGAATTCTTGGAAGACTTCTTCTTACTTTTAGTGTTAACCGTGCCAATCATACCATCGGCGGCATGAGATCCCGTAGGAGCTGCAGTGATTTGATTTTGCTTGGGAAGATCAGGGATTTTTTCATGTAACGTACCTGACTGAGTATAGACCAAGTCAAGGTACTGTGCTTGAGCAATTACTTGCTCCTCAGTAACAACTCCGGCTTTAGCAACATCTTCAGTGATCTTTGGAAACAAAGATTTTACAAACCACTCAACCAAGATCTGATCCGGAATAAATACCTTCACTAAACGTCGTCGACGTCTCCACTCATGAATATGATCGGAAATGTAAGTGGATGTCGATTGTTTTAGTGAAGTTAACAATTCCATGCCATTGTCATATCGGACTAGCAACTGAAAATGAGTTAAAACGAGGTAGCTAACTGACTAAAATTATAAAAAGTGCCTCGCGGTAACTTAATGTACCACTTGGCCGCGAGACCAATTAGAGTGCGCTGGAAAAGTCTAAGACGGATTGAATCATCTGTAATGGAGTTAGACGCACACCAGAGGTGATAAGTCATCACATGGTTCGACGGGTCTGTTGTGGGGAAAAGTATTCGACTCGGATGACCCTATCCCTACTCTAAGGGTGACAGTCCTTAGCAACAACTGAAAGTAAAGCTTTGATATTTTCCTTTATGAAAGTACAGAGAAGGAAGAAAAGATTGACCAACCGGTGTCTTTCGCTTTTGTCGACCCTGTCCTCTCTCTTTGTCTCTCGTTCCCAGCTCCTTGCTCCCTTTGCCGGCCCAGCTACACACAGATCCTGCACAAACAAGAGAGGGAAACTACAAGAAACATGTACTCATAACTGATGCATGGATTAGAGTGAATCAGATATACAAGTAAATACAATACATCAATGCAATACAAGTATATAGGAGAACATTCAAAGCTTTATTGATAGAAGTAAAAGGGTTCTGAGAAGGTTACAACCATCAATGGCTCCAATCCAGCAGCACCTCCCCAGCAGCAAGAAATCTCCTCTTCACCTCTATAAAAGCAATCACCCAATAGCTCTAACTGTAAACCAACAGCACTTCCTTGCTTTGCACAAAATTCCAGCCTCCTTAGACCTCATAGAAGAGCTCTATATATAGGATAGAAGAAGAGAGGATGAGTCAGCTTGAGACTGACATAAAGCTGCCTTGTGTCCTCTCCTTCTTCAGTTAATCTTCAGTTCTTGAGTCCACTTGGAGATCCTTGCTTACACATGGAGATCAAGTACCTCTTACTCATCACAGGGCGAATCTCTTGAACCAAGTGTCAGTTTGGAAGCTTCTTGGGCAATTGACACCTTGCAGAATGACTGTGCCACTTGGCCAATCTCGCCCAGCGCAGGTAGCCTTCATTAGATTTGAATTTCAGCGCAGGTACAAGGAGGAGCAGTTGCATTCCAGCGCAGATGCTCAGTGGAGCAGCTGACATGATCCAAAAATAGCCTGTTTCTGAGTGTTTTCAGGTGGAGAACTGATGGGAAGTGCTGTGGTTTGCTGACCTTGTTCTTCTAGGGGTAAGAACAACATGTTTAGGGACTGAGGATCCCTGTAATTAATGACATTTCATGCTCCATGCTGCGAGGCACAAAAATGTCTATAACAGTTGCCCCCTAAAGTATGAGGCCGTTTATCGGGTGAAATGCTTTATCTAGAGGGTCCGAAGTTCATTCCAGTGCTGAGGAGGCGCCCTGTAATACAATACAATACAATACATTATTTTTCATTCTGTTCTCATGATTTAGCTGAGGCGGGCATTCCCATGCTCAGCTTTATAAATACATTTTGGTACATATAACGGACGATCGTCTGATGGTAGACTGATAATTTTCTGCTGAAATTATCATCCTTTGAATAGGATGATCATCTGCTGCAATGATGTACATGACAAATGCTTTTATATTTCCTGAATATATATCGCAGCCCGGATGGATGAAACTAGATCCGGGGTCTTCAAACTCGTTCGATCTTCACTCTAAGTACAAGTCGATCCATGTGAGAATTGCGCTGAAGTCGAACATGGAAAGACATCGCTTGATTACCGGCCAATAATGAAAACCGTTAACAAGCGCGAGAGGAATCACCGATAATGATAATGACCCTCAAGGTACTGCAGTACAATTCACGTGGCGTGAATAAAGGACTTGGCATCGAACGCCACGCAAAATCTTCTGGTCGAAGGTCATTGATGTATACCTGTCGCCGGAAGTGAGAAACTTGCCATTGAGGCATGCAAGCTTCAAAGTACTGATGGGGGTGTTCCTAGATCAACTTCTTGGATAATGAGCTGAAGTCGACAAGAAGCGATCCGTCAAAGGAGGGCCTTAATGAATCCCACATCAATGACACGGAACGGAGCTAATGATTTTAGTGGAGGTGAAAACAAACTGTGACATATGATTCAGGGTGGCGATCATGAATGGATGAAGGATAATGTATGGTAGTGGATGGGACACGGTTGACACTTTCAGAATGACCTCTCTCGAACATATAACGACACTGATGCGATGGATCGGTAGCATTACCCCAAATGTGGATGGTTTGGCGAGGACCATGGTGATGAGACCGGTGAATGAAACAACCCAACCCGATGTGATACGGAGGAAAAGTGTCATGTTCAAGAGCGACTTGCTACCATTAAACTTTGATGTTCTCCCAATTTTTCCCCAGTCATTTCTGACCAGTACCTCTTTATTTTTGTCAAGCTTGAGGAGGATAACATATGCTTGTTCTATAACCTGCCCTTCGGGCAAGCCCATCGCTATGTTTTAACGAGCCTAGCGATAGGGAAACTCGTTCTCGTCTAAAGACAAGTTTGTCGCTATTTAATCATTTTAACGAGTCTAACGACAAGGATAACTCGGTCCTTTTCATTTTTAGAGAGTCTGAAAAGGTACAGAAAGTTAACTCCATGATTCCTTTTTCGTCATCTAATCCCTTAAGTCCGAAAAAGTATAAAACAATACAGAAGGGATGAGTTTTCGATTGCTTTAACGAGCCGAACAAGACAAGCGCTCGATCTTTTTGTGCAGTAATCCCTCAGGTCCAAAAAGATTAAAATCTAGAGGAGGGATAGCGTTCCGGTCGTTTAACGAGCTGGAAGGCCAAAACTCGGCAAACTTTTCATATTTTACGAGTCAGTGAAAAGAGCTCAAAGAAGACTCGTCTTTTGAGGAACGAGTGATAAACAGGGATAGCAACTGATTCCAGGTACAAATTGGAATTTTCCAATCACGGTAGTGTCACAAGGATGGCTAGGTGAAATCACTCTTCGCAGCTGTTCCTCAAAATGGGTAAACACACATATGGGGGTGAACGACCGGCCAAATGAAATGGAGGTGATGGATGAAAACACGACCAAGGCTTTTAAGGCTGATAAATTTACGATCGCAATGGTTATTTACCGAGATAGGTTCATTTTTTAATGAGCTTGAACTCTGGTGGAAACTTTTGCTCACACTTTTCTATTTTTTAACGAGCATAAATTCCGTGGTAAAACTGCTCGATTTATGGTCAAATTTGATTTTTTACTTTTACTAGCTTTTCTCTTTTCAAATGTAGTACTTCACATTCAATTGCTGCAACAAACTTTGTTAGAAATGGACAATATTTGCATGAAAAGGAGATTATAACCCTAATTTTTAACTT
Source organism: Pinus tabuliformis (assembly GCA_031772625.1). Classification (NCBI taxonomy): domain Eukaryota; kingdom Viridiplantae; phylum Streptophyta; class Pinopsida; order Pinales; family Pinaceae; genus Pinus; species Pinus tabuliformis. The sequence goes on along the minus strand of CM062814.1, from coordinate 159,469,529 downwards.
TAAACTGTGTAAAAAGTCATAAAAAGGTGTTTTTACCTCTCATTTACCATTTCATTTGCATTTTGCTTGTTGGAGCTCTGGAGGTGCCTCTTCTTCCCTGATTTTCACCAGCTGATTCCGGGAGATTCTGTGGACGATTTTCGGCGCCGTTTGGACCAGGTAGGAGCTAAACCTTAGCCCTTCACTTTCATGGTTTCCTTTTTCAGTTTCATGCACATTTTGCAGGGTTTCTGAGCCTCAGGGGTTTCATCAAGGCGCCCTGGCATCAGCGCAGGTTCTCCTTTCGAAACCTGCGCTGTATGCCAGGTTGTCTTAAGGCAGACTGCGCCTCAGCGCAAGGGAGAGACTCTCTGCCTACGCTGGGCTTAGAAAAACTGATCCTGCATGTGTTTTTTGATGATTTTTTGCCAGTTTTTCATCAAAATTAGGAACTTACTCCTTCTCTTGTTTGCTTGCAGGGAACTTTGAACAAAATGTCCCTTACATGGCGAGAACGAGAACATGAAGCAGAGGACATGGTTGCACTTCATAACCCGGTCACGGTGAACGCGCTTCGGAACTGTGGCCTACTGAAGTTCTTCCGTATCTCTAGCATGAGAGCACAGATTTCTTTACTGCAGTATATGCTTGATGCTTGGGATCCTGTTAACCAAGTATTCTAGATTAGGGGGAAAACCATCCCTTTGACCATAGAGGACATGTACTTCTTGACTGGGTTGTCAAGGCGGGGTGCCCCCATTTCTTTGTCAGGTACGGCTCGAGGGCCTAATTCCACCAGAGACTATATTCGTCAGTATTGCCGGGAAGGTTCACAGCCGAGCAAAGACGGAAAGATCAATATCCGTGACATCACTGAAAGGTCTCTTAGATCCATTCTGTTTACTATTGGTAGGATGGCCGGTAGCGCAGCTTTACATGTTGCCAACAGATCTTACATGCAGCACGCCTTGGAGTGTCTCCAACCGAAAGTGTTTAACTGGTGTGATGCAGTACTTGTTCAGATGAAAAGTCAATTGACCAAGGTAAAGGACGGGAGGTTGAAGAACTTTGGATTTGGTTCTATTCTGACTGCCTTTGCCTTGGAGAAAATCCCATTGATGCAGCCTCAGTACATCATACTTGACTTGCCTTCTCCGACCGAGCCACGCATGCAGAGGTGGGTTGACCACATGTCCCGACATGTTGGTCAACCTCAGATTACTTTCACTGAGGCCTTCTTTAGGTGGTTCGAGCGTCAGGAGATGGTGTTTTCTGAGTATCCATATGTGGGTATGGACTACCGAGGTGATCCGGATTTGGTGCTACCGGATGGCGAGCAATGGGGCGCTATTGGTAAAATCTTTGATCATGTTACTGTTTATTGTTTTTTACTCATGATGTTATTGTGCAAAACTGATCAAACTCTTGGGTGCATGCAGATGTTGGTCCTGTTCGTCCAGCAGCTCGTCCACGATCGCCAGTTGCTGCCCCAGCAACAGAGCCTGCTAGGCGAGTTGTTATTCGCGACCTTGGTGATACTGAGATACTTGCAGCTGTGCAGGAGCAGGTCGAGAGCCTTACTCGTGGTCTTCCGGATGTACAGATTGACGAGTTACCTTTACAGTTGCAGCGGCACACTATTGGCGTGCCTAGACGATGGACTCGTCTCTTGCGCATGATTGCACAGACCATGACGTACTTTCATGAGCACCACTAGGCTAGGGTGCCCCCTAGCATCTTTTTGAGTTCTAGGTCATACGACCAATTTTGTTTTGATTACAGCACATCATGTATAAACTATAAATAGCTTTATATATTTTGATTTTCGGGGTTTATTCTGGTTTATTTGCAATCCACTTGCATAGCACCGATGCATCTCTTTTTATATATGTTGCAAATGTCTATCTAATACATAGTTTGCTAATGAATCTGTTAATGTGTTCAAGTTTCTGGAAATATGCTGGTATTGAATTGAATCAAACTCTCTTTCCAAAATCTTAACCCTTAGAAACATTCGATAAATGGCTGGATTGCGGACTGAATATATACCAGTGAGTTGTAGTATCACAAGTTGTGAGTCTAGCCTAACAATTAGTCGGCGTATACCATGAGCGATGGTATCAGAGAGGAGTTCAATCAACGCGCTATACTCAGCGATGTTGTTCGTTGACTGTCCAATGCACACACCTCTGAAACTCACTAACTCGCCGCTTGGATCAAAAATGGCCCAGGCTGCGGAGGAAAAATTCCGCGTACTACGACTCACTCCGTCGGCATATCCCACATATGTCTCAGAATAATTCGACATCTGCAACAAACGAGAAGGGTGGATTACTAAACCGAAACAAACACTTTAGCGAAAACAAAATACAACAAAAGCACTCAGGTTACTATTCAGGCATAGTAACACTTGAGGTACAACCCGTTGCGGGGTTGCGCCAGTGGTATCCCGTCGTAATCCATTAACTCGTAGGCTCCTTTTGCTAACACCCTTTTAACAATATAGGGACCCATCCATAAGGACTTAAATTTTCCTGCTCCTAATTTGTCGGATTCTTGGTCGTAAAGCAAAACCAAGTCACCCTCAGAGAAGATACGAGGTTTGACATTCTTGTCGAACTGTGCTTTGACTCGTTTCTTATGGGCTTCGTTCGCCAAAGCGGCGTCACGACGGTTTTCATCCAACTGGATCAATTCCAAGAAACGAGCCTCTTCTTCTGAGGTTCCGAGGAGGAGGTCAATTGCGAGTTTAAGAGACGAGATTTCGCACTGGATCGGTAAGACTGCCTCCAGGCCATACACCAATTGGAATGGTGTGAACCCAGTGGCGTTCTTTACCGAGGTTCGGTAAGCCCACAATGCTGAGTACAGGAGTAGGTGCCATCTTCTTTTGTGAACCCCGATCATCCTTTGCAACATACGCTTCAGGACCTTGTTGATTGCCTCAACTTGTCCGTTGGCTTGTGGATAATATGGGGTAGAGCTGTCGTGCGATAGCCCTAGTTTGGCAGCTAACTCAACCATCATGTGATTGCGAAAATGCGATCCATGATCTGTCACTATAGCCTGCGGAACGCCGAACCTGGCGACTACATGATTAAAAAAGAAAAGGGCAGTTGTTTCACCAGTGTTATCCAATGTAGGCATCGCCTCGGCCCATTTGGTAAAATAGTCAACAGCGACTATAATATACCCATGCCCCCCGGTCGAGGTGGGGTTACATTGCATGAAATCGATGCCCCACTTGGCGAAAGGCCCAACAGCAACTATAGGCTGCAAGGGTGCGGGCGGTCTCCTGGTTTTGCTATCAAAGATCTGACATGCATGGCAACTTCTGACAGCTATTATGCAATCTTTAAACATAGTTGGCCAGAAATATCCTGCTCATAAGATTCTTTGTGCTGTTGCATATCCAGATTGATGCCCCCCGCACGCGCCTGAATGACAATCATTCAGGGCTTTCTCGGCCTCCTCATGGGTAAGGCACCTCCTCAGAACCGTATCGACACCACGACGGTAAAGTGTATCACCGACGATCATGTAGTCTTTAGATTGGTATCGTATACGCTTCCATTCCGAGTGTGAGGTATTAGGCCTAAAATTTTGGGTTTGGAGATAAACTATGATGTCTCCATACCACTCATCGCTTACTGATATCAGAAACAAATTTTCATCCACGATTGACTCTTCTGATGTTTCATCATTGGACGACGATGGGAGATCGCACAATAATTCCGCGAAAACTAGAGCTTTCTTCAATTTGGATTTTACAAAATCCAGATCAAACTCTTGAAGGATCGCTATCCATTTCGAATATTTGCCCCCCAGCAACTGTCGCGACAGTATATACGTCATGGGGTTGCAATCTGACAGAATGGTAGTTTTCCTAAAGAGGACATAATGTCGAAACCTTTGAATCGCTTGAACAGCAGCAAGCGCTAGTTTTTCAACATAGGAATATTTACTTTCTGTGTCATTTAAGTTTTTACTTAAATAATAAATAGGATGTTCAATTCCATCGACTTCTTGCACTAAGACCATTGCAATGGTCGTATCTGCTGCAGCTAGATACAGGTTAAAATCTCTTTGATAGTCCGGGGCGTACATTAATGATGCTCTTACTAGAGAATCTTTCAGAGCGTCAAAGGAAGCTTGCGCAACCTAGTCCCAAACGAAAGGTACATCCTTTTTCAAAAGACGAGTATAACCTTTGGCAAGTTCTGCGTAATTTGGAATGAACCTCCTCAGAAAGTTTGCTTTCCCTTGGAGTTTCTGAATCTGGAGCAAATTTGAAGGTGGAGGCAAATTAATGATTGCCTGAACCTTACAGGGGTCGAGACGAATCCCATCCTTAGAGACTACAAAGCCAAGTAAACGACCAGAACCGACGCAAAACACACACTTGTGCGGATTGAGTCTTATCTTGTAGTGTCGGCAACGTAGAAATATTGCTCTCAAATGCCGCGGATGATCAGTCTGCTTCCGCGAATGAGCCGGAAGATCGTCGAGGTAAGGTTGAACGATGTTCTTGATGTCATGGAAGGCATAATTCATTGCCCTTTGAAACGTCGCCCCTGCGTTCTTTAAACCAAAGGGTAATTTTCGATAAGCGAATGTGCCCCACGGACAAATAAATGCAGTCTTAGACTGGTCCTGTGGGCGGATATTTATTTGATTATACCCGGAAAATCCATCCATAAAGGAAAAGATTTCACATCCAGCGCATTCATCAATTATCTGGTCGATGAAGGGTGTAGGGTAGTTGTCCTTTGGACAAGCTTTGTTTACATCCCTATAGTCGACGCACACTCTTATCGTCCCTTGTTTTTTCATAACAGGGACAATATTCGATACCCAATCGGTTAGAGGAACCGGGTAGATGAATCCAGCATGGAGAAGTTTTTCAACTTCTGCCTTAATGGCAGCGGCCTTCTTGGGGTGCACCTGCCGAAGCCGTTGTCTTACTGGTTTGACATCAGGATACATTTTAATCTCATGTTCAACTATGCTCGAGTCAATGCCTGGCATTTCATCATATGACCATGCAAAGACATCTCTAAATTCGCGAAAGAGAGCACCATATATTTCCAGTTCTGAAGGGGAACAACTTTTGCCGACATGAATATTCTCTACAACATCAGATTTTGTCGAGATGTTTATGGCTACGGTCTCTTCAATATTGGATAGGTTTCGCTCTGAATCCACCGTATTTACAGTATTTGTTAGGAATTCAAACACTGAAGGGTGATATAGGTCGTGTTGAGTTTCTTCTTCGCACTCTGGAAGAAGGGAACGATGGTGGTGATCATTCCATGGTGCCCCCTCAATCATCATTGATTGTAAGATCCGTTCGTCAGTCCCATGAATTCTTGACCATGGATCTAAGGGGGTACCATATTCTCCAGACCTATCTACCCAAACGCTTGACGAGCGTTGATTTGGGCTCGCCTCCCATGCCTGAAACATTGATTGCTACAATATTTCTATAGGGCTAGGTGGCAAAACCACTTGATAATCCATGACGACTTTGTCTCCTGCGACCTTCGAAGAAGATACCATGTTGCATGTTGCTACAAACGGGATATTCCCTACATGGAAAGGAGGTGGCAACGTGAAAGTTCCCATCATTGTGGGATCTTTTAGCAAACCTACTCCGATATCTTGCACTGAATGGTCGCTCCCATGGATGAGGGGAATGCTTCCAGTAACTTGTGAACCATTAGGGAGGAAATTCTGCTGGTCGACGACCGTAATCCCTCCTTCAAACGGGAATGCGATCTTCCTAAAATATGTCGACACTACAGCTGCCATGGCATATATCCATGGTCTTCCCAGTAGGATGTTATAGTCAAGATTGCCATCAATGACTTCAACATCAATTTCCACTGTCTTTCCTCCTAGTTCAACCTTAAAGTTATTTAGGATACCGTACAGAGTGTACGTCCTACCGTCAAATGCTTTCAATGTCGTCGAAGATCGCGACAAGGTTGGAGATCCAAGAGTTTTCCAGCAACTCATCGACATGATACATGTCGATGCTCCCTCATCAATAATCGTTCTATGAACAGTTTTGTTGAGTGCTTTCACTTGAATAAGGAAAGCTAGTTGTGCTGGTAACTGAGGATCATATCCTTTGTGATCAAAGGATACAAGATTGGAATCTTTAGGATCCACTCCACCAATTGCTGATAACAATGCCTGCCTTTGGGATGGACAATTTTGCAGTACTTCAAGAGTCGACATAGCAGATGGCGATTGGGCCAAATCTTCCACTATGTTGTAATGTTGTGCCCTTCTGGCACGAGGATTAAATGTCGACTTGTGTACTACTCCCTTAGGTGGCTTTATTGTTAATTCATGCGTAAGGGGGGGTACAACTTCTGCCGAAGTTGTTGTCGAACTACTGGGTTGATCTTTCCCTTTGTCGTTCGACACCGGCAGATTCCCATAATCTTTATTCCTAGTCGAGATCAAAGCATCATTTTGCTTAGAAACCGACAACATAAGCACTTGAGACGGGGAAGCATTTCCACTATCAACCATATTTTGACCTGGGGTGGGAAATGGATCAGTCAACACAGCTAAAGTTTGGGAACTTTTAAAGAACCTCTTTAACTCAGCTTTGAACGGACAGTTCTTTGTCGAATGATTTTCATCGCATATCTGACATGGATAAAATTGTTTCCCTTGCCCAGGAGGGTTTGAAGAAGTTTTTTGAGGGGATGAATCACCCTGCTTCTTCTTCTTCCCTTTGTTTTGTTTCTTCTTGCTTCCTGGTTGATTGGAGTTTTTGCCTTTATCCGTAGATACAGCATTTACCTCCGAAGCAAGAATCTCTTGATTTGCTTTTTGATTTGAAGTCTTACGGGCTTTCTTATTTGAATCCCTTGTCGACTTAGCGTTTGCAGTTCCAATCACGCCATCACCGGCATGAGAGTCACTATTTGATCCGGGAGGAGGAGGGATTGAAAATTCCGGTCTGGGGGCGTCAGGTATCTTATCATAGAGCGTGCCCGACTGAGTATATACTAAGTCCAAATATTGAGCACGAGCAATAACCTGCTCCTCTGTTACGACGCCTCCCTTGGCCACATCTTCTGTTATAGCAAGAAGAAGCGACTTTATAAACCACTCAGCTAATAGCTGATCTGGAACATAGGTATTTACCATTCTGCGACGACGACGCCACTCATGTATATGATCTGATATATGTGTGGCCATTGTCTGCTTGAAATTGGTCAAGATCTCTGTTCCAGTTTCGTACCTTATAGGTAACTGAAAGTGTGTTAAGAAAGTCGTGGCTAGGGAACTAAAATTGTCGAAAGAGGCTCTAGGTAATTCAATATACCATTTAGCCGCCAGACCAGTCAATGTCCTCTGGAAAAGGCGAAGCCTTATCGAATCATCATTCAAGGTATTCGACGAACACCACAGATGGAATGTCATCACATGATTCGACGGGTCTTCGCCAGGATTTCCATTGAATTTAGGAATGTCCGAAGGAAGTTTGTGAGGAATCGCTGGACACCAATGGGCATATGCGATTGGATCGTTCGTCAATCGATGTAAATCTGGTAATTCTAGAGTCGCCACGAATGGCAACTGTTGATTCAGGTTTGGCGAGGCGTACCCAGGATACGATGGAATCGCCTGAGCAGTAGGCCTTTGCATACCAGCATAATGCAACTGATGTTGATATGACTGATACGGCTGGTGGGCTTGGCCACTGTAAAGTGGTTGATTTAACCCGTTCTGAATATAGGGTTGCCCACTATTCGCAAAGATCTGTTGCTCAGATCCCTGGTACACCTGTTGAAACTGAGGTTGTTGGTATTGCACCATCCATGGTTGTGAAGCCATGTTTTGCTGTGCGACACTAACTGACGGACCAAGTTGCGGGGTTATGGTTCCCGTTTGTATCTGTGTCGTCCCGGCAGTTGGCGATTGTGGTTGTGTTGCAGGGTCAATGGGCTGTTGCATTACAACTTGGGGTTGACATACAACAGGCATCGATTGAACTTGCGACACGGTTACAATTGCTGGCGTCGTCGGGATACTAGACATAGGTACACACTGTTGCATGGAATATACAACTCTTGGTTGTTGGGGTAACATAGGTACCCAACCACTCGTCGTTACTTCAGTCAAACCTGAATGTTGTTGAAAACTGCCGTATGGGTATCCCCCGGGAAGAGGAAGTGAAAGGGCATATTGCCCCCCATACGGTAACAATCCGGAGCTCAAGGGTATAGATTGCCTTTGAGGACTGGATGGCCCAAACTGATTTCCAAAGGGATCAATTTGTCTAGTTTCAACATAAGGATTACCGGGTATTATACCGGAAGAACAAACTGGAACAGACCAAGTTGTCGTAATAGTCCCTGGGTGGACTCCTTCTAGCTGATGAGAGCTAGTCGGGACAGCTGGTATGCCGGCAAACATCGTTGGATTGACAGCAGGAGCTTCTGCTGTCGCTGTGTCATTTGGCACAGTCCTAGATGTCGACAGTTGCTCAGACATTTTAAGTCTATCCAATAAACTGCCTAACGATTCTACAGGAACTTCCTGTGGCGATGGAAAAACTTCTGATGCAGAAGGAAAAAGAGTGGTGCCTACTCCAAAATGAGTTGGAGTATTTGCTTGCTGGTCCTCTACGATTTCCTCTATTGCGATCAGACCAGGAGGAAGAGGAAGACCGTCAGGTCCGTAAAATATTTCTGGTGCCGAAGAAGGGGTTGCTTTGACAGCGACAGTTGTTTGAACAACAAGACTCTGTGGACCGGTTTCAGATGGAACTGGTTCAGTTATGCAAGTACTTTTCTTCAGACTAGGATCAGTACAACTGTCCCTCTGTTGCTGTTGAACTTCTTCAATAGAGGCAGGGATTCCAGAAATATTAGGAGTGACCAGAATCTCAGATGTTGTCGGAACTGTCGTTCTAACTTTAATGGGAGATTTTGACCCGGTCAAGCGAGTTCGCTTTGTCCGTACTACACTCGATTCCGGAGACAAAGACGGTTGACTCGCGAGTCTCCTCGAATGACGGAGTTTTAATTGACTTTCCTCCACGGTTGCGGATTACTTGATCAACTAAAATACAAAAAGGGGAATTATGTTTCCGTATTGAATGAATTTTATTAGACGCTTTTAGACAGAACTTTGCTTTTTCATGTTTTAAGAGTCGAGAAAAAGCTAAAGATGACTCTAGTCGCCTTCGATGTATTAACGAGCCCGAAGTGACAAATGCTCGGTTGGACCTTTTCAGTTATAGAGTTTGAAAAGGGCCAAAAGAAACTGCTCTGGAGATCTAGGCAGAGGGTGTGCCAAACCTTTCGCGAAACCACAGAATACGTTTTACGGTACGGGTGGTCGATCTTCGTGAATGCTGTGTTCACTGCATCGCGATCAGTAGGGCGGCCGACACGGCTTCCTAAGGATAAAGGATAAATGCCTATAGGGGTATCCCAATATACGCGACGGTACGCGGGAGCACAAGTCCGTATTAGTGTTATCGTCCCTCAGGAGGAATCACCCACCTTCGTAGAGATCAACAATCACTACGTTTAACGACGCCAGTACACGTCTCTACCTAGACCTCTATTGTGAGCGTTATGTTACAATGCGTTTTTAGATTCATTCAATATATTTTAAGTTGATCTTGTTTAGCAGTTTGTCTTTCAGGATCACCACGAGATGTACTGGTACAAATTCCTAAATGCAGCTAAAATGATAAGCAAGCTTTACAATCTTTTTAGCTTTGAAAATCCTAACTACTGAGGGGAGAGAAAAACATTATCTTTCCACACAGAGCACAAAGCACAAACTAATGCACTTTCTCCTAGATCAATCACGCAAACTTATCAAAATGCAAATGCAAGATGCATGTATTTCTTTTCTTTTCCCTTAATGTTGATGTAGACAAAAAAGGAAACTGTCGTATAATTTTTGAATTCAATTTGAAGCGTAAACAAACAAGTTTTGTCTAAAATGAAAAGACGCCTTACAAGCACTTGTTTCGACACTAAAAATATATGAATTCAAACCATAAGATGAAAAACAAACAAACTCAAACAGCCATGAACAGTAATAAAACTAGCTCTTAAGATCACAAAGACACTTTTACAGTTCAGGATCTAAGAGGTCACAGCTATACTGGTTTGATTTTCACAATGGGAAACTGTAACTGAAACAAGAAATACTGAAAGAACAATCACAGTTTCATCACACAACTGAGGCGGAATAATGTCAAGGAAAGTTGGTTTACAGCAAGTACAATGACAAGCAATCAGTAGCAAAACAACAGTGAAAACAGGGCTAAGACACAGTGGGAAACCTCAGGAAGACATAGCCTAACTGGATCAGCGCAGGCTCTGGTCTGTCAAATTGACTCTCAGCGCAGTTCCCGAAGGGAGTACCTGCACTGGAATGCAGACTGCCTGTGGACAGCCTGCACTGAGACACGAGAGTTGCGTTTACAAGGATTTCCGGGTCATAAAAAGCTCAAAAATTCACTGTTTTTGCTGAAATAAAAAGCTATAGTTCAAGTACAAGCTAAGGGATGATCAAGAGGATGAAAAGCTATCACAAAGAGTACAAGAGTCTTTTGTAGATCAGCTCTTCAAATCATGAATCTGCTCAAAAATGAGCAAGAGTAGCAGCCCCTCTACTTCGCTTTTGATATAGTCAAAAGCTTTTCGATTCGGTACTCTTTGGTTCAGAAAATGAATAGCAAAGATACTACAAACACCAACAAGATACTAGGCTCCCCAGCGGAGTCGCCAGTTTGTTGTGGGGAAAAGTATCCGACTCGGATGACCCTATCCCTACTCTAAGGGTGACAGTCCTTAGCAACAACTGAAAGTAAAGCTTTGATATTTTCCTTTATGAAAGTACAGAGAAGGAAGAAAAGATTGACCAACCGGTGTCTTTCGCTTTTGTCGACCCTGTCCTCTCTCTTTGTCTCTCATTCCCAGCTCCTTGCTCCCTTTGCCGGCCCAGCTACACACAGATCTTGCACAAACAAGAGAGGGAAACTACAAGAAACATGTACTCATAACTGATGCATGGATTAGAGTGAATCAGATATACAAGTAAATACAATACATCAATGCAATACAAGTATATAGGAGAACATTCAAAGCTTTATTGATAGAAGTAAAAGGGTTCTGAGAAGGTTACAACCATCAATGGCTCCAATCCAGCAGCACCTCCCCAGCAGCAAGAAATCTCCTCTTCACCTCTATAAAAGCAATCACCCAATAGCTCTAACTGTAAACCAACAACACTTCCTTGCTTTGCACAAAATTCCAGCCTCCTTAGACCTCATAGAAGAGCTCTATATATAGGATAGAAGAAGAGAGGATGAGTCAGCTTGAGACTGACATAAAGCTGCCTTGTGTCCTCTCCTTCTTCAGTTAATCTTCAGTTCTTGAGTCCACTTGGAGATCCTTGCTTACACATGGAGATCAAGTACCTCTTACTCATCACAGGGCGAATCTCTTGAACCAAGTGTCAGTTTGGAAGCTTCCTGGGCAATTGACACCTTGCAGAATGACTGTGCCACTTGGCCAATCTCGCCCAGCGCAGGTAGCCTTCATTAGATTTGACTTTCAGCACAGGTACAAGGAGGAGCAGTTGCATTCCAGCGCAGATGCTCAGTGGAGCAGCTGACATGATCCAAAAATAGCCTGTTTCTGAGTGTTTTCAGGTGGAGAACTGATGGGAAGTGCTGTGGTTTGCTGACCTTGTTCTTCTAGGGGTAAGAACAACATGTTTAGGGACTGAGGATCCCTGTAATTAATGACATTTCATGCTCCATGCTGCGAGGCACAAAAATGTCTATAACAGGGTCCTCTCCTATTATAGAGTTTAGGCTTCTGTGATCCATATCAAGTTTACAAAAGATTTTTCGGCGAAAATCACATGAAATGTCATTTGTCGACGCGTTTCGAACCAACCAGTGTGGTTCATCGTCAGGACCAGTGTGGTTCATCGTGGGTCCTCTCCTGATTTATCTTCGAACTTGGGAATGTCACTGGGCAACTTATTCGGCATTGGCGGCCAAAATGGAAGATAATTGATGGGATCGTTCGTTAGGCGCGACAAGTCAGGTAAGTCCAAAGTTGCGATAAACAAGAACCACCGATTAGGATCCCTGAAACTCTGGGTCATGAGACCAGCCCCAGGAGGAGGATATCCAGGATAACTAGGAATAGGAATGGCGTTCACGATATTGTATCCTCCGGGAAAACCAGGATTAACCGGACCGTACTGGGGTTGTTGAGGTTGTTGATAAGTGTACCCAGGGTACGGTTGATATTGATAAACTGGCTGCTGCACAGCAGGACCGAATTGGTACTGTCCCTGGTAAGGTTGATAGGTGAATTGTGGTTGACTTGTGAAAACCGTACTTAAACCAGGTTGTCCTACAGGCATCTGAACCGAAGTTTGAATCGTACATCCAAACGGTGGTAAAGATGTCTGAGGAGTAGATACAGGAATAGTAGAAACTGGAGTTGTCAATACTCCAGAAGTAAGTGGGGTAGATTGAACAGATGTTGAGGTAGTTGTAGAATTCGTTTGAGGCGGAGTACGAGGTGTACTAGGCCCAGGCTGAGAAACTATCGAAGGTACAAAAGTTTGAATGTTAGACTGGACTGGTTGCTGGGGTGAACGAGAAACTAAGGGTTGTCCAGTTTGAGATGACAACTGTACACTTGGCTGCAACACCTGTTGGGTTTGTGATGGATCCCACACTATATTCATTCCGGGGTACTAACCCATAACAGGTTGAGGGTAGGATTGATAATTGAAAGGTACATTTCCCATTCCTTGAACATACGTTTGACCTTGGGGTGGTTGGAAACCTTGGTTCGAGTACTAACCTTGGGGTTGATACCCTTGAGGCACATACTGATACTGGGGTTGACCTTGAGGTATAAATTGATATTGGGGTTGACCTTGGGGTACATATTGAGTGTGGGGTTGACCTTGAGGAACATACTGTCCCATAGGTATGTACTGTCCTTGAGGATGCCCCCCAGATGCAAATTGTGTACCTTGAGGTTGCCCCCCAGGCGTTAATTCAGGCTGCCCCCCAGGCAGTAACTAGCCACCTTGAGGTTGAGGATTGGGAATAGAACCTGACATCATATGAATGTCTACGCTCAACGGCTTAGTACCATTGTTTCCAGTTAATAACCCTTACTCAATGGGTTGAGGAGATGCTCTCGAAAAAGTACGAGAAAGTGACTGATACCCGGAGGGAACAAAAAGACCGCAGTACAAAAAATATTCGGGCGATTGAGTAAACATGGATGACTATCCTGCCATATTGACGGGAGTATAAAAACCTCTAGGTGTTGGGTGATAAGGAGCACGAGGTGGTGAAAAACTTAACCTTGAGTTTTCTAGAAAATTAGTCAAAGAAAGATACCAAGAACTACTCCTAGGTGGACTGTAAAAAATTGATTCACGCTCCCTTAGTTCAATAATAGGTTGATTTTCAGGGATAAGGATGCCTACTTCTTCTTCCGGAGCAAGTTCTTCAATAGCAATAAGTCCAGAAGGAAGATCTTGGGTGATTACTCTTTCTACCCTAGGTGAACAAGGACCACTAGAAGTTGGAGAAACAAACCCTGATGTCGGAGTAGCAGCAAATTCACTTTCAGGCTCGGATATTTCGGGTTCTTCACCTATATCACTAGTAGATGAAAAGCTACCAGCGATTTCAGAGACAGACACTGACTGTGGATTATACTCTACTACTAACGGTTGAAAATCAGGATGTACTATCAAAGAAGATTCTCCTTCCTCAGGTGACCCAACTCTACTGTCTCTAGCAGTTACAAGGACTTTCAAGCCTTCGAGCTGGCTCGGTACTTCCTCAGGAGGTTGGCCCTGAAGTCTACGGGACTTCCTCAGTAACTCAGCCACATTTACAAACTCGAGAGACTGGCCCCGAAGTCTACGGGACTGTCTTGATAATTCAGCCACAGTTAAAGACTTTTAACTACTTCACACGCAAACAAAGTAAAATCTCAATGAAAAGCACCTAAAGTCTCTAAAGAACCAAACAAATTTGAATCACATGCCTAAAGAATCTAGGAGGTCAAACACACACAAACAGTAACTTTTCGGACTGAAAACACTAGTTGGTGATGAAATCCAACATCGCAGAGTTCAATACAGAAATGGCGGTTGGAAAAGTTACCCCGGCAACCTGCTTAATGAATAGAATGGCATAAGTTCCTCCACTTAACCGTCTCGAGTGAAGAGAACCCCCTAGAAAATCCAAGTGAGTCTACCCGACGTCTGCTCCAGGTACAGTGGGATCTTCCCACCACTGTCACCTCAGGAAGAGTCCTAAAGAATATGGCCACTAAGGTTACCAACTGAGACAAATATACCTGGGGGAATAGTCTACGATCCGATACGCACACAAGGGCAGAGTAGCAAGCTCAATCCCCTTGAAGGCTCCTTGACATAATCCAAGGCTTACCAACAAGTGACCCCAAGCTCCTCGACAATGGTTAATCTGAGGTTTACCATTTTTAATACGTGAATACCTGGCATCGTTCCCAATGAAGAAGGATTGATTCCCACACTGGTTCGGACACGATCTCGTGCTTCTCCTTTAAGAGGAACTTTCCCAGAGCATAAATGCAACAATTGGATTTCTTCCCTACCACAAGATACAACTACTTGTTTGTTTTTACTGTCTTGGAGAGTTAATTACTCTCCTACTCCAAGACACTAGCCTAAGCTAAGTTGGTGTATTAGAGCCCTAGAAATAAAAATGTTACTAGGTGAATTTTACTTTAAGCGTTAATTTTAGTGGTTTTTGTTTAAGTCCAAAGGTGCAGAGATGAAACTCATGGTATGAAGACTCGACTCAAAATCACTAAAAATGCACCTAAGATTATCTAAACAATCTTTTTCTCTTCGATGAACTTCTAAACTAAGAATGAGTTTGAGAATGAAAATACTTTGTAAACACAAATCTTTCTCAATTAAACAAATTAAAAGAAGAACTTTTCCTTTCCAAAGAACTCAAAAAACGAGACAACTAGTTATTTCACAAAAATTTTCCTTTTTTCGTTTCAAAGCACTCAATCACTACAAAAAACAAACTTTCTTTTTTCAAAAGAGATTTTGATATTTTTTAATAAAACACTCAAAACTAATGCAAATGACTAACTTTGAGATATACAAACTATAAAAACCTATTTGAAGTCAAAGCCTACTAAAAGTCTTTTTTAAGGATGTTTTACTCAGCTAGATGCAAGCTAAGGACTAATTTATGCAGAATCACAAATCAGTCAAGAACAACCAATTTCGTTTTCTTTTTGAAAATGAAAATTCAAACTCTTAAACACAAGCTTTTTGAAGTTTTGTAAAGAGAAAACTCAAAGCAGATTCCACAAACAAGGGGAGATTTCATCAATGGTCAGACTCATAAAAAGGTTGGTAGACACTAAGGTGATCTGAAGTCCCTACAGCTTCTAAGCTCAAAGCCACTACACAACCACAATGAAAAAACAAACCCAACAAGCAAAACTCCTAGGAATTTCACCTAAAACCCTAACACTAACGAAATCAATCCAAGGAAAGCTTCTGACAAGTTATATGCAGGTCTGGGCAGTGGATAACAATTTCTAAACACAAACTAAGCTGACTAACAAAGGAAATCTTAGGGTTTTCAAAATTTTGACAGGGTCTGCAGGCCCACAGTTGGCACAGGTGCGGTCCCGCTCTGTGCTAAAAGCCAAGCTGCGGGTAGGTACACACTGTGTCAAACGGCTAGGGTGCGGTCCTCTCCCAAAGCTATGAAAAACGAAAAATAACCCTAGATCTACAAACTCTACCCAATTTTACACACAACAAGCCAAAAACATAAACAAAAATAGAGTTTCTCAGGTCAAAGTAAAATAGGGAAAACAATCAAGTCCCCAGCGGAGTCGCCATTTTGTCACACAGAATAAGTCGATCTTGCGAACAAGATAGACCTTCCTAGAATCTAAAGAAGACCTAATGACAAGCAAACCAACCAGACACTATCTTTCTCTAAATATGCTTTGATAAACAATAGCAAACAAGTGTTTTTAGGGCCTACCTTAGGTCCAACACAAGCTTGTGGATGCCCTCGCTCCTTTGATCCAAATGAGCTCCTTTTCGCGAAGCTGCAAACACAAACAAGGAAAACAAATTAAATAGCACCTGAAAAGCCAATTGCATAAAACATATTTAACATGAAAGTCAAGGAGTCCATGAAACAAATAACATGAGATACTTGTTGAGAAAAATGAGTTTGATTGTATTAATTCAAAAGAAGAAGAACTTTACAACCTTTGCCTTGACGCTGTACAAGCTCCTCCCAAGGTCCAGCAAGAAGTCTCCTCTACTTTGACAAGTTTCACTCACTCCCCAATGAAGCCAAAAAGATGTGCGATCTCTCCTCTTAAGCTCAACTAGGAAGTCTTGATTTCACCAACATTTACCCTCAAAAATGTTCAGCTTCCAACCTCTCTAGCAACTAGCCCAATGCATGTATTTATAGTGCAATGGAGGGAGGTTACTATGTCCTCCTTCAAAGGGATAAATCCCTCCTTGAAATGGATAGCTCCTCTCATCAAGGGATTAGCTCCTTCTCTTTTGGGATGCATGAACCACCTCAGAGGGAACAATCCACGTCAAAATTCCTTCTAGAAACCTCTAGAATTAACCCAAAGTGAGTTTTTTAAGATAAAACTTGCGCCTTTTGACTTTCACAGGGGTCCGCACCTACACCGTTAGGGACAGAGCGGGCAGGTCCGCAGTTTTTGTACACAGAAGCTGCGGGACCGCAGGTGACCATGAGAGAAAATGCGGAACCAGAGTTACATTGATTTTTAATGTCTTTCTCTCATTTCCAAAGCTTGATTTGAAGAGCTGAGGTCTGAGACTTGCTTAGGAGGACAGTACAAGTGATGATACACCCATACTGACTGCAAATAATCATGGTGACGATATTTTTGTGTAACAGATACACAGAATGATAAGAAACTTCTCTTTATTATTTTCTCCAATGGTTACAGACTCGACTCACCCTACGCACTCAGATGCATGGGTTCGCGCACTCAACTTCAGACTACTGGGCCTCTGTGCACTCAGCTACAGAGCCTTCTCCTACTCTACAACCCAAAGACTCAACTTTACACTTAAACTTAGACTCAATGCTTCATCTTCTCTTAAATTTTTCCATCTCTCTTTACACTTAGGGCCTCGCTCTATTTATACAATCCCATGGTCAACTCTCAAGCTAACATTACATTACAAAAGTAAGGGCAGACAACCCTATGACTCAATTACAACTTCACTCTCTGCGCCCACAAATTACAAAGTCTTTACATTGGACTTAGTCAAAACTTGGGCTATAAGCCCCAAAACTTTCCTTGGGGGATCCCACACCCAACAGGCCCCCAACACAAACATCGTGACTTGCCCTCAAGTCACTCTGTCAGTGCAGAGATCTTCGCGCAGAGACCTCCCAACTATGCTTGGACTGTTGCAAGGTCAGCAGCACAGTGAGTGGCTACCTGTTGTATCTCTTGGATGTGATGTTCAGAGACTGTGGTATCTAAATTTCTTCCCTATATCTCCTCCTATGTCCCCTGCATCTGTGCAAGCTTGCCTTCAATCATTGCTATGATGACGAAGGCCTCATCAATCCATGGTTGGACGCGCACCTTTAGAACCACTTCTTTTTGTCGCGCTACATCTACTTTCTCCTTAAGCGCTTTTTCCTGTTGCATTCATGCGAGCCTCTATGTAAGGGCCACCATTTGCGCGGTCCCTTTCACATCATCATATTGTTGTTGTAGATCATGCGGCTCTATTGGGATGGCCAACTCAGGGACCATCTGGTAGGCCTCCTCAACCACTTGCACCATCTGTCGATTTTGCATGACTACCTTGTCACGTTGTAGGCTCAGTTGCTTTATGTTGATTCTTTGCTCACTTAACACCTATAGCGCACGGTTCTCCCCGGCCCGCATCTGTAGTCACTTGATCCTGTAGGACATAGAGTGTCTCATAAGGGAGGGCAGCCATGTTGATCCCTACTCCCTTCAACGCACTGACCATAGGCCTGTTGGCCTCGTTTTCTGTAACCAGTGCCCCCTTTGGCAGCAATATTGTGTTGGCCATGCGGGTGCGCAACATTTCCTTAGTCGGGACCATTCCTACTGCGAGGTTGGTCGAGAGAGTACCAGCCTAGGGAGTGCGCACTTGCAACTCCTAAATTTTTGCCCAGAGGGCCCTCAACACAATCTGATTCTCCACTGCCAACTGTTGGAGGGCCTCCACGGTGATGTCGTGCACCGTCTCCCCTATATCATGTAGATCTTCCTCAATGAGGGTGATCGGGTCAAAAGAAGTCTTAGAAGCTTTCGACTTCTTTTGCGGCCCCAGCTGCTCTCTCGGGCACTAGTGCTTCACCTGTGTCAACATTGTTTGTGGGTCCGCGCAACCTTCCTCTGTCTCTGTCTCCATCTTTTGTTCCTGCTCAGGCGAAGGCAACTTCCAGTGCTTGCGCTCCTTCTCTGATACCTTCTATGCTTCTGCTACGGCCTTCTACTATTCTTTCATTGTCTTCACAGCATCCCACACCTCCTGCACCTTTGCTGCTGCTTCCTCTTTTCTTCTCTTCTACGCCAACTACGCCACCCTCAATTTTACCTCCTCCTTCTTTTTCTGTGCAGCAGACTTGTCTACTTCCACCACAGAGATGGTGGGAGCACGCCACTTCAGTGGCCACGACTCAAGTATTTCAAAGATAACATCATCCATGGCTAGGTATGGTATTTCATTCCACTTCTTTGTGGGGTCCTTGCGCGCCCTAATGTAGACGTGATCTCCGTGAAGCTTTGTCAACTATTATAGACAGTGGGCGACAATCGTAGCTTGCGGTTAATCCCCATTCTGGTGTTCGTGTCCATCAACACCTAGAATAATTTACTGTCTCAGATCCTTTGCACGTCTTTAGTGGCCCACAACAAAGTGTATTTCGCAACCTCCTGGATCTCCTTCGCAATTGTGGGGAACTAGCTGTCCTTAGGCAATTCCCAAGCCACCAGCACTATGGATAGTAGAAGCCATGCATGGTGGAAGGTTTTCCCTTGTTCTTGTGCCTCGCAAAAATTCTCCAGGAACTCCTTGCACAAGTATTTAGACCAATTAAATTGGACCCCCTCTGTGCATTGCTCGAAAAGTGCTAACACCGGCGCGGGCACCTCATCGGCGTGGCACTACTGCATGACCTTGCTTGCCAGTATCTGAGACACAACTCTAACTGCATTTTTTTTTTATTGGAGATCATGTAGCCCCTATTTTTCTTCTGCAACTTATATTTCATTTTCATGGCCTCTACAATGGCCAAATCACTACTTTTACCCTCCTAAATTTATGTTGGGTCTTCTCCTTTGCAAGGGAGTCAAGTAATTCTATGGATCAAGTGGTTCGTAATGGGGATGGGCTCCTCCAGCCACAAACACCCATCATGCACAAGGCAAAGTAGCTGCCTGATGATGAAGATGGTCACTAGGGCACAATGGTAATGTGGCACCTAGAGCAGGTTCAACAACCCTGCCTTTTCTACTCTGCGCAACCACTTGTGCGACTCCAACTCTATGACTCCCACCACAGTGTTTTTCTTCGGCTTCATGAGCTGCGTAGTCACCAAGTGAGGGAATTTCTCGTTGATCTAGGATGTTTTCGCTTATAGATGTATAGAAAAGAATTGCATATAAAGTTGCAACTTAACACATAAATGTGCACATATGAAAAGAAGAAGAAAACACATAAAAGGAACAAAAAAGAACACCAATGCTTGATAACGGAGTTCGTCCAATTTGGAATACGTCTCCAGGCCCAGCTCAACAATGGGGAGGAATTTCTTATTAAATGACATGAATAAACATAATTACATTTATCAATTTGTCCATAAAGAGTCTTATACCTCCAATTTGACTGATGGCTATGAAATGAATTCCTGAGATGGAGTGGTATGCAACACCAAAGCTTCCTGCAGCAATAACAAGGTCTGGAGTTTTTAAACTGTTCAAAACAAATCAATAATTTCTCTCGGCCACCTACAAATAGTGTGCTGCAACCATAAAGATGCCTCCTCAGTGCTCTTCCATTGATCCTCTTTTATAAAGGATTCTCGGAAAAAATCCCATTGAAAACAGGGCGTGCCTAGTTAATAAGAGAGGTTGGTAGAGTGGAAGGATCGGCAGGTGCAATATTCCTGAAAATTGCCTTTTTAACATTGTATTAATAAGGCTTCAAAACCTTGAAAAACATTGAAAATCTGCCCAAAAACCATATGCCCAGACCTCAAAAACCATTAAATCGGGCTTATTTTTCCTATCGAGTCCATGCTAAGGTCGCAAATCGGTGTATCGGGGTGTTCTTGTCTTGGTCCTTGGGAAAGACTGACCACCAATTACCGATATCAGCATCGGCAACCCAGACATATATCACCCCGGGTGTCTGTTGAGGGTTCTTCTGAGCTGGCTAATTGCCGATAGCACTATCTGCTCACCGATTTGTGTGTGTGTGTGTGTGTGTGTGTGTGTGTGTGTGTGTGTGTGTGTGTGTGTGTGTGTGTGTGTGTGTGTGTGTATGTGTGTGTGACCGCTGATTGCGATTGCCTCCAATCCGCCGATCTGATCTGATCAGAGATCAGCGATCGGGGGTTCCACAGTACAAACCTTAATTCTGCCCTCATGCAACCTCCAATTGTGATTTGGCCTTAAGGCTTAAGAGTCCTTTTTCAAAGGAAATTCCTCATTTTCTTAAGGATTGGAGAGCCCTTCTTTTTGCAATAACTTCATCATCTGGACTCAGATTGAGGTGCTATTTGCACCGATGGAATCAGAAAGACGAGATCTACATTCTGGTCCTAAGTTGAATTCATTCTGCCCACTTGGATTTCTAAGTTTTTCCATGCCATTATATCTGAAGATCCACCTAGATCAATCCTCCCCATTGAGGATATTTTGGACCGCAAAAAGCTTTTCATTAGTCAATTAGCAAGTGAGGGTATTGTGCCCTCAATTTCTCTTTCTCTAGCTATCTGGCCTTACTGGGATGCATTCCCTTGAATCCAACTCGAAGGTACTCTACATCTCCTCACCGTGAAGTCCTAGTTCTCCTGTCGAGAATGATTTCTTCGGGCAACTCATCAAGATATTCAGGTGCAAAATCATTAACAGTAGGAACTATGCCCACCTCATTGGTGTCCATGATCAAAGGTGCTTCATAGAGCTTCAGGTTCTCCACATTTACTACTGATTACATCTACATATATACCGGCAAGTCAAGACGAAAGGCATTGTTCCCAATCTTCTCCAATATGGTGAATGGTCCATACTGGATTGGCTGCAACTTCTTTCCTTCTCCCTTCATCCTATCTTTGCTGATGTGGAACCACACCTTGTCACCCACCTGGAATCGATGGTCAACTCAGTGTTTATCATGTCGAGCCTTGTAATGGGCTTGACTCTTTTCCAACTATTCTTCCACTGCTTGGTGAATCATTTGCATTCGCTGAATGAACTGCTGAGCTTTGTCTTTATCATTATGTCCACTAGAGCCATCCTCCCTTCCAAAGACCATGTCTAAAGGGTCCTTTGGCAGGTAACCAAAGCATGTCTCGAATGGTGAACGCTGTGTCGATGAATGCACTGCTTGGTTACAGGAATGTTGTATATAGGGGAGATGTTCATCCCACAACTTGGGATCTTTCCCACAATAACCTCATAATAAGTGTACAATGGTACAATTAACAACCTCTATCTACCCGTCGATTTGCGGGTGAAATGTTGTGCCTCTTTTCAGTTTGGTGTCCATCATCCTCCACATTCTGGTCTAAAACTCCCCAAGGAAGCGAGATTCTTGATCCAAAATAATTTATGTGGGTAATCCAAAGTGGACCCAAACATACTGAAAGAAAAGAGAAGCAATCTTCTCTGCAGTAATATGCTTTTTACAAGGCATAAGAATACACATTTTGCTAAAATGGTCAATGACGACATACAAATATTCATGACCCTTCCTAGACAAAGGTAAACCTCCTACAAATTCCATTGACACACTTTCCCATGGATGACTCGGAATAGGAAGTGGTGTGTAGAGCCCAAGTTTTCTATTAGAGGGCTTTGAAACATAACACATCACACAACCCTTTACATAGTGAGTCACAATGTTTTTCACATGAGGCCAAAAGCAAAATCTTTGTACATGACTTAAAGTCTTCTTGACACCAAAGTGTCTAGACACAAGAGAGGTGTGGGCCTCTTAAATTACATGCACTCTTTCTCCTGTGGGAATACATAATTTACCAAGGTGATACAACAATTTCCCATGCAAGTGAGTGTTGTCCACATGTGAACCATGTGTTAGTTTTGCATAAACCTCCTTAAAGTCATCATCATTAGCATATTGTTCGACATAACTTTCAAAAGATAACGAAGCATTATGTAAAATAATAGAAGCAGAAATAGGAGGGAGAGATAGCATATCGACCACTTTATTGCTAGTTCCCTTCTTATACTTTATTACTAGATGAAACTGTTGAAGAAAGCCCACCCACTTCAAATGACGAGTTTGTTGCAACCCTGTTTGTGACTGAAGGTACTGCAAGGGCTGATGATCTATATGGATGATGATCTCCTTGCAGATTAGGTAGTGTTTCTGCTTTTTTACACTCTGCACCAAGGCATAAAGTTCCTTGTCATAGGTGGGATAGTTTATCACATCTTGAGAAAAATTCTCAGAATGGTAACAAATTGGCTTCTTTTGATGCATTAGTACAACTCCCATGGCATAACCGTTGGCATCGGTTTCGAACTCAAATGGCTGTTGGAGATCAGTTAAGGCTAAGGCTGGCGTGGTGCTAATTTTTTCCTTCAATGTTTCGAAGGACTTCTATTGTCTTCCTCCCCATTGGAAGACATGTTTCACACTTGTCAATGTGTGCAAAGGTGCTGCAATAATAAAGAAATTAGCAATAAATATCCTCCAATATTGGACTGCACCTAGAAAGCTATGGACCTGAGTTACACTAGTAGGCTTAGGCCAATTCAATTGCTTTGACTTTAGCGGGATCAATTTTTAACTGACCATGACCAACAATATGACCTAGGTAACCCAAAGAGGTTTTCCCTAACTCACACTTTGACAATTTTACAAAGAGTTTTTCTTTCTTCAGCACATCAAGCACTTTCTTTACATGACTCACATGTTCAAACCAACTCTTGCTGAAAACTAGTATATCATCTAAATATAAAAGAACAAACTCATCAATGAAAGGCTGAAATATATGATTCATAACCCACATAAAGGTGGCTGGAGCATTGCAAAGCCCAAATGGCATTACCATCCATTCGAATAACCCTTGCTTGGTTTTGAAAGCGGTTTTCCACATGTCTTGCTCCACAATTCGGACCTAGTGATAGCCATTACGCAAATCCAATTTTGTGAAATATACAACATTTTTTAATTGATCCAATAAATCATCTATGTGTCGGAGGGGATAGCGATTTTTTACTAATATTTTGTTGAGCACACTATAGTCCATGCACATCCTCCAGCTACTATCCTTAATGGGCACTAGAACAATCGATGACCCGCATGGGGAGGAGCTCAGCCTGATCACACCTTGGTCCAACAATTCCTGCACTTGATGCTTGATCTCCTCCATTTCGACTGCTGACATTCTATACATGTCGATATTCGGCAGAGGGGCGTCATGCAACAGGCGGGTCTTGTGTTGGATCTCCCTCTGTGGAGGTAGTCCCCATGGATCCTGAAACAATGCATTATAATTAGTAATTAAATCCATAAATTCTTGTTTATGCTTACCATTTCAGCCTTCGAATGCATTTGCGAATTCAACCTCCTTTTCCCTGACAACCATAAGCATGCATGTTTTGCTGGAATTTACCATCCGTTTCATCTGCCCAGTGCTTATGAGGTTGGCGTTAATTTTGTTTTGATGAGCCCACATTATGTCCTCTATCCCATCCTTAGCGATGTGGTATTTATTCTCATGGTGGAAAAAGACAGCTTTTCTGTCATACAAGTAGGGGCTCCCCAATACCATGCCATAGATGTCCAGCGGTATAACATCCATCTCTACTTCATCTACCAGCTTAGAAGAAACCACAAATTTTACCTTGCACTGCTGGGTTAAATTCAATTTAGCTTTATCATGTATCCATCCCAGTAGGTAAGGCTTTGGGTGCGGTTTTGTTACTAAGCCAAGCTTCTTTACCGTGAATTCTGCAATTAAATTTGCTTGGGACCCCGTATCAAACAAATTTTCTACTTTGGTATGATTTACTACAAGTCTAATATGAAATAATTCAATTCTTTTTCTATCATTTGAAAGGGACTCATCTACAGAACTGGTGCTTCCATGTGATTTAGAATCAACAAGAGGTGTAAAGGTACCTTTTGTTCCTGCTGCTATGACCAACGCTTCATCTCCTGAATCTGATCCAAGGTCTTGCTATGCTGCTACCACTATTTTTTGCTTCCCTTTTCCTCCATACTTGTTTGGTCATTTTTTGGGTGCTGCTTCCAATAGTGATTATCATTATGGCCTTCTTTCTTGCAATGATTGCAATAAGGCTGCTCTCCCTCTTTGGCTGTTTTTGTTTTCTTCTCCTTCCCTTTCCATTTTGCTTTTGATTTTCCATTGGGAGGTTTGAATGGTGGCTTTCCGGATTGGTCCTCTCTTTCATTCTTACCCCTATTCTCAATATGAATTGCTTTCACACTAGCTGCGTCAATAATGGTTGGTTAAAAAAACAATAATGAATGTCGAATATAACTATGCAGTGAGCCAATATACTTAGTTACAACTTCAGGTGTATCAAGTGCAATACCCAAATTCAGTGCTTGCTTCCTAAATTCTTCTGTAAAACTCTGAACATCCTACCCTTTGCCTTGCCTTAAATATTGCCAATTCATCAAAGCTTTCTATTTGTATCCTAAGGGATAAAATTGTTCCTTTAACGCAGAAGTAAAATCAAACCATGAGGAAAAGAGCTTACCCACATTTTTACTGCTCTGCAATTTACTCTCCCACCAAACGAGAGCTGTGTTGCCCAGCCGTAGAGAGGCCAGTTGGATTTTTTCCTTATCCTCTATGATTTGTTGAATCCTGCAATAAACCTCAATCTTCCTGATCCAATTGTTAAGCTTTTCTACGTTACTTTCACCATTAAACACAAGAAGATCAAATTTAACATCTAATTTAAAAAAAGGTTTCTTAGACGCATCCTTTGGATTTCTCTGATTATGGTGGTGAGGGGAAGAAGAACCTTCACCACCAAAAGGAGAAGGGGGGGGTCTTCTCCATCATTCCCATGTGCTAAACCTTGTCCTTCCAGATTCCTC
The DNA here is from genome assembly GCA_031772625.1 of Pinus tabuliformis. Lineage (NCBI taxonomy): Eukaryota > Viridiplantae > Streptophyta > Pinopsida > Pinales > Pinaceae > Pinus > Pinus tabuliformis. The sequence continues at coordinate 159,444,101 of CM062814.1, read as the reverse complement.
TCTTAAGCTTTTTCTAGTCTTATAACCAGATGACTGATATTCTATTCCATTGAATACAAATTATTTCTGAAATTGCGCTCCTCTTCAATACGAGCTTCCTCTTCAGCCATGTTTCTTTTTCTAGGTACACACCCTGCCTCTGGGCCGAAAGGTTCTATATTCCCTTCACCTCTTTGAAGCCTCACTCTTGTTAGCATACAAACATGCAATTCACATCTAAAAATCCCTGCTCTGATACCACTTGATCTAGGATTTTTTCGCTTATAGATGCATAAAGTTGCAGCTTAACACATAAATGTGCACATATGAAAAGAAGAAGGAAACACGTAAAAGGAACAAAAGAGAACACCAAGGCTTGATAACGGAGTTCGTCCAATTTGGACTACATCTCTGGGCCCAGCTCAACAATGGGGAGGTCGTTCTTATTAAATGGCATGAATAAACAGAATTACATTTATCAATCTATCCAAAAAGAGGCTTATACCTCCAATCTGCCTGATGGCTATAAAATGAATGTCTGAGATGGAGTGGTATGCAACACCAAAGCTTCCTGCAGTAATAACAAGGGTAGAGTTTTTAAACTGTTCAAAACAGATCAATAATTGCTCTCAGCCTCCTGCGAATAGTGTGCTGCAACCATAAATATTCCTTCTCCATGCTCTTCCATTGATCCTCTTTTATAAAGGATTCTCAGACAAAATCCCATTTAAAACATGGCATGCCTGGTTAATAAGAGAGGTTGGTAGAGTGGAAGGATCGGCAGGCGGAACCATTCCTGAAAATGGCCTTTTTAACATTGCATTGACAATGCTTAAAAACCTCGAAAAACACTGCAAATATGCCCAGACCTCAAAAACCATTAAATCGAGCTTATTTTTCCTACCAGGTCTGCGTTGAGGTCAAAAATCGATGTATCGGGGTTGTCCTGTCCTATTCCTTGGGAAAGACCGACCATGGATTATCGACCGCCGATATCGGCGTTGGCCGATCGCATCGGCATCCCGCACATATATCGCCCCAGGTGTCTGTTAAGGGTTCTGCAGATCCGGCTAATCGCTGATCGCACTATCCGCTCACTGATATCCATTTATGTGTGTGTGTGTGTGTGTGTGTGTGTGTGTGTGTGTTTGACCGCTGATTACAATTGCCTCTGATCTGTCGATCCGATCTGATCAAAAATCGATGATCAAGGGTTCCATGACCCAAACCTTAAGTCTACCCTCATGCGACCTCTGATTGCGATTTGGCCTTAAAGCATAGGACTCCTTTTTCAAAGGAAATTCCTCATTTTCTTAAGGATTGGAGAGCCCTTCTTTTTGCAATAACTTCATCATCTAGACTCGCGTTTGTGCCGTTGGAATTAGAAAGATGAGATATACATTCTCGTCTTGAGTTGACTTCATTATGCCCATTTGGATTTATGAGTTTTTCCATGCCATTATATCTTAAGATCCACTTGGATCACTCATGGTCGATGAGATCCCAATCTTCGAACTTCAAACTCAGCACTCGTCCCAAGTGCACTCCTTCGAAAATGATATTGTGAGGTAGTAGTGGAGTCTCAAGAAAGCTTTTACTGTCATCCAAGTCCTTGGGCACCTTTTCCTTCCCCTTCCATGGAGGAACAAATGTGGGCAGCCTGGTTAGAGGGTCCGTGCTCTCGATTTCTTCCTCCATGTATTCGTCCTCATCGTCTTCTATCAGGATTTTCTCAAGGTCTTCCTCCTCCTCAACGATTTCCAGATTAACCGCTTTCCCCTTTTCTTCCATGGTCAATTTAGTTCAAAGCGGGTTTCGAGGGGACATGCGCACTAGAATCATGGGCTGCTTATCTTTCTTGGTCCTTAACGTGCGTGGTGATTTAGGGATTTGCACAACTATCCCAGCACTCTTAGGGGCATCTTCTACTATCATGGTCTGCGCAGCCTCTTTGGCTGTCACCTCTCCAATTTCCATAGATTCTTCAAATGCTGCAATTTTAATTTTCCAGAAATCTCTCAACTGCTCAATCGGGTGCTCAAACAACACTCTCAATAGGTCTAACAGGTTTCAGTTCAGAATAGCCTAGGTGCACGATAGCTCAATTCTCGAACGACCAAGTGTTGTTTGCTGGGCAGCCCTTTGCAATTTATAGCGCCTTTTGAATTTGAATTCGACCATTCCCCCTAAATATGCTCTATTAATGCTCCATTAGTGAAAAAGTTTCCCAAATATTGTCCATAAAGTCTGCCTTAATTGCATGTCGCCCACTCTGTTTGGTCTCAAAGCAAGCATCACATCGTGAATAGTGACTATAACAGTCACTTTCCAGCCAACCTTTGCGACAACGCGACTACCCGTGTGTTATCACGGACCTTGTGACACTTTGTTCCTACGCGCAGCCCTAACATCGAACATCTCACGGGTAGAGTAGTTTATAGTCCCGCGCCTCCTTTCAGTTGCCTAGAGTATTAAGAAAATGTTTCCCATGGCTAGCCAAGTAGCCACTCCACCTATATATGGCTTCGACCGATTATGGTTTACTTTTCCTAAAAAAGGCTCACCTTTTAACTTCAATACCTGCATCGCACACTTTACCATCTACATCACACCACCATCTAGGATCCCATTAGTAATATGCGGTCTAACCCAAGGCATCAAACCAATCAACTCTTGGCAGTAGTCTCCAAATTTATCAACATAATCGTTCGCATCCTGTTTTATCACCACAATCTTTTCTTCAAGAAAATCCTTTTTTATTCTCTCCTCTAGCTTCTTGACTTCTTCTCTTCTCCTACCATGGTGCTTTTCTCCCTTAACCGAATACTTTCATTCATGAGTTCTTGGAGCCTAAGATTACCCTGTTGGATCTCTTCATCAAGTTCCAAGCATTCTTCTTCTTCCAACTATGCAATCACTTATTTCAAGGCTCTGTGATCTGTCATATCCATGGGCGCTGCTATGCGCGAACTAGGCATGATATAATTCATCGAAATTTCAGCTTTCACTTCATTAACCAGCCTAGAAGGCATCTCTCCCATCAGTTTCTTGTAGGTTGTCATATAATCCCATAAGACTGCTGGTATGCACAAGTCCCAATCACTATGTTGCGCATTACATATCTTGTTCAGTGCTTCGCACACTTCATTAAAGGCTTCCGCGTGGATAACCTTCTGCATGCTCATTCTTTCAACAGTCTATCATTCCAACTTGAGGAGCCATTCGTGCATTTTTGCCCCCAACACATGCTTATTGACCATATTTCCCATCGCGAAGTTCATGTGCATATGCACATGTTGTTTACCATATTCCTATACCCACTGGGACAGATGCGCGCACGGACCATCCTAACTATTGTATCTATCTACTAACCACCCTATATGCTTCCCAAACCGTGTGCGCATCATCCTCCTACATGCACGTCAGTCATCAAATTTTCCTTTGCGCGTAGTACGCACTCAAGGCTTAGAAACATTGCTTCTCTGACACCTTCCTTTCAAATCTATCCAAGAAAGCATCTACCTCACCTAATCCATCATAGGAAGGCAAATCTCTCATTTCTGTTGATACACATTGTAGTGATCTTGTCATCATGCTACAATTTAACATGGTTACCTCGCGTAACCAGTTCTGCCATCGCTCTATCTCCTCATCTGAATCTGAAGTGCAGGAGCTCTCGCACTCCCATGAAATTCACCCATCCATAGTAGGATTTACCCATTATTTCTCCCGCGTAGTTATCTTGTAGATGCAGTCAAAATCGTCATCACTTTCATAGTCACGCACTGGCTCTGTGTAGCGCGATCCTTCAACAGGGTACAAGGGTATGACTATGTGCAGAGACTTCTTCTCAAAAATCATCTTGCACTTCTTTAGATTAATCACCCCGTTCATGTCAGTGGCCCAATCAATTCCTAAGAGCACAGTGTAGGGATTGTTGTCATCAACAATCACTATCACTTTAAAGTCTACTAGTGCTCTCGTTCCCTCAATATCCATTGTGATTCCCTGCAATGGCCCTAGGGGTATTATCTTTTGTTGGTTCACCATTCACAGCTGAATAGGAGACCATTGCACCATAGGCCTCCCCTTGTGCTCCCATGTCTGCTTCGGTACATCGTTCACATCCGATCCTAAATCCAGAATTACTTGGTCCATTTCATATTCTCCAATCTACGCAGTTAACCTCATTTCTCTCCCTATCCTAGTATTAGGCTTTCCAATCTTCCGGAATACGGACGGTCCTCCTTGCGCGGTCCCAACGCATCTATTAATGAGTTCTTGTAATCCCTTTACAGTAGTACTATCGCGCAGTAACCTCATACATGTTTCTAGGAACATCGTGAGCATCAATGGGTCCATTTTCGACTCTGGTTTGTCTTTGCTTCCTAAAGTGGAGGCATCAACGAAGCTCTTCTTAGCTTCCATAAAAGTTTCCCAAGTGCACTCCAAATCAAACTCTGCTTCCTTCGGCAGAGCCTTGCGAACCCAAGTACTTTCTTCGGGTTGTTTGCCTTTATCATCTCCCATCGTAATTCCACTTCAGAGAACAATATTCACATTTGGATCATCCTCGGGTGGCTCATACCTCATCATTTTCAAGTTCTGAGTCGGGTGAGCTGGTAGCGCTCCCTTGCCGCATATCCTAGCTATCAGATTAGGAAAATCTTCTGTCTCGTGATCAAACAAGGTAAAGTACAAACATGATGGACACGTTAGATTCGTACAATCACGGGCGTAATGTCCTAGCCCTCCGAAATTGTAGCATATTAGTTGTTTGTGACCTCTTCCAGGTCCTCCTCCACCTCGGCCTCATTCGTGCCCTTGGAATCCGATTCACGCCATCCCTACACCCTGGTCTAGGGGTCGTGTTTCAGTATGAACCTGTAGGTGGGAGTTCTATCCATCATTAGCTCATAACTTCTACATGTGCACTCATCGTGTCCCACTGATCTACAGAAGTTACATAACAACTATTGTGAATTCTATGTGTACTTATGTAGCAAATGGCAATTGTCCATAGCATGATTTCCCCCTATTTGACAAATCGCGCACCACAGAGCAGGTGCCACACTCGTTCCTGCTTTCACTTCCAATCTTAATGACATCAGTCCTCCTACCGTGAGATAATTCACGAACACTGGCAGCGGTCCTTGTCATGACCCTGACCTTTCCATTTCACGCACCACACCTGACCTTTGCATTTCACACCCCACACCTCTTCGCATGCTTTTGGTCGAACTGTCTTCTCATATTTCAAACTCTGCACCTCAAGGCATAAGTTTTTCAACTATGTGTGGCTCTATTGAACTCCCAAGTTAGGATCCTATATTGGGGTCTCATGCTGCCTCATCACGATATCTAAAGCTTCTATCTAATTCGTTAACCTTTGATGCGACAACACATTCCTCAAATGCGGCGTTAGTGATGCTAAAAAACATTCGCGGTGTTGTCCATCTGTCAAAGTCATATTAGCTTCATGAATCATACACTCTAGCCTCTCACCTAGCTCCCAAGGAGTCTCGCTTGGTAGCATCATGATCTCCTTGAACCTGATGATCGACTGTGCCTTTGACTTCGGTCTGCTAAATTCTTTAGTTAATGCAGCTTGGATAGCCATGATTCCTGAATTAGGATTATCACTTCAGTGCTTAATGTACCAGGTCAGCGCGCGGTCCTACAAAGTGCTAACCATTGTCGCTTTCTTGATATTATCATCTGCAACTCCCTATGCTTCCCATACGGCCTTTACAACAGACCAAAAGTGGTCTAAATCTTCATTTCCAAATCCATTGAACACATGCAACTTTATCGAGATAGCTATGTTAAAATGCGGTGGTGGCGAAGGTGGTATGGGTGAAGATGGAGGTGATGGCGGTGAAGTCGGCAGTGGTGTGGGTGGAGGTGGTATGCGTGGAATCCTCTGCCTTATCAAATGAATCGCACATCGTGGAGAGACCCTCATGAGCTCTTCCTCATCCCCTCGCGGAGGTGAAATCAAGGGGCTAGTCTCTAGTCCTTCGTTTCTGTAAATTTTCCCACTTCACGTAGCCCTAAACATCAATGTAACTACATAATCCACTTCTCGCACAATACCATTTTAATCCAAGTGTTTAGAGACTTTATGTACTTAGCTTGCAGTCCTTTAAGAAAGCGTTGTTGAGCCTTGCTATAGCTGACTGGAGTGTCTACTACGAAATCAATAATGAATCCTCCTATAATCCGATCGAGCTAGTGATCAATAGCGCACACGATCTTATCCTCTGATGCTTCCAATCTGCCCACCAACTCTGGGTCCACACAATATGACTGTCGAGCTTCCACCTTCCTTGGCTATCTTCCAGCTTCACGATTCACTCATACAACTCAATAGGGAAATATGCGAAGAAACTTTCGTGGATCGCTATGTACAGGTAGCAATATAACCACTCTTCCTTTGATAATTGCGGATCCATATTCTCTTGTGCCGCGAACTCGTGAATTCTCTTGTCCAACCATCCTTCAATTTCCTTCTTAGTTGGATTCCAGTGATCCAACATCAGACATCTCTATGCAGATTCTGGTCCCCACAATGGAACCATATATTGGCTTGATGGGGCCTGACCCAAGTTCGAAGTTAATTAGCCAAACAAATCCCTATACTACTAGCCCTTTTGGCAATAGCCCGTGGAGCGTGGACTGAGGTCTCACCCGAAGCGGTATGGGGGGATGCTAGAACCAAGTTTCTGCACCCTTGAGATGTCTGAGGGGTCAACTTAGTCCAATTAGGAATGACTTCGCGCAGGTCACTTCATGCACTCTCCTGTCCTATGAGGCCTTCGCGTAGCCCTAATCAGGGGCTGAGGTGATTTCGCGTTGCTAAGGCAATGATCTATGCTCTTTCCCTAAGTTAAACTACAAATCTTAATTATCTTCTTATAACTGTTAGTTAAATTCATGTAAACAGATACTTATCTTATATTCGCTTATTCAACATATTCATATAATTTCGCATAGCAAATAAATAGTAAACTTGCAATTCATACCTAGTATACTTCAATGCATAAAATAGGAAAAAGATACACAAAATGATAAGAAACTTCTCTTTATTATTTTCTCCAATGGTTACAGACACGACTCACCCTGCGCACTCAGCTGCAGGGGTCCGCGCACTTAGCTGCATACTACTAGGCCTCTGCACACTTAGCCGCAGAGCCTTCTCCTACTCTACACCCAAAGACTCGACTTTACACTTCAAATTTGACTCAATGCTTCATCTTCTCTTAGATTGTTCCATATCTCTTTAAACTTAGAGCCTTGCTCTATTTATACAATCCCATGGTCCGCGGACCATGGGTAGAACTCTCAGGCTGACATTACATTACAAAAGTAAGGGCAGGCAACCCTATGACTCAATTACAACTTCACGATCTGTGCCCACAAATCGCGAAGTCTTTACATCAAACTTAGTCAAAACTTGGGCTTTAAGCCCCAAAACTTGCCTTGGGGTATCCTGCGCCCAACAGAGGGTTTTATAGTGGTTTCTTCAATACATTTTTTTTCTAGTGTTTTATTTTCTAAATTTTAGATTTCAATAAGGTAGTTGGTTTGTATTGTTTCTCTATCACTGAAATTTGTTTCATTAGTGAACTTATGATAAGTGTTTGTCATATTTGAATGTTTTACAGAGTTCCAATGTTAGTTATATTTGAACGTTATATTCTTCTCTACCATTACACTTCTCTTAACTGATTTCTCCTCTATATCATAATTTTATTTTTGGAAGAAACATTTCATACTTTTAAAATTGTCTCACGCAGTTAGTGTCAACCAATTTTAGTTCACACAAGTAGTTTCTATGAAGTTTATTATCTCATACTAAATTAATATTTCCTAATATTTTAACTTATATGAATCCTATTGTCCTATATTAATTATATATTACTACAAATGGCTTTAAGGGATTAATCTTACATAACTTTATTGTCTAATAATAATCACATAGTACAAATGGCTAGATTAATAATACACATATTAATCTTTCCTCGCAAATGGGTAAAGGATGATTGTCTCAAATAAAATTAGATATCTTTAGATATTTTTTTTACCTATTGTTGTTTGTAAATATGTTCTTGATAAGTGAAAAAGGTTGAGGTACCTTGTGGAGGAAAATATCATGCTTTCTTTATCCCTAATGCTAAATCTTGGGACAAATGTTGTAATCCTCAAATATGTTCAATTGTTTGATGACTAGTATCAAAATAGTAGCAACTCTCTTATTCAAATTCAATCCTATATTTCAGTGATTGTGGGTGCTTATGAAAAAATGCTAGACAAACTTTGCAATCTAGAGACAACAAACCTATTCTAAATCTTGAAACTAAGGTCTCTTCATTGGGCTCCATTATCATTTGTTGTCGAAATATAAAGTTGGTAGGATGAAAAATATCTAAGTTTAAATATGAAGAATGTCTCAATAACCAATCAAAATGGGATGAAAAGCCTTTTCACCTAAGGAATACATTGAAATACAAAACATGATCAAGAGGGTGATAGTCATAAATGTGCACCAAAAAGACAAAAAATGTATTGAAAAAATTCAATTGAATCCAATTGCATGTTAGAAGACACATTGTACAAGCTTCGCACTGAAGTTCATAGTTCAACAATAACTATAAAGCTTTAAATAACCTTAATTTATGAGGTGAACATTATTTTACACTAAATAGATTAGGAGGTTGTACCAATTCCCAAAGAATTAATAGATAAATACCTCACTAAGAATATTTTAAGCAAATCAGAGAATAACATGCATTTGCATTAATTCATTGCTTAGCATAATATTAAAAAATGGTTACAAGGATAACAACAAAAGTAGGTATACATATTTTTTCTTCATAATGAAAACAAAGTTATCTAGAAGTTCATAGATATTGAGAAGAAAAGATCTTTGATTTATTAAGAAAATATGCAAAAAATTATAGAAAGATATAGCATCAAAGGTGAATCCTTTGATACATTTGCCAATCTTTAACACCTACAATGCCTTTGTGGGATATACACAAAAGGTCATCCTATAAGTTGCAAAATGCCAACCCCTTCATGGTATTTTGTTATATCCTTTATACTTTCTTGCATTCTAACATTCATCCTATCCTTGTGTCCTTGTGTAACTCCTTTCTAAATATTAAAAGGAGGATTGTAAAAGCATGACATCTTTCATTATGTGTTCCACTCCTCCTAAATAATATGGGAACTTACTTTTCTTTAGTCTCCTTAAATCCCTTATAGTTTGGTAACGTGCTAGTGGTTCCTGTTATAGACATTTTTGTGCCTTACAACTCCAAGCATGAAATGTCCATAAACCAAAGGCTCCTAAGTCCCTAAAAGTGTTGTTCTAACCCCTAAAGGAACAAGGTCAACATATTACAGCTTCTCCCAGAAGTTCTCCACCAGAAACTGCTCAGAATAAGTCAAAACAGGATCATTTCAGCTGCTCCACTGGCTAGGTGCGTTGCATTGCACCCAAATACACTGGCTAGGTGCGTTGCAACGCACCTAAATGCACTATGAGGGTGCGTTGGGCGAGAAATGACAAATGGCAGTGTCATTCCGCGAGGTGGAGAGACAATGGAAGCTTCCAGAATCTTCTCCTATGACACTTGCCTCACTGAATTCGACCAAGGATGAGTAAGAGGCCTTCAATCTCCAAGTGGAAGCAAGAACTGACAGAGAGAAGAGACTAATCAAATCACAAGCTGACTCATCCTCCTTACACATATCTATATATGGATCCCTCATCCCAGAGATCCAGAGGCTGGAATTTTGCACATGGTAAGGAATTGCTGTTGGTTTTGAGACAAACATCAGAGTATTGGGTGATCTATGCTTTGTTGGAGGTGAAGAGGGGCTTCTTTGCTGGGAGGTTGATGCTGGGTCAGGAATCATCGGTTGTAACTCCTCCTAGATATTTTCTTGTTTATCAATAAAAACTATTTGAGCTTTTCCTCCATGCTTTTGTATTATTGATGCTTGTTACATTTGTATGGTTAACTTAAATCTGATCCTAAGTTGTTTATGAATATAGATCCATGTCTTTGTATAGTGTTCTTCTTCTGTGATCTTACAGGTACTTGGTGAAGCTGGTCAAGTAAGGGAGCAGGTAGCTGGAAGTTGTCAAAGAAGAGAGAGATTGGATCAAAGGATTAGCGCAAGACACAGGTTGGTTCTTCCTATTCCTCTCTATCTATAGTTCATAAAGGAAATACAAAAGTAGTTTTTCTCTATTTGTTTCTAAGGCAGCTGTCACACCTTAGTGGGATAGAGTAGTTCTAAATAGACACTTTTCCGGGAAACAAAATGGCGACTCCACTAGGGAGAATGTCTAATTAGTTTATTTGTGTATCTCTTTATTGTTTGTTTCATAAACTTATAAGTAGCATTCGAACTGCATTTGCCATAACAAATGCAAAGTAAACATCTGCTGCTTCAATCCATTCACTGGATCTGTTTATGATTTCAACAGCTGATTCACAAACTATCTGATTGCCCTTGTGATAGCTCTTAGACCCTCCTTAGATCTACCCCTGATTGTGCATTACTGATTGTTTTTACTCGGCCAAAAACCAAAGACTGAACTGCAAACTGTGACCCAGAACCCGGACAGATTCTCGTTTCTGGCCCAGCGCAGGCACTGTTAAGAGATCCTGCATTTCAATGCACTTCCCGAAAGGGCAACCTGTGCTGCAATGCAGTTTCTCTGTGTTACATGTGCGCTGATCAGACTAGCTGAGGTTCTTGTGCTTCATTCTTTCCAGTCCTGTCTCTGAATTTTGTTTCCTGTGATCAGTATATGCCTGTTGAAAACCCCTTTTCCTTGTTGATTATTCCGCCTCCTTTGTACAAAAGAACTGTAGATGTTTTTGTGTGTTTGTTGAGTCGTTTACAATTTTCCATTGCAAAAGTAGAATAGTCGTACTGTCGTCCTTTGATTTAGATCTGTCGCAAGTGTCGATTTTGATCATAGGAGAAAGTTTGATTGCTGTTGATGGTCGATTATACTTTTACTATCGCCTTTGGTCTGAATTTGTGATTTTCTAGTGTCAAAAATGAGTATTCATTTCAAAATCGTAAAGTGTCGTAATCGTCTCTATCTTTTGATTTCGAAAAAGAAGCTTGTTTGTGTTTGTCGCTTCAAAGCAAATTCAGATTTGTACATCAACTTTCTTTTTAGCATCAATACTAAGAAAGTCGAAAACAAATACATGCATGTGCATTTGCATATAGACTGTCTGTTTGGCTTGATTTAGGAAAGTGCATTTACAGTGTGCTCTTTGCTCTTTGTGAAAAGATTGTGTCTTTCTTTTCCTCTAGGATTTTCATTGCACAAAAGAGATAAAAGTTTGTTTATCATCTTTAGATTGCATTTTAGGAATTACATCTACATATTGTGGTGAACCCAAAAGGCAAAATTCATAAGCAAGATCAACTTAAAATAAATTCAATGAATCTAACAACGCTTTGGAACTTAACGCACAACATTTAGAGGTCTAGGCTAGAGACGTATTCCGGCGTCGTAAAGCCTGGTAATTGTTGTCCTCACTGATGGTTGGGTGATTCCTCCACTTTGAGACGATAAGTGCCAGTACGAACTTGTGCTCCCACGTACCGTCGAGTATATTTTGGGAGACCCCTATAGGCTTAAATCCTTTATCCATAGGAATCTATGTCTGCCGCCCTATCGATCGCAATGCACTGAACACAGCATTCGGGAAGATTGACTGCCGTACAGTAAAAAGCATTTTGCAGTTTTGCGATTGGTTTGGTACTCCCTCTACCTAGACCTCTAGAGCAGTCCTTTTCGTTCCTTTTTAGACTCCTTAACGGAAAAGGTCCATCTGAGCACTTGTCACTTCAGGCTCATTAAAAATCGAAGGAGACTAGAGTCATCTTTTGTTTTTTCTCGACTCTTAAAAACTAAAAAAACAAGTTGTGTCAAAGCGTCTAAAATTCATTTAATTCGGAAACATACCTTCCCTTTATTTTAGTTGATTGAGTAATCCGCAATCATCGAAGAAAGTCAATTGAAACCCTGTCGTTCGCGAAGGCTTACGAGTCAACCGTCTTTGTCTCTGGAATCGAAACCAGTACGGACAAAGCGAACTCGTCTAACCGGTTCCAAATCTCCTATCAAAGTTAGAACAAGTGTTCCAACGACATCAGAGACTCCGGTTACTCCAAACATTTATGGAATCCCTGCCTCTACAGAAGACGTTCAACAGCCACAGAAGGACAGTGATACTGATCCTAGTTTGAGAATAAACACTTGTGTTACCGAACCAGTTCCATCTACAATCGATTCGGAGAATCTTACTCTTCAAACATCTGTCGCTGCCGATTTCACACCTTCTTCGGCACCAGAAATATTTTACGGACCTGAAGGTCTTCCCCTTCCACCTGTTCTGATTGCAATAGAAGAAATTGTAGAAGATGATCCTCAAAAAAGTACTCCAACGCAATTTGGAGTCAGGATCACTCTATATCCTTCTTCATCATAAGTTAGTCTACCACCAGCGGAAGCTCCTGTAGAATCGCTAGGTAATCTTTTGGATAGACTACAAATGTCTGAACAACCGTCAACATCTAGGACTGTGTCATCTGACACAGCGACGGCAGAACTCTCTGCTATCACTCCGACAATGTTCGCCGGTATACCATCTGTCCCGACTAGCTCTCAACCGCTAGAAGGAGCCCACTCAGGGGCTATTTCGATAGTATGGTCCGTTCCTGTTTGTTCATCCGGAATAATATCCGGAAACTATTATGTTGAGTCTCGACAAATTGATCCATTTGGAGGTCAATTTGGGCAGTCCGGTCCCCAAGGGCAAACAATTCCCTTGAGTTCTGGATTACCACCGTATGGGGGGCAGTATACCCTTTCATTATCCCCTCCGAGAGGATATCCATACGGGAGTTCACAACAACATTCAGGTTATACTGGAATTACCTCAAGTGGTTGGGTACCTATGCTACCTCAACAACCAAGAGTTATGTATTCGATGCAACAATGCATACCTATGTCGAATATCCCGACTACGCCAGCTATTGTGACAGTGTCGCAAGTTCAAACGCTGCCTGTTTTATGCCAACCTCAAGTTTCCCAGGTTGTAATGCAACACCCCCTTGACCCTGCGACTCAACCACAATCACCGACTAGTGGAGCGACACAGGTCCAGACGGGTAAAATTACCCCTCACCTTGGTCAAACGGTTAGTATCGCGCAACAGCACATGGCTTCACAACCATGGCTGGTGCAATACCAACAACCACAATTCCAACAAGTATACCAAGGTTCTGAGCAACAAATCTTTGTGAACAGTGGACAGCCGTACATTCAAAACGGTCAAAATCAACCATTTTACAATGGTCATGTCCACCAACCTTACCAAACATACCAGCATCAAATGCATTATGCCGGTATGCAAAGACCAACTGCTCAGGCAATCCCATCTTATCCTGTGTATGCTTCACCTAACCTGAATCAACAGTTACCCTTTGTGGCAACGTTAGAGTTACCTGATTTAAATCGGTCAACAAACGATCCAATTGCTTACGCCCCTTGGTGGCCAGCGATTCCGCATAAACTTCCATCAGATATTCCTAAATTTAATTGAAATCTGGGTGAAGATCCATCGAATCACGTGATGACCTTTCATCTATGGTGTTCATCAAACACCCTAAATGATGATTCGATAAGACTTCACCTCTTTCAGAGGATGTTAACGGGTCTAGCGGCAAAATGGTACATTGAATTGCCTAGAGCTTCGTTCGACAACTTCAGTACCTTAGCCACAACATTTTTAACCCATTTTCAATTACCAATAAGGTACGAAATGGGAACAGAACTTCTTACCAACTTCAAACAGACAACAGCCACTCACATATCTGATCATATACATGAGTGGTGACGTCGTCATAGGATGGTAAAAACGTACATCCCCGATCAGCTCTTAGCTGAATGGTTTATCAAGTCATTACTGCCTTCCATCATGAAAGATGTGGCAAAGGGGGGAGTCGTAACAGAAGAGAAAGTTATCGCTCGTGCACAATATCTGGACTTGATTTACACTCAGTCCGACACGCTCTACGACAAAATACCTGACGCCCCTAGACCAGAATTCTCAATTCCTCCTCCTCCTAAATCAAACAATGACTCATGCCGGCGATGGCGTGATTGGCACGACAGACACGAAATCGACAAAGGCTACATCCAAAAAGGCCCATAAGATTTCAGGTCAAAATTCAAAAGACGAACTTCTTGCTTCGGAAGTAAATGCCGTATCGACAGACAAAGGCAAAGAAACCAAACAACCAGGGAGCAAGAAAAAAGGCAAAGGGAAGAAGAAGAAACAGGAGGAATCATCACCTGAAAAATCTTCTTCAAACCCTCCTGGAAATAGGAAACCAAAATTTCCATGCTTAATATGCGATGAAGATCATCGGACCATAGATTGTCCACACAGAGCTGAGGTTAAAAAATTCTTTAAGAATTCGAAAACCTCAGCAGTGTTAACTGATCCGTTTCCAAATCCAGGAGCAAATCTGGTTGAAAGAGGAAATGCTTCCCCGTCTCAAGTGCTAATGTTGTCGGTGTCAAAACAGCAAAATGATGCTTTGATATCGACAAGGAACAAGGATTATGGGAATCCGCAGCTGTCGAACAACAAGGATAAAGATCAACCAAGTAGTTCGACAACAACTTCGACAGAAGTTGTGCCAGCCACCATTCTTGAATTAACGATAAAACCGCCAAAGGGAGTAGTACACAAGTCGACATTTAATCCCCGCGCTAGAGCATCACAGCATTATAACATAGTGGAAGATTTGGCCCAATCGCCATCCACTATGTCGACTCTTGAAGTACTACAAAATTGCCCATTCCAAAGGCAGGCTTTATTATCGGCCATTGGTGGGATTGACCAAAGGATTCCAATCTTGTATCCGTCGATCATAAAGGATACGATCCTCAGTTACCAGCTCAACTAGCTTTCCTTGTTCAAGTGAAAGCCCTCAACAAAACTGTTCATCGAACAATTATTGATGAGGGGGCATTTACATGCATTATGTCGATGAGTTGCTGGAAAACTTTAGGATCTCCAACCTTTTCGCGATCTTCGACGACATTAAAAGCATTCGACGGAAGGACATATACCCCATATGGTATCCTAAATAACTTGAAAGTTGAACTAGGAGGGAAAACAGTAGAAATAGATGTTGAAGTCATCGATGGGAATCTTGATTACAACATCCTACTAGGAAGACCGTGGATATATGCCATAACAGTTGTTGTGTCGACCTTTTTTAGAAAGATTGCATTTCCCTTTCAAGGAGGGATTACAATCGTCGATCAACAAAACTTCCTCCCCAATGGTTCTCAAGTTACTGGAAGAATTCCCATGATCCATGGAAGCACCCATTCGCTTCAGAATATCGGAGTAGGCCTACTAAAAGATCCTATACTAATGGTAACTTTCGCTCTTCCACCTCCAATCAATTTGGCGGAAGTAGCGTCGATAGGAACCTGCAACATGATATCTTCTACAAAGATCTCAGAAAATGATATCGACATGGATCATGCAGTAGTTTTGCCCCCAAGCCCAACGGAAATATTATAGCAATCAATGTTCCTAGCATGGGAGGCAAACCCAAATCAACGCTCATCAAGCATTTGGATAGATAGGTCTAGAGAATATGGTACTCCTTCAGATCCTTGGTCGCGAGTGCATGTCACCGACGAAGGAATTGTCCAATCAATGGTAATTGAAGGAGCACCATGGAATGATTCCCACCATCGTTCTCTTCTTCCGGATTGTGGAGAAGATACTCAAAATGACCTTTATCATCCTTCAGTCTTTGATTTTCTGTCAAATACTGTAAATACGGTGGATTCCGAGCGAAACTTGTCCAACATTGAAGAGACTATAGCCATAAATATCTCGACCAAAACAGATGTTGTAGAGAATATTTATGTTGGCAAATGTTGTTCTCCATCAGAACTGGAAATGTATAACGCTCTTTTTCGCGAATTTAGAGATGTCTTTGCTTGGTCATACAGTGAAATGCCAGGCATTGACTCAAGTATCGTTGAACACGAAATTAAGATGTATCCAGATGTCAAATCAGTACGACAACGGCTAAGACAGGTGCACCCCAAGAAAGCCGCTGCCATTAAGGCAGAAGTTGAAAAAATTCTCCATGCTGGTTTCATCTACCCGGTTCCTCTAACCGATTGGGTATCGAATATTGTCCCTGTTATAAAAAAACAAGGGACAATTAGAGTGTGCGTCGATTATAGGGATGTAAATCAAGCTTGTCCAAAAGACAACTACCCTACACCTTTCGTTGACCAGATAATTGATGAATGCACCGGATGCAAAATATTTTCATTCATGGATGGATTCTTCGGGTATAATCAAATAAATATCCGCCCACAGGACCAGTCAAAGACTGCATTTATTTGTCCGTGGGGCACATTCGCATATCGAAAATTACCCTTTGGTTTAAAGAATGCAGGGGCGACGTTTCAGAGGGCAATGAATTATGCCTTCCATGACATCAAAAACATCGTTCAACCATACCTCGACGACCTTCCGGCTCATTCACGAAAGCGGACTGATCATCCACAACATTTAAGAGCGATAGTTCTACGTTGCCGACACTACAAGATACGACTCAATCCGCACAAATGTGTATTTTGCGTCAGTTCTGGTCGTTTACTTGGCTTTGTAGTCTCCAAGGATGGGATTTGTCTCGACCCATATAAGGTCCAGGAAATCATAAATTTGCCTCCACCTTCGAATTTGCTTCAGATTCAGAAACTCCAAGGGAAAGCAAACTTTCTGAGGAGGTTCATTCCAAATTACGCCGAACTTGCTAAAGGTTATACACGTCTTTTGAAAAAGGAGGTACCCTTTTTCTGGGATCAGGTTGCGCAAGCTTCCTTTGATTCTTTAAAAGATTCCCTAATGAAAGCATCATTAATGTATGCCCCTGATTATGAAAGAGATTTTAACCTGTATCTGGCTGCTGCAGATACAACCATCGCAATGGTTTTAGTTCAAGAAGTCGATGGAATTGAGCATCCTATATATTATTTAGGTAAAAACTTAAATGATACAGAAAGCAAATATTCTTACGTTGAAAAGCTAGCGCTTGCAGCTGTTCAAGCGATACAAAGATTTCGACACTATGTCCTCTTTCGGAAAACTACCATTCTGTCAGATTGCAACCCCATGACTTATATATTGTCGCGACAGTTACTGGGGGGCAAATACTCAAAATGGATAGCAATCCTACAAGAGTTTGATCTGGAATTTGTAAAATCCAAGTCAAAGAAAGCTCTAGTTTTCGCAAAATTATTATGCGATCTCCCATCGTCGTCCAACGATGAAACATCCGAAGAATCAATCGTGGATGAAAGTTTGTTTCTGATATCTACAAGCAATGAGTGGTATGGGGATATAATCATTTATCTCCAAACCCAAAAATTTAGGCCAAACACCTCCCACTCTGAACAAAAACGTATTCGATACCAAGCAAAAGACTACATGATCGTCGGTGATACACTTTACCGTTGTGGTATCGATACAGTTCTCAGAAGGTGCCTCACCCATGAGGAGGCCGAAAAAGTCCTGAATGAGTGTCATTTAGGCACGTGTGGGGGGCATCAATCTGGATATGCTACAGCACAAAAAATTTTACGAGCAGGATACTTCTGGCCAACAATGTTCAAAGATTGCATAACTGCAGTCACAAGTTGCCATGCTTGTCAAATTTTTGATAGCAAAACCAGAAGACCACCCGCACCTCTACAGCCAATAGTTGTTGTTGGGCCATTCGCCAAATGGGGCATCGATTTCATGACATGTAACCCCACCTCGACTGGGGGTCATGGGTATATCATAGTCGCAGTTGACTATTTTACCAAATGGGCCAAGGCGATGCCTACATTAGAAAATACTGGAGAAACAGCTGCCCTCTTCTTTTTCAATCATGTAGTCGCCAGATTCGGCGTACCACAGGCTATAGTCATAGATAATGGATCGCATTTTCGCAATCACATGATGGTTGAATTAGCTGCCAAACTAGGTTTGTCTCACGAAAACTCTACTCCATATTATCTGCAAGCCAACGGACAAGTTGAAGCGATCAACAAGGTCCTGAAACACATGCTGCAAAGGATGATCGGAGTTCACAAAAGAAGATGGCACCTAATCCTGTACTCAGCTTTGTGGGCTTACCGAACATCGGTAAGGAATGCAACCGGGTTCACACCCTTCCAACTGGTATATGGCCTGGAAGCAGTCTTACCAATCCAGTGTGAAATCTCGTCTCTCAAACTCGCAATTGATCTCCTCCCCGGAACTTCAGAAGAAGAGGCTCGTTTCTTGGAATTAATCCAATTGGATGAAACCCATCGTGACGCCGCTTTGGCTAATGAAGCCCATAAGAAACGAGTCAAGGCGCAGTTCGACAAAAATGTCAAACCCCGTGTCTTCTCAGAAGGTGACTTGGTCTTGCTTTATGACCAAGAATGCGATAAATTGGGAGCAGGTAAATTTAAGTCTTTATGGATGGGCCCCTATATTGTTAAATGAGTGTTAGCAAAAGGAGCCTACGAGTTAATGGATTATGACGGAATTCCACTGGCGCAACCCCGTAATGGGTTGTACCTCAAGCGTTACTATGCGTAATGGTAACCAGTATGCTTTTGTTATATTTTTGTTTTCGCTAAAGTGTTTATTTTGGTCAAGTAATCCAGTTTTTACATTTATTACAGATGTCAAACCTTTTGGAGTCATGTGTTGGATATGCCGACAGAGCGAGTCGTAGTTCGCGGAACCTGTCCTCCGCAACCTGGGCCATTTTTTATCCAAGCGGCGAGTTAGTAAGTTTCAGAGGTGTATGTATTGGTCGATCAACGAATAACATCACTGAGTATAGTGCATTGATAGAGCTTCTCTCTGATGCCATCACTCACGGTATACGCCAACTAATTGTCAGGCTAGACTCACAACTCGTAATACTACAACTCAATGGTATATATTCCGTTCGAAACCCAGCTATTTATCGCATGTTCCTAAGGGTTAAGATTTCGGAAAGAAAATTTGATCTTATTCAATATCAACATATTTCCAGAAACTTAAACACATTAACTGACTCATTAGCAAACTATGTGTTAGATAGACATTTGCAACATTTATAAAAAGAAACACATCATCAATGTTTTGCATGTGGATCATGTAGCTCAACCAAAATAAAACTCCGAAAATCAAAAATATATATAATTGTTTATGGTTTTCACATAATGTTCTGTAACCAAGACAAAATCGGTCAAACGACCCAAAAACTCAAAATGCTAGGGGGCACCCTAGTCTAATGATGCTCGTGATAGCAAGTCACAGCCTGTGCGATCATGCGCAAGAGGCGAGTCCATCGTCTGGGCACACCAGTAGTATGCCGCTGTAACCGCAAAGGTAGCTTGTCGGTCCTCACATCCGGGATACCGAGAGTGAGGCCCTGAACCTGCTCCTCCAAAGCTGTGAGAGTCTCAGCCACATCGAGGTCACGAAGAATAGCCCTTCCAACGGCCTCTCCTACCAGGGCAGCAACTGGTACTCTCAGGCGAACTACTGGACGAACGGGACCAACATCTACATGTACACATGAGTTTGATTAAATTCTTGATAGAATAAAGCACAAGGACATTATAAACAAAAAAACGATAAACAAAAATATGGTCAAAGATTTTACCAATGGCTCCCCACTGCTCGCCATCCGGTAGTACTAAATCTGGATCACCCCGGAAGTCCATGCCAACGTATGGATACTCAGAATAAAGCATCTCCTGACGATCAAACCACCTGAAGAAGGTATCAGAAAATGAAATCTGAGGCTGGCTGGCATGCCTAGACATATGGTCAACCCATCTCTGCATACGTGGTTCAGTAGGAGAAGGTAAATCGAGTGCAATGTACTGCGGCTGCATCAGTGGTATCTTCTCCAAGGCAAAGGCGGTCAAAATAGAACCATACCCAAAGTTCTTCAACCTCCCACTCTTTATCTTAGTCAGCTGTTCTTTCATCACAAGAAGTACTGCGTCGCACCAGTTGAACACCTTCGATTGGAGGCATTCCAAGGCATGCTACATGTAAGATCGATTGGCTACATGAAGAGACGCACTACCGGCCATCCTACCAAAAGTAAACAGAATAGTCCTAAGGGACCTGTCAGTGACATCACAGATGATGATCTTGTCGTCTTTACTCGGCTGAGATCCTTCTCTGCAGTACCGGCGGACATAATCTCTCACAGAATCCCCTCCTCGAGCTGAACTTGACAAAGAGATGGGGGCACCTCGCCTCGACAAGCCAGTCAAGAAATAGATGTCTACTGCAGTCAAGGGGATAGATTTTCCCCTGATCTGGAAAACCTGATTGGTAGGATCCCAAGCATCGAGCAAATACTGCAGTAAGTTGATCTGCTGTCTCATGCTAGAAATGCGGAAGAACTTCAGCAAGCCACAATTCTGCAGCGCGTTCACTGTAACTGGATCATGTAGGGCAAGCATGTCCTCTTCTTCATGCTCACGTTCTCGCCATGTAATGGTCATCTTACTCCAAATATCTCTGAAAAACAAAAAGAGAGGAGTTAGGTCCTGATTTTGGTGAGAAACAGGCAAAAATTCCATCAAAAATTATGCATCAAATTCCCTTTTTGCGCCCAACGCACCTGCAGCAGTGTTCTAGGTGCATTGAATGTCAGATAACCTTTAGACAGGCCAACATTCAACAAAGGTTTCGATACACTGAGGGTGCGTTGATGGAAGAACGAGTTCCTTAAACCCCAGGGGCTCAAAAAAGCTAGGAATGAAGCTCAAAATGAAAAATGGAAACCATGAAATGAAAGAGCATAGGTTTAGCTCCTACCTAGTCCAGACGGCGCCGAGAATCGTCCACAGAATCTCCCGAAATCAACTGATGAAAATCAAGGGGGAAAAGCACCTCCAAAGCTCCAACAAACCAAGTTCAAATGAAATGGTAAAATGAGAGTTGAAAATATAGTACGATCTCTGAAAGGACAAAGCTATTTATGGTAAAATCAAAACAAGGCCATCTAATCGAGCAGTCTTACCGCAAGGTTCAAGCTCGTTAAAAAATAAACCCGCACCGAGCAAATGTTTCCACCCGCGTTTAAGCTCGTTAAAAAATGAACTATTCCCCGGTAAATAACCACCGTGAATGTAGTACTTCAGCCATGAAAGCCTTGGTCGTGTTTGCACCGTCACCTCCACTTTTTCATTGGTCGATCATTCACCTCCATTTGATTGTTTACCCATTTTGAGGAACAGCTGCGAAGAGTGATTTCACTAGCCACCCTTGTGACACTGCCATGATTGGAAAATTCCAAACCTTACCTGGAATCAGCTGCTACCCGTTTTATCACTCGTTCCTCAAAAGACGAGTCTTCTTTAAGCTCTTTTCAGCTGACTCATAAAATATGAAAAGATTGCCGAGTCCTTGGCCTTCCAGCTCGTTAAAGGGACAGGAAGTGCTATCCCTCATCTAGATTTTAATCTTTTTGGACTTGAGGGATTATTGCACAAAAAGATCGAGCGCTTGTTTTGTTCAGCTCATTAAAACTATCGAAAATTCATCCCTTCTGTATTGTTTTATACTTTTTCGGACTTAAGGGATTAGATGACGAAAAAGGAATTTTGGAGTTACCTTTACGTACCTTTTCAGACTCTCTAAAATTGAAAAGGACCGAGTTATCTTTGTCGTTAAACTCGTTAAAAAGATTAATAGCGACAAACTTGTCTTTAGAGGAGAACGAGTTTCACTATCGCTAGGCTCGTTAAAACATAGCGATGGGTTTGCCCGAAGGGAAAATTATAGAACAAGCATATGTTATCCTCCTCAAGCTTGACAAAAATAAAGAGGTACTGGTCAGCAATGACTGGGGAAAAATTGGGAAGAAAACTCAAAGAATCTTTATTGGTAGCAAGTCGCTCTTGAACATGACACTTCCACTCCGTGCCCGAGTCGGGTTGGGTTGTTTCATTCACCGGTCACATCGCCATGGTCACACCATACCATCCACATTTGGGGTTAATGCTACCAATCCATCACATCAGTGTCGCCGACATGTTCGAGAGAAGTCATCCAGAGAAGCCACCTGTGTCCCACCCACTACCATACATTATACTCCATTTTTCATGACCGCCACCCTGAACCGTATATCATCAGATCGTTTTCACCTCCATCAAAATCATTTGCTCCGTTTCGTGTCATTGATGTGGGATTCATTAAGGCCCTCCTGTGATGGATCACTTCTTGTTGACATCAGCTCATTATCCAAGAAGTTGGTCTAGGAACACCCCACTCAGTACTTTGAAGCTTGCATGCCTCAATGGCAAGTTTCTCACTTCCGGCGACAGGTTTACATCAATGACCTTCGACCGAAAGATTTTGCGTGGTGTTCGATGCCAAGTCCTTTATTCACACCACGTGAATTGTACTGCAGTACCTTGAGGATCATTATCATTATCGGTGATTCCTCTCGCGCTTGTTAACAGTTTACATCATTGACTAGTAATCAAGCAATGTCTTTCCATGTTCGACTTCAGAACATTTCTCACATGGATCTACTTGTACTTCGAGTGAAGATCGGAAGAGATTGAAGACCCCGGATCTAGTTTCATCCATCAGGGCTGCGATATATATCCAGGGAAATAAAGATATTAAATGTACAGCATTACAGCACAGATAATCATCCTACCAAAAGGATGATGGCTCTATCAGAATCATCAGTCTACAATCAGACGATTGTCTGTCCTATGTACATGAAAATGAATTTATAAAGTTGAGCATGGGAATGCCCGCCTCAGCTAGATCATGAAAAATAGTATGAAGATAATGTATTGTATTGTATCTTATTACAGGTCTCCTCCCAGCATTGAAAGAACTTTGGATCCTCATAATAAAGCATTTCACCCGACACCAAAAGGTTAACGGCCTCATACTTTAGGGGGCAACTGTTATAGACATTTTTATGCCTTACAACTCCAAGCATGAAATGTCCATAAACCAAGGGCTCCTAAGTCCCTAAAAGTGTTGTTCTAACCCCTAAAGGAACAAGGTCAACAGATTATAGCTTCTCCCAGAAGTTCTCCACCAGAAACTGCCCAGAATAAGTCAAAACAGGATCATTTCAACTACTCCACTGGCTAGGTGCGTTGCATTGCACCCAAATACACTAGCTAGGTGCATTTCAACACACCTAAATGCACTATGAGGGTGCGTTGGGCGAGAGATGACAAATGGCAGTGTCATTCCGCGAGGTGGAGAGACAATGGAAGCTTCCAGAATCTTCTCGTATGACACTTGCCTCACTGAATTCGACCAAGGATGAGTAAGAGGCCTTCAGTCTCCAAGTGGAAGCAAGAACTGATAGAGAGAAGACACTAATCAAATCACAAGCTGACTCATCCTCCTTACACATATCTATATATGGATCCCTCATCCCAGAGATCCAGAGGCTGGAATTTTGCACATGGTAAGGAATTGTTGTTGGTTTTGAGACAAACATCAGAGTATTGGGTGATCTATGCTTTGTTAGAGGTGAAGAGGGGCTTCTTTGTTGGGACGTTGATGCTGGGTCAGGAATCATCGGTTGTAACTCCTCCTGGATCTTTTCTTGTTTATCAATAAAAACTATTTGAGTTTTTCCTCCATGCTTTTGTATCATTGATGCTTGTTACATTTGTATGGTTAACTTAAATCTGATCCTAAGTTGTTTATGAATATAGATCCATGTCTTTGTATAGTGTTCTTCTTCTGTGATCTTACAGGTACTTGGTGAAGCTGGGCAAGTAAGGGAGCAGGTAGTTGGAAGCTGTCAAAGAAGAGAGAGAATGGATCAAAGGATTAGTGCAAGACACAGGTTGGTTCTTCCTATTCCTCTCTATCTATAGTTCATAAAGGAAATAGAAAAGTAGTTTTTCTCTGTTTGTTTCTAAGGCAGCTGTCACACCTTAGTGGGATAGAGCAGTTCTAAATAGACACTTTTCCCGGAAACAGTTCCTCCCTGGGGGCTTCATTGGGAGAGAAATACAATACCACGTGGGTTCATACAGGGGGATATATATTGAGGAAAAAATGACATAATATATTGGGGGATATATAGGGGCTAAAGTGTTTTTATATTAGCAGGTATAAAAAATGTATCTAAAGTTAATGGAAAAATATAAGGCGGTATAAAAAATATTAATGAAAAAATGGATACCTACAATATCTAGCGAAACTAGGGGATTTTTAAATTGGGAAGGTTTATTGGGTTCGTACTGGTTGGGGGTTAAATACTGTGGTTTTTAGGGGTATTTACCAATATATAGCCAAATTAAGGGTATTTTTTAATATGTCATGAAAACATGTGATATGTCAGAGGTTCATTGAGTGAAGCCCCCGTGGGTTCCTCTTTTCCCAAAGTGTGGCAGATTTTGGTGTTTTCAATGCCTTCTCAATGAACTATCACCAACCAATATCTATAAGCCATCAAATGCAAGTTGTCATGACCTTTTACAAAATAGAAATTTGTGTGATTCAGGAATGCCAACTATCATGGCCTTTTGTAAAATAGAAATTTTGTAATTAAGGAAAATCCCAGATATATTGCTTGACTACAGTATATGTCTTTGCTTAGTAATTTCGACAAATCAACTTCATACCTTGCATCTATTTCCAAATTCATAACACATCCACCAATAAACTAATTTTGCAAATATTTCTACTTAATAAATGCATTAAAGTTATTTTTTATTTTGGTTAATGAAATTCCCTTTGAGGAAAGTGGCATTGATTCCTTTTTCAAAATTTATAATTCATACTCACATCCATTTTCCAATTGTACAAAACATCTCCAAAATTCATACAAAAAGGGAAACATGTCCTGATTAATCCTTGCTCACGTGAAAGAGAGAATAGTTGAACTGATTCTGCAAGTAATGATGTGTATGCTACAACTACCATATTGAAATTTGAAGTATTATACTACAGTGTGTTTTTTTACAACTTCACCTACTTAGAAAGTGATTAATAGGTTATAATTCATTTCATAACAACTAATTTTGAAAATGGATGTAGTAGAGAACTCTACTTCGCAAAATATGTACACTCAATATTCCTTACTTAACACTCTTTTCCTTCACCTTAAACTAGCAATTCTACACAATCTAAAGTATGATTGCAGACACTTTCAGGGTACTTTACATGACCAAATCGCTTTGTAGTATACTACTTACCATGGTAAATCTGTTGACAACATGCAATAGTAATAACAAAATTTCATATGTCATCTTTATTAAATTATGATGTTATGCCAAAAGTAGCCAAAAATTAAAGGAATGCATGGGTCTCCCACTAATTACCATTGGAAATATCATGTTCAAGGTTTTCCTTGGAAATCTATTTATCTGCAATGCTTATGTATTTCTCTTTTATAATGGTTCTCATTTATAATAAAGAATAAAACTAGATATTCAACATGTAAAGTATGATCTTTCATTTTTCCTTCTTCCAATTTTTCTTTGATGGATAAGTAATTAGCACACCAACAATAGCAATGCTTATTCCAATATTAATTTTAATTGAAATTCTATTTCAAAATACAATTTTTAAGAAGCCAATAACAAATAACTGCTTCATGTCATTTCCATCAACATGTGTAAGTGGTAGAAATTTTTACAACTATCTATTTCTTGTGACTCTTTACATGAAAATTGGAAATATTCTAGATGAATTCTTGGAATATGTAGATGGAAAGACAATTTCATAATGACAAAAGTAAGAGAATGATCATGTGTATTTTTCCTTATGCTTGAAGTCTCAATCTTTTAATTTGAAAACCCAATTGGCCCGTAATGTTTGAACTACAGAAACCATTCTCAAGCACACCGTTAATTCAACACATATAATGAAGATTGCAACAACTATGATGTAGTATAAAATGAGCATATGCCCTTTGAAATAGTGTTAGGTACCTTCCTAAAGCATAAATGGTACCATAATCACAATAATAAATAGTTTGGAAGTTTTCTTGGACTACGAGAACACTACTTTTCATTATTGCCTCTACTATCAAACATGACATTTACAGAATTCTTGTGCTCAAAAGACAATAAAACAAAAGACTAAATCTAAGGCTTGGAAGCCATGCAGCCTACCCCTTCTAGAGTAAGAGGACTTCTCTTCTTCACACCAGTAGGATATTGAGTCAAATGATGACATGCTTTCCTTGGATGATTCCCCTACCTCAGATCTTCAAGAGCCTTGTCCAAAGAGTAAGAGAACCAAATTTCAGCAGATTGAAAAGAAACAAACATTAATACTATATCGTTGGGAACTGTGAAGTGAGCCTGAGAATCGGCCTACTCAGACTCAGCTAGCCTTCGTTACTCCTCAGCTGAATGGATCGGTGAGAGTAGCCAAAAGGAAAGGAAAGAAAAGTAGATCTGAAAACCTTCCCGAAGCTAGGTAATACTCTTGTTTTTGTTATTCTATTTTCTCTTGCCTCATGAGATTGAGAAATATGATCTCAATGTATACTCTTTTTTATTAATGAAAATCCTTTGCACGAGTTTACAAAAAAAATAATGTGGTAGTTTCAAAAAGTTGAATGTTCACATCTGTGGGTTTCCCATAATCCAATCAATCACCACACAAAGAGGGAATTGAAAACATTACTATTTGTTTTGAATACCCATTCGCAACACCTACTGAGATTTTTAGCTTATCTTTCCTAGCAAATATTACAGCACTGAATGCTTTGCAACATTCCCAAAAATTGGTAGAAGAATCACACTTACAAAGGAAATTGGCACATTTCAAGATTGAAATGTCCCATGTGGAATTTACAATATATCCAAAAAAAAAAATCAAAGTAGTTAGGATAGAAAACCATAATATTACTTCAGAATGTGTAACACAACAACTTTCTCTTCATCTATAACTCTTCCATACTCCCTCAGAGTTTGTTGGAGAAAATAATTCCAACCACTTGTTCTAGTATGCTAGGTGCGACAACTGTCAGTCTAGGTGTCATAGTCTGTTTGAGTTGAGTTTAGTTTAATTGAGAGTTTCACTTTAGTCATTTATTATTGTTGTCTCCTATGTAATATTATTTAACAATTACTGAGTAATGTGAATATTGAGTTTGCTCCATTTCCTATTTTGAAATTATTCTCTTCTCTTATTTCCACCTTTGAAATCATTGTCATGGTATGAGAGCACGAGTTTGCATAAGACTCAAGGTAGAGTAGCATTTGAAATTTGTTTGTGTTCATAGAGAAATAACAGAGGTGGATAGGAGCTCGAGGACAAGAGCGAAGTGGAAGCCCAACAGAAACAGTAGTCACGCTACAAGAAGATGTAAGTTGCAATTTTTTTTATTTTAAATTGTAAAGAAGACCATCACAGTCCCAAAGAAGAAGATAGGGAGACTAATCACACCCTTGCAGAGAGATAAGGTGCAATGAGAGAGACAAAATTCCAAAAGTAAAACTTTCTTGGTGAAATTGCACGCCTTTGTGTCAAAAGGTGTAACGACAAGTCAAAACTGCAAATGCCACACGAAAGTCACCACGTAGCGTTATCCAAGAAACTACGCATGACGAAAAAAAGGTCAAAGGCTCGAGGCATTCTTGACATTCGATTTTTATTCATCATTCATTTCCTTCACATGAAAGTTGAAGATTGATTTTACTTCAAAGTTTCTTTTCCCATGATATTATTAAAGTTCCTTTTAAAAATATTTTTTAAAAGAGGATATTCAAATTTCTTTTGAAAGAGGGGGAACAAAATATGATTTGTGCTTATGAGAACGAAATTTTATAAAGTAAAATTCATGGCTTGAGTTTTATTTTGAAAAAAAAAGGATACATGAGTGATTTCCTTTTAAAGGAAATAGTAAATGTGAGTGGTGGAGTTTATTATACGCCTTGAGTTTATTTGAGTGGTGGAGTCTTTGAAGATACTCCCTCTCACATGTGAAAACTAGAGTCTTTTTTACTATTCTTTATTTGTATAAAGACTTGAAGGTAAATGCATTTGGGATTCTTGAGCTACCATTGTTGCATGCCGCCACTTTGGCGAACCACAGTCAGCGTTGTTAGAGCCAGAGTTGACAGTTGAATTTGTTTCAAGCTATGCAACAGAGAAGCTAGACCTTGTTTTAAGTTAACTATTTTAAGATTTTGCAAAGGCGTAACCGCGAGCCAAAAATTTTCATTGTAGAGAAGCCATAAGTTTTAATTGTAGAGAAGTCATTATGTTTTCAGGTTGATATTCTTGTTGAGTTGTATACAACCAATGATCAACAAATGGGAAAATCCAAGAGGCCGAGAAATTTGAAGCAACAACAAGAGCTATTTGAGGTTTATTTGAAAGAGATGGATGCCAAAAGGAAAAAGAACGCATTCACATTGAAATGCATAAAGGAATGTGTAGATGACAACATTCTTCCCCTCATTGCAGATGCAAAGACAACCAAGGAGGCCTGGGATACCCTTGAGAGGAGTTTTGGTGTAAGGGGGAGTATTCAAGTTGAAGATGAAGGTGGATCTATAGCAACAAATCTATAACAAGATGAAGAATTTGGTGAATCCCACTTCAAAGTGGATGAAAATGATGATGGTGTATTACCAACTGCAGAGAAAGAGAACACATATGCTCGTGAATCACAATGTGAACAACCACAAGTGGATGAAGATTTAGTGAATCTAGAAACATAGTTTGTTGATGACATTGAAGCTTCCATTGACGCAGTAAATGATTTGGTCAATCCAATGATTAAAATTGTTGATGTCAAGTCTAACTAAGAACAATTAGTCAATGATGAGTGGTTACACATGATGCAATAGAAAAATATCATGGATATGATGTTATTTGGTGAGGGAAGCGACAAAGGAAGATAAGAAAGTGCAAGAGGAGAAATATCTCATTGCAGAGTAGGAAGAACATAATTGATGTGGTTTTTGCAGATGATTTTAAATGTAACCTTGATTTTGAGTGTGCAGATGTTAGCAACAACTAGGAGGAAACAACAAAATTTGAAGAAGAATTAAATTCCTTGAAGCATGGCTTGCAACAACATGTTTTAATGAAGTCTATGTAGAATTTGCAGTAATGAATGTTAAATACAACATAGATGATGAAAACAATAATGACATTTTCATGTATTGGAGTCCCGAAGAGATGAAATTTTATTCTCATCTTATGTTGCAGCAAATTGATGATCAAAATATTAGTGATGAAGAGTACATAATTGAAGATGACATGTGGAAATAGACACATACAAGAATATTTTTGAATTAGAGGACATGCATGGTCAACCTAAACAAATAATGGAAGATCTACACCAACAAATGAAGAAACTACAATTTGAAACCTAAAACAAAAAGGCAAAGTTGTAATTTAGATGACATATAATCTGGAAGAAAAGAAAAAGAAAAAATCTAGCCCAAACATTAATGTCAAAGTTTTTGTAAGCCTACTTGAGACTTAGACCAACAGGAATCTTATTTTAAAATTTTGTGATTATAATTAAGGGGTAGTGTTGGAGAAAATAATTTTAACCACATGTTCCTGTCTGCTAGGTGTCACAACTGTCAATCTAGGTGTCATAGTTAGTTTGTGTTTAGTTTAGTTTAGTTGAGAGTTTCACTCTGTTAGAGTCGGTCTAGTAGCCCTCCACCAGAGATCAAAGCTCTTTGCATTTCATGATTAG
Organism: Pinus tabuliformis; assembly: GCA_031772625.1. NCBI lineage: Eukaryota > Viridiplantae > Streptophyta > Pinopsida > Pinales > Pinaceae > Pinus > Pinus tabuliformis. The sequence continues at coordinate 159,414,302 of CM062814.1, read as the reverse complement.
GTGTCCCATCAGTGTGATCATGTTGCATTCGTTAGGCATACCATAATCCTGGTGGAGGGAGTTTGTGTCTTTATTCCCCTCTTGTTTGGCACTGCTGGTTCAGGTTTGTTCAAGTAAATAAAATCCTCAAAGGGTCATTCATCTTGCTTTAAGTTTTAAGGTCTTAGGTCTAGGGTTGAGTCCATTTTTGTCTTGAGAGGTCATAAAGGACCAGCAGGCCAGAGGGATGTCCTTCATTAAACATTATTTCAAAAATTCTCATCATTGTACAGCTAAATTTTCACCTTGTTCTCAAAAACTTTGTTTTTGAAAACAAAGGTCATTATCTCATTTTTGTAAAAATTCTCAAAATTTCAAATTCTTCAAATGTCGAAGTGCAGCCTTGGTCTCCTTTGCCAAAGCATCCTAGAAGCTATCCCTGCAAAAATTTTCAGAATAAATCATCATTTCAACCAATTTTTCAAAGAAAAGAAATCAAAGGTCAGAGCAAATTAATTCAAAAAGTGTCAATACTCAAAACATTACAAAATGGGTTTTGGGCAAGTAAAAATCAAAAGGAAACCTATAAAAGCACATCACTCCTCATTTGCAACTCATTTGCCTCTTACAAGCTAAGTGAATCCTTGCAAAGTCGATTTTAGGAGTTCTTGAGCAAGTTGAGCAGTTTCAGAGGCGCGCTACGCGTCAGGAGAGGCGCGCTACGCGTCAGGGGCGCGCTACGTGTCACGGAGATTTTTTCAGTGTTATTTTGCACGTGTGCTACGCGTCAGAGGGGCGCTACACGTTGGGCAGGGCACGCTACGCGTTGGGGTTTCAACTCAACAAACTACCAGCAAGTCATTAAATCGATTTTTCTCTCAGGCAAAGTGCAGGTAGGCTTCTCCTCTATGCCTAGATTTGGTTTTGCAAGATGAAAAAGAGAATTAATATGTTCAAAAGCTATGTAAATGATAAATCAAAACCCTCCCTTGTTGTGAAAAATTTAAAGTTTCAATGGTACTAGGGTTTCAAATTTCTCTTGCTGTCCAAGGTTGCCCATTTATAAATCCCTTTTTCCCTCATTTTCATCACCTTTCTCCCTCAAATTTTCCTTTAAAATTTCATCATTATCCTCTTTAAAATTCCTAAAAGCATACTTAATTCCTAAACCCTACTTCACTTTAAAATCCCACAATTTTGTAATTTCCCATGCTTGTCTTTGCTAAATTCCTTCTTTGTGTTTATTCTCCCTAATTCCCACATGTTCCCCTATCCCTAACAATTCCCTTGTATTTATGTCCCCTTGGTGACAGCATTTGAAAAAGTAAAAAAGCAATTAATTGGGTGCCAAGTCAGCAATATATTTCAGTCATCTTGCCTTCATAACCATGTCAGAAACCGAATCAGATTATGAGCAGAGCTATGACAGTGATTCAACACTAGAGGTAGAAGTGCCAAGGAGGCATCATAAGGGTGGTAAGGGTGGTCAGCATGTCAGAGAGGAGCCCACTTCATTGGCTCATTTGCAAGCTTGTCCACTTGCAATGTCATGTTTTCAGTATCAATCATGCTTTGGATATTGTGAGAGGATCTCACAAATTCAACACCATAGAGAGCTGGTCCGCTTGTTTGTCCTACATTTGCACAATGGCCATGTGAACCTTGCAGGAGTGGATTTCACCTTATCACCTGAAATGGTTGCTCAAGCCACCAGGATACCAAATGTTGGGGAAGAGTGGACCAAGCGGAACCTGCTAGATAAATTTCATTATCAACCATACATCAAACTCGGATGCATGAGGCACCTTACTGCTGTTTTTCCTTTCAGATTCCTAAGGGATGAGTATGCACCCTTGATCAGGTTTATTATGCGTTATTTCACTTGTGAGGGCAGATTTTCACGTTTATATTCATACCATATCCATTTGTTGATGCATTTCACCCGGGTACGAATGATGAACATTCCATTTTTCATGTGCCGAAATATAGAGAAGATGGTGCCCGTAGTGCAAAGGAAGAATCCCGCACAGCAACTCAAAAGTATATATCATTATGCACTGATCGAGATCATAGTGATGCATCAGTTGGCACATCAGGGTATTGCTTGGGAGGATTTCATTTCTCGCGACTTCTTCATGGTGCCACAGCCACCTCCCGAGGTTGTCCATGATGAGGGAGGGCCTTCACAGCAGTTTGATATTCCTGAGGCAGAGCATGTCAGTGCTCCTCCAGCATATGTTACATATCAGAGAGGCCACAGGGTCTTATTTGCATCTGCACGGCGAGTATTATCTCCACACCAGGTGGAAGGGGTCTCGCCTTCTTCATCAGCACAACGAGTGTTATCTCCACACCAGGTGGAAGGGGCCTCGCTTTCGACAGTAGCACAGGTACAAGAGAGAGGCAAGCAACCCAAGATTGATGAGGGGCCATCAGGTGATCCATACATAGATGTTGTTGACCTTGATATCAGCTCTCCTAGCTTAGAGTCAAAGGAGATCATTCAGCAACTTAGGGCGGAAAATGACTTGTTGCAGCAAAAGTTGGAAATGGAAAATTGGACAATCACATACTTAGAGCAGCGCAACAAGCAATTAGAGGATGAACACACTCTTGATGAGTTGCGGAGGATCCGAGAAGACTGGAACTTGGCTCGCAAGAGACCCGGTGATTTGACACCTAAGGAGCAAAGCTCTATGCTCATTCAGGTGAACACTCATTTAGAGAGGTTGATAGCCAAGGAAAACAGGGATAAAGACATGCTCCGCCACATGAAGAACCATTATTGGGCCCGCATGCATGTGTGCAAAGCAAAAATGAAGGTACTCAAAGCACGCTTGGCCAAGGCACTAAAACGGAGGAAAAGGCCCGATCCGCTTCAGATTTTGGCTGAAGCCACCTTGAGGGAGCATGGTGCTCAATGATACACCTCCAGCTCAAAATTCAGGAAATTTGGAGCAATTTGGTCAATTTTGAATTTTTTGTGCCAAAAACAGGTTTTTGCCCTCAACGCGTAGCGCGCCGCGCGCTACCCTTAAGTTGGGGAGGTCCATTTCAGGAAAACACAGCATTTTTGGATTTTTCATGACAAAATACACTTTCTCAGCCACTGCCAAGAAGTTTCATGGAGATTTGAGCCCCCGAAAGGTCAAAAAACAAGCAAAAAATGACCTGCCACTTTTTGGACACACAGGAAGCAGTCTTGGGAGATTTCAATTTTGGAGGGGCAAATGGCCACCAAATTACGAAATTCCACTTGAGCGGGAGAGTAGACATCCCAACCTTTCCAACAAGCCCACTTGTGCCTCATTTGGATGCCGGGAAGTGCCTCAAACGAGGCCTGAATGGCGCGCTACGCGTTGGGAAAATTTGCCCGTTTTGCACCTTCAGCACAGGAAAACACAGCAGTGACTAGTTTTGACTTTTTGGTTGGATTTTTCATCCTCCTTGATGTATTTGATGTAATTTCATGATTTACATGACACTTTTTACCTATTCTAGAAGATTCATTCATAAAATGGCAAAAAATTAATGAATGAATTGGTTTCCTAGCTTATAGAGGCAAGTTGTTTTGATTGCCTAGATTGTAGTGCTCAGTTTAGAATTGGTTGAAACAAATCCTAGGATGATGAGCTCGACCCCTAGAGGCAAGGAAGTGTGTTAGATTGCCTATATTATGTACTTTCTTAGTCATTTTCATGGTTGGACGCTTGAGGGATAAGCTTAGACTGTATTACTCTTTGTATCTCTGCAATTTTGGCAAAGGAAAGACCAGGGTTTTGCAGCACTATTTGGGATTCCTGTGGTGATTTGTGTTGATGGTGTGTTTCTCTCATGTACTTGTAAGTTTTTTATGTGTATCATTTTCCCACTCTTCTTTCCTGCACATTAATTAAATGAAGTGTTAAGGTAGAATTCATGGTTTCTATGCTCTGCCTTTAAGTTTGCTTAATATCTATGTTTTCATCTGTCTAAGGAGAAATCTCGAAGGTTTCTTTCTCTCTTTAGCTCCTCATCGGTCATTTCTATCCATTCACTTAATTCAAAGGCATCAAGACAATCTCCTACCTTGCCCCAAAAATACCTCTGCAAAAACTGTGTCTCATCCCCGCACCCAAAATTGTTGTGCTCCGTTTTCCAACAAAACTGTAAAAATTTAAAATCAAACTTTCCCTATCAGTTTACTAGCCTAAAATCAATGTTCTTTATTGGTCATCTCCGCCCTTTGAAGACCTTTTGCCGAGATAGACCCGGAGAGAGCCCTCTCCTGTCCCCGTAGGGCTAGCTACAAGGCTAAGTGGTTTGATGTTGCCTTGGATTTTGTCTTTTTCAGCCTGAGGCCAAATTCAAGCGCTAACACACTCCAGTCATTTATTTCTATTTCCTCCTATGCAATCTTATTTAACAGTTATAGAGTAATGTGAATATTGAGTCTGCTCCATTTCCTATTTTGAAATTACTCTCTTCTCTTATTTGTGTCTCTGCAATATATGTCAGGGTCTGATCTATGGCTCATACAAATTACTGTGAATCTTAAGCTAGAGGACAATGTATATAGTACATGTGCTAAAAAACAAAAAGGGTTGCTAAACCTTGAAAGGGATAATTCAAAGTTTCCAACTTGTAATTTGTGTGTAAGCGTAGAATAGCTGGAAAAAGCAAGCCCATAATGGTCATCAATGATCCAAATGAAATTAATCTATAATCCTATGCATACCTTTGAGAGAAATACAAGGCACCTAGTTGGAATTACAAAAGTTTGATGAATAGTATAATCATTGAATCTTTATTCAAATACCATATCTCCAACAAATTCACTTTCACGATTTTTCTCTCTACACCATTTTTTTGGGTCTAAACATGAAAATTTTCTTTTGACATATGACAAACCAAACCAAATCCAGCATACATTGATGTGTGCTATATCCTTATTTTTGGTATTTCTCAAAATGCTTTCTTATGGTATCCATGCAATTTAAAATGTCTATGACATTCATCGTGTGCTAGACGTAAGCATGGGACCTTTGATAGTGTCTATGCATAGAAAAATGCTTTACAAACCTCTTTTGTAGAATGAAGATGTAATGATGAGATGAAATATTTCCTTTTGTTGCAAGATTTGTTGCATTACCTCCCTTGTCTTCCTAACATGCTTATGCGTATATACTAACTGATATAGATCCTCATCCTCTCATTCGCTAGCATTTGATCCATTATTGTGCACTAATACTAGTCCATAAAGAATTTCCAATCCAGTATATTTCTTGAAACTCATAGGTCATTAAACCCTTTGTTGAAAACAACATATGCCCTAATAGAAATTAGAAACATTTTGGAAATAGGGGTGACTAAAGAGGGTTCTCCACGAGTTGTAGGTGATCAATTTCTGAAGCATTATAGCAAACAATTATGATTATTGTGTTCATTAAAAAAATTTAAGTATCAAGTTTTTTGTTTTCAGCAAGGCTGAGTGTATCTTAGAGCTAATGTTAATATTAGATGAACTACACTATATGCTCACATGTGAGATGTTATTATCAAATTCTTGCTAAAAATGCTCTCACAAAAATTATAAAAAAATTATATTTTTATCCCGCATATACTTCCCACCCTAAACTTTTTCCATAAAAATTAAATGGTAACAAATAATTTGGTCAAAACTAAAGCCCAAGCAAATTAATCTACACCTAATGGAATAACCTACCTCAATGAAGTAACCTACCAAGCTTGAGTTACCTATCAAGCTTCTTATAATATATGATAAAGTATGGCGCCTCTTTGCACATTAACTCTTGAATGAAATAGACGAAATGAATACGGTGCTTTGAATTGCCGAGACTTCAGCTCATGTGAGCCAAGACCAAAGTGAGAAGGCCTTGCAAGTATTTTACCTAATGTTTTGAGTCGGCATTCAGGTGAATCACTTCACATTTTCCATCCTTCTCCCTGTGTCCAAATATTTGGGAAGTCATTTAAATTAAAATCATAGAATATTATCTACTCGGTGGAAACCCTGATTAACTTGCATTAAAGTCAAGCCACGGATCGAACTTTTGTCGCATGCTAAGCATCCAATCCTACCATCGCCTCATTTAATGAAGCCATCCTGGTGTCATCTTATCTGATGCAACTGTCAGTGGTTGGATAACATCGGCTAGGTGGAATGATAATTTAATGTCGATGTCTCGCAACCGCTTACGACAGTGATGATGCATAGCAACATTATAGCCGTAGTTTAACCAGATCGCTTGCTTTGAAAATTATAATTTTTTTTTGTAAATCTGAGTTAAAGTTGTTAAATTTTAATATTTCGAGAATTTAAATACTTTTAATGTTATTAAATCCATTATTACTTTTAAAAATATAATTTAAATATTAATTTTATTAAATTATATATATTTTTTTAGCGATATTCCAACCAAAAATACATTCAAACCATTGCTCCTTAGTAGACTTGCACTGACTTGTACATTATATCGGTTAAGGGACTTCAAATTATCTCCGGAAAAGCTGCATTAGAAACCATCGCAATCCACTCCTCAATTATGGCATGGTACTTACGTTGGCATGACTTAATGAATTTTTAATAAGCTTTTAAACACATAATATGGCTTTTGAATTAGTTTGCCATACACTTATTTGTGATAGTATTTGGCTTAAGCTTTCAAAAAGCAATAAATCTAAAGAATGAATAGTTTTAATACTATATAATAAAAGAGTCGTATAAGGTATAAAATTTGTAAGGTTTAAACAATTTGTAGTTCTTATGGCATGGTTCTTATTTTGACTTGATTTCTTCGATTTTTAATAAGCCTTCGAACACATAATACAGCTTTTGATTTAGTTTGGTATTCTTTATGATAATATCTATAGAAAGGGTTATTTAGGAATACTTTTAATAATCTTAAAAAATATATATCTATCAATAGTTTTAATAATATATAATAAAAGAGTTACTTGGAATAAAAGGGTAAAATTTGTAAGGTTGAAATAATTCGCAGTTATAATGGTATTTAAATATAAAACCAAGTTTTTGAACTAGTTTAATAAAAAAATATTGCGGTCAGATTTGGTGAAAGCTTTTGAAAATCAATAGATTTAAAAAAATTGATGAAAAAATATATTTATAAATTATTTATATAAATAAAAATATAATAAAAGAATTTATGGTAATAATAAAATTTATAAGGTTGAAATCATTTAAATTATAATAGTATTGAGGAATATGATAGTTAAGTTCAAAGAAAGTTTTTAGCAATAAAGTTAATGATTTCAAATAATTATAATAGTATTTAGTATAGTTATGTCTGAGAAAATTTAATAATAAAGTTAATAAATTCAAGAATTATAACTATATATAAAAGTGATTTAGGAAAAGAGATACTAAAAGTAACACATTAACAAATTGCGTATTTAAAATATTTTTATATTATTTTTATTTCAAATTTATTTTTTAATATTAATTTAATTTAATATATTTAAAACTACAATACCAAATATATGTTATATGTTATAGTTCAATTCTTTTAATAATTCTAATAATTAATACTTTTTATAAATTAAATCACACTGATTAATTTTTTAATATTATATATATATAAGTAACACAATTGGCTTTTGTAATTGAGCTAGTCGATTTTTTTTCATTGCTTTCCTATTTTCAATCATTTTTATTGTTTATTTATTTTCAATCATTTTTATTGTTTATTTATTTTTGTATTAATTATAAAAATATTAAGATAAACAATTTATATGATAAGAGAGTTTTTAAAATATATTGATATCCCAAAGATAAGTTAGTTTTAACATGAGCATGTTCTTAAGGTAATAATAGTTATTGATGTTAAAAAATATATAATCATTATTGGAATGCATGACATTATAGAGAGATAAAATAATTTCTATATTTAATAATTTCTATAAAATATTAGCTAAAAAAAATTATTTTACTCAAAGGGTGGTTTAGTATTTCTTTTCCTTATATTTGACAACATTTACCTTCATTCAACATGATCCAACTAGCATGTTTATATTCAAATTTACAATTTACCCTTATGTCTACATTACTTTACATTGCTCATAATATTGTTCAATCTTCATTAATTAACATTTACAATTTTCTCCTATGTATGCACTACCCTACATTGCTTATAATCTTGTTCAATATGCATTAGTTAACGTTTACTTTTAGAATAATTCAATAGAAACAAACCAAAATAAGATGTGTAACAAATCCCTCTTTTAAAAGAGAATAATTTAAACAAGTATAGGAACATTAATAACGATGATCATTTAAGAGCAATACTAGTGAGGATCATGTAAGCAAAGAAAACACGTTTAATAAGATGAAGTATTAAATTAGAAGATATAAAAAATTTGAAAGAGAAATAAAATATGCAATATCTAACTTTAGCTTACTACAACTTCATTTAACATGACAATAAATAAACTATTACAAATGTATTAATTTAATGTTTTTACTCTTAATTAAATTTCCCATTTTTTTATTTTTTATTTTTCTTAAGCTTGGCAGGTCCTCTTTTTTCCATTCATTTATAATCAAATTTATACCACATAGATTGGCTAGGTGGCTTCAACTTGCCCATTGGGAAACCAAGTCTGTTGGCCACCTATCCACATTGTATGCCATCCAAAAACAAAAACGTTTCAATCTTTCTATCCAAGCTATCTAAGTCTATGTTTCATGACAATATTCTAGATTTCTACCTGTACATATTCTTGCATAAGGAAAACTAAAAGTTATCCGCATATAAAAAAAAATTTAAACAAAGGAGATTATCTAGTCATTATGTTCCTCCGAGGCCGATTCTGCTGGCACAAGGTCTTTGACATTCGATCCCGACATCTCAGATAGTTCCAAGATGCATGGGATGTGCCTTTCAATTCTGCCAAGCCCGATATCTTGCTTGTGGAGTCAAAACTGAACTTCCTAGAATTCCTATTTGTAGCTTGGTATGCTTTGGACAGAAACAACCATAACCACCGAGATCTGCTCTGTGGCCTTGGTGAGTAAGCTTTTCATCAACCAATAAAGGTATAAGATCTGCTTAAATTGCATTATCCTGCCTCTAGTGTTACCAGGGTCCAGGACAAGGGTCCTCCAGTCATCCATGTCCTCCTCAGTCTCGCTACCCTGCTTAACTTCCTCTTCCCATTCCTCTAAAATTTTCTGAATACCTTCATTAGTGCCCTCGCGATATGCCTCGGCAGCCTCACTGATAAGCCTTTCCACTGATTTTCTACCCCTGCGAGGCTCAGACATGCTCGGTTCCTTTTCGTTTCTGGGCACCTGGGCCCGTCTTCCACGGCCACAGATTTTCGCAGGTCGAGCCATGACGGAGATGCCCCAAACCTGTTCAGAGCAGCAATTTGTTAACCAAAAACAATTCAACATGGTATAACAATGCTCCCGTCCCTGGGTTGGATTACCACTGATAACCGCCCCACCTTGCTCCTCCCCTTTCCCTTTGGTATCAGTGCCAGGGCCTTCGTGGTCATAGGTCCATTCCCCAGGAGGGGTCGGCCTACTGCTACCAGCAATGAGACCTTGTTGCCACACCCAACTCCTCACGACCACAAACTGATTCTCTTCCCCTCGCCAATTCCAAGTTGGTGAGCGTTGTCGCTTGCCAGCATTAGGCCAGCCATGGTTTGCAGACCCCTTCCCCTCTGCCCAAGACACCAGCATATAGCCTTTGATATTTTCATGCCCGACTTCCCACCCATGATTCCTAGCAGTTCCCTCTCTGCATTGGTTTCTATCTACTTCCCAACAGCTGCATTGGCGTCGATAGCAGGGGACCGCACCTAGGAAACAGCTTAACTGACACCCATGCCCCTCCACACCAGGCTCACGACCTCTACCCGCAAAACCCCTACAGGCATCCCCACTCAGCCCTCGGCCCACAGTTCCCAAGATCCCCATGCGGGACAGTAAGAGTTCGAACCAGAGGGAAATTGCAGCAATACCCAGCAGTAGCAGAATATAGACGCAGGATTGAGCCAACACAACCAGGTGCCACCCCCAATTCCACCAATGATTCTCAACTTCCCAATTATCCTTCCTAATTTTCCCCCGCTCCCTCCAGCAGAAACCCAAACAGGTCAACATTGCAATGGAAGAGAGATACCAAAAAACATACCCGTTGATATTTGCAGGTCGTCGACAAGATTGAAGCTGAGGATGGCATCGTTAGACCCGTCCAGCTCCCCCGTCTGCGAACAAACTCACCAACATCACCCACCTACCTACCCTTTCTCTCGTTAAAACCTTCTCCTCCACCACCCTCGTTGCCACCTTTCCCACCTCCCTTGCATGCAATCATGCCAAGGGCCACCACACCCATCACCTCGAGCATTTGGGAGGCTGGTACAGTACTCAGATGTGCTCAGCATTAATCTCCATTTTCTATCCCAACCACCAGCTCACACCTCGATCGAGGTAATTTCTCAAAAATTATAATCATAAAAATAAATTGTTATTAATATATTAAAATTAATATTTATATGAAAAATAATCTTAATAATTAAATGATACAAAATTATTGACAAAAAATTCCATTACAATTTACCATACTTCAAATATAAATATAACTTCTTAGATTTTAATCATAAAATTAAATTATAATTAATCTATTAAAATAAATATTTATATAGAGAATAATATTAATAATTAAATGATAAACAATCTATCGACAAAAAAATTACATTACAAACTACCATACACTTCTTTGTATAGAATCCACTCGAATATCCTTGATTATTTTAAGTGATAGTTTTAATTTTTTTAAATATATTCTAGTAAAGTTTCAGACAAATCATTAAATTGTATGTATTTTACATTATTTAATTTCCTGATATTAAAAAATGCAGTCTATTAATTTTAATTTTTAACCTTTTCGAGGTGTATTTTATGTTTTCTTCGCCCATTACATTTTTACCTAAACGTACGTACATCTTCCATAGATAATTGCTAGTTACTTTATCTATGTAGGTAATTGATAAATATGCAATCTTAATAAAAGAAAATTGTGCCTAATAAAATAAAAAGATGAATCTACACGGTTAGAATTATCTGTATGCGTTGGAAAATTGAGCAATTTAGCAAGTGATCAATTGGAAGATTGAACAATTAAACAATCTCTAGTACACGATTAACAATTGAACAAGTGATCAAGTGAACAATTGATCAATGGGAAGATGGAACAATTAAACAATCTCTAGTACACGATTAACAATGGAACAAGTGATGAATATGCCTTATCACATTTTTGTTTGGGTAAATTTGATTTGGTGAAAGAATCAAAGTTGTTAGGTTCGTAGTGATGGTTGTTGTTAGTTTCATAGTGATGGTTGTTGTTAGGTCCTTAGCGATGGTTTAGGGCACATGGTTTGAGTATCAAGTGGTATTAGGAACCATGGATTACATGTGTTGAAGTCTTCAAAAGGTTTCAGATTCTCTATTGCAATGTGCCCAAGTTGAACGGAAGAGAGGCATGATGTTGAAGGGATTTGGTCCTTTTAAGTCAAAGCACGATTTATTTTAAGCCATAAGATAATAATAGATCTATTAGCTAGTAGCGTGTTTTACTTGTTATTGTTATGGCTTTTTTTCTTTTGGATTGTTATATTATTATTAGAGCCAATGGATTGTGAAGTTTAGAAGGAGGTGTTCCTTGCAATGCCCATATGTCGATGTTGAAGCTAAAATATAGAAGATCTCTTAGCATTTTTTAGCATATCTAAAGAATAATGAATATGAGTGGAAATAGAGGTAATAGGGGGAGATGTATCCATAGAAGTGAGATCTCGTGAGGAGAGAACCTACTATGAGTAGGTGTGTAGACATGAGAGAATAGTTATATAAGTTCCAAACAATAGTAACAAAAAAATAAAATAAAAAATTACTTTCGAGATGAAAATTGTAAATTATATATTTATGGGCATATGCTATAAAATTTGGCTAGACATGAAAAAAAATTACCTTGGAGATGAAATTTGTAAATTAAATGTATATGGGCATATGGGTGTAAGACATGGCTAGGCAAGTGTGATAGGGGAGGAGAGCATGTTAGAGTAAACTTGACTTAGTGATAGAGTCAAAGTTGTGAGGTCCATTATGGATGGTTTCTAGCACATGGTTTTGGTATCATGTCCTATCAACCCATGGATTACCTGTGACAAAGTATTTAAAAGGCTTGGGAATTCTCGAGTGTGATGTAAGTGAGTTTAGAAAAGGGATCACTTGGTGTGGCTAGGATGTCTGACTCCTTGGATGCCTTTAACTCAAGGCATGGTTGTATTTAAGACATAGGATAATAATAATATATCTATTAGTTTATTTTTCCATTTTTAGTTTTCTAGGATAACATTAATGTGTTTTATGTGTTCTTGTTGCTACAATTAGTTTTTCCAGCATTACCTTTATTTTTAACAAATTAATTCTATGGTTAAATAATTTTAACTTACCACTAACTATCTATATAAAGTACCATTTACTTATTTTCTATCATCTTCAATGTCAAACTTAACATTCTTCTCTGATGGAATAAACAATTTTTGGCAATCATTTGTTTTGAATCTTTTAATAGTTCCTTATTTTATATTTACTTTGAGTGATCAATCTTTTACCATCCCCTCTCTATACATTAATGGATAAAAAGTTATACATTTTTCCAATATAATTCATTTCAAATTATTTTCTTTTGATATTTACTCATATGATTAAATCATTAACTTACGATGAAATGAAAGAAACATTCTCATTTTCTTCTTTCTCTATCTAAATATTTTGGATCATTCTTACCTTTTTTGAATCCTTGGTTGAATAAAAAGTTATGAATTTGTATATAAATGTGACTTTGGAGGTTATTTGAGACCATATAGTTCTTTACTTAACTTCAAACAAGATTTTATGATCCCCACTTAAAAAAAAATGGATGAAAAAGGTACACTTCTTCTCTCAATTCACCATTCAAAACTGTTGACTTGACATCCATCTATTGTAGGTCTCAATTGTGGTTAGTAGATAACAAAACTACAAGTATAGTGGTGTTCATTTTACCCATAGATACAAATGTGTCATCATAATTTAATTCCTTTCTTTTGTCAGTATCCTTTCGCAACCAATCTAACATCAAGCTTGTCTATACTACCATCAGAATAATATTAGATTTATACACCCATTTAGAGCCTATAGGAACCTTATTTTTAGCAATTTAGTTCATTCCCAGCTTTCATTTTTTAATATGGAATCATATTTCCTTTCCATAGCATTTATCCATTCTTTATGCTCCTTTGTTTTCTCAAAATTTAAAGGTACTTCGACACCCATGACTTGACATGTTAAAGCATCATATTTGTACTTGATTTGTATTTTGACTTTCATTTTTTATATTTGTAATGCCTCACACCTTGGTGTAGTAGCTACACTCCTTGGTGTACTTTTACTTCTTATAGCTTCAATACCACTTTGATATTCAACAATAACTTGTCGATCTACACTTTATTCTACTTCTACATTTTCAATTCCTTCAACAACTTTCCTTACATCTTGACTATTTTAAGCATGCTCTCGTATGCTCTACTGTGGTTTATTCTTTCCCCTCAACAATCAGGTTTTGTTGAGGGCTATGTGGAACCATACAATATCAATAAATTCCATTATTTTGTAGTTCTTTAATAATTTCATTTAATTGTATATTTCCCCTAGATCTAATCTAAGCATTTTGATATTTATGCCTATTTTTTTCAATGAAATTTATAAACTCTCTCAAGTATTCAAAAACGCCATTTTCTTTCTTAATAAATAGATCCATGTGAACTTATTTCTATCATCAATAGATATATAAAAGCATAAGCTCACCGAAGTGATTTAGTTTACATTAGAGTAGATACTGATATGCAATAATTCAAGAAAATATTTCTTACATTTATTTTTCTTGATTGGAAACTCATTCCTATGTTATTTTCCTAGTGCACAGTCGCCACCTTCAATATCCATATTCTTCTAAATTAGACCACCTTTATCTTTTTTATTATGCTATAACTATATATCAAGATTTAAATGTCCATATATTAGGTGCCAAATTTCTTATGTAGACACACTTATAAATAACAAAGTTGGATGAATTTCAATAGTAGAATTAGTTTTTTATAGGCCTCCAACTATAGTTTTTTTATATAGGCCTCCAACTATAGTTCCTTCTACTATGAATTCATAATGATTTTTAAAATCTTGATCTACGATTGATAAAATTGAGAGTAGATTTTTCTTAATCCATGGTATATAAATTTGGTTCACATGAAAATATGGAAAACTTATATAGGCATCACCATATCATTTTAGTTATTCATATCTATCATCACCCAGATATATTTTAGTACTATTAGTTTTCTCTCGATATTTTTTAGCATAATATCTATTGTAACTAATATGAATATATTCTCTTGAATTTATGAACCATTAATTACAATCAACTACTTCTATTGATAGGAATACATCTTAAATAAGTAACTTTAGATTAGGTCATCACTTAACTCGACTTCTCCATCAACACATTTGTCTTGATTTCTTCAATATTTAAACCCATTAAAATTATTTATCCTACAGTCAGAAGAATAGTTCCCAAACATACTACAATAATTACATGTGTCATTTGTTTTCATCTAATATCCATCATTAATGAAACCCTAACTTGATACAAATTCATATCAAGTTTTCCTCCATTTCTCTTAACCCATGGCCTTCCTTTGTATGGTTTCTTGTATTTGGCCATAAAAGTTTGATATCAATTTTAGAAATCTACAACTAATACTTTCTCTACTTTCCTCTTGTTGCATAAGGATCCTTCTCAAGTCAGCAAACCAAGGTGGTTTCTATCTTGCTACAAGATTTTTGATAAATACCTAACATTTATGCTACATACCATTTCATGGTACAATAACTAAATCACGATAATTTCTCACAATTATTATCCAACTTAACTTTTAAATCTTTAAATTTAGATTGATAATTGGTAATATTTTAATTTTCTTCCGCTTAAATTGAAGAAGTCTTGTTTTTCAAAACTTTTGATATCTCCCATGTCTTAGTTGATGTATTCCATTCCCTTATATAAGGAATGGTAATGTTGTTGATAAACATTATTAAGTGGATGTTTTCCTTTGTTGTTCTTCTCCTCTAACGTTTAACTAAGGCTATGAGAGAAATTAGTTTAGCTTTCAATACAATCATAGTTTCCCACATAGTGTATCCTTCAAATAATATTTGCATCGTAATCTCCAAATTTATATAATTCAATCCATCCCACTTATTTTACTTCATTTAAATAAGAATCCATTATATTTCACATGGCTAATTAAAAAAATAAAATAAGAGGAGATTATGTGCAGTATCAATTACCTCAAATTGACCAATTTCACTATCACTCCACCACCATCATGTGCTCTTCTCACAAAACACTTCTTCCTCACAACTTCTCACATCAAACTCTAATACAAAAATAAAAATCAAACACATAACAAATAAACAAAATGTAGAAAATGATAGTTTTCAGCTTCATATTTGTAAACAACTACATACACATGATTTATTATAGACTAATGGATCTCCGAAATTTTCATTTAAATCTAAGATATACTTATCTAGCTAATTTAACTAAGTATTCTAATTATTATTACTATCTGCCTTTATCAATTATTTGTCAAATTCAAAAATTAAAAATGTATGACAATTACATCATTTATTTCTAATGCAATTAGAAATGATATTATATAAACATGCGACTAATCTAGAATTAATAAATTCTAAATAAAATAATTAAATTATCTATTACATTCATCATGCGTTTAAGCATAGACTAGTTGGAAAAAGCATGCCCATAATGTTCATCGATAATCCAAAAGAAATTAATCTATAATCCTATGCATACCTTTGAGAGCAATACAAGCCACCTAGTTGGAATTCCAAAAGTTTGATGAATAGTGTGATCGTTTAATATTTATTCGAATACCATATCTCGAACAAATTCACATTCACTTTCACGATTTTTCTCTCTACACCGTTTTTTTGGGTACTTGAAAATGTTCTTTTGACATATGACCAACCAAACTAAATCCATCATATATTGATGTGTGATATATCCTTATTTTCGGTATTTCTCAAAATGCTTGCTTATGGTATCCATGCAAGTCAAAATGCTTGCTTATGGTATCCATGCAAGTTAAAATGTCTATGACATTCATTGTGCGCTATACTTAAGCATAGGACCTTTGATAGTGCCTATGCGTACAAAAATGCCTTACAAACCTGTTCTGTAGAATGGAGATGTAATGATGAGCTGAAATATTTTCTTTTGCTGCAAGATTTGTTGCATTACCTCCCTTGTCTTCATGACATGCTTATGCATATATACTAAACGATCTAGATCCTCAGCCTCTCATTCGATTACATTCGACCTATTATTGTGCCTTAATACTATTCCATACATAATTTCCAATCCAGTATATTTCTTGCAACTCATAGGGCATTAAACTCTTTGTTGAAAAGTGCATATGCCCTAATAGAAATTAGAAACATTTCCGAAATGGGAGTGACTAAAGAAGGCTCTCCACGAGTTATAGGTGATCAATTTTTGAAGCATTCTAGTAGACAATTATGATCATTGTGTTCATTAAGGCATTTCAAGTATTAAGTTTTTTGTTTTCACCAGGGTTGACTTTAACTTGGCGCTAATGTTAATGTTAGATAGACTACATTCTATTTTCACATGTGAAAAATTGTCACTAAATTCTTAACACAAATACTCTCACCAAAATTATAAGAAAATTGTGTTTTTATCCCACATATAATTTCCACCCTAAACCCTTTCCATTTCCATGGGAATTAAATTTTAAGATCAAAACTAAACAGTAAAGAAATTGATCTACACCTCACTGAAGTAACCTACCAAGCTTGAGTTACCTATCAAGCTTCTTATAATATATGACAGAGTATGGAGCCTCTTTGCACATTAACTCTCGAATGAAACAACCGAAATGAATACGATGCCTTGAATTGCCCTGAATTCAGGTTATGTGAGCCAAGACCAAAGTGACAAGGCTTTGCAAGTATTTTATCTCATGTTTTGAGTCGGCATTTGGGTGAATCACTTGACATTTTCTATCCCTATGTCCAGATATTTGGGAACTCATTTAAATTAAGATCATAAAATATTCATGGGAACCGTGGTGATACAAAAAGATTAATAGAATGCCCACAAACGACTTGCATTAAAGTCATTATCCAGACAAGCCGCAGGTCAAACTTTGCTTGCGTCCAATCCTACGATTCCCTCATTTAATGAAGCCATCCTGGTGCCATCCTATCTGATGTGACTGTCAGTGGTTGGAAGAGATCGAGTAGGTGGAATGATAACTTGATGTCAACGTATCGCGACCGCTTACGACACTGATGATGCATAGCAACATCATATTGGTTGCAAGAACTTCAAATTATCTCCGGAAAATTGCATTAGAAACCTTCGCAATCCACTGTTGGAGATCAGATGCACAACAGATTAAACAAAAAATACTCAACAAATAAATCAAGCACATAAGACACAGGAATTTAACGTGGTTCACCAAACCAATCTGCGCTACGTCCACACAACATAGGCATCAACAATTCTTTATTAATCAAACAGGAGATTACATAATTAAATCTTCACAAACTCTAACTCTCATAAAACAATCCGTATGGATACCTATTATATAGCAAAGAAAATCTAACTGCCTCATAAATCCTCTCACATCAAATTTAGGATGCATTAACTCCCTCCCAACAAACTGGAGCTAATCTAGTAACTAATTCCTATTGTTTTCATCTACTGAGATTTTGCCTATTTTATTCAAAACAGAAAATCTTAACAATCTCCACCTTGACAACAATTAGCCTGATGCCTTGTTATTATTATTTTATCTTTTCTGCAAGCCAAGAGAAGCCAAACACCAGCGCAGCTTCTCTAACAAAACTGGTTTCGTGAACATGTCTGCACAATTCTCCTTTGTATGCACCTTTTCAAGAGAGACTCCCCTTTCAGTGATAACCTGTCTTACAAAATGGTATTTGATCGGTATATGCTTTGATTTACTATGATAGGCCGGATTCTTAGCCAAATGTATTGCACTTTGACTGTCACAAAATAACTTGATGTTGTCCTGCAACCTACCAAATTCACCAAACAAACCTTTCAACCAAACCGCTTCTTTGCAAGCATGAGAAGCCGCGATGTATTCTGCTTCAGTAGTGGATAAAGCAACAATGTTCTGTAGCTTTGACATCCAGCTAATAGCTCCACCTGCAAGAGTAAAGACGTACCCTGAAGTTGACCTTCTCTTATCCAAATCACCTGCAAAATCGGAATCAACATATCTGCAAACAAATTCACTACTCTTATTGTAAGTAATACAATAACTACTTGTGCCTCTCAAGTACCGAAGCACCCATTTCACTGTTGACCAGTGTTCTTTACCCGGATTTGCCATGTACCTGCTGACAACCCCAACTACATGTGAAATATCTGGTCGCGTACACACCATCGCATACATTAAACATCCTACTACATTAGCATATGGAATTCGAGACATATAATCCTTTTCTTCATCTGAATTAGGACATAAACTCGAAGAAAGCTTGAAATGGGAAGTGAGAGGGACTGACACAGGCTTCACGTTATTCATACCAAACCTCAAAAGTATTTTCTCAATATACTTTTGTTGTGATAGCCATAGCATACCATTGCTCCTGTCTCTGAAAATATCCATGCCCAAAATCTGTCTTGCTGCTCCTAGATCTTTCATATCAAATGTCCTTGCCATTTGAGCCTTCAATCTGTTGATTTCTTCTATGCTTTTGCTTGCTAAAAGCATATCGTCAACATACAATACTAAGATAATGAATATGTCATTTTTCAATTTCTTAAAATAAACACAATGATCATATTCACTTCTAACATATTTCTGACTCAACATGAAAGAATCAAACTTCTTATACCATTGCTGAGGCGACTGCTTCAGGCCATATAATGACTTCTTGAGCCTGCAGAAAAATTTCTCATTGCGATGCTGAACAAACCCTTCCGGTTGTTCCATATAAATTTCATCATCTAAGTCACCATGTAGAAATGCAGTCTTAACATCTAATTGTTGCAACTCTAAATCAAGCAAAGCCACTAATGCTAACACAATTCTAATTGAAACAATTTTAACCACTGGTGAAAAAATATCATGAAAGTCAATACCGGCTTTCTGAGAAAACCATTTTGCAACCAATCGTGCTTTGTACTTGTCTTCCGTATCATTCACACCTCGTTTCAGCTTGAAAACCCATTTACACCCCACAGTTTTCCTGCCTTTCGGAAGCTCAACCAGATCCCATGTGTTGTTTTTACTCAAGGCCATCATTTCGTCCTTCATGGCTGCTTTCCACTAGTCACTTTTCGAACCTTCTATTGCTTCCTGATAGCACAGAGGTTCATTGTCATTAGCAGTAAATGCAACTCAAGTAACATAATCATCATACCTTCTCGGTGGCCGTTTAATTCTTGTCGACCTCCTTAAGGATGTTTCTGGTACTTCCTCGATTGGCTAACTACCATCTGTAGGAACTTCTTGTCGATCAGTATCTGAGACCTGTTCATGATCTAAACCTGAACCCTGTTCATGTTCTAAAACCTGTTCATGACTAGTATCTGAACTATGGTCATCATGACTATCATTAGAAATGCTATCAAACTGAATATGCTGAAAGTCAGATACATCATCCTGTTTCAATATAATATCTACATCTAACTGTACAAGAGAGGATTCAGAAAACTTTACATCTCTGTTGATGATGATTTTGCGGGTAGTAGGATCCCACAATCTATATCCCTTTGTTCCAACACCATACCCAACAAAGATATACCTTTTAGACTTTGGATCTAATTTAGTTCGCTGATGTTTAGGCACTAGAGCATATGCATCACAACCAAACACTCTGAGTTTAGAATAGTCACAAGGGTGTCCTTTCCTTACCTCTTGCGGAATCTTGCAGTCTATCACCGTCGATGGAGATCGGTTTATCACATAACAAGTTGTTGCCACTGCTTCCGTCCACAACTCCTTTTAAAACCCGACGTTACTCAGCATACTCCTTGCTCTCTCTAGAAGAGTCCTGTTCATGCGTTCAGCAACTCCATTTTGCTGAGGAGTATAAACCGTGGTCTTATGCCTCTCGATCCCTGCATCCTTGCAATAGCTGTCAAACTACATGGAAGTAAACTCACCACCATTGTCAGTTCTTAAACATTTTATTGTTCTACCAGTGCTGTTTTCTACCAATGCTCTAAACTGCTTGAAAAATGAAAAAACATCAGACTTCCTTTTCAACATGTAGACCCACACTTTCCTAGAAAAGTCATCAATGAATGATACAAAATAAGACGAACCACCATATGAGGTTGTAGGGCCTGGTCCCCAGACATCTGAATGGATATTATCAAGTATGCCTTTACTAGTATGTTTGCATGTTTTAAACTTTTGTTTATTTTGTTTTCCAAACAAACAATGCTTACAGAAATCTAACTTTCCAGACTTTAGATTTGGAAGTAACTTGCGATCAGCCAGAATTTTCAACCCTATTTCACTCATATGCCCCAATCTTTGATGCCATAAGTGAATGGAACTACTGTCATGTTCAGACACCGTAGACAAATAAGCTGACCCTGTACTTCCTTCTAACTGAAATAGATTTCCTACCTTCTTAGCTTTCATAACTAGTAAAATACCTTTGTAAATTTTCATTACTCCACCTTGAATTACAGTTTTATATCCATTTGAATCAAGTGCTCCTAATGAAATCAAATTTTTCCTTAAATCTGGTACATGCCTCACATCAGTTAATATTGTTGTTGTCCCATCAAACATTTGCAGTTGTATACTCCCAATTCCCACAATATTACATGTTACATCATTACCCATGTACACAACACCATCATCAATTGATTTATATGTCTTAAACCATTCTTTATGGATACACATGTGGTTTGATGCACTGGAATCTAACAACCAATGTTGACCATGATTTGACACATTAACTGATAATACTTCATCACTCATACCTGAACCAGATGCCGAACTTGTATCTGTCGTATTTGCCTCCTTCTTCTCTGTCGAAGAATCTGCTTTTGAAGTTTGTTGTTGTCGCTTCCAACAATCCTTCTTTAAATGCCTTGATTTGCCACAAAACCAACACTTTAGCTTACTCTTCTTCCCTTTCAACTTTGAACGTGAGTCGCTCAGCCTCCTGGGGCGTCTTTCTTTCGAACGACCTCTAACCATCATAGCTTATGATGTAGAGGTTTCAGAATGCGACCTTCTCCTTGTTTCTTCCGATAATAAGGATGCAACTACATCATCAAACTCAATAGTTTCTAATGAACTAAGACTTATAGAAGTAACAAAATGATCCCATGATTCGGGCAACGAGCACAATAAAGTAATAGCTTTATCCTCGGATTGAATTTTTACTTCTATACTTTGTAATTGCACAAGAAGAGTATTAAAAGCATTTAAATGATCAGCAATCGATGTACCTTCCTTCATTCACAAACTGTATAACTGTCGCATCAGGAGAATCCTATTGGTTAAGGATTTGGTCATGTACAGTTTCTCCAGTTTCGTCCACAAACCAGCAGCTATTGTCTCCGACACGATATTAAACAGGACATCATCAGCTAGACACAGTCGAATAGCACTTATCGCTCTTTAATCCATCTCGGCCCACTCATTATCTGTGATGTTGTAAGGCTGTTTGGATTTGCCCAACAACGCCTTTGCCACACCATGTTGGACAAGCAAATCATACATTTTCACCTTCCAGATCTCGAAATTATTTTTGCCATTAAACTTCTCAATTTCAAACCGGGCACTCTGAGTTTTCGCCATCTTGTATGAGAAAAAAATACAATAATCTCCAAAAAACAAACCAATGTTTCAATACCAGCAATTAACAAAACAAATTGCCTATGCCTTTCTGCCTTTGCCTTAAAAAAAAATATCTGCCCTTTGTACTTCACAGAAAAATTTCTGCCATATGCACTTATATTCCTTTGCTTTTAGCTAAGATTTAAAAAAAAATTATGAGCAATAGTTGCTGAAGTAACCTTATTCTGGCTTAAACGTTACCAGGGGGCAACGGTCTCCAAGTACTCGATAAACCTGGCAGTCACACCGTTTCCCACTTCCCAACTATCTCCGCTACCGGGCGCAGCAAAAGCCTTCTGGGGTGTAGCCGACAATTAGGCGGAAATAATTTGAAACGCTGTCGAACTAGGAAGTTTTTATTTCAGCGTGCCAACAAATGACATTCGGGCAATTAAATTAAGCCGACGGATCTGTTCTAGGCTGATTAAAACCTGACGCTGATTCCTAAGTTTTGGTCTCAGTCTACCGCCACTCTTTGAATTGATAGAGACTACAACCGGAGCCTCCTGTCTGCGTGCTGGTATGTTGAGTTAATACATCAATGTACACAACAAACCTCCATGCCACAACGAACCAAATCTCAACGAATAAGCCAAAAAACAATAGCAATTTGTCCGCTAAAGTAATTTGAACTGTGTTATTGGTATGGTAGCCCAATAAGCAGCGTATGGGAGGCTCAACAACATTTTAATTTTCAAAAAAGAAAAAGAAAACAGTGTTTGAAGCAAACTGTGGTAGGAAGCGTTGACATAGTAGAAAACTAGGGGGCGTACACAAATGGGAGCATATTAAAAAAAACAAGCTTGAATACCTTCAACACTGTCACATATGTCCTCCCATGTAGCAATCCCCTCCAGCAGCGATCCGCTGAACTCTTTATTGCGTTCAACGCACCCGGCACAACGCCAATAACCAAAACCACGCACAGCAATCCCCACGCAGGTTTGAAATGTATCTAACACGCTCCACGCAGGTTCTCACAAGCTCCACGCAAGTTCTGATTAATGGGAATGAGATTCAGGAACGCAACTGCGCTCCCTCTCCACGCAGCACCAGCAAAACCTCCAACACACCAGCACGCAACCTCCAGGACTCCATGCACAGCAATCAACAGCACCAGCACTCCAACATTGCTCTGATACCACTTGTTGGAGATCAGATGCACAACAGATTAAACAAAAAATACTCAGCAAATAAATCAAGCACATAAGACACAGGAATTTAACGTGGTTCACCCAACCAATCTAGGTTACGTCCACACAACATAGGCATCGGCAATTCTTTATTAATCAAGCAGGAGATTACATAATTAAATCTTCACAAACTCTAACTCTCATAAAACAATCCGTACGGATACCTGTTATATAGCAAAGAGAATCTAACTGCCTCATAAATCCTCTCACATCAAATTTAAGATGCATTAACTCCCTCCCAACAAACTGGAGCTAATCTAGGAACTAATTCCTATTGTTGTCATCTACTGAGATTTTGTCTATTTTATTCAAAACAGAAAATCTCAACATCCACCCCTCAATTATGGCAGGTACTTACGTTGGCATGACTTCATAAATGTTTAATATGTTTTTAAACAAATAATAGTGTTTTTGAATTAGTTTGGCATAAACTTTTATAATAGTATTTGGCTTAAGCTTTCAAAAAGCAATAAATCTAAAGAATGCGATAAAAAGGGCTATTTATGAATAGTTTTAATACTTATAATAAAAGAGTCATATAAGGGATAAAAATTTGTAAGCTTTACATAGTTTGTAGTTTTTATGGCGTGATTCTTATTTTGACACGACTTTTTGGATTTTTAATAACCCTTTAACATATAATATAGCTTTTGAAATAGTTTGGTATTCTTTATGATAATATTGGTTTAAGGCTTTTAAATAAAATGGTTATTTATAAATAGTTTTCATAATATGTAAAAAGGGTTATTTAGTAATAGTTTTAATAATATATAATAAAAGAAAGTTATTTATAAATAGTTTTCATAATATGTAAAAAGGGGTATTTATGAATAGTTTTAATAATATGTAATAAAAGAAAGCTATTTATAAATAGTTTTCCTAATATGTAAAAAGGGTTATTTATGAATAGTTTTAATAATATATAATAAAAGAGTTCATAAAGAGGTCAAATTTGTAAGGTCAAAATAATTTGTATTTATAAAGGTGTCTAAATATAAAATGAAGTTTTTGAATTAGTTTGAATTAATTTGGTAAATATTTTTGAAAAATAATAAATTTGAAAATCTTGATAAGAATAATATTTAGAAATCGTTTTATAAAGATATAATAAAATGAGTTACGGTACTAATAAAATTTATAAGGTCTAAACAATTTATAGTTATAAAAGTATTGAAGTATATGATAGTTAAGGCCAAAGAAAATTTTTAACAATAAAATTAATGATTTCAAATAATTATAATAATATTTAAGTAAAGGATAGTTAAGTCTAGAGAAATTTTAACAATAAAGTTAGTGAATTCAAAAAATATAACTATGTATGAAAGTGATTTGGGAAAAAGAAATACTAAAAATACTTTTATATTGTTTTTATTTCAAATTTACTTGTTAATATCAATTTAATTTAATATATTTAAAACTACAATACCTAGTCTAGACTTTTTAATAATTCTAATAATTACTAATTTTCATGGTGTTGCCTTTGTCCTGACTTTGACGGCATCTTTTTCTCTCACTTTTCTTTCCAGAGGAGTTGGTTAAACTAAAGGCTTCCTCCCACTGCCATGCCTCGCCCTTTTCAAAGTGGTAAATTAAAGACTTAAAAGGGCAGGGCTGGTTTTTCTCTTTATGGGTATTAGGATCTCTTATTGAATTAATTAGAGCGGGAAATTAATGGGAGACACTTTTTCTTTGCTTTCATATTTATACCGTAGGCGTTTCCCTTTGAAATGAAATGCCCCAGCCGCCGCCATGTCCTATTGTTGACCGTGGATTTGTGGCGTTAGACGATTGAATGAATTGTGATCGTTGATCCAACACTGATCCAAAACTGAACGGTTAATGAGGAAGTTGGACAGACGCATGGCCAGCGAGCCATTCGTTTCGCAAATGACATGTGCTTGTTGACATGATGAAGCGGAAGAAATCCTCCCTCATAACACTGGCGAGAAAAATGAAATCGACATCTTTCCATCGAAAATGTTGTAACTTCTCAGGTAGGAGCGGGAGCGGCCGAGGCCTTGAAATGCGAAGTTAGAAGTCTTGAATTCCTGCAGCCATGGTAGAACAGGTATTCCAGCTCTATTCCTTCAAGGCTTTTTATGGTTTGTTTTATGTATTTTGTATTTTTTAGGGTTTCCGCATAAGAAAAAGCGAGTTTTTGGAGTGGAAAAGATTTTGGTTTATTGAGCTCTTTCAGATTCATGTTGTTTTATGGTAGTTGTTGTTTTTCTTACATTTGTTTGGCCCACAATATCCAGTTTTTATTAAGGAAACCCTTCTTTTTCATCCTGTCTCTCTTCCTATGAAAAATGTGGGATTGGGGCTTAAGCTATTTGCAGCGGTTTTGTTTTGTATGACTCTAGCGCTGATCAAGGTGACATACAGTGCAATTACCAATTATTTCGCATTGAACTACTGTCTGCCCTATTTAGAAAGTGAGAAGGTTGCGTTGTTTGTGGACAACATTCTGCATAGTCCCTCGTTCTGGCTATATACAATAAGGCAAGGATCCAGGGCTTTAGTCGTTGGGGCATTCACTCCCTGCTGAGATTCACTTGAAATAGGGCTAATGTAGGGATTTATGTCGTTGGAAAAGTTTTGTATGGTGTTTGTTTTTGTGTGGAATGGTTCAACGCATTGATTAATGGCCCAGATTTGATAAGTGTTTACTGGTTAGACCCTCAGTAATCTGAGGTGTAGAATGGCCAAAAGCTATTTTTGGTCCCTTGTTAGTTTGGCCTGTAGGATTCGTGTTAGACTGTTTCATCCTTAATTAGTAAAAAAAAAACTTCGCATAGATACAGTTCTAACTTCATTAAGACAAGTTTGGTAACTTAGAGAAGTTTTGGCTTCATGAAGACAAGTTTGGTAACTTTTTTCAATTCCATCTATTGGGGGCAAGGGTTGAATGTTTTATGCAACTTTTTACACAAAGCACAACTTGCTCCAAGGCTGATTTTTACAGTCATATCCATAGAGGTAGTGATATTTCAAGAAAATCAAATGAAATAGGACATTTATAGTTTCTGGTTAAGTTCACATTGAAGTCTTTGCACTGGTGGCAGAGGACAACTAGACTCTGGCACAACTAGGTTCCTCTAGAAATAACTGCTTGTATATGTAGTAGTGCCAAATAGAATAAAATGAAACAAGATGTATGGTGTATCACTTTGTTAGGCTTCATATAGCCATAGCCTGCTAGCCATAAGCTTCCCAATTCTCACTCATCTAAGAAAAGATCGCCATTTCCTGAGGAGTATAATCAAATTGACCCATTTGCAGTGATGCTCATCAGTATTTTTCCAACTAAGAAATGCTCGGATTGCTATTTCTGTTGCTCAGATTTCAATTTGAATGATCTGGGGCGAATAATATTGCTCACAAACCTCATAACTCCCCATCTTCAAATCCTAATTTGAAAATGGCGAGACTGCAGATCTGCATTGTTAACATTAGACTTGCGAGATGCAGAGCAAAAGCCTGCCAGAAAAATCAGATGTGCGAGGAAAGATAGTGTGGTTATCATGAAATGTCTGGAAACCATTGTTGAAAGGGTGACCATACTATCATGGCCTGCTTTAACAAAGTTTAGAATTGCATCTCCCACTTTTTTTGTCTTTTTTTAATGTATACTTCTAGATTCTCCTCAGAAAAATAATATTGACAACAGATCAAATTTTACCTTACCTTTATATGCATTCATGAGATTTATGGGGTTTTGTATGATGGAATAAGAAAAAAAAAGGTCCAAAAATGATATCTGAATCAATATGGATAGACACAGCCAAATTTGAGACTAGACCAAGATCTGAGTTTCGCAAGAAATTGAATTGTAGAGTGCGGGAAGGGCACTGAGAAAAAATATCCTATCATTGTAGTCTCCTAGGGACTGTTCTAGTTTTGTAGGGCATTCAAAGCCTTCCTATAGGCAATAGCTCCTATTTTGATATGGAAATATTGAGGTTTATTTGAGTCGTATAATTTCTGTGGATTTGGTCAAAGTTGAAGAACAACACTTGAATCAGTGCTCAAATTGCCAAATTCTTCCATAATATGCATGGAATTGGATTAACTGTAGGTGGATTATATGCATACTTGAAGTCCCAGCCAAGCCTACCACTAGATTGATAAAGATTACATATGTGGCATGTCACCTAAAGAAGTTCTGTTAAGTATAAGAAGCAAACTTTAAATCAATACTCAGTGGAACTATCTTCAAAATAATCATTGAATACTTTTAATGTAATAGCAGTCCAACAGTGGAGAAATTCATCATCTGTAACATGAATTCCTATTTAAACAAGTATGAACCTCTTACAGCATGAGAAGAATTAGGAAGGGTATCTCTTCATCCTACAACAGGGCCTCATGGTCACATGTTGCTTAAAAGACAGAGTAAAGGTTTCTTCATCAGCAAATAAAGGTTCATCATTTCATATCGGTCTCAAAATTATAGAGTGTGGGAAGGGCACTGATAAAAAATATCCTATCATTGTATTCTCCTAGGGACTGTTCTAGTTTTGTAGGGCATTCAAGGCCTTGCTATAGGCAACTAGCTCCTATTTGGATCTGGCAATATTGAGGTTTGTTTGAGTTGTATAATTTCTGTGGACTTGGTCAAAGTTGAAGAACAACACTTGAATCAGTGCTCAAATTGCCAAATTCTTCCAGAATATGCATGGAATTGGATTAACTGTAGGTGGCTTATACACATACTTGAAGTCCCAACCAAGCCTACCACTAGATTGATAAAGATTACATATGTGTCATGTCACCTAAAGAAGTTCTATTAAGTATGAGAAGTAGACTTTAAATCAATACTCAATGGAACTCTCTTCAAAACAATCATTGAATACTTGTAATGTAAGCGCAGTCCAACAGTGGAGAAATTCATCATCTGTTACATGAATTCCTATTTCAGCAAGTATGAACCTCTTACAGCAGGAGAAGAATTAGGAAGGGTATCCCTTCATCCTACAGCAGGGCCTCATGGTCACACGTTGCTTAAAAGACAGAGTAAAGGTTTCTTCATCAACAAATAAAGGTTCATCATTTCATATCGGTCTCAAAATTGTAGAGTGTGGGAAGGGCACTGATAAAAATATCCTATCATTGTAGTCTCCTAGCATTATGCACACCCTCTATATTCTATTTACAATCCCAATCAAATTCTACATATGATATTTTTAATTACAGTGGGAAGAGACAAAATTGTGAAGCTCTCCTCCTTACATGAATGCATGTAATAATGATTTAATGATGGTAGCATCTAATAAGCATCCATGTGAATCCAAACCATTATATACAAATATGCAAAGTTTTTCAAGTATATAGCAAAGGTGCATATAACCAATATAACACTAAGTGCAATCCAATCTGAACCAGAATACAACAACAAAGAGGCTTTGAATGGCCTCTAGAGTCCAAAAATAAAAATAGTATTAATTAATAAATATTAAATATAGTATATACTCTAGACTCTACAATCTAATCATAGGAGAGAATCATCTGAATTCTCATCATCTACATCTTCAACATGACTATATAGTAACTAACACCTCCTAACAGCAGGAAAAACATTTTCATAACAGTCCAAGAAATTATGAAAATCAACCCTTGAATCACCTCCAAACTAGCCCAAGAAATTCTAAAATAAACCCTACAATCAGGTCCAAATCAGCCCAAGAAACTCAGCTCAAAAACTCTCCAAATCAGCCCAACAAATTCTTCAAAACAACCCTTCAAGAGTTCAAAAAACACTCCAAATCAACCCAAGGCTCAACTCAAAAATTCCAAATTCCTCAATGAATTGTATGAGTGAAATGGAGGGTGGGGACCTCTTTAAATAGCATTAGCAGGGACCTAGGGTTAGGTTTAGTGTAGTCAATCACCACTTGGAATCAATCATTGGCTTCTCTACTAGTCTCAATACCATATAACCGACATCATTCTTTAGGATGAATTTGTAGTCCTCTGCCATGGTATCCTACCATACTCTCTCACCTGCTACCGCCTCAAAACTAAAAGGATCTACATTAATAATGGAAGATACCAAGCACCAGAATTAGGAAACTTCTTAGTAGGATGACTAATTTCTCATCTGGCAACTCCCAAGTCTTATTCCATTGAGGATCTCCCGGTAGCAGGCCTAGCAAAACATTCCTTCCTCCTAAAAGGAAGGTTATCTTGAAGACTCCTATAACTCAAGGCTCTCGCACAAGAAAAGCTCGCTTCAATAGCCCTTTCTTTCTCAGCCACAATGGCTTACTAGTGTCTACAAGCCCCCTTGACATGAGTGCCATTCAGGGATATCCCCATAAATTACATGACAAGTATGAAGAATGGTTGCCCATGTTCACTGGAAATGATGTAGCTACATCTAGACAATGCATATAAGTATACTGTCACAAGTCTCATTGTAATCATCATTCTTATCATCCTATCAATTCTTCATTATTCAATACATATTCGTATATATTTGTAGAAATCTTCCATAAATTACAATAATAGGAATTTTGTATAGATTTCCTTGCCAGTTTGTGTCAAAATTTGGAGAGAAGAATAGTTTGAGTGACTACAGAGAAAAAAAGGTGATTCCATTCATTGGGTTATGCAAGCTGACAAGGAAAAAGGGCCGTGGATTGGGACCATTGTAGTTGTAACTATTATCTGTGAACCTAGGAATTGGATTGCGAGAAGAGAATTATAGCTAGCCACACTAAAAGTTCACTCTTGTGGATTCGTAGCCTCAGCTTGGAGTTGGCTTCTGTTGAAAAGGGAATTGGTGCAGTAGGGAGACTATGGTTTAGTGGAACATCCTTCTTCTATGGCCACTTGGTGGACAATTTCCAACTAGGTAAATCTTCATGAATGTCTTTGCGAATTGTAAAAGTTCACTCTTGTGGGTTCGTAGCCTCAGCTTGAAGCTGGCTTCTGTTGCAAAGGGAATTGGTGCAGTAGGGAGACTATGGTTTAGTGGAACATCCTTTTTCTATGGCCACTTGGTGGACAATTTCCAGCTAGGTAAATCTTCATGAATGTATCTGCGAATTGTGATGAATTAATGTTGTTTATGTTATGGATTTTTATTTTTTTGTTTATTAAGTCTTGTTTGCATGTGTAAGGCCACATACATAATCTATGATGCCATTGTGACTTATTGATTAAATATTCTTTCATAAGTATATATTCTCATGTCTTCTTGTGTTAACTAATTAATAGCAGGACAGTGAGGAATGATATTAGAGAAACAATTTTGGAGTGAAATTGGTGGTTTCAAGAAGTACTCGATATCCTCAACAAAGCACATAGTGTATTGGTTACATTACAGATAAATTTCTCTCATTTCTCTGTTTATCTTAATGAGTGGAATCCAGCCAATCAAATAGGAACCTTTAGTCTATCTTCATGGATGCCCTAAAAAAGGCTCACCTAAAACGTAACTTTATAAACTCAATTATTTGTTATTATTGTTTACTTACCTAAAATCATGTTTCTAATAATAGTTCTTAAATGTATAATTATTAGTGCTATCGCTCTGAATAGAGGGCATGCTCCTCCATCTGCAATTGTTGATTCTATAATGACAGATATATTTGTTTACAATCATATCTTCTCTTTAAGAATTAAATAGCAATTATATATCCTAGTTGCTCCATGGTCTTGCAGCCTGATTGCTTCATTAGCTTTGAAACGGATTGCATATCCTGAATCTCACATTTTATGCAAACTGCTCTATCTTCCCTGTATGAAATACTCTATAAATTAAAATTTGACCAACATAACTATATTGAATCACTTTGAAGTCATTAAATGTTAGTATTTGCAATGTCTGGTTGCTCAGCATGGCCATTTTGGCAACTTAGAATTACTCTAGTTCATCCATTATCCGTCTTTATGGTGGTCAATATCCATTTCATTTGCAGGTATCTATGAAAAATTTGCAAGTCTCTTTGCCAGTGCAGTCGAGGACATGCGAGTCGGAAATGGTTTGGAGGAAGGTGTTATTCAGGTGATCTAGGAGTTCCTTTTTTTTTCCTTCAATATTTGTTCAAAAGGGATAACTTCGATTTCTAAATGTCATGATCCAACACAATCAAGCCTGATGAAACATGTCAATATTTAGTTTCTAATAAAAGATACCATATTGATTTTACAGTTGCACGTTTAGCTCTATTTGATTTTCGATTGTCAAACCATTGATCCCTATTCTGTTTACAGTGTACACCAATGCATGTGAAAAAGCATTAAATTTGGTCGATTTCTGAGTTGATTGCTACTTTTGTAGCTGCTGCCTATCCATGAAGACATGGCTTTAGAAGAGCATCATCAGGCAAAGTTTATAAATTTTGTTAGAACCAATGTCATCTCTGGGCCTAAGCCATGTCAAATTCATGACAATGCAGAGATGTCTATGATTTCCCCGGGACTCATTATTCTGGGGAAGATGGATTCATTTGGATTCAAAATGAATCCAACATAAATACATTTTTGGGTACTCCAGAATATAAAAAAAAATGATGAAAAAAGCTCATGTTGGAGATATAACATATTGCTAGCAAGAAATTCACTGCAATGGATTTCATTATATTCAATTTATTACAAAATGGTAGAACTGTTTCCTCAAGACCGTGGAAACTACCACAGTATTGAATAGTACTTCTCTCGTGCTTCCAGAGCATCATTTCATGTAATGATGCTTATACAAAAGCTAAATTAATCTATCACAACTTTATCACTTGTTGTACAACTGGAAGTTGGAAAACCATGGACTAGATAAAATACAAGCCTTCAACCATGACCATCACTTCCATGATGCGTTTTGCAACAAAAAAATATTTGTATAGATAAACATTGTGTGCTTGGCAAAAGACCACATTTTGTGCTTGGATGAGAATTGCATGCTCGGAAAAAGACCACATTGTGTGATTGGCTGAGAATTTATGTCTTCCACTTTGAGTTTCAATGCATGGACAATCCTGGTTGGAAGCAGAATTGTAGAACAACCTGAAAGAAAAGAGCATCAATGTTAAAATTTTGAAAATTAATCAACACCATCATTATCCCAACAGACCATAAACTATATGTGACAAATAACATCAACACGCATATATACACGAGCACACAAGATCAAAATAAACACTTTCACCGAACACACAACTAAAAAATAAAAACCGACGTTGATTTGGGCAATAGGACAGTTAACACTTTATCACAAGCATAAAAGGACAGAACATCATTTAGTGAACATCGACAAATCATGAAGAGGGCATGTTCAAAATAACATAACAATCTACTACGCTATCATATACTATTCCATGAAGGCAAAATCAATTGATGAAGTCATGAAAATCCAACGAGTTTAATTGGAAAAAATTGTCTGTTCTGCCAAATATGGAGATAATTATCCTGCAAACTGTCTCTTTCAGTCTTGCAATTTTCTGCATTGTCTGTAATGAGTTACCTACCATATGGCTGCATTGTAGATTCTATCTTAATAACAATTTTGAATTTTTTTGGAGTATTCCTCTTTGTATTTTGTTCACAATTTGAATTGGATCATGCCTCTGATGCTACGAATGCTTAAAATTTGCATGAACGTTTCTGAATTTATGTAAGTCTGTCAAAATCTTGGTTTATATTGATGAGTCATTGGGTTGTTGTATGTGCATCAATATGTATTCTTTCGTGCACATATATTTGAGTGAGCTATGAAATTGATTCATGCTAGGCAAAAGCTGTTCGTCAACCGAACTTCCAACGAGTTCAATTGGAAAACATTGTCTATTCTGCCAAATATGGAGATAATTATCCTGCAAACTGTCTCTTTTAGTCTTGCAATTTTCTGCATTGTATGTAATGAGTTACCTACCATATGGCTGCATTGTAGATTCTATCTTAATAACAATTTTGAATTTTTTTGGAGTATTCCTCTTTGTATTTTGTTCACAATTTGAATTGGATCATACCTCTTATGCTACGAATGCTTAAAAATTGCATGAACGTTTCTGAATTTATGTAAGTCTGTCAAAATCTTGGTTTGTATTGATGAGTCATTGGGTTGTTGTATGTGCATCAATATGTATTCTTTCAGGCATATATATTCGAGTGAGCTGTGAGATTGGTTCATGCTAGGCAAAATCTGTTCGTTAACCAAACTTTAGAATCCACTCAGATGCTTCAGGACAATAAATCCTTTTTATTGATCTTGAAATTGCTTTGACACCTATTTATCTGTTGGCCATTCTTTGTTGAGATAGGAAATGCCCCTCTATTGAGTAAATAATTGAGCTAGTTTAGACATGCAATGTCAGATATATAAACTTCATTACCAATTTGTGTTCAAAAGCAGGCTCTGCCTGAATAAATTTGAGATTATATTTTATATGCAACATTATCAAAGCTGGCCAGTTGGCACAAACTCAATCCCAACTTCATTGCAACCTTGAATTTATTCTTTTCTTCTGGACAAAGCAGGATCAACATAATGTTTGGTGGGTGGTTTTTCTTGTTTCTTGTCTTGAGTTTCAATATCCGTTGCATTGATGCAACCTGCTATGTATTTTCTATGTCGTCTTGGTAAGGTAGGTTTGTTCTATTGATGTTGCGGGAACTATTGGTCACTCCTCCAATCTTGAGGAGTTGCTATGGGCATAATAAATATATGCTCCAGTGATGATGGCAGACTCTACTAAATATGGGCACCGTCATCTATAGACAGATGCAGGATGCCTGCTTAGGCACTGTTTATGGTAGACAGTAATCCACATGTTTATTTGTTCTTTTTCTTGAACACTTGCTGTAAAATGTAGTAAAGATCTGTTAAAAGTGCAGT
This sequence comes from Pinus tabuliformis, assembly GCA_031772625.1. Taxonomy (NCBI): domain Eukaryota; kingdom Viridiplantae; phylum Streptophyta; class Pinopsida; order Pinales; family Pinaceae; genus Pinus; species Pinus tabuliformis. The sequence continues at coordinate 159,380,270 of CM062814.1, read as the reverse complement.
TGAGTGCCATAATAATAGGAATGGAAAGGTCTGTCATAAAAGTTTTAGGATAGGGAAGGAGGTCATAGAGTATGCCTGGTTGAACTTTTTAACTGAGTTATGCACATCATGTTCTTGCTGAAGCAGGTTATTTTTTCTTGGACTGGACAAGTTTCGTAAAAGTGACTGGCGTAGCATCTCCAGAAATTGCGTTATATCTAGGACTCCTACCCAGGTGGCTAGTCATGCTCAGAGATATTATAACAGTCCGAACTCTGCAAACAAAGACAGAAGATGGTCTAGTATTCATGATATCACTAGCATGAACGATGGAGACACATCAACACCACAGGGACCTATCACAAATACAACCTTTCTGCCATGGAATCAAAATGATAAGGATGACTACGCTTAAATTTGAAATGGAAAACCTACAAACTTCCTGCACTGTATTACAATACTCAGTTTCGTTGTTTCTAAAAGACAAAGAAAATTATCAAATGAAATTGACATTTCAGTGCACCGTGTACCAATCAGTCAATATTGAATATACATAACTTGTTCATGAAGTTTGAGGTTATTGACCTTAGGTTGACAGCTTCTTGATTTCTAAAACTGCACCAGATTTGAAGGAAAATTAAGGTCATTGCCTCCAATTCTATCAATCAATATCTGACACAAAGATATAGTGAATTTCATCTCAAACACTCTTTTGTACAGAAGAACATCTTGAACTCTTTCACCTCTAAAACACATGGTCCTTAATGCCCATAATAAACAAGTTTGGCAGCATATACAGATTTGTTGACAGAGCAGTGCTGCTTCCTACATTACACGATAAGGGAACATAAAGAGCACACTTACATGTACAAGTTAGATTCAATCCCTCGCTTTTAAGTTTTTAGCAATTTCATTCTTTCTATTGATGCATTGTTGGCTAAGAAATGGCATATGCAACTGGCACAACATTCATGGGAGTACCAGGAACTACTGATCCTGGAAAAAGTCCACTTGAAACATAAGGAACATGTCCATGAGGAATCATGATGGGAGTACCAACAACAGAACTAGAAAGCCCAGCCAAAGGTTGACCCACAGGAGGTCCATATGCGATCTTTAATAATCTGGTTTAGCAATGTGACTTGTGCAGGAAAAATACAGAACCTGGTGTATCTCTGTGAGATGTGAAAATTGCAGAATTCGCAGTATCTGTGAGCTCTATCTGGTTGCAAGTTCTGAAGGTGCGCGATGGGCCCTCCGCGCGTGGTTGAGGCCTCAGTTTGAATTTCGCCAACCAGATGCAGACGCCCGCGATGCGACATGACCCTGAATCATCCAGAAGGGAGGATCTGTCAGACAGATACCAGTCAGAGTTAATGCGGAAGGGTGGCGAAGGAATGTGGAGTTGGCGAAAGTGGTGGAGGGTGGAGGAGGGAATTCCCGATTGCCAGAGCCGAAAGTTTTTCTGAGCGGCCCTGGAAACGGGCAATTCATCCGCCTAGTTAGACTACTCCTTTAATTATTTCTTTAGGAGGTGACATTTGTGTGCTTTAAGCTGTTGACTTGGTGATAATAAATATTGCTATCAAATGATCAATACACCTAACTTTCTCAGCATAACTTTGAATTTATGAAGGTGCCTAAGACAATCTAGTTATATGTGATGGTTGCCAATAGTATTTCATGTGAAGATGTTGAAATTTAATTCTCACAAGAGGTTTGTAATGTGCGTGGATTTTAAACTATAGGAGCTGCAAAGAAGGATTCTTGTTGAGTTTTTTGTACTGATCGAATATCAAGGGTTCTAGGCGTTGTGAATCCTCGTCATTATTTTGATGCTTATTCCATTTTCTATATCACTGGATACAACTGTCTAGGCTTATTTTGGGGGCTTATGTGAAGTAAATTTTACGGGCATTCAAGGGTCAAGGGTCCTTTCAGATTCTTTATTGGGCCACTTTAATACAATAATCTCTTATTCTCGAATGAAAAAAGAAACCATACAAGCAATTTTAGTGAATGCCCAAAAATTTTGAGATGATTGAAAGATGACTGAAAATAATGAAACAGTCATGCCCTATGATTTTACTATATTTAGCCGATGTGTGTAGATGAGGCGTTGTGCAATTAAATCCAGTTAGTATCAGTATGCATGGTCGTGCGAGAGAATCTTACAAAGGGGATGGGGGGTTCTGATATCCAAATTTGATGTCTAATAATGTGTTAAATTAGATTATTTCTATAATTACCAAATTAAGATGGTTGATATAATTGCAATTATTAAAGCATCGAATACGTCATATAAAGAAATTATTTCATATTGTTGTCTATAAAGAAACTTTTGTGATTGAAATTCTTTATTTTGTATAGATAATTTTAACTCCTGATTAATCAAAGGGCGAATCATTTTGGATACTTGTGATGGAATCACAATATGATTGTATAGTCATTATATTCTAGGCTATTTTGGTCAGAGGGAATTGTTTTGGTAATTTGTTATGGCATCATGTATATATATTATATATGATAATACTGTTTTATTGATTGTTTGCCTCGATAGTTAATTATCGACTAGGGAATCATAATAAGTAGAGCTGATGCACTATATGTGCTGACAATAGATAAGTTCTGTTGTCTGCTACACTATGGTTTAGATTGTGAGTATTACAAACTAACACTTCATTTTACAAATTGTAATTCATTTCGCCACACAATTAATGAAAAACTGGTAATTTGTTATGGCATCATGTATATATATTATATATGATAGTACTCTTTTATTGAGTGTTTGCCTCGATACTTAATTATCAACCAGAGCATCATAGTAAGTAGAGTTGATGCACTATATGTGCTAACAATAGATAAGTTCTGTTGTCTACTGCACTATGGTCTAGATAGTGAGTATTACAAACTAACACTTCATTCTACAATCTGTAATTAATTTTTTCACACAATTAATGAAAAACTGGTAATTTTTTATGGCATCATGTATATATATTATATATGATAATACTCTTTTATTGAGTGATTGCCTCGATACTTAATTATCGACCTGGGAATCATAATAAGTAGAGCTAATGCACTATATGTGCTGACAATAGATAAGTTTTGTTTTTTGCTGCACTATGGTCTAGATAGTGAGTATTACAAACTAACACTTCATTCTACAAACTGTAATTCATTTTGTCACACAATTAATGAAAAACCAGACAATGCTCAAGTACCGCAATTGAATATTCTAAATTAGGGAACAAGTTCCTCCATTTATAGGCTCATGAAATAACAAGATGGTTCTGTAGAAATTTTGAATAATATGACACATATTCACAGAGATTATCCTGATTATACACTTATAAGCGGAACATGCATAATACATAACCTCCTCTACGTTGATCATCAATTTACAGAAGCAGAAACATTCACAGGCGCACATAGAAGCATCAATCAAGCTCATTAACACAGTATTTTCCCGGGGAAAGCATCTCGCTAAAAACCCCACACTATCTATATATTAATGATTGAGAACATGTAACATTACAAAGTACAATGCTTATCACAAGAAATCCAATACCAGCTCCACCTGTTACACACAATACAACTCAGATCTGATCTCCAAATCTATTCCACTGCTTGCCTGCCTCTCCAGCTCAATACCTGCTCAAGAACTAATGAGAATGGTTTACCAAACTCGTATTTCACCTGCAAAGAATCAGTCACACTCTGTTGGACTTGAGCACAGGCTACAAATATTCATATTGGCCAATTCATTGGCATACTCAATCCCTCTGATTGTGAAAATCATCATGCACAACTATAGTCACAACTGATAGCAATCTGATCCTATAACACCTGTCCCTGCTGAACTGAACATGCACTGACATGCAACTGAGTTAACTAATGTATTCTATAGTTGCATTATGAGCTAATAACTTGTGAATTAATTAATAACTAATTCACCCAACTCATCTCTAGTCTATTTTCCAGTTAGACTAAATACAACCAGTTTAACAAAGCTAAACTGAACACAACTCCATCAACTGCACCTCCAGTCCACTAGACTCAACTCACTTGAGTTCTAACTGAAGTCCTGCATGCAAATATTAGTCATCCCGTAGGTAACCACGTATTTCCTTCTAGGATCTGCATGTACCACATCTGTAGCTCATCTTGAAGTGCTCCACGAGAATAAGATCAAGCTTATAGTCCAAATATTATTTTGAGACAATAATATTTGACTTTTCTATTTTTGATAGCCAGTCTAAAAATAGACTTTGATCACTCACACTGTGATCACTCACACTGTGGTCACCCACACTGTGATCACTCATACTGTGATCACCCACACTGTGATCATCCACACTGTGATCAAAAATAGAACTTGCGCCATAATTTGCCTGCGGGCCCACTTAGTGAAGGCGACTCTTTTCACTAAGCTCCATCATCTTGTTGCAATCTCAACAAGAATTTCTTGTTGCAAACTTTTCAACACTCCCTCTCAATAAGAAAGGCTTCCTCTCAAACCCGATCCTGTAACTCTAGAATGTTCTCCATGAAACACATCTGGCCGGTCCACTGGCTCTGTCATCAAAGTCTCTGACTGCTATTGCCTCTGTCAACTGAAAACTCTGCATCTCTATGCTCTTCAGTATCTGACTACTCTAGCCTCTGTCACTTTGATCTCTGACTGCATCCGTGCTGATGCTGGTTCTATCTCCCAACATTGCATCCACACTGCACCTCCCAACTGACCTCCCTGTTGGGCTAGAAAAACCCTCTGATGCTGAAGCTCTACCTGCTGCTGACAAGTGCTCCCTCTCTAACATCTGCACTACTGCAACATCTCCATGCATATCGCACCATTGCACACCTCTCTGTGCCATCTATCACTGTGCAAAACACTTGTGCCTCTCGCATTGCTGTAGCCTGCTAGCTATGCGTTGTCCTGGTATTCCCTGCATTGTCGCTCTCTCTGCCGCTCCATCCGCATCTGTCTCTACCCAATCAGTTAGTTCCTGCTACTACACATTTGGGGCTCCCGTAGCAAGGTCTCATCCAAGAGGTTGGGTACCTCAAGGATCCTGCCCCTCCTCCTTGGGACGATCAATCCACATCACCCCACCTCCTACCTCGAGGTATGGCTGCATGCGATCCCTCAGCCCACCTGGCTCGAAGTTTCCCCCTATTGGAGGTCTCTAGATGGGTAGATGTCTCTACTCGATCTCCTCTCAGCTTCCCCTATTGTGGCTCCTCCACAACCTCCTGAAGCTGCTGCACCAATCGTGGCTCCTCCACAATCGTCTGAGACTTCTTCTGGCTCTGCATGTTGAGAGGTAATATACGCTCCCTCTCAACCACCAAGTCTCCATCAGTTGCCTTACTGCTCAAGGCTTTGCATGCATCTTGAACCTCAAGAGCATACAGGTTCTTAACCCGTGAACCAATATGCTTCACTTGTCTAGTGATGATGTGCCTAAGGAAAACCTTTCCCTTACTGAAGACCACATCATAGCCTCTGTCTTCCAACATCGCGATCGACACCAAGTTTCTCTTTAGTCCTGGTACATCCTTGACATCGGTCAAGGTAAGGCGAGCTCCATGCTCCCTCTGAAAAATAACCGTGCCTACATCTGAGACACTATACTTCTCATCATTACCCATCCCTATGAGTATCTAGAGATCTTTCTCCTCCAAAGTACTGAACAAACTTTTGTCACCGGTCATGTGGAAAGAAGCTCCACTGTCAAGAAACCAACCACTTCCCATCATGGATGAAACCATGCATGCGAAGAGTGTGAAATCCAACTCAAACTGTGAAGCAAGTGCCTCGCCTTCAGATCCTTCCCCGGATCCCTTCTTGGACTTCTTCTTTGGGCAATTAGTAGCATAATGACCCAACTCATGACAACGAAAGCATCTCACCTTTGCCTTGTCAACCTTCTTCCCACCACTGGAAGAACTGGATTCGGAAAGAGAAACCTTCCCCTTCCCCTTCTTCGCCTTACTCGCTAAGGCACAGTTCTCCTCATCCTGCATGGATGAAGAACCGTCTCTGGTGCTCCGCCTGATCTCCTCCTGCACAAGATCTGACCATAGACTTTCCCATCCTGGCAATTTCTCCCGACCATTGACAGAGTCCTGATAGGAATGCCAACTCTTCGGAAGACCAAGGAGTGCTAGACTCACCATCCTCATCCGACAGTCACCCCCACACTTCTCAGCTCATCCCGGCATTGGGTGAAATTCGTGAGATACTGGGGCATACTGTCTCCATTCTCACACTGAATGTTTTTGAGTTTTACCTCATGCTTTGGAATTAAATTCAAATTCCACCAGCTCAAAAAACTCAACCACTTCTGATCTAAAATTCGTGAGAACAAAGTATTTCTTGTACAGAGATCGACTGTATGGGCATTCACCAGAAATCTCACCTTCCAAAAGAAGGATGAATCCAGAGGCTAGCTGGCCCGATTACAGACTCTACCTAAAGAAATAAAATGTAAACGCTTTATGAATAATAGATCCGATGATCAATCCTCACTCGATATCCTGTAAAAATCTCTTCTACAAATCAAGCAGCTCTCATACCATGTAGAACTTCTTCTACAAATCAGCTAGCTCCGATACCATGTAGAAATTTTGAATAATATGACACATATTCACAGAGATTATCCTGATTATACACTTATAAGCGGAACATGCATAATACATAACCTCCTCTACGTTGATCATCAATTTACAGAAGCAGAAACATTCACAGGCGCATATAGAAGCATCAATCAAACTCATTAACACAATATTTTCCCGGGGAAAGCATCTCGCTAAAAACCCCACACTATCTGTATATTAATGATTGAGAACATGTAAAATTACAAAGTACAATGCTTATCACAAGCAATCCAATACCAGCTCCACCTGTTACACACAATAAAGCTCAGATCTGATCTCCAAATCTATTCCACTGCTTGCCTGCCTCTCCGGCTCAATACCTGCTCAAGAACTGATGAGAATGGTTTACCAAACTCGTATTTCACCTGCAAAGAATCACTCACACTCTGTTGGACGTGAGCATAGGCTACAAATATTCATATTGGCCAATTTATTGGCATACTCAATCCCTCTGATTGTGCAAATCATCATGCACAGCTATAGTCACAATTAATAGCAATCTGATCCTATAACACCTGTCCCTGCTGAACTGAACATGCACTGACATGCAACTGAGTTAACTGATGTATTCTATAGTTGCATTATGAGTTAATAACTTGTGAGTTAATTAATAACTAATTCACCCAACTCATCTCTAGTCTATTTGCCAGTTAGCCTAAATACAACCAGTTTAACAAAGCTAAACTGAACACAACTCCATAACCTGCACCTCCAGTCCACTAAACTCAACTCACTTGAGTTCTAACTGAAGTATTGCATGCAAATATTAGTCATCCCATAGGTAACCACGTATTTCCTTCTGGGATCTGCATGTACCACATCCGTAGCTCATCCTGAAGTGCTCCAAGAGAATAAGATCAAGTTTATAGTCCAAATATTATTATGAGACAATAATATTTGACTTTTCTATTTTTGACAGCCAGTCTAAAAATAGAATTTGATCACTCACACTGTGATCACTCACACTGTGGTCACCCACACTGTGATCACTCATACTGTGATCACCCACACTATGATCATCCACACTGTGATCAAAAATAGAAATTGCGCCATAATTTGCCTGCGGGCCCACTTGGTGAAGGCGACTCTTTTCACTAAGCTCCATCATCTTGTTGCAATCTCAACAAGAATTTCTTGTTGCACACTTTTCAACACTCCCTCTCAACAAGAAAGGCTTCCTCTCAAACCCGATCCTGTAACTCTGGAATGTTCTCCATGCAACACATCTGGCCTGTCACTTGCTCTGTCATCAAAGTCTTTGACTGCGATTGCCTCTGTCGACTGAAAACTCTGCATCTCTGTGATGGTCAGTATCTGACTGCTCTAGCCTCTGTCACTTTGATCTCTAACTGCATCCGTGCTACTGCTGGTTCTATCTCACAGCATTGCATCCGCACTGCACCTCCCAACTGACCTCCCTGTTGGGCTAGAAACACCCTCTGATGCTGAAGCTCTACCTGCTGCTGACAAGTGCTCCCTCTCTGACATCTGTGCCACTACAACATCTCCATGCATCTCGCACCATTACAAACCTCTATGTGCCACCTAGCACTGTGCAAAACACTTGTGCCTCTCGCATTGTTGCAGCTTGCTAGCTATGTGCTGTACTGGGATTCCCTGCACTATCGCTCTCTCTGCCACTCCATCAGCATCTGTCTCTACCCAATCAGTCGGTTCCTGCTACTACACATTTGGGGCTCCCGTAGCAAGGTCTCATCCAAGAGGTTGGGTACCTCAAGGATCCTGCCCCTCCTCCTTGGGACGATCAATCCACATCACCCCACCTCCTACCTGGAGGTATGGCTGCATGTGATCCCTCAGCCCACCTGGCTCAAAGTTTCCCCCTACTGGAGGTCTCTAGATGAGTAGATGTCTCTACTCGATCTCCTCTCAGCTTCCCCTGTTGTGGCTCCTCCACAACCTCCTAAAGCTGCTGCACCAATCGTGGCTCCTCCACAATCGTCTGAGACTTCTTCTGGCTCTGCATGTTGAGAGGTAATATATGCTCCCTATCAAGCACCAAGTCTCCATCAGTTTCCTTGCTGCTCAAGGCTTTGCATGCATCTTGAACCTCAAGAGCATATAGGTTCTTGACCCGTGAACCAATCTGCTTCACCTATCTAGTGATGATGTGTCTAAGGAAAACCTTTCCCTTACTGAAGACCACATCATAGCCTCTGTCTTCCAACATCGCGATCGACACCAAGTTTCTCTTTAGTCCTATTACATACTTGACATCGGTCAAGGTAAGGCAAGCTCCATGCTCCCTTTGAAAAATAATTGTGCCTACACCTGAGACACTATACTTCTCATCATTACCCATCCCTATGACTATCTGGAGATCTTTCTCCTCCAAAGTACTGAACAAACTTTTGTCATCGCTCATGTGGAAAGAAGCTCCACTGTCAAGAAACCAACCACTTCCCATCATGAATGAAACCATGCATGCGAAGAGTGTGAAATCCAACTCAAACTGTGAAGTAAGTGCCTCACATTAAGATCCTTCCCCGGATCCCTTCTTGGACTTCTTCTTTGGGAAATTAGTAGCATAATGACCCAACTCATGACAACGAAAGCATCTCACCTTCGCCTTGTCAACCTTCTTCCCACCACTGGAAGAACTGGATTCAGAAAGAGAAACCTTCCCCTTCCCCTTCTTCGCCTTACTCGCTAAGGCACAGTTCTCCTCATCTTGCATGGATGAAGAACCGTCTCTGGTGCTCCGCCTGATCTCCTCCTGCACAAGATCTGACCATAGTCTTTCCCATCCTCGCAATTTTTCCCGACCATTGACAGAGTCCTGATAGGAATTCCAACTCTTCGGAAGACCAAGGAGTGCTAGACTCACCATCCTCATCCGACAGTCACCCCCACACTTCCCAGCTCATCCCGGCATTAGGTGAACTTCGTGAGATACTGGGGCATACTGTCTCCATTCTCACACTGAATGTTTCTGAGTTTTATCTCTTGCTGTGGAATTAAATTCAAATTCCACCAGCTCAAAAAACTCAACCACTTCCGATCTAAAATTCATGAGAACAAAGTATTTCTTGTACAGAGATTGACTGTATGGGCATTCACCGCATATCTCACCTTCCAAAAGAAGGATGAATCCAGAGGCTACCTGGCCCGATTACAGACTCTGCCTGAAGAAATAAAATGTAAACACTTTCTGAATAATAGATCCGATGATCAATCCTCGCTTGATATCCTATAAAAATCTCTTCTACAAATCAAGCAGCTCTCATACCATGTAGAACTTCTTCTACAAATCAGCTAGCTCCGATACCGTGTAGAAATTTTGAATAATATGACACATATTCACATAGATTATCCTGATTATACACTTATAAGTGGAACATGCATAATACATAACCTCGTCTACGTTGATCATCAATTTACAGAAGCAGAAACATTCACAGGCGCATATAGAAGCATCAATCAAACTCATTAACACAGTATTTTCCCGGGGAAAGCATCTGGCTAAAAACCCCACACTATCTGTATATTAATGATTGAGAACATGTAACATTACAAAGTACAATGCTTATCACAAGAAATCCAGTACCAGCTCCAACTGTTACACACAATACATCTCAGATCTGATCTCCAAATCTATTCCATTGCTTGCCTGCGTCTCCAGCTCAATACCTGCTCAAGAACTGATGAGAATGGTTTACCAAACTCGTATTTCACCTGCAAAGAATCACTCACACTCTACTTTACGTGAGCATAGGCTACAAATCTTCATATTGGCCAATTCATTGGCATACTCAATCCCTCTAATTGTGCAAATCATCATGCACAGCTATAGTCACAACTGATAGCAGTTTGATCCTATAACAAATGTCCCTGCTGAACTGAACATGCACTGACATGAAAGTGAGTTAACTGATGTATTCTATAGTTGCATTATGAGTTAATAACTTGTGAATTAATTAATAACCAATTCACCCAACTCATCTCTAGTCTATTTTCCAGTTAGCCTAAATACAACATGTTTAACAAAGCTAAACTGAACACAACTCCATCAACTGCACCTCTAGTCCACTAAACTCAACTCACTTGATTTCTAACTGAAGTCTTTCATGCAAATATTATTCATCCCATAGGTAACCACGTATTTCCTTCTGGGATCTGCGTGTACCACATCCGTAGCTCATCCTGAAGTGCTCCAAGAGAATAAGATCAAGTTTATAGTCCAAATATTATTATGAGACAATAATATTTGACTTTTCTATTTTTGACAGCCAGTCTAAAAATAGACTTTGATCACTCACACTGTGATCAATCACACTGTGGTCACCCACACTGTGATCACTCATACTGTGATCACCCACACTGTGATCATCCACACAGTGATCATCCACACTGTGATAAAAAATAGAACTTGCGCCATAATTTGCCTACGGGCCCACTTAGTGAAGGTGACTCTTTTCACTAAGCTCCATCATCTTGTTGCAATCTCAACAAGAATTTCTTGTTGCACACTTTTCAACAGGATCTAACTTTGCTTCTTGTTACTCTTAATCAATTCAATGCATTTAAACAAGACAATCAAAATCAGTACAGGAAATATAAGTCTTCACTAGTGGCACATGTAGGTGAATGGTGAGATCTCAAATTTTATCTGACGTGTACTTCAAACAATTAATCATTAAATCTATAGCACAAATACAATTTGAACTACGAAAGCGTCACTCGTAAAATAAAACTGGAAAGACTAAACTATTTAATAACTTAAACAAAGGGAAAACTTGCCTTGATGGCTTTGGTGGGCCCTTGCTGATCTACTAGGTAACCTAAAGACTTACAGTGCTAAGAAGTAAAATAACACATTGATCTTAACAATTATTGTTCATATTATTAATGAAAAAAAGGATTACAATATCAACATTACAAATCTCCATTTATAGGCTCATGAAATAACAAGATGGATCTAACTTCGTTTCCTGTTACTCTTAATCAATTCAATGCATTTAAACAATACAATCAAAATTAGTACAGGAAATATGAGTCTTCACTAGTGGCGCATGTAGGTGAATGGTGATATCTCAAATTTTATCGGACGTGTACTTCAATCAATTAATCATTAAATCTATAGCACAAATACAATTTGAACTACAAAAGCATCACTCGTAAAATAAAACTGGAAAGACTAAACTATTTAATAACTTAAACAAAGAGAAAACTTGCCTTGATGGCTTCAGTGGGCCCTTGTCGATCTACTAGGTAAGCTAAAGACTTACAGTGCTAAGAAGTAAAATAACACATTGATCTTAACAATTGCTATCATATTGTTAATGAAAAATAAGGATTACAATATCAGCGTTACAAATCTCCATTTATAGGCTCATGGAATAACAAGATGGATCTAACTTTGTTTCTTATTACTCTTAATCAATTCAATGCGTTTAAACAAGACAATCAAAATTAGTACAGGAAATGTAAGTCTTCACTAGTGGCACATGTAGGTGAATGGTGAGATCTCAAATTTTATCTGACATGTACTTCAAACAATTAATCATTAAATCTATAGCACAAATACAATTTGAACTACGAAAGCATCACTCGTAAAATAAAACTGGAAAGACTAAACTATTTAATAACTTAAACAAAGGGAAAACTTGTCCTGATGGCTTCGGTGGGCCCTTTGCCGATCTACTAGGTAAGCTAAAGACTTACAGCGTTAAGAAGTAAAATAACACATTGATCTTAACAATTGCTATTCATATTGTTAATGAAAAGAAGGATTACAATATCAGCATTACAAATCTCAGAGTGCTTTGTTTCTAACCTAATCTCCCTTCTTGGATCTCTCTGAAGACTAAGAGATTAACTATTAACCATTCAAGAAAGATTTTGATTAACCTAATTGTTCGACATACCTCTCTTTTATAAAGAAGAGGGTCGTTACCATAATCTTAATTTGTGTAATGAAATTGAAATTACATTTGTAACTTTGTCCTCATGACACAAAGTGCATGAGGAGGAAGTGGATCTTGGGTAACCAAGTAAATGAGATGTCTTCAACAACTTCATTGGTTCCATAGTGGATTGTTTACTAAAGCACTAAGTCTGAAGATGAAGTATGGTACTGGAATCAGATAGTAAACAATGGAATATAGGTACCAGCGTCGAACAAAGAATATGAGTACTGGAGTTAAAACGATAGAACAATTGGAGCAGTTGTTACCAGAATCAAACCATGGAGCAATTTGGTTACTAGAATCGAACAATGGAATGGTTGTGATGAGTGCATTAGCCAAAATCTTGGGTGACGGGTCAAGTGTTGGATGAGTGCACGTGTGGTGAGAAAGATCGTTGAGAACACAACTATTGCTCGAGTACTAGATAGGTGCGTAGGTGGTTGACGAGTGCAAGATTGTTGAATGAGTATTGGACGAAATATCGGATCGCTGAGCTTCCCGAGTATTGGAACGCTGAACTAGCTGAGTACCAAACTACTGAATTGATAGAGTGTCGAAATGCTAAACGAATCTGGAAGAGTAGAAAATCCAGAGATCTATGAGAACCAATCAGAGAAATTAGAGTAAAAGATCAAATAATGATATTTTTACTATAAGAAAACATAGAAATTGCATTTTGAATAAGTTATTGTAGCATATGCCGCTAATCAATGCCAACAGCACGTCCGTGTTTATTTCAAAATTATTTTATCTATCTAACATCATCTACAATATAATCTGAAAGATAACCCATCGATCATAACAAACCATAGCAGCTAGATTCTTTTAATGTCTTAAAAAAACCAATGGATGCAACTTTGCGAGAGAAAAATGGCATTGCCACAGTAATATAAATCATAGCAGAGATCTTCATTCATATATATATATATATATATATATAATGAGTATGTACTATAGAGATTTATTTATCTCAATGATAACTTGAGATTCTTCTAGTTATGACAAAAGAGCAAAATATTTAAAATAGAGCATGGACTATCGAAAGTAATATAAATCATAGCAGAGATCTTCATTCATATATATATATATATATATATATATATATATATATATATATATATATATATATATATATATATATATATATATATATATATATATATATATGGGCGGACCGGATGCTCGACAGTGGATTTGCAGGATAGGTTTCAGTCAAGGAGAGGAGGCGCGCAGGGAAGGGAGGGTCCTGAGCATCAGGACAAACCCAGAAGAGCGGACCTCACCAAATCAGCTTTCACTGGAGGAGAACAAAAAGATAACCAGAGACTACGGGTGCTGACTTGAAGTGATGGGGACGGAGCACGGGAGGGGAGAGATCCCCTCCTACAAAGCGGTAATAACAGGGGAAGCAAGGAAGGAAAGGCAGAGCAACGGAGAACGAATCACTGAAGGAGAAACTTCAGAAGCTGGAGCACAAAGGAGATCATGAATTCCAAGCAAATGCCTACCAAGGGCAACGAACAAACCCAGGTTTGTAATCCCTCCTAATAGATAAGAAAATTACAGAAGCTACATGAGAGATTATGCTTTGATCTGTAAGTTCATAGGATATTGGCCAGCTGAGAAAGATCTTATGAGATGGATCCAACAGAGGTGGAAACCAAAAGGACATGTGGAAGTCAAGTTGGGGGCAAAGGGGTTTTTTACAGTCATATTCTCCAATTTAGAAGATAGGGATCGGAGCTTTGAGGAAGTACCCTATTTCATGAACAACGCTGGTCTGTTCATGAGAGATTGGGTAGATTGCTACAACCCAGATAAGGAGAAAATGTTAGCAGCCCCGATATGGATAAGACTTTTCGGCCTACCATCAGAATTCTGGGACCCAGAGATCCTTAAAGGCATCGGAAATTCAATAGGTTCCTTTGTTAAAGTGGCAGAATCAACAAAGAGAGGTAAACACACCACATATGATAGAATATGCGCGTACATGAACATCACAGAGCCTCTTCCAGATTCTATAGAACTGGAATATCATGACGAGATATGGCATCAAACAATCGACTACGAACATATTCCATTTCGCTGCAGAAGATGCCATGAGTATGGCCACTTATTCCGGGAATGCCCCATTACGCTAGCTGAAAAGGAAAGGGAAGCAGAAAATGAAAGGAGAAATGCAACAAGGAAAACAGGGGAAGAAGAAGAGGACTTCAAAGAAGTTCATAGAAGGAGAAGAAGAGGAAGTAAAAATATGCCGATGGGTAAGCAAAAAGAAACCCAGAAAACATAATCACTAAACAAGTTTCAAGTCCTACAGGAAGAAGGTCTGGAAACAGAGGCAAGCGAGGAAGAAGAATTAGAAGAAATGGAGGTAATAAATGAAAATGCAAACAAAGAGACAAATAAACTGAATAAAGATCAGAGGGTAGAAAACCTAAGAGAAACCCAAGAGGATCGGAGAGAAATGGAGATAGACCCACATAAAACAAAAGGAGAAGAAGAAGAACAAGTGATGGCGAAACTTTTACAGGAATGGAAAAGGCTCGACGAAAGATTCATCCCAGAAGAACAAAAACAGAGGTACAAAGAAGCATTCCAAAGATATAAGGAAAAAAAGGGACTAATAGAAGATAAGGAAAACCAAAAAACGGAGAAACAGGAATCGCAAATCATAGGAGTGGGCAGCACTGGCAAGGGAGGCAAAAAAAGAGGGAGAAGAACAATGAGTGAAACGATACAAGAAGTGGGAGAGATTCTTGTCAACTCAGGAAGAGTGATACCTCTCTCAGAGGTATTCCAATCCCCCCCAAAACTGTTAAGATGATTATTACAAGCTGGAACATAAGAGGCCTCAACAACAGAGGCAAACAAAGGTATTTAAATGAGAGATTGAAAAAAGAAAAACCCAGTATAATGATAGTACAAGAAACAAAAATAAGTACTGAGAAAATGAGATAAATTTTGAATAGAAATAGGAGTAGATATGAAATGATGGGACAGGATGCAGTCAGGAGCGCAGGAGGTCTGGTAATAATTTGGAATCCAGAGGAAATACAATTTAGTAATTGGTTGAGCTTCCCAAGAATTTTAACAGGAACATCAAGCATAGTAGGAATGGCGGAGGAGGTGATTATAACAGGGGTGTATGGACCGCATATCCAGAGCGAAAAAGAACACTTTCTGCAAAATTTAAAAGCTTTAAGATGTCTAATACCAGGAAAACAGTGGATCGTAGGAGGGGATTTTAATCTGATTAAAGCCTCAGGTGAAAGAAGGGGAGGAGCAAGGAGAATGGATAAGGCAATGGAGCAGTTTGGAGATCTGATAAGGGAACAGAATCTGATCGATATTCAAACCATCAACGGAAATCATACTTGGAATAATCGAAGAGGAGGAGCTAACCAAATAGCCTCTCGCCTTGATAGATTCTTAATCTCTGAACAAATAATGATGAAGGATGTATTCATAGAAGCCACCATCCTCCCGGTAGCAGGATTGGACCATTGGCCGATTAAATTAGAAATAGACTTAAAACAAAGGCCTCCCAACAGGCCCTTCAGGTTCGAAGCCTTTTGGCTAAGAAATGAAGGGCTGATGGAAAAACTAGAAGAATGGTGGAGGACGAGTAATCAAAGAGGAAAAAATAAGATGCACACTTTCAACTCAAACTGAAGGAAATGAAAAATAAGTTAAAGAAGTGGAATAAAGAGGAATTTGGTAATATTATAGAAGAAAAAAAGAGACTAGAGCAGAGAATGGAAGAGCTTCAGCAGATAGACATCTTAGAAGGCATACAGGAGGAAAGAACAAAAGAAGAAGGTAATATATTAAACCAGCTAGAAAAAAGAAGGAAACAAGAAGAGATTTTATGGAAACAGAAATCAAGGGTTCAATGGCTTAGGGAGGGAGAGAGGAATACTAAGTTCTTCCATAAAGCAATGGTACAACATAGACAAAGAAACAAAATATTCTCAATAAAAAAACAAGAAGTTCAAAGAGTTCTGCAACATGAGGAAATTGAAAAAGTGCTGGTCAACCATTTCAAAAACATTCTGAGGGAACCGCAAGCTAACAGATCAGAGGCCATATCAAAGATAAGTAGGGAAATCCCAAATGTGGTAACCAGAGATCAAAACCTGGCACTAATGAGGAAAATTACGATGGAAGAAGTGGAGGATATTGTCAGAAACATGAAAAGGAATAAAGCTCCTGGACCGGATGGGTATACAGTAGAATTCTTCCAAGTTGGGTGGCATTTTCTTGCAGAAGAAGTTCTGGAAGTTGTAGAGGAGGCCAGAATAAATCAAAGAATATGGCCTGGAATAAACTCAACCCTTCTGACCCTTATTCCTAAATCTAATCAGGCAGATCAAGCTGAAGGCTTTCGCCCCATAGCCCTTTGTAACGTCATCTACAAAATAGTGGCTTCGGTAGTAGCTCAAAGATTGAAATCGATCATGCCAAGTATTATTTCCCCAGAGCAAACTGGGTTTGTAGAAGGAAGGCAGATTTTGGACGGGTTAGTGGTGGCTCAGGAAGTAATCCACACGCTGAAAACGAAAAAAGAAAAAGGCATGCTGATCAAATTAGACCTCTCAAAAGCCTATGATAGGCTAAGCTAGAAGTATCTAGAAACGATCCTTAAAGCTTTTGGATTCTGTGAGCGATGGGTGAATTGGGTCCTGAGTATGATCTCTACCCCGAATTTCTCTATTCTGCTGAATGGAGCCCCAACAACAACATTCAATGCAACAAGAGGCCTCAGACAAGGGGATCCCTTATCCCCCTTTCTCTTCATAATAGCAGCAGAAGGATTAGGCAGATACTTTAAAAAAGAATTAAGAGAAAGGAAAATTCAAGGTCTCAGATTATGGGGAAATCAAACCACAGTCACCCACCAACAGTTCGCGGACGACATAATGATATATTGCAAAGAAACCTTGAAAGAGGTGAAAAGGATAAAGAAAATCCTAGAGATATTTAAGGAAGGCTCAAGGATGGAGGTTAATAATGAGAAATCCAGGACTTTTTTCTTTAACATTGTGGAACCTATTAAGAATCATCTAACCAGGGTCCTGGGATATCGGAAAGGGGATCTCCCTACCAAATATTTAGGAACTATGTTAGACTCCTCTTCCCTCAAAATAGGAAATTGGAAGAATATCCTTGAGAAGATCATGAAAAGATTGGAAAACTAGACTTTCCGTGCTCTGAACCTGGCAGCAAGGGTAGTTCTGCTCAAAGCCACAATTCAGGAAATTCCGATATATCCCTTATCCATGATGGCTGCTCCTAAAGGAATATGTAATAAACTTGTAGAGATTTACATAAAATTTCTGTGGGGGGGACCGAAGCAACAAAAGAAGTGGGCCCTCTGTTCATGGAACAGTCTAACTAGACCAAAGGAAAAAGGTGGTTTAGGCCTCAGAGACCCATGGACTTTAAATCAAGTACTCGCTGCTAAGTTAAGATGGAGATGGATACAAGGGGGGCCGGATCTATGGAAAGAAATCTGGACAACAAAATATAATATGCCTCTCACCCCGGAAGAAATTCTAAGGGAGCAAGATATGCCTCGGGGATCAGATATATGGAACCTAACCATTCAAAGCAGGGATTTAATTGACAGACATATATTTTGGGAAATCAGAGGAGGTCAGATCGCGAGATTTTGGGATGAAGCCTGGCAACAAAGGGAGAAAATGATGAACCTACAAGATATGCAAGAAATCTACAGAACAGGTATGGATAGAAACCTCATTAAAGTTAAAGATTACTGGACTGGAGAACGGGGAAATGAGGAATGGCGAGAATGGAAACCTCTGGAGGAATGGAAAAGGAATGCAACAAAAGATCAAAAAACAACATTCAGAAAGGAAATAGAATCCAGAAAGATAAAAAAGAGAGAAGGCAGAGACATCCTCCGATGGGGCAAAGAAACGAAAGGAATATTTAGCATAAAGGAAGCTTACAAAGTAAAAACGCAACAAGATCAGGGGGAGGAAGAACAAAAGTGGAAAAAGATATGGAGAACAAAATGGTGGCCGAAGATTAAATTGTTTGCTTGGTTGGTAGGAAGAAAGCGGATTTTAACATGGGACAGAATCCAAAAAAGAGGCTTCTCTGGCCCTTCAAGGTGTTGTCTCTGTTATTCAGATGAAGAAGATCAGGAACACCTTCTTAATGGATGTAGTGTGGCCCAATTCCAGTGGGAAAAGATGAGAAATATATTCTCAACAACTGAAAGAAATCTGCATGACATAATTCAAACCCTGTGCGACTGGGGCAAAGGAAAGTTTCAAAGTAAAATAGTTAGAAGAGCGTGGAGTACTACAACCGGCTTTAATGTATGGAATCTGTGGAAGGAAAGAAATGGCCGAATATTTAAAGGGAAGTCCTCAGGTCCGAAGGAAGTATGGAAGAGAACTCTAAATCAAATTAGAGAATCAATCCTAGCGGAGAATTGGGCAGAAGAGGATTGGAAAACCTCTGAAGTTGAAACAAAGATTTTAAATAAGATGAACTTAGAACAGGGGATGATCTACCATAAAAAAAAAAGCAGCACCAATCAACAGCAAATCAAAGTCATGCAGTTTATTGAAAGCCTCCAGAAGGGTTTATTAAGCTCAATTTTGATGGAGCTGCGAAAGCGAACCCTGGACCAGCGGGTTTCGGCGGAATATTCAGAAACGGAGAAGGGGAAACATAGTGGATCTATGTGGAACATGGAGGAACAATGACCAATAACGAGGCAGAATTCACAGCTGTTTATCAGGGTCTCAAAATTGCCAGAAGAAACGGTTATAGGAAGATAGAAATTGAAGGAGATTCCACCCTAGTTGTTGATACGATAAGAAAATTAATCCAAGGAAAGAAATGGGAGAAGGTAGTAAAAAGCTGGAGGAGTGCAAGCATAGTTCGAGACATAGAGGAATTTTTGAAAGGGATTGATTACAAGATCACTTCGCATGTAAGAAGAGAGGGCAATAAACCCGCAGATTGCTTAGCGAACTGGGGAAGTAAAGAACCATTGGAACGAATCGATGACAGCTGGACCAATCAGGTAACGCTGGCAAAATGGGACGGTCTCAAACAGCTCATTGGTAGTGATAATCATGATGCAGAACAAGGATAATTACAATTCCGCGTGGAGCGGGAGAAGGAGAATAAGGCAAGATCCGGCGGCAATAAGGAGAGGATAGAAGGACGGCGCCCTTAACTTCCTGACATCAACAATAAATGATTTTTCAGTGAGACAGGGACGCGGCCCAAAACGAAAACCGATTATCAATACTAAAGCCATCATTCGGAGTAAGAGTGACAATAGAAGCAGGGAGCAATCCCATCATAAGAGCAAAAGTGGTGAGAAGGCTATAAGGGGGAACACAGGAAGAATGACAGGCAACAGAAAGGTGGCGAGAGAAGAGGCGACTTGGAAGAGAATCCCTAACCAGCGCCTCGAACGCTCTAAAATGGGTGAGCGAGGAGATAAGACAGCCCTAAAAGAGAAGGACGCGGCTGAGGGCAGGCACTTTGAACAGGATCGGGTTAAAATTGAAATTGAAAGTTCAGAAGAGATGGAATTCAGACAGGGAGAAGAACTCAGAGGCAAGCAGTTCGAAACCGGGCAGAGCAGCAGAGGCCCGAAGCAAGTTAGAAAGGGAGGAGGACAAAAGCAACAGGAGCAGAGAGGAAGAGGGCACCCCCGACAACCCACCAACAATGCGGAGGGCAACAGGACGCAGAAAAGGTGGAAAAGAGGGAACAGGTCGATCAGTATGGCAATGCATGAAGCTGAACAAGCCTATAATTTGGAAACCAATGCAGATATACGGAACATCATCGACGCCATGGAGGAGAGGGTTTTAGAGGAACCCTCTGACCCGGAAATGGATGAATGGTCCTCGCAGCTGCCGGACCCTGGCAACACGCGAGGGAGACTCACTCTGTATCGCCGCGCTCTACATACATACTGGGTTCTGAAACACCTCCTGGCCAAGGCCATGGAGTAAGTCGTGGCCGAGATGGTGGAGATGGCGCAAGAAACAGCGGCTACAAAAAAGGAAGTTGCAAACGTGGAGGAGCTGGTGAGGAAGCAGAACGAGCACCTCAAGGAGATTAAAGAAATGTTGACGGAGCTGAGGAAAGACAGCGACAGCAACAAAACCGGCCGAGGAAATGCAGCGAACTAAGAGGCATGTTCTCCGTTTCTTTTTCTTTTCGATTGTCAATACTATGTTTTTTGGAACACTATCTGGCATGCCATAGCGGCAGTAGTTCATGGGGTTGGTCAAGTAGGACTGAGAAAAATCTAGTTTGGTGGGGTAATCTTGGGGAAAGAGGGCTTTTTGTTGCTTTGTTGTTTGACAATGTCCAGTTTGATAACTTCATTGACTGTTGGAAGTATAGGAGCCAACAAATCTGGTTTCCCTACGGGGCAGATTGAGGCTCCTAAATTTTGTACTTTTATATATGTTTGTAGATAATAGAAATACCGCAGTTCACAAATATATATATATATATATATATAACGAGTATGTACTATAGAGATTTATTTATCTCAATGATAACTTGAGATTCTTATCCCACGTTGCATACGATTTCAATGTATGTAAATGAAAAATTAATAGATCAATTTAATCTTAATTTTGACGGATTTGATTACCTATTCTTCCCCACTCTATGCCTTGCAGCGTTTCCTTTGCAACATAAGGTGCAAATGCTAGTTTTAATTTTTTTTTTTTAATAATTATAAAAAATATTAAGATAAATCATTTATATGAGGGTTTTTAAAATTATTGGTATCTTAAAGCTAGGTTAGTATTGACATCAACACATTGTTCAATTAAAAATAGTTTTGAATGTTTAACAAAAGCATAATTATTTTTGGTTGACATTATTGGGAAGCATGACATTATTGAGAGGTAAAATATTTTTTATATTGAATAATTTCTATAACATATAAGTAAATATTTTTTATTTCCCTCAAAGGGTGGTTTAGTGTTTCTTTTCCTTATATTTCACAATATTTATCTTCATTCAACATGATCCAACTAGCATGATTTATCTTCAAATTTATAATTCACTCCTATCTCTACATTGCTCATAATCTTGTTCAATCTTCATTAGTTAACATTTAAAATTTGTGCCTATATCTACACTACCCTACATTGCTCATAATCTTGTTCAATCTTCATTAATTAACATTTAGTTTTAGAATAATTCAATAAAACCAAACCAAAATAAGATGTGTAACAAATCCCCTTTTAAAAGAAAATAATTTAAATAAGTATAGGAATATTAATAGTGAGGATAATTTAAGGCAAAAGAAAACCATTTAATAAAATGAAATATTAAAGGAAAAGATTTATATATATTTTTAAAAGAAATAAAATATGAAATATTTAAGTTTACCTTACCACTTGTAAACCCGGCTGCAACTTTATTTAACATGACAATAAATAAATTATTAAAATAATTACATTAATTTAATCTTTTACTCTTATTTTAATTTCCGACAATTATTAAAAAATTGAATTAATTTAACTTTTTTATTTTTAATTTAATTTTTCAAAAATTATCATTATTAACATGAATATTAATATGGAAAAATAATTTTACTAATTAAATGAAACACATTTTATTAACCAAAAAACAATTCATTACAAACTACCGAACTTCACATACAAATATAACTTCTTAAATTGCAATCATAAAATTAAATTGTAATTAATTTATTAAAATAAATGTTTATATAAAAAATAATCTTAATAATTAAATAATAAACCATCCATCAACGAAAGGTTACCTCAAACTACCATACTTCAAATAAGAGTGCAACTGAATCCACTGGAATATCCATGATTGTTTTAACAGATAGTTTTACTTTTGTAAAATATATTCCAATAAAATTTCAAACAAATCATTACATTTTATGTATTTTACATTATTTAATTTCCTGAGATTAAAAAACGCATAGTCCATTAATTTTAATTTTTAACCTTTTCGAGGTATATTTTATGTTTTCTGCCCATTACATTTTATCTAAACGTACGTACATCTTCCACAGACTATTGCTAGTTACTTTATCTATGTAGGTAATTGATAAATATGTAATCTTTAATAAAAAGATTTGGCCTAATAAAAAGGTGAGTGAAGATGATTGGCTAAACCGATTGACATAATTTGGTGACCCCATTAAGACAATTATTAATATTGTACGGGAGATTGGTGTCCACACTTTGGCCATTCTGCACACATGCGAAGAACCAATCATCTCCCAACCAAACGGCCTTATCCTTATTATCTGGAGGGATACCTGATCAACACGGCCCTGTATTGTTTTGCTCCACTCTCGCTGCGTTTTCTTTGCTCTGCAAAATAAATCTTGTACCCATCTGGCGTTGCCATGGACAAAGTTGGGCTGCATGGCTAACTGTATTGTTTTTGGAGTATTTCTGGTTTTGTTTCAGAACCCTTGAATTCGTACAATTCACATCTTTGGGGAAATATTAATTTCAGAAGATGGAGGATATAGTTATCATTGTTTTTTTTTTCAATGGAATGATTTTCTGTTGTAATTGTAATTCAATTTGGGGTTTTAAAATTTTGGTATTTAGAATCAATTTGCAGTAGTCCACTGTAGTGGACTGACATGTTAATAGATCTGCTGTAATTGTTAATTAACTTTGGCCTTCTCAATTTTCGTATTTAGAACCAATTTGCAGTAATCCCACCTGTGTAGTGGGCTGACATGTTAATAGATCTGCAGAAAGCTTTGATGCGGTGAAGAATTGTGATAAATTCAAGCGGGTCGTTTTTTCTTTAATTTGATAACCAACTACTCGGATCTTTGCAGTTTTAGTTTGTTTTTCGTGGATGTTCCGGAACGAATGCCCTACGGGTGAAGGGTTAGGCATGTGTGAAACGAAGACAAACAGTATTCGTGCACCATCATGTAATAATCACATCACAAGGATGAGATTTCTTATTGGAATAAGAATCCCAGGTTTGTGTGGGTATATCGGTAGTCTATTGACACATAAAAGAGAAGCGAAGTTCACCAAAATTCCCAAACTTCTAATCTACAAACAGAAAATTGGGAATATTAATGAACCTTGGTTCTCTTTTATATATGCCAGTGGCCGACTATTATATCACAGAAATTTGGTATTCTTATTTTATCAATTCACAGATCTCCTCTCCGTCTTTGATTATTACATGATGGTGCAGGAATCCTGTTTCTCTTCGCTCCATACAAACCAAACCTCAGCAACAGCACAAAGATGATGGTATCGTCGCCAAGTGCGCAGTTTAACCTTCTGGGTATGGATGATGTATCAATTTTGTAACCAAGAGTTAAGGGTAATATTCCATAAGCATGTAGTTAATCAGCAATTATCCAATATGTAATAGTAATTAAATAACAATTATTTATATCAAATGTTTTCTGATAATAGATGAAGTGTTTAACAAAACGTCAGACACACAAACTTTCTGCATCTTAAAAATCAACTAATATTAATAATGGTAGAAATCTATGTTAACACCGAGGTTGTTCCCTTTGACTCTAAGGGAATACGGCCGGGGTAACCACTAACCAATCTTTCGATTACAGCTTCTAGCCAAGCTGTAATCAGAGAGGGCTCTCTCTTTATAATTTGTCTATGTTCATAGTATTTTAGGCTAGATGTGAAGTTCAATTTTGGTTTAATTGTTTGGTTGGAAAAGGTTCAGTCAAAATGTGTATGCTCTTACCACCGTCTTATATAACATTGGGCAATGGAGTCAGTGGTCCTTTGGTTTGGTGTGCTATGTTGATACAGTAATGAAAGCTGCAGAGCAGGATAATTGTCCGAGGAACAATGCTTTGGAATTGAGTTTGTGTGTAGTATGTTCAGGATAAGAAAGGCAATTAAGGATCTTTCTATAAACTGATATGAAAAGAAAGCAATTGTTACCTGGAAGCATTGAAGAATTTCTAGATAACATTCACAACATGGAATTAAATGTAACATGAGCATTTAAGAATTCATGTATGTTTTAATCCTGAAGAAAACATTTACAGCAATATAAGATTGAGCACAGGGTGTTTAAGAAACATGTCCTGAACTATTCTTTTTCTTTATTGCTAGATATGATGAAAACATGAAAATGAAATAACATAAGGAAACAGAGCAGAGTTTAAAGATAACATATCATTCCACCAGACAACACAAGGATTCTGCAACAGCACTTAAATTATCAACAAGACACCAGAGTTCCAGGAAATCACTGAGCTGAAATTGCTCTTTGTATTAAACTTTTCTGAAAGTACAGAGTATACATGCCTCAGAGCAAAAATTACCAACCCCTTATGCGTTACTAAGGGGAGTATATATACAAATTTACATAAGAAAATATCTGAATGGAGAGTGAATGTTCCATAAATGCTCAGCTAACTGCTGGAGTGTAGCCGCTGAGAGAGTAAATGCTGTAATCACTTTTAGTCCTTTAGCTGTCAGAAAATGGTCAGAAACTGCTGACTTGGTGGCTGTTGGAGTTGGCTAAGGGTACACCGCCAAAATTTGCGCATCTCTTTATCTTTTGGCTAGCCGTCATAGTTTGTATGCTGAGTTAGCATTCAGCTGCTTTTAATGCTAACTTTATCTTTCTGTTTGTCTGATAGTGACCTGGAGCTGGCAGTGACCAAACAGCCGGAGCTACCGTGGCAGAATTTGAAGCATTGCTTGCCACCAATCTTCCTTTGGCATCTGATGCCTCCTAATCTTTATTAAGGTCTCATCGGCCTCTGTATACCTGTAAAAATTAGGAGGAGTCTCAAAAAGGTGGTTCACTTCATTCTCAATAAAGAATAGGCCTCCCAGTTTATCATATAAGCTCTGTCCTGAGGGAGGCCCTGTCTGTTCAGATGTACTGCTAGATGCAGTAATCTGATTCTCAATGTATGTTGTCATTCTGTTGGCAAATTGATCTTGGGAGATCAATTTTCCTGCACCAGTTAGGAGGCTGGGCAGGCCTTTTGCTTGCAGTTCTGCCAATTTGATCCTGAATTCCTCCACATCTGCTGTGATCTCATTGCACTTCCTCTCCACAGCTTGTACATAATTCCTGAGAGTGAGCACTTTCTTGGCAGTGAGAACGGCTTCTATTCTGTTGGGGATACCTATGGCTGCCAGTTCCTCCTATTCCTGCCTGTTTAGGAAGTCTATCATTATGTTGGCCTGTTCTGGTCTGTTTCCCAGCAGTGTTTTGGCCTTATTGATTTCTGTATGTGCTTGGACCAACAATTCCATCTGCTGATGTATTGTTTTTATTGATTTCCATTGTTGGGTGATGGATTGGCCTATTTTGGCCCATAAGATCCTTTTTTTTCGGCCATAGATGTTTCCAGATTCAATTCTTTTTCTAAGGCCTTTATCTTGTCCTTGAGGGCCTTTATTTCTCTGCCCTGCTCTGCCACAGTTACCTTGGACTTGTCAAATTTGGAATCCAGTTCTGCCAATTTTTCTTTGGCTTTCTTTATTTCATTGGCCTGGAGTTCCATCTCTTTGACAGCCTTGGTCAATTCCTCTATACTTGGGTTGGCCTCTTGGGCTGCTGTTGTGCCTGCTGCTTCTGTTGTGGGGGCCACTGCTACCCCTGATGTTGCTGCTGTCGTGGAAGTAGTTGGAGGAGCTTGGGAAGTAGATTCTCCCTGTTTATCCTGTAATATTCCTTCCAGCTCTTTCTCCAGTTCCCGGATCCTCTGGTCTTGCTGTAATAAGAGGTCTAGCTGGTCCTCAGCCCGTTTTTGCTTTTGGAGTTCTGCTGTTTGAGGGTGCTCTGTGGGCTGCAGCTTAAACCTCTTCTTCATTGTGCTTAAGTCATCATCTTTTTTCTTCAAGAGGGCCTTTACACCCGTTGGATCACTAGGATCATGTCCTAGGTCAACAATGATCTCCTCAAGAGACTTTATTCTATTGTCCTTGGCCTTAGAGGACATTCTCTCAAAATCCAGCTGAGTATTGGTGTTCTTTAGGGACTCTTTCAGCTCATGGGCCAATGTGGCCTTTTCAACCAAGGTGGCATAGACCATCTCCCCAGTCTGCTTGTGGAGTTCAATCTGGTCCATGGGATGTATATCTCTAGCTAGGACCTCCACCCTTGTTTTTATGAAATCTGCAGCTGTCTTAGGCTGCGGCCCTTTGGGCTTAAAATGACTGAATATCATTTTTTCTTCCTTGATGTCATAAACAGACATCAGTCTCTCTTGCTGGGCTGGTGTAGCATCTATGAACTGTTTGTAGACCTCAGCCCTCAATAGCTCATTCTGAGCCTTTATTTGCTTGAAAGAAGCCTTGGTGCTCTTGGGCTTCTTGCTTTGTTGTGAAGGAGAGGACACCTCCAAGCCAAGCTTTAAAGTTTGCTCCTGCTGAAAGGAGCTTGTCCCTGTGTGCTGGCTGCTCTCCTTGTCTCTTGTTGTACTGTTCAAGACATCTTCAGTAATGTCTCCCACCTCTCGGGAGTCTGCCCTTTGCCTTTTGGCTTCTGGCTGGTGGGAGGATCCACTGGGAGGAGTGGACTCTTCTCTTTCTCTTTTCATTCCCCTTTCTTCATGTGTTGGGGTCTGCAAAATTGGGGCAGTCAATGGCTCAGTTTGAGGTGGTGGTGTTTGCATTATGGGGGTTGCTGGAGGCCCAGTTTGTGGCAGTACAGTTTGTCCTTGTTGCTGCTCTGTTTGCTGCTCTGTTAGCTGCTCTTTTTGCTGCTCAGTCTGCTGCTCTGTTAGAGGGGTTGACTTTTCCTTTCATGCTTCATCTTCAGCACCCATTATGCCTTTGCCTTTGTCTATCCCTGCTGCTGATGTAGAAGGTGCCTGTGGTGCAGTCCTTGTAACCGAGGTCCCTTCTCCCACTGAGTGAGGCGGTCTGAAAGGTACCTGCTGCACATAATCCAGGTCAATAGTCTTCTCAAGCTCTTTCATATTTTTAAGCATTCTTTCTTCTTCAGTTAAGCTCTCAACTAGAGTGTCCAGCTGCCATTCTTGTAAGTTGGCATATTTTTCTATGTGTGGGTAGTGGCAGTGCTTAACACCTAGGAGCCTATACTTATTTCTCCTAGCAGTGATGAAACCTTGAGGGTCATAAGGGACCCATCGAAAACTATAGGAGAGCTTATATTTATCCTTGAGGATCAGGTCTGCAGCTTCCCACCCTTCTTTCTTGTTCATGATGAAGGGGCCCAACTCATTTTTGAAATTAAGGTGGGCCTTTTTCTTGGAGCTGTGGAAATGGGTGAGGTCTGACTGAATTAATTGCCTGTAATACTCCAAGGCAAACAACCTCATAGGTACATATTTGGGGAGCCTGTATGGACAGAGCTCACATCCATAGATCCTGAATACAGTATGGTGTTCATATAGGTACCAGTCACCTATTTTATATTTCTTAGAGAGCTGCAGAGCTTTCTTGATCTCATTTGATATTCTGGGAGGAGGGGACTTCATCAACATGCAGGAGATTGGGTATACAAATTGGTCAACAAATTCACAGTAGGTATAGGGTGAACTTGTGACTTTGTGATAGACAGCGGTCCAGAAGATAACAGATCTTCTCTCCCCTCTATGATCCAACCTTCTGATGTAGCATGGGAAGGCTTCAGAATGATGAAACATGAACAGGTGGTAGATGTAAGCTGAGTATCTAAAGACCCCCTGTCTGTCCACTTTGCTCAACTGATCATGAATCTTATTGGCTATGAACTTAGCAAAGTTATACTTTCGGGCAGGGGGTTGGCGTGGGCTGTAAACAGACAGCAACACTAGCATGGCTTTATCCACATGCTCACTGTTTTGGTATCCCAACACATAGGCTATCATGTCTAGTAACAGCCTGCCTACATCATTGAAATGTACATTCAGATAAGGAGGTGGCCCTATAGGCTGGCACTCAGGTCTCATGAAGTTCCTGGTGACCTTTTGCAGCTCCTCACTGGTCATCTTGTCACCAGCTTCCAGCAAATAACTCATGGAGAATGGGATCAACAACTCTGTCTGATCAAACTGTAACATCTTGTTGATGGATTCAACATTTATGTAGAAAAGGATCCTCCCTGATGGAGTATTGACAGCTCTGTGCTGCACATCATAGTGTTCAGCACATAGGTGAATGATTTCAGGGAAAACATTCACAGCTGGGAGATAGTAATAGGGCAGGTTTGACTCCCATATCCCATGTGTACCATGACCATCTTTATAGTCTTCCCTCAGTTGAGTGAATGTCTGCAGGAAGTCCCTGTTTCCCTCAAAGTCTTCAATGAGACAATCCTTGTCAATAAATGGCAAGGCCTCCAGCTCCTTATTTGTTTGATTTAGTGGAGCAACACTGAGGGATGAGGATGCAGAGGCTGCCATGATATAATCTAAATCTGTACAGGTAGAGGTAATGGTTTGACAAATCCTTAAAGACTTCAGCAGCAGGTCAACTGTAAACACAGTCTGGTGTCCTCCTTTCAATGAAAAATGCAAGCTGGCTTTTGTAGTTTACTGCAAATTCACAGGGATATGAATTGCTAATGGTAAGTTGCAGAGATAGTGAGGTTTCTTTTGGTAAGAATGCAGGTGGCCTGTACCCCGCAAAAGGGAACAATGCCGAGCACCTCAGGGGAAATTTTATGGTTTCAGCCCGTGGAGTGACCGCTCCAATGTCAAATTATAGTTCAGGGGTGGTGCAGGTTGCTTGGGCTTACTTTAGGTAACAGGAAGAGCTGAATTTAGGAGTTTTACTAGTCTTTTAATGGTGAATTTACAGAGAATTGGAATGCATGGGCAAAAGTGGGAAAACTGGCAAAATACCTGGAGAAACTAGCTTGAAAGCTTGCGGGCCGGGTTGTGGAGGCTTAATGCCGTCGAATTCTGGACTTGTAGCGGTCGAAATGTTGAATTTGATGGCCGGCAAACAAATTTCGCGGCAGCTGGTTGACAACGGCTACTTCTTTTGCGCGTGAAAATGACCGAAAACGGCTCATTTGGTCGTTTATAACGTTAAATTTGGAAAAAGTATGTATTTGGCGCTTTTCCACCAATGACGTCAGCATGACATCATGGCGGGGCCCGGGTACGGAGGTGACGTGGCGCTGAGGTGTGGGCCAGGGTGGCAGGACATGGTGGCGGGTAGATGCGGTGGCAGAGCTGCGTGGAGGGCCAGGGGACGCGGGAGCGGGCATGGGTGAGATGACGTCAGGATGACGTGCCTATGACGTAGGAGGGAGGGTGGTAACAGGGATGGCGGTAAGTGGGTTCCCCGCACCACCTTTGGGCAAAGGCGGTATCGGGGAGGGGGGCTCCGAACAACCCCACCGCCTGCCACGCGTCCCTGTACGGGGCGGCAAAACCGCTTTCCCCGGATGCTAAAGGTCGGTAGGTCGGGGAACAGAAATGACCGCCCACCGTTGGATGATGGGTGGCGGGAGATCGACAGCTGGCGGGCCGTCCGACGGATCGTGCAGGTTGGGGGGGACCCGCCGGTCGATTAAAATACTCGATTAAATATTTCGGGCGGGGAACCTTGGGATAGTGGGTTTTTATGGGTTTTTCGGGATTTCTTGGGTTTTTCCATAATTTCAAAGGGGTTATGGGTAGGAAGGGGTTTTTATAGGGTCTTTCTTTGCAGATGAAGGTTTAATGAGTGGGATGACTTTGAAGCAAGGGGGAGAGATGAGGTATAGGTTCATCCAAGTGGCCAGATGTCACTTTGATCCCTGACATAGGACTTATTGGCTATAATGCCAAGGGGAGGGGTATTTATACAAATTTTTGGGGTTTATACACCATGGTGTTTAATATTAGTAGGGGAAAGGTGATATAGGGGATTTATATAGTAAAGTTAGAGTTAATATGGATGGGGGGTGGATGAAGGGGGAAAACACTAAGTCTGTTTGTGAAATACTTGGCTTAAAGAGTAGATCAAAATGAAAAGATTTTTACACAAGAAATGTGGCTTTTGAATGAACAAGAACCACCATGAAACCATAATCTTCTTCCATGAATCTCAGCTGATGGGGGGATGTTAGTAATGAAATGGAAGGGGGAGGGAGGGAGGTTAGTCATGCTTCCTGCTGCAACTTGATGAAGAAGAACACCTTGTCAATTGATTGACTTTGCTTTGGTAAACACAGTTAACACATCTGCAATGGTAAAGATAACCTTTCTGCAACCCCAACTACTTACCCAGCTACTTGCCTAGCATTTTTTATTTCTTCTTGGAGGGTGCACTTGGACTTGCAGACCCTTACTTACCTTTTCTTTTCTTTGGCTTTTTATTTGTTATTTCTATCTACCTCTACCCTTATTTCTTCCAAGGTCCCAGATTAAGCTGTTGGGAGCCTTTTCTTCTCTACCTGAACTACTTGTCTGCCAAGATTAAACAGTTTGGACAGACTTTCTTCTCTAATCTACAACTGCAAATTTAAACCATGGAATGATCCAGATTAGAGTGTTGGACCATCCATCAAAATTTTAAGTACATACCAAGCTATAAGCACAGATTGGATTCTCTAGGAAATATGTGATCTTTGAATCATCAAAGCAGAGCATATTTGGACCTTTCATAGCCAATCATGAAATATGAAACCTATTGGTATAGGTAGCTAATAGTGGCTCCACATGGGGATGGTTTTTCTTTTGAAAGACCAAGAACAGCAGGTCAGATTGCCTTGCTCCTTGATTGCTCTTATCTATCTTGTAGTTTGCTGCTTTGAAGTGCCCAAATTGTGTGCTTTTCTTCTTGGTAGACCTCTAATTCTATTTACCTTTCGCTGGCAGTCAACAAACTTGAAAAAACTGCATTTTTACAATCTAAACAGAAAATAATATATACATCTGCATATATACAAGGGAACCCGAACTGCACTCATGGGAAATAGTCAAAATAGTGCTTCAGCATCCTGCCATTCACAGGACCTTCATCCAAGTCAGTTTCACTAAGACTTTTTAGGAAGTAAGTGTTGTTACCTTGCACTGCTTGGACAACAAATGGTCCTCTCCATAAGGAATCAAATTTCCCATGTTTTCCTTTGTCTTCTCTCCTTGCATCCCACTTGAGGACTTTATCACCAACATTAAAATCTTCTGCTTTGGTTCTTCTGTCAAAGGCCTTTTTTAGCTTTTCTTGTAATACCTGAACTCTGCTGAAAACTTGATCTCTGGTTTGCTGCAGACATATGATTTGATTTATCCTTCTTTGCATAACATTAGGTTCAGCTTGGCTTTCCTGAAGAAGCTTCATAATAGGCACTCCTAAGGATGAGGGGAATTTGGCCTCTAATCCATAAACCAACTCATATGGGCTGGTCCCAATTGATCTCTTGGTTGTTAGTCTATCTGCCCATAGGGCATTCACAAGCTTCTTATGCCAATTCTTTTTGTTTTCTTCCAGTACTTTCTTTATAATGTTTACAAGGCTTTTGTTTGATGATTCAGCAAGGCCATTTCCTTGGGGATAGTATGCAGTAGAATGGCCCAAAGTAATATGAAATTTGTGGCAGAAATTCACCATTTTCTTGGATTTGAAAGCAGCAGCATTGTCTGTAATGATTTTATCAGGGTAGCCAAATCTAGCCAGTATGTTGTTCTCCAAGAACTGAATGATTATTGAATCATTTGCTTGTCTGCATGGGGCAGCTTCAATCCACTTAGTGAAGTAGTCTGTGGCTGTTAAGATCCATCTATGTTGGCCTGAAGATGAGGGATGAATTTCCCCAATGAAGTCCAATCCCCATTGTTGAAAAGGTCTCTCTGTTGCAATAGGCCTTAAAGGAAGTGGCAGCAGTTGTATCTTTCCCTCAAACACTTGGCATTATGACATGATGTGATAAATTTCTTGACATCAGAGAACATGGTGGGCCAGTAGTATCCAGCCCTTAGTATTTTATCCACAGTGGACTTCCAGTACAAGTGTCCACCACAGTCTCCTGCATGAAACTCTTGCATGATATTGTTAATCTCATTTTCAATTAAACAGTGCAGCAATATACCTTCATGGTTTTTCCAAAGCAAATTGCCATCCATCACACAAAATCTTGATGTTTTCATTTTTAAGAACCTACACTTAGTTTTGGACAGTCCTGGGGGAGCACACAGGTTTTGTAACACATAACAGATATCAGAATACCAGGGGGATTGTTCAAAGGCTTCATTGATCTTTGGAGTCGCCAGCTCCGGTTCACTGTCCAGCTGATTGATGTCTAAGGCTTGAAAATTTGTATCTGTCATTAATTTGGCCAAGCCTTGCCCTTTTATTAGTTTTGTAGGTTTTATCTCAATGTCAAATTCCAAGACGCTGGCAATCCATTTTCCTCTTCTGCCCTCTAAATTCTCTTGGGTGAGAATGTCTTTGACAATAGGACTTGGCACATATGCTATAACATGGGAATAAATGATGTAAATTCTAAAGCCTTTAATTGCTTTGACTAAAGCATAAGCTTGCTTTTCCATGATTTGATACTTTAAAGGTGCATCTCTAAGAGCTTTGCTAAAGAAAGCAATTGGCTTCTCATTTCCTTGATCATCTTTTTGCAATAGAACAGCAGCAATAGTATGCTGGGAAGCAAAAGAGAAAATGATAAATTCTCTGTCAAACTGAGGATTGGTCAACACTGGGGTTTGGGTAAGGGCCAATTTTATACTTTCAAAGGCTTGATTGGCTTCAACAGTCCATTTGACTTTTGAATCCTTTTTTAGCATGTTATTCAATAATCTGATTAGTTCTGCTAGGTTTGGGATAAACCTTCTTAAGAAATTGATTTTTCCCAAGAATCCTTGCAACTCTTTGACATTTCTTGGGTGAGGCATTTGTAGGATAGCTTGTATCCTATCTGGGTCAATTCTAATGCCATCTTTAGAAATGATGTGGCCCAATAGCTTACCTTCTTCTAAACCAAAGAGGGACTTCTTAGGATTCAAGGAGATTCCATATTTTCTACATTTTAGGAAGATCTGTCTCAGATGTTTTATATGTTCTTGGTCAGATTTTGAGAAAGGTGTAAGGTCATCTAGGTAAATGACTAAGAAGTCATGAATCTCTTTGGCAAAGGCAATATCCATCGCTCTTTGAAATGTCGCCCCTGCATTTTTCAATCCAAAAGGCATCTTTACATATTTGAAAGTTCCCCATGGGGTTGTAAATGCTGTTTTGTCTTGATCATCAGGGTGAACTAGGATTTGATTGAAGCCTGAAAACCCATCAAGTAGTGAGATCCTTGAGGCCCCTACCACCCTTTGAAGAATGTGATCCATCTTGGGTAAGGGGTAATTGTCTTTAAGGGATACTTGGTTCAGATTCCTCAAATCCACACACAGCCTAATTTCACCAGTCTTCTTTCTTGTAGGGACTAGGTTGGAGATCCATTCAGAGAATCTGATTGGTGCTATGATGCCTGCTTTGAAAATTTTTTGTACCTCTTGTTCCATTGCTGGGAGAAGCATAGGAATGATTCTCCTCAGTTTTTGTTTAAAGGGCTTTTGATCGGGTTTGAGAGGGATAGTGTGTTGGATTACAAAGGTGTCATAGGACTTTAGGTCCTCATAGCTCCATGCAAAAACATCCTGGAACTCTTTAAATAGGTCAATGTATTTTGGCTTTTGGTCAGGAGGTAAGGAAGCAGATAATTTAATTATCTTGGGCTTCTCACTTGTACCTATGTTACATTCTTCAATGGCTGCATTTAGGGGCTGCATTTTTGGTTTTCTGGGAATATCATTTGAGTCAAAGATGTCCTCTAGTGGGGTTAGGCCTGTTGGTAGAAAATTGTCTTTTAGCTCAATGATTTCAATTTAAGCATTGGACACTCCCTCACAATTGATTGATTGAATTTGATGAATGCTGTCTTTGTTGAAAATAGTTGGATTTAGCATTTGTTTTGCTGTTCTAGGTGATATTGGCTGAGTAGTCTGTTGAAACTGTATTTGTGATTGACTTGCTGTCTCCAGTATTTGTGATTGACTTGCTGTCTCGTTGTCAATATTTAGTCCTGCAAATTCTTGCTGCAGAGTTAAAAAATGGTTTATTTGCTTGTCATCCTCAAATACTTGCCAATCATTAACATTGTTTGGAATGGAGGGTCTGTGTTTTACCTCAGCTGTAAAACAATGATGGGGCTCAAACGGCAACTTGCAGGTACTTGCAAAGGTGGCTAAACTATGAGCATGTAGGTTGTGGGTTCTGGGAATTTTAGCAATTTGGAATTCAGAGAAAGAGTTTAGTACCTCAGCAACAGCAGACCTGTAAGTCCTTAGTCTTTTGTCATTGGTGACAAAGTTTCCCTTTACTTGTTGGATAACTAAATCTGAATCACCCATGATTGAAAACCTGGCAGCTTGTAGGAATTTTACCAACTTAAGTCCTAGTAAAAGAGCTTCATATTCTGCCATGTTATTAGTACATCTGAAATTCAATCTATAGGCTCTGCCTTCTGCATGACTATTTTCTTTATTGTGTACCCAAACTCCAGCCCCTGCCCCTAATTTGTTGACTGAGCCATCAAATTCAAGGAACCATAGAATATCTTGTTGGGAAGGAGATTTTATGATCTGTTCATGGGCTGGTAATGTAAGTAGCAGTTGTGGTTTTTTCTCTAGCTTGTCTTCTAGGGCAGTCTCCTTGTTTGATTGGATTTTCTTGACAACTAAGGCAGCAGCACCATCTAATGTTTGATTGACTGTTGTTTCATGAGTGATACTACTTTCATTTGCATCTTCCTCTTGTATGAATATCTTGGTTTCAGCCTCACCTTTTGAGGGAGTAGTGGTATCATTGAAGAGGATGTATGAGTCTATGTCTGAATGGACAACATATATAGGAAAATTTTGAGGTTTTTCTTCACTGCTGACCATGTACTTCATTAGTGTTTCTCTGTACAGTCTTTTTGGTTGCCCAAACACAGAGATGGTGGCATATGACATGTCTAATTGTAGGGAACCTTGGAGTTTGGCCCCCCATGATCTTGATAACAGCATCCCATACTTAGGTGGGATATCAGCAACTACCACATCCATTAGGATTGTCTTATTTGGGTATTGAACTAGGGACACACATAAGTCTTTTATGAGACCAAGACACTTGACTTGGCTGGAGTCAAAGGAAAACAGATCCTTGTATGGTCTTGTTATGTCTAAATTCAATCTCTCCATGACTGCTTTTGGCATGAGATTGTGAGAGGCACCTGAGTCAAACATTGCATTATGTAATATTTTGTCATGAATATGTAAACTGACATAGAAAGGCAGTACCCCTGTGACTACTGTTTTTCCATCCACTTCTGGGCCAAACAGGAGTTCTGGGGTGTCATCCAGCACATTGACATCATCTTTGTTGCTAGTGAGTTGAAGGGACTTTTTGATTTGCAATTTATAGATGTCATGCTTGGCTAATTCCAAGAGAGGAATAGCTATTTTTATTTTGCCAATTTCAGTTTCTAAGTCAAAGGGTTTTTCAGATTGGGCCTTGTGGTTGTAGGTGACAGTCCTTTCCTTGTTCATTAAATCTCCTTCTAGATTTTTATCTTGACTTTGAGATTTATCCTTTTTACTCATCTCTTGAGGAGTAACATTTAAATTAGGATGAGAAGATGAAGTGTCCAGAGACTGTTGTCTTAAGGGCAGTGGTTCAGTGATCTCTTCGACAATCACTTCTTCTGTAGGTAAATTTATTTTGTCATTAGGTTCGGAGACTATAACTCTTTCAGGCTGCTGATTATCCTTTTTCTTTTCAGGCTGGCTGACATTCACAGTTCTGCTCCTTAGCTTGTATTGTTTATGGACTTCATAAACAGCAGTTTCATAGCCTTGTTTAAAGTCAAAGGATTCCCCTGATTTAGTTTGGAACAGTTTGATTTCCTCATCCTGATGGTCTTCTTGTGTTAAGAAAACTTGACTTTCACCATCTAGGCCTATTAAATTAATCTCAGGATCTTCATTGGGTTCTGCTGATGTGGAAGCTTCTGCATAATTTTCTTGGAAAGGGGGTCTTATGTCTTGATCAACACTGGTTTTGCCAATACCTTGGTTTTGAGTTCTCCTAAAATTTGGATTCCTAGGAGGGTTGTTTTGTGTTGCTTCCCATGATGACTTTCTTTCAACCGATTCCACTCTATCACCTAATCTTTTCATTCCATTTAGTATGGCATCAAGCTTTTGATCAAAGACAGAGGGTTCCTCTTTGAAAACAATCCTCTTTTCCAACCTTGCCCTGTTTCTTTTGACAATCAGGTTGGCTTCCACTGTGACAGCAACCCTTTGGGCCTCTTCCAGGGATTGGCAGTCTCTTTCTTTCAACTGATAGGCCATATCAGGGTCAAAACCATCAGGGAATTTGTACAAGGCTAAATCAGGAGGAGGCCTTAAATTCTGCGGAATTGAGTTATATACATTGTTAAATCTTGCACAATACTCCAAAACAGTCTCTTGGGGACCTCTTTTGATAGTGTCATATTCCCCAAGTATGTGCAGAGGATCTTTCTTCTTCTCCCATCTACTGGTAAAGGCTTGATACAGTTCAGCAGGAGTTGTAATGGAGTTTGCATTCAGGGATCTAAACCAAGTTCTTACATCCCCAGTTAGGCTTTGAACAAACATCCTCATTCTGACACTGTCATCATCTATTTCATAGGTCTCGAAATGGTCTTGCATCCTCTTGGCATGCTGGGCAGCTGTCAGAGGGCCATTGGAGTCAAAATATGAAATTTTGGTTTGGTAATCTTGGGGTAGAGCTGCAGCATTAGCTGGTATCTGCAAGGGTGCATATCTGTTAGCCATATTTACAAGATTTAGAGGATTAACAGGGGCAGCTGGGATAATAGGAACAGTGGGTATCACAGGGGTAATAAGTAGGGATGAACCTAGAAGGTTGGTCAAGGGGATATGTGCAGTGGATGAAGATATGAGAGGGGGACTTTGGGATGTGGATGGTGAGCTAGGGGAACTAGGGGTAGACCGGAAAAGGACCTTGCATGGAGTGGGTATAAGGCTAGGATGATCTGGCTCTGAAGTCCAATCAGCAGGCTGCTCCTGCTTTTGCTGCCTCCTAATGTTTCTTGGGATGGTATTTGGATTATTGACAATGATAGGTGGATTTGGGTCAGGATTTGCCCTAGTATGCCGTGGATTTTTCTTAGGAGCCATTTTCTAACTGTTTTTTAGGATTTTGTGGGAAATTTTTATATCTGAAGGACTGGATGAAGATTTTGGAAAGGCTATATATTCTTAGAGCTAAGATGAAGATTCCCTAAACAAGCTCCTCCCTAAAACTGTTAATGTGATACAGAAACAGATTAAAGGCCTCTTGACTTATTTCAGGCTTGATAGTAGCTTATGGAAGATATATAGTAATTAAAAAATCTCAAGCACTCCCCAGTGGAGTCGCCAATTATGTTAACACCCAGGTTGTTCCCTTTGACTCTAAGGGAATACGGCCGGGGTAACCACTAACCAATCTTTGGATTACAGCTTCTAGCCAAGCTGTAATCAGAGAGGGCTCTCTCTTTATAATTTGTCTCTGTTCTGATAGTATTTTAGGCTAGATGTGAAGTTCAATTTTGGTTTAATTGTTTGGTTGGAAAAGGTTCAGTCAAAACGTGTATGCTCTTACCAGCATCTTATATAACATTGGGCAATGGAGTCAGTGGTCCTTTGGTTTGGTGTGCTATGTTGATACAGTAATGAAAGCTGCAGAGCAGGATAATTGTCCGAGGAACAATGCTTTGGAATTGAGTTTGTGTGTAATATGTTCAGGATAAGAAAGGCAATTAAGGATCTTTCTATAAACTGATATGAAAAGAAAGCAATTGTTACCTGGAAGCATTGAAGAATTTCTAGATAACATTCACAACATGGAATTAAATGTAACATGAGCATTTAAGAATTCATGTCTGTTTTAATCCTGAAGAAAAAATTTACAGCAATATAAGATTGAGCACAGGGTGTTTAAGAAACATGTCCTGAACTATTCTTTTTCTTTATTGCTAGATATGATGAAAACATGAAAATGAAATAACATAAGGAAACAGAACAGAGTTTAAAGATAACATATCATTCCACCAGACAACACATGGATTCTGCAACAACACTTAAATTATCAACAAGACACCAGAGTTCCAGGAAATCACTGAGCTGAAATTGCTCTTTGTATTAAACTTTTCTGAAAGTACAGAGTATACATGCCTCAGAGCAAAAATTACCAACCCCTTATGCGTTACTAAGGGGAGTATATATACAAATTTACATAAGAAAATATCTGAATGGAGAGTGAATGTTCCATAAATGCTCAGCTAACTGCTGGAGTGTAGCCGCTGAGAGAGTAAATGCTGTAATCACTTTTAGTCCTTTAGCTGTCAGAAAATGGTCAGAAACTGCTGAC
The DNA here is from genome assembly GCA_031772625.1 of Pinus tabuliformis. Taxonomy (NCBI): domain Eukaryota; kingdom Viridiplantae; phylum Streptophyta; class Pinopsida; order Pinales; family Pinaceae; genus Pinus; species Pinus tabuliformis. The sequence goes on along the minus strand of CM062814.1, from coordinate 159,341,302 downwards.
TTGGTGGCTGTTGGAGTTGGCTAAGGGTACACCACCAAAATTTGCGCATCTCTTTATCTTTTGGCTAGCCGTCATAGTTTGTATGCTGAGTTAGCATTCAGCTGCTTTTAATGCTAACTTTATCCTTCTGCTTGTCTGATAGTGACCTGGAGCTGGCAGTGACCAAACAGCCGGAGCTACTGTGGCAGAATTTGAAGCATTGCTTGCCACCAATCTTCCTTTGGCATCTGATGCCTCCTAATCTTTATTAAGGTCTCATCGGCCTCTGTATACCTGTAAAAATTAGGAGGAGTCTCAAAAAGGTGGTTCACTTCATTCTCAATAAAGAATAGGCCTCCCAGTTTATCATATAAGCTATGTCCTGAGGGAGGCCTTGTCTGTTCAGATGTACTGCTAGATGCAGTAATCTGATTCTCAATGTATGTTGTCATTCTGTTGGCAAATTGATCTTGGGAGATCAATTTTCTTGCACCAGTTAGGAGGCTGGGCAGGCCTTTTGCTTGCAGTTCTGCCAATTTGATCAGGAATTCCTCCACATCTGCTGTGATCTCATTGCACTTCCTCTCCACAGCTTGTACATAATTCCTGAGAGTGAGCACTTTCTTGGCAGTGAGAACGGCTTCTGTTCTGTTGGGGATACCTATGGCTGCCAGTTCCTCCTGTTACTGCCTGTTTAGGAAGTATATCATTCTGTTGGCCTGTTCTGGTCTGTTTCCCAGCAGTGTTTTGGCCTTATTGATTTCTGTATGTGCTTGGCCCAACAATTCCATCTGTTGATGTATTGTTTTTATTGATTTCCATTGTTGGGTGATGGATTGGCCTATTTTGGCCCATAAGATCCTTTTTATTTCGGCCATAGCTGTTTCCAGATTCAATTCTTTTTCTAAGGCCTTTATCTTGTCCTTGAGGGCCTTTATTTCTCTGCCCTGCTCTGCCACAGTTACCTTGGACTTGTCATATTTGGAATCCAGTTCTGCCAATTTTTCTTTGGCTTTCTTTATTTCATTGGCCTGGAGTTCCATCTCTTTGACAGCCTTGGTCAATTCCTCTATACTTGGGTTGGCCTCTTGGGCTACTGTTGTGCCTGCTGCTTCTGTTGTGGGGGCCACTGCTGCCCCTGATGTTGCTGCTGTCGTGGAAGTAGTTGGAGGAGCTTGGGAAGTAGATTCTCCCTGTTTATCCTGTAATATTCCTTCCAGCTCTTTCTCCAGTTCCCGGATCCTCTGGTCTTGCTGTAATAAGAGGTCTAGCTGGTCCTCAGCCCGTTTTTGCTTTTAGAGTTCTGCTGTTTGAGGGTGCTCTGTGGGCTGCAGCTTAAACCTCTTCTTCATTGCGTTTAAGTCATCATCTTTTTTCTTCAGGAGGGCCTTTACACCCGTTGGATCACTAGGATCATGTCCTAGGTCAACAATGATCTCCTCAAGAGACTTTATTCTATTGTCCTTGGCCTTAGAGGACATTCTCTCAAAATCCAGCTGAGTATTGGTGTTCTTTAGGGACTCTTTCAGCTCATGGGCCAATGTGGCCTTTTCAACCAAGGTGGCATAGACCATCTCCCCAGTCTGCTTGTGGAGTTCAATCTGGTCCATGGGATGTATATCTCTAGCTAGGACCTCCACCCTTGTTTTTATGAAATCTGCAGTTGTCTTAGGCTGCGGCCCTTTGGGCTTAAAATGACTGAATATCATTTTTTCTTCCTTGATGTCATAAACAGACATCAGTCTCTCTTGCTGGGCTGGTGTAGCATCTATGAACTGTTTGTAGACCTCAGCCCTCAATAGCTCATTCTGAGCCTTTATTTGCTTGAAAGAAGCCTTGGTGCTCTTGGGCTTCTTGCTTTGTTGTGAAGGAGAGGACACCTCCAAGCCAAGCTGTAAAGTTTGCTCCTGCTGAAAGGAGCTTGTCCCTGTGTGCTGGCTGCCCTCCTTGTCTCTTGCTGTACTATTCAAGACATCTTCAGTAATGTCTCCCACCTCTGGGGAGTCTGCCCTTTGCCTTTTGGCTTCTGGCTGGTGGGAGGATCCACTGGGAGGAGTGGACTCTTCTCTTTCTCTTTTCATTCCCCTTTCTTCATGTGCTGGGGTCTGCAAAATTGGGGCAGTCAATGGCTCAGTTTGAGGTGGTGGTGTTTGCATTATGGGGGTTGCTGGAGGCCCAGTTTGTGGCAGTACAGTTTGTCCTTGTTGCTGCTCTGTTAGCTGCTCTTTTTGCTGCTCAGTCTGCTGCTCTGTTAGAGGGGATGACTTTTCCTTTCTTGCTTCATCTTCTGCACCCATTATGCCTTTGCCTTTGTCTATCCCTGCTGCTGATGTAGAAGGTGCCTGTGGTGCAGTCCTTGTAACCGAGGTCCCTTCTCCCACTGAGTGAGGCGGTCTGAAAGGTACCTGCTGCACATAATCCAGGTCAATAGTCTTCTCAAGCTCTTTCATATTTTTAAGCATTCTTTCTTCTTCAGTTAAGCTCTCAACTAGAGTGTCCAGCTGCCATTCTTGTAAGTTGGCATATTTTTCTATGTGTGGGTAGTGGCAGTGCTTAACACCTAGGAGCCTATACTTATTTCTCCTAGCAGTGATGAAACCTTGAGGGTCATAAGGGACCCATCGAAAACTATAGGAGAGCTTATATTTATCCTTGAGGATCAGGTCTGCAGCTTCCCACCCTTCTTTCTTGTTCATGATGAAGGGGCCCAACTCATTTTTGAAATTAAGGTGGGCCTTTTTCTTGGAGCTGTGGAAATGGGTGAGGTCTGACTGAATTAATTGCCTGTAATACTCCAAGGCAAACAACCTCATAGGTACATATTTGGGGAGCCTGTATGGACAGAGCTCACATCCATAGATCCTGAATACAGTATGGTGTTCATATAGGTACCAGTCACCTATTTTATATTTCTTAGAGAGCTGCAGAGCTTTCTTGATCTCATTTGATATTCTGGGAGGAGGGGACTTCATCAACATGCAGGAGATTGGGTATACAAATTGGTCAACAAATTCACAGTAGGTATAGGGTGAACTTGTGACTTTGTGATAGACAGTGGTCCAGAAGATAACAGATCTTCTCTCCCCTCTATGATCCAGCCTTCTGATGTAGCATGGGAAGGCTTCAGAATGATGAAACATGAACAGGTGGTAGATGTAAGCTGAGTATCTGAAGACCCCCTGTCTGTCCACTTTGCTCAACTGATCATGAATCTTATTGGCTATGAACTTAGCAAAGTTATACTTTCGGGCAGGGGGTTGGCGTGGGCTGTAAACAGACAGCAACACTAGCATGGCTTTATCCACATGCTCACTGTTTTGGTATCCCAACACATAGGCTATCATGTCTAGTAACAGCCTGCCTACATCATTGAAATGTACATTCAGATAAGGAGGTGGCCCTGTAGGCTGGCACTCAGGTCTCATGAAGTTCCTGGTGACCTTTTGCAGCTCCTCACTGGTCATCTTGTCACCAGCTTCCAGCAAATAACTCATGGAGAATGGGATCAACAACTCTGCCTGATCAAACTGTAACATCTTGTTGATGGATTCAGCATTTATGTAGAAAAGGATCCTCCCTGATGGAGTAGTGACAGCTCTGTGCTGCACATCATAGTGTTCAGCACATAGGTGAATGATTTCAGGGAAAACATTCACAGCTGGGAGACAGTAATAGGACAGGTTTGACTCCCATATCCCATGTGTACCATGACCATCTTTATAGTCTTCCCTCAGTTGAGTGAATGTCTGCAGGAAGTCCCTGTTTCCCTCAAAGTCTTCAATGAGACAATCCTTGTCAATAAATGGCAAGGCCTCCAGCTCCTTATTTGTTTGATTTAGTGGAGCAACACTGAGGGATGAGGATGCAGAGGCTGCCATGATATAATCTAAATATGTACAGGTAGAAGTAATGGTTTGACAAGTCCTTAAAGACTTCAGCAGCAGGTCAACTGTAAACACAGTCTGGTGTCCTCCTTTCAATGAAAAATGCAAGCTGGCTTTTGTAGTTTGCTGCAAATTCACAGGGATGTGAATTGGTAATGGTAAGTTGCAGAGATAGTGAGGTTTCTTTTGGTAAGAATGCAGGTGGCCTGTACCCCGCAAAAGGGAACAATGTCGAGCACCTCAGGGGCAATTTTATGGTTTCAGCCCGTGGAGTGACCGCTCCAATGTCAAATTATAGTTCAGGGGTGGTGCAGGTTGCTTGGGCTTACTTTAGGTAACAGGCAGAGCTGAATTTAGGAGTTTTACTAGTCTTTTAATGGTGAATTTACAGAGAATTGGAATGCATGGGCAAAAGTGGGAAAACTGGCAAAATACCTGGAGAAACTAGCTTGAAAGCTTGCGGGCCGGGCTGTGGAGGCTTAATGCCGTCGAATTCTGGACTTGTAGCAGTCGAAATGTTGAATTTGATGGCCGACAGACAAATTTCACGGCAGCTGGTTGACAACGGCTACTTCTTTTGCGCGTGAAAATGACCGAAAACGGCTCATTTGGTCGTTTATAATGTTAAATTTGGAAAAAGTATGTATTTTGCGCTTTTCCGCCAATGACGTCAGCATGACGTCATGGCGGGGCCCGGGTACGGAGGTGACGTGGCGCTGAGGTGTGGGCCAGGGTGGCAGGACACGGTGGCGGGTAGATGTAGTGGCAGAGTTGCGTGGAGGGCCAGGGGACGCGGGAGCGGGCATGGGTGAGATGACGTCAGGATGACGTGCCTATGACGTAGGAGGGAGGGTGGTAACAGGGATGGAGGTAAGCGGGTTCCCCGCACCACCTTTGGGCAAAGGCGGTATCGGGGAGGGGGGCTCCGAACAACCCCACCGCCTGCCACGCGTCCCTGTACGGGGCGGCAAAACCGCTTTCCCCAGACGCTAAAGGTCGGCAGGTCGGGGAACATAAATGACCGCCCACCGTTGGATGATGGGTGGCGGGAGATCGACGGCTGGCGGGCCCTCCGACGGATCGTGCAGGTTGGGGGGACCCGTCGGTCGATTAAAATACTCGATTAAATATTTCGGGCGGAGAACCTTGGGATAGTGGGTTTTTATGGGTTTTTCGGGATTTCTTGGGTTTTTCCATAATTTCAAAGGGGTTATGGGTAGGAAGGGGTTTTTATAGGGTCTTTCTTTGCAGATGAAGGTTTAATGAGTGGGATGACTTTGAAGCAAGGGGGAGAGATGAGGTATAGGTTCATCCAAGTGGCCAGATGTCACTTTGATCCCTGACATAGGACTTATTGGCTATAATGCCAAGGGGAGGGGTATTTATACAAAATTTTGGGGTTTATACACCATGGTGTTTAATATTAGTAGGGGAAAGGTGATATAGGGGATTTATATAGTAAAGTTAGAGTTAATATGGATGGGGGGTGGATGAAGGGGGAAAACACTAAGTCTGTTTGTGAAATACTTGGCTTAAAGAGTAGATCAAAATGAAAAGATTTTTACACAAGAAATGTGGCTTTTGAATAAACAAGAACCACCATGAAACCATAATCTTCTTCCATGAATCTCAGCTGATGGGGGGATGTTGGTAATGAAATGGAAGGGGGAGGGAGGGAGGTTAGTCATGCTTCCTGCTGCAACTTGATGAAGAAGAACACCTTGTTAATTGATTGACTTTGCTTTGGTAAACACAGTTAACACATCTGCAATGGTAAAGATAACCTTTCTGCAACCCCAACTACTTACCCAGCTACTTGCCTAGCATTTTTTATTTCTTCTTGGAGGGTGCACTTGGACTTGCAGACCCTTACTTGCCTTTTCTTTTCTTTGGCTTTTTCTTTGTTATTTCTATCTACCTCTACCCTTATTTCTTCCAAGGTCCCAGATTAAGTTGTTGGGAGCCTTTTCTTCTCTACCTAAACTACTTGTCTGCCAAGATTAAACAGTTTGGATAGACTTTCTTCTCTAATCTACAACTGCAAATTTAAACCATGGAATGATCCAGATTAGAGTGTTGGACCATCCATCAAAATTTTAAGTACATACCAAGCTATAAGCACAGATTGGATTCTCTAGGAAATATGTGATCTTTGAATCATCAAAGCAGAGCATATTTGGACCTTTCATAGCCAATCATGAAATATGAAACCTATTGGTATGGGTAGCTAACAATCTCCACTCTCACATGATGTAAATAATTTGTAATTCATTTAAATTTTTGTTTAGTATTTTAGTGAATACATTAGTTATATTATAATGGGTACTAAATCTAACAAATCAATTTCTTCTATTCTGTTATGAGGTATATTAAACATATTAGATTAATTTTTTTTAATTGAATTTTTCTTTTACAAAATGTTGTTAAGTTTCAATATGTGTAAATTTTATATAAAAGATTGGATTTTGTTCTATTTTCATTGGATTTGGATTGGAGTAATCTATTGTTCTTGTTACTTCTTACCTTTCTCTTATGTCTTTCGGGTATTATGTTGTGATGGTGTCGCTCACAGCAGGTGTGACTCGATATAATTCTAGACCTCTCATTGAATGCATTTTTGTGGTTGATTTTCAATCTTAATATATTAAGTCAAGCTTCAAGATAGAATCCTAGACCTCCTGCTGAATGCATTTTTGTGATTGATTTTCTATGATCTAGACATCTAGCTAATTAGAATTTATTGACTGAACATTCAATTATGGCTGGCATGTGGTTTAGGAATTGATTGACTAAATGATGATTATGCAATATGATATTTGTTAAGATAAATCTGATTTATGGAAAAACTCAAAATTATTAAATCCACATGGTTTTGATAACCAATAATATTCAAACCCAAGCTTCAAGATACAATCCTAGACCTCCTGCTGAATGCATTTTTGTGATTGATTTTCTATGATCTAGACATCTAGATCATTAGAATTTATTGACTCAACATTCAATTATGGCTGGCATGTGGTTTAGGAATTGATGCACGAAATGATGATTATGCAATATCATATTTGTTAATGTAAATCTGATTTATTGAAAAACTCAAAATTGTTAGATCCTTAGATCACATGGTTTTGATAACCAATAATATTCAAACCCATAAATTATGTGTTGAAGTCTTTAAAAAACTTCGGGATTTTCAAAATTGGGCTGAAAATTGTTTGATCCACGGTGATGGGTTAGAGCACATGGTTTTGATAACCAGTAATATTCAAACCCATAAATTACATGCGTTGAAGTCTTTAAAAGACTTCGGAATTCTCATTGTAAAGTTCATTAATATTAAAATCGGGAATATTAATGAACCTTGGCTCTTTTTCTTATCTCAATGAACGACTATTATATCATAGAACTTTGGTATTTTTATTTTATAAGTTCAAAGATCTCCTCCGTTTCTGATCATTACATGTTGGTGCAGGAATCCTGTTTATCTTCGCTCCATAAAGACCAAACCTTAATAGCTGCACAAGCATGATGGTATCATGCCCATAGTTTTTGTAGTATGTTTAATAAACCCAAGCCATCGTGGACAGCTCTGTCATTGCACAGTTTAACATCCAGGTTATGGATGACAGTGTAGGCGTCATTGTAGCGATTTGTAACAATAGTTGAGAGTAATATTTCAAAAACATGTGATTAGTTAATAACTAAGTTACTAGAAAAAGGATACGGGTACGGGGTTTGAAACAGGGTTTGAAACAGTTCAAAAAATCTAGATACCATACGGTAGGAAATGACACATTATATATATATATATATATATATATATATATATATATATATATATATATATATATATATATATATATAATATATATATCATATTTACATATTACCATTCATATTTCAGAATTTAGATTATCATCTATGATCTATCATGATTCATCATCATCAATTCAACATATGCCATAAACATTCAACATTGCCATCATCATTAACGATTATTATAATTGATAACATTCATGATTCAAGTTTCAAGTTTCAACATATCATCAAGTTTCTGTTTCAAATTTCAAACATCAACATGACAAGTTACACGAACACCATCATTACTAAAATTAATAATGCATACTAATTACTACATAGTACAAAGTACAAAATGAACTATCACTGGGAGTCTAGTATCATTACTCATAATTCATTTGGCTGTTCAAAAGTTTAAAAGTTAAAAGTTAAAACACCATCATAAATTACATTTACATATCATCAAATATGTCTTCATTCATGCCACTATAATGTTCCACTTCCACATCCTCTCTAGAAGTGGCACTGGGAACATTGCTGCCATCTCCACTTGAAGATCCACCTATTGCCATTGGTGACTCTGAATCAAACAAATTCATATGAGACATGGCATTCAATGTCATATCCAAGTCAGGCAACTCTCGTTCCACGTCCCAAAATTTGGTGGGCCCAAATTTGTATTCATTCATTTTGTGTGACAGAAGGCGAAGGTTTGAATGAACATACACTAGTTCCTCAACCTTCTTAGAGCCCAATCTGTTTTGCCTCACTGAATGGATGAAGCCGTATGTACTCCAAATCCTTTCTACTGAAGAAGAACTAGCAACCTATGATAAGATCTTGATGGCCAATTTTTGGATATGTGGAAGTGCCCCACCATAGAAATTCCACCACTCAATTGGACTTAATCTCCTCTTCTCTCGCATACACTCAATATCACAACCCCAACCCTCTGATCCCACAAAATGAGAAAACTGTACATGGATCCGAAGCCCAATTTCAGGATCTACAAAAGCTTTATAAAAGCATTTTTAAATCCTTTTGCAACTTCTGGGTCTTTGTTTGGTGCACTTCTTTCTGGATCACATAGCAACTCCGCAGCATAATATTTTGGATTCACTGCATAGGCTAAAAGGTGCAATGGGGTGGTCATCTTGTTACACCTTTTGGACAATATGTCTTTTACTTCTCTGTAAAAGATTTCATCTAGGTCACTCCTTGGCATTTATAACCAACCTTATCTTCTCTATCATGGAATCAATGCCCTCATACACCTCTCCCAGATTAGGCATATTTGTGTTAAACATACAGAGCAAATCCACAATTGGCTTAGTAAATGCCAAGAGGAACTTCACCCTATCCCACCATTCATCATCTACAACCAACCGTTTCATTACTTGTGCTCTATCAGATTGGGCTTGCCTCCATCGATTCCAAAGAGAACTGCGTACCATTGATTGTAATTCATCTTTCACTTGCATGAGCCTTGTTAAGACTATGATGTGAGAAGCAAATTGAGTCTTGGCAACCTGCAGGTGTCAAATTGCCAATGTTTCAAATTTCAATCAATTTGGAAAATCGTAATTTCATTGAATAACCTATTATGATTCATGAATCATGACATTTGAGAATCCAATTTAGATATTTGAATTAAGAGTTAGAAATTAGAATTTATGAAATATTTAATAAAATTTAAACTTTAAAGTATAGGTACCTTAAGGAGCTCGAACTTAGCAAATTCCCTGTAGATGCCTTGGGACATGTGGTGGTTTGTGATAAAGGCTTGAATTTCTTTTGCCTCTTCAAAAATAACTCGAATCCACTCAATTTGCTTCCCCAACTTGTTCAACATGAGGTTCAATGAATGTACAACACAAGGGGTCCAAAAAATGAGTTGATATTTGCCTTCAATAATTAGGCCTGCTGCTCTACACACCATTGCATTGTCAGTTATTACCTGGACAACATTTTCAATCCCCACCAATTCAATTGCTTCAAACAAGATGTTAGCAATGAATTGAGAATCTTTCATCTACCCTCACAATCCACTGCCTTCAAAAACATTGCCCCATGTGGGCTCTAAGCAATCACATTGATCAAAGACCTATTTCTTTGATCTTTCCATCCATCAGAAATGATGGACACCCCTGAAATGAGCCATGAATCACAAATGGGGGCTAATTTAGCCTCCAAATCTAACTTTTGAGCACTCAACAATGTGGTGCATATCTTCTTATATCCAGGACTCTTGCACCCTCTTGGGGCTTCATTCAAACGTTTTACCATCTTTTTCCAGTAAGGAGATCACACAAGGTTAAAGGGAATGCCATTTGCATAAATGCATTAGGCTATAGCTGCATCTGCTATCTCTCAAGAATCATTATTAAAACTCTTCTCAAGCAGTCCCAAATTTGACCACTTTGAACCAATAATTCCATGAGAATGAAGTGGAGGCTTTGATGAAGATGCTCCCAACCTTGTTGAGTGTTTTAAATGGGAGGCAGGATTTTCTTCATTTGCTTTAGCATCTGCCTCGTCTTGTTCTCTCTGATATTTTGAAATTTTTACCTTGCTTAAACCATTTCCATCTGTCCCATTATCTTTAGGTGGGCCACTACATATTTGAACCCCATTGTTTCTTAACACAAACAAATGTGCTCTAACCCGTGTGTATGACCCCTTAAACTCCTTTTTACACTCACTGCAAACCCATGCCAATGATCTACCTCTTTGGATCTTCCCAAAAGTAGTTACATATTTCCAAAGTGGTGACTTTGGATCAACTTTATGGGTTGATTCAATTTCATGTGCCACTTCCTCTGCCTCATGAGTGGCTGAACTTGAAGTTGCCATGAATGGTGATGATGTAAATGAAACTGAAAAAATAAAATTGACAAATATCAAATATTTATTTAAAAAAATTATTTGGTCATTTCTAGATGTTATTAGAATTATCTCATCATTTATTTATATGCCTTTCTCTTCACTCTGTTCCATCATTATTAGTTATTATTCCAATAACTACAAAAATGAGTGAAATCTGTGATAAACAGTTTGCAATTTCTAAGTCTTGAACGCAGTGATTCTGATTTTTTATGCCATTCTAACAACTGAAAAGTTATAAATCGTGATGACTCTAGAGGCAATGCAACAGTCACTTTCCCTAGGAGGAACCAGCAGACAAAGATTCTGATCTCAAGCATGTTAAAAAAGAAGAAAGGCACTGGATCAAGGTTCCATGATAGTTGCATCAAACAGTGACGATAACTGAGTCATGATAACAGGGCAGAACTTTCCCATGACAATAGGTTTTGGAATGGATTCAAACAAATCAAACAGGAACCTAAGTTGACTAACATTTAAAGCATGCAAACAATCAGAATGAAGCTGATGCTTGTCCTGGACATTTGAATTCCAATGCTGGTTCATACTTTGTTATATTGTGCCACATTCTTCAATTGACCCTGATCAGATAGCTATTCAATAAAGGGTGGTTAAATTTGCTTTGACTAACTATGATTTGTTCTGCATGAAACAGATTTCAACTTCAACAAGTCATTAGAACAATATTCTTTTTTGAAAATGTAAGACCCATGTACTCTGCGTTTACAAAGTTTTCTGTCATGGCCAGATTTGCACTGTTTAGGTCCAAGAGTTACAGAATAACATAAAGTCTAGGGCAACGTGAGAAGAGTACTTATTGGTTCCTTTGATTGTGTTTTCAGTTTTAACTTTCTGTGGTTGGGAGGCACTCAAATCTCTATTGGTCACGTTCTTACATAGTTGGGTCGAGTTCATGTCATAAGAGGGGCGTATTTGTGGCTAAAAAGGGATGGTAATCGTTCTATATAGTGCTAGAGTGTACGCACAACAACAAAGAGAAATCGATAACGTAATACTATAACTATAAACACACAGAATTTGATAACGTAAAACACTAAGTTTAACAAAATGATAACACAAAACAGTAAATACCAGGAGTCCATGACCAATGATGCTGGCAGCCGATGGCGTTCAAGTTTCAACGGTTCAAGAATTAGAAGTTAGAACGCTGCACTGTGTAGCGATGTCTCTCCGGCATCCGCGGTGATGTCACTGGAGTCTGGAGAGTCAACAGTGAACCTCTGTCAGTAGGCAGTGAACCTCTCAGCGGCAGCAACGAACCTCTCAGCGACAGCAGTGAACCCCTTAGCACTCTTGTCGTTTAGGTTAGGGTAAAATGAAATCGTAAACCATCGTCCATAACTTTAACTTGTTAAAAATTAAAACTTAAAAACTTAAAAGTCTTAAAATATGAAGTGATGTTCCCGGTGGGCAAGGCATGAGCTAACAAAAACATTTTGAAATTTTCCAAAAACGTATCACGATTTGCTGAAACGTATTTTTTTTAAACGGGAGGGTTTTTTCAACAATACGCTTGAAAAACGACTTGCAAAAAAATGTTAAGTTTTCGAATCCAAAAACGGCACCCAAAATGTTTTTCCCATGTTTTTTTGCCATTTTTACTGTGCATACGTATCCAAAATGGAAAACGACGTTTTGGGTTTTTAGGAATCCGTTTCCGGCAACTTAGGTTAATAATGATATAAATCTGACATAAAGTTGTTTGTTTGTTTCAAAGTTGAAACTTTGCTCATATCAGCTAAAATAAAATTTTAAAAAATCTAAAAGTAAAATAAAAATAAAATAATTATACAAAATACTTAAATAATGTGGGCACATAAAAAAAATTGCACGTGAAAAAATTGGATCCCTCTAGGTTCATGTTAAATCCATATTTAAGATGGATCCATGCTAGTTTATGTGTAATTATGTAAATAGTTTGTAATAAGTACCATTTTGTTTCTTGGGCAACAGTTTAATAGTTTAGTGAATATATTAGTTAGACTATGGTTTACGCCAAACATATCCGATCAATTTTTTCTGATTGAATTTTTCATTCACAAAATAGTGTTCAACATTAATGTATTTTTTTTATACAATAAGTTGGATTATGTTCATCAAACTTAGATTGTAACATTTCATTGTTTTAGTTACTTCTTGCCTTTCTCTTTTGACTTTAACTATGTGATTTAGACCAATTGAAGCTTTATACAAGTTTTATTTTCAATTTCACTTAACTACTTGTTATTCTAAGAGACAATTCCATACCACAATGCATATTTTATGGTTGATTTTATATCATCTAGAATACCTATCCAATTAGAATGACCTATCCACTCAACATTTAGTTATTCGTGTATTTGACAGTTCTTTTTAAGTACCTTTCCAATGGCTCTCATGTGGTTGAGGGATCAATTGAACAAGTGATGAGTGTGCAATATCACATATGTTAGGGTAAACTTGATTTGGTGAAAGAGTTGAAGTTGTTAGGTCCACAGTGATGGTTTAGGACACATAGTTTTGGTATCTAGTGGTATTAGAACCCGTGGATTACATGTGTTGAAGTTTTTAAAAGGATTCAATATTCTCTATTGTAAAGTGCCTGATTTGACTAGAATGGAGGCATGATGTTGGAGGGATTGTTATTTTAAGTTAAATCATGACTTAGTTTAAGCCATAAGATAACAATAGATCTATTGGCTAGTAGTGTGTTTTACTTATTGCTATTGTTATGATTTTTTTCTTTCACATTGTTATACTATTATTAGAGCCAATGGATTGTGCTCTGTAGAAGGAGGTGTTCATTGCAAATGTTTGTACATTGTATGTTGATGTTGAAGCTAAAATATAGAATCTCAATTAGTATTTTTTAGCATATATAAATATTAATTAAGAGGAGAAGAAATAGAGGTATTAGGAAGAAATGTAACCACATAAGTGAGATCTAGTGAGGAGAGCTCGATTAGTATTTTTTACCATATATAAAGATTAATGAAGAGGAGCGAAAATAGAGGTAGTAGGCGGAGATGTAACCACATAAGTGAGATATAGTGAGGTGAGCATATGGAATGAGTAGGTGTGTAGAAATGAGAGAATGGTTATATAAGTTCTAGACAATAGTAACAAAAAAAAAATTAAATTACTTTGGAGATGAAATTTGTAATTTACATATATTTAGGCATATGCTATCAAACTTGGCTAGTCATGGAAAAATATTACCTTGGAGATTAAATTTGTAAATTTAATGTATCTCGGCATATAGCTGTAAGACATGGCTAGGCAAGTGTATCTTATCTGAAGTTAAAATTGAAGGTCTCATATAATGTTTTGGAAGTTAGTTTATGTCTTATGGGAAATGGGATGATATTGCAAAAGCACACAAACTAAGTTAACTTTTACATATTTTAACAGTTAAAAATAGATAACATGCAACATCAACACACAACAATTTGATGACGAAGTTCACTCCTCGTACGCTAAGTCTTCATGTCTAGCTTCCAATGGTGGCCATTTAAATTATATGCCTAAATGTGAAATCACATCAACATAAAATGCTCAAATTACAAAAATAATACTCTCATTGTCTTCAAAACACCCAAAAACCGTTAACAGGCTCTTCTTGGGCTCAAAAAGGCCAAAAAATGACCAAGTTAGACCTCATTCTCGATTTCTCTACTAACTATTATGAAAATTCTTCCTCCCTGCAAAACTGACAATGAAACTGGTCTTTGGCAGCATTGCAAGGTGAAATGTTTGCAACTGTAGGTGTTAGGTTTAGCCCACAAATTTCCCGATTTTGGTGTAAATTTTCTAATAGTTAACTGAAACCACACTCCTATTTTTCCGCCCTCGGTCAGTCACACGAAAATAATATGACTGTGGCGCACGGGGGCTCCAATCACTGAACCTATAACATACCACATGTGTTCGTGGCATACTAAAAATACCCCTAATTTGACTACATAATGGAAAAGGCCTTTAAAATTCACATTATTTAACCCACTACAAATATGAACACAATCCACCTTCCCAATTTAAAGAACCCCTACTTTCACTAGATATTGTAGGTGTCCATTTTTTCAATAACGTATTTTATACCCCTTTATATTTCTTCATTAATTTGACCTCCATTTTTTATACCTGCCAATATAAAAATGTTTTACCCCTTATAAATCCCCCAATATATTATGTCATTTTTTCCTCAATATATATCCCCCAATATGAACCCATGTGGTATGGTATTACTCTCCCAGTGAAGCCCTCGTGCCATGGTGAGTGGGCCATAGGCCACACGCCTCCTAGCCCCACTGCTGGTCACCTGTCAATTAATAATACTATGGGCTAGGCATGGGCAAGGTGCCACGTACCTTCCCCTCCTGCAGCTCCCATTGGCGATCACACATTGTAACTGAACCATGGGTTAGAGTGTGGGTAGGGTGTCACAACCCCCACCCTCTACACCATATGTCATAGTGAAGAAAACCATAATATGACCTAGGGCGTGCCCAACCAGTCTAACCCTACCCCCAATGACACCCTCGATCAACCTTAAATACAACCTGTCGAGCATGGTATAACAAGAACTAATGTGGCACATTGGTAGTGCGGGTAGTTTGGAATATGGAAGTTATGGCGTTAAACACCATAGAGGCTCACTTGAAGTATAAATTAAAATTTAGCCTTATCGGGAGTGCCACACGGCACCTTGTGATTGGGCCACATGTCACTCTCTGATTGGCCCGAACCAAATCACCTCCAACCAATCAAAATGCAACATATGCCTCTGTACAACTACGACATGTGTCATGTCCTAATTAGATCTCTACTACTTAGTCATCTTGCTAACGTCAACACCACATCATCATATGAACTGCCATGTGGCATCCATACATTTCCTAGTCAACCCTAAAAGTTCAATTTTTTTATTACTTGTCAAAAACATCAAAATGTGGTAACTTCCTCATACGATGTGAGATTGAGGCGATTCAAGCATTGTTGGAATCAAAATGATGAGATCTACTATTTAACATAAGTTTCAGGAGAATTTGATCACTTTTATTTTTGAGCATATTTTTGATCCTCTAGATCATTCCTCCCCACTAGAAGCTTTTAGAGCACCAAAAGTCTATTTTTACTCAACAAGTGAGGGTGTAACTCCGTCACTTTCACGATCTCTATTCTCCTCTTGTCAAGTATTGAGCTTTCCTACAACTCATTTAAATATTGAGGAGAAAAATATTTTATAGATGGAATATGAACATTCTCTTCTTGATCATCAATCATAGGAGGTTCATACAATCTCAAGTTTTCCACATTCGCAATACAATAAATTTTCATGTAAGGTGGAAAATCTAATCAAAAATTGTTGTTACCAATCTTCTCCAAGATTTTGAAATGACCATATCTGATTGGCTTGGGATTTTTACCTTTACCTTGTATTCTTTTCTTGCATATGTATAACCAAACTTGGTCTCCCACTTGGAAATCATGATCAACCTGATGCTTGTCATGTCTTTCTTTGTACTTGGCTTTGATTTTCTCTAGCTGTTCTTGTACCCTTTGATGCACTAGTTGAATTTGTTCAATGAAATGCTTGGCTTTGTCCACATCACTATGTCCATCTACTACAATATATTTACCAAAGATAAAATCTAAAGGAGACTTTAGGAAATAACCCAAACAAGCTTCAAATGGAGATACTTATGTAGATGAATGCTTGACACGATTCTGGCATGCTATATGTAATGAAAATGTTTATCCCAAAGTTTAGGATGCTTACCACAATATACTCAAAGGAGACGCACTACTGTTTTTTTCACTACTTATGCCTCTTTGTTGGCTTGTAGATGAAATGTTGTACTCTTCTTCAAGTTTGAGTCTATAAGTTCCAATAAACTTGACCAAAACTTCCCAACAAATTGAGAATCTCAATAAAAAATAATATAAGTGGGAAACCTAAAGTGAACCCATACATTTTGGAAGAACATCTTTGCAGTCTATTTAACAATAACATGTTACTTAAAGGAAATCAACGCATAATTTTTTCTTAAATGATGCACAACAACATATAGATAATCATGACCTTTACTAGACATTGGTAGTCCCCCAACAAAATCCATAGAAATACTTTCCCAAGGGAGAGAAGGAATAGGAAGTGGAGTGTACAAACCCAATTTCCAGTTACTTGGGTTGCTAGTAGCACACATGGAACATCCTTTCACATATCTTGAAACAATTTCATTCATGCAAGGCCAATAAAAATATCTTTGAATTTGAAAAATTGTTTTGGCTACACCAAAGTGGCCAACAATATTAGAAGAGTGGGCTTCCCTTATGACATTTATTATTTCATCGTGTGGAACACATAACTTTCCAAAATGATACAACAACTTTTTACGAACATGATAATCCAAGTCTTCAACATGATTGCCTTGACTCAAAGTTGCATAAACATCTTTAAAATATTCATCTTAAGCATACTATTCAATATAAATTTCATGCATGATTGAGTTATGCTTAATAATAATAGATTCATTAATAATAGGCCTTTATAACATATCTGTAAATTTGTTGTATATACCTTTCTTATACCCGATTACCAAATGAAATTGTTCTAAGAACCCCATCCACCTGAAATATCTAGCTTGTTGTAGCTTGGTTTCCAATTGTTAATATTGCAAAGGCCGATGGGCAGTATGAATAATCTTTCTTTGCCCACCAAATAATGCTTCCATTTATTCATGTTTTGTACCAAAGCATACAACTCTTTATCATAAGTTGGGTGGTTAATTACTGAATTGGTAAAGGCTTAAGAATGATAACATATTGGATTATCAGACTACATCAAAGCTGCTCCCATAGCATATTCACTTGCATCAGAATTTCAAATGGTTGCTTAAGATCTAGAAGTGCTAGAACTAGTGTTGAGCTGATTTTCTCTTTCAAAGTGTCAAAGGCTTTTTGTTTCTTTCCACCCCACTAAAATACTTGTTTTACACTCGTAAAAGCATTTATTTGTGATGCAATGTGTGAGAAGTTAGTGATAATTTTTCTCCAATATTGGGTCGCTCCCAAACATCTCATAGCTTCTGTTACATTGTTGGGTTTAGGCCAATTCACAATGGCATCAACTTTTTATGGATCGATCTTCAATTCACACCCTCCCACAATATGACCCAAATAAATCAAAGAGGTTTTCCCAAATTCACATTTAGACATCTTCAAATACAACTTTTCCTTTTTTAAGACATTTAGAACTTTTTTCACATGCTTTACATGCTCTTCACGAGTCTTACTAAAAATCATAATATCAATTAAGTAGACTATGACAAAATAATCAAGGAATGGTCGCAAGACATCATTCATAACTCTCATGAATGTGGCAGGTGCGTTGCAAAGCCCAAACAACATATCTAACCATTCAAACAAACTTGTTTTGTCTTGAAAGTAGTTACCAAATATCATCTTCAAAAATCCTTACCTGATGATAATCGCTTCTCAAATCTAACTTAGTAAAGTAAACAACTTCTTTAACTGATCTAGAAAATCATCAATGTGAGGAAGAGGATGACGATTCTTTACCATGATCTTGTTCAAATATCATAAATCCACACACATGCGCCATTTACCACATTTCTTTGGAACCAAGACAATATGAGACCCACAAGGAGATGTGCTAGGCCTGACGACCCCCTTTTCAAGAAGCTCTTGAATTTTCTTCTTAATCTCTGCATTCTACAAAATTGACATTCTATACATGTCAATATTTGGAAGTGGTGCATCCCGCTACAAGTGAATCTCATGTTGAATTCCTCTTTTTGGAGGTAACCCTTCAGGTTCCTGAAACGTCTTGTGAAAAGTGTTAACAACTTCAACTAATTCATGATTGAGTTTAGAATCACATCTTGGGAAAGATTTAGATTCAATGGTATCTTTAAATTTAATCATCAACAACACAAAATTATTACCATTATTTACAAGCCTTTTCATTTGACCAATACTCTCAAGAGATAATTTCATCTTCTTTATATGTGCTCTAACAATATATTTAACTCTATCTTTAAAAACATGATATTTGTTCTCATGATGACATAATATGGCTTTGCAGTCTACAAGTATGGAACCCCTAAAATAATACCACAAATATAAAGTGGTACAAAATCAAGCTCTACCTCATCTATAAAATTAGCAGTGATGATGAATTTGAGTTTACATTTTCTTGTCACTTGTAATTTGGCAGCATCACATAGCCAATCCAAAGGGTAAGGTTTAGCATGAGGTGTAGTTTCTAA
Source organism: Pinus tabuliformis (assembly GCA_031772625.1). NCBI lineage: Eukaryota > Viridiplantae > Streptophyta > Pinopsida > Pinales > Pinaceae > Pinus > Pinus tabuliformis. The sequence continues at coordinate 159,322,470 of CM062814.1, read as the reverse complement.
ATTAAGTTTCTTGACAATTTCTTTAGAGATAATATTGACTTGGGATCCACTATCAAATAATGTATCAACCTTTGTATGTTTTGTAATGACCCTGATATGGAAAAGCTCACTTCTTTATTTATCATTTTGAGATTCAAGAGGCTTGCTAGAAGAACTAGTACTTGTATTAGAAGTTTTACCTTTCATTCCCGTGGAAGTGTTTTGAGTTTCATCACCTAAATAGAATCCTAGATCTTTTTGACTTGTATCAACAATATTTTTTTCCCCTTATTCAACTTTGTTGGTATCATTTTTGAACATAATTTCCAACAACAATCTTCATAATGGCCTTCTTTTGAACAATTTTTACATGCAAGCTTCTCTCCCTCTTTCTTGATTGTAGCATTCCTTTTTCCTTTTCCTTTAAACTTCCCCTTTGCTTTTTCTACAAATTTAGAAGGTTTCTTGCTAGTCCCTTGAGGAACATTCTTGCATATTGATTCTAAATGAGTTGCCTAAACACATACTTCATCTAGATTTGTGGGATTAAACATAAGTATAGTATGTTTGCAATAACAGTGTAATCCACCTATATATTTAAGGAGAGTATCTTATGAAGAAAAATCAACACCCAAGATTAAATCTCTTCTTGTAACTTTATACACTCTGACCTTTAGCTTCTCTAAAATTTTTCCAATCCATAATAGTTGTTTGCTTGTAAGCTAATGGATAAAATTGTCTTCTTAATGCAGCTATAAAATCATTCCTTGAAGAGATAATTTTACCACTTTTCTTCAAATAATCTTGAGTTCTGGCCTCCCACCAGATGAGGGTTGCACTTTCCAATTAAAGAGAAGGAAGCTATATCTTAGTGACATCATCATCAATGTTTTGAATCCTACAAATAGACTTCAATTTGAAGAACCCAATTATCTTAGTTTTCAGCATTTACTTCCCCATTGTACATATAGACAATTCAAACTTGACATCAAACTTAATCAAATGAGACTTAGCATGTCCTTTTGGAGATGGACAAGTATTAGGTTTATGAGATGAAGGAGGTGAAGAAGGTGATGAGTATAGAGGTGAAGGAGGAGGTGGAGGTGGAGGCTTTCTCCCATCACCACCATTACCTTTTGGTTAATTATAACTTTCTCCATGCAACATTGTTTTCCTCTCATTGTTCAACACTTTCACCATCTTAGAGATATCATAGAAAGTGTTTCTAAAATATCTCTCATCATTAGACATCAACTGTTGTCCTTCTTCATATGCTATGACTGGTGGAGTTTGTGGCCTCCTTGAACCAATTTGAGGGTTTGGTTCTTCAAGCACTCCTCCTCCTCTTTTCAATTTATACCTTGTAATCATTCAAGAAAAACAGTTACAAAATCTATCAAACCTTCATACAAACCGTGCATTTATACCAAACTAATATGAAATTAAAATTGAAGGTCTCGTATAAAGTTTATGCAATCTAGTTTATGTCTTATGGATAATGAATCGATATTGTAACATCACACAAACTAAGTTAATTTTTTCATATTTTAACATTTAAAAATAAAAAACAAGCAGCATTACGACACAACAATTTGATGATAGAGCTCACCGCTCATGGGCTACGTCTCCTGGTCTAGCTTCCGATGTTGTCCATTTAAATTATATGCTCAAAGTTGAAATTACATTGACATAAAATGCTTAAATTACAAACATAACATTGCCATTATGTCCAAAAACCCTGTGTAGGCTTTTCTTGGGCTATAAAAGACTGAAAAATGATGAAGTTAGGCCTCCTTCTCCATTTCTCTACTAATTGTTCTCCAAATTTGTCCTATCTGCAGAACTGGAAACGAAACTAGTCTTTGGTGGTGTTGCAAGGTGAAATTTTCGCAACTGTAGGTGGCGGGTTCAACCCACAAATCCAACTGTCAAATTGTCGAACGGTCAACCAAATATGTGCCCCTATTTTCATGCCTCTAGTCAATCACATGGAAACAATATGACCGTGGGGTGCGGGCCATAGGCCATGTGCTTCTTGGCCACACTCCTCATCACCTATCAATTAATAAGAGTGTGAGCTAGGTGCGGGCAGGGTACCACATGTTTATCCCTCCCATAGCTCCTGTCGGCAGTCACACATTGTAACAGAGCCATGGGTCGGGGTGTGGGCAGGGAGTCACATGCCCCACCCTCTCCACCTTATGCCAAGGTCAATGAAACCATAAAATTACCTAGGGTTGGGCCGATTGAGCACACCCATTAGCCCAACCCTCCCCCCAACGACGCCCTTGGTCAACCTTAAATGCATCCTACGCTATAATAAGAACTAATGATGTGCATTGGTAGTGCAGACGATTTTCAATATCATGGTCCTAGGGTTGAACCCTGTGGAGGCTCACCCGATTTATAAAATAAATTTTGGCCTTATTTAGAGTGCCACATGGCACCCTGTGATTGGGCCATGGTTCATTCTGTGATTGGCTTGAACCAAATCACCTCCAACCAATCAAAACACGCCATATGCCTCTGTACAATTGGGCCACATGTCATGTTCTGATTGGCTCTATATTTCTTAGTCATCCTACTAAAATCAACACCATTTTAGTGTATAAACTGGCACGTGGCATCCATACACAACCTAGTCTACCCTGCAAGTTGACATTTTTGTTGTTTTCCAAACACTTTAGAACGCAATAACTTCCACATATGATGTTTGCTTGAGGTGATTTAAGAAAAGTTGGATTAATAATGATGAGATCTATAATTTGGTGTTGTTTTTGGGAGAATTTGAGTAATTTCATTTTTAGCATATTTCCGATTCCTTGGATCAGTACCCCTCCTATAAAGTATTTGAGTATACCTAGGTGATAGGAGAGGAGAGCATGTGGATTTCCTCAGTCAAATTTAAATAGTAGAATGTTAGGGTAAAATTGACTTAGTGACATAGTCTAAGTTGTGAGGTCCATAATGGATGGTTTCAGGCACATGGTTTTGGTATCATGTCCTATTAGAACCCATGGATTACATGTGAAAATGTTTTTAAAGGGTTTGGGGATTATCGAGTGTGATGTAGGTGAGTTTAGCAAAACACTCACTTGGTGTGGCCACGTTGTTTGGTTACTTGGTTGCGTTTAACTCAAGGCATGGTTGTATTTAAGACATAAGATAATAATATATCCATTAGCCTATTTTTCAATTTATGAGTTTTCTAGGACAACGTTAATTTGTTTTTTGTTCTTGTTACAATTAGTTTTTCTAACATTTCCTTTGTTTTTTACAAAGTACTTTTATGGTTAAATAATTTAAAATTACCACTAAATATCTATATAAAGTACCATTTACTTATTTTCTATCATCTTCAATGTGAAACTTAACATTCTTCTATAATGGAGTAAACAATTTCTTTCAGTCATTTATATTGAATCTCTTAATAGTTCCTTATTTTAATATTTACTTTGAGTGATCAATGTTTTACCATATTCCCTCTATACATCAATGGATAAATAGTTGTACATTTTTCCAATATACTTCATTTCAAATTCTTGTCTTTTGATATTTACTGATATGATTAAATCATTAACTTACAATGAAATGAAATAAACATTCTCGTGTTCTTCTTTCTCTTTATAAATATTTTGGATCATTTTTACTTTTTGTGAATCCTTTCTTGAATAAAAAGTTATGAATATGTATATACATGTGACTTTGGAGGTTGATTGAGACCAAATAGTGCTTTACTTCAATACAAGATTTTACAATCCCCACTTTACAAAACTTTCTAGTTGAAGAAGGTGTTAGTGTAAGTGTCTGCATACTTCCATAAGGGATCAAGTTTTCTCTTTGAATTTTCATTTTAGGGGGCTCATACTGAAAATTCTTACATAATTTCATTAGGTCATGTCAAACTGATCCACTGATGGTTGTCTTCTCTTCACAAAACCTAATTTCTCCCTCATAGAGTATACTTGATGACCCTTCTTCAGGTTGTCTTCAGTTATGGTTTCATGGTCAATTTGCAATCATGCTTTCATTAGGTCATAGGGCATGTTTCATTAGGTCTTAGGGATTCATTACCAAGGTCAAGAGCATGATTTAAAAGTGTAAATAAAGGACAGCAAGGGTATGAGGAGGATAAATAAGTCAAGTATGATGGCTAGTAATTCATAGCCACTATATAATTATCTTTTAAACTAATGCAATTTTCACCTCAAAAACATGTTTTTGAGGTGAAAACAGAGTGTTTTGAGTTGATTTGTATTTCTTATGTTATTTTAAGTTACTTTATGTAATAAATGATCCCGGCTGCACCAAAGCATCTCTCCTTGCTGAAAAACAAAGAAACACTGCAAAAATTAGTTCAAGTTGAGAATTATCCACCTTAAAAGAAACAAAGAAGGAAAGGCATTAAAAACAGAGTTTTGAAAAAGGTCAAGAAACATTAGAAAGTGGGGTTTTCAAGTGAAAAATCAAAATTTACTCCTATATAAGGTCTCACATTTCATTTTCAAGTTTATCATTCTCATTTGCAAGCAAGGAGTCAAAAAGTGAGGAAAAGAGGAAAGGTTGAGTGAGTTTTGGGCAAAGGAGAAGTGGCGCTGCACTTTTGGAGGTTAGAGTTGTGCATTTGGAGTAGTGGTGAAGTGGCATTGTGCTTCTACAGTATGGCGCTACGCGTTTCAGGCAGGAGAGTTGGCGCTGCACATTGAGAGGTTGGTGTTGCACATCTGGGCCCAGCGCTACGCATCTGGAGGTTTCCACAATGCAATTTTACACTGCGTTGCGCGTTGAGAGGTGGCACTGCATGTCTGTGAGTTGGCACTACACGTTGAGCAGAAGGACCAAAAAGGCCTCAAACTTCATAAAAACTTCCCAAGGCGCCCTCTCTTCCTTCATACAAGTATGTTTTCCTCCCATACTACATTGTTGGTTTGTAATTAAACTTTTAAAAATAATTCCCCATGGCAAATATGAAACCCTAAATTCTCCCTTGGTTATGACTAAACCGTAAACCCCAATTATTCCTCCTATCACCTGTCACTAAACTCTAGACTCTTTCCCTATATCATTCCATAACATCTACATCCCTTTATCCCTCTTCCCAAACAACAATATCTCAAAAAAGCCAAGCCCTCCCTCATTTTCATGATTCATACCATCCCCTTCATTTTCTAAGCTCACTAAACACCTCACAAGGTCATCTCCCATTCCATTATTCCTAATCTCTCTTGCTCACTTCCTTCATCCCTTTTCTAGGAGTGCACAACCTCAAAATTTGCTAACATGGACAAAGAAGACGGAGACTATGAAGAGGAGGAAAACACCGGTAGTGACAGTTTAGCATATAGACTTAGGCATCAGAGAAAACCACATAAGGGAGTTAGAATTATCAGGGAAGAGCCATCAAACCTCAGAGAATTGCAGGCCTCTCAGTTGTCTGTTACTTGTTTCAGACATCTTGGGTGCTATGAGTTCTATGAGCAGGTAGAGAGAGTTCAACACCACCCTAAGCTCACTAGGCTTTTTGTAGCCAATCTTCGGGAAAACAAGGTGACTCTTGCTGGGGTGACATTTACAATTTCACCTTCCATTATTGCGGATGCAACCAGGATTCTGAATGTAGGGGAGAAGTGGTACAAGGCACAGGACCTGTATGAACATTATTATGAGCCTTATATCAAACCCAGGTACAGAAATGAGGCAAAAATACTTTTTCCTTTCAGATTCCTTGAGGACAAGTATGCCCCCATGATGAAAATCATCATGAAATATTTCACTTGTGAGGGAAAATTTTCCAGGCTATACACCTATCACATCAGGCTTCTCATGCATTTTCCCAGGGTGAGGATGTTAAACCTCCCTAATTTCTTGTTGAGGAATATTGAGAATATGGCCCATTTTGTGCAGAAGAAGCCATACCCTCAGCAGATGAGCAATCTCTATCATTATTCCCTGATCAAGATGATTTCGTTTCATCATCTTAGCCTCCTCAACATCTCTTGGGAGACATTTATTTCTCATGAAATCTTCAGGGGTCCTCAAATTCCTCCACTAGTGTCTCAAGAATCAAGGGGACCTTCTAGCAGTGCTTAGGTGAAAACAGATGAGGAGGCCAAAGAGACTAGAGCTACTGAGGTGCTCGGGACTTACATGACATATCAGAGGGGCACAAGGAGATTTTTTTGTAGCTGATAGGCAAGTGTTTGCTTCACGAGATGTGGAAGGGACCTTGCCTTCTTCATCAACCCATAGGAAAATGCTTGCTCCACAGGATGTGGAAGGGGCTTTGCCTTCTTCATCAACACAGTAGGTATAGGTGCAGCAACTGCACAAAGGGAAAGAAAAGATGTCGGAGGAAAGTTTTGATGATGAGGAGAAAGAGAGAGACTTTGATTTGACAGAGCATGATGAGCCAAAGTAGCGTTATACTCATCATGGCGTGGAAATAATTGACTTAGAGGCTCAGGATGAAGAAACAATAAGGGACATCATCATACAAGAAAAGGAGGCTCAAGTCCAAGAATTAATGGACAATTTGGAGAGAGCCAAGTATGTCATCACATATTTGGAACAAGAGAACAAGCAGATGAGTGACAAGAAGGTCCTCATGGAGCTAGAACTTCTCAAGGTAAAACGACAAGGTGACAAGGAGGCACATGTCACTTTGACTCCTATTGAGAACGAAATTGAGGATGATAGAGAGACTTGGATTGAGAGGGTCAATTTGCACCTAGAGAAGCTGTTACAGAAGGCCAATAGGGATAATCAGATGATCAGACACATGGCCTACCATTACAGGACTCGAAACAAAATTTGCAACATGAGGGTCAAAAAGATGAAAGCTAGGTTAAGGCGAGCTCTAAAAGGCAAAAAGGAGGAGGATAGGCTTAGGTTTCTTGCTGAAGCTTCCTTGGCTCATCAGGATACTTGATGATGGTGCTTCTAACCAATTTTGGTCAAGTTTGGAAGATTTTATGTCATTTGCAAATTTTGAAATTTTAAACACAGACAATCAGGCTCAACACGCAGCGCCACTGGCACTTGTTGTGGGGAAAAATGCCTATGCATGACGATCCTATCCACCTAAGGTGTGACAACGCCTTAGCAACAAATGAATACTGCTATTATGATTTCTTCCTTTATGAAATGTGAAAGAGGGGAGATTGGTAGACTTACCGTTGTCTTCCGGTTGTCCCTCGATCTAGATCCTCTTCTCTTTGGGTGTCCACAGCTACTTGCCTCCTCGCTTGCTTCAAGAGAAAAACTACTTGAATCCCACGAGATCACAAGAGAACAGCTACCTGTGACAAGAGAACAACTACTCGCGACAAGAGAAGAACACAACACAAAGGCAAATATACATATTCATAAATGATTCAGGATTAGAAGTAAATCAAATACACTAATGCAATCATATAAAATACACCAGCATATAGGAAAGAATCAAGATAGCTTTATTGATTGATAACAAGGTTCAGGAAGAGATACAACCCATAGGGCTCCAATCCAGCATCTCCTTCCCCGTAGAATGGAATTCCTTCTTCAACTCCCTTCAAAGCATTAAGCACCCAATGTTTCCAGTCACAAACCAACAACAATTCTTTGCAATAACAAAATTCCAGCCTCTAGATCTCATGGAGGAGAGATCTATATATAGATGTTTTGGAGAGAGGATGAGTCAGCTTGAGATCTGACTAGTGTCCTCTCCCTCTCTCAGTTCTTGAGTCCACTTGGAGGTTCTTGCTTCCACTTGGAGATTTGGAACCTCTTACTCATCACCAGTCGAATTCCTTGATGCAAGTGTCATTTTGGAAGCTTCCTGGGCATTGACACATTGAGGAATGAGCCTGCCACTTGTCCAATTACGCTCAGTGCAGGTAGCCTTTGTTGGAGTTGACATTCAACGCAGGTAGACAGTGGAGCAGTTGACATTCAGCGCAGATGCTCAGTGGAGCAGTTGACATGATTCAGAATTGGCTTGTTTTTGAGTGTTTTCAGGTGGAGAACTTCTGTGAATTGCTGTGGTTAGTTTGCCTTGTTCCTCTAGGGGTAGGAACAACATGTTTAGGGACTTTGGATCCCTTAGATTATGGACATTTCATGCTCCATGCTGTAAGGCACAAAAATGTCTATAACAGTTGCCCCCTAAAGTATGAGGTCGTTTATCGGGTGAAATGCTTTATCCAGGAGGGTCCGAAGTTCATCCATCTGCTGGGAGGAGACCTATAATAAAATACAATAGAATACATTATGATTCATACTGCTTTCATGATCTAGCTGAGGCGGGCATTCCCATTCTCAGCTTTATAAATTCATTTTTGTACATAGAACAGACGATTGTCTGATGGTAGACTGATAATTTTGGCGAAATTATCATCCTTTGAGTAGGATGATCATCTGCTGTAATGATGTACATGTCAAATGTCTTTATCTTTCCTGAATATATATCGCAGCCCGGATGGATGAAACTAGATCCAGGGTCTTCAAACTCATTCGATCTTCACTCTAAGTACAAGTCGATCCATGCGAGAATTGCGCTGAAGTCGAACATGGAAAGACATCGCTTGATTACCGGTTAATGATGTAAACCGTTAACAAGCACGAGAGGAATCACCGATAATGATAATGACCCTCAAGGTACTGCAGTACAATTCACGTGGTGTGAATAAAGGACTTGGCGTCGAACACCACGCAAAATCTTCTGGTCGAAGGTCATTGATGTATACCTGTCGCCGGAAGTGAGAAACTTGCCATTGAGGCATGCAAGCTTCAAAGTACTGAAGGGGTTGTTCCTAGATCAACTTCTTGGATAATGAGCTGATGTCGACAAGAAGCGATCCGTCAAAGGAGGGCCTTGATGAATCCCACATCAGTGACACGGAACGTAGGTAATGATTTTAATGGAGGTGAAAACGATCTATGACATATGATTCAGGGTGGCGGTCATGAATGGATGAAGGATAATGTATGGCAGTGGATGGGACCTGGTTGACTCTTTCTGAATGACTTCTCTTGAACATATGGCGACACTGATGCGATGGATCGGTAGCATTACCCCAAATATGGATGGTATGGCGAGACCATGGTGATGTGACCGGTGAATGAAACAACCCAACCCGATTGTGATACGGAGGAAAAGTGTCATGTTCAAGAGCGACCTGCTACCATCAAAGTTTTCTTGATTTTCTCCCAATTTTTCCCCAGTCATTGCTGACCAGTACCTCTTTATTTTTGTCAAGCTTGAGGAGGATAACATATGCTTGTTCTATAACCTGCCCTTCGGGCAAGCCCATCGCTATGTTTTAACGAGCCTAGCGATAGTGAAACTCGTTCTCGTCTAAAGACAAGTTTGTCGCTATTTAATAATTTTAACGAGTCTAACGACAAGGATAACTCGGTCCTTTTCATTTTTAGAGAGTCTGAAAAGGTACATAAAGTTAACTCCAAAATTCCTTTTTCGTCATCTAATCCCTTAAGTCTGAAAAAGTATAAAACAATACAGAAGGGATGAGTTTTCGATATCTTTAACGAGCCGAACAAAACAAGCGCTCGATCTTTTTGTGCAATAATCCCTCAGGTCCAAAAAGATTAAAATCTAGAGGAGGGATAGCTCTTCCTGTCCTTTAACGACCTGGAAGGCCAAAACTCGGCAATGTTTTCATATTTTACGAGTCAATTGAAAAGAGCTTAAAGAAGACTCGTCTTTTGAGGAACGAGTGATAAACAGGGATAGCAACTGATTCCATGTACAATTTTGGAATTTTCCAATCACGGCAGTGTCACAAGGATGGCTAGGTGAAATCACTCTTCGCAGCTGTTCCTCAAAATGGGTAAACAATCATATGGAGGTGAACGATCGGCCAAATGAAAAGTGGAGGTGGCAGGTGCAAACACGACCAAGGCTTTAATGGCTGATAAATTTACGATCACAGTGGTTATTTACCGGGATAGGTTCATTTTTTAGTTAAAAATGAGCTTAAACACTGGAGGAAACTCTGCTCACTGCTTATATTTATTTTTTAACGAGCATGAAGACCGCGTTAAAACTGCTCGGATCTTGTGTTTATTTTTTAACGAGCATGAACTTTATGCTAAAACTGCTCGATTACCCAGTCATTTGATAAGAGTGTCTCATCAAGATTCTATTTTTTATGGAGCTTCATCTCACTAAGCTTTGCTCCCCATCCTTTCTTTATGCAAGTTCGGAAACGGCTAATCCTACGAGTTTAAAGGGTTAGACCTACAGGTTTAAAGGGAGGACCTAAAAATTTAAAAAATAAATAGTCGCCCCTTGCTTGCACTCGAAAAAGTTTGCATGCCCCCAGGTATAAAACAAAGTTTCAAGGTTACCTCTACTTTTCTGCCATCAAAACTTTCGTTTCACCGGGAGAGGTACCTCTTTCAGGTTACCCAAAGATTGTCTCGTTAATCTTTCAAACAAAACACTTCCTCGGCAATGTCTACCGAAATAGACAGAGGTTAGTGACGACCCCCGCCTCCTCACATAACTTTGACAAAAGAATCTTATTCCAGAACAACCCCTCTTCCAACCATGGACGGGGTACGGACTAGTCATATTCTCCCGCGGAAACCTACTCTATACCCAAAGTTTTCCTGCCGAAGCAGGCCAGGATGCATGCCCCCTGGGTTCCAGTCATATCCTCCCGGATTACTCGTGCTCATCAGGAGGACGGACCATGGGTTGAGACACTTCTTGCATGAATAGACCATTTAGGTATGGCACATGACTATTTGCGATGTGTGATCCGGGAAACGAAAGTTGGTCCACGAGCTTGACCATTCTTCCTTCATGCGGAAAACACATTACTCTAAAGAGTGAGGAGACTACAGCTCCCATGCAATATATATAGTCTCGTCCAAGGAGTAGGTTATAATCCAAGGGTCCTTGAACGACCATCACGTTCATTTGAACGGTCTTCCCTTTCAATGTTATAGGCACATTGGGGAGGATCCCTAAAGGTCGACTGGTTCCTTTATCCAAACCTGATAGATTTCTCATCTCAGGTAAAAGCGCTGGCGAACCAAACGCTTTCCAAGCAATAGAGGAAAGGATACTCACAGATGCCCCCTCATCAATGATAGTGCCAGCCATTACCATTCTGTATATTTGACAAACAATTCTGAATGGTATACTGGCTGGCAACCGGGGTCTGCCTAGTTGGTCCCAATCAAAGGACACAACCAGGTTGCTTGGTGGTGGGACCGAATAGACGGCCGGATATCGCTCCGATGAACTTCCTTCCTGCGATAAAGGAATGGTGGAATTGCCCCCTTGATCATCAGAGTTAGTGCTGATGAAGAGAATCTGGACGGTGTCGTCTTTATTCTCTTCTGTGATGGTGTCATTCGAAGATGGAGCCTCTGAAGGCCAAACCGGGTCAACTGCCGTATCAACCTTTTGACTTTTGTCAGGCATGGATCCAGACGGTTCATCTTCAATGACAGGTGCTTCGGCTGACCACCTGGGCGGGTTAGCCAGATTTTCAACTAGTGAGGGACTTGGTAGGAGTCTTTGATATCCAGGAGGGAGATGCGCTGGTAAAATCGGGCAATCTTCCAGAACTCTTTTTGCCTCGTCTAAGAAGGGACAACGGTGGATGGCGTGATCGCCTTCACACAGTCTGCAGGGAAATTTAGCTTTCCCGCTCTGTCCCGGGACTTCACTCCCACTAGTTGACGGTGAGCAGTCGACATATCTATCGGAGGTCGACGCTACCGAATTGTGCAGACGGGGAGACCGGTCTCTTAGTATCTGGGGGATACAGGGACAATATCTATGGAAGTGATCTCCCTTGCATATGACGCATGGCGATTTAGGCCTTACGAGTGCGGTGTGTGGATTTTTGTTAGATGACATTTGCTTGCCCCCAGTCGCCTTAGGCTCCTTCTTCTTCTTTTCTTTCTTCTTCTTCTCCTTCTTCTCCTTAGGAACCTGGTTTTTTGTTCGACCAGTTTCATCAAGCGAAGAGGGAGGGGAGGAAGATGAAGTGGAAGGCTGGGAGGCAACTCTTGTCTGGTCTAACTGTTGACTCGACTGTTCAGGAATGGTGGTATTCTGAACGACATTGGTTGAAAAGAGCCAAACTGGTAGGCCAATTGTCAGTCTTGGAAGCGACAATGTGGCCATGTGGGGCGCACCAACATCTCCCCAAGAGGAGAAGGGACTAGGATTTCCACCAAGGGGAATTCCTTGGTTGGTGTGCTCCATCTTTTCAACCTAAAGATCAACGCAGGATTAAAGGGTGATTGTTCCGTTTAAAATAAATTGTTAACGACGCTTTAGACACAACTTGCTTTTTCACTTTTAAAGAGTCGAGAAAAAGCTAAAGATGACTCTAGTCTCCTTCGATGTTTTAACGAGCCCGAAGTGACAAATGCTCGGATGGACTTTTTCTGTTATAGAGTCTGAAAAAGGCCAAAAGAAACTGCTCTGGAGTTCTAGGCAGAGGGTGTGCCAAACTTTTCGCAAAACCGCAGAATACTTTTTAGGGTACGGGCGGTCGATCTTCGTGAATGCTGTGTTCACTGCATTGCGATCAGTAGGGCGGCCGACACGGCTTCCTAAGGATAAAAGATATATGCCTATAGGGGTCTCCCAATATATACGCGACGGTACGTGGGAGCACAATCCGTACTAGCGCTATTGTCCCTCAGGAGGAATCACCCACCTTCTTCGAGATCGACAGTCACTAGGCTTAACGACGCCGGAACACGTCTCTAGCCTAGAACTCTATGTTGTGCGTTATGTTACAAAGCATTGTTAGGTTCATTCAGTTTATTTTAGGTTGATCTTTTTAAAGTTTGCCTTTGAAGGTTCACCACGAGATGTATGATACAACTTCCTAAATGCAGTCTAAGATGATAAGCAAGCTTTATTATCTTTCAACTTTGAAAATCCTAGCTACTAAGGGAAAAGAATAACACTATCTTTTCTCAAAGAGCAATCAGTACACTCTAATGCACTTTCTCTAAATCCAACATGCAAACTATCAAATGCAAAATGCACAATGCAGGTGTTTGTTTTCCACTTTCTTAGTATAAATGCCTACAAAGAAAGCTTTTTGCACAACTTTGAATTTGATTTTTAAATGATCAATACAAACAAGTTCACTTTCTTCGAAATCAACAAGGGTAGAAGAGATTACAATCACTTTGCGATTTTCGAAATAAAGACTTGTTTTGACACTTCGAAAGAGACAAATTCAAACCAATAAGAAAATTAAATCTATAATCAATCTGAAAACAGCCAATGAACTCTCTTCTAAGATCACTATGAATCAGATCTGAATCAAAGGCTACAGGATGACTACTTTACTCATGCAAAGGAAAACTGTAAATGACGCCAAAAACACATAAAAACATTCACAGTCTTTTTGTACAAAAAAGAGGTGGAATCTAAGCAAAGAAAAGGAGTTATTAGACTGGTACCTATGCTGGTTAAAGGCTACAAAAAACAGAGATCAAAACAGGGCAATAGAATCCCTCCTCGCTTGCTTCAAGAGAAAAACTACTTGAATCCCACGAGATCACAAGAGAACAGCTACCTGTGACAAGAGAACAACTACTTGCGACAAGAGAAGAACACAACACAAAGGCAAATATACATATTCATAAATGATTCAGGATTAGAAGTAAATCAAATACACTAATGCAATCATATAAAATACACCAGCATATAGGAAAGAATCAAGATAGCTTTATTGATTGATAACAAGGTTCAGGAAGAGATACAACCCATAGGGCTCCAATCCAGCATCTCCTTCCCCGCAGAATGGAATTCCTTCTTCAGCTCCCTTCAAAGCATTAAGCACCCAATGTTTCCAGTCACAAACCAACAGCAATTCTTTGCAATAACAAAATTCCAGCCTCTAGATCTCATGGAGGAGAGATCTATATATAGATGTTTTGGAGAGAGGATGAGTCAGCTTGAGATCTAACTAGTGTCCTCTCCCTCTCTCAGTTCTTGAGTCCACTTGGAGGTTCTTGCTTCCACTTGGAGATTTGGAACCTCTTACTCATCACCAGTCGAATTCCTTGATGCAAGTGTCATTTTGGAAGCTTCCTGGGCATTGACACATTGAGGAATGAGCCTGCCACTTGTCCAATTATGCTCAGCGCATGTAGCCTTTGTTGGAGTTGACATTCAACGCAGGTAGACAGTGGAGCAGTTGACATTCAGCGCAGATGCTCAGTGGAGTAGTTGACATGATTCAGAATTGGCTTGTTTTTGAGTGTTTTCAGGTGGAGAACTTCTGTGAATTGCTGTGGTTAGTTTTCCTTGTTCCTCTAGGGGTAGGAACAACATGTTTAGGGACTTTGGATCCCTTATATTATGGACATTTCATGCTCCATGCTGTAAGGCACAAAAATGTCTATAACAGCACTGTGCTTTTCCTAGGGGCACCCAATGCAAAAATGGCTTGCATTTTTGGATTCAAAGCAATGAGTACATGCACCATTTGGATTTGCTAAGTTTTTGGGGCAGAATGGTCTACCAAAAGGTCAAAAAACACCCTAAAAATGACCTTTCTGCCACTTTTTGGAGACACAGAAGCAATATTGGGTGAATCAACTTTTGATGGGTCAAATGAGCTTCAAGTGAAGCAATTCTAGGTGTTTTGGAAAGTAGACTTGCATACCTTTCCAATGAGCTATCATGAGCTCAATTTGGATGTCGGGAAGGCTTCCAAACAGGACTTTAAAGTGGCGCTGCGCGTTGGGCCAGTGGTGCTACGCGTAGGGCAAATTTTGCATAGGGTGGCTAGTTTTCTATGTTTTGACTGTGTTCATGGATTTTCTCCCATCGAGGATGTTTTAATAATGTAAATGATGACTTGGCTTGTAAATATGATAGATAATTAGTAGTATAGGGTAGATCCATTATGTTAAAAGTCATTTTAAGCTCAAATGAATTAGTTTTTCACTTTTAGAGGCAAATTGTTAAGATGCCTATATTCCTGTTTCTTGTTCAGTGTTGGTTAGATTAGCTCCTCATCTTAGGGATTCGACCCCTGAGGATGGGAGGAGGTTGAAACAAAGCCTATATCTTCTTCTTCTTTCTCATTCTAAAGGGTCAGACTCAGCTGGATTCTCAGATCTTGATTGTACATCATTTTGTAGCAGTTTAGTGGGAGATTAATAAGAATTGCAGATATTTTTCTGGGATCCATGTGGTATGGAGTTTTAGTATAGTTTCTTCTCTTGATCATATGTTATTATGTTTTTTGTATTTAGTTAATCATTTCATTGCTTCTAAGTGAATGTTTTCAAGTTGATAGGCAGAATTCATTACATCACTACTATGCTTTCGGAAAATATTCACCATTATATGTTTTCTACAGTTTGGGAAGGATCCATGGTAAATCACATGCTCTTCCTAGCCTCTCACCAGTCTTAAACACCTAACCCATCAAGCCCTAGAGTGCTAAAACTTATGCCTATCTTGCCCCATTAAACACCCTGCAATTTTGACCTAATTCCCTAGACCTAAACTGTCCAGCTCCTCGTGATCCGGAAAAACCCCTTCAAAATCCAATAAAAACTTCGTGCTACTATACATAGCCTAAAATACTTTTCTTGATCCAGTAATATTGGCTGAGATCCTTATAGAGAGAGCCCTCTCCCGGCCTAGTAGGGCTAGCTACTTGGCTAAGCGTGGTTTGTGGTTACCCTAGCATTTTCTTCCTTCAGCCTGAGGTTCAATCCAGGTGATAACAGAAGGTATTCTTCTTCTCTCAATTCACCATTGAAAAATGTTTTCTTGACATCCATCTATTGTATGTTCCAATTGTGCTTAGTAGATAACAAAATTACAAGTCTAGTGGTGTTAATTTTACCTATAGATTCAAATGTGTCATCATAATCTAATTCCTTTATTTTGTAAGTATCTTTTTGCAACCGATTTAACATCAAAATTGTCTATACTACCATAAAAATAAAATTATATTTATACACACATTTGAGCCTATAGGAACCTTATTTTTAGTAATCTAGTTCATTCTCAACTTTCATATTTTAATATGGAATCATATTTATTTTCCGTAGCATTTATCTATTCTTTATGCTCCTTTGTTTTCTCAAAATCTAAAGGTACTTTGACACCCATGACTTGACATGTTAAGCATAATATTTGTACTTGATTTGTATTTTCTTTTCATTATTGATATTTATAATGCCTCACACCTTGGTGTAGTAGCTACACTAATTGGTGTAATATTATTTCTTGTAGCTTCAATACTACTTTGATATTCACCACTAACTTGTCGATCCACACTCTCTTCTACTTTTGCACTTTCAATTCCTTCAAAAACAACTTTCCTTATTGAGAGAGTGTGGAATGACATGTTAAAGAGTTTTAATAAACCAATGTTTCAGACTACAAAGTGAGTCCATCATCAGGGGAATGCTTCGTATCTTGAGAAGATATAATGTAAAAGAGCTAATGGTTTATATGTATTTAAGTGAATAATGTTTTTGTAGAAACTTAGTTAGCTAAATATTAATATGAAAATTTTATTAATTAATTCAATCTCTAAACGTGTATAGTCATTATATATATATATATATATATATATATATATATATATATATATAATCTATGTCGAAATTCTATTTAGATAAAAGTAGTGAAAAAATTATTGTTTAATTTTAATTATCCTGATAAGTATGTTTTTAATAATTCATGATAATTGTAAATGTAACCCCCCCTTAAATGTAAGCTTATTTTCACTGTCTTTCTTCAGCCAATTTTCGGATTTGATGTGGGTAAGTGCATCTAGCGGATTTGATGTGGGTAAGTGTGTCCAGAGAATACCATAGGTCAAACCGAAGAGCTGAGGCTAAATAAAGATGCAGATCCAACAGATTTTGGGATTGCTTGATTAGTTGGAGTCTTGTTGATTTAATCTCATTTAAATCAACTATCATTAATTATTAAAAACATACTTATCATGATAATTAAAATTAAGAAATATTTTTTTCACTATTTTTAACTAAATAAAATTCCTACATAGATTAAAATCTATATATATATATATATATATATATATATATATATATATATATATATATATATATATATATATATAATAATTATTATATATATATATATATATATATATATATATATATATATATATATATATATATATATATATATATATATATATATATATATATATATATATATATATATATATATATATTATTAATGATTATAGATGTTTACGATTAAATTAATTAATAAAATTTTCATATTAATATTTAGCCAATTAAGTTTCTAAAAAAAAGATTATTCACTTAAATACATATAAATCATTAGCTCTTTTACATTTTATCTTCTCAAGATACGAAGTGTTCCCCTGATGATGAACTCACTTTGTAGTCCGAAATGTTGGGTTATTAAAACTCTTTAACAGACCATTCCACACTCTCTCAATACACCTGTATGGACTCATTATTCAAAAACTTTCCTTATATATTAACTATTTTTCATTGCATACTTGTGAAATATAACATCCCAAATTGTAAAGACTTTATGGATAAAATCATCATACATTTTGTAAAGTTTATCGACAACTCAATAACCAATGGAAATACATTGGAATCACATTGGATTAACATTCCTTCTATTCTCTATTGAGAAGTGGAAAAATTCCTTACTATGGAAAGTTATGAAATGATTAATAAATTATTATATCATTCAACGTTTCATTGCAGAATTCTATGCCCTAAGAAGCTGGTCGTAATTCTACTTTGTAAATACATAGTTGTACATAAAACTTCATGCTACAAATTATTAGGGAGATTATTATCTTTAAGCATGCTCTAGTATGCTCTACTATGGTTTATTATTTCCCCTCAATCATAAGGTTTTGTTGAGGGGTATGTGGAACCATGCACTATCAATAAATTCCATTGTTTGATAGTACATTAATAATTTCATTCAATTGTATATTTCCCCTACATATGATCTAAGCATTTTGATATCTATGCCTATTTTTTTTCAACGAAATTTATAAACTCTTTTCAAGTATTCAAAATTGTCACTTTCTTTCTTAACAAATAGATCCATGTAAACTTACTTATATCATCAACAGATATATAAAATAGGAAGTTCATGCAAGTGATTTAGTTTAGATTGGAGCAAATACCAGTATGCACTAATTCAAGAAAATATTTCTTACATTTTCTTTCCTTATTGGAAAGTCATTTCTATGTTATTTTGCTAGTGCACGGTCACCACCTTCAACATGCATATTCTTAAAAATTAGAACACCTTTATCTCCTTCTTATGCTATAACTAGATACCAACATTGAAATATCCATATATTAAGTGCCAAATTTCTTATGTAGTCACACTTCTAAATAACAAAGCTTGATGACTTTCAATAATAACATTAATTGTGTATAGGCCTCTAACTATCGTTCCTTCAACTATGAATTCATAATGATTTTTCAAACCTTGATCTATGATTTATAAAATTGAGAGTACATTTTTCCTAATCCATGGTATATAAATTTGGTTCACATGAAAATATGGAAAATATATATAGGCATCACCATATCCTTTTAGTTATTCATATCTATCATCACCTAGATATATTTTAGTACTAATAGTTTTCTAATGATATGTTTTAGAATATTATCTATTACAACTAATATGAATATATTCTATTGAATTTATGAACCTCTATTTACAATCAAATACTTCTATTGATAGGGATACATCTAAAATAAGTAACTTTAGATTAGGTCATTACTTAACTCGGCTTCTCTATCAACAAATTTGTCTTGATTTCTTCTATATTTGCACCCATTAAACTTATTTATCCTATAGTCAGAAGAATAGTTCCCAAACATACTACAATAATTACATGTTCCATTCTTTTTCATCTAGTAGCTATCCTTGATGAAACCCTAACTTGATACAAATTCATATCAATTTTTCTTCCATTGCTCTTAACCCATGTCCTTCCTTTGTATGGTTTCTTGGATTCAGCCATAAATGAAAAATATCAATTTTAGAAATCTACAACTAATACTTTCTCCACTTTCCTCTTCTTGCATAAGGATCCTTCTCAAGTTATCAAACCAAGGTGGTTTCTATCTTGCTACAATATTTTTGATAAATACTTAACATTTATGCAACATACCATTTAATGGTAAAATAACTAAATCACTACTTGATAACTTATCACCATTATCATCCAACTTAAGTTTTAAATCTTCAAATCTAGATTGATAATTGGTAATATTTTAATTTTCTTCCCCTTAAATTGAAGTAAGCTTGCTTTTCAAACATTTTAATATCTCCCATGTCTTAGTTGATGTTTTTCATTCCCTTATATAAGGAATGGTAATGTTGATGTCTTCCATTCACTTATATAAGGAATGATAATGTTGTTGATAAACATTCTTAAGAGAATATTTTCCTTTGTTTTTTTCCTCCTCTAATGTTTAACTAAGGTTGTGAGAGAAATTATTTTACATTTTAATAAACTCACAGTTTCCCATGTAATTTCCAAATTTATATAATTCAATCCATACCACTTATTTTACTTCATTTAAATAGGAATCAGTTATATTTCACATGTCTAAATAAAAAATTAATAAAAAAATTTATATGTTGTATCAATTACGTCACATTTATCAATTGCCCTATCACTCCACCACCATCATGTGCTCTTCTCACAAAAAAACCTCTTCCTCACAACCTCTCATATCAAACTCTAATTAAAAAATAAAAATCAAACTCACAACAAATAAACAAAATGTAGAAAATGATGGTTCTCTACATATTTTTAAACAACTAAATACAGATGATTTATTATAGAATAAAAGATCTCTCAAAACGTGATTTGAACTTAAAATATACTTATCTAACTAATTTAACTAAATACTATGATTATTTTTACTATTTAATTTTATCAATTATTTATCAAATTCAAAAATTAACAATTTAATGACAATTACATCATTTAATTCTAATACAATTATTAATGATATCATATAAAATTAATAATCTAAAATTAGTAAATTCTAATAAAATAATTATTCAATTATTTGTATAAAATTCTAACCTAAAACTCTTATTTTGGTCAATTTAATTTGAATTATAACTAACTTTCAATCATTTAAGAAAATTGAAACCAATCCCAACTATCCTGTGACTTGATAAATCCATTATATAATATCATATGTTATCATGTCATCGACCAATGCAAACAGTGTTTTTTACTTCCAAACATTTTGAATTGGGATTATGACAAGATTTAGTATTTAATGTTCAATGAAAATTTAATTCCTATACCTCGAGCACCTTTAATTCTTTTAGTGATGGTGTTGATAGCTATGTTCTTGGTTTTCATTTGTCCTGGTTTCAATTTGTTGTTTCAAGACGATTTATAAGAATACATAATGTAAATGTCCTAGTTTTCCCTTGTTATCTCAAGGGGATTTATGCCATCTTATATTTCCCTGGTTATTTCGAGGGATTTTTGAGATGGCATAGCATAATTAGATTTTTTTTATAAAAACAAACTCACTGCAGAATGATTTGATTAATTTATTAAAATGTGAAAAAAAAATTAAAAATATTTGTTTACCGAAAATTTTCTAAACCTCGTGCAGAGGATAAATGGGAACAAGTTTAAAATAAAAACACCAAAAGTGTTTTCAGGAAAAGTCTTAAACCAATGATTTATAAATATTTTGATTCCATCTACATGAAATCAAATTCTATCACATTTTTACTTTCCCTTCCACAAATGGTGCAAGTTATTTAAATTCAAATAAAGCAGAAAAATGAGTGGATAAGGCATTAGTGTATACGTGTCCAGTTACAATGAGATCAGAGGTGCTTGAACATGGAGTTAAGCTCTCAACCTTGAGCTTTGTTAACTGAAATATTTGAAAATTTCTTAGGTGCCATCCCTGTTGGACGTTATCACCATGTTGTAGGCATGTAATGTGAACATTTGAGCGTAGAACTTAAAAGATGTATCCCTAACTGGTTTCCAAATAAATCTATCTGCTAAAGATTGCTTATTACACAGTCGTTTAAGGATTTTTCTAATATAACGTTATGGAATGGGTTTTGGATTTTTACATAGTGACTTTTCTAAATAGATTGCGAAGATTTAATGGAATATTTTGTACTATATGATATCTTTTAAATTATTTTTCCAGCTTATTCCAACGAGTCAGACACCGGAAAAGATATGAAGTTGTTTCCATCACTATTATACGTGAAGAATTTAACTCAAAAGTATGGTGATGGATAATTTAACTCAAAAGATCCACTAAGTGCTATTAAGGAAAATCAAGGGCCTTTTATCGCTGAATTTGACTGGAGCATAAGTATAGTGTTTTATTCTATTGATTTTTCATAATTTTAACCATGATCTTAAATGACTTTGCATTTTATTTATTTTTTTAAAGCCATTCTTTTTGTTTAGTTTGCCAGGTTCTTGGCGTTTATATTATTGTAAACGGAATTTTGCGATTTTTTTCCTACTATGGGTGAGATAACATTGAAGATTGGTGAGATAACATCAATGAGGAGATGAATAAATATAAATGCAGAGTAAAAAAAAGTCATCATTGAAAACGCTAGAAAGTGAATAAAAAAGAAACAAGGGAGGTGAGAATTATGACCTGATTTAGAAGATACAGAGAAATAAGAATAACAAGGTAGTAGAATATATATATATATATATATATATATATATCCTGGAAAGATAATGTAGATAGAAGATAGGATATTATTTATAGAAATGAAAAAAAAAGAAATATCAGAGAAGATGGTTGTGATGAAAAGAAGCAATAAGGTTGAGGGAAGTAATGATTGAAGACACGTAAAGAACCAAGAAAAAAAAATACCTAAATCCAAAAGTAAATGATTAAATGAGATGACGAAAAAGAAGAAGAGATTATGAGATAAGAGGCTGCGATAAGGGAAGATTAAAGGTAGATTTAGTGCTCTACGATGAGAAAAATCATACGAATTTGGAAAGCATGGGAAAGGCTTAGGGACTCTAGCAAGATTCACTCAAGAGAACAAAAGCGAATGGGAGAACTTTTTAGGGAAAACATCTAAACCCAATGAGCGATGTGTATGAGTCAAGTAAATAGTACGTGGATGTCAAATAACTTGAAAATGGTAAGGAAGAATTTGAATATTTTTTTTGGTTTATTTTTGCGTTAGAATAAAAATGGTTAATTATTTTTTCCTTAATAGAGGTGTATTTGTGTTTTCAAAGAGAGTAGAAAGAAGTTAGGGTATGTATGGATTTTTTATAAAGAAATCAAATTACCAATTTGATATCTAATTCTATATTACTTTAAAGTTGAATTATTATTATATATTTATTTATTTATTGACATAATATATTTATAACTTTTGCATTTATAAATTTTTTAATTATAGAATTACACATATTAAAAACATTTTAACTTATTTTTATAGCAAAAATAATAAACAAATAAAAAAATAGAAATATAAATAAAAACGATTGATGATGATGATGATGGTTAACGTCCGTTGAGACCAAATAATAGTCTATCGGACCTAAAAAAACAAATTATCTGTTTTGATTTAAGATTTCCTTCCTATGCTCAAAAAGCTTGGAGAGAAGCCTCCTGAGCTCACTATAATTTTGACATTGTAAAAGGCTAAGAAGGTTAGTATTGTAACAAAGATTGTGAAACTGAGATCTAATGTGGTTATACGCGGGCCACTCTAAGAGGAAGTGGTTTTCATCCTCGATGTTCCTATTCTTACATATATGGCAGATCCTTTCCGTCCATGGCGTTTTAGGAATTGCCCAACGACCTGTTTCACTATGGAGCTCATGAGAATTAGTTCTAATCTTTGCTATATTAATTTTCTTCTTTGAGCTAGTTAAAATAGAGAGATACTTTTGATCTTCTAGGGTGGGGTTGATGACCTTCTTACAATAACTTATTTTTCTTTTAGCCGCTAAGTCTTTCTCACACCACATTTTTTCTTTGAACTTAGAAGTAACAATATCTTTAATGTTATTTATGTTTTGCAATGCATCATTTTCGTTGATCTCCCAATAGTTTAACCAGGCCCTTGTGTCTTTATGCCACCCTCGATTGAGCCTTAGGTGGTTTTGGCTAGAATTTAAAGCTAGCTTAGGAAGTCTATGATCGTTTATGTTACTGATTTTGTGCTTGTACAATAGAAACCTAAGCATAGCTAAGCTCTCAATAGGGGAAAGACTTGCTTCTATAAGGAGAATATGATAGGGTGTATTACTTTTAATTTTCAGGTTATAAGTTATAAAACGCTTCTGGATTTGCTCAATCTTTTTCCATGATTCTCTGGAGATGCTGCAACCCCAAACCTCATAGCCATATAAGATAACAGGAGTGACTAAAGTTTCAAAGAGGAACTTCTTTTTATCCCACATTACAAGGTTTGCAATTTTACAATTATTTTCAAGACCATAGTAAGCTTTCCACCCCCCATTAATCCTTTATATTAAAATTAAATTGCAAAAATAAAATTAATGATGATGATGATGGTGGTGGTTAATGTCTATTGAGACTAAACTTTGGTCTATCGGACTTAAAGAAAATGAATTATTTAGTTTGATTTAAGATTTTATTCCTATGCTCAAAAATCTTGGTCTATCGGACTTAAAGAAAATAAATTATTTAGTTTGATTTAAGATTTTATTCCTATGCTCACAAAGATTGGAGAGAAGCCTCTCGAGCTCACTAAAATTTTGACATAGGTCAGTATTGCAAAAAAGATTATGAAGATCTAATGTGGTTGTACGCCGAGCACTCTAAGAGAAGTGATTTTCATCCTGGATGTTCATATACTTTTGGGTTAATAAATTCTATGTTAAATATTATTTAATATTGAACAATAAAATATTTTGTTTATAACATATTTTGAATATTTTTATTATTAATAATATTTTTTGAATCTCTCATATCAATTTTATATTAATTTTTTTTGTTCCTCTCCTTAGAAAAAAAAACTATTTTACTTTTAATTATTATTTTGCCTCGTAAACCTGAATATTAAAAAATTTATTTAAGTTTTACAGGGAAATATTTATAAAGTAAATATAAGATTTAATTATTTACTTAGTTTTTAATTATTTTATTAGATATGGAAACATTTTATTTACGGCTCTTAGAGTGAAAGCCTAATATTTTTAATATTTTTATTAGGTCTCTTTCATATTAGGTTGTAATCTTAAAAATGAATAGAGCTAGCAATGAGATTATTAATATTTTTTAATGTTTTAAATTAAATTTAATCAAATATATATTAACTAATGCATTTGTACATTGAATACTCACTGAATCACACATTGCTTTCATATTGAATTATAAAATTCACCTCTCACCACAATAATTATTTAATTTTATGATTATGACTCCATTAAATATTAAATTAATTTATGAAATATTTTTGTTTTAACTGGATAAAAAATTTATTTATATTAATTATGAGAATCTACATTATATACATATTCTATTTTTTCAAGATTTAAATATATGATCTTATATAATAAAAAAAACGCATACTTTTAATTAGACATAATTGTAAAAGAAATTACCAATTTCATATTTGATAAGAAGAATTATTGACTTAAAATTAACTTGCATATTACAACAAAATTTATATAAAAAAAAATGAATATTATAAATAATAATCTTAATGTCTTCCTAAATATATTAAAATTTGAAAACTTAAAAAATATTATATATAAAAAATGAATATTATAAATAATAATATTAATTTCTTACCAAATATATTAAAATTTGAAAACTTAAAAAATATTTGAAAGTGTATATTGCACCAAAATAAATACTTTAATTAAATTTGATGTGATATTTCCATGAGATGGTAGGTTGGTTTCTTTTGAAATCATCAAATTAAAAAATAGAAAATGACACGAATCTTCCCAACTTTATTACATTAGATTAGGTACACCTATCTACTTAGTCAAAGGTAGCCAAGTAGAAATTTTGATTAGATTTGGTGTAATTTGTTTAGATTTGGTCTAATATTTTTATTGAATGATAAGCTCGGTACCTTTAAATGCTGGAAAATGACACATATCTACTTGCCCTGGCCAACCTTATCTAGTGGACGAATACATCATTATTCCGATTTTGTCCTCTTTCGTTAACGTTGAGAAGACAATTTAGTGGCCGAATACTTTATTCAGTGGGCATCATATTCCCAATACCCTTTCTTGGAAGGGGCCTCGCAATCATTCAAACGGAGAAAAGTCGCGTATATATTTCCTATTAAAAAGTTAAACGGACCTCACAATAACCCGAACAAAGAAAAACTTGAGGGCGTGCCATTATTATGCTGCCATTGCGTTGGCAGCATAACATAGGGCTAATTGGCGATGACCTAGATTCATAGTGCAGAGGGCAACTTACAATGCATAACAGATAACTAACTCAAAATTGGTGAATGAAAATGATGCAAGTTAGGAGGCTCCGCTTTACACATATTTAACTGATATCACTCTGTGTATCTCAAAGTCCATTCTGCGCTGGCAGGGACTCCTCGGCTGCATGCCGTCCTTGTTTAATGAAGCCATAGTAGTGTCATCCTATCTGATGCGACTGTCAGTGGTTGCAAGACATGGAGTAGGTGGAAAGATATCTTGATGTCAATGTCTTGTGACCGCGTACGACACTGATGATGCATAGCAACAATATATTGGTTGCCCGACTTCAAATTATCTCCGGAAAACTGCATGAGACACCTTCGATATCCACCCCTCAATTATGGAATGGTACTTACGTTGGCATGCCTCCATGAATTTTAAATAAGCTTTTAAACACATAAGATGGCTTTTGAATTAGTTTGGCATGCACTTCTTTGCTTTATGATAGTATTTGGGCTAAGATTTCAAAAACAATAAATCTAAAGAATGCGGTAAAAAAAGCTATTTATGAAGGAGTTGTTTATAATGTTATTTTTTGGAGATTCTGGTGACGGAATCCGGTGGAAGAAATTGAGGCTAAATCTTGATTTGTTGCAGTCAAAATGGTTTTTTAACTTCATATTTGGATTCAACACCCTGGAAAACCCCTGGGACGCTTTCATTGTGCAGAAACTAGCTATCAAACTTGCGATTCCAATAAATTCCTGCCGGATTTCCACCGGAAAAACGGCCGGAAAGGCTTTCAAAAAGTAGCACAACTGCATTTATGAATAGTTTTAATATTATATAATAAAAGAGTGAGACTAGGCACAAGGGATAAAATTGGTAAGGTTTAAATAATTTGGAGTTATTATGGTATGATTTTTATTATATTTGTTGTATGTATGGTATTGTACATTTATTTTTGTTTTGATTTTATATTAATTTATTTTTAATAAAAAAAATTATGTTGTTTATCTATAATTTAACATTACAAATTTAATTTTTGTTATTTTTTATTATTATATAAATTTATTTATTTGTAAAGTGAATAGTTGAGATCTGGATTATTTAGTAATTTCTATTTTTGTTAGTTACCAATTTTTTGTTTTTAGATTTCTTTATTTTTATATAATTTTTTAGTTTTGATTTTTTTCATTTTCCTATTATTTTTTTTTTGAAAAATTATAATTTTTTCTCCCTATTTTCAATTTAAGATAACTTATTATTATATTAAAAATACATTTTAACTTATTATATATAGTACTAAAAACCCCATATATATATATATATATATATATATATATATATATAGTGTGGTTCACGAACACCCTCGTCAGTGAGTGGTCACTACGTCCACGGAAAAATCTAGGCTAATCACCCCTTGGCCTACAGGCAAGACCTAGGCTAATCGCCCCTCGGCCTACAGGCAAGACCTAACCCCAAGGGCTTCGACAAAATCGACCTAGTGACCTCCCGAGGCAAGGCTTTTGACAAACTGAGCTAACCCTTGGGGCTATATATATATATGTTGATATAAACAATATTAATTAGTCATATTTCTTAATTTTGGTGATGACAGTTAACAATACAATATTTTATTAGTTGTGTTATTTTTATGATAAAATATTTATCTTCATTATTTTTTAGTTTAATTAAACTATAGTTAAACTAAGTGGCAAGTATTACTATATAACCTTATTTCTATATGATTTATTGGATTTTTAATAATTATTTAAATATTTAACCTATAGCTTTTGAATTAATTTGGCATTTTTATGATAATATCCGGCTTAAGCTTTCAAAAAGCAATAAATTTAAAGAATGTTTAAAAAATTTATGTATGAAGAGTTTTAGTAATATATAAAAAGGTTGCATCCCCTAAATTAATTTCTTCTTTTGGACTTTGATGCACAAGAAAATCCTGACCAGAGAAAACTTGTGCAAAAGGAATATAGTAGGTTGATCCCCATTACTGTGTGTTATGCAAATGTGCAAAGGAAACTTCTGATCACTTATTTATAGAATGCAAGCTCCCAAAGGAGGTTTGGTCCATTTTCTTGCATGGGCTGAATGTTTGCCCTCCATCTCATGTCTCCATTGTTTCAATGTTTACCTCTGGGAGAGACAGTTATCCTCATAGCATCACTATCAAGTCTCTTTGGCACTGAGTGTGGATTGATTCTCCGAAATATGTCTGCTGGAAGCTTTAGCTCGCCAGGAACGATATCATTTTCAAAAATACAGATTGGTCTCCAGCAATGGTGGTTGACCGAGCAAAGGGTCTGCTCTTAGAAACTTTGAATCATTTCCCCGTCAAAGATGACAGTTCCCTTCTAATTGAAGAAAGGACGCGGTTAGATGCTTATTCTAGCAGGGTCAGAATCAAAGAAAATCCTTGCCCAATTCAAAAGGAAAGATGGAAAATCCTAGATTCAGAGGACAACTTTCAACATTGGTGGAGATCCCAGGGCAAGTGCATGATCTTCTACGATGGTGCTTCAAAAGGCAACCCAGGAATGTCGGGAGCCGACGGGGTGATTTTTTCACGGAATGGGAGATCCAAGTCTTCAGCATTAGATGAGCATGTGGAAAAGACCAAGCATCAGGTGTGTATTGAGGAGGCCAAGGTTGTTGCCAAAGTTGCTCAGTTCCATCATCGTAAATTGAGGGAAGCTATTGAGATTGAAAAGAGGTCGAGCAATCTCAATAGAGATGATGGCTGGAAAATGAGTAGGTGCTGGATTCCAGCACTCTCTTCTTAGTCGGTTTTTCTGCCCCCTCCTCGTTTTTGAGCTCGTTTTATATATATAATTTATTATTATTATTATTATTGGTGTATTTATTTATCTATAATTTATTTACTTTATTTTATTTTATTTTAACTTAACAACCTAATATTATAATTTTAGTTAGAATATATATGTATATATATATAATATTAATAATATTTAATATATAATTTAATTAAATAAATAAATTACTTTTTAAACTAACCATTAAAAATTATTATTAAATTAATAAATGAAAAATCTCGACCTAATGTTATGATTTTAATATATATATATATATATTATTAAATAATTTAAATAAATTAATAAATTATCTTTTTAATCTAACCATTAATTTTTTTTTTTTTTATTAATCCTAACTTTTATCTTAATAACCTAATATTATAACTTTAATTAAATTATTGGGAGATCAACGAAAATGATGCATTGCAAAAAATAAATAACATTAAAGATATTGTTACTTCTAAGTTCAAAGAAATCTCTCTATTTTAATTAGCTCAAAGAAGAAAATTAATATAGCAAAGATTAGAACTAATTCTCATGAGTTCCATAGTGAAACAGGTCGTTGGGCAGTTCCTAAAATGCCATGGACGGAAAGGATCTGCCTTATATGTGAGAATAGGACATCAAAGATGAAAACCACTTCCTCTTAGAGTGCCACGCTTATAACCACATTAGATCTCAGTTTCACAATCTTTGTTAAAATGCTGACCTTCCTAGCCTTTTACAATGTCAAAATTGCCTTTTACAATGTCAAAATTATAGTGAGCTCGGGAGGCTTCTCTCCAAGCTTTTTGAGCATAGGAATAAAATCTTAAATCAAAATAGATAATTTGTTTCTTTAGGTCCGATAGACCATTATTTGGTCTCAGGACGTTAACCACCATCATCATATATATATATAGATATATATAAATAATAATTATTAAATAATTTAAATAAATAAATAAATTATCTTTTTAAACTAACCATTGAAATTATTTTATTTATTAATCCTAAATTTTATCTTAATAACTTAATATTATAACTTTAATTTTTTTATATATATATATATATATATATATATATATATAATTTAAATAAATAAATAAATTCCTTTTTAAACCAATTATTAAAATTATTTTATTTATTTATGTATTTCTACTTAATTTAACTTATTTCCATAAATAATAATAAGAAAAATAGTAATATAAATAATAATATTATTAAATTAATAAATAATAATTTGACCTAGGTCCTAAGGTCAAAATTAGCCGTTAGTCAATTTAACCGTTGGAGACTCTGTGCAGACTATTTAACATGCTAAGCTGTATCTGTTGTCGTGACGATGAACCACACTAGTTGGTCCGAAACGCGTCGACAAATGTCTGTCTACATGTTATTTAGGTAGAAGTTATTCTTTCAAGTATAACTTGTATTATCAAATATTAAACTAATAATAACCAACACATAAATCTTTTACTAAAGTCTCATTGGCTAGAATTCTGTATTGGCAAAAATTAATAATAATAATAATGATTAAAATAGAGTTAAGTTAAAATTTAATAATAATAATAATTAAAATCAATCTACGTAAACATTTGAACTTGGAATACTAAGATGTTTTTTTATTAATAATAATAATAATTAAAATCAATCTACGTAAACATTTGAACTTGGAATACTAAGATGTTTTTTTATTACTTATTATTAATACTATTATTTCTAAAACTAAAACTAACCATTCTCTTTTATATTAAAAATCTGGAAGACAAGTGACGGACAAAATATTTTCCATCATCATGTTTGTATTACAGTCAATAATCACATAACTTTAAAAAAATCTCGCCACAACTAAGTGAATTGAATCTGGTCACGAGAGAACATTTTTAAACTCAACATAACTGTGCAGAGAACCAAACCCAAATTTATAATAAATATGAAAAGACCAACAGGAAACTTCCCTAAATTTCCACAACGGACCCACGACCTTCACCTATTAGAGTTTAAAACTTTAAATGGAAAACTTTGCCAGACAGCCAGACAATTATAAATATAACCAGCGATAGCTAATTGTAGCCAACTTCTACTGAACTTGCACAAGGCACCCATTTTAATTTTTGACAGGTTTCACTAACTCCACCGTCCTATTGCAGTTTCTCTACAAAGATATTGAGAGTTGTCTCAAAGATTATTGTAAACTTTGTATACTACAAAGTCCGCTAACCTGTTTGGAGTGGGTTTACAGTGAAATCACAGCAAGGCTCTTACTATAATTTGAAGTCACAGAGAGAGCTCAGAATATCGTTTGCTTCTGCCTTCAATCAGATTCACTCTCTCGCTTTAGACAACAATTGTTTTGTTGGAATAGTGGGAGGTGCCATGGGTGCCTTGGATTATTTCTCAGATCTGTTTGAAGAAGTTTACAAAAGGAAAACAGAGGAAGCAACTTCAGGTATTGGATTCATTCTTCTCAAGTTAATGTGTGTGCATGTAAATTCAAGCTAGACGCTGATAGTTCTGACTGGTTATGAGTACAGACTGATAGTGAAGATAGACTGTGACGGCTGTGAACGCAAAGTTGAGAGGGCTCTTTCCTCTATGTCAGGTAAGAACAACACTTGTTCCCATTAACCCTAACTTACCTTTTCAACATAAAAGCACTCAATTTTTCTAGTGGGACAGGGATCCAAGCATTTCAAAATGAAAATTTCCAGTAGACCGTATACAGGAACGAGTTGAGATCTAAGCTTGATTGCTGATTAAATCCCTTCAAACGATTTGAATTTAGATTATTCTTAATCTAACTATTTTATATTATCATTCATTGGTGTTGGAGGAATCACAGCAATCTGTAAATTTTATTTTAGGAATCTTATTTAAAAATTTGGAAAGTTTACCAATACTAAAACATAGTTTAGAATACCAAATTTAATAACAAAATTGTTTTTATAGAATTACATTTCAATTAGTTATTTTTATTTAAATTATATATTTTTCTCACTATTTAAAAGATATAACATTTTACTTAACTTCTATATATCAAATTTTCAAAATATTCCAAAATCTACAATAAAATTAAACTCCTAACCAGATTTTGTTATAAGATTTTTTATGATTATAACAAGTGTTAACCAGATTTTTTTTATGATTATAACAAGTGTTTCTCTTTGTTACTATGAACATGACGAGCAGGAGATAAAACCGTGTATATAGACAGAAAGATGAACAAAGTTACCCCTTAATTAATGTCATCTCTACCTTTTCTGTCCAACTGAAACATGATACAATTTATATTCCATGTGCATGTTCTTCTAGCTATTGCACATTTCACAGAAAAAGGAGCAGAATTTACGGAAGGGTACAGTGAGGATTTGATGCGGTTATGTTTGCAACTGGATTCCACACATCCATAACTACTCAAGCGTTGAGGACAACATATTTTTTTAAAGAGAAGGGCATGTTAGGTCTTTATAATAATAGTGTAGTCCCCTTATTGTTATTGTTAATGTGGCCTCCATATTGTTGTTATGTGCCCCATAGAAGCCATTATTGTTATTGTTGTTCCCTTACATTATTATTGTTACGTAGGCTCTAATTATATTGTGACCCCTTAGACTCATGTATACAAAAATGAGGTATTGCCATTTATATCATTAAACAATTGTTCATTTATGTGATGTAAAGGAGCTTTCCCCCTCAAAGAGGCTAATTCTCACGTGGTTGATCTATCTCTTTTGTGATCTAGTTACATAACAGTGAGTTGAGTGAAGGAACATGTTTTATGATTATTTTTCATTATTAGCAATTAGGTGAAGGAACATGTTTTATAATTATTTTTTATTATTAGCAATAGACAAATTTGGATGGCACATCTTCCTTTATATTTGTTTAGGTGGATCCTTTGAAAGAATCAAAATTGTCAATGAAAAAATGTATCTAGAGCCCAGCATTGATTGGTATGTAAATTTTCCTTTTGGGTGTCGATTGGGTTTCATGACAATTTCATCATATGCAATACAAAGAACCATTATTAATATTCAAAACAATTTCTTCATATGGTATATAGATGAAGCCATTATTGCTCTAGCAATAATGATATGGGATATATTGCTTGCAAGAGTAGGATTTTCAAAAAATATTGCTCACGTATATTCCTATATTGTGACCGGCTAGTTGAGGCAACAACTACAAGT
This sequence comes from Pinus tabuliformis, assembly GCA_031772625.1. Lineage (NCBI taxonomy): Eukaryota > Viridiplantae > Streptophyta > Pinopsida > Pinales > Pinaceae > Pinus > Pinus tabuliformis. Next base: position 159,290,070 of record CM062814.1, on the reverse strand, counting down.
CTATATTAAAGCTCAATAATGGGTTGCATTTTATTGCAATTTCTTTTGGTGATAAATGGTTGTAGTGAAAACATGAGTACAACATTGCAAATTAATGCACATATTGGTGGTGTGAATAACATTGCCTTTGTTTACATGTTAACTTTGCATAAATATATTGGATAATGCTTTCATATTTAGAAATTTTCTATAATAATTGTGGATTGACCGCACATTTATTCTATGACATCAAATTCTAGATAGATCGAAGCTTATACAATGTGTCAGTGAGAGTATATATTTCAAAGCAAACATGCTGGAATTTTATAACAACATAGCTACTTCAATAAATAAGTTATTATAACTTGTGTATAATACTTTGGACTTTGGTTTACTTGTATGTATTTTGGTGTGTTGCTGAAGGACTAGACTTAGTCATTTGGTTTCTTCTTGTATTTATATTTGAAATATGTTAATGGGTGTTTATAGTGTGGACATGTACTTTGTTTAATTTTTCTCTTTCTTTTAATATTCATGGGAAATGAATGATTTATAAACGTTGAAGGACTTATCTTGTTTAGTTGTATATTGTATCTATATTTGACATATGTTAACTACAATTATTTTTCAACTTCCTTTCCTATTTTGAAAATCTATTTAAAAAGTGTATATTTCAATGTTATTTTTTCTATTGCTTATTATAAAATGTACATATGTTTAGGTCCATTGTATGCTTTTCATCCTTCTGGACTAATTCCATGGACAATGGAATCACATACCAACCTCTAGTTGATCCAAAGCAACCAACAAATTGAAAGGAAAAGCACGTTGATCCGACTGGGCTATTTGGAGGTGAGATTCTGAAATTTGAGGAAGATCGTAGTAGCTCTCCAACATTGTTGCAGATTCAATATATTTGTTTATATATTCTTTTTCTAGGTCATTTTTTTTATTATCTAGGAATAGTTTCTAATATTCATTTTTGTTTGGTTTTTCTTCTAGTAGATCTAGGTGCGTATTTTGGGAAAACTATGACAGGAGTGGTTGATGAGAGATTTAATAATGGATACTTGGTGATTGTGGTGGTAGGCTTAGGAAAACTTAAACATAATCTATATAATGTTCCTACAGAGAGCATTCATTAGCAATATGCAAAGGTTCGATGGCTGATGAGCAATATAGGTTGTGATGTCCTTGGGTTGGAGGTGTAGATGATGAAGAAGAGGAAATGGGTACCTAAGAGAGATCTCGATGCCCCATTTCTATCAAAAGATGGTTGGTAATTCTTTTATGTTAATCAATGCACTGGGTTAAAAATGACACATGCATAGATAGACTATGAAATTGTTTCGACGGTCAATGATTTGTCGAACAATATTTCAGATAATGAAAATATGGTATGCCAATATGCTACCTTTTCTTGTTAACCTTTATTTGTTTTTATTTATTTCGACTTTGCAAAATGTGCAAGTGGATGCACTGTTTTGAATTAACTCTCAATGTTGTGATATTTAGGGTGTGACAATGAGCTATCTCCATTGAGTTATTTTTTATTAAGTTAAAAATTGGGGTTGCATGATTATATATTTTACAAAGACTACTTTTTAAAATCAATGCCTATATATGCAATTTAAAGCACTATCATAACTCCTATCATAATTCTTTAAAGGGTGTTAGCTCAATGGAAGAGCACCTGTGTTATAAGTAGGAGGTTTCCGGTTTGATTCCACTATGCCCTAACATGAATTAATCAATGATATTGTAGCTTATTTTTAAGAAAATACTTTTTATATTTATTTATTCAATAGGGACATTTTTTTAGATTCATTATTTTATATTGCCTTTATAGAGACAATAGCCAGGATTAAATACGTATTGACATTAATCCCAATATTGTCTTTAGAGAGAGAAAAATGAAATCGTCTCCTAAGAGACAATAATGCTTGTGTTATATGTTGTCGTTATAGATACAAATTTTTTAAGATAATAATTTGAGACACTCGGTTAAAGACAATATTTAGTACAACAAACCAATTTTCTTTTCCCTTGAGTTAAGACAATTTACTCAAAAGCTGTCCCAAATATTGTCTTAAAATCCTTGTAGAAATTCCCACTTTAGATCATCTGATAATGCAATATACTAAAGCAAAATACTTGATCTACTTCTACAAACAATTATGTGGAAGCTTAATCGAATATGAGAAAGATCAATCGAACATATATAACTAATAAGGAGAAATAAATGACACATAACATAGAAGAAATAACCCGGGGAAAGCCTCAGCCTAAAACCCCACCTTTGTATTATCATACAAGTGAAAATATGTTCATGTTACAAAAAGAATCAGCTCTCAAGTTATCCTGCTCTTTCTACAATCAAATAATACATCTCACAGATTGAATAGACACAGTATATGTCCTCCTCAAGCCTTCCAAGCCTCTTATTTCCTTGCGTAGTTTTTCTTGGGGTCCAGTGAATCCACATGTGTGAATTGGCCTTATCACAATCACTAAACAGGAAGAACTAACTGGACAATCCTCAAGGAAATAAATCCTTCTGCATGCAAGAGATATCCACCAAGGAATATTCTTGCAACTGATAGTACATTGTCCCTCCATCTGATCTCAACTGGGTCTCTGTCTGAACTGACATGCATGAGTTATTTATGAGAGAATAATCAGTTATCTGAAGTGCAGCAGTTTCATGGAAGCATGCATTAACTAACTAAACTCACAATTAATTCAACAAATCATTTGAATTAATCTAACTAGACTTAAGTTAGTTAACTGAGCCAACTAATTGCAAACCATCCTTATCTCTTTAACTGATGGATAAATTCATCAACCAATGGAGAAACTGTTGCATTTCTTCATGTTTGATTTTCTACCACTAATTAACTCACGGCGAATTAATTAATTATTTTTCAAACAGCTAGTAAGATCAAATTTGAATTTTTACTTCTCTATTTTAGTTGACGGACTAACTAAAATAGGAAGGTATCCTGAAATGCTATTGATAGCAGTGTTATTTTTAGCACTTCTATTTTTAACATTTCTTGTTGCTATTTTCAACACTCCCTCTCAACAAGAAAGGGATTATCAGTAACCCAAATCATGTCTCTATGGAACTTGAACTTGCATTTTGACAATGTCTTCGTCAAAATATCTGCATCTTGTTCCTCGGTTGAAACATACAGCAACAACATGATCCCTTTGATCACACAGTCTCGAAGATGTTGATACCGAATATCATTGTGCTTGGACCTGTCATGAAAAACTGGATTCTTAAAGAGTTTGATGCAACTTTGATTATCATAGTAGATCACTGTAGGGTCCATCCTCTGACTAAAAAATCCCACGAGAATCTTCTACATCCAAATGGCCTCACATGGAGCCTAACTAGAAACCATGTATTCAGCCTCTACTAAGCTAAGTGCAACTGATCTCTGTTTCCTGCTGTACCAGGAAACTACTGCTGAACCAGGAAGATTCCTCCAGAAGTGCTCCTCCGATCTGATGGACTCCTTGCCCAATCCACATCTATGAAGCCCTGAAGCTTCACTCCCTCTGTCCATTTGTACCACAATCCGTATTGAGATGTGCCTCTGAGGTATCTCAGCACATGCTTCGCTGCCTTCCAAAACAACTTGGTAGGATGAACCATAGCTTGACTTAGCTAGTTCACCACAAAGCATAAGTTGGGTCATGTGTTCACCAGATACATAGGTGAACCCACCAACTACCAATAAATAGTAGCAGCTACTACCTCACCTGAAGTAGCATCCTCCTTTCTCCAGTTCCCAGTTAGAGGAGTCTGCATGGGTTTTCACTTCTCCATATGGAACCGCCTAAGGATCTCATTGGCATACTTTCCTTGAGACACAAAAACTTCTCCATCTCTCTGCTACACCTCCATGCCTAGAAACTATTGCATAAGACCCATGTCTTTCATTTTGAACTCTCTTGCAAGGTCCTCCTTGCAAGACTATATCAGCTGATCATCACCTGTCAAAATCTGATCATCGACATAAAGAACAATGATCAATGGTTTACCTTCTACCATGTTGTGGTAAAGGTTCGCATCTGCTTCACTCATGGTGAAGCCCAATCCGGTGAAGTAGTTGTCGATCCTGGTGTACCAAGCACAGGGTGCTTGCTTCAACCCATACAAAGCCCTCTTGAGTCTTCACACATGTGACTCACGATTGAAGGTCTCAAAACCTTATGGTTGCTCAATGTACACCTCCTCCTCAATCTTCCCATCGAGGAATGTTTCCTTCACGTCCATCTAGTGGATCTTCCACCCCATCTGAGCTGATAGTGCCAATATTGATCTAATCGATGAGTACCTTGCTATAGGAGCAAAAGTCTCATAGTAGTCGATCCCCTCAACCTGTGAGAAACCCTGGGCAACAAACCTTGCCTTATGTTTCTCCACACTGCCAACAGCTGCCTGCTTTACCTTGTAAATCCATCTAGAACTCACCATTGACTTGTCCTGAGGTCTTGGGACAACATCACAAACACAGTTTTGCACGATGGAGTCATACTCCTCCATGATTGCATCAACCCAGACTGGTTGTTGCACTGCCTCCTCGAATGAAGAAGTCTCAGAATCTACACACTCCCAATAAGGGCCATGTAATCAGTGTACCACTCGGGTAACATCCTCTATTTGTGCTGAGAAGATGGCTGTCCCAAATTCTCCTGTGCATCGAGCATCAACCTGTCAGCTTCCCTTGAGCATTTCTACCCATCTCTAGAAGTATCAACATGAGTGGATGTCTCCACTCCCAGATCCTCTGCATGTGGCTGCTTTGCATCAATCTGAGTCTCCTCCTCCTTAGGAACTAAAAATTCCTCATCTGCTTGCAACTTGAGCTCCCTCTCAAGTGATACTCGCATGGCTTTCTGCTCGTCGAACTTTAGATCCCTACATACCATAGTCCTCTGACTAGTAGGCAGGTACACCCGATAGTTGTGGGGTGTATCCGTGTACCCCACAAGTATCCCAACTCAGCCGTGGGATCTAGCTTCTTCCTTGCATCTTTGGCCACATGACAGTAACCTGATGATCCAAAGATTTGGAAGTGACTCACATCTGGTCGCTTCCTGGAAAAGGCCTCCATAGGTGTCCTCATTCCCAGTATACGGTGCAGGCTTCTATTCTGCAAGTATACTGTTGTATTTCATGCCTCAGCCCACAAATGCAGTGGTAGGCTTTGGTCATGCAACATCGCTCAAGCTACTCCCATAATTGATCTATTCTTCCTTTTTGTCCACCCCATTCTACTATGGGTTAGGGGGTGCCATCAACTCCCGTTTAATTCCTTCTGTAGTGCAGAAGTCCTTAAACTACTGGGAGACATACTCTCCACCATTTTTGCCTACGCAAGGCTTTTATTTTCTTTCCCGATTCTTTCTCTGCCAAGCCTTTAAACTCACAAAACCTCAAGAAGGTCTGATCCTTCTTTTGCATAAAGTAGATCCAACATCTACGAGAAACATCATCAATAAAAATAACATAGTACCTTTGTTTAGTGATGGAGGTTGTAGAGAACGGTCCACAAACATCTGAGTGAACTCGCTCCAGGATTGCTCTAGCTTTATTGTCTCAATCCAGAAAGGAAGATTCTACATACTTACCCAAGGTACAACCTTTTCATGTATTTTTCTGCTCAAGTTTTCACTTGGGTAATCCAGTAGAAATCTGCTCCATGATCTTCAGGGCTCCATGGCACAAGTGGCCCAATCTTCTATGCCATAGCTTGCCAAAATCTTAGCTCTGCACCATCTCAGATTTGGAACTCAAAGTATCGCAGTCGTCTACCTCCAGCTTGTAGAGATTCTTAGCTTGAATCCCTATTCGCTTTGTATGTCCAGTGCCAATATGCCTCAGGAATACCTTTGCTTTGTTAAAGACTACATCATAGCCTTCATCTTCTAGCATAGCAATGGACACAAGATTCTTATTCAGACCTAATACATACTTTACATCAGCCAGGGTGAGGGGAGCTCCATGCTCCCTCTGAAACACAACCGTACCTTCACCTGAGACATAGTACTTTCCATCATCACCGAGATCGATCTGCATCTGGAGATCCTTCTCCTCTAGGGTACTAAAAACATTCTTGTCACTTGACATGTGGAATGAAGCTCCACTGTCCAGGTACCAAACACATCCCACCATGGATGAAACCATGCATGTGATAAGAGAGAAATACAGCTCAAACTACGAGGTCAGTGCCTCACCATCAAATCCCTTAAAGGAACCTTTCTTGGATTTCTTATGTGGACAATTCGTAGCATAATGAACCACTTCATGATAAAGAAAGCATCGCACTTTCGATTTGTCAAACCTCTTCCCACCATTGGACGAACTAGATTTAGATTGGGACGCTTTCCCTTTCCCCTTCCTTGCCTTACTCACTAAGGCTAGATTTTCCTCATCATCTTTCTTAGATGAGGATCCATCTCTGGTGCTTCTTCCTATCTCCTTCTCCATCAAATCTGACCAAACTCGTTCCCAATTTGGCAGTTTTTCTCTTCCATTAACTGAGTCTTGGTATCTATGCCAGCACTTAGGAAGACTGAAGAGTGCAATGCAAGACTCACCATGTCATCATTGGTTGTCATGATCCCTACACTTCCAAACTCATCCCTGTAGGTGTTGAGCTTGTTCAGATACGTAGAGATCATGTCACCCTTTTCACACCTGATTTTCTGAAGCTTTTCTTTTAGCGCCAACTTCCTCTTATCACTGCTATTATGACATAGATCTTTCAATGTTTTCCACATCAAAAATGGTGTCTCCTTCCCATGGAGACTCGAGACTATGTGGTCTTGAACTCCCTCCAGAAGGATTCTGCTTACTTTAGCCACACATTTCTTCCATTTCGCCAATTCAGTAGCATCAATCAGCTTGGGGACTTCTTGATCAATGAAGTCCTTTAGACCGTTATCTTCTAATATTGCTTCCATGTGATCCTTTTAGGCTATACAACTTGAACTTCCATCAAGGGCATATTCGAGTCTTAAACCATTAAACGTCATAGGTGAAATAGAGATGTGATAAGAAATCAATTTCTATATTTAGGAATCACAAACTTCGAACTCCCTTCTTGTATATTGTTCTTCCTTGATCACCTTTGCTCTGATACCATGTAGAAATTCCCACTGTAGATCACCTGATAATGCAATATACTAAATCAAAATACTTGATCTACTTCTACAAAAAATTATGCGGAAGCTTAATTGAATATGAGCAAGATCAATAGAACACATATAACTAATAAGGAAAAATCTATCACACATAACATAGAAGATATAACCCAGGGAAAGCCTCAGCCTAAAACCCCAACTCTGTATTATCATACAAGTGGAAATATGTTCAAGTTATCAAAAGATTCAGCTCTCAAGCTATCCTGCTCTTTCTACAATCAAGCAATACAACTCACAAACTGAATAGACACAGTATATGTCCTCCTCAAGCCCTCCAAGCCTCCTATTTCCTTGTGTAGCTTTTCTTGGGGTCCAGTGAAGCCACATGTGTGAATTGGCCTCATCACACTCACTAAACAGGAAGAAGTAACTGCGCAATCCTCAAGGAAAGAATTCCTTCTGCATGCAAGAGATATCCGCCAAGGAATATTCCTGCAACTGATAGTACATTGTCCCTCCATCTAATCTCAACTGGGTCTCTGTCTGAACTAAAATGCATGATTTATTTATGAGAGAATATTTGGTTATCTGAAGTGCAGCAATTTCATGCAAGCATGCATTAACTAAATGAACTCACAATTAATTCAGCAAACTATTTGAATTAATCTAACTGGACTTGACTTAGTTAACTGAGCCAACTAATTACAACTCATCCTTGTCTCTTTAACTGATGGATAAATTCCTCAATCAATGGAGAAACTGTTGCATGTCTTCACATAGACTTCATCTTTGATTTTCTACAACTAATTAACTCATGGTGAATTAATAGTTGAATTGAGGCTTCTGTGATCCATAATAGTTGAAAAGATAACTTTGGCGTAAATCACATGTAGATAGACATTTGTCGACGCGTTTCGAACCAACTAGTGTGGTTCATCGTCAGGACAAGTTGAAGAAACAGATCCAGCTTAGCATGTTAAATAGTCTGAGCAGAGTCTCCAACGGCTAAATTGACTAACAGCTAATTTTGACCTTAGGACCCAGGTCAAATTATTATTTATTAATTTAATATTATTATTATTTTTATTATTATTTTTCTTATTATTATTTATGGAAATAAGTTAAATTAGGTAAAAATACATAAATAAATAAAATAATTTTAATGGTTGGTTTAAAGAAGGAATTTATTTATTTATTTAAATTATATATATATATATATATATATATATATATATATATATATATATATAGGTTGTTAAGTGACGAGTATTTTCATTCAATAATAATTTTAATGGTTGGTTAAAGAAGTAATTTATTTATTTATTTATTTAATATATATATATATATATATATATATATATATATATATATATATATATATATAATTAAAATTATAAAGTTAGGATAAAACACTATATAAATAAATAAAATAATTTAATGGTTAGTTTAAAAAGGTAATTTATTTATTTAATTAGATTATTTATTAAATATTGTTAATATTATATATATACATATATATTCTAACTAAAATTATAATATTAGGTTGTTAAGTTAAAAAAATAAATAAATAAATAAATTATAGACAAATAAATAAATAAACCAATAATAATAATAATTATATATATATATATATATATATATATATATATATATATATATATATATATATATATATATATATATATATATATATATATATATATATATATATATATATATATATATATATATAGAGCTCAAAAACAAGGAGGGGGCAGAAAAGCCGACTAAGAAGAGAGTGCTGGAATCCAACACCTACTGATTTTCCAGCCATCATCTCTATTGAGATTGCTCGGCCTCTTTTCAATCTCAATAGCTTCCTTCAATTTACGATGATGGAACTGAGCAACTTTGGCAACAACCTTGGCCTCCTCAATACACACCTGATGCTTGGTCTTTTCCACATGCTCAGCTAATGTTGAAGACATGGATCTCCCATGTCTTAGGTCGGCCGCATGTTCGCAGATCCTTTGATGGATGGAGCGCCCTGTTTCCCCAATATAGGGGGTCCCACAAGAACAAGGGATCAAGTAGACACCCTTCATGTCCTTAGGGTTAATGGGACCTTTCACCGACCGAAGGGAATTGCGAATGGTGTTGAGGGGCCTAAAGGTTGAGGGAATATCATACCTTTTAAGGATCCGAGCAATCTTATCCGTGGTTCCTTGAACATAGGGAAGATGGACACCTAGACGACGCTCTTTTGGATCTTTCTTAATTAACACATTTTTAGAGGCTTTACAAAAAGCCTTCTGACCCAGGTGTCTACTATATCCATTCTCCACAAAGACATTAAGGAGATGGGATCTCTCCTTATCAAAGCTCTCACAATCAGAGATCCTAAGGGCACGAGTAGCGAGGGTGTTAAGAACACCCAACTTTTGAGCAGGGAAATGATGGGAATCGACATGAAGATACTGCTCAGTATGTGTTTTCTTTCGGAACATAGAGTGGGAGAGAAAGTCATCCTTATTCCGAGATATAAGAATATCTAGGAAAGGGAGGCAACCATTGACCTCTTTTTCCATGGTGAACTTAATGGCAGAGGACTGGCTGTTGAGGTGATTAAAGAAACGATCCAGCTCCTCAGGGCCATGGGGCCAGATGACATTAGTGTCATCCACATACCTTTTCCAAAGCTTAGGAAGAAGACAAGCTGAGGATAAAGCTTTGGCTTCGAAATCTTCCATAAAAAGATTCGCAACAATGGGGGAAAGAGGGGAACCCATGGCAACACCACAAATCTTCTCAAAGAATTCACCCTCGAAACAGAAAAACGTGGAAGTGAGACAGATCTCCACCAGATGCGCGGTATCAGGATCTGTTAGGCGATAGATCACTTCCAAGGCCTCCTTTATAGGGATGCAAGTATAAAGGGAGACCAGATCAAAGCTGACGAGAATGTCCTCGGGGCTAAGCTTAATATCCTTAAGCTCCCTAATGAAGGATGCAGAGTCTTTCACGAGGACTCAGTGCGGCCAACCAGGGGCTTAAGTTTAAGGGCAAGGAACTTAGCCAGAAGATAGGTCGGACCGCCAATGGAGTTGACGATAGGCCTCAAAGGGGCCCCTACCTTGTGAATCTTCGGTAACCCATAGATCCTAAGAGTAATGGGACTACTTTCAATGAGCTTGTGGCACAGGGAACTCACTGATTTATTAGATTTGATGGCGAGAGCCACTGTCCTAGAAATCTTCTTCAGAGGGTAATTAATAAATTACTTTTCAAATAGATGGTAAGATGAAATTCGAATTTTTTACTACTTTATTTTAGTTCAGGGATTAACTAAAATAGGAAAGTATCCTGAAATGCTATTTATAGCAGTGCTATTTTTAGCACTTCTATTTTTAGCATTTCTTGTTGCTATTTTCAACAACCCCCCCTCTATGTTGTAGTCCTTCTTGCCACAAACTTTGCTTTGTTCTTCCTAGTGCTTTCATCTGCTATCAAATCCTTGGAATCCTTTACGATGTACCTACAAACCTCATTAAGAGGCCATGGAAGAAACAATTATAGCCAAGTAAAAGATACAAAGGTGGGAGGATGACCAAAAATATAAAATAATAATTAAGGAAGAAATATATGAAATACTTATCTTTTGATCTGAGAATTTTAGGGAATTTTCAACTCCCCCTTGGTCATTGTCTTCTTCCAAAAATAAGTCAAGTCCATCTACAATGTCATCAAGCTAGAAATGTTCATTATCATCCATAACATCAGCTACAAATGCATGTATCTTTCCTTTCCTTCCTAGGGTTTCTTCATTCAATGGATTCATCAATTTAAGGTCTATCTCTAGGGTTTCCTCCAAAAACCTTAGGTATTTCTAAATTACATACTTTAAGTTTCTTCTAGGGTATACAAATCCTAGGTCTACCATCTCTTCTAAGAAGGTCGCATATAATTGTTATGACTTTTCTTGCTTCTATTAGACTACTTTTATCTGTTGATGTTGCTTTTGATTTTGAGGTAGAATAGATGCATGTGAAGACAACATTTCTTCATGGGGATGTGGAATAAGACATCTACATGAAGCAACTTCAAGGGTAAGAAATAACTATTATGCATGTTAAGAAAGTCTTTGTGTGGGATAAAACATTCAGCAACGATGTCATATCAGAAAACTGATACATATATACGGGGACTTGGCTTCACAAGGAGCTAAGCAGATCACAAAGTGTATTTTATATTAATTGGTGACCGTGTTATTTATTTCGTATTGTATGTGGATGATATGTTGCTAATTGGAAATAACAAAGAAATTATCCAAGATTTGCAGACACAATTTTCCTCTGAATTCGATTTAAAGGATCTTGGTGCTGCAAACTATATTTTGGGCATGGAAATTAAACAAGACTAGGAAAAGAGGAAGCTCTGGTTAAATGAAAGGAAGTACGTTGAGTTAATATTGCAGAGGTTTAATATGTTGGATAGTAAAATGGTGAAGATTCCTATTCCTATAGGTGTAAAGGTTTTTGTTGAATAGTGTCCTAAGACACAAGAAGAGGAAGAGGACATGTCCCATGTCCCATATGTGAGTCCAGTTGGTAGCCTGATGTATGCAAAGATTTGTACTAGACTAGACATTTCACATGTAGTGGGACTATTGAGCAGGTTTATGTCAAAACGAGGGAAGGAGCATTAGACAACATTGAAGTGGGTTTTTAGGTATTTGCATGGCCACGATTAGACAAATTTTTGGAAATTTGTGGCTTTGTTGATGTAGACTGAGCTCAATATTTAGATCACAGAAGATATACAAGTGAGTATGTGTTTAACCTATTTGGAGGAGCAGACAGTTGGATGAGAAAGATACAGTCTGTAGTGGCACTTTCAACTATGGAGGCATAATACATGGTAGCCACTCTTGCAAGAAAGGAAGCATTTGGTTGCAAAGATTTTGTTCAAATATGGGGTTGATTCAACAAGCTATAAGGATAGACTGTGACATCCAAAGTGAAATATTCTTTGCAAATTACCCTCCTTATCATTCAAATACAAAGAACATTGATGTTCAATATCGCTTTGTAAGGGATATGGTTGAGGAAAAAAAGGTGTTGTTGGTAAAGGTGGACACTTTGAAGAATGTTGCAGATGCATTGGCAAAGTCTGCGAGCACTGAGAAGTTTTCTTGGTGTAGAGAAAAAATGGGCATTGTAGGGTTGGACCAAAGACTAAGCTCTTATATGGCCCTTGGTGTGGAAAGAGAACAACAAGTGGGAGAATGTTAGGTGTATCCCCCCTGAATGAGGTCCGAGGCAACACCTCAGGAAAAAAAATTATGCAAACCTAATAATCGTTGGGTGGGCCCAAGGATGGGGGCCGAACTCAAAGATAGAGAGCGGACCTACCCATGGTTTTTGCATGGGTTTTGCACATGGCTTTTGGCATGATGGTCTTTTTCCCATGGTATTTTGTAGATCCATTCAAGGGAACTATGGTTATGCTCTAATCAAGGGTCAATGGATTAGGTTTTATGAATGCTTCGACATGTATATAAATGTATTGTAACATTGAAAGGAAAATAATGAAAAATCAATCTAATAGTCCCAGTTTTGGGATCCATGGGAAAATATCTATGTATATTTGTTTTATGTTCTCACCATTGTATATTTTATGTTTTAAAAATTTGTTTAAATGTAATTTCTGTAAAGGGTTAAAACCTACATCTGAGAGAGCCTCTCTGCTCATCTCTGTCTTGCTAAGGAAGGTTTATTTCAATGCCCTACATACACAAATTCTTGCTAATACATGCTAAATAATCATCTTACAATGAACTCACTGGCCTTGCTTAGCCATGAGTTTCTTCACACCCATTCCATGAGCTTCTTAAGTTATTGTTGTGGTCACCAACAACCCCCCTCTTTATTTGATATTAGTAATAACATTAAGCAAAGGGGGACCCTTAACCAAAAATCCAAAAAAGATTTTGTTTAAAAAATCTTTTGTATTAACTCCCTAAGAGCTATATCGCGTCGCAAAGGTAGAGAGAAGCATTTTTCCAAAGCGCATAAATACACTGAAAAAGAGTGACGCGAGAACCCATCGCATTGCGTGCTTTAAAAGCGCTTAAAAAAGGGAAAACCTAAGGAATCGCCGACGGCCAATATGCAACGTCGCACGTCGCAATGTCGCATAAGCAGCACAGAGTGATAAAGCGAAAATCTTGCGATCTTGCGATCTGCGATCATACAAAACTGCGATCTGCGATATTGGCAATTTGCGATAACACTTAATGACGTCGCAGTCCTCGATACTGCGATTCCAATCGCAGAAAGGACTCATCGCAAGAGTCCTCCGACATAAACAGTAAACCCAAAATTGAGCGCGCACCTTAAGGGGAATGAATGATTGCATGCTTCAGTATCCAAGAATGATTGTATCGCGTTTTTCGAAGAGTCAAATCATGATGAGTGTCAGAATTACGCATTCATTAGAACTTAATGCTTTCATGTCAATCTTTTCGTCATTTCTGTTCTTCTTTGCATAAACTGCAAGACATGTAACTGATATAAATCTATATGCAGGAAACATCTAAGGAAAAGAGGAAAGCGCCAATGGGGTAACAGAGAGAAGATGCCTCCTCAAATGGATGCAGCATGCAGTAGGACCGCGGATTCCAGAGTATCACCCAACAGGCGCTGATGAAAATAGACTATCTAAGACTTAGAGTCAAAGGCGTACAAAAGCAGCGTGTTTACAAAAGATCTTGAAGCTCAGACTGGGTAAAGCAAAAAGAGAAACACAAAAGAAGGAGGACGCTCCAGAAAAGCTTGGAACAAAGAACGGAAGCAATTCTCGATACAGGGGATTGTCCATACAACGCGACTCCTAACTCATTGAGTCATTCGCACGACCGGAAACCGAAATAGCAACAGCAAAATTAGTTCAAAAGGAACCTGGGTTGTACTAAGTATACGCACAGCGAATACACCGAGCTAGAGAAAGGTTTTCGAAAATATCTTCTAGTCTGTCAGAAAGAGGTGCCAGCTCTTGTTCTTTCTAATTTTCAAGCTCGAACAAAAGGAAGGGACAACCATCCGACTCTTTCAGGGCGAACAACGCATTGCTTACATCACTAAGGAGCAGATACAAAAACGGTTAGAAATTAGATTTGATTTTTAGAAATAAATTTGCTTTTAGTAAAAGGGCGGTCATTTGAAGCCGTTCCCTAAATTTGTGTAATTAAGATTAATTAGTTAGTAGTATTTAACCCTTCTCATGGCATTTGGAGAAGGGTCCGGAAATCTGTCAAAAAACCTGTCCTCAGAACATGCACTTTTGCACTCTCGGAGGGGGTTTTTGATGAATGGATGGATCGAGATTTATTTATGTTTGCATTTTAATTTATGTTACTGATGTTGCACTTCTGTACTCTTAGCAGATATTAGAACAAGTAGAAATAAATCGTTATTGCTTGAAGTTTATTAGTGAAATCAGTCATAAATGGTACTTTTATCTCTTGACTAATTTCTGCTTATATTCCTAAAGTGATATGCAGCTGAGTTCTTTATATGTTAATGTATGAATGTGTGTATTACCATTTGGCACTTCTGTACGGTGGAGTCATTTATTTGTGCTTGACATATGAATAACTAATTATGCGATATGCTGTTCACAACTGTTTTGCCTAACTTCTTATGCAGAATGGTTCATCTTGATTGATTTATATTCTTATGATAATTGAATGATCTTTATTACCAGCTATTGTTCGAAATCTTTTTAGATCGCATAATAGAAGAAAAATACCCTGGGTTAGCGTAGATTAGATGTATTGTTTTTCATTAGATTACAATAGCATAGAGTTAGTTTAGAAGTTAGAATTAAATTAGCTTAAAATACCCCTAGATCAATACCATCAAACTCTACACACACACACACCCCTCACATTGGGAAACTGGTCCCATCATCCCCAGTCGGACCCGCTACACCAAACGGGCACGGAGCTGCCAACCAGGTTCCCGACCGGGTGGGTATCCCCCTTGTTGTTGACCCAATTTCGGGGCCCTCAACATATTTGGTGCTAGAAGGAGGGCACGAGCTATGAATGGCACATAAATCAAAATCCAAATACCATTCTGAGAGCAAATCACCCTCACCAACTCCCCCGACTTCTCCGGTATGATTAAACTCGGAGCTAGAAGTCGCTCGGGCATCCACCGCTGCTACACACTCTAATATATCATACCAACTTATCATTGATCCCCCTGAACTTCAAACTTTGATTCGTAAACTCCATGGATTCTCTATTTTTACTCAGAGGTCTGATAAATCTAAAGGCAGCGTGACTTCGCAGAACAATCTTGCTCATCCCTTGACCAGATTGAAGAGTGAAAAGTTTGGCATCCAGCCAACTGAAATCCCTCTCCCCACTAGGAAAAGAGTAAGGAAAGCACTTCCAGAGTCTGACAGAGAGACTCTTTCATCTACCTCGTCCATTTCAACTCCCTCACCGCGAAGTCAGCCACCCACATCTTCACCCCAGATCACTCATCCATCTTCCGCAACCCTTCCTCCGCGGTCATCGAAAATCATAATATCTCCATCTTCTCAGCATCAGGGATCATCTTCTGCACTTCCATTGACTAGCAGCTCAAAGATGGCCCAGTCTCCATGGAACAATCCTGGGGCAGTTTTAATGCCTCCACCCCTGAGCCCTATACCGGCCCATCCTGAGAAATGGCTGCCTAAATTCAATCCAGAAGTAGGCATGCTAGCCGAAGAACATATCAATAATTTCATGCTTTCTGTTAATCTAAACGGAGTTACTAACGAAGACGCTGTTGTTCGGCTTTTTCCTTATACAATGCAAGGAAAAGCCGGGTCGTGGTACTTTTCGTTACCTTCCGGATCCATCACAAGCTGGGACATTTTTCAAAGTCAGTTCCTCACCAAGTTTGGTGATGACAGATCCACGACGACATTGATCAATGACCTATCTAATCTTAAGGCTGAGGCTAGAGAATCCATTAAAGATTTTAACTTACGATTCAATAAGATCCTCAACAAAATCCCTGCTGCTTCACAACCCAGCGAGGAAGTAAGATGTGAATGGTACATCACGGCCTTACCATCTAACTTGGTTATCTTCGTAGATAGGGCAAGCAAGACAACCTTAGTTGAAAATTTAACAGAGGCGTTAGCAGTTGAAAAACGCGTAGTAGCCCTTGAAAAGAGATTTGCAATTGAAGAACATAAATCTAAGAAGATCTATTTCAAAGAAGACACCAAGAAGAAGCAAACGAAAGATCCTTTCGATATGGAAGGATTACGAAAAGTATTAAAGGCCATGTCCAATGAGATGATTGATATAAGAAAACAAGTAGCAAAAATGTCTTCAAGAAAGCCTTTCAGGACTTTTAAAAGAAACCCTCCCATGGAGACGAAGCCACCCAACGCTGTCTCAAACGTTGAATCTGAAGAAGAAGAAGAAGAGAATACCATCGAAGCACAGACCGACGATGAAGAAGTGGTGGAACTACAAGGAATGTGGGATTTCATCCTCCCACAAGAAGAGGATCAAGAAGCATTTCTAGTTAGCACGAGAAGCAAAAATCAACTTGATCCTCCCCAAACTACCCCAAAACAAAAGGGCGCAAGCCCTGCAACAAAAGATAAGGTCGCAATAAAAAAGACAACTGCTAAAGCGACCCAGCTTAGCCCAGTCCAATCTGATCAAGCACCTCCATCAAGAACACTGATAGTGTCAGATGAAATGGAGTATAACATCATTGATGACATGAAGAAGACTAGGGCTAACATCACTCTTTATGAATTGAGTAAATTGAAACACCAGCAGAAAATAGTGATGAAAGAATTACATGTTGTGCCTACTACATCTTTACCTACAGCTGTAGCTTCCCACAATCTGGGAAGGCCTCCAACCAACGCGATCAATAAGATTGATCCAAATGACATCGCCTTGATTGGAGGAAGATCAAGATCTCATACTCCTCCTTTTCTTCTCACGTATGAAATCTTCAACAAAAACGTGCGCAATTGCTTGGTCGATTCTCGTGCTTCAACGAATATTTTACCCAGGTCAATATGTGCCAAATTGAATGTGCAACCTCAAAAATCCGCAGTACGTATAGTTCAAATTGATCGATCCCAAGTCGAAGTGATTGGTGAACTTAATCAGGTGACCATAAGATTGTCGTCTAACCCAAAAGTGTGTCAGGTTATCGACATTCTAGTAGCTGATATCCCTGAGTTCTATGGTTTGATTCTTAGCAGGGATTGGTCGGAGAAACTCCATGGATATTTCTCAACCGACTGGTCGCACATGTGGTT
The DNA here is from genome assembly GCA_031772625.1 of Pinus tabuliformis. NCBI lineage: Eukaryota > Viridiplantae > Streptophyta > Pinopsida > Pinales > Pinaceae > Pinus > Pinus tabuliformis. Next base: position 159,272,598 of record CM062814.1, on the reverse strand, counting down.
ACCATACAATGGTAAACCAAATCAGATAAAGGTTGAACGAGAGTTGCACCAAAAATACATAGTGACAGAACTGGAAGGAGAAAATGAAGCCATAACATACAATAGCAGCATTGTAGGCAATTACGCAGTAGATTCTTTCCTCGGCAATTTCAATGCTCATATTTCACCTTACTTAGAGAATTCAGTTTTTTCACAAGTTGAAAATTTCTCCCAAACTGATGACTCAAAATGTTTTAGTATTTTAGATAATTCTGTAAATACATCTTTATTTTGGAAACTATATTTTGATGGGTCTAAATCCAATGAGGGAGTAGGAGCAGGATGTGTTCTGATTAGTCTAGACGGGAACAAGATTATGCTCACATGCACACTTGAGTTCGATTGCACGAACAACACAGCGGAGTACGAAGCCTTGGTTCAAGGCCTATACAAAGCAATCGGATTGAACGTTAAGTATCTTCAAGTCTTTGAAGATTCTGAGATCGTCGTAAAACAGGTACGTAACACCATACACTGCCTGTCAAGTCATTTAAAGCACTATCAATTGTTAGTTCAAGATCTCACTGCACATTTCATAGCATTCAACATCTCGTCAATTCCAAGAATTCAAAACGCGAGCACAGACCTGTTAGCTAATGTAGCCTCTAGACTTATTCCTTCCGAATATTTTAGTCCTGATAGGTTTTCAATAGAATTAATCTTTAAACCGTCCATCCCTGACAACATCACCAACTGGAGAGTATTCAACGACGATCCAGACATCGTAAGTTTCCTCACCTCTGAAGGATCCTACTCAAACTAGATAATCGACGAAGACTGTCATGATCACCAAATACAACAAAGTAGCACTGACAATGCTATACCAAAATCAGTGGTCAAGTTAGAAGATTTATATGATTTGAAAAGTCGGTTCAAAAGGTCAACGAATGCCAAACTCTATAGTTCAACTCTGAACTATGAATCGGAGAACCTAGGAACCGACGAGAAGCCACAAAACGTTAACCTAGGCCACGGCCTAGCCCCTGAAGAGAAATCAACGTACATCCGTCTTCTGAGATAGTACAAAAACGTTTTTGCCTGGAATTACGATGAGCTGAAGACTTACAACACTTCTATCATTCAACACACTATCCCTATGATTGACAATGAAAAACCTGTCCAACAGAAGCTCAGAAAAATACACCCTAACTTAGAAAATCAGATAAAAACTGAACTTAATAAGTTGTTGAGAGCCAGAATAATTTTCCCCGTCAGGCATTCCAAATGGGTATCCAATATGGTACCCGTTAGGAAGAAAAACGAAGACATTAGAATCTGTATTGATTTCCGAAATCTCAACAAAGCCTGTCAGAAAGATAACTTTCCCCTCCCACCTATGGAACAAATATTACAGGCAGTAGCAGGCTCAGAATTAATGTCTTTCCTGGATGGATTTTCAGGATACAATCAAGTACTGGTGCATCCCGATGATCAGTTAAAGACTACGTTCCGAACCAAATGGGGCACCTATGCATATCGGAAGATGCCATTTGGTCTGATAAATGCTGGAGCTACCTTTCAGAGAGCCATGGACATTGCGTTTAAAGGGTTAGTCAATAAATCAGTAGTGATTTACCTGGATGATATAACAGTGTACTCCAAAAAACGAAGCAACCATCTCAAAGATTTGAAGCAAATCTTTCAAAGATGTTTGAGGTATGGGATTTCGCTCAACCCAAAGAAATATTTCTTTGCATTAAGCGAAGGGAAATTGCTCGGATTCATAGTGTCAAAATCTGGTATTCACATTGAACCTGACAGAATCAAAGAAATTTCCGAGATATCCATGCCCCATAACAAAAAGACCATGCAATCTTTCCTAGGACAGATCAATTTTGTAAAAAGGTTTGTCTCAGATTTTTCACGTATTATTTCTCCTTTACAAAAAATGATAAAAAAAGAATTCAAACTTTAAATGGGGTCTAGATGAGCACGAAGCATTCAACTTAATCAAACAAGCTATCATCAATGCTCCATCTTTAGCAACCCCAAATTTTTCAAAACCTTTTATCTTATACACGTTTGCCTCAGAGAAATCTTATGCTGCGATTTTAACTCAAGCGAATCAAAAAAAGGCACAAGCTCCAATCGCATTCTTTAGCTCGAACTTACAAGGTGTTGAACTTAATTATTCAGACGTGGAGAAACAGGCATATGTTGTTTTCAAAGAAATCAAATATTTCAGACCTTTCTTGCTAAAAGCCCATACCAAAGTCATAGTACCGTTCCCAGCGGTAAGAAACCTCCTGATACAGAAGGATGTGGGCGAAAAGAGAGCGAATTGGATCACCGCCTTACAAGAATACGATCTTGAGATCAAGCCAGCACACATCGTGAGAGGTCAAGGCTTCTGCAAGATGTTAGCTGGAGCATCACAAATTCCTGAGAACTCGTCTGAAGAGGTACACACGTATGAGGTAAGCCTAAACGACGCAGAATCATTATATGCTGACACCATTTATTTTCTTAAGAACGGGTATGCTCCATTTCACCTGGATCACACCAAGAAGAGAACCCTGAGATTGAAAGCTAAACAATACCAGCTCATAAATGATGTTCTGTTTAAAAGAAATTACGATTCTGTGCTTCTTAGATGTCTTGAGAAAACAAAAGCCGAAAAGGTTTTGCAAGAACTTCACGATGGACCAGCAGGTGGACACTATGCTGGAGAAGCCACCGCACATAAAATCTTGCGTGCAGGATATTACTGGCCCACGCTGTTCAAAGACTCATACAATTACGTAAGGAAATGCCAAGTCTGCCAAACTGCTGCAGGGAAACAAAAGAAGTCATCCATGCCACTGCAGCCGGTTAACATTGAGCAACCGTTCAGTCAATGGGGCCTGGACATAATAGGTGAGATCGTTCCTCACTCTTCTAAACAACATAGGTATATCCTCACGGCAACTGACTATTTTACCAAATGGGTAGAAGCGGTTCCTCTCAAGACAGCTAATTCTGAAAACATTATTGAATTCACAGATCAGTTTATCATCACTAGGTTTGGATTGCCAACGGCCTTAATGTTTGATAATGCATCATATTTTTATGGAAATGCAATGACTGAGTTTGCGCTCAAAAGAGGGTTCAAACTGAAGTATTCTGCCAACTACTATCCGCAAGGTAATGGGTTGGCCGAATGAACAAACAAGAACCTAATCAGGATTATTAAAAAGACAGTCGACCAAAACCAAAAGAATTGGCACAAAGCGCTGGTAAATGCCTTATGGGCAGATAGAATTACAAAGAAAGCTTCTATCGGCACTTCTCCCTTTAATTTAGTTTATGAGAGAGAGGTGGTTCTTCCGACTCACCTAGTCATTCCCTCTTTTTCTTTAGTGCAATATATCGATGAAGTATCTACTTCCTCTTTACGATTAAGACAAATGGAAATAATCAAACTAGAAGAGAAAAGAGAACAAGCTAGGAAAACCCATGCTCATCACCAAGCGCTAATAAAATCCTCTTTTGACTCAAACATAATGACCAGAAAAAACTTTCAGATGGCTGATTTAGTTTTAAAATGGGATAAGGCTCATGAAGAAAAGGGCAAACATATGAAATTCCAGAAGCTGTGGCTTGGTCCTTTTCAGATTGTAGAGGTCATATGCCCATCGACTTTTGTGTTGCAGGATTTAACAGGCAGGAGAGATTCTCTGCCTGTGAATGGACAAATTCTCAAAATGTATTTTCCATAGAAGAGAATTCTTCTAATTTTTGTAGTATAGATTTAATTTTTAGTTTTTATTTTGTTTTGTTTTTCTCTTTTTATGAATAAGACCCGTTGTAAATGATCATTTAAAAAGGATTCATGAAAGAGCACGCCAATTCTCTATCAGATTTTGATTTCTCTTGTACAAATAGCAAAATTTTTGAAAATCTGAATTTTATTATTAACAAATAGAGTTAACTTCACCTTGATTACGCTGCTAGTTTCAACCTCTAAAAAACTTTGACAAAAGCAACCTTTGGTAAAGAATTGTTTTGTATTAGCACAATGAAAGGTATCATCAATAATAAAATAAGTATTCTCTGCAAAACTGTTGTTTTCAAAAACTCTATTATTGTCGTCTAGAGCTTTCTTAAGGAAAAACAATGACTTCCTCCCTGCTAAAAGGAAATTGCAGCATTCAGAGAAACAATCCAAGAAAAACACTATATCTCAAAGAATAAGAGGTCTCATCACGAGCTGGCTTATCATGATCACAGATATGATAACTTGCTGACTTTTCCAATATTGTCTATCAAAACAGGGCAACGACTTAAGATTGTTGCAATCAAAAGACAAGAGGTCTCATCACGAGCCGGCTTGTTCAGCAAAAGTGTAAATCAAGTGAATGACTGTGTCATAATTTGGCCACCAAACCAAGACATTGTTCTTTAGAGAATTAAAAAAAAAAAAGGGAAAAGTGTGTCAAAAAGGATTTTTTTTCTCTGGAATGTTGCGAGTAACCTCAAGCAGGAAAAAGGATCATTGCTAGATAACATGGTAACCCTGTCGAGGCTATGGACGCTTGCGGGCAGCAGAGGCTCTACCTACGACAAATGAGCATACTTTTAAGCCAGTACGCAGAGAAGACCTTATTTTATCTTTAATCAAGACCAAGTAATGTCTGGTGCGAATGCAAGAAAAAGCCTGAGGAAGCAAGCAATTGGGATATAAAAAGGGTTGAGACAAAGTATCATTGACAAGGTGAGGGGTAATCTACTCTATCTGTCCATAACAAAATTTAGACATATAAAAATTTTGGTGTTTCGGAAGTGAACGGTCAATAGAAAAGCAGAGATAACTGGTTCTTCACAGTGAATCGCCATTGTTGTGGTCACCAACAACCCCCCTCTTTATTTGATATTAGTAATAACATCAAGCAAAGGGGGACCCTTAACCAAAAATCTAAAAAATGTTTTGTTTAAAAAATCTTTTGTATTAACTCCCTAAGAGCTATATCGCGTCGCAAAGGTAGAGAGAAGCGTTTTTCCAAAGCGCATAAATACACTGAAAAAGAGCGACGCGAGGACCCATCGCATCGCGTGCTTTAAAAGAGCTTAAAAAAGGGAAAACCTAAGGAATCTCCGACGGCCAATATGCGACGTCGCACGTCGCAATGTCGCATAAGCAGCACAGAGTGATAAAGCGAAAATCTTGCGATCTGAGATCTGCGATCATAAAAAACTGCGATATGCGATATTGGCAATTTGCGATAACACTTAATGATGTCGCAGTCCTCGATACTGCGATTCCAATCACAGAAAGGACTCATCGCAAGAGTTCTCCGACATAAACGGTAAACCCAAAATTGAGCGCGCACCTTAAGGGGAATTAATGATCGCATGCTTCAGTATCCAAGAATGATTGTATCACGTTTTTCGAAGAGTCAAATCATGATGAGTGTCAGAATTACACATTCATTAGAACTTAATGCTTTCATGTCAATCTTTTCATCATTTCTGTTCTTCTTTGCGTAAACTGCAAGACATGTAACTGATATAAATCTATATGCAGGAAACATCTAAGGAAAAGAGGAAAGCGCCAATGGGGTAACAGAGAGAATATGCCTCCTCAAATGGATGCCGCATGCAGCAGGACCGCGGATTCCAGAGTATCACCCAATAGGCGCTGATGAAAATAGACTATCTAAGACTCAGATTCAAAGGCGCACAAAAGCAGTGTGTTTGCAAAAGATCTTGAAGCTCAGACTGGGTAAAGCAAAAAGAGAAACGCAAAAGAAGGAGGACGCTCCAGAAAAGCCTGGAACAAAGAACGGAAGCAATTCTCGATACAGGGGATTGTCCATACAATGCGACTCCTAACTCATTGAGTCATTCGCACGACCGGAAACCGAAATAGCAACAGCAAAATCAGTTTAAAAGGAACCTGGGTTGTACTAAGTATACGCACAGCGAATACACCGAGCTAGAGAAAGGTTTTCGAAAATATCTTCTAGTCTGTCAGAAAGAGGTGCCAGCTCTTGTTCTTTCTAATTTTCAAGCTCGAACAAAAGGAAAGGACAACCAGCCGACTCTTTCAGGGTGAATAGCGCATTGCTTACAGCACTAAGGAGCAGAAGATTTTTAGAAATAAATTTGCTTTTAGTAAAAGGGCGGTCATTTGAAGCCGTTCCCTAAATTTGTGTAATTAAGATTAATTAGTTAGTAGTATTTAACCCTTATCATGGAATTTGGAGAAGGGTCCGGAAATCTGTCAAAAAACTTGTCCTCAGAACATGCACTTTTGCACCCTCGGAGGGGGTTTTTGATGAATGGATGGATCGAGATTTATTTATGTTTGCATTTTAATGTCTGTTACTGATGTTGCACTTCTGTACTCTTAGCTGATATTAGAACAAGTAGAAATAAATCGTTATTGCTTGAAGTTTATTAGTGAAATTAGTCATAAATGGTACTTTTATCTCTTGACTAATTTCTGCTTATATTCCTAAAGTGATATGCAGCTGAGTTCTTTATATGTTAATGTATGAATGTGTGTATTACCATTTGGCACTTCTGTATGGTGGAGTCATTTATTTGTGCTTGACATATGAATAACTAATTATGCGATATGTTGTTCACAACTGTTTTGCCTAACTTCTTATGCAGAATGGTTCATCTTGATTGATTTATATTCTTATGATAGCTGAATGATCTTTATTACCAGCTATTGTTCGAAATCTTTTTAGATCGCATAATAGAAGAAAAATACCCCGGGTTAGCGTAGATTAGATGTATTATTTTTCATTAGATTACAATAGCATAGAGTTAGTTTAGAAGTTAGAATTTAATTAGCTTAAAATACTCCTAGATCAATACCATCAAACTCTACACACACACACACCCCTCACATTGGGAAACTGGTCCCATCATCCCCAGTCGGACCCGCTACACCAAACGGGCACGGAGCCGCCAACTAGGTTCCCGACTGGGTGGGTATCCCCCTTGTTGTTGACCCAATTTCAGGGCCCTTAACAGTTATCAAAACCAGAACTTCCCTTGCTTTACCCTTTAACTGAACAACTTTATCACAGCTAACTCCAAACTTCGACAAGTTTTGCTTCTTGCTTCAAGACTAAATTTTTTTCCTTCGGAACATATAAACAAGCACCAAGGGTCTGCTACAAATATCTACTTCTAGCTTCCATAAGAATTCTAAAAATATGCTATTAGGGTTCTTGAAATAACATAGAGAATACCCTTAAGATTGTTGAATTATGCATCCTAAATTTCCTCTGAAAACTCAGAACTTGGATTGGCTCCTTGGTTATGCCTCATAATTCTTTGTTCTACTTCAAAGGATCCTTGAATAGGTCTGAATTTTTTCTCAAAATGATACCTTAGAAAGTAAAGTTTCTGCCTCAGAGACCTAACTTAGAGAGGGAAAAAATGGCTTCAATATTTGATCTATTTCAGAGCTAATTTGGGTTTGTCATAAAGATGATTTAAACCTTGAAAAAAATACAAATTCAAGTTGCCTCATGAGTTTTTATTTTAATCCTTTTTTAATGGAATAAAGCTTCACGCAAATGACAAAAATAATAAGCCAAAAGGTAAATGATGAACATTGAAATTCTTTCACAAACAAACTGATCAAGTCTGCAACATGACCTTCTTCTTCTTCAAATATTCATTGAGCTCGGGCAATGGAATTCTGTAGATTATTTGTGGCCTTAGATCACCCAAAATACCTTATCTTCCATCATATTTTTCAAAAACTTGGCTGCTTTCAATTCTCTTCAATGGTTTCTCTTTCACCTAGCCTTTGATAACATGTTTACTTTCTAGGAGAATTTCGATCTTTGTTCTGATAATTACTTTCCAATAACCAAGTTCACTTATGTCACATACATATTTAAGTATTGATATATAGGAAATCTCAACAATACTGAAATAATGACAATGGATCATAAAGAGACATCCAAACACACAAAGAGACATAAATTTTCACCTAGGAAACCCAAACTTGTGAGAAAACCCAACAATCTTTTCTTCAAGAAATTATTTAGTTCAAAAAGGTTGCAATCTGATATTCATAAGTCAAATTTGGTCATATTGACCAAAAAATCCAACAAGGACAAGCCTTGTACAATTTCAAAAAACTCAGGAAAATTGTTGCCCAGAAAGTTTGGTCAAACTAACCAGAAGGAGCTTCATCAAAATGCTCAAACAAAACTTGGTCAACCTATGGCCAAACATGGGGACTTCACTAAACGAACCTTTGACAATGCACCTACATTCATGGCATACTAAACCATACCCTTAATTGGACTACATGTAGGAAAATACCTCTAAAAATTACTTTATTTAATCGCCTACCAATATGAACCCAATACACCTTTCCAATTTAAAAAACCCCTACTTTCACTAGACATTGTAGGTATCCATATTTTCATTAACATTTTTTACACCACTTTATATTTTTTCATTAACTTTGAGCTCCACTTTTTATACACAGCATATAAAACCCCTTTACCCCCTATTACATGCTCAATATAATATGTCATTTTATCCTCAAGATATATCCCCCAATATGAAGAAATGTGATATGGTATTTCTTCCCCAGTCCCCATGCAATCAAATTAGCAAGAAATAACTTGGTCTACCTTTAGTCAAATAGGGAAGAATTCGGCCCTCCTGCAACTAGGCAACTTGTAGTCAAATAAGGTGAAATTCATCCCTCCTACAACTGGTCACCTTGTGGTCAAACTTCGTGGACATAACTCAATCAAACTGTAGTCAAACAGGGTGAAATTTGGCCCTCCTACAACTAATCAACCTATAATAAAATAGGCAAAATTCTGCCCTCCTATAATCAGTTAACCTTTGATGAAACGACCCTTTACAGACTTAGTAAAAGCCTCAGAAAACTCAGTCAAATTGAATCAAAACAACTCTGTCAAAGACTCATAAAACTTGTTCAAACTGATCTGAGTATAACTCAATCAAAGCCTCATAAAACTCAATCAACTATGCCTCTAAATTTGGTCAAACTATGCCTAAACAAATTCGATCAACGCTGGTGAAATTTCAGAAGACTTCTTCTCTCTATCTCTCATGTGTGAATAGCTAAATCAGATGAATTGTTGATTTGAATCATGTCACAAAGTGAGGAGGTTTTGTAACTATAAATAGTGGTCATAAGGTGCCTAAGGGACACACCTCAATATGCTGGGTCGACCTGACAGTTGGGGTTGGCTTGTTCTTATAGGAAATAATTTTCTTTTCTTTTAATTAGTCTGATTTAAATATCATTAATAGCTACGAAAAATCAATAATTTGAACCACATGTACATGAATATCTTCTCTTTGTATCCTCCAATTTTCACATTCTGAAACCCTCTAGAATAAAAGTTATAGTGAGATGGCTCATTCACCACATAAATTGTATTTTTGCTTCCACCTTTAAACTCCAAGATTCACCCTAAAAGTTATTCCTTGACTCCTCTTGTGACCTGAAATCTCTTCTTTGATGTATTAGTGTTAAAATAAACTCATATTACCTTTATTTATAGTGTTTATACATTCACTTATCGGACTAACTTGTAAAGCTGGTTGGGTCGGTATGCTTGTACTTTGGTTGGGTTATCTTGATAAATTTTTAATATATGTTATTCCTATGGAATTAGAGGGAGTGATATACTATTGGAACGGTCTTGGAATAATATTTCCAACAATATATCCTATCCTCCCATTCAAGCTAGACAATTGAAATAAAAATGCATTCAAATATAGGGTATCTAAATGGGGCATAAAAAGTCCAAAAACAATATTTCTAACAATCTTCATCTTTCAATATAATCTCGGACATAAGCCCCCTATATATGACATCAATGACAACAATATTTCCAACATTTTAGATTATTATTATTACTAGTTATAAAAATAATTATTACATCATTTAAACATATACACATTTAAAAACATGTGACAATAATTTTTTAACCATGGAGATTCTCCCCACTTTAAATCATTACAATACCATGGTTTAATAATATCACATACTTAAAAAACCATAATTCATGTTCATATGATTTTTTAATTAATAAATTTAATTAAAAATAGCTACTTTTGAGATAAATCTCAATCTTTGATTTGTGACTACTAATAAGAAGATTATATAATATTTTGAGGAGGTTAAATCACTGACCTAATAATTATTTAAAATTAAATTAAAATTCTAAAACCTCTACTCCAAAATAAACATACCTATGCATAATAATAAAAAGAAGTTCAAAACTTATATTTATATATGTATATATATTAATATTAAGTATGAAATCCCCCAATCAGGGTGTGACGAGATGTGAAACACTTGCGAGGATCGTTGTTATGATTAAACAGGTGTGGAGCAGGGAAAGTGGGCGGCCCACCCAATGCAGCCACACACTCAAAGTAACTAAGGGACTGTTGACCCGTAACCAAATGGCAAAGCAGACCTTGGGCATGGTAATTCAGGTTTTACGAGTGGTAAGTCTAGTGGTAAGCTTGACCTTCTGCATGAAAACGTTGTGGTTTCACCTTTGGAGATGTAGTAAGGTGGTGAAGGTAGCTTGTGGGACAGGAGACCAGCGCCACAGGAAAATCACCCAAGGCGACAACAAAGGCACATTGACATGGTTGGGTAACCGATATGTTTCTCAGGCCTTCCTAGTTCACGAAATGGCGATAGTGTTGGAAGGATTGAAGCCAGAATTGCAGGTTTTGTTGATGATAGTGCATGGGCTAATTTGGATTGGGTTAATTTTGTCTCTGTTAGCATATGGAATTCTGATTTCAGTCTTTTATGGAAATCTCTTGGCACAGATGGGCATGTATGGGGAGTCGGGGCCTGCATTTAGGAATATGTTTGTAAATTTTGTTAATGAGTCCTCTAATTCTAAGAGTCTAAGGCTCGGATGGGTCTGGGGTCAGTTAGATAATCAAACATCTTCTGGAAGTCTCCCGGCCCAGAGGGGCATGCATGGGGAGATGGGGTCATCAATGAGCATCTAGTCTGTAAATTCTATGAAGGCCTCATTTAATTAATGGAGTCAAAGGCTTGGTCAGGCCTATAGTCAAATAGAGAGTCTAGGAGGATTAAGGCATCTGTGTCATTTGAAAGATATGGAGATGGTCATGTCTTTTTCCAACACAAAGGCAAAGGCTGAGGATGTTGGGGTTCTTTGTATTCTCATTACCCAGAATAGGAAATGGGGAACCAAAATGGTATCCCATAGGAAAGGGACGGATGGTAAAACCGGCGTTTAGCATTTGGACGATAAAGATTTTATTAAACCATATGTGTGCACTACCCTTTCAGATCTGCCTAAACTACAAACTCCTCCAGCTCTGACACTGTTGGTTATCACTTCGGTGAGGGCTCAAGAGGTACCACAGTCGTTGGGAGACCTAGTCTACAGCAGAATGGTGAAGGTAGAGGTTGGTGTGATGATATAGGAGCATCATGGTTCCAAATTTTGTACATTTAGTAGAATCTAGGGGGTCTTGTGTAACCTAGGAAATTTGTTTCCTAAGGCTTGCTTAATTATATTTTCCTAATTCTTGAGTGGATTTATGTGAGAGACATAGGATAGATTTAATTCATATATTTAGTTGTAATTGTTCTTGAATGTAGGAAAACATGAGAGATTTAGGCTAGTTGAGATCTCATAGGGATTTTGAATCCTAGACTTAGGATTTAGTTAATGATTTTGTGGATTTAGAGGATTCTTAGGATTTGGTTGAGAGGATTGAGGATTTTTACTAAAATTGGTTACAAAATCCATTTGAATAAATATTGTGAGAATTAAGAGGTAAATAAGTTAGATCAACGAGATGCAGTGAGTGTGTGTGAATTTAGTATAATGAAGAAAGAGAAAAGGCCATTTGATTGCATATCAAACCTGTATAATTTATAAATTACTTGGTGTATTTATAAACCAGAAACTTGGCAAGGTTTGCCACAAAACACCGTGTAATATAATTGTGATATGTGGGTATTAATGAAGTTGTTATTTCTGTGTTTGAATTTTGGTGATCAGTGAAATCGTGTCTCTATGTAGAATACAATTTAAAATGAACTAGAATGTTGTGAGGGGATCGTTGGTTGCAATCAGAACCAGATCCTGTCCATTGGAGAATCTATAGAAACTTTGCACTGATTGACTGGAGATTAAAGGTTGCATGATCATGGTTGAGGAGGAGCATTGAAAAGAGATAGAGGATAGACCAGAATTTCTGAGTATAAATACATGTACAAGATTTGTATGAATGAAATAGTGTTCATGTTATATTGCATTGCCTCTGTGTGTGTTTTGTCTATATAATTAACACAATTTATGAACATTCATAGGAGCCTATCATGATCAAAGAGGATTTAAGATATTTCTAGTGGTTAAGGATTATAGGAACAAGTGATTCCAGTAGAAGGTTTGGAAACCGATTTAATAGATTGAATAGATGATTTGTTTATGATGAATATTGTAAAGCCCAATAGTTTTTCTGTGTTATCAATGGAAGGAAAAACATTAATACCCCGCCTATATGTGTGGATTCAGGGTGATATATAGTCTCTACATTGGTTGAGGTAGGCGCTATCCATTAATAGAAATTTCTGAAAATCATGTTGGAGATAGGGAGTAAAATATTAGTTTCAAAGTCTCATTCGAGTCCTCATTGAGCTAAGCTAGTTGAGAATGGAAGTTGATTGGTAATATTCCTTGCTTGAATATTGAAGACGTTGTGATCAAATCGTGGGATTTCAAACAAAATCTAAATTGTTGACCTGTTCAAGAACCGGTGAATCAACATATAAATATCATGGTTGCTGATTAAATGATTCAAAGGATCAAGCTTTGAGGCAGAACACCATAATAGAGTATTCTTAGCGAGAATTCAATGGCATAGATGGTATGGCTCATAATAGGGGAAGTTTGATATGCAAGGGAAACGCAGATAGACAGTTGAGATAAATAAATTACAAATCATTGAGTTTCAGATCTAGTGGGTACAATCCAATTCCAGTAGCATTGTGGAGTTCTGGAATTTACAGTTAACGTTTAGTGATGCCTTTGCAATAACAGTAATTTATAATTCACCTTTTTATATAATTCAATCTTAGCCATTTGAAATTGCTTCATGTTATTTTATGATTTGAAGAACTTATAAGAATCTAGAAATTGCATTATGAAGCCATAGTTAGAATTTGATGAAAGAGATACCAAATTCTACAACAACAGAGAGCACCATTTGAGAGAGTTTTTTTTTTTTTAAGAAATTGGGTTTTGCAGCCATATGGCTGCATCATTTGGTATCAAATCTAAAGGGATTATGCATGCAATGGAAGAAGGTGTGAGTAAGCTAAGAATTTGTGAGAGTTTGGCCCTTATATTTTGTGCAGTACCAGTCGAGAGCAAGGAGATACTAAAATTGGAAGTGGAACTTCATATGAAGTTGGAGGTTGCTTTTCAAAGACTTATGAAAGGATTTGGTGTTGAAGTCCTCAGTTGTGATAGTTGAGAACCATGTCAGCCATTATTAGTGGTATTGGTGGTTGATTCTTATGTACAACATAGTAAGAGACGAAGTGGACTTGTTCTTACAATTTGATTTAAGAGGTATGAAAGTTTGTTTGATGATTAGCAGCAATTGAATGAGTGAAAATTCTGGCACAAGACTACAACAGTAAGACTATAGGAAGAAATTTTGGAAGTTCTTGGAGTGTGGCAGAACCTTGAAGAATTCCAACAGAGGTTGGATAAGGAGGACAAGTGAATGTTATCAAAAGAGAGTGGAATATTGCAGAAGCTATAAAGAGCAAGGTGTTGCTCAAAGAGTGGTTCCAGAGGTAGAGAACCATAAGATACAAAGAGACCAGGCTCAGAGAGAAGCTTGCATTGGTATAAAGGTAGGTTTGAAGACTTAGAAATGAGAGGCTTGAGTGCATTTAAGTGGACAATGGAAGTTCACAAGAGAAGAGATGAAGAGAGGGACTATGGAAAGTCATTGCAAAGGTTTAGAGAAAATCCATAGAAGAAACAGAGGAAAGGATGTCAAGGCAAATGAGGTGACGAAGAAATGGAATCAAGAGGAGCTTGAAAAGGAGACTACTGAGTTAAAATAACAACTGGATGTGTTAATGATGTTGTTAGAGGAAAACCAAAGACAAGGTTGGGTCTTGAGGAAAAAGACAATGAAGTGGCCTAAGTTACAGAGAAGGCTACAACAGAAGAAAGTGAAGTGGATGGTGGAAAAACTCAGAGAAGCTGAGTTGGAGATGGAAGTTTCCATTTGTGAAGAAGAATAGGGTGAAGTTCTGGGTGAAGATGAAGAAGGGAAATCAGTTAAATATCTCATGAACAATTGGGACTTTTCAAGGCAGCATGGATAAATGTGGACAAAAGTAGCAAAAAAGGCTATAAAGTCTTATATTTTTTAATCTAATAATTTTGATGTGTTTGTGGGATTTGTAGAAGATTGAAAGTCTTCTGAAGCTGTCATAAAAATTGATGAAAGTCTGGATGAAAAGAAGGATGAAGAGTACCTCTTAGAAGATAAAAATTCTAAAGCAAAGTATGATGGAGGATGCCCCTTGAATGAGGAAAACATTAACTTGTTGCAACAGAAAGAACTTGTTTATGAATTGATATTTGGAGCTGTTACAAAACATGGACAATTTCTTGGGGAGGAAGGAGATAAAGTTCAGCCTGAAGAGATGATATGTGAAACATCAGTTGGGGTTGTTGAGCCTTATATTTTTCCAACTGACAATTGTTGTATGAATACAGGGATTCTAAGTGCTAAAGAAGGGCAGTTCTCAAACACTGTTACAAAGCATGGAGTTAATGAACTATTGATTTTTGAAAGGGTAAGGAGAGAAAAGAAACTTATTTTTATGTAGATGACTGAAACAGAATTGTCTATGGAAGACAATCAAAGTGAATCACTGAGCAATAGTGACTATATAAAGGATGAAGCTGGAAATGAAGAGCATTGTGATAAAATTCTTGAGGAGATTGAATTGTTGGAGAAGTTGCTAGGAGAACATGGCAATAGAAAAGAAATGGTTACAATAGTACTTGACAGTAGCAGAGAGTCTCTAATAGTCATGGAGACAGAAAATTGTTTTAATTTACAAACCAATAGTTTGTTTACAGGAACAATGAATAGAATGAATGAGTGTGATGTTGTGATCGAAGATATTAAACAAAAGTCATTTGGAGATGAGATAAAAGTTCAGAAGCAACAAGAGGGTAAGAATGTAAGGGTGGTAGTAAGGATCCGATAACTCCGAGGTGAAGGTAACCAGTAAAAGATTAAAGGAAAACTTGAAGAAGAGACTATGTTCGCTGAAAACATAGTGAAGGATCATCATTCCATCATGATGATAGGCACAATGGAGATAACCATGGAAGCTGTTGAGGCAATCAACAAAGAAGAAGGACTAAACTCTCATTAAAGGATCAGTGAATGGGAGAAAGAATTGGAGCTACTGGAGAAATGGTTTAAACAAGATTGTCTATGGAAGACAATCAGAGTGAATCACTGAGCAATAGTGACTATACAAAGGATGAAGTTGGAGATGAAGAGCATTGTGGTAAAATGCTTGAGGAGATTGAAATTTTGGAGAAGTTGCTAGGAGAACATGGCAATAGAAAAGAAATGGTTACAATAGTACTTGACCGTAGTAGAGAGTCTCTAATAGTCATGGAGACAAAAGACTGTTTTAATTTACAAACCAATAGTTTGTTTGCAGGAAAAATGAATAGAATGAATGAGTGTGATGTTGTGATCAAAGATATTAAATAGAGGTTATTTGGAGATGAGATAAAAGTTCAGAAGCAACAAGAGGGTAAGAATGTAAGGGTGGTAGTAAGGATCTGCCAACTCCAAGGTGAAGGTAACCAGCAAAAGATTAAAGGAAAACTTGAAGAAGAGACTATGTTAGCTAAAAACATAGTGAAGGATCATCATTCCATCATGATGATAGGCACAATGGAGATAGCCATGGAAGCTATTGAGGCAATCAACAAAGAAGAAGGACTAAACTCCCATCAAAGGATCAGTGAATGGGAGAAATAATTGGAGCTACAGGAGAAATGAGTGAAAGCACCAATAGAGAAGAAAGAGCTTGATCAAGACTACAAAGGATCTGCCATAGAGGAAGAGAAAGAAGTCCAGCAAGGAAATGAGCTAGACATAGAAATTGAATTGATGATGGGACTAATGACAAAAGTGTCTCAAAGGGAGAAGACAACAACAAGAAAGCAAAGAAGTAGCAAGAAAAAGATAGCAATAGACTGTGAGAGCATAGCTAGTGGGGAAATGTAGCATAAAGTATGAAGACCTGGAGAACAATAGCAAACAACAACATCATCAACAAAACAATAAAAAGGAAGAGAGTAAACCAAAGATAGAATACAGAACAAAGTCTGGGATCCATGAGGATAGCGATTGGAGACACATTATCTAGAGATCATGATTATTTTTTACCTTGGGAATCTGATGCAGGAGCATCATGGTTCCAAATTTTGTACATTTAGTAGAACCTAGGGGGCCTTGTGTTACCTAGTAAGTTGGTTTCCTAAGGTTTGATTAATTGTATTTTACTAATTCTTGAGTGGATTTATGTGATAGTCATAGGATAGATTTAATTCATATATTTAATTTTAATTGTTCTCGAATGTAGGATAACATGAGAGATTTAGGCTAGTTGAGATCTCATAGGGATTGTGAATCCTAGACTTAGGATTTAGTTGATGATTTTGTGGATTTAGAGGATTCTTAGGATTTGATTGAGAGGATTGAATATTTTAACTAAAGTTGGTTAAAAAATCCATTTGTATAAATATTGTGAGCATTGAGAGGTAAAGAGCTTATATCAACAAGATGGAGTGAGTGTGTGTGAATGTAGTATAATGAAGAAAGAGAAAAGGCCATTTGATTGCATATCAAGCATGTATAATTTATAAATTACTTGGTGTATTAATAAACCAGAAACCTGGAAGGGTTTGCCACAAAAATCCGTGTAATATAATTGTGATATGTGGGTATTGATGAAGTTGCTATTTCTATGTTTGAATTGTGGTGATCACTGAAATCGTGTCTCTGTTTAGAATACAATTTAAATGACCTAGAATGGTGTGAGGGGATCGTTGGTTGCATCAAAACCAAATCCTATATCCATTGGAGAATCTATAGAAATTATGCATTGATTGACTGGAGATTAAAGGTTGCATGATCATGGTTGAGGAGGAGCGTTGAAAGGAGATAGAGGATAGACCAGAATTTCTGAGTATAAATACATGTATAGGATTTTATGAATGAAATAGTGTTCATGTTATATTGCATTGCCTTTGTGTGTTATGTCTATATAACTAACACAAGTTATGAACAATAGTAGGACTCTGTCATGATCAAAGAGGATTTAAGATATTTCTGGTGGTTAAGGATTACAAGAACATGTGATTCTGGTAGAAGGTTTGGAAACCCATTAAATAGATTGAATAGATGATTTTCTTATGATGAATATTATAAATCACAATAGTTTTTCAACGTTATCAGTGGAAGGAAAAACATTAATACCCAGCCCATACGTGTGGATTGAGGGTGGTATATAGTCTTTGCGTTGGTTGAGGCAGGAGCTATCCATTAACATATATTTCTGAAAATCATGGTGGAGATGGGGAGTAAGCTATTAGTTTCAAAGTCTCATTCGAGTCTTCATTGAGCTAAGCCAGTTAAGAATGGAAGTCGATTGGTAATATTCCTTGCTTGAATATTGAAGTCGTTGTGATCAAATCGTGGGATTTCAGACAAAATCTAAATTGTTGACCTATTGAAGAACCGGTGAATCAACGTATAAATATCGTGGCTACTGATTCAAAGATTCAACGATTCAATCCTTGAGGTAGAACACCATAACAGAGTATCCTTTAGCAAGAATTCAATGGCATAGATGGTATGGCTCATAAAAGGGGAAGTTCGATATGCAAGGGGAATGCAGATACAAAGTTGAGATAAATAAATTACAGAGCATTGAGTTTCAGATCTAGAGGGTACAATCCAATTCCAGTAGCATTGTGGAGTTCCAGCATTTATAGTTAAGTTTTAGTGATTCCTTTGCAATAACAGTAATTTCTAATTCACCTTTCCATAGAATGAAATCTTAGCCATTTGAAATTGCTTCATGTTATTTTATGATTCGAAGAACTTAGAAGAATCTAGAAATTCCATTATGATGCCATAGTTAGAATTTGATCAAAGAGATACCAAATTCTACAACAACAAAGAGCACCATTTGAGACAGGCGCTTTTTTGGTTTTTTTTTTTAGAAATTGGGTTTTTAGGCCATATGGTTGCATCATGCGAGGAAGCAAGTGCGTCGTCTCGAAACCAACTAGAACAACAGAAAGGGAAAATTTCATTGACTTCGTCCAGCAACCCCCAACATAAAAAAGATAAGGAAATCAGTGGAGGAGAACATGCAAAATGTCATGCATGCTTATAGGGTTAGATCCCTAAAACAAGTGAAATATGTCATATTGTCATGGAAGGTGGAATTGAACGTTGAGGGATTCCAACAGAGGACTGGGAACCTTTGGTAATGGCCCCTAGACACATCCACAGAAGGCTGACTCTGTTCAAACAGTCAGTTTAGCTTTATTGGGTAATGAAGAGTTTACCTACAAGATCTATGTTGGAAACCCAGAACATGGATGGTCCCCAGCAAACTCAACAATCTGAACCAAGCCTCAAGGACATTCAACGGGAAATACAGGTAGTATAGGTGCTTCAATACCTTCAAAATGGCCACCTTGGCTACATGGAAAACAACTACAAAGTCTACAACAAAAAAAAATTCCAGGGTCGAGCAGAAAGGACCCTGCCTCGGTAGAATCGTTTGATGATTGACTACCGAGAAGTCATGAAATTTCTAAGAGGTTCTAATGTTATTTTGGTTTTTATGATTTGGTCGGATAGCATTTACATTGTAAGTAGTACATATAGATGGGTGATAGATATGGAAGCCCATAAAGCTTGGATAGACATACTCAAACTGTTTATGTTTTGGACGACTTAATGTGTTATCGGTGACCAACAAACCTAGTTTCCTTTGGGCAGGTTAAGGCCACCGAACATATTTTTTGTAACCTCCTTTACATATAACTAATAAAAAGATACTCTCAATCTTACACAAAATATATATACAAAGTATAAAATAAATATCATCGTATCTTATATACAAAACTTTGTATACACACTCTATATATATATCCCAAAATAAAATAATTTCACTTGCGTATTACTTCTATACAATTAATTACTTAATAACATTTACTTTTTCCTTTAATAATATATTAACTTATTATTTTAATTAAAATAATTTTTTTAACTATAACATATAACACTCTTTTATAAATATAAATATTGTAATTACTTATTACTTCTACACAATTAATTACTTAATAACATTTACTTCTTCCTTAAATAATATATTAACTTATTATTTTAATTAAAATAATTATTTTTAACTATAACATATAACACTCTTTTATAAATATAAATATAGTAATTACAATGAGTTTATTTTTTCTATATTTTGTTTTTAATAAACATATTCCTAATTTGAAGTGGTTTAATATGTAATACAAATGTTGGATTGTTTTAAACCTATTTAAATATTAAATAAATAAATAAAAAATCATGATGATGATGATGATGATGATGGTTAACGTCCGCTGAGACCAAATAATGGTCTATCGGACCTAAAGAAACAAATTATCTATTTTGATTTAAGATTTTATTCCTATGCTCAAAAAGCTTGGAGAGAAGCCTCCCGAGCTCACTATAATTTTGACATTGTAAAAGGCTAGGAAGGTCAATATTGTAACAAAGATTGTGAAACTGAGATCTAATGTGATTATACGCGGGGCACTCTAAGAGGAAGTGGTTTTCATCCTCGATGTTCCTATTCTCACATATATGGCAGATCCTTTCCATCCATGGCATTTTAGGAACTGCCCAACGACCTGTTTCACTATGGAGTTCATGAGAATTCGTTCTAATCTTTGCTATATTAATTTTCTTCTTTGAGCTAGTTAAAATAGAGAGATACTTTTGATCTTCTAGGGTGGGGTTGATGACCTTCTTATAATAACTTAATTTTCTTTTAGCCGCTAAGTCTTTCTCACACCACATTTTTTCTTTGAACTTAGAAGTAACAATATCTTTAATGTTATTTATGTTTTGCAATGCATCATTTTCGTTGATCTCCCAATAGTTTAACCAGACCCTTGTGTCTTTATGCCACCCTCGATTGAGCCTTAGGTGGTTTTGGCTAGAATTTAAAGCTACCTTAGGAAGTCTATGATCGTCTATGTTACTGATTTTGTGCTTGTACAACAGAAACCTAAGCATAGTTAGGCTCTCAATAGGGGAAAGACCTGCTTCTATAAGGAGAATAGAATAGGGTATATTATTTTTAATTTTCAGGTTATAAGTTATAAAACGCTTCTGGATTTGCTCAATCTTTCTCCATGATTCTCTGGAGATGCTGCAACCTCAAACCTCACAGCCATATAAGACAACAGGAGTGATTAAAATTTCAAAGAGGAACTTGTTTTTATCCCACATTACAAGGTTTCCAATTTTACAATTATTTTCAAGACCAAAATAAGCTTTCCAGAGAATTATAAATTAAACAATAATATATAAATATTTGATAATCTTAAAGAAAAAAACATAAAAATATTTTTATACAACCATTAAATATATAATGTTATTTTTAAAAATAACTTAATATGTATATTAAAATTTCATTTCACACAATAAATATCATTACTTAAGTAAATAATTTTCTAGAAAAATAAAATAATGCCATTTTTCATAACTTATATTTAAAAAAAAAAAAAACAAAAAAACATAAACATATTATATAGTTTATATATCCCAAAAATATAACGTCATTTCTCATATTTATAGCCTTTGCGATCCCTTTATGGGATTGACTACTTTTCCCAGTAGTCATACTTGTAGCTTTGTAGCTTTAGCTGGCCACCTCGATAAGCTTCATATTTCTATTTTTGGCATCTTTGAGGCCCAGTGGAGTCTTAAAGAAATTAAGTAAAATAATTATATTGAAGATGTGGTTTATATTAAAATTGATGTTAGAAAATTTTTATTTTTTATTAAATAAATGAACAAGATCTGATTTTTCAGAAATAAGGATTTGATGGGTAGTAATTACTATTAAATTTGCATATTTTTATTTTTATTTTTATAGGTTAAAGTGTTGAATAGAACATAACAATGGTAGGCCATAACTCTTGGTAGGTATATTTATTTCTATCTTGTTCTTGTTTATTTTATACAAATACTTGCTTGAATTATGGTGGGCAGTACTATTGATGGTAAATAGTAAACTGATAGTAAATGAGCTATTTACAAATATGAGTTATTTTCAAGGATTTCAATTTTAACAATGAAAAATCATTACACAAATATTTAAAAATCATGGCATAAATATTGTAGCTACATCCAAAAATTATGGAAAAGAAAAAAGAGACAATTATCCACATGGCACAAAGGCTGCAATAAAACCTTCAAAATTATGGACTAGTCAAATTAAAAAAAAATCAATAATATTGAAAAATAAATATTTGTTTTTCAAAATTAAACATTATAACTTATATTGTTCAATATTAAACTAATAATAATCAATACATAAATCTTTTACTAGAGCCTCGTTGGCTAACAAAAATTAATAATAATAATTATTAAAATCAATCTAGATGAACATTTAAATATTGCTGGACTACTGAAAAAGTTGTTGTTATCATTATTATTATTATTATTAAAACTAACTCCTCTTTTATATTAAAAATCTGGAAGACAAGTGAATCTTGTTACATCTAATATTTTGTCCTCGATCATATTTGCATTACAGTCAATAATCACATAACTTTAAAAAATCTCGCCACAGCTAGGTGAATTGAATCTGGTCACGAGAGAACATTTTTAAACTCATGATAATTGTGCAGAGAACCAATCCCAAATTTATAATAAATATGAAAAGAACAATGGCAGGAAACTTCCACTAAATTTCCTCAACGGACTCACGTTTATTTTGTTCGGACCCACGACTTCCACCTATTAGAGTTCAAAACTTTAAATGGAAAACTTTGCCAGACAGCCAGACAATTATAAATATAACCAACACTTTAAATGGAAAACTTTGCCAGACAGACAGCCAACCAGACAATTATAAATATAACCAACGATAGCTAATTGTAGCGAACTTCTTCTGAACTTGTACAAGGCACCCATTTTAATTTTTGACAGGTTTCACTAACTCCACCGTCCTATTGCACTTTTTCTACAAAGGTATTGAGAGCTGTCCCAAAGATTATTGTAAACTTTCTATTCTACAAAGTCCGCCAACCTGTTTGGAGTGGTTTTACAGTGAAATCACAGCAAGGCTCTTACTATAATTTGAAGTCACAGAGAGAGCTCAGAATATCGTTTGCTTCTGCCTTCAATCAGATTCACTCGCTCGCTTTAGACAACAATTGTTTTGTTGGAATAGTGGGAGGTGCCATGGGTGCCTTGGATTATTTCTCAGATCTGTTTGAAGGAGTTACAAAAAGAAAACAGAGGGAGCCACTTCAGGTATTGGATTCATTATTCTCAAGTTAATGTGCGTGCATGTAAATTCAAGCTAGACACTGATAGTTCTGACTCGTTATGAGTACAGACTGTGGAAATTGAAGTGAAGATAGACTGTGACGGCTGTGAACGGAAGGTTAAGAGGGCTCTTTCCTCTATGTCAGATAAGAACACTTGTTCCCATTTCAACATAAAACCACTCAATTTTTTTAGTGGGACAGGGATCCAAGCTTTTCAGAAAGAAATTTTCCAGTAGACCGCATACAAGAACGAGTTGAGATCTAAGCTTGATTGCTGATTAAATTCCTTCAAACAATTTGAATTTAGATTATTCTTACAATAACTATTTTATTTTATCATTAGTGTTGGAGGAATCACCGCATTTTTATGGAATCTATAAATTCTATTTTAGGAATCTTATTTAAGAATTTGGAAAGTTTACCAATACTATAAACATGGTTTAGAATACCAAATTAATAACAAAATTGTTTTTATAGAATTATAGTTATTTTTATTTGGATTATAGATTTTTCTCACCATTTAAAAGATATAACAATTTACTTAACTTCTATATATCAAAATTTCAAAGTATTCCAAAATCCACAATAGAATTAAACTCGTAACCAGATCTTTTTATGATTATTAGAAGTGTTTCTCTTTGTTACTATGAACATGATGAGCAGGAGTTAAAACCGTGGATATAGACAGAAAGATGAACAAAGTTACCGTGTCTGGATACGTGGAGGAGAAAAATGTGCTGAAGGTGCCTTTGGAAGCGTGCAGAGTGTGGCCATACGTTCGGTACAACTCAATGGCTCACCCTTTCTCTGCACAGATGTATGACAAGAAAGCCCCATCCGGATATGTGAAGAAAGAGAGCTTCAATAACATATCCAACAACAACGGCGAGGATGATTTTTTTACTATGTTCAGTGAAGAAATCCAAACTCCTGTACCATTATGTAAATCAGTTTAGGCTTGTGTAAATTATTGTACTATTATATCAATTAGTCACACCAGTCTCTTCTCACCTTGACCAAGAATACTGATCATAAATTTTGTGTTAAAGATAGGGTTGAAATTAAGTGAAGTCAGTGTGAAAAAAAAATTACTGATTATAAATTTTGTGTTAATTAAGTAGAATCGGTGTGAAAAAAAGGTTAGAAATTATGTAGATAGCATCCATGTACATGTCACTCTTTGTATTTTTCAGTTAATATGGTTGAAATTAAGTAGAGTATATGTGAAAAAGAAATACTGATTATAAATGTTGTGTTAAAGATAGGTTTGAAATTAAGTAGAATCGGAAAGGTTCGAAATTATGTAGATAGCATCCATGTACATGTCACTCTGTGTATTTTTCAGTTATGTAAAATTTTAATGGCAAAGTTTTTAAATGAATATATTTATAGAAGGGTAAAAGTATAGAATGATTAAGGATGGTAACTAGGTTAGATAAATTTAGATTATAGTAGGTTTGTTCTTAAAATTATTTTTTATGATGTTTTTAATTAGAAAGATTTGAGTGATAAATGTAAAATTAAAATGGATTTTACGATGAATTTAATAATTTTTATTTATTTATTTATTTATTTTGATAAAGATAGTTTTGTAAATGAGTTTGAATTATTTATGTTTAGTTTTGTAAATGAGCTTGAAATTTATTTATGTTTTTGGAGAAATTTTGTATCTAGATTAAAATGATTGACGTTTCTACTATTAAAAATATTTTTTTCTAATATTAATGTTATAATGGTTAGTTTTATTAATGTTATTTAAATAATAATATTATTAATTTTAACATTTATATTTATAATATTAATATTATTATTAGTTAATTAATGTTTTGAATATTAATATTAGTTATTTCGCTAATTTAGAATGTATACACTATAAAATATAATCTCTTTAAAAACTTTTTCTATAGCCCAATATGAAGTGGATGTGTAATTTCTTCTATGTTCAACCTAGAGTTGACATGTGTACCACACCACTTTCTTGCTTGCATGAATGACTACCATGTATTCAACTTTTGTAGTTGAGAGTTCCACAACCAGCTATTTTTTACTCATCCAATGGACTTGTCCTCTAAATAGGTTAAAAGCATACATATCAATGAAACCATGTATGTCCAACACTCTATCCAATATTGACCTTCCTTGGTAGCACAATTCATTGCCAATATTGCCAAGCATAAACCTAATAGTCTTAATTTATTGTTGTCCAATGATCCTTCCTTAGTTTTGACATATACCTTCTCAATAATCTCACTGCATCTGTAATGTTTGATATAGTACAAACCATTGCATGCATTATGCTTTCAACCACCTTCGCATATATAACATGAGACATGTCTTCTTCTTCTTCCTACGTCTTGGGACAACAATTTACAGATAACTTTACACTGATAGGAATAAGCACATTTGCAAATTTACATTCCTTCATATTAAACCTATGCAATATTGTCTTGACATACTTCCTTTGACTTAATTAGAGTGTTTTGTTTGCTCAATCTCTTTTAATTTCCATTCTCGAGATAAAATTTTCAGCACCAAGATCCTTCATGTCAAGTTTAGAGGACTATTGAGTTTTCACTTCTTAGATGATGTCCCTATCATTTCCAATCAAAAAAAAATATTCCACATACAAAGAGAAAATAAATAACATGATCACCAACTAATTTGAAATACACATAGTGATCTGTTTTGCTCCTTATAAAGTGAAGTCCTAATATATATGTCTCATTTTTTTATACCACATCCATGGCAATTGCATTAACCATTACTAGGACGTTTTCAACCTACATACCATCTCTTTATTTCCTTTCACAACAAGTCCTTATGGTTGGTCCATGTAGACTTGTTCTTCCATATCCCCATGTAGGAATTTTGTCTTCATGTTCATCTATTCTACTTCAAAATCAAAACCAACAACAACAAAGGAAAGAAATATAGTAGAATTTAACTTGAAAATAGAATAAAAAATATCACTATAGTCAATTCCCTCTACCTCATAATAACCCTTTACTACTAATCGAGCTTTGCATTTCTCCACTTTATCTTTTGCATTTAAACTATTCTTAAACACTCTTTGTTACCAATGGACTTTTTTCCAACCAACAACTCTACTAGATCCCAAACCTCATTCTTGTCCAAGGTTTCCATTTCTTTAACCATGGCCTTTTCGCAATATTTTTCATCTTATGAATCCACTCCCTGCCTAACAATTCTAAAATCATGATCAATAATAGGCAAAGAAAAAATTGAAAGGAATTAGGTGAAGTATACCTTTCTAGTTTCCTTCTTTCCCAAGTCGATCTCCTCAGTGTCAAAATTTGTGGTTCTTCTTCTTCTTATTCATGTTCTTATATAGATTCCAATTCATCATACTTCAATTCAAACTATATCTTTTCTATTTTTTTATCATTTGGTCGGACTTCTTGTTTGACAAGATTTTGGCTTCTCTGAATACCACATCTTGAATATACACTACATTTGTAGTTTCTAGGTTCCAAAGCTTATAACCTTTCAGACCATCTTTATATAAAATTACACTTTTCACCTTTCTTATCTAGCTTACTCTTATTCTCCTTTGGAACATGTACATACGCATCATAGCCAAATACCTTGAGATGTTTAAGAGAATATCTATTTGCAGTTCATACTTCATGTGGAGTCTTATAATCCAATGGTGATGAGGGTGATCTCATTACTAGGTAACATGCAATATCCACTACCTTTGCCTAAAATTCATATCTTAACCCAACACCACTGAGCATGCTCCTTACTTTCTCCATCAACATCCTATTCATCCTTTTTGTAAATCCATTTTTTTGAGGTGTGTATGGAGTAGTATTCTTCCTTATTATACCACATTTCTTACATAATTATTTGAATTAATTCCATAAGAAGTGTCCAGCAGTATCTTTCCTGAACACCTTAATGTTCTTATCTATCTAATTTTTCATAAGAGCCTTAAACTCTTTGAATTTCTCTAAGACTTCATATTTCTTCCTAAGGAAATACATCCATGTATTCCTCGAGAAGTAATGTGTAAATGAGACATAGTACACAGATTTACCTAGTGATTGAACTAAAATATCTCCAAGCACATCACTATGCACTAGCTATGGTATTTCCTCTTACCTCATATAACTATAGGAGAATCTTACCTAATTTTTCTTCCCATATAAACAATGTTAACAAAAATGAGAATCTAGAGAATAATTACACATAATTTCTACCATACCATTGCCATGTAACACTTGAAGGCCCTTCTTTCCAATATGCCACAGTCTTTGATACCACAACATAGTATTTTCTCTAGAGATTGTAGGATTTTTTCCTTATTTTGCTCCACCCTTAGAAATAATGGAACTATTGCACCCACCATTAACAACGGTTCCTAATAGATTATACAAACTTAGCATTTCTCCATGAACCATGCTATAGGTATCATTTCCAAACACCTTTTTTTTACACCTACATCGCTCAGCTTGCTTACGGAAATCATTTTTTTGTGTTATGATTATCGTTGTTGATTTATCTCCTGAGAAAACATCGCCACTATCTAATCTTTCACACTAACAAAACCACTTCATATGAGGAATCATATGAAAGGATGCACCTAAGTTGACCAACCATGTCTCATGACCTACACGTTTACTTAAATAAGCCAAGTACACATCCCCTCCTTCATTTGATGAGGTTTTTTCTTCTATAGAAGGAACGTGTTCAAATCACTTTCCTTTCTCAATAATCTTAGATCTACAATACTTCTTGTAATGCCCTTATTTTTCACATCTTAGACATACCTTAACAAATTTTCTTGGAGATTTAGATTTTCCTCTAGATTTAAATCTCCCACTTGAGGGATTATTTTTATTTCTATTCTAGGAGAATCATCTTATAGACAGGGTATTTACAGTATGGATATCCATGTTTTTTCATCTCATTCCCTTAAATAACAATGATGAGATTATTTAATTGAAACTTAAAGCAGTTACAATACTACTGATGGAAACAACCATATTATCTAAAGAGTATAGTAGAGAATATAATAAATCAATAACTTGTTTTCATATTAAATCTTAACATCAATAGATAATATTGACTTACCATAGTATTGAAGGAATTCATATGCTTTGTCATTGAGTCTCCTTCACTCATGCTTAGGTTTTATAATTTTTTTCACAAGAATATTTTTTTCATGAGGGACTAAGATTGATACAAAGCCTCTCACTTATTCCACAAAGTCTTTGTTGTAGCTACATTGAAACGTTCAATAATATTGAATATGAGAGACATAATTGTATTGTGCTATTTACCTTTTGATCCAACTTGGTCAGTAGTCTTATGCTGATATCTTCATCAATTTAGAACTCGGATGCACAATGATTCATTGATATATATCTATAAACAAATATTCAATTTTTAGCTTCCATTTCTCAAAATTCTACCCATTGAATTTCCTAATCCCTATCTTTGAATTTATTTCCATTTCTTTTCATTGTAAGAATCACTTCCATAGATCTCCTACTGTAACAAGGTCTACCATATGCCTAATATTCAAATCCATTAGCCACAAAGGCATCACCATAAATCCAAAACTACTCTAATATCAATTGTAGGTTTTAACCCTATACAATTAATTACTACAAAAATATTCTTAATAAAACTTAAAATATGCAATGGAAAACATACATGATTAATGCAAATATTTTATCCTAACAACCCAAACTAGGATAACCAACAATATTTTTTCAATATATTCTTTTATACAATATACAATACCATATATATCCTGTGCCATCCATAAACTGCCAATCCATTTACCCTAAATTATAATACAACCATATTTCCTTAAAAAAAACTACAAAACAATGGGAAAAACCACCATATGCCACAAAACTACTTTTAGCAAAACTGATGTGTCAAAAATTGCCAAAAATATATATGCAAAAATTCAACCCTTTTTATTTATATTGTACTCTATTTTAATTTTCCAACGGCGCTACTGTCGAATCCCCCAAGAAATGTCGCCTCTGGCCCCCCTGCAACCCCCCACTATGCATAATGCAATGTATTGTTAGAAAATTATATATTACAAAGCAATGGAACAGATAAACTATATTGCAGAAACATAAACAAATAAAACACATAAAGCAAGAGAGACACAGATATACATGGTTCACCCAATTTGGGCTACGTCCAAGGAGAAATAGCCAGTCCTTCCTTTTATATTATTCAACAAATTGAAGAGATGCAACCTACATTAGATCTGTTGTAATTCCCTCTTCGCTCTCACACAATCTCCTCTCTCTTTCTCACTCAAAATACAGATCTACATAGACGCAATAAAATTCCCTCATATATAGTGAGGGGTTGCCTTCTAGGGCAAAAAAACCATAATTAAACATAACTTCTACCGTCAGATCTCTGCCTAATGAATGGCCCAGATTGACTATGAAATTACAACATTTTACAAGGCAATTTTACATGTATTTTTAGCTTCAGGGGTGTTGCCACCAGATTACGAATTGGGGTCCAATGTGGTGATACTTCTAAATAAAGAAGATAATCAGGCTCCACACTCAACATGTGCAATATGTAGAGATAGTTTTGCAAATAATTTAACACATACCCAACATGAACAAGAGTTCATTATCAAAAATTATTGAATTGATAATAAAGGCATGGATAAGCAATTCATCATTCCTCATGAGAAAATTCAAATATATAATATATATTAGGAGGTATAAGGGAGCATGGTAAATTCATGAGGATAAATGAAATTGGAAAGGTCAACACAAAAAAGAGGAGTGACAATTAAATAAGATAAAAAAATTGAAATGATGGAGAGTGGGATTTCAAGATTGGTATAATTTATAGCCATATTTATCATTAAAATTATTAAGGTGTTTTTTTAATTTCCAACATGTACAAAACAATAACCTTGGATGGGGTGATAAGTGACGCAATGTGGGTGAGGGTGGTGTAGCCACCATTGCCTTAAGGCCCAAGTAATGGAGACATGCCTACCACCCTCTCTGATAATTTCAATGCAGTATATAGCCAGTGTGCCACCTGATATTTTGTTAAACATAAGATTTCATATCTAGTGTATGATGTTGGATTTGGAGGGATGGTTAATGGATACGAGAAGCTTTCCTAAGCTCGTCTGCTTTGGTTCACGATGGTCTTCATTTCACTTCAGTTTGGATTTGGTAATTATTATTTTCTCATGCTAGGATATTCATAACCTCTAAATTTCTCAAAATGTTTTTTGAAAATCTTTCCCTTATTTTGATGGTGGGTCTCATGATTATATTATGCTTTACTATGGATGTTATGGATGTTGAAATAGGCTCTCTTGGCCATGCCCATAAGTTGTTACGATTCAAACTCTTCAAGTTCCTCCCTTTGGTTTAATAGTATGAGTTGGAGGGGACCATGGAAAATGTTGTGACTCTCTATTCCCTAGAATAGTTTCAAACTATGGTTATCTATAGTTTGTGGAGATATATTGGTTCTTATGACCTAGGCCTCCTCTCCTATTTGTGGTTTGGGTCAACGATGGTCTCGGCCTCTCTCAAAGTAACAACCATGACTCATCAATGTCCTAGGTATTGTCATGGTGCTAGTGGGTGAGGTTCTTGCAGGGGGTGACATGCAAAAGCTAAATTCCAGTCCTTAGTTCAACAAACTTTGGTCGGGGTCCAACAGGAATTACATGAGGTGGATGAGGGAATAATCCTAGAGAATTACCATTAATCCAACTCTAAGGTCATTGTAATTGTGGTTGATTAGATTCTTAAAATAAGCCATACGAGGGGGAATCAAAATCAATACATGAATATTATATATCCATTTTGGAAACTAGTGAAATTCCTTGGTATAGTTCTTCTTAAAACTAATAATGCAAAAGATGAAATTCTCTTGATGACAGATGAGCTCCAACTACAATTAAAAGTTAAGTACAAATGTTTGGCAAGGATTAAGGCAATCATAATATGTGGAAAGGGAGTAGCTCCCGCAGACAATCATGGTGACCTTATGCCTATTGAGATGGATGTCTCCACCTCTTCTTATCTTCTAAATTCTTGATTTATTTTACATTTTTGTTGTTTTAGCCTACCTGATAAAGTGAACATTGTTAATATTTCTTTATTTTTAATGGAATGTTTCTTGGTTGATAAGCTTTGATTTTGTAATATTGTTTATGAATTATGGTATCTATATATTTTTAGGAAAAAATCTCTTCGGTTATGCCAATGATTGATTTCCTTGGTGAAAAATAAATGCACAGAAAGAGAAAGGCAATATATAATTCCTTCCAATTAATAAATCCATTTAGTTTGCCAAAAATAAATAAAAAATTACTAAAATGATACTATAGAAGTGAGAGGGTATTTAGAAAATAATTATAGTTTGGTAAAATAAATTGCCATGTATAATTTAATGTGAATGTTTGGTGCTAATTAAATTACAAATGCAGATGTCAGATGTGTTAGCTATATTCTCCTTGAGACAAGATTTGAAATATATGTCAATTTAGCTAATATATGATTTTCCACATAAGCATGTAATTGATAAACATCTTGGCCAAGCATATGATCAAATTTATCCTTATCAATTGTAAATTAATATTTAATGGTTTTAAGGGGTTTAAAAAAAAATCGATGTTCTTTTTGGCTAGGATCTTATAAATATTATTGCTAATGCCTTGGATATAGGGTAGAGAAATAATAGTTGGAGGGGAAGAGGGAGGGGATATTTGTATTTAGAATGGAGGATTGAGCAAAAAACTTTATTGATTCGAGTGGTTGAGTAACCATTAATGACAATACTTTTAGTAAGGAGTGATTCCCTTTCTTAAGGTGACGACGAGCAAATATTTAAATGGCTCACATTACAAACATTTTAAGAATGATATATTTTTGGATTAGATTATAATGAGAATAAACATGAGGATATATGTTAATGTGAATATTTTATAGATGGATTTGCTAGGTAATAATGTCTTATGTTAATGGGAGACAAGAACATCAACAAAGGCAAGAGAGTTATCATTTTGGATTTCCATAGTAAATTGCATGTAGGGAGGTGATGGAATGATATTAAGATGGTTAAAGAAAAATTTCAACAAGGGAAGGTCATAAGACCCAACAATGAAGGTATCACAAACGACTTGAAACCAACATTTTTTATCTAAATTTAAAGAGGAATGCAATAAATTATTGATATAACCATAAATACATAGGTACAGCAAGAATAACACTTCCTTTCATTAATATCAAATAATGAAATATGCTTACAAACAAAATGGAAATGAGACTACCTCGGGCTTATCTCTGAGAAGAGATGTGGTGGCTACATGCCTCTGAACTGAGTTACATTGAGGCTCAAAGGCCTATTTATTATTAGGAAACAATGGAAAACCTCAAACATCCAAAAACCTAACGCTAGGAGATGAAGTGCCAAAATTGTGGGCCCCATTTAGGTAAATTGGTACATCAACTTCCCAGGGTCGTAACTTTAGCATACGATCTCCGTTTGGCTATAACTATATATAAGATTTAATATATATATATATATATATATATATATATAGTGGTAAAGAAGGTCATTATGCTAACGCTTGCAGAGAAAGAAAAGATAAAAAGCAGATGAAGATAATGAATATCTTTTCTACAATACATGATCCACAAGATTGGGATCTCATATCCCACTCTGATGGAGAATATTTTGAAGTTTCAAGTTCTTCTTCATAATCTTCAGATAGTGAAATTCCTGAAATTAGGAAATTAACAATTGATTCAGAATCATCTGATTCTGATTGAACATTCATTCCTGATATTAAAATGTTCAGTTTGAATTCCTCAGGAGAGATACAAGCAAAGATTGCAGCAGTCAAAGTTGATCTAGCACAGTTAGATCCAGTTCAGTTTACGGCAAGAAGAAGATTGACTGAAAAACTTGAGAATCTTGAGAAACAACTGCCATCCAAAAGGAAAGAAAGATTTTCAGAGGAAGAAAGAGATGATGATGACTTCATCGAGAAAGAGTTCAATTCAATGTTCAGACCTTTGCAGATTTCAGTATCTCCATGTATGAATCAAATTGATGCTCTTAAAAAGAAGATGACAGATTTGGAATCTTCAATTCATCATACAAGGTCAGAAATGATACAGTTGTCTTCCAAACTTCAAATACTTATTTCTGATTATGATGATTGTAATTCCAAATTAACCAGCCTACTGATGAAAAATGTGCCAGTTATTGAAGAGATATCCCCAAAGAAAAATGTTGAGCTTTTTAATGTTATGGGCATCGGAGATATAGTAGTTATTCCAATAAGAATTAAAGTCCCTAGCATTAAACCGTATACTTTGGATGCTCAAATAGATTCTGGTGCTATGAGTAGCTGCTGCAAATATAAAGCCATTCCTCATTATTATTGGCAGCCTACTAAACTCCAATTCAGGGCTATCACTGGTGATTTAATGGAAATAAGTCACATAGCTCCTGAATTTCCTATTTTCTTGAATGACGTCCAGGTTTTGTCACTTTGTATAGTTTTGATACTGGTGCTGATGTTCTGTTAGGACAAGATTTTTTGAAGAAATATTTGCCAGTCACTTTTGGACAAGATTATGTTATATTCTCCACCACTGCTGGTCCTATCACAGTCCCTGCGTCCAGTGATTACAAAATTAATGTGCAGCCTAAAGATCAGGATCCTCTCTAGTATAGTCTGCAAGATCTGACCAAGATTAATAAGATCGTAAAAAATGCAGAGTTACATGGTCCCAAAACTTTGCAACAAATTTCTGATAAACTTCGTGTAGATCGTACTTCAAGTAGGCCAGGTGCCTTTTGGGCAAGAGAAAAGTATTTTGTCGCACTACCTTACCGAGAAGGATATATTCCTAGGCCACAAAAAGCCAGTGCAAATCATATGAGTCCAAAAGAGCAAGAATTATGCAAAGCAGAAATTGAACAATTGTTAGAACAAAAGCTTATTGAATCCTGCAAGAGCCCTTGGGCCTGCCCGGCTTTTTATGTCAATAAGCATAGTGAGCAGAAAAGAGGAAAGAAAAGGCTTGTGATTAATTATAAGGCTTTGAATGATGCTATTCTTCCTATTCGATATCCTCTGCCTAACAAAGGATTGTTACTTGCTAAGATTGCTAATGCTAATGTGTTTAGAAAGTTTGATCTTAAAAGTGGATTTTGGCAGATTGGTATTATTCCTGCTGACAGGTATAAAACAGCCTTCACTGTTCCTCATGGCAAATATCAATGGACTGTGATGCCCTTTGGTTTGAAAAATGCTCCATCTGAATTCCAAAAAAGGATGGAAGACATTTTTGGTGGGGTAGAGTACATTATTGTATATATTGATGATTTGCTTGTATTTAGCAGAGATGTAAATATGCACAAGATCCATTTAGAACAATTCTACCAACTTGTATATAAGCATGGATTAGTACTTTCAGATTCAGAAGAGAAGTTTCAGATTGGAAAAGTCAAGATTGATTACTTGGGTTTACATATAGAAAAAGGACATGTAGAACTTCAGCCACATGTGCTAACCCATCTATTAAAGTTTCCTGATATAATTGACGATGTAAAGACCCTGCAGAGATTTCTTGGATGTCTGAATTATATAAGAAAATTTTATGCTAAACAATCAGAGGATACAAATATACTGTAGAACAGACTAAAGAAGAAAGGTGTCAGTTGGACAGATGAAATGACAGTAGCAGTAATTAGTATTAAGAGTAAGCTTAATGATTTGCCAAAACTCAAGCTTCCTGATACTAATCTTCCTTTTATACTTGAAACAGATGCTTCTTATCACACTTGGGCTGCAGTTTTGTTACAAAAGCATGGAAGAAAAGAATTGGTTTGTGCCTATTCCTCAAGATCTTTTGATGATACAGAGAAAAAGTATCCTTCTTCTCATAAAGAAATACTTGCAGTAAAGAGAGGAACAAAGAGATTTCACTTGTTCTTGAAAAGTGTTAAATTTATTGTCAGAACAGATCTAAAGCATATGAAACAGATGTTGGCAAACAAAAGATTGTTAGAACAAGGTAGTACCAGAGTACTAAGATGGGCACTATGGCTAGAAGGTTTTGATTCTGATATTGTTTACAAATCCGATGCAAAAAATTATCTTGCTGACATGCTTACCAGAGAAGGTGCTCAAGAAACCAGGGAGATCAAGATGTTCAGACCACTTAATCAGCACGAAGCTTCTACAAGTCAGTCCAGTCATGTCGAGTCTAAAAGAGTTAAGTATGTTACAGTCTGTAGTAATTGTCATTATGAGTTTTGTCTAGAATTTCTATCAAAACAGGTTTGAGTCTTGCCATTATGCTTAAGACAAATCATTTTGCAAAAATGGTTTGATTCTGAGGAGTCTAGATGGTCATATACAAAAGAGTTACCATATAGGATTAGGCCATGGCGTGTTTATTATGCATTATCTAGGGAACCAGATCCTGTTTATTTTGGGTGTATTCAAAATACTGACTGTACATGGTCAGACTACTTTTCTATTCACCAAAGAGCTAGGATACATGGTTCGGTTAAGGTCATATTTTATGCTCACGCTATAGATCCCTCTAACAATTGGTGGAGTCCATGGTTTAAGCTATTCATGTTTAGATATTTGCCTAGAGCTAAAAGAATTTTTGATAGGACTTTTGCTGAGTTTGTCAGAATCTTCCATTGGGAAATGCATGTAGCTATCCAGAATGATTACATCTTAGAGTTCGAATTCATCCACAAACGCACAATTGTCATTCCTAATGAAGAAGATGAGTCCTTTAAGCTTTCTGTCAGATTCAGAGGATTGATATCAGTGGACCCACATGACAGGCCAACATTCATGTTCACATTCCCATTCTTTTGTTGTACCAGAGATGCAGCACCATATTGGCTAGATGAATCTGTCCCATACGAAGTGCTGGCTCCAAACAGTGAAGAACTAATTGAGGAATTGATAGAACAAGACCAAATCAGACTTGGCCATAATAATCCAGCTGTTCCAGATACTCATGCACATGATTATGACGACAAGGATAACAACAACTGATTGAAAGGATCAATCAAATGAAATCCTTTCATATCCTACTTTATTTGTACATATACTGCTCTTTGGTTTCCGTGGGATTTAGTCCGAATAAAATCTCCACTGTGTAATTACTTTATCCTGCTGTTCTTTGGTTTCCGTGGGATTTAGTCCGGATAAAATCTCCACTGTGTAATTACTTTTGTATAAGAGCCGATGTCCTAGATTCCGGCCATCTTTTCACTTCAGAGATGTCATGATTCGGTCCCCATATGGCTTAGCCTCCAAGGGACGAGATAACAAGTGGTTGTCCCCACTTGCCCGAATCTTTAGAACTATTCATTACTTTTGTACAAAGTTCTTTCGTGATAGACATCTTGCATGATGTTCTAGCGAAAGTTTGATTCTTTTGGTTTCAAGTTCCCGGTAAAACCTTTCACCGGATGACCTGCTAGGATATTATAAATACTAGCATTGTAAGCTCATTAGGGGCATTGGAGTCTTGAGAGTTTTGAGAGAGTCTGAGTAGTGTTGTAGTCTGAGTGAAGTCTCCCTACTCTGCATCTACGAGAAGTTTTCTCGATCTGCTTGCACCACGGAGTTTAACTCTATAGTCTGTATTGTGAGTTTGAGTTCTTTGAGTTTTAGACGAGACGAGATCTCCCTGCTCTGCATCTGCGAGAAGTTTTCTCGATCTGCTTGCATCACGGAGCGCTAGTCTCATATCTGGATTTTGTAATTATCTGAGAAGTAAATATATCTTTGCACATCTTTGTTGCACATCTGGTTCTTTGTATTTATGGTATCAGAGCCATCTGGTTCTTTGTCCAAGAGTTGTTTTAAATTGTCTGGTTCTTCCATTAAGTAGTATTTGTCTGAGCTACTGTCCACGAGTCTAAGTTTGCGATAAGGCGCTGGTAGAGAGCTGTGAAGGCGAAGGACTGTCGTGTTTGCTTTCCTGGTGCACAAAAGCTTTGATTCTCCTCTGTTCAGGTGCTTACTCATACTTTCTTTCAATGGCTGGTTATATGAATGAGTTTTCTCTTCAGAAGCCCGAAGACAGAAAGATATCTCATAAGAATCAATGGTCTTTTATGAATAAGTTTTTAAATAAAACCAGAAATGAAGATGTTCTCTATGATGAAAAAGTATTAGTACAAGAATTTGAACCACAGCCTAACTGGACATTGCCAGAGATTGATATTGATAAGCTTTATAAAATGCCTATTTTCCAGTTTCGAGCTGCTCAGTTATTTAGATTTACATCTGTGAATATTCCTATTTCCACTGGCCAGTCTGTATATCAAATCCCACTAATACAGCCAGAAAATATCAAATGGGGTTTAGAAAATGGTTATAGATATATCCATATCGGTATCATACAATTTGGAATTAATCCTCTAGTCCGTCCTGGTCTAAATACTTCATGCTTGACATGTGTCCTTGATACAAGAATGAATAACTTCGATGACGCTTTATTGGGAGGATTCCAAAGTCCCCTCAATAATGGCCCTGTTTGGTCATCAGTTATCCCTAGGTATCAAGTTTCATTGACAGACCCTTATATCAATGAATTCTTGAATGCTTATATTCAGTTTTATGGTTTTGACGTTGCCCCACAGTCACAGATTGCTCAGCTCCATGCTTCTATATTCCTGAGATTTGTCTCCACCTCCATGCCTCCTCTGAATCCAAAGTTAGTTGGTAGAGCTTTAAAAGAAGGTGTTATTGTTGGCCCTGGTAACACTGCTCCCCTACAGATTGGTTTTGCAGAATGTACTCTTCCAGATGAATGGAATAGTACTTATATTCCACTTTCACAGAAATATCCTCAACTGCAAACATCTAAATTTCCTCCGAAATTGTCTCTCGTCCATCATCCTGACGAATTCTCTGGTCTTAAATTTACCACTCCTTCACTTACTAGATCTATGTCATCCTTCCCTAGATCTACAATTTTGGGTGGTAGGAATCCACATATACCCCCTGTTCCCAGAAGTTTATCATCAAGACATTTTGCTCCAAGAGAGGACCATAGAAAATCCACCTCTCATAAACCTGATGATTGTCAGTTCTGTGTTCCATCTTCATCTTCTACATTCCAGACTGATGAATCCCCTAGCTCTGAAGTCTTTATACCTGATATCAAAAGTTTCTCACTTCCTAGAGCTCATTCAGAAGTTACTGCAAAAATACCAGAAAGATATTTAGAATCTGGAAATTCTAGAAGGACATTTAGCAATGGAACGAAGAAAGCAGATTTCCAATGGTTATCTATGAGAGCAACTTCTGATCCAGATCAGAATGAAAATGAAAAGTTGCATAATTATACAAACTACCAAATAGTTTGTATGCTTCAGAATATTGATGATATAGCCCGAGATGTTTTAGAAATTAAAGAACACATCAAAAAGATGCATACTGGTTATATTGAGACATTGGGAATCCAAGATGCACACACACAAAAGTTAAATAATATTCAGTCAAACTTGGGTATCATCTCCAAGTCTTTGGAACATCTTACAAATGCACTCCCCACTCTTGCTTCTCCACCTCATTATAGAGAAGTAGATGTCTTAAGTTCAAAGCTGAAATTCTCCTCCAATTCTGATGAATCAAAGCAAATCTTTTTTAAAGGGATAGAGAATATAGATAGAGCCAGACTTGAGAAGATCAAGAAAGGAATCAATCTAGCTAGAGAAAAGACAGAGTTGATGAAGAATAGACTAGCTGATCTTCCTTCTGTTGAAAGTCTAAGACTACCAAAGAACTATGTCAGCCTTAGTTCTTTGATGAAACAAAATGGCCAACCATCTGCTCCTTCAATAATGGCCATGTCAGGAGTAACTGGTGAGCAAACACAAGGTGAATCAAGTTCTAAAAGAGACAGAAGTGATTCTTTTTTCCATTCCAACAAAGGAAAAAGAGGTGTTGGTGATACCAATGCACATGAAGCATCAGCATCCAGTCCGTTCAGTAGATATACTGAAAATCTGCAATCTATACCTATAAGGCTAGACAATCCTGCTTCTAGAGGATATGGAAATTCATTGTTAGTAAATATTGATTGCCTTGATTATAATGAAGTAATTGTCGTTTTTCATAATGTCCATGCTTGGGCATTACAGAGGAAAGTTGAAGCCAAAGTATCATGGTCTGATGTAGTTACTCAGATTGTATGGTCTTTTACTGGCATACTAAAGCAATGGTGGGAAAGGCTTGCAGAGGAAGAGAAATATCAAATAGTTGAACATAGTACTGATCCATTAAGAGCACTGTTTGAAGCTTTAAAACATGAATTTGTTGGATTAGTCCCTGAAGATTCAGCCCATCATTCACAGCTATTTCTCTCCCAGAAGTTATGTGACATTGATTACTTGCAAGAGTATTTTTGTGTTATGCAAAAACTTCTGTATCAGGATAGTGATCCACATAATGTTGCCTATCTAAGATATTACATCCAGTCTATGCCTGGTAAAATTCCTGATCTAATTAACCAGTACATAGCAGATCATAAAGTAAATTTGGAAGGACAATCATTTGCAGCTATTCACCAATTGAGTGTCACAATATTGCAGAAAGAATGTGCAGAAAGCAAAGCCAAGAAGAATTTTTCAAAACAGATGCACTTTAGCACAAAGCTTTGCAATAATTTCAAAGAAACCTATAATTTTGGTTGTCACAAGAAAAGTGAAAGAAAGGTTTCTAAAAAGGCAAAGTTTGATAACTCTTGCTCCTGCAAGGCTGATAAATACTTTCCTAAAAAGAAAAAATACTTTCCTTCCAAAAGATCATTTAAAGGACGAAGGGTAGTATTTAGGAAAAGATCAAAACCTTCTAAAAAAGGTGTGTGTTTTATTTGTGGTAAAGAAGGTCATTATGCTAACGCTTGCAGATAAATAAAAGATAAAAAGCAGATGAAGATAATGAATATCTTTTCTACAATACATGATCCACAAGATTGGGATCTCATATCCCACTCTGATGGAGAATATTTTGAAGTTTCAAGTTCTTCTTCAGAATCTTCAGATAGTGAAATTCCTGAAATCAGGAAATTAACAATTGATTCAGAATCATCTGATTCTGATGAAACATTCATTCCTGATATTAAAATGTTCAGTTTGAATTCCTCAGGAGAGATACAAGCAAAGATTGCAGCAGTCAAAGCTGATCTAGCACAATTAGATCCAGTTCAGTTTACGGCAAGAAGAAGATTGACTGAAAAACTTGAGAATCTTGAGAAACAACTGCCATCCAAAAGGAAAGAAAGATTTTCAGAGGAAGAAAGAGATGATGATGACTTCATCGAGAAAGAGTTCAATTCAATGTTCAGACCTTTGCAGATTTCAGTATCTCTAGGTATGAATCAAATTGATGCTCTTAAAAAGAAGATCACAGATTTGGAATCTTCAATTCATCATACAAGGTCAGAAATGATACAGTTGTCTTCCAAACTTCAAATACTTATTTCTGATTATGATGATTGTAATTCCAAATTAACCAGCCTACTGATGAAAAATGTGCCAGTTATTGAAGAGATATCCCCAAAGAAAAATGTTGAGCTTTTTAATGTTATGGGCATCGGAGATAGAATAGTTATTCCAATAAGAATTAAAGTCCCTAGCATTAAACCGTATACTTTGGATGCTCAAATAGATTCTGGTGCTATGAGTAGCTGCTGCAAATATAAAGCCATTCCTCATTATTATTGGCAGCCTACTAAACTCCAATTCAGAGCTATCACTAGTGATTTAATGGAAATAAGTCACATAGCTCCTGAATTTCCTATTTTCTTGAATGATGTCCAGGTTTTTGTCACTTTGTGTAGTTTTGATACTGGTGCTGATGTTCTGTTAGGACAAGATTTCCTGAAGAAATATTTGCCAGTCACTTTTGGACAAGATTATGTTATATTCTCCACCACTGCTGGTCCTATCACAGTCCCTGCGTCCAGTGATTACAAAATTAATGTGCAGCCTGAAGATCAGGATCCTCTGCAGTATAGTCTGCAAGATCTGACCAAGATTAATAAGATCATAAAAAATGCAGAGTTACATGGTCCCAAAACTTTGCAACAAATTTCTGATAAACTTCGTGCAGATTGTAATTCAAGTAGGCCAGATGCCTTTTGGGCAAGAGAAAAGTATTTTGTTGCACTACCTTACCGAGAAGGATATATTCCTAGGCCACAAAAAGCCAGTGCAAATCATATGAGTCCAAAAGAGCAAGAATTATGCAAAGCAGAAATTGAACAATTGTTAGAACAAAATCTTATTGAATCCTGCAA
The DNA here is from genome assembly GCA_031772625.1 of Pinus tabuliformis. NCBI lineage: Eukaryota > Viridiplantae > Streptophyta > Pinopsida > Pinales > Pinaceae > Pinus > Pinus tabuliformis. The sequence goes on along the minus strand of CM062814.1, from coordinate 159,231,554 downwards.
GAGCCCTTGGGCCTGCCCGACTTTTTATGTCAATAAGCATAGTGAGCAGAAAAGAGGCAAGAAAAGGCTTGTGATTAATTATAAGGCTTTGAATGATGCTCTTCTTCCTATTCGATATCCTCTGCCTAACAAAGAATTGTTACTTGCTAAGATTGCTAATGCTAATGTGTTTAGCAAGTTTGATCTTAAAAGTGGATTTTGGCAGATTGGTATTATTCCTGCTGACAGGTATAAAACAACCTTCACTATTCCTCATGGACAATATCAATGGACTGTGATGCCCTTTGGTTTGAAAAATGCTCCATCTGAATTCCAAAAAAGGATGGAAGACATTTTTGGTGGGGTAGAGTACATTATTGTATATATTGATGATTTGCTTGTATTTAGCAGAGATGTAAATATGCACAAGATCCATTTAGAACAATTCTACCAACTTGTATATAAGCATGGATTAGTACTTTCAGATTCAGAAGAGAAGTTTCAGATTGGAAAAGTCAAGATTGATTACTTGGGTTTACATATAGAAAAAGGACATGTAGAACTTCAGCCACATGTGCTAACCCATCTATTAAAGTTTCCTGATATAATTGCCGATGTAAAGACGCTGCAGAGATTTCTTGGATGTCTGAATTATATAAGAAAATTTTATGCTAAACAATCAGAGGATACAAATATACTGCAGAACAGACTAAAGAAGAAAGGTGTCAGTTGGACAGATGAAATGACAGCAGCAGTAATTAGTATTAAGAGTAAGCTTAATGATTTGCCAAAACTCAAGCTTCCTGATACTAATCTTCCTTTTATACTTGAAACAGATGCTTCTTATCACACTTGGGCTGCAGTTTTGTTACAAAAGCATGGAAGAAAAGAATTGGTTTGTGCCTATTCCTCAAGATCTTTTGATGATACAGAGAAAAAGTATCCTTCTTCTCATAAAGAAATACTTGCAGTAAAGAGAGGAATAAAGAGATTTCACTTGTTCTTGAAAAGTGTTAAATTTATTGTCAGAACAGATCTAAAGCATATGAAACAGATGTTGGCAAACAAAAGATTGTTAGAACAAGGTAGTACCAGAGTACTAAGATGGGCACTATGGCTAGAAGGTTTTGATTTTGATATTGTTTACAAATCCGGTGCAAAAAATTATCTTGCTGACATGCTTACCAGAGAAGGTGCTCAAGAAACCAAGGAGATCAAGATGTTCAGACCACTTAATCAGCATGAAGCTTCTACAAGTCAGTCCAGCCATGTCGAGTCTAAAAGAGTTAAGTATGTTACAGTCTGTAGTAACTGGCATTATGAGTTTTGTCTAGAATGTCTATCAAAACAGGTCCGAGTCTTGCCATTATGCTTAAGACAAATCATTTTGCAAAAATGGTTTGATTTTGAGGAGTCTAGATGGTCATATACAAAAGAGTTACCATATAGGATTAGGCCATGGCGTGTTTATTTTCATTGTCTAGGGAACCAGATCCTGTTTATTTTGGGTGTATTCAAAATACTGACTGGACATGGTCAGACTACTTTTCTATTCACCAAAGAGCTAGGATACATGGTTCGGTTAAGGTCATATTTTATGCTCACGCTATAGATCCCTTTAAAAATTGGTGGAGTCCATGGTTTAAGCTATTCATGTTTAGATATTTTCCTAGAGCTAAAAGCATTTTTGATAGGACTTTTGCTGAGTTTGTTAGAATCTTCCATTGGGAAATGCATGTAGCTATCCAGAATGATTACATCTTAGAGTTCGAATTCATCCACAAACACACAATTGTCATTCCTAATGAAGAAGATGAGTCCTTTAAGCTTTCTGTCAGATTCAGAGGATTGATATCAATGGACCCACATGACAGGCCAACATTCATGTTCACATTCCCATTCTTTTGTTGTACCAAAGATGCAGCACCATATTGGCTAGATGAATCTGTCCCATACGAAGTGCTGGCTCCAAACAATGAAGAACTAATTGAGGAATTGATAGAACAAGACCAAATCAGACTTGGCCATAATAATCTAGCTGTTCCAGATACTCATGCACATGATTATGACGACAGGGCTAACAGCGACTGATTGAAAGGATCAATCAAATGAAATCCTTTCATATCCTACTTTATTTGTACATATACTGCTCTTTGGTTTCCGTGGGATTTAGTCCGAATAAAATCTCTACTGTGTAATTACTTTATCCTATTGTTCTTTGGTTTCCGTGGGATTTAGTCCGGATAAAATCTCCACTGTGTAATTACTTTTGTATAAGAGCCGATGTCCTAGATTCCGGCCATCTTTTCACTTCAGAGATGTCATGATTCGGTCCCCATATGGCCTAGCCTCCAAGGGACGAGATAACAAGTGGTTGTCCCCACTTGCCCGAATCTTTAGAACTATTCATTACTTTTGTACAAAGTTCTTTCGTGATAGACATCTTGCATGATGTTCTAGCGAAAGTTTGATTATTTTGGTTTCAAGTTCGCGGTAAAACCTTTCACCGGATGACCTGCTAGGATATTATAAATACTAGCATTGTAAGCTCATTAGGGGCATTGGAGTCTTGAGAGTTTTGAGAGAGTATGAGTAGTGTTGTAGTCTGAGTGAAGTCTCTCTGCTCTGCATCTGCGAGAAGTTTTCTCGATCTACTTGCACCACGGAGTTTAACTCTATAGTCTGTATTGTGAGTTTGATTTCTTTGAGTTTTAGACAAGACGAGATCTCCCTGCTCTGCATCTGCGAGAAGTTTTCTCGATCTGCTTGCATCACGGAGCACTAGTCTCATATCTGGATTCTGTAATTATCTGAGAAGTATATATATATATATATATATATATATATATATATATATATATAGATATATATATACATATATATATATGTATATATATATATAGATATATATATATGTATATGTATATATATATATAGATATATATATATATACATATACATATATATATGTATATATATATATGTATATATATATATGTATATATATATATCTATATATATATATGTATATATATATATCTATATATATATATGTATATATATATATGTATATATATATCTATATATAGATATATATATATATATATATATATATATATATATATAACATAGTCTTATAACTATTTAACATAATGTGTATCTCATAATAATATAATATGGGTGATGCTCAACAACTTTTTAAGACTCAAGTTTATCTATAAACTGTAATTTTCTTTAAAATTTCCATCAGTCATATTTGTAGAATTATTTTAATTTAATGACATGACAACTATATATCTCTTAATTCCCACCCTTATTAAATTTATTAGTTGAGTAATGCTTTTGTAACTTATAGTTCCTATTTTTTATTTAACTATATAAATCAGCATAGCATAACTATAACACACACACACACACACACTCGCATATATATATTTCAACAGTGCATCATTGATACATACATTAAATCTATGATGAAAAGTTCATTTAAAGTGAATATAAGCATTTTGACTCTTTTCTAATTTGTACCATATTATTTCATTATGTAGTGTGTTGTACCAAAAACATTGTCTTCATGTGCTTGCACCTAGTACATGTCATGTGTCAAAGTAAAAAATTATAAGAACTCGTCTTATGAAGTATTTGATTGGCATGAAATTTTATCAATTTTTTACATATAATTACATATTTTTGCTCTATGAATAAAATGCATTATTTAGAAATGGGAAAAAGTGTAAGTTATATTTGATCACTTCTTTCAATTGTGCTTACATGGAACTCAATACTTTGGTTGATAATTTATCAAAAAAGAGTCTCTAAAGTTTAGGGCTTCAACCTAGATTATTCTACTTGAGTTTATAAATGGTTCTCGTGTCAACATTCTTTATATGTCAACATTCTTTCTCATATTAGTTTATATGTATTATATGTAATTTACAAAGCCATCTGCCATACCACCCCCCCCAACCACAACTTGTTGGAGTGTTGGGGGATCTTCTATACATCGTTAGGCTTTTGATAGATCATGTAGCCCAACTAGAGTGTGTGTTCCACTCATAGATCCTCTCTCTGACACTAGTCGAAGCGTCAGAGGGAGTGTTTCTATCTTTGTTGATGATATTTCTATTGATAGTGAGTCTCCTTGACTTGTTGCAGGTACATCTCTTGAATTTTGAATCCTCTTTAAAATTTATGTGTTTATGTCTTGAAATTGTCTTTAATTTTTAAATCGTCTTCAAATGATGTGTTTGAATTTAATGTATATGTTATTATGCTTATATTTTTTTTTATGTATGTTAAATTGTGTTTATGATTTGCAGACCCTCAACAGGTCAAAGATGAGGATCACAGTATAGCATTGATCCCTTTGTGGAATGACGTTATAGCCAATATCACAATTGAGGATGTTAGGGCTGAATAGACATGGATCACACGAGAGTTGGATAAAATCTCCCCTAGTTCACCTACTAGGCATAGTTTGTCTTTGATGTTGGATAACATTAATAGGTTGATCGAGACATACCAGAGGGCAAACCCATAAAGCCACTTTCTATATTACATACACTGGATTAGGAGTTTGGAGGTTATAGGCCCACATACTTGGAAAGTGGTGAAAGATGCCACCAAGAACATTGATGTTCATGGGGAGTTGTTTTAAATCCCTCTAGACTGTCATACTAGACATGATGGTCTGATTCTGCTAAAATATTTTAAGAATGTTGTTGTGGCCCCTTTTTTTATGATTGATTCATTGGAGCTTGGGGCCAATTCCCCCGCCATGAGCAAGTCCCTATTTTCTTTTCAAATCATATACCTACAGAGTTCATGCTACATATCATGTCAAATTACACTAGTAGTGGATCTAAGCTATATGGACCCACCTTGGGACATAGTTATGATTATTTCGGGGCTCGTAGCAACCCTAGGCATGTAGCACCACCTACAAGATTGTTTCCATGACCATCTTATAATGTGGTATTGCCAATGTAGATAGAGCAACCATCACAACTCGACGTTGAGGCTAGGCACACCATTACAAATAACATGCAGAGGACATTTCCCATTTCACATGTCACATTGCATGGAGAGATGACAAGACCACCTTTGTTTCCTTGTGACCCACTAGTTCCATTAAATGATGATTCATAGCTTGAGAGTCTAGGATGTGACCATATCTTATCATATGCATGTATGTTTCGCGATACCACTCATGACACTTGGAGGGTGCACGATACATGTGATATAGAAAAGGTACATATATACAAATAATTTTACTCTTATTGTTAAATTATACATAGTTTATATTAATAAGTTCATATCCAATTGCATTTATATTAATAAGTTCATGATTACATGCATGCAGAACAGAACTACATAGATGAGCTTCTGATCTCATATGAGGGGGTAGTTGACCAGCTAGAGAAGCCTCCTCTAGTGCGTGTTTATGTGGATTAGTCTCCTCCATCTCATAACACTCATGTGGAGGAGAGTACTATGTACAGCCACATGGACTAGCAGTTGAGGTAAAAAAATTATTCCTAAGATTTCAACATTTCCTTTTTTTAAGTTATATATATGCATGCTAATTAATTCGTAGGCTAATTATAATTTATCTTTGCCATTGTCTACACAAGCCCAAATGCAGGGTGGTGTCGATGCCACAATTATGTTGATCCATGAGTAGGATGCTAGGTATCAAGGCATTGAGCCATAGGCAGGGGAGCACCAAATCCAAACTGATCAGACCCCCATCCCACCTAATTTCCATTTTCACTCAATAGAGCCACAGGTAGGGGACTAATTAAATACAGAGTTCAAAATCATTTATTTCCAGATTGTTTATTTCTTACAAATAGCGTCTAATTAATTTGAATTTGAATGTGTTATATTGCAGTATTGCATTATGGACGCTTACTCTACATAGCAGAATGCACATAATCGTTCTAGAAGTGATACTTTCTATAGAGGATCATAGATAGTTTGTATATTTTTAGGCACATTTCATAGCGCACATTCTCATATGATCTACATACTTTGAATATTTTCATACATGGATAGTTTATGGATGCATGAACGATATTTCAGTTTATGGATGTTCATGTACAATGTAATTTGTATATATTTTCATATGGACATTTTATTATTATACATTCATTATTTCATCTTATGGATGTTTACTAATGTTTTTTTATAGATTTTCAATCAATTTTAATTTATGGATTTTTTAATTATTTCGCTTGTTTAAAAAAATTGTATTATAACTTTTAGTAAAAAAGATAACAATTTTGACTTCTCAAGAAATAAAATAAGAAAATGCGTACAATCTTAGACTATGATGCAAATCTCTTTGATACTTAAAATGAACTAAAATATATCATGGCTCAATTAAAAAACACAAATAAGATTGAAATAAGTTTTAAAATCAATTTTAAAATATGTCTTCAACGAGTAAACAATAAATAAATTTTATTAAATTTTATTTCTTTTGAGGTCATCTACAAGAGCTTAGTCATAACATGATATAAGTCACATGTATTGGAATTTAATATACCAAAAAACAATTAGTAATATTTTTTTAGATAATTTTATACAATTTTATGAAGTTTCCTAAATTTACTTGGCTATCCAAATATTTCAATCAATTTCTTATCATAATACCTTCAATTAAGAACATTCATGAAGTAAAATTTTACAAAATAACAATTTTAATTCCTAGTTTCATAGACTAAGGAAATAAGTACTTGATCTTACTATGATGCAAGTCACTTTTCTACTTAAAATGAACTAAAATATGATCATATACATCAATTTGATATTGAACCTGTAAAAAGTGTCTTTTAGTGTAATCAATGTATCTTAATTTAAACAATTAATGATATGTTTCTATAATTTTATGCAATTTCCTAAATTTGCTCTCTTATCCAAGCCATTCAATCAATTCTTTATCTTAAGACCTTCAATTAAGAACATTCAAGAAGTATAATTTTACAAAATAACATTTTTGAATTCTAGTTTCATAGACAAAGGAAATAAGTACAATATTTCCAGAAGAAAAAAACGTTGGCTATATATATATATATACATATATATATATATATATATATATATATATATATATATATATATATATATATATATATCCAGTACATGCATCAGTGAGAATATATTAGAAAACACTAACTAGACAAGCAGGCAATAAGATGTGCACCAGTACATACAAGTGAGAGAAGATAGACATATAAAAATAAAAACAGGCATGCTAGTAGATCTAAAGATAGCATATGATTTAGTCAATCCTTAATACACAAATCCAAAAATGCAAAAATAGAGCAAAATATTGTGGCACTTGCTATCCCATCAGAATGTATGCTAAAAGATAAGAAAAATAGTAAAACAGGATCCATCTTTATGGCAAGTTGATCTCACATTCCTCTCTAATGAGATGATATACTATTAGTTTGTAATGCATGATACCATATTGTCCCTATAATCTTGCTTTAGACAAAATGTTTTCATCCTTATTGCCCTCTCTTTATAAATGTGTCATAGAGTAGGAAGACAGATAGACCAGCAAATCTTTAAGCTTGTTGATCCATCTAGTTAATAGAGGTGGGTCAAATGCACAGTGCCCCTATATTCCTTCAATGAGAGTTTTGTAATCTCCATAGATGTTTATTATATTAATATATTTCTCTTTGGAAAGCCAGAGAAACCCCTAAAGTGTCATGATTTCAGATCTTGTGTTGGTGTCAGGGTCTCCATTCCAATGAAGGTTGTATAGAGTGTTAATATATGGTTTGAGAATCACTCCATATCCACACGCAGAATAATTGTAGGGGAGGATCTTGTCTTCAGAGAGATCCAGTTTGTTTATGTGTCTAATGAAATGGCATTCACCCATGAGATTGCTTTGTAGTAGATTATGTTGTAGTCAATGGGATTCCCCTCAAATATGTGTTGGTTCCTATTGTAGCTATTATGAAACCAGCTCACAAAAAGATAGAAAAGATCGATGAACGACTTAGAAGTAAGCCTCTTTGAGAGGAAACCTCCTTTACATTACACAAAAGAACAATTCTTGGATGATAAAAATAACAATACCTCCTTTATATATATAGGAGTCTAAGGGGTCATCATATAATCAAAGCCGACATAAAAATAATAATGTAAGGGCATAATAATAAAAATAGTGGGTTTATATGGGGCACAATAATAACAATATGGAGAATACATGGGCACAACAATATAATAAGGTGGTTGTACTAATAACAATAAGGGGTTACACTAGTGGTATAGGGACCTAACATGCCCCTCTCCTTCAAAAAGTGTTGTCCTCAACGCTTGAGTAGTTCTTGATGATTCTATATAAAATTTTGTCCTCCCATGTGGAATCTTCAGTGGGTAAGTTCTTCCACTTGATGATATACTCGGAAATTGATCGATTTCGTAGCTATTGAGTTCTTGTTTCTGTAACTTCTCTAGGTTCCAATATGAATTTTCCTTCCTTGTCAAGTTCTGGCAATATTGTTTGAACTGGGATCTTCTGTAACTTTTGAATGAGTGGGCACACTTCTTTGTCTTTATTCCATTCATCCCTTTCTTCATTTATCTAATCTGGTTGGATAATAGAAATAACACAAAACAATGCTTCCACATCCTCATCCTTTCTTAAGAGTAGATCTGCAACAACATTTTGCTTCCCTTTTTTGTATATGATTTCAAAGTCATAACCCAACCTATTTGTGACCCATTTTCCTCTTCTTCTAAAGATAACCTTTGTTCTAAAAAGTATTTAAGACTATCATGATCCATTTTCACCTTGAAGTATCTTCCCACTAGGTAAGGTTGCCATTTCCTAAGTTCATGTAGTATTGCCAACATTTCCTTCTCATAAATAGCTTCCTTGAGATGTAGCTGTAAAAATACCCAATCGCCTACATCAATACTTCTTTCACTGCGATGTTGATCTACCTATTGTTTCATTCAATTATGCACCAAAGTTGTGTTATCCTGTAAAAGTTGGAGAACGTTTTGTTGATACTCGATGTGATCTTTCACAACCTAAATATTTTTCTTCTTGATATGTCCTTCTACCATGAGAGGTTAAGGAGTGGTAATTTCTCCCAATGCATTACAAGATATGGTCATATTGATTTCTTGATGCTCGATGTGATCTTCCACTTTTTGAACATTTTTCTTCTTGATATGTCGTTCTATCTTGAGAGTTTGAGGAATGGTAATTTTTTCCCATTGCATTATAGTATATGGTCAAATTCATTTCTTCCTTCTCTGGGGTTGGTTCCTAGTGTATATCCTCTTCTTTTCATGTTTCTTGATCCTTCTCTTCCTCCTCTTCATAATCTATGTAAAATAATTTCTTCTCAGAACACTTATGACCTTTAGTGTATTTGCTATCACAATTGTAACAAAGCCCTTTTTCTCTTTTTTCTTCCAATTGTTGTCATGTAAACCTTGTAGGTTGTGGAAGGATAGGAGAAAAAACACTTCCATAATTATAGTCATGAGTGGTGGGATTCCTTATTTCCATAATTTCGCTTTCAATTTTTCTTGCCAACCTGAATGCCTTCTCTAATGAATCAAGTTCCCAAAGATGAACCTCATGTTGAATGTTATCCTTGAAAGTGTCTACGAAGACATTAATCCTTTGCTTCTCTAGAATATCATTTACCCTTATATTCAATTTTTTAATGTCCTCAATGTGCCCTTCCATTGAACCCTTTTGTTTTAGATTTATCAATTGGCTAAAGAAGGTGTTACTCTTTGTATCCTCATAATTTTCTATCGTTTCTTCCGTGAAAATTAACCAAGTGACAAGTGCTTTACGAGAACAAAGCCCTTTATACCATAAAAATTGATTTGGTTCTAAATACAAAGATGCAATATGTACCTTTTGTAATAGTTGAACCTCATGTAGATCAAAATATTGCTCCATCTGTAGTATCCAAAATTCACTGGATCCTTGCCATCAAACTTCCTCATATCATCTTTTCTTGATTTTAAGAGCTTGATCTTGAAACGACTGTAACTCGGTAATTTCAAATCTCCAATTTTTGAAATTATGTCCTGCAGTAGCCCTCTGATTCCTCTTTCTAACCCCACAAGTCTGATCAGAATTTGATTTCCCAAGAAAGAGTTATGCCCAATCTCCTAAGATTACCTGATTATATAATGTTTCAGTAGAGTGAACTTGTAAGATGTGCCATGTATCACTGTTTCGACCCTTCGGATATGAAAAATATATAAATAAAACTACACTCTATCATATTTTTGTAAGTTCTTACGAAATTTAAATTTGTTTCTCAGAGAGAAAGTTATGACGATCTTCCCACGGTCACCTGTTTAGAATGTAATTCAAGAGTCTGCAAAAACCCTATTTTCCTCAGATTATACCTCTGAAAATATAGCAAGAAGAGATCTTAGATTTAGACCCAAGCTTCACTGATATTTCATCTCAAATGGTTGTTAATTTTGGATTCTGAACCTTTGTATAAAAAATAACATAGCGAAAATTCCATGATGACTTCTTTCGGATGAAATTATGGAGCTTACAAAAACCCTAACTTCCTCAGATCATATCTCTGAAAATATAGTGTGAAAAGATCTGAAACTCAGACCAAAGGTTCAGGTAGATCTCTTCTCAAATGTTTTTTTTTGCTTAGCTTTTGAAACTTTGTAGCGGAAAAGGCATAGTGAAAATTCCACGATGACCTGTTTGGAGCAGCAAAAACCCTAGAATCCAAAGCTCTGATACCAAATGTTATGAAACCAACTCACAAAAAGATAGAAAAGATAGATGAACACCTGAGAAATAAGCCTCTTCGAGGGGGAAACCTCCTTTACATTACACAAATGAACAATTCTTAGATGATATAAATGACAAGACCTCCTTTCTATATATAGGAGTCTAAGGGGTCATCATATAATCAGAGCCAACATAACAATAATAATGTAAGGGCACAATAATAACAATAATGGGCTTCTATGGGGCACAAGAATAACAATATGGGGACTACATGGGCACAACAATATAATAAGGCAGTTTTACTAATAACAATAAGGGGTTACACTAGTAGTATAGGGACCTAACAGTAGTGGCTACAACCACCCTCAAAATTTTTTCCTTAGCTTGTTTTGGAGCCTCCCTACCAACCTTACACAGCACTTTGTTTTGCTTCATCAAGTACTCAAGCTTCAGGTGTTTTCCTCGCACAAAGGCATCTTATCGATCACTATTGATCCATTCCTCTCACAGGCCGCTCACCTGGACTTGGTCCAGCTGCAGGCTGAGCAACTTCCCCTTGAAATTTGTGCATTCCTGGAGGGAAACCATCCTTCCCTCTAGGAATTGTGCAATCCTCTCTGAAAGCTTGTTGGGCTCCAAGATTGCACAATCCTGCCATCCAACCCTCCAAGTAGGATTTGCACAATGTTTCCCATTAACAGGCTGTTCATCCCAGGATTTGTGCAAATCTGAGCAGTAGTCACCTGATCTTCCCTGAAATTTTGCAATCCCCATGGGTAGTCAGCCCATATCCAAGCCAAGAATGTGCATTTTTCCCAAGCAGTTGAGCACTCGCATGCATGAACAGCCCGGTTGACTAGTTCCACCTGGACCAAGGAAACTTGACTTGCATGCATGCATGACTTGATCCTCCCAGAATAGCAAGAGACAACATGAAAAAGGCATCCCATGATTTAGGGAGCTTTTTTTAGCAGTCGGGGGTTACATTGAAATGATTTTTCCTAGATTTGTGGCATGTGCATCATGACACCAAACTTATTTATTCAACACATCAGAGCTCATTCATTCACATCAATCTTGGAGCTCTGACATCGCACCACACATCTAGGGCTCTTCAACACATTCAACTCAGCTATTCATAGGTAAGTGTCCTCAAGTTGTCTTTTTCAGCATTTCTGTTGCTTTTTGTGTATTCACTTGTGTGAGTGTTTTTTTCTTGATTTCTTAGAATTCCTACTCTCGTTTACATATATTCAATATTTTCCTAGCTCTGTTTTAGTTTTCATCACTATCTCACGATTGTTGCATACATGAAACTATTTTGCACGGACATTCACCCAACTAGCAAACAACCTCACCCACATGCATGTTGATCTGTTTGTTGAATCTTCCATTCATGTTTTCCATGGACTATCTATCACTTCTGCTATCACTAGTGTCGCCATGCATTTCATCGACTTATTCAGTTGCCCGTCGACGAGTTGGGTCAACTTTGGCCTAGTCTCTACCTTCACCAAGGCTACATTGCGCAATTTGGGGAAGGAAGGCTCAGCTTCCTCTCCATATTTGCACATTCTGGCCCAGCGTTGGCCTCCCGAACTATTTTGTGCATTCCTGGAGGACAGTGGCTGCTTGGCCCAGGAATTGTGCAAATTTTTCCCTGGGCCAGCAGTCCTTCCCGACTGGGATTGCGCATTGTGCAATCCCAGTAGCCAGCTACCCAACTGCATTACACATTCTATAGATCCAACAACCAATCCAGCCTCCCAAACTACCTTTTTCACAGTTCTGGTAACCAGTCACTCTACCTCCGAGTGAAATTTGCGCAATCTTAGGCATGTGTTGTGTCCTTCCCTTGATTTGCTTCGTTTTTGCTAACATATATCTTGCCATGCATGCTCCTTGTTTTTAGATCTTTCAAGTGTTCATCTATCTCAATGGCTTCCAAGAGAACGGGATCTTAGGGCACTGAGGGTATGGCAACTAGAGCAGCAGCTGAGCAGGTGTCCTCTGGTTTACTGATCTATGAAGTTATGAAGTTATATCTAGATAAGGGCATCAAACTAAAGTGGCAAGAGGTGAATGAAACATTGGCAGGTACTTTTGGGGAAGACCTTGAGGACCATCAGGTTTACGTGAACATTCATAAGGCTAGCTTGTACCAGATTGCATGCAGATACCCTGCATTCCCATGCACGGACATGATTCACTAGATCGTCTCTCGCACTGACCCTGAGATGATGACCTTGAGCAGTGCCAGTGGGGTGAAGCTTGCAACCTTCTGGGCACACGATTACGATGAGATGTATCAGATGACTGAAACCATGACTATCATGACTCCCCCGTTTAGCTTTACCAATAGTAGAGGCCACTCCAGAGACATTCTGAAGGATTGGGTAAAGGAGCTAGCTCATCTCATGATGACACCCAATCAGATTTATAAGACAAAGATATTGAGGAAGGTATACCAATTCTTGGTCATATTCAGATGTCGACTAAGTGGCCAACCAAGCACTGAGACCTTCCCTCAGAGTTGGGTGGTCACACTGGACCAACTGGCTAGAGAAGGAAGACCATGTAACTAGTCTGGCATACTGGCTCATCAGCTAAAGGAGAAAGTCACGAAGTCTCGACAATCACCCAATGGTATGCATGCAAAGATTTATATGTGTGCTTACATTCTAGATGCAGTCTGTGCCCAACAAGAGTTCCTAATTTTGGATTGGGCATTGTCACCAACATAGACTATTGTGAACACGTATTTCAAGTTGTTGTCTGAATGCAGCTTCAGAGGAGTGATCATATGGCTATCTGACCATTTTGTCACCCCAGTGTACAAGTTGATATTCAAACAGGATCCACCCTGCATGTTAGAGGAAGCAATGAAGGCATTTCTAGTCATTGCAGATTGGCATGCCTCATCAGCTAGCACGTTCATCTGAGTGTTCAGGGTGGAGAGGCCTTCGCATGTTCTTCCAAAGTTTGCTTTGGACGTGCTTATCATGCAAAAATTTGTGTATCATATCTCAGCAGGATTGACAGCTAGGCTGCAGCAGAAGAAGAAGGCACCTTGGCCCACTCTTCCATTGCAGATTGGGTTATACAAGATCTGGAGCATCAAGCAAGTAGATTTCAAAGCTAAACAGATGAATAAGTACCTGTTCGACCTCTGAAGCTTCAACCCGTATGACCCACATTGCATTATGAAGGATCACCGCATGAGAGTTCAATTCAATTGGATCCATGGGGCAGTTCATTGGGTCAAGGAAGAATTATGGAGATATTGTCACCATTCCTCCAGACCAAATGAACAGATCAGCTTTGCCGTGTAGTGGTTAGAAACACAGCATGAAGTAGCACCATGAAGATCACTACCAATAGTAGCAACAGCAGCAAAGACAACAGAGACAAGCATACCTGTGTGTGACAAAGGGAAGAGGAAGATTGTCGACTGCATGGAGGAGGAGAAAAGCTGCAAGTTTCGAGCAGATCTACTTGTAGAACAAGTAGTTATGGATATTTAGGCCAAGAGGTAGTAGCGCAGCAAGCGAATCGTGTGAAGGTAGAGGGATAAGAAGAGAATGAAAGAAGCAAAGGAGTTACATGAGCTAAGGGAGAAACTCCAGAAAGAATAAGAGCTACGCCAACAGGAGCAGGAAGCGTAGGAGTAGCAAACTCAATAGAGGGCACATCATGTGTAGACAGATGAAGAAGTGCCCATACAAGTAGTTGATTCATCTGAATAGCTAGCATCAAGCGAACAGGGTGAATCATCACAGGGGCAAGACTTTGCTCATGAGATAGAACAAGTGCTTGAATAATTGGATGTAGACATGGAGCAGCAGGAGTTGGAACAGGATACCAACCTCATGCCTCACCACAAGAGGTCAACTCACCCACTTCATTGCATCCTAATGATGATCAAGTCTCGAATGACCAAGGACGAACTGAGATCCTTGGTGGTCAACCGGAAGCTGAGATGCACAACATCTCTTTTAACGAATGTCATCATAGAGTTGTGCGGTCTTAGAGAGCACTGACTCCGAAGGACCAAACATTCCCTTCAAAATTTGAAGAACAAGTGATTGTGACTAATGTGCACAAGCATCCAGCTGTGTTGGCTGATGCAACTAGAGTGTATGCTGAAGCACTAGCTCAAGTGTTTGTTTTCTCATAGCTGAGAATGAGCGAATGGCAGAGGAACTATAGGTGGCCAAGCACGGAGGAGACTTGGTGACAATTTCTACCCGAGCTGAATCGAAGAAGGAAATACTAGATGAAGTATTGTCCTTCGACATAGTTATGTGAGCATTATACTCCAAGTTTGGTACCGTGCATCAAGCAATCGTTCATCTCCACGGATGGCAGCAACAATGTGCAAGAAGTGTATGCATCTTGAAGAACATACATAATGATATTGATAACATGCGAGCATAGACGATGAAGTACAAGGGAGCCCCACTTCACTTGCCAAAGATGATGAAAGCCAATGTGGTCGAGCTACAAGCACATATTCGAAGTCATATCTAGAACTATGAAGACATACCGTAAGTCATCACTAGCATACATGCTTCCCATGCACAAGTATTCAAAAGAAAGGAGGTTATAGTGCACACTCATGTGATCCCATCACTTGGGACCCTCACCTAGGTGAAGACCAAAAAGTAGGCCCAACAGGACTTGACTCGTACTTCAACGAGTTGATGCGCACCTCTACCAACCCAGACTTGCTTATCAGTGCAAACATCATGTGCAAGTACGTTGATGGTTCGGCGATACTAAAGACAATGATGTGCATGCTCACAAATGAGTTGGATAGAGGAGACCGAGTAGCGTACCTAGATGCTATGGAGGCAAGGTTCAAGTTTTAGATGGATGTCATAGCAGAACACACAGACACTCTCAAGGACTACCAATCTTGGCATCCATATGTCATTGTTGATCAGCATGAGGCTGTCGAGAAGTTGGACATAAATGGTTGTCTAAGTCTGAATGATATCTAGTTTAGCTTTGCCAAGCCATTGTTCACATTAGTACATGTGCATTGTAATTTTGAGTCAGGTCAAGTGTAAGACAAGTGTCAAGAGTGGATGTAACAATCATAGAGTAGGTAGATTCATGAGGGTATTTGAATGGTCACAAAGGGGAATGTCAAGGGTCAAACCACCCTTTGCTATAAATTGTCCCTTATAACTCATTGTATAGGCTTTTGGTCATCCAAGCTTCTACTAAGACTATTTTGAAGAAGGCTTGGATAGTATTGTAATGCGCCTTGGCTTCTCCACTGCAAAGAGATAGTACATCTCTTTGGAAGAGCAGACAAATGTGGCTGTAATGTTCCACTATTGGGGCTAGCAAGTTTACATGGATTTATTGTATGATTGTGACTTACACTTCTTTATATCATAAGAGTCACCACATTTTCATGCATATGTTGTTATTGTAGTTGGGATTCTCTGGTTGCTTTAATGATATGTGTTGTTTAACTTACGTACTTGTGTATGAACTGATTCACATGCAATTATATGAATCTTGTTGTTAATGTGTTACATTTGTTGTTAATTTTTTCACCATCCATGTCGACTGCAGTTTTTAATACTATACAGAAATTACCTACATATCAATTCCAAAACACATAAAATAAACAATGCGAGAGCATAACACATAAAACACATATACACAGAGATTTTCCCCTGGATCCCAAAACTGGGACTACCAGCTTGATCTTTTCATTATGTTCCTTTCAATTTCATAATACATATTTATGCTTACCAAAGCATCCAATACCATGGACCGAAAACCATCACATTCAAAAAACATGTGTGAAAATCATGCACAAAACCATAGGTGGGTCCGCCCAACCTAACATAGGGTCCAAAACCAAAATTTTCTGGGGTGCTGCCCTGGACCCCATAAAGTGGGGTTACAGATACACCTCAAACCCCCTGTGACGCCTGCGCCCCCCACCCCCACTACACAATCGACGCAACAAAGGGGGGGGCTCCGCCCCCCCCCCCCTAACCACTCGGTTAACTACGTGGGCTAGTCATGGAAAGAATATAACACAACCCAAAATTATCCCACTTGTTGTTTTATTTCCACAGGGGGCCACAAGAGAGCTTAGTCATTTATCCAACCCTGTAATGCCCATTGTTTCTCTACACCAAGAGAACTTCTCAGAGCTCACAGATTTTGTCAATGCATCTGCAATATTCTTCAAAGTGTCCACCCTTACCAACAACACCTTTTTGTATTCTATCATATCCCTCACAAAGTGATACTGAACATCAATGTGCTTTGTCTTTTAATGATATACAGGGTTCTTTGCCAAGAAAATTGCACTTTGGCTGTCACAATCTATCCTTATAGCTCCCTGTACTAACCCCATACTTGAACACAATCTCTACAACCAAATTGCTTCCTTGCTTGCATGAGTGGCTGCCATGTATTCTACCTCGGTAGTTGATATTGCCACTACAGATTGCTTCTTACTCATCCAACTGACTACACCTCCAAATAGGTTAAACACATACCCACTTATAGATCTTCTCTGATCCATATCTCCAGCCCAATATACATTAACAAAGCCATGAATATCCAACACTCTGTTCAATCCTAGTCTTCCTGGTAGCATAAACCATAATCACTAGTGCCACGCAAATACCTGAAAACCTGCTTCACTATTGTCCAGTGCTCCTTCCCTAGTTTTGACATAAACCTACTCAATACTCCCACTGCATGTGCAATGTCTAGTCTAGTACAGATCATTGAATACATCAAGCTACCGACTACACTTGCATATGGAACACAGGACATGTCCTCTTCCTCTTCTTGTGTCTTGGGACACTGTTCAACAGATAACCTCACACCTACAGGAATAGGAACCTTCATCAGTTTACTATCCTGCATATTAAACCTCTGCAGTATTATTTCAACATACTTCCTCTAGTTTAACCAAAGCTTCCTCTTTTCCCGGTCTCTTTTAATTCCCATGTCGAAAATGTAGTTTGCAACACCAAGATCTTTCATGTCGAATTTGGAGGACAATTGGGTCTTCAAATCCTAGATAATTTCTTTTTCATTTCCAACCAGCAACATATCATCCACATACAAGATCAGATACATAACACGGTCACCAATTAATTTAAAATACACACAGTGATCTGCTTTGCTTCTAGTGAAGCCAAGTCCCCATTTAAATGTATCAAATTTCTGATAACACATCCTTGGTGATTGTTCTAACCCATACAGAGACATCTTTAACTTGCATACCAGTTCTTTCTTACCCTTCACCGCAAAGCCTTCAGGTTGCTTCATGTAGATTTCCTCTTCCAATCCCCATGAAGAAATGTTGTCTTCACATCCATCTGTTCTACCTCAAAATCAAAAGCAATAGCAACAAATAAAAGTAATGTAATAGAAGTTACCTTGGCAACACGAGAAAAAATATCACCAAAATCAATTCCCGACACCTGGGAATAACCTTTTGCTTACCAACCGAGCTTTGTATTTCTTCACATTTCCTTCTGCATTTGTCTTCTTCTTGAACACCCATTTGCTACCAATGGGTTTCCTTCCAACCGGCAACTCCACCAGATCTCAAGCCTCATTTTTGTGCAAATATGCCATTTTATCAACCATGGCCTCTTTCCAAAGTTTTCCATCCTCTGAATCTACTGCCTCCTTCACAGTTCTAGGATCATCATCAGTAACAGACAAAGAAAAATTTGAAGAGAAAGCAGATCGACTATACCTTTCTGGCTGCCTTCTTTCTCGAACTCATCTTCTCATACCCGGAGTTTGTGGCTCTTCATCTTCTGATTCCTCCTCTGCTGTAGAGTCTGATTCTTCCTCCTTTAGCTCAAACTCTATCTTCTCAGGTTCCTTTGGTTGGACTTCATGTTTAATAATATCTTTCACCTCTCTGAACACCACATCTCGGCTGTACACAACCTTCCTTGTTACTAGATTCCAAAGCTTTTAACCCTTTAAACCATCCTTATACACAATAAAGATGCACTTTTCAAATTTACTATCCAACTTTGTTCTTTTCTCCTTTGGAACATGTACATATGCATCACATCCAAATACCCTCAGATGTGAAAGAGATTGTTTCTTACCAGTCCATACCTCTTGTGGAGACTTATCCTCCAATGCTAATGAAAGTGACCTGTTGACCAAGTAACATGCAGTATCCACTACCTCTGCCCAGAATT
The DNA here is from genome assembly GCA_031772625.1 of Pinus tabuliformis. Classification (NCBI taxonomy): domain Eukaryota; kingdom Viridiplantae; phylum Streptophyta; class Pinopsida; order Pinales; family Pinaceae; genus Pinus; species Pinus tabuliformis. Next base: position 159,212,597 of record CM062814.1, on the reverse strand, counting down.
CCTATCCTAACCCGACACCACTGAGCATTCTTCTTGCCCTTTCCATCAACGTCTTGTTCATTCTTTTTGCAACTCCATTTTGCTGAGGTGTATATGGAGTAGTCTTTTGTCGTGCTATACCAAAATTCTTACAGAATTCTTCAAATTCTTTGCTGTAAAACTCTCCACTATTATCTATCCTTAGCACCTTTATCTTCTTCTATGTCTGATTTTCCACGAGAGCCTTAAATTCTCTAAACATATCAAAGACTTTAGGTTTCTTCTTAAGGAAATATATCCATGTATTCCTTGACAAGTCATCTATAAATGATAAATAGTACATAGACTTACCCAATGATGGAACCTTCACAAGTCCAAACACATCATTGTGCATAAGCTCTAATATCTGTTTCGCCCTCTTACGACCAAAGGGGAAACTCACCCAATTCTACTTCCCATATACACAATTTTCATAGAAATCAAAATCCAGAGAGCTATTACTCATACCTTCTACCATGCCTTTACCATGAAGTATTCGAAGGCCCTTCTCTCCAATATGTCCAAGCCTTTGATGCCACAACATGGTCTTCTCTCCAAAGACCACTATATTTTCTGCTCCACTTTCAGGAACCACAGAACTGTTGCACCCATCAAAAAATGTGCTACCTTGCAGCTTGTACAGAGTTCCAATCCGAACTCCCCGCATCAATACCATTGCTCCCCAAACCATCTTGCAGGTATCCTTCTCGAACACTGTTTTACACCTATATCATCCAACTTGCTTACAGAAATCAGATTTTTGGCCATTGCAGGAATATGCAGAACACCCGGAAGTGTTCTAACCCTTCCACCTTACAGCTTCAGCTTTACGTTTCCACGACCAATGATTCTAGCCTTACTATCATCCCCTAAGAAGACATCACCACCATCGTATTTCTCCTACTCGCAGAACCACTCTCTATGGGGAGTGAAGTGAAAGGATGCACCTGAGTCAATTAACCATGCCTCATGATCTACATGTGTACTTGAAGAAGCTAAGTACACATCCCCACCTTCATTTGAGGTGGTTTTCGCCTTTGCAGAAGGAGCATCATCAGATCTCTTTCCTTTATCAGGAGATTTAGATTTATAGTCCCTTTTGTAGTGCCCTTCCTTTCCGCATTTCTAGCACACCACCTTTAAAAGTTTTCCTGGAGATTTAGATCTCCCTCTAGATTTAAATCTCCCACCCAATGACTTATTTTTGTTTCTGTTCTAGGACTGTCCTTGTACAGACAAGGCATCACCATTCTGGCTCTCCATATTTTTCTGTCTCATCTCCTCTGTCAGCAAGGCTGAGACTATTTCATCAAACTGCAAGGCAGTTGCATTGCTACCTATTGCAATAACCAGAGTATCCCACAAATCCGGTAGAGAACACAACAAACTAATGCACTTATTTTAATCTGAAATTTTAATATCAACAGAGGCTAACTGACTTACCACAGTATTAAATGCATTCAGATGCTCTGTCACCGAGTCTCTATCTTTCATCCTCAGGTTATACAATGTTTTCCATAGGAACAGTTTATTTAACAGAGACTTAGATTGGTACAAAGCCCCTAACTTGTCCTACAACGCCTTTGTCGTAGCTTCCCCTGATACATTTAGCAATACTGAATCTAAGACACATAATCATATTATGCTCTTTGCCTTCCAATCCAACTTCTTCCATTCTTCATCGAACACTCCCGTTGGTTTAGTACCCGGATCTACCGCGATCCATTGATCTTTATCCACCAAGAGATCCTCCATCTTGAGTTTTCACAACTCAAAACTCTGACCATTAAATTTCTCAATCTCTATCTTTCCACTGCTCGCCATATTCTTTCACCACTAGAATCAATCTCGCAGATCTCCCACTAAACAGGGTCTACCACATGCCCGAGCGAAACCCCTCAGAAACAAAGGCATCTCCTTGAAGCCAAAACTGCTCTGATACCAAATGTAGGTTTTAACCCTGTACAGAAATTACCTGCATATCAATTCCAAAACACATAAAATAAACAATGCGAGAGAATAGCACATAAAACACATATACACAGAGATTTTCCCCTGGATCCCAAAACCGGGACTACCAGATTGATTTTTTCATTATGTTCCTTTCAATTTTATAATACATATTTATTGTCATTTTGAAGCATCCAATACCATGGACCGAAAACCATTGCGTCCAAAAAACATGTGTGAAAATCATGCACAAAACCATAGGTGGGTTCGCCCAACCTAACATAGGGTCCAAAACCAAAATTTTCCAGGGCGCTACCCCGGACCCCATAAAGTGGGGTTACGAGTACACCTCAAACCCCCTATGACCCCAACCCCCCGCTACACAATCGGCGCAACGAAGGGGGGGCTCTGCCCCCCCTGTTAACTACGTGGGCTAGTCGTGGAAAGAATATAACACAATCCAACATTGACTTCTCTACTAGACATCACACAGACCTTTCACTTGAACCTTGTTATAACAACCGTCACACTCGTCTCAGACTAATCCGTGAGTGTTGTATGTGTTATCTTACCTTGTATGATGTGACTGCCACATCCAAGTGGACTGCTCCGCCGGAAGCTATGCATGTCCTTTGTGTTGTGTGTTCTTAGCCGAGTTGGGATTGATCCCTTCCACCCTGGAATTCACCTTCACCTCCTTCCCATTTCGAAGTGTTGGAACCTCTCATACACATTCCTTGACTCAGTGCATCAATCACACTCTTGCTGTTGACATAGTTATTCTACTTGCCTCTGTGCGACACCGCGATCAAGGCATTACCTTACAACCCACTGTTGGACTCCTATACCAAATGGTTTGAGTTCTAATTGGGACTTCTTACTAGGGAGATCCCCTTGACATGTTGGCTAGTCCAGCACCATCAATAGTTGCTTGCATTCCATATCTCCCAGATAATATATATGGGCATTACTAATTCCTGAGATGTGCAGGTAGACCATTGGGACATGGTGTTTTCCAAATTTGTAGCTAAAATCAGAGGTATGTTCATGAAATATGTGATATGTCTCCAAATCTGTGCAGATGAAGGACAAAGAAAGAGAATGTGATCTACATATTCTATGGAATTTCTACATAAAAAGCAGATACTAGGACCGTGAAAGCCTCTTTTGTGTAAGTTGTCCTAGGTCAGTGTTTTATTTTTCCTTACAAACTAGGTAAAAAATGTCATTTCAAGAGGGATCTTCAGTTTCCATACCTTATAAAACCAAGAAGTCTATTGGAGATTGAGTCTCTTAGTGATATAGTATCTATAAGCATCAGTAACCAATGGCGCCTAATTGTGCAGTTTCCCACTCCAAGAGATATTGTCACCGTGGATGTTATGGAAAAGACCTGTCTGGCTGAGAGAAGTGGTAAATTATCACCATTTGATTGCACTTTGTCCAGTCATACCCACTTCTGAAGCTACTTTCCATATAGGACAACTATTGTGAAATCTTCTAATAGCTTGGCTAAGGAAAAAAATATCCCATTCTATTGATGGTCTCTAAGGCGTGTCCCTATAAGTTCTACTCTCTATTCAATCCTTTGATGTTATCAGTGCCAATCATTTTCCCACCATCTCCAAATTCCCACTCCATCCTCATGCGCCACCATGGAAGAATCTTCAAGTGGCTCCTCCATATTATGGATGCATTGTTCCTAAATGTGGTATTATTCCTGAATAATCCTTCCATATTTATATGTCTTAGGTATTTAGAATGTACGATGTCTTGTCATATTCCACTACCATTTACAACTCTCCAAAAATATTTTATGAGCAAAGAATTTCCAAGGCTATAGTTTTTTAGGAGTCCCCATCCTCCAAATTCCTTTGGTATAGTTAGATTGAACCATTTACTAAGATGCATCATTGAAGGAGTCCCAAAGCCGCTCCAAAGAAACCTGGTCATTATAGATGTAATTTTGTTGACAATAGTTCTAGGAATCCTGAAGAGGTGTGCCCAAAATACATAAAGTTGTTGAAGTGTTTCATGCACCAGAATGAATCTACCTACTAGACAGAGGTATCTATGAGTCTAGTTGGAGAGATTTTGTTTATATTTATCTACCAACCAAAGCCAATCCATAGTTCTGTAGTTGCAGGGTTTTATTTTGTATCCTAGGTAGGATATGCCATCCTTCAAAGGAGCTTTCGCTACTCCAAATATACCTTCAATGTAATCTATATCTGAACTATCAATAGAAGAGAAATATAGAATTGATTTGTTGTCTGTTGATTGGAGCCTAGAGGTTGCACATATCTGGTGAAAATGTAGTGCAATGCAAACCATTGTGCTCTAGAGATAATGCCAAAAGTTAATATATCATCTACAAAGAACAAGTGAGTGATATTGACTAAACTAGTAATCTGAAGTCCATGAAAAATACTACAGGACTGAGCTTCTTTGATTTTAAGACTAATTCCATGATGAAAAGTAATAAAATAAGAGGAGAAAGAGAGCATCCCTGTCTGAGGCCACGACCCGCCTTGAACAAATCTGAGGGGAGTTCGTTGATAAGCACTGCAAAATAGGTCGAAGTGATGCAGGTCATGATCCACTCCACATTTTTCTTCCTGAGGCCAACCATGTCTAATATGAGCCGTATAAATGACCAGTCAACACTATCAAATTCCTTGTGAAGGTCAATTTTCATTACTACTACCTCCTTACATGTGTGAATAGTGTGGATGGACTCTTGTGCCACTGCAATCGCATCATGAATCTGGCAATTATTTAGGAAACCAAACTGTTCTCTATAGATGTGTGAGGATAAGACCAATTTAATATGCCTGGCAATAAACTTTGATATGAGTTTATATAGAATTTTGTAGAGGGAAAGAGGCCTTTATTCCCAGAATATTTTTGGGGAGGTGTTCTTCAGTATGAGAGAAAGAAAAGTTGAGTTTATGGCTTCCAAAATATTTCCACCAGTTCTGGCTTCTTCCAAAATCATCAAAAGGAATCTAACCAACAACTCAAAGAAATGTATGAAGAATTCCACAGTCCATCCATCTGGACTTGGGCTTTTATCATTTGCAAAGGATCCTAGAGTCTATGTGATTTCCTCGAAGGTGACAGGTTAGATAGTTCATCATTAGCAGCATTGTCAAACATAATTGGATATTGGTTTAGTGCCCAGGATTGATCTTTGAATTCGAAATCCTACCTGGCATGATATAAATGTTCAAAAAAAATTACATCTTCAATTTTATAAATTATAGAAACATATTATTAACTGTTAAATTAAAATACATTTATTGCACTAAAATACGCTTCGACAAATTCAATATTAAATTGATGCACATTATATATTTTAGTTCATTTTAAGTATCAAAGTGACTCTGGAAACTTGCATACACAATCATCTAAACATATCCAATGCTTTTAAGTGATATGTAATTTTTTTTTAATGATTCATAAATCAGGTCAAAGAAATGTTGAACGAAAAATGTGTCATTCTCACGATCATCACTAATGTAAAAGTGATCTCCTTAATCACATCATGTGACTTGTCAGTGCTATCCCTACCATCAAGATTCAATTACGCTTGTTTGTACATAACATGTATGAATATGGAAACTTGGTTTGAGTCATATTACTCACTTTGGATCTCTAACTGAGGAGAAAATGTGTAATTCTCAACAAAGTCTACCACCAATAAGGTTGTGCCTAGCGGGAATATTTCACAAGAATGATTAAATTCAGAAGCTTTCCACATGGACCTATGTGGTTGTTTGATATATTTATAGATATGGTTTTGAAGCACCCCCATGAATTGTGAAATAGGAATCTCATCCTCAACATAGTTGATCCTCCTAGGCACTAGAGTTGAAGAAGATGGTTGAATTCCCATAGCATACTCATATCGCTTCCGTGTGACGATGATATCTGACATCCCAGACTAGTTGGGATTAATAAGAAAGTTCTTATGGAATAATACCAAATCACCACATGCACTGCATCTTCTCCCATCTATATATATTTTCTTATAAAACAACTCTTCTGCCTCCTTTTTGCACAATATTGATGAAAGAAAATCACACACTATAGGAGGAGGAGATTCGTTGTGAAAAATCTTCTTTTAAATATTCTAGAAATTTTCATAATGAAGTTGAAATTCAATATGATATCATCAACAACACATGTCACGGATAGTATTAGGTTCAAGAAACCATGGTTTCAATTTCTGAAACATCCTTGTGGATATCTTCACATGGTGGTTGTTTTCCTGAAATTCCTTGAACAATGAAAATTATGTCATTTCTGCAAGGTGCTTAGGATGATCAACATACTCACCTTAACTATGTGATGCCACGCAACATGCTTTCTATCGGAATAACACGGGAATGGCTCTCCCAAAACTCAACAAAAAGTGTTTTGATTCCGACTATAAGCTTGTCTGGGCAGGGCTGCCTAGTAATAAGAGACCAATAAGAAGATTCATCATTTTCATTTACTCGAACCTTCAATTTGGAACAACGTAAACTTTGAAATGGGAACTGATGTTGTTACCCGTTTTGTAGAGATAGAAAAAAGTGACCTGATTTTGAAAAGGGGCGATGCAGAACACACATATGCTTTTTAGAGCATAGTTTTTGGCACTTTAAATAACCGATATGATTACACGTTTCTTAGAGGTGGCAAAAAAGTGGCCCGATTTTCAAAAGTGGTGATGCAGAATACACTTCTTTTTTTTTTAGCATATTTTTGACACTTTAAATTTTCTTATGTATCAAATATAAATATTTATTTTTAAATATTAGTGATTTTCATGCTGATTTTAAAAGGTATTGATGCAACATACCTTTTTTCTTAGAGGGCTTATTTTTCACACTTTAAGATTTATTATGTCCATTTTTTCTTAAATCATGACTACTCCGTGAATTTTCAAGTTGTTTTATTTTTCTTTCTTTCAATGTTGATTACTTTATATATATATATATATATATATATATATATATATATATAATAAAAGAATTTGGAAAAAAAACAATAAAACTATGTAAGTAAAAATAGAAAAAAAATAAAAATAAAAAACCAAAAAAATATGAAAATTTAAAATATATATATATATATATATATATATATTATAAAAAAAAAAAAAATTTAATTGAAATTAAAAATTTTATAAGCCCTATATCTTTTATTAAAATAAATAAATAAATTATATATATATATATGATTTAAAAAATAAAAAATAAACATCTAAATTTTTTTAATAAATAAATATTTTTTATTAAAAAAGGCACATATTTTTTATTTCTTTTAAATAACAAACGTTTAATTTTTGTTTTTCAAAATAGAATTTTATTTTTTTTTAAACACGTAAAACTTTAAAAATATATATATTTATTTAAAAAAAAAAAAACTTTACTTCATTTATATAGGTTTTTTCATTTTCTTTAAATAAACTTAAAAAAAAAGTTTAAGCAAATATTTTTTATTTAAAAAATAAATAAATAAATAAATAAAATAAAATAAAAATAAAAATCGACTCTACGCCCTCCACTACCCAGCCGCCGATGGGGGCGCGATCCTGGGCAGAGCTGCTACATGCAGTGTCCTCCACCTAAGGTCACGCCACCATGGGCAGCAGGAAGAGTCGATTTTTTTTTTAAATAAAAAAAATTGTTTAGAAAAAAGTTTAAAGTTTATTTAAAAAAGGGGCTAATAATATATTATATATATATATATATATATATAATTGTTTTTATTTTTTTAATCAAAAAATATATATTTTGTTTTAAATTTAAATGTTTTTTTTTTTTAATTTATATATATATATATATATATATATATATATATATATATGTTTTTTTTTTTTAATGTTTTTAATCTCAATTTTGGTAGTTTTTAAATTTTTTTTGTTTTTTTTTTTTTTGGCTAATTTTCTATTGTTTTTTTTTTTAATCTAGTTTTTTTTTTTTCATTTTTTTGGTTAATTTTTAAAAAAAAATTCTATTTTTACTTATTTAATTTAATAGGTTTTTTTTTCCATATTTTTGTTTTTTTTTTTTCCAAATTTCTTATGGTTTACAGGATAATTTTTTTTTTTTTTTTTTTTTCACATTTTTTTTAAATATGTTTTTTTTATTATATTTTTGTTTATAATTTTTTTTTAATCCTTATCTTTTATAGATTTATTTTTATTTTTTTAACATTTTTATGATTGATATTTTTTTTTGTTAATTTAATTTTTTTGGTCCTTTTTTATATATTTGATTATTTTTGTTTTTAATGTTTTGTTTTTAATATATATTTTAATTTATGTTTTGTTATTTTTTTTTATGTTGTGTTTTTTCATTGTTTTAATTTTTTTTCTTTTTTTCTCTATGTTTTCATTATTCTTTTGAAATTTTAATGTTTTTCGGATTCATGATAAAATCTTTTACACCATTACTTGGAAATGTTGAAAATTTGCCCTTGAAAAAAAAAGTGTTATTCCAGTGTCAACACTTTTTGTTTTGAGGGTGTTTTTTGCACAAAATTTACCATTGAAAAAAAAAAAAGTGTTATTCGAATATCAACACTTTTCGTTTTGAGGGTGTTTTTTGGACAATTTTTGCACAAAAATTTGGTTTTCACCACCAGTTTTAAAACATGTTGAAAATTTACCCTAGGAAAAAAATGTGTTATTCCAGCATCAACACTTTCCGTTTTTAGCACTGTTTTTCATGTTTTTTGGGGGTTTTTGGGCTAGAGTTCCCGTTTTGAGTTTATAGTTCCCGTTTTAAAGCTTACATTGTTTTGGTAAGCTTGTGCAATGTTTTCCTCGAGACGTGGACCAATTTTGACATTGTTGCCAAATTTTGTTGTCTTGATGTATTTGGTGCAACAATAGTAATTGTAATTTCCCTATTTGCAGCTTGAACATTGGGTTTTATTTATTTACAAACATAGTGAATTTCTTTGATATATTTTCAGTGGCATTCACACATGTCTTCTTGCTTTTAGTATCTTGGACACCCAGAAGCTTTATGGCATGTTTTAGTTTCTTATGTTTGATCATGTTATATGGAAATTTATCTCTCATGGACAAAATTGAATTACCTAGATCTAGTGGTCTGATCTAGGAACAAAAAAAATGAAACACATGTGTTTTCCTTAGAGAAATTAGAAAATGGAGGAGAAATCCTGCCTGGAATCCAACGCAAAACCTCATCTTCTCTTGGCTTGTAAACTTTAGCTCTGACTCCAATTACTATAAATAGGAGCTAAAAAACAAATACAACAAGTAAGAGAACTACAAAACATACATAGCATAAACTAATATTGTTTGAAATTTCATGGTATGTAGGTGTTTGCTTGTGTAAATGTTGGCATTGATGTCAAACAAGGCTTAGCCTAATGATTGGGCTTCATGCCTTGGTGGTTGTGGTTCTAGCTATGCAGAGACTTTGGATCCCTTCTTGAGGTATCATATGGGCTCAAAATCTAATCAGACCCCCTCGATTAGATATTTCTTGGAATAAGCTTTCCAACCATATGTGGAAGTCCCAGAATGGACTTCGAGATCAAATGTTAGAGTCAGTTGAATTCCTTCCTCTCTAAAAGAGGAGGCAAAGGAAAATGAGTTGTTGTCCTTCTAACATGTTTCCAATCGGCAATCAATGATCAAATGTTCCAAGGCGCATCGTAACAATGTATGCAATTCACTGATTAGTATCTTGTGATATCACCAATCGGAGGTCCTGGCATACCAATGGTTAGAGGATCAGATGTATTGCATATCGGAGCATCAACAGCCGAAGAGCCAAAAATACATCTAAAAAATGAAATTAGTTACAAAACCAAGTAGGATAAGGCTCTTTTTCTCTCCTTGAGGAGGACACGTAGAAGCATCCGATTGGGTCCAATAAAGACACATGGTAGCTAAGGATGAGCTCTGATGAGGACATGTGGCAAGATCTGATTGGTTTTGATAATGCTAAGTGGTTACTGACTTAAGCATGACGTGGCAGGCATTTTTGACCATTTTGTATGGCCTAATGAGCCATATCTGAGCGACATGTGTCACCAATCAGAAAGTGCTACATTGCAGGTGATGATGTCACATTGACGATCAAAAATCTATGGTGGTTGGCATAGGTGCAACAAGTAGAAATCCTCGATAGAAGGGCTTTGTTGGTCTTAAGTGCCTGTATTTGAAACAAATATGAGACCAAAGGCAAAGCAGATAACAAAGGAGATATAGCCCCCATTTGGGGTCTGTAGGACTAAGCACCTTGAGGCTCAGCCCTCAGTCCTATTATGGAAGTTTGAAAAGGGTCAAATCAAAAGGGGCTAGACATGATCATAGGTCGACAATCGTCTACTTCGTAGTGTTAACAGCACTACATAGCACTATCCATTAAATATGTATGTATCGGTGGTTGTGGTCTTAAATGAACGATAAAATTGATGGTCGAAGACTTCCCATGCATGCATTGTAAATATAAATGAAGAAAAGAGACCTCATGAGGATGTAAAGCTAAATCTCTGCAAGTCATAAATATGCATGGGGAGTCTCTGTGAAATGTGTAAGGGGGACTGAAATTAAATGCATGACATGGAGAGTCAACAGTGAGACAGAGAAGTGATCATCACCCATTCTTATGATTTTAATGCAGTGACAAAGCTAGATAAAGCGTGAAACAAAAAAAGAATGGGGTACCATGCCAGGGGTACATGTTTGGGAAAAGTTGATGGTGACAATGGCTACATGGAGCCAAGTGCAGCATTGGAACAAAACATAGAATCTCGATTGGGTTGATAGATCATACGTGTGAGAGAGTAGAGCAGTGAGCTTGTGCATCTAAGGAACATGTTGCAAGGGTAGTGTTGAGGTGAAGTTAGTGGAGAGCCCTAGACAATGAAAGTATAACACAAAGGAAGTGTTGTTGTGGCAGCAAGAGGAAGTCTTCCACAAGTGTTCAGAAAGCTGAGTGTAGAAGTTGACTCTTGAATACAAGCATTAGCTGGTATTTTACTTGTAATTTGTGAGCCTTTATTTTCAGTTTTAAATTGTATGAAATAGTAGAACAGTGGCAATGATAGGTTGGTGCCTCTTGGCAAGTTAGTGCTTGCTAAAAAAAGGGGGGTCAGTTCCTCAAGTGAGTGCATGCTCACAAAAAAACAGATGTAATTAAGTTGGTGCTTAATTTACATCTTAAAACAAACAGCAAATTGGTGGATTTTTCACTCTGGGTTTCCACGTGAAAACACTGTATCAAATGCGTGTTGCTCATGAGATTGTTATTTAATTATGTGTGTCTGAACGTTTATTGATTCAATGTTTCATGAATGAATGCTCTCACATGTGAAAGAACATACGAAGGAATTATAAGCATTGTAAGAAAAGACAAGTAAGAGTTTCTTGAATTATTGATTCACCCCGCCCCCCCCCCCCCCGTCTCAGCGATTCCTTATTCCAACAATTGGTATCAAAGCCAAGTTCCTTCCGCAACATTTTAAACATTGGATGGTATATCCATAAGGAATTATGAATAGGAAAGAGAGTCAAGAAATTTACTCAAGTAAAGTATTGGTCTTGGATGGAACAAACTATGCATTTTGGAAAATAAGAATGGAGGCATATATTATGTCCCTAGGGGTAGAGGTTTGGACCTCATTACTAGTAAACTACAATGTCCCTGGCATTCCACCCATTGATGCATATGGCAAGAAATTGTATCTGAGGAATGGTAAAGCCAAGCATGCCATTCTTGTTGGTCTTAGTCAATCTGAACATGTGAAAGTTATGCACTCTAAGTATGCTTATGAAATGTGGGAGAAGCTTAACTAGTGTCATGAAGGAGATGAAAAAGTCAAGAAAGAAAAAATTCAGACCTTCAAAGTGAGGTTTGAAAGCTTGAAGATGACTAGGAATGAAAGCATAGTTGAATACTTCCTTAGAGTTGATGAAGTGGTTAATGTGACTAGAGGACTTGGTGAAGAAGTCAAGTAAGAGATGACTGTTCAGAAAGTATTGAGATCTCTACCCATGAGATTTAATGCCAAAATCTCAACTATTAAAGAAATTCCTAACTTAAAAGATCTCGAGATGGATCAGCTACATGGTACTCTCACAGCCTATGAGATGAGAGTAAGAATTGAGAATTCTAAACCAGAGGAAGCAACATTCAGAATATCAAATAAGCAAGGAGCACAAAGTTCATCAAGACTGCTCTAGCAGTGAATCTAATCAAGACTTGGCTAAACTATCCAAAAAACTAAAGCATGGCTCTGGTAAATATAAAGGGAAGTTTCCCTTTAAGTGTTTCAACTATGGAAGAGTTGGACATTTCTCTTCCAAATGCCCTTACAAATAAAACGCTAAAAAAGGATAAGATCTAAAATTTATAAATAAGTCTTAGATATATCAGAAGAAGAAACCCTACAAGAAGAAGGATTCTATTCCAAAGAGGATAGTTCAGCTCTAGAATCATATTGTGAAGACTCATGGCCCTCGAAACAGACTCCAAGAAACAGGGTATTATGGACTCTAAAAAGGAAGAAGAGGAAGGAGTGGTAGGTGTCTTCTTATGGCCCTTGAAATAGACTCCAAGAAACAGGGTATTATGGACTCTAAAAAGGAAGAAGAGGAAGGAGTGGCAGATCTTGAAGGAGATCTCATCAATGCCCTTGATGAGTTGAAGAAAGCAAGGCAAAAAAAAAGCAGTTAAAGGAACAGTTGTAGTGTGTAGAAGAAGGAATGTATAACTCAGATAATGAGGAGTTTTCATGTCAGAAAGAAAAACTTGAAGAGGCTATTATGAGAAAGGAAAGTCTAGCTCTTCTGCTAAAAAGAGAACAAGGAAACCGTGAGAGACTAGAAGAGGAGAAAAAGAAGCTGAAACAAGAGTTGATCAAGCTGCAAAGCGAAACGATCTCAAAAATCTGTAAAGATGATTTTCTACCTTTAAAGGTTTAGCTGGAGGAAGCCAGATGAAAGGAAGAGGCACTTCAAGATATGATTTAGGAATGGGAAGAAAATTGCCAGTATCTTGAAGCAGAGGTGGTCTCTCTAAGAACGGACCTTGAGAAAGCAAAGACAAAGAAGGGTCTAAATGAATTTGCTGAAAGGACCATAAGACTAAATCAGATTCTGAGATTTATTAGACAAAACATTAAAAATAATTGAAAAAATTTTTACATTATTTTTTAACAAATCACAATTTAAAAGATTAAATAATTAATTTTGCCATGTGCTAATTTAATAAGTAAAGTAGATTGAGGGGATTTTACTTTTTCTTCTGACATTTCCCACTACCTCCAAGCTCTCTTACTCACATAGACTTAAATTCATTGTAACATTGTGTAAATCAATAACTACCAATGTAGTGAATACCTAAAACTTACAAATTCTATTTAATTTTAAATAAATAACATTCAAAAATGAAAAATATATTTTTACCATTAAATTAATTCAATTTCTACCCAATTATGTTGAATTATAAAAATTATACACTCAAACATTAAATTCTATGAATTAATTTAGCCTTCTAAAAAAATCCACAACCTAAATAGAATAAGAAAAAATATAAAAATCAAGTATATTTTTAAAAGTATTTTATATTTCCATTAAAATATAATGAAACTTTATATTTATACATTTCCTTATCATAATTAAATGCAGAAAAAAATATTAAATAAATTACACTCGTAAAAATATTTTACGTTCCTAATAAAGTAGAGCAAAAAATTATTTACCATCCAATTGCCGCAATCACGCGCTTGAATTCAAAATACAACCCATAATCCCAATAAAGCATCAAGGAATAGCTTAATGGTAACTATGGAGGAATCTAAAATGTTAAGACAGCTAGAGATCACAATATTGATTATTGACATTAAAAAAAAAATTAAAATACAAAGGTATTATTGACCTATATAAAAATTGTAAAATCTATATATAAAAATTGTAAAATTAAAAAGGGATTATTGAGATATATAAAAATTATAATATATAAAGGGATTATCTTATGAATATTGGTATTTAAGGAAAGCTAAATGTTAAAGAATAGTTTGTAATTAATGAGTGAATTTTAAATATTTTTATTTATATTAATTGGATTGTAAGTTAGCATTAACTAGAATTTATGATTCTATAATAATAAATATAAGAATTTATTTATTTTTTATTTATTTTTTTCTCAACAAGTTGTTAAGTTGTTATGATTAATGTTAATTTACAACTTAATTTATTTGTTAAGTTGTTATGATTAATGTTAATTTACAACTTAATTTATTTTTTTAAGTTATTTGCTTAAAATTTGACAATATTTATAAGTTGTAGGTACTAATTACATTGGTAATTCTTGATTCACATTGACATCTTATATTGATACTCATAAAATTACTTTATATTTATTGATTTATGCATTGACACATCAAGTTTATTGAATTTAAGTGTATGTGAGTGAGAGAAAATGAAGATAGTGGGAAATATTAGAAAAAATATTATATATGTGTGTCAGAGTCTAATGAAAGAATTTAGAGAAAACATTAAAAATAAATAAATAAATTATTACATAAAAATTAAAAACAAAAATTTAAATTTAAATTTAAAAATTAAATTTTCCATGTAACCAATTTAAAGTCTTGCATAAATATGGACACACAAACAGGGTAACTTCACAAAATGTTTTATTAGCTGAAGTTGCTAATTGTTGCAACTCAATTGTAGGTGATCGTTGTTGAAACTAGGAAACTCCCATGTTTTAATGGTGACAATTCACGGTTACATGGTGGCAACTCCCTTGTTTCTCAGTTAAAATTATGACAACTTCCCTATAGTATAGTTGTGGAAATTCACCTATAGGTTATTGATGAAAGAGTATTGTATTTTTATTGAAATTTGCATTTTTACATGTTCCAAATTTTATTGCAAGAATGAGTTAATCTAATGATAAAAATATGTTTTTCATTTTTTAAAGTTATTTGTTTAAAATTAGATAGAATTTGTAAGTTGTAGGTACTAACTACATTGGTAATTATGCATTTACACATTGGCACCTCACACTGGTACTCATGAATTTATTTTGTACTTTTGCACCCCATGTTGACATTGATAAATTTAAGTGTATGTGAGTGAGAGAGTATGGAGGTAGTGGAAAATATTAGAAAAAACATAGAACCCCCATCCCACCCTACTCTTCTTATCATATATAATTTATAATTTATTTTGTACTTTGGCACCTCATGTTGACATTGATAAATTTAAGTGTATGTGAGTGAGAGAGGATGGAGGTAGTGGAAAATATTAGAACAAACATAGATCAGCCCATCTCACCCTACTCTACTTATCATATATAAGAGTCAAACAAAGAGAAGTATTAGAGAAAATATTAAAATGTAATTAAATAAATTTTATATCATATTTTAACAAATCACAATTTAAAAAATTAAATTAAAATTTAAAAATTATTTTTTGTATAAATATGGATGTAGAGATGGTATAGCTTCACATTGTGTTACATTAGTTGAAGTTGTCAATTGTCACAATTACACAAATCTCATGTTCCAATAGAAATAACTCCTTGTTATAGTGGTGGAAACTCTCATGTTTTCTTGTTACAGCTGCAACAACTCCTTTACAATGGTGGCAACTAGCATGTAGCTTTTTGCTGAAACGGAATATTGTTTTTATTGAAATTTGTGTTTTTAGAAGATGGAAATTTTATTGTCACTTTGTGTAACAAGGTAGTAACAAACAATTCCACAAGATATACCATTCAAGAACCCACAAAATATATGAAATTGTCATGGATATCAATCATATGAAAAGGCCACTAAAGAGAAAAAGACAATATTGTTAAGATCTTCTGGAAAAATCACATTGAGAATAGAGAGTCCACGTGTTTCAAACCCAAAATCTAGGTTTATCATCAGAACTAGGATGAGGAGAAAGATTAACTGACCAAAATATACAAATCTCAAAAATGAAACGTTAAACTCGAACGGTTAAAACATGTGAACGTTACAGGATCGAAATCAAATATTTTATTTCTATTTTAGTCAAATTTTATTTTGAATTTTTTTAATTTTAAAATAGATTCTAACATATTATATATTATAATTTATTTAAATATTTATAACTATAATAATAATATTAATTAATTAATTTAATTAGATTCATATAATTTATTTAATTATATATAACTATAACAATAATAATATTAATTAATTAATTTAATTAGATTCTTTTTTTTTCCTTTAAAAGAAGGTTAAAATATATAGAAATAAAATCTATTTAAAAAAAATAAAATAAGATATATAAAAACAAAATCAGATCTAAAAATATATTTATATATATATTTAAAAAAAAAGAGTTTAAAATATATACAAACAAAATCAAAATCAAAATCTATTTAAAAAAAATTAAATATATAAAAACAAAATCAAGATCTAAAAATATATTTTTATATATCAAAAAAAACTAACAAGGGAGAGAACAAAGAGAAGGGACCCATGAGCTAAAAACTTTACCTTATTCCATAACAAGTATAGCGATAATGAAATTTCACTGTGTTCAGTGGGAACAGAGCGAAAATCTGAAGCAGGAACAGGGGAAACGTGGGAGACGGATTAGCACGCAAAGCTCGGGTTCTCACAGCCTAAGACTCTAATGGCGACCAGCAGAGGAGGGAGCTCTGCTCCCTCCTATAAAGAAGTTGTAGCCGGCAAAGAAAAGACCCATCTGTGTAATGTCAGAGGTGCAGGGGCAGAAGATAACATAAATAAGGAGAAGGAGTCAGATGAGACAAAGGCAAGGGAAAAGGGAGGCAACACTAAGGACGAGGAGGAAGAAGACAAAAACCAGGGAGGCAAAAGAGATGACGTCAATCAAAAGGGACCATGTAGACCTAGAGCGAACATCACTGCAAGAGTAGTTTTAAATAATCCAGCAGTGCAGGAGCACCGGGAACATATGGAAATGTACGCCATCATATGCAAATTCATGGGTGTATGTCCCACTGAGAAAGCTTTGCAAACCTGGATCAAATACCAACGGAAACCTAAGGGTAGCATCGATCTTCACCTTGGGTCTAAGAGTTTCTTCACAGTGGTGTTTACAAACATCGAAGACAAAGATAGAATATTCGAAGGGGGGCCCTACTTTTTGTAGCAGCAGGCCTATATATGCGGCCTTGGGTGATGAACTTCATTCCAGAGAGGGAAACCTTCACCTCAGTTCCTGTTTGGGTAAGGCTTTTTTCGCTTCCCTTGGATTATTGGCAAAATGAATCACTTGTGGCTATAGGAAACAAACTAGTTCGTTTCATCAAACCCTCAGAGGCCACCAGAAGGGGTAAATATATGTCCTATGCTAGGATTTGTGTGGAGATGGACCTTTCAGGAGCTCTTCCAGACGAAGTCATCTTGGAAGTCTTTGATGAGGAATGGGTGCAAACGGTGGACTACGAGCATATTCCATTCGGATGTCGTAAATGCCATGAACATGGACACTTGATCAGAGACTGCCTTCTCAGTAAAGAAGAAGACAAAAGTAAACTAAAAGAAAAGAAGGACACTGAAAACTTCTAGAAATTTTCAAGCAGAGGAGAAGGAAGCAAAAAAGAGCCAAAGCAACAACATAAAGAGGGACAAAAGGCCAGTCAAAACAAATTCCAAGCGTTGGGGGATATGGAAGACATGCCATTGGAAAATCAGTCTTTGGAGAAAGACCCTAAGGAGAAGGAGAAAGAGGAAAACAAAACTCCAGAACAGAATATCTATGAAGAGGAAGAATCAAGGATGAGTGAAACAGAGCTAGAAAGGGACCAGGAAATGATCCAGAGTGAAACAGATCTGGAGGAGCATGAACTACAGGAGATACTAGACAAGGAAAACTTAGATCTGGAAGGTTTTCTACATCAGGGAACGAGGGCGGGGATAGATTCTTTACCTCCAGATGAATGAAATAGAATACAACAACTATTTCTGTGGAAAACAAAGGAAAAGGGGGAAGTTAGAGGAAGAAGCAACAAAGGGCAGGAATACAGAGGTGTGAAAACGATGAAGGCTAGTCCAGGTTTAGCAACCAAAAGCACAGGTAAGAAACAAAGAAGAAAGAAGCATAAGGAGCTTTTAATGGAATGTGGGAAGCTGATGATAGATTCAGGTAAGATGAAAGACCTAACTAGTTACTCCTTCACAAATCTTTAATTATGAAGTTTACATCTTGGAATATAAGAGGGTTGGGCAGTAAAAGAAAGCAAAGAATGCTAAGTTTGAGAATGAAGCAAGATACGCCAGACATAATCTTTATCTAGGAAACGAAGTGTTCCGTTCAGAAAATAAAAGCAATCCATAGCAAATGGCTTCAAAGATTCGAGTTTTTAGAAGTCAAAGCTAATAACACAGCGGGGGCATTCTCACTCTGTGGAACCCTCAAAGAATCAAAGTTTTAGATGCAGAGGCATCCAGAAACTACTTGTCAGTAGTCATTCAACCAGAAGGGGTGGTTGAAACCTTCCTAGTCACTAATGTTTATGGTCCTCAAAGAGTAGAGGATAAACTCAGACTGCTAGAATCCCTCAATGATCTAAGGAACAGACAAAATGGCATCCCCTGGATCTTGGGAGGGGATTTTAATATGATAAAATATCTTTCGGAAAAGAAAGGAGGAACCAGAGCACTAAACAAGGATGCATCAGCATTTCAAGCATTCACGGAGAACTGGAAATTGGTTGACTCAAACTCAGAGAATGGGATTTTTACTTGGAACAACAAGAGAGGAGGGGAAGCCCAGGTGGCCTCCAAGTTAGATAGGTTCTTGTTTTCAGAGAGCTTATGCTTACAAATAATGAAATAACAGTAAGAATTCTTCCCTTTGGTGGCTCAGATCACTGGCCGATACAGTTGGAAATTAAGGGTTTGGATTCTCCAAGGAACATACCCTTCAGATTCGAAAACATTTGGCTTACCCACCCGGACTTCTTGAGTAATATCAAAGAGTGGTGGAGCGAGGACTTACAGATCCAAGGATCTAAGATGTTTCTCCTTCACAAAAGACTAAAGCATATCAAGAGCAAACTCAAAGACTGGAACAGGAAGGATTTCGAAAACATTTTTGTGAATAAGAAATCGGTGGAAAGGAAAATGCAAGAACTCAACTAGAAGTTGATCCAAGAAGGCTTTAGCTATGAAATAAATGAACAGTCTGACAAACTACACGAGGAGTGGGAAAACCTATGTAAAAAAGAGGAAATATTCTTGAGACAAAAATCCAAGGTGCAATGGCTCAAAGAAGGGGAGCGCAATACGAGCTTTTTCCATAGATCCACCATGGCATGTAGGGCATTCAATAGAATCTTGGAAATAAAGGATAAACAGGGACATACTCAAAACACTCATAAAGAAATCGAAAAAGTGTTTGTTTAGCATTCTCAAGACATTACTCGAGAAAACAATCCAGATAGGGAAGATTCCATAAAGGAAATTACAAGATATATCCCTAAGCTGGTGACCAGAGAGGACAATATCAACCTAAACAGACCTGTTTCTAAAGAGGAGTTCGGCGAAGTTCTCAAAGATATGCAGAATGGCAAAGCACCAGGCCGAGATGGTTTTAATGTGGATTTTTTCAAAGCTTGTTGGGATATAGTTAAAATGGATATTTTAAATGTTGTGGAGGATTCCAGAGTCAATAAATATTTCCTTAAAGCCCTCAATACCTCCTTCATCTCCCTGATTCCCAAACAGGATTCGGCTCAGACAGCAGATAAGTTCAGACCCATAGCTTTATGCAATGTGGTTTACAAGATTATATCTAAAGTAGTGGCTAACAAACTCAAACCCCTCCTTCCTAAACTAGTGTCTGAGGAGCAATCTGGTTATGTGGAGGGCAGGCAAATTTTGGATAACATTATTCAAGCGCATGAGGTGGTGCACTCTCTTAAAAGCAAAAAGAAGGTGGGGATGATCATGCAACTAGACAGTTCTAAAGCATATGATAAGGTCAATTGGGGCTCTATCAAGAAGATTCTGTCAGCCTTCGAGTTTGATCACAACTGGACAAGATGGGTGATGGCTCTAGTAATTACTTCCAGCTTTTCTATCTTGGTTTATGGCTCTCCCTCAGTTATCTTCTTTCCCTCTAGAGGCCTGAGATAGGGGACCCGCTCTCTCCCTTTCTCTTCATCCTCATGATGGAAGGACTGGGCAGCGCTATCATGCAAGCTAAAAATATGGGAAAAATCAAGGGCCTTCAAGTTTTATAGAATGGACAGACCCTTACTCACCAAAAATTTGTAGATGATACCATGTTACAAGGTATTCCCACAGTCAGAGAAGCGGCTGCCTACAAGCAAATCCTCAATGCTTTTGTAAAGGCTTCAGGTATGGAAGTTAATCTCACAAAATCAAAAATATTCTTCTTTAATACTAACATTGCTATTCAAAGGAATATCTCAAGAATCCTTGGCTTCCAAAGGGACTCCCTACCCTCCAAATACTTGGGAGTACCTCTCACAGACAAACCAATGCTTAAAAATATATGGGAACCCATGCTTATCAAGTTGCAGGAAAAAGTTAAAAAATGGACCTTCAGAGCCTTGAACTTAGCGGGCAGATTGGTTCTAACTAAGGCAGTTCTTCAAGCCATCCCGATTTTCATGTTATCAGCCCTTCCAGCCCCCAAAGGAGTCTTAGAAAGAATCAAAAATATTCAAAGAGATTTTCTTTGGGGCAAAGAGGAAACAAGGAAGAAATGGGCCCTCGTTTCCTGGGAAAAAATCTGCAAACCCAAAAGCCATGGGGGTCTAGTCTTAGATGATCAAGAGATTTTAAATAAGTTCTAAGAGCCAAGATTTGGTGGCGATGGGTGCAAAAGCCAAGAGCCCTTTGGGAAAGGGTCTGGAAAGAAAAATACGCCAGCTCTTGGCACACCAATAATCTTATCAGAATGTCGGGAGATATAAGGGGCTCTCTCATCTGGAACAGGGCCTGGGAGAATAGAAATATAGTGCAACAACACAGTTTCTGGGAAATCAGAGATGGTGAGCAAGCACTCTTTTGGGAGGACAAATGGAAACAAGAACCGGTGTTGTTAAAGGAGGACTTCATAAGTCTTAAACAGGAGACAAATTCCCAAGAACTGTATAAAGTTAAAGATTTCTGGAACATCCCCCAGGGACAGGACAAGTGGAGAAGCTGGAGAAACATTAATTGTAGAAATAAAAGACTCATAACAACAAAAGAAAAAGCACTAAGAAGCATTTTAAAACAGAGGATGATCATGGTCACAGAGCGGCAGGATCAATTAAGATGGGGCAACAACAACAAAGGCACCTTCAATCTCAAAGAGGCAAAGCATATTATCCTAGGGCTGGAGTCTTGTGTTCCAGAAAGATCTTCGAGGCATATTTGGTCTCATCAAGGATGGATGAAAATCAAACTCTTTATGTGGCTGGTGTACCATAAGAAAATTTTGACTTGGGACAATATCAGAAAAAGGGGAGTCTTAGGGTCTTCAAAATGTTAGCTTTGTCAAGAGCAAGAGGAGACTATGGAGCACATCCTCAACTGCTGCTCTTATACCACCTGGTTGTGGAATTCCTTCTATAACATTTTCCAACAATCTAACAGGGACAAAGAGAGTATCACAAACACCCTTAAAAATTGGAGGAGGAGCTTTTCGGAGAATGAAGTGATTAATCGGGCATGGGCGTTCACACCAGGATTTATCTTCTGGAATGTGTGGAAAGAAAGAAATAAAAGAATCTTTAAGGATGAAAAAGCCAACCCTAAGAAGCTATATGATTTGATTCTAAAGAAGATAAGGGGAACAGTCAACACCACAATGTGCAATATCCCAGAGACTCCTCCCTCAACAATGGAGTCGAGAACCCTCAGACTGCTGGGATTGCAAAATATCATCCCGCAAGGGTTTGGAAAAAAGAAAATGACAATGAATACAGAGAAAGAGTGCTGGAAACCTCCTTCGAATAACTACCTAAAATTCAATATTGATGGAGCCTCCAAAGGTAATCCCGGAGTCGCTAGGTTTGGAGGAGTTTTAAGGAATGAAGAAGGAAGAATTCTATTAATCTTCCACAGCCATTTAGTTAAAGAAACCAATAACATGGCAGAACTAATGGCGTTGGAGCAGGGCCTAGAGATTCTGATTAAGAATCGTAGCTCAAATGTCATTATTGAGGCAGACTCCGAAATCACCATCAATTCTGTTAAAAGAATCAGCTGTGGATCCAGACCGGAGACAGTCTCAAATCATTGGAGACTAATCCAGGTTTATCAAAGGATTCAAGCTCACCTTCAAAGTTTTGGATCAGTCAGTTTCAATCACGTGCACAGAACTGCTAACAAGTTGGCGGACATTCTTGCCAACCAAGGGGTGAGCAATGTAGATTGCAGGCTGGAGAAAAAGTGGCAGGATTTTCCCCAAAATCGTTTAAAGGTTCTTTGCTATAACCAAGTGGCAGAAGACATTCAGGAGGGCCGTAGTAGTGGGAGGGTTTCTAGCAGAGGCGAAGTGTCCCCAGCCCATGATTCCTCGGCCTCTTGATTTTCCCTTTGGGCACCATTGGTTCGCGGAGGGTTTTGAGACAATTCCTTTTGCCTCTTCTGACCATCCTATGGTTTTGGGGCCGGCGTTAGAGTGGAAGAGGAGGGAGAGCTGTTCCTTCAGCTTTCGGATCAGTTTTCCCTGTCATTGTTATGGGGAGAGCCTGGCTGGTTTCATTCGTTTAAGACAAACAGGCAAAAGCATGGCCCTAGTGGATATTGTCGGTTGGTTTTTCTCTTCCACTAAAATTCTCAGAGTTTGGCACCAGTTTTCCCCTTGCTCGGATAATGCTTTGGTCAACAAGCATCGACAATGGAGCTGGGGGCTTTCGTTTCCTATTTCCTATTGCCGAGCGAAAATGTAGCAGATGAAGCGGTATTCAGGAGTTCGCATCGCTTTCCATCAGGAAGCGGTTTTCGAGTTTGGGCTACGATTCCATTACAAGAGTGACACGTGGTGGCGTGGCAGTTCCGAAAACCACCCCCATCACGCCATAAAGTTCGGTGACTTAGGGCGGTGTGATATCAAGCACAACCGTCCTTTTCTTCCTATGCCATCCGACGGTCTGGAGGAGTCATGCAGATTAGAGGCGTGGAAGTGGTTTTCGCAACCCCATCAAGCGGGAAGTGGTTTTCCCCATTCGAAAGCGATCACATTAGTTGAGCTCCACATGGCAGTGGGGTCGGGTGGAAAATCGCCCTCATCGTACATTATTTTCCGTGCTAGTTGGTTGGTCTGATTTTATCTTACTCCGTCAGCTGGCTCTTGGGGTTTCAATGGTCCTGATCAACAGTGCAGGTTTGTGGTCCCCGGGGAATGGACAAGCATACTCTATTAAGTTCTTGGCCCATTTTGCCTATCTCGGATGGGCTTTCCATGGTTTGACTTCTCGGGCATTGGAGCCTTTTCCTCTTGTCGTACGCTTTGGGTTTCAATGAAACCTTCCGTTTCTCTTATTTTTCTCTTCTTTAGTATGGGTTAGTTTGGTGGTTAGAAGCAAGGAAATATTTTGCTTAAGTCCTTCTCCTTTGTCAATGACCTTGTGGGCCGTGTTGTAACTCTATGTAATATATTTCTTGTTTAATGAATGGGAAGGTCCGACTCTTGCATTAGCAAAAAAAGAGAAGGGACCCATGAGCTATTTAACTTTCATCCATCATCCCTATTAAGAGTTTTTCTCCTCTTTTCAATTTCTATGGCTTCTCTTAATTTTCGGTGATGGAAATGATCAACCCTCACAAGGACCTTAGAATACTCTAAGAAAATATGGTGCTTTGTTAGTTCTGCATGTTCAGCTAGAGTAGATGAGCGGATCCTACAATGCTTAAGGTCCATTGCGTGCCCCTGAATTCTTTGTGAAATGGAACGACCAGTCTCACCGATGTAGGGGGTTCCACACAAACAAGGGATTAAATAAACACCTTTCATGCATTTGGGATCAATAGGGTCTTTGACAGATCTTAAAGAGCTACGAATGGTTTTAAAAGGTCTAAAGGTGGATCCAATCCTATGCTTCTTAAGAATTCTAGCAATTTTGTCTGTCGTCCCTTGGATAAAGGGAAGCAGGACATTAGAGTCCACCCTAACCTCTTTTTTAGAATTAGGTCCCCGACTAGCTTTTAAAAAGGCTATGAAACCTTGCAACTTGCTATAACCATTCTTCTTGAAGACATTAAAGAGATGGTTTTTCTCATCCATTAGATGGTTTTCTCCCGAAACCCAAATAGCCCTAGTAGCTAAAGTATTAAGAACATCTATTTTCTGGGCTGGAAAGTGATGAGAATTAGCATGAAGATACTGCTCACTATGGGTTTTCTTACGAAACACTTGGTGGGAGAAAGAACCATCATCCTTTCTTGAAATGAGAACATCAAGAAAGGGTAAGCTTCCATTAGCCTCACATTCCATGATGAATTTAATGGAATGAGACTGGTAATTAAGATTCTCAAAGAAAGAAGCTAGCTTCTCCCTACCATGGGGCCATAAGTTGAAGGTATCATCGACGAATCTTTTCCACAATTTTGGTTTAAAGATAGCATAAGCCAAAGCCCTAGATTCAAAGTCTTCCATGAAGATATTGGAAACCACAAGAGAGAGGGGAGACCCCATCGCTACTCCGCCTGTTTGCTCATAGTATTCATCATCAAAACTAGAGAAGATCGAGGTAAGGCAAATCTCAACAAGCTAAGCAGAATCTGGATCCGTTAAGCGATTGATAACCTCAATAGCCTCTTTAATCAAGGTGTTCGATTAAAAAGAAACTATATCAAAACTCACCATAAAATCATCAAGATCAAACTCAATATCTTTCAACTCATTAACAAAAGAGAAAGAATCTTTAACAAAGGAACTAGACTTACCTACTAAGGGTTTAAGTTTCTTAGCTAAATACTTAGCGAGGAGATAAGTAGGCCCACCTATGGTATTGACAATAGGTCTAAGAGGGGCCCCTTCCTTATGAATCTTAGGAAGCCCATATATCCTAGGCGTGAGAGGGTTACTTTCTATAAGCTTGTGACTAATTGAGCTTACAAAATTATTAGATTTAATCGCCTTCACAATAGCCTTTGAAACCTTTTTAATGGGGTTCTTATTAAGCTTTCTATAGCTTCCACTATTGCAAAAGTGATCTAACATTTTATTCTTGTAATTATCTTTGTCCAAAATCACCACCCCTCCCCCTTTATCGGCTCTATGGACAACAATGTGAGGGTTATCGTTTAGGGCTTTTACCCCCTTTTTTTTAATAAATTTTATTGGTATACATTTTAACCTTCTTTCTTCTTTAAAAAAAATAGAATTTAATTATTATTATTATTATTATTATTATTATTATTATTATTATTAATAAATTACATGAATCTAATTAAATTAAATTAAGTAAAGTAATAATAATTATTATTATTATAGTTATATATATTTAAATAAATTATACTATATAATTTGTTAGAATCTATTTTAAAATTTAAAAAATTCAAAATAAAATTGACTAAAATAGAAATAAAAAGTTTTACTTTGATCCTGTTACATTCACATGTTTTAAAAGTTGGAATTCACCATTTCATCTTTGAGATTTATATATTTAGGTCAGTTAATTTTTGGGTTCGAAAAGCATCACTCTCTGTTTTCAATGTGTTTTTTCCTAAAAATATTATTAATATATCATGAATCAAAAAAACATAAAGTTTAAAGAAAAGAGAGAGAGAGAAAGAGTATTTAAGAGAACTATGTGTTCAAGGTGTAAAGTCCACAGTTTAAATAAATCAACATTTCGGCCTTAACATTAAAACAAAACTATCACATTATAATGCAATTATTGATTAACACCCTACAACAATGTGTAATTTCCCTACGTTCAGGGACAAATTGGGTTTGATAGAATATGTAGTAGCATGTTTTAAAACTCAGATTTAGCCTTTGAATGACTGAATTCCATTACAAAAATATAAAATTTACTTTACATTAAAAAGACGAGTTAGAGAAAATATGAAAATGTTTTATAGATTGGAGAGCTTTATGAAAAAATGATGTTGAAAAGACAGTCAACCGTAAATTTCTATAAGACATAGTACTGCCCAGTAAATTTCATGAATAATTTTTGAATTTCTTTAGGCTCAGTAAATTTCATGGGATAATTTATTCAAACCATAAACCATAAATTTATGTAAGACATCGTAGAAGAACTATAACACGGTTATTTATGTAAAACCTGAAATTTATAGTAGACACATATTTGTATATATGTAAATGAAAATAATATTTGTATATAGGAACAATTATCATGATTCATTTCTGGAAGGTTGTCTATGGTTTGAACTTGGATTATACTATGATGTGTTTCTTGTCCAGAATCCCAGGCGAAAGTTAGTCTGACTATCTTTACTTAATGAAGAACCCAATAGTATTCACTCCCCCGTATCATTTCATTTCAAAAAAATGTGCGCCATTGTCGAGTTTGAAATCTTGGGCGCAAAGGTGACATTAAATGCATGAGTTGGAACTTGAGGATGGTAGTATGTGAGACATGAAATGGGAACCAAATTGACTAGGGAGTAACAGAGATAGAGCTAGGGTGTAATGGAGATGGGATGAGCCCATCGGAGTAGTAGAGGAGGAAAAAGGAGAAAGAGGGCAGCAAATGGAGGGTGCAAAAAACAAAGTTGAAATCATTGAACCGTTAGACTACACCATAAGGATCCTAGTAAATATATCGACCGATATATCCCATGTGTAGGAGGCACGTTCCACGGCTCACCAAATAGGAGTAAAGAGTGAGAAGACAAGTCAATAATCTGGTATTTGTAAAAGTTATTTTGCATTTGCGATCTTTCTTGATTAATTATGAACAATTCAAATTAACAGCCCAAAGATCATCAATACCGAATATTTCACAAACAAAACTTAATATGATCTATGACATACCTTAATTAACAGCGGAAGATGTAATGGCTGCCATCTACTTTCTTCTGACTCCTACTCTTCTTCTCAGAATTCGGTTTCTCTTTCTAGACCTGTTTATTTATGCGCTTCTTGATGGAGAAGAATGCGACTCTTTGCAGGGGGAGAGAGGACCCAATCCTTTTTATATTATTTAACACTAAATCTGGTACGTCCATCATATACCAATTCAACGCTTTAATGCTTTAATGCTTTAATGCTTTAATGCTTTTAACGCTTTTAACGCTTTAATGCTTTAATCGGGTCACATTAAGATTTAGAAACTGCAGATTTCTAACATTCTCCCACTTGACCCGACTATTCATAATATAAAGTGTTGAACATCATACTATGATAAATTGCTGAGAGTTATGGCGGTTGTGCACTATTAATTCAATGCATTTCCTTCCATATACTACAATACCAGCAAACCATCAATTCATACTCATAATTTATATAAAACAGCATAATGGTCCACATAATGTCTTATATCATAATGATTAAACATAATATCTTTATAAGACTCTTTCTTGTTTAAAATTACATAAAATACGTACTACTATATTAAAACAAGAGACACATAATTGTATATCAGAAACACATAAAAGAGCTCAGAATGTCACACATCAATTATTATTAATACAACCAAGACCCATTCTTTGAACATGTTCCTTAAATTGTCTTGGTTGTAACCCTTTCGTCAAAGGGTCTGCAATCATAAGTTTTGTCCTGATGTGCATGATTGACACTCTTTGTTTCTGAACCTCATCTTTCACAACAAGATACTTTAGATCTATGTGTTTGGCACCTTTAGAGTACTTGTCGTTCTTTGAGAAAAATACTGCTGCAGAGTTATCACAATAAATTTTCAGCGGCTTGCTAATGGTGTCGACAACCGCAAGTCCTGAAATAAAGTTCCGCAACCATAATGCATGAATTGTGGCTTCAAAACATGCCACAAATTCTGCCTCCATAGTGGATGAAGCAACGATAGTCTGTTTCGCACTTTTCCATGATATGGCACCTTGAGCAAACATAAACAGGTAACCAAAAGTCGATTTTCTAGTATCGATGCATCCAGCAAAATCTGAATCGCTATATCCGATCACCTCCGATTCATTGGATCTTCTATACATGAGCATGTAATCTTTCGTGCCTTGTAAGTACCTCAAAACTTTCTTTGCAGCTTGCCAATGTTCCCTTCCTGGATTACTTTGATACCTCCCTAACATACCGACCGCAAAGCTGATATCCGGTCTAGTACAGGTTTGAGCATACATCAGGCTACCAACAACAGATGCATATGGAATTGATTCCATTTCCTTTCGTTCAACATCATTCTTAGGACATTGCATGAGACTGAATTTATCACCTTTCTGTACAGGAACTGTCCCAGGTGAACATTTACTCATTCCAAATCTCTCTAGAATCCTTTCGACATATCCTTTCTGAGACAATCCCAATATTCCTTGTGATCGATCACGGAATATTTCTATTCCAATCACATAGGATGCCTCTCCCATATCTTTCATTTCAAAGTTCGTTGAGAGAAATTCCTTAGTCTCATGCAATATACTTAAATTATTTGCAGCAAGCAAGATGTCATCAACATAAAGGACCAGATAAATAAACTTGCTCCCACTGATCTTTTGGTATATACAGTGATCAACCGTATTTTCCTTAAAACCAAAGGATGTAATAATGGTATTGAACTTAATATACCATTGCCGGGATGCTTGTTTAAGCCCATATATTGACTTCTTAAGTTTACACACCAATTGTTCTTTACCTTCTATAGAAAAACCCTCAGGTTGATCCATGTAAACATCCTCATCAAGATCTCCATTCAGAAAGGATGTTTTCACATCCATTTGATGCAACTCCAAATCATAATGAGCTACTAATGCCATTATTATTCTTAGTGAGTCCTTTTTTGAAACAGGAGAAAATGTCTCCTTGTAATCAACACCATCTTTCTGAGTGTAACCCTTAGCAACAAGTCTAGCTTTATACCGTTCGATATTACCACTAGAGTCGTGTTTGGTTTTAAAAACCCATTTGCATCCGACTTTTTTACAGCCATGTGGTAACTCAACGAGATCCCAAACTTCATTCTGTTGCATGGATTTCAGTTCTTCTTTCATGGCATTAATCCATTCCTTTGACTCTTTACTTTCTACAGCATGTGAAAACGAAACTGGATCCTTATTGATTCCAATATCATAATCTGATTCTTGCATATAAACCACATAATCATCAGAAATAGCTGACCTATGATTTCTTTGAGGTCTTCTTAATGCTACTTGTTGTGGTTCATGCATATCAGCATTATGTAAGTCATTTCCTTCAGGAAGTACTTCTTCATTTATATGTTGTTCATTATCATCATGTTGTTCTACAACAGCTGGAACAACATTTGGAGTAATAGTAGATGGAGGAACTATTCTAGGCAATGTAACATTTACCCTTGTTTCCTTTATTTCTACTATTTCTCTTCGAGTACTCCCACTGACTTAACCATTCTCAATGAATCTTGCATTACCAGTTTCTACAATTCTTGGACTATGATTAGGATAGTAAAACACGTACCCTTTAGATTTCTCAGGGTAACCTAAAAAATACCCAGTGATCGTTCGAGAATCTAATTTCTTTTCATGTGGATTATAAATTCTCGCTTCCGCTGGAAAACCCCAAACATGCAGGTGTCTTAAGCTAGGTTTCCTGTTAGTCCATAACTCAAAAGGAGTCTTTTGAACAGCTTTACTAGGAACCCTATTCAACAAATAATTAGCGGTTTTGAGAGCATACGACCACAAATTCTTAGGTAGTGTAGAATCTGACATCATACTCCTAATCATATCTATTAACGTCCTATTGCGCCTTTCTGCTACACCATTTTGCTGTGGTGTACCTGGCATTGTGTATTGCGCACATATGCCATGACTTTGGAGGAATTTTGCAAATGGACCTGGACACTGGCCTGACTCATTATATTTACCATAATATTCACCACCTCTATCAGACCTTATGATTTTCACCTTTTTATCTAATTGCCTCTCAACTTCCTTTACAAACGTCTCAAGGACATTCATAGATTGAGATTTTTCATGAAGCAAATAGACATAACCATAACGGGAAAAATCGTCAATAAAAGTGATGAAATACTTTTCTCCATTAAAGGCTGGAGTGTCCATAGGTCCGCAAATATCAGTGTGTATTATTTCAAGAAGCTGGTTGCTTTTGGTGGCTCCTTTCTTATTATGTTTGGTTTGTTTACCTTTAATACAATCCACACATAATTCTAGATCACTAAAGTCCAAATTTGACAAAATTTCATTACTTACTAGTCTCATCATTCTTTCTTTGGATATATGACCTAGTCTTTTATGCCACAAGAAAGCAGAATTTTCATTCACCATGCTACGTTTACATCCAACATTATTTACTACATTCAACAAGGAATTTGCATAAGTGTCATTCAGTTTCAATTTATATAAACCATCAATTAGAATACCAGAACCAACATTATCAGTATTCTTATATAAATCAAAAGAGCCAGATCCAATCATACATCTAAAACCAGAATTATCCAACTTACTTACGGAAATAAGGTTTCTAGATAATGAAGGTACATAAAGGGTACTGTATAAGTCTAATACATATCCACTTTCTAGAATTAGACAATAAGTCCCAATGCCTTCAATTGAAGATTTCATTCCGTTTCCCATAAAGAGAAAACGATCTTCATTTGGATTTATGGTTCGGATCGTAAGAAATCCCTGCATATTATTGGAAACATGAGTTGTAGCACCAGTATCAAGCCACCATGTATTAATAGGAACTTCAACTAAATTTGATTCAAAACATACGAAAGATAGATAATCACCTTTCTTTTCGAACCAAGCTTTCCTTTTCGGACAGTCACTTTGATAATGTCCTTTCTTTTTACAGAAATGACATTGAACGTCCTTTAGTTCCTTCTTTTCCTTATCCTGCCCATTCTTAGCAGGTACCTTTTTCTTCTTGAAATGACTTGATTTTCCTTTCTTTTCTTTACCAGCTTTATTACTCACAAAACTTACTGAGTGATTCACTTGATTTTTCAAACGTCCTTCTTCCTGAACAAGTCTACTGGCCAATTCATTAACATTCCACTTATCCTTTATAGTGTTATAGTTAATCTGAAAAGGTCCATATTCAGAAGGTAGCGAGTTCAGGATGAACTCGACAAGAAAAGAATCCTCTATTGTAAGTCCCAGGGAGTTTAACCTTGCTGCAAGATTAGTCATCTCTATAATGTGCTCTTGCATAGTTCGCGACCCATCAAACTTCATGGTCGTGAGTTCTGCCATAAGAGTACCAGCGAGTGACTTATCAGCTGAACGAAAACGCTCTTCCACAGACTGCATATATTCCTTAGCACTTTCTGTTTGTGGAATTGTTGACTTGATGTTGTTAGCAACAGTCATCTTAATAAACATAAGGCTCAATCTGTTACTGCGTTCCCATGCTTTATGGTGTGATTTTTTTGCCTCAGTACTATCTTTTGTAAGAGCAGCAGGTTTATCCTCAAGGAGTGCCAAGTCAAGATCCTGAACACCTAAATGGAAATTGACTTGTTCTCTCCATTCAGAAAAATTAACACCAGTGAACAATGTAACAGATGAAGCATGTGTATTCATGGGAACTCCTGCAAATTAAAAAATGAAATAACTATAAGCTCATAACTAACGCGATTCAGATGTAGACATAATAGTATAATATAGTACTCCTTTGGGTAGATACTATCTTATACTTAACATAATTAAATAACAAAACATAAGTAGGTAATAAATATATTCAATTAAATAGAACTGACATCTTTGGATGATCAATATTTATTTAATCAAAA
The DNA here is from genome assembly GCA_031772625.1 of Pinus tabuliformis. NCBI lineage: Eukaryota > Viridiplantae > Streptophyta > Pinopsida > Pinales > Pinaceae > Pinus > Pinus tabuliformis. The sequence goes on along the minus strand of CM062814.1, from coordinate 159,180,747 downwards.
TATCTATTAAACCTCATCATGTCAACTAGTTATAGAACAAGACTTTCCTTTGGGTAAGTTCTCAGGTTCTATCATTAGTGACTCCAGTTTTAATTGGTATTATTATAACTGGCAATTTCTATCAATAATCATTATGTCACTTATGCACTAAATGATTATTCTGATTTTGACCACTTTGGTGATTAACAAAATCATAAATCTCATGTGCATAAATGATTTATAACACATACTTTATGCAAAACAATCAGTCACAGAATACTTACTTTTATGCCCAAATTCCAAACAATTATTTTGTACCAGTAAATTTTAATCGTGCAAAGCCAAAACAGTAAATGATGCACGAAAAGACCCTAAAAACTCTGAGATTGTAAAGAAAGGTCGAAAACTTTATATCCGACGGTCGGATCACGAATCTTAACCCACGATGGGCGAAACGAATCTTGATTAGTTTCGTTGTGAAGCATGTGCAGGATTTAATTAACATCATGAGTAAAGCAGAGAACAGATCAATTGCAATCATAGGAAATATTCAGTTATTGATTGGTGGCTCTGATACCAAATGTAAAAGTTATTTTGCATTTGCGATCTTTCTTGATTAATTATGAACAATTCAAATTAACAGCCCAAAGATCATCAATACCGAATATTTCACAAACAAAACTTAATATGATCTATGACATACCTTGATTAACAACGGAAGATGTAATGGCTGCCATCTACTTTCTTCTGACTCCTACTCTTCTTCTCAGAATTTGGTTTCTCTTTCTAGCCCTGTTTCTTTATGCGCTTCTTGATGGAGAAGAATGCGACTCTTTGCAGGGGGAGAGAGGACCCAATCCTTTTTATATTATTTAACACTAAATCGGGTACGTCCATCATATACCAATTCAACGCTTTAATGCTTTAATGCTTTAATGCTTTTAACGCTTTAATTCTTTAATCGGGTCACATTAAGATTTAGAAACTGCAGATTTCTAACAGTATTTTCCATCGAAACCTATGGCGTCCTGCACCATAAGTAGAAATTCAAATCACTGAAACCCTACTACACTGAATACCACCAATCACATGAAACGGATAGCCCCGAGAGTGATCGATAGGGGAAACATAGTGTCCCAAGGACTACAAGCCAATCCAAAAACCCCGAGAAGTCCATAAAGTTCATTTAGGATGAATATAAAGCCTGGAGTGAAACATGTGGTCAGTAACTGAAAAACATCGATAGAAAAGACACCAGTAAAAATCATAAATATATGCCCTATCAACTAGAAAAGACTCTCGTAAAGAGCAAGTAATAAAATACAAAACCGAAGTATTCCAATCTACACCACAGCTTTATAGAACTTATTGTGCACGATAATCGCCAGGATATGAAACTGTGGAGCCCCCATGTATCGATCCAATACTCATATAATGGACCAAAGATAAACAGAAGAGCATATCCCCCACGAAAACCCAAGAGACGTTCTGCTAGTATCATGTCAACACGCATAATCCATAGGCCGGTTGTCAGACCCTTGGATTTTAATGTGCATGAAGGTGTGCCCCAAGATCGCCATGATGGCCCATGCCAACTCAAAGTGGTGAAAAACCAAAGTTAGGTGAAGTGGTGGGAGTTGTCTATAATGCGATTTTTTTGGAGATTCCCGTGACAGAATCCGAGGGAAGAAATTGAGGTTAAATCTTGATTTGTTGCAGTTAAAATGGTTTTTTAACTGCATATTTGGATTCAACACTCTGAAAAACCCCTGGGAAACTTTCATTGTGCAGAAACTAGCTATCAAACTTGCGATTCCAATAAATTCCTGCCAGATTTCGACAGAAAAAACCCTCGGAAAAGACTTTCAAAAAGTCGCGTTATAGACAACTGCGAAGTGGTGGGACGAGACGCCCTCACGAAGGTAAGCGCACTTCTGAAATGACTTCTGAAAGATGGTGAAATGAGTGCCCAACCCAAGTGCCAATGAGACCCATAGACGAGCTGGAGGTCGTGTGTGCCCAAGTTGCATGAAAGAAATGAGCGTGGAGCATGGGCTTGTCACATTAGCGAGCGCGTACATGACTCAGACGATGGGTGTGAAGAAATGAAGAAGCGGTCTGTGCGAAGTCACATCGGCATGGAATTTTCTTGGCATGCACGCAAGACAGGGGTGTCGGGCATCCAACGTTTAGTGTTGCGTGTCATGCACGCCAAGGCAGAGGGGAGCCCGCACGATGAAGAACGGGTCAGCTCATCATTATGAAGAGGTGTAAAGGATTCAGGTAAGAGACATATAAATATAGCAAAGGAATTTGATGGAAGGAACCAAGACGTTTATGAAGGGAACCGAGAGTGCAGAACCGCAGTAAGGGAAGCCAAAATCGTAAAAAGTAATGAGGTTTGCCTAGTCGGGACAAGGTTGTTACGGGCACAGGTTGGTATTTCTATTGAGCTGGGTTTTGCCAAGGGCATCGGAGCTAAAAGGGATGCACAATGCCAAGGAACCGTGTTTTTTAAGTTAGCCACCTTCAGGTAGCAAGTCAGCAAGGAGTTGGCCCAAGTTTGCCTTGTACATTAAGTTGTAAATTGAAGTTTTTAAGATTAATAAAAGAAGTAATAGGGATTTGTGATTGGGAGTTCACCTTCCCATGTAAACGCTTATACATTGTTTATTGTTGGTTTATTATTGTTGTTTCTCATTGTACGTTTTAAAGAAGTAAATGAACTATTGGGTAAGTTAAAAGAAGTGGACTTTGAAGAAATGTGCAAGTGTTGGCCATTATGTTGGAATCATCCTTAAAATTTAATTATGCAAAATTGATAATCCTTTTGTAAAGACATATAAGCTAGAGGCATAGTTTGGGAGAGAGTAGTTGAGTAGGCTTGATACAAAATCTCAGTGTTGCTACATGCCATCATGGGATCATGAGAGATCAGAGCCTACTTTGTGAAGGTGGGTATTTGATAGAATTTGAAGAAAGTGGCACGATAACCGCTACCATGAAGAACATCAACGCTATGAACTAGTTAAGAGTTTGGAAGCATGATGGCAGGTCAACAATAGGGCCATGATAGACTTATACATCTCATTGAAATTTTGGTCCGCATGAAGGAAGAAAGGTCGAGGTTGTGAGAAGAACTTGAAAGTTTGGAAGACAATGTTAGAAGGGAGCTTCTTAGCCTTGGTTGTGCAGTTGAATAGGTTGAAACTGCTGACTATAAAGAAGAGGAAGTTGTGACATATGAAGAGGAATTTGGCCCCATGGTCAAGTATGAAGAAAGTGTTGCGTGTGTGCTCACGAAAGAAGAAGAACTTTGTAAGACAAAGTTTGCCGAATTTGAACCATATTTGCGCACAATGCAACCATTGAAGGAAGATGAAGTATCTCCCTTGGAGAGACCTCACACAAATGAACTAATTATTGTAGTAAAATATGTTTTGGTGAAATCTATGGAAGTTTTTTTTTTATGCAAATATGGGCGAAGGAAGCTTTTGTTTGCCAATGTGATGGATAACCTTCCTTTGAAAATTTAGGATGATTCTTTGTTTAATTGTGGGGAAAAGGACATTGGTTGCTGCAGGACTTGTTTAGGTGAAATTCGACCTCATGGTAGATGGCACAAAGGCCCAAGACAATGATGAAACATCTTGAATTTATGTAATGGATGAGTAATGTTTGGTTGAATGAATATTTGGCTAAGTTCTTAACATGACTCCTAGAAATAAGAAAGGAAGGGCACATTGAAGAGGAAGGTCACATGACACATAAAACTTGGGTCTACTTCTTCATTGGAGTCTTGTTGGAGCCAAGGATAAGTTCTTGACAGACCTTTAGCGGGGGACATGTTAATGAAGGAAGGGACCTGTGATGATGAGATAAGGGTAGGGTGACCGAGGGTGCCAACCCAACCAAGGGTAAAATATCCCTTTATAAAACAAACTAATCACATTGGGGGGGGATGAAGGGTATCAACTCTTTCTATATATATTCAAAGTCTCTTGGCCTCGGCCCTTTCCTGTTAAAATACTTATGCATACCTTTGACAAAGCCTTTTACAAAACTCAACTCTTTCTCGTAAATACTCCCTTTTCGAAGCTTATCTCTTCATGTGTTGTTTATGTGCTTGTACTCTTTGCCAATACCACTCTTAGTTAGCTCCCCTACCTTGTCTGACATCATGTCCTATAACCTTGTGCTCCATCATCATGGCCTTGTCCATTTGATACCTAGTGTATTATTAAAATAATTCTTAGGCTTTTCCATCTGGGTTGGCCCACACTTGAATCCATGTGAACCTACTCTCAATAGACTGACTCGATGGATGGATGTAATTCAAGAGCCATCAATTGTAAAACCATCGATGGGACCCACCTATATGCTCCACCATGTCGACTTCCACATGAGCCTTCACGTAAGCCCGCTCGTTCTTAAAATACATAAGCCCTCTTATAACTCTTATCACCATTTCTTATACCTTCGAGTCAAAGCTACGATCTGGCCCAATTGTATTGTCTTGTCGTAATATTCCACACAATCTTCGCTTTTCATTGATTGGTTGGGCTCATATGTCAACCTAGTCCCAATTTTCCCTCTTATTCTCATTAGGCTCTCCTCTTTTTCTTCTAGGATAATGCCTCTAGCCCTATGTTATCGAGAACTTGTTCTCTTATGCTTTCGAGATAAATCCTCTAGCCTGACGCTGTCAAATCCCATCTCTCGATGTTGTCAAGTGACAAACTTCTTAAAAGAGGGAAAATGACTAAGTGTCATTTTTTCACTACATCCTCTCATGTACTCCTCTTGTTGCACCACTCATATATGGGTTTAAACTGGATTTACTTTATGGCTCACGTCTATACTTCCTCAATACATACTCCTTTTGTTGTTCTAACTTTCCTCTATGTGGCTCTCGCTCCCCATCGCCTCTACAATGTCCCTTTTAATCTCATGTAAGATCCTTTCTTTTCTAAATTTAGCCTTTGTGCTCCTCTCATCTCTTCACTTAGGTACTGGACTTGACCTAATACATTGTCAATCCAATTTAATATAAGCTTCTCTGCAAGCAATTATTATATATAATTCTTCTAGCACCAATCCTTCCTAAGCTTGGTTCTGCAACTGCAACATTGTTTTCAATCAATATAGTATTTATTATAACCTCAGTTCAATACCAAAATTAAGGATTTACACAAGCTCCAAAAACGCTCAAATGAGATGCTTCCTCTTTTAATATTTGCACTTTATTTACAAAGGCCTCACTCAACTTGATTTACATTCACATCCCTCTCGACCTTGTGGCCTTACTTGACCCTCAAACAATCCTCTCGAGACTCTCTCTTCTATCGCTCTATCACACACACACATGATCTTATTTTAGCTACATATTTATACATAAGGATTCTGAACTATATTATGGTTTAGATCCATAAAATCCTCACCTAAAACCCCTATTCTAGGATTCCTAGGTCCATAAATCTTTCAACAATCTAACTTCCCTCATTTCTCTCTAACTCTCTCAAATATTCTCGATATCTATATTCTAAAAGAGAGATCTAGTTACAATACTCCTCATTTTCATCACTTGTGTACATTTCTTAAGAAAACATACGAAAACACAATTAAATAAATAATTACACTCAATTAGGGAACCAACTCCCTTGGTAAATGAAAGCCCTAGGTCTAGTCAAAATGTATTTTTACTTGGAAGTGGGATTCTTATGCATCAAGATGATATGAATTGCTCTTGTCCCACTATTGGGTTTTGACGAGCTTTTTGTACATGTATTCAAATGGGCGACAATATTAATGAGAAGCTTTTCTATTCATGCATTGATTTCGTGCATTCCTTTATTGGTATATTGGTTATTTGATATTTCAATTATGTATACATATGGTTCACACACAAGTTACATGTTTATGAACTAATTCATTTTCATGCAGCTTGTTTGTTGCCTTTGAATCATTAATCTTAATACAATGTTAATGTTAGTGGTTGATTATGAACTAATTTCCAATTGATTTCTAGCACTTTCCGTTTCCGTATGTCTTAGTTAGTTTCATCTATATGATGTTTCCTTAAATGGATGTTGTTGTTTATGGTATTGTTGTTGTATTCTTACATCATGTTTCACAAGTTATCAATGGAGAGATGATCTCGTTCTCATTCTTCTAACATATTGCATTTGGTCTCACACTTATTTCTACATTCGATATCCATGATCCAGACTTATGAAGGAATGAAATGAAATAAAAATATGAAAAAAACACAAAGCTACAATAAAAATAGAACTTCAATATATTAATATCAAAGCATTGAAAATTGATTACATGCAAAATAGAAATAAACTAGCTGAAGCAATGGTAGCTTATCTCTGAGAAATGATAAGGCGGCTACATGCCTTCTCAATTGAGTTACAGTGAGGCTCGAAGGCTTATTTATTATTGAGAAACAATGGAAAACGCTAAACATCCAAAAACCTAACCCTGGGGAATGAAGTGCCAAAAGTATGTGGGCCCCATTGAGGCAAATTGCCACATCAACTTCCTGGGGTTGTAACATTTTCATACGATCTGTGTTTGATGTGTATGATACCTCGTTAGAAATATATATCTAAGGACTACAAATTTCGACTACAACCCATTATTGTATGATATGAGTTTTCCTGTTTTCGAAAAAACATCATTTGGGGCCTCAAAACAGCTCCGAAAGTTCAGGACCCGAAAAAATGCCAAAAATGGTAAACTATGCTACAATTAAGAAAACTGAAAGAAACAACAGTGGGGGTCCAAGTGGAATAGGTGGGTGGCCACCTTATCCACCTAAAGCATTCCTCCCTATTTAGGAAGCAATGGTCCCCATTACGTTGAGTGCCTCCATGAGATAGAGAAATTCAGTTGAGCTTGGTCCCTAGTGAGCCACTTGCCTTGGTGTAGGAGTTGACCAGCTTTGACAACATGATATAGTTGGATCTTCTATTGGCAAGTGTTCTTGATATGTGTGTCCATGATACAACCAATTGTGGCTTGCTTCATGCAATCGAGGTTTAGCTCTATTGGGGTGACTTGTTTTGCAATGTCTAATGTGTCTAGTAATCGTTGAAAGTATGGTCGAAGGAGGTCCACATTGAACACTGGTTGCGGGCCAAGGAATAGGGGAATGTTGAGCTCAAAATAATTGTGTCCCATAGCCTTGGTGATGTTGTAAGGCCCATATTAGAGTGGTCTAAGACTCTAATGGGCTTCGATAAGGCATTCTTTCTACAAATGCAACCAAACTTTGTCACCCACGTGAAACATGTGTGGCACCTGGTGTTGATCATGTTGTTGCTTTAGTTGGCATTGGACTTCTCCAAGTTATCGTGAACCCATTGGTGGATGTGTTGGATGCATTCAATAAACCTGGTTTCTTTATCAACCTCAGACTGTACATGTGTGGATTAGGTCTGTGTAGTTGCATGAGGCATGGAGACATCAATCAGACACAATGGTTGAAATCTGAAACCCACTTGAAAGGGACTATGACTAGTTGAGCTATGGAGAGCTCTATTATAGTTGTGATGTCCATAGGAAAGGCTCTCGTCCTATATTCGTGGATGCTTGGAGTTTTACATGCAGAGTATGTGCACTATCATCCTGTTGACGACCTCCATCTGGCCATCAGTCTGGGGATGGAATGCACTTGACTTGGTGAGCTTGGTGTCTAATAATTTCCAGAGGCTCAACAAAAATTTGCTAAGGAACCTACTATCCCGATCTGATATAATGGTCTATGGGATCCCAAAATGTACCCACACTCATTCAAAGAATATCTTGGCAGTGTCCTCTATGGTGATACTCGTCTTGTAGGTTGCTAACATAGCCATCTCAGAAAAATTGTCCACGACCATAAATACACAGTCATTACCATGCTTGGTAGAAGGGAAGCCACACAGATAGTCCATGGAGATGGATTCCAAAGACTAGCTTGGAGTAGGTAGAGGAGTGTACACACCTTGCTTCTTTCTAGTTGGCTTAGCGATGGCACAAGTAGTGCAGGATGAGATATATCTTCCAACATCCTATTGGAGTTTTGGCCAATAAAAGTATTGTTGTAATATGGCCACAGTTTTCTCCACACCAAAGTGTCATGCGAATCGACTGTAGTGTTCCTCCAAAATCGTCATGGCACGCTCACTTGAAGGTAGACACAGGGGCTTCACTTGGGGAGAAATACCATACCACGTGGGTTCATATTAGGGGATATTTATTGAGGAAAAAATGATATAATATATTGGGGGATATATAGAGGGAAGAGGGTTTTTATATTAGCAGGTATTAGAAATGGAGTCCAAATTTAATGAAAAAATATAAAGGGGTATAAAAAATGTTAATGAAAAAATGGATACCTACAATGTCTAGTGAAAGTAGGGGTTTATAAATTGGAAAGGTGTATTGGATTTCTATTTGTAGGGGGTTAAATAATGTGATGTTTAGAGTTATTTTCCAATATGTATTAAAATTCAGGGTATTGTTTAATATGCCACGAATGCACGTGATATGTCAGAGGTTCATTGAGTGAAGCCCCCGTGAAGGTAGACAAAGGTTTCCCAGGTAGCATAATAATGCATCCTGGAGGTGCCAATCAAGGACTTGCTTTCAATCCACTAGCATCTAATATGTGGTGGTGAACTCTGGATCATTTTTGTACAGTTGTGGCCATCCTGAGGTCTCGTGGACACAAAAGTTGAGAATATTAGTCAGTGTTGCAACTCGGGCCAGTTGAGGCAATATCCAACATAATTGGTGCTTCCTTTTTTGTATTTAATGTTCAAGTGGAATTGTTTCATATATGTAGACCACTTCTAATGGTAATCATTCTACAACTTCCCTTGTGTCTTTATAAAAATGAATAGGTTGGTGATTGGTGTAGATGACCATCTCCTTCCCTAGAATGTAATGTTTCCATTATCGACAATCCTGCTTCATAAAATACATCTCTTTATCATAGGTGGGGTACTTCCAAATTGTATCAAAAAGTTTTTCACTATGATAGGTCATTGGATGCCCATGTTGGGTGAGGACTACACCAATAACATAGTGGGAGGTTTCTCTCTCAATTTCAAATGGTTGTTGCAAGTCTAGAAATGTGAGTATAGGTGTAGAGCAGAGGCAGTGCTTCATCTCAACGAATTTCTTCTATTGGGACTCGGACCAAGAAATATTTTCTTTTGCTCCACCACTGGTAATCTAATTCAAAGTCCAAGTGATATGGGAGAGTCCCAACACGAACCTATGATAAAAATTTATGAGTCCCAAAAAGATGCACAACTCTATTAGAGTGGTCAGGGTTAGCCAATCCCGAATGACTTGGATCTTAGATAGATCCACATACACGCCTTACTCATCTATGATGTAACCCATATATTGGACCTGGCTCATGCCAAAGGTGCATTTCTAGAAGTTGGAGCATAGTGAGTGTTTCCAAAGGGTTTGAAGGACCCACCAAATTTGTTGCAAGTGTTCTCCCTGACTCTTACTAAAGATGAGGATGTTGTCCAAATAAACAACCATGAAAGCATTGGTGAAGGGTCGCAAGATGTCATCCATAAGCCTTATAAAAGTAGTAGGGGCATTTTTCAACCTAAAGGGCTTGGCCAACCATTCAAAAATGCCTTCACTGGATTTGAATGCAATCCTCCATACATCCATGGGTTTTATTGGAACATGTTGATAGCTAGACTTTATATCGATCTTGCTAAAATACTTGGCCCCCTGGAGTTGGTCTAGAAGGTCATAAATTTGTGGGATTGGGTACCTATTCCTGACAATGATTTTTTTAGTGCCTGATAATTAATGCAGAGCCTCCAGGTCCCATCCATCTTTTGTAGAAGTACAATTGAGGTCCCACAAGGACAGTGATGTAGGAGCATTCAACCCAAGGAAAATCATTGTAATTAAGTAGACATAGGGGGTCCTATATTTTTAGGAAGTTGGATTCCTAAGTGATGAATTGATGTAATTTAGGCTTTTTAAGTGCATAGAATGGGAATAAATAAGATAATGAGAGGAAATTGTAAGTTCTCTCAAATAAATGAGAACATGAGTGGGTAGTAATGACAAAAGAGTATCAATTCAAATAGGACTCTTAGAACAGTTGCATGATTCGAGGAACTAAGGAGAGATTTTGGGAATTAATTAAAGTAGAAATGGACATAGAGGATAGAGTACATCTAGGAGTTGGTTCAGTAGATATAGGAGTCAAACCAGGACGAGTTCAATAGAACTCACTGGCAGAAATGTAAGCCTACGAGCAGAGTAGAAGGGAGAGGCCACTGGTAGTTGAAAAATCAGACCTGTGTGAGACAGAGGAGTCTCGAATGTAATCATTGTTTACATATATACACAGAGTTTTATTCCTGACTGTGTCAGTGTTTGAAGAGTATTTCATGAATGGATTACTTGAATTCATAGACTTTGTAATAGGGTTACAGGCAGAATTCTGAAGGACACAGAGGAGAGAATGATTCAGGGGAATCATCATGGGTCTTAGAATCCAATTGAAGAAGTTGGGAGGAGGAGCAAAGTGAGAATTCCCCTAGGAATCAAGCTCATAAGGGAGTCATAGTGGAAATAGTGAAGGAATCGAACCCTTTGAAGAAGAGTAAAACCACCGAAGAACGGAAGACTTAGTGTAAAAACTAAGTAAAAGGGAGAAGCGTGAAGTGAAAAATATCGATGCTCAGCAGTAGTTGGATCTTAAAGATCAACGGCTGGGATTAAATTGCATCGGCGAAATCTTTATGGAAAGATCAGGATCGGGTCTTGGAAAAGAGCGATGAGGATTGTCAATGAAATGAGGACCGTCGGATCAAAATCATATCGACAGTCGTGATCTAGTCGCATGTCGCATATTAGAGAGGCCAAAGGGCTGGCAACAGCACGGGCCAATATGCCAATAGTGATAAAGTGCTAATCGGTGATCGGAGGTATCGGGTGATCAGAGGTCGGACCATAATACAGAGCAACATTGTGAAGGGACTAAAGGTGCGACCTGACAACATTTATAAGTGCCGGTGGATAAGTTTTGAGATCCGCTCTATATTTTCTAGCGTGTTTTCCTGTGTATTCGATGTATTTTATGTGAAAGTGTTGCCAAAGTCTTTTAAGGCTTAAAAACCATATTTTAATGTCTCCGATAATCGAATATCGGAAGCTGAAGGGGTGATGACACATATATGGTTGTGTTGCGAAGGAGCAACCCCCGATTGCGATAAAGATGGTGTCTCGGTATGTGTGCAGAGACTGTACGAAGTGCAGAAAGGTATGTTTATGTGTGTATTTCCCTTTGCAAATGTGTTATAAAGGGAATAACGCTAATAAAGCCTTTGTGAGTTAAATGTATGTGTAACGAATGCATTAAAAGGGAGATGGTTATATTTATGTGTGTGTGTGTGTGTGAGAGAGAGTTATGGGTTATATAAAGGTTCTGAAGTGGTTTTAAAGTTTTGATAAGGAATATTTGAGGAAGGCTTTACTAAAAGGGAAAATGAATGTTGTGAGGAGGTGAATAATGTACCGATAGAAAGGGTTAGGCGGGGTGATTGATTTCCGAACAAAAGGAACTGATAAAGAGGGCATTAACCATTGTATGGTTGAAGATTTAACTCCTTTGAGAGTCAAATACATGGGACAGATGTGTTTATGCATTTTTATACATATTGTGGGTATGTGCGAGGGTAACCCTGCATCAGTCAGTAACTTGGTCAGATGTGCCCTTTTTGCAGCAACTCCTAGATATGTCGCTTGATCTCTTCATTTTGCAAATTGAAGTGGCAGTATATCTTCCCATTGGGTATGGGTGCTTCAAGAGTGAGATCAATCAAATTATTGACCTGATAGTGCAATGGTACCCTGTGGGTGAGGATAAGATCTCCCTATATTATTCCACGACCTTATCCACCTACTTCTACTGCATGGAGTAACCCTTGCTAGGGGTCGTGGATGTGGCCACGACCTTCCCATGCTGGCATTATGATACATATGTTCTACTTGAGGGCAACCCACTCATCTCAGATGATAAATTATAGTGCAACAAAGTTCACGCACTTTCATGAAGATAAAAGTTTCTTTCATGTAGAGACAATTTCACGCACTTTCATGAAGATAAAAGTTTCTTTCATGTAGAGAAAAGTTCACGCACTTTCATGAAGATAAAAGTTTCTTTCATGTAGAGAAAAGTTCATGCAATTTCATGCAGAGAAAATTTTCTTTCATGTAGAGAAAAGTTCACGCACTTTCATGCAGAGAAAAGTTTCTTTCATGTAGAGAAAATTTCACGCACTTTCATGCAGAGAAAAGTTCCCTTCATGCAAGAGAAAAGTTCACGCACTTTCATGATTAGTTCATGGTATTAGTCTGACAATTTTTGATCATATGGTTTTGGTCCGTGGTATTGCATCCAAAAGTGTTGAGCTCACGCACTTTCATGGTTGGTTCATGGTATTAGTCTGACAGTTTTTGATCCTATGGTTTTGGTCCGTGGTATTGCATCCAAAAGTGGTGATCCCAAGTATTGGGTCCATGGTATTGTGTTATTATGGTTTTGGACCGTGGTATTGTGAAAGGCCTAAGACTATAAAAGAGGAAGGAGATCATTTGGCAAAGCATCATCTGAATTATTGAATATCTGATAAAGTGCTAGATCTGGAATACTGTGATTGGGTTATGGTGCAGATCTAGATCTGAGCTAAAGAGGGATCTCACCGGTTGATGGAGAACAAGATCTAAGGATAGATCGGGATCAAATGGTTTGAAATGAACTATCTCTATATAGTTGATTATGCTTATTCTAGATTTGTATACTGACGCTTGTAATGATCTGAACTGGGTATAACTTAAGCTTGAAATCTCTGCAAGTCATGATTGAATATTTATATATCTGTACACTGGTTGGCTTTGGTGAAAGCGCGTATGTCCGCAGGTTTGGTTCATTGTAGTAGCGTATACCATTTGAGCTATGATGTTTAAAGTTACAGGTGGTTCAGGTTGTTGATGTGTTTTGATGACTCTTTAATGGTGTTAGTATTCTACATATTCAATTTGAATAATTGTGTTGATGGATGAGATCTAATAATGGATCAGGATCATAATGACTCATATTTATGTGATCTGGTGGACTAGATCTTGTTGCTAACTCACATATTATCCTTGCATATGTATTGATCTGGTGATTGGGTGATTCAGAAGATTGATTGATTATGTGCTTCAATGATATTAATGGGTCCAGTATGAAAATTGGATGAAACGTGGCCTTTCAGGTTATGTGTTGTGCTTCAGGAGTATCCAGTCTGAAAATGTATGAAACGTGGTACCCGCAAGAGAGAACATTGTAGGCCAGCACCTACGTACTAGTATCTTAGCTAGTACAAGAGTTAAGGGGGGGGGGGGTAACTCCCTTCCAATAGCAGTTGAAAACTTTGGAGCATTGTAGCAGGTAGTAGCCTGCATACTAGTAAATGGATCGGCTAGTACAAGAACTATGGGGGTTGTAGCTCCCTTCCAAGAGAGTCTAGAGAATGAGAGAGGGTTGTAGCTCTCTGCAGGTAGAAGCCTGCGTATTGGTATAAGTCTGCACCAGTACAGAAATATTGTAAAAGGATTTTCTTATTAAGAAGAAGATTGAGATGACTTGCAACAGGTGGTTTTCTCCCACATTGGGTTTCCACCTTATATCATGGTGTTCATGTGTGTGGCTTATGTGTGATGATCTGTTCTATTTTACTACACCTGTTTGCTGTTAATATGGTTGATAATGTTCTAATGCACTCATTGAAGATCAATTAACTAAATCATAAGTTTACTGAATATACGTGGGTATTCTTAACTGAAGCAGCATATCTGAATCAGAGTATGGAAATGAAAATGTTTTATTGACTTGATAATACTGATGCACCCCCCCCCCTCAGTATTATTTCCAACAATTGGTATCAGAGTAGGTCCTTTGATAGAAGCTTGATTGCTTGAAGGAGATCCGTGGAACAATGGGAAAGAAGCTTAATAAGAAAGCACCTAAGAAGAAGAAGACATCTTAGAAAGTCTATGACAGTGGGAGCATCGATTGGGGATTATGTGGAAGAAGCACTTCAGATTCAGAATCACTTCAGAATAAAGATGAACAAGATCTATCAAGTATGAATTTGTTATCCTCTGGTGATACAGGTATCTATCCATTTGGAAAAGATGAAAGTGATAGCGGAACAAATGAATTTGCTTTTATGGGTGAGCAAGAAAGATATCAAATAGAGGCAGAATTTAAAAGTCTTACAGACAAAATTAGAGATCAACAAGATCTATCGAACAAAAGGGAATGTGTCTTCAAAGAAGAAGCTACCAAACTAAAAGCTCAACTAGAGGAAGGAAACAAGGTAAGGAAGTTATTCAAGGACAAATATCAAAAGTTGCAGGATGAAGTAACATCACTAAGAGATGAATTCAATGAAAGAAGCACAACCATCAAGAAACTCAGAGATAGATCCAGTTACTATGAAAGTCTTGAAGCCACGATCCGCTCGCTAAAAGAAGATCTTGAAGAATCAAAGAAGCAGAATGAAGAACTACTCCAAGCTCATGAAAATGAAGTTCTTGAACTAAGACATCAGTTGGAAGAAGAAAGAAATGCTGAAGAAAATGTGAAGAAGCAATATCTTGAAAAGGAAGAGCAACATCAAGTTGAGGTGAATATTCTAAAAGATAAATTAGAAGAAAAGGATAAACTGTTACGATTTCAAGATAGTAATAAAGTCTAGGATGATATTCTTAATAGGCAAAGGTCTCCTACTATCAAAACTGGTCTTGGTTTTCATGAATCTATTGAAGGTGAATCTAGTTCACAAAGTAGGACAAGGGACTCGACTGAAAAATCTGAAATACTCAATAAGGAGATGAAAGGTCAATCTCATCATCAACCAAGGAAAGAAATTCTTTAAAGAAAATATTTTACTCCTATGAATAATGTTGAATGTTATGTATGTCATAATCTTGGACATGTTTCAGCCAGATGTAGAAGAAGAAGGGTTCAAGACCATCATGTAGAAATATCATCACATTCAAGGTGCTTTAATGGATATTGCTTTGCTTGCAATATGTTTGGTCACAGAGTTGTTGATTGCTATAGAAGAAATATGAGACATGTAAGATGTTACACATGTAACAAGCTTGGAGAAAACATCATCATCACACTTGAAGATGTGGAAGAAGAAAGAAGTACAGTCAGAAAGAGGCGGCACAGCACAACATACAGACATAACAGAATCAGAGGGAGTTGGAAGTGTAAAACTTCAGTGTCCTAAATCTCATACGCAAGTTTCTTAAAGAGAAGTCACGTATATACGCGAGTTGGTTATGGCATAGTCACGTATATGATTGTTTGAGGAAAGGCAGTAGGGACAGGTTCAGGATCAGTTATGATTCGGTTTATTATTTGCGCTATTTGATAATGGTTACAATTTGCTGATGATGAGTGGAAATGACTTGATGGTTAGAAGTGTTTTGTTTCTAACTTGATAATGATGATGTCTTGATACTTCTTGTTGATATGCATGATCAGATCTGATAATAACCAAGATGGCACAGGTTTAGGGGGAGCATATGCTTTTAATGCATTGTTGGCATTATGGTTAATAGTCCTTGGTGATGATGCTTATATGGATAAATGATTCATCTTCCTATGATATGGTTATGAGTTGTTCAGATGATTCTTGGGGTTACATAGCTGATATTTAGATCAGATTTGTGGTTGATTCTCTAATGGTGCTGGCATGGTGATCTTCATAATGATAAGGAGAAGTACATAGCTTGAATTCACATCTTCTTTACTTGATGATGAGTCACTCATATGTTGTTGTCGTCATATGCATAAATATCATATATTATAGTTATGATGCAGGATTCCTATTGTTCTTGGCACATATATGGATGAGGATTGTTGGCTGGATACATGGATGATTATTCAAAGTTGCATTGTT
This sequence comes from Pinus tabuliformis, assembly GCA_031772625.1. Classification (NCBI taxonomy): domain Eukaryota; kingdom Viridiplantae; phylum Streptophyta; class Pinopsida; order Pinales; family Pinaceae; genus Pinus; species Pinus tabuliformis. Next base: position 159,164,764 of record CM062814.1, on the reverse strand, counting down.
GGAGACATGATGATGATGAGTTCTTACCTATATGATGATAGGTTGTTTCGTACATATGTTGATTGATGCAAATATTCCCAATTGATGATACTTGGTTCATGCAAATCTGGATGGCTATGATGTGAATGATTCTGTATATACAGAATTCCGTTCAAAAGGATGAGTTGATACGGACATACCTTGATGATTCATGCACTAATACAAGTTGCTGGTCTAGTTACTGTTGACAGATGCTATGGAGAAGATCATACAGTGTTGTTGTTGATGTTTATCATGATCTTATTTAGGTGTTTGGTCTCTATTATAAATGTCATGTATATCATTCGATGTAAAGGTCATATCAAGACTCGTGATGTAATAGTGTGTCTCTATCTATTGTAGTCATTTGATGAGATCTCTTCAGGACATGTAACGGCCTATGTTGGTTTCCCCACTATGCTTGGGATGAATGATGTTATTCTCTTATGTTATCATATGTAAACTTTTGATGTATCCCCACTTGGTTGGGTGGATGAGTCAATTCTAGTATATCCTCACTTGGTTGGGAAATGGATGTATGTATGAGTCCTTGGTGATAGGAAGGTCATTGATGATAGAGTTATGTTCTTTTTGTAGAACATCTTTTTGCAGATCTTTCCTACAATCATGGGGAGCATGAACAGCACAACTCAACAAGAGCAAAGCTTTCAGCATGTAGCATGGACAAATTGGTACACCTTGGCATATACAAAGGGGGAGCTCATTCAGAGATTTCAGCAGGTACTCAAAGGAAGCATGGACAGAGTGGTACTTCTTAGCATATATAAAGGGGGAGCTCATTCAGAGATTTTAACAGGTACTCAGGGGGAGTATGGGCAGCGGAATGTTCATCTAGGAATGTGATTATCTTGGTCTGCCCTTTGCCCTTGATGTCAAAGGGGGAGAGTGATTGGTTGTTGTTGCCATCAAGTCCAAAGGGGGAGATTGTTGGCATTATGATACATATGTTGTACTTGATGGCAACCCACTCATCTCAGATGATAAATTATAGTGCAACAAAGTTCACGCACTTTCATGAAGATAAAAGTTTCTTTCATGTAGAGAAAAGTTCACGCACTTTCATGAAGATAAAAGTTTCTTTCATGTAGAGAAAAGTTCACGCACTTTCATGAAGATAAAAGTTTCTTTCATGTAGAGAAAAGTTCACGCACTTTCATGCAGAGAAAAGTTTCTTTCATGTAGAGAAAAGTTCACGCACTTTCATGCAGAGAAAAGTTTCTTTCATGTAGAGAAAAGTTCACGCACTTTCATGCAGAGAAAAGTTCCCTTCATGTAAGAGAAAAGTTCACACACTTTCATGATTAGTTCATGGTATTAGTCCGATAGTTTTTGATCCTATGGTTTTGGTCCGTGGTATTACATACAAAAGTGTTGATCTCACGCACTTTCATGGTTGGTTCATGGTATTAGTCTGACAGTTTTTTATCCTATGGTTTTGGTCCGTGGTATTGCATCCAAAAGTGTTGATCCCAAGTATTGGGTCCGTGGTATTGTGTTATTATGGTTTTGGACCGTGGTATTGTGAAAGGCCTAAGACTATAAAAGAGGAAGGAGATCATTTGGCAAAGCATCATCTGAATTATTGAATATCTGATAAAGTGCTAGATATTGAATACTGTGATTGGGTTATGGTGCAGATTTGGATCTGAGCTAAAGAGGGATCTCACCGGTTGATGGAGAACAAGATCTAAGGATAGATCGAGATCAAATGGTTTGAAATGAACTATCTCTATATAGTTGATTATGGTTATTCTAGATTTGTATATTGACACTTGTAATGATCTGAACTGGGTATAACTTAAGTTTGAAATCTCTGCAAGTCATGATTGAATATTTATAGATCTATACACGGGTTGGCTTTGGTGAAAGCGCGTACGTACGCAGGTTTGGTTCATTGTAGTAGAGTATACCATTTGATCTATGATGTTTAAAGTTACAGGTGGTTCAGGTTGTTGATGTGTTCTGATGACTCTTTAATGGTGTCAGTATTCTACATATTCAGTTTGATTGATTGTGTTGATGGATGAGATCTAATAATGGATCAGGATCATAATGACTCATATTTATGTGATCTGATGGACTAGATCTGGTTGCTAACTCACATATTATCCTTGTATATGTATTGATCTGGTGATTGGGTGATTCAAAAGATTGATTTATTATGTGCTTCAATGATATTAATCGGTCCAGTATGAAAATTGGATGAAACGTGGCCTTTCAGATTATGTGTTGTGCTTCAGGAGTATCCAGTCTGAAAATGTATGAAACGTGGTACCCAGAGGAGAGAATATTGTAGGCCAATGCCTACATACTAGTATCTTAGCTAGTACAAGAGCTAAGGGGGTGGTAACTCCCTTCCAGTAGCAGTTGAAAACTTTGGAGCATTGTAGCAGGTAGCAGCCTGCGTACTAGTAAATGGATTGGCTAGTACAAGAACTATGGGGGTTGTAGCTCCCTTCCAGGAGAGACTGGAGAACGAGAGAGGGTTGTAGCTCTCTGCATGTAGAAGCCTGCGTACTGGTATAAGTCTGCACCAGTACAGAAATATTGTAAAAGGATTTTCTTATTAAGAAGAATATTGAGATGACTTGCAGCACGTGGTTTTCTCCCACATTGGGTTTCCACCTTATATCATGGTGTTCATGTGTGTGGCTTATATGTGATGATCTGTTCTATTTTACTATACCTGTTTGTTGTTAATATGGTTGATAATGTTCTAATGCACTCATTGAAGATAAATTAACGAAATCATAATTTTATTGAATATACGTGGGTATTCTTAACTGAAGCAGCATATATGAATCAGAGTATGGAAATGAAAAAGTTTTATTGACTTGATAATACTGATTCACCCCCCCCCCCCCTCTCAGTATTATTTCCAACAATTTATTTTGAAATCAAATAAAAAAGAAAACATATTTCCCAGTTTGGGAGATGATCTTACAACATTGCTTAGCGGAGATCAAAGAGATGGTAGTAGGTGGGGTTACCTCAAGTATCCTTTATAAATTATTTCCCAAAGTAATAATAACAGTGTGAGGCCTAGACTCATACACAACATGATGCTTCCACAAGTATGGTTGACCTAATAATACATCACAAACTCTAAGAGTAGCAACACCACACAATACCTCATTTATGAACCATTTGATGTTGTAGGGAAGGAAGAACTATTGGGTGACGCAGATATCTCGTCCTTGGTGAAGCCACCTGATGGTGTACGGTTACGGGTGTGGTGTAGTTGGTAGACCCAACTTCTTCACAAAATCTACTGAAATGAGGTTTTTTTGGCTCCTGGTGTCGATAATGAATTGAAGAGGAGAACCCTTCACCCACATATGTGGGTGGAAACGATGCTCACCCTACTCTAGATCTTTGGGCTCAATCTTCTGGATCTTGGTGGTGGAAACAATGGTGTTGGGCTCCACATCAATAATCTACTTCCCTTTTTCATTCCCCTTTTCGGGTTTTGACTCAGAGTTAAAACGTGCATCTAACTCTAAAGCTTTCATTTTGGCCACCAGTGACTTCTTAGCTCGACACTCACTTGCGTTGTGAGTGGGGGTCTTATGGAACTCACACCAATTTCCTGTGTCATTCTTTGTCTTTGTGGTGTTTTTCTTTGCTTGCAACTTTAGCGGGTTATCCTGGGTCACCCCTCTTTGGTTTTTTCCTTTATTTTGTAGCTTGGGGGCACTCTTGCCTTGTTTCTGATTCGCAGATCTAAAGTCATGATTCTTTGGTTTAATTTTTAGTTCAATCTTAGCATCATATCAATATGCTACACCAAGTGAGAAGATATCCAGGAACTCCATTTCTTCCTAAATTTATTTGTGCAAATAATTGTGGTACTAAGCACAAGATTTTTCTTAGAGTATTTGATACCTAACTTTGTGCATAGAGTATGAAAAATATATGTGAGCGCATGCACATCTTGGTCCCTTCGTTGTCATAGTGTGGTCCACTATATGTACTTGTCCTCATAGCTCCCTACAGGGTAATATTTCTCCTTGACAGTGTCTTAAAAAGAGTTCCAAGAGGGGGTGGTTGTGAATAAAAAGGGTTCCTTGGCCCTTTTCTCACAATAAATTTCCCACCAATACTTGACATGGGGAGTAGCCTTAAGTAATGCAAAAGTAATATTCTCCCTATTAGAGAAAATATGGAATGGAAAGTAACCTTCTAATAGATTCATCCGTTATCTACAACATTTTCATCTATTTAACATTCGAATATAGGATGTCAAATTTTACATGTACCCTAAAGGGGGTCGTGCCTCCAAAGTGACTGATAGATGAAGATGTGTCATCGGTCGGCATTCGCCAAAGGATCTCAACAAAGTTGTTCATAATTATGTTCCTTTGTCACTTGAGGGCTTCTTCGAGCAATATTTTGAAAGGAACTCTTGCTCCCTCATCTTTCTTTTCTTCCCCCATGGGAAGTTGTTAAGGTTGTCGAGGTCAGTCTTGCATCTATTCAACCAATTCGAGCCCTAACTCCTTATACCCCAACCTCGTTGGGGACATGCACAAAAAAACAGAGAAAGGAAAGATCACTCTGATACCACTGATCTATATTTATGAAGGAATGAAACGAAATATAGATATGAATAGAAACACAGAGATACAATCAAAACAAAACTTCAATTCATTAATAACAAAGTATTGAAAACTTATTACATGTAGAATGGAAATAAACTAGCTCAAGCAATGGTAGCTTATCTCTGAGAAGAGATGTGGTGGCTACATGCCTTTTGAACTGAGTTACAATGAGGCTCGAAATCCTATTTATTATTGGAAAACAATAGAAAACCATAAACATAAAAAAACCTAACCCTAGGAGATGAAGTGCCAAAAGTCTATGTGCCCCGTTGGGGTAAATTGGTACATCAACTTCGTGGGGTTGTAAATTTTGCATACGATCTCTGTTTGACCAGTTTTATACCTCGTTAGAAATATCTATCTGAGGTCTACAACTTTCGACTACAAATCCATATCACACAAAATGGGTTTGCTCAGGTTTCAAAAAATTGTCATTTAGGGCCTCAAAACAGCTCTAAAATTTCAGGACCTGAAAAACTACCAAAATAGTAAATTGTGCTACAATTAAGGAAACTGAAAAATATAATGGTGTGGGTTTAAGTGGAATAGGTGGGTGGCCACTAATATCCACCTAGATCAATCCAAGAGAAAAACACACACATAATGGCAGTCATATTGCTATCTGAATGGGGCTCCTTTCGCAAACGGTGTGAAGTCTAATTGGGACTTCATATTGGGGATGCCCCCTTAGTGTTAGAAAATTATTCAACACCATCAACACATACATATATGCACATGCATATATACATCGATAAAGACCTGTAGAGCCAAACCACTCATTGGCATGAAGAAAGTTGACTATTACAATGTAGTGTGGCCTTTTGATGACCTCAAAAACAATTTAGTTGTGCATCAAAATAGGCTACTAAAGCTTTTTTATTACCTCCCCCAAGCCCTAGAAATGATCTTTATAGACCATAGAGTAGGGATTTACAAACCTTCATACTTGGTCAATGTTTTGGACTACATGAAGTTGTGTCATAGGGAGAAAAGTTTCTCCCTTGTGCCACATTTTATAGGAAAAATGATTCCTATGCAATATGCCTAGATATTCAAGTGACAAATAGTGAAACAAAGGAATTAAGGTAAGAAATGGGGAGAGTTAGTGTCACAGGGAGAATATTTTCTCCCTTAAATTATTTCGTAAGAAAAAATAACTTTGAACATCATAAGGAATAGTACCTTGATGCAATAGTATGAATGAATCCATGAGATGAAGTGAAAGGGATTTGGGATGAATTTCTCGTGCAATGGAAAACTTCACTAGACATTATAACAAGAAAGGATGGTGGTTCTAGTATAGGAAAAGAGAAAAATCATAACTTTGATGCATTAAGGTAAAATGTGTGTGGAGAGACGGCTTGAGACAATGAGAAGTTTGTCTTTGATGCCACCTATCACTTCAAAAAATGGTTTTAACCCAAATGTTGACACATGATAGTTAAGGATGAGTGTAAGGAAACAAACCTTGGGGTAGGCAAGAGTAGCACGAAGAATATTATCTCCATGCGACAAGTCACTATTGGAAAGTAAGTTTGGGTGTGTTGGCCTAGTGGGTCCTGACCCAGGTTCAGAGTTAAGTTCACCAAACAAATCCCTACACTAATGTCCCTTTTGGCATCCGCGGAGCATGGATGGAAGTCTCACCCGAAGCAGTATGGGGGGATTCTGGAACCACGTTTCTGCATCCAGAGATGAGCGTGATGTCGTTTTATACCCCTAATCTGCCTTCGCGCAAATCGATAGGCCCTTAAGGCTTATCGATATAACTTCCTCTTACCAGCCTCTAGACCTTCGCGAAGGTCGACAACCATCTTTCATGGACCCTAAACAGGTGAATCAACCACTTACATGCCTCTGTAATTAACCTTAGTTGTGTATTTACCCATATGGGCTTAAGGGTTTGGTAATTTTAACATGAAATAAGATATTCCTCCAGTAAACAAATATTAGTATTTGAATTCATATAACAATGTAAACCATGTCGAATCATGCATCAATACAATATTAAATCATAAACCCATCATTTACCATAACATAAACACAACCATTAATAACAAAATTAAATGGACAAAACACAAATATTTCCAAAATAATCTCTTTACTGATACTTAAGTTCTGCTTTCAGACTCGAGACTACCCTCCATACATAGCTGTAGGGCTCCACGCTCTCAGCTGCAAACTCTACTCTGGGCCTATGCACACACAACTATAGAGCCTCTCTTCTATTCTAAGGCTCTTCACTCTTCACTTCTAATGACCCATTACCTTCATTGATCTCTCTATTACTATCCCTTAGACTCTCTAAGACTCTCCTTTTTATACAATCCCATGTTCCGTAGACCCTGGGTAGGTCTACTAAATCCAACACAACTTACATAAAAGAAGGGAAAATCCCTTTATGACACTTACTATCTAAGTGCTCTGCGACCACAACTTGTGGAGACTTTATACTTTACATAACAAAAACTTGGGCTTTCTTCCCCAAAACTTGGGCTTTTGCCCCAAAATTGACCACAGGGGACCCTGTCCCAACAAGAACCCAACACAAATATCGTGACTCACCCCCGATTCACTCTTTTGGCACAAATATCTTACTGTGAAGACCTCCCAGCTTGACCTGTGTCACTGCTACCTCAGCCGTGCTCTGCATGGCTGCCTGCTTGATCTTCTCGACCAATTGCTCAGTTGTTGGTCCTATAATGTCCTCCTTTACCTTTTGTTATGTCCTCTATAAGCTCACCAGCTTCTCCTCAATGGCGGAAGAGATGACATAGGATTCTTCTAGCCAAAGCCCTAATCTAGCCTTGGGCACTACCTCTTTCCGTTGCACTACCTCCACCTATTCAAGCAACTGTTTTTCCTCATGTAGCTTAGCCAATCGTTGTGATATGGCGACAGTGCACACCGTCGCTCTTGCTTCATCATATTGCTGCTGCAATTCACGAAATTTTGTGTTTAACCTCTACAAGTTAGGATCCTCCTGCATAGTCATAACGACCTCCATAGGTTGCTCAAAGAGCGCAGTGCAATCTGCCACCGTGGCATCTACTATTGTATGTGCAGTTTGGAACGATTCTACATGCTTTGGAAACCACAACTCTAGTTTTCTCATTCTTCTCTTGAACCTTCTTCCATGCCTCTAGCGTTGTCTTCTTCTCAATGAACATTGGTTCATTGTTGACTTTCTGCTCGCTGATCATGCTCAGTGCGTGCTACTCCCGGGCCCTAATCTCTGCAGTCACACCTGCTTGCAATGTGTGAAGGAATTCACTAGGGAGCGCGACCAAGTTCAGACCAATATTCTTTAAAGTGTTGACATTAGCCTTGTCACCATCCACCTCCATGCTCAGAGCTCCATCAGGCAGTGCGACAGCCCTGATATCCAAGGATCGAACCAACTCTATTGCTTGAGTGGTCCCCGATGCCAAACTAGCTGATGTCGTGCTCCTTTCCCCTACAGTCGCATCTAGTCTAGTTGTTTGGATTTTCATCTCGTGTAGACCCATTTGCTTAGCAACCAATGCTTTCTTCTGTTGCTACTCAAACTGTTGCATCAGTTTTGTTGTCGTGTCCCTTACCTTTTCACTAATATCATCCAAGTCACCCTCCATCATGGTGATTGGATCTAGCGATGACCTAGAGCCTTTGTTCTTCTTTTGTCGTCCCTCCTTTTCCTCTTCCCTATATCGCTTTACATGGAAAGGAGTTCTCTCTAGATATATTCCGCCCTATGTTGACTGTTCTTCGTCCTCCATTTGGGGCAAAGGAGATTTTTTACTTCTTTCAGAGTCGCGCTCTTCCTGCTCCGCTTTCTCCTTTGCGGCACTCTCCGCTTCTACTTGGGCCTTCTCCTTAGTCTCCTTCTTCCTCTTTTCTACCAACTGTTGAACCTTCAGTCAAGCTGCTTCCTTTTTCTGCTTCTTCACATACTTGTTAGTCCCAGCAGCCAAATCTGATGGTGTGTGCCAATCAGTTGGCCAACGCTTAAGGACTTCGGTGATGGAATCATCCATAGCCAAGTAGGGAAGATCATTCCATTTTTGATCTGGATCCTTCAGCGCCTGGATGTAAACTCGGTGTAAGTACGCTTTGAACTCTGCATACCCAGATAACTTCTCAAAAACGGTTGGTGACAACCGTGGCTTTCAATTGATGGCTGCGCTGATGGTTTCCTCCATCAGCACCCAAAATAGTTTTCTTTCGCAAACCCGCGCAACATCCTTTGTGGCCCAGAGAGAAGAAAACTTGGTTGATTTTGGTAAATCTATCTCAACTAGAGGAAATTGGCTATCCTCCAGCAATTCCCACATGACAAGCACAATTGATAATAACATCCATGAATAATGGAAAGTCTTGCTTTGGTCCTGTGCCTCTCGGCAATTCATGAGGAACTCGCTTGACAGGTAGCACGCCTAGTTGAATTGTACGCCCTCTACGCACTGAGATGCTAACGAGACCACTAGTGTTGGCACCTCATCCATGCAAAACTTTCTCATCACTTTGCCAGCCAAAATTTGGGTGGCCACTTTGACCGTAGAGTCAGTAATACTGGAAATAGAATACCTGCGTTCTTTCTTGACAAGTTTGACCTTGTCCTTCATCTTCTCAGAAAGTTCGTGCTCACCTATCTTTCTGCCAAAAGCCTTGGTCAGATTCAATCCTGAATGAGGGAGTAATGTGATCCTATCAATCAACATATCAGTGATTGGTATTGGCTCACTCAACCACAAGCACTATCATGCAAAATGCACAACAACTGCTTAATGACTGTCAAATTTATGGGGGTGCGGTGGTAGTGATGCACCCATAGTAGGTTGAACAATCCTGCCTTGTTTACCCCATGAATCCATTCCATTAGCTCCAGTGCGGTGACACCAGAATCCTTGTAGAACACTCGCTCCATGAAGGTATAAGTAGCCAGGTGGGGGAACCGCTCAATGTCCCCCAAATACCAATCTTCAAGCTTCAAACGTGGGATGCGCACCAAGCACAGACCTTCAAAAGTTATGTTTTCTTGTAGCAGGAGTGTATTCAAGAGGAACTATCCCTCATCTAGGTCCTTTGGGACCTTCACCTTGCGCGGAGGGATGTACTCTGACAACCTCGAAATAGGGTCTACCCACTCAATATCTATGTCTTTCGCGCCCTCATTAACCTCCAGGTCTACCACTTTTCCTTTCCCGTGCGGTTGTCTTTTCTCTTCACTGCGCCTGTGTAGTTGCATGTTTCCTCGATGACTCATGCACTGGAAGTGTCTTCTTCTGTTTATTCTTCTTCGGCTTGGGAACTTCTTTCGGCAACGTAGGCTTCGGCCTAGGCAACCTCGACGCCTTAGGAACTGCTGCGGGGACCTCCATACTCACGACCTCAAGGGGAGCTCCCTCAGAGGTGACAATGCCCCCAGTACTAGTGGTCTGAGCTGCTGCAGACATGATGTTATTAATGAGGTTCTAATTGAACTCAGATATAGGTCTTGCACATAAATTCTCAAAGAACTCACGTAACAGACAACACAACTCATAAATTCTTAGAATGCAAAGTGTTTCTCGCTGGGTAGCCATCTGTAATTTATAGGTAATTACAAATCCAAATTCAACAATTCCCCCCAAAATCTCTCCATAATGCGTGATTGGCGGCAGATTTCCAAATATTTCACACTTGATTTCAGCCTTAAATTGCTTAAATGTCGGTAGCCCACTCCTCTTAACTGTCTTCTAGCAGTCAAATCATGAACAATGACAGTAACAGTCGCTTTTTGGCTATGTTGTGCAGTCTCTCCTTCTATAGCGCAACTCCCTTCACGCTTTTGTTGATACCGTGACACTCTCGTTCCACGTAGACCCTTCATCACGTAGCTATACAACCCAAGCAGTGTAGTTTATGGTCTTGCACCTCCTTGCAGCTTCCTGGAGTGCTAGGATTTTGCTGCCATCATATAGTCATCTGGTCGGATCCCCGGTGTATGGCTTCAATAGGCTTCCATTTAGCTCTCCTAGAAATGGATCTTCGTTCAATTTCACAAGTTGAACTGCTCCACAATCTGTAATCTCCTTAATAACATACGACCCCAGCCAATGCATTTGAAATTTTCTTGGAAACTTATCAAACTTGTTGTCATATAATACAACTAAATCGCTTACATTGAAGGTGTGCATTTTGATGTGTTGATCATTGCATGCCTTTTCTCGCTCCTTCTAAACTTGTTGATGGAATCTAGCCAAGAATCTGTCTTCCTCCAGCTCTGTCAACTGTGTCAGCCGCTCTTTTAAGGCTTCGCTGTCCTCCATTCTTTTGAACGTTGCTATGCGTAGAGTAGGCACAATGTATTCCATTAGCATCACAACTTCTATGCCATAGGCTAGCCTAAGCGATGTTTGTCTAGTTAGCTTCTTACAAGTAGTTCTATACGCCCATAACACAGCGGGTATGCGCATGTCCCATTCACTCTTCTATGCATAACAAACCTTTGTCAGCACATTCTCCAATATCTTATTAAATGCTTCCACCATTCCATTGGCCTAAGGATGATATGGCGTGCTCTTTTGATGATAGACTTGGAACTCTTCCGTTAGCACTCTGATCATTTCATTAAGGAAGTGCGTACCATGATCACTCACCAAAATCTTCGAGCAATCGAACTTGGTCAGAACATATTAAAATAGGAACTTCATTATTATTGCACCTATATAATCCTTCATAGGTTGTGCCTCCACCCATCTGGTCAAATACTAGGTCGCGGTGATGATGTACCGCGCACCTGTCTTCTTTCCTAGACATTGAATCGGTCCTACAATCAATCGCCCATTTTTCAAATGGCTACAACGACACTTGCAGATTCAAAGGCAGCTCATCCCTCCGCAATGGCCTACCCATCCTCTAACATGCATCGCATGCCCTACAATACACTTTGGAATCCTTATGCAACGTAGGCCACCACAACCTAGCATGTAAAATCTTCTGCAATGTTGCTATTCTTGCATAATGGCCTCCTCCAGTCCCTCCATGTGCTTCAGCTAGGATACTGCTTCTTTTAAAATCAGGCACATAAAGTCGCAATATCTCATCCAATACCATTTTATATAAGTGACCTAAAATCATCAAAAAGTTTGTTGCACACACCACTAATTCCTTCTTTTGTTGACTAGTGTACCCCTCTAGGGCCATTCCCATAGTCAGGAAGTGGATGACTTCTAAAAAATGATTGTTTGCAATGCACACCATAAAGAGAGACGCGTTAAGTAGTCCTTCCTCGAAATTAGTAGGCCCCTCTCCTGTTTCGATGTGCGACAAATGATCTAGCCCTACATTTAATCGCCCTGGCTTCACAATGACTTCGAAATCATACTCCTGAAACAACAACAGTCATCTGCATATTTTTCCCCTTAATGCAGGCTTGTTGACCAGGTAATTTAATGCAGAATGATCTGTATACATCTTAAAGTGTCTGCCTAGCAAGTGATGCCTGAACTTCTGAAGCGTGTACATCATAGCCAATCCTTCACACTCTATCATCGAAGAGTTATTTTCATCCTTAGATAGATTTCTGCTTGTAAATGCTATTGGGTGATCCAATTCGCCTTCACCGACCTATGTCAGTACTACTCCCAACGCAATACATGATGCATCCACATGCACATGAAACTCTTTCTTCCGATCTAGGAAGACTAGGATTGACGTGTTGACCATTTTCTTCTTTAACACATCCAGCCTCCACTGAAATTTTTCATTCCAATAGAATGCAGCATCCTTCTTCAATAGTTTTTCTATCGGTGTGGTAATTTGGGCATAACTCTTGATGAAATTTCGGTAATAACTAGTATGACCCAGTGTTGCGGGCAACTATTTAACACTTCTACGTGCCTCCAAATTGATTATAACCATGATCTTAGCTGGCTCCACCATTAATCCTTTTCTGCACACTACATGACCCAACAAGATTCTAAAAGGGATGCAAAATAGACACTTCTTCAATTTTAACATGATATGATACCTCTGGCACGTATCCAACATCAAGCACAAACTAACTACATGGTGCTTTACAAGCCCAAACACCGTCCAATCATCAAAGTATACCTCAAAAAACTTGTGAATGAACTCTTTGAATGCCGCAATGACTATGGAGGAAATGATTGCCGACGCATTCTTAAGTCCAAAAGGCGTTACAGTATAATGAAAGCATCCTCACTCGGTCACGAAGGTAGTCTTACTTCTGTCTTCCGGCGTGATCTTGATCTGATGGTACCACAAGAACCCATCAATGAATGAATATGCTTCCTTTCCTCCTACATTATCCAGCACTTCATCGGTGAACGAAGTTGGGAAAGGATCATGAATGCAAGCATCATTCAGCTTCTTGAGATCTACGTAGATCCTTATCTCATCCTTCTGCTTCTTTTCCTAAACAACCATAGGACTTACCCAATCGGATTCCTCCACTAGTTCAATAATACCCGCTGCCAACATCTTATCCAACTCCAAGCGGGCCTTTTCCTTTTACTTAGGATTAAGGTGATATGGCCTCAGCTTCACAGGCTTTGCATCTGGCTTCAACGTTATCTTCATCACTCCTAAATCAGCTATTATCCCCTTCAAGTCTGAAAACTTTATAGGGAACAAATCCAAGTATTCATGGAGCAACTCAGCAACCTTATCCACTGTAGCATTATCCCAGTAGTCCCCTATCTTCACAAACTTTGGCTCTGCCTCTATCCCAATGTTCACTTTTTGAGTTTTCAGTGGCATGGTGGTATCTGAATTCTCTATCTACGGCCCCTCAACTTCATGGTGACCTTCTGGCTCTGGGATACTAATGTTCCTTGGATTCTCCTCTTCTTCTTCAGCAGTCATGTTGTAACACTCTAGCACATGGCGCAACTGGGTGTTCCAATCTGGTTGAATCAAATCCAAGGGATTCTGCTGGATCATGAAGATCGTTGCCTTGACCTCCTAAAGCGCTTCATCGATGCACTTGAATCCATCCTCAAATTTGAATGTCATCAAGAATCATTGCCTCAAGATATCCCATTCATTTGTTCCATGGCGGATCTCTATCTCCAAGTATCAATTCATTGGTGTTATGTCCAAAGTGTTACAAAACAAATGCACCCACTCTAGTTGCAGTTATGCTCCATAAGCATCAGTCCATTTTGCTAAGTGATCGTGTGGATCACTCCTCCCATCATATTTCTCTGTCAATCACACCTTTGGGCAACCAAACCACACCCTCATCATTCTTATGTATTCGCGCCATCCATAAAAATTGTCTTTATGTGTACCCCACCATCTTGCAGGCATAGCATGCAGTGCCAATTCCAAGGCTTGGAAGTGATGCTTCTCTGGTACTTCCCTTTCAAATGCATCCAAAAATTTATCAACATCAGTTAAACCATCATAATAAGGCAAACTTATTACCTCTGACGATACGTAGTGTAGTGATTTAGTCATCATGTTACAGTGTAGCATAGATACTTCGTGTAGTCAATTATGCCAGTGTTCCAATTCCTCATCTGAATCTGATGTGCAAGAGATTTCGCAGTCCCATGCAATATGTCCATCAATTGTTGGATTCACACAATCTTGATCTCACGTTGTTATCTTATAAATCTGGTCCAAATCATCGTCACTTTCGTAATCATGAACCGGTTCAGTATAGCGTGGTCCTTCTGCAGGTTCCATAGGCACTACTACATGGAGAAATTTCCTCTCAAATGACATCATTTTCTTCCTAAAATTGATCACCCCATTCATATCAATAGCTTAGTCAATCCTGAGTAGCGCAAGGTAGGGATTGTTATCATCGATAATCACTATTACTTCGAAATCAACCAACGTGCTCGTGCCTTCAATATCTATTGTCACTCCCTACATCGTCCCATGGGGATAATCTTTTGTTGATTCACCATCCTCAATTGAATAGGAGACCACTACAACACAATTCTCCCCATTCTCTCCCATGTCTGTTTAGGCAAAACATTCGCATCTGACCCAAGGTTGAAAATAACTTGGTCCATTTCATATTCGCCTATTTGCATGGTGAGCCTCATCTCACGCCCTATTCTTGCCTTATGCTTACCAATTTTCTTGACCATGTATGGTCCCTCAAGAGCATTTTCTTTACCAACACATTTATTGATCAACTCCTGCAATCCTTTCATGGCCTTGCTATCACGTAGCATCTTCATACAGGTCTCCAAAGAGGTAGTAAGCATGGATAGGTCCATTTCTTCAGGCTTCTTATCCTCACTTCCTGAGGTAGAAGCCTCAGCGAAGATTTTATTTGCTTCCATGAAGGTCTCTTTTGCGCATTCTAGATGAAATCCAACCTCCTTTTCTAGAGCTTTTTGGACCCATTCACTTTCTTCAAGTTGCTTTCCCTTATCTTCGCAAGTCATCATTCCACTTTGCAGCACAATATTCACATTAGGATCCTCTTCGCAGGGTTCAACCCTCATCATCCACAGGTTATGGGTAGGTTGTTGAGGTTGCATCCCCTTTTCAT
Source organism: Pinus tabuliformis (assembly GCA_031772625.1). Classification (NCBI taxonomy): domain Eukaryota; kingdom Viridiplantae; phylum Streptophyta; class Pinopsida; order Pinales; family Pinaceae; genus Pinus; species Pinus tabuliformis. The sequence continues at coordinate 159,149,623 of CM062814.1, read as the reverse complement.
GTTTCTTAGTTATTAATACTAGGCAGCCCTCTATTGAGTGGTCAAACTAAGTACAGTATCGGCATGAAAGGCGCGTCGGGTTCATACATTCTCGTGTGTAGTGACCTGGCCCTCCATAACTGTAGCAAATAACTTGTTCCTGACCTCTCAAAGGTCCTCCTCCGCCTCAGCCTCATCTGCACCCCTGATATCCTCCTTGCTCTCCCCCAATGTCTTGATCCGGAGGCCAAGTTTCTATCTGCATTCGATATGTAGTCGTTCTTTCCATCATCAACTTGTAACTATGGCAATTGCACTCATCGTGACCTACTAATTTGTAGAAGTTGTAGAAGAGATGTTTCCCTGTACTTGGCCCGTCTTTAGCTTTCGGCCTCAGAGGCATCAACCCTCCTCCTACAACATAATTCACGAAGACATGAAAATGATCTTTATCATGCCCCTGATTCTTACATTTCAAACACCAAACTTCTTCGCACACCTCTGGCCGAGCCACTCTATCCTTCTTCAGACTTTGGAATTCTAGGCAAAGATTTTGTAACTCTGCATGAATCTACTGAACTCCCAAAGCAGCATCTTGAATCGGTGTCTCATGTAATCTCGTCGCAATCTCCAGGGCTTTTGCTTGAGTCCCAATCTTTTTCTATGATAAAGCAACCCTTAGATGAGGCAAGAGCGAGGCCACAAACCATTCATGGTGTTGCCCATCTATAAGATTCATGTTAGCTTCGCGGATCTTACATTTCAATCTCTGATCTATCTCCCAAGGTGTCTCGTCAGGCTTCATCATGATTTCCTTAAATCCAATGATTGATTGTGCTTCAGACTTGGGTCTACAAAATTCCTTATTCAATGCAGTTTGAATTTCAACAACGCACCTGTCGGGTTATCGGTTTAGTACTTGATGTACCACGTTAGTGCGTGATCCTGTAAAGCAGTAACCAATGTTGCTTTCTTCATCTGATCATCTGTAATATTCTGAGTTTGCCACACAGCCTGCACAACGAACCAAAACTATTCCGGGTCCTCATTTCCCAAGCCCTTGAAAATGGGAAACTTCATTGTATTCGCCATATTGAATGGTAGTGGAGGTGGTGGCGGTGTGGGTGAAGGTGTATGCAACAGAGGTGAAGATGGAGGTGGTGTGGGCAAATGCGGTATTTGCGGGAACCCTTGCCTTATTAATTGGACAATGCTCTGCAGTGAAGCCTGTGCTACTTATTCATCGTCACTCAAAGGAGGATCAATCAATGGCTATATTTAGGACTTGTTCTCCTTCTATCCTTGAATAATTTTCAACTCCACGTAGCTCCAAACATCAAGGTAACTGAATAACCCACTTTTCACACAAGAGCATTTTAATCCATGTATTCAAAGATCTCAAATACTTACCTCGTGGTCCCTTGAAGAAGCGTCACCCTACTTCATTGTAGTTGACTGAGGCATTGACTGCGAACTCTGTCACAAATCTTCCAATGACACGGTTAAGCCAGTGATTGAAAACATGCTTGGTCTTATCTTTAGAGGCTTCCAATCTCCGCACTAGCTCTAGGGTCCACACTATTGGACCGTCAAGCCTCCACCTTCCCTGTTCGTCCGGTAATTTAGCGATCCACTTATATAGCTCGATTGGGAAGGACCATAAGAAAATTTCATGGATCTCTATGCGCAGGTACCTATCCAACCATTGTTCTTTCGTCAATTACAGATTTCTATTTTCATTTGTGGATCTTTCTATCCAACCAGTCTTCAATTTCTTTCTTTGTTGGATTCTAGTGATGTGACATCACACATCTCTTTATGCAAATCTTGGTCCCAGAAATGGAACCATTTGTTGGCTTCGTGGGTCATGACCCAAGTTCAGAGTTAAGTTTTCCAAACAAATCCCTACACTACTAGCCCTTTCGACATCGATCCGCGGAGCGCGGACTGAAGTCTCATCCGAAGCAGTATGGGGGGATGCTAGAACCAATTTTCACACACCCAAAGATGATTTTGATGTCGTTTTATACCCCTAATCTGCCTTCACGGAGATTGATAAGCCCTTAAGGTTTATTGATATAACTTCCTCTTACTAGCCTCTAGACCTTCACGAAGGTCGACGACCGTCTTTTGCGGACCCTAAATAGGTGAATCAACCACTTACACGCCTCTATAGTTACCCTTAGTTTTGTATTTACCCAGATCGGCTTAAGGTTCTAGTAACTTTAACATGCATTAAGATATTCCTTGTGTAAACAAACATTAATACTTGTGTTCATATAACAATGTTAACCATGCTCTATCGCTCATCAATACATTATTAGATCATAAACCCATCATTTATCATAAAATAAATGCAATCATTCATAATAGAAGTAACTGGACAAAACACAGATTTTTCCAGAATAATCTCCTTATTGATACTTCAGTTCTGCTTACAGACTCGAGACTACCCTGCACACTTAGCTGTAGGGGTCCGTGCACTCAGTTGCGGAATCTACTCTACGACTATGCACACACAACTGCAGAACCTCTCTTCTACTGTAAGACTCTTCGCTCTTCACTTCTAATGACCCATTACCTTCATTGATCTCTCTATTGTTGTGCCTTAGACTCTTTAAGACTCTCCTTTATATACAATCCCATGGTCCGTGGACCATGGGTAGATATACTAATTCCGACACAACTTACATAAAAGAAGGGAAAATCCCTTTATAACACTTACTATCTACGTGATCCACGGCCACAACTTTGCGGAGTCTTTACACTTTACATAACAAAAACTTGGGCTTTCTGCCCCAAAACTTGGGCTTTTGCCCCAAAATTGACTGCAAGGGACCTTATCCCAACAAGGTGTAATAGGGGAAAGGATAAATATTAAGTTCCATGTAGTAAGCTAATTATTGGCTACTATATTTTCATCTTTTTTGTTAGATGGGAATAATGTGATATTCAATCGACGTGATGAAAGGGTAGTAAGCCAATGGTTGACTCACTATATGTAATGTAATATTTTCCTATGGGAAGGACCCTCAATGTGTTATCCTTAACAGTGTGAAGTATTATCCTTAAACCAATATAACAATGGAAAAACATAAGATCATGCCTTGAGAGTGTGCAGGATGTAGGATCTAGAAACACAATGGCATGGCTTAGAATGGAATCCATGTGGAACTTGGGCCATGTAGACATCACACATACATTAACATGACCTTTAAGGAGGAGAAAAAAAATCCTAGAAATTTATTAAAAGACCATAACTCTATGATTTGAACTCAAATTGTGAGAAAATTACAATCAATAGAAAGATGCCCACAAAAAGTTCACACAATGATAATTGATTTTTCATCAATTTTAAACTCAAAACCTTTGAGACCTCATCTCCTTAATATTAACTATATTAAATTGCAAATATTTGTTAACCACTAAAACTTTAAAAAATAGCAAAAACACATCAACAACTAAACACATAGCTATCAAATCTATTTGAAAAAAGGATAAACACAAACGTTCCACCCCATCAACCCATTAATTATATAAAATATCCTTCTTACATGAATGCTATTAATTTGATGAAACTCCTACATAATTCAAAGAATCAAAGCCTTGACAATAACAAGTTATCCCATTTACTTCACTTATCACAGTTATTATGCCAAGAGACATATTCTACAACCTAATATGAGGGAAATGTGTAATTTTTTTCTTCCTCAACATAGAGTTGACCATGTGCCCATTTCATATATATGTGTGTGTGTATTAAATTAAAAAAATAATGTTGTCTATAATCAAAATAAAAATAAATATACATATTTAGTTAGTTTTACTCTAATTGAGCACTTTATTCGTTGTTGATATTACAATCCAATATGAAGGAAATATGGTAAAAATATTTTATTATCACTTTGAAATATAAATAAGATATTTCCATGTCAATGCGAAGTAAGAAAATTTTGTATCAACTTTTAAAATTATTTTAAAACAATTAAAACAAAAAATGATATTGCTTATATTTTCATATTTCAATTGAATATATAAATAAACCATTTGAATATCTATGTTAACTAAATTATTTTAATATCAGCTTTAAAGAAAACACACATACATATGTGTGTGTGAGAATATACTGCTATACAAATTTTCAATGTGCAATAAAAAGAAGTAATTGAAAGTAAAAATATTCAATTATTTCCTAATAATAGTAAAAGAGAGATGTGTAATTCATTAAATTCTTAATATAAAATTAATATGTCAAATTTAAAAAATATTAATAGTAATTTAAAAATTCAATGTGCATCGTAAATAAAATATTTCAAAACATACAATTAAGTAAGACTGTGTAATTCATAAATAAAATATCTCAATGCCCATGTTAATTAAACTATTCCAAACTTTTTCATATTATATATGGTTTAAAATAATAACAACCGTGTATATATTATATAACACAGTTGAAAAATTAAATTTTTATTATTATAACATTTAAAATACTGCGATTTTACATTTTAGACTTCTTTTTAAAAGTTAATTTTGATTTGATTAAGTATTTATTGAAATTGCATGTTAAACTATATTGTTTATACAATCTAAGTATCTAAAAAATTTTCAAAAAGTTAAATCCAATAATATTTATATATAAATTAATTTAACTTAACTTTCATCTATCAAATCCCAAAAAAAAAAAAAATATTTAGAAATATTAATCGTTAAATTTTATACTTAACTTTCATCTATCAAATCCCTAAAAAAAAAATATTTAGAAATATTAATTGTTAAATTTTATACTAATAAAAAAAATTGGTCCACTCGACCCTTATTAGACCCACCTTGCTAGATCTAGGATTAAAATACATCTTTTATATAATTAAGCATTCATTTTCATTTCACCAATCACCATTACTATATACTAAAACATTCGTTTTCACAGTAATATTTATTGATATGGTTTATATTATAAAAGATATTTAAATGGTAATTATTTGTAAAGCACCTAAATATCTAGTGGCATATGGGAATGATATGTCTTGAAGTTGTAAGTGACCATTATCATCATTCTTTAACCAATTGCAAAATATAAAGTTATTATTAATTTATACTCACCATTACTAAATACTAAAACATTCGTTTTCACAGTAATATTTATTGAAATGGTTTATATTATAAAAGATAATTAAATGATAATTATTTGTAAAACACCTAAATATCTAGTGGTATATGGGAATGGTATGTCTTGACGTTGTAAGTGACAATTATCATCATTCTTTAACCAATGGCAAAATATAAAATTATTATTAATTTATTTTTAAATGCCCCTTCCACGAATATGTGATAAACTGCAAAATATAGTGTGTTATAATTACATATTTTTCCTTGGGAGGAGACTATCATCATCGTTCTTTAACGGAAATGTTTTTTCCTTTTTAATACTTAAGAACTTATTAGAAATATATTCCTCAACCTATTAAAAAAATTGAACCTCTTAGAAATATATTCCTCTTCATTATTAGGATAAAGAATGTTAATATGACATTGTGAGAAATGTTTCATTTCAATTTAGAAATATATTACTCTCCATTATTATTACAAAGAAGGTTAGCATGAGATTGCCTAGGAATATAATTGTATTTTTGATGGAATTCTTTTAAATATTTTATATATAAAAAAAATAAATTATTAGTACAAAGAAGGTTAACCTGAGATTGCCTAGGAATATAATTGTATTTTTTTTGGAATTCTTTTAAATATATATATATATATATATATATATTTTTGTTTTAAGAAATAAATTGATATATTTTAACATAATGTTTAATAAAATTTATAATATTTTTGTTATTAAAATTAAATGCTAACATGTATGGTGTCACATAAATTAGATATTATGAACGCCGCATATAAAATTATGAAAATATTACTTGTATTTACGAAGGATGTATATTTTAAAGTGTATGAAATTCTTTAAAATGGTAAGAAAATGAGAAACACTATTTTCTTAATTATATAGAGATAAAGTTATTTTTAGTGTGATTTTTTGGATTTTTTGACATTAGAATTTGGGCGAGAAAAATTTGGCCGAAATATTTCAGGTGAAACTTTTATTTGTGTTATTTAAACTGGTTTTTTGAATGTATATATGGATTCAACACCTTAAAAAACCCTAGGACACTTAGATTGTGTAGGGTTACTCATCAAGTTTCTGATTTCAATAAATTCCTATTGGATTTTAGAGAAATTAGACCGAAAAACCTAATGGAAAAGCATCAAAAAAAATCACACTAAAAATAACTCATATAAAAAATATCATGAATAAATAAATAAAAACACAATATTCACTACTTTAACAGATTTATAAACTAGAATTTATAAGATATAAATAAGTTAGTTTATATGTGGTTCAAATTCCATCATATTTTAAATTCAAATTTAAAAAAAAAGAAAAGGAAAAGGAGCAGCCTGAGATCACCTGTGAAAGAAATAAATCATCACATAAATGTTCCAAATGTATATACGTTTAACTTTATACTCATTCGTTTTACAATAGCAAAATAGTTTTAAATAAAATTATAATTTAATTAATATTAATTATAAATTAATATATATTTGTGTTTTCATATTATTTTATATAACTACACCACTGAATATCATTTCATCATTCAATGACACTCTGCCATCAAAACGATGTACCGTTCAATGGATTTTGTACTGTCAACTCTACGACACGTAACCACGATGCTAATACAACTTCGCATTCGGTGTTCGCCAACTTAAATATCCTTTGCTTCCTTGGTGATAAAATTGGGGACAGAAGCAAACGCCTTTTCTCCCTGACAAGAAATACTCAGAAATAAATGGTCAGGGTAAGCCCTGAAAGTCTGCCCGACGTATGATCTCAGTTTTTCTCACAGTGTCAATTTTTCTGTGAAATTCAGAGTTGGCCTTTCTTTCTGGTAAGGGATGGTCAAATTGTTGGTCACGAGATAATTTTTTAATTTTCTAGTTAAAAAATTTGCAAAACAGTCAAATTCCATGGCTCCGGCAAGCTTTGAAAGTCTTTTCGGGCGTGTATTCTCTGCAGGGATGGAATTTGATGGTTAAATTATTGGTCACTGTGTGATTTACTTATCAAATACAATTAAAAAAATTGCAAAATATTCAAAATCTTTATGAATCCTTGAAACTGTGAATTGCAAAATGTCAAAATCCTAAAATTGCAAAACCATCAAAAATTTTTGTTGAAAGTGTAAATTGCATAATCATCAAAATCCTTTGTTGAAACCGTGAAGTGTTACACTAGAGCATACATAACATACACCGGATTCATACTCAGAGACTTAGATGGCAATAGCAAAGAATAATTCACAGAGACAGACAAATGGAGAAACAACAAGATTACTGAGTCAGAAACAATGGAATAGAAAAACAATCACTGGAGAATAGAAATCACTTAGCTTTACATAACAAGCTTGGGCCTTGGTTTGCTTTCCATGGCCAGAGAAATTACAAATTTATAGAGGCAGAAGAAGAATCTATAATCCTGTATGTGATTCAAATGGAGATCTGGAATGATCTAAAAGCTAATAGCATTGTAGAAAGATCTAGAATCCTAGAGATCTAGAAAGATCTAGAATCCTGTGTGAATTTGGCTTAACACTTAACATTCTCCCACTTCAAGCCAAATAAGAGTCATCAAATCACACCGAGTCCTACCATGCCTCTACATAACTCATGTTTATTTCATGGTAGAATCTTAGTGAGCATATCAGCAGGGTTCCTATGTGTATGGATCTTTTCCAAGGGTAATTGTCCTTCCTCCAACACATGCCGGATCCAATGGTACCTTAAGTCAATGTGCTTGGTTTTTGAATGAAATGCTGGGTTTTTCGCCAAGTGAATGGCACTCTGACAATCACAATATAACACATACTTGTCCTACTTTATTCCTATCTCTCCTAGGAATCGCTACATCCACAACATCTCTTTACAAGCTTTTGCAGCGATGTACTCTACTTCTATTGTAGAGAGGGCTACTATTATTTGTAGCCTTGACACCCAAGATACTGTTGCACCTACAAATGTATACAAATAACATGCAGTGGACTTTCTGGTGTCCATATCCCCAGCCATATCCGCAACTGTAAATCCTTTAAGCACGGTCTCATCATGACCAAAACATAAACAATAATGACTAGTACCCTTGAGATACCTCAGAATGCATTTCACTACTTGACAATGTTGTTTACCTGGATTGGCAAGGAACCTACTCACTACTTCCACTGAATATGCAATGTCTAGTCGTGTTCATACCATGGCATACATCAAACTCCCAACTGCTAAAGCATAAGGAATCTTGCTCATCTCTTCTTTCTCCTTGTCATCACTGGGACATAATTCAGTACTCAGCTTGAAGTGGGCTGCAAGGATTGTACCAACTAGCTTGACATCCTTCATATTAAACCTGTCAAACATCTTCTTGATATATTTTTCTTTTGACAACCACTACCTTTTATTTTTCTTGTCACGCATAATCTGCATGCCCAATATCTGTTGTGCTGGTCCCAAATCCTTTATTGTAAATTTGCTAGCCAAATCTTTCTTCAACCTATTGATATTATTTTTATCTTGCCCAACAATCCTTTATATACCTAGGGGGGATAACATGAGGTACAAAGGGAGGTATCCAAGGGAATAATGTAATAATGGGATGGGCCATAGTAATAAATAAGGTGGTTAACCCATATCATGTAAGGGACCACAAGTAGTTAGTAATGGGCCCATGGTATTAGATAGATGGTATTGAGGGAACCATGGTACTGTATGTATGAGGCCTATAAAGAGGCTAGAGACTCCACATTGAGGGATGTGAAGGATTATTGTATGAACAGGCATATGGCTTGTGGAGTGTTCTCCTTCCTTAAGGAGTGAATATATGGTGTTGCCCTACCTTAAGGGTTTGATCAATAAAGTGAATCATTTCTATCTATATTCAAATCTTGTTATTTCTTGGGTTTATTTTTATTGTCTTATATTTTCATATCAGATCTATAACAAGTGGTATCAGAGCACTTTCTTGAGCACAAAAGTGGAGAATTTTTTTTATTTTTGCAGGATTTCAGCAGTGGCGAGTTTTCAGATCAGATCTGTATGTTTTGGTGCAAGATCTACTAAATTTAATCGTAGATCTGGATTATTTGTGAAAAAATAGCCGATTTCAAAAAAAAAATCGGTTGAATCAGAGTCTGTGTGAAGGAAATATCGCTGATCTAAAAATCAGTGGGGTTGCAGACAATTTTTCAGGGCAACGAGTTTGCGGCGCAGATCTAGACGTCTTGGTGCAAGATTTGCAAAATCTAATTGTAGATCTAGATTCTATGTAAAAAAATACCCAATTTCAAAAAATAAATCAGTGGAATCGGAGTCCAGATGAAGGAGATATCGCTGATTTAAAAATCAATGGGGTTGCAGACAATTTTTCGGGGCAGCGAGTTTGCGGCACAGATCTAGATGTCCTAGTGCAAGATCTACTAAATCTAATTGTAGATCTGAATTCTTTGTGAAAAAATACTCGATTTAAAAAAAAAAAAAAAAAATCGGTCGAATCGGAGTCTAGATGAAGGAGATATCATTGATCTAAAAATCAGTGGTGTTGCAGACAATTTTTCAGGGCAGCGCGTTTGCGGCGCAGATCTGGACATCCTAGTGCAAGATCTACAAAATCTAATTACAGATCTGACTTTTTTGGGAAAAATTACCCAATTTAAAAAAAAAATCAGTCAAATCGGAGTCCGAATGAGGGAGATATTGTTGATTTGAAATCAGCTCTTTTTTGCAAAAATTTTGGTGACGACGGGAGAGGTAGTGCAGATCTGAAATTCTAGTGTCTGGATCAGGATTTCTATCATATGGGTAGATGCAGAATGGTTGTTCCATTTCCAAAAATAGGTCATAATAGGGATTCTGAGCAATATTGACGAAATTGTGGCCATTTCAAATTTTCGCCAAGTAAGTCAATTTTTCTCAAACCCTCTTCATGGAAAATTTTACTGGAAAAGGTGATAGCCCTACTATTGAAGAATACGTAAAACAAACTAAGTCAGTATGGGAAAAAAATTGGAAGGATTCAGTGTGGCTTAATTTCAGAGATGAGGCTTACAAATGGTATTTCTCACTTGACGACAAGCAGTTGTCGAAACTTTCAGACGCAGAATTTGAAAGTGTCATTTTAAACAAATGGTCTCGGACTAGAAAAAATGAGAATAAGACGCGTAAAGGGTTATTTTCTACGGGTGTCTCCTTATTGCAGGTTCATGGATTGATTCAGAAGGAGAAAATCGTTGTATCTATAAATCCTAGTTGCAAGCACAATTTTATGAATGTTAATTTGGTAAAAAAATTGCAAGTTCCAGCAAAACACATTGAAAACACACAAGTGGATGATGAGGATGTTCAAGTGTATAAGGATTTGAATATTTCTATGGATAAGTATGTGTGGCATGGTGATTTTTATACTTCAGAGATGGATAATATGGATGTTGTTTTAGGATATCCTTGGATGGAATCCATGGGTACTATCAATATTAATGTGCAGAAGAAATTCCTGAAGCTCTGGTATAAAAAGAAGAAAATTACATTACAGGATATTTCCATCAATAAACAAGTAGAGTCCATGAAGGTTGACGCAGAAGATGTTCCAGGGACTGACATATCAGATGATGAGCCATTGATGATCGACAATCAAACACAAACAGAGGCTGAAGCAGAAAAGGATACAGGGGATGATACATCAGATGAGGGCTCAGTGGTTGAAGTAATATTGGAAGATAAGACACCACAACAGGCACCACAATAGGGTGAATTAAATAAAAAGACACTGTGGGTTAAAACTTCAACATATCATCACCCCGCAAGAAAAAAACCAACAAAATGGAAACCAATTAGCCACAAGGACAACAACCCCGCCATGAGAGATAGAGAGGAGCGAAGATCCACCTACTACACATCAACACAGAAGAGCTACCACGATCAACTTCCATCTCAAGCGAGTGAGGCACCAGCAAGATCGAGGGTTCACCTTTCTCTTGGATGGCTAGATGCACATGCATGGTACCAGTGGACTACTCTTTTGAGTAGATCTTATTATTTGTGTTCTTCTCATGTTTCGGGGACGAAACATGTTAAGGGGGGTGGAATGTTATATACCTAGGGGGGATAACATGGGGTACAAAGGGAGGTATCCAAGGGAATAATGTAATAATGGGATGGGCCATAGTAATAAATAAAATGGTTAACCCATATCATGTAAGGGACCACAAGTAGTTAGTAATGGGCGCATGGTATTAGATAGATGGTATTGAGGGAACCATGGTAATGACCCATGGTACTGTATGTATGAGGCCTACAAAGAGGCTAGACATTCCACATTGAGGGATGTGAAGGATTATTGTATGAACAAGAATATGGTTTGTGGAGTGTTCTCCTTCCTTAAGGAGTGAATATATGGTGTTGCCCTACCTTAAGGGTTTGATCAATAAAGTGAATCATTTCTATCTATATTCAGATCTTTTTATTTCTTGGGTTTATTTTCATTGTCTTATATTTTCATATCAGATCTATAACACAACCACAACCTTTTATTTTTTTTGTCATGCATAATCCACATGCCCAATATTTGTTGTGCTGGTCCCAAATCCTTTATTGTAAATTTGCTACCCAAATCTTTCTTCAACCTATCGATCTTATTCTTATCATGCCCAACAATCAACATGTCATCCACATATAACAATAATATGATATACTTTCCTTGATCATACCTCTTGATATAGACACAATGGTCAGCTTCCAACCTCTGAAAACCATGTTCCAACATGAATGAATCAAATTTCTTGTACCATTGTCGAGGTTCTAGTTTCAACCCATAGAGACTCTTCTTCAACCTACAAAAAAGGCTTTCTTTGCCTTTTTCTATGAACCCTTCTGGCTACTCCATATAAATTTCTTCCTCCAATTCACTATGAAAGAATGCAATTTTTACATCTAACTGTTCACATTCTAAGTCTAAAGCAGCAACTAGATAAAGAATGACTCTAATGGATGAAATTTTAACAACAGGTGAGAAAATTTCAGTGAAGTCAATACCTTCTTTTTGGGCAAAACCTTTCCCCACCAGCCTTGCTTTATACCTCTCCTTCTTTTCATCACCTTCATGATTAATCTTGTACACCCATTTGTTTTCTAGAGCCTTTCTACCTTTTGGGAGGTTTACCAACTCACAAGTTTTATTTCCTACAAAGAGTTCATTTCTTCTTCCATTGCTTTCTTCCATTCTTCACTATGCTCTACTTTACAAGCTTCTTGAAAACAATTAGGCTCACCTTCATCAGACAACAAAATATATTTTGAAGGAGGATACCTTTGTGAAGGCTTATGAGGCCTAGAATATCAACGAACCAATTGTGGTGGTGCATTATCATGTTGAATCTCCTGTAAAGGTTCCTACAAGATTCCTTCTTGTTGTTGTTCATCATTTTCCACTTATTGTTCTTCATGCTCCTGAATTTGTTTTTCATTTTCTTGTATTGGTGGTATGTTTTCCTGTTGCTCTTCAAACCTGTCAATAACCTTCTTCACCTCCAACTCACCAATAGTCCTCTTGAACATTTCTAACTCATTAAATATAACATCTCTGCTTTTAATAATTTTATGTTTGAGTGGATATCATAGACAATAACCAAAATCTTCATCTGCATATCCCAAAAAAATGCATTTCATAGATTTATTCTAGCTTAGTTCTATTTTCTTTGGGAATATGTAAGAATGCTTCACATCCAAAGATTTTCAAGTGAGAATAATTCAAATTCTTACCAGTCCAAAATTTTTTAGGGATACCACCATCCAAGGTTGTGGTTGGAGATCTATTTATGAGGTAGCAAGTTGTCCTGACTGCTTCAGCCCAAAAATTCTTCTCCAAACTAGAATTGGACAACATACTTCGCACCTTTTCCATAATGGTGCGATTCATCCTTTCTGGGACACCATTCCATTGAGGAGTACTAGGCACAGACTTCTCATGCTTTGTGCCAAACCTGTTACAATATTCCTTAAATGCATTTGAGCAATATTCTCCACCATTATCTGTTCCTAAACACTTCAACAATTTTTTAGTCTCTCTTTCAACAGCAACATGGAATTTTTGAAATATTCCAAACACTTCACTTTTATCTTTCATAGGATATGCCCAAACCTTCATGGATGCATCATCTATAAATGTTACAAAATATGATGCTCCTTCTAATGATTTGATGTTAACGGGCCCAAACACATCTGAGTGTACCAATTCTAACACATTTTTCTTTCTATCATGGGCACCTATAAGGAATGAAACCCTTCTTTGTCTACCATATATACAATGCTCACAAAGATCAAGATTGTAGGATTTCAAACTTGGCAATAAATTTTTACCAACAAAGATTTTTAAGCCCTTCTCGCTCATGTGACCCAAATTCTTATGCCACAGATCTGCTAAATTTCTTTCGTTTGTGACAGTAGCCAAATCCAATTTTTCTATCAGTGTCTTCAATGTGTATAATGTTCCTGTCTTGGGTCCTTTGGCCACAACCAATGCACCTTTGCTAATTTTCTAGCCTCCTTTTCCAAAGCGTGTCGAATAATCTTCATCATCCAGTTGTCCCATAGAGATTAAACTCGTGCGCATTTCTGGTACATGCCTGACTTGTTTCAACAATATATCTTGTCCATCTTTCATCTTGATCTGGACATCTCCCACTCCAACAATACTACAAAAATGATTATTCCCCAAATGCACTCTACCATAATCACTAGGACTATATGAAACAAAACTATCTTTGCATGGGGTTACATGGTGAGATGCCCCAGAGTCAAGGATCCAATCAAAGCTACTCCTAGATGTATATGCACATGCATCCTCTATTGAAACAGTAAACAACACATCACCATCTATGGCTACAGCAGTAGTCTCACCTTTATTTGTGTTGGATGACTTGTGATTTGTACTAGACGGACTCTGATCCTTTTGTCCTTTCTTCCAGAATAGACATTTTTTCTTCATGTGCGCGGGTTTGCCACAATGAAAGAAGATGATTCTGCCCCTCCTTGATTTTGATTGGCCTCTCGATCTTGATCGCCCTTGTCGGCCTCGATCCATTCTCCTACCATAATCAGCTAGAGCTAGAGCCTCTCCTCCCTGGTTTTCCGCAATTGACTTGCGTCGCAGCTCCTCATTCATTAAACTGCTACTGACATCATCAAACTTTAGGGTCCCTGTAGTTGCTGAAGTGCTCATAGCTACAATTAAATTTTCCAACCATCTAGCATAGAACACATCAACAATATAGCTCTAATTTCATCATCTAGAATGATTTTAACAGAGGCAAGTTGATTAGTAATAATATTAAATGAATTCAAGTGCTCAACAACTGAAGCACCCTTCTTCATTTTGAGATTATAAAGTTTCTTCATCAAGAACATTTTGTTTGATGTCATGTTCTTCTCATATAGATCATGGAGCTTCTTCCATAATCCTTCAGCCATCTTTTCTCTGGACACATTGAAATAAACATCCTTTGATAAATATTGGTGGATTGTTGCAATCGCCTTTCTATCTAGGTCATTCCACTCTTTATTTGTCATCGATGAAGGTTTCTTTGTTGTGCCCTCAATTGGAAAATATTGATCCTTTAAAATCAGTATATCCTCCATATGTGATTTCCATAAGCCGAAATTAGGCCCGCTCAAATTCTCAATATCCATAAGTGTTGTCTCCATTTTCAATCAAATTCACGCCCCAAAACACAAAAAACTCCACTTAAAAATAAAACATTAATTATTAGTCTTTAGTAATAATGACCTTCCTCCTTTTAAAATACCATTTTCAAAATCCCTACTCCTTTTTAAAATATACTTTTCAAAATTCCAACATATAATTATATATGTTTCATAATAAATATAAAACATATATAATGTTTTAACCTTTTCACATTTCACACATACATCTGTTGTTTTGAGAAAAAAACTTGACGTATACGTGCAAGATTGATGTGAAAAAGAAATTACGAACACCACATTTCAACTCCAAACTCCACGGATCTCCACATTTCAAACTCCAGCAACACGTTTCAACATAGATCCACGACCTTGTTTTTCTTGCAGCAACTGTATTTTAGTTCTAGCATTCCTCAGTTATTTCCTGGACAGATCCTTCAACAGCTCCAGGGGTAACAACCAACGTTAACGAACGCTGCCAAATTAAGGTGATGGCACTAAGCGGGTTTCACAGTGGATATTCCAACCTGACTCTGATACCATTTGTTAGAATAGAACATACATAACACACAGCGGATTCATACTCAGAGACTTAGACGACAATGGTAGAGAATAATTCATAGAGACAGACAAATGGAGAAACAACAAGATTACTCAGTCGGAAACAAAGGAATAGATAACACAATCAATGGAGAACAAAAAGCACTTAGCATTACATAACAGGCTTGGGCCTTGGCTTGCTTTCCTTGGCTAGAGAAATTACAAATTTATAGAGGCAGAAGAAGGACCTAGAATCCTATATGTGATTCAGATGGAGATCTGGAATGATCTAGAAACTAATGGTAGTGTAGAAAGATCTAGAATCCTAGAGATCTAGAAAGATCTGATCTAGAAGGATCTAGAATCTTGCGTGAATTTCTCTTCACACTTAACATGAAGACCAATAAGAAGTATGAAAACTGTCAAATTTAATAGATAGAGCTGATATGAAAACTATCAAATTTAATAGATAAATCTATTTTGAAATTCCAATCCAAATTATCGGGGCTTTTCTCACATCTAATTCCTTGCACTGTGTCCTAGTAATCCACAATTATAAGAAGCATCTAGGCAATCCGCAGTTTCCAAGCCATGAACAGATCCATCAACAAGGATAGAAGAATCCAAGAAAAATTGTTCCCATGCATTATAACAGTCTATCACCTTCAACCACCATGTAAATCTCCTCTAGAAGCACGAGCAATTCCAGGAGCAATAACGTTACTTACAGAATAATATCCAGTGCTAGCATCTCATCTAGCACCAACATAAATAAACCCCACAGAATCAGACCCTACAGCTCCAATAGTAGAGACAGCCTAGTTGCTTGGGAGGGGCAGATCGACAGTTGTAGCAAGGGCTGATGTTTTCAAAAATTCTCAACTACTACACCAAAAATTACAAAATATTAATAAATTTTCGAATCCTTATTATTTAGGGGAAGAAAATTTACTCTCCTATTTCTAGTTCCAGAGTAGCTATTATTTCACATTATCCATGTCTAAAAGTACAATAGTCCGACCAGAAAGGAAGCAGTTCCAAAAAGTACAATAGTTAATCCAACTAGAAAGAAAGTCATTCAGAGAAGTATCTGGGGTTCTCCTTAAATTCTTTTTCGCAAGACTCCACCTCATGGGACTCCATATGATTTATCTCTACATTTCCACTCTCATATAGGTAGGGAGTCCAATGAGATTAGGGAGCACCAATACGAAGCCAATTTTGTGTTGGATAGCTTAAAGCTTGGACAGCCCCCTCCGGATTCAGCTTGCAAACCTTCTTTCTCTGTTGTCAACTTTCAATACTGCACAACCCTTGCTTAGAGGGCAGGCATGATGTCAATGATAAAAGGTGGCGTTGTCTAGTTAGGTAATAATAGTTCTAATGTAGTTTTGATTGTTAAAAATAACTAGCATGATGTCAATGATAAATGGTGGCGTTGTCTAGTTAGGTGATAATATAGTTCTAATTTAGTTTTGATTATTAAAAATAACTGGAATTCGGTGATTTTTTTCAAAAAAAATTAACAAGAGCGATTGAATTTTTTTTGAATAGTGGAAATAGATTCAACACCATCAAAATTCTTCAAGACACTCAAAATCTTAAATCTTAATAGCGAAAAAAAAATAAAAATAAAAATAAAACAAATAAATAAATAATAATAATAATAATAAAATAAAATAAAACTGCTAATTTTTTTTAAACTCTGCCAAAATTCTATTATTTTCCAAGGGAAATTGACATGTGTTAGACCTCTGTCTAAATTGGTTTTGGGTTGTTTCTATGATCAAAATAAAATGAAATAATATTTTAACATCCACAAAATTAAAAATAGTCATTGGGAGCATTAGTTCCTTATCTTTTTCCTTTTGTAATTTGATCATTTCTTATTCAAATTGATGATGAGTTGGCCCAACCTTCCAACAATCCCCTCGATGAAAAGACAATGCCAAGAAATTGATGCTAACATATTCTCATAACTTTCTCTAATGTCTTTGAATGCATCAAATTCAAAAATGAACCATGTTTCACACAGAAGTTGATGTGAGTTGGTTCTTAGTTGAGCAATAAGAACATTTTCCCTCCACATAATGTTAGCTCCAATGAACTCTTTTTGTTGTAGATCACATGTAGGGTTAAATTCCTCAATGTAGTATGTCTTCTTTCTACCCAACTCTTTTCCCTATACCCGTTTATGATACTTCTCCATAACAAAATTCTTTAGCTCCTTGCTATTTGTGGGATAGACATTGAGGTAGATATTCCATTTTTGCGTGCATGTGTAGTTTTATTTCATCCATTTTTTCTTTATTTCACTCATGGCTTCATTGAAGATAACATTAGGCCATCTACCTCTTACCATTTGCTCAATTCTTTTTAGATATCTTATGAGCTGCACCTAACAATTTCTTAGATGGGAGATTCTCCTATTTAACTCAACATTATCTCCCAAGGTACCAAACTTTTTATTTTGAACTTGTTCATGATCAAGCATTTTTGGATTTTCTCAATTTGTTTCCATTTTGAGACTAGGGTGCCTCTAGCCCACAATTCACGCCCATATAACATCATTGGACAAACTAGGAGTCCAAAAAGCACTTTAATCATTTTCCAATCCCATAACTCTGCCTCTCCACACCTGTTTTGAAGAGCATATAATGCTTTCCACCCTCCTAAAATTCTCTTCTCTCTATAGTCCTCCCAATTAAGTTTGTTGTTGAAATCAATCCTGAGATACTTGTACTCATTTACTTCTTCAATAATGTTTCCTTCAAAGAAGAACATACGCTGGAACTACTTCATTTTATTAGAGAAAAATCATTATTTTGGTCTTTCTAGTATTGACTTGGAACTACTTCCTTTTATTAGAGAAAAATCATTATTTTGGTCTTGCTAGTATTGACTTGAATTCCCACCGCTCTACAAAAATGCTCAAGGACATATAGGTGCATTTTCAATCCATTGGCCGACTTAGAGATCAATACAAGATCATGAGCATATAAAAGAATCTTTATCACAAACTCCCCCAACTGAACACCATCTCCACTTTGCAGATTTAGCCACTCTTCGAGTTTATCAATATACAAACAAAAAAGAGTAGGGGATAGAGGCAACCTTGCTTGACTCCAATGCCACTTCTAAAGTTTTCTAAAATATCTGTTGAAGTTCTAATTTTGACTTTCACCTATTCATAAAATTTATGGATAACTATTCTATAATGCAAAGAAATTTCAAATTCTTCCATTATATGCCACAACATATCTCTAGAAACTATGCCAAGTGCCTTTTTGAAATCAACAAAACACCGAAAACTTCAAATTACAGTGATGTGTTTGGTAGATGAATTTCCCAGGGGTTATGTGTTTAATTGCCTAGGATTTGTGCGTTTCGTAGATGAATTTCCCAGGAGTTACACACAATTCAAATATAAGACACATTTTGATTTTTTCATTATTTTAAAACAGTAGTCTCTAGGAACCATTCACTGATTTCGTCATCCTTGAAAACCACAGCATCAACAACTCCGAAGGTCTCCCCCTCCGAGTCTCTGACGTGTCGGGACAGCTCACACAGGTACTCACCATATCGATTAAAAAAATTGAAGATATGGAATAAAGAATATAGGAGCATATGGCAACTATATGTGGTTAAATTATAGATTATAACAATTTTGAAAATTTGCTTATTTTTTCTCAAAAAGTCTAATTATAAGGGTGTATTAATTTCTTTTGGTGTTGGAAATAGATTATCTCTATCAAAAACTTGGCACCTAAAATCTTGGTAATTTGAATTTTTCAAAATTTTATATTTTTTCCAAAATCTTGTGAGAATTTCCACTATTTTTAAGGCAAAATTGTCATCTCGTCAGAGTTGGTAGGTTTTTAAAATTTTAATTTAATTATCAATAATTATTAGAATGATAGTAGGAATTTAACTTTCAAGGAATTTTTTAAAATATTTTTACTAGTGTATACAAATTAAAGGTTGAGATTTATTTCCAAAGTAGTTATGTGTTTTTTGTTATTTTAGTTAAATTGATTAACTAACAGAAAATGTAAACAAGTATCATCTAAAGTGAATTATGATTTTTTTGGGCGTGTGGTATTGATAAGACATGATATTGGCTCGTGGTATTGTAACAAAGCCTATTTTCATACTAAGAGTCTCCATGGTAAAGTGGAGATAAATTTCCATAGTTCAAAATCTTGTTCCATGTTTTTTTAAATGAATACATGTTTAACTTATATCATTGGCTAATTCTTTGCTAACTTATATCATTGATTAATTATAGTTTAACTTTTTTCTTTCTATAATGGTAAAACTTATCATAACTCAATAGTCAAACTAGCAGTGGGGACAATCATCACTAGTTCTTAACCCTAAATGCATGGTGATTCATCACTGTTACTCAAGGAAAACCACGCCACCTCGAATTACTCATTGGTGGTCTGTAAGGGGAAGGCCTTCACTTCTACCAAATTCCTTTAGTTCTTGGGCAGTTGACGGTCTTGAGCCATTAACCGGTTTCCTTAAGTCCAAGGAAGATCAGCTCCTAGCCAAGCAGTATTTTTAGGGCATACTCCATGCACAGTTTATATGTTTAACTTATGTCCAAAAATTAAATCATTGATTAATTTTTTATACTAATTAAAAAAAAAAAGCAAAGTTATAATTTAGTTAGCTTTGAAGAGTTTTTAAATTTGAGCGATGTGATGTATGATGAAGTAAGTTTTTTGATGTGTATTATGGATTAATGCATAAGATAATTTACGAGTTATTTAATTTATATGATTGTGCTAGCTTTACTTTCTATTAAACATGTGAATATAATGGCTTGGTTATTGAATGTGTATAAGAGATATTAAGTTCTTCTCTAACTCAAAAAGATATAGAACATCATGTAAGAGAAAATATGGGAAACACCAAAATTTGAGCTTGATAATGCCACTTCTTGTAGGTTTGAGACTATATTTATTTCCAAAATACTATGCACCCTCTACATTGTCATACAATTTCTCAAAGAAATTTTTTCTAAAAAGTCATGATGCAAGTAGAAATATGTCAAGCAACCAAACATCTCTCCAAGAGCCAAATGGAGTTTTAAAAAACTCTTCATTTATGACAATATTGCAATAACAAAATCTATGGATTCAAGAACTTTACTTTTTTCTTCATTTTTCTCCTACTTATCTTCATTTTTCTCAATTAAAATCCTACATACCTTAGCATCATGTCCATTTTTATTATGTGACACCTCCAGAACTTTAATTTATTTTTACTTTCATGCTTTACTTTTACAGTTGAGAAACGAATTCTTGTTTTACTTTTTTGAGAAAAGGATAATAAGTTGATTCTTTGGTGTTAGTAGATTAAATTTAATAAAGTAAAGTTATAACAATATGAGATGGTTCCTATGGAAGTTCTAAAAAATTACTGATGAACCTCAGTAACTCTCTTTTACCCAACAGTTATCAATTATCAGTTAAGAAGCAGTTACTCTTTACCTGTCTTCCTCTTACAAAAGAGAAGGGAGAAGGAGGAAGGAGGGGTTGGTTTTTGGAAAAGAAAGAAGATAATTCCTTGAGCTAAAGAGAGTTTCAGTGAGAAAAATCCTTGAAAGAGACTTCCCTAGAGGAAGCAATACTCATTGCAGGTTGGACCTGGAGTCCTGAGGCCAAAGTAATAGAAACTATTGTATTAAAGATAAACTGATCAGTGGGGAAAGAGGAGCTTAGGGGAAGAATACTTGGACGTGAATGCCATATTCTCATTGGAAGGGTGGAGAGGTTCATCTAGTATTGAATTAGGTTTCCGATGGCATATAAGTGAAAATGCATGTTTGTATTTATCAATTTGGTATTAAAGACATGTAGATAGTTAAATAGGAAAATGAGCCTGTTAACATTGATTAAGTAGGAAATAAGTGTTAAACTATTAGTGACTGCATGTGTCTAATAACACCTGTAACATGAAATAAATGGAAAAAGTGAATAGCCTAGAGTACAAAATGATATTATGATGTAAGTAGCTACTGATAAGTTGTTATGGTTACCCAGAGGGTAGAATGTTCAGTGATTAGTTTAGGACCAAGATGGTAGACAATATAATGTCTGTACCCCATGCATAAGGAATACGTTGAGAAATCAAGAACCTATGCATGAGTTTAACTGTATGACTGTAGAAAATAACCTTTGAGTAAAATGTCTAAGTATATACATACAGGTTGTATGGATTACTTTAGTCAATTTCCATGTTCAGATAAAACATAAAATACTATCAATAACAAATATAGTTTTTTGAACACTAATTTTAAGAGAAATCTCATATTCAGATTACTTCCTTCAAAAGAGTTGTCTGATTATTGCCTTTAAAGAGTTGTCGGGTATTCTGTGAGAAATAAAAGAAAATAACAAAGTCTTAAATTACTTAACATAGAGACCCCAAGAAAGCTGCGAGTAAGAATCATTAAAGAACTAGGTAAGCATAGCGTAATTCATTATTACAACGGGATATAAGTTTGCATAGACATGCAGTGTGGGTAGCCGTGGGAATTCAAGCCAGCAACTAGGTATTCATGCAAAATATTTCATGATAAATTTTCCAGAATCTAGAATTTATGTTTATAGCTAGCGCATTATAATTTTTATTTACAGAGATAAAAACAAAAATGATGAATTTCTTACTGAAGAAAAATGAGAATCTAGATAATCAAAAGACAGGTTTCATAACGGCTCCATCGGATGGTCCTGAGGTGAACACCAAGGAAAGTCATTCTGAAAGAACAAGGATTACAAATTAATGGAATTGTAACCAGTCTACACAGGAGTCAAACACATATTTTTTTTAGTAAAGAAAATAATATGTAATTGACCATGTATCCAAACCGAAAGGAGAAATTTAAATAGAGTATTTGCTTAAAATTCACAGCTACTAATCACTGATAATAATAAGAGTAATACAATCTTGAAATCGTGACCAAACCCTCGAATGTAGGGTTTGGTCTCAAAACCCTATTAAAACCGAGTCTTTTTAGGAGTTCAGATAAATACATTCATGGGTAAACAAACCCTCAACCAAAAAAAAAATAATAAACACAAAAATTGTCAATTATTAAACCCTAAAGAGCCGATACTTGCCTAAGGGAAGGCAAGGCCTCATACCCGCAAGGGTTGCAATAAAGAATCCTGGATTCTCCATCAAACTAGCACTCGCATCTGGCTTCCAGCGAGCTAAGGCTCCCCTGCATCAGAATACAATCACAATTTAAAGGATGATGACAAAAGGAATAGCATGGTGGACATATTGGATTGTTTGTCGCAATGAAATAACCCTTAACAAATTAACATTACATGATAGGAGGCGAATATGGCGGTGTTCCTCCATTGCTTGAGATCCAGGGGAGGCTGTAGCTGTAATGTCTGCAAGAGGTAAGGAAGAACCTTAGTAAAAGCTCCAATGATGGTCTATCACGATTCAACTATTAAATTAAAACGGAAAACAAAGGGAGCCAACCCAAAATTCGCACAACAGATTTACCTGTGCATTCGAGTAACTTTGAGGTGGTATTGCGCAAATCACAGCTGAAAGAATTGGGTGTAGTGGAGTTTTTAATAAAATTTGTTTGGTACGCAAGGAGTTCAAGACGGGTCGCTTAAGGAAGGAGGCCTCCAACCCTACCATGGTTTCATCGAATGTGGCTCCAAGACTTAGCTCAATGCAAATGACCAAGGAACAAAGACGAAGTAGTGCATTGATTGCATATCTGCTCGAGTTATGGCGAACCATTGAATCCAATATCACGATCACATGGTATCGTTGGTCACAAGTTTTACCTGATGGAGAAAGGACGGAGCAGCTGGCGACCATCCCATTGCAGGCCAGCCAGAGCAAGTTGAAAGGAGAAACATTAATGCACATACAATGTAAACCATAATGCTAACTGAGATCTTAATTGTTGTATAGATATAATGTCACTGGATTATACGATGTTCATAATGAGAATCCAATTAAAGTACATTGCTCATGCTTCCACATTAATATTATTGTATTTTTATTGTATAATGTGATGTGGTTAGATTCAGTAAGAGTTTGTCACCATCATAACTATGGTAAATAATTTTTTTTTATGTATATTTATGGGTGATCAGTGTTAATCATAAGTAGGTGTTACAATTGGTATTAGAGCCTCAGGTTTCTACACTGAGTACTGATTGAATGATCTTAGAAATGAAAAAAATAGTTCTGATGCACAGAGGAGCACTGGACATAACCCAAAAGTATGGGTACAACTGGGAGAAACAAATGTCAGCAACAATGCTCCTTTACTAGAGACAGTTCAGCAGTTAAGAACAAAAATACAGAGTCTACGTGTTGGTAATGAAATCTTACGTTTGGAGCAATAGAAGATTAGGAAAATTCTAACAGATAGACAAAATCAGAGGAATCTAGACCCTAGTCAAGGAGAAGAGAATAGGACGGAAACTCGCAAACAGTAAGAGCAGCATCCGGAATCAGAAGGAGGACAAACAAGTAATGAGGAAGAGTCAGATAATGTTTCCAGTAAAAAGGGATTAAAAGGGAAGAAAACAGAACTTCAAGGAGAGTTCAAAATGATCAAACCTCCAAAATATAACGGTGAGGCAGAAGACGTGGAGGATGCTTGGCTAATTAATATGAATAAATATTTCCAAATATATGAATATAATGAAATTTGAGGGCAAGGCTAGCAATCTATCAGTTACAAGGCAAGGCCACCCTATGGTGCGAAGAAATCAAAACATTTAAAGAAATTAATGAGCTAGAGATCACCTGGGAACAATTTCAAAGGCATATTAAGGATAGATATTTGACTGAGTGATTTTATGATGATAAAGCAAAAGGGTTTCATGACTTGAAACTAGAACAACAGACTATGGATGAATTTATAACTAAGTTCACTTCACTATTAAGATATGTTCCTTATATTCGTGAAGAAAAAGCTAAATTCCAGCGCCTTATCAACGGCTTGCTTGCCTTCATGAAGAAGAAATTGGAATTTGATAACCCAAAAATGATGGATGAAGCAGACTGAAAAGCTCAGATTTGCTACCAGCAAATGAAATAGAAAGGCGAAGTGAATAAGAGTTGGCCAAGTAAGAAGGGGCAAATTTTTTTACAAATATTAAGAACATGAAGAATACGGGAACCAGATTCTGAGGAAGAAAAGGACCAAATGGATCTGCTAACTGAAATCAGCAGAAGTACAGACCTCAGAACTAATTAAAACAAAATGAAGCATCAAGTATTCTAGAAACCAGTCAAGTTCCCCGACCACCTTTGTAGTGCTAGGGCTGTGGGGAACCCCATTACTACAAGAACTCTCCTCATAGAGGGAGAACAGAACCTGTTGCAAATATTCATGAAGCTTCTATTGTTGCTATGGTGGCACGGAGCGTAACCCAGATCAATGCAAAGTTGGAAGATCGCCAAGCAGATTATCAACCCTTGATGGTGGAACTCGAAGGTAAAATATCTAATCATCCTATTTCCATTTTAATAGATCCAGGTGCTAGCTTGAGCTATGTCATCCCCATAATAGTTTATATATGCGACCTAAAAATTTTAAAATTTAAGAAACCATGGCTGGTTCAACTAGCTACTGGTGCAAAATCAAGACTCTGTGCAAAAGTAGAGGGTTTTGAAATAAAATTAGCAGAACAGTAGATTAGGACAAACTTAAATGTATCACCATTAGGTTACTACGATGTCTTTATATGCATGCACTAGTTAGAACGACAATGGGCCTTAGTAAACCGTAAAGATAAGACCATTGATTTTATGTCTAATGATGGTACTATAATAGAGATTCAGGGAGTTAATAGAGAAGTCAAGTTACGATCTGTTACAGACCACCAACTAGCGAGATGCATGCGTAAAGGTTGTCAAACCTATGCGATTCAAGTGGGATATACAAACTCCAAAGATAAAATGTCAGCCTTAGAGAAGATACTCGTAATTCAAGAATTTAAGGACGTGTTTCATAAAGATATTCCCAGACTACCACCCAAGAGGAATCTCGACTTTACCATAGAGTTGGTCCCTAGAGCTTCCTTGATCTCAAAGGCTCCCTACAGAATGAGTGTTCTTGAGTTAACTGAACTAAAAAGCTAGTTGCAAGATTTTTTGGATAAACAGTATATCCAACCCAGTGTATCCCTTTGGGGAGCCCCAGTTTTGTTCGTAAGAAAGAAGGATGGTACTTTGTGGTTGTGCATAGATTTTAGACAACTGAACTAGTTAACCATAAAGAATAAGTATCCATTACCCCGAATCGATGACCTTTCTTATTAGGTTAAAGTTTTCAAAAATTGATTTAAGATCTGGATATCACCAAATTCAAATTAAGGACGAGGATATATACAAGACTCCCTTTAGAACTCGCTATGGCCAATAAGAGTTTGTAGTCTTGCCATTTGAACTTACTAATGCCCCAGTAACATTCATGAGTATGATGAATGGGGTTTTTCATCCTTTTCTAGATAAATTAGTCCTTATACTTATTGATGACATTCTCGTGTAGTCTAGAAGTATTGAGGAACATAAAGAGCAACTTCGCGTAGTGCTACAATCCTTAAGAGAAAATCAGCTCTTCGCCAAATTCAACAAGTGTGACTTCTTTAAAGATCAAATCCAGTACCTAGGACATGTTATATCCTCTGAAGGTATATCAATTGATCCGGAGAAGATAAAGACCATCATGAATTGGCTTGTTCCAACCAATGTGGTGGACATATGCTCTTTATGGGACTTACAGGTTATTATAGAAGATTTATAAGGGGATTTTCTAAGGTCGCTTATCCAATTACCTCATTGCAAAAGAAAGGAACAACTTTCAAATGGTCAAAAGCTTGTCAAGAAAGTTTTGAAAAGTTAAAGAATTTGCTTACCACAGCTCTGGTATTAAAGATTGCAAACCCTGAAGAAGATTTGATAGTTTGCATAGATGCATGCAAAGAAGGTGTGGGTGGAATTTTGATGCATAATGACAAGGTCATTGCTTATCAATCTTGTAAACTAAAATAACATGAACAAAAATATTATTCTTACGATTTGGAACTAACTGTTGTGGTGCCTTAAAAGTATGGCGGAATTATTTATTAGGGAAAAGATTTTTTCTCAAAACAAACCACAGCAGCTTAACCAGTTTCTTCAATCAACCGTCCTTAAATGCGCACCAAGCTTGGTGGACTGCATTCTTAAGCGAATTTTGATTTTGAAATCAAGCATTTGAAAGGAAAAGAAAATAGGGTAGCAGATGCATTAAGTAGAAAGTTGCACCATGTTTACGAGATTTCATTTAGTCAAGTTGAACTTAATTTTGTGGATCAATTAAAAGAGGCAACTCAGAAGGACCCTGAATATAGTTACCTGTGGAAGTAAGTAAAATCTTCCCAAAATTCGATGAAGCAAGGGGAGTATAATATTAATTCTGAAAATTTATTGTTGTTCACAAATTGTATTTACTTGCCTAACCAATTATCTTTTAAGCAAAGCATGTTAGATGAATTTCACAGAAGCCCCTATGCTACTCACCAAGGCTATCAAAATCTCTTTTCAGCTATCAAGAAATACTACTATTGGCCTGGTATGTGGAAGGACATTGCCGGATATTTAGCTAATTGTCTAGAATGTCAGCAGGTGAAGGTTGAGCACCAGCACCCTGCTGGATTATTGCAGCTGCTACCTATCCCTGAATGGAAATGAGATACAAATACCCTGGATTTGATAACAGGATTACCACGATATAAAAGACAAAATGACTCAATTATGGTTGTGGTAGACAAACTGAGCAAGACAGCTCATTTCATACCCGTAAAATCCACATACCAAACAGCTCAAATAGCAGATATATTTATGAAATAAATTTTCCAGCTGCATGGTATGCCATGAGTCATAATATATTATCAAGATGTTAAGTTCACCTCTGCTTTTTGGAAATAATTGTTTACCGGGTTAGGTACACAAATCCACTTTAGCACCGCTTATCACCCGTAGACTGATGGGCAAACTGAAAAAGTGAATCAAGTAGTAGAGGACATGTTGCCCATGTATGTGATTCAACTGTAGGAATTTACAGGATAAGTTCCTCAGACAGAACACCAAAGGACACTGCTCACACACAAATCGCAGATCAATACACCAGTATTTTGACGTGGTTAAAACCCTCAGAGAGGGAAACAGTCCATCGCTTGAGCCAACGCGGCCACTTCAGACAATTTATTAATAAAAGAATGAAAATTTACATAAGCTTCTCTCATGAATGGGTTAACCTACAAATGACCCTCCATGCTCTTTAAATAGAGATCATGGACCAATCGGGTGCTAAGCCATGGATCAAGTGTCGGTAATACCGAGGAGAGAATGAACCATCGGATCACTACATATCGTGACCGTCGGATTGTAAGTTACAAAATGTACATAGTAAAGAAACACACTTTACCTAACTCTATACTAGACCAAGTTATACTTAACTATTTCCTATGTGTCGGAATATCCTAACATCCCACCTTAAGAACAACTTGGGATAGGATTGAAGGATTTACAAATATGACACAATAGGAGAAGGAAGGAGGCACTAGAGCCTATCCCCCCTTAGTGACAACTTCCTGAACTCCAACCATAAATCGAAGTTTAGTGAACTTCAGCTCTGTGAGAGCCTTTGTAAAGATGTCTACAACTTGATCATCTATTGAACAATATTGCACTTCAAGAACATGGTCGTGAATGAGCTTTCTGATGAAGTGCATGTGCAGTTCAATGTGTTTGCTGCGCTGATGTTGGACTGGATCTTTGCATAGTTGAATGGCACTTTGATTATCACACCAAAGTGTAGTCGGATGTTGTTTCTGAAAGCCAAACTCTGATAGGATCTGACGAAGCCACAAGGCTTCCTAACTAGCTTCTATGGCACCACGATACTCTGCTTCTGCTGAAGAAAGAGAAATGGCACCTTGTTTCTTGCAAGCCCATGTAATAGGTCCTTAACCAAGAGTGAACACATAACTTCCAGTAGATTTCCGATCATCAGGGTCACCAGCCCAATCGGAATCAGTGAAACCAACCAATAGAGGAGATGAACTGTACCTCGAACATAACGAAGTATTCTTTTAGCTGCTTTCCAATGACTTTCACGTGGATTTTGCATAAACCGAGCAACAAGGCCAACGACAAAGGAAAGGTTAGGACGAGTATGGGTTAGATATAAAATTTTTCCTACAAGTTGACGGTATAAGGTAGCATCAACTTCAGGAGAAGTACAAGTGACTGAAAGTTTGACTCCAGACTGAAAGGGAGAAGGGGCTGGCTTACAGTCTTCCATGTGAAAATGGCGTAGAATGTCATAGGCATACTTGGACTGGGAAAGGGAAATACCTTCCGTGGATTGCAAGACTTGAAGACCAAGAAAATAATGTAAATGTCCTAAGCTGTCATTTCAAACTTCCTTTTAAGGCTAGACTTCACATGGTTTATAAGGTTGGGATCATTACCAGTCAGGATAAGATCATCAACATAAAGAACAAGAATGATAAGATACTTGCCCACTTTCTTGGTGTAGACAGTATTTTCAGAATGACACCTATAAAAGCCATTTTCTAAAAGAAAGTTATCCATTTTGGCATACCAAGATCGAGGAGCTTGCTTGAGACCATAAAGGGATTTCTTAAGCTGACATACAAGGTTGGAGTCTGTTTGTATAAAGCCAATAGGTTGTTCCATATAGATTTCTTCATGCAAGTCCCCATGCAAGATGGTAGATTTAACATCCATCTGATGGACTTCCCAATTGAAAGAGGCAGCAAGGGAAAGAACAAGGCGGATAGAGTTCATTTTGGCAACAAGGGAGAAGGTTTCAGTGTAGTCAATGCCTTCAACTTGTGAAAAACCCTTAGCAACAAGACGAGCTTTATGTTTATCAACTTTCCCATCTGGTCCATACTTGGTTCTATAAACCCATTTTCATCTAACAAGTTTTCGTCCCTTTGGTAGAGGAACAAGATCCCATGTGGCTCTATCAAACTGAGAACGTGTACTTTGCTGATCTGTAGGATCACCGTCAAGATCACCTGCTGCATCCCGAGTAGCACGGAGCCATTTTGGAAGCTGAGGAGCTAAAGGAGGATCCTGAGAAGGTGGGAGAGGATTTTCATCCTCCTTTTCATCATCTGAAGAAGAAATATTTTCAAAAGTAGAAGAGATAGGGAGAGGTGGCACATCCGCCGAACTAGGCTCGCAGGCCGATATATTTTCAGCAAACTTTACATCTCTTCTAATGATAACATTTTTGGACTTAAGTGGAATAAGTCTATATCCTTTGACATCTTCAGAATATCCAACAAAAATACATTTTTCACTCTTAGTTTCTAAAGCTTTATGTTTCTCATCTGGAATATGGGCCCATGCTTCACTTCCAAAAACAAGAAAGTGACTTACATCTGGTTTGATTGAGCTCCATGCTTCTTCTAGAGTGATATTCTTTAAAACCTTAGTAGGAGTGCGATTTATTATGTAATTTTCATAGTTAATTGCTTCTAACCAATAATTAAGACTAATTCCTTTAGATTGAAGCATACAATTAGCCATTTCCTTTAAGGTGTGATTCTTCCTTTCAACTACACCATTTTGTTGTGGAGTATATGGAACAGTATGTTGCATTTGAATTCCATTCTCAGTGCAAAAGTTGATGAATTTTTTGTTAACATATTCTCTGCCATTATCAGACCTTAGCTTAAGAATTTGATGTCCAGATTGTTTTTCAACAAAGGCCTTAAAGGCCAAGAACATGTTAAATACTTCACTCTTGAGTTTTAAGAAGTATACCCAAGTGCATCTGGAGAAATCATCAATGAAAGTTAAGAAATACTTGTAGCCAGAGAAGGAAACAATTGGAAGTGGACCACATAAATCACTATGCACGAGATGTAAAGGGGCTGAGGCATGCCAAGAGGCACGTTTTTCAAAACTGTCCCAATGATGTTTTCCGAGTACACATCCGGAACAAACACCATCTCTGCAAGATACCATTGGAAGACCTGTCACCATATTTTCTTTACATAGATTATGAAAAGAGCGATAGTTTAAGTGACCAAATCGCTCATGCCAAAGTTTGCTCACTTCATCATTATGAGCAACAAATATCGAGGGAAGGTTTGATGATCTAAAGTTGTGAAACTTATACAACCTTGTAGAATCATCAGCAATGCCAATAGCTAAAATTTGTCTAGGATCTCTTTGGTCCTTAATTACAACATCCTGAGGTGAAAATTCAACAATTTTACCTTCACCTGAATGAGTTATTTGATATACAGATAGAAGGTTGCAGGATAAGTTTGGAACACATAATACATCATTAAATTGACCATTGTCTATATGAACAGTTCTAGTCCCTACAACACTAAGAGATCTATCATCACCAACATATATATTTTTGGTGTTACAATCATTTAAAGAAGAAAACATGGCTTTGTTTTTGGCCATGTGATAAGAAGCTCCAGAATCAATGAGCCACTCATGAGAATGAGAAGAAGAAGATACATTTAGTGCATAGCCAGATCGAGATGCTTGACAACCACATGCAGAAAGTGCCATTCCTGAAGATGAAGTTGAAGTTGAAGAGTGCTCCAAATGGATGTTATGCATCTTCATTGCTACTTCCAAGGCTTCCATCTTCTTAAAGCATTTGGATTCTAAGTGGCCATCTCGATTACAAAAGTTGCAATGTCTATCAGTCTTCTTTCCTTTGTTTTTATTTGTCTTATCATTTTGTTGAAATGATTTTTCATTTTGAGGCTGAAATTGCTTAGGACCCTTGTTTGGTTTAGGACCATTCTTTTTAGGATACAACTTCTTAGGATTCTTTGGATTTGGTTGTTGTTGGGCGGCTAATGCTTTCTTAGAAGAGTTTCCAAGATTAAGAAGACCAAGTTGTAAGAGTTTTTCTTGTTCTCTTATTAAAGAATCACAAAAAGAATCAAAGGAAGGGGACTTGTAGTCTTGTCCTTGAGAAATGAAGGCTTCTCTTGTAGAATGGAAGGTGGAAACAAACACAGAGTAGGCTGGTCCCAACTTAGTAAGAATGGAATAGATAAGGTTACTATCTTCTTTCTTAACCTTAACACCTTCCAAGAGAAGTCTAAGGGTCTTGAACTTGGAAAAAAAATCTTCAATGCAAGAAAAATGATTGGGATCCAATGTAAGCAACTCATTTTCAAGTTGATGGGCTCTAAGTTAATTTTTAATTCCAAAGACTTTAGTAATCTGTTTCATTGCTTCATCAGGAGCATCAAGTTCTGCAATATGGAATCTAAGATCTGGAGAAATAGACATCCCTATCAACCCACGTGCTTGATCTTGCCTATTTTCCCATTTAGCTGTCTTATCTTCATCTTTCGGTTTGGTTTCTTGGCCTGTGGATATTTTGTAGAGACCTTTACTTCTAAGTAAATCCACAATGTAGGACCACCATTGGAAGTAGTTGGTGCTGTCAAGAATAACTTGGCATGGACTTTCCATTTTAACAGAAATTGAAGCTATAGATGATGCAACTAAGTGTTCCAATGGAAAGATCTCGAAAAATTAGGCTATTTCAAAAAAATGGTTCTGAAAACGGCTTCCGGATGAAGAAGTTATGGCTTTTTGAAGAAAATTTGATGAAGTCGCCGACGAAGTGCGGGAATGTGCAGAAATGAAAAATCCGCCCCCACAAAAAGGAGATTTGAACTCAAGACCTCTACTCTCATAAATTAGCTTTAGACCAAGTGAGCTATACAAAAAGTTTGAGAGAGAGGGAGAGAGAGGGGGGGGGGGGGGGGGGGGGGGGGGGGGGGTTGAAGCTTTGGGTTGCGTGCTTGCTTTGAGAAATCTCTTTTTCCCTACAAAACAAAAAACACAAAACCCAACACGGACATACAAAAAAAAATGAACCTTGCGGCTCGAAGTTAGCTTTAGCCAGAAACTAAATATTTTCCTCAATGTTTCTGATTTTCCGAGATCACACTAAGGCGCAGCGGAAAGAGCATACGCATTAGAAAAATCCTTCCTTTTTGTTTCTGATTTGCCTAGATCGCATAGAGTCGCGGGGAAAAGAGCATACGTAGAAATGAAAGGTATAGATGCGGTAATAAAAAAGGCTAAATAAACCGAAACCGAAATAAACAGAGAGAAAATAACTGTAAACTGCAAATAAACATTGTATACCTCCAGATCTTAAAAATGACGCAGCTAGGGCTACCGGAAACCTTTTCGCATGAAACGAAAGGGTTTCCTCACTATAACAGATGCTCCCAACACAACAGAGCAGTCCTCTCGGCCCGAAAGCAGTCAGAAACAATAGATCTAGGAAACAACAGTCAGATGCAATTCTACCGGCTTCAGATTTGGATCGCCAACGGACGCGGCCCTCAAATAGCTCTGATACCATGTAGGAATTTACAGGGTAAGTTCCTCAGACAGAACACCAAAGGACACCGCTCACACATAGATCACAGATCAATACACCAGTATTTTGACGTGGTTAAAACCCTCAGAGAGGGAAACAGTCCACGGCCTGAGCCAATGCGGCCACTTCAGGCAATTTATTAATAAAAGAATGAAAATTTACATAAGCTTCTCTCATGAACGGGTTAACCTACAAATGACCCTCCATGCTCTTTAAATAGATCATGGACCAATCGGGTGTTAAGCCACGGATCAAGTGTCGGTAATACCGAGGAGAGAATGAACCATCGGATCACTACATATCGTGACCGTTGGATTGTAAGTTACAAAATGTACATAGTAAATAAACACACTTTACCTAACTCTATACTAGACCATGTTATACTTAACTATTTCCTATGTGTCGGAATATCCTAACATCAATAACCTAGGAAATGGGAAGAGCATCTACATTTAGTATAATTTCCATACAAAAATGGTTATCATGAATTGCTTAAGATGAGTCCTTTTGAAGTACTTTATGGAAGGAAATGTACCATTCCTGCAAACTGGAATAGTCCTGAGAATAAGATGATATCAGGACTAGATATGTTGGACGAAATAGAAAGAACCGTGAAAAAGGTTCAACAATATTTGAAGGTTGCTCAAGACAGTCAGAAATCATACAATGATAAAAGAGAGAACTTACCAAGAGTTCCAGGTAGGAGATCAAGTGTATGTGCAGATTAAGCCAAAGAGGAGGACATTGAGGTGGGGAAAGTGTGCCAAGTTGGCCCCCAGTTTTGTGGCCCATTACAAATTCTGGATAGCACAGTGCCAGTGGCCTATTAACTAGTCCTACCTAGCCACATTTGGGTTCATAATGTATTTTATGTTTCCCTTTTAAGGAAATATTTGTATGACCCTAGACATATCATGAAATGGTAAGAACTTCAGGTAAAAAAATATATGTAAATACACACACACACACGCACACACGCACACATATATGTATGTATATATACATGTTCATAACACAAAATTTACTTATTTGAGGATACAGTGATTATGTACATGTAAATTATATAACAATGGTATTTATGGCAGGTCGAACTAGAAGGATAATTCCTGGTCGAACCCCTGTACATACTTGATTAGAGAGAAGTAACGCTGCGGAGACGAGCTATCATCCAAGTTAAAGTGCAATGGAAGCACTTCAGCCTGGAGGAAGCCACCTGGGAAGATAAATACTTATGCAGGAGGAATATCCTAAATTATTCCGGGAAAATATGGAAGAATGAACACTGGGGATAGTGTTCTACTAGGGGAGGGATGTGACACCTCTAAAAATTTAAGTTATTTTTACTTTCATGTTTTACTTTTACAGTTGAGAAACGAAATCTCATTTTAATTTTTTCAGAAACTGATAATAATTTGATTATGTGGTGTTAGTAGATTAAATTTAATAAAGTAAATTTATAACAATAGTATACAGTTTCTATGGAAGTTCTGAATAACTACTAATGAACTTCAGTAACTCTCTTTTACCCGATAGTTATCGGTTATCAGTTAAGAATCAGTTACTCCTTACCTACCTTCCTCTTACAAAAGAGAAGGGAGAAGGAGGAAGGAGGGGTTGGTTTTTGGAAAAGAAATAAGAGAATTCCTTGAGCTGAAGAGAGTTTTAGTGGGAACAATTCTTGAAAGAGACTTCCCTGGAGGAAGCAATACTCATTGTAGGTTGGACCTGGAGTCCTGAGGCCAAAGCAATAGAAACTTTTGTATTAAAGATAAACTAATCAGTGGGGAAAGAGGAGCTTGGGGGGAGAATATTTGGAAGTGATTGCCAGATTCTCATTGGAAGGGTGGAGAGGTTCATCTAGTACTAAATTAGATTTGCGATAGCAGATAAGTGTAAATGCATGTTTGAATTTATCAGTTTGCTATTAAAGACATGTAGATAGTTAAATAGGCAAATGAGCCTGTTAACATTGATTAAGTAGGAAATAAGTGTTATACTGTTAGTGATAGCATGTGTCTAATAACACTTGTAACATGAAATAAATGGAAAAAAGTGTATATTCTAGAGTACAGAATGATATTATGAAGTAAGTAGCCACTGATAAGTTGTTATGGTTACCCAGAGGGTAGAATGTTTAGTGATTAGTTTAGGAACAAGACGATAGACAATATAATGTATTTACAGCTAGCGCATATAAATTATTATTTACAGAGATCAAAACGAAAAAGATCAATTTCTTACTGAAGAAAAAAGAGAATCTGGATAATCAAAAGACGGGTTTCAGAATGGCTCTGTTGTATGGTCCTGAGGCAGACACCAAGGAAATTCATTCTGAAAGAACAAGAATTAAAAATTAAGGGAATTATAACATGTCCGCACCAGCATCAAACACATCTTTTTTTGAGTAAAGAAACTAATATGTAACTGACCATTATATCCAAACCAAAAGGAGAAATTTAAACAGAGTATTTGCCCAAAATTCATAGCTACTAATCACTAATAATAATAAGAGTAATACAATCTTGAAATCGTGTCCAAACCCTCGACTGTAGGGTTGGGTCTCAAAACCCTATTAAAATCATGTCTTTTCAGAAGTTCGGATAAATACATTCAGGGGTAAACAAACCCTAACCGAAAAAAAAAAAAAAAAAAAAAAAAAAAAAAAAAAAAAAAAAAAAAAAAAAAAAACGCAAAAATTGTCAACCATTAAACCCTAAAGAGCTAAGGCTTTCCTAAGGGAAGGCAGGGCCTCATACCCGCAAGGGTTGCAATAAAGAATTTCAGATTCTCTGTCAAATTGGCACTCACATCCAGCTTACAGGGAGCTAAGGCTCCCCTGCATCAAAATACAGTCACAATTTAAAGGAGGATAACAAAATGAATAGCATGGTGGACAAATTGGATTGTCTGTCTCAATGAAATAACCCTTAACAAATTAGCATTACCTGATAGGAGGCAGATATGGAGGTGGTCCTCTACGGCTTGAGATCTGGGGGAGGTTGTAGTTGTAATGTTTGCAAGATGTAAGGAAGAACCTTAGTAAAACCTCCAACAATTATCTATCACGATTCAACTATTAAATTAAAACGGAAAACAAAGTGAGCCAACCCAAAATTCACACAGCATATTTACATGTGCGT
This sequence comes from Pinus tabuliformis, assembly GCA_031772625.1. NCBI lineage: Eukaryota > Viridiplantae > Streptophyta > Pinopsida > Pinales > Pinaceae > Pinus > Pinus tabuliformis. The sequence continues at coordinate 159,113,695 of CM062814.1, read as the reverse complement.
CCGAGTAACCCTAAGGTGGCATTGCACAAATCACAACTGAAAGAATTGGGTGTAGTGGAGTTTTTAATAAACTTTGTTCGGTATGCAATGAGTTTAGGAAGGATCGCTTAAGGAAGGAGGTTGCCAACCCTACTAGGGTTTCACCGAATGCGGCTCCAAGACTTAGTTCAATATAAATGACCAAGGAACAAAGATAAAGCAGTGCATCAATTGCATATCTCCTCGAGTTTCGACTGACCATTGAATCCAATATCACGATCAGATGATATATTTGGTCATAAGTGTTACCTAATGGAGAAAGGACTGGGCAGCTTGCAGCCATCCCATCATAGGCCAGCCGGAGCAAGTTGAAAGGAGAAACATTAAATGCACATACAATGTAAACTGGGACGCTAACCAGGATCTTAATTGTTGTATAGATATAATGTCAGTGGATTATACGATAGTCATAATGAGAATCCAATTAAAGTACATCGTTCATGCTTCTGCAGTAATATTATTGTATTTTTATTGTATAATGTGATGCGGTTAGATTGAATAACTGTTTGTCACCATCAGAACTATGGTATAATTTATTTATGTATATTTATGGGTGATAAAAGTTAATAGTAATTTGGTGTTACACATTACAACAAACAAAGTGAAGATTCAGCCTATTATGAAACCTAAGAACAATGCTCATTCTCATTAGCCTCTCGTCCATATCAGTTCCTCCAAGGGAGGATATTGCCTCCACTATTTCCTAAGGAAAAAAAAGAGTGACAAAACCAAAATACCTTCGCCTTTTAGTTTCTCAATCATACTCAACTTTTGCTTCCACAAATTTTCCCTAATTTCCAAAAGGTTGTTCTAGGCTATCAACTCCTAAAGGCATATTCCCACAAAAGCTCTACTGGAAGAATTAAAATTCCCACTAGGATTATCATTTTTGAATTTGTTGATTGGTGTAAAACTATCATTTGGGGGTAATTGGGCCTTGAGTTCACCTTAAAGTTCTTCCCTGGTATTGTTATCCATTAAACTTCTCTACAACTTCATTTTCTTCTCCTCCTATTGTCACAAATGCAAAACCATGATTTATTCTAGTTAATTATCATATACCACCTCAACCATTATAACATCCCTTGTGTCTATCTTTTCTAATTTGATATTGTTGACACTCCAAGGAAGATTCCCACAAATATTTTAAGGTTCAACATCTTACATAGAATATAGAGATATTTTAAGGTTTAACATCTTTTATAGCACATAGAGATATTTCAAAGAAGGGCATCTTAGATAACACAAATGTATGTCGGTTCCCTTAAAAAATACATTGATTCATCTCCCACATAAATGACATGTTAAAAAAGGAATTATCCACATGTTAATGGTCAAGAATGATATTGAATAATTATATGAATGATTTTTTTTTAATTATGTTAGCTATATATAAATACATTGAAAAATAAATTTTAGTTCAAAAGAAGAACTCTCCCAATATTAATGGTGAACAACTACATTGAATAATTTTATAAGTGATTTTTTTTTAATTATGTGAGTTATATATATAAATATATTGAAAATAATTTTATTTCATCGTCCAAAAAAATCAATAATGGTTCTTATTTACTTATAACTCTTCATATTTATAAAATATTTACACTACAAAATAGACTTTAATTTAATAAACATATTTTTTAATTTAATAAAAATAAATCTATATTAATTTATTAAATATATTTATCCATTTATGAAAATTGAAGATCAATAGGTTGTAAAACTTGATATTAGTTTAATGTATACATTTTACATCTAACATGTGAATTTTTCCCTTCAAAGCCTCCTTTGTAAATATACAAAACTTACAATAACATGTAAACTTTCAAGGCAAAGTCTCTTTGGCAAATATTAAAAAATTACAATAACATGTAAGTGTTAAGGAATTTGGTGAGTAAAAGATCAAAATTTAATTTTATAAAGGAGAGTTTAATTTTGACGAAATTAAATAAACAATTTTATATTTAAGTGCATTAAATACTATTATTTAAATCTAATAATATAATTTTAATTAAAAAATAATAATATTAATAATATAATTTATATGTTAATGTGAAGTAATATAATTTGATATTATTTAAAAAAAAAAAATTAAAACAAAAAACACAATAATAAAAAAAGATATGTAATTCATTAAATTCTTAATATAAAATTAATATGTCAAAAATATTAAGTAATTTAAAAATTCAATGTGCATCATAAATCAAATATTTCAATACATGCAATTAAGTAATATTGAAATGTGATTGGCTAAGGTCGGTAGACTTAAAGGCAGATGGTGGAATAGCGAAGGCAAACTTCTAGGGTTTCAGCGAGTTGCAGATAATGTTCCTTATGGAGGGTCGTAGAGGAGGGAGAGCCACTCCCTCCTTCAAGGAGGTCGTTGCTAGTAGAGGTGAGAAACCTCTAGAAAATGCTAGAGGTACTTCGGAGGAAGGGGAAAGAAATATGGAAGAGGGGATAGTAGAAGCCATCAATAAGGAAATCAATGGCACAAAGGACAAGGAGGTAGAAGACAAAAAATAGGGAACTAAAGCTAAGAAGAAAAAAGGACCCTGCAAACCCAAAGCTGAGTTCACACCTAGAGTTATTTTAAACGACCCTGCTCTGCAGGCACACAGGGATCACATGCTATTATCTGTAAGTTCATCGGACTACGGCCCACTAAAAAAGCATTACAGTCATGGATCAAATATCACTAGAAATCTAAAGGGAGCATTGACCTTCATCTTAGGTCAAAGGGATTCTTCACTATGGTGTTCACGAATATTGAAGACAAGGACAGAGTATTTGAAGGAGGACCCTACTTCTATGTAGCAGCTGGACTCTACATGAGGCCATGGATGATGAATTTTGTCCCGGAATGTGAGACTTTTACTTCAGTAACGGTCTGGGTAAGACTCTATTCTTTACCTCTTGATTACTGGCAAAATGAATCGTTAACAGCCATAGGCAATAAATTAGGTCGTTTTTTCAAAGATTCTGAAGCCACAAGAAGAGGGAAATACACTTCCTTTTCTAGGATATGTGTGGAAATGGATCTATCAGGAGCTCTACCAGATGAAGTGATCCTGGAAGTTTTTTATGAAGAATGGGTGCAAACAGTAGACTATGAGCATATTCCATTCAGATGTCGTAGATGTCATGAAAATGGACATCTATTTAGAGACTTTCCACTCAGTAAAGTGGTAAATAACAGCAAGGCTAACACAGCGAAGGAAACGAATATCTACCAGAAAATGGTGAATCGAGGAAAACGCAACAAGAGAGGAGCAAAGCAACATCAAGGTGAAGGGTTAAAGGTCAGTAAAAATAAGTTCCAAGTTCCTGAGGAAGACGAAGAGATCACAAAGGAAGATCAAGCAATGGAAGGAAATCCTGGGGAAAAGAAAAAAGAAGAAGAACGTGACCAAACTTAGGAAACTAATTATCAAAAAGAAACCATGATGAGTGATACAGAACTTGAGATGGATCAGGAGATGACCGAGAGTGAAATGGACCTAGAGGACCTTGAGCTACATGAGATTCTTGATAAAGAAAGCCTAGATATGGAAGGGTTCTTGATTCAGGGAGCTACGGGAGGAGTGGATTCGGTACCTCAAGAAGAGATCAATAGAATACAACAGTTGTTTTTATGGAAAACACAGGCTAATGCATTGGAGAAAGGAAAAAATATAGATAAGCAGGATAACAAAGGGGTGAAGATGATGAAAACAACTTTGGGACTAGCAACAAGAAACCCAGGTAAGAAAAGAGGCAGGAAAAAGCAGAATGAACTCTTGATGGAATTTGGCATGCTAATGATAGATTCAGGTAAGATGAAAGATCTAGCCAGCTACTCCTTTACAAATCTTTAATTATGAAGTTTACATCTTGGAATATCAGAGGTCTAGGGAGTAAGAGAAAGCAGAGAATTCTTAGTAATAGGATGAAACAAGAAATGTTGGATATTATCTTTATCCAAGAAACGAAATGTTCCATTCAAAAATTAAGACAAATCCATAGTAATTGACTTAGTAGATTTGATGCTCTAGAAGTTAAAGTAGAAGATTCAGCGGGGGGAATTCTCACTCTTTGGAACCCTCAAAAAATTAGCATAATAGATGCTGAAGGTACCAGGAGCTATCTATCACTTGTTATTCAACCTGTAGGTGACAAGTACACCTATCTGGTCACAAATGTTTATGGCCCTAAAAGAATAGATGACAAACTCAAGTTTCTAGACTCACCGGTGGATCTCAGGGACAGACATGCAAGAATACCTTGGATCATGGGAGGGGATTTCAACATGATCAAATCACTTTCAGAGAAAAAAGGAGGAATCAGAATTTTAAGTAAAGATTCTTTAGAGTTTCAAACCTTTATAGACAATATGAACCTTATAGATACTGAAATGAATACTGGCTTCTTTACTTGGAATAATAAAAGAGGAGGAGAGTCTCAGGTAGCCTCAAAGTTAGACAGATTCATGATCTCAGAGGATCTGATGCTAACAAATAAGGAAATAATAGCGGAAGTTCTCCCCTTTGCAGGCTCAAATCACTGGTCGATTCAACTAGAGATCAAAGGTATGGGCATTCTCAGAAACAAACCTTTTAGATTTGAAAATATCTAGCTCTCCCATCCAAATTTCTTCAACAATATTAAAGAATGGTGGTCAGAAGATTTACAGATTCAGGGAACAAGAATGTTTCTTCTTCATAAAATATTAAAGCATATCAAACTCAGACTAAAGGAATGGAACAGAAATGATTTTGGCAATATTTTTGTGGAGAAAAATCTGTTGAAAATAAAATGAAGGTTCTCAACCAAGCTCTGATCAAGTTTGGATTTGGTAGAGTCAAAAGTAACCAAGTGGATAAATATCATCAAGAATCAGATAATCTGTGTAAACAAAGGAAATTTTTTAGAGACAAAAGTCTAGGGTTCAATGGCTAAAAGAAGGGGAGCGTAACACAAAAAAAATTTCATAGGTCCACCATGGCGAATAGAACGCACAACAGAATAGCTTCAATTAAGAACAAAGAAGGGAATCTTCTCACCTCCCATGAGAATATTGAAGATTTGTTAGTTTATAATTTCCGAAGCATTACCCAGAAAAACAATTAAGATAGGGAACAATCCATCAATGAGATAACTAAAAACATACCAAAGATGGTATCCAGAGAGGACAATTTCAATATAAATAGGCCAGTTTCTTAAAAGGAGGTAGATGATGTCCTCAAAGAAATGCAAAATGGAAAAGCACCATGCCCGGATGGTTTTAATGTCGATTTTTTTAAAGCGTGCTGGAATATTTTAAAGCAGGATATTTTGAATGTAGTGGAGGATTCCAGGTGTAACAAAACTATTTTGAAAGTGCTCAATACCTCTTTTATCTCCCTTATGCCAAAGCAGGACATTGCTCAAACACGAAATAAGTTTAGACCCATAACTCTATGCAGTGTGGTTTACAAGATAATATCCAAAGTAGTGGCTAATAGACTTAAACCTCTACTTGCTACCCTAGTTTGAGGGGAAAAATCTAGTTATGTGGAAGGCAAACAAATTTTAGACAACATTATTCAAGCCTAAAATGTGGTTCACTCGTTAAGTAGTAAAAGGCAGGCTGGAATGATCATGCAATTAGATATAGCCAAAGCTTTTGATAAGGTAAACTGGGCCTATATGAAGAGGGTACTTATTGCTTTTGGTTTTGATCATAATTGGGTCAGGTGGGTGATGGCCTTAGTTACTTCCTCCAGCTTCTCTATTTTGGTGAATGGCTCTCCCTCTGAGATTTTTAGTCCTTCTAGAGGCCTCAGAAAGGGAGACCCACTCTCCCCATTTCTTTTCATTCTCATGATGGAAGGACTTGGTAGGTTCATCAAGCATGCTAAAGTAAGAGGTAAGATTAATGGCCTTCAACTAACTGAGAATGGTTAGGCTCTAACACATCAACACTTTGTAGATGATATTGTGCTATAAGGAGTCCCCACAGTCAAAGAATCTACAGAATATAAACAAATCCTGAACGTCTTTGCCATGGCCACAGGTATGGAAGTTAATCTCTCCAAATCAAAAATCTTTTTCTTTAATACCAATACTATGATACAAAGGATATTTCTAGAATTCTTGGCTTTCAAAGGGATTCCCTTCCCTCAAAATATTTGGGAGTCCCTCTAACTGCTAAAACAATGCTTAAAAGCATTTGGGAACCCTTGATTAATAAGTTGCAGGATAAAGTCAGAAAATGAACCTTCAGATCTTTAAATCTTGCAAGCAGGTTGGTTCTCACAAAAGTTGTTTTGCAAGCCATCCCTATTTTCATGTTATCTGCCCTACGAGCTCCAAAAGGAGTCCTACAGCAATCCAGAAATATACAAAGAAATTTCCTCTAGGGTAAGGAGGATATGAAGAAGAAATGGGCCTTAGTATCTTGGGAAAAAATTTGCAGACCCAAAAACCATGGAGGGCTTGGCTTGGATGATCAGGAAATACTCAGCAAGGTTTTAGGGGCCAAACTTTGGTGGCGCTGGGTTCAGAATCTAGAAACCCAATGGGCAAATATCTGGAAAGAAAAATATGCAAGATCCTAGTAAACTGGTGATCTCATAAGAATGTCAAGTAATATTAAGGGCTCATTCATCTGGAACAAAGCCTGGGAAAACAGAATATTAGTTCAAGAAAATAGTTCCTGGGAAATCAGAGAAGGGAATCTAGCTATTTTTTGGGAAGATAAGTGGAAACAAGAACTAATAGTGTTAAAAGAAGACTTCCTCGACCTTAAACATGAGACATATTCACAAGGATTAATTAAAATAAAGGACTTCTCGGATAATACTCAGCAGATGGAGAAATGGAGAATCTGGAAAAACATTGATTAAAGAAATAACAACCCCTTGAAAACAAAAGCAGAGGAGCTAAAGAAAATGGTGGAACAAAGGATGATCTTAGTTTCAGAGGGACAAGACCAACTAAGATGGGGCAATAATCAAGAGGGCACCTTTAATCTTAAAGAAGCAAAAGGCATTCTCCTTAAACTGGATCCCCAGGTTCTGGACAAAATCTGGTAGAAACTTTGGAGGCACCAAGGGTGGATGAAAATTAAACTCTTCATGTGGTTGGTTTACCACAGGAAAATCTTGACTTGGGACAACATTAGGAAGAGGGGTGTTTTGGGGCCTTCTAGATGCCTACTCTGTGGGGAGCAAGAAGAAACAATGGAGCATCTTCTCAACAACTACATTTTCAACTCCTGGTTATGGGACATATTTGCCAAAATCTTTCAACAATCCGACAGGGACAAAGGGAGCATCATCAATACCCTCAACAGTTGGGGGAAATTTTTCGGAATATGAAATTCTCAACTCAGCCTGGGCCCTTACACCAAGCTTCATTATATGGAATGTTTTGAAGGAGAGGAAAAAAAGAACTTTCAAGGGGGGAAAATCCCCCATATCGTTTGTTTGAGACAATCCTGAAACAACTTAAGGAGATAGTGGGTACCACTGTACGTAACCACCCTAATAATCCTCACTCAGATGTGGATGGGAAAATTCTCAGATAGTTGAGGCTGTAGGGACTAACTTCTCAAGGTCTTAATAGGAAGTTGTACAAGGGACACGGAGAAGGATTTCTAGCATCCTCCCCCAGAAGGATATCTAAAATTCAACATTGATGGAGCGTCAAAAGGAAACCCGTGAATCGCTAGGTATGGAGGAGTCCTTAGGGATTCCAAGGGAAGTATTATCTTCATCTTCCATTGTCGCCTAGGAACAGCTACCAATAACATGGTTGAGATAATGGCTTTGGAGCAATGCCTGGATTTTCTAAATCAAGATAATTGTTGCAATGTGATAATAGAAGCAGACTCTGAACTAGTAATTAACTCAGTGAAAAGAATAAATAGTGGAACAGCGCCAGAGAAAGTCTCCAAACACTGGAAATTAATCAAGGTTTTCCAGAGAATTCAGGATCACCTACAAAACTTGTGCACTATCAGCTTCCATCATGTTCGCAGAAAAGCCAACAAGCTGGCAGATCTTCTTGCCAATCAGGGGGTCAGCAATACAGAGGTCAAGGTTTCGATGGAGTGGCAGGAGTTGCGACAAAGCAGACTGAGAACTCTTTGCTATGAGCAAGAGGAAGAAGATAGGAGAGTGTTCAGACACAAAGCCATGGAGGTAAGCTCTTAACCTTTTAGCCTTCATATGTGTCATCAGTTTCTAGCAAACTAATCTTTGGTGGGGGGCCAAACACGGATGGCCGCTAGTTACCCCGGAGTCAACGAGATGGTCTTTACTGTTCATCGGGGGGAGTGCAATGGCCACCATAGTTCCTTAATTAATGGTGTGCCTCTCTTCTTCTCTGGGATGCAAGCTCAGGCCAAAAATTCGAGCAAACGTAGAAGGAATCTCTGTCTTACCGGTACCCGGAATCTTTGCATTTTTGGGCCTCGGAGAGGAAAACTGCTTCCTTGGCGGTATTTGGATGATCGCACCGCTCTTAAGTGGGAAACGGTTTTAGTGATTTTGCAGTGATCCCATCCATTATCCTACACATGGCAAAGTGAGGATTCGGAAAACCACCCTCCATCACATACTAACACCTGGTTAACTTGTGCGGTGCGATTTGATTCTCTACCGTTGGATCTCTCTGTGTGGATCAACGGTCATGATTGTTTGTGCAGCTTGGTGGGGTGGCCCGTTAAATCTCGGTCGTCTTTGCTATGCGATATCTTTCTTGACCGTTGATTTAGGCATTGGAGTGAACGGCTGAGATAAAAGGGACTCTTCCGGGGTCCGATGGGCGGAAGATCTCATGGACTTCTGGAGGCGGGTTGCAATTTTGGGTTATCTAAATTTTGGGTCAAGATTCACTGTTATCTTCCAAGCATGTTGAGTTGTGAGGTCGGAATCGGTGGATTTCGGGCGGATTACATGAGCGATGTTTACTCCACCATTCAGACCCGAAATATGTTTTGTATTGTTTCTATTTTTTCATCGGGTCCGTTTTGGGAATCAAAGAATATGCCTTCTTTGGTCCCGATATGCGTCTCATCAGACAGATCTTTATAAACAGTTCGGGCAGTTTAGGCATTGGTTGGTTTTGTGGAGGTATCGCAATTAAGTTTGTGGGCCCTTGGACCGTTTGTCGAGCTCTTGGCTTGCTACCCAAGCCCTAAGTGGATTGTTGATTTTGTGTCCCTCAGGTCCCTTTGGGTAGTCGTATTATATGTACTTGGGTCTTTGTTTATAATGAATAGAAGGTACAACTCTTGCTTTAGCAAAAAAAAAAAAGAAGTAATATTGAAATGTATTAATAATAATAATAAAAATAAACAAAATTTTACTATAAACAATGTAGATTAATTAAACTATTCTAATATCCACAACTTTCGTATTATATATGATTTAAATTCTTATTATTATAACATTTAAAGTATTATTTTACATTTTACTAATTTTGAATGGATTAAATATTTGTTGAAATTACATATTTAAGCTATATTATTTTCAAAATCCAAATATTTATTTTTTCAAATAATTAAATCCAATAAAAATATATAAATAAAACTTAATTCATCTTTTACACTCTAAAATAGATTTCACTTAAATCCAATAAAAATATATAAATAAAACTTAATTCATCTTTTACACTCTAAAATAGATTTCACCCTCACCATTACCAAATACTTAAAACATTCATTTTCACAATAATATTTATTAAAATAATTGAACATTCATTTTCACTTTACCATCACCATTACTAAATACTTAAACATGCATTTTCGCAGTAATATTTATTGAAATAGTTTATATTATAAAAAAATATTTAAATGATAATTATTTGTAGAACGCATAAATATCTAGTGATATATGGGAAAGTGACGATTATCGTAATTCTTTAATAGGAAAATGTAAAGTTATTATTACTTTTTTTTTAATGCCCCTCCGCGAATGTGGGATAAACTCCAAATTATAGTGTGTTATGATTACATATTTTGACTCGGGAGGATAGTCATCATCGTTCTTTAACTATTTTTTTTTTAATACTCAAGAACCTATTATAAATATATTCCTTTTCATTATTAGTATAAAGAATCTTAACATGCCACTTGAGAATATGATTGTGTTTCATTTCAATTTAGAAATATATTACTCTCCATTATTAGTACACAGAAGGTTATCATGAGATTGCGTATGAATATAATTGTATTTTAGATGGAAAATAAATAAATAAATGTTTTAAGAAATAAATTTGATATATTTTAATGTAATTATTAATAAAATTATAATATATTTATTATTAAAAATAACTATAATATTAATAAAAATATAATATATTTATTATTAAAAATAAATAAAATATTAATAAAATTTATAATATATTTATTATTAAACCTAAATGCAGCATATATGGTGTACCATAAATTAGAGATTATCAACTCCACAAATAGAATTATGAAAACTCTACTTGTATTTAACAAGGATACATGATGTCTTCTATTGTGTAACATTCTTTGAAATTGTAGGACAACTAGAAATATTATTTTTTCAATTATATAGAAATTATTATCGTTAATGAATGAGTGGATCAAATGGATAATAAAGATATATCCACTATGTTAATAGATTTATAAATTAGAATCTATAGAATGTAAATAAATTGATTTATATGTTGTTTAGTTTCTATCATATTTTAAATTCAAATTTTATGAAAACAACAAAGTATGAAAGCCATATATGGAAAAAAAAAATCATCTAAATATGAGAATTTTGTTCCATATTTTTTTGAATCTATGTAAGTTTAACTTGATACTCATTTTTTTAATAATTAATAGTAATAATATTTTTAAATAAAATCATAATTTAATTAGTTTTTATTAAAAATAATATTTTCACAATGTAATATTTATTACATAATAAATGATAATAAATTATATGTATTTTGGAAATAAATGTGGAAGACTTCTTATTTCAACTTAAGGTAGATCAGGATCTATTGACTTTTTTCTCTTTTTATTTATAATCTAGATTGATTTTCAAGGGAGTATGCTTAGCATATGCCTATCTGAATGTTATATGTTGAATGTTTAACAAGGGTTGTAGTGTGTTACTGAGTTTGTTAGGTTGCATTGCCTTTTAATAAATTTAAAAAATTAGATTGGCTCCCGCCCACCAATTTCCTAGGGATTTGAGATTATTCCAACTCTAATAAGTTCATTCTTCTATGATAAGTTCCTCGTTATTATTTATAACATTCATTTATATATAAGCAAATTTTGTATAGCAAAATGGTCCATTACTTTTAATAAATTCAAACTAGCAATTGCATGAGATGTTATAAGGAAACATCATAAGGCGATAACATATAACACTAATTAATGCTTGTTTGACAACTCTTGAAAGACAGGAAAATATCAACAAAAGGCAAGGACCATGCTACAATGAAATATTTTATTGCTTCCTTGAGCCTTACAAATCATGAGACCTATGCTCAAGTTAAAGACCTTGTCTGATTATGCCAACATGAACGCCTCGTATATAAAGTAATACATCGTGATTTGTTGCCTTTGAAATTAGAGGTTGCTAGTACAATTCCTCCATATTTCTTCTTGAAATGGGTGACTGTGATCTAGATTTCCTTGTTGTGAGTTGGTATAAAAATCAATTATTTAAATAATAACAAATTTTAACTTATTTCATAATAAAAAATTCCATGGAAACATGTTTTCTATGGTATTACAATTAAAATATACATGATGTGAGAGCATCCTTAAATCTCCAATTGAAAATCCGAGTAGTGTTAATCAAAAGAGTCTTAATCTAATAGGAAATGGAGAGACTCGAACTCTCTTCTCCTTAAAGAAAAATTGTTTTCTAAATTGTCTGCTAAAATTTGACAACACTTCTAATCTCCAAGAAACTTATATATACACGGGTTGGAAGTTAGCCCAACAAGCTTACATTGGCATTACCCAATTATCCTTTGTTGCTTAGAAACCCTTGTAAAATGCAAGAATTTAGACATTTAAAAAGACAATATAAACAAAGTACTTGAAGTCATAATTAGGATATATGCGGTTCATAGTAAGAATGAGATGAATCAATGTCCTCCTACTAAGACAGAAAAATTGGCTACTGCGAGTTGTTAGAAATTCCACCTTGTAAACGCAGTTTTGTAATGAGAATGAAATTTAACTTAGAAAAATTATCATAAAATACCTTGTTGTACTACATAAAGGCCCATTAGAGAGGACGCATGCTCATCAAGAGATAGTGCAAGGTACTTCATGACCTAGCAGACCAAAATTCACATTTCTTGTTAAAACACTGTGGCTAAAGGCTAGTGTTATAAAAGTCAAATTACTCCAAAACAGTAGTCTAACATCACTAATATTAATAATATCTATTTTTATAGCCTATCATATTGCTTGCTAAAGCTACCCTTGCTTTGATAAGTCTGTAACCTAGGATAATGGATAACATTGGACATCATAATGAACACAAATAGGTTCATGATAACATGAACTTATAAAATTTAGTCAAACTATAGTGCATAATAATGAATTGATACCAAATCACAACAAGAATAACAAAAAACTTGTTGCTCCAAGCTACAAGAGAGCTTCCTATCTACCCCCACATGCTTTCCTATAAAACAATTAGGCAATTACAATGCTCATACACTAGAACACAAAGATGGAAAATAAAATTCTATAAGAAATATATTAAATTTTAAGAGAATGCTTTTATAGTTGAAATATTCCGAGTCATAATAAGTTAGTTGTTTTGGTTATGATTATAATTTTTTATGTATAAAGGCAGTTTACATTCATTAAAATTTTGAACTAACTTGCAATTTCATCCATTAATTTGTGTGTCAATCACAAGTTCGCCAAATGCACAAATCATTATTAGATAAACGAATCCCACTAAAATCTCAAAAGAAATTTTCATGTCTTTTTTATAAAAGGTCATTCAAACAAATCAAATGCAAGGGCACTTAACCATTAATTAGAATATCAATACAAAGTTGACAAGTAACAATATTAGCATTCTACTTCTTGCCATTAAACTAAAGAATTCACAAAAAAAGTCTAATGTTGCTAGCCTAACTACACCCTCTACAACCTTTATATACATGATTGAGTTGCTCCTAGTGTTGTACATGGTTGCAATAGGTTCGAACTTGAATACAGAGTAGACATGGCATGAAAAGGGTGAAATTTGTTTAATAGGTGCAATGTAGATCAATTTTCCTTTGTACAATAGGTATTCAGGTACAAGTGTACCTCATTTACAGCTTTCCAAATGCAATGTAGAAGGTTATCACCCCCATTTTCTGCAAACCACACTTGCAATTCATGCAATAAAAAAATAGCATTAAGTTACTCAAAAAAATTGTCTCATACATGAAAAAAAAACCAAAAACAAAAAAAGAAGTCTACGTGTGCGTTTTTGTACCTATTGTGCTTCAAGAAAATAATTTTCAATTTTTTGCTTCACATTGTTCAATCCACAGTTTTTGGAAACGTTATGAGCTTGTACCATGTTGCATGGGGGCAACAAATTAAAAGGAACAAAGAAAAAAAGAAAATATACATGGAACCTTTGTTTTACAACACTTTAAGTTATAAATGTGAACCTTGAACACTTTGAGGACCACAGTTGATCATCCAAGATTGATTAGGTATCCTCTCTTTCAAATCCCAATATTGTTAATCAAAAGAGTCTTAATCTTATAGGAAATGGAGAGACTCAAACTCTCATGTTCTGAAAGAGAAATGGTTTTCTAAAAAAAATTTCAACCTTGGACACCACTTCCAACGTGGAAAGAAAAGGATATATACATGGGTTTCTAGCTATTCCAACAGGCTTACATTGGCATTACCCAAGTATTTGTTCCTGCTTAACAACCCTTGTAAAATAAAAGAATTCAAACATTTAAAAAGAAAATATAAACGAAGTAATTGAAGTCATAACCAGGATATGTGTGGTTCATAGTAATAATGAGATGAATAAATTTCCTCTAATTGAGGCAAAAAAATTGGTTACGGCGGTTGTTAGAACTTTGATCTTATTGACCAAGGTCTCTAACCAACATGAAATTTAACTTTAAAAAATTATCAAAAAATACCTTGTTGTACTACATAAAGGCCCCATTGGAGAGGATGAATACTCTTCAAGAGATTATGCAAGGTACTTTAGGTCCTAACATATCAAAATTTACATTTCTTAGTAAAACGACGTGGCCAAATACTTTTCAAAGCATCAAAGTCAAATTACTCCAAAAGACGTCTATAACCTATCATATTTCTTTCTAAAGCTACCCTAAGTCTGTAAAACCTAGGATAATTGATAACACTAGATATCATAATGAACAAAAATATGTTCATGATAACATGAACTTATAAAATTCAGTCAAACTATAGTGCATAATAACGAATTGATACCAAATCATAATAAGAATAACAAACAACTTACTTGTTGCTCCAGTCTATGAGAGAACTTCCTATCTACCCCAACAAGATTTCCTATAAAGCTTCCTATCCATCCCAACTAGTTTTCCTATAAAATAATTACACAATGCTCATACACCACAAGGATAAAAAAAAACTCCATGAGATATATATTGAATTTTAAGAGAATGATTTTATGCTTGAAATGTTCTAAGGAGTCACAATTTGTTAGATGTTTTGGTTATGATTATTATGTATAAAGGAAATTTACGTGCATTAAAAAAATGAACTAACTTGCAATTCAATCCATTAATATGTGTCAATCATAAGTTCACCATAGCTATAACCAGGGGTTAGCTCAACCAGTTGTTGCTTTCATCAATTTCATGTTTTTTATGGCATTACAATTAAAATATACATGATGTGAGGGAATCCTTAAATCTCTAATACAAAATCACAACAGTGTTAATCAAAAGAGTCTTATTCTGATCGGAAATGGAGAGACTCGAACTCTCGTCTCCTTAAAGAGAAAAAAAAAATCTAAACCGTCTGTCAAACTTTGACAACATTTCTAATCTCCAAGAAAATGATATATACACGGGTTGGCAGCTAACCCAACAGGCTTACATTGGCATTACCCAATTATCCTTTGTTTCTTAGAAACCCTTGTAAAATGAAAGAATTCAAACATTTAACAAGAAAATATAAACAAAGTACCTAAATTCATAATCAGAATATTTTTGGTTCATAATAAGAATGAGATGAATCAATGTCCTCCTACAAAGGCATAAAAATAGGCTATTGTCAGTTGTTAGAAATTCCACCTTGTAAACCAAGTTTTGTAATTAAAATGAAATTTAACTTAGAAAAATTATCATAAAATATCTTGTTGTATTACATAAAGGCCCCATTGGAGAGGATGCACGCTCATCAAGATATTGTGCAAGGTACTCCAGGACCTAGTAGACCAAAGTTTACATTTCTTGGTAAAACATTGTGGCTAAAGGCTAGTGTTATAAAAGTCAAATTACTCAAAAAAAGTAGTTTAACATCCCTATTATTAATAAGATCTATCTCTATAACCTATCATATTGCTTGATAAAGCTACCCTTGCTTTGATAAGTCTGTAACCTGGGATAATGGATAACATTGGACATCATAATGAACACAAATAGGTTCATGATAACATGAACTTATAAAATTTAGTCAATCTAAAGTGCATAATAATGAATTGATACCAAATCACAATAATAGTAACAAACAACTTGTTGCTCCAAGGTACGAGAGAGATTCCTGTCTACCCAACAAGCTTTCCTATAAAACAAGTAGGAAAGTACAATGCTCATACACCAACATACAAAGATGGAAAATAAAATTCCATGAGATATATATTAAATTTTAGGAGAATGATTTTATGATTGAAATATTCCAAGGAGTCATAATCATTTAGCTGGTTTGGTTATGATTATAATTTATTATGTATAAAGGAAATTTACATTCATTAAAAAATTGAACTCACTTGCAATTTCATCCATTAATTTACGTGCCAATAAAAAGTTCGCCAAATGCACAAATCATTATTAGATAATCAAACCCTACTAAAAGCTCAAAAGGAATTTTCATGTTTTTTTTTTATAAAAGGCACTTCAAACCAATCAAATGCAAGGGAGCTTGACCATTAATTAGAATGTTGATACAAAGTTGACAAGTAATAGTATTAGCATTCTACTTCTTGCCATTAAACCAAAGGATTCACGAAAAACTCTACATTTTCTAGCCTGACAACACCATCTACAACCTTTATATACATGACTGAGTTTCTCCCAGTGTTGTACATGGTTTCCCTGGGTTTGGAGTTGAATACAGAGTGGACATGGCATGGCAAGGGTGAAAATCTTTTAATAGATGAAATGTAGATCAATTTTCCTTTGTACAACAGGTCTTCAGGTACAAGTGTACCTCATTTATCACTTTCCACATGCAATGTAGAAGGTTAATTATCACCCCCATTTTCTACAAACCACACCTGAAATTCATGCAATAAAAACAAATAGCATTAAGTTACTCAAACAAAATGTCTGATACATGAAAAAAAAAGAACTCTACATGTGCATTTTTGTACCTTCCCTGCTTCAAGAAATTAATTTTCAATTTTTTTCTTCACATTGTTCAATCCACTCTTTTTGGAAAATTTATGAGCTTGTACCATGCTACATGGCGAAAACAAATTAAAAGAACAAAGAAAAAATGTGAATATACATGGAACCTTTATTTTACAACACTCTAAGTTAGAAGTTTAAACCATGAACACTTTCAAGACCATAGTTGGCTATCCAAAATTGATTAGGTAGCCTCTTTTCAAATCCCAATAGTGTTAATCAAAAGAGTCTTAATATGATAAGAAATGGAGGGACTAAAACTTTCGTCTCCTTAAAGAGTAATGTTTTTCTAAACTGTTTTTCAACCTTTGACACCACTTCCAATCTCGAAGAAAAGGATATATACATGGGTTGCCAACTATCCCAACAGGCTTACATTAGCATTACCCAAGTATTCTTTCATGCTTAACAACCCTTGTAAAATAAAATAATTCAAACATTTAAAAAGAAAATATAAACGAAGTACCTCAAGTCATAATCAGGATATGTGTGGTTCATAGTAAGAATGAGATGAATCAATTTCCTCTGACTGAGGCAAAAAATTTGTTTACATCAATTGCTAGAACTTTGAGCTTATTAACCAAGTTCTCTAACAAACACAAAATTTAACTTAGAAAAAATATCACAAAATATCTTGTTTTTCTACATAAAGGCCCCACTCGAGAGGATGAACACTTGTTAGGAGATTGTGTAAGGTACTTCAGGACCTAACATACCAAAATTTACATTTATTGGTAAAATGTTGTGGCCAAAGACGTTTCAGAGTGTTAAAGTCAAATTAATCCAAAAGAGGTCTATAACATATCATATTTCTTTCTAAATCTACCCTAAATCTGTAAAACCTAGGATAATTGATAACATTGGATATCATAATTAACACAAATAGGTTCATGATAACATGAACTTATAAAGTTCATTCAAACTATAGTGCATGATAATGAATTGATACAAAATCATAATAAGAATAGCAAACAACTTACTTGTTGCTCCAAGCTACAAGATAACTTCCTATCTAACCCAACATGCTTTCCTATAAATCTTCCTATCTACCCCAAAAAGTTTTCCTATAAAATAATTATGAATTTTCATACACCACAGGGATGGAAAATAAAACTCCATGAGATATAAATTAAATTTTAAGAGAATGCTTTTATTCTTGAAAAGTTCCAAAGAGTCACAATTTGTTATATGTTTCGCTTATGATTATTATGTATAAAGACAATTTAAATGCATTAAAAGAATGTACTAACTTGCAAATTCATCCATTAATGTGTCAATCGTAAGTTCGCCATAGTTATGACCAGGGGTTAGCTCAATGAGTTGTCGTTGTCATCAATGTCAGCTAAACCAGTTGTTATTGTCACTTGCATTTGGTCAGTTCACTACTGGGCAGAGAATGCCCCTAACTCTCTAGTAGGGGCACATCAACTTACTTAAGGTTCAATAACAATGCCATCCACCAATGCGATAAGAGGTTTTCCTTACAACCAAATAATTTTATTAAACATACCTCAAAACAAAAACAAAAAAATAATAGGGTTTTGATTGAATTTTTGTAAATCTTCAATACCTATAAAATGATTTTAATGGATTATAATTGATTGTATTCTATAAAAAAATTCATTTGGGACAAGACATAATGCAAGCCTTGAGATAAAGGTACCTTGTTTCTTCATTCATGATAATGAAGCTAATATAATTTTTGTTTGGAAAATTAAGGCGTAAAATCTTCTATTTATACGAGGATACATTTACTCGATAGAAAAAGTGAAATTTTGAAGTAAATGTCCATAAACCATACCTAGGATGTTGTAATCATGAGACCAAACCCTTAATTCAATTCATTCATGACATAGCATAGATAACGAAGCAATATAATGTTTCTTTCGAACATTAAGGTGTAAAATCTTGTATTTGTATGGGGATACATGTACTCGATACACAAAGTGAATTTTTGAAGTAGATGTCCATAAACCATACTTAGGATTAATTAAGGAATTATTTCAGTAGGATGTCTTAATAATGAGACCAAACCATTAATTCATTTCATTCATTGCATAGCATAAAAAATAGGAAAGAATAAAGCTACAATACTTATAATTTTCCAATACATTTTAGATTGCAAAAACCTAGGAATCCCTATCCATTTATTCCAAAAATACCCTTAACAAACCTAAGGTGTGAGACCAAACCTTTATTTCAATTAATTCATGACATAACATAAAAAGCAGAAAATAATAAAGCTAGAATACTTCCGATTTTCCAATGCATTTTAGATCACGAAAACCTAGGAATCCTTATTCATTTATTCCAAAAATACCCCTAAACAAACCTAAGGTCTCTGAAATGTATTTGTGGAATCCAAAATTGTTTCTAGACACAAGAAGATCAATTACCAAAACAAACGTAGGGTCTCTGAATTTCATCGTGGAATCATATCTTTTAAAAATATATAAAAAAATAAATTTATAAATACTTTTGAATATAAATTTAAAGTGAAAGAAATAATATTCTTTACTATTTCCTATATATTCATTTTTAGATTTCTCAATTTTTCCTTATAATTAGTTGTCTTTTAGGAAGATGAGATGTTTAATAATATGAGAATGTTAAATGAAATTTAAAATGTAGATGTGATTATGTTGAATGTTCATTTGTTTTTTTTATTTTTACTTAAAATAAAAAATTTGATTAATCAATATGAAACATAGTAAATAAATATAGAATTTTGTAGATATAGTAAATAAATATAGAATTTCAAAGATATATTTGCATTTCAAGAAGTGTTCAAATAATGCTAAGAGTAGGGAACATAGCCTTGGTACTTTTCTTCTTTAGAATCCTAGAAATATGATAATGCTAAGAGTAGGGAACATAGCCTTAGTACTTTTCCTCTTTAGAATCCTAGTAATATGTGGTTCCTTGAGTATAAGGAAGGCTTCTTTTTTAATATGTTTATTGGTTTTTATTATTTTTATTCTTTATAAGATGTTGCGCCCTATGAAAACCTTATCAATCTATTTATAAAAATTTGTAGACAATATCTTTAAAAACATTTCCGATGTGTTTGATGTGTTTGTTTTTGCACAATATGATTATTATTAAATATGTTTTGAACATTTAAAATAAGCATATTAACAATGATAACTTTAAGTGATTTTTCTTTTTTATATTTGTATATAATTGACAAATGACATGTAGAAATAATATTATTGATATTATATGATGTGTAATTCAATTCACTGTAACATATAAAAAAAATACTTTACTTATAAATAACATAATTCTATATCAATTTTATAGAGAGAACAAAAAAAATTATATATGCATATTTCTCTAATTTAAGGTATGGTTACTTACAAATAACATAATTCTATATCAATTTTATATAGAGAACAAATATATAAAAATTGGAGGTCTTGTCCTCATCCCCCACATCCACAAGCTTTTCAATCAAGCAGTCAAGAAAGGGTTCCCTAAACCATGGACTGAGAGCCTCATTATCCCTATTTTTAAAAGTGGGGATAGAAATAACCCCTCTAATTATTGGATAGTTATGATCAGCCCTCTCTTAGCCAAGTTATATGGTAGTATCTTGGAAAATAATTTGAGCATATGGCTTGAAAGTGAAGGTAAGAAGGCTAAAGGCCAAGCGGGTTTCAGAAGGCACCACTCAACAACAGACCACCTCGTTACGCTTAGGATCATTGTGGAGGAATGTCGTAATGATAAATTCAATCTCTTTTCTTGCTTTGTGGACTTTAGAAAGGCTTTCGATACTATTCCTAGAAAAAACATTTAGAATAGATTAGAAGAGCTAAAGGTTCCTTTCAAGTTGAGAGTTGTCATTATAAGGTTATACGAGAATGTAATTACCAAGCTAAAGTGCAATGAGGGGTGGTCGAAAGATATTAAGTGTAATATCGGAGTTAAACAAGGTTGCCCCCTCTCCCCTATCCTATTTGGCATTTACATCAACAAGCTCGAAGGTTATTAGAGGAAACAGGTTGTGCTGGCACGATCTTAGCTGGGATAGTCGTCATCCCTCTTCTCTATGCTAACGATATTGTTCTTCTCACAAGGTGCCCATCTGACCTTGATAAGAAACTTAGGCTTCTTGAGGATTTCTGCTCTACCATGGGTATGACTGTCAACACTGACAAAATAAAAGTTATGATTATCAAATCCAAGAAGGACACTTACGCTAATTTTAAGTATGGCAATAATAACTTAGAGGAAGTGTATTCTTACAAGTACCTAGGAATTGATATTCATGACCAGCTCAATTGGAACCATAGCATCAAGAAAAGGATTAATGGGGGGTGGAAAGCTTATTTTGGTCTTGAAAATAATTGTAAAAGAAAAACCTTGTAATGTGGGATAAAAAGAAGTTCCTCTTTGAAACTTTTTTCACTCTTGTTATCATATATGGATGTGAGGTTTGGGGTTGCAACATCTCTAGAGAATCCTGGAGAAAGATTGAGAAAATCCAGAAGCGTTTTATAACGTATAACTTGAAAATTAAAAGCAATACACCCTATCCTATTCTCCTTATAGAAGTAGGTCTTGCCCCTATCGAGAGCCTAGCTATGATTAGGCTTTTGTTGTACAAGCACAAGCTTAATAACATAGGAGATCATATACTTCCTAAGCTAGCTTTAACTTCCAGCCAAAACCACCTAAGGCTCAAACAGGGATGGTATAAAGACACGAGAGTCTAGTTAAACTATTGGGAGATCAACGAGAATGATGCGTTGCAAAACATTAACAACATTAAAAATATTGTTACTTCTAAGTTCAAAGAAAAAATGTGCTCTGCGAAAGATTTAGCGGCTAAAAGAAAATTAAGTTATTATAAGAAGGTCGTCAACCCTACCCTAGAAGATCAAAAGTATCTCTCTATTTTAACTAGTTCAAAGAAGAAAATTATATATCAAAGATTAGAATGAACTCTCATGAGCTTCATAGTGAAACATGTCATTGGGTAGTTCCTAAAACACCATGGATGGAAAGTATCTTCCATCTCTGTGAGAATAGGAACATCGAGGATGAAAACCACTTCCTCTTAGAGTGCCCTGCGTACAACCACATTAGATCTCAGTTTCATAATCTTTGTCACAATACTGACCTTCCTAGCCTTTTACGATGTTAAAATTATAATGAGCTCGGGAGGCTTCTCTCCAAGCTTTTTGAGCATAGGAAGAAAATATTAAATCAAACTAAATAATTTGTCTCTTTAGGTCCGATAGACCAAATTTTGGTCTCAGTGGATGTTAACCATCATCATCATCATATAAAATTTAAGGTATGGTATATATTTTTAATTCTTTCAGTGTTTAATACATAATTGCCATCAATCTACTTATATTTGTAGTCAATATCTTTAAAAACGTTTCCAATGTGTTTTTTATTCGCAATATGATTACTATTAAATAATTGTTGAACACTTAATATAAACATATTAATGATTATAAGTTTAAGTGATTGGTCTCTTCTATACTTTGTATACAATTGATAAACTACATGTAAAAATAATATTATTAATATTACATGATGTGTAATTCAATTGACATGTAACATTTGGAAAAAAATTTACCATTAGTTATAAATAACATAATTCTATATCAATTTTATATAGAGACAAAATAAAATAATTTAAATATTTCTTTTTCAAATATTATATATATAGATATTTCTTTCTTTCTCCTTAATTTTTTTTTGTCGGTAAAAGTGGGATCTTTCATTTTCTATTGCATCAAGTTATAATAGTTACAAAAGTTTGGTGACCTCAACCCGCCCCGAAGGGAAACCAGGTCTGTTGGCCACCTAAAATCCTTAATAGCCATCCAGTAAAAGAAAAGTTTCAGTCTATCAGTCCATGCCAAGTGGACTCTACTATCAAAAGCACTACACTTGCTACTGTCCAACATTGTAAACAAACTGTAAATGAAACTGAGGACTTGACTATCTAACAAAATCTTAACAAAAACTAAACAAAAATCAGAAATGAAGCATGACAGATTAGTCTACCACGTTTTCGGGTAGGGTCTCTTCAGCTTTTGTCTCTGGCACTATCATCTTCAGGAGTTGTTTAATTTCTTCTAGCTTTTCATCTTGCATGAGCAGGGTAATCTGGAAGTTCTTCATCTCTTTCTTTAAGTTCGGGATGCCCTGGGCCACCTCAGCCATTTCCATTGCTACTTGTTCCATCGCTTTTTCCATAATTCTCTTTACAACCCAGTAAACATGTAATGCCTGCCTATAAAGAGACAGTCGACTTCTGGTATTACCTGGATCGGGAATCAAATTTCCCCAGTCCTCCATCTCAGTTTCTGAATCCTCTTGCAGAGCCTTGGCTTCCATCTCCTGGATTATCCTACGGATCTCAGCATCCGTGCCTTCTTTGTAAGCTTTCTCCGCTTCTTGAACCATATGATTCATGGTTCGACGCCCTCGTCTCTGGTCTGCTGGTGGTTCTGAGTTCACCTACTACCTTTTGAATTTCCTACTTCTGCCCCCGCCTCTACGCCCGCCTCTTCTTCCTGGATGCATGGGCTCTCTCCTTGCTACTGGCTCACTTCCCTACCCAATTTCGAAATTTATACTCTCTGTTACTCCCTCACCTCGATGTCCTCTAGCTCGCTTCTCCAAATTTGTTCTTGTGCCTTGTTGGTCACCCCCTGGTCTCCGGGTCTTCCTTTCTCCTGCTTTTCTAGCTATAGTTTGGTGTGGCCTCTCTATTATCTGAACTTCTGCATCGAACGCTCGTTCCTCCCCTGCCACCTGGCCCTGGGCTATGCCTTCCCAAGTTCTGCGCGTGATTCTACTTTGCCCTGCCTCATTTACTTCCATCTTCGTGGTTGCTTCTGTCTCTATCTCACTCTCTGCAGCTGTGGTGTGTCTTGCAATTTCGCCACTTGTACTCACTATCTGTGTGGGTGAGAGAGCTACCTTAGCGCTCCTATTCCAAATGCTCTTATCCCTACTAACCGTTCTTCCTTTGCTCCTCTGCACCACCACCCTCTGTTGAAATACCGCTCCTCTTCTACTGCCCTGCGTCTCCTTCCTTCGGCGTGTGCATGTCCTTGGAATGCCCTTTAAACTTTTTCCATCTACCTTCCAACCTCTTGCATCCATGCCACCTTTCTTACAATCTCCCCTCCTCTCCTGATCACTACCCTTCTTACCATCACCTGTCTTGATTGCCCTGACAAATCCTGGCCTTGGGATCCTGCTGATTCTGAGCTCCATCATTCCGGCTTGAGTGATATTAATGACTCGCGGTGGTTCATCCTGCCACCTCACCCTTTTCATCATTTTACCATGCTTCCCCGTCTCCTCCACCCCGATCGGGGGTTCGTTCTCCTTAATTTAAGGTATGATAGAGATTCTTAATTCTTTCAATATTTAAGACATAATTGTCATGTATTATTTAAAAAGCATTCAATAACAAAATAATTCTCTCTCTCTCTCAATATATATATATATATATATAAAGACACATGTCACATTTTAAAAAATATCAATAAACAATAAATATATATATATATATATATATATATATATATATATTTTTTATAACTTTAGATTTACCAAGAGCAAAAAAGAATCAAATCTCTCAAAATGCAAATTTTTATTTAAATTTTGGATGGAAATAGAGATTTACATTTTGAAAAATTTAATTCCTTTAAACAATTAATAAAATAAACCTAGAATTATAACAAACCTACCTTAATAATAATAACAATAATAAAAAAACTTTCAAATACCAAATGAAATCTCTGTTGTAAATGTCATCAAAATTATAAAGAAAACCATATCGAACATTCTGAAATAATGCAATCTAATGTGTGACTTTCAGAGTAGATACTTATTGCATGTCGAAGCCTCTACTCATTCCATTTCCTTGCAGCTAGAATAGGAAAAATGGAACCTTATAAGATGCTCCACCCTATTAAATCCTTATCCATCTACTTATATTTGTAGCCAATGTCTTTAAAAACATTTTCTAAGCGTTTGTTTTTTTTCACAATATGATTATTAATAAAAAAAATTGAACATTTAATATAAGTGTATTAACGATGATAACTTTAAGTGATTGTACTTTTTTATATTTCTATAGAATTGACAAATGACATGTAAAAATGATATTATTGATATTACATGGTATGTAATTCAATTCACTGTAACACATATAAAAAATAAATTACTATTAGTTACAAATAACATAATTCTATATCAATTTTATATAGAGAAAAAATAAAATGATTTAAATATTTCTTTTTCATAAATATATATATTCTCTAATTTAAAGTATCACAGAGATTTTTAATTCTTTCAATGTTTAATAATTAATTTCCATCAATCTACTTATATTTGTAGTCAATATCTTTAAAAACATTTCCAATGTGTTTTTCTTTATTCACAATATGATTATTATTAAATATTTTTTAAACAATTAATATAAACATATTAATGATGATAAGCTTAAGTGATTCATTCTTCGTATACAATTGACAAACGACATGTAAAAATAATATTATTAATATTACATGATGTGTAATTCAATTGACATGCAACATATGAAAAAAATACTATTAGTTATAAATAACATAATTCTACATCAATTTTATATTGAGACAAAAAAAATAATAATAATTTAAATATTAATATATTATATATATATATATATATATATATATATATATATATATATATCATTTTCCTTAATTTAAGGTATCATAGAGATTTTTAATTCTTTCAACATTTAATACATAATTGCCATGTATTATTTTAAAAATTATTCAATAACAAAATAATTCAATATATAATGTGTGTAGAGAAAGACATGTCACATTTTAAAAAATATTAATAACACAAATATATATATATATATATATATTTATTTATAGTATTGTTGAAAATTAAGAGAGACTTATTTTAGTTTTAGATTTACCAAAACAAAATTCTTTTAAACAAATAATAAAATAAATCTAGAATTAATTCAAATACTAAATGACATCTCTGTTGTAAATCCTATCAAAATTATAAAAAAAACCATCAAAATCTAAAATACAATATCAATATATTCCTAAAAACAAATACAAAGCGAGAGCATTTTGCAGAGGGAATTGATATTAAAAACTTGAGGCAGTAACGGTGACAAAATTGATGGCCGTGCTTTTCATGTCCATGCCAAAAAATATCGACCATTATAAAATAATGCAATATAATGTGGGACTTTCAGAGTAGATACCTATTGTCTGCGGAAGCCTCCTACTCATTCCATTTTCTTGCAGCTAGATTCAAGATAAAAGGAAACCAATGCAATTAGTTCAAAAAAAAATAGAATTGGGCCTCTTCAATCCTATGAAAGAATTATAGGATAATATTAACATTCAGAATGTATAAATATATGCTCACATCAACTTTTGCTGAGACTCCTATCCTAGTGGCTTCAGCATAGATCTGCGAAATCATGGATAAAAAATGAGGTAAATCATTCATATATATATATATATATATATCTTCAATCCTTACTAATATATACATAGGTAAATCAATCATATATATATATATATATATCTTCAATACTTACTAAAATATGATATATTTTTAAAAAAGATTTGATTTATATTAATAAAGATGTAAACACAAATGGAAATTTAATTGCTAAAAAAAAATATCACTATTACATTAAAGATATTTTTAAAGCATTTTTAAAGATAAAAAGAAATATTTTGTCTTAAAAAGTCTCTTTTTATTTTAATTATTCTACATTAAAATTTAATATCAATTGAATTGTCTTAAATATAAAATTTAAGATGTCTTAAAAAATCATTTTTATTTTAATTATTTTACATTGAAATTTAATATCAATTGAATTGTCTTAAATATAAAATTTAAGACAACTTTATATTTAAGACAAAAAAAACTTAAGACAAATATATTTTAAGACAATATTTTAAATTTAAGACAAAACTTTATATTTAAGACAAAAACAGTTTAAGACATAAATATTTTAAAACAAAAACAATTTGAGACAAAAATTTATTTTAAAGCAAAAATAATTTAAGGCAAAACTTTATATTTAAGACAAAAACAGATTGAGAGAGAAATATTTTAAGACAACTTTATATTTAAGGCAATAGCCACTTGAGCCGAAACCCATTAAAAAAATTAACAACTAAGACAAAAACATATAAATTTAAGAAAATATTATATAACAACTACAAAATTTACTTTGGCAGTGCACCCTAAGTCCGCCACATTGTGGGCTACTACTATATCGCGCGTATACCAACGCTGCTATTTCACTTTCCATTCATGTTATCTTATATAAAGACAACGACTTGTTGGGCTCTTCCTTTTTTTTGGGTAGCCGACTCTGAAGAACGTGAAAACTTTCCCTGGCAAGATTTCCCAAACATTAATTACTCTTTTGTCCCTTCGAACTATGTTGATACTATTACAGACAGCTTGTATGTCATTGCATTCGACAATACTACATGGAGGGGAATTTTAAGACAATTTTTTGAGACAAAACAAATCTTTTGTCTCAAAATTTTCAATATGATGCGCTAGTAAAAAAGGCAAAGGATTAGGAGTTCTTCTTTATGTTATTCACGGTTTCTTCAGGAAGTAGAGCGATGGAGGTTGACAACAACTAATGGGATTTAGGGGGCTGGACGCTGAAAACAGAGGTGTGCGTCGTGAGAGGAGCGATGGAGGCACTTTGGATGAATGTTAATAGGTGGTAACATAGTTGGAGTACTTTTTAGGCCTCCATCGATTGCATTTTAATATGTTTCTTTTGACTATTTTATTTATTTTGAACGCTACTTATATCCATTGGTTGTTGTTATTAGCACATTGTTGTGCTAGATTGGAAACATGGATTAGATTCCCCTGAACGATTGTTGAAAAATGCAGCAAGAACTTCTCAATTTGATTTTGCCTTGATTAAATTGAGAAAATTTGAATTTCCACATCAGCACACAACTTGGATGCAATTAGTTTGTATGACATGGTGCGTGTCACCCATTTTACTCAATAAATTCGAGTTGGAGGAGTTAGAGTTTAGTTAAGCATGTGTAATTTCTAATTTGTAGTAATCAAACTCAATTATCTCAAGTTGTTTTCAATTAAACTAAGTATAATTGTTGGAGGAACTAGTGGAAGGCTAGTTGTGCAATGGGACTTCAATCAAATGCAATGATCATCTAGTTAACTGATCAATCATCCCAAAATTGCTAGTGTATGCAAACAATTCGGGTTCCTCGGCTATGGCAGAGATTCCAAGGTAGTGTAACATTAGTTGTAGACTAGTCTTGAGCATACAAGTGTTGCATGCAGTCACATGATCAACCTTAGGAATTGTGCAATTCATTTTGTTAAAAATCCTAAATAATAGGTGCCTAATTTCTCAAGGAATTTCACAAGGAAATAGGGGCTCAAGCAGAGGTAGAAATTGACAAGTTGGGTTTGAACTTCTTAGTGAGCAAAGAGATAGGTTATTCACTTACAGGTTGTGCATAGTTGAGTAAATCAATTGTAATAAATCTATATTCATAAGATTGATGCAAGAAGGCCTTTGAGTTGTTAGAATATTGCTTTCCTCGGGAAACATATTAGTGCATGTGTTTTAAATTTCTTATTGCATGTCTGAATTTTTTGTTCTAAATTGTGAATTAACTTTCGTAGAGTAGTAGAGTAGGTTTGTATCTTATGATTTTGAAAAAACTTCATGATGAGTTGCAAATATACACCGTAATTTATACATCGTATCATAGCAAGTGTTGTAGCATTTTTTGGTTTTGATAAGATAGGATATTTGATTAAGTTAGGATATGGACATAACAATATTGAATAAAATGTTTTTGAAAATATCTTGATGATGATGTCCATATCAAAGAAAATGTTAGGTTAGATGTCCTAAAAAAATCAAGACAAAAAGAAAATCTTAGGTTAGAAAGAAAAGAAAACAAATAAACTCTGAAAGTTGGAAAGTCTAAATGCCACTACTATTTTTCTGCAAAATAATGGTTGTGTGTAGCTTGTCATAAATGCCATAACCCATGATAAACAAATAGTTTAATCTTGATTACTTCATGCTTTAAATTTGATGTTATAATTAGAGAATAAAGATCTGGCCAAACTATTTAATCTTGGCAGATCAGTAGTTAGGTAGAGAATAATAAGGTGCTCATGAGTTTAATCTAAGCCCTTGGATGTTATAAGGTTAGAATTAGATAGTTTGTTTTAAAAAAATAAAAATAAAAAGAATGGAAAAGGGTTTGCTAGCTTAAATGCACCCATTAAGTGAAGGAAAAATGATAGGATAAGCAAAGGGTAAGTAGAAAAAGGTTGCAGAAGTATGATGATTGATTGGACAAAATGTACATTTATCATGTTTTACCATATGTTTCTATGTACATGAGGCAATTACACAAAGCAAATGAAGGTCTACAAGATTAGTTAATTAAGTTCCATCATCCCCATTCATCCCTATATTTACTAATTTCCCCTTCCCACCTTCATACATTTCATATTCATTCATTTTCCATAAAAAATCCCTTTTCCTAAGGTCAAAATCATTTTTTCCTAGGAAAACTGAAAACCCCATGTTAAATTCCCTTTTACCAAAAGACCCACAAAAAGATGTTTAGCCTAAGTATTTATGTATATATGTGAAAAGTAAATAACTCATGAAAAAATATTATACTTAGTGTATTTCCCCTTTCCGCTCATGTTTCATATTAATGCTAATTTATAGTATTAAACCCCTAAAATTCATTTCCCGTATATTAATAACCCCCTTTACTAAATATCCTGAAACCATTAGTTTTATTATAAAACTATGTATTCCATAAACATATCACATATCGGCGGATCGCAAACCTTTCAACGTGCATGCACTCTCCTCCGCATTGTGATATGTGATGCACAATGAACACGGATCCGTCGCAATATATTTCATAATTTATCACCATTTCGCATCCGCCCCTCATCGCAAGTCCCGACTGAACATATACCCTCCGCCATTGTGATCTCCGATATGCGATGGGAACCCAGACCCAATCGTAGAATTATCCATGATTTATTTTCCACATCGCGTCCAGCCCCTATCACATTCCTTTGCGATGGGCCTTCCTTCGCTAAACTGTGATTGTGATATGCGATGAACCCAGACCCAAGATCATTTATCCGCCCGAATTCATACTATTTCAAGTCCGGCATACCATGTTTTGCAAAGGATTTCTCTGTTAAAAGGTTTTTATAATTTAAACGAAGAACCAACCTAAACCTCTATTTAACCACAAAACCCTGCTAATCTCAGTTTTTAACCCACAATAAAGCCCATACCACCATGATTAATCATTGGGCCCCTCCGATACTCTTTTGCTCCACCATTGTTCGATCAAAAGCATTCAAATCCAATGACCCTCAACGATTTCAGATTAGCGCTCTGTCCTAGCATTATCCGCCCGAAAAAGCAGTATTCCACCAAACTCCCCTTGCTACGTGTCAGGCTCTAGACCATATCAGGTGACCCCTCCTAAAACCACCCACGCCTCATAAGCGGTGCGATGAAAACCAAAACCACCTCTTGCATAACGACAAAATGGCCACTATTCACTATGCGCCATAATTCAAAAAGTAAATTGTTTTTCCATTTAAACGTAAAAATCACCATTTTGCTTTGTTTTGCCTGTTTATACAGTAAAACCTCCATAAACCTCTGTGACCAATAAAACCATTGTTTTACCTTCCGATATGCTCTGGACTCATTCCAATGTCCTTTCAAACTCAATAAAGCCATTGACGACCTTCTCTGTCACCTATGTTTTCTTAACAATTTCTGTGTTTTGCAGGTAAAAACTCATGTTCCAGGCTTACAAAAAAAATAATCTTGCATACAGTTAGAAGACAAATACGAAGATCATATCAAATCACTTTACCCTGTATCACAAAATCTAAAATGATTTACTGTTGAAAAACACAGTAAAAACCTGAAATGCACAGTAAAGATAAAAAGAACACAGTAAAAGCTACTCAACACGGTCAAAGGATATTCACAGAGTTTAAAGAGTATAAAATGAAAGATCAAATGGAGAAATCAACCAGCGTAAAGGATACACACAATCAAGCAGCGTAAAAGGAAAAATATCAAACAACAAAGCCAGCACAACCTAAATAAAAGGGACAACAAGAAGCAGTTCAATAGTTGCCCCTATCTTCTTGCATGAAAATCTTTCCTTTAGTAGAATAAATCTTGATAGGTTTTAGGATATTTTTTTTTGTATAAATAACTCTCTTCTCGAGTTGTTAAAGGGTTCAAGGTTCATTGTTCATTTCTTGTTAATTCGTGACTATTCATTCTACTTTGAACTTGGTTGCATCGTTGAAGGAAGCTTTTCTAGACACTTGATGTACTCAACCTTTCTGGAACCTTAATACAAAGCAGAGGATTCTGAATTTGGTTTTACACAGTTTGTGTTATCCTGTAAGTTTTTCTCATTATCAATCATTATGTTTTTCTTCATATGCTTATGACTTATAGAGATATCTAGGTAGGAATAATTGTGTCTCAATTTATTCCAATAAGCTCCTGAAGTGATCATCTATTAAGAGAATGGATTAGTGAATTGTCTGTTTAGCTAATCCCCTCTAATAAATAAATCATCAGTATCTTTTGTAAGGTTAAGTATACCGCCTTGAATCTTTGGAACGTAGTTTAGAAGGTTTTCATACTTATGATTGTTCTGTTTTACTGTCTGGAAACTGTGATAATCATATTATTTTCTGTCTTCTTCTCACCACTATTTGATCTATATCACTATGTAAAGCTTTATAGTAGCCCTTTGTTGAGATATTAATATTATCCAAAGGATTAAGTATTTCAATTCTACATCTGTCTTCATTCATTGGTCTTCCAAAACTAAAACCAAAAACCCCAAAACAATTATTTTAGATGCTCTAGCATTGGTAGCTGACCTACTACTATCTTAGAGGTACAACAACAAGATTCACAATAGAGCAGGAATTTTGAATTTGTTTCTCAAGAGGTTCGAATTTTTAGTTCAGTGTAGCAAGATCTCTTAAGAACTGAAAATATAACCTTCAACGGGTTGATGCTAGAATATGCCTTGGAAGGCAACTCTAATTTCATTGACTCAAAGGATCGCCTAGAGGAGGTATTCGATGACAGTGGATTTCTAGAATACATCAAGATATATGTTACAAAAGTAGTAAAATCTGATGCCCAAAACTTTGCTCAGTGGAAGAAAGTTGTAGCCAAGGTGTGGATAATAATATTGGAGGGAGTAAGGGACCACATTGTCAGCAATCACCATTGGAAAGCAAATCTTTATGCAATGTGGTAGGCACTCACAAATGAACTCGTTATTGAACTCCTAGGAAGTCCTGGTTACCGGGTGCAAGCCCCGGAAGTGATGATTGATGCTATGTGATTCGTTCTCCACATTTCACTAGTTTCAATCCCACTTCTTCACCCCTGTGAGCATCACCCGATGCAATGAGTGCTAAGTGAACTATTCAAAAATCATGAGAAATTAGTCAGTTACGACTACCTCTCATGGAAATGGTCATACGTTTGAATGACTTACTTAACGCAGTTGAATCCCAAAAATGATATCTAATATAATGCACTGCGTAATCCCCCATACTTAAATTCAAAAAGAGTCAAGGGATCTCTACTTGAATGGTTCATGAGGCACAATACTTGCTAAGGTTTTGCAAATGGGGTAGCAAGCTAAGTGGGCTTGATTGTGGGGAAAAACTCCACAGTTAAGCGCGCTTGAGCCAGAGGAGTTCTGGGATGGGTGACCTCCTGGGAAGTCCTGGTTACCGGGTGCAAGCCCCGGAAGTGATGATTGATGCTATGTGATTCGTTCTCCACATTTCACTAGTTTCAATCCCACTTCTTCACCCCTGTGAGCATCACCCGATGCAATGAGTGCTAAGTGAACTATTCAAAATCATGAGAAATTAGTCAATTACGACTACCTCTCATGGAAATGGTCATACGTTTGAATGACTTACTTAACGCAGTTGAATCCCAAAAATGATATCTAATATAATGCACTGCGTAATCCCCCATACTTAAATTCAAAAAGAGTCAAGGGATCTCTACTTGAATGGTTCATGAGGCACAATACTTGCTAAGGTTTTGCAAATGGGGTAGCAAGCTAAGTGGGCTTGATTGTGGGGAAAAACTCCACAGTTAATCGCGCTTGAGCCAGAGGAGTTCTGGGATGGGTGACCTCCTGGGAAGTCCTGGTTACCGGGTGCAAGCCCCGGAAGTTGATGATTGATGCTATGTGATTCGTTCTCCACATTTCACTAGTTTCAATCCCACTTCTTCACCCCTGTGAGCATCACCCGATGCAATGAGTGCTAAGTGAACTATTCAAAAATCATGAGAAATTAGTCAGTTACGACTACCTCTCATGGAAATGGTCATACGTTTGAATGACTTACTTAACGCAGTTGAATCCCAAAAATGATATCTAATTTTTTTAAAAGAAAAAAGAAGGGTTTTACAGAATTTTTTAAAAGATAGCAGAGGTTGTTCAGAAATCTTTAAAGACAGCAACAAAGGTTGTTGTTGTGGTCTTTTATAAAATTATTGGAAAAAAAAGGGAAGGGTTTGCAGAAATTTTTTAAAGATAGCAGCAGAGCAGAATTTTTTTAAAAAAGATAGCAGCAAAGATTGAAAAGGGTGTTTTGTTTTTTTTTTAAATATTGTAGAAGAACAAGTTTGCAAGGGTTTTGCACGAATGTTGTGAAACTAAAAAAACAAAAGGGTTTGCAAGAAATCAAAGGATTTGAAACTTGTCTTTCTGTTTTAATTGGGGAAGTTATTTTTTTTTTTGGGAAAGACTGAAACCTTGGGAAGGAGGAAAATGGCCAAGATGTCGAATGCAAGATTCGAGGTGGAGAAATTCACTGGAGGTGGAGAAATTCATCGGAAAGAGCAATTTTGCTCTTTGGAAACTGAAGGTTAAGGATCTGCTTGTGCAACAAGGGTTGCACAAGGCATTGGATGGGGTTACTAAGAAACCCACAACCATGACTACTTCAGACTGGGAGGACTTGGATGCCCGAGCTCTCAGTACCATCCGGCTATGTCTAGCGGATGAAGTTCTCTTCAGCATCGTTGAAGAGACCACGGCGTCAGGTTTGTGGGAAAAACTTGAAAAACTTTATATGACAAAATCATTAACCAACAGAATTTATCTGAAACGAAAATTATACAGTCTTCGAATGAAAGAAGGTTCAAGCGTTGCAGAACATTTGAATGTTTTTAATACACTAATTTGTCAATTAACAGATATGGAAGTCAAAATACAGGAAGAAGATAAAGCCATAACCTTGTTGTGTTCTCTGCCTAAATCATGGGATCACTTCATAACCTCAATCAGCTTTAGCTCTGCTGATTCTTTGAAGTTTGAATCAGTCGTGGGAGCTCTTCTGTCTGAAGAAGTACGAAGGAAATCCAACACTGATACCACTGCATCAGAAGCCATGGTCGCTAGAGGACGCTCAAAGGAAAGAGGAGTCAAACCAAGGGGGTCTTCCAAGTCGAAATCGAAGGGCAAAAAGTGTAAGGCAAAATGTTGGAGCTGCGGTAAAGTTGGACACTTGAGGAAGGACTGTTGGAAACAGAAGGAATCCGAAAACCTGAAGAACGAAGCGAATCAGGCTGATTCAGGTATTGTAGACGAAGTTTTATCTGCTGAAGATTTGTGTATGATAGATGAAACTTCACCTGAATGTAATGTCTCTCAGAGTTTTGATAGCTGGCTGTTAGACTCTGGTGCTTCGCATCATATGTGCCCACATAGAAACTGGTTTACTTCGTATGAAAATGTAAACGGTAGTTCTGTGTTTATGGGTAACAATATGTCATGTCAAACTGTTGGGATGGGAGATATCAGGATTAAAATGTATGATAACACAGTTAGGACATTAACTAGTGTTAGACATGTACCTGATTTGAAGAAAAATTTAATCTCTTTGGGAGTGTTGGATTCAGATGGTTATAAGTTTACAGGTCAGGATGGCGTCTTGAAAGTCTTCAAAGGTGCCCTTATGGTTATGAAGGCAGAGAAGTTCGGGAATCTTTACAGGTTAAAAGGAAGTACTCAGGTCGGTGAAGCAGCGGTTGCGTCAGAAAAGGAAGAAGCAGGTACTCGTCTGTGGCATCAGCGTTTGGGTCATATGAGCGAGAAAGGTCTTCACATACTGATGAAACGTAAATCTCTTCCCGGTCTGAAATCCTTGAATTTAGATTTCTGTAAACATTGTGTGTATGGGAAACAATGTAAACAGAGATTTAAAGTTGGCAATCATAATAGTAAAGATGTTTTAGACTACATTCATTCTGATCTGTGGGGGCCTTCCCCTGTTATGTCATATGGAGGTGCATTGTATTTTTTAACGTTCATTGATGATTACTCTCGTAGAGTTTGGGTCTATATGCTAAAACAAAAAGCTGATGTATTCAATGTCTTTAAACAATTTAAAGTAATGGTAGCGAAAAGAACAGGCAAATCTATTAAATGTCTAAGAACTAACAATGGTGGTGAGTTCACTTCTGTTGAGTTTGAACAATACTGTAAGGATGAGGCCATTGTTAGGCACAAAACTACTGTTTATACTCCTCAGCAAAATTGTGTTGCTGAGCGTATGAATCAGACTCTTATGGAAAGAGCCAGAAGCATGATCAGCAATGCTAACTTGCAAAAGGAGTTGTGGGCAGAAGCAGTATCTACTGCTTGTTATTTAGTTAACAGATCACCTTCAGTAGCAATTGATTGTAAAATTCCTGAAGAAGTCTGGACAGGTCAGTCTTGTGACTATTCTCATTCGAGGATATTTGGCTGTGATGCTTATTCTCTGATTCCGAAAAATCAGCGTTCAAAGTTAGATCCAAAGTCGAAATGTTATGTCTTTGTTGGGTATGACTATGCAGTGAAAGGATATAGGTTGTGGGATCCTACATTGCGGAAGATAGTCATTATTAGAGATGTAACATTTGATGAATCCTCTTTGTTAAAATCAAATGTTGAAAGAATTGAACAGGAACAGGTATCGTCGTGTCAACGAGTTCAGTTGGAGGCTAGATCTTTCAGTGACAGTCGAAAGGAAGGAGAGACTTCTGGAGACAAAGGTGTTGAAGACACAAAGGAAGTTGTTGAAGCTTCTGAACCAGTACAAGTTTCTGAACCAGTTCAGCAACCAGTTACTCTGAGAAGATCAACAAGGGAAAGGAAAACTCCCAAAAGGTATGAAGATTCTGCTTCATCTTTTGCTTTGGTTACTGAAGATGGGGAACCGTCTTGTTATTAGGAAGCGATAGATGATACAGATAGCGAAAAATGGAAAAAGGCTATGGAAGAAGAAATGGACTCCTTAGCCAAGAACAATACCTGGGATCTTGTAGAGCTTACTGAAGGGAGAAGTGTTGTTGGATGTAAATGGGTCTTCAAGCTGAAACGGAAAGTTGATGGTAGTATCGAGAGATATAAGGCAAGACTGGTAGCAAAAGGGTATTCTCAGGTTGAAGGTATAGACTTTCATGAGATTTTTTCTCCAGTTGTAAAACTTGTTTCTATACGTACTGTGTTGGCACTAACTGCGTTGCTTAATCTTGAGTTAGAACAGTTAGATGTTAAAACAGCTTTTCTACATGGTGATTTGAACGAAGAGATATATATGGAACAACCATAAGGTTTTGTACGAGGTCGCAGCAGAAGATTAGTTTGCAAGCTCAGGAAATCATTGTATGGTCTGAGGCAGTCTCCCAGACAATGGTACAAGAAGTTTGATTCCTTCATGGTGAGCCAGAACTTTATAAGAAGTGAGTATGATCATTGTGTGTACTTTAAAAGTTTCAATGGCATATTCATTATCTTAGCTTTGTATGTTGACGATATGCTTATTGCAAGCAAAAGCATGGAAGAGATCAACAGGTTAAAGGCTCAACTCTCTAGGGCGTTTGATATGAAGGATCTTGGAGCAGCAAAACATATCTTGGGCATGGAGATACACAGAGACAGGAAAAATGGTAAGCTTTGGTTATCACAGCAGAAGTATGTGGAGAAGGTACTTGAAAAGTTCTCTATGAATAATGTGAAACCTGTTAATGTTCCCCTAGCTTCCCATTTTAAGCTTTCTTCGGTTTTGAGTCCTAGAGCTGATGAAGAAAAGCAGTATATGTCTCATGTACCATATGCAAATGCGGTAGGCAACTTAATGTATGCGATGGTATCTACAAGACCTGACATTTCACATGCAGTTGGAGTTGTCAGCAGATTCATGGAAAATCCAGGTAAAGAACATTGGCAAGCAGTGAAATGGGTGTTTCGATATCTAAGAGGCACAAGAGATCATTGCATCCTCTTTAATGGTAGTGAAGGATGAGTCTGCGGATATGTAGATGCTGACTATGCAGGTGATTTGGACAAAAGAAGATCTACTACAGGTTACATCTTTACTCTTGCAGGTGGAGCAATTAGTTGGATGTCAAAGCTTCAAGACACGGTTGCATTGTCCACTACCGAAGCTGAATATATAGCTGCTTCAGATGCCAGTAAAGAAGCAATCGGGTTAAAGGGTTTGCTCGATGAAATTGGAAGAACGCAGGAGAAAGTGAGTGTACTTTGTGACAGTCAAAGTGCTATTCACTTGGCCACAAACCCTGCCTATCACAGCAGAACCAAGCACATTGATGTGAGATATCATTTTCTGAGACATGTGATCGATGGTGGAAAAGTAGCTCTTAAAAAGGTCCACACACGAGAAAATTGTGCAGACATATTCACAAAGCCAGTTACAGTAGAGAAGTTGCGGTGGTGTTTAGCTTCTCTTGGCTTGCAGGAAAGATGATGAATGGGAAAGTTGTTGTCAAGGTGGAGTTTGTTAGTTTGACAACGAACTTGGGTTATCAAATGTAGTTAAACAGTTTTTCTTTGTAACGAATAAATTTTTAGTTATGTAACGGTAGTGACATGAATATATCGAATGTCATGTAGAGGAAATTGATTATCGAATAAAACAGATTCACATTTCACTTTCTATTTCTTGGTCTTCTCTCTCATTTTGTTCTTGATGTTCTTTCTTTCTCTGCTATTAACTCAATAAGAGCTGGCATAGCTACGAAGACTCAATTAATGGAAGAGAAAAACTGCGAGATTGGGAACAAATTTGGTCAGATCTAATGCAAGAGGAGATAAGAAGAAGCACCAAAGATGGTTCCTCATCAAAGCAAGATGATGAGGAAAATATGGCCTTAGTGATGCAGGAGAATCCAGAACCCTTAGTCAAAGAGAGGAATCCAAAGCGAAGCGAAGAGGAAGATGTGGACCAGGGGAGAAAAACAGGGAAAAATATGTTTTAAAACAAATTCAAAGATGGAAAAAGATGGATAAAAGTCTCTCGGAGACTTGTTATTATTGTATTCTGCCATATGCATGCATTATATAGCTTTAGGGCTTTTATTGGAGCAAATCAAGTAGGGGATGTGATCGGATCCTTCATAGTGATCCGTTCCAACAATATTTTCCATATAAATATATGTATCATGAACCTGTGCGTTCAGAGAGGAGATACAGAGTTATATAGATAGAAATTGTGAATTCAGAGTGGGACAATGTAGTTGAGAGGAGACTCTATTCTAAGGTTGAAATGCCTTAGTTGTAACTGTGTTGCATATATTATAATAGATATGTGTGTTGTGTTTACAGC
Organism: Pinus tabuliformis; assembly: GCA_031772625.1. Lineage (NCBI taxonomy): Eukaryota > Viridiplantae > Streptophyta > Pinopsida > Pinales > Pinaceae > Pinus > Pinus tabuliformis. The sequence goes on along the minus strand of CM062814.1, from coordinate 159,075,277 downwards.
ATGTCTATGTAATATGTGTCTTTTCAACTCTGTTTCATATGTGTGCGTGAGGCTTAAATCCCAAATTGTGAATGCATGTGTGTGATCGACCATCGACCACTGTAGGATCGATGGCGATCCACTAATTAATGGATTGTTGTTGTATATGAGTGTTCATGTATAAATGGAATGATGGTGTGCTTAACCAGAATGTTTCCAGATGGTGGCAGAGCTATGTTTTAACACAGAATTCCTTCAAATGGCGGATAAAATCAAGTTAAGGAAGGAACAACTGAGAATGCACAGTAGTCATTGATCTTCCAAATCAACAGTCCAGATCAAGTCGCAAAGGGGAGGCAAAACCTTTATCGCATCAGACTGGGGAATAGCATTGATATATGACCCTTGTGATGGCCGCTAAGCGATATCGCCGATAGGCCAATCGGTGATCGAGGGTTGTGGCGATTGGCGATCGGAGCGATCGCTATCAGAGATCGGAGGTTGGGTGATGCTGCAGACTTGTGATAGAATAAGGATCGGACCCACCGATTGTTATAAAGGTGAGCTTATAATATTTGAGGTTCGGCCATGGGTTCTAAGCAGAATTTTCCTATGCATTCTTTGTATTGTGTAAAGTGTTGTGGCCTAAGGGTTAAGGCTAAGACCCGATATGTGTAATGCCTCCGTTGGGGGAAAAGGTTGATAGTGTGGTGACTACGATTTTAACGTAAGTCCATGGTTAAAGGATTAAAGCCTTAAGAGGCACTTCCGATAGGCTTTGTGGGCCATAACCCACAGGCCTCAGAATCAATTTATTTAAGAGAAGGGGATTTTGGTTTACCCCCAAAATTCTCATTCCCATCATTTGGTATCAGAGCAAAAGAAGATTCTGTGTGCAAAGTAAGATTGAAGAAGGATTCCAAAGATAAAGAAGAAGGAGCAGGAGGTACAATTGTTTAAAGCTGGAGAGTTTGTGGTCTTATTGTCATGCAGAGAATGACAGCGGAGGGTGAGAAGATTTGCAACGAACCTAGAGCAAGGAGTGCTCATATGGTTCCAAAGGAGGGAACTTGAAGGATGCCAAAAGACCGAGTGAGGAGGGCTTGGTGAGGTATTGTGTAATGGAGGAAGACTGTTACTGTAGAGGTTGGGTTGCAGCTCATAGAAGACCATGAAGACAGTTCCACTGAAGAATGCAGTGGGTAGAATTGCTAAGGACAAGGAGAAGCATATGAGTAGGAGGTCATAAGCTTTTTTGCCTTGGGAGTCTGATGCAGGAGCATCGAGCACCCTTAGTCAAAGGGAGGAATCCAAAGTGGAGCGAAGAGAAGACGTGGACCAGGGGAGAAAAACAAGGAAAAATCTGTTTTAAAACAGATTTAAAGATGGAAAATGATGGATAAAAGTCTCTCGAAGACTTGTTATTATTGTATTCTGCCATATGCATGCATTATAAAGCTTCAGGGCTTTTGTTGGAGCAAATCAAGGAGGGGATGTGATCAGATCCTTCATAGTGATCCAATCCAACAATATTTTCCATATAAATATATGTATCATGAACCTGCATGTTCAGAGTGGAGAAACAAGGTTATATAGATAGAAATTGTGAATTCAGAGTGGGACAATGTAGTCGAGAGGAGACTCCATTATAAGGCTGAAATGCCTTAGTTGTAACTGTGTTGCATATATTAATAGATATGTGTGTTTTGTTTACAGCGTGTCTGTGTAATATGTGTATTTTCAACTTTGTTTCATATATGTGCGCGAGGCTTAAATCCCAAATTTTGAATGCATGCGTGTGATCGACCATCGACCGTTGTAGGATCGATGGTGATCCACTAATTAATGGATTGTTGTTGTATATGAGTGTTCATGTATAAATGGAATGATGGCGTGGTTAACCGGAATGTTTCCAGACAGTGGCAAAGCTGTGTTTTAACACAAAATTCCTTCAAATGGCGGATAAAATCAAGTTAAGGAAGGAATGGATGAGAATGCATAGTAGTCGTTGATCTTCTAGATCAATGGTCCAGATGAAGTCGCAGAGGGGCGGCAGAACCTTTATCGCATCAGACCGGGGAATAGCGCTGATATATGACCCTTGCAACAAACAATGTAAACTTTGAAACGGGAACTGATACTGTTACCCGTTTTGTAGAGATAGCAAAAAAGTGACCCGATTTTGAAAAGGGGTGATGCAGAACACACATGTTTTGTTTAGAGCATAGTTTTTGGCACTTTAATTTTTTTTATGCACATTACGTTTTAGAAAGGTAGTGAATGGTAGTGATTTTCATGCTGATTTTAAAAAGTGGTTATTCTGCATCACGCCCTTTCTTTAAAGACCTATTTTTTGACTTTAAATTTTCTAATGTATGAAATGTAAATAATTATTTTATAAATTTAATAATATTGGAAGTGATCTTCTTCTTCATATTTTCTTGTTTTTATTTTTTATTTTTTTATTTTTTGTAGTGAGGTTTTTATTGATTTGCATATTTAAAGAAGAAGATCGATATTTTTTATTTTCGATATTCTACATATTTATACATCGTTAATTAAATTTTCAATCCACATGAAATAATTGTCTCTAAAAAACAAAAATAAATATATATATATATAAGAGACAAAAATAAAAGATAAAAAAATGTTAAAAAAAATTATCTCATAAACCATAAAAGAATTTGGAATATATATATATATATATATATATATATAAATAAAAATTGAGAAATTAAAAAAAAAAAAACATTAGCAAAAACTAGGAAAAAAAGAAAAAAAAAAAAATTAAAAACAAACTAGTTAAAAAAATAAAAAATTAACGAAAAAAATTAAAAAACTAGTAAAATTAATATTAAAAAAAAAAAAACAAAAAATGTTAAAAAAAAATTATCTCACAAACCATAAAAGAAATTGGAAAAAAAAAAAAAACAAAATTAAAAAATATATATTTATATATAAAATTAAGTAAAAATAGAGAAATTAAAAAAAAAAACTGGGAAAAAAAAATAAAAACAAACTAATTAAAAAAAAAAAAAAAAAAAAGAAAATTAACGAAAAAAATTAAAAAACAGGTAAAATTAATATTAAAAAAAAACAAAAATAAATTTGAATAATAAAAAAAAAACCAAAGAAATGTGTATTTTATATAAAAAAAAAAAAAAGTGTAATTAGTTTTTATTAAACATACATAATTTATTTACAAATAAAAAATTAAAAATTAAAATCTAATTATTTTTTTTTCAACAAGCTTTTTTTTTTTTTTAAATTAGGATTTTTTTTAAACAATTTTTATTATTATTATTATTTTTATTTAAAAATACAAATGATTAAACTTAAATTTTATACTTTTAAAAAAAATATAAAAAATTAAACCTACATTTTATACTTTAAAAAAAAATAAAAAATTAAAATTTACGTTTACATTTTTTTTTTAACAAATTTTTATTATTAAAAAAATTATTATAAAAAAAATTATTATAAAATCACAAACCAATTTAAAACAAACTTATTTTTTTTAATTTAAAATTAAAAAAATTATTATAAAAAAAAAATAATTTAAAGTTAATATTTTTTTGTTTGTTTTTTGTTTTAATTTAAAGAAAAAAAAATTGGTGGCCATCTGCCCTCGACCGCCCGTGGTGGCGCGGCGGTGGGCGGAGTGGCCTGCATGCAGGCCCCCTGCCCACCGCCGCGCCACCACGGGCGGCCGGCATGCAGGCCCTCCGCCCACCGCCGCGCCACCACGGGCGGCCGGGGGGCAGATGGTCGATTCATGCAGGCCACTCCGCCCACCGCTGCGCCACCACGGGCGGCCAGGGGGCAAATGGCCGCCGATTTTTTTTTTAAATTAAAAAAAAACAAACAAACAAAAAAATATTAACTTTTAAATTTTTTTTTTATAATGATTTTTTTAATTTTAAATTAAAAAAAAAAAAGTTTGTTTTAAATTGGTTTGTGATTTTATAATAATTTTTTTTTAATAAAAAAAATTTGTTAAAAAAAAATGAAATTTTTTATTTTTATTTTTTATTTTTTTTTAAAAGTATAAAATGTAGGTTTAATTTTTTTTTATTTTTTTTTAAAAGTATAAAATGTAAGTTTAATCATTTATATTTTTAAATAAAAAAATAATAATAATAAAAATGGTTTAAAAAAAAATCATAATATCTTTTAATAAAAAAAAAATAGCTTGTTGAAAAAAAAATTAGATTTGAATTTTTAATTTTTTATTTGTAAATAAAATATGTATGTTTAATAAAAAATAATTACACTTTTTTTTAAATATAAAATACACATTTTTTTGGTTTTTTTTTTGTAATTTAAATTTTTTTTTGGTTTTTTTTTAATATTAATTTTACTTGTTTTTTAATTTTTTCGTTAATTTTCTATTTTTTTTTTTTTTTTTTTTTTTTTTTTTTTGTTTTTTTTTTTTTTTTTTTTTTCCAATTTCTTTTATGGTTTGTGAGATAAATTTTTTTTAACATTTTTTGTTTTTTTTTATTTTTGTCTTTTGTATATATTTTTATATTTGTTTTTTAAATAATCAACATTTTAATCTTAAGTTTAGTAGTTTTTAAATTTTTTTTTGTTAATTTTTCTATTTTTGTTTTATCTAGTTTGTTTTTAATTTTTATTTTTAATATTTTTTTCCTTAATGTTTTTTCTTAATTTTTCTATTTTTACTTACTCAATTTTTATTTTTTTTTTAATGTTTTTTTTTTTAATTTTCCATTTTTTTTAATTTTTTTTCTTTTGCCAATTTTTTTTTATGGTTTAGAAGATAACTTTTTTTTTCCCATTTTTTTTTAAATATTTTTTTTTACTATTTATTTGTTTAATGTTTTTGTTTTTAGTTTTTTTAATTCTTATCATTAATTTTGTTTTCTTTTTTTACATTTTTATGATTGATTTTCTTTTTTTTTATATATTTGATTTTTTTTTTCATTTTTCATTTTTATTTTATGTTTTGTTTTTAGTATATATTTTAATTTATGTTTTGTATTTTTTTTTTAACTTTTTTTTTAAGTGTTTTTTCATTGTTTTAATTTTTTTTTTTTTTTTTTTTTTTTTTTTTTTTTTAAATTTAATGTTTTACGGGGTCATGATAAAAAAAGTGTTCTCCCAACATTAACGCTTTTCGTTTTGAGGGTGTTTTTTAGATAATTTTTGCGCAAAAAATTGATTTTGACCACCATTTTTAAAACATGTTGAAAATTTACCCCAAAAAAAAATGTGGTATTCCAAAATCAACACTTTTCGTTTTTAGCACTGTTTTTGATGCTTTTTCGGGGTTTTTTTGCCAGAGTTCCCGTTTTGAGTTTATAGTTCCTGTTTCAAAGTTTACATTGTTAACGGTTGATAAGCGATATCGCCGATAGGCCAATAGGCAATCAGCGGTTGTAGCGATCGGCGATCAGTGATCGGAGCTCTGTGCGATCGGAGCGATCGCTATCGAAGATCAGAGGTTGGGTGACGCTGCGGACTTGTGATAGAATAAGGATCAGACCGACCGATTGTTATAAAGCTGAGCTTATAATATTTGAGTTTCGGCCATGGGTTCTAAGTGGAATTTTCCCGTGCATTCTTTGTATTATTTAAAGTGTTGCAGCCGAAGGATTAAGGCTAAGACGCGATATGTGTAATGCCTCCCATGGGGGGAAAGGCCGATAGTGTGGTGGCTCTGATTTTAACGTAATTCCATGGTTAAAGGCTTAAAGCCTTAAGAGGCACTTCCAATAGGCTTTGTGGGCCATAACCCACAAACCTCATAATCAATTTATTTAAGTGAAGGGGATTTTGATTTATTCCCAAAATTCTCATTCCCATCACTTAACGAGTAAGGCGAGGAAGGGGAAAGGGAAGGCGTCCCAATCCAAATCCGGTTCTTCCCATGGTGGGAAGAAGTTTGACAAATCGAAAGTGCGATTCTTTTATTGTCACGAAGTGGGCCATTATGCTATGAATTGTCCACAGAATAAATCCAAGAAGGGATCCTCGAAGGGATCTGATGGTGAGGCACTAGCCTCACAGTTCGAGTTGGATTTCACCCTCTTCACATGCATGGTTTCACCCATGGTGGGATGTGGTTGGTTTCTTAACAGTGGAGCTTCTTTCCACATTACTGACGATAAGAGTTTGTTCAGTACCTTTGAGGAGAAAGATCTCCAGATACTTATAGCAATGGGTAATGATGAAAAGTATAGTGTCTCAAGTGTAGGCACGATTGTTTTTCAGAGGGAGCATGGAGCTCGTATTACCTTAACCGACGTCAAGTATGTACCAGGACTGAGGAAAAAAATTGGTGTTGATCGCAATGCTGGAAGAAAAAGGCTATGATGTAGTCTTCAGTAAGGGAAAGGTTTTGCTTCGACACATCACCACAAGACAGGTAAAGCAAATCGGTTCATGAGTCAAGAACCTATATGCTCTTAAGGTTCAAGATGCATGCAAGTCCTTGAGGAGCAAGGAAACTTATGGACACTTGGTGGTTGAGAGGGAGAGTACACTACCTCTCAACATGCAGCGCGAGAAGAAGTTTTAGACAATTGTGGAGGAGCCACGATTGGTGAAGCAGCTTTAGGAGGTTGTGGAGCAGCCACAACTGGAGAAGCCGAGAGGAGACCGAGTGGAGGCATCCACTCATGCAGAGATCTCCAGTAGGGGGAAATTTCGAGCCAAGTGGGAAGAGGGATCACATGCATCCATACCTCCAGGTAGGAGGTGGGGCGATGTGGATTAAAAGTCCCAAGAAGGCTGGAATAGGGGCAGGATCATTGAGGTACCCAACCTCTTTAATTAGACCTTACTACAGAATCCCCAACGAGGAGTAGCAAGACTGGTTGAGTGGATAGAGGCAGATGCAGATGGAGCATCAGAGAGAGCTACAATGCAGGAATCCCAAGACTGTGCAGAGTTAGCAAGCTACAGCAATGCGAGAGGCACAGGAGTGTTGCACCACTGCAGGATGGCACAGAGAGGTGTGCAATGATGCGAGATGGATGGAGTGTTGCAGCAGCTCAGAGGTAAGAGATGGAGCACTTTTCAGTGGCAAATGGAGCTTCAACATCAGAGGATGTTTCTAGCCCAACAGAGAGGCCAGTTGGGAGTTTTTTTGTTTCTAGAGTTGCTGGAGTATTAACACTTGGGAGAAGTGTTGCATGTAGAACATTCCAAAGTTTCATGATTAGGTTCGAGTTGAATGTCTTTCTTGTTTAGAGGGAGTGTTGAAAATGGCAACAAGAAATGCTATAAATAGCAGTTCAGGTACTAGTGTTGGACATAGCAACAAGGAATGAAAAATGGAAGTGCTAAATATAGCATTGCTATAAATAACATTTCGGGATGGATTCCAATTTTAGTTAGTCCCTGAACTAAAATTGAGAACTAAAATTCAAACTTGATCTTAAAGTTGTTTGAAAAATAATTAATTAATTCACCATGAGTTAATTAGTTGGAGAAAATCAAACATGAAGTCTATGTGAAGACATGCAATAGTTTCTCCATTGATTGAGGAATTTATCCCTTAGTTAAGGAGATGAGGATGAGTTATACTTTGAGTTGTAATTAGTTAGCTCAGTTATCTGAGTTAAGTTCAGTTAGATTAGTTCCAACACTTTGTGGAATTAATTGTGAGTTCAGTTAGTAAATGCTTGCATGCATGTAACTGCTGCTCTCCAGATAACTGAATATTCTCTCATAAATAACCCATGCCTGTTAGTTCAGTTAGAGACCCGGTTGAGATCAGAGGAAGGGACAGTGTACTATCAGTTGGAGGATTTTTCCTATAAAGGAAACTCATCCATGCAGAAGGAATCATCTCCTTCAGGATTGTGTAGTTAGATCAAAGGTTAGTTAGTGTGTGAAGAGGCCAATTCACACAGGTGGCAGCACTAGACCCCAAGGAAAACTGCGCAAGGAAATAGGAGGCTTGGAGGGTAGAGGAGAAGGTTTGTGAGAAGCCTTTGACTGTCTATGAGCAGCAGAGGGATTGTTCTATTGCAGAGAGAGCATGATAGCTTGTGAGCTGATTCTTTTTGTAATCTGAACATATTTCCACTTGTATGATATTACAGAGATTGGGGTTTTAGGTTGAGGCTTTCCCCAGGATTATTCTTTTGTGTTCATGTGTGATTTCTTTCTCTTCATATATTATATGTGTTCTTATTGATCTTCCTCAAATTGATTAATCTTCCGCAAAGTTTATTGTAGAAGTAGATCTGGTATTTTGCTTTAGTATATTGCATAATCTGTTGATCTACAGTGGGATATTCTACAACCTCATCCAAGGGCAAGGATGAAGAAAACTTTGCATTGGTTGGAAAGGGAAAGGGAAAAGGGGAAGAAATATCAAACCAATCCAGAATCCAACCAAGGGAGAAAGAAGAAAGATTTTTCAAAAATTAAATGCTTCCATTGTCATGAATACGGGCACTGTGCCACGAAGTGCCCACAGAAAAAGGCAAGAGAGAAGACCTTAGGAGGAGCAACGGGTGAAGCCTTGGATTCACAGTTCGACCTTGACTTTACCCTTATCGCATGCATGTCCAACATAGTGATGGGGAGCATGTGGTACTAGGACTCAGGTGCACTGTTCCACATGACAGGGTGTAGAGACTTTTTCAGTGACTTGGAAGAGAAAGATCTCAAGATGCACATCAAGCTAGGGGACGATGGAAGGTAAAACATGACCAATATTGGTATAGTCACCTTTCCGAGGGAGTCAGGCTCCCCTCTTAGGCTCAAGGATGTCATGTTTTTTCTAGGCGTCTCTGTTGCATTTTTGGAAGACCCTAGTTATGACATGATCTTAAACAAAGGAAAAAAATTCATGAGACACATAGCCAGGAGACAGGTGCAAAATATTGAGGTTTGTGTGAAGAATCTAGATAAGTTAGATGTGGAAGATTGTGTTGCATTAAAAACTAAGGAAGAGAAAGTGCAGGGCCATGATGTAGATCAAATTTAGCACATAAGCCTTGGCCACTTGCGTCATGGCACCTCAAATATTATACAACAAATATCCACTAGCCTCCCTAAAGGAGAACTTGAGCAACAAGATGTATGCAAAGGATGTACCTTGGGGAAGTACATAAAATCCGCATTTCCTGATCGAGACGACAAAGTGCATGCAGTCCAAGAAAGGATCCACTTTGATGTCTGTGGACCTTTCTTGATAGCCTCTAATGCCCGAAACAAATATTATGTCATTTTTATTGACGACTTCTGACATGAGTGTTGGATCTCTTCATGCGGAAGAAAGATGAGACATTCTCCAAGTTCGTAGAATTCAAGGCACTGGTTGAGAAAGAAACCAACAAGAAGGTGAAGGCTCTCAGGAGCAATAATGGAGGTGAGTATGTGTTGAATGAATTTAAAAATTTATGTGCGAAAGAAGGAATTCGATGAGAGTTGACAACACCCCACAACCCACATCAGAATGGGGTGGTTGAGAGAAATATCCATAGCATTTTTGGAGCAACGAGGGTGATGTTGCATGACCAAGGCCTACCTCTACATTTGTGGGTTGAGGCATGCAATACAACAGTCTGTTTGTAGAACCAAAGTCCTCATCATATTCTTGGCATGATTACACCAAAGGAGGCTTTCTCGGGTAGAAAACCAGATGTGCCTCACTTCAAGATTTATGGAGCCTTTGTTTACTACCATGTCTCCAAAGAATCAAGGAATAAGCTTTAGTCTACTGTAGAAGTCATGGTATTTGTGGGTTACAAAGAAACTCCCCACAACTAACATGTGTACTTACCATCACTCATAATGATAGTTGTGTGAAGGAATGTCAATTTTAATGAGGAGAAATCTATGTGGTGCTCTCTTGAGAGGGAGCTTTAGATGCCACCAAAAGATGAGATTTTAGCTCAAAAAGAGGAACGTCAGGAAGTTGTAGAGTAACCACAAATTGTGGAACAGAGAGTGGAGACATTCACTAAAGCAAAACCTCTAAAGAAGGCAGAAAAAGAACTGAGGAAGTTGATAGATCTGTGCGGGATGTAGGGAGAATGTGGGATATCCTTCAAATTTGCGTAAGCGAAGGAGGTCACCTAAGAGGTACAATGGATACATGTCTCTTATGACTGAGCTTATAGAGATTGAGCCATCATATTTTGAGGAATAAATAGAGTAACCTGTATGGGTTGATGCAATGGTGGAGGAATATGAATCCATTGCAAAGAACTGTGTCTAGGAAAAGGTCCCAAGACCAGCATATAAATAAATAATGGGTTTGAGATGGATCTTCAAGGTGAAGCAGGCAACTAATGAAAGCATAGGGAAGTATAAGGATAGATTTGTGGCCAAGGGGTACTCTCAAGTTGACGGAATTGACTATGAGGAAACATTTTCTCTTGTAGTAAGGTACTCATCCATTAGATCAATTCTTGGTCTGGCTATGCAAATGGGGTGGAATATCCACCAGATGGGTGTAAAACAACATTTTTGAATGGGGTTATTACACAGGAGGTGTACATAGAGTAACAAAAATGTTTCGAGACATTTGATCAAGAGTCTCATGTGTGCAGACTCAAGTGAGCATTAACACTAGTAGAAAATGAGCAATTAGTGACTAGGTAACTAAAAAAGTTAGTCACCATAGCTTTTCCAAGTGAAATACTACTAAAAATGAGCAATCTTAAGTGACTGAACTAAAAATGACTAACATAAATCACTAATTTAGTCATGAGTTAAAATATATGACTAGCCAATATGTAATAAAACTAAAAATGACTAACATGAATGACTAATTTAGTCTAAGAACAAAAATAAAACTACCTAACAAGTACTACAATAATATGAATCAGTTTTTTATGTTAGTCATCTTAATTGTGTCAAGGAATCTAAACTTACAAGTGATAGGGCATTGAAAGGTTGTTAAACATTGGTTGAAAGGTTATCATTTCTTACACACTTCTTCATCCTCACATGGTGTATAGGTGAGCCAACTTTTCACTATGTATCTCTAATAATTTTGTAATTTTAAAAATATATTTTTTAATAAAAAAATATTTTATGTATTCTTTTAAAATCTATTCATTGAATCTAATTGGATCTATTTCTAATTTGAAATTAATTTAAAGGGAAAGTTTAATTTTTAATATTATAATATCAAATACAAACTAATTTAATTTCATATTAACCAACCTACATCCATCTTAACCCCGGATCTATCAAGCGTTGAGAGGGGTCCAATCTCTCGAGGTGCAAACATTTTTTCTAGTGCAAAACTTGAGGAAATGTTTTCACCTCGAGAGATTGGATACCTCTTGACACTTGATAGTTATAGGGTTAATATGGATCTAGGTTGGTATATAATACTATATAATATCTATATTCGTATTTGTGTCTCTTTTTTATTCCCTCTCTCTATCTCACCCCCCAAACATATACACACTCTCTCTCCCTCTCTTCCCCTTCTCTCCCTCTCTATCTATGTCATTCTCTCTATTCCCTCCCGCTCTCCTCTCTCCCTCACTCTCTCTCCATGACTCCCTTTTTACCCCATCTCTCTCTCCACATTTTTCCCTCTATGTTTTTCTTGTTCCCTTCCTCTCCTACTCCATCCAATTCCATCTCTCTCTCCTCATCTCTATCTTCCTTCCTCTCTATCCCTTATCTCCCACCTCCCTCTATCTCTCCCCCCCAGATAACTCTCTATCTCTCTCTCTCTTCTGTCCAACTCTCTCACTATCTCCCCCCCCCCTTTCCTTCTCCATCTCTATCCATTCCCCTTCTCTCCCTATCTCTATCCTTTCCTCTTCTTTCTCTTTCCTCCTCTCCTCTCTCCCTCACTCTCTCTCCATTTCTCCCTTCTCACTCCTCTCTCTCTCCACCTCTATCTCTCTATGTCTTTGTTCTTTCCTCTCTCTCTCCCACTCCATCTCTCTTTCTCTCTCTCCTCTCTCTTCCTTCCTCTCGCTCCCTCTCTCCCACCTCACTCTCTCTTCCCCTCATCACTCTCTCTTTCTCTCTCTCTCTCTATCCTCCAACTTTTTCAACGTCTCACTCCCTCTCTCCACCCACTCCCCAACTCTCTATTAAATTTGATCACATTGTATTGTGTTTAATAAATTATCTAAATTAGAAAAACTTAATTGGTTGTAAAATATTAAGCCTATATTTTGGATCAATCATGTCAAAGAAAATAAAATAATGAAAAAATTTAAAAAATCATGCACTATATTTAATCTATTATAATTAGTCAATTTGCTTTCTTTCATCCCTTGGATCCTTAGCTATGATGGATTTGTTCTATATATATATAAAGAACCAACATAGATCCATCTTAGCTTAATTTTATTAAAATCTTATTTTAATTTCTATGAGAATATTTTTAGTAGTCGTGAGGATAGAGAGTTTAGACATATCTCAAATTGTAACATTTTCCCTTTTAGATTCAATTAAAAAATAAAATAAAATATTTTTACTATGAAATAAGTTATGGTTTTTTGACATGTGGTATTGATAAGCAACGGTATTGGCCCATGGTATTGTAACAATTCCAATTTACAAGTTAATATACATGGTAAAGTGAGGGTAAATATCCATGGTTAACAATCTTGTCATATTGTTATCAAATATTTGATTGTGAAATAATTTATGTTTTTTGGGCATGTGGTATTGATAATCCATGGTACTATAACAAAGGCTATTTTTTACAAGTTAATAATATCTAACGTAATGTCGGGGTGAATATGCATAGTTAAGAATCTTGTCATATTGTTGTAAAATATTTTAGTTGTGAAATAAGTTATGGTTTTTGGACTTGTAGTATTGATAAGCCATGGTATTGGCCCATGGTATTGGTTGTAAAATATTAAACCTATATTTTGGATCAAGCAAGTCAAAGAAAATAAAATTAATAAAAAAACTTTAAAAAAATTGTGCACTATATTTAATCTATTATAATTATTCAATTTGCTTGCTCTCATCCCTTGGATCCTTAGCTAAGATGGATCTATGCCGATTCTCTCTCTCTATATATATAACGGACATAGATCCATCTTAGCTTAATTTTATTAAAACATTAATTTAATTTCTTTCGGAATATTTTTAGTAGTCGTGAGAATAGAGGGTTTAGATATATCTCAAATTGTAACATTTTCCCTTTTAGATTCAATTAAAAAAAATGTAAAATTAAATTAAATTAAAATATTTTTACTATGAAATAAGTTATGGTGTTTGAAATGTGGCATTGATAAGCCATGGTATTGGCCCATGGTATTGTAACAAAGCAGATTTACAAGTTAATATCCATGGTAAAGTGAGGGTGAATATCCATGGTTAACAATCTTGTCATATTGTTATAAAATATTTGATTGTGAAATAATTTATGTTTTTTGGGCATGTGGTATTGATAATCCATGGTATTGACCCATGGTATTGTAACAAAGACTATTTTTTACAAGTTAATAATATCTACCGTAATGTGGGGGTGAATATCCATGGTTAAGAATCTTGTCATATTGTTGTAAAATATTTTGGTTGTGAAATAAGTTATGTTTTTGGACTTATAGTATTGATAAGCCATGGTATTAGCTCATGGTATTGTAACAAAACCTATTCACAAGTTAATAACAAAATCAAAATATAACAAATTAAATTTTATTATTTTATTAATTTAACTTTTTATTATTAATTGAGGTCATATTTAAATGTTTACACTCATCCCAATATCATTTTTAACTTCTTCTTCTTCTTTTTAATTTAGTGTCTTATGAAAAATAACAAATTCTTATTAAAAATAAATCATTTAACCGAGTTGCAATTTATATATTTTATTTTATATTATAAATATTTCTTTTCTTTTTCATTTCCACTTTAGCGTTGGGTTCAAATAAAATATTCACAGATTACAACATCACATTGTAGCATTGTATTTTTCTCTACCTTTCACAGATTACAACATCACATTGTAGCATTGTATTTTTCTCTAGCTTGTCTATATCTGCATGAAAATTCAAGAAGAAGGAAGACCATCAACGTGATGTATGGATTCCATGGGATTCTAACCCCAGATGGAGTTTGCATGGAAACCACCTTAGGAGAGAATCAAATTCAATAAGAAGGAAGACCATCAACGTGATGTATAGATTTCATGAGATTCTAACCCCAGATGAAGTTTGCATGGAAAACACCTTAGAAGAGAGATTTCATGAGATTCTAACCCCAAATGGAGTTTGCATGGAAAACACCTTAGGAGAGAGATTTCATGAGATTCTAACCCTAGATTGAGTTTTCATGGAAAACACCTTAGGAGACAATAAATGAGGGAAAGGTCACTCAATAAATGATTAGATGGAGCAAGGGTGAGATTCTAACCCCAAATGGAGTTTGCATGGAAAACACCTTAGGAGAGAGATTTCATGAGATTCTAACCCTAGATGGAGTTTGCACGGAAAAAACCTTAGGAGACAATCAATGAGGGAAAGGTCACTTAATCAATGATTTGATGGAGCAAGGGAAAGGTCACTCGATGTGGATATTTTGGTAATTTGTACATGAGTATGAATTTGGACTCTAGGGAAAGGTCACTCAATCAATGAGTAGATGGAGCAAGGTAATTTGTACATGAGTATGAATTTGGACTCTAGGGAAAGGTCACTCAATCAATCAGTAGATGGAGCAAGGGAAAGGTCACTCGACGTGGATATTTTGGTAATTTATACATGAGTATGAATTTGGACTCTGTTCTTCCTTTTTACTAAAGAGGATTTTTGTTTGTATGGGTAAATAATTTCAAGGGTTTATATGATCAAAGCATAAATTTTATCTAGAGTTGAGGGTTAATGATTATGATAAGGAAAAGGTCATTAGGGGTGGATATTTTGGTAATTTGTACATGGGTATGAATTTGGACTATGTTCTTCTTTTTTACTAAAAAGAATTTTTGTTCTTATGGGTAAATAATTTTGAGGGTTTATATGATCAAAGCATAAATTTTATTTAGAGTTGAGGGTTTAATGATTATGATATTTTGGTAATTTGTACATGGGTATGAATTTGGACTCTGTTCTTCCATTTTACTAAAGAGGATTTTTGCTTATATGGGTAAATAATTTCGAGGGTTTATATGATCAAAGCATAGATCTTATCTAGAGTTGAGGGTTTAATGATTATGATAAGGGAAAGGTCATTGGGCATGGATATTTTGGTAATTCGTAAATGGGTATGAATTTGGACTTTGTTCTTCCTTTTTACTAAATAGAATTTTTGTTCTTATGGGTAAATAATTTCGAGGGTTTATATGATCAAAGCATAAATTTTAGTTAGAGTTGAGGGTTTAATGATTATGATGTTTTGGTAATTTCTACATGGGTATGAATTTGGACTATATTCTTCCTCTTTACTAAAGATGATTTTTGTTCTTATGGGTAAATAATTTTGAGGGTTTATGTGATCAAATCATAAATTTTATCTAGAGTTGAGAGTTTAATGATTATGATAATGCAGATCTTGATTGCAGCCAACAGTTCATCAAAAGACAATGCACAAGTAAGCATTTTTCATGTCCTTATTGTACAAAGGGTTTAATGATTATGATAGACAACACACAAGTAAGCATTTTTCATGTCCTTGTTGTGCAAGGGTTTAATGAGTATGATAATGCAAATCTTGATTGCAGCCAACAATTCATCAAAAGAAAATGGACAAGTAAGCATTTTGCATGTCCTTATTGTACAAATCAGTTCTCTCGTCCCTAATTTTTCTAGGGTCAGAATGCATGAAATTTTATTTTTTCTTTTCACCTTGTTTTTAGTGGTTGATTGTTTGTGTAATGGACTCTACCATGCCCAGATTAAAAGGGCTCAAGTGATGCAAGAAAAATTTCTGGTAGCATGCAAATGCTAGACCTTCCTCAAACTTTGTTACATGAAATTAAAATTTCTTGTAATCATGAACATAAAATCTTTTATGTTTCATCCTTAGATTCTAATCTCAATGCCTACAATTTTAAACCAAGTTAATATATTTTAAGTAGAATATACGTAGATCCATTAAACCTTACAACTCTCCAAAGCTTAGGTTAATTTCAACTAAAAAGAAGGAACATGAACGACTTTCGCAATTTAGATTCAATTCTTACAGATAATATTAGAAATGGAAGAACTCAATGGTTTGATAACTTTTACCCACCCATCGATTTCGAAGACCTTTGGTATTATTCTGAACCTAAATAGAGAGAGTAGAAGAAGAAGAGGAGCCTGGATGAGGTGGACCCTAACTTGCTTGGTACTTTTCAAAAGTTGGGTATGCCCTTGACTAGAAGAAGAGATTGACCAATGTTGTTGTAGATGTTGTTTTCGACTGTGTTTTCATTTCTACCATGCAAAGGTAGACTCTGTAGGTAGTTGAGGTTATCTTTTGTTCATTATAAGAGGTAAGTCAGGAGTATCTTTATCTAGTTAGGAAGTAGCTTGGCAGGGTTGTTTCTACTGCTGATAACTAGTATGCTACATTGTAATTTTATTTTTTTAGTGATAGCTCCTTCTATTAAATCTCCAAGCACACTTTGTCACCCATAGAAATATCCACTTATTCCCGGATGAATGAGATGGAGACTAGGCATTTTGAGAGGACTCTTATTTTTGTAGATGAGAGGAGTTTTGTGAGGTGAGAGGAGTTCTGTGACATATATTGAAGGATGAACTATACCATTTTATGACCCCAATCATCTCCATGCCATAGTAGTGGATCTCTATTGCACCAAGGGAGAAATGATAAACTATTCCACTTTAAGAATTGGTACGTCAGGGACAAGGAATGAAGATGTCGGATTTATAATTTTATTACAAAAAGATGATTTTGCGATGGAGAAAAATCAAGGATTTCATGGACCTGAGTAGAGACTGGTTCAACAATCACCTCGAAATACTCAAGCATTGTTTTGACACGAAATGGTGCAATTGGAGAGTTCTATTTTGTTTCCTTGAAAAATAACTATCAATAGGGGGGGACAAAGATGATCCATATAGGGAGGAATTGTAGGAGTAGGATTGTTTCTAAAATTATATCTATAGGCAAGTCAAGGGACTACTACAGAGGATTAGTGCAGGTGCAACCAAATTATCATAATGCAAGGAATTTTTCACAGTGTGATTTGATGCTCATTGGTGACTAGGAAGCTGGAAATACTTATCATTAGATTCGGGTACAATTGAGTTTCATTCTGAAGTCTCTAATTTCATTTATTGGTAGTCCTTCTTGTGTCATTTTCTCTCTTAATTTCATTGTGGTAGGATTGAAATGGGTTAAAAAATCAAGCATATCATTGAGTCAAATAGACACCCACATGTCACTACATGTCATTTTTCATACTCTTTGTTTTTGATACAATTAGAAGTGAGCAATATGATGTGTGCACACACAAAATATCCTAGCATGCATGATGGATCCCCCTCCAATTCCATTTTCTATGGTGACATTTTATTTGCTTTGTTTATACAAGTCATCTAGCCACATAGTGGCCACTATCGAATGTTGAGGTATATGTGATATAAATATTTTATAGTCTACTTTATTTTATATTCAAGTATTCATCATCTTTCATGTCTTATACTCTGCATTATATCTTCTTTCATTTTCAGGAGAGGAACTCAATATTGATGGTAAGAAGCAATAGCTGAAGAAAGAGGAGAATAATAACACTGGAGCGACAAATGCAAATGAGAGAGAGAATAAAATATGTTTAGTGAGACCCTTTGAGCCAATATATTGCATAAGACACACTCATAGAGACTGATGGTCAAGCCTTCAGAGTCGTTGAATTCACTTGCAATGCTTTGGAAACACAGTGATAATGTTTTGAAATGATGAAACAATATTTCATGTGTAAATTGTAGTCCAACACATATGAAGTTGGAAACTTATATTGTAATACTTGATATTTTATACAATAGAATTTATATGGTTGAAATTATTTTTATTTGCACTTGATATTATTTAGTAAGTAATTAACATATGTAACTTTGCGTTATCAAATTAGATAAACATGCACATGTATGACATTTTCTTAAAATTTAGTCGCAAAATCATACTAGTTAATTTATGGTGATTAATAATAAACACATGAAATCAATATAAAACTATTAATTAGTAGTTTATATTAATTAATAATGAACATGAATAAATGAAATGGATAGAAACTACTAAATCAGTCGTTTATATAATGAATATGAAAATACCAAAAAAAGATAAATGACTACTGCAAATGATAAATTTGTATTATTAAATGATGTCTAAATTTTGCATATATACGGCTATTAGTAGCTAATTTACAACATCTTATAACACGACTAAAATTTAGTCATATTTCTTTGGTCATTAATTGGTTTTAAATGATGACTAAAATTTGCATATATGTGACTATTAGTAGCTAATTTACAGTATCTTATAACACAACTAACATTTTGGTCATATTTCTTTGGTCATTAATTGGTTTTCTCAAAGATTCATATAATAATATATTTTGTTATATAATTGGTCAATAATTGCGACAATTAATGACTAAACTAATGAAAAATTTATGAGTAAATATACTACTAGATGGTAAAATTGAGGAAACCAATTAATGACTAAGCTAAAAATGACTAAAAGTTGGTTGCGTTATAAGATACTGTAAATTAGCTACTATTGGTCACCGAATGAAAAATGGTCGTTTATATGAAAATTTTAGTTGTTTTTTTAGTAACGAATTAGCCAATTTGTACTAGTGGTTATACGTTCTCAGACAAGCACCTCATGCTTGGTACACCAAGATCGATTGTTATCTCACCAGTTTGGGCTTCAGCATAAGTGAAGAAGATGTAAACCTCATCACATATGGATAGAAGGTAAATTGCTTATTATTGTCTTATATGTTGATAATTTTATTTTATCTAGTGATGAGTTGTTGATCATATCTTGCAAGGAGGACCTTGGAAGGGAATCTGAAATGGAGGACATGGGTCTCATGCACTACTTTCTCAAGTTGGAAGTATGACAAGGTGATGAGGAATTTTTTGTCTCTCAAGGCAAGTATGAAAATGAGATACTGCAGAGATTCTACATGGAGAGTTGTAAACCCATGGAAACACCTCTAACAAACAACTAGAGGAAGGAGGATGCCACTTCAGGTGAAGTGGATGCTACCATTTATTGACAGCTTAGTGGGTCCACTCATTTATCTTATGAACACATGACCAGATATGTGATGTGCAGTCAATGAGCTAAGCCAAGCTATGGTTAGGTCAACCAAAGTATTTTGGAAGGCAACTAAGCATGTTTTTTGGTACCTCATGGGAACTACCCAGTTTGGACTATGGTACAAATGTGTAGAGGGAGTGAAGTTGTGCGGCTTGATAGATGCAGATTGGGCACAAAGTCAATTAGACAGAAAGAGAACATCAAGTGTAATTTTTAGTGTTGGTTCTATAGTTGTTTCTTGGTATGACAGGAAGCAAAGATCTGTGGTGCTCAATTAGACAAAAGCATAATACATGGTTGCAAGTCAAGAAACATGTGAGGCGATATGGATGAGAAAGATACTTGTTAGACTATTTGGTCAGAAGATGGATCCAATTGTGATAATCAGAGTTGCATCAATCTCTCTAAGAATCCTATATTTCACAATTGATCCAAGCATATAGATATCCAATATCACCATTTACGAGACTGTGTCTAGAGGCAGATGATGTTGCTACACTCCATTCTAATAGAGGAGTAAGATGTTGACATTTTGACAAAAGCTTTGTCAAGAGGGAAGTTCGAATTCCATAGGTGCAGGATAAGGGGGGTTGATAATCCCTTTCTTGCAGAGAGGGAGTCTTGAAAAATTTAGCAAGAAATTCTCAATTTAATTTTTCCTTGATTAAATTGATAAAATTTGAATTTCCACATCAACAGACAACTTGGATGCAATTAACTTATGTGACATGGATTGTGTCACCTGGTTTACTTAGTAAATTCAAGCTGGAGGAGTTAGATTTTAGTTAAGCATGTATGATTGCTAATTTGTAGCAATCAAAGTTAGTTATCTCAAGTTTTTTTCAATTAAACTAGTTCCAATGGCTTGAGGAACTAGTGGAAGGCCAATTGTGCAGTGGGACTTCAATCAAACTTAGTGATCATCCAGTTAACTTATAAATAAACCGAAAATAGATAATGCATGGAGAATTCTATTTTTCTAGATGTGGTGGAGATTCCAAGGCAGTGTAACATCAACTGCAGACTAGCCTTGAGTGTACAGGTGTTGCATGCAATCAGATGATCAACCTTGGGAATTTCATAATCCATTTTGTAAAAATTCCTAAATAATAGGGGCCTAATTTCTCAAGGAATTGTGCAAGGAAATATGGGCTCAAGCAGAGGTAGAAATTTACTATGTCTGGGTTAGAGCTTCTCAGTGAGCAGAGAAACAGGTTATTCACTTATAGGTTGTGCTCAGTTGAGAAAATAATTAATGTAAGCAGACATTGGGATTTTTAGCATATTGTTTTCCCTAGGGAAAATTTTGTGTGCATGTGTGTTATTTCTTATTACATGTATGAAATTTTTGTTCTAAATTGTGAATTAACTTCCGGAGAGCAGTAAAGTAGGTTTGTGTCTTGTGATTTTGGTTAAAACTTCATGAGTAGTTGCAACTCTACACCATAATTTCTATAAGGATGGTGGAGGCAAATTACAGAATATTCGTTAGTAGACAATATGCCTACTTCAAAATATCTATGACAACTTTTGCGAGAAGAAGATGATGAGGATAAAAGATTGGATTTTGGAAGAATTAGTCACAAAATTCACAAGGGTGGTAATTTTGGTTGTAGGTTGTAACCCCGTATAGAAATTACCTGCATACGAATTCTAAAACACAAAAAATAAACAATGCGAGAGCATAACACACAAAACACATATACACAGAGATTTTCCCCTGGATCCCAAAACCATGACTACCAGCTTGATTTTTCATTATGTTCCTTTCAATGTTATAATACATATTTATACATGCCGAAGCATCCAATACCATGGACAGAAAACCATCGCATCCAATACCATGGATCGAAAACCATCGCGTCCAAAAACATGTGTGAAAATCATGCACAAAACCATAGGTGGGTCCGCCCATCCTAACATAGGGTCCAAAACCAAAAATTTTTGGGGCGCTGCCCCGGACCCCATAAAGTGGGGTTACAGGTATGCCTCAAACCCCCTGTGACCGCCCCCCCCCCCCCCCCCCCACGCTACACAATCGGCACAACAAAGGGGGGTTCCGCCCCCCCTCTAACCCCCTGGATAACTACGTGGGTTAGTCGTGGAAAGAATATAACACAACCCAACATTCTCCCACTTGTTGTTTTCTTTCCACAGGGGGCCATAAGAGAGCTTAGTCATTTTTTGGGCCTTGAAACTCCCATTGTTTCTCTACACCAAGAGAACTTCTCAGAGCTCAAAGATTTTGTCAATGCATTTGCAGTATTCTTCAAAGTGTCCACCTTTACTAGCAACACCTTTTTTTCTTCTATCATATCCCTCACAAAGTGATACTGAACATCAATATTCTTTGTCTTTGAATGGTATGCGGGGTTCTTTGCCAAGAAAATTTCACTTTGGCTATCACAGTCTATCCTTATATCTCCCTGTACTAACCCCATAATTGAACAGAATCTCTGCAACCAAACCTCTTCCTTGCTTGCATGAGTGGCTGCCATGTATTCTACCTCTGTAGTTGATTGTGCCACTACAAATTGTTTCTTACTCATCCAACTGACTGCACCTCCAAATAGGTTAAACACATACCCACTTGTAGATCTTCTTTGATCCAGATCTCCAGCCCAATCTACATCAACAAAGCCACGAATATCCAACATTCTATCCAATCCCGATCTTCCTTGATAGCACAAACCATAATCACTAGTGACACGCATATACCTGAAAACCTGCTTCAGTATTGTCCAGTGCTCCTTCCCTGGTTTTGACATAAACCTGCTCAATACTCCCACTACATGTGTAATGTCTAGTCTAGTACAGACCATTGCATACATCAGGCTATCGACTGCACTTGCATATGGAACAAGGGACATGTCCTCTTCATCTTCTTATGTCTTGGGACATTGTTCAGCAAATAACCTCACACCTACAGGAATAGGAACCTTCACTAGTTTACTATCTTTCATTAACCCTCTGCAGTATTGTCTCGACATACTTCCTCTGGTTTAACCAGAGCTTCCTCTTTGCCCTATCTCTTTTAATTTCCATGCCCAAAATATAGTTTTCAGCACCAAGATCTTTCATGTCGAATTTGGAGGACAATTGGGTCTTCAAATCCTGGATAATTTCTTTGTCATTTCCAACTAGCAACATATCATCCACATACAAGACCAAATAAATAACACAGTCACCAATTATTTTAAAATACACACATTGATCTGCTTTTCTTCTGGTGAAGCCAAGTCCCCGTATAAATGTATCAAATTTCTGATACCACATCCTCGGTGACTATTTTAACCCATACAGAGACTTCTTTAACTTGCATACCAGTTCTTTCTTACCCTTCACCGCAAAGCATTCAGGTTACCTCATGTATATTTCCTCTTCCAGATCCATGTGAAGAAACTTTGTCTTCACATCCATCTATTCTACCTCAAAATCAAAAGCAGTAGCAACAGATAAAAGTAATATAATAGAAGTTACCTTGGCAACAGGAGAAAAAATATCACCAAAATCAATTCCCGACACCTGGGAATAGCAACCGAGCTTTGTATTTCTCCACGTTTTCTTCTGCATTTGTCTTCTTCTTAAACACCCATTTGTTTCCAATGGGTTTCCTTCCAGTCGGCAACTCCACCAGATCCCAAGCCTCATTTTTGTGCAAAGATGCCATTTCATCAACCATGGCCTCTTTCCAGAGTTTGCCATCCTCTGAATCTACTGCTTCCTTCACAGTTCTAGGATCATCATTTGTAATAGATAAAGAAAAATTTGAACAGAAAGCAGATGGACTATACCTTTCTGGCTGCCTTCTTTCTCGAACTGATCTTCTCACACCCGGAGTTTGAGGCTCTTCACCTTCTGATTCTTCCTCTGCTATAGAATCTTATTCTTCCTCCCTAAACTCAAACTCTATCTTCGCAAGTTCCTTTGGTTGGACTTCATGTTTAATAACATCTTTTACCTCTCTGAACACCACATCTCGGTTGTACACAACCTTCCGTGTGACTAGGTTCCAAAGCTTATACCCCTTTAAACCATCCTTATACCCAATAAAGATGCACTTTTCAAATTTACTATCCAACTTGGTTCATTTCTCCTTTGGAACATGTACATATGCATCACATCCAAAAACCCTCAGATGTGAAAGAGAGGGTTTCTTACTATTCCATACCTCTTATGGAGTCTTATCCTCCAACGCTGATGAATGTGACTTGTTGACAAGGTAACATGTAGTATCCACCGCCTCTACCCATAATTCCTGTCCTAACCTGGAACCACTGAAGATGCTTCTTGCCCTTTCCATCAATGTCTTATTCATTCTTTCTGCAACTCCATTTTGCTAAGGTGTATATGGAGTAGTCTTCTGTCGTGTTATACCACACTTCTTACAGAATTCTTCAAACTCCTTGCTGCAAAACTCTCCACCATTATCTGTCCTCAGCACCTTTATCTTCTTCTCTGTCTGATTTTCCACGAGAGCCTTAAATTATTTAAACCTATGAAAGGCTTCAGATTTCTTCTTAAGGAAATATATCCATGTATTCCTTGAGAAGTCATCTATAAATGATACATAGTACACAGACTTACCCAGTGATGGAACCTTCACAAGTCCAAACACATCACTGTGCACAAGTTCTAATATCTATTTCGCCCTCTTACTACCAGAGGGGAAACTCACCCGATTATGCTTCCCATATACACAATTTTCATAGAAATCAAAATCCAAAGAGCTATTACTCATACCTTCACCATGAAGTATTCGAAGGCCCTTCTCTCCAATATGTCCAAGCCTTTGATGCCACAACATGGTCTTCTCTCAAGAGACCACTAGATTTTCTACTCCACTTTCAGGAACCACAGAACTGTTACACCCATCAATAACAGTGCTACCTTGCAGCTTGTACAGAGCTCCAATTCGAACTCCCCACATCAATACCAGTGCTCCCTGAACCATTTTGCAGGTATCCTTCTCGAACACTAGATTTCTGGCTAATGCAGGAATATGCAGAACACCCGGAAGTGTTCTAACCCTTCCACCTTCCAACTTCAACTTTACTTTTCCATGACCAATGATTCTAGCCTTCCTATCATCCCCTAAGAAGACATCACCACCATCGTATTTCATACTCACATAACCACTCTCTATGGGGAGTGAAGTGAAAGGATGCACCTGAGTCAATCAACCATGCCTCATGATCTACATGTGTACTTGAAAAAGCCAAGTACACATCCCCACCTTCATCTGAGGTGGTTTTCGCCTCTGCAGAAGGAGCATCATCAGATCCCTTTCCTTTATCAGGGGCTTTAGATTTACAGTTCCTTTCGTAGTGCCCTTCCTTTCTGTATTTCCAGCACACCACCTTTATAGGTTTTCCTGAGGATTTAGATCTCCCTCTAGATTTAGATCTCCCACTCGATGACTTATTTTTGTTTCTGTTCTAGGACCGTCCTCAAACAGACAAGGCATCACCATTTTGGCTCTCCATATTTTTCCATCTCATCTCCTCTGTTAACAAGGATGAGACTATTTCATCAAACTGCAAGGCAGTTGCATTGCTACCTATTGCAATAAACAGCCTATCCCACGAATCTGGTAAATAACACAACAAAATGATGCACTTATCTTCATCTGAAATTTTAATATCAACAGATGCTAACTGACTTACCACAATATTAAATGCATTCAGATGCTCTGTCACCAAGTCTCCATATTTCATCCTTAGGTTATATAGCTTTTTCTGCAGGAATAGTTTATCCACCAGAGACTTAGATTGGTACAAAGTCCCTAACTTGTCCCGCAAAGCCTTCACCATAGCTTCCCCTCATACATTCAACAATACTGAATCTAAGACACACAATCTTATTGTGCTCTTGGCCTTCCGATCCAACTTCTTGCATTCTTCATCGGACACTCCCATTGGTTTAGTACCCAGATCTGCTGTGATCCACTGATCTTTATCCACCAACAGATCCTCCATCTTGAGTTTCCACAACTCAAAACTATGACCATTAAATTTCTTGATCTCTATCTTTCCACTGCTTGCCATCTTCTTTCACCACTAGAATCGATTTCACAGATCTCCCACTGAACAGGGTCTACCACAGGCCCGAGCAAAATCCCTCAGCAACAAAGGCGTCCCCTTGAAGCCAGAATTGCTCTGATACCAAATGTAGGTTTTAACCCCGTATAGAAATTACCTGCATATGAATTCTAAAACACAGAAAATAAACAATGCGAAAGCATAACACATAGAAAACATATACACAGAGATTTTCCCCTGGATCCAAAAACCGGGACTATGAGCTTAATTTTTCATTATGTTCCTTTCAATGTTATAATACATATTTATACATGCCGAAGCATCCAATACCATGGACCGAAAACCATCGCGTCCAAAAACATGTGCGGAAATCATGAACAAAACCATAGGTGGGTCCGCCAATCCTAACATAGGGTCCAAAACAAAAAAGTGGGTTTACGGGTATGCCTCAAACCCCCTGTGACCCCCCCCCCTCACTACACAATCGGCGCAATGAAGGGGGGCTCCACCCGCCCTCTACCCCCCTGGTTAACTACATGGGCTAGTCGTGGAAAGAATATAACACAACCCAACATTGGTTGCAAGTGTGGAGGTAGATGGAGTAAATGTAATTTTGGTTGAAGGTGTGTAGGTAGACAAGTCACAGTTACTCCTTTGATTTTTGTCGATGATGTGTTAATATTTGGGATATTGACCTCTTTTGATTGGTCTCTGGAGTCCTTATGAATAATATTGAATCTCATATGGTTTCTTCTTACCCAGATAATGCATTGGTACTGGAGATTTATCATATTTTTGGCGTTATCTCCACTGCATTGGATGCAGATTTTAAATATCTTAGATTTACGCTCCAACCTAATTATTATGCAATTAAGGATTGGAGCTAACTTATAGAGAAAATCCACTATATACTTTTATCATGGGCACACAGGTGGCTCTCCCTAGGAGGCAAGTTGACTCTAGTTCGAGCAGCCCTTCAGAGAATCTTTGTATATTGGCTTCATATTTTCGCTCTGCCTAAGAATATCAGTAAATGTGTCTTTTCGGCTTCATCTTGGCATGGGACAATTTTTATTGTAAAGGACAGAGTGGGACTGGTTTTTGTTTACTCTGTATGGAGGTGATGGATGACCAGACTCATCTATTTCTTTGATTCTCCTTAGTAAAATCAATTTGGAATGGTGTATTTAATATGTTTCATTTACAAGCAGATTAGAAATACTCTTTTGTGGTTTATTGAATTCGAGCCTGGATTATTGAATATAAAACATTTGGACCACTTCCAATATACATTGGGGTTTTGACCCAAAGAATGCATTACTGTCCCAAGCTTCTTTGTTGTGATACATCCACCTCCATCCTTGTCAAAAAAGTTAAAAGCCTTCCTGAACTTAGACATAACCTCCATCCCATATTCCTTTAGTAGATAAAACACTTCTCTCATATTCTGACCATGCCAATATACCCTCCATCCCATATTCTCTCATGAGCCCTGTGTAAACCACCATTTCATTCAAGGATGGGGATTTTGATGCCTACTCTAACCATATTTGTTAGATACTTTCCCCCTTTTCTTGCTTATGGTTTCTTGAGTTGGCCCTCTCTAAATATTCCCTACTCTCCTTAAATTATTTGGAAGGTAGCCTTTGGTTGCTAACCCCATTTTATCGGAGATCCTTGACATGTCCCTTGAAATTTTGATTCAGCCCCATGATCTATTTTATGCTAGTGAGTCGAAAGCTTTAGAGTTTTTTTCCACATATTCATTCATGACCAAACACTATACCACTAGTTCTAAGAATCTTGTGGTTACTATCACAACAATAAATGTATATTGTATTTTAGAGGAGATAAGAATTGTATATTGCCCTTTGGGACACTCCAAAAATATTTTGATGCACCCTATTTCTCTAACACTCTAGTCTACTTTATGACCTTAATTCCCATTCCATGTGGATGCACTTTATGATGTTCTAGGACAACCTAATGTCCTTGTCAAATCCCTCTCATCTTCCTTGTCTATTTTCAAGGACTTGTGTAGCCAACAAGAAATTTGGGAGATGAATGACATCAAGGTAGAATATCAAGGGGTTTTAAAGTCATTTATTTAGGATTTCCACTAGCATAGTCCCACCATATAATCCACCGAATCCCTAAATTGGGGTTTAGTGTTATTTCAATTAATTATTAGATGATCATGGTGGGCCATAATTCCAAGTTAAATGTTATGACTCTTCATATGATATTAATGGAGATACTTAGGAAGACACCTCTTTGGCTAAAGGGTTAAGGAAAGATTTTGACTTCAATATCAAACCATCAACCATATCCTCAACATATTGAACCAACAATCGCGAAGACAACCAAGGTGAAGCATGGACCTTTCCTTTTTCTATTCACTCAATACATTACCAGTAAAATCCATTCTATTAAGGGAAAGGAAAAACCAGAGTAAATTAAATTTAGTTTGAATCCATCAAATAAAATAGACTTCTTTGACAAAGACTAATTCTATCATAGCTTTAATTGATAGAATGAAAATTTGGCAACTATGAAAAGTAATGTGCAGCATGCACCGAGCATGGGTACTAGAAATTACTAATTAGAGTATATAAACGTTTTTTAAACCCAAGATGGAAAAATCATATAAAAAGTGATGGATCTAGGTTAAACCCACGTGTGTGTCCTGATTGCCTCAATGAGTTGATATGAGAAGAAATGCTGAGATGCATTTGGCTTAGATACCAACAACAACCATACCTATTTAAATGAGATTTTATAACATTGTGTTTCAGATTTCAAGATCCTTGAAATGATCTTTATTTGTCATGAAGCCCATTTCTTTTGATACCAAAATCTTAGAGATGCACAAAGGTTGAGGGGCGCCATATATACCTAATGCCGCCTGCCTGTTCTTCCCCTACCTATGTCGTAGTGGATGAATAGTTAGCCACACTAATGAGGATCCCCATTAATGATAACATCTATGTTGGCATATGAATAAGAATGAGGCATTTCCCTTAATTATATGTTTTGGTTTTTTAACACAAAAGGCTAACAGAGATAGAGACCCTCAGATCTGTCTACTTCCAGCCCCTTTGCCCATTTTCATCTAGGTTTTTACCATATCAGTGTCCCTTTCTTTCTCAAAACTACATGAAATTAGCTGATCTATCCATTTCATAATGCCTTTGGAAATTTTTCCTATCAAATGCTTTGAAGTATATATGAGATATGAGGGTTTTTTTGTTGTTTCTGACTTCATATATTTCTGCTAACAATGATATGGGTTTGATGCAGAGGATTATGATTGAGTAAGGGTTCAATTGGTCGATATCTGTCTAGGAGGAGGAGGAGAAGGGTAAAAGTGGTGTTAGGGTTGAGAGCTAAAGATACATGTGAAAAGAGGAGGTTTTTGGAATGGAGGGTGGCAGGGCTACCAGCGTGGTAGAAATGGAGGATGGGGAATTCAAGGTTTTCATCATCGAATAACTGTGGTGGGCTTCATTGTTATCTTTGTGGTTACACCATTGGTTTTTCTGGGAGTTGGGTCTCGTCACTCCACATATACATCTGCAACTGGTAAGCTTCTTCTTGCCCTCCTCCCTCGCTGGTAAGCTTCTTCCTGCCCTCCTCCTTCGTCAGGTTGCTTCTGTCTCTTTTTTGGGGGTGGGTCAGCATTTAATTCTTTATCAGCAAGCATGCCCTTCCTTAATCTAGTAGTATTAAAATGAAGTGCAGACTTCTTACAACATTCAAGTAAGATCTCCAATATAATGAAGTGTAGCCGTCTTATATTATTTCAGAAAGATCCCTTTCATTAAGAACCCACAGAAAAATGTATTTATGTATTTATGGGAATTATCACCACCCTCGGTTAACCATTGAACCAAGACCCCGTGGACCTACTTCGGAATTTGATTTGCCTTCACCACCACCGGTTAACCGTTGAACCAAAACCCCATGGACCTGATTCAAAATTTGATTTTCCTTTTAGCTTTTTCACATGATCTCAAAGGAAAGATGTTATCAAACTTACTTTCCTCGCTTATTTTCAAAATTTTAGCACTTCTAGCATTTTTCGAAACATTTTGTGAGTTTTCTTTATAGATTTTCTTTCATTTGATCTGTGTGAAGTTGTGAACTCCATCTCTTCTTTAACACGATACAATACCTACCAGGGGAAAGATTCAAAGTTTGTACCTCTCTCATGCAAGAGAAAAGTTTTTACCAACTTCCCCTGGGGTAATTTCCCTTGCCAAAGATAATGAAACCATTGATCCCGATAGCAAGAAATAACAATCTTCTTTCCCTTTTTTAACAAAGGGAAATGCATATGACTGGTAAATTCGCTGAGCAAATTCTCAGTGAATTTGATGGGCACTCCTCGTTCCGAGGATGATGGTACTAAGAGTGCGTTGGATTATGCATAAGCTAGATGGCCATTATAACAATATATTTGTTAAGATTTCAGTTCAACATCTTACTCATGGGAATTGAATCTTGCGGGAATTGAATCTGGGTGGGAAGGGTAACAATCATTCTTCTTGTCCACTCATTATCCAAGCTAGACCCACTTTCCATCCATAAAGCTAAATCCACTTCTCATACGTCAAGATAAAACCAGTTCTGATCCACCCAACCTAGACCCAATTCACAACAACAATCTTGTTTACCAACTACTTTCTGCTATACATGCCATTTTCACATTGTTCCCATAGTGTTCAGAGCACATTGGCCAAAAAAAACGATAAATATTATAAACACCATTTTATTATTGATGTGTAATGATAGCAAAGCAACCCCCTTTTTAGCATTTCAATATTTTTATAGATATTATTCTCCATCAAGTCTTTCTACCTGACCTTTTATTCATTTTTTTTCATTTAAAACAACAGGGTACAACTTCTCAAGAGATGGATTCGTTAGAATGGTATGCTCTTTCCACATCTTGAAAATAAATTCTATTTTTCTATGGCCATTTTGTTATTTTTCAGGATCTAGGCAATGCACTTGCACTTACATTAGTCTAATCCCAGAAAATAAAGTGTCCTTAAACCGAAATTTAATCGTCCTGAGTGGATTGAAATAGAGAGGAATTATTGAGGATACATTGAGGATACTGGAGCTCTTCCATATGTTTAAAATCACTCTTATCTATTTATCTGTGGGGTTCACAGAATAGGTAGACGATTGGAGAAAGAACATTTTAACAAAGAGCATTGAATCTCTCTTCCCAAAGGAGGCAAGTATAAGAAACCTATTGCATTTGGATATCTTAAATTTTCTTTCTCCCATATTAAGCAGAGAATTGAAAATAAATTTTATTTGTTGGGCAGGTGATTAATATCATAACAGCTAATACAGAGGACTCGGGAACTCTGAACTTAAATATTGTTGGACGAAATGATTTTTCTTCCTCATGGGTATTAGAAAAGCCCTCCGAAGTAAACCAAAGGGATACTACTAACTCTGAGGTATGATTGGTGAATATTTTGGTTATTTTCTCTGTTGAACATGTAAGTAAACCTGTGTGATGATGATCTACATAGTTGAGTAGGGTTGTATTAAGAAGGAAGTGAAAACTAACATTTGCAGGGGTGCTTCTCTGTTTCTAATGATGTACATCAAGCAAAGGCAAATGACTTTTGGAGACAGCTCAGAAAAGTTGCATTCACAACAAGATGGTGTGATCTTCAATGAAGAAGGTGAGGAAAATCCTGAGGGGGGTAAAATGAATGACGAGGTGTAGAAAAAAACTTCCAATGACAAAGAACCACTTATGAACTTTCAAGACGATGACACAGGAAGTGAACATCGAGACGTCAAAGGGAATGATCTTGATGTAAGTTTTGATTTTCCCTAGTTAACTGATCTATATTGTTGGTAGCCTACTGTAAGGTAATGTCTAGTCAAACTCTCAGGACAATAGTTGTTGTAATTCAGACCATTTGTAGCTTGAAGAAAGTCCAACAAAAGTTTTGCGGAGGGTAAAATTATTTGTTGCACTAGATCGCTACTTTTTGTTCTCATGGAAAAGGGAATTGTTATATTCTTTTCCAAAATCCTTTTTGAATGTTACTTCTCCAATAGAAAACTTTTATATTTCTTATATTCTAGCTTAGTATGCTTTGATTTATAGTAGTTTAATGCTTACAACAATTGAGGCAAAAGAGAAGGGAGAAAAGGTCAATAGAGCTGATCCAACGGGATGAAGAAGAACGAGTTGAGCTTGAAAACACAGCAATTAAACATTCCAAGGAGGTAGATTCTACTATCCTGGAAAAATACAGCATTTGGAGGCAGGAGAATGAGAACGAGAATTCTGACTCCACTGTTAGATTGATGTAAGACCAACTAATCGTGGCTAGGGTGTATTCAATCATTTCGTAGGCTAGGAATAATCTTGATTTATACCAGGAATTGATGCTTCGTATTAAAGAATGCCAGCGTACATTGGGTGAGCCTAATTCAGATTCTGATCTACCTCAAAGGTAATAGTTTTTCACATTTTGTTGCTTCTAAATCAAGAGTAGTAAGTGCTTCCATTTGCATTTGGTGTTCATATCCTTTGTTTCTTTTAAAGTTGCAGTCTATGTTTCAATCTTTCCGTGTTTCATTCTCTTTTTCATGGCCGATAATTGATATGAATTTTTCAGTGCACCTGAGAATATCAAGGATATGGGTCATGTCCTATCCAAGGATAGAGAAAAAATTTATGATTGTGCGACAATAACAAAGAAGTTGCGAGCCATGCTTCAGTCTGCATATGAGCAAGTAAGGACCTTGAGAAATAAAAGTACATTTTTAAGTTAGCTGGCAGCAAAGACTATTCCCAAGGGCTTGCACTATCTGTCCATGCGATTGACCATATATTACTTGCTTCCTCTTGAAAAGCGAGCATTTCCTAAAAAAGGAAAAGTTGGAGGATCTGACTCTTTATCACTATGCATTATTTCTGACAATGTATTGGCTGCATCTGTGGTTGTGAATTCAACTGTCATGAATGCTACGGTGAAGTGTTATTAATTTAAAATACTCTAAAGTTTGAAAGTCCAATAGTTTTTCTGCATTTTACATTTAATATTTGGATCTCATTCTAGGTGATTTACTTATGTTTGCAGGAACATGAGAAACATGTATTTCATCTCGTCACAGACAAGTTAAATTTTTGGGCCATGAAAATGTGGTTTTTACTTAATCCCCCAGGGAAAGCTACGATACATATAGGAAATGTTGATGATTTTAAATGGCTCAATTCCTCCTATTGCCCTGTTCTTCGCCAACTTGAATCCGCAGCTATGAAAGAGTATTATTTCAAGGTAGATCACCCGACTACACTCTCAGTAGGTTCCTCCAATTTGAAATATAGAAATCCAAAATATTTATCCATGATAAATCATCTTCGTTTCTATCTTCCACGATTTTATCCCAAACTGGATAAGATCCTTTTCTTGGATGATGATATTGTGGTGTAGAAAGATTTGACGCCCTTGTGTTCAGTATATCTTCATGGAAAGGTTAATGGTGCAGTGGAAACTTGTGGAGAAACCTTTCACCAGTTTGACAAATACCTTAATTTTTCCAATTCGCACATAGCCAAGCACTTTGATCCTAATGCTTGTGGTTGGGAATATGGGATGAACGTATTTGATCTCAAAGAATGGAAGAAACAAGATATAACTGGAATATATCACAAGTGGCCGAACATGGTAAGTGTGTAGTGTGGTTTATTTATGTTAATTCCTATGAATCTTCCTTCAAAGTATTTGAAGTAAATCTAAAGTAATTAGCTAGAAAGCTTAATGGGTTTTTCCTTGTTTGATTTCTCAGTTTTTCTTTTATTGTATGTCAGAACGAGGATAGAGTGTTGTGGAAACTTGGAACACTACCCCCTGGATTGATCACGTTTTATGGCTTGACCCATCCTTTGGACACATCTTGGCATATGTTGGGTTTAGGATATAATCCTAGTGTGGACCATTCAAAGATTGACAATGTAGTTGTTGTTCATTGCAATGGGAAAATGAAACCTTGGTTAGAGCTGGCAGTGACAAAGTACAAGCCTTACTGGACAAAATATATAAAAATGATCATCCTTTCTTACAACAGTGCAATATAAATGAATAGTTGTGACCACGATATTCATACTGTAGTATATTTTCAGATGTCAAGTGTAAAGGCCCATGATTCTGGAAGTCTTGTCTGTCTCTATTCATTTTGATAACTCATTCTGATTCATTTGTTTCTGGAGTTTCACAGCAGGTTTCTATTTTATGGCTTAACGAGTCAGGTTTTTGGAGGTCCAGTGGCCTAGTCGGGTTTAAGATTTACAATTTTATGTCCTCATTTTATTCCTTCATAGTTGGAATAAACTCCTATATAAGTATCCCTTGCATTTGCCTAGCTTCTTGCAAGGAAGAACAACCACAAAATGAAGAATTGAGCCCAAAAGAAGAAGAGTATGACCAGGAAGAGCTCAAAGCCATAACTTGGCCAATGGTAGACGACAATGAAGACGATGAAGACAATCAGCCGGTGAATGCATCCAGCGTAGACGACAATCAAGATGCTTCTGCCAGCGATGATGAAGATGCTTTTTCCAAAACTGATGACGAGGTAATTTTGTCAAACTCTATTTATTTTGCACTCCCTTATTTGTCTTTGGATCTTTTCAAAGCCTTTTTTCTTAAAATTTTATCATTTAGTCCTATCCCCCCTCTGCTTGTCTTTGGCGCACCGTGCAAGTTTGAGTCTTCCATTCTATGTGGTCTAGGGTAGGCAGTGATTGCTATGAGTAATAGAGGTAAAAACCATAAATCCAACACGCTAATGCAGCAGAGGAGAATTTTCAGTTATGGGATATGAATCTATAAATCCAATACAAAAATAGGTGAAAAACTATAAGTAGAACCCTAGAAACCAGTGGCGAGGATGGAAACATAAAATCCAAAGTCAAGAAGAGTGCAATCTTAGATAACAGTAATATAAATTCCTGATTATGGACTTTATAACAATTTAGTTTCTAGTTCAGCTGATTGCATCTAAGCATCTTAACGAAAGATTGTGCAAATCTAGATGTAGGATTTAGATCTCATGCACTAGTCCTGCTTGCGCTTGTGGCGGGGAGGAGGCTAATTCGATTTAGCAAAAGCTCTGCAACGTCACAATTGCATTTTCCCTGAGAAAGGATTGTGCAAAGCTAGATGTAGGATCTAGATCTGATGCAATTGCCCTAGCTGCTTATGTGAAGGGAGATAGCTATTTCAATTTAGCAATAGCTCTGCAGCATCAAAATTGCATTTGCCTTTAGAAAAGATTGTGGGGAACTAGATGTAGGATCTAGATTTGATGCACTTGCTCTACTTGCTTATTTGGTATTTACAGGAGAGAAGGCTATTTGATTCAGAGAAGGCTCCTTGATTTTGCAACGGCTCTACAGGATCACAAGTGCATCCAATATCAATTTTTGGAAAAAGAAAATAAAAATTAAAAAGTTAAAACTATACACCAAATACACAGATGCAAGCTAGTCTACTTTTGGCTAAAGCCCAGAATTGGGAAGCAAGTATGGGAGGAAAAAATTATAAGCCCAATACAAAGAATGGAGAAACGTATAATGAAAACACGCCTCAACATGAAAAAGACCAATATTAGAGCTAATAACATAAACCCAATACAGAGAACAAAAAACACTTATGCAGAAAGCATGCCTAAAGACCAGTATTGGAGAGCTAAAAGCATAGACCCAAATGACAAAATATACCTAAAGGTTTGTAGTGAAGCTAAAATCATAAACCCAACACAGAATGGTAGAGAAATCACAGCAAAAACACCAGGAAGTCATCTAGGAAGGCCAAGGGGAAGTCTTGGCAAGGAACCCAAGAAGGCTTAAATAGAAAAAGTTTATGCAAATTTCCACGGTATCATACAGGGGAGGGAGTTTCCTAGTCTAATCTCAAGTAGAAAAAACGTGTGGAATTGTCCAACTAACAGCTAGGAAGCAATAGAGACTGTTAATAATAATTATAAAGTGGAACTTAAAACTATGAAAAGGAAAAGTAGGTAGAAGGTGGTGCACAAGGAGTCGGTGTAGTTTAGCCATTAAACTGTTTGTTATTATTATTTTATTTGGGGTATATAGCCATTATAAACTTTCGTCATATGATTAATCTGCTTATTTATTGAAAACGAAAAGAGTGGGATATGTTCAGAAAAATTGATGTCCAGTCAAGTTGAAATTGATATTTGATTTTATCAATTTCCTAGATGTTACAGCAATGATCAGTGGGACCCAAATCACTATGATTGGTATGAATATAAAAATGCAAACTTAAAAATATAGAACTGTAGTTGGAACAGGGTCCAGGGATTGCTTGAATCTCTTCATGTGGAACTTG
Organism: Pinus tabuliformis; assembly: GCA_031772625.1. NCBI lineage: Eukaryota > Viridiplantae > Streptophyta > Pinopsida > Pinales > Pinaceae > Pinus > Pinus tabuliformis. The sequence continues at coordinate 159,039,660 of CM062814.1, read as the reverse complement.
AAAAATCTGCCAACATACAAAAGAAATTATTTTACTTTTGTTATCATAGAAACCATATTGGGGTATGATTCATTGTTGTATAGCAGAGGACAGCAAGGGCAGCAACCACTTAGTGGTTGGAATTAGTTTGGATAAATTTAAGGGAAAATGGAGAGTATCACATGTCCCAAAATTTTAGGTACACATGGATGTGATTCAATATGCAAAATTTCAATTTGATGAATATGCTTATATATCAAACGAGTTGTTTTTAGTGAGATTTTTTGGAAGTTTTTTAGTGGGTTTTTTAGGTTTAATTTCTCTAAAATCTAGCAAGAATTTATTGAAATCACAAGCTTGATGGGTAACCCCTACACAATATAAGTGCCCTAGAGGCTTTTCCATGCTCTAAATCTATATATACAATCAAAAAATCAGTTTAAATAACACAAATCAAGATTTCACCTCAAATTTTTCTACCGAATTCCGACACTAGAAAGTCTAAAATATCACACTAAAAATAACTCCTATATCAAATTGTTAACCCCAACTGGATGAATCCAAATGTGGATTATATGGAAATTGTTTTTAAAAAATATAAGAAGGATGGGATTGGTTGACAATTTTGAGACAAAATGGGGTCACCACTACAGTGTAGTGTCTGTAAATTTTGAATGAATGTATGATATATGAAAGCATCAATGTCTTTTACTATTTTGTTTTTTTATGAATGGAAGGCAGACAGGTCTCTTCTGGGTAGGTCCGCTGCAGCATGCCAAGAATCTATGGTAGATGACTACTTTAGAGACTTTTGCTTTTTCTACTTCCTTGTCTTCCTGTATGTGAAGATTTATGGTGAAGAAATTGAAACCCTTATACCTATCGATATGTTTCCTTATGTCTCAAGGTATCTAGGTTATTACTAGGAAACCCTTGAAATCCAATCATGCTAATAAGATTTGACTTTTTATAAAAGGAGGACATGGGGGTGGGCTTTGATCCACTTATGTGTGCATGGGTCACAAGACCATTGATATAATCTCTTTGGGTGTAACCACATGTATGGTCACATCCTCAAGGTTTTCCCCTAGCTTCCAGGGTAAATGGCCATCACGAGAATCTAATGTTGCCCAGTGCTGAAAAACTCCTCGATTTTCACCATTGGATCTAACTCTTTTGGGTTGTTATGCAAATAGTTAAATATTATTTCTTTTCGAGTTATTGGTGTGAATTTGATATTGCTATCATGCTGCAAGAAATTTTGGTTATCTTTTTCAGAATGATATGGTTAAGGTAACTTACTCTGCTAGGCTATATTCTCTATGATGTGCACCTTGTAACTACAAAACCTGTTACACACATATAATACTTAAAAGTATAAATTGAATAGTTTTTGTAAAGTGAAGTGTTTTAGTGAAAAATGGTGGTTGGAAATCCATGCTTATATATGTTTTCCTTTGGTTAGACTACCTTTTGTTAATTTATTTCGTCAATGGAGACTTACTGAACTTTAATCATAGCATGCTCATTGTGACAGAGTTAAGTCAACTGTTGAAGAGATTGAAAGGGAGGAAGCAGCATTACTTGAGGATATTTATTCTGTAGATCGAAAGTTTGCAGAATATTACAATATAATTGTATGCAAATATGTAGTTTTCGCATTCAGTATGTAGAATTTTCTAAAGATGAATTTATTACTTCATAGAAGTTGTTCTAAGCATTTTTTTACGGTGCACAATGTAATTTTTCTTATTGTTTTTAAAGTTTTCAGTCATTCAAACATTTTGATAATTGTATTTCATATCTCTGTGATTTTACGTTGTTATTTCAAACGTGTATTATCGTGCAATGTAATTTACATGTCTTACTATGTAATGTAATTTTTTGTTGTTGTTTCAGATTTAAAATTTGAAATCTTATTTGTATTTCTGTTTGACATCCATATGTTTGTTGGTTTGTGCACTATTTTCTGTTTACATCTCTGATTTATGTGGGTTATTGTTTTTCTTCCAAGTTTTGGAGAAAATACTTGGAGTATTACTTAAGTTAGTTAAATATTCCAAGCTACAACACCAGCATCAATATTGTAGAATTTCCCACTATAGATTAAACTGATTATGCAATGTACTAAAGCAAAATACTTAATCTACTTCTACAATCAAACTTGCAGAAGCTTAATTGATTTTGAGCAAGATAAAAAAAAAACACATATAACAGAGAAGAAGATTCAATCACACATGAAACGCGGAAGAATACTCTGGGGAAAGCCTCAGCTAAAAACCCCGCTATCTGTATTATCATACAAGTGGAAATATCTCAAGATTACACAAAGCTTTAGCTCTCAAGCTATCCAACTCTCAGTACAATCCCTCACTGTTGCTCATAGATAGAATAGACAACACATATGCCTTCCTTCAGTCCTCCAAGCCTCATATATCCTTGCGCAATTTCTCCTGGGTCCTCCAGCGGCCACCTGTGTGATTCTCACCTCACACATTGCTCTAACCTTTGAAATAACTGCACAATCCTCAAGGAATGAATTCCTTCTGCATGCAAGAGATATTCTCATAGGAATATTCTAGAAATTGATAGTACATTGTCCCTACCTTTAATCTCAGCTGGGTCTCTTTCTGAACTAACATGCATTGGTTATTTATGAGAGAATATTCAGTTATCTGGAGAACATGCATGCATTAACTGACTGAACTCACAATTAGTTCCAAAAACTATTTGGAACTAATCTAACTGGACTTAACTCAGTTAACTAAGCTAACTAATTAAAACTCAAATACAACTCATCCTTATCTCCTTAATTAAGGAATAACTTCCTCAATCAAAGGGATAACTGTTGCATGTCTTCACAAAGACTTCACGTTTCAATTTCTCCAACTAATTAACTCAAGATGAATTAATTAATTATTTTTCAAAGAGCTGGTGAGACTAAATTTGAATTTTAATTCTCAATTTTAATTCAAGGACAAATTAAAATTGGAATATATCCTGAAATGCTATCTATAGCAATGCTATTTTTAACATTTCTATTTTTTAGCATAATTTCTTGTTGGTATTTTCAACACTTCCTCTCAACAAGAAATGGATTATCTGTCACCCTGATCCTGTCTGTATGGAACATGAATTTACACTTTGACAATGCCTTAGTCAAAATGTTAGCCTCTTGCTCCTCGGTCGAAATATACTGCAACAACATGATCCTCCTCGCCACACAGTCTCTGAGATGATGATACAGAATGTCGATATGCTTGGACCTGTCATGAAATATTGGATTCTCAGAGAGTTTGATACAACAATGATTATCACAATAGATCACAGTTGGATCCATCCTCTGATCAAACAAACCAAATAGAATTTTCCGCATCCAAATGGCCTAACACGCTGCCTGACTTGCAGCCACGTATTCAGCCTCTGCTGAGCTAACTGCAACTGACCTTTGTTTCCTGTTGTACCAAGAAACTGCAGCTGAACCAAGGTTGAAAATTCCTCCTGATGTGCTCTTCCAATATGATGGACTCCCTACCCAATCTACATCTGTGAAGCCCTGAAGCTTCACTCCCTCTGTCCGTTTGTACCATAATCCATACTAACATGTGCCTCTGAGGTATCTCAAAACATTCTTCATTTCCTTCCAAAACAGCTTGGTAGGCTGTACCATAGCTTGACTCAACTGGTTCACTGCGTAGCATAAATCTGGTCGTGTGTTCACTAAGTACATCAGTGAACCCACAAGCTTCCGATACACAATAGCCTCTATTACTTCTTCTGAAGTAGCATCCTCCTTCCTCCAGTTACCTGCTAGAGGATTCTGCATGGGCTTGCACTTCTCCATGTGGAATCTCTTGAGTATCTCATTGGCATACTTGCCTTGAGACACAAACACTTCCCCATCCTTCTGCCACACTTCCAGGCCTAGAAAGTAGTGCATGAGACCCATGTCTTTCATCTCGAACTCTCTTGCAAGGTCCTCCTTGCAAGACATGATCAACTGATCATCACTTGTCAATATCAGATCATCAACATAAAGAATAATGATCAATTGCTTACCTTCCACCATGATGTGGTACAAGTTCGCATCCACTTCACTCTTTTTGAAGCCCAACCCGGTGAAGTAGTTGTCAATCCTGGTGTACCAAACAGGAGGTGCTTGCTTCAGCCCGTAAAAAGCTAGCTTGAGTCGACACACATGCAACTCACGATCGAAGGTCTCAAATCCTTCTGGCTGCTCTATGTACACCCCTTCCTCAATCTTGCAATTTAGGAATGCATTCTTCACATCCATCTGATGGATCTTCCAACCAATCTGTGCTGATAGTTCCAACATCGATCCGATAGATGAGTACCTTGCTACAGGAGCAAAAGTCTCATCATAGTCAATCCCCTCGACCTGTGAGAAACCATGGGCAACAAACATTGCCTTATGTTTCTCCACACTATGATCAACAACATGATTTACCTTATAAAGGCAACGGGAACTCACGACTGACTTGTTCTTTGGTCTTGGAACAACATCCCAAACATTGTTCTGAACTATGGAGTCATAATCCTCCACCATAGCATCAACCAAAACTGGCTGCTACACTACTTCCTCAAAGGAAGATGGTTCGATCTCTACACATTCCCCAACAAGGGCCATGTAACCAATGTACCACTTAGGTGACCTCCTCTGTTTGCACTTAGAAAATGGCTCTCCCACATTCTCTCTTGCATACGTCAACAATCTGTCAGCCTCCCTTGTGCGTTTCCACCCATCTCTGGAAGACTCGGCATGAGTTGATGTCTCCACTCCTAGAACCTCTACATGCATCTACTTCGCATCAGTCTGATGGTCCTCCTCCTTAGGAACCAAAAGTTCCTCCCCTGCATACATCTTGAGCTCCCTCTCAAGGGAAACTTGCATGGCCTTCAGCTCATCGATCTTAAGATCTCTACGAACTACTATCCTCTGACTGGTAGGAAAATACACCGGATAGTTGTGGGGAGTATCAGTGTACCCCACAAGTATCCCCAAATCTGATGTCAGCTCTAGCTTCTTCCAAGCATCCTTGGTCACATAGCAATATACCAATGAGCCAAAGATCCTGAAGTGACTCATATCTGATCTCTTCATCCCAAGTATACGATGTGGGCTTCTATTCTGCAAGTAAACCACTATGTTGCATGCATCAACCCACAAATGAAGTGGTAGGGCTTGATCATGCAACATCACTTGAGCTACTCCCACAATCATTTTGTTCTTCCTTTTGGCCACCCCATTCTGTTATGGATTATGGGGTGCCATCAACTCCCGTTTAATTCCTTTTGTAGCACAGAAGTCCTTAAACTCTTTAGAGACATACTCTCCACCATTGTCGCTTCGCAAGGCCCTAATATTGTTTCCTGATTCTTTCTCAACCAAGGCTTTGAACTCAAAAAACCTTGAGAAGGTTTGATCCTTCATCTACATGAAATAGATCCAGCATCTACGAGAAAAATCATCAATGAAAATAACATAGTAACTTTGTTTGGCAATGGAGGATATCGAGAATGGTCCACACACATCTGTATGAACTCGCTCCAAGATTGCTTCAGCTCGACTGTGTTGATCCTGAAAGGAAGATTTCGTATACTTACCCAAGGTACAACCTTTACATGTGTCCACTTGCTCAAGTTTACCTTTGGGAAGTCTGGTAGAAATCTACTGCATTATCTTCAAGGCCCCATGATGCAAGTGGCCCAACCTTCTATGCCATAACTTACCAATATCTTGTCTTTGCACCAATTTTGCTTTGGAACTCAATGCAACATAATCATCTACCTCCAGCTTGTAGAGATTCTTCACTTGAATCCAAATCCTCTTGGTCTGACCCCTGGCTATGTGTCTCAGGAACGCCTTTCCTTTACTAAAGACTACATCATAACCTTTGTCTTCCAACATCGCGACCGATACCAAGCTTTTCTTCAGTCTAGGCACATACTTTACATCAGTCAGGGTGAGAGGAGCTCCATGCTCCCTTTGAAACACAACCGTACCTTCACCTGAAACATGGTACTTTCCATCATCTCCCGTCTCTATGCACATCTAGAGGTCTTTCTCCTCCAAGATACTGAATAAACTCTTATCGTCAATCATGTGGAATGAGGTTCCACTGTATAGGTACCAAACACAACCCACCATCAATGAAACCATGCATGTGATGAGGGTAAAAATCCAATTCGAATTGTGAGGCCAGTGCCTCACCATCTGATCCTTTCGAGGATCCCTTCTTGGATTTCTTCAATGGATAATTTTTTGCATAATCACCCACCTCATGACAATTAAAGCATCGCACTTTAGATTTGTCAATCTTTTTCCCACAATGGGAAGAAATCGATTTGGAATGGGAAGTCTTACCCTTCCCTTTCCTCACCTTACTTGCTAAGGCTAGATTTTCTTCATCATCATGCTTAGATGAAGAACCATCTCTGGTGCTTCTCTTGATCTCCTCCTGCATCAGATCCGACCACAGTCGTTCCAAATCTGGTAGTTTCTCTGTTCCATTCACTGAAGTCTTGGTAGTTATGCTAGCTCTTAGGAAGACCAAGGAGAGCAAGACTCACCATATCATCATCAATTGTTGTGATTCCTACACTTCCAAGCTCATCTCTATAGGTGGTGAGCTTGTTTAGATATGTAGAGATCATGTCACCCTTTTCACACTTGATTTTCAGAAGCTTGTCTTTTAGCGCTAGCTTCCTCTGGTCGCTATTGTTATGATATAGATCCTTCAATGTCTTCCACATTGAAAACAAAGTCTCCTTCCCATGCAAACTCGAGACAATATGGTCTCAAACTCCCTCCAGAAGAATCCTCCTCGCTCTCACCACACATTTCTTCCATTCCGCCAATTCTTGGGCATTAGCTATTGCTGGCTTGGGGACTTCTTGATCAATGAAGTTCTTCAAACCGTTTTCGTCTAATACCACTTCCATTCGATCCTTCCAAGCAATGTAATTCAAGCTGCTATTCAGGGCATACCTGAGTCTCAAGCCATTGAACGCCACTGGTGAACTTTGAGATGTGATAAGAAATCGATTTTGTACCTACAATCAAGAACTTCAAACTTCGAACTTCTCCCTTCTTTGCATATTGTTCTCCGCTTTGATCGCCTTTGCTCTAATACCATGTAGAAATTCTCACTATAGATTAAACTGATTATGCAATGTACTAAAGCAAAATACTTAATCTACTTCTACAATCAAACTTGCGGAAGCTTAATCGATTTTGAGCAAGATCAAATAGAACACATATAACAGAGAAGAAGATTTAATCACACATGAAACAAAAAGAATACTTTGGGGAAAGCCTTAGCTAAAAACCCCGCAATCTGTATTATCATACAAGTGGAAATATCTCAGGATTACACAAAGATTTAGCTCCCAAGCTATCCAACTCTCAGTACAATCCCTCACGGCTACTCATGGATAGAATAGACAACACATATGTCCACCTTTAGTCCTCCAAGCCTCCTATTTCCTTGCGCAGTTTCTCCTGGGTCCTCCAACTGCCACCTGTGTGATTCTCACCTCACACACTGCTTTGACCTCTGAAATAACTGCGCAATCCTCAAGGAATGAATTTCTTCTACATGTAAGAGATATTCTCATAGGAATATTCTAGCAACTGATAGTACACTTTCCCGGCCTTTAATCTCAACTGGGTTTTTGTCTTAACTGACATGCATTGGTTATTTATGAGAGAATATTCAGTTATCTGGAGAACACTAGTTGCATGCGTGCATGCATTAACTAACTGAACTCACAATTAGTTCCACAAACTGTTTGGAACTAATTTAACTGGACTTAACTCAGTCAACTGAGCTAACTAATTACAACTCATTCTTATCTCCTTAATTAAGGGATAACTTCCTCAATCAAAGGGATAATTGTTGCATATCTTCACAAAGACTTCATGTTTGAATTTCTCCAACTAATTAACTCAAGATTAATTAATTAATAATTTTTCAAACAGCTGGTGAGACTAAATTCGAATTTTAATTCTCAATTTTAATTCAAGGACAAATTAAAATTGGAATATATCCTGAAATGATATTTTTAGCATTTCTTGTTACTATTTTCAAGAAATATGTATTCCATCTTCACTCTGTGTCTGTTATTTTATTTTATTTTTTTCCATAGAGAAAGACCTGTAATTTCATTCATATTGAAATTATTCAATTTACATTCTACATATAAACTTCATGAGTGTATTCATATAAAACCTCGACAATAAAAGCATTTAAAGGACCACGCCTGACTCTCTCTGTTAATATTACTTCAAACAAGAATTTTTGTTCTTCTGTTCGTAGCGAATGTGTGACTAATGTTGCGAGGCCACTATTATGATATTTTGTAACATTCATTCCTCGACATTTATTTGTCATGTAGGATGGGCTGAGAAAATCCTAGCCCTGCAAGAGGTGTGAGACAATGAATGCCAAATTAAGGTTAGTTTTTTTCCATTTCACTTATTGGCCATCTGAAATAATTGCTATTTTGTTTATGTTCTCCATGGAAAATTTTATAGAAAAACCTTAGGCACTTTTGTGCATTTCATGGATGGTACCTAGCATTAACTTGTTGGCGCTCATTACAATGTTGGACCTGGGAGAAATATCAATTGAGTCACAAAATAAGGGCAGCCAGTCTGGGAGATAGACTCCAAGACCTCTGCATGAAGCTCAAAGCATTAAACCACTCGAGATAGCCCATTGGGCTATAGTGATTGTTATTTGCTTATGTATTATGGCACTGCAAATGGTTTTAATAGAATCTGATTTAGAAATCAAATATATATACCATACATTGCTTCTATAAATCTAGTCGTTTTGCTTATGGTCCCGCTCTTTAGCTACATTAATAGGTGCCAGATCCCGACATTTTTGTCCCATGGATAGAAGAAATTGTTGAATGTTAGACGTTCTGTTTTTCAACACCTGAAACATGTCATGATAGAAAAATAGTTAGAGGGATAATGTACAATGCTTATGTACTAAATTGACTACAAAGAATGTGATGATCAAACCATGATATTATCTATGCAGTAGATAGTCCTGCATCACTAGGGAAAGCTATTAATGACTTATTCCAAAGCTCGTTTTCATGCCTTCGACAGTACCCAATCAAACACATTAGATAAGTCCACACCTAACCATATAACCACTAGTAGTAAAAGCTTTTGCACAAAAGTTAGGCATTGATTATGACGTAAAATGAAGACAAGCAAGTTGGTTTTAGTGGTGGCATCTTAGTTCAAATGAATGATTTATCAGGGGAATGCCAACAGTTCCTTTCTAAATGGAGCTTTAGTCTTCATGCTATAGCCCCAAGGGTCCATGCTAAAAGAAGAAAATGCACCTTATATGTAAGTTGTAAAAGGCATGATAGGGACTCAAGTAGGAACCCAGAGCTTGGCTCGTGATGACTGATGAGCACTTCAGGGAAAATGGGTACAGGAGTCTGTCAAATCCAAATAAGTTTCAGGATAGCTCTGAGTTAGCCCAAGAAATACTCGAATTCCTCCCAAGTACACCTCCAAATTAGCCCAAGAAGCACTCTGAATCTTCCCTAGAACTGTTCTAAATCAATACTCTTGAGTATCCGCTACAACTCCAAAGATTTCATAAGCTTGCAAAATCTCAACGAGAAAGGTGTGAGGCAAATAGAGGGGGCCATCTATACATAGGTTAGGATTAGGGTTTAGGGCAGGTTAGGCACTTTGTTTTTTTCATTATTTTTTTTTTTGGGGGGGGGGGGGGGGGGTGGGGGGGGGGAAGGGGGGCAGTTATCCCTCAGATTTGCGTCAGGGTGGCCACATTTTCTTCACCAGATTGCCCCAACATTTTTGTTGATCTTGTACACATTTTTGAGCTGATGTTCGAGCCTAGTGTTACATGATTAGTTGTTCCTTCACGAAGACCTTTGTGATGTATCATGATGAGCCAAAAGTTTGTGACGATGTAAAATTTTGTATCGTCACTAGGCCATGCTTAGTGATCTATGTAAAGTGTTTCTTAGTTAGGTTGTTTCTCAATACCCTTGTAGTTTGTTATGGCCTTGTTATCCACCAAAAAGTGGGTAATTCACATGAGAAAATATTTCTCCTCCTTTGACATCCAGCCAGCCAGCTAGTAGCCCTATACAATCAGCACATAACTTGATGCTAGGATCGTCCATTTCTTGCTCCAATTAGAATTCTCTCTCCCATCTGACATTCCTTCTTGACGTGTAGGTCATCCATCAACAACTACTTTAACCATTTTGCAATCGTGTGCTTTCACTTAATGTTATGAGCATACTAATATTGATCAAGAGGGGAACTGAATGATTTATCGATCTCGAGGTTAGTCTTTGACTTTAGTCTAGTGGGACCTCCTCTGAGGCTTTAGGCTTTTAGGAAGGGCACTACTGGTGAAGCATTGATTGAAGTATCATGTCCAATATATTCCATACTTAGCTCTCTTCATCTTTGCCATTATTCATCTCCATTCTTGGGGCTAGTGGTCATTGGTCGTTGGGATTGGTACCCTTCATCCTCATCTTTGAGTCTAGGCCTAGAAAACTTAGCCCTGGAGGTTGATGCAACTAAAAGATAAATAAAAACATAAGAAGGTTACAATGAAAGGAAAAGTGAAAAATGAAAAATATGGTTGGGACATTTATTTAGCGAGTGGGCATGAGATTTACCCCCCTCATACGCCATCACCTAGTTCTTGAAGTACATGATGCTTCCTCCATAAAAAGGGATTGATGTATAACTTATTAGTTTTTTATTTAAAAAAAAAACAACTTTCTTGCAGGGTGGGATAGGAATGAGTACAAAGTAGAACTCAAATCACTAAGAGAATATGCAACATTATAGATGTTATCCTCAATGTTAACATTTTCAAGTTGGTAGTTGGAGTGTTTATATTAAATTTGTTATATTATTAAAAAGTGGTAAGTGTATTCTAGAAAAACATGTATTATTAATTAAAAAAGAAAAGTTAAATTGTGATATATTTTTTCTTGTAAAAATATTTCTACAATAATATATTTATATTTGATAAGAGTAGAATATATTTGAGAGGTGTAAAACAAGAATTAAATTGAGATGTGGAGGATATTCACATTCTTTCGAATCATTTTAAACTAATTTGATTAATTAATTATTTTATATTATTTGATCAGGTGAAAATATATTTAGTTGGGTTTTATGATTTCGGAACATTTTTCAATCCACCCCTTTCACAAATCTGCATTAATTTGATTCAACATCAAATCTTTGAAACTATTTCTTATCCTGGGCTTGTGGATTTTTTGGGTATAGATTTCAAAGTTGAGCATGATTCTTGTGGTTGGTGTGATGGAATGGATTCTTCACAGCAAGAATTATAGCAAAGAGGTCAAGGTAGATGTGATTGTTGTGGTTATTGGTGTTGGTTTCTGCACTGTCACGATTGTGAAGCTCAATCTCAAAAGAGTTTGTGTGCTGCGATGGTTGTATTATGTACTTCATTGCAACAATTTGTAAGGATTCTCCACCCTCTGTTTCCGAAAAGCATGAACATTCCTCTCATTTCTTCCATGACATTATTGAAAGTTAGCGGCTTTAGTGTACCTGTTCATGTCTTTTTCATATTTATGCCAGACCTTGAAAATTATGTTCAAAACCGTTGGCAGAGGATAATTGCACAAAGTTCCCTCTCCATTAGCCTCTTGCCAGTGGCACTGCACCATGGTTTCTTGGCACTGGTTATTGAAGAGTAGTTTGTCTTCCATTATGTCATCCTCTCCTTTTTATAATCAATGTCCGCTTGTTTAATAAGAAAATTGTTGTTTTTTTTCATTATCATGATATATCTTTGCATTTAGTAGCAACATAGATGACATTTTTAGCACATGTTCTCGGTCATCAGTACTCTTCACTGTCATAAACAATGGGTGGTGTGGAACTCCCAAGCCATAGAGGGCCCCAAATAATTGTGGAGCTAGGATGGAGCCATGAATCTATCCAGCTTAAAATTCAAAGGAAAAGCATACTCCAAGTCTATTAATTTTTAAGTAGGGAAAACAGATTGCAAAGGCGCAAGAGAATATATCCACTCCATTTCATTTCTTTTTCTTTGATAATGACTCAATTGTAGATTGTGGATTCACAAATCATAATTATGTTTGTTTTACGTTTGGAAATCAAGACATTTTGTTATAGAATTTTATATGGGTGCATATACACAATAATAGACACATACATGTGTGGAGAAGAAAATGAAGAAAAAAAGTCTTAACATGGAATGAAATCCCAACACAGGGATATGCCATTGTAGCAAGATACCCTGTATACATGAACATTTAACTCTATACTAATAGAAGATTTTGAAATTTTTTGCTAGAGATATAATCTGCCTCTCTTTTGCACCTTTTGGGGCAATCGCTAGTTTTAGTAAGCTAAAAATATGGTCTGCATGATTAGAGATTTTACAAAGATTATAGATCATGTGTCAGTTTAGTATTTTTATTTATTTCTTTATTTTTTTATTTTTTATTTTTTATTTTTTATTTTTTATTTTTCATTTTTTATTTTTTATTTTTTATTTTTTATTTTTTATTTTCTTTAAATCAATGGCTATAAATGTAGTTTTCAGGATTGCCATAACTCTTCACGTAATTCTTTAAAGCGCGCTAGCTCAATGGAAGAGTGCCTGCCTTACAAGCAGGAGGTTGGTGGTTCAATTCCAATGTGTGCTAACATGAATTAATCAACGATTTTGTAGTTTATTTTTAATTAAATGTTTTTTAGATCGATTTATTTCAATGGTGAGATATTTCTGGATTCATTGTTTTATATTGTCTCTAGAGAGACAAAAGTGATCTTTGAATAAAAAAATTATTCTCTAGAGAGACAATAGCTAGTATTAAAGACATATTGTCTCTAATCCGAGTGTTGTCTTTAGAGAGACAAAAATGAAATTGTCTCCTAAGAGACAATAATGCATGTGTTATATATTGTCTTTATAATTTTTTAAGACAATATTTCTTAAGACAATAATTTTTTAGACACCCACTTAAAGACAATACACAAGTTTTTTTTGTCTCAAGTTAAGACAATTTACCCAAAACTTGTCTCAAATATTGTCTTAAAACCCCCATTTATTTAGTAGTGTACTTACTAGAATAGTAAGTAATATCACCACTAGAAACAAAACAAAAATCCTTCCTGGAGAATCCATAGGAGCAGTTTATACAGAGAATAAATTTTCAAATTTTTCGTTAGATGTATATCCTTGGCTCTGCAATTCGAAGGGAAGGTGTCAATTTATAATGTAATGGGGTAAATTAGATGGTTACTCATTTTAACTTATTAATACCGATTTTTAATTTTATGGCAAATAATATTTCAATTGTCTAACACTAAAATCAATGGCTCAAAATGGAACAGGTGGCATGAGAGGGGAGTTTTTCTTAGAGGGAAGGCATAAAAATTAGATTTATGCCAAGTGACTCCCCTCGCCCACCAATTTCCTAGTGATTTGAGATTATTTCAATTTTAATATGTTCTTCCATGATAAGTTCCTAATTATTATTTATAACATTTATTTCTATATAAGCAATTTTTTTTTAGCAAAATGGGTCATTTTTCAAGAAGATGTGTAATTCTCTCTATTTTCAAGTTAAAGTTGATCCATAACATTTTTGTACATGGTTAATCAAAGAAATATGTATATTAGTAAGGCATTCTTAGTGTTGCAATAATTTTTTTGTTGCAACAGTTTTTTTATTATATTTATAAAGCCTTAGGCTATATCAACCACATTAAAATTTTAATATAATTGTACTAATTATAATTTGATGTGGAACAATATTTTCACACAATTTTATATAACTACACTACTAAATAACATTAAATTACAATCCAATAGAAAAATTATTTCCATAATTACAAAGTCATGAAAATAATTTCATCTTCAATGACACTCTGTCACCACTATCATTGTTATTCGAATCTTAGAAACATCTAAACGATGTACCATTCAATGGATTTTGTAATGAGAGATCTATGACATGCAACCACGACTCGAATACTAATTCACATTCGGTGTTTGGCAACTAAAGTATCATATGCTCTACTTCTTGTGATGAAAATAGAGGACAAAAGAAATGGCTTAGTTTCCTAACAAGAAAACTCTTGGGATTCGTTGGGGGAAATACTTAGAAATAAATGGTCCTTCTCACTGCGGAGTGGTTCAGGCGATCTCTGAAAGTCTGCCTGGGCATTCGTTATCGGCAGTAGGGGTGGAAGTTGACATGAAAAATGCCCATCATAGGGCATTTTACCCGTATTTGAAGTTAAAAAACTCCCAGTGCCTATTTTTCCTAACTTGCTCGAAACAAAGGAAAACATGTTTTTGGCGTTCAACAATTTTTTGAAAACATCATTACGCTGGTTTATTTTCACTTTATTTTCCATTTACCAATACTGGATGCTCCAGGGACTGGACGTTGTTGGCAAGCGCGTAGTCTAATGAGGCAAAGGAGTTGCTCTGAAAGTTATGGAAATTTAGGTTATATTTAGAGAAAATCTAGCAAAAACTTTTGTAAATCCAAGTTATAGTTGTTAAACTTCAAAATTTTAGCTGTCCAAGACGTTTTTGATGGTGCTGAATCCATTTCCACCATCAAAAACACGATTCAAGCACTGCATCTACAAAGTTTTTTGAAATTCTTTTGCCCACATTCTGGCCACTTTTGGCCGTCTAGGCAATTCCTCCACCTGGTTAGACGACTCCATTGGCAAGTTGGCGTCTACTTGGAAGTTGGAGTTGGCAATGGGCTTAAATCTTGAATCGTCACTAAACGGCTCAAGTTGCAACTGCAAGGATAATTGAGATTCGATAGCTATAACTTATAGTTGTACAACATAGGACTCATATTGATTAGCTTCTTCCTCATGAATTTTCATGTTTTAGTTCATTATTTTCATTAATGATAGTGTACTTTCTTGCAATTGAGAAGAGGAGTATTTATAGCCAAATAGTTTCAATATCCATTTAATGAATGTGTCATCATTGTCGGAACACAACCAATTGGGGTTGTCTAACGAGGCGGAGGAATTGCTCGGACTGCCAAAAGTGGCCGGAATCTAGGCAAAAAAAATTTCAAAAAATCTTGTAGAGACATGCTTGAATCGTGTTTTTGATGGTGGAAATGGATTCAACACCATCAAAAACGTCTAATACACCTAAAATTTTGAAGTTTAACAACTATAACTTGGATTTACAAAAATCCTTACCGGATTTTCTCCAAATATACCCGGAATTTACATAACTTTCTGAGTAATTCCTCGGCTAGTTAGACTATAGCCAACCAATTGTTGTACCTATATTTCAAGAAATTGCAATCTAATGACCCTCATAAACTGGACGGTTGCCCATGTTGATTAGGCTAAAAATGTATTTTCATCAAAAACAACTATCATATTTTTTTTATCTAAATTTCATAATGTATTTTTTATTTTTTTTATTCTTATATAATATTTTTAGCTAAATTTAATAATATACTTTTTATTTTTTATTTTTATTTAAATATTATATTTTAAATGTAAAAATAAATTTAGTCATTATAAAATACTCTTTAAATATTTGAAATATATAAATTTAAAAAAAAAATTAAATTTAAATTTAACGATTCTCAAAAACTCTACTCGTTAATAAAACATGAATTATAATGTTTTCATAATACATTTGCATATTACGAGTTATTTGCATATTAAGAGTTCTCCATTGGATGAGAAAAATGTATTCTCTAATCTATAATGATTTATTGTATAAGCAACGATAATATTTACTAATATGAAATAGCAAGGACATAGCATGTTTGAGCAGGGTTCATGTCCACTGTCATTTTTGCTCAATTTACATTAAATTACTGTAAGAACCTTCTATGATAGGGCAGCATACAGAAATGGGATTCATCCCTTTAGTATCTTCAATCAGAATCTAGCCTACGCTATTTTTTAATAAGAAAATTGCAATGGTAGCAACGTAAATATTCAAGTTGCACTAAACCTAGATTGTATTAAGAAGACATCAAATTTGTCACTAAAATTGGTGCAAATTTCATCTTGAGCGGTCTTTCTTTACAACACTAAGAACTTCCAAAAACTGGGACAATGAAATGGCGGAATAACCTATTTTACAGAAATTTGGTGGCATTAAGAAGTTTTTCCTTCAAAAATCTAGCCATTCATTTTGTTTTGTTCCTTATTATAAATATGTGACATTCTTTAACATAATTATGTTATTGAAGTGTGATGTTTTACTCAAGTCTTTATTGGTGAAAGGTTAATTTATTATGAGAATATCAATCTTGAAGGGAAAAATTTTAAACATAATGTTTCTTTACTGGAAGCATAAAGACCCAAAACATTAAAAAAAATGGTATGACGGGTAGATAAATCCAAATTCCAACTCTGATAGGGATAGAATTTGATGAGAAAATTGATTGTTACAACGTGATTTTCCCATCAAATACAATAATTAAAAAAAATTGCAAAATAGTCAATCAATATCTCTTTGTTGAAACTATAAAGACTAGTGAAAAGTATAAAATATCTCTTTGTTAAAACTATAAATACTAGTGAAAAGTATAAAAATAATCAAATTTAATAAATAGATCTAGGCTAGGATCTCTTTCCTCACCTTTAGTTCCTCGCAGAGTGTCCTAGTAATCCACAATTATAAGAAGCATCTCGACAAGCAATAGTTTCTAAGTCATGAGAAGATTCATGAGCAGGGATAGAAGAATCCAAGAAAAGTTGCTCCTGCCCATGAAGGTATTATAACAGCTTGTCACCTTCAACCACCATGTGAATCTCTAGCGGAATCACGAGAAACTCCAGGAGAAGTAGCATTAGTTACATAAAAATATTCAGTTCCAACATCTCACCTAGAAGAAAACATAAATAAATCCTACATAACTGAACCCTACAACCCTAGTAGCATAGAAAACTTAGCTTCTTGGGTGGGGCAGATCAGCAGTTGATGTCGCTCTTAATCGATGAGAGGATCTAGCTGAGGGGATTGTGGGCAAGGGAAATTTTCATCCGAAGTGGAGTGAAAAAATGGTCATATTCTATTTGTTATATATTTTCAAGTTTTGTAGGTAATATTTTTTTTGGCAGAGATTTTCTAGAATTAGGTTTCAGGTCTGAGTTGTGAAGTCTTCACAGTCTAAATGTCCTAGAGGTTTTTCAGGCTGCTAAATTTATATATACAATTAAAAAAACATTAAGAAAAAAAATCATGACATTGTTTCACAAGATTCCCACCAAAAACTCAATAACCTATAATAGTTAAACAAGTTGTTGTAGCGGCTACAACCACCCTCCAAAATCTTCCCTATGCTTCGTTTTGGAGCCTCCCCCGTAAATCACAGCAACTCATCTTACAATGACCCAGGTACTTGTGAATTTATTGAGTTTTATCTTCTGCTTATGGTTTGTGTTTCTCACTTGACTTACTATCTAACCCACAATCCGTTCTCTTGACTTGGTTTAAACCTGGTTCCAGGCTTCTTAGTGAACTGCACAATTATTGAGGGGAACCAGCCTTTCTCTCGGGAATTGTGCAGTCCAAGCCACCAATGAGCCTTCAACTCCATAATTGCGCATAGCCAAATGACAACCTGCCTTTAGCTGGGAAACTTCACAGAGCATGAGAGGCATCCAGGGTCACTTAGCCCGGAAATTGTGCAGAAGATTTCCCTCAGCAACTTCCCAATGCATGAGCCAGTGATTTTCCGAATCTCCTAGAACTACACAATCTCTTCAAGTATGCATGGCATCTTTTCCAAAAAAAAAGAAAATTGAAAAAAAATCCCTAAAAAATAGGGATCTATTTTTAGCAGTCCGGAGTGGCACTTGAGTTATTTTTGGAAATTGTCGCCAAGTGTTGTTTTCTCCTAGATTTTTGGCCTTCATGTCATAAACCATAAATATATTTAATGGTCACTGTGAGGGCTCATTTTCGCATTCAATCTTGGAGCTCTGGCATTCCCGAGGACATCTAGGAACCTTCGGTACAGTGGTCGCAGCTTTTCTGAGTAAGTCTTGCTTTTCGAATCTTTTTCTTCTTCTTTTTTTTGCTTTTATTTGCTTGGCTTGTGAGAGTGTTGTTTTACCCATTTTATTGAACAACGCTCACGTTTTGATTTGTTTTAGCTTGTAAAAGTGTTGTTTTAATTTTTGTATTTCCTTTCCTAAGTGTCACATGCATTACCCAGTTTTTCCACAAACGGTCGTCGTTGCAGCGACTCTCTCCACATGCTTCATTGTTATTTAGCTTGATTGATTCTTGCACTTGTTTTATTTACATGCATCATCATTCACTTAGATATGCACCCACTATCACTTGCACCTTCAAATATGCTCGTTTCCATGCTCCCATTGGGCAGATTTAGGTTTCCCTGGCCCAGATCTTTCTCCTCCCCAGCACATACTATGCATTTCTGGATCTCAAGGCTCTGTCTTGGCTCCAGGAATTGCAGAGAGACTGCAAAGACCTGGCTCCAACTGTACACTGCGTAGTTCTAAGAGCTAGTCCTGAACCTCAACCACTGGGAGTGCACAATGCACATTCTAATTGAACTATGCATTGTGTAGTTCCAGTCAGCAAGCCCTCCCAACTGGTAGATGGGACTACACAATGCGCAAAACCAACTAGCATTTAGTCACCTCTGAGAGCCAGGATTGCCAATTCTTCCCAGCATTTGCCCAGTTTGTTGTTTGGTCTGTTCTCGAAGTGCTTTTGGTTTCAAGCTAATATTTGTATGCCATGAGTGTCCTCTCTATCTCCAGGTACAACATCTGTTGATAAAATCTCCAATAGTTACAGGTAACATGACTTACAAGGGAGTCGCATCAAAGGATATTGTCGAGAGTAGCATTGGGGAAGTAGTTCAAAAGGTGTTAGTGGATTTTCCAGTTTATGCAAACACTTAGGTGATCATTGAGAAGGGCATGAAGATAACATGGCAGGAAATCAAGGATATATTTGCAAGGGACTTCAAGGAAGATCTAGAGGATGGACAAGTGTGTGTCAATATCCCCTGGTCAGGCTTACATAAGGTTGCATTCAAGTACCCCACCTTCCCTCTAGTGGACATCATCCACTAGATTGTCTCACACACAAATCCATAGACTATGATATTGAGTAGTGTGAGTGGGATGAAGCTTTCTACCTTTAGGACGAAGAACTATCATCATATGTATCACTTACCTCGGCCAGTGAACCGCATGGCTACACGTTTCTATGGCACCCAGATATTCAATGTGACTTCTTCCGAAAAAACCCTTTATATATTATGATATGGTTCACAGAAGTTTGAATTTGACTACCGTAGATATTATAAAGTGCTAGGTGAAAGAGCCATCGAAGTTCAAATCAACACCCAATCATGTTTACAAGACGAATTCACTCAAAAAGGCCTACAAGTTCTTGATCATCTTTACATGCGGATTATACGGTCAAGAGAGCATGGAGACCTTTCCGAAGAATTAGGTAGTTGTGTTAGACCAGTTGGTGAATGACGGAAGGTCATTCAAATGGTCAGGTTTGTTGGCTCATCAATTGAAATTCCATGTGACTAATGCCCGAAATGTGCCCAAGGATGAGCAAGCAAGATTCTACATGTTTGTGTATTTACTTGATGCAATATGTGCCTAGCATCAATTTCGTAGCATTGGTTGGACATGAAAACCACAAGAGAATGTCATCAATATTTATTGCAAGTTGCTTTCTGAGTGTCGCTATCGAGGAGTTATAGAGAGGCTAGCTAACCATTTCATCATCTCGATGTACAAGCTGATCTTTGAGCAGGATCCACCTTGCACGTCCCAAGAAGAGATGGAGGCAATACCTAACATTGCAGATTAGTATGCCTCATCCGGTGGCACCTTCATCAGGATGTCTGATTGAGAGAAGACTATGCATTTTCTACCAACGTATGCCATGGACAAGTTGGTCATGCAATATGTTTCATATCACATCTCCACAAGGTTATCAGCGGGGTTTCATAGGAAGAAGAAGGCACCATGGCCTGCTCTTCCTTTTTGGATTAGATTATATGAGATTAAGAACTTGAAAGATGAGGATGTCGAAGCTAAGGAGATAGCGAAGTTTGAGTTCGACACCAAAGAGTTCAATCTGTATGATCCCTACAGTATTTGCAAGAACCATTATGCGAAGGTGTACAATCCATGGATCCATGAGACATGTCATTGGGGAGAGAAGGACCCTTGGAGGTATTGTTACAAATACTCCAAGATAAATGAACCAGTCAGTATAGCCACAACATGGAAATTTACTCTGCAGGAAGCAGCACCACAGGAAGGACTAACAACAATAGAAAACCGGATGGAAAAGGGTAAGAGGAATATTGTAAAGGACCCAGAGGTTGAGCAAAGCTACCATTTCAAATAAGTTCCTCTCATTGAGAAAGCATCTTTGGCAGCAAGGGCAAACAGGCAAAAATGGATAAAGAGCAGAGTGAAGGAAGAGAGAAAAGCAAAGGTCGCAGGAAGTAGAGAGGGAGTTGCAGGAAGAAAAGAATAAGCTGAAAGAAGAACAAGAGCTAAGAAGGAGAGAGAGGGAAGAGAAGCAGAAACAGGAATA
The DNA here is from genome assembly GCA_031772625.1 of Pinus tabuliformis. NCBI lineage: Eukaryota > Viridiplantae > Streptophyta > Pinopsida > Pinales > Pinaceae > Pinus > Pinus tabuliformis. Next base: position 159,019,003 of record CM062814.1, on the reverse strand, counting down.
AGAAGAATGGAAAGGTGCAATGACAGAGAAAACTACACCCATACAAGTTGAGGAGTCAGAATAGCCAGCAAATGAAGAAGAGGGTGAGAAGATGTAAGATCGGGATCTTGCTCAATAGATTGAGCAAATCTTTGAAGCAACGGTTATGGAGTTAGGACAGGAGCCACATTACTAAGCTACCAACCACATGCTACAGCATATGAGGCCGCCCCACAGTCTCCACCACCTCTAGTATCAGAACCAGTCCCGAGTGAGCAAGGAGAGGTTGTTCTCCTTGATGATGATCCGGTGATGGATGTGTAAAAAATATCATTTGATGAGCTACAGTAGAAGATTGTACAAGCGCAAAGAAATAATTTCCCAGATGATAACATGTCACCTACATTTATGAAGGAAAGGGTGATAGTGTCATATGTCAAAAAGCATACAGTCGCCATGTCTGATGCCACTATGGATTATGCAGGAATCACAAGCTCAAATGTCAAGTTCTTGTTAGCAGAGAATGAACAGATGGCAAATAACTTGAAATCATCCAAGCAGAAGGTAGAACAATCTACAGGATCCACAATGGCAGAGATGAGGAAAGTGATAATTGTTGTAGTATCAACTCTTAAGGCCATGATGTGAAAACTCTATGATAGATTTTTCACCGTGCATAAGGCGGTTTTCCATCTATTTAGTTTCTAGCATAGGAGCAGAAAGATTGTCCAAACTCTCAGGGACATGCACGTTGCTATCGCCCATGTGCAAGAATGGACAATGAGATACAAGGGAGCCCCGCTTCATTTGCCCAAGACCATATACCCAGAATTTATAGAGGAAATATTCTGCGATCAGAAAGACACTATCAATCAGTATGGGGACACTATAGCACAATACCAAGCTTGGTATCCGTACATCATTGAGAGTCATCAAGTGGATGTTGTCGAGTTGGTATTTCCCCAAACTTCTGAGTCATAGTGTTTTTTCTTGTTAGGTTGTATCTAGCCTATTTTGTCTCGCATGGCTACATGTGGAAAATGTATATTAATTGTAAATATGTTGTAAGTGAAATTCCAATCGTCATTAGTGGAATGTGAATAGTCACTATGTGATGTAATGAGTTATTTGTAAAGGAAGTTGAAGATTCATGAGGGTAGTCAAAGAGTCACAAAGGGGAATGTCAAGGGTCACCCCACCTTTTGTTATAAATAGAACCTCATAACTCATACAACAGGCTTTTTAGAGCCAATATTTTGGCTAGGCTTAGGGTGGGCTTAGGCTTAGAGAAGGCTTGGGAGTATTGTGACAAGCCTTGGCTTGTCCACAGTGTATAGCAAGTATACTTCTTTAGAGGAGTAGGTGTTCTTGACTGTAATGTTCCACTATTGGGGTTAGTTGTTGTCAATGGTGTATGTATGGATGGACCTTTCACTTATAATAATAATAACTAAGCCAACCCGTTTTCATGCATATGTTATTATTGTAGTTGGACTATTCTGGTTGCTTTAGCTATGTATGTTGTTTAACTTATGCATTTTCTTATGAACTACTTTGTATGAAATTATATGAATATTGTTGAATGTGTGTTGTTGGATTAACCCATCACTTTGGTTTGTGTACTATTCCGCTTTTCAACTTGTATGTCATTTCGCTCATGTGTTCCTTTCAGGTTCCATAATATTACAAGCTTCCAAGGGACACACATTCTTCTGCCCTCCATGTCTTAGATCCCCCATGCATCTCACTTGACTCGCTACAAGGTCACACACTTGCTTTTGACCAAAGTTATCATACTTACCTCTACGCGCTACCGCAGTCTAGGCACTACATTACCACCCACTGCTGGGACTCCTACTCAAAATGGTCTGAGGTCTAGTTGGGACTTCTTACCGGGGAGATCCCCTTGAATGTTGGTGGGTCTAGCACTGTCAAAAAAAGGCCAAAAAGAAAAATTGGAAGAGGTGGTGAGCCTTCTATCTATCCTTATGTCGAGGTGTTGGTCCATATATGGAAGGGCACCATGATCGTTTGAATATACCAACAATAATGTGTAATTGAATATTGGTAGGCCTTTCTGGAATTTTTAGGTTTGCCATTACACGAAAATTTTCAACTATTAATGTATCAACAATAAAGTATAACTAAAACATTAGTAGACTTAATGTACAACTGAAACATTGGTAGACTTTCTGAAATTTTGAGGTTTTTTATTACACCAAAATTACCAAGTATTAATAAATTTCTAAATCCTTGTCATTATTTGGTGGAAGGAAAGTTACTCTCATATTTCCACAGTGGCAATTATATCACATTGTCAATGTCCAAAAGTAAAATAGTTATCCAACTAGAAAGGAAGCGTTCCCAAAAGTACAATAGTTAATCCAGCCAGAAAGAAAGCAGTTCAGGGAAATATTTTGGGTTCTCCTTAGGGTCTTTTTCATAGGACTCCATCTCATGGGACTCCATATGAGTCATCTCGACATTTCCACTCTCATATAGGTGGGGATTCCAACGAGATAACGAAGCATGAGTACAAAGCTAATTTTGTGATGGACGACTTAAAGCTCAAACCCCGTGGATTCAGCATGCAAGCCTTCTTTAACTATTGTCAGCATTTAGTACTACGCAGTAGGGGCACCTGCCCCTGCTTAGAGGGTAAGCATAATTTCAATGCTAAATTGGGGCGTTGTTACTGAGGCGTTAATTTTGATCAAACATTAAAAATAGTTTTTTTTCATTAACATTAGAATTGGTTTAATCTTGTTTTGATGATGGAAATGGATTAAATTGAAAATTCCACGCAATTTTTTTTAAAACCCAACTAAAATTTATATGTTTTTCCTACAAAATTGAAGCGTCGTTAGACTATGCTCTAAATTGGTATAGATTTTCTTTACTGATTGAACCATGGTGAATCTTTTTTTAGATGAATTGTCGAGAAGTTACACATAATGCAATTATAAGAAACCCATTTTGATTTTTTCGTTACTTTCGAGAGCAAAGTCCCTAGGAACACTCGCCAACTCTATCACCCTCGACAACCACAACATCAGCAACCCCAACGTGCTCACCCTCCTAGTCTCTGATGTGTAGAGACAAGTCACGGGCTATAGTTGTATCGCTAAAAAAATTGGAGATGTGGAAAAACGAATAAAAGGATATATGGTAACTTTTATATGAATGAATATTATAAAAAAAAATAATATGATGATAGATTTTTTAAAATTTTAATTTAATCATCAATAATTATTAGCAAGATATTAGGGATTTAATTTTAAGGAACATTTTTAGCATTGTATACAAATTAGAGGTTGGGATTTATCAAATAGTTATGTGTTATTTTGTTTTTTAATTAAATTTTTTTAATTAAAATAAAATGTAAACAAGTATCATTTGAAGTGACTTTTGTTTTTTTTCATGTGGTATTGAAAATCCATGATATTGGCTCATGGCATTGAAACAAAACCTATTTTCATATTAAGAATCTTCATGGAAAAATAGGGATAAATTTTCATAGTTCAGAGCCATGTTCCATGCTTTTTTAAATGTATACATGTTAAACTTATATCATTGGTTAACCATTTTCTAGCTTATATCATTGATTAATTATATGTTTAACTTTTTTTCAATTGTCAAACCAGCTATGGGGACAGTCATCACTGGCTCTTAACCATGAATGCAGGGTGGCTCATCATTGTTATTCAAGGAAAACCATGCCACCTAGAATTACTCATTGGTGGTCTCCAAGGGTATGCTTAGAGTCTTGCCAAATGCCTTTGGTTCTTGGGTCGTTGATGGTCTTGAGCCGTAAACCTATTTCCTTTCCTTACTTTCGAGGAAGATGAGCTCCTAGCCAATCAGTAGTTTTGAGGTATACTCCACACCTAGTTTATATGTTTAACTTGTATCCAGACTTTAAATCATTGATTAAGCTTTTTTATAATAAATAATAATAATAATAAATAATTTAAAGAAAAATTATAAATTTGTTAGTTTTTGATAGTTTTTAAATTTTAGCAATGTGATGTATTATGAAGTAAGTGATTTGATGTGTATTATGGATTAAGGCATATGAACATTTACTAGTCATTTAATTTGTATGGTTGTGTTAGTTTTAACTTTCTATTAAACATGTGAATAGAATGACTTTGTTATTGAATGTGTATAAGAGATATTAAGTTCTTCTCTAACTCAAAAAGATAGAGAAGACTGGATCAGCTTCGAGGATGGAGCTCTGTAGCCCTAGGCCTGCTTTCATCGTGAACCCTGGTTAACCCTGAAGCTGAACCATTACGGTCAACCCGACAACCCTCAGCTCTAGTCCCTGCCTTCATCTATCATTTTCCGTGATTAATCATGGACGGAATGGACCTCGATGCTGTTGATTATTCTCTAGATCTGTTTTGCGACCAAGTAATTTTTCAAAACCCTGTTCAGAAGTCGGTTGCCACTTCCTCTGCCCCGTCCTATTTGCGTCAGGCGATGTTTGTCACATTACCTGGGAATGGCGACAACTCCCCCTGTCTCAGATCCCTCTCCAAAGATTCGCTTGGTCTGGACTACCCACCCATGTCCCCCACTACCCTAAATCTTCTCGCCTCCTACTCATCCCCACTTTTCGATCCCACCCCTCCCTCCAACTTCTGTTATCAGCAAAACCCTAACCCTAACCCTCTTCCTGAGACGTGTTCGGACTTTCCCTCAAAGCTAGCTGTAGATACCACAGGCGTTGTTAGCACACCTTTGGAATCAGAGACACCCTCTGGATGTTTCATCACTTCGGTGGTTAGGGTACAATCTAAGGATCCATCGCATAGGGAAGAAGAAATCAAAGTGTATCAAGGTCTCCGGAAAAGACTACACCATCAATTTCGGTGAAGGCCTCGCCATGGGTGATATAGCGGACAATGCCAGCAAGGTTTTGGTGGGCAGGGTTCGAGGCCGGACCTATACAACAGAGCGATTAGGGCTCTGGGTAAAGGAGATCTAGGGTCAGACATTCCAACAATTTCCAATGGTACAAACCCTGGCTCATGGCTGGTTTGTCCTCTGTTTTGCAAATGAAGAATACACAAAGTTAGCCCTCGCTTGGTTCCGGCATATAGAAATGGCACTGGTGTTACTCAAGCGTTGGCGCTCTATTTTTATCCTGAGAGAGAGCAAATCGGAGCAAGGCCGCTCTGGGTGAGGTTACCAGGGCTACCCTTGCAGTACTAGTCAGAGGAGGTCCTCATAAAAATTGGGAACACCCTAGGCACCTATCTGGACTATGACAAAACCATTGTACAATCCAAAAATTGCTCCTTAGCTCACATTTTGTTTCATCTGGACACTAGGGAAGGACTGGAGGAAAGGATCACGCTACAGTGGAGGAATTTTACCAAAGTTCAGAGCCTGGATTATGAGGGTGTGCCATTTCGTTGTCGCAGATGCCACAAGGTAGGGCATATTTTCAAGGAATGTCCTCTGGTAAATAAATCGCAGGAGGCACCAGCAGTACATGGCCTGGCAAATGAACAAGGAACCCCGATGCATCGTAGGAAGACCATAGAGCCAGCTCCAGAAACTTCTTGCATGGCGACACTACCCAAGCTTGTGAATCAAGCAGCGAATACATCCACTGGTCCCCCATCCCCACCATTGACTCGTGCACGAGCAGCAGCGGAAGCAACTCATTCAACGGGTACTCCTCTTCCACTATCTCCATCTCTTTCTAATGTTAATTTATCAACTGGTCTGTATAATTCAACGTTACATTCTCATAGCATCCCCACCTTGGCATCCATCTTATGCATCCCTCCTCCCCACCATCTGGCTGATTCCACCACCCCCCCCCCTCCATTCATCCTGTGACTCTCCCTTTGCTCCCCACATCACCCGTGGAATCCTCGTTCCCCTACAATCTTAGATCGAGAACTCCATCTGGGATCTCCCTCCCCCGCTCGGGCCTTGGTTTCGGCCCATCCAATTCCTTAACTAGGCCATCTCGCGGTCGCAAATCATACCTCTCCCATGTTATCCTCCATGTAGGGGCTAAAGTCCTCTCGGGTCGACAATCATCTATCGATCAGGTCCTTAGAGAAAATACAACCCCTGCATTGGTTCCCCCATGAAATACCTCTCACTCAATTGCAGGGGAATGGCTAGCTCCCCCAAAAATCTAGCCCTTCCCAGACTATTTTCCATGGAGCCGATTGACATTATTCTTCTTCAAGAAACCCTAGGGGAAGCTCTACTTGTCTCTAATTCGCTACAGTCCATCTGCCCTGGATGGATTTTCACTTCTATTGATGCCACGAGACATTCTAGGGGGTTGGCTATTGGATACAACCCTCGCTCTATAAAACCCATTGCAACCTGGGGAGGAAAGCATTTTTTGGGATTGGATCTCTATTCTACTGAATTGGGTAAGGAGCTTAGGGTCTTAAATGTATACGGGCCTTGCCAAGGAAGAGAGGCCTTCTGGCAGCACGTATCTAAACTATCTCTAACCTCGGTCAACAATCTCATATTAGGAGGGGAACTTAATTTCTCCATTGGATATAGTGAGTCATGGGGCACATTTGCTCATATTGGCCCACTCTTAGAAGTCATGGAATCTCTCCTCGACTAGGCACAACTTATTGATGTGCCCATGATAAAGCCCCTACCTACTTGGAGGAACAGAAGGATTGGGGATGCAGCCTTAGCTAGGAGACTTAAGACTGCGAGACTCGACAGGTTTGTCATAAAGGCCCAATTACTCCAGCTTCTATCTCATTATAGGCAATGGGTTGGATCTGGGCGCATATCTGATCACTCCCACATCTATTTGGAAATTACCGGACCTCCCATCAAACCCCGGGCTCCCTTCAAGTTTAACTCTGTATGGTTACAGGATCCGGGATTCATTTAGATGGTTAAGACAGACTAGGCACAAAACTCATCCCCCCTGCATCACTCCAAGGTGGTGGGCTTCTGTCAAAAGCTCCTTCAACTAAAAAACCTCACCAGTTAGTGGGGCAAAGAAAAAAACCTGAAGGATAACCAAACCCTCATTTCAGTGGAAGTTGACCTTGCGGGCCTCAATGATGAAAATATTAGGGGTTATATCAGTCCTGAGGACAAAGCCCACTTGATTGACCTGGAGAAAAAACGTGTTAAGATTGTAAAGTATCAGGAGGAAACATGGAGACTAAAGAGTCGGGCCATCTGGCTCAAGGCAAGAGACGAAAATCCAAGTATTTTCAAAATTTCACCAAAGGTAGGAAAGCTGCTAACACTATCTGGGAATTGCCCACTCTTTTCATCAACTCCCACAGGTGGGAATTGCACATTTTCAACACCTATTCAAAGAATGTCCTGGATGCAATCTGGCTGAGATCATTTGTGTTGCAGGGCATTTCCCTCGATTTGTAGATCAAGAATATGCAAACGATCTCTCTGGCCTTGTCACTATTGAAGAATTAGAGCAAACTCTCAAGTGGTTCCAAAAGGGAAAGAGCCCTGGACCAGATGGATGGCCTATTGAATTCTATCTCGCCTTCTTTGACATCATGGGAAATGACCTCCTCAGTGTAGTAGAAGAATGCAGGCTGTCAGGAAGAATGTATGAGGCTATAAACTCCACTTTTATAGCACTCATCCTGAAATCGGACTCCCCGAACACTTTCAATGACTTTCAGCCTATATCCCTCTGCAATACTCTATACAAAATAATACCAAAAATCATAGCTAATAGGCTTCGCCCCATCCTATCTCAACACATCTCCCCTGAACAGTTTGCTTTCCTCCACAAGAGGCAAATCCATCAAGCCATTGGAACTGCTCAAGAAACCATCCATTCCATAAACTCAAAAGCCCTGAAGTGCATCATCCTCAAGACCGACCTCGCAAAAGCTTTTGATCTTGTATCATGGCTCTACATTAAGATGATCCTCATTCATTTAGGTTTCCCTATTGAATTCATAAACTGGATCATTTGCTACATAAACTCTGTCTCCTATATCATCCTAATCAGTGGGTCAGCCACACCTTTCTTTCATGTTGAACGAGGAATAAGACATGGTTGTCCCCTATCCCCCCTACTTTTTCTCTTAGTGATGGAGGGCCTTAGTAGACTCATCGCCTCTGCAAAGAGGGAAGGTCAACTACAAGGCCTCTAAATGACTGACCTTCTATCCCTCACTCACCTGCCCTTTGTTGATGATGTCCTGATTTTCTTAAATGTCAGTACCAGGGACTCTGTCACTTTCCATGAGATCCTCAACCTCTTTGAAATAGCTACTGGCATGTCTCTCAATTAGTCAAAATCTACTATAAACCAGTCTTGCATTACCCCTCTTGAAGCTCGAACGACCAATCTTCATTTTCAATACACTACTCATAATCTCTCCGAAGGTCTCAAATATCTGGGGTTCCGAATAAAACCAAATTTCTACAGGATAGTAGACTAGATCTGGCTAGTATTTAAGCTAGAAAAAATATTAAAAAGTTGGAACCATAGGCTTCTCTCCAAAGCAGGGCGGTTGGTTCTGATCAAATCAGTCCTGGAAGCCACCCTTATATACTAGATGTCCCTTGCATGGATTCCTTGGGGAATTCTTAGCATACTACAACAAATTTGCAGCCGATACCTTTGGAAGGGGCATAAGGAAGGTAAAATTTTTGCTTGGGTGTCTTGGAAATCCATTTCCCTACCCAAGAAGTGGGGGGCATGGGGGATAAAGGATTTGCCCACCTTTACAAAAGCCCTAGCTACTAAGATGAGCTAGACTCTCCTCACTGCAAACAATCTCTGGACTACAGTAACATTTCACAAGTACATTTGGTCGCTATAGATCTTGGATTAGGCAAGACAACAAACCTAGCCTAGAGGAGGCATCTCTATTGTTTGGAAATCCATACTACAAACAATGCCTTTCATCAGAGGTGACCTGGCATTGCACATAAACAATGGACAGTCGGTAAGAATTGGCATTGACCCGTGGATAGGGGGCGACAACCTATATATTCTGTCTTCGGAGCTCATACTCTTCCTAAATTGCAGAGAGGTCAAGACATTAGCACATATTGCAGATCCTGACCTCTACATTTTCCTCAGACAATTATGGAGAATAGCTCATGACTTGGATATCCTTGAACAATGGCAACAAGCATGGGAATTTTTCATAAGGGCTCTTCAAGAGGCTCATATTCTACTCAATCAGGAACCCGATGCCCTTGTTTGGACCCCTGCTGCGCATGGGATTTACAGCCCTAAGCTAGGATACCTACATCTTATACAGGCTCGAAAACCCCTCCATCCTCAAAACTGGTGGCAACAATTATGGAGGTTAAAATCACCCCCACGAACCTGGCTATTCATGTGGTCTATTTTGAACAGCAAAACCCCCATGGGAGAGGCACTCATGCATCAATCTATATACGGGCCAAGCAGATGTGTGCTATGCAAGCAAGAATCTGAGTCTAATGAGCATTTATTTCTAGATTGTACACAAGTCTCCCACTTCTGAATAGAAACCACCCAGCAGCTCACTATCAAGAACACATGGAAGGGACCTTCTATTATTCATACCTAGAATTGTTGGACATCTACCCATCAAAAGCATAAAGAGCAATGCCTTCCTCTTATTCTCTGTTTGTCTATCTGGCTTGGGCGAAACCGTTTCATTTTCAAAAACCAGCCGGTCAATTGGCATCTACTCTTTCTTCAAGCATTGCTTTCCATGTTACCCCGGAGGACTTGCCTCCTCACGCTCGCTCTATGTCAGGCCCTAGGAACATTGATAAGTCTCTACCATGGGCCTTTTTTGACGGAGCAGCACAGCCTCATGATGTGGGGGGGGTTTCTGCCTATATATCTCTGCAACACATTCTTACAAAGTCAAACTGGGTCTGGGAGATAGATCTAATAATTATGCTGAGCTTCTTACACTTAGACACCTGCTGCATTTTTCCCTCACACACAACTGCTTATCTGTCCAGATTTATGGAGATTCATAAATCATCATAAACTAGTTCAATGTTGTTAATCAATTTCATGTCATTACTCTACAAAATATTCTTATTGACATGCTAAATCTCAAATCAGCTTTTAATCTGATATCTTGTCAACACATTCATAGGGAATACAATGAGGATGCTGACGGGATTTCCAAGGAGGGCTCGTTACCTCCCAGAGGCTTGTGGATAATTACATAGCAGAAGGATGCAGAAGTCTATCAATACCACCATAGAACGAACATAGATCAGGAATATCACAAGGTGGAACGGCCATAGACATTGGAGAACTGGCCGATGTTTTTTGTTATTTTCCTTGTATTTAAAGTGCATATTTAGAACTGAACATGAATATTTATTTTTTGCTAATTGCATCACAAACATTTTTTGAAAATGGCCGGCAAGGTCAAGTTTTGCGAATGCAAAATATGTATATAGCTCTGGCAGACAAAAACAGATAGCGCATATGCCTACATGCATCTATTACATGTATTTTTTCTCATAATGAAAGGTTACGATTTTTCTCTTTGAAAGAAAAAAAAAGAGAAGAGAACATCATGCAAGAGAATATATGGGTAACACAAAACTTTGAGCTTGATAATGCCACTTCTTGTAGGTTTGTGATTATATTAATTTGCAAAGTACCATGCATTGTCATACAATTTCTCAAAGAATTTTTTCTGAAAAGTCATGTTGCAAGTAGCATTGTGTCAAGCAACAGAACATCTCTCCAAGAAGAAAATGAAGTTTTAAACAAATCTTGATTTATGTCAATATTGCAATAACAAAATGTATAGATTCAAGAGCTTTACCTTTTTCTTCATTTTTCTCCTACTTACCTTCAATTTTCTCCATTTAAATCCTACATAACTTAGCATCATGTCCATTGTTATTACAATAAACAAAGTGAAGATTCAACCTATTATGAGACCTGAAAACAATGTTCATTCTCATTAGCTTCCCATCCATATCAGTTCCACTAATGGAGGATATTTCCTTCTCTATTTCCTAAGGAAACAAAAAAGTGACCAAACCAAAATATCTTCACCTTTTAATTTCTCAATCATGCTCAACTTTTGCTTCCACAAATTTTCCCTAATTACCAAAAGGTTGTTCTAGGCTATCAACTATTTAAGGCATATTCCCATAAAATCTCTACTAGAAGAATTGAAATTGCCACAAAGATTATCATTATTGAATCTATCTATTGGTGTAAAACTTTATTTTTGGGGTGACCGGGCCTTCTGTTCACCTTAAATTTCTTCCCTTGTATCGATAGCCATTAAACTTCTCTACAATTTCATTTGTTTATGCTCCCATTATCACAAATACAAAACCACAATTTCTTCTAGTTAATTGTCATATACCACCTCAACCATTATAACATCCCTTGTGTGTAGCTTTACTAATTCAATATTGTTGATACTCCAAGGAAGATTCCCCACAAATATTTTGAATTTTAACATCTTACATAGCAGATAGAGATATTTTGAGGTCCAACATCTTACATAGAAGATAGAGATATTTTGAGGTATCTTACATAGCAGATAGAGATATTTTGAGGTCCAACATCTTACATAGAAGGTAGAGATATTTTGAGGTCCAACATCTTACATAGCACATAGAGATATTTCGAGGTCCAACATCTTAGATAGCACATAGAGATATTTTAAAGTTGGACATCTTAGATAACACAGAAATGTATGTTACTTCCCTTCAAAGGTACATTAATTCATCTCCCACATAAATGGCATGTTAAAAAAGGAATTATCAACATGTTAATGGTTAAGAATGACATTGAATAACTATGAGTGATTTTTTTTAATTATGAAAGTTGTATGTAAATACATTGAAAACAAAAATTGATTCATCTCCCACATAAATGGCATGTTAAAGAGGAATTCTCTAAATGTTAATGGTCAAGAACGACATTGAATAATTTTATGAGTGGTTTTTTTTTATTATCTGAGTGATATATAAATACATTGAAAATAATTCTATTTCATCTTCCAAAAAGTTCAATAATAGTTCTTATTGGCGTATAACTCTTCATATCAATAAAATATTTACACTACAAAATAAATTTTAATTTAATAAACATGTTTATTAATTTAATAAAAATAAATCTATATTAATTTATTAAATACTTTTATCAATTTATCAAAATTAAAAATAAATAAACTGTAAAGTTTGATATTAATTAAATATATACAATTTACATCAAACATATTGCTAAATTTTTCCTTCAAAATCTTCTTCATAAATATAAAAAACTTACAATCTTTAGGCAAAGTCTCTTTCACGAATATATAAAACTTACAACAATATGTAAAAGTTAAAGCAAAGTCTCTTTCACAAATATATAAAACTTACATGTAAACTTTAAGACAAAGTCTCTTTCACAAATATAAAAAACTTACACTAACATATAAGCCTTAATGCAAAGTCTCTTTCACAAATATATAAAACTTACATGTAAAAAACTCAAAATTGAATAAAAAAATCAAAATTTAATTGTATGAAGGAGATTTTAATTTTGATGAAATTAAATAAATAATATTATATTTAAATATATTTTAAATAATATTATTTAATTATAATAATATAATCTTAATTAAAAAATAATATTAATAATATAAATTTAAAATTATAATTATAAATTTATTTTTAATTTTTTAATTTTATTTGAATATTAACGATATAATTGAAATGATAAAAATCAAAAAAATAAAAGAAAAACAATATAACTGCCAATTGGTCATTGGTAAATTTTAACATTGAAGGTATTTTAAAACATAAGCATAATTTTGAAAGGCAAGTTTTTTTTTTCTTTTGATAGGTAAGCATTTATGGGGATTTGAGCCAGTGACCTATCACAAGGAATACATTAACAATACATCCATTCCTTGTCAATCTAAAGCCCCGTGAACATGAAAGATAAATTGTTGAAATTAAATTGATAAGACTAAATTATTATGTACGTATGCAAAAAGCTGATGAGAGATGTTATATAATCATTTTGGACGTATGCGGTGGGTAGGAAAGGACGTTGATATTAAATTAAACTTACATAATTATTTTGGACATATGCATAAAGTGAGAGAGCAATTGAAATTGAATTTACTTTATTAAAAATATGCATAAAGTGAGAGAGCAATTGAAATTGAATTTACTTTATTAAAAAAAAGCTCTCTTTCCATATGCTTTTTCGACAAAATGACAAAAAAAACTCACTTTAAATTCCAATTATACTCTATTAATTGAAAATCCTTTATCAATCTGAAATGATAGACCGGTCTGGATAACAAAGACTTTATTAATATGGTTCCATGTGTTGGATGACACTTGTGCCCATATAAAACGTTAAAGTCAAAAAAGCTTTGTGATAATTATCAATATTGAAACAATATTTTTGAATTTTAAATAGTTAATAATTTTATATTTCTTTTGCACACAAAGTTACTTTATATTATCATTAAAAAGAAGAAAGAAGCTAACTTTATGCTTATAATTTAAATAGTTAAATAAAATGTAATAAGCATAAATGAATAGAATAAATTACCAAAGAACAAAAAGAAAGTAGTAATCTTTCAATACAAGTAAAATTTAATAGTTAATATTATAGAAGGAAATAGATCTATTTTGAAATTCCAATTTTGATTATCAGGCTAGGATCCCTTTCCTCACCTTTAGTTCCTCACAGAGTGTCCTAGTAATCCACAATTATAAGAAGCATCTCGACAAGCAACAGTTTCTAAGTCATGAGAAGATTCATGAGCAGGGATAGAAGAATCCAAGAAAAGTTTCTCCTGCGCATGAAGGTATTATAACAGTTTGTCGCCTTCAACCACCATGTAAATCTCCCACAGAATCACGAGCAACTCCAGGAGAAGTAGCAATTGTTACATAAAAAGATTCAGTGCCAACATCTCACATAGAAACAACATAAATAAATCCTACATAACTGAACCCTACAGCCTGTGTAGCATAGAAAACTTAGCTTCTTGGGCAGGGCAGATCAACGGTTGATGCCGCCCTTAATCGATGAGAGGATCTAGCTAAGGGGATTGTGGGCAAGGGAAATCTGCATCCAAAGTGGAGTGAAAAAAATGCCATATTCCATTTGTTATATATTTTTTACTTTTGTAGGTAATAATTTTTTTGGCAGAGATTTTCTAGAATTAGGTTTCAGGTCTGAGTTGTGAAGTCTTCACAGTCTAAATGTCCTAGAGGTTTTTCAGGCTCCTAAATTTATATATACAATTAAGAAAAAATCATGACATTGTTTCACAGGATTCCCACCAAAAACTCAATAACCTATAATAGTTAAACAAGTTGTTGTAGCGGCTACAACCACCCTCCAAAATATTCCCTATGCTTCGTTTTGGAGCCTCCCCCCTAAATCATAGTAACTCATCTTACACTAACCCAGGTACTTGTGCTTTGATTGAGTTTTATCTTTTGCTTATGGTTTGTGTTTCTCACTTGACTTACTATCTAACCCACAATTTGTTCTGTTGACTTGGTTTCAACCTGGTTCCAGGCTTGCCTTAGTGAACTGCACAATTATTGAGGGGAACTAGCCTTGCTCTCGGGAATTGTGCAGCCCAAGCCACCAATGAGCCTTCAACTCCATAATTGCGCAGAGCCAAATGACAACATGCCTTCAGTTGGGAAACTTCACAGAGCATGAGAGGCATCCAGGCCACTCAACCTAGAAATTGTGCAGAAGATTTCCCTCAGCAGCTTCCCAATGCATGAGTCAGTGATTTTCCCAGTTCTCCCCAGAATTGCACAATCTCTTCGGGCATGCATGGTATCTTTTCCTGAAAAATAAAAAAGAAAAAAAAAGCAAAAAAGCATCCCTAAAAAATAGGGATCTATTTTTAGCAGTCCAGAGTGGCACTTGAGTTATTTTTTAAAACTGCCACCAAGTGTCACTTTTTCCTAGATTTTTGGCCTTCGCGTCATAAACCCTAAATCAACCAAATATATTTAATGGTCGCCATCTTTGATCATTTTCACATTCAATCTTGGAGCTCTGGCATTCCCAAGGAAATCTAGGAACCTTCGGTACAGTCGTTGCAGCTTTTCCAAGTAAGTCTTGCTTTTCTAATCTTTTTCTTCCTTTTTTGTCACTTTTGTTTGCTTGGCTTGTGAGAGTGTTGTTTTACCCATTTTATTGAACAATGTTGGCATTTTGATTTGTTTTAGCTTGTAGAAGTGTTGTTTTAAGTTTTGCATTGCCTTTCCTAAGTGTTGCATGCATTACCCAGTTTTTTCACTAACGGTTGTCATTGCGGCGACTCTCTCCACATGCTTCATTGTTCTTTAGTTTGATTGATTCTTGCACTTGTTTTATTTGCATGCATCATCATTCACTCAAATATGCACCCACCATCACTTCCACCTTCAGATCTGCTCGTTTTCATGCTCCCATTGGGCAGATTTGGGTTTCCTTCGCCCGGATCTTGCTCCTCCCTGGCATATACTATGCATTTTGGGATCTCAAAGCTCTACCTTGGCTCCAGGAATTGCAGAGAGATTATTGAATTGAGGCTTCTGTGATCCATATCAGGTTTATGAGAAATTCTTCGGCGTAAATCACAAGATAAATCATTTGTCGACGCGTTTCGAACCAACAAGTGTGGTTCATCGTCAGGACGAGTTGAAGAAACAGATCCAGCTTAGCATGTTAAATAGTCTGAGCAGAGACTCCAACGGCTATCTTGACTAACAGCTAATTTTGACTTGAGGACCAGAGTCAAGATTTAATAGAAATTAGTTAAATTATGTGAATAAATAAAAAAATAAAATAATTTAAAATTGTTAAAGGTTAGTTAGAAAGTTATTAAAAATTAAAATTAGTTTTTTTAAATGGGACTTAAATAATAAGTATATATATATATAAAAGAAATATATACAAAAGTTAGTTAGAAGAAAATAATAATAATAATAATAATTGAAATATACATAAAAATAATAATGAATAAAATTTTTAATTACGAAAGTAATAAAAGGTAAAAGGATTTTATTTCATTTTAAATAAATAAATAAATTCAAACAAAATTCAAAAATTAAAAAAAAAAAAAAATATATATATATATATATATATATATATATAATAATTATTATTATTATTATTATTATTATTATTATTATATAATTATATTATATATATATTATTATTATATATATATATATATATTTATTTTTATTTTATTTTATTTTTTTTAATTTATTTATTTATTTAAAATGAAATAAAATCCTTTTACCTTTTATTACTTTCGTAATTAAAAATTTTATTCATTATTATTTTTATGTATATTTCAATTATTATTATTATTATTATTATTTTCTAACTAGCTTTTGTATAGGTTTCTTTTATATATATATACTTATTATTTAAGTCCCATTTAAAAACCTAATTTTAATTTTTAATAACTTTCTAATTAACCTTTAACAATTTTAAATTATTTTATTTTTTTATTTATTCACATAATTTAACTAATTTCTATTAAATCTTGACTCTGGTCCTCAAGTCAAAATTAGCAGTTAGTCAAGATAGCCGTTGGAGTCTCTGCTTAGACTATTTAACATGCTAAGCTGGATCTGTTTCTTCAACTCGTCCTGACGATGAACCACACTTGTTGGTTCGAAATGCGTCGACAAATGATTTATCCTATGATTTACGCTGCAGAGAGATTGTCAGGGCCCGGCTCCAACTACGTAGTTCTAGGAGCCAATTCTGAGTCGCGACCACTGGGATTGCATAATGCACATTCTGACTGAACTGTGCATTGTGCAGTTCTAGTCAGTAAGCCCTCCCCACTGGTAGATGGGACTGCACAATGCGCAGAACCAATTGGCAGTCAGTCACCTCTGAGAGCCAGGATTGCCAATTCTTCCCAGCAGTTGCCCAGTTTGTTGTTTGGTCTGTTCTCGAAGTGCTTTTGGTTTCAATCTAATATTTTCATGCCATGAGTTTCCTCTCTATATCCGGGTACAACATTTGTTGAGAAAATCTCCAATAGTTACAGGTAACATGGCTTCCAAGAGAGTCGCATCAAAAGATACTGTTGAGGGTAGCATTGGGGAAGCAATTGAGAAGGTGTCAATGGATTTTACAGTTTATGCAGACACTCAATTGTTCATTGAGAAGGCCGTGAAGATAACATGGCAGGAAATCAAGGATATATTTGCAGGGTACTTCAAGGAAGATCTAGAGGATCGGCAGGTGTGTGTCAATATCCACTGGTCATGCTTACATAAGGTTGCATGTAGGTACCCCGCCTTCCCTTTGGTGGACATCATCCACTGGATTGTCTCACACACAAATACATAGACTATGATATTGAGCAGTGCGAGTGGGATAAAGTTTTCTACCTTCAGGACAGAGAACTATCATCATATGCATCACTTACCTCGGCCGGTGAACCACATAGATACACTTTTCTATGCCACCCACAACTTTGTAAACACCGAAGATATTATAAAGTGCTAGGTGAAAGAGCCATCGAAGTTCAAATCAACACCCAATCATGTTTACAAGACGAATTCACTCAGAAAGGCATACAAGTTCTTGATCATATTTGCATATGGATTATACAGTCAAGCGAGCACAGAGACCTTTCCAAAGAATTGAGTAGTTGTGTTGGACTAGTTAGTGAATGATGGAAGGTCATTCAACTGGTCAGATTTGTTGGCTCATTAGTTGAAATTCCATGTGACTAATGCTCGAAATCCGCCCAAGGATGAGAAAGCAAAATTCTACATGTTTGTGTATTTACTTGATGCAATATGTGCCCAGCATTAGTTTCCTAGCATGGGTTGGACATGGAAACCACAAGAGAATGTCGTCAATATTTATTGCAAGTTGCATTTTGAGTGTCGCTATCGAAGAGTTATAGTGAAGCTAGCTGACCATTTCATCATCACGATGTATAAGTTGATCTTTGAGCAGGATCCACCTTGCATGTCCCAAGAAGCGATGGAGGCAATACCTAACATTGCAAATTGGTATGCCTCACCCAGTGGCACCTTCATCAGGATATTTGACTGAGAGAAGACTATGCATGTTCTATCAAGGTATGCCACGGACAAGTTTGTCATGTAAGATATTGAACGATGCCGCAAAGCTGCAACTTTTCACGATCCTCAGACTTGTGGTTTATTGGTCCAACTTATGGACAAAATCATCCATTACGCAGCAAATCTAAGGGGCCTCAAAATTAAAAATCAACACATAACAATGAAGTCCACACAATACTTATCTACATTAAAACTCATAAATAATTCATTAATAAAATATTTACATGAGAATTATTCTCATTCCTCACTCTCACACTCCTACATAATACATGCCTCTTAGGCTCTCCTCAATTTATAAAAATGTATTAAAAGCCAAGTAGGTTCGAGATCCCTTAACAAACTCCAACAATATCACTCTTGATCCCTAAAATCTCTCTTCCAAATCCTAAAAATTCTCTAATTCCACTTTTAACTCAACTAATCCTCTATTCTAGGATCTGTTGGAGAGGTAAATCCCCTCTACGGATAGAGGCAATCCCTACTAGCCCAGCAAGGGTCTAGCAACAATCACACAATGCTGCCACGCATGTTCCTAATTGCAATTAAACAAGAGGTAAAGAGCACCTACTTGGATTCCCGCGCTGTCGTTTGACGAAGGGATGTTGTCTTCGCTCCTTCGTTTCAGCTGGTCACAATCCTCCGCGATCCCCGCGAATAGATACCTGCACACACGAAGAGGAAACAAACGCAAGCGTGAAATCTAATAAAAGCAACCATACATCAGTCAGAAAAGACGTAATTCACGTTTAACCATTGCATAAACAAGTGAGAATGGAACAATAATAGCAGTCATCTATTATTAATCAGAATAGAGAAGAGTACAACCAAATGTTCTGACGTCGGTAACCTTCTCAGGAGGGGCCAGTCAGCATGTATCTCAAGCATTCACTTTTGAGGATGATTCTCCCAAGACAAACAACTCTCTCTCTCACACAAAAGTCACAAACAACCTTCCCTAAGCAATCAATCACTTCCACCTATAGCAGCAATCTGAGCACTACAAGCTCTATACAATCCAAGCTATTCCAAGCTAAGTCTAACTAGCTGCTCATGGTAATGGTGAGAGTTTATATAGGAGAATGAGTCTCCTAAAAGGGTGGAAGGATGAGCTTATCTTCAAGGGAAGTTGTTGGAAAGGGTCGAACAGACATGCCATAGAAGGGAGTCGACAGTCACAAAGCTAACAACCAAGCCTGGAGGGATCTGGAAGGCAGGTTGTTTGAACAAATTCGCCTAAACTGGATCAGCGCGGATTATAAGGAAACTGTCGCGCTGTCGGCGCATCTCAATAACTGAGGAAGTCATGTCAGCGCGGAAGCACACGGCAAAGGCGCGCTGTGGACCATCGCGGAAAAGTGATGTTCTTCCGCGCTGGCAGCGCACAGCATACACTGGAAGGCGCCTGTCATCGCGGTTATTTTAAGAACAGACGCGCTGATGAACAAAACTTTGGAGAAATGGGTTTTTAAGCCAGTTCAGGGAGCAAGCACTTAGTGATTGTGAATTCTGGGCACAGCAGGGTGACTGACAGGAAGGCAGTGATAAATTACTGTGTAACAGATGCCCCCTAAAGCATGAAGACCGAGAGAGTGGGAGGGGTGAAATGCTTTACAACACACGCCGAACTGGAACACCACCAAGAAGGACCAAAAATCTCTGACAATCAAGTACATGCAGTCTAGGCATGGGCGCAGCCATCCAAAAGACATGCGAGAATGGTCTGTGGAATGGACGCAGCCACCCAGTCAAAGAGACCAAAAACTGATAAGGTATGGTCGCAGCCATCCATGAAGACTCAGGTATGGGCGCAGCCATCCATCAATGAGTCATGTAATGATCATCCACAATTCGCAGCCTGGACCATAACAAGCAAAGATCCAGGGTCTTGCGCTCCATCTCGACCCGAACAAAGTACAAGTCCAAGCATGTGAATACAGGAGTTGAAGTCGAACATGCGTGAACATCGTCTGATCACCAGTCAATGATGAAAACTGTTAACAGACGCGAGAGGTACCACCAATAATGACAATGGTACTCAAGGTACTATAGGTACAATCCGTGGTGTGTGAATCAATGAGTTGGTTTCGAACACCCACGGAATCATTCGATCGAAGGCCAATGATGTAAACCTTGCGTCGAACACGAAGAACCTGCCATTGAGGCATGCAGGCTCCAAGGCACCCGAAAGGAGTCTCTAAGTCACTTTCCCGGATAATGAGTTGGAGTCGACGAGAAAGGACCTTGATCGAAGGTGGGCCATGATGTTTCCCACATCATCGACACGAGACAAAAGGCACAATAGTTTGTGTGAGATAGCGAACGAGGTTGCATTGTGGCAGAGGACAACTTCTCTTGAACATATAACGGCACTGTAACGGGTTTGGCAGTACTTGACATCAAATGAGCAGAGGATAAGGTGATGATGGCAATGAGCAGATGAGAGGTCAAATAGGATATCCCAAACCCATGGAGGCTAGTGAAAACAAGATGAGATAACCCCACCCAGACACGAGACAGCGGAGTGCCATGTTCAAGAGCGACGTACTGCCGAGACGACTGTAATCATAGTTCCATTTTCCCCACCATTGCTGGCAGGTACCCCGATTATTTTTGGATGACAAGCTTGACGGGGATAACATATGCTTGATGTGTGTCATTTCGACAATATCCGATGTCATTGAGTGTTTAACGAGCCTGACAAAGGAAAAACTCGGCCTCTTTTCTTATTTCGAGAGTCTGAAAAGAATGCGGAAAAGGAGACTCCAGGGGGGTCCTTTTTCGTACAGTTGTGTCTCTCGAGCCCGAAAAAGTATAAAACTATGCTCGAAAGAACCGCCCGGCCATTACAACCGAGGAGTACTTTTCATGAATAGTGCCTTCGACCCGAAAAAGTAAAAAAGCGGTCGAAAACACGTCGTTTTAGAGCCGATATCGAGCGCGAAACGACAAACACCCGGCAATCTTTTTGGTTTAACGGTCGGAAAAAGAGCTTAAAACGACCGCCTTTCATTCCTTTTAACGAGCTGAAAGGAAGCTCGGCTATCTTCTCTTGTTTAACGTCGGAAAAGAGCTTAGAGACGACACATTTGGGGATCATATGAACGGTGGACCGGCATGACCAAGTTGCTTTACCTGAACCTGCACAAGAGCACTACCCGCATAAATCCATTCGATATGTGTAAAAAAACATATTAAGACATGCATTTAACAAATTCAGGGCTAGAGTTATGGTTAAAAATGGTAAAAACCCAAAAATATGGCAATTTATGAGTTTTTATTATTTTGGAACGTGAAGGACGTGGAGGAGCCAGAAAGTTGACGGAGCGATTTCCAGCCCGTACAGACACCGTTTGCCGATCCGCTTCTTCCAGGTAGGTTCTTGTTCCTTTGCCCTGCATTTTGGTCAATTTTAGTAGGATTTTAACGGTTGAATTTGCCCAATTGGGCAAATTCTTGGTGCATGGATGCGCCCTCGGTCAGCGCGGATATCCCCCACGGGTCCGCGCTGACCGAATTAGAACAAAACGCGGCCAACTTCGGGTCAGCGCGGAAAACCCGTGTTCTTCCGCGCTGACCTCGAAATTTAACGAAGGGCTGCCATGGCCAGCGCGGCTGTTTCTAAAACAGCCGCGCTGGCGCGGAAAAATTTTTTGTTTTAAAAATGAACGTGAATTTTTTAATGCCAGCACTTCTAACTTGTTTTTATGGCTTGTGCAGGACATCATGGCTTTCCAATGGCAGGAAAGAGTTCACGATGTGGAAGATATAGCCGCTTGGGGGGATGTGAATTGTTGCAATGCCATGCGGGCTTGCGGTTTTATGAAATTCTTCCTCACGCCGCGCCTGAGAGCTCAGCATGATCTTCTTGAGCTACTGATTAGAGCATGGAACCCGGTGGATATGAAATTCACCATCCGCGGTCACGACATTGAGTTTGACCATATGGATATCTTTTTCCTGACTGGGCTGTCGCGCCGAGGTGCGAGGCCCATCTTGGAGGGGCAGCGACCTAGCGGCGGCACTTTAGATGACCTGATGGCTCGGGTCTGCCCGGAGGCAGTGAAGACGCGAAGTGGGAAAGTAGCAATCCCCACAGTGAGAGACATAGTGCTTCGCACCATTCTGTTCATGGTGACCCGGGCAGCGGGTAGTATGGCCAACCATGAGGCTTCAAAGACTCATCTCCTACTAGCTCTTGATTGCCTCGAGCCTACAGTGTTTGATTGGTGCACGGCAGTGGCTAACAACATGAAGAGGCAACTGAGTAACTGCCGTCGCGGGGAGACAAAGCAGTTTGGCTATGGATCGATCCTAGTCCCGCTCATTCTGGAGCGAGTGCCAGCCATGCGGCTGCAGACGATGGCCGTGGATGCCCCCAGGGATCCTCGGGAGACGAGGGCCTCACGATGGACTCGTATCATGCCACGTGGGGGTGGCGGCCGGCCACATAGCTGGGGAGCATTTTTCAGAGACTGGCTGGACTAGCAGGAGATCTTTGTGCAGGATTGGCCATATGCGGGTATGGATTTCCGCAATGACCCTGATTTGGCACTGCCCCCAGGTGAACAGTGGGATGATGCAGGTATAACACTTTTTGACTTTTTGATTTTTGCATTGTTTTTTAATTTTTAATGTACATGCCCTAATAAATGTCTTGTTATGCAGACGCGGGGCCTACCAGACCGATTGGCCTGGCTGCCATGGCACGGAGAGACGGACAGGGAGCCGGGGCTTTGGCCTTAGCCCCTCCAGGGGTTAACGCGTCGGAGACTGTGGCTCGCAACCTTGAGGGGTTGCTGGAGGGGGTGCCTGACTACCAGGGGGTCGAAGATGTCCCCTTAGAGCATCAAATCAATACAGTGGGGGTGGAACCCAGGGTGCACCGTCTTCCGAGGCGGGTAGCACGAGCAGCTGTGTACTACAGAGAGCATCATCCAGCTGACTAGTTGTCTAGGTTTTATTTCCACTGCTATTTTGAGACATATGACTCAGATGTATTGAGATTTTTGGACATGCACATCTATTTTTGAGCGCCTTAGTGCGCCACACGATATATATATATATATACATACCGATTTTTGGATGGGTCATTGTTACATATGATGATGTGTTGTTTATGTTATGCGTTTATTCGATACAATTGTGATCTTATGTATGAATTTGCACGACACATGACCCACGGATTTTATATTTTTTAATGCAAGCTTAAAAGCACACACATGCAAACTATGCTTGAAATAATTTATTTACACATGCTTATGGTCTTACTATGCTACCTATCCTTTCCTGTATGATGTTTATCTGTTACGCAAATGTCTATCTAATACATGATTTGCCAATGCATCAGTCAACGTATTTAATCGTCTCGGAATGTGTTGATAAGTAATGTAATCAAAATTCCGTTCCAACAATCTTACACGTAGGTACAACCTTAATATGCGCTGGTCTCTGACGGAATATCATCCGTTGAGTTGATGGACAACCAGCTGGGAGTCCAGGTTCACCACTAGCTCTCGGATGCCGAGATCAACTGCTTCGGCAAGTAATTCGATTACAGCGCTGTACTCGGCAACGTTGTTAGTGGTACGACCTAGGCAGACACCCTGAAGATCTAACAACTCTCTGTGAGGATCGTAGATCACCCACGCTGCCGAAGACAAATTACAAGTGCTACGGCAGGCACCATCAGCGAAACCAACATAAGGAGTACTGGACATCTGCGCAGGAAAGACAAAGCATAATAAGGGGCAAGACACGCCTTTATACCAAAGCAAAATGAAACTCATGCACTAAAAACTCAAAAACACACGTATATACAAAGTGAATGTGAGAAGCTATGCATAGTATTTCTTCAGATACAGCCCGTTACGGGGCTTGTCAAGAGGATTTCCTTCATAGTCAATCAACTCATATGCGCCCTTTTGTAAAACTCGTTTCACGATGTAGGGACCTAACCACATGGATTCGAGTTTTCCTGCCCCCAGCTTATCCTTAGCTTGATCGTAGAGCAGTACTAAGTCTCCCTCAACAAAGGAACGAGGATGAATATTCTGATCGAAGTGAGCTTTGACTCTCTTCTTCTGTGCTTCGATAGCCAGAGAAGCCAAACGACGAGTCTCGTCTAACCGTTCTAGGTAAAGAAGCCGTTCCTCCACCGGAGTGGTGTTGGGAAGCAACTCGACAGCTAATTTTAATGAAGGAATCTCACTTTCGACGGGAAGGGTAGCCTCCAGTCCATAGACCAGTTGAAACGGGGTGAAACCGGTGGCATCCTTCACAGAAGTCCGGTAGGCCCACAAGGCCGGGAAAAGCATTAGATGCCAGTTTGACTTGTGTGTATTGACGGTGCGTTGAAGCATGGTGATCAAAACTTTGTTTACGGCTTCGACTTGACCGTTAGATTGAGGATAGTACGGTGACGAACTATCTTGACGCAAGCCTAGCTGGGTCGTTAATTCTGTCATCATATGATTTCGGAAATGCTTTCCGTGATCTGTAACAATAGCCTGAGGGACTCCGAAACGAGTGATGATATGATTGAATAGAAACTGCGCTGCTGTGTGACCATCTTCGTTTAATGTAGGCATCGCTTCGGCCCACTTGGTGAAATAATCCACAGCAACGATAATGTACCCATGCCCCCCGGCCGAACGAGGGTTACAGGACGTATAATCGATGCCCCATTTTGCAAATGGACCTATGGTTACGACAGGGTGCAGTGGTGCAACAGGTGCACGCATTTTCCGGTGGTAAACCTGGCACTCGTGGCATGCGCGTACAGCAAGGATGCAATCCTTGAAGATAGAAGGCCAGAAATAACCAGCGCGGAGGATCTTCTGAGCGGTAGCGTATCCAGACATATGGCCGCCACAAGCGCCGGAGTGGCAGTCATTCAAGACTCGCTCAGCCTCCTCGAGGGTTAAGCATCGGCGAAGAATAGAATCGACGCCGAGGCGGTACAGGGTGTCGCCCAGAATGCGATATGGTTGAGCTTGGTGACGAATTCGTCGTCGAGCATCCTTCGATGTGTTGGGACGAAACGAAGACGTTTGTAAATATACGATAATGTCCCCGTACCACGGGTCGAGAGTGCTGATGAGAAATAGTGTTTCATCCAGAATATACTCCTCTGAACGAGATGGTGTAGACTGAGATGGTAAGGAACAGAGCAGTTCAGCAAATACCAGTGATTTCTTAGACTTGGCCGCAGTGAATTCCAAGTCGAACTCTTGGAGGATTACGATCCACTTCGAGTATTTGCCCCCCAGCAACTGACATGACAGGATATAGGTCATGGGGTTGCAATCAGAGACCACGGTCGTTGTGCGCAACAGGATGTAATGACGGAAACGTTGGACGGCACACACAGCGGCCAATGCCAACTTCTCGACATATGCATAGCGAGTCTCCGTATCGAGAAGGTTGCGGCTAAGATAGTATACAACATGCTCAGTGCCATCGTCGTCGTCTTGCACTAAAACCATGCCGATGGTGGTATCGGCAGCGGCCAAGTAAAGGGTGTAGTCACGGTGGTAATTTGGAGGTCTTAGGAGCGGAGCTGAGACCAGGAGGTCTTTAAGACGCTCAAAAGATTGTTGAGCGATAGCGTCCCAACGAAAGGGCGTGTCTCGCTTTAGTAATCGTGTGAAACCCTTTGCCACCTCGGCATAATTTGGGATGAATCGTCTGAGAAAATTAGCTTTTCCCTGCAAGCTCTGCAACTGCTGTAGAGTGGCAGGGGGAGGAAGATTCAAAATGGCCTCGACCTTAAGGGGATCCAGACGGATGCCCTCCCGGGAGACGATAAACCTGAGTAGTCGGCCGGATTCCACGCAGAAGACACACTTATGCGGATTGAGTCGAATACGGTAGTGTCGACAGCGGAGAAAGATTTCGCGTAAATGAGATGGATGGTCTTGACGTTTAGCTGAATGAGCTGGTAGGTCATCCAGATAAGGCTGTACGATGTGTCGGATATCATGAAAAGCATACGACATCGCACGCTGGAAAGTGGCGCTGGCATTTTTAAGACCGAAAGGTAGCTTCTTGTAAGCGAAGGTGCCCCAAGGACAAATGAAAGCGGTCTTGTGCTGGTCTGCGGGGGCTATGTTGATCTGGTTGTAACCAGAGAAGCCGTCCATAAACGAATAAATTTCGCTTCCTGCGCAATCGTCGATAAGCTGATCAATAAAAGGCGTAGGAAAGTTATCTTTTGGACAGGCGCGATTGATATCGCGGTAGTCAACACAAACCCGAATAGTGCCCTGTTTTTTATTCACAGGGACTATATTAGATACCCACTCCGTGAGAGGAATGGCATAAATGAAACCAGCTCGAAGGAGTTTTTCAACTTCGGCCTTGATGGCTGCAACCTTTCGAGGGTGCACTGGGCGTAAACGCTGACGAACAGGCTTAACGCCGGGATAGGTAGGGATTTCGTGCTCCACGATACTGGGGTCAATGCCGGGCATTTCCTCGTAAGACCATGCGAAAACATCACGGAATTCACGAAATAAATTTGTATAAAGTTGAATTTCCTCAGGAGTACACGTGACTCCAATGTAAATATTCTCGACGACCCCTGTTTTGACAGAGATGTTGATAGCCAAAGTCTGCGTAATGTTACCCATGTTTCCTTCCGAAGACACTTGATATAACTGAATAGGCGTTTGGAGAGGGATAGATGGGACATATGGAGCAAACCTTCCGAGACATGTGGCCATTTCCAAATGAGGAGGGAGAAACGAAGAGCGATGGTGGTGATCTGACTAAGGGAGCTCTTCGGGAGACATAGTCTCGATGATAGCCTCGTCGGAGGGAAATGATTCCTTCAGGGGATCCGAAGTGGCCTTTTCTCCCAACCAAGGGAAGTGGTCAGATGAATCGGGAACGCTGCTTGGAAGAGCAGGTTCAGGGGGTGAAGCCGATGCAGCGACTATCTCGATGTAGTTGAGCTCGGCAGGGCTCAACGGCATCATCTCGCCCCAAGAGTCTTCCTGACTCAAGGGAGGGAGAACCCATGGATCAGAACGTACTGTGATCATGTTAACGGAGGCGAGATTTGGAGGCGGGAGGGGAAAGACTCCCATTAAGGAGGGATCTTTAAATAATCCGACACCCACACTCACTAGCGATTTGGAGGTATGCTCTACGAATGGTACATTCCCTTCAGAAGAGGAAGCAAAAAAGGACAGCTGGTCCACCGTGACGATTTTCCCTTGATGGGGGAAGCGAACGACGCGGAATAAGGAGGAAGCCACGGCTTGCATGGCATAAGTCCAGCTTCGTCCAAGGAGGAGGTTGTAAGTGAGATTAGCGTCAACGACTTCAACCTCGACTTCTACCGTTTTCCCTTCTAAAGAGATAGGTAAACGTGGGAGGATACCATATGGACGAGATTCTCTTCCATCGAAAGCCTCAAGGGTGGTGGGAGACTGGCTCAGAGCAGGCGAACCAATAGCCTTCCAACAAGCAACCGACATGATGCAGGTTGAGGCTCCTTCGTCAATGACGGTACGATGGATCGTTTTGCCATTGATGAGAACTTGTATAAGGAAAGCCACCTGGTGAGGCAATCTCTGTGTGAAATCTTCGAGATCAAAAGAGATTAAATCCGAATCTGCCGGGTCTATGCCACCAATCGCTGATAGCAGGGACTTCCTCTGGGAGGGGCAGCTCTGGAGGACTTCTAACGCGGACATAGCAGACGGAGCCTGAGCTAAGTCCTCGACAATGCTATAATGCTGGGCAGCACGAGCATTGGGGTTATAAGATGACTTCCTGAGTACACCTTTGGGAGGGGGTCGGGGGATCGTCTCGGTGCTGGGCCGTTCAATGTGAAGAGGGCCAGAACTAGACGTAGGAGCGCTGGAGGGGACCTCCGGCTCTTTCCCGGCTGAAGACAGATAATCTTTCGCTCGAGTCGTGACATGGATGGGGATGGTTCCAGCCATGAACACTTGAGAACCGAACGAGGAAGAGGATTGAGAGGGGTCTGCCACCTGATGCGTCTGCTGGGATGGGAAAGGCTCTTTAAGCACGGCAGGGGACCCTGAAGCACCTTTCAAAAGCCGACTAACCTCGGACCGCCTGGGGCAATCTTTGGTGTAGTGATCCTCCTCGCAAATGAGACAAGGATACTTAGGCTTCCGTTTGGCTCCTTCCTCGGAGGGAGGTTTAGGAGGGTGCTGCTTAGGTTGTCCGGATTTTTCTTTGGCCTTTCCTTTCTTTTTGCCTTTTGAGGATTTGTCTGCCGCGGTGGACTGAACGGCATTTACCTCGGAGGTATTCCCAGGAATAGATTGGCTCTGAGAAGCATTCTCGTTAGAGGCGTTTTGTTTCTGCTTCCCAGGGTTCGCGGTGGATTTCTTACTTGCCGAATTCACAGAGCCAATAACCCCATCAACGGAAGGCTTTGGTGGAGCTGTGGTTTGTCCGTGCCTCGGGGCATCTGGCAAATACTCATACAAAGTACCTGACTGAGAATACACTAAGTCAAGGTATTGAGCTCGCGTGATTGCTTGCTCCTCAGTTACACATGCCCCCATTGCAATATCTTTGGCAATTTTAGGGACAAAGACGTGGTAAACCAGTCGGTCAGGAGTTGATCGAGAATCCAAAATTTAATCAAACGACGGCGCCTTCTCCATTCATGTATATGATCAGAGATGTGCGTCGCCGTATCCTGTTTCAGAGACGTGAGCAAATGGGTCCCAGTCTCGTACCGAATGGGTAACTGAAAATGAGTTAAAAAGGCCATAGCCAACGAGTTAAAGTCTGAAAACATGCCGCGGTTGAGTTCGATGTACCATTTTGCAGCTGAACCAGTGAGAGTCCTCTGGAAGAGGCGGAGTCGGATAGAATCATCAAGCCATGAGTTAGATGAACACCAAAGGTGATAAGTCATTACATGGGCCTGAGGATCCTCTCCGGCTTTGCCGTCGAACTTTGGACAGTCACCTGGTATCTTGGTCGGAACCGGTGGCCAATATGAGTTATGCAAAATAGGATCGTTTGTTAACTTGGACACATCGGGTAATTCCAACGTAGCCAAAAATGGCAGCTGCGGGTTGAAGGACATCTGTGGCTGAGGATTCGAGGCGATATTAGGGTTCCACCCAGATTGGGGTTGCCCCCACGAACTTTGTCCGGACGGGCCGGACCCAAAAGGACCTGGCGCGTAGGAATTTTGTCCCGATGGACCTGGTCCAAAAGGACCTGGCGCATAGGGAGTTTGTCCGTGGGAGTTTTGTCCATATGCGGACGACTGTCCCTGTGTCTGCCCCCCAGCTCCCCATGGATTAGCAGTTTGCCCGACAGGTTGACCATATTGATAATTTTGATAAGGAGTGACCTGTGGTTGCTGATAATTTTGATAAGGAGCGTACTGATTTTGCCCCTGGGGTTGCTGGTAGCCATATGACTGCTGGGTCCCATACGGAGCCTGGTAGGCAGGCTGCGTTTGGTACGAGGGTTGATAACCTATTTGAGTTTGAGGCCCAGAGTAGTGTCCTTGAACCGGCTGGGGTTGAACCATGCGTCCCGAAGGTTGACTTGGTCGGATTCGAGATGGACCTGGTTGGCCAGCAGGATAGCCTTGCTGGGCGCCAGGTTGTCCATGTGCCGCCAAGGGTTGTCTTTGCGGAACGGGTGGTCGAATTGGCTGGATAGCTGGTTGACGCCGAGGTTGGCCAGCTTGTCCAGGTTGACGATGAGGGTGGACAACGGGTTGATTTGGCTATATAGACGATTGGCCCGTTTGTCCCCCAGCGTGACCAAATTGGGAAGAGGGCTGGGCTTGCTGTATGGCAGGCTGCCCTCCTTGGTGTATGGGCTGAGCAGAGGGTTGGCCTTGTTGTATAGCAGGTTGCCCCCCTCGCCCAGAAGGATTCGTGATTTGAGGGGTAGGTTGGCCCTGTTGAACATAGGGTTGTCCACCCTGCCCAAGAGGATACCCTTGCTGGACGACTGGTTGATTTGGAGGATTGTAAACTGAGCCAGTTTGTCCAGAGGGGTACCCTTGCTGGAAACCAAGTTGGTCTTGTTGAAAAGACGGTTGCTCTATTTGCCCAGTAGGTTGATTTTGATATGGATATGGCGGACCTCCAACGCCCATAGGTTGTTCCTGGTAAGGTTGACCTTGTGGGTGCCCAGATTGTCCTGGGTCGGGCGGGCCATACAGTGGTTGCCCCTGGGGGGTTTGCACGTGGAATGGCGGGCCTTGATTGGTTGGTCCTATGGGCTGCCTGGGAGGATCTCGGTTTCCATAGAACACAGTAGTGTTATCGTACATGACATTCAAGGGTTCCTCGTTTTCTTCAAAAGGGCGATGAGGGAGGCCTGGGATGCTCTCAAGAAACTCACCATTTTCATCATAGTAGAAGAAAGGACCTTCGTAAGCCGGGTCCGTTATAGGTTCCCCATAAGCATCATACGGTCCTGATCCTGGAATTCCACCAACAAAAGAACCAGCTTGAGGGTTTTCAGACGAGGAAACCGGTACAGCACTGACGACCGGAGTCGAATGCGCTATACAGACAGTAGGTTGAGTGGGAACTGAGGTGACGGGCGTGTTAAGCCCTGTCGTAAGGGGTGTAAAAAGGGGCTGCGAAACAAAAGGTCCGATGGAGGCAGCGAGATTAGGATCCCATATAGTTGTAGAAGTTGTTCTAGCGGCATACCTATCCCTCACTGATTGATATCGTGAAGGGAGGGGAGAGGAAGCCGGGATCGGGGTCTCGATGTCTGTGACCACGGGTGTCTCACCGGTACTGGAAGCTGTCTCATCCATTGGAGATGACATACCGAGAGGGGTACGAGGGGTACGGGGGGTATGATCCGGCTCCCAGATGGGATTCCAATCCTCTATGTAATCTGGGTTGCCTGGGGCACGTACGTTGATGGGCTGGATACTCGGAACAATGGGAAGAGTACCGCTTACAACTGGTACCTCTGGAGCAACAGAGGACGGAGAACCTTGATCACTTAGACCTGGGGTTGATGGGTCAGCCAGGATGACCAGACCCCTTAGAACTCCTAAAGGAAACTACCGATAAGACCCTACTCAAAACTATCGCACACAAGATCTAAAAAGGGTAATGTTATCGTGGCCAAATTAATTTTAAGACGCAAGAACCAAACTTGACCTTTTCATATTTCAGGAGTCGAGAAAAGGACAAAAAGATGACTCCAGTCTCCTTCGAATGTTTAATGAGCACGAAGTGACAAGACGCTCACAGGCACCTTTTCGTTTAGGGAGTCCGAAAAGGATCAAAAGCGACTGCTCTGGAACTTTAGGTAGAGGGTGTGCCAAACTTTTCGCAAAACCACAGAATACTTTTTAGGGTACGGGTGGTCAATCTTCGTGAATGCTGTGTTCACTGCATTGCGAATCGTAGGGCGGCCGACTCGGCTTCCTATGGATAAAGGATAAAAGCCTAGTGGGGTCTCCCTATATACGCGACGGTACGTGGGAGCGCAGTCCGTGTTAGACCACTATCGAGTCACAGAAGGAGGAATCACCCAACCTAATGTGAAACAACAGTGACTATGTTTTAAGACGCCGGAACACGTCTCTAACCTAGACCTCTAGATATTTGCGTTTAGTTCCAATGCGTTTTTAGATTCATTTGGTTCATTTTACAGTTGATCTTGAGATTAAGTTTCGATTTCAAGCTCTATCGTATGTTCGCTCACAATTACTTAGATGCAATCTATATGCCGAAGAATTTCGTTTTGTTCGATGAATTCTAGCTATGAGAGAGCAAGGAATTTTAAATCAAACCAAACGAATACAAACAAACAAGCAGCTAAATGCAACTAAAGCGAGCAAAGGAAACTTTTCTTTTGAAGATGCAAGCCAACGAAATGTTCTTTTCCTTTTCAAATTTTTAAAGCAAGCCACTAGTTTGATTTCTTTTCAACGACATAACGCACCTAAAGCAATTTGGAGGAACCTAAACACCAAGTAAACTACTTAATGAGAGCACACAAAGTTCCCGAAACACTCAACCAAAGTTTCCAAATCAACGGAAAACAAAGTAATGCACGAGCTATGTGATCTAAGCTCCGCAAGACAAGCAAGGATTGCAAGCAAGGAGGAAGCGAAAAGAGACCACTTGGAAACACAATCCAAAACACTCTAACAATCACTGAACAAATGCGAAAACAAGTCTAGGAACTAGCTGGTCAAACAAGCAAACAGAAATCCTTCGGTAGGCTTGACACACACACGGCCTCTAGATGTCCTAGGGCTTAGAGTGCGAAATCAATAGAGAAAAGCAAACACCCGACGGACGAGAGTCATGACCAGTCAATTAGAGACTCAACACAATCCAGCAATTGCAAAAGTAAGGATGGAAGCACGAACCAAGCAGCGAAAGCAAAAGAAGGGAAGGTATTTGCAAACTCAAGAACTGAGCAAAAACGAAACCCTATGAAGCCAAGCTCCGTAATCAAGCAGTTAAAAGTTCAGACAGTGAAAAACAAGTCATTAGACAGGTGGAGAGAAGAAGGGAGAGTCACAGCAAGAGGTTTAGGAGGCCAATTTGGTCAAAAATGAATTTTTCAGGCTCAGCGCGGGTAGCCTTCAGCAACTCGGCGCTGACAGGGGGAGGCCAGTAGCAACTTTGCGACGTCAGCGCGGAAGGACATGGATAAAGCGCGCTGTCTCAGAAAAACGAGGTCAACGCGGAAATAAAGCACACAGACGCGATGACAGAAACCACAAAGAAGCGGGGGCGCGATGCCAGCGCGGAAGGACACGAATAAAGCGCGCTGCCCTTGAAAACGAGGTCAGCGCGACTGTTAGACGTACAGGCGCGATGAAGAGAAAACCAAAGAACAGGGTCGCGATGTCAGCGCGACTGTTCGGAATTAAAACGCGCTGAGAGCAAAAAACAAGGAAAGCCAAAATAAAAACTTCCAAAACCAAAGGCAGGAGCTTTTCAACAATAAAAATGTTTCCCAGAAACACCCAGAAAGTTCATAAGCAACAGAGACAATCCCAAAAACTCGGAAAGAGGTCAATCAAAGCCAAACACAAAAGTGGACTCAAGAGACAAAAAGGCTGATCCCCAGCGGAGTCGCCAAATTGTTGGAGAGGTAAATCCCCTCTACGGATAGAGGCGATCCCTACTAGCCCAGCAAGGGTCTAGCAACAATCACACAATGCTGCCACGCATGTTCCTAATTGCAATTAAACAGGAGGTAAAGAGCACCTACTTGGATTCCCGCGCTGTCGTTTGACGAAGGGATGTTGTCTTCGCTCCTTCGTTTCAGCTGGTCACAATCCTCCGCGATCCCCGCGAATAGATACCTGCACACACGAAGAGGAAACAAACGCAAGCGTGAAATCTAATAAAAGCAACCATACATCAGTCAGAAAAGACGTAATTCACGTTTAACCATTGCATAAACAAGTGAGAATGGAACAATAATAGCAGTCATCTATTATTAATCAGAATAGAGAAGAGTACAACCAAATGTTCTGACGTCGGTAACCTTCTCAGGAGGGGCCAGTCAGCATGTATCTCAAGCATTCACTTTTGAGGATGATTCTCCCAAGACAAACAACTCTCTCTCTCACACAAAAGTCACAAACAACCTTCCCTAAGCAATCAATCACTTCCACCTCTAGCACACCACACCTATAGCAGCAATCTGAGCACTACAAGCTCTATACAATCCAAGCTATTCCAAGCTAAGTCTAACTAGCTGCTCATGGTAATGGTGAGAGTTTATATAGGAGAAGGAGTCTCCTAAAAGGGTGGAAGGATGAGCTTATCTTCAAGGGAAGTTGTTGGAAAGGGTCGAACAGACATGCCATAGAAGGGAGTCGACCGTCACAAAGCTAACAACCAAGCCTGGAGGGATCTGGAAGGCAGGTTGTTTGAACAAATTCGCCTAAACTGGATCAGCGCGGATTATAAGGAAACTGTCGCGCTGTCGGCGCATCTCAATAACTGAGGAAGTCATGTCAGCGCGGAAGCACAAGGCAAAGGCGCGCTGTGGACCATCGCGGAAAAGTGATGTTCTTCCGCGCTGGCAGCGCACAGCATACACTGGAAGGCGCCTGTCATCGCGGTTATTTTAAGAACAGACGCGCTAATGAACAAAACTTTGGAGAAATGGGTTTTTAAGCCAGTTCAGGGAGCAAGCACTTAGTGATTGTGAATTCTGGGCACAGCAGGGTGACTGACAGGAAGGCAGTGATAAATTACTGTGTAACAGGATCCCCTAATCCCTAATATCTCTATGAGATCTTTACAAGTCTATCATCACTCATATTCTCTTGTAATTGAGAATATTTACAATTAAAACCTCACACACATATTTTTCACTCAAATTATTAAAAATATACAAATAAATTAAAAGCATCACACCCCTTAAGTCAACCAAATATACAATGATTTTCTGAAGCAGGATGCTCGTGCATCAGACTCCCGATGTAGAAAAGAAAAATTCGTAGACTCCTATCTATGAGGTCTGTCACTTTTCTATAGTAATGTGACAGCCACAAGTCTCAATGACTTGCTACCTCCAGGATTCCAAACTCTGTGTGGTTGTGTCTTCCGGATTCATCGCATCTGTTGTTTAAGTGCATCGACGTTTCGAACCAGCCTCTGTGGTTCATCATCAGGATGAGATTTATTGAAGAAGTCAGAGAAGGGATTAGGTGAATAAATAGGTGAAGAAAAGGGAGCGTGCAGGACCGACAAGATTTAGATAAGAGAGGTTTATTAACTAGGTTTAGGTAAAATTTTAATTTTTAATTTTTAATTGTTTTCTTACTATTATCATTTATCTTTTTTAATTATTCTAAAATGTGTTTTA
This sequence comes from Pinus tabuliformis, assembly GCA_031772625.1. Lineage (NCBI taxonomy): Eukaryota > Viridiplantae > Streptophyta > Pinopsida > Pinales > Pinaceae > Pinus > Pinus tabuliformis. The sequence goes on along the minus strand of CM062814.1, from coordinate 158,984,116 downwards.
AATCTTTTTTGGCTATATTATTTTATTTTATTTGTATATTTATTTATATTTATTATGTTTTGACATAATTTGTTTTATTTATTAAACTAATTTTTGATTTAATGTATTAAGTTTTGTTGAAACTTTAAGATATATGTATATGTATATTGATTTATTATATATTAAGTTTTGATTTAATATATCTTTATATATTAAGTTTTGATTTAATATATATTGATTTAATATATTGATTTGTTATATATTAAGTTTTGATTTATTATATATTGTTTTAATGTATTAAGATATATGTACATATATATTGATTTATTATATATTAAGTTTTGATTTAATATATATTGATTTAATATATTGATTTGTTATATATTAAGTTTTGATTTATTATATATTGTTTTAATGTATTAAGATATATGTATATATATATTGATTTATTATATATTAAGTTTTGATTTAATATATATCGATTTTAATATATGTTATGTCTTGTTTTATTGGTTTTATATGTTATGCTTTGTTTTAATGAATGTTGATTTTAATCTAGGTTATGTTTTGTGTTATTGTATATTGATTTAATATATGTTATGTTTTGTTCTATTATATATTATGTTTTGTTTTAATGTATGTTGATTTTAATGTATATTGTGTTTTGTTTTATTATATTGTGAATATTGATTTTTCTTTAATATATATTATGTTTTGTTTTATTGTAATGTGATGTGTATTTATTGATTTAATGAGTGTTAAGATTTTGTTATAATATTAATTTAATATTGTATGGTATATATAACTTATTGGTTGATTTAATGTTGTTATGAGATATATCTTTTTTGTTATGATACTTATTATGATATATATATCTTTATAGGTTAATTTAATATATTATGATATATATATTTATATTAAATTTAATATTGTAATGATGTAAATATTATTTAATATGTCTGGAATTTTATGGTGGAAATTAAATTAATTATATTGGGAATTAAATTAATTGGATATGGTGAAGGGCATGCTGCAATATGAAGGTAAGGGAAGAAGATCAGACATAGGTATGAAAAGGGGAGATGGAAACGGGGGATTAGGTAGTGGTGGAATCCTTTATTATTGTGGGAATCCAATTGTCGCTTATCTTCCAACCGTCATCGCGTTTTAGGTTATCAGGATGTTTTCAAACTCTGTTTTGTTGTTGGTCCTTCAATATTTCTTCCTGATGTTGTTTACAAGATTGGAATAACAATTCATCATGATTACATTCAGGTTCCACATTTGAACAATTTTCTTCCATATGTGCAATATGTTCATGTTCCAACAACATTTTCATTTCTTCAATTTCAACTTTATTATCATTTTCTATGCTTCTGTTGCACCAAATTTGTTGATTTGAAGGCATATTGTCACATTCTAACTTTGGATTATCCAACCATTCTCTTAGAAATTTTAATTCTTCTGCAATATTATTCATGTTGACATCTGAAATGATTTGATGATTATCAACAAATTCAATTATTTGTTCACCTTCAACATTTTTAACATGTCCTGCATCCATAAACAAGCTATCAGTTTTTAAAATACAAGACCTTTCGGCCTCATTTGATGCTTCAAGCACCAATTTTTCACCATGGAATTTCTGGGTTTCAGCAAATCCTCTTTGTTGTGACTCAATTCCTCTGAGTCTCTCCTTTTCCAACATAGAAATATGTATTTGTTCAAGTTCTCTGAACTTGTTTATCAACTTGGCATTCCATTTCTTTTGAAATAGGTTCCATATAACCCGTTTCCTCATTCTCCATCCATGTCTTTGGTCTTCATTCTCTTTTCCTCGTAGCCATTCCGTTAGTATGTCAAGTCACGCTTTCAATTCCTCGATCTCTTTCTTCATCTTCTGTGGTGAACTTTATCCTATTCATTGTCACCTGCAATAACTAACACTTTACCAAGTTGTTTTATATGAACTTGGCCAATGGTTCACCTCACTTGAACCTACTCCTGAGAAATCCTTGTTCCTCTTTGCTGCAAGCAACAATTGTAGTATCTCTTCAAATTGTATTTCAATGAGTAGACTTTTTGGGTGTCAGGCTCTGCTGATCATGCACCCATTACAATCAATGACACTTTTGACTTGACTCTAAATTCCCCTTGTTATAGACAATTTTGGGCACTACAACCCCAATCATATATGTCCATAAACCAAGGGCTCCTAAGTCCCTAAAAGTGTTGTTTCACACCCTAAAGGAACAAGGTCAGCTGATTACATCATCTCCCAGAAGTTCTCCACAGAAAACTGCTCAGAACTGGTCAAAACTGGACCATCTCACCTGCTCCATGGTCAAAGTGCGATGCATCCCACGTAATGCACACGGGAGGTGCGATGCATCCCACGTAATGCACACGGGAGGTGCAATGCATACTAAAAAGCCCTTCTATGGGGTGCGATGGGCGAGAGTGAACAAATGGAAGAGTCAATTTGCGAGGTGGATGATCATGGAATCTTCCATAAACTTCTCCTGTGACACTTGCCTATCTGAATTCGCCCAAGGATGAGTAAGAGATCATCAATCTCCAAGTGGAATCAAGAACTATCAGAGAGAGGACACTAATCAAATCTCAGAAGCTGACTCACCTCCCTACAATCATCTATATATGGATCCCTCATCCCAGAGATCCAGAGGCTGGAATTTTGTATCTTGTAAGGAAGTGCTGTTGGTTTCTTGGTGTAACATCATAGTGTTGGGTGATCTAAGCTTTTCATGAGGTGAAGAAGGGCTTCCTTGCTGAGGGTATGACGTTGGGTCAGAACAATTGGTTGTAATCCTCTTTGCTATTCTTGATATTAATAAAGCTATTCAAGTTATCCTCCACATTCTTGTATGATTGATGATATATGCATTTGTGTGGTCAATATATATCTGGTCCTATATTGTTTGTGATAGTAGATCTCTGTTCTTGGATAGTGTTATGTTTCTTTGATTCCACAGGTGCTCTTTGAAGCTGGGTAGACAAGGAAGCGAGTGGAAAAGATCTATCAGAAGGGAGAGGAATCAAGCAAGGAACCAAGCGGAAGACAGAGTTTGGTCTCCTTTGTTCCCCTCTTATCTACTTCTCATAAAGGAAAATGAAAGTAGTTTTAGTTTGTTTGTTTCTAAGATAGCTACCAGTCTTAGTGGGACTAGCAGCTCTGCATGGACACTAGATTTCCGGGTAACACCCCTTTTGACTCCATACTTTTACATCAAGTCTTCATTAATAGACCTTTGACTTGAATTTTTACATTGAGACTCTCTCACTTCAACTCAACTTGTGCAAGGACTTTTGTCTATTTGAAAACTTATCATGACTTTCTTGAATTGACCCAATAACTTTTAAGTATTTGACTTAAACAACTTCATTGACTTCCCAATCTTACTTTCATGTCTCTCATAATTGTTTCACACTTATCATCTCTTTTTAAATAGACTTCATTACATTAATGTTCAAAGCCTTATGGTAAATAAGAGTGACACATATTTTAAATATCAAAAAGGTAAACATGGAAACCTAGAATCCATGTCTTCCACATTTTCCTTTTTTAAAATTCTTCTCATGAAATTGATTTTAAAAATAACGAGTGGAAGAAATTTATCCACGTGAAACTTATTTAAAAGTTATGAGTGGAGAAAGTATGTGATTAACCAAATATGGTTAGCATGAAAAGGAAATTCATTTTAGTATTGACTCGCGCAGACCTCCATGCTCCAACTTCTGCAACTTTACACAGCGATGGTGCCTCTAGACGCAGTCTTTGGCATACAACTTCAGCACTATCTCTTCACGCTTCTGGAGCACCCATTCAACACAATATTCTGGTACCGATTTGTATTCTCCACAATTTCTTCAACAACCTTTGATTTCTCCACAACGTCTTCGGAAATCTCTGATCTGTCGACTAATTCAACAACAATTTTAGATTTTTGCTGCCAAATCTTCACTGGATTTTGGTTCCTCGCCAGAATCTTCACCTACCTTCATCTTTTGACCGATTCGGTGACACTAATTAGCTCCAGCAAACCATAAACTCCTAAACGCACAGCTATAAGTACAAACATTTGCACTGTGTGACCACCTCAACGTGGCTGAGTGGCATCTCGCCTTGCTACAGAATATATCCACCACTCGGAATCCTTCCACTTGAATTTGAAAAAGACACAGCTTCACTTCAAACCGCATTAGACTCTGCCAGATCGATCTCAAGCTTCAATGCTCAGATCAAAAACCTATCGATATTTGAAATTATCTGCAAATCAGATCCACCAAGGCTTACCAAATTAGATTCACGTCCTTCGACACACATTCGAGCATCAATTCCCGGATCTTGGGCTTCCCTGGGGTCTCTTCATCTTGCACCAGCGTTGCTATGGTTGCAAACAGATTCTCTGCATAGAGACAATTCTCAGATCTGACAACGTTGAGGGAGACTTGTCCTAAGTCTCAAGTGCACACCAATGATCTATTGCATAATTAACCACATATTGGGAAACTCGGATCTTTCCTAGATTTGCTACCACTTTGATGCAGCAAAGATGCAACTTTTCACGATCCTCGGACTTGTGGTTTATTGGTCCAACTTATGGACAAAATCATTGATTACGCAGCAAATCTAAGGGGCCTCAAAATTAAAAATCAACACATAACAATGAAGTCTACACAATACTTATCTACATTAAAACTCAGAAATAATTCATTAATAAAATATTTACATGAGAATTATTCTCATTCCTCACTCTCACACTCCTACATCATACATGCCTCTTAGGCTCTCCTCAATTTATACAAATGTATTAGAAGCCAAGTAGGTTCTAGATCCCTTAAAAAACTCCAACAATATCTCTCTTGATCCCTAAAATCACTCATCCAAATCCTAAAAATCCTCTAATTCCACTTTTAACTCAACTAATCCTCTATTATAGAATCCCCTAATCCCTAAGATCTCTATGAGATATTTACAAGTCTATCATCACTCATATTCTCTCATAATTGAGAATATTTACAATTAAAACCTCACACACATATTTTTCACTCAATTTATTAAAAATATACAATTAAATTAAAAACATCACAGCCCCTAAGTCAACCCAATATACAATGATTTTCTGAAGCAGGATGCTCCTGCATCATTACATATTACATCTCCACAAGGTTATCAGTAGGGTTTCATAGGAGGAAGAAGGCACCATGTCCTTCTCTTCCTTTGTGGATTGGATTATACGGCATTAAGAACTTGAAAGATGTGGATGTCAAAGATAAGGAGATAGTGAAGTTTGAGTTTGGTACCAAAGAGTTCAAACCGTATGATCCCCACAGTATTTTCAGGAACCATTGTGCGAAGGTGTACTATCCATGGATCCATGAGACATGTCATTAGGGAGAGAAGGAACCTTGGAGGTATTGTTACAACTACTCCAAGATAAATGAACCAGTGAGTATAGCCATAACATGGAAATTTACTCTGCAGGAAGCAGCACCACAGGAAGCAACAATAAAAAAAAGCAAACCGGTTGGACAGGGTAAGAGGAAGATTGTAAAGGACCCAAAGGCTAAGAAAAGCTACAAGTTCAAAGAAGATCCTCTCATTGAGAAGGATGATTTGGCAACGGAGGCAAAGAGGCAATAATGCATAAAGAGAGCAGAGCGAAGGAAGAGAGAAAAGCAAAGGTTGCAAGAAGCAGAGAGGAAGTTGTAGGAAAAAGAGAAGAAGTTGAAAGAAGAACAAGAGCTAAGAAGGAGAGAGAGGGAAGAGAAGCATAAATAGGAATAAGCAGAGTGGAAAGGCGCAATGATATAGGAAACTACACCCATACAGGTTGAGGAGTCAGAACAACCAGTAGATGAAGAAGAGGGTGAGAAGATGTAGGATCGGGAGCTTGCTCAACAGATTGAGAAAATGTTTGAAGCAACGGTCATGGAGTTGGGACAGGAGCCACATGACTAAGCTACCAACCACATGCCGACAGCATATGAGGCTGCCCCACGATCTCCACCACCTCAAGTATCAGAACCAATCCCGAGCGAGCAAGGAGAGGTTGTTTTCCTTAGTGATAGTGTCATATGTCAGAAATCATACAGTCACCATGTCTGATGCCACTATGGCTTATGCAGGATTCATAAGCTCAAATGTCAAGTTCTTGTTAGCAGATAATGAACAAATGGAAAATAACTTGCAAGCATCCAAGTAGAAGGTAGAACAATCTATAGGATCCACAATGGCAGAGATGAGGAAAGTGATAATTGTTATAGTATCAACTCTTGAGGCCATGATGCGGAAACTCTATGACATATTTTTCACTGTGCATAAGGTGGTTTTCCATCTATTTGGTTTGCAGCAGAGGAGCAGAAAGATTGTCCAAACTCTCAGGGACATACACGCTGCTATCGCCCATGTGCAATAATGGACAATGAGATACAAGGGAGCCCCACTTACCTTGCCCAAGATGATGAAGCCACATGCAAAACGATACAAAGCAAAGATCTAGATGTAGATCCAAAACTATGAGCAGCTCGTCTCATTCATCAGTAGCATACAAGCTTCATATGCATGGTTGTATAAGAATTTGGATTTCATAGTGAGAATGCATAGGATCCTATCAATCGATTCCCTCACCGTAGCTAAGGAGAATAACCAAGTCTGACTAGAGATCAACAGGTACATGGAGCAGCTAAGGTGAGAGGCCACCAGCAATGACTTGGAGCTGAGTGCAGAAAACATGTAGAAGTACATTGGTGGTCCTGTTGTAGTCAAGACCATGGTATGCATGCTTTAGGATGAGTTTGACAAGGGTTCCAAGACCATATACCTAGAATTTATGGAGGCAATATTCTGCTAATAGAAAGACACTATCAATCAGTATAGGGACATCATAGCACAATACCAAGCTTGGTATCAGTACGTCACTGAGATTCATCAAGTGGATGTTTTCAAGTTGGTCTTTCCCCAAACTTCTGATTCATAGTGTTTTGTCTTGTTAGGTTGTCTCTAGCCTATTTTGTCTCACATGGGTACGTGTGGAAAATATATATTAATTTTAAATATGTTGTAAGTGAAATTCCAAGTGTCATTAGACGTGGAATGTGAACAGTCACTATGTATTGTAATGAGTTATTTGGAAAGGAAGTTGAAGAGTCATGAGGGTAGTCAAATAGTCACAAAGGGGAATGTCAAGGTTCACCCCACTCTTTATTATAAATAGAACTTCATAACTCATTCAACAGGATTTTTAGAGCCAAGATTTTGGCTAAGCTTAAGGTGGGCTTAGGCTTAGAGAAGGCTTGGGAGTACTGGGGCGAGCCTTGACTTGTCCACAACATATAGCAAGTATAATTCTTTGGAGGAGGAGGTGTTCTTGACTGTAATGCTCCACTATTGGGGCTAGCGGTTGTCAATGGTGTATGTATGGATGGAGTTTTCACTTATAATAATAATAACTGAGGTAACACGTTTTCATGCATATGTTATTATTATAGTTGGACTATTCTGGTTTCTTTAGCAACCTATGTTGTTTAACTTATGCATTTTCTTATGAACTACTTTGTATGAAATTGTATGAATTTTTTTGAATGTGTGTTGTTGGATTAACCTGTCACTTTGGTTTGTGTATTATTCCTCTTTCCAGCTTGTGATGTCATTCCGCTCGTGTGTTCCTTTCAAGCTGCGTACTATTACAAGCTTCTAAGGGACACACATTATTTACCCTCCATGTGTTAGAACCCCTATTCATCTCACTTGACTCGCTACAAGGTCACACACTTGCTTTTGACCAAAGTTATCATACTTACCTCTACGCGCTACCGCAGTCAAGGCACTACATTACCACCCATTGCTGGGACTCCTACTCCAAACGGTCTGAGGTCTAGTTGGGACTTCTTACTGAGGTGATCCCCTTGAATTTTGGTGGGTCCAACACTATCAATACAAGGCCAAAAAGAAAAATTGGAAGAGGTAATGAGCCTTCTATCTATCCTTATGTCGAGGTGTTAGTCCATATATGGAAGGGAACCATGATGGTTTGAATATACCTACAATAATGTGTAACTGAATATTGGTAGGCGTTTCTGGAATTTTTAGGTTTTCCATTACATGAAAATTTTCAACATTAATGTATCAACAACAATGTATAACTAAAACATTAGTAGACATAATGTACAATTGAAACATTGGTAGACTTTCTGAAATTTTGAGGTTTGTGATTACAACAAAATTACCAAGTATAAATAAATTTCTAAATCCTTGTCATTATTTGTTGGAAGGAAAGTTACTCCCATATTTCCAGAGTGGCGGTTATTCACATCATCAATGTCCAAAAGTACAATAGTTATCCAACCAGAAAGGAAGCGGTTCCCAAAAGTACAATAGTTAATCCAACTAGAAAGAAAGCAGTTGAGGGAAATATTTTGGGTTCTCCTTAGGGTCTCTTTCAGAGGACTCCATCTCATGGGACTCCATATGATTCATCTCAACATTTCCACTCTCATATAGGCAGGGAATCCAACGAGGTAACAAAGCACGAGTACGAAGCCAATTTTGTGTCGGATGACTTAAAGCTCGGACAACCCCTGTGGATTCAGCGTGCAAGCCTTCTTTAACTATTGTCGATATTCAGTACTACGTAGCAAGGGCGCCTGCCCCTACTTAGAGGGTAAGCATAATTTCAATGCTAATTTTGGGCGTTGTTATTGAGGAATTAATTTCGAGTAGATGTTAAAAATAGTTTTTTAAATTAACATTAGAAGTGGTTTAATCTTGTTTTAATGATGGAAATGGATTCAATTGAAATTTCCATGCAATTTTTTTTAAAACCCAACTAAAATTTATGTGGTTTTCCTGCAAAATTGAAGCGTCGTTAAACTATGCTCTAAATCGGTATAGATTTTCTTTACTGATCGAACCATGGGGATTCTTTTTTTAGATGAATTGTCGAGGAGTTACACATAATGCAATTATAAGAAACCTATTTTGAGTTTTTTGTTACTTTCGAGAGCAGAGTCACTAGGAATCTTTGTCGACTCTATCACCCTCGATAACCACATCATCAGCAACCCCAACACGCTCACCCTCCTAGTCTCTGACGTGTAGGGACAATTCACAGGATATACTCATATTGCTAAAAAAATTGGAGATGTGGAAAAACGAATAAAGGGATATATGGCAACTTTTATATGAGTGAAAATTATAAATAACAATAATATGATGATAGAATTTTTAAAATTTTAATTTAGTCATCAATAATTATTAGAGAGATATTAGGGATTTAATTTTAAGGAACATTTTTAGCGGTGTATACAGATTAAAGGTTGGGATTTATCAAGTAGTTATGTGTTATTTTGTTTTTTTTAATTAAATTGATTAATTAAAATAAAATGTAAACAAGTATCATTTGAAGTGACTTTTGTTCTTTTTTCATGTGGTATTGATAATCGATGATATTGGCTCATCATATTGAAACAAAACCTATTTTCATATTAAGAATCTCCATGGTAAAGTGGGGATAAATTTTCATAGTTGAGAACCATGTTGCATGCTTTTTTAAATGTATATATGTTAAACTTATATCATTGGTTAATCCTTTTCTAACTTATATCATTGATTAATTATATGTTTATCTTTTTTCAATTGTCAAGCCAGCAGCGGGGACAGTGATCACTAGCTCTTAACCCTGAATGCAGGGTGGCTTATCATTGTTATTCAAGGAAAACTACACCACCTGGAATTACTCATTGGTGGTCTCCAAGGGTATGCTTACAGTATTGCCAAATGTCTCTGGTTCTTGGGTTGTTGACTGTCTCGAGCCATAAACCTATTTCCTTTCCTTACTTCCGAGGAAGATGAGCTCCTAGCCAAGCAGTAGTTTTGAGGCATACTCCACACCTAGTTTATATGTTTAACTTATATCCAAACTTTAAATCATTGATTAATTGTTTTATAATAAATAATAAATAATAAATAATAAAATAATTTAAAGTAAAGTTATAATTTTGTTAGTTTTTAAGAGTTTTTAAATTTTAGCAATGTGATGTTTCATGAAGTAAGTGCTTTGATGTGTATTATGGATTAATGCATATGAGCATTTACTAGTCATTTAATTTAAATGGTTGAGCTAGTTTTAACTTTCTATTAAGCATGTGAATATAACAACTTTGTTATTGAATGTGTATAAGAGATATTAAGTTTTTCTCTAACTCAAAAAGATAGAGAACATCATGCAAGAGAAAATATGGGAAACACAAAAATTTGAGCTTCATGATGCCACTTCTTGTAGGTTTGTGATTATACTAATTTGCAAAGCACTATGCACTGTCATACAATTTCTCAATGAATTTTTTCTAAAAATTCATGTTGCAAGTAGCATTGTGTCAAGCAACCAAACATCTCTCTAAGAAGAAAATGAAGTTTTAAACAAATATTCATTTATGTAAATATTGCAATAACAAAATGTATAGATTCAAGAGCTTTACCTTTTTCTTCATTTTGCTCCTACTTATCTTCAATTTTCTCCATTAAAACCCTACATATCTTAGCATCATGTCGATTCTTATTACAATAAGAAAATTGAAGATTCAACCTATTATGAGACCTAAGAACAATGTTCATTCTCATTAGCTTCCCATCCATATCAGTTCCACTAAGCGAGGATATTGCCTCCTCTATTTCCTAAGGAAAGAAAAAAGTGACAAAACAAAAATACCTTCACCTTTTAGTTTCTCAATCGTACTCAACTTTTGCTTCCACAAATTTTCCCTAATTTCCAAAAGGTTGTTCTAGGCTATCAACTACTAAAGGCATCTTCCCACAAAATCTCTACTCGAAGAATTGAAATTGCCACTAGGATTATCATTCTTGAATCTATGTATTACTATAAAACTATCTTTTAGGGGTGACCGGGCATTGAGTTCACCTTAAAGTTCATCCCTCGTATTGTTATCCATTAAACTTCTCTACAACTTCATTTGCTTCTGCTCCCATTGTCACAAATGCAAAGCCATGATTTCTTCTAGTTAATTGTCATATACCACCTCAACCATTATAACATCCCTTGTGTCTAGCTTTTCTAATTCGATATTGTTGACAAGACAAGAAGATTCCCCACAAATATTTTGACGTTCAACATCTTAGATATCACATAGAGATATTTTGAGGTTCAACATCTTACATAGCACATAGAGATATTTTGAGGTCCAACATCTTAGATAGCACATAGAGATATTTTGAGGTTCGAATCTTAGATAACACACAAATTTATGTTGGTCCCCTTGAAAGATTCATTGATTCATCTCTCACATAAATGGCATGTTAAAAAAGGAGTTCTCCACATGTTAATGGTCAAGAATGACATTGAATGATTATATGAATGGTTTTTTTTTAATTATGTAAGTTATATATAAATACAATGAAAAATCATTTTTAGTTCATCTACCACATAAATAGCATGTTAAAAGAGGAATTCTCCAAATGTTAATGGTCAAGAACCACATTAAATAATTTTACGAGTGATTTTTTATTATTATGTGAATTATATATTAATACATTGAAAATAATTATATTTCATCTTCCAAAAAGTTCAATAAAAGTTTTTATTCAAGTGTAATTTTTATATTTATAAAATATTTACACTACAAAATAGACGTTAATTTAATAAACAAGTTTATTAATTTAATAAAAATAAATCTATATTAATGTATTAAATACATTTATCAATTTATCAAACCTAAAAATCAATAAATTGTAAAAATTGTTATTAATTAAATATATACAATTTGCATGTAACATGTTCCTAAATTTTTCCCTTCAAAATCTCCTTAATAAATATAAAAAACTTACAATAACATATAAGTCTCCTTAATAAGTATAAAAAAACTTACAATAACATATAAGCTTTAAAGCAAAATCTCTTTCACATATATAAAAAACTTGCAATAACATGTAAGCGTTAAGGCAAAGTCTCTTTCACAAATATAAAAAACTTACAATAACATGTAATCATTAAGGCACTTGGTGAGTAAAAACAAGTTGTTGAAACTGAATTGAGTAAAAGTTGGCGAGAGATGTTACATAATCATTTTGGACGTATGCGGTGGGTACGAAAGGACGTTGTTATTGAATTAATCTTTATGGACATGTGCATAAGGTGAGAAAGCGATTGAAATTGAATTGAATCAATAAAGAATTAATTTTGCCCCAAAAAGTTGTTGAAATTGAACTTACTTTATAAAAAAATACAAAAGAGCTCTCCAAAATGAAAAACAAAAACTTTAAATTCAAATTATACACTTTATTAATTGAAAATCCTTAATTAATATGAAATCAGAGACCTGTCTTCATAACAACGACTTTATCAATATGGACCCATATGTTGGAGGACACTTGTGCCCCTATAAAACTTTAAAGTCAAAAAAACTTTGTGATAATTATCCATATTAAAACAATATTTTTTAATTTTAAATAGTTAATAATTTGATATTTCTTCTGCACAAAAAGTTACTTTTATATTAGCATTAAAAAGGAGAAGGTTCGTGTTTATAATTTAAATAAATAAATAAAATATAATAAACATAAATGAATAGAATAAATTACCATGGGAAACAAACAAATTCGTAATCTTTCAATATAAAATTAAAATAGAGGGAAATCCCATCACAATACATAATGAAATCCCATTTAAAAGAATTTGGCAAGTACATAATAGAAATAATAATTATAATGAAATCCCATTTAAAAGAATTTGGCAAGTACATAATAGAAATAATAATTATAATGGAGAACTGATTCACAAGGAATGACATAGAATGTGTTGTCAACATGCCTTTTATTTATCACCATACAAGTAAAATCGAGTAACCAACTTTGTAAAGTGAAGTCCCATCATATTACAGAATGAAATCTCATTCTATAGGTAAGTCAGAGACATTACACAGATAATAATCACAAGGCATGAGATGGACTCTTCTGTGCAGATGTAAGCCTTTCATTTACCACAATACAATAAAAATTGATTTATATTGTCAAATAAATTTTCCAGACAATATTTTCTAAAATCACCTAATATTAATGTCATGCTACTAAATATTTCTCTAAGAAGTTAATAAATTTTTAAGCAAATTTTCATTTATTTCAATATTGTAATGAGTAATAACAAAATGAATGGATTCAAGAGCTTTACCTTTTTCTTCATTTTGCTCTTACTTGTCTTCGCTTTTCTTCAGTAAAATCCTATATATCTTAACATCATGTCTATTTTTGTTACAATAAACAAAGTGAAGATTGTACCTATTAAAAGACGTAAGAACAATATTCATTCTCATTGGCCTTCATCCATATTAGTTCCGTCAAGGGAGGACATTAACTCCTTTATTGCTTGAGGAAACAAAAAAGTGACAAATCAAAATCCCTTCACCTTTTAGTGTCACAATCATACTCAACTTTTGCTTCCACAAATTTTTTGTTATTGCCAAAAATTTGTTCTAGGCTATCAGCTCCTAAAGGCATATTAACACAAAATCTTTATTGGAAGAATTGAAATCGCCACTAAGCTTTTCATTCATAAATTTTTTTGTTAATGTAAAACTATTTTTTGGGGGTGATGGCCTTGAATTCACCCTTAAAGTTCTTCCCTTGTAGTCTTATCCATTAAACTTCTCCACAACTTCATTGTTTCTACTTTTCTTGTTACAAATGCAAAACCACGACTTCTTCTAGTTCATCCTCTTATATTACCTCAACCATTGTAACATCCCCTATGTCCAAATTTTCTAATTCGGAATTGCTGACACTCCGAGGAAGATTCGCCACGAATATTTTAAAGTTCAACCTCTTAAATAGCACATAGAAATATTTTGAGGTTCGACATCTTAGATAGCACATAAAGATATTTTTGTTTGTCCTCCTAAATTATCTCAACCATTCCAACATCCCATGTGTCTAACATTGTTAATTTGGTGTTGTTGACACTCCAAAGGAGATTCCCCACGAATATTTTGAAGCTCAACATCTTATATAGCACATAGAGATATTTGAGATTCATCATCTTAAATAGCACATAAATATATTTTCAAGTTAGACATTTTAGATAACACATAAAAGTATTTTAAAATTCAACATCTTAAATAACACTTTGAAATATATTGATTCTCTTCCAAGATGCATTAATTCATCTCCCACATAAATAACATGTTAAAAACAAAAACAAAAAAAAAAAACTTTAAATGCTAATGGTTAATGATTATATAACCTTCAAAATTGAGTATCTAACAAAAACAAAATTTAATTTAATAAACATATTTATTTATTTAATGGAAGTAAATTTGTATTAATTTATTAAATATGTTTATTAATTTATCTAGGTTAAAGATGAGTAGGAAGTAAAACTTGGAATTTGTTATTGAAATTCATTAAATTATGTTGTTAAATTTTTTCCCTGTAAATATAAAAACATAATAATATAGTTATTAATTTATTAAAAAATTGCAAAACTTATAACATTATCAATTTATCAAAATTAAAGATCATTTGTTTTTCAAGGTTGAGGACCTTGACATTGGTTAGTTGTATATGTTAAGTGTATACAATTTGCATCTAGAATGTTATTAATTTTTTCCAAGCAAATGTAGAAATCCCACTATAGATCAACATATTATGCAATATACTAAAACACAATACAAGATCTACTTCTACAACACTTAGTGGAAGTTTAATCGAATTGAGTAAGATCAAGAGAACACATATAATTGAGAATGAGAAATCAATCACACATAACACAGAAGAAATATCACGGGGAAAGCCTCAACCTAAAACCCCAACTCTTTATTATCATACAAGTGGAAATATTGTTCAAGTTACAAAAAGAGTCAACTCTGAAGCTATCCTACTCTCTCTGCAATCAAACAATACAGCTCACAGACTGAATAAACATAGTATTTGTCCTCCTCAATCCCTCCAAGCCTCCTATTTCCTTGCACAGTTTTTCTTGGGGTCCAGTGAAGCCACATGTGTGAATTGGCCTCATCACACTCACTAAACCTGAAGAAGTAATTGCGCAATCCTCAAGGAAAGAATTCCTTCTGCATGCAAGGAATATTCACAATGGAATATTCTAGCAACTGATAGTACACTGCCCCTCCATCTGATCTCAACTGGGTCTCTATCTGAACTGACATGCATGAGTTATTTATGAGAGAATACTCAGTTATCTGATGTGTAGTAGTTACATGCATGAAAACATTAACTAACTGAACTTACATTAACCCAACAAACTGTTTGAATTAATCTAACTGGACTTGACTCAATTAACTGAGCCAACTAATTACAACTCAATATTACAACTCATCCTTATCTCTTTAACTGATGGATAAATTCCTCAATTAATGGAGAAATTATTGCATGTCCCCACATAGACTTCAAGTTTGATTTTCCTTAACTAATTAACTCAAAATGAATTAATTAATTATTTTACAAATTGTTGCTAAGATCAAATTTGAATTTTACTTCACTACTTTAGTTTAGGGACTGACTAAAATAGGAAGGTATCCCGAAATCCTATTTATAGAATGTTATTTTTAACACTTGCATTTTTCCATCCATTGTTGCTAAGATCAACACTGGCTGAACTGCTATTTATTGCAGTGCTATTTTTAGCATTTCTTGTTGCTATTTTCAACACTCCCTCTCAACAAGAAAGGGATTATCAGTAACCCCAATCCTGTATCTATGGAACTTGAACTTGCATTTTGACAATTCCTTAGTCAAAATATCTGCATCATGTTCCTCGGTCGAAACATATAGCAACAACATGATCCTCTTGACCACACAGTCTCAAAGATGGTGATACCGGATATCAATGTGCTTGGACCTGCCATGAAAAACTGGATTCTCCGATAGTTTTATACAACTCTGGTTATCGCCTAGAATCTAGAATCTTCCACATCCAAAAGGCCTCACATGCAGCCTGACTAGCAGCCATGTATTCAGCCTCTACTAAGCTAAGTGCAATCGATCTCTGTTTCTTGTTGTACCAGGAAACTACAGCTGAACCAAGGTTGAAGATTCCTCCAGAAGTGCTCTTCCGGTCTAATGGACTCCCTGCCCAATTCGCATCTATGAAGCCCTGGAGCTTCACTCCCTAGAAAAGAGAGATCCACGCCTTAGAATTCAGCCTCTTCGAGGGGCAACCTCCTTTACATTACATAAATGAACAATTCTAGGATGATACAAATGAAAATACCTCCTTTCTATATATAGGAGTCTAAGTGGTCCCAATAAAATCAAAGCCTACATAACAATAATATTGTAGGGCACAACAATAACAATAGTGGGCTTCTATGTGGCACAATAGTAACAATATGGGCACTACATGGGTACATCAATATAAATAAGGGGTATAACTACAATAGTAATGGGGTAATCACTAGTATTATAGGGACCCAACATGCCCCTCTCCTTCAAAAAAGTGTTGTCCTCAACGCTTGAGTAGTTCAGGATACTTCTGCATAAAATTCTCGTCTTCCCATGTGGAATCTTCAGCGGATAAGTTCTTCCACTTGATAAGGTACTCTGAAATTGATCGATTTCGTAGCTGTCGAGTTCTTGTTTCTATAACTGCTTCCGGTTCCAATATAATTTTTCCTTCTTCGTCAAGTTCTGGCAATATTGTTTGAACTGGGAGCTTGTCGCCTATAACCTTCTTTAAGCATGAAACATGGAAAACTGGGTGCAATCGAGAAGCTGCAGGAAGCTCCAATTTGTATGCCATAGTACCAATCTTTTGCAACACCTTGTACGGACCATAATACTTTGGTGATAATTTATTATCCTTCTTAGCTTGCTTGAGGGACATTTGCTTATATGGTTGTAGCCGTAGGAATACCCAATCACCTACATCAAAACTTCTTTCACTGCGATGTTGATCTGCCTGTTGTTTCATTCTATTCTGTGCCAACACAAGGTTATCCTTTAAGAGTTGGAGGACTTGTTGTTGATGTTCGATGTGATGTTCCACTGCCTGAACCTTAGAATTTTCTCTTAAATATGATGTGATGGATGGTGGTTGATACCCATAAAGTGCCATAAATGGGGTCATTTTTGTTGTTGTATGAAAGGAAGTGTTATACCACCATTCAGCCAGAGGCAACCATTTGACCCATTGTGTCTGTTTATCAGATACAAAGCAACGAAGTATCCTTCCAAACATTTGTTTACTATCTCAGTTTGCCCATCAGATTGAGGATGATAAGATGAGCTATGAGCTAACTGAGTACCAAGACAAGAAAATAATTATGTCCAAAAATTTCCAGTGAAAATGGGATCTCTGTCACTTACAATAATCTTTGGGTTTCCATGTAGCTTTTGAATTGTTTCCATAAATGCAGTAGAAATTGTACTGGCTTTAAATGGATGTGATAATGCACAAAAGTGTGCATACTTGGTAAGTCTGTCAACTACCACCATGATGACACTCTTTCCCTCAGACTTGGGTAAACCTGTGATAAAATCCATTGATACCTCCTCCCAACGTTGGCTTGGAATGGGTAAAGGTTGTAATAGACCCGGTGTCTTAATTGTTTCAACTTTATTTTGCTGGCAAACCAAACATTCTGCCACAAACTTATGAATATCTGATTTAAGGCCATCCCAAAAAAATTCCTTCTTAACCCTGTGGTAAGTTTTTAAAAATCCTGAGTGCCCTCCTAAGGGAGAAGTGTGAAATTCCATAAGAATCTTTTGTTTTAGCTGGGAATTCTTACAGAGGTATAAGCGATCTTTGTACCATAATGAATCATTTTTCCAGCTAAATGTATCAGACGTACTGGAATCTTGTTGTAGCTTTCGAATAAGTGCCCACACTTCTTCGTCATTCTTCCATTCCTCCCTTGCTTCATTTATCCAATCTGGTTGGATGATAGAAATAGCGCACAACAATGCTTCCACATCCTCATCCTTCCTTGAGAGTGCATCTGCCACCACATTTTGCTTCCCCTTTTTGTAGATGATTTCAAAGTCATAACCCAACATCTTTGTGACCCACTTTTGTTGCTCTTCAGAGGATAATCTTTGTTCTAAAAAGTATTTAAGGCTATCATGATCTGTTTTTACCTTGAAGTGTCTTCCCATTAGGTAGGGTCGCCATTTCTTAAGTGCATGGAGTATTGCCAACATTTCCTTCTCATAAATAGCTTTTCTTAGAAACTTTCCCTTGATTGGACGACTTTCAAAGGCAATGGGTCTTTCATCTTGCATTAGAACAGCACCAATTCCATTTCCTGAAGCATCACATTCCACAATAAAGGTTTTTGTGAAGTCCGGTGTAGCTAAGACCGGTGCTTGGCACATTGCCTCTTTAAGATGTTCAAAGGCCTTTGTTGCTTCCGGAGTCCATGAAAATGCATCTTTCTTCAATAAGTCGTTAGAGGTGCTGCTATTCTCCCATAATTCTTAACAAACTTGCGATAATACCCTGTCAACCCAAGAAATCCACGCAAATGCTTTATGGATGTGGGGATTTTCCATTCCTTAATGGCTTTAATTTTGTAGGGTCTACCTTAACTCCTTCATGAGATACAATATGACCCAAATATTCCACCTCCTGGACTCCAAAGAAACATTTGGATCTTTTGGCATATAATTGTTTCTCTTCCAATAGTTGTAGCACCCTGTCAACATGTTCAACATGATCCTTCCAAGACTTGCTGTAGATAAGTATATCATCAAAAAATACTAACACAAATTTTCTAAGGAATGGTTTGAAAATTGAATTCATCAAACCTTGAAATGTTGAAGGTGCATTGGTAAGGCCAAAAGGCATGACCAAAAATTCATAATGACCCTCATGAGTTCTAAATGCCGTTTTCGGAATGTCTTCAATCTTCATTCTGATTTGATGATATCCTGAACGAAAATCCAACTTGGTGAAGTAAATTGATCCATGCAATTCATCCAGTAATTCATCAATGACAGGAATGGGGAACTTATCTTTAATAGTGAGCTTGTTGAGCTCCCTATAATCCGGACACATGCGCCATGATCCATCCTTCTTGTGCACCAATACTACTGGAGCAGAGAAAGAACTTTGACTCGGTTGAATTATACCAGCCTCTAGCATTTCTGCAACCATACATTCAATTTCACTTTTTTGGACATAGGGATATTTGTACGGCCTGATGTTTGGAGGAACACTTCCTGGAATCAGATGAATAGCATGATCATGATCACGCATAGGTGGGAGACCTTTGGGAGTCTCAAATACCTTGGAATGATTGTCCAGGACTTTTTGGAGATCTGGAGAAATAGATGATTCTAATGTGGAAACATCTAGCGAACATAATTGTGCAATTACACCCCTTTGCTCCTTTTTTAGAAGCTTTGTCATACCATTAGAGCTGATTATCTTTCCTGGTTTCCCTGCAATACCCCTTAATTCAACTTCCTTTCCTTCCACAGAAAATTTCATGAAAAGTTCTTGAAAATTAAAAGCTATTGTACCCAAGGATTGTAGCCATTGGACTCCTAGTACAACATCAACACCTCCCATTGGAATGGAAAGCATTGGGCTAGTCAATACATATTCTCCCATGGATAGCTTGATATTATGGCACTTTCCAGAGCAATTTATTGTTCCTCCATTTGCAATCATCACTTGACACTCTGGTGCTGGATATAGGAAGCAATTCAATTCTTTTGCTACCCTACAATGAATAAAATTGTGGGTGCTTCCTGAATCAATCAACACTATCACCTTTTTCTTCTTGATTTGTCCTTCTATCTTGATGGTTTGAGGAGTGGTAATTCCCGCCAATGCATTACAAGATATGGTCGGATTTATTTGTTCTTCATCTAGGCTTTGTTCCTGGAATATATCCTCTTCTTTTGACCTTTCTTGCTCCTTTTCTTCTTCCTCTTCACAATCTATGTAGAATAATTTCTTCTCAGCACACTTATGACCTTTTGTGTATTTGCTATCACAATTGTAACAAAGCCCTTTTGCTCTTTTTTCTTCCAATTGTTGTGGTGTCAACCTTGTAGGTTGTGGAAGACTATGGGCAACAACACTTCCATCTTTATAGTTGTGAATGGTATGCTTCCTAGTTGCCATAATTTTGCTTTCCATTTTTCTTGCTAACCTGAATGCCTTCTCTAATGAATCAGGTTCCCAAAGGTGCACATCATGTTGGATATTATCCTTTAAAGACCCTATGAACACATCAATCCTATGCTCCTCTGGAATATCTTTTATCCTTATGTTCAATTTTTGGAACTCCTCAATGTGCTCCATTATTGAACCCTTTTGTTTGGGATTCATCAATTGGCTAAAAAAAGTGTTGCTTTTTGTATCCTCATAATGTGCTATCAATTCTTCCGTAAAAATTGCCCAAGTGATAAATTGTTTACGAGAACAAAGCCATTGATACCATACAAACTGATTTGGTTCCAAATATAAAGTTGCCATACGTACCTTTTGTGTGTTTTGCACATTATTGAGATCGAAGAATTGCTCCATCTGTAATATCCATGTGGCGGGATCCTTGCCATCAAACTTCCTCATATCGATTTTTGGAACATGGTGAGTCTTCGATCCAACATTAGCGTCTATGGTATCATGATTAACATTTCTTTTGTTCTCATCATGAGTTTCCTTTACTACCTTTTCACCATTAGTGACACTTTCTTGTAGCAACTTCTTCAATTCTTCCATATCTGTCTTCAAATCTATCTTCAAATCTGCCATGTCTCTCTTCAAATCTGTCTTCAAATCTATCTTCAAATCTATCTTCAAATCTGTCTTTGAATCATCCATCTTAGCTTCCATGCCCTTTATCTTAGATTCCACGCCACTTATCTTAGCTTCGGTTAGCTTTTGTGATCGTGACATTTGTTGCACTTGTTCTTGTAATTTTGATATATCACGTAGCATTTCTTCTTCTTCTTCATGAGTCATGCTAGAGCTTTCAGGTTCCTTACTAGGTGTTTGCATTTTCTTTCCTCGGGGCATCAGTTACCGATAATAATTCTTTACTATGCCCTTTGAATTTCTTTAAACCAAGCTTACACAAAAATTAAAAAAAAACTACACACCTTTTTTTCACTTTATAGAAGCCTGATATTGAATCTGATGTGTCTCTGTAATTTCGAATCATCCAGTTCTGAAATTGCTACCTGCAGTAGCCTTCTGCGTCCTCTTTCCAATGCCACAAGTCTGAGCCAAATTGGATTCTCCAAGGAAGAGTTATGTGAA
Organism: Pinus tabuliformis; assembly: GCA_031772625.1. Classification (NCBI taxonomy): domain Eukaryota; kingdom Viridiplantae; phylum Streptophyta; class Pinopsida; order Pinales; family Pinaceae; genus Pinus; species Pinus tabuliformis. The sequence continues at coordinate 158,962,874 of CM062814.1, read as the reverse complement.
ATCTCCCACAGTGACTTGCTTTTAGACTGGTTCAGTAGAGCGAACTTGTACGACGTGCCACGAGCCACTGTTTCAACCTTTGAATCTAAAACACACATACAAGAAACTACAGTCCGTCCTCTTTCTGCACCTTTTTACGAAATTTCAATCCGATCCTCAGAGAGAGAGTTATGACGATTTTCCCCAGGTCACCTGTTTTGAATGTAATTCAGGAGTCTGCAAAAAGGTCAAATTCCTTAGATCATATCTCCGAAAATATCACGCGCAAATCTCTGAAATTCAGACCCAAGGTTTAGCGCCAATTCTTCTCAAATGGGTTTTTTTTGCGACTTCTGAAACGTCACAGAAAAAAAAGTTATAGTGAAAATGCCACGATGACCTGTTTGGAGCAGTGAAACCCTAGAATCCAAAGCTCTGATACCAAATGTTATGAAACCAGCTCACAAAAAGATAGAAAAGAGAGATCCACGCCTTAGAATTCAGCCTCTTCGAGGGGGCAACCTCCTTTACATTACATAAATGAACAATTCTTGGATGATACAAATGAAAATACCTCCTTTCTATATATAGGAGTCTAAGTGGTCCCAATACAATCAAAGCCTACATAACAATAATATTGTAGGGCACAACAATAACAATAGTGGGCTTCTATGTGGCACAATAGTAACTATATGGGCACTACATGGGTACATCAATATAAATAAGGGGTATAACTACAATAGTAATGGGGTAATCACTAGTATTATAGGGACCCAACAGTGGTAGGCTTTGGTCATGCAACATCACTCCAGCTGCTCCCACAATCGATCTGTTCTTCCTTTCAACCACCCCATTCTGCTGTGGGTTATGGGGTGTCGTCAATTCCCATTTAATTCCTTCTACAGTGCGAAAGCCTTTAAACTGTTGGGAGACATACTCTCCACCATTTTCGCTACGCAAGGCTTTTATTTTCTTTCTAGATTATTTCTCTGCCAAGTCTTTAAACTCACAAAACCTCAAGAAGGTCTGATCCTTCTTTTGCATAAAGTAGATCCAACATCTACAAGAAAAGTCATCAATAAAAATAACATAGTACCTTTGTTTAGCAGTGGAGGTTGTAGAGAAAGGTCCACAAACATCTAAGTGAACTCGCTCCAGGATTGCTCCAGCTCTACTGTCACGATCTAGAAAGGAAGATTTCGCATACTTACCTAAGGTACAGCCTTTGCATGTAGTTGTCTGCTCAAGTTTTCCCTTGGGTAATCCAGTAGAAATCTGATGCATGATCTTCAGGGCTCCATGGTGTAAGTGGCCCAGTCTTATATGCCATAGCTCACCAACATCTTGGCTTTGCAACATCTCAGCATTGGAACTCAAAGTAGCACAGTCGTCTACCTCTAGCTTGTAGAGATTCTTGACTCGAATCCCTATTCGCTTTGTCTATCCAGTACCGATATGCCTCAAGAATACCTTTCCTTGACTAAAGACTACATCATATCCTTTATATTCTAGCATAGCGACAGACACAAGATTCTTCTTCAGACCTGGTACATACTTTACATCAGTCGGGGTGAGGGGAGCTCCATGCTTCCTCTGAAACACAATCGTACCTTCACCTGAAACACAGTACTTTCCATCATCGCCCATCTCGATTTACATCTGGAGATCCTTCTCCTCCAATGTACTGAAAATATTCTTGTCACCAGACATGTGGAATGAAACTCCACTATCCAAGTATGACACACATCCCACCGTGGATGAAACCATGCATGCGATAAGCAAGAAATCCAGCTCAAACTGTGAGGCCAGTGCCTCACCATCAGATCCCTTTGAGGAACCCTTCTTGGATTTCTTCTGTGGACAATTTGTAGCATAATGGCCCACTTCATCACAATAAAAGCATCGCACTTTCGATTTGTCAATATTCTTCCCACCATGTGAAGAATCGGCTTTGGGATGGGACACCTTCCCTTTCCCTTTCCTCGCCTTACTCTCTAATGCTAGATTTTCCTCATCATCTTGCTTCGATGAGGATCCATCTCTGGTGCTTCTTCTTATTTCCTCCTGCCTCAAATCCGACCGAAGTCATTCCCAATCTGGTAGTTTTTATCTTCCATTAACCGAGTCCTGGTAGCTAGGCCAGCTCTTAGGAAGACCGAGGAGTGCAAGACTCACCATGTCATCATCAACGGTAGTGATCCCTACACTTCCAAGATCATCCCTACAGGTGGTGAGCTTGTTCAGATATGTAGAGATCGTGTCGCCCTTTTCACACTTGATCTTATGAAGCTTGTCTTTCAGTGCCAGCTTCCTCTGATCATTGTTGTTCTGATATAAATCTTTCAATGTTTTCCACATCGAAAATGGTGTCTCCTTCCCATGGAGGTTTGAGACAATGTGGTCTCAAACTCCCTCGAGGAGGACTCTCCTTTCTCTAGCCACATTTTTCTTCCATTTCGCCAGTTGAGTAGCATCAGTCGGCTTGGGGACTTCTTGATCAATGAAATCTTTAGACTGTTATCCTCTAATACTACCTCCATGCGATCCTTCCAAGCTATATAATTTGAACTGCCATCAAGGGAATACTCGAGTCTTAAACCAATGAATGCCATAAGTGAAATAGAGATGTGATAAGAACTCGATTTCTATATTCAGGAACCAAACTTTGAACTTCTCCTCCCTGTATATTATTCTTTGCCTTTATCACCTTTGCTCTGATACCATGTAGAAATTCCACTGTAGATCAACAGATTATGCAATATACTAAAACACAATACAAGATCTACTTCTACAACACTTAGCGGAAGTTTAATCGAATTGAGCAAGATCAAGAGAACACATATAACTGAGAATGAGAAATCAATCACACATAACACAGAAGAAATATCACGAGGAAAGCCTCAGCCTAAAACCCCAACTCTGTATTATCATACAAGTGGAAGTCTTGTTCAAGTAACAAAAAGAATCAGCTCTCAAGCTATCCTGCTCTCTCTGCAATCAAACAATACAGCTCACAGACTGAATAGACATAGTATATGTCCTCCTCAAGCCCTCCAAGCCTCCTATTTCCTTGCGCAGTTTTTCTTGGGGTCCAGTGAAGCCACATGTGTGAATTGGCCTCATCACACTCACTAAACTTGAAGAAGTAACTACGCAATCCTCAAGGAAAGAATTCCTTTTGCATGCAAGGAATATTCACAATGGAATATTCTAGCAACTGATAGTACACTGCCCCTCCATCTGATCTCAACTGGGTCTCTGTCTGAACTGACATGCATGAGTTATTTATGAGAGAATACTTAGTTATCTGAAGTGCAGTAGTTACATGCATGCAAGCATTAACTAACTGAACTTACATTAATTCAAAAAACTGTTTGAATTAATCTAACTGGACTTGACTTAGTTAACTGAGCCAACTAATTAAAACTCAATATTATAACTCATCCTTATCTCTTTAACTGATGGATAAATTCCTCAATTAATGGAGAAACTATTGCATGTCCCCACATAGACTTCAAGTTTGATTTTCCTTAACTAATTAACTCAAGATGAATTAATCAATTATTTTACAAACTGCTACTAAGATCAAATTTGAATTTTACTTCACTATTTTAGTTTAGGGACTGACTAAAATAGGAAGGTATCCTGAAATGCTATTTATAGTATGCTATTTTTAGCACTTCCATTTTTCCATACATTATTGCTAAGATCAACACTGGCTGAACTGCTATTTATAGCAGTGCTATTTTTAGCATTTCTTGTTGCTATTTTCAATAGCAAAGTTTTTGTTATATATATAAAATCTTACAATAACATGCAAGTGTTAAGGTGAGGGAAAATTTTAAGGATGGAAATTTATCTTAAAGTTTAAAAACTTTGGCGAATCTTACGAGTTCCTAATATGCAAACTGTAAAATGTTTGGTGATATGTTTTTTAAATATATCCAAATTTCTAATGATTTTATATAGTCTTTATAAATTTTTGGTGGATTTTGAGATAACATAGTTTTATACTATAAAATTTGGGTGAATCACTTTTAGCAAAAAATAGAAACTGACGAATCTTTTTTTTGGAAAAACCGTGGAAAATTAGCCCACATGCGAATATTAGCCCCTAAAATTCTTCATGGTTAAGGTAGTTAGTGAGAAAAGATTTAATCTTATAAATGGGATTTTAATGGTGAATAAATAGCATTATATTTAAGTGTATTTTAAATAATATTATTTATATTTTATAATATATTTTATTTGGATATTTAACTCTCATTTGTTTTGTGCATATTGATTTATGTTCTTTATCAATAAATGTAATTATAGTGTGATTGTTAATTAATTGGATTTGAGAGATTTAGTCTAACTAATATAGCTTTTACTTTGGTGTTCGGATGAAATATTTTCTCAACTAGTTGATGGTATGGTTAAGATAAAATTTCTACCTTGAACCAATACTTGTTATGCCAATAGGCATCCCCCCTATTGGAATTGGTTACTTTAATCATTTTCTTAATTAATCTGTTTGGTTAGATGACCTAGATTGAAAGATGATAGTATATTCTCGTCGTCATCACTCCATCAATGAATGAAATTGAAAACAATAACTTTCTTGCATATCTAAATCACATGTTTAAACTATACTTAAATTATTTTTTTACAAAACATGATTAAAATTTCATTGTTCCTATTATTTATAACCGCGTATCATAATTAACAAAAAATGAATTTAAAAAAAAAATCAAACTGTTCATATTTTCAAATGTATGTCATTCAACCATTTTCCAAGTGTTTTGGACACTCCATTACTCCAATGGATCCCTATGTTTTACAAATTCCCTTAGCCACTCCATTATCTCGGTGGTTGCCTATTCGTTACAAATTCCCTTCGTCACTCCATTATCTCGGTAGTTGCCTATGCATTATGAATTCCCTAGCCATTTTGTGGTTAGTGGTTGCATAAGAGATCTCATGGATCACTAAATTATAGTGCATGTTCAATTGTGTTGAACCCTGACTCTTCGGATTGCTAAAAACTATGCAAGGCAAATTAGTGAATTTTAATTATATATTACAGTATCATGTGTTTTAACAATTTTTTTAAAACCTTGTAATGCTAATTCTCTTTTTTCACATTGTAACATATCTTGAAGAAAAAATGTAAGGGTTGCTCTGTTCCTTTTTCTTTACTGTTTATTTTTCCTATTTTGGTGTTTCCTTGTTTCACAAACATTGTGGTTATATATTTTCTGGAAACATAACAACTTATTTAATATAGAATTGTTATTTTCTTTTCTTGTTATGAAGCAAGTAATCTCAACTATAGGTGGTGGAGCACCAATGATAGGATCAATTCACATCAATAAAATTATTCTGTTAAGTTTTTGGATGTGATTAAAAATGGAGTGATTTTATATTGTTTTAAATTGTCGTAAAAATGTTGTTCTAATGTAGAATAAATTGGCAACCCACAAAGGAGGGGCACAATAGAAGCTCAACAATTTAAATTGTTTTGATATTCTCATATTAACTGCTACGGGATCTACACTAATAAAAATTGGCCTTTTCGACTAAGTTTTTTATGGGTACATTGCATGCAAATTTTTCCTCATTTCAATGGGATGGCTTTTCTCCTTTGTTGTGAGGTTGATACATGTTTTGAAGTAATGGGAATTATCTACCCAGTCCAACTGCATTGAATGTATATTGACACAGCTGCTTTGAATGGATATTTATATTGTTGTAATTTTATCGATTATTAATTGATTATTAATGACGTGTACACTAGGGAGCTATGTCAACTAATTGCCTATAGGAATCCATGAACACTGCTCTTATTTTAAGGCCTCTATTTACAAAGAGAAATTATTTATCTACCTATTTCTAATTGTTTTCCCAACTAATAATTATTGGCCATTCCATGGTGAGGTTACTTGCTATTGGTTCATGGGTTAATAACTAGCACCCTAGGATTTTATTTTCGATCTTATTGATCAGAGATAAATGTGATTGATCTCCAACATTTAAAATTTTTATTTTTTAAAATATCCACTTTAAAATTATCTATCATATCAATTTATTTATTTTTATCTTCAATAAGTTCAATATTTTTTAAAACCACAATAATTAAATTGAAAACTAAATCTGCAATGTATACCCATCAATTTTTTCATGGGGATTGCCCCATTCTCTAAGCTCTCTAATAAAAATTTTAGAATATATAGCTATCTAATACATCTGAAAAATTCTCAGTATTGAAACTCAATTTAAGACTGAAGTCAATTAAAATTAAGATTAAAAATGACAACTAATAATCTTTTTCTTCAACCTTGTTTGTGAGAATAGAATATCATCTCTCTACATTAGATTTGTATATTGTGATTTTAATTTTATTGATGTAAAAAATGGTTAAAAAAATTTCTTCAACCTAGTTTGTGAGCATAGAATATCACTTCTCTACATTACATTTGCTTTATATATTTGCAATATTGTAATTTTAATTGTATTCTTGTAAAAAAAAACCATTAAAATCCGAAGAAAAGGCGGATTTCATACTTTACTATTTTATGTTAATATTGATACTAATTATATAGCATAATATTATATAATAAATATTAATGTTAAAATAGCGTTAACTTAAATATTTATATTAATTAAATTAATATTAATATTAATATTATCATTAACATTAACATTAACATTAATTTTATTAAATTAATTATATAAACATGTTTAAAAATAAGAAGACAATTATTAATATTAATAATTTGATTTAATATCATAATATTTTAAAAAATCAACAAAATATATTTAATATAAATATTAAATATTAGGTTCATAAATGTGAGCTTTTATGATTTTAGATTATTAAATATTAAAAAGAATTTAATATTTAAATTTTGGTTTTTATAATTTTGATGTTTTATAATTTAAATTTTATGATGTTAGGTTTTTGTAATATTTGGTTTCTATCGATCTAAGTTTTAAAATTTTTATAATATAAAGTTTTTATAATTTTATTTTCCATAATAATTAAGTTGAAGAATTAATTAGGATCGATATTATTTAATATAAATATTAAATATTGCAAAAGATAATATTAATTAATTTAATATTATATTTATATATATATATATATATATATATATATATATATATTTAAAGTTATTACACATTAAAAGGAATTTAATATTTAAATTATTAAATATCAAGTTGATAAATCTGATAGTTTTGGTTTTTATAATTGTAGTATTTTATAATTTTAATTTATTTAGGTTTAATGATATTAGGTTTTTGTAATATTTGGTTTGTATTAATTTAAGTTTTTAAATTTTTATAATATGAGGTTTTCATAATTTTATTTTTCACAATAATTAAGTTGAAGAAATAAATATGCAATGTATATTCATCATTTTTCATAGGATTGCTTCATTCTCCAAGCTCTCTATTATTTTTTAAGACTATATGGGCATCTAAAACACTTTGAAATTTTCTGAGTATTGAAACTCAATTTATCATTGAAGTCAATTACAATTAAGATTAAAAATGGAACCTAATAATATTTTTATTCAACCTCATTTATGAGAATCAACTATCATTTCTCTACATTACATCTACTTTATATATTTACAATATTGTAATTTTATTGATTATTAATGAAGAAAATCATTAAAATTCCAAGAAATGACCAAGATTTCACACTTTACCATTTCATATTAATATTTATTTTTTTTGTAAGCTTGGTCAGACTACATCTTCATCATGTCCAATATATCACCCCAATCGAGGCAGAGAATTGAACTGGTGACTTCACATCAAAGAATGCCTTAACAAAGCATGCGATCACCATCTATCCAAAGACTCCATGGACTATTTCATATTAATATTGATAACTAATTATATAACATAATATCATATAATTAATATTACTATTAAAATAGTGTTCATATATATATATATATATATATATATATATATATATATATATACATATAATATATATGTTATTAAATTAATTATATAAACATATTTAATACTAATAATAATATTAATAATAAGGAGGTAATTATTAATATTAATAATTTAATTTAATAGCTCAATATTCAATTTTTTTTTTTTTAACCGAAACGGATATTTTATTAAAGAGTGGCCTAAGCCATATAAAGTATTACATTTTCTGTTTCTAACAGAATGATTGTTGCTTTCACTAGAACGACTTGCCCTTTTAAGGGATGGCTGCCATGCTCGGTTCTCCTGCATTTATACTTATCATGTTCTTTTCTAGATTGCATCCAATATTTGCCAGACTGTCTGCTTCTGAGTTTAATTCTCTGAGGATATGAAAAATTTGAACTGAAGAAAAGTCCTTCAAGAGTCTATTCACTCTTATAATCTGTTTGTTCAGAACTGGATCCTTAAGCCCTTTCATTTTTAGAAGAGCTTTTATCAGCAATTCTGAGTCTCCAAACACTAAGATTTCCTTTGGGTTTTCTTTTCTGGCCAGCTGACCAGCTTTTAGAAGACTAAGTGCTTCAGCCTGGTTGTTGGTTTTGAATCCGAGTCCCCAGCTGAATTCCTCTTTTCTTCCATTCGGGAGATAAATGACCCCCCCTGCTCCTGACCTGCCTGGATTACCTTTCGAGGCTCCGTCAAAGAAGATTGTGCATTTTCCTTGAGATTTCCACCACTTCTGGAAGCTTTCCAAATTGTCTCGAATCTGCCAGTTTTCCTTATGCTTTGGTCGCATGATTGATGAAAGGCTCGCTGTAGGAGTGAAATCACCCAACCATGCTCTCTCTTCATCTCTTAGGGAATTATCTCTGACATTGGATTGTCTTAGAGTTTCTATAAGAAGTTTCTTGGCCTTTTCTGCGACATTTCCAGCTGACGTTTCTTTTTGATTAAAAACAGTTTCGTTCCGGGAGAGCCACAACTTCCAGCACACATATTTTGGAGCTACTATCCACACCTTGTACCAAAGGGATTTGGCTGCGATGCTGTAGGGATACCTAGCTTTCCAAGACAAAAACATGTCTGATATCGAACATTGCTCTGGGGGTCTTACGTTCAGTCCAGCCAAGAAGCTAGTCCAGGCCTTCTGTGCGTACTCACATTCAATAAAAATATGTGCTGAGGTCTCCAAGGCTTTTTTACAGAACACACAGCGATGTGGACCAGCTATATTCCTTCTACATAGATTGTCTCCAGTTAGGATTTTGTTATGAAACAAGGTCCAGAAGAAGAAATTGATCTTCGGAATGCTGAAGCTTTCCCAGATCTGCTTCCACACTGCTTCCGGGTGCAAAGAGTCCTTTTTGCTTTGCATCTGTATGTACCCTTGTTTGGCTGTGTAAACCCCTGTTGGTCCCCAACCCCATGAATCTTCCTCGTCCTTATGCACTGGAGTAAAGTCCGTGATTTCTTCTATGAAATAATTTAACTGATTTTTTAAGTGCTCTGGTGTGTTGGGCAAAGTCCAGCACTGCCAATTGCCTTCAATATCCCACTCTGCAATGTTCTCGATTTTCCTGACTCCTTTTGATCTCAACCAAGCTCTTATATCTACGATTTCATTCATGTCCGAGAGTGGTGGATGGCCCATGATTCGGTCTCTCCACAACAATGTTTTTTTGCCATTCCCTGGAATTTTGTACAAATGTGTTCTGAAAAAATCTATCCCTTTACAACAGAGCCTCCAAACCTGTGTTCCTTTAGGATAAGACGTTGGATTGAAGGAGATAATCGACCGATTTCTGAGATATTTGAGGTTTAAGAGCTGATTGATTGGGTGTTTTGGCTCAGTTATTAGCTGCCACAGAAGTTTACAACCCAGGGCTAGATTTGCTTGTTGGGGGTCTCTAATTTGAAGTCCTCCCTCAGCAATTGGACGCTTCACCATTTCCCAATTAACTAAGTGGAAACGGCTACTGTTCCCCTTTCCACCATTCCACAAAAAGTTCCGCATTAAACTGGAGATCTGATCTGCGATTTGCCTTGGAGCCAACAGCAAAGAGGCTTGGAAAGTAGGCAGAGCTGAAAGTACAGAGCGGATGAGAGTGAGCTTGCCTCCTTTGGATAGCCAGACTCCGCCCCATGCTGCTATCTTCTTATTGAACTTGGAGATCACCTCCTCCCACATATTATTGCGATTGGACCCCATCGTCAGCGGAAGACCGAGATACTTTATTTTATCCCACTCTGCATAACCTTTGAACCCGAGTCCACTGGCTATCCTTTCAATTGTTTGTTGATCGGTATTCCATCCGTAAACTGCGCTTTTCCTCTCACTGATTAGAGCACCCGTAACACTACAATACTTTTGGAGAATTGTCTTGAAGGAATTAGCGATTCTCATGGATGCGCCCCTGAGCAGGAGTGAATCATCGGCAAAGAGCGCATGATTCACTGGGGCGACGCCTTGCACGATTCTAATCCCCGGAATGGTGCCTCTTTGTTGCTCATGTGTCAACTTTCTGCTTAGTGAGTCTGCCATCAAAATATATAGGAAGGGAGACAATGGGCAGCCTTGCCTCAGTCCCCTGGTGGCTGAAAAAAACTCTGTTGGTCTCCCATTGACCATTGGAGCGATCCAGATATTTTCAATGCAGACTTTGATAAGGTTTATGAATTCCTGTCTGAACCCAAAGGCTGCAAGAACCCTGAGCAAGAAAGAACGATTAACACGATCAAAAGCATTACTCATATCTAGTTTGATAATCGTACCTTGTTCTTTCCGTGTGTGGCTGGAATGAAGAGCCTCTTGGATTTGAATGACATTATCTAAGATTTGTCTGCCTTTAACAAATCCTCCTTGGGCTGGAGAGATGAGTTTTTGAAGAAGTGGCTTGATTCTGTTTGCCAGTAGTTTGGCCACGATCTTGTATGATGAATTACACAGAGAAATCGGCCTGTATCTGTCGAAGGATTTTGGATTTGTTTCCTTAGGGATTAAAGCTAGAAATGTGGATTTTGTTCCACCTCCCATTTTTGCTTTCCTCGTGACTCCTTTTATCATTCTGAAGAGATCAATTTTGATAATCTCCCAACAAATTCTGTAAAAGTGTATTGTGAAACCGTCAGGGCCTGGGGCTTTATCTGGTTCCATGGACCATACAATACTAGTTATTTCTTCTTCCGTTACTGGGCTCATCAAAGAGACATTATCTTCCTCACTGACTAGATTTGGGATGGTTGTGAGGAACTCTGCTTCGTCCTCCTCATTCCCATTTCTTTCTGCGCTAAGAAGGTTTTGAAAATGATTTACAGCAGCTTCTTGGATTTGAGTGAAACCTTTATATACCTGTCCACTAGAACTGGTAATTTCTGTTATGTGATTGCGTGAGAGGCGGGCCCTGCATTGTCTATGAAAATAAGAGGTATTTCTGTCCCCGGATTTGAGCCACAGACTTCGAGATTTTAAACGCCAATATTCCTCTTCATTTCTGAAAGAACAGTATACCATCCTTTGAGCAGTTTTTTCATTGGCTAAATCTGTGGAAGAGGGTTCTTTCTCCTCCATTTCCAGTTGTATTCCTTCCAAATGAATTACTGCCTCCTTCCTCTGCCTATTGGGAGATTGCATGGATTTCTTTATCCAATCTTTAAGTGCTTTTTTGGTATTTTTCATTTTTTGCTCCCACACATAACTAGGGGAACCGAGAACTTCTATCCTCCATGCTGCTTGAACTGTTTCTATAAACCCGTCTTTGCCTGCCCAAAGAGGGTTGAAACGAAATGGAAGGGGGCCTAAGTCCTCTTCCTCTTTTAGACATAAGAGGATAGGTTTATGATCTGATGTGTGCTTTGGAAGAATCTTGGTAAATACTATTATGTTGTCCATCATTAAAGAGCTGCTTATAAGAAACCTATCCAATCTGGCTGAGATATGATTTTCACCGGTTCAATTGTTTGACCAGGTATATTTGCCTTTCACTGGTTTGAAGTCTACCAGATCCCACTGCAGAATCAAATTGCCCACTGTATTGATGAAAGGATCTCTAGACAGTATCCCTCCTTTTTTTTCTTTGGGATCTAGAGTTATATTCAGATCTCCACCTATGACTAAATTTGTGGGACTGATTTGCGCTATATATTCTATAAGTGACCTCCAGCACTCTCTCTTTTCTTCATAATGCATAGGTACATACAGGTTAAACAAAGCGAGGGTAAGATTACTTACGGGGTGACGCAGCTCTGTAAAAATCCAATGTTGAGTCTCTAGGAATCGTTCTAGTGAGAAGTCTTTTGTCCATAAAGTGCCTAATCCTCCAGTTGTTCCCCTTGCACTAACAGCCTTTCCTGAATAAAATTTCCATTTCTTAGAACTGATGTTTAGAAGGGTTTCCCCTTCTACTTTGGTCTCTTGGAGCATAAGGATGTCCGCGGTCTCCATCTTCAATAAGTCTTTGATAGCCTCTGCCTTGTTGGGATTACCCAGACCCCTACAGTTCCAAGAGATCAACTGCATCATTTACCACTTGAAGGGGTTGGCCCTCCTCCTTTGGAGGCCCTAGGCCTGATATTCCTCCCTAGTGTCATTTCGATGGTAGCTTGACTGCCGAGGATTTTTTGTCTTTCTGACTCCTCTTCTCTAGTTTCCTTGTTTGATCTTCGTCTTGCCCTTTTTGTTGATCTTTCTAGTGTTTCATCATCCGATGATCCCAAATTCTCCATTGTTTTCTTCTTCTTTTTTATTATATCTGCGTATGATGGAGATAAAATGTTGCTTGGAATGGAGATTGGGGTGTTGCCTGGTTCTAGAGTTTCAATATTCTCCTGTTGTGGTGGTTCTTCTTCCCCTGCTTCCGGAGGATCCGGAGGAGGCGTGAGGACTTCAAAGGGGTTTTTATCCCCCTCTTTGCCTTTTGCTTCACTGCTTCCAGCGTTTTGATTGCTTGTGCTTCCCTTTTCTACTGTGTTCTCTGTCCCTTTAGCCTTGTTTTTGTTGCTCTGCCTGTTGAGTGTTGTCTTCTTTGCCTGTTTCCATTGTTCTTCTTTTTCCTTCTCTGTTGTCTCGTCGCTTCTTTTTTTGCAGTATCTAGCAAAATGTCCATACTCGTGACAGAAACGACACTTGAAGGGCAACTGTTCATAATCAAGCTCTTGTATGTGTGTCCAGTTTGCCACCGATAGCTGAATCGCTTCGGGTAATCCTGTTTCCAAATCGACCTCCACGCAGATCCGGGCACAGGAATACTGGTCCTTCCTTGGGGCTTGGTCAATGTATTTTCCAAGGGCATTTCCGATGGACTGGAGTGAGCTTTGATTCCAGCAATGCAGGGGAAGATGCGGGAGGCGCACCCAAACAGGAACCGCCTTGGGCACATCTTGCGCTGGGTCGAAATCTGTAGACCATTTGTTCAGGTAGAGTCCTTGGGGCCCCATGAAGTATGGCCCATTTCTGAAAATCAGGCCTCTGTCCTCTGAACTATCAAACAGGAAAACAAAGAATCCTTTGCCTACAAAATAGATCTTGATTCTTTCATTTACCAGAGGTAGCCAGTTCCTTTTGACCCATTCTTCAACAGCTCTAGGGGATGGCCACAAACCCGTGAACTGGCCGATCAGACCTTTTTCTGCTAGATTCAGTGCAGATCTGCAGATTTCCGCCTCTGGAAGGGCCACCTTGGGAATACTGTCCAGTTTTTTGACAAATTTCTGTTGCGGGCCTGAGGCCTGACGATTTCCTGATGCATTTACCAGAGCCTTGAAGGCTTCGATCTCCGGAGGGAAGGGGGGAGGGGCCGCAGGGCCGCCTCCGGGCTCCATGAGGGAGGGCGCTTGCAGGGGCGCTCAGTAGGGTTGCAGCGCGGCTCGCGGGATCGCTCGAAAATCCAAACATACAAACATGTTCTACATTGGAACTCTAATTCATTAGTAATATTCAATTTTAAAAAGAAAAACAAAACATATTTAATATAAATATTAAATGTCATGTTCATAAAATGCGATTGTATGAGCTTTTATAATTTTAGGTTATTAAATATTGAAAATAATTTAATATTCAAATTATTAAATATCAAGTTGATAAATATGATAGCTTTGGTTTTTATAATTTTAGTGTTTTATAATTTGAATTTATTTAGGTTTTCATAATATTTTGTTTTTATTGATTTAAGTTTTTAAGTTTTTATAATATAAGGTTTTTATCTTTTTAAAGAAAAGATAAATAAAAATTATCATTAATAATAATAATAATATTCAAATTAACATTAAAAGCAACATTATTAATAATAATAAATTCTATAATAATATCATTAATGTAATATTAATGATGTTTAGGAAAACGATATTAATAAAATTAGTAATCATAATAATTTTTCATAATTAATAACATTTAATGTTACTAACATAATAACATCCATAATATTAATAACATTAATATTAATATTAATGTGCCTATTATGCTTTTTGTTTAGAAAGAATAATTGATAGACAAAATTGAATCTATTAGTAACATAGCATATTTCAGAAATACATGTTAAATGTTGTTTGTAATATATGCATGTCCAATGATATTTAATTTATTCAAACTCTTAGTATTTAAATGTTGTTTGTAATATATGCATGTCCAATGATATTTAATTTATTCAAACTCTTAGTATTTATATTTATAAATTTACGTAGATAATAAAGTTAATAATTATAATTTTTTGTTGTTTAATTTGTGTTATTAAGTTTTAATATTTAATTAATACAAAGTTGAATACAAACATCATATTTACCTTTTTTCAATAAATTAAATTTGAATGCCTCATATGTCATTGCTTCATACCAATGTAGTTGATATACCACATATATAACATAACTTCATACTAAATTTTCAATGTTGCAATGCGACATTACAAAATTAAAGTTATAAAACAAGGGTTTATAATATTAAGGTTTATAATACTATGCTTAATATTGGATTTATAATATTATGTTTAATATCAAGGTCCTCATTATTAATAATGGGGTTTATAATATTTGATTTAATATTAGTGTTTAATGGTGTGACCTTAGAATGTTATGCAAATATATCCAACATTACAATGTCAGAAGCATCATCGAAATATGACAAGAAATGTGACAATCATTTCCACAATGATACATTATAATGCAATTTATTTAATGCCTCATTGGTTTAATATTTTTTTTATAATATTAGATCTATGGCTTATAATATTAAGGTTTATAATCAGAGGGCTTATAATATTAATCCTAGGGCTTTTAATCCCTTGGATTAATAATATTAATTCTAGGGTTTATAGTCCCTTGGGTTTATAATATAAATCATAAGGTTTAATATTTTTCCCTTGAGTTATTATTCTTTGAGTTTATAATATTGGTCCTTTGAGTTTACTAATCCCTTGTGTTTATATTAATAACTAATCTTTATGCCCATGGGGCTTTGGATTTATGGTGAATGGGTGCATTGTTAAGGCAATCCTTGTGATAGGTCACTGGTTCAAATCCCCCATGGGTGCTTACCTACCAAAAAAAAAAAACTAATCTTTATAATAATATATTAGGGTTTATAATCTTAGGGTTTAATACATGTTTATATTAATAACTAATATTTATAATAATATATTAGGGTTTATAATATTAATCTTAGGCTTGATATATTAATCCTAGGGTTTATAATATTAATGTCAGGCTTGATATATTAATCCTAAGGTTTATAATATTAATATTAGGGTTTATATTCTTGAGGTTTAATATTAATACTAGGGCTTATAATATCAATCCTAGTATTTAGTATTAATCATCTCGGTTTATAGTATTAATACTCCCCTTGTTTATGAATATATTGGATTTTTAATATTAATCCCTTGGGTTTATAACATTAACTCCTAGATGCATTACATTAGAATTATCAATGTCGCAATGTGACATTGAATAAATTAGGATTTAATATTATGGTTTATAATATTGGGTTTAGTGTTTATTCTGGTTTATTATATTGGGTTTAGTGTTTATAAGCACATTTACCAATGATAAACCTTGATCAACCATGGTTAAGCATTCTTATTTTAGGGTTTATAATATTTATCTTGGGGTTTATATAACTTGAGATTATAATATTTATTCTTTGGGTTTTAGTATATTAATATTCTTGAGGTTTATGCTATTAATGTATTAATATTGATTTATTAATGGTTTAAAATTTAATGACAGTTGATAGTGTTTTAATGGTTTTTAATGTATCAATATTAACGTATTGATAATAATGGATTATATTGATGTGTTAATGGTTTTTAATGTATTAGTATTTTTTATGCTTATAGTATTAATGTTAGGACTTAATGGTTGATGATGGTCCATCATCCCTTTGCGCAAAAGATTGTATCAAAATGAAAATCAGCCATGGCTAGATATCGACTCATAATTTTATTAGATGTTGCATAATATTTTTGTTGGAGTTTATATACGTTTAGTTTATATTGTTCAACAGGGTGTAAAATTATTCCCTTGAGCTAAAAATATATATGTGCATTTATAATACATTCGATTTCATGTATTAATATTTATCTCGGGGTTTATGTACCTTGGGTTTATAATATTTATCCCTTAGTTTTAATATTATTCCCTTTGGTTTTTAGAATTAATCATTTTGATTTAAATTATTCCCTTTTGTTTATAGTGTCAATCCCTTGGGTCTATTAATATAAGGTTCTTATTCCTAAGGTATAATATTATTCATAGGGGGTATAATATTAATCCTTGGGTCTAATATAAATCCCCTTGGTATATAATCATGGTCAATCATGGTCCAATGTCACATTGTTACAAATATTTTCTCAATATTAAGATCAACCATGGTCCAATGTTGCATTGTGACAAAGATTTTTTCCATATAAAAATCAATCATGGTGAACCATCAACGTCACACTATGACAAAGCTTGTCTCAATATGAAAATCAGCCATGATCAATCATGGTCCAACATTGAATTCTCACAAAAATTGTCTCAATACGAAATATTATTCATAGGGTTTATAATATTAATCATATGGTTTAATATAAACACCTTGGTTTTAAGATTGTCTTGATATGAAAATCAACCATGGTAAACCATGGTCCAACATGGAGTTGTGATAAGGATTGCCTCAATATGAAAATCAACCATGGTCAATCATGCTTATTTTAGTGCTTATAATATTTATCTTAGGGTTTATATACGTTGGATTTATAATATTAGTCCCTTGGATTTAATATTATTCCCTTGGATTCATAATCCCTTGGGGTTTTAGTATTAATCCCTTGGGATTATTATTCACTTGGGTTTATAATATCAATCCATTGGGTTTATAATATTAATCATGGTCAACCATGGCCAATCATAGCCAAGCATGTTCAACCATGGTCAAACCATATGGATATGGAAATCAACCATGGTACAACGTTGTGTTCTCACAAAGATTGTCTCGATATGAAAATCAATCAAGGTCAACCATGGTTAACCATGGTCCAACGTTGCATTGTGAGGAGGATTGCCTCTATATGGAATTTAATCATGGTCAACCATGTTTATTTTAGGCTTTATATACCTTCGGTTTATAGTTTTTATCCCTTAGGTTTATTATTCCCTTGGGTTTATAATATCAATCCCTTGGATTTATTGATCTACGGGTTCATATTCCTAGGGTTTAAAATTATTCAGCGATGGTCAACCATAATCAACCATGTTCAATCATGGTCCAACGTCACATTGTGACAAGGATTTCTCAATATGAAAATCAATCATGCCCAACCATGTTTATTTTAGTATTTTTAATATTTATCTTAGGGTTTTTACACGTTGGGTCTATAATATTAGTCTCTTCGGTTTAATATTATTCCCTTGGATTTAATATTATTCCCTTGGGTTCATAATCCTTTAGGGTTTTAGTATTAATCCCTTGGGTTTATTATTCCATTGGTTTTATACTATCAATCCCTTGGGTTTATTATTCCCTTACATTTATAATATCAATCATGGTCAACCATTGTCAATCATAGCCAACCATGGTCAACCATGGTTGAATGTCACATTGTGATAAGGATTGTCTCACCGTGAAAATAAAGCATGTTTATATTAGTGTTTTTAATATTTATATTAGGGTTTACCAATGTTGGGTTTAAAATATTATTCCCTTGGGTTCATAATCCCTTGGGGTTTTAGCATTAATCCCTTGGGTGTATTTGTCCCTCGGGTTCATAATATCAATCCCTTGGATTTATTATTAACTTAGGTTTATAATATCAATCATGGTCAGATCTCACATTGTGACAAAAATTGTCTCCATACAAAAATCATGGACAATCATCGTCAACCATGGTCAGCCATGGTTGATCATGGTCAACCATGTTTTATGGAATCAGACATGCTCAACCATGGCCATTCGTGGCCAAAGATGTTTGAATGTCGGCTTGTGACAAAGATTTTCTCGATATGAAAAATCGATCACATTTACCAATTTGGAAAGTCTTGTGGAACTTCGCATTGTGACCAAGATTGTCTCCATATGAAAATAAACCATGGTACAACATGGCTTTGTGATAAGCATTGTCTCAATATGAAAATCAACCATGGTCAATCATGTTTATTTAAGTGTTTATAATATTTATCTTAGGGTTTATATACGTTGGGTTTATAATATTAGTCCATTGGGTTTAATATTACTCCCTTTGATTCATAATCCCTTGGGGTTTTAGTATTAATCCCTTGGGTTTATTATTCCCTTGAGTTTATAATATCAATCCATTGGGTTTATAATATTAATCATGGTCGACCATGGTCGATCATAGCCCACCATGTTGAACCATGGTCAAACCATATGGTTAATTAAATCAACCATGGTCAACCATGGTCCAACGTTGTGTTATAACAAAGATTATCTCGATGTAAAAATCAATCATGGTCAACCATGGGTAACCATGCTCCAACGTGGCATTGTGACAAGGATTTTCACTATATGTAAATCAACCATGGTCAACCACGGTAAATCATGTTTATTTTAGGGTTTATAATATTCATGTTGGGGTTTATATACCTTGGGTTTATAATTTCTATCCCTTAGTTTTATTGTTCAACCATGCTCAACCATGTTTATTTTAGTATTTTTATTTTTTAATATTTATCTTAGGGTTTTTATACATTGGGTTTATAATATTAGTCCCTTGGGTTTAATATTATTCCATTGGGTTTGTAATCCCTTGGGGTTTTAGAGTTAATCCCTTCGGTTTATTATTCCATTGGGTTTATAATATCAATCCCTTGGATTTATTATTCCCTTCAGTTTATAATATCGATCATGGTCAACTATTGTCAATCATAGCCAACCATGCTCAACAATGGTTGAATGTCACATTGTGACAAGGATTGTCTCACCATGAAAATAAACCATGTTTATTTTAGTGTTTGTAATATTTATACTAGGTTTACCAATGTTGGGTTTATAATATTAGTCCCTTGGGTTTAATATTATTCCCTTTGTTTCGTAATCCCTTCGATTTTTAAATCTAAAGAAATTATTTCACATTTCCATTCAAAGATCGGTAGTGGATTTAGCTTTTATCACACATTGGGTTTATAATTATTTCTTTAGATTCTATCACACGTTGGGTTTATAATATTAGTAATGGATTTATCTTTTATCGGTAGTGGATTTAGATTTTATCGGTAGTGGATATAGCTTTTATTACACGTTGGTTTTGTAATACTTTCTTTAGATTTTATCACATGTTGGGTTTATAATATTAGTCCGTTGGGTTTAACATTATTCCCTATGGGTTCATAATCCCTTGGGGTTTTAGCGCTAATCCCTTGGGTTTATTATTCCATTAGGCTTATAATATCAATCCCTTTGGTTTATTATTCCCTTAGGTTTATAATATCAATCATGGTCAACCATTGTCAATCATAGACAGTCATGGTCAACCATCATTGAATCTCGCATTGTGACAAGGTTTGTCTCACGATGAAAATAAACCATGTTTATTATAGTGTTTGTAATCTTTATATTAGGATTTACCAATGTTGGGTTTATAATATTACTACCTTGGGTTTAATATTATACCCTTGGTTTCCTAATCCCTTGGGGTTTTAGTATTAATCGCTTGGTTTTAATTTTCCCTTAGGTTCATAATATCAGTCCCTTGGGTTTATTATTAACTTAGGTTTATAATATCAATCATGATCAACCATGTTCAACCATGGTCAATAATTGTCGAATCTCGCATTGCGACAAAAATTGTCTCCATATAAAAATCATTAAAAATCATGGACAATCATGGTCAACCATGTTTTATAGAATCAGCCATGGTCAACCATGGTTAATCATGGTCAAACATGTTCAAACATCGCCTTGTGACAAAGATTGTCTCGATATGAAAAGCAACAACATTTACCAATGTTGAAAGTCTGGTGGAACGTCGCATTGTGACAAAGATTGTCTCCATATGAAAATCAACCATGGTCAACCATGGTCCAACCTGGCATTGTGATAAGCATTGTCTCAATATGAAAATAAACCATGGTCAATCATGTTTATTTTAGGGTTTATAATATTTATCTTATGGTTATATATGTTGGTTTTATAATATTAGTCCCTTGAGTTTAATATTATTCCCTTAGGTTCATAATCCCTTGGTGTTTTAGTATTAATCCCTTGGGTTTATTCTTCCCTTTAGTTTATAATATCAATCCATTGGGTTTATAATATTAATCATGGTCAAACATATCCAACCATGTTCAACCATGGTCAAACCATATGGATATGGAAATCAACCATGGTAAACCATGGTCCAATGTTGTGTTGTGACAAAGATTGTCTCGATATGAAAATCAATCATGGTCAACCATGGTTAACCATGGTCCAAAGTTGCTTTGTGATAAGGATTGTCTCTATATGGAAATAAACCATGGTCAACCAAGTTTATTTTAAGGTTTATAATATTCATGTTAAGGTTTATATACCTTGGGTTTATAATTTGTATCCCTTAGGTTTATTATTCCATTGGGTTTATAATATCAATCCCTTGGGTTTATTGATCTAAGGGTTCATATTCCTAGGGTTCAATATTATGAAACAATGGTCAACCATAATCACCCATGTTCAACCATGGTCAACCATGGTCCAATGTCGCATTATGACAAGGATTGTCTCAATATGAAAATCAATCTTTCTCAACCATGTTTATTTTAGAATTTTTAATATTATCTTAGGGTTTTTATACCTTGGATTTATAATATTAGTCCCTTGGGTTTTATATTATTCCCTTAGGTTCATAATCCCTTAGGGTTTTAGTATTAATCCCTTGGGTTTATTATTCCTTTGAGTTTATAATATCATGGTCCAACGTTGCATTATGACAAGTATTGTCTTTATATGGAAATCAACGATGGTCAACCATGTTTATTTTAGGGTTTATAATATTCATGTTTGGGTTTATAATTTTTATCTCTTAGGTTTGTTATTCCCATGGGTTTATAATATCAATCCTTTGAGTTTATTGATCTAAGGGTTCATATTCCTAGGGTTTAATATTATTCCCTTAGATTCATAATCCCTTGGGGTTTTAGTATTAATACCTTGGTTTTATTATTCCCTTGAGTTTATAATATCAATCCATAGGGTTTATAATATTAACCATGGTCAACCATGGTCAAACCATATGGATATGGAAATCAACCATGGTAAACCATGGTCCAACTTTGTGTTCTAAGAAAGATTGTCTCGATATGAAAATCAATCATGGTCAACAATTGTTAACCATGGTCCAGCATTGCATTGTGACAAGGATTGTCTCTATATTCAAATCAACCGTAGTCAACCATGTTCATTTTAGGGTTTATAATATTCATGTTAGGGTTTATATACCTTGGGTTTATAATTTTTATCCCCTATGTTTATTATTCCCTTGGATTTATTGATCTAAGGGTTCTTATTCCTAGGGTTCAATATTATTCAACAATGGTCAACCATAATCAACAATGTTCAACCATGGTCAACTATGGTCTAACCTCACATTGTGACAAGGATTGTCTCAATATGGAAACCAATCGTTCTCAACTATGTTTATTTTAGAATTTTTAATATTTATCTTAGGTTTTTATACCTTTGGTTTATAATATTAGTCCCTTGGGTTTAATATTATTCCATTGGGTTCATAATCCCTTAGGGTTTTAGTATTAATCCCTTGGGTTTATTATTCCTTTGGGTTTATAATATCATGGTTAACCATGGTCCAATGTTTCATTGTGACAAAGATTATCTCTATATGGAAATCGGTGATGGTCAATCATGTTTATTTTAGGGTTTATAATATTCATGTTAGGGTTTATATACCTTGGGTTTATAATTTTTATCCCTTAGGTTTATTATTCCCTTGGGTTTATAATATGAATCTCTTGGGTTTATTGATCTAAGGGTTCATATTCCTAAGGTTTAATATTATTCAACAATGGTCAACCATAATTAATCATGTTCAACCATGGTCAACCATGGTCCAACGTCGCATTGTGACAAGGATTGACTCAATATGAAAATCAAGTGTTCTCAACCATGTTTATTTTAGTATTTTTAATATTTATCTGAGGCTTTTTATACCTTGAGTTTATAATATTAGTTCCTTGGGTTTAATATTACTACCTTGGGTTCATAATCCCTTGGGGTTTTAGTAATAATCCCTTGGGTTTATTATTCCTTTGGGTAATATTCAGAACACATCATGGGATATCGTGTTCCATGGGATGTCGATGATCATGTTATTTGTTGATTATTTTAGACATCGGATATCCTGTCAGTGGATTTTGGGAAAGATAAGCACATTGTCATATACAAATACCCATTCAGAAAGTGTTATAGTCCTATAGTGATAGGATTCATAATTTTGAATTGGCTAAGGTTAAGCCTTGTAATATTGTACATACCTTTCTTTTTGAAAAAAAAATCCATATTAAAAATTAAAAAATGTAACGAGGGTGTGTCCTAAAAGAAATATCAAAGGACAAAAAGAATAAGAAAATATCAAACAATGAAAATATATGAACCTGAAACACAAAAATAGATCATGAAAGTGTGCAAGTCTAAATGCCACTACTACTTTACCGTCTTAAACAATGGTTGTGTGCATCTTGTCATACATGCCACAACCCATGGTAATCAAATTGCTTTAATCTTGACTATTTCATGCTTTGAATTTTATGTTTATAGTTATAGAATAAAATATGACCAAACAACTTAATCTTGGAAGATCATTAGATAGGTAGAGAAAATAAAAGGGGCTCATCAGCTTAATGTGAGCCCTTGGAAGATATAAGGATAGAATTAGATAGTTTAGTTTTCAAAAGAAAAAAGAATGATAAAGGTCTACTATCCTAAATTCACCCAAATAAGTGAAGAAAAAAAATGTTAGGGTAAGTAATGGGTAAGTAGAAGAAAAGTTGTTGAGATATAAAGTTGATTGGACAAAAGCATAATTATCATGCTTAATCATATATTTCAATGTGCATGAGCAATTAAGAAAGCAAAAACAGAGGTTTACAAGGTGATTTAATTGACTTTCCCTCATTTATTTTCATCCCTATACTTACTAATTTCCCTATCCACAAGTATGTTCTAGTACTAAAAATCCTTCAAGTCATAAAGGCTGAGAGCATTTCTCTAACTTTTGGTGGGACCGAACCCTCGGCTTAATGACTTATGGACATCAAGTGTTAGAATTCCCTTCATAAAATTCATTTAGCTTCATTACCCTAATAAAGCCCCTTTTCCTAAGGTTAAACACCATTTGCCTATGAAAAGTAAAAATCCTAGTTTCATTTCACTCAAAATACCCACAAAAAGTTTTTATCCCAAGTATAAGTGTATGTGAAGAAAATGCGCAAATATTACATTATGCTTAGTAGTATTTTCACTCCACTCATTTCAGTTCATATTAATTTTTAACTTAATAATATACCTCTCAATATACCTTTTCCCATATATAAATAAATCTTGTATATAATACCCCAACCCTTAGTTTAACTATAAACTATATTTTTATCCCATGCCCTAGACAAAACCCTCTTAACTCACCAATTCTCAGTAAAGTTAATATAATCCCTTCATTAATCTCGTCTGACCATTTAATCCCATGTTTAACTCGTAAATAATCACAAACCACCATGGATTAAAGCCCCATGCCCCCCCAAAACCTTTGCCCGTTTCATCCGTGCTAATATGTCACCCAACTGTTGTCTGATCGTCAGAATCCAAATCCAACGGTTCACAGCCATATCAGGTTCACCTGATATCCAACATTTACCCGCCTGATAAAGTGGTATTGCCCAGGCCCCCATCTGCTACGTGTCAAGCGTTAATGTAGATCGGGTGACCTGACCAAAATACCGCCTCCTCCATAAAGCGGTGCAATGGCTTGGGAAACCACCTCCCCGCCCAACCTGAAAAGCCGCCCACTATTCATTTGTAATTCGCTCACCAAAAAATGACTGTTGTTCAATAAAAGGGCCAAGAAACTCTATTTTTCCTTTTTCAATCAATTTATTTGTAAACCTCTACAAGCCATTGCGACACCTTCAAACCCTGAAATTACCAGTTGACCTAAACTTCACTCTTGAAGAAGTTGCAGAGACCCCAATCAAGCTCTTAGTCTGTACCAAAGCCCATTCAACCTTCTGTAGTTGCCGAGAACACCAATTTAAAGTTAACTCACCCAAATTCCAAGTATTTGAAGAAAAATTACCAGACACCCTTTCAATTTGAAAACATTCAGTCTTTAAAGTGTTTTAATGAAGTAAAATTAATTGAAATTACTTTAAAATTAAAGTGTGTGCCTGACTAAAATACCCAAACCCTTCTGAAAGTTTCCAAAGTACCTTCAAACCTCTGATATAAACCTGTATAAGTCAAATTCAAATCCACAAGAGCTGAATTATGGCTTCCTTCATTGCCATGGATGTCAGACCAATGACAACCCCCATTTGGACTTTGACCACCTTCTCCTGGCAGACAGGGATTTTCAAATCAATGACACAAGTGCCTATACACTCCTGCTCAAAATTAATTGTTGGGGTAAGGAAAGATATCTAAACCATACTAATGACATTGGCATTTGGGATTCCAATTTGCCCAAATACTAGTTTCCACAAGTACATGTCTTTCCTGAGATTGTTCATCTGTTCCATGCTTGTTACATTCCCAGTGAGAGAGCTATAATGTCCCCAGACCAACAAGTCTTGTTTACTATTACAGCTAAGTGAATCAATGAAATGTTGCATGTCCAACCAAGTCCAAACCTAACCCCACTCTCCTTTGGGGATTTGTTAGACCAGTACACCAAATTCAGTCCATCTAGACTGGCCCAAATATTCCAAACTTTCATTATAGGGTAGTAGCACATTCCTATAGATGTCCCTCCATATGTTTCTGTCATTTTCTCTGAAAGGGGCAAGAAAATTGTAACCATGATATCATGTATTCTAGGCTATACCACAGATGACTTCATTGATGAGCTCATCCTAGCCTTCATGTCCATTTTCACCCCAAGAAAGCCTCCTGCTAGTTTGTAAAATTATACCCAGTTCATAGCTGAAAGGATACATGAACAATTTACCAAAATGCACAATGAGAGAGTATTCAAGTACTCATCTGTACTTTACCACATGTTTTTGTATTATCAGACAGATAGATTTCCCTTCACCATCTAGAAGCTGGATACTAATGGCCAGCACAGGTCTGTTATATTTTGGACACCACTATTCCACAGGTATTCATCACCATACACCTACACAGACTTCATTAACTCTTTTGTCCATCTATTCATGACCATGCTGACAGTAAGCCCTCCACCCAGAATAAGCCAATAAATCAAAAGAGTGCTCCAAATGTCCAAACAAAGTAAGGTGGGAGATTAGTACCTTTACCAAAATCACACCGAAATAAGAATCTATGGTTGCCAGCTTTCCCCGTACAAACATCTCAAATACCTCCCCATGAGCTTATTTGCTCAGGAATAATATAGGGAGATAATGAACTCTGATGATATCAACTTTGTCTCAACCAAGAAAAGGACTTAGTTCAAGATCAAGAACTAGTTAGGCCCTTTCATTTGCAATACTAGAGAGGCAGGAGAGGAAGCAGATCAAATTCTGCAACTAATGAAGTTTAAGAAAAGTTTCGTGTGGAGGTATGACCCTCAAGGGTTTATAACAGAACTAAGACAAAACTTCAAATTGGGACCTTACATTCATCACCCCATACGAAAAATAGAGAGATATGCCAACCAATCTGAGTGGTTGGAAAACACTCTCATAGACAAGGATAGTACAAAGGTAGATGTTGAAAATACCTTGCTTGATTTAGAGAAACAACTTGATGAAAGCTCATTCCTATAAGTACTAGAGCAAGAAGGAAACATGAGTACCCTCTTGTTTTGCAAACTCGTCGGAATGAAGAAAAGAATCCCAAAAGGAATAGAGAGAAAGCCTCCAGCTCAGGTATGGACACTTCCAATATACAGTGTGAAGCTAGCCAAAGCAAAAGGCCTAGGCTCAATCCTATTTCAGAATAGGAAGACACAAAAGGCTCAGTAGAAATAACTGATACTAAGTTAGACATGAGCAAAGGCACGGCTCCATCTGGAGAAACACAGCAGCCATCTACATTAAAAACTCAAATTTTAGAAAGGCAACTTAGTGTAGAAGTCTCC
Organism: Pinus tabuliformis; assembly: GCA_031772625.1. Classification (NCBI taxonomy): domain Eukaryota; kingdom Viridiplantae; phylum Streptophyta; class Pinopsida; order Pinales; family Pinaceae; genus Pinus; species Pinus tabuliformis. The sequence continues at coordinate 158,936,226 of CM062814.1, read as the reverse complement.
TCATTCAATAAACCTACTGATAGATATAAGGAAATTAAGGACAAGTTCAAGGAGATTAAAATGAGAAATGAGAAACTGAAGGCGGAATCCTATGCACAATGTTTCAAGCTTACATCGCCTAATCAAAGTAGGTTGATGTCAGATTTTGACATCAAGGAAGGATAGATAAAAATGTCCTTCATAAAGCCAACTGTACAACAACCAAGAACATCAACAGATTTCAAGAAGATAGATTTTGAAGTATTGGCAAGGGATATTCATCCCATTGACCAAATTGAACTTCACAAGCAAGCTAAAGAAATGATTTAATCCACCCTTACAGGAAAGGCCTTGGCTACTCATCAGTTGTAGAATTCACTGAATAACATTTCGGCCCACTATCATTTGGAAAAGGCTTCCTCATAGGCCAAAGACACCAGAATCAAGTCTTTGGAAGACTTGGTAATTGAATTGGGACATGATCCCAAAGACATCAAGGCCACTGAAAAATTAATAAAAAATAAGAATGATGAAATTGTAGCCCTCAAGAAATAGTTGAAGATACCTCAACTACAACACCCCCAAACACAGCAGTCCTGGAAAGCCAAAAAAAGCATGAAGAGTTGATGGACTTAGTCATTAAACTCAATGATCAGTTGAGGGAGACAGAAGATAAATTGGACAGCTTAATCCAATTAAAACAAACTGATCTTGGCACTACCTCAGTAAATGTCATCCCAACAGTTACCATGGTTGTTCCTTCCACATTGGTAGCCTCATTGGCTCCCACAGCTCCAATGGCCACAACACTATCGGCTTCTACAACATCTATATCAGCAACAGGTACATCAAGTGAAGAAGTAGCAAAATTGGTTAAAGCTATGGAAGAAATGTCCATACAAACCACAGAGATGAATAAGCTCAAAGAGAAAGTGACAAGCTTGAAAACTGATTACAGGCTTGCCAAAATCATGCACAAAGAAGAAGTGCAAAAGGCTACCAGGATGAGTTAAAGATTGAAAGCCCTGAAAAAGGACTTAACACTAAAAGAACCCCTTGGGCAGGCTAAGGAACAACTATGGGCTAATATCATTGACTCTATCAATGATATTTGGCCATCTATTCAGGTGATTTTCGAGCAAATAGATTTGATAAAACTGGCTATATAGGCCATCCAGAAAGTAAAAGAAAAATTAGGATAAATGCCAGAAGAGGTTACCAGAATATACAATTCTTTAACAGCAAGAATAAGTATGAACTGCAGGAATTGAAAATAGAGGACAGAACAGAGACAATTTTGGAGGTCAAAAAAGTCCTCTCCAAGAGGAACTTGATGCAAAACTTGGAGGATAAGTGCCAGAATATGCAGCTAGCCATTGATAGATTTATGGTTAAGTTCCAGATTTTGAGAGAAAAGGGATTACTCAATCCCTTAGTGATAAATGATAAGTTGATGATATAGGAGGATTACAACAAGAAAATCAAAGAGGTAGCAAAAGATCAGGTAAATACATCATCAATGAAGGCATTGCCAATAGGAAAAGTACTCTACCAAACATTTGAAATCTTGTTTTACCTCCAGCATGAGGTAAAACACTTGTTTATAAATAAGCCTACTTTTGCCATATACACAGAGGCAGATGAAACATATAGAAATATGTTAAAAATTTAATTACCTGATGCTAAAACATGAGAGAAATTAACTTATTTACTATAGAAATATGCAGTAAAAAGGTTAATGTACAGTAAAAGTAAAACAACATGGTAAAAGGATGTTGATAGATCAATAGAGTCAAAGTGTATCAGATGAAAGGCTAAATTAAATGAAGCATCCAACGTGAAAGATCAAACAATAGAGCAGATTAAGGGGCAAAAGCATTAAAGCTAGCAGAACCAAAATAAAAGGGACAACATGAAACAGTTCAATAGTTGTCTCTATCTTCTTGCATGAAGATATTTATTTCTCCTAAATTAATTCTCAATACATTTTGAGATATTTTTGTAAATCCTTTTGTATAAATACTTCATAATTCGAAGTATTAAGGGTGGATGCTATTAGACATTTCTATAGACTTTTTTGTCACAAGACCCAGAAGGTTATTGTATCATTTGCTGAGCCAGCAAGCTGGATTGATAAATAAAGATCAGATATTTCTAAGGATTCATGTGTTGAGCGAATTTTTGAGCGAATGTGTTATTTTTATTTTTATCAAGTTATTCATAATCTTTAATGTGTTTCTCAATCTAAATGTTGTAACTGGAATAATATTTCATAACTTGTTTAGTTACACTCTGTCTTAACAGTTATGCATTTAAATGTTTTCTTCTGATATTTAAATTAAAGAATTCTTAATTGCTCTTTGGTTTATATTGATTTCTTGAATATCCAGGTTAAAGGATTCTTAATTTCCCTTTGATCTTGATTACCCTTTCATTCCTCATTCATTATCCGAGTCTGAGAACCCTTAACTTCTCTCTCAGCCCGAGTGAAACCCTTTCACCCCTCTGTCTCAAAGATCTGAAAAACACTTTGCTATTTTGCCTTGGAACATTCCCTTTAGTGAGTTAATCCAATTTTGTTTCCTTATTGTTTGACTCCATAGCACAATGGTCTAATGACATCAATTAATCCATCTGTCTAAGCAGATCCCACCACCCAATCTCAAATACAAATCAAAAACCCCTTGAACAATAATAGCTAGCCTAAAATCATCTTAACTAAAACAAAGTTAAATTTTAAAGAGAGAGCCCTCTCTGAGCATCAGGAAGACTAGATCTTTATCTCCAAAAGTGGTTTGTGGTTACCTTTGGTGTTTCTTTCTTTTTACTTCAAAAGAATTATCAGAGTGATAACAGAAAGCAAGCCATTGTGGATGACACGGTGTTTTTCGTTTTACTCCGTGTCACTCTTTGTCGATGATGGGCTCAGGATGTGAAAATTCATATCAGTGTGAGCTCAAGCCTCCAGAATGTTCCTAATGAAATGAAGTTCAAATTCTTGGATCATTTGAACATGTTTACAATGCCTAGGAAGTGGTCCAAATTCAACTGGACAAGATAGGATGCCAACATGACTGTAGGAAATCAAATAAAATGGCATAATTACTTGGTTGCATAATTTAATTATTTTTAATAGAAATATTTATCTATAGATGTTTTGCAGATAAATGTATATGATGAATAAATTCCAATATCAGATAAAAAAAGGTCATTTTGTAAAATTGACTATATCTAGACTACTTTGCTAGGTGAATGGCGAGTATATCAGTTGGGTTCTCCTTAGGGTTTTTTTTGCAGGAATCCATCTCATGGGACTCCATATGATTCGTATCTGCATTTCCACTCTCATATAGGAAGGGAGTCCAATGAGATAACAGAGCATGAGTACGAAGCCAATTTTGCGTTGGATGGCTAAAAGCTTGGACAACCCATGCGGATTCAGCGTGCAAGCCTTTTTTCTCCGTTGTCAACATTCAGTAATGTGCAACAAGGGCGCTTCTCCATTGTCAACATTCAGTAATGTGCAACAGGGGCGCCTGCCCCTGCCTAGAGGGTAATCATGATGTCAATGCTAAATAGGGGCGTTATTACTGAGGCGTTAATTTCGTTGAGACGTTAAAAATAGTTTAAATAGTTTTTTTTTAATTAACATTTGAAGTGGTTTAATCTTGTTTGGATGAAGGAAATGGATTCAGCTGAAACTTTATAGCTATAAAAAAATATTTCCAAAAATTTCCGCACATTCTTTTTAAAACCCAGCAAAAATTTTTGTGGTTTTCCTACAAAATTTGACGCAAGACTACCTGAAACATGGTTACCTGCATGTCTTAGTCTTCAAACCTTTACGGTTAAGGCCCCTTTAAATAAACCCCACCAAAATGAATTCATTACAATAGCCCAATTTTATAAACCCTCATAAACCTTCCACTAACCCTTATGCCGCATATATAATCAGTTTACACATTATCTTATGATAAGGTTGGACTTACACATAAAAAACATGTATCAGCAATTTATTTCATTATAAACCTTTTACAAGAGAAATACACATAAAACACATCTTTTATGCCTTCTTCCACCTATTTCATGGCTCTTGCACAATTCTCGAGGCTCCTTTATCGCTAATTGCAGTATCCGTCTCTCGTGGGTTTCTTTAACACATGCCTCTATCGCATCCGATATGCAATAACCCAATAACGGATTTCAAATCCCATTAAATTGTGTCTATATATTATCAGGTTCACCTTATCACTTGCATCAATACTCCTCCACCGATGAAACACCATTAAATGTTGCGATGTGACCACTCCGATGATTGTGTCAGCATTCGCTGTCGCACTTCTTTAAGGCATGGTATATTCACTCCCTAAATTAATATCATGATTAAATCCCCGTCGTTGATCCTCCCCACAGATCCAACAATCATCGCTCTATCGTTTGATCGCAATTGGTGATCGCCCGAGGTCGAGGTTATTCACGCCCTTTGTTTTCCTTCGATGTGATAGTTAAAACTCCGCTCATTCTTCGTGATCAGATCTCAACCGTTGATCTGTTAAATCCAACGGTCCCTAAGCGCCACTTCCTCAATCTTTCACTCCTCTATTATTCGGTCTTATAACACTTTCCGCTATGCCGCGTGCAATTCTTCTCTGTGTATTCAATCTCCTCTTTGAGTCCGCCGAATTCACCTGCACATATATATGGTACAGAAACTCTGATTCACATTGAATTCATCATTCAATCATTCGAAACACACATTTATATTGATTTGAATTTATATTTGCACATAAAAAATAAACAAAGGATACATATTGAGACTCTATCTCTCTCTATGGCCTGCTCTTCTAATACCAGTGGCCTCTTTTACATTTTTCCCGTAGGCTTACAATCATACTCTAATTCGGCTAACTCTCTACTCTTCTCTCCTATTTCCTTTTCAATACATCATTAGAAGTTTCTTTTACAGTTCGAGGAACTATTCCTCAGTTATGAAACAGATGCTTCAAACTAGTTCCTATCTAATCTTATTTTGTCTAATTCAAAAATTAACAATGGTTGATTCAGCCTTAATTTTAAATGACACAAAATGAAACTAAATGAATCAGAAACTTGAAGAGTTTTCCTCTCTATTTGTCAAAATAAAACGAAAATAAAAATAACAAGAAAAATATCCCAGTTGTCACCTCTTCATTCGGATGCTCCTGCATCAGGCTCCCGGGGTAAATTAAACTCATTGCTCCTGTCCATGAGCTCTTCAATAGAGTACCCAATGCTTTGAATCTGGCCAACATCTAACCAAGAATTATCTTCAATGGTATGACCCTTCCACTTGACTAGGTACTAAGAAAAATTCATTGGCCAAAAGATAATGTCTCCAATGCTTTAGCGCTTGAACCACTGCATAAAATTCTTTGTCATAAGACGTGTATTTCTACCTAGTTTCATTTAGTTTCTCACTGAAATAGGCTACTGGCTTGCCCTCTTGACTGAGTACTGCACCAATGGCTGTCCCACTGGCATCACAATGAACTTGGAAAAGTTTGTTAAAATCTGGTAATCTCAAAATTGTTTTTTCGATAATCTTCCTTTTGAGTAACTGAAAGATCTTCTCTGTTATCTTTGTTCAATAGAAAGGTTGATTTGTATTCTTAATGGTGTCCAGCATGGGTGCACAAATCCCACTAAAATTTTTAATAAATTTCTGATAAAAACTCACCAATCCATGAAAACTTCGTACCTCAAAACAAACTTTTGGGAGATGGCCAGCTAACTATAGCTGCAACCATTTTCGGTTCCATTTTTAGTTCATTCTTGGAAATCAAAAATCCTGAATAAATTAACTCTTTCTTGAACAAAGAACATTTCTTCAAATTTATCAGTAATTTATTTTGCTGCAATTTTTCCAATACATACCTCACGTGTCAAAAATGTTTTTCCTTCGTCTTGTTGAATATAAGTATATCATCCAGATACACAATTACAAATTTACCAATGAATTCCTTCAGCATCTCATTCATCAATCGCATGAACGTGCTAGGGGCATTGCTCAATCCAAATGGCATAACCAGCCATTCGTACAAGCCTTCATTAGTCTTGAAATTTGTCTTCCACTTGTCACCTTCTCAAATTTTGATTTGGTGGTAGCTGCTTTTTAGGTCTATCTTTGAAAATTACGTTGCTCCACTCAAACAATCCATCATATCATCCATCTGAGGTAAAGGGAATCTGTACATGATGGTGATCTTGTTAATGGCCTAGGAATCTAGGCACATTCTCCACTCACCTCCTTTTTTCGGAGCTAAATCAGTCGGAACTACACAAGGGCTTAAAGTCTCCCTAACTAGTCATTTATCCAACAACTCTTGCACCTACTTATAGATTTCTTCATTATCCTTCGGACTCATCGAGTAGGCAGCCTTGTTTGGCAAACTGGCTACTAGAATAAAATCAATATGGTGACTAATGCTCCTCTTCGGTGGTAGTTTGTCCCGTAGATCGTTTACCACAATATCATTAAATTCTTGCAGTATGTTCTACATCTCTTTAGGTAAGTCAGTGACTTCAGTATGGACCAATACTGGTTTTGGCCTTCGCACAACTGCATACTTCACCTCATCATCCTCCATTTGTCGTAAAAACTCTTTTCTACCTAATAGTAGTGCCTTTGTCCCACTGGTTTCTGCAGCATCCTCTTCCTTCATAGGCACTAGGGTATGCTTAATCCCATATTTAACAAACTTGTAACAATTTGTTGTCCCATCATGGATGACCTTCCTATCATACTTCCATGGTCTGCCCAACAGAATATGGAACACGTCCATAGGCATGATATCACAAGTCACCTTGTCTTTGTATTTGCCAATATGAAACTCTACTTCACACTGCTCATCGACAACCAAGACACCCTATATGGAGTTAGGTGCTTCAACTTCTTCAAACCCAATTTCTCCACCATTTTAGTAGCTATCATATTATCAGTAGTTCCACTATCTATAATCAATTTGTAGCATTTCCCATGTGACTTGCATACAGTCTGGAACAATGCTTTCCTCTGTGTCTACTCAGCTACTTCCTTGGTTGGTTTTAATAATACCTTGTTCAACACCAAGGCTTCTCTGGTTTTTGGCATATTTTCTACCTCCTGTGGCGATGCATCTACTTCATCGAGCTGAGCAACATATGCTCCTCTCTACCCAATTGGTTCATTTTCAGGACATTCAAGGGACTTGTGTCCCCACTTATGACACTTGTAACACTGGTAGGCATTTCCTCTGCCTCTGCTATTACCTCTTCCTCGCTGGTATGGCCTTCCTCCTCTGGTGTTACCTTCCCTTTCACTTTGTCCCGAAGCCTTCGAACTACTGCCCTCTTCATTGTTGTCGGCAGTCCTACCTCTACCAAAGGTATGTACTAGACCTCTACCCGAACCACGTCCTCTTCTGGCATTTTGTTTCCTAGAAATCTTTTCCTTCGCCTTCAAAGCACTCTAATAAGCTTCCTCCACAGTCTTAGGGGAAAGAATGCTAACTTCGTCTAGGATCTCCATTCGTAGACCATTCACAAACCTCGTTGTTTTCTCAAGGGTATCTTCTACATAGCCAGCTCTTAGCTTAATTTTATAAAATTATTTAGTATATTCCTTCACAGTCATCATTCTTTGCTTCAGGTTCTTTACTTGCCTATAAAGGGAAATTTGATAATCTTTCGGCAGAAACTTATTCTTCATTCTTGCAACCATCCTATCCCATTTTTTAATCAAGGGTTGGTTTAACCTCCTCCTTTCTTTCTGTACACTATCCCACCATAATGTTGTGTGTCCCTTCAATTTGGTGATAGCAAACCTAATCCTCTTGTCTTCGTTGATTTCTTCATACTCAAGATATTTATCTAACTCACTTATTCAGTCTAACAATGCCTCTGTGGACAGACTACCATCATAATTTGAGAGCTCCAGTTTTGGCTTACTGCTAGCCAACAAAACTGACCTCAATAGCTTAATTTTTGGTCCTTCATCATCTGACCCATCTGTCGTGGCTATGTTTTCCTCCTCACTATCATCCCCACTTTCTGGATCTCTACACCTCCCTGCTTCCATCACTGCCAAACGTGCAGTTAAATTTCTAATCTCTTCTCTTAACCCTTCATCTACTGCTCTTCTGACGGCTCTTCCTCATCCCCTTCTTCCTACCTCCATCTTTACTAAGAGAAGGAAAACCTGCTCTGATACCAAAAATGACGCAAGGCTACCTGAAATAGGGTTACCTGCGTGTATTAGTCTTCAAACCTTTACGGTTAAGGCCCCTTTAAATAAACCCCGGTGGAATGAATTCATTACAATAGCCCAGTTTTATAAACCCTCATAAACCTTCCACTAACCCTTATGCTGCATATATAATCAGTTCCCACATTATCTTATGATAAGGTTGGACTTACACATAAAAAACACATATCGGCGATTTATTTCATTATAAACTGTTTATAAGGGAAATACACATAAAACATGTCTGTTATGCCTTCTTCTACCTATTTCATGGCTCTTGCACAATTCTCGAGGCTCCTTTATCGCTAATCGCAGTCATTGTCTCTCGCAGGTTTCTTTAACTCATGCCTCTATCGCATCCGATATGAAATAACGCAATAACGGATTTCAAATCCCATTAAACTACGTCTATATATTATCATGTTCGCCTTATCACTTGTATCAATACTCCTCTACCGATAAAACACCATTAAATGTTGCGATGCGACCACTCCAATGATCGCGTCGGCATTTGTTGTCACACTTCTTTAAGGCATGGTATATTCACTCCCCAAATTAATGTCGCAATTAAATCCCCGCCATTGATCCTCCCCACAGATCCAACGGTCCTCGCTCTATCGTTTGATCGCAATCGGCGACCACCCGAGGCCGGGGTTATTCATGCCCTTTTGTTTTCCTCTGATGTGATAGTTAAAACTCTGCTCATTCTTTGCAATCAAATTTCAACCGTTGATCTGTTAGATCCAACGGTCCCTGAGCACCACATCCTCAATCTTTCGCTCCTCCATTATTCGGGTCTTATAACACGTTCCGCTATGCCGCGTGAAATTCTTCTCTGTGTATTCAATCACCTGTTTAAGTGCGTCGAATTCACCTGCACATATATATATGGTACAGAAACTCTAATTCACATTGAATTCATCATTCAATCATTCGAAACACCCATTTATATTGATTTGAATTTGTTGACACCTAATCAGAGGGATTGGGTGTACAGTTGTAATTAATGTAAATAAATAATAGAGAAGATAGAGAGTCATCTGGAGATGAACTGAACAATCACTCCCTCTTGTATATAATAATGAACAACCTGAATGAATATAGTAAGTTCTGATTTGAGGAGTTACCTCCTAGTCTGACATGGTATCAAAGCAGGCGCCATTTTTTGGCTTCTTTTTTAATTTGTAACTCCTATTTTGTTTTGCCTTTGTTTTGCATATTTTGTAGGCTGACATCTCTGTCAAAACCCTGCGGAATCTCATTCATTATTGTTGTGTCGAATTGCGCATTGAAGCCAAGACGTTGTAATGACTTGGATTTCCTCCTGCTCTGAGTATGGTATATATACCCTTTCACATTGAAGAACCATATATCCTCTTTCATATTCACATATATCCTTTCTCGTATTCCCTTGAGCTGGATCTCAAGTATTATAAACCCATATATAAATATCGTCGGGTCCGCTTTGTAATCGCATATCGCAAATCTCTTACCCCAATCAATACCACTGCATGTTTGAGATGCATCATAACCTTCAATAAACCCGCTCAGACATAATTCCCGAGGTTTCACTTTATCGATCTCGTTCTCCACCACTGATCTCAATCTCAAGATCCGACGGTCCACAGCAATTTCAGGTCGACTACATACACGAAAGTTAGCCACCCGAAATGTGTGCTTTTTTCTCTCTCCTCAGGTTCATTCTTCACCATAGATCCCATCTCCAAAGATCTGATAGTCCATAGTGATTTCGCGTGGCCTACATGCACGAGAGTTACCCGCCTGATATGAGTGGTTTTTCTCTCTCCCCTAGTCGCTACGTGTCAACCGCTTAGTGGAATCGGGCGCTCCCCTCTCAATACCACTTACTGTTTTTTATCCACCTGAAATCTCACTTATCGCTTTAAAACCGCCCTCCATCTTGGTCAACGCTCGAACTTCTTCACTTCTGATAATCGTTGATCTTCTACAATCAACGACCCTCCTCCATATTTCTCCGCCACTCATCTTCACCGCTCATCTCCACCGATTCATCTCCGATGCTCATCTATGTCGTTCATATCTACAGTAAAAGAACTACAGCTAAAATCAAACTCTAGTATATGAGTGAAAGAAAATGATAGCAGGATTATATTAATTTGGACGTTGTCGATATAACGCTATTGGTATAACAATTTTACGAGTAAAATTTTCTAGCAGCAATATTTTTCTCCACTATACATAGCTTTTACAATGTATTAAATTATATCTATATATATATATATATATATATATATATATATATATATATATATAGATTGTGTGAGTAGTTCTCAATGGAAAGGAGAATTATCCTAAATGGTCGCGGGAAATCCAACACACTCTCATTTTTAATGAGATATGAAAAGGAGTGTGTGTTGGAGAAGGAGACGAAGTGCCAGTCCATCCTACCTCAGACAAGGAGCTCGCCATTTGGAAAAATAAGAATAGCAAATCCTATGCATTGATTACAGCATCAGTAAGTGAAGAGGTAAGTTGACACATTTCGCCATTTTCAAATGCATTCGAAGCCTTACAAAAGCTGAAAGAACTCTATGACTCACACTCTACACTTGAAGTTGTTCAACTCATGATTAAACTCTTCACCCTTTACAAAATAATGATCCTCTTGCTCTTACATCCGAAGTAAAATCTATAATGCATGATATCAAAGTCACTAAGGTTGAATTGGATATTCCTCTGATCGCTTTTCTCAAGGCACTTTATCCTATTTACTCCAATTATCTTGAGTCATTGCAAGCAAATGGAAATCTCAAAGATATTACCTTTGACTCCCTTGTGAAAAAAAATATTGAAAGAGATAAAGCCTTTGGAAAGAAGATAGCCCCTGAATCTTCTAAAGAAGTTGTGTGCCTTGCTCATAAAGAAAAGAATATTGCCCAGGATTCTTCTAGAGGAAGAGGTGGTCAAAAAGGAAGAGGAAGATATTTTAGAGGCAGGGAGGGCAGACACTCTGAAGGAGAAAAGTCATATTTGCACTACATACGATGTAAAAGAAATGGATCACATGATGCCTTCACATGCAAGTTACCTTGGGACAAAATTGAGCAACAAAGAAACAAACCCAAAGGTAAAACTAATGACACAGACAAAGGTAAAGCACCCGAATCCACTCATTATGTTGTGGCACAATGTAATATTGGAGTAAATGAAGACTTATTTAATGCTTCACTTGCTTGGAAAAATGATTGGTTGCTTGATTCAGGAGCAACTTGCCACTTTTGAAAAGTGTGCAACAAGAAATTTAAAAATAGCAGTTTTGCTAGTGTGGAATTTTGGCCACCTTGGGTGAGAGGTGAAACTGCTAAAAATAGCATCTTCTAATTATAGCATTTCTGGGTCCCTTCCTATTTATAGCAGTCCCTGGTCTATCTATAGGAAGTAAATTCGAATTTGGTCTTACCATCAATTTGGAATATTAATTAATTAATTCTCCATGAGTTAATTAGTTTAGGAAAATCAAACTTGAAGTCTTTGTGAGAACGTGAAATTATTTCTCCACTAATTGGGGAATGCGTCCTTGATTTGCTCCATTGGTTGAAGAATTAAGGATGAGTTCTATATTGAGAGGATTAGTTGACTTAGTTTAACTTAGTCAAGTCCAGTTAGATTAATTTAACAAGTTGTTAATTTAATGAGATATAGTTTGTTGATGCTTGCATGCATGTGACAACTGTTATTTCCAGATAACTGTACATTCACTCATGGATAACTAATGCATGTCAGTTCTGTTAGAGACCCAGTTGAGATTAGATGTGGGACAGTGTATTATCAGATGCTAGGATATTTCTAGTAAGTATTCCTTGCATGGGGAAGGAAGCTTCTTCCTTCTATGACTGCATAGTTGGACCTGAGGTGACAGCAAGTATGATCAAGCCAATTTACATGTGTTTTGTAATTGGACCCCAATCAAAACTGCGCAAGGAAATAGGAGCTTGGGCCTGACGTGTAGCCTTTAAATACAGGGCTAGGTAGTCCATGAGCTTTATCATCATAGTACAAAGAGAGCAGGATATATTTTGAGCTGATTCTTTTTGTATGTTGTTGAGGATTTCCACTTGATTGATAATACAGAGATGGGGTTTTAGGCTTGTGTTTTTCCCGGATAAATTCTTTTGTGTTATGTGTGATTGATTCCTTCTTATCAGTTATATGTGTTCATGCTTGATGTTGCTCATGTTCAATTAAGCTTCCGCTAACTTTATGGTAGATGCAGATCTAGTATTATGCTTTAGTACATTGCATATATCAGTTGGATCTGCAGGTGAAATTTCTACATGATATCAGTGAGCTAGCTGATTTGTAGAGAAAATTCTACATGGTATTAGAGCATAGGTGATCAAGGAAGAATAGTATACAAGAAGGAAGAAGTTTGTGGTTTATGAATATTGAATTGAGTTCTTATCACATCTATTTCACCGATGGCAATCTATGGTTTGAGGCTTGAGTATGCACTGGATGACAGCTCAAACTATATAGCCTGGAAGGATCACATGGAGGCAGTATTAGAAGATAATGGTCTAAAGGACTTCATTGATCAAGAAGTCCAGAATTTGATTGATGCTACTCAACTAGCTAAATGGAAGAAGTGTGTGGCTAGAGCTAGGAGAATCATCTTGGAGGGAGTTTGAGATCACATAGTCTCGAGCCTCCATGGGAAGGAGACTCCGTTTTCGATGTGGAAAACATTGAAATATATTTATCAGAATAGAAGTGATCAGAGGAAGTTGGCACTGAAGGGCAAACTTCGAAAGATCAAGTGTGAAAAGGATGAGACGATCTCTATGTATCTGAACAAGCTCACCTCATGCAAGGATGAGCTTGGAAGTGTAGAGATCGTGACCTCTGATGATGACATGGTGAGTCTTGCACTCCTCGGTCTTCCTAAGAGCTGGCATAGCTACTAGGACCCGGTTAATGGAAGAGATAAATTGTCAGATTAGGAACGACTTTGGTCACATTTGATGCAGCAGAAGATCAGACGGAGCACCAGAGACAGTTCCTCATCCATGGAGGATGAAGAGAACTGTGCCTTAGCGAGTAAGGCGAAGAAGGGGAAGGAGAAGGTTTCTCTTTACGAGTCCAGTTCTTCCCATGGTGGGAATAATTTTGACAAATCAAAAGTGCAATGCTTTCATTGTCATGAGGTGGGCCATTTTGTTACAAATTGTCCATTGAGGAAATCCAAGAAGGGATCCGGGGAAGGATCTAAAGGTGAGGCACGTGCTTCATAGTTCGAGTTGGATTTCACACTCTTCGCATGCATGGTTTCATCCATGGTGGGAAGTGGTTGGTTTCTTGACAGTGGAACTTCTTTCCACATGACCAGTGACATGAGTTTGTTCAATACTTTGGAGGAGAAAGATCTCCAGATACTCATAGCAATGGGTAATGATGAGAAGTATAGTGTCTCAGGTGTAGGCACGGTTATTTTTCAGAGGGAGCATGGAGCTCACCTTACCTTAATCGATGTCAAGTATGTACCAGGACTGAAGAGAAACTTGGTGTCGATCGTGATGTTGGAAGGTAGAGGCTATGATGTAGTCTTCAATAAGGGAAAGGTTTTACTTAGACACATCATCACTAGAAAAGTGAAGCAGATTGGTTCACTGGTCAAGAACATGTATGCTCTTGAGGTTCAAGATGCATGCAAAGCCTTGAGCAGCAAGGCAACTGATGGAGACTTGGTGGTTGAGAGGGAGGGTATATTATCTCTCAACATGCAGCACCAGAAGAAGTCTTAAACGATTGTGGAGGAGCCACGATTGGTGCAGCAGCTTCAGGAGGTTGTGGAGCAGCCACAACAGGAGAAGCTGATAGGAGATTGAGTAGAGACATATCCTCAGGCAGAGACCTCCAGTAGGGGGAAACTTCGAGCCCAGTGGGTAGAGGGATCACATGCAGCCATACCTACAGGTAGGAGGTCGGGCGATATAGAGTGATTATCCCAAGGAGGAGGGGCAGGATCCTTGAGGTACCCAACCTCTTGGATGAGACCTTGCTACGGGAGCCCTGATGTGGAGTAGCAGGAACTGACTGATTGGGTAGAGACATATGTTGATGGAGTAGCAAAGAGAGCTACAGTGCAGGGAATCCCAGGACAGCGCAGAGTATGCAGGCTGCAGCAATGCGAGAGGCACAAATGTGTTGCACAGTGCAGGGTAGCACAGAGAAGGGTGCAACGGTGCGAGATGCATGGAGATGTTGCAGTAGCACAGAGGTCAGAGAGGGAGCACTTGTCAGCAGCAGGTAGAGCTTCAGCATTAGAGTATGTTTCTAGCCCAATAGAGTGGTCAGTTGAGAGGTTTTTTGTTCTCAGTGATGTTGGAGCAACTGCACTTGGTAGATGTGTTGCATGCAGAACATTCTAGAATTACAATATCGGGTTCAGGAGGAAGCCTTTCTTGTTGAGGGGGAGTGTTGAAAAGTGTGCAACAAGAAATGTAAAAATAGAAATTGCTAAAAATAGAAGTTTGGCCATTGTGGAATTTTGGCCATCTTGGGTGAGAGGTGAAACTGCTAAAAATAACATCTTCTAATTATAGCATTTCTGGGTCCCTTCCTATTTATAGCAATCCCTGGTCTATCTATAGGAATTAAATTTGAATTTGGTCTTACCAGCAGTTTGGAATATTAATTAATTAATTCTCCATGAGTTAATTAATTAAGGAAAAGCAAACTTGAAGTCTTTGTGAGAACATGCAATTATTTCTCCACTAATTGGGGAATGTGTCCTTGATTTGCTCCACTGATTGAGGAATTAAGGATGAGTTCTATATTGATAGGATCAATTGACTCAGTTTAACTTAGTCAAGTCCACTTAGATTAATTTAACAAGTTGTTAAACTAATGAGATACAGTTTGTTGATGCTTGCATGCATGTGACAACTGTTATTTTCAGATAACTGTGTATTCACTCATGGATAGCTGATGCATGTCAGTTTTGTTAGAGACCCAATTGAGATTAGATGTGGGACAATGTACTATCAAATGATAGGATCTTTCTAGTAAGTATTCCTTGCATGGGGAAGGAATCTTCTTCCTTCTATTTCTACGTAGTTGGACCTGAGGTGACAGCAGGTATGATCATGCCAATTTGCATGTGTTTTGTAATTGGACCCCAATCAAAACTGTGCAAGGAAATAGGAGCTTGGACCTAAGGTGCAGCCTTTAAATACAAGGCTAGGTAGTCCATGAGCTTTATCATCAGAGTACAAAGAGAGCATGATAGCTTTTGAGCTTATTCTTTTTGTATGTTGTTGAGGATTGCCACTTGATTGATAATACAGAGATGGGGTTTTAGGCTGGTGCTTTTCCTGGATAAATTCTTATGTGTTATGTGTGATTGATTCCTTCTTATCAGTTATATGTGTTCATGCTTGATGTTTCTCATGTTCAATTAAGCTTCCACTAAGTTTATGGTAGATGTAGATCTAGTATTATGCTTTAGTACATTGCATATATCAGTTGGATCTGCAGGTGAAATTTCTACATGATATCAGTGAGCTAGCTGATTTGTAGAGAAAATTCTACAGCCACATGACTCATAGAAAATATTTTTTTGAAGAATTTACTGACAATGTTGATGGATCAGTATACTTTGCACACCAATCAAAACTCAAGCCATCATGACTTGGCACAATCAGGCTTAAATTGCCTAGTCTTCCAGACTTTCTTCGGCATCATGTTCTATATCTCCCACAATTGAGGAGAAACTTGTTGTCCTTAGTCCACATCCACCAGCAAGGTCACTCCATTCATATGTTTGATGGAAAGGTTGAGGTGAGAAAAGCATCTGACCACTCACTTGTCATGAGAGGGATAGAAGAATAAAGGCTTCTCAAGCTGCAGGGTACCTCTTCTTATGCACAACATTTTTCATACAATTTTCATTATGAAGAAGGTACACTTCCATCAAGTTTATTATGGCATGCTAGATTTGGACATTTGAAATATGACAGCCTCCACTTGTTGAAGAAAAATGGTGTTACTGGTTTGCCTACAATTCCTAGAAAGCTTAAGCAATGTGATGCTTGCATTCTAGGAAAGCATAGAAAACAGTCCTTTCATGATTCACACTCCAGAGCACATAGAAAACTTGAACTCATTCATTCAGATTTATGTGGTCCATGTCTGTCTCTTCTGCAAATGGAAATAAATATATGATGACATTTATTGATGACTACACCAGAATGTGTTGGGTTTACTTATTAAAGAACAAATCTGATGCTTTTCAAACATTCAAGAACTTTCATACATGGATTGAAAATGATGCACAATCTCATATTGACTCTATTCGCACTGATAATGGAAAAGAATACACTTCAAATGAATTTGAAAACTATCTTCGCCAACATGGGATCAAACATCAAACAATTGTGCCTTATAATCCCCAACAGAACAGTGTAGCTGAAAGAATGAATAGGACAATCTTAAATATGGTACGGTCCATGTTGTTCTTCAAAAATGTAAAAATGATGTTTTGGGTTGATGCAGTTCTATGTGATGTATATATAAAGAATATATGTCCATCTAATGCTATCAGAAACAAGACTCCTTATAAAATTTGGTATGGGCACATTCCTTCGGTAAAGCATCTCAGGGTCTTTGGTTCCACCTGTTATGCCTTGATACCAAAGGTACATAGAAAAAACTTGGTGCAAGAAGTTGTAAATGTATCTTCTTGGGGTATTCAAACACCTCCAAAGGATACGGTCTCTATGATGAAGTCAACAAAAAGTTTGTTGTATCTAGAGATGTAATCTTTCTTGAATCATCCAAAACTAACAATGTTGTTGAAATGCAACTTGATCGCTTGGATAGATTCACAAATACAAAATCATTTCAAGAATTTGATAATCAGATTCCATATCTTGAAGGAGGGATTCCTATACTAGATCAACATGTGGAATCTTCTTCTAAATCACTCTCTCCCCTACATGAAACTCCGACAACGGATGATACTTTGAGTGATGTGATTGATAGAATTGGGAGACTCAATCTTGATTCAGTCCCAACTCAATCAACGGAGCAGCCTAGACCATCTGAGAAAGGTCCCCCAAAGTGGCTGACAAAGACACTTGAAAGTGTTCATCCTGATGAGGTTGGAAAGATGGGAACTAGAAACTCAAACCGGAAAAATGGAGGTAATGTAGATGACTCTGATTCACCTATTGATACGGATGTTTCTTATGATTGTGAATTCAATTTGTTTACAGATTTTGAACCAACTTCCTTCAAAAAAGTTGCTTCTCATGATGAATGGAAAGAATCAATGCAAAAGGAGTATGATGCCCTGATAAAGAATGGCACTTGGAAGCTGGTTGACCCTCCATTGGGAACCAAACCAATTGGCTACAAGTGGGTCTACAAGAACAAGTATAAAGATGATGGCTCACTTGACAAGCACAAAGCCAGGTTTGTGGAAAAAGGTTTTGCACAGAAGGAAGGGGTCGATTATGAGGAGACTTTTTCCCCCACGGCAAAATGGGCTACCATTCTGACACTCTTTGCCCTAGCAGCTCAGAACGGTTGGAAAGTCCATCAAATGGATGTAAAAACTGCTTTCTAGAATGGAGATCTAAAACAAAATGTTTTTATGTCCCAACCTGAAGGATTTGTTGTGAAAGGACATGAACATAAAGTATGAAAACTTGTGAAATCCTTGTATTCCTCAAACAAGCACCACGAGCTTGGTATGAAAAACTGACTGAGCATCTTCTGAAGCTCAATTTCAAACATTATGATCTTGATGATGCAACTTTGTTTGTCAAGAAAGTTGGCAGAACAATTGTATATCTTGTGGTATATATAGATGATCTTTTGATGACAGGGAAAAATGAAAGCTACATTGCATCCATAAAGAAGGAATTGAAGAAAGGTTTTGAAATGACTGATTTGGGCTATGTTCATTACTATCTTGGTATTGAAGTAACTCAACATCCAAAATCCATATTCCTTTCTCAAAATAAGTACATTGGAGATCTGTTGAACAGGTTTGGCATGACTGAATGCAATCCTCTTACTACTCCAATGGAACAAAACTTAAAGCTCACATCCATTGAAGGAAAAGAATTTGAGGATGCAACAAAGTATAGACAGCTTGTAGGAAGTCTCAACTGCCTAACTACTACAAGACCAGACATTTTGTTTGCTATTGGAATCATCTCCATATTTATGCAAAAGCCTTGTGAGGGACATTGGTTTGCTACAAAAAGAGTTCTAAAGTACTTGAAGGGAACTCAAGACTTTGGAATCAAGTATACATAGGTGGGTGACTTCAGCTTGATTGGATACTCTGATTCAGACTTCGATGGAGACAAAGAAACTGGGGTATCTACTTCAGGATATGTTATGAGTCTTGGATCAGGAGTTGTCTCTTAGAGATCACACAAACAATCAGTTCCATCAGATTCCACAACAGAGGCAAAATATGTGGCAGCAGTTGAGGCAACAAAAGAAATTGTGTGGCTCAGGAAAATTTTTGAAGATTTGCGGGTAAAACAAGTACAATCGACTCCACTCATGATTGACAATACCTTTGCAATAAAGTTGGCCAAGAACCCAAAGTTCCATGATCAAACAAAGCACATCAATACTAAATATCATCTGATTCGACATCATCTTGAGGCCAAAACAATCCATATCCGCCATTGTTCCACTAATGACCAAATTGTTGACATCTTCACCAAAGCACTTGGAAGAGAAAAGCTTGAAAGATTCATAATGATGCTTGGACTCACCAACATCCCTTCAGATTAAGGTGGGGAATGTTGACACCTAATCAGAGGGATTGGGTGTACAACTGTAATTAATGTAAATAAATAATAGAGAACATAGAGAGTCATCGGGAGATGAACCGAACAGTCACTCCCTCTTGTATATAATAATGAACAACCTAAATGAATAAAGTAAGTTCTAATTTGAGGAGTTACCTCCTAGTCTGACAGAATTTATCTTTGCACATAACAAATAAACAAAGGATACATATTGAGACTCTGTCTCTCTCTATGGCTTACTCTTCTAATACTTGTGGCCTCTTTTACATTCTGCCCGTAGACTTACAATCATACTCTAATTCAGCTAACTCTCTACTCTTCTCTCTTGTTTCCTTTTCAATACATCATTAGAAGTTTCTTTTACAGTTAGAGGAACTATTCCTCAGTTATGAAACAATTTCTTCAAACTAGTTCCTATCTAATCCTATCTTGTCTAATTCAAAAACTAACAATGGTTGATTCAGCCTTAATTTAAAATGACACAAAATGAAACTAAATGAAACTGAAACTTGAAGTGTTTTCCTCTCTATTTGTCAAAATAAATCAAAAATAAAAATAACAAGAAACATCTCCTAGTTGTCGCCTCTTCATTCGGATGCTCCTACATCAAAATTGAAGCGTCGTTAGACTACTCTCTAAATTGGTATAGATTTTCTTTACTCGTTGAATCATGGGGATTTTTTTTGTAGATGAATTTCCCAAGAGTTACACATAATGTAATTATAAGAAACCCATTTTGAGTTTTTCGTTACTTTCAAGAGAAAAGTCTCTGGGAACCCTCGCCGACTCCATCACCCTCGACAACCATGGAATCATCAACCCCAACGTGATCGCCCTCCGATTCTCCAACGTGCAGGGACAAGTCACAAGCTACAGTCGTATCGCTTAAAAAAATTGGAAATGTGGAAAAACGAATAAAGGAATATATGGCAACTTTATATGAATGAATATTATAAATAACAATAATATGATGATAGATTTTTAAAATTATAATTTAATATCAATAATTATTAGAGAGATATTAAGGATTTAATTTTATGGAATATTTTTATTAGTGTATACAAATTAAAGGTTGTGATTTATCTCTAAAATAGTTATGTGTTATTTCGTTTTTTTAATTAAATCAAAAATAAAATGTAAACAAGTATTATTTGAAGTTTTTTTTTTCATGTGGTATTGATAAGCCATGATATTGGCTCATGGTATTGAAACAAAACCTATTCTCATATTAAGAATTTCCATGGTAAAGTGGGGATAAATTTTCATAGTTCAGAACCATGTTCCATGCTTTTTTAAATGTATACATGTTTAACTTATATATTTGGTTAATTATTTTATAATTTATATCGTTGATTAATTATATGTTTAACTTTTTTCAATTGTCAAACCAGAAGTAGGGACAGTCATCACTAGCTCTTAACCCTAAATTCAGGGTGGCTCATCATTGTTATTCAAGGAAAACCACGCCACCTGGAATTACTTGTTGGTGGTATGTAAGGGGTAGGTTTTGAGTCTTGCCAAATGCCTCTAGTTCTTGGGCCGTTGACAGTCTTGAGCTGTTAACCTATTTCCTTTCCTTACTTCCGAGGAAGATGAGCTCCTAACCAAGCAGTAGTTTTGATGCATACTCCACACCTAGTCTATATGTTCAACTTATATACAAACTTTAAATCATTGATTATTATTTTTTTATAATAAAAATAATTTAAAGTAAAGTTATAATTTTTTTCGTTTTTAAGAGTTTCTAAATTTTAGCAATGTGATGTATGATGAAGTAAGTTATTTGGTGTGTATTATGGATTAAGGCATAAGAGAATTTACTAGTCATTTAATTTATATGGTTGTGTTAGTTTTAAATTTCTATTAAACATGTGAATAGAATGAATTTGATATTGAATGTGTATAAGAGATATTAAGTTCTTCTCTAACTCAAAAAGATAGAGAACATCATGCAAGAGAAAATATGGGAAACACAAAAATTTGAGCTTGATAATGCCACTTGTTGTAGGTTTGTGATTATATTAATTTTCAAAGTATTATGCATTGTCATACAATTTCTCAAAGAATTTTTTCTGAAAATTCATGTTTCAAGTAGCATTGTGTCAAGCAACCAAACATCTCTCCAAGAAGAAAATGACGTTTTAAACAAATCTTCATTTATGTCAATATTGCAATAACAAAATGTATCAAGAGCTTTACCTTTTTCTTCATTTTGCTCCTACTTATCTTCAATTTTCTCCATTAAATCCCTACATACCTTAGCATCGTGTCCATTCTTATTAAAATAAACAAAGTGAAGATTCAACCTATTATGAGACCTAAGAACAATGTTAATCTCATTAGCTTCCCATCCATATCAATTCCCTTAAGGGAGGATATTGCCTCCTCTATTTCCTAAGGAAACAAAAAAGTGACAAAACCAAAATACCTTCACCTTTTAGTTTCTCAATCGTACTTAACTTTTTCTTCCACAAATTTTCCCTAATTTCCAAAAGGTTGTTCTAGGCTATCAACCCCTGAAGGTAGATTCCCACAAAAGCTCTACCGGAAGAATTGAAATTGCCACTAGGATTATCATTCTTGAATTTGTCTATTGGAGTAAAAATGTCTTTTGGGGGTGACCAGAACTTGAGTTCACCTTAAAGCTCTTCCCTTGTATTGATATCCATTAAAATTCTCTACAACTTAATTTGCTTATGCTCCCATTGTCACAAATGCAAAACCACACTTTCTTCTAGTTAATTGTCATGTACCACCTCAACCATTATAACATCCCTTGTGTGTAGCTTTAATAATTCAATATTGTTGATACTCCAAGGAAGATTCCCCACAAATATTTTTACGTTCAACATCTTACATAACAGATAGAGATATTTTGCGGTTCAACATCTTACATAGCACATAGAGATATTTTGAGGTCCAACATCTTAGATAGCACATAGATATATTTTGAAGTTGGACATCTTAGATAACACAGAAATGTATGTTACTTCCCTTGAAAGGTACATTAGTTCATCTCCCACATAAATGGCATGTTAAAAAATGAATTATCAACATGCTAATGGTTAAGAATGACATCGAATAACTATGAGTGATTTTTTTAATTATGTAAGTTGTATATAAATACATTGAAAAAAAATTGATTCATCTCCCACATAAATGGCATGTTAAAGAGGAATTCTCTAAATGTTAATGGTCAAGAACGACATTGAATAATTTTATGAGTGGTTTTTTTTAATCTGAGTGATATATAAATACATTGAAAATAATTCTATTTCATCTTCGAAAAAGTTCAATAATAGTTCTTATTGACGTATAACTCTTCATATCTATAAAATATCTACACTACAAAATAAATTTTAAATTAATAAACATGTTTATTAATTTAATAAAAATAAATCTATATTAATTTATTAAATACTTTTATCAATTTATCAAAATAAAAATCAATAAACAATATATACAATTTACATCAAACATGTTGCTAAATTTTTCCTTCAAAATCTTCTTCATAAATATAAAAAACTTACAATCTTGAGGAAAAATCTCTTTCACAAATATAAAAAACTTACAATAACATGTAAAGGTTAAGGGAAAGTCTCTTTCACAAATATATAAAACTTACATGTAAACTTTAAAGCAGAATCTCTTTCACAAATATAAAAAACTTACCATAACATGTACAATAACATGTAAGCGTCAAAGGCAAAGTCTCTTTCACAAATATATAAAACTTGAAAACTTACAATAGCATATAAGTGTTAAGGCAGTGGGTGAGTAAAAAATCAAAATTTAATTGTATGAAGGAGATTTTAATTGTGATGAAATTAAATAAATAATATTATATTTAAATGTATTTTAAATAATATTATTTAATTTTAATAATATAATCTTTATTAAAAATAATATTAATATTATAAATTTAAAATTATAATTATAAATTTAATATTTTCTTAATTTTATTTGAATATTAGATAAAAATAAAAATAAATAAAATAAAAAATAACAAGAAAAAACAATACAACTGCAAATTGGCAATTGGTAAATCTTAACATTGATGGCATAACTTTGAAAGACAAGTTGTCGAAATTGAATTGATGAGGCTAAATTATTGTGGAGGTATGCAAAAAGTTGATGAGAGATGTTATATAATCATTTTGGACGTATGCGGTGGGTAGGAAAGGACGTTGATATTGAATTAATCTTACATAATTATTTTGGACATATGCATAAGGTGAGAGCGCGATTGAAGTTGAATCTCAGAGCGAAATTCAATTTACTTTATTAAATTTCGACAAAATGATAAAAAACTCACTTGAAATTCCAATTATACTTTATTAATTGAAAATCCTTTATCAATATGAAATGATAGGCCTGTCTGAATCACAACGACTTTATTAATATGGTTCCATGTGTTGGATGACACTTGTGCCCATATAAAACTTTAAAGTCAAAAAAGCTATGATAATTATCAATATTCAAACAATATTTTTGAATTTGTAAATAGTTAATAATTTTATATTTCTTTTGCACAAAAAGCTACCTTTATAATATCATTAAAAAGAAGAAAGAAGCTAAAAAAAAGCTGTGATAATTATCAATATTCAAACAATATTTTTAAATTTTTAAATAGTTAATAATTTTATATTTCTTTTGCACAAAAAGCTACCTTTATAATATCATTAAAAAGAAGAAAGAAGCAAAAAAAACTGTGATAATTATCAATATTCAAACAATATTTTTGAATTTTTAAATAGTTAATAATTATATTTTTTTTTTCAAAAAAGCTACCTTTATAATATCATTAAAAAGAAGAAAGAAGCTTAAAAAACTGTGATAATTATCAATATTCAAACAATATTTTTGAATTTTTATATTTCTTTTGAAAAAAAACTATTTTATAATATCATTAAAAAGAAGAAAGAAGCTAACTTTATGCTTATAATTTAAGTAGTAAAATAAAATGTGATAGGCATAAATACATAGAATAAATTATCGAGAAACAAAAACAATAGTAATCTTTCAATACAAGTAAAATTTAATATTAGCATTTAATAGCTAATATTATAGAGGGAAATCCTATCATATTAGATAATGAAATTCCATCGTATCTCATAATGAAATCCTATCTAAATGGATCTGGCAGGACATTACAGAGATAATAATTATAACGAAGAAGTGATTCACCAGTTGAGACAATTTAACCTATGACTTAGTTGTAGATATCTTTTGTAACTGTGGTGCAAAATTTAGCATCCTGGTACAGAAATCAGTAACAAAGCTAACAGATTGATAATGAGCCAATATAGATTCTGAGCTCCAAATTTTCAAAAGCCCAGAGCTAAAAAAAATAGTAAAATGGAGCAAATATAAATAATATAAAGAAATTGCTTGTCACGTAGAAAGTTGATGATGTTATTATTTATTTATTTTTGTTTGTGGCTTAATTTTTATATAGATTCATGATAATGAAGTAAGCAGGTAGTTATATTTATCATAATTATGAAGCACAATAGATCACTAGTTTAGCTCTTTAATAGTATAGATTCATGATAATGAAGTAAGCAGGTAGTTATATTTATCATGATCATGAAGCACAATAGATCATTAGTTTAGCTCTTTAATATTATTATTACAATAGAGAATGTTACTATTATGACAAATTTTATATAGATTTATGATCATGAAATAAGCAGGTAGTTATCTTTATTATGATTATGAAGCACAATAGATCGCTAGTTTAGCTCTTTAATATTATTATTACAATAGAGTGTTACTATTACAATCTTTCATTATATTTCATTTTGTGTTTATAAAGATTATATTTTTTTCTCAGCTAAATAGGTAGAGAAGATTGTCTAGTTACTCTCTGTGTATAAGAATCTCATTTTCACATCCACAAAAGGTAGGGAGTTGTTTATATGTGAGATTTTTTGGAGTTTTTTGGGCACTTATAGACAATGGTAACAGGAAGTTGTCTATATGTGAGACTTTCTGAAGTTTCCCTGAGATTTATGGTCAAAATTTTGTGAAATGTATGATTAAATCTTGATTTATGGTGTTTAAACTGATTTTTTTTTACTACATATATGAATCTAACACCTTCAAAAACTAATCTAGCACCTTCAAAAACTCCTAGACACTTTGATTATGAAAAATTCACTATTAAATTTATAATTTCAATAAATCCAAAACAAATTATCTAATTAATCTCTCTAAACCTAATTCAATTTATTCATTAAAATTAATGACAAGCAACTTGAATAATAACATGCCATTAAAAAAACCAAAACGGGCAGATAACTTTTGACGTTTCAAACATTTTCCACACCGTCAGACACGTTTAAAATGAAAAAAACTGTTGTGTCGAACTTCAAATTCCAGACCCCTCCTTTCTCTGATTTCGACTTTCGATACTGCGCAGAAGAAGCGTCTGCTTAGAAGGTAAGCATGCTGTCAATGCTAAATGGGTATTGTTTCGGTTACGTGATCGAATCTCGGGAATGCGTTTCGTTCATGATTTGCCCAGAAGTTGCACATAATGCAAGAGACCCACTTTGAGTATCATTTAAGAGAAAATTTATATAGGAAACAAGGAAATCATGTAGGGTTGTACTATATCTATTTGCAAAGTAATGTGCACCTTTTACATTTTCATACAATTTTTCAAACAAAATTTTATAAAAGATCATGTGACGAGTAACATTGACAAATTTAAAAAAAAAAAAAAAATCCTTGAGGTAAGTAACATTGGTGATAAGTTACTAAATATCTTTCTAAGAAGCATTTGAAGTTTTGAGTAAATTTTCATTTATGTGAATATTGTAATGAGTAAATGAATGGATTCAAGAGTTTTATTTTTTTCTTTGGTTTTTTTTTACAATAAACAAAGTGATAATTGTACCTATTAAAAGACATAAGAATAATATTCATTTTAATTGACCTCCATATTATTAGTTCCGTTAAAAGAAAGGACAAGTCTCTTTTGTTGCTTGAGGAAAAAAAAAAAGTGACAAATCAAAATCCCTTCACCGTTTAGTGTCACAATCATATTCAACTTTTGCTTCCACAAATTTTATGTTATTGCCAAAATAATATTCTAGGCTATCAGCGCCTGAAGGTATATTACCACAAAAGCTTTATTGGAAGAATCAATCATACTCAACTTTTGCTTCCACAAATGTTATGTTATTGCCAAAATGTTGTTCTAGGCTATCAGTGCCTAAAGGTATATTACCAGAAAAGCTTTATTGGAAGAATTGAAATCATCACTAGCCTTTTCATTCATGAAATTTTTGTTTGTTAATGTAAAACTATATTTTGGGGGTGATGGCCTTGAATCTACACTTAAAGTTCTTCCCTCGTATTCTTATCCATTGAACTTCTCCACAACTTCATTTGTTTCTATTTTTCTTGTTGCAAATGCAAAACCACAACTTCTTCTAGTTCGTCCTCCTATATTACCTCAACCATTGTAACATCCCTTGTGTCTAACTTTGCTAATTTCGTGTTGTCAGCACTCCAAGGAAGATTTTCCACCAATATTTTGAAGTTCAACATCTTAGATAGCACACAAAGATATTTTGAGTTTCCACATCTTAAATAGCACATAGAGATATTTTGGTTTGTCCTTCTAAATTATCTAAACCATTGTAACATCCCATGTGTCTAGCTTTACTAATTTAGTGTTCTTGACACTCCAAAGAATATTCCTCGCCAATATTTTGAAGTTCAACATCTTAAATAACACATAAAAATATTTTAAATTTCAACATCTTAAATATCATATAAAGATATTTTAAAGTTACACATCTTAGATATCACATAGAGATATTTTAAAGTTACACATCTTAGATATCACATACAAATATTTTAAAGTTCAACTCTTAGATAGCACTTTGAAGTATTTTGGTTCTTTTGAAAATTACATTGGTTCATCTCTCACAAAAATGACAGGTTAAAAGAGGAATTCTCCAAATGCTTATGTAACTTTAATAAAAACAAACTTTAATTTAATAAATATGTTTATTAATTTATCAAGATGAGTTGGAAGTAAAACTTGGAACTCGTTAATGAAATTCGTTATATTTTTTGCTTTGCGAATATAAAAACTTATAATAGCATTGTTAATTTATCTATCAATGTCAAAGATCAGCTGTTTGTAAAACTCAACTAACTTATAATAATATTATTAATTTATCGATGATTGAAGATCGGTGGGTTGTCTAACATAAGTGTATACAATTTGCATCTAGTATGTTATTAATTTTTTCCCTTCAAAGTCTTTGTTACACATATAAAGCTTACAATAACATTTAAGTGTTAAAGTAAATCCAGATTTAATTTTATAAATGGAATTTTAATGATGATTAAATTAAATAAATAGTATTATATTTAAGTGTATTTTAAATAACGATATTTATATTTAATAATATATTTTATTTTGAGATTAAATTCATAGTTGTTTTGTTTATATTGATTGATGTTTTTTTATCATTAATGTAATTATTGTGTGATTGTTAATTAGTTGGATTCAAGAGATTTAGTCCAATTTATAGCTTTTATTTTGGTGTTTGATTGAAATATTCTCTCAACTAATTCATTGTATGGTTAATATAAATTTTCTATCTTAAACCAATACGTATTGTATTTATATGTGATATTTAATAAAATAAAATTAGGTTTTTGGTGTGCAATTGTTTTTCTAACTTGGTATCAAAGCTAGTGGCTCCTTGGGTAACTCCCTTAAAGGAGAACCCTGGATATAATCGAGGGTAGATGTAGATTGAATTGGTGTGAATTGTGTGTTTAACTAGATATAATCGAGGGTAGATGTAGATTGAATTGGTGTGAATTGTGTGTTTAACTAGAACGTATTGTGGTGTGCGTTCTTGAATGTTTTAGAGGAATGACTTTTCGACATTTTTTGTTGAGTGCTTGAGATACATGTGAGACGTGAGCCTCTGTGATTCGAGAAATTCTTTGGAGTTGCATGTGAAATGTGAGACGTAAGGTTGTTTGGTCACCATTTATCTTTGGATCCCTTCCAAGCGAAGACGGAGTGCATTAATCCTTGTGGCGTGAGCCCACTAGTGTAGCATGGAAGAACTGAGAAGATGGCTTCAACCTGGGAGACCCTTACTGCTAGAAAAATGCAGAACATGCCATTTCTGTTGGCCATGATGAGATCCAACGTCGTTGTTGAACATGTGTATTGTGTGTCATATTACAATTGGTGTCAGATGTAATCTTATTTGAGACTTTCAGTATTTGGAGTGAATTTCTTAGAGATCGATGGCGCATGGATCTGTAGATATATATTATAACTTGTTGCAACGCTGAAGATTATATGGAGGGTTGGAGTTATAGACCTTATAGGTTATTTGTTCATCTTGTGTTGTATAATATGGTCATTGTGAATAGATAAATAAAAAAATTTATGCACCTCTCCTTCCATATGTTCCATTTCTTTAACCACAAGCGATACAAATTTCTTACCAAAGGCGGTCCCTCAAACTACATAATGGGATATTGTGTTCTATGGGATGTCGATGATTGTGTTACTTGTTGATTCTTTCGGACATTATGTATCCTATCAGTGGCTTTTGGGAAAGGTCAGCAAGCCATCATATAGAGATACCCAGTTAGAAAGCAAGCCTTTGTGGATGACTCAGTGTTTTTCCTTTTACTTTAGGTCACTCCTTAGCAATGATGCATTCAGGACATGCAAATTCATATCAGTGTGAGCTCAAGCCTCTATAATGTTTCTAATGAAATGAAGTTCAAGATTTGTGATCATTTGAACATGTTTACATTGTCTAGGAAGTGGGCCAAATTAAAGTGGACAAGATAGGTAGCCAACAAGACCATAGGAAATTAGATAAAATGGTGTAATTACTTGGTTGCATAGTTTAATTATTTTTAATAGAAATATTTATCTATATATGGTTTGCAAATAAATGTATATGATGAAGAATTTTCAAAATCCGATAAAAAGGTTACTTTGTAAACCGATTCTAGATACATTTTGTATATAGACGGCTTCCCTAGATAAATGATGAGTATGGCAGTTGGTACCCATGTATCTCGATGGATGGAAGCTCATCCATAGAATGACTAGTAGTTTAGTTACTGCAAACAGGTGATTGATTGTGTCTATGTTTTGGGAGTTCAAGAGTGGAATTTGGGAATCCAGTTTGTGTAATAAACCTTTACCTTTACCAGAGTTATGAGACAACTTGATGGAGTTCACTCTATACGATTTCCTGCATATCCAAATAGGTAGAGAAGATTGTCTGGATAGTCTCTTTCTATAAGAATCTCATTTCCACATCCAAATAGGTAGGGAGTTGTTTATATGTGAGACTTTTTGGAGTTTCTCGCAGAGTTGTCTATATGTGAGGTTTTTTGGAGTTTTTGGCTGATTTATGGTCGGAATCCGGGAAAAATTGTGATGAAATCTTGATTTATGTTATTTAAACTGGTTTTTTTTACTACATATATGGATTCAAGACCCTCAAAAACTCCTAAAACACTTCGATTATGAAAAATTCAACCACCAAGCGTATAATTTTAATAAATCCTAAACCAATTATGAACATAATCTCCAAATCTAATCCAATTTATTCATTAAAATTAATGACAAGCAACTTGAATACTAATATGCCATACAAAAATGGGCATATAACTTTTGGCGTTTCAAACATTTTCCACACCGTCATATACATTTCAAATGGAAAAAACTTTTGTGTAAGAACCTGAAATTCCAGACCCGCTCCTTTCTGTGATTTCGACTTTCAATATTGCGCAGCAGAGCCGTCTGCTTAGAGGGTAAGCATCATGTCAATGCTAAATTGGTATTGTTTCGCTTACGTGATCAAATCTCGGGGATGCGTTTCGTTCATGATTTGCCCAGAAGTTGCACATAATGCAATTAAAAGAGACCCATTTTGCGGTTTTCCTTATTTTCGGCCGACAACTACTCGCTGATTCCGTCATCCTCAACAACCACGGCATCAGCAAACCCGACGTGCAGGGACAGCTCACGCAGGCTACACATCGTATCGATTAAAAAATCGGAGATACGGAAAAAGAATAAAAGGACATATGATCTTTATATCATAAATAAATTTATAGAGTAATAGTACTTCTCTGTTTTAATTTTTTTTAGGTAACATGAATGTGCCTTTAGCTTATGTTTGATGGTTGATTTTCTGAATAATTAGATGGATATGGGGTCAATGTTTGATGGTTGATTTTCTGAATAATTAGATGGATATGGGGTCAAATAATCGACAGTGCCCATGTTTGTCTGATTGTGGAATGAATCAACAATCGATATAAGGATGCTCTTGAATGTGTACAAGTCATAACAAGTTTTTGTGTTCGTTTTATTGTGAAATATTCAGAAAATCAACAATCAATATATGGATGCTTCAAGTCATAGCAAGTTCATCCCTCATTTAAAATGATAAAGAATATCACTTAAGGGAAAATCTATATAGAAAATCAATTAGGTTTATGACTATATCTATTTGCAAAGTAATGTGCACTCTTTACATTGTCATACAATTCGTTAAACAAAATTTTCTAAAAAATCATGTGCCAAGTAACATTGATGTCAAGCTACTAAACATCTTTCCAAAAAGTAAATGAAGTTTTGAGCCTATCTTTATTTATGTCAATATTGCAATGAGTAATAACAAAATGAATGGATTCAAGCGCTTTATCTTTTTCTTCATTTTGCTCCTACTTGTCTTGGATTTTCTCCAATAAAATCCTACATGTCTTAGCATCATGTCCATTCTTGTTACAATAAACAAAGTGAAGATTGTACATATTACAAAGCATAAGAACAATATTTATTCTTATTGGCCTCCATCCATATTAGTTCCGTCAAGGGAGGACATTGTCTCCTTTATTGCTTGAGGAAACAAAAAAGTGACAAATCAAAATCCCTTCACCTTTTAGTGTCACAATCATTCTCAACTTTTGTAAAGACATATTTACCACAAAAGCTTTATTGGAAGAATTGAAATCGCCACTAACCTTTTCATTCATAAAATTTTTGTTTGTTAATGTAAAACTATATTTTGGTGGTGATGGCCTTGAATTCACATTTAAAGTTCTTCCCTCGTATTCTTATCCATTGAACTTCTCCACAACTTCATTTGTTTCTACTTTTCTTGTTAAACCACGACTTCTTCTAGTTCGTCCTCCTATATTACATTCCCCACATCCAACTTTGCTAATTTAGTGTTGTTGACACTCCAAGGAAGATTCCCCACGAATATATAGAAGTTCAATATCTTACATAGCACATAGAGATATTTTGAAGTTTGACATCTTAGAAAACACATAGAGATATTTTGGTCCGTCCTCCTATATTACCTCAACCATTGTAACATCCCATGTGTCTAACTTTGCTAATTCAGTGTTGTTGACACTCCAAGCAATATTCCCCACGAATATTTTGAAGTTCTAACATCTTAAATAACACATTGAGATATTTTGAAGTTTGACATTTTTGATAGCACATAAAGATATTTTGAAATTAAACATCTTGGATACCACATAAAAGATATTTTGAGGTTCAACATTTTAAATAACACTTTAAAATATGTTAGTTCTCTTCAAAGATACATTGGTTCACCTCCCACATTAATAGCATGTTAAAAAAAATTCTCCAATGCTAATGGTTAAAAATGATTATGTACTTTAATCTAATAGACATATTTATTAATTTAATGAAAGTAAATATGTATTAATTTATTAAATATATTTATTAATTTATTAAATATATTTATTAATTTATCAAGATTAAAGATGACTAGGATGTAAAACTTCGAATTCGTTATTGAAATTGGTTAAATTATGTTGTTAAATTTTTTTCTCTATCACCATAAAAACTTATAATAACATTATTAATTTATCAAAGTTAAAAGATCATTTCTTTGTATAATTTAATTAATTTATAATAATATTATTAATTAAAGATTTATGAAGGTTGATTTGTGGGTTGTAAAATTTGATATTGGTTAAATTTTTTTCTCTATCACCATAAAAACTTATAATAACATTATTAATTTATCAAAGTTAAAAGATCATTTTTTTTTGTATAATTTAATTAATTTATAATAATATTATTAATTAAAGATTTATGAAGGTTGATTTATGGGTTGTAAAATTTGATATTGGTTAATTGTATATATCTTTATTATGTCTAACTTCATTAGTTAATTGTATATATCTTCATTATGTCTAACTTCTCAACCTGATCTAGGGGATAGCACAAGATTTGAACCCAAGACTTTCGGTTCAGTGAGACTTCATTTTCACGGTCATTGCCAATTGAGCTACCCGAAACACACGCCTTCAAAGTCTTTGTTACAAATATAAAAGCTTATAATAACATGTAAGCGTTAAGGTAGTTGGTGAGTAATAAATCAAGATTTAATTTTATAAACAAGGTTTTAATTGTGATTAAATTAAATAAATAGTATTATATTTAAGTGTATTTTAAATAACATTATTTATATTTAATAATATATTTTATTTGGAGATTTAACTCCTACTTGTCTTGTGCATATTGATTGATATTCTTCACCATTAAATGTAATTGTTGTGTGATTGTTAACCAGCAATTGCACTGGATGTTGCAAAGGAAACGTCGTAAGGCAATAGCATATAACACTAATTAATACTTCTTTGACAACTTTAAAAGATTTAAAGATATCAAGAAAAGACAAAGACCATGCTACAATGAAATCTCATTGCAATACTACATTGAGTCTTACAAATCATGAGGCCTATGTTGAAGTTAAAGGCCTTCTCTGATTATGTCAACATGAATGCCTCGTAAATAAAGAAATAGATCGTGATTTGCTACCTTCAAAATCAGAGGTAGTTTTGGTACCTTCCTCCTGCTATAGTACAAAACAAATTTTTTATAGTTTGAAACATGTGCCTACAAAGTACTATAACAATTTTGTAAATAAATTTTGAATTTATATGTGAATTAAGATCTACCCTTGAATAAAAATGGACATATTTCCAATCTGGAAATTGAACCGAAGAATAGCATCAACTACACATCTTCTTCTTAAAATTGCATGTGTTTCTCTTTTGAATGTTGACTCACCTTTGTATTGTTTCCTTCATGATCCTTGAAACAATTCAAAAGATCACATTTCTTTTTACCATTAATCTCCTTGGGGTTTGACATGTTCTTGTTTTAATTCAACAGATTCTACTTAAGTAAATCTAACCCATGCCATGGAGTTGAAGATAATGTAGAGATCATTCAACAACATTTAAACCATTTTATCTTGAAAACCAAGCAAGTGTGGTCCATAAGCACGACAATGAAAATACTACTTTTTTACATCAAAAGACCACACCTCAACTTGGTTTTAGAATAATGGCCACAAAATTTATATAATAACCTACTCGTCTATCTGACTGGTAAAAACATGAAAGAGTTATTGTGAATTTTGCATTTTAGACAAGAAATGTAGGGATAAATTTGACAAAAAAAAGTTGGATGAAGAAAAAGAATGCATGTGGAAATTACACACAACGACCTTTGTGGTCCCATGAGAATTTAGTCATTGGAAAATCCAAATTATTATATGACATCCATCGACCATGCTATAATGAAATCTTGCTGCAATACTAATTCCTTGAGCCTTACAAATCATGAGGCCTATGTTGAACTTATATACCATGTATGATTACGACGGCATGAATGTATGGTAAATAAAGAAATATATTGTGATTTGCAACCTTCAAAATTAGAGGTTGTTTTGGTACAATTCCTCCATATTTCTTCTTGATCACTTCTTCCTATTGTAGACAACCTTAATCAGTGCAAGGCAAATTTTTTATAGTTTGAAACATGTGTCTACAAAAGACTAACAATTTTGTAAATAAATTTTGAATTTCTATGTGATTTAAGATCTACCCTTGAATAAAACTACACGTCTCCAATCAGGGAGTTGAACCCAATGATAGCATCAACAACGCTTCTTCTTGAGAAAATTCCTTGTGTTTCTCTTCTCATTGTTGAGTAACCTTTGTATTATTTCCTTCATGATCCTTGAAACTATTCAAAAGATCACATTGTTCTTTACCACTAATCTCCTTGGTGTCTTCCATGTTCTTGTTTTTCAATAGCTCATATGAAGTTGGTTGCTTTTGTTCTTTGTGCAAATAGTAAAAAATATATGGAGTGGTGGCTTTCATCACTTCAAGAGTAGTAAAAACAAGGCTTTTGAGAAAAGAACTCCAACACCGAGAGAGATTTGGTAGCAGCAGTGGAATTGGCAAACATGTCTTGCTCTGTGGTGTTGGCTACTGGGAATAGTTTTTTTATCTTGACGGCTTCCCTAGATCACTGGCGAGTATAGTAGTTGGTACCTATGTATATCAATGGACGGGAGCTCGTCCACAAAGTGATTAGTAGTTCAAAATTACAAATAGAGGCTTGATTGTGTCTGAAGCAACCATTTTAAGAGATCGAATGATGTAAAACTCAACAAGGATGGTTGTCGAGATAATTTGACACTTGTGGATCTAGGGAATGATCCCTCATTTGTTGAAGATATGGGAGTGGTTTTCTCATGAGGTTATGCAATAACTTGATATGTTGTTTAGTAATTGACTTCAGGAGATCCATGATTTGGGAGTTCAAGAGTGGAACTCGGGAATCCAGTTTACCGACTACACATGTACAAGGGTTACAAGACAACTTGATGGAGTTCACTCTATGTGATTTCGAAGATGTTTAAGGAAGCTAATGAAGACTTCGACAAGAAGATCAAAGACAAGTACTTGTTAAGTGAGAGACTTGGATATTTAACTCCTACTTGTTTTGTCCATATTGATTGATGTTCTTCATCATTAAATGTAATAGTTGTGTGATTGTTAATTAGTTGGATTTGAGAGATTTAGTTCAAACTAAAATAGCTCCTAATTTGGTGTTTGGTTGAGATATTTTCTCAACTAATTGATTATATGGTTAAGATAAAATTTATATCTTAAGCCAATACTTATTGTATTCATATGTGATGTTTAATAAAATACAATTAAATTTGTGATGTATAATTAGTTTTTTAACTATTTTTATTTAAAAATTAATAATAATAATAACAATATAATTAAAATGATAATTAATAATAATATAATTGAAATGATAAAAAATAAAAATTCATAGAAATGAACATAATCCAATCTGCAAATTGCAAATTGACAATGGGACATCTTAATAGAAAAGGCATTTTAAAGATAAGCATAACTTTGAAAGAAAGTTGAAATTGATTTGATCATGTCAAACCATTTTTGACATAAGCCAAAAGTTGATGAACAATTTTGGACATATGCAAAAAGTTGCTGAGGAGAGGTTGAGAATGAAAATATATAATCATTTTGGAAGGGTGAGAAAGTAAAGATTGAAATTGAATTAATTTTACATATTATAATTATGATATTATGTGATAAAGGATTAAAAAACATAAAATCCCAAGATAAAAATTTTTCCAATTGAATTTACTTTATTATAAAAGAACGCTGTATCTCCGTACATATTGTTCTGTATCTACATACCTCTTTGAAAAAGGAAAAACACCCACTTTAAATTTAAAATTATACTCCTATATTAACTCGAAATACTTTATCAACATGAAATCATATACCTGTCTTAACTCTATCCACTTTATTAATGTGGATCCATGAGCTGGATGACACTTGTGGCCATATAAAAGTTTAAAGTCAAAAAGCTTGGTGATAATCAACATTGAAATAATTTTTTTGAATTCTAAATATTTAAAAATGGTATATTTCTTCTGCATCAAAAGATACTTTTAATGACAGAAAATGGAAGCTGCCTTGCTTTTACAATTTCTAACTTCAAAAGACAGGAAGCTGCCTTTACTTTATAATTTCGAAAAACAATGTGATAGAATTGAATAAAATATAATAGACTGAAATGAATAAAATTATAATATAATAGACTGAAATGCATAAAATTAAAATAAAATACCAGGGAACAAAGAAAGTAGTAATCTTTCCATACAAGTAAAATTTAGTAGTAACTAATATTGCAGAGGGAAATACCATCATATTACAGAATGAAATCCCATCCAAAAGGATTTGCCAGGGACATTACAGAGATAATAAGCATAGTGGAGAGCTGATTCACAAGGCATGACATGTACTCTGTTGTCAGGGTATAAGCCTTTCATATACCCAATACAAGTAAAACTCTGAAACAAATCTTGTAGAGTGAAATCCAATCATATTACCGAATGAAATCTCATTCTATAGGATTTACTAGGGTCATTACATAGAAAATAATCATAAGTGGAGAGCTGATTCACAAGGCATGACATGGACTCTGCTCTCAGAATGTAATCCTTTCATTTACCACAATACAAG
Organism: Pinus tabuliformis; assembly: GCA_031772625.1. Taxonomy (NCBI): domain Eukaryota; kingdom Viridiplantae; phylum Streptophyta; class Pinopsida; order Pinales; family Pinaceae; genus Pinus; species Pinus tabuliformis. The sequence continues at coordinate 158,899,737 of CM062814.1, read as the reverse complement.
CAAAACTGAGTAACTAATCTTGTAGAGTGAAATCCCATCATACTACAGAATGAAATACCATTCTAAAGGATTTACCAGAGACATTACAGCGATAGCTATCATAGTGGAGAGCTGCTTCACAAGGCAGGAGATGGATTCTGGCCTGTAAGCCCTTCATTCACTTGTTGAAGATGAGAAGCAGCACAAAAGTTGGTCATTCCACATCTACTACAAACTTACAACAATATTAACATCCTGCAAATACTCTCATCTATGAGGAGCTTTGGGGGCCTATAGATTACAAGAGAACAGCAGAAAATGTGCAATGACTAGTTTACATAATAGTACAGGCGTTTGGATTTTCTTCACTGAACATGTTAGTAGCGTACTGATCATCTTGGCGGTTGGAGACAGAACTGGTGTTGAAGCTCTCTTTCCTCACAAACCCAGCAGGGGCTTTCTTGTCATAATTCTGAGTAGAGAAAGGCTGGGTCACCGAGTTGTATGGCACGTATGGCCACATTTCTGCACGCTTCCCAGTGCGTTTCACTTTCTTCAGTACCTTGTTCGGCTCCACATATCCCGTGACTGTCACTTTCTGCATCTTTCTATTTATATCCACCGTTTGAACTCCTGCACAAAATTTCCCACAGAAGAGAAACAAAAGTTATTACAATCATCAAAACCCCAGCTTATATTAACCTAGAAAAGAAAATGATGGGCCACTTTGGCCTGTGGCTTAGATGTAGATCTCGGTTGTAACAGGTGGCAAAATTCAGCATATCGCTACAGAAATCAGTAACAAAGCTAACAGATTTGTAATGAGCAAACACAGATCCTGAGCTGCAAATTTTCAAAAGCCCAAAGCTTAAAAAAAAAATTGGTAAAACAAAGCAAACATAAACTCTGAGCTGAAAAACTGAAGAACTCTAAAGAAATAATCAGCACACAAGTAGTTCATGCTGAAATCTTAACACACTCTTCTAAAACAGAGCAAACATAAACTCTGAGCTGAAAAACTGAAGAAACTCTAAAGAATTAATCAGCACACAAGTAGTTCATGCTTCAATCTGAACACACTCTCCTATGGGCTTTACTGAACATAAATTGTTGGAAGCTTTGGATCTCTTCGGTTTTGGTTTTTGATGATTGACGGAGTTACTATCAGAAATGTTAAACGAATCTCAACGATTAAACAGTTTTACTCCAGAAATCTCAATCAACAAAGTAAGGAATCTCAAAAATTAAACAGTTCTACTCCAGAAATCTCCATCAACAAAGTTTAGATCTCATTCTGATTAAAAATGGGGGTACTCTGTTAAAAAAAAAATAATCATTTGGCAAGATGGGAATAGGCGCGTGTTTTACCTGACATAGATGAGAGAACTTTGTTAACCTTGCGCTCACACCCTTCACAGTCCATTCTGACTTTCAATTCAACAGTCTGTATTCACACCCAGTCATAACTATCACTATGAGGCTTAAATTTATACAAAAATATCTCAACATGAGTATATGAAGAACAATGAATCCCATTATGCACAAATTTATCAACATGGGTACATGTAGAATAATGAATCCCATACCTGAAATTGCTTCTTCTTGTTCATTTTTCTACTTCCTCCAAACAGATCTGAGAAATATTCCAAGGCACCCATGGCACGCCCCATGGATTCTGACAGAAAAATTCTTTCCTAAATAGCTAAAGCAGGGGAGTCTAACTGATCCAAGGCAGAGGCGAACGATATTCTGGATCTGGCTGTTCAGTGTAAAACTAATCCAGGAAGGCTCTTCAGCATTGGGAAAAATGCAGAAAACAAAGTTCACTAAAATTTTGAGACGAAGATCCAAAACCTTATAAAGGGAAATGGCAATAGCTCACAGGACCGTGACGGTGTGAATGTAGACAGCGTACCCTAATAACAAAGCAAACTGATGGATGGGTGGCTGGGCTGTGGTCTGTGTTGCCGTTCTTGTCAGGTTCGATGGTTCACTGTTCCCCAACAGTCCACAAAATTAGTACGGTTTATTGCTGAGAGTTCACTGAAATTACTTTGACTTTGATTCTCACTGTGATTAAGTTTTATTTAATATTTTGTTACATAGGTTTGTGATCCCTGGTAATAAAAATATATTTTAGTTTGGTGTCGTTTTCTATTAATTAAATGTGTATTACAAAAATCTGGTTAGGTGTTGGACTTGAAGTGGAAATATATTTCTTTCCTAATGTGACAGATCCTAACTTTGTGATTTCTGAATAATTGAATGTTGAATTTGTATTTTAATAATTGAGGTGATTCCAAAGACATGTGACTTCTTATATATTATTTATGAACTTATGACACTACACTGTTTTATATCTTCCGGTTATACTTCTAACTTACTTTATTTAATTAATTATATTTCCAACTTACTTTATTTAATTAATAATAAGTAGGATACTTTATATTAATAAAAATTATAAAAATGTTTAGTGAGAAATTATATCTCAGTTTTATTCAAAAAATTTAAGCAATAAAAAACAATAGTGTTATTTTTTTTAATTGTAAATAAATGTTTTTTCCAAAGTTAGGTTGAATATTGGGAGGGACGAGTTGATCATTTTTATTTTTGATAATTGATTTTTATCTTTATTTTTGTTTTTAATGAATTTTGAATATGAAACACAATAAAAATTAAATTTCATATAAATTAATTAATTTACATTTTAAAATAAATTATTTTTTCTAAAATAAATTTAATATCTATATTTCAAAATTCTAATATATGTTTAAAAAACAAGAAGAAAAACAAAAGAAATTATGTCAATTGAGGTTCAATTGCCACAAGAGATATGATGAGCTTTGATGTAATGGTAATGAATAGTCCCTTGAGGATATCCCTTGGTTTATTTTTTAGATGTTGTCATGTACATATATGTTTTATTTTATTTTTTTGATGTTAGATGAAAATTCCCTCGATAATGGGTTGTAGAGCATTTGGGAATTAGTCAACTACTTTTGTTGGTCCAAGGAAACTCCAAGGTAATTACAAAACCATCTTCTCTAATTTTCTTTTCAAGCAAAGACCTTTGTCTTCAATCACACCCAAGCCAACAATCTTCTCTATAATTCCCTGGTGTTATAATGTTAGTATCTATCATATTTTAAACACCCCCTCTAGTAACCATACTAATAGTGTGTCTTATGCCTCCACTATTCAACCTCTAAGTTTGTTGTCCTTTTTCTTGCATAGGTTCTACCCAATACCAATAAATTTTAGAGTTAATTAGCCTTTTTACTACCATTATTCCCTCCCATGTTCATCAGAAGGCTAATGGCCTACCAAAATGTCTAACCAACAACAAAATGACGTTGTAATAGAAGATATTGAACTACCGCAGAACAAAGGGATTTTAAACTAGTTGAGAAAATAATGTTTAAAGATTAAGAATAGATAAAATTATATTGATAGGGTGATAAATGAGTGTGTTATGCCACTCCAATATTAAATGCTGGTAGATAATAACATGTGTTTAAGGAGTTATTCTAATCGTAGTTATGCTTAGTTGATAGATGTGGAGGAATAAAGATAGGGAAAGGATTAAAAACATCATGCATAATGTCTAAAATAACATGGAATTCATAAATATTTTTGATGTAGGAGTTTTACTCTTCCAAGCCAATAGTATTATTTTCTTCAATTTTATGAGTCAAAATTTGCTTCCAAAATTTCTTATTATCTAATTATTTTGATAGGACAGTGATGGGACCAGCCCTAAACGGATATGGATTAATAATTTGAATGCGATTAAAGGTTGATTGTTGTTGACTTAATGGTGTAGTACTGCATGTTGATTGTGCTGATGACAGATGTCCATGCCTTGGGGTTCACTCCTCCCGCCCTTTACTCTACCCACGAAACCCTAACCTGCTCATTTCGACTGTGCTTCATTCGGCTGCTCTGCGAGGTAGGGTTCTGGTTCTGGTTCAGGAAATGAGTTTCACTTCACCAGTTCTGAGCAAGAATTCCCATGAGGGTTTTCACTGTCATGTGTGGGCGATGACTCCTGTTCGAAATGTGATGTTGAGGTTCTAGGTTCGGAACCCCTGTTCTTGGTCCTTGGTCTCAACTTTGTTCGGCTCTGGTCATGCAGTCGATTGTGGGCTTTTGTTGCTTGTTGGCTTCGTTTTTACTTTTGTTTTCATTGTTCTAGCTCTGTTATCTGATTGTCTGCTTGGCATCTGTCGCAGGTCATGGTTGCAGGGTGGCTCGGCTCTCAGTTCTTCTCCAACGCTCGAACATAGGTAAGTTGCCTTCTCTGTTATCTACTTTCACCTTGTTTTCTTCTGTTACTGACTGGATTTGGCTCCTTGTGGCCAGTGAGCACTCTGCGGCCGTGACTTTGGAGCGTGACCTCTTCCATGGTGCAACCGGGCTCGGCTCCTGCGGTAAGTTTTCCTGTAACCCTTATCTTTGTTTGTGGGTTGGTATTTACAACCCTGTTTGCTGGCTCTAATGGCCTGTTGGTTTGTCGTGCAGGTGTGTGGTTCCGTTTGCTGGCTCTAATGGCTTGCTGGTTGGTTGTTCTGGTGTGCGGCTAGGCTCCTCCTTCGCTGGCCTCGTACCCCAATGGTTATGCTCTTCTCGGTAGTGTCATTCTTCGTTAGTCTTCTGCCTGCTTGTTTAGGGTATTGACTGTTGATAGCTTTTTAGAGACTGTGGGTCTTGGGTTTGGCTTCGACCATGGATGTATCTCGGCCTTACTATGGTTTCAGCTTCACTACGTATTTATTTCTGTGGTTGTTTAACTTATAAGTGGTCTGGTTGTGGTCTTATGTGACCTCGCGGTTATTTTTGGCACTGTGCACTGTTAAATTTCTCTTATGGTTTGTTGGTAACAGCCATTGTATGTTTGGACTATATACATTCATTTTGATATATATATATATATATATATATATATATCTACATATATATATATACAAAGGTTTCTATTAACAGTTACTATTAAATGATATAAAGGAAATTATGTGAATTCAATGTGATACATGTATGCATTTGTCCATTCTATCGACAGTGGTTTATTCGACTTACCTGCAACCATGACTTTGTTTGTTTAAATTTGTTCTCACACTCTGCTTGCTTCTATCTTTAGCCAGTGTGCCTTTGTCTTCGTTATGAGAAAACAAATCAATGGGTCTGTTAAGTTAGAAAGGAAAAACATTCAAGTATGTGAACTTAGATTGTCAATTAATCTCTTGCTTGTTTCTATTCAATGTTGTGGTGGATCAGAAGAAGATTTCATTGCTTCCTTCCCCTATTTTTGTAAGAAAAAATCATTGTACAGTTATTAAACTTCTAGTAGTTACATTTGGTTATTCTTGACAACTGTTCCTGCTTAACTATCGTCTTGAAATAAATTTTAAATAAAAGAAAACTAAACATAAAAAAAACTGACGGTGGCTAAGACAGCCGTTCCTAGAAATTTAAATGAAACTAAAAAAACTATCTAAGACTCAAACTGTTTGCAAAGACAAACTCTCCAGCCATGACCTCCCTGAGCTGGATGCTCCTGCATCAGGCTCCTGGAGTAGAGGAAAATTCATGGCTCCAGTCCATGAGCTCCTCAATAGAATACCCTGCACGTTGTATCTGTCCTGCATCAAGCCACGAACTGTCCTCTATAGGGCGGTTCTCCCACTTGATGAGGTATTGTAGGTACTCCTTTCTTTGAGTCCGCCTAGCCACCTGTGTATCGAGGATTCCTTTAATTTCAAGTGGTTGAGCTGAAGGCATTTGTCTCATCCAAAAACTACTCTCTCCCTGGGTATCCCGCTTTGGCTGCACCAAACTGTCCTCTTCCGGACTGGCAGTGTATGGGAATAAATCTGCCACATTGAAGATGGGCGATATTCCTATACTTGCAGGCAATTGCAGCTCATAGGCATTTGCAGAAAAATTACACAGAATTTTACAAGGTCCAATTTTTTTGAATTTCAGCTTATTGTATTCACCCTTGGGGAATCTTTCTCTGTGCAAATGCGCTAGAACTTGATCCCCTACATTAAATTGTACCTCCCGTCATTTCAGATCTGCTTTTTGTTTGTACCTTTGACTGTTGTCCTGTAATTTTGTCTTCACCTTCTCTTGTAGGTCGTTAATTTCTCTTGCAAATTCTTCCCCGTCAGCACTTCTTCTTTCTAATTGTCCCAAATCTCATAGCTCATGCACTCCTCGGGGATGCATTCCATACAAGATCTGAAAAGGACTATTTCCTGTGCTTCGATTCAGTGAATTTTTGTAAGCAAATTCTGCTTGAGCAAGTACACAATCCCACATTCATGAATTTCCCCAACTAGACTCGGTAGCAGGTTTCCTGAGCTTCTGTTCACTACCTTCATCTGCCCATTAGTCTGTGGGTGATAAGAAAAGCTAAAATTTAACTTCGTGTCCAACTTTTTCCATAAGGTGCGCCAGAAATGTCCCGTGAATTTCACATCCCTGTCGGAAATAATGGACTTGGGTAAGCGATGCAGTTTGATGACTTCAGTGAAAAACAAGTGTGCTACATGGGTAGCGTCACTAGTTTTTCTGCAAGGGATGAAGTGTGCCATATTCGAGAATCGGTCCACCACCGCCATGATGGAATCAAAACCCCGCTATGTTTTGGGCAGACCCAGGACAAAGTCCAGACTGACTCAATCCCACAGTCTGTTTGGAATAGCCAAGGGTGTATACAACCACGTGTTCTGACTGTGCCCTTTCGCTAACTGACATATCTTACACCTGGTCACATATCGCTGCACGTCTCTTCGCATCTTCGGCCATGACTGAACTGATCCAAGGTCTTATCGATGCCGAAATGTCCAGCTAGACCTCCACTATGTTTTTCCCAGATGATGTTCTCCCTCATCGAACATTCTGGAACACACAATTGTCTTCCCTTGAATAGCAGCTTCTCCTGCAAGTTCTAGTCTAGCCATGGACTATTGTTCCTCAACAAAGGATTCTGGCAGGCTTCATAAGCCTCCTTGAAATCTACATTTGTTTGATACAAGTCCTTCAGGTGTTCAAATCCCAACACTTGTATCGTGCTCTCCTGCAAGAGTAGAACTCTTCTGCTTATTACATCTGCTACCTTGTTTGCTTGACCACTGATATGCTTCAATAAGAATGTAAAACTCTGCAAGTGTTCCACCCATTTTGCATGCTTGTGATTTAGCTTATGTTGCTGCATAACATAATGTAACGCAGAATTATCAGAAAACAAGACAAATTCATTACCCAGCAAATAATGTCTCTAATGCTTCATGGCTTGGACGACGACATAAAAGTCCTTGTCATAAGACATATACTTTTGCCTGCTTTCATTTAATTTTTCGCTGAAATAGGCTACTGGTTTGTCTTCCTGGCTGAGTACGGCTCCTATGGTTGTACCACTGGCATCACAATGAACTTGAAAAAGTTTTTTGAAATCAGGCAACCTCAAAATTGGCCTCTCAGTGATCTTCTTCTTTAATATCTGGAAGCTCTTCTTTGCAGCTTTAATCCAATGAAAACGCTAACTTGCCTTTTTGATGGTATCCAACATAGGGGCGCAGATTCCACTAAAATTCTTTATAAACTTGCGATAGAAACTTGCCAACCCATGAAAACTCTGAACTTCGAATAGACTCTTACGGAATAGCCAACTAAGTATAGCTGCAACTTTTTCTCGGTCCATTTTTAGCTCATTTTCTGCAATCACAAAACCCAAATAGACTAACTCCTTTTGAAAGAAAGAACATTTTTTCAAATTTATCAGCAACTTGTTTTGTTGCAACTTCTCTAGAACATATCGAACGTGTCGAAAATGTTCTTCCTTGATCTTGTTGAAAATCAGTATATCGTCAAGATACACAATCACAAATTTCCCAATGAACTCCTTCAACATCTCGTTCATCAGGCACATGAAAGTACTAGGGGCGTTACTCAACCCAAATGGCATCGCCAACCATTCATACAGTCCTTCATTAGTTTGAAAGTTGTTTTCCATTCGTCCCCTTCTCTGATTCTAATCTGGTGGTATCTGCTCTTCAAATCTATCTTCGAAAAATATGCTGCTCCACTCAAGCAGTCCATCATGTCATCCATTTGTGGCAATGGAAACCTATACTTGATAGTAATTTTATTTATTTCTCATGAATCTGTACACATCAGCCACTCGCCTCCTTTCTTGGGAGCTAAAACTGTCGGAACTGCATAGGGACTTAAACTTTCTTGTATCAAGCCTTTGTTCAACAATTCCTGTACCTGCTTCCTGATCTGTTCGTTGTCCTTGGGACTCATCCGGTAAGCAGATTTGTTCGGTAAAATAGCTCTAGGGATGAAATCTATTTGATGACTAATACTCCACTTTGGTGGTAATTTATCTGGTAATCCATCCACCACAATGTTGCTAAATTCCTACGACAAGTCCTGGATTTCTTCAGGTAAGTTAGAAATTTTAGTGTGTAATAGCACTGCTCTCAGTCTCCTTACAACAGCTTACTTTACCTCATCATCTTCAATCTGTTTTAGAAATTATTTTCCACCCACCAGCAGCACTTTTGTCCCACTAGTTTCTAATGTTTCTTATTCATTGATGGGTACCAGCGTATGCTTAATCCCATCCTTGACAAACTTGTAATAGTTTGTTTTCCCGTCGTGAACAACTTTTCGGTCATATTGCCATGGTCTACCTAGCAAAATATGACACACGTCCATGGGCATGATGTCAAAAATCACGTTGTTCCTATACTTGCCAATATGGAACTCCACCTCACACTGCTCATCAACTAGCAGTTGGTGACCCTTCTATAACCAAGACACCTTATAGGGAGTTGGATGCTTCAACCTTTTTAAACCCAATTTCTCCACCATCTCTGTTGCAACCAGATTATCAGTGCTTCCACTGTCTATAATCAGTTTGTAGCATTTTTCATGTGATTTGCACACAGTCCGAAATGATGCCTTTCTTTGGGTTTGTTCAGTTGTTTCCTTTGCTGGTTTCAGCAGTACCTTGTTCAAGACTAAGGCCTCTCCTGTCTCCGGTACATTCTCTACCTCTTGAGGCGGTGCCTCTGCTTCCTTTGTCTGAGCAACATATGCTCCTCTTTGACCAGCATGTTCTCCTTCAGGGCACTCAAAGGACCTGTGCCCCCACTTGTGGCACTTGTAGCACTAGTAGATAGCTCCTCTGTCCCTGCCATTTCCCCTTCCTCTTTGGTATGACCTTCCTCCCCTAGTGCTACCTTCCTTCTCTGTTGTCCCTGAGGTCTTTGAACTGTTTCCCTCTTCACTGTTGTTGGCAGCCCTTCCTCTGCCAAAGGATTGTCCTTTCCCTCTGCCAGTTCCTCATCCTCTCCTAGCATTCTGCTTCCTTGTGATATTTTCTTCTACCTTTAAGGCACTCTGGTATGCTTCCTCTACGGTTTTTGGAGAAAGAATACTTATCTCGTCCAATTTCTCTAGCCTTAGGCCATTCACAAACCTTGTTGTCTTTTCTGGGGTGTCTTCAATATAACCAGCTCTCAAATTCACCCAATAAAATTCTTCGGTATATTCTTTCACCATCATTCCTCTCTTGCTTCAAATTCTGCACCTACCAATACAGAGCAATCTCGTAATCTTTGGGCAAAAACTTACCCTTCATCTTGGCGACCATTCTGGTCCACTTTTTAATGGGTAACCTATTCAATCTTCTCCTCTCTGCTTGGACACTATCCCACCATAAGGTCACGTGTCCTTTCAACTTGGTGGCAGTGAATTTAACTTTCCTATCTTCGCTTATCTCCTCACATTCAAAGTATTTCTCTAACTCACTAATCCAGTCCAACAACACTTTTGTGGACAAACTACCATCATAGTTTGGAATCTCCGGCTTTGGCTTACTACTAACCAACAAAACTGACCTCAACAATTTGATTTTAGGTCCTTCTTCATCTGATCCATTTGTCGTAACTATAGCTTCTTCATCATTGTCGTCCCCTACTTCCAAATCCCTTCTCCTTCCTGCTTCTACTGCCGCCAAATGGGCATTCAGGATCCTAGTCTCTTCTCTCAATCCTTCATCTACTACTCTTCGAATAGCTCTGTCACGACCTCTTCTTCCAGCTTCCATTTTATAAAGAAAGACAGTTAACTATAACCCGCTCTGACACCAAAATTTGATGGGACTGGCCCTGAACGGATACAGATTAATAATTTGAATGCAATTAAAGGTTAATTGTTGTTGACTTAATGGTGTAGTACTACATGTTGGTTGTGCTGATGACAGATGTCCGCGCCTTGGGGTTCATTGCTCCCACCCTTTACTTTACCCACGAAACCCTAACCTGCTCATTTCGACTATGCTTCATTCGGCTGCTCTGCGAGGTAGGGTTCTGGTTTTGGTTCAGGAAATGAGTTTCACTTCACCGGTTTTGAGCAAGAATTCTCATGAGGTTTTCTCTGTCATGTCTGGGCGATGACTCCTGTTTGGAATGTGATGTTGAGGTTCTAGGTTCGGAACCCCTGTTCTTGGTCCTTAGTCTCAACGTTGTTCGGCTCTGGTCATGCAGTTGGTTGTGGGCTTTTGTTGCTTGTTGGCTTCGTTTTCACTGTTGTAGCTCTGTTATCTGATTGTCTTCTTGGCATATGTCACAAGTCATGGTTGCAGGGTGGCTTGGCTCTCCGTTCTTCTCCACGCTCAAACAGAGGTAAGTTGTCTTCTCTGCTATCTGCTTTCACCTCGTTTTATTTTGTTATTGACTAGATTTGGCTCCTTGTGGCCAGTGAGCACTATGCAGCCGTGACTTTGGAGCGTGACCTCTTCCCTGGTGCAACCGGGCTCGGCTCCTGCGGTAAGTTTTCCTGTAACCCTTATCTTTGTTTGTGGGTTGGTATTTACATCCCTGTTTGCGAGCTCTAATGGCCTGTTGGTTGCCCGTGCAGGTGTGCAGTTCCGTTTGTTAGCTCTAATGGCCTGCTAGTTGGTTGTGCTGGTGTGCGACTCAGCTCCTCCTTCATTGGCCTCATACCCCAGCAGCTATGCTCTTTCGGGTAGTGTCGTTCTTCGTTAGTCTTCTGCCTGCTTGTTTAGGGTATTGATTGTTGATAGCTTTTTAGAGACTATGGGTCTTGGGTCTGGCTTCGACCATGGATGTATCTCAGCCTTACTGTGGTTTTGGCTTCACTGGATATTTCTGTCTGCGGTTGTTTAACTTATAAGTGGTCTTGTTGTGGTCCTATGTGACCTCGCAGTTATTATGGGCACTGTGCGCTGTCAAATTTCTCTTATGGTTTGTTGGTAACAACCATTATATGTTTGGACTGTATACATTCGTTTTGATATATATATATATATATATATATATATATATATATATAGAGAGAGAGAGAGAGAGAGAGAGAGAGAGACAGATTTCGATTAACAGTTACTGTTAAATGATATAAAGGAAATTATGTGAATTCGATGTGAAACCTGTATGCATTTGTGCATTTTGTCGACAATGGTTTATTCGACTTGCCTGTAACCATGCCTTTGTTTGTTTAAATTTGTTCTCGCACTCTGCTTGCTTCTATCTTTAGCCAGTATGCCTCTGTCTTTGTTATGAGAAAACAAATCAATGGGTCTGTTAAGTTAGAAAGGAAAAACATTCAAGTATGTGAACTCAGATTGTCAATTAACCTCTTGCTTGTTTCTATTCAATGCTGTGATGGATCAGAAGAAGATTTTATTGCTTCCTTCCCCTGTTTTTGTAAGAAAAATTCACTATACAGTTATTAAACTGCCATTAGTTACATTTGGTTATTCTTGACAACTGTTCCTGCTTAACTATCGTCTTGAAATAAATTTTAAATAAAAGAAAAAAAACATAAACAAAAATTGTCGGTGGCTGAGACAGTCGTTCCTAGAAATTTAAATGAAACTAAAAAAAACTATCTCAGACTCAAACTGTTTGCAAAGACAAACTCTCCAGCCATGACCTCCCTGAGCTGGACGCTCCTGCATCAGGCAGAGTCTTCACTTACATTATACATTTTTTTTATTATCTTGAAAAATCATTTTATTTTTTATATAATGTTGATGACAATTAACATTCATTGCGATTATTTTTTTTCCAAATATTAATAAAAAAAAAAGAAATTACTTAGTATGTTTATAATTATATTCCTATGTTTAAAAAACTTCTAGAAAAGTAATCCTAATTTATTATAATTTTGATGAATTAAAAGACCAAAATTGTGCTTTAATGTGAGAAGAAGAAGAAAAAAGGTTTTTGATATCCAATCCTACTTATTTTCATAAAGTTGATGAATTCTTTTAATAGGATCAATATCTTTTAGTAATTATTGTATAAAAAAATTATTCTTATTTTAACAATGTTGATTATATAAACTATCAATATAATGTTAACTAATAAAAACCATATAAATTAAATGACATTAACTATCATATTGTTATTGATAAGGTATTCTCCATCAGTTACCCTCATAAATGTTATATGCACCTAAACTTTTTTTCTCACTATAAGAAAAAAGATTATACCTTATTTTTCTAAATAGTAGATTCATAAACTTGAGTTGGCTTATCACTATTATTAAAAAAAAAAAACATGTTAATTAGAATCATTCATTTATGATTTATGTCAATAAGTTACTTTCATAAATGTTATTTGCACCTACATTTATTATTTTATCAATGATAAGAAAGGGATTATAACTTGACAAACTTATTTCTCAAGTAGACTTGAGTTGGTTTATTTTTATTATTTATTTTATCAATGATGAAAAAGGGATTATAACTTGAGAAATTAATTCTCAAGTAGATTTGAGTTGATTTATTTTTATTATTCCAAAAATCATGTTATTTGGAATTATTCAAATTTAATAAATGTGAGTTGATTTAACTTTATTATTTAAACGAAAAAGAAAAAAATGTTATTTGCAACGATTCAAGTATGATTTATGAGTAGCAGATTTGGAATACTAACTTGTTTCTTCCTACTATTTTCTCAAGGATGAGAAAAAGGATTATAACTTATTTCTCAAGTAGATTCATTAACTTAGTAGTACATTCATCAAGTTGAGTTGATGAATTTCTATTATTTAATAATAATAATAAATCAAGTTATTTGGAATGATTCATTTATGATTTAATCAAAGCAAATTTGGAATTAATCATGTTTCTTCTCTACATTAAGAAACACAATTCTTAAAATAATTTTTATTCATATCAATATTCACTTTTACATTAAAAATAATAATTTAATTTTTAAATCTTAAATAAATATTTAAAATGTGTAATTATATTTTTGAATAAATAAAAATTACAATTTTTCAGAATAAAATAATTAATAATTTAATATTTACTAAATTAGTTCATGAGATTTTAGATAAACGATGATCGAGTGAATTGTTAAAACACTTCTCTATATAAAATCATTGGTTCAATTTCTCAATCTTAATGCGATGATATATTAAACCTAACAAAAATTGAAATGCCACCAAACTTCAAAAAAAAAATATTTACTAAATTAAATTTATACACAAATATATCAACGTGGGTGGGCCATGAAGAAAGATGAATCCCATTATACACATATTTATCAACGTGGGCACATGAAGGATAATGAATCCCATACCTGAAATTGCTTCTTAAAAGATCTGAGAAATATTCCAAGGCACCCATGGCACGCCAGCAAAGTTTTTTTTCTAAATAGCTAAAGCAGGGGAGTCTGACGATACTATGGATCTGGCTGTTCACTGTAAAACTAATCCAGAAAGGCTCTTCAATATTGGGAAACTTGCAGAAAAGAAAGTTCATTAAAATTTTGAGACGAAGATCCAAAGGCAAATGGCAATAGCTCATAGGACCGTGACGGTGTGAACGTGGGCACCGTGCCCTACGAAAAAACAAACTAATGGATGAGTGGCTGGTCTGTGGTGGTTCGCCGATCTTGTCAGGTTCGATGGTTCACTGTTCCCCAACAGTCCACAAAATAAGTACTGTTTATTGCTGACAGTTCACTGAAATTAGCTTGACTTTGGTTCTTCCCTCATTAAGTTATAATTAATATTTTGTTTAGGTCTGTGATGGTTAATTTTTTTTTAGTTTGGTGTCGTTTAGTATTAATTAAAGTGTATGTTGGAAAAATCTTGTCATGTGTTGGAATTCAAGTGGAAATGGTCTTTTTCCCGAATGTGACAGATCGTAACTTTGTGATTTCTGAAGAATTTAATGTTGAATTTGTATTTTAATAATTGAGGTGGTTTTGAAGAGCCTGCAACTTTTCAGATATTATTTATGGATCTATGAAACCTTTTTACTACATTTCAACTTTATTTATTTAAGCACGATAATAAAATGTCTTGAAGAATTACATCTCAGTTTTATTTCAAAAAATTTAAACATTAAACTTATAAATAAAAAGATTTTATAATTTTTTTTTTTAAGAGTTAGGTTGAATATATGGAGGGGTCGGTTTATTGGTGGGATTGGATGTAAGATATTTTTTATTTTCATAATTAGTTTTTATTTTCAATTCCTTTTTTAATAAAATGTTGAATATAAAATTTAATCAAAACTAAACTTCACACAAACTAATTAATTTACATCTCAAGAAAAAAAATTACAAAATAAATCTAATATCTATATTTCAAAATTTCAATATATGTTAAAAACAAAAACAAAAAACAACAACAACAACAACAAATTATGTCAACGGTTTTATGGGTGGTTGGGAGAAACGATTTAGCTTTGATGTAATGGTTTCAAGACTTATTGTTGAGAATAAATAGTCCCTTAAAAATATCCATTAGTTTATTTTTTTTAAATGTTGTCATGTACATAAATGGTTTTTAGTTGATGTTAGGTGACAATCTCCCCATAGTGGGTTGTAGAGCATTTGGGAATCAAACACCTACTTTTGTTGGCCAAAGAAAACTCCAAAGTAATTACAAAACCATCTTATGTAATTTGCATTTCAAGCAAAGACTTTTATCTTCAATCACACCCAAGCATAGTAACAAGTGGGTTTACCTATAAATATGGCTACTAGAGAGCTTCAACAAACTAAACTTTGATGGAGTCTCTGGAGGTAATTTCAAATTGGCAATGGCATTCTATTCACCTTTACTTCCCATCTAGGCAAAGACACAAACAAGGTAGTGGAGGATTTTGGTGTAATAAATGGCTTATATTTTGCATGTTCACTGGCTTCAACAATATTAGAGTGGAGGGAGACTTTTCCATTGACATTCAAGCTTTGAGGAGAAATTAGTGTGGAGCAAACCATAATTTAGTTTTCATGAATCTTGAGCCTTGTGGTATGGCTTGGCATCAAACTTAGGTGTGCCTGGATCAACTTTCTAAAAATTCTATGGTGTTATAATGCTATTACCTATCCTAGTTTGAACACCCCTCTAGTGAGTCTTATGCCTTCACCATTCAAATTAAGTTCATGTTGGAATTTCAACACACCCCGGGTCTAATTTAAGCCTTAACTAACAACATAAACACACTACAAATGCCCAACCAAAAACAACTTTACACAACATAATATAACAACAATGAGATCAATAACAATACTTATTGTATTTTATGGCCAAAACACATTCCTTACTAATCCATCCATTAAAAAAATCTTAGAAATGGCAATAGCTCATAGGACCGTGACGGTGTGAACATAGGCAGCATGCCCTTATAAAAAAACAAAATGATGGATGGGTGGCTGGCCTATGGTATATTGGTATGAGTCGTCGTTCTTGTCAGGTTCGGTGCTTCACTGTTCCCCAACAGTCCACAAAATTAGTACTGTTTATTGCTGACAGTTCACTGAAATTAATTTGAGTTTGGTTCTTTCCGTGATTAAGTTTTAATCAATATTTTGTTATAGATTATTGTTTGGGCTTGTGATTTTTAGTTTGGTGTCGTTTAGTGTTAATTAAAATGTACATTCGAAAAATACGGGTCGTTGTTGGACTTCAAGTGGAAATGGTATTTTTTCGAATGTGACAGATCATAACTTTGTGATTTCTTAAGAATTGAATGTTGAATTTATATCTTAATAATTTAGGTTGTCTTTTGAGATATTACTTATGCAACTTTTTATATCTTCAGATTATATTTCAATTTTGTTTATTTAATTATAAGTTTGATAATATTATAATAATAAAAAGTAGGGAAATGTTTATTGTGGAATTATATTTCAGTGTTATTTTAAAATTTTAAGCATAAATAAACAAATAATATTGTTAATTTTTATTTAAATTTGTAAGTGGTTTTTATATTCTTATTTAAATTGGTAAATAATTTATTTTAATAAGTGTTTTGTTAGAGTTGGGTTGAACATAGGATGAAAGATAATTTTTATTTTTCATATTCGGTTCTAACTCTTAATTCTTCTAAATGAAAATTTGAAAACAAAGTCTAATAAAAACTAAATCACATATAAACCAACTAATTTGCATCTTAAAAAAATAAATTTTACAAAATAAATCTAATATCTATATTTCAAAATTTCAACATATGTTTAAAAAACAATAACAACAACAAGAAAAGCAAAATATATTATGCCAATTGGGTTTATCTAGGGTGGTTGGAGGAATAATTGGGATCCTTCCTACCCAAGTTCAATTGCCACAAGTGACATGATGAACTTTGATGTCATGGTTTCATGCCTTGTTGTTGAGAATACATAATCCCTTGAGGATATTCATTGGTGTATTTTTTTAGATGTTGTCATGTACATACATGGTTTTTTTTTTTTATGTCACGTGACAATCTCTCCCATAATGTGTTGTAGAGCATTTGGGAATCAATCACATCCTTTTGTTGGCCAAAGGAAACTCCAAGGTAATGACAAAACCATCTTCTCTAATTCGCATTTCAAGCAAAGACCTTTGTCTTCAATCACACCCAAGCCGACAATCTCCTCCATAATGTGTTGTAGAGCATTTGGGAATCAATCACTTCCTTTGTTGGCCAAAGGAAACTCCAAGATAATGACAAAACCATCTTCTCTAATTTAAATTTCAAACAAAAATCTTTTTCTTCAATCACACCCAAGCCCAGTAACAAGTAGGTTTCCCAATCGATATGGCTACTAGAGAGCTTCATCAAACTAAACTTTGATGAAGTCTCTATAGGTAATTTCAAATTGGCAAGGGTGGAACAAGTCTTTAGAAGTTATTTTGATAGTATTCTAGGGAGACTCTTCCATCGACATTCAAGCTCTAAGGAGAAATTAGAATGGAGCCAACCTTGATTTGGTTTTCATGAATCTCGACCCTTGATTTCTTCCCTCCATGGGTGGTATGGCAGGGCATCAAACTTACGTGTGCCTAGACCAACTTTTTAAAATTTCTCTGGTGTTATAATGCTAGTATCTATCCCAGTTTGAACACCCCCTCTAGTCACCACAAGAACGGTGGGTCTTATGCCTCCATCATTCAACTTGGGTTCATAACTTGCTAAGTTTGTTATGCTCTTCCTTGCATAGGTTCTGCCAAATATCAATAAATTTTAGAGTTAATTAGCCTTATCCCTATCATTATTCCCTTCCATGTTCATCAAAGCTAATTGCCTGGAAAATTGTCTAGCCAACAAAGGAATGAGGTTGTAATAGAAGACATTGAAGTACCCTATAACAAAGGGATTCTAAACTAGTTGAGAAAATAATGCTTAAATTAAGAATAGACAAAATTACTTTGCTAGGATGATAAATGAGTGTGTTATGACACTCTAGTATTGTATGTTGGTAGTGACTCTAATTCTAACTATGCATGGTTGATACGAGTCAATATTTGCCTCCAAAATCTTTTATCATCTAATTTTGATAGGACAAAGAGCAGTATACAATTCTTTAATTATTTTCATAAAAACACTCAACTCATTTTTAATATAATGTTGATGGTAGTTGACATTCATTAAGATTTTTTTTTCAAATATTAATTAAAAAATTACTTATTATGTTTATAATTTTAATTCTATGTTATCTGCTAGGGCTTTCAGGATCTATGTATGCTCAAAAAATTTCAGAAACCCTCATGGCAATACCAAACTATAATTGTGTTATAGTTCAAGGGGTATGTGGTTCATGTATCAGATCCTTCAACTTACTATAGATCTTTGTCAAGCTCCCCTCTTGGCAGTTATTGCTCATTAGGGTTTGCTCCTCAGATCTGGTTTGTTGCCTCAAGATTTATTTAGAGCTCTGAGTGAATATCCTATTAGGCATGCAACCCTTGTTTTTTCAAGGTAAGCAACTGAATGGTGCTACTTCCTCTCTTATTTTACAACATTGGTAAAGATGCCACTATTTTTATGGTTATTTGTATATAACTGGGACTGAAGATAAGCCTCCCTCCTCTTGGACTTTTTCTTATAAATATGTCATCCATGCTCACCCACCTCATAAAGGATGATCAAGCCATGACAACTCTGAGGCAATTTTTGGTGGAAAAATATGAGGAAGTTCCCTCCCTAGAAATCTCTCACTTGGATCTAGAGGATCTTCATCAAGTGTATTCAAAGGCCAAACTAATGTGTTGTTTTATGAGTCAAAATTTGCCTCCAAAATCTCTTATTATCTATTTTTGATAGGACAAAGCCTTCACTTACATTATATAATTTTTAATTACCTTAATAAAAGAATCAAGGATAAGAGTTAACATTCATTAAGATTTTTTTTTTTCAAATATTAATAAAAAACATTTACTTAGTATATTTATAATTTTATTTCTATGTTTAAATTTTGTTAAGAAAATTAATCCTATTCTACAGCCAAGTATGACCCCGATGTGTAAGTATGTTCGTGCTCAAAGTTAAATTTTAGCTAATATCGGACAACATAAAAATAAAAACTTAGAAATCTAAATAACTTTTATGTCCATCTCTCCAATAAATAATAATAATGAAAATAGAAAAAATTAATGTTGGCCCAAAAAATAAGAAAACAATTGTATAGATAAAAAAATACAATACAATTATCTCATGCATTTAGATAAAAAAAATTACAATACAATTATCTCATGCGTTTAATAATTCTTTTATCATATATGTTGAATTTGAATGGATCATAAATTTACCTTCAACAAAAAAAATTTACCACATTAAAATTCCAAATTAGGTAAAATTTTAAACATCTTTACTCTTTACTAAAGCCACTACCATTTCTTAAATCAAAGTAAAAAGGTTAATTCAACACAAAGAATCCAAAATCTTGCTCTAAAATCTTTTAATATTTCTTTTAATTAATTATTTGTAAAATGAATCTTTAAAAGGAAAACCATATCCTATGGATATATTAAAATCTCTATATACATAAATATTTCCACGTCAAAGTTGTAATATTCGAAAATATTCATTTGATGTAGTTTTATTATAAATTTTGTTATCATGCCATGTAAAAAACATCATTAAATCTAATATTAATATTGAAAGATTAATATTCATAAAATCTAATATTAATATTAATATTATTCAACTTAATAATTTTAATTAATACAATATTAAATTTAATATAATATTGATTTTTTATTATTATAATATGTATTAATATATCATGATCTATATTAACTCTAGATATATATGGGAGGGAAGAACAAAGACATAGAGTGATAGAGGTGGAGAGATAGAGGTAGTGATAGAAAGAAGGAGATATGGAGAGAAGTGGGGGGAGAGAAGGAAAGAGGGTTGGAGATAGTGACAAAGTTGGAGGGCAAAGAGAGAGAGAGAGAGAGGTGGGAGAGAAAGGGAGAGAGAGGAAAGAAGAGAGCGATGATGTGAGAGGGAGAAGGAGAGAGGATGGGATATTGAGAGAGGAAGGTAAGAAGAAAGACACATAGAGAGAAAGGTGGAGAGAGTGAGAAGGAATGATAATGGAGATGGAGAGAGAGGGAGAGAAGGGGAAGAGAGAGAGTGGGGGGGTGGAAGAGGGAGGGAGAGATAGATAGATATGGAGAAAGAGTGTGTATGTTTTGGGGGTGATATTGAAAAGAAAAAGAGAGACAAAGGGAGATAAAGATATAGATGGAAGGTGACGAGAGGGAAGAAGAGAGAGATAGAGAGAGGGATAGGTAGATAAATATGGGGAGAGAAAGCATGTGTGTTTTGGTGGGGGTGAGATAGAGAGACAAAGAAGGAGAGATGGAGGGAGATATAGATATAGATGGAGGGAAGAATATTGCTTGCACTAGATGCATTGATTTCAATGTAGATGGTGATTTATAATCCTATTTGATTGCTTGAACTGAAGGAGACAGACGAAATTAGAGGGGAGAGGAGGAATGAACAGACAGAGAAGGAGAGAAGGCTAAGAGAGAGAGGGGGAGACACAAATATGGAGGGGGAGAGAGGAGGAGAGAGAGAAGGAGAGAGGGAGGGAGAAAGTCACAGGGTTGGAGGGCCGAGAGAGAGAGAGTGTGTGTTATGGGGGGAGAGAAAGAGATAGAAAGGAAGGATGAGAGAGAGAAGGAGAGAGGGAGGGATAAAGAGACGGTGTTGGAAGGGGAGAGAGGGAGGGAAGAAGAAAGACATAGAGAGAGAGAAGTGGAGAAAGAGAGGGAGTGACAAGGGAGATATGGAGAGAGTGTGTATATGTTTGGGGGTGAGATAAAGAAACAAAGAAAGAGAGATGGAGAGTGTGTGTGTGTATGTTTGGGGGTTAGATAGAGAGATAAAGAAGGAGAGATGGAGGAAGATATATATATATATATATATATGGAGGCAAGAGAGAGGGAAGAAGATTCCTTGCACTAGATGCATTGATTTTAGTATACAAGGTGATTTCTAATCCTATTTGATTGCTTGCACTAGATACATTGATTTTAATGTAGATGTTTTGTAATCATATTTGATTGTTTTCACTAGATGCATTGATTTCAGTGTAAATGTTGATTTCTAATTATATTTGATTGCTTACACTAGATATATTGATTTCAGTGTACATGTTGATTTTTATTATAGTTGATTGTTTGCACTAGATGAATTGATTTACGTGTAGATGTTGATTTCTAATCGTATTTGATTGCTTGCATTAGACGCATTAATTTCAGTGTAGATGTTTTTTTTTCTAATCATATTTGATTACTTGCATTAGATACATTGATTTCAGTGTAGATGTTGATTTCTGATTTGATGTAACTAGATGTATGATGGTACACTAATTTTAAAGTGATTGGATTAATAGTGTGATTGATTTTAGTGTAAGCAAAAAAAAATTATTGACAATGTGCATTGATTTTTTTGTTATAGTAATTCAACCTATTAATATTGGAGAGCCAGAGAGAAAAGGTAATGTGTTTACTACAATAGCTCGAGTTAAAGATTTGAATGGTTTACGATTTCATTTGCACTTTTCATATAATCGAAAATATGACAAAACTAAGGGGTGACAATAAGAATAGTAGAAGAAAATAGTTTGAGAATGATCACAATAAAAATTATTTTTAATTGACTACATTCTTATTATTCACATTTTTTCCATTCAACACTATTGCATTGTTACTTTGCATTCAAAAAAATTATTTCTTCATTTTTCATAATTAAAGTTATTAACAATATCTATCATCTCAAGAGATTGAGGTAATTGAGCAAATTTAAAATTAAAACTACTCTTCATGGTATATTTAGTAATACCTGGTGGGACATTATTAAGAATTAATTAGTTGTAAAAAACTATGATACCTAAAATTAAAATGAAATAGATGTGCAGTATCAATCCCCCTGCAAGTTATTGAAAATATTGTCTTCCTTCTTCATCATCGACTAATTACTAATAGACAATTACATACACATATAGAAATACAATACAAAAACTGTAACCTTCACAAACATTACCATCCGAATCCAAACACATAACCACACAAACCACTCAAAGCATCCAAACACACACGCACACACAAACCACTCAAAATATCCAAACACAGACGTACAAACCACCATTCAAGGCAAGCAACATAGACTAAATTAAAGAACATAATTATATGGTCATGTAAGGGAAAGAAAACATAATGTAAATTTCAAAGTATGAAGTTTATCTGAAACATATACATAATAATGATAATTTGAAAATATGACATTGTTGCCCTCAACTGGAACCAACCTAGATCCATCTAACGATCTATCATGCCCGGAGAGGGATCGAATCCCTGTGCAAACCTTTTGTCAAATTCTACACTCCAAAAAGAAGGTTTGCACCTCGAGGGATTTGATCCATCTCAACGCATGATAAATCCCGAATTAGATAGATCTAGTTATAATTTTGATGAATTAAAAATTAAAAATTATAATTTAATATGAGTGAAAGTGATATAGGTGGATATTGGTGGCCACCTGCCAAATCCACTTGGACCCCCACCATTGTTTCTCTCAGTTTTTTCAGTTTCCTTAATTGTAGCACCACTTACTATTTTTAGCAGTTTTTCGGGTCCTGAACTTCCGGAGTCGTTTTGAGGCCCTAAATGACTTTTTTGGGAAAATCGGGAGAAACATGGGTCCATGGATTGATGTTGCTCTTACCAAAGTTGTAGTTCTCGGATAGATATTTCTAATGAGATATTGTGCGCGTCAAACAGAGATCATATGCCAAAGTTACGACCTCGGGAAGTTGGTGTACCAATTTACCCAAACAGGGCCCCCAGTTTGGCGTTTCATCTTCTAGGGTTAGGTTTTTGGATGTTTAGGGTTTTCCGTTGTTTCTCAACATTAAATAGGCCTTCGAGCCTCATTGTAACACAGTTCAGAGGCATGTAGCTGCCACATCTCTTCTCAGAGATAAGCTACCATTGCCTTAGCTGGTTTATTTCCATTTCTATTTGTATGCATATTTCAGTATTTTACATTAATGAAATGAAGTATTATTTCCGCTACATCTCTGTGTTTATGGTTATCTCTATAATTTGTTGCATTCATGTTTAAATCTGGATCAGTGGTATCAGAGCGGTCTGCTTTTTTTCTCCGTTTTTCTTTGCATGTCCCCAACAAGGTCGAGATATAAGGAGTTAGGGATTGAACTGGTCGAACCTTTATAAGACCATCCCCGCAAATCCCGACGGCCTCCCATGGCGGATGAAAAGAAAGATGAGGGGGTAGGAGATCCTATCAAAATCTTGCTCGAAGAAGCCCTCGAGCAACACGATGATGAACAACTTTGCCCAGATCCTTCAGCGGCTACCTAGAGGTGATGCATCGGCTTCCAGCAGCTCCTCTGGAAACGCCACGCTGTTTAAGGTACAAGTTAATTTGGAAATCCCCATCTTCGAGGTTCAAATAGATGCATATGCCGTAGATAAATGGTTAAATCTCCTAGAGGGTTATTTTTCTATTCATGATTTTTCTAGTTGGGAAAAGATTATTTTCGCTCTTCTCAAAACAGCTCCCCACGTCAAGGACTGGTGGGAAACCTACTACGAGCTGAAGGATGAAAGTACAGGCTCACTATTTTCAGCCGCACCTGCTTGGGATTCATTCTGGGATGCCATCAAGGAGCAGTACTACCCTGTTGGAAGCTATGAGGATCAATACATAAAGTGGACTATGCTGTGGCTAGGAAGGGACCAAGACGTACCAGAGTTTACCCATATTTTCCATACCCTTCACACAAAGTTGGGTATCAAAGATTCGAAGAAGCATTTGGTACTCAAATACCGAAGCTACCTGCACAAGTACATCCAGGAAGAAATAGAATTCCTGAACATCCCCTTGCTCGGCACTGCATACCGATATGCCGTCAAGGTCGAGCAAAGGTTTAAACAGAAGAAGCGAGACTTTGGATCTGCGAATTCAAAGCAAGGGAAAGGTGCCCCCAAATTGCAGAACAAAGGACAAAGTCAAGGCGGGATGACCCAAGACAACCCACCAAAGCTACAAGAAAAGAATAGCGTTGTGAAGCCGAAAAAGGACACGAGAAAGTGGTGTGAGTTCCATAAGAGCTCCACTCACAAGACAAGTGAGTGTTGGGCCAAGCAGTCACTAGTGGCTGAGCTAAAGGTTTCAGAATTAGATGCATGTTCCGAACTCGACAAGGGGAATGACAAAGGGAAGCAGATTATCGATGCGGAGCCCAATGCCACCATTGCCACCACGAAGATATAGAAGGAGGAACCCGAAGATCCAGAGGAGGAGGAGCGTCTCTTCCACTCCCAAATGTGGGTAAAGGGCTCCCTGCTACAGTTCATTGTTTTGGCAGAGGTCGTGAAGTGGTTGGGCTTACCGACCACAGCACATCCACAACCGTACACCATCGGGTGGCTTCACCAAGGACGGGATCTTCGTGTGAGCCAGCAGTGTCGCCTTCCATACAACATCAAGCCCTTTACAGATGAGGTATTGTGTGACATTGCTCCCCTTGAAGTTTGTGATGTATTATTAGGACAACCATACTTGTGGAAGCGACATGCTGTGTATGAATCAAGTCCCCGTGATGTTATTGTTACATTGGGAAATAAGTTGTACAGGATACCGGAGGTAGCACTGCCTACCGCCATTTCTTTGGTTACTGCAAAACAATGTAGTAAGCTCATTTCCAAAACCGGGAAATTTGTTTTCCTAATGATACGCCCTCAAGGAAAGAAGAAGATGGTGGCTACAACCTCCAGACAGGGCCCCTTCGCACGACAACTACAGATGGACAAGGTCGTGGAGGGGTACGAGGACATCTTCACCTCCCCCGCAGGGGTTCCTCTGCACTGTCAAGTCAAGCACCGCATCGATCTGACCCCAGGTGCATCGCTGCCTAATGGACCAATCTATCGACGCTCCGTTCTGGAGAACGATGAAATCAAGAGGCAGATTTAGGGGCTATTGTAGAAAGGTCACATCCGTCTGAGTTCATTGCTCTGTGGGAGCCCGATCGTGTTGGTACAGAATAAGGATGGGACTTGGAGACTCTGCATTGACTATCGGGCGCTGAACAAGATCATTGTCCGTAATAGGTACCCGATCTCGAGGATTTATGACCCCCTGGACCAACTAAAGGGGGCAAAATATTTCAGCAAGATCGATCTGAAGTCTATATATCAGCAGGTACCAATCGAACCCTCTGATGTGTGGAAGACTGCCTTCAAAGCCAAGGAGGGCCTTTTCGAATGGTTGGTTATGCCTTTCGGATTGATGAATGCTCTTGCAACCTTCATGAGGCTAATGGATGACATCTTGCGGCCATTCACCAACTCATTTGTAGTGGTATACTTGGATGACATCCTGATCTTCAGCCAAAGTTGGGAAGAGCACCTCCACCACATCCGACAGGTTCTCCAAACACTGCGGCAACACAAGCTATGTGCCAATTTGGAGAAATGCACTTTGGCATGACCTAGGTTAAGTATTTGAGATACATTATTGATGAACAGGGGGTGCTTGTGGATCCAGCCAAGATCCAAGTCATTCGGGATTGGCCATCTCCAACCACTCTGACAGAGCTTCACAGCTTTCTAGGTCTTGCCAACTTCTACCGCAGGTTCGTGTTGGGGTTTTCTCATATCACTTGGCCCTTGAGTCAAGTCACCAAGGGAGGAGCGAAAGCAAAATTCTTTTGGTCTGAATCTCAACAAAAGGCATTCACAAAGTTGCAAGATTGCCTATGCACGACACCAGTGCTCGCGTTACCAAATTTGCAACAACCATTTGAGGTCGAGACAGATGCATCTGGCATGCTATTGGGGCAATCCTTACTCAACACGGGCATCCACAATGAGACACTTTCAGACACAGTCCGGAAGTATCCCACTTATGACAAAGAGATGTATTCCATTATGCAGGGCTTTCGACAATGGAAGCATTACATTTTGGGGAAGGAAACGGTCATCCACACAGACCACCGACCCCTGCAGTTCATATAGATCCAAGGGAAATTGTAGAATGATTGTCATCAAAAGTGGTCTCCATACCTGCAACAGTTCCATTTGAATATCAAATATAAGAAGGGTAGCACTAATATTGTTGCAGATTGCCTCAGTCGACCCCCTATCATGGCGTTAACCACCGTGCCCAACTCTTGTGGGCACGAGACTTCTGATTGGCCACTTCTCTACAAAAGCGACCCAGAATTCGGCCACACATACCAGACACTTTTGGAGGGTCGACATGTTCCAGATTTTCACCTCCAGGATGCCCTGTTATGCCACCCGGGTCACCTTTGTTTTCCTACAAGTGAGCGTGCCAAGATGATTTGGGAAGCACACTACAGTCAGCTGCTGGGCATTTCGAGGTCGAGAAAATGGTGGCAGTACTGCAAAAGTATTTCTATTGGCCGAATCTTCGACAGGATGTCGGGAAGTACATCAGGTCATGCACTGCCTGCGCCATTGCCAAACCAACCATCAAGAAGCAAGGCCTCTATACCCCGTTGCCTACCCCTAGTCAACCTTGGGAATCCATCTCCATGGATTACATGTCAAGCCTTCCTTCCACTAAGCATGGAAACGACTGTGTTTTCATGGTCGTCAACAGGTTCTCGAAGATAGCCATTATGGCGGCTTCCAAGAAGAATATCACAGCAGAAGCCACTGCTAAACTCTTCTTTGAACGAGTGTGGGTGCACTTTGGGATCCCACAGTCTATCATCTCAGATCGGGACAATCGGTTCCTAGTACATTTTGGTCCAGTCTCTCGTTGATGCTGGACACCAAACTCACTATGTCCACAACCTTCCATCCTCAAAGTTGTCAACAATATGATTGTACACATTCTGCGTATGTACAACTCAAAGCATCCATGCACATGGGACGAGAGTCTCCCCTATGTTCAGCACAACTACAACCGAGCTCTTCACAGCTCCACTGGCCACAGCCCTTTTGAGGTGGGCTTGGGATTCCAACCACTATGTCCCATTGATGTGGCCATGCCATTTGCAGCTACTCACATATATTTGGCTCATGTCCAGTCCAAAACAAAGAAGGAAACCAACTTCATTGATCACATCCAACATATTCGCCAGTAGGTCCATGACATTCTGGAGAAATCAAATGCCAAGTACAAGAAGCAACATGATCAACATTGGGTGCCACACAAGTTTCAGGTGGGTGACAAAGTCTGTTTGCATTTGCAAAAGGAATGCCTTACCGGAGCCTATCGGAAACTGAGACCACTCCGATATGGTCCTTACACCATTACCAAGGATGTGGGAGACAATGCATTTGAGCTCAACATTCCTCCATGCCTTGGCCTGCACCCAATGTTCAATGTGGACCGCATTCAACCATACTTTCCACCATTACTAGACACATCCGACATTGTAGAACAACTCACACCCACAAAATTAAATCCAGATTGCATGGAACAAGCTGCAACTGCTCAGATCATGGGCACATAGATCAAGAACACTCGCCAACATAATATCCAACTGTATCAAGTTGTCAAAGCAGGCCAACTCCTTCACCAGGGCAAGTGGCTCATCAGGGACCAAGTTCAGCAGAAGTTTCCTCATCTCATGGAGGAACTCAACGCAATGGGGACCATTGCTTCCTGGGGGGGGGGGGGGGGGACGATCCAGGTGGATATTGGTGGTCACCTGCCAAATCCACTTGGACCCCCACCATTGTTTCTCTCAGCTTTTTCAGTTTCCTTAATTGTAGCACCACTTATTATTTTTAGCAATTTGGGTCCTGAACTTCTGGAGCCGTTTTGAGGCCCTAAATGACGTTTTTTGGGAAAACTAGGAGCAACATGGGTCCATGGACCGATGTTTCTCTTCCCAAAGTTGTAGTTCTCGGATAGATCTTTCTAACGAGATATTGTGCGCGTCAAACAGAGATCATATGCCAAAGTTACGACCCCGGGAAGTTGATGTACCAATTTACCCAAACGGGCCCACAGTTTGGCGTTTCATCTTCTAGGGTTAGGTTTTTGGATGTTTAGGGTTTTCCATTGTTTCTCAACAATAAATAGGCCTTCGAGCCTCATTGTAACACAGTTCAGAGGCATGTAGCCGCCACATCTCTTCTCAGAGATAAGCTACCATCGCCCTAGCTAGTTATTTCCATTTCTGTGTGTAAGCATATTTCAGTGTTTTACATTAATGAAATGAAGTATTATTTCCACTAAATCTCTGTGTTTATGGTTATCTCTGTAATTTGTCGCGTTCCTGTTTAAATTCAGATGAGAAAGAAGAAAAAGTACATTTGACCTCCAATCTTATTTAGTGTCATAAAATTAATGAATTCTTTTGATGATGATGATGATAGTTAATGTCCTCTAAGACCAAACTTTGGTCTATTGGACCTAAAGAAACGAATTATTTAGTTTGATTTAAGATTTTATTCCTATGCTAAAAAAGTTTGGACAGAAACCTCTCGAGCTCACTGTAATTTTGACAATGTAAAAGGCTAGGAAGGTCAGTATTGCAACAAAGATTTTGAAATTGAGATCTAATGTGGTTGTACGTGGGGCACTCTGAGAGGAAGTGATTTTCATCCTCGATGTTCGTATTCTCACAAAGATGGCAAAACCTTTCCATCCATGGTGTTTTAGGAACTGCCTAATGACCCGTTTCACTATGGAGCTCATGAGAGTTCATTCTAATCTTGGCTATATTAATTTTCTTCTTTGAGATAGTTAAAACTGAGAGATACTTTTGATCTTCTAGGGTGGGGTTGATGACCTCCTTATAATATCTTAATTTTCTTTTAGCTGCTAAATCTTTTTCACACCACTTTTTTTCTTTGAGCTTAGAAGTAACAATATTTTTTAATGTTATTAATGTTTTGCAATGCAACATTCTCGTCGATCTCCCAATGGTTTAACTAGGCTCTGGTGTCTTTATACCAACCTCGTTTGAGCCTTAGGTGGTTTTGGCTGGAATTTAAAGCTAGCTTAGGAAGTCTATGGTCTCCTACGTTATTGAGTTTGTGCTTGTGCAACATAAGCTTAGTTATAGCTAGGCTCTCGATAGGGGAAAGACCCACTTCTATAAGGAGAATAGGATAGGGTGTGTTGCTTTTAATTTTGAGGTTATATGTTATAAAATGCTTCTGGATTTGCTCAATCTTTCTCCTGGATTTTCTAGAGATGCTACAACCCCAAACCTCACATCCATATAAGATAACCGGAGTGACTAAAGTTTCAAAGAGGAACTTCTTTCTATCCCACATTATGAGGTTTGCCATTATATAATTATTTTCAAGACCAAAATAAGCTTTCCATCCCCCATTAATCCTTTTCTCAATGCTATAGC
The DNA here is from genome assembly GCA_031772625.1 of Pinus tabuliformis. Lineage (NCBI taxonomy): Eukaryota > Viridiplantae > Streptophyta > Pinopsida > Pinales > Pinaceae > Pinus > Pinus tabuliformis. The sequence goes on along the minus strand of CM062814.1, from coordinate 158,870,599 downwards.
TCCAGTTGAGCTTGTGATGAATATTAATTCCTAGGTACTTGTAGGAAGACACTTCCTCCAAGTTACCATTGTCATACATAAAATTAGCGTAAGTGTCCTTCTTGGATTTGATAATCATAACTTTTGTTTTGTCATGGTTAACAATCATACACATGGTAGAGCAGAAATCCATCACCACTTTTTAAAAACTATCTTATAAAAATTTATTTGATTATATAACTTGTTAATATGATATTAACAAATAAATACCATATAAATTAAATACCAAATTAACTACCATATTTTTATTTATTAGATATTCTTTACTCTCATAAATATTATTATTGTTTCATTAAAAAACAATTATAACTTATTTCTCACTTAATAAATTCATAAATATAAATTTATATATCATTATTATTTAAATTAAATTATCATTATTATTAAAATAAAAAATCATATTAATTGTAAGGATTCCTTTATGATTATGAGTAGCAGACTTGGAATGTGAACCCGTTTCTTGTGGACCAATGTGCACTTCTACGTTTATAATAACAATTTAATTTTTAAATCTTAAATATTTAAAAATTGTAATTCGTTTCTTTTATATATAAAAATGATAATTTTTTAAAATAAAATAATTAATAATTTAATATTTATTAAATTATTTACATTTACAAAATTGAATTATATAGTGAACAACTTATATTTATTAATTTTGTAAAGTTCAGTACAGAGTAGTATAATATAAAAAAACAACATTTCTGTAACGAAAATCGTGGAAATTTTTGTTAGATTTTTTTTTTTGATAAAATGAGGTAAAAAATTTGGGAAATATTGGTTATAGTTGTAAAGTTTTGGGATTTTGAGTGTCCATGAATGAGTTTTTGATAGGTTACTGAATCTATTTCCACCGTTAAAAAAAATGATTCAACAATCTTATGGTCTGATTTTTTTGAAACAAATAATGACCAGATTCCTAAAAATAACTTTGTGAAATTATGAACCTGTAGACAACACTTACACATTTTCATTTAGTTTTTTTTGGGGAATAGCTTTGTAATGTGAGATTGATGGGCAACAAATAACTGACCTGCCAATAGGAAGAAAATGGACAGGAGTTGTATATGCCCACCAGGGGAAGTATACTTCCCCAACACACAGGTATATTAGTTGCCCAACATATGCACATAGTACAGTTGAGTGATGTCATTTTTGGGTTTTGTCCAAAATAGATCAATTTAGGGGAAAATATTTGACTAACCAATGGACAGTAAATTCTGGAGGTTGTAGCACTACCCATTGATTGGCCAATTATTTTCACTAGATTGATCTAAGTTGGACAAACCCAGAAATGACATCGCTCAATTCTTAAATTAATAGACCAAATATGGTACGATATGCATAGGCTGGAAAACCAATATACCCTGTGCCACCATCCATTAATCCTCTACTAAAATCCAACAATAAGCCTATATCACCCCAGAGCATTATAGTTAAACAAAAATCCAAAAATACCATCAAATTTTTATGATGTGCATGACTCGGCAACCAATATATCCTTGGCTACCCATCCATTAATCCTCTACTAAAATCCATTAATCCTCTACTAAAATCCAACAATAAGCATATGTCGCCCCAGAGCATATACTGCCCATTACCTGGGCCATTATGGTTAGACAGAATCCAAAAGTACCATCAATTTTCTCCAACCAAATTTTATAGTATGTGCATATGCTAAGCAACCAACATATCCTGTACTATCCATCCATTAAGTTTTATACTTGTTTAATGATTAATCCAACCGCCATATAACACAAGATATATTAATAGCCCATATGCTGCCCCTTCCCGTATTGATTAACCTCCTGCCCATACCTGTATTGATTAAGAATTGAGTGAAGTAGCAAGCGCCGCGCTCTGTACATAGGACAGGAACGGATGGCGACAACACCCTGCGCTACATTATTGTGATTGCAGAATTAAATGGGCAGTACCTACAATATCTATATGTGGGACCTCGATCCTTCTCACCATTTCGCTGTCTGTTCCATGGCTGAAATGCATGCACTTTTGTTGCTTTAAATATCTAATATCTCTGCCAATTCTGAGCATTTATATATATCTCTGCCAATTCTGAGCAAATAGAATGGTTGGGTTGGTGCAGAACATATAACCAATTTGACTAAATTTTAGCGGTCATATCTGGCATTACCTTAGCCTACTGAGGATTCACTTTTTGTGTGTCATAGGCTGTGAAACCTGGAGAATGAATAGAATATCCATTGCATAACTGTAAAGCTGTGAGTACAAATGGCTGACATTAGCAAAATGGCATCTTGGTACTGCACTTTCAATCAAGTGAGTGGAGTGGAGATATTTTGGAGAGGAGTCGTTTAACAAGTCAGAAGAAGTCAGAAGAATGGTTTGGAAGTAGTTGGAATCCGGGTAAAATAATTTCAAAATTTTTGGTAAGGGTAATGTTTGAATCTTGTTTTTGATGGCGGAAATAGATTCAGCACATCAAAAACGTTTATAATAACTGTTTAACAATTATAACTTGGATTTACAAAAATCTTTACCCGATCTTCTTTAAATATGACTGAAATTTCCATAACTTTTCGGACTCCTCCCCTAGTGAGACTACGCGTTTTGGAGATATTTGGAAAAGATTGTTATGACCACAATTATGAATGGGACTCTTTACCTTATCTGCCTGAGCTGTAAAGCTGGTGAAGGCCGCACAATATTAGCGTTTCGATTTTGGGAATGCAAGCAAGTTTTTGAAAGTTGTGTAGCGTTTCGATTTTGGGAATGCAAGCAAGTTTTTGAAAGTTGTGAAAATTTCACATCAAAACACTCTGAATGTTGCATCGAAAAACAGCGGCTTTGTTTTTCAGCATGGGCACGGCTGCTTTGTAAATTTCTGTTTTTGGCTTTTGTTAAATTTCTGTATTTGGCTTTTGGTAAGGATGCAAACCATTCTGCATTTAAGTTGGTTTGAGCTTTGCATAATTTTAACGATAATAAATTGTTTTTTATTCAATATTGAATATTGAATTGTTTAATTAAATATTGAATTATTTAATTTAATTTTTTTTTAATAATTTTGATTAAAAGTTTGTCTGAGATTTATTGTTTGGTTAAGAATTTCTAAAACCAATAGGTATCGGGTACAAGTGAAAGTCTTTTTTTTAAGTATTATTAATTGCTAATTTTAAATGGTGTGGTTTTTTTTGAATAAGAGTAATGAGTCAACCTACATTTGTTTATGATATCTAATGATCGTTGTGCCCATTCTAAATTCCTACCCCTTTAAAGACCCAACCAGGTATTCTAGATTAGGTAATTTTCTTTAATAATTATAAGTCAACCTACATTTACTAATAATAATTATACCCATTCTAAATTAACAATTAACAATTAAATTATAAATTAAAATAACTTTTAAATTTCACATAATTTTATCCATAATAAATATTTATTCACTATTATTCATTTAAATCTACATTCAATCTAACGACCATTTCATAAGTTGTTGGTAGTTTCTTTGACGTGAAGTAAAACCAATTGGATATCATAAATCTATACTAATGAAGCAACATAAATCTATGTATATTATAACAACTTATAAATCTATGTAAATTGCAATTTAATTTAGATTTTAATTAAATTATGTAAATCTATATAAACTATAACAACTTAATTGTAGAATAAATCTAAATCTATGTAAATTTAAGCAACATAAATCTATGTAAATTATAACAACTTAAGTCAAATCCAACATAAAGCTAGGTTAATTAGGCTAATTCGAACTCATCTTTGTATAGCGGTAAGGCTAGGTTTAGGGCATATGCAGTTAATAACTTAAGAAAATAATAAAATTTATTAATTTATTAAATAATCAATGATCAGTGGTCGGCTATACTTCCTAATTGTCATCCTTCACCTTATTTATCACAAACTCTTTTTTCCCTCTTCTCTGCATATCATGTCCTGATGATGAGTCTTGCTCTAGACTCGAAACGTCGACAAGAAAAAGATGAACACTGTGGATTATCCGAATTCTATCTCTCAAAAAATAATCTAGTTAATATGAGAATGTATTAATTTTAATTTTTAATTTCTTTTAAAAAAAATTATAAAATTGAAAATTATAGATTAAATTCGTATTAATATAAACATTTTATATGATATATATTTTTAGTATATATATTTTTATTTATTTTATTTTTTAAAAATAGAATTTTTTTGGTATAATTTTAATTATATTATTTTTTATCTTTTTATTTAAAATGTATATGGTATAGGTTTATGGGTAAAATAGATGATGATGGTGTGTATTGTTTAGTCACTTTGTGATGTGAAAGTTATTAATTTGAAATTATGTGGGTATAAATCTAGCCATGTTAAAATGATGATGTGGCCCAGGGCTAGTGCCATTGTCTAGTGATTTTGATGGTTTAGATACCTCTTGGTCATAGTTTCGCAAGCCAAATGTAATTTATGGAACTCAAACAAATTGACAAACAAAAAAATGCATATATATATGATTAATTATTTGTAAACAAATATTTTTAAGATTAAATTGTTTTTATAATGAATAAATTTATGAAAATTAATTATTTATATAAAAAAACAATTATATTTTTAAGATTAAATTGTTTTTATAATGAATAAATTTATGAAAATTAATTATTTATATAAAAAAAAAATTAAAATTAAATTGTTTTTATAATGAATAAATTCATAAGATCATAGCATATCATTTTTTATAGTATCGTTATCATTTATTAAGATAATTTCACATCATTTTGATAAAGTGATTAGTTGATATTTAGGTAATTTATTTATTTAATTTTTTTTTGTTTTTTGTTTTTGAGACTTTTGGTATTTGTTATTTTTAAATAATATATTTATAATTGATGCAGGAGCATTCAGACTTAGCCAGAGATGTGATTGTATGTTCACATGTTGTGGCTAACAAAATATTAAAAGCCAGAGATGTGATTGTATGTTCACATGTTGTGGCTAACAAAATATTAATTTCATTGACCTGCCTGGTCAAAATCAATTCTTAGTAGAGAGGGTTGGATCTCTAAAAAATTATCTTTACTCAAATTATTGTAATAATTAGAATATTGTATTATTTTTAGAATAGGAGATAAGTTGTTAGTATAGGTGTGTATTATAGCTTGAGAATAGGGATTTAATGGTTGAGTTGATAAAAATAGAGATTGAGTTGTCAATGCAGATAGGATAGGTTTTGATTCATAAAAGAGGAAAGAATGTAATGACACATAGATTAGATGATCGAGAATAAAGTAAGTAAGCGAGAGGTGTGTGAGAGATAGGGTTGGAGAGTGAACATGTGAACATAGGTCAGACAAACTATTGTAATTGAGCCAAGAGGGCAACACTCTGGAAATTCTATTTTATTGGATAAATGATTAAGTGTGGTGTTGTGTGTTAATCCTAGTGCATAAATTCATTTGTATCTGTGTTTCGGCGTTCTGGACCCTAATCGGGCATTTTTCTCTGTTTATACATTTTATTGATAATCACAGTCGATTAGTATTAAGGGTTAATATTGAGCTTAAGCGCTAAACCTTTCCTTAAACGTCTTTCTTAAAAGTATGAATTAAGCACGTGGGTAGTATACGGAAAGTGGTAAGTGGTATTTCGCGCGCCATAAAAGTGGTAAACAATATTTCTAAAATTTACGTGATTAACCTAAGTGGGTGACACAAAGCACGAGAAAACCAGAGATTTCACGTGTTCTCGACCTGATATTAGTTGTGCAAGATTTCACATGAGATTGCGCGATATCTGTTGGAAAAGAAAGAGTAAAATCGATGGCGTGGATTGAAGCTCTAGACAAAAGGAAAAGTCAAAGAAGGACAAACGATGATTAGATAGGAAGGTGGGACTCTCATGAGGAAATACACGTACATAATCTAATTAAAGCACAACTTATTGGTTCCAAAGTTAACCAGTAGTCTAATTCCAGACTACCATACCAATTTTGTCAACCTCCTACATCAATAATTAATTTTAAATATAATTTTTGGGATTAACTTTGTAGAGAAATTTATTAATCTATGATTATATTTATGAATTTTAGTTTATTATCTTATTATGCTATTAATTTTTTAGGATTTTTTGGAAAAATAATAATTTCATTTAATCAAATAAAATTACATTTTGTAAATACACAGGCAATGTGTATTTATGAACGATATGTCAAGGGCCTTTTAGAGACAAAGAAGAAACAAAGCATATTATCTAACATAATAGTTCATATATACATCATTCAACCCTAGGGGTCTACCACATACTTAAAAACCTAGAGAGATATAAAGTCCATATATAGTCTCTCAAGATTATCAAAAATTTTAGCCTAAGAGGCTTCTAAAAACAACACTAAAAAAATAATCATCATCAAATGATATAAGAAGTAGAAAAAGAAGTATAAACATGAGCTATATCTAAAAAGCATGTTTGTCTATGAATGGACGATGAAAGAAACAAAAATGGTCACCATTTAGAAACTCCTCAATGGTTCAAAGCCCCCCAATCAAGCTAAAGGTCTTCCATAGAAAGTCTATTTGCTTCCCAGTTTCACTCCTTGTAAATACGAGTGCAAGAAAAAGAGACATATGTAAGTTTGATCCTCTGCAATTCCCCCAGAATGTGTGAAAAGTGTAAATTGCGACATTGTTGAATTTCATGACCCAGTTAATAACCAGCAAAGAATCACCAAAAACATGTAAATGATCACATACCTTCTCATGAGCAAAAGCTAATAAAGAACGACAAGATAACAAATCAACCAGATTGTTTGTTCCCCTCCCTGGGCCCATGCTGAATTTGTAAACATGTTGTTCAGATAAATATAGAATGAATCCACCACCATAGATGATATCTTACCCCTTACTCAATCCCATCAAAATAACCCCACGACTGTGATTTGTCAGGTTCTTTCGGGATCATAAGCCTATGCCTAGGAAGAGCATTGGGCTGAGGAAAATGAGAAAGGATAGAAAGAACCTCAGTTGTCACTCAATCCAGAGAAGAAGGCTTATTTTGAAAATTTTCTTTATTCCTTTCTAACAATACACCCCAAAAAATGAGCAATGACAACACCCTAAAAGGTTTTGTGTTTCTATTTTCCACCTAAGACCTCCATTTCTCCTGAAAACAAGGCCCTTGCGAAACACATCCCTGGACAAAAGTAGAGTTTAATATATACCAGGCTTGACAACGAAAAGGACAATCAACAAAAAAATGCTCTATGGATTTTACATTCAATTTACATAGGGAACACCAGCCAAGATCGATCTTATGATGCTTCTGTAATAATTCCCAGGTGGGAACACTTTTATCTAGGATACACCACATGAAAAGGTGATATTTTTCCAGGCACTTTACCTTCCAAACTCCTCTCCACCACCACTCCCCCGCCACCTCAGTTGCACCACATTCAGGTGAAGATACCCCAACTTGGGAGTATAATTTCCCATTGTAGAGTGAACCCAAACCAACTCATCATCATTCTGGGAAAGTTTGATATGAGCAACAATAAGGGCACTATGATATCCAAACCAAGTCTCATGGTGTACTTGAGAAATCTGCGAGAATTCAACATATAACTAACCTTATTGCCAAATAATATTCCAAGATGGATTATTAATATGGGCAAGTCTTGAGATATCCCTATCTTTGAGTTGATCTATGAGATCTTGAGGCAGGCGGTGTAATTGCCCACTACCTAGCCAAGGGTCCTGCCCCAGTCTCACCTTTAAATAGTTTACGACCTTCCAGGACAAAAATAAAGAAATAAGGTCAAAAGAATTAAGAACTACAGGCCAAATCACTTAAATATTAACATTAGGCTTCTCATGTAGCCTTATCCAATCCACTAGAAAGGATGGGTGAATGTACTTCTAATATACCACCCAAGTCCACAGGTTGTAAGTGGACAAGAGTCTCCATCCACATTTTGCTAATGGGGCCTTTGAGAACATAAAAATACTTTTGAGGCCACATCCATTAGCATTTTAGGCATAACAATATCATCCCATTTCACCCAAGGGAGGAAAAGGTGTTCTTGAGTACTAGCCCATAAAAGCTTGAAACAGATCCTTTTATCTATTTCCAAACTCCCCAAGGGATCCATGCCACAAACATATAGAACATAGGAATGGCTTCGAAAACCGATTTAACCAAAACAAGTCTCCCTACCCTTGACAATCACCTTAAGCTCCATCCTTTTAATCTTTTCTCTATCTTTGTGATTAACCATGACCAATATTCCTTCTTGTAGTAGTTAGGTTTCAAGTAAGAACCCAAATATTTTAAACTTGCGTCCATATCTAATAGGAGAAAAGGAAAAGTATTCTTGAGATTCAACACTTCATGATCTGCCAAGTTTTGAGTAGTAATAGAGGATTTTTTGTCATTAACCACCATGCTAATAGCTTTTCCAAACAGGTCAATAATCTCAACTAATTTAGCAACATCTCTACTTGAACCATTACAAAAAATTAGAATATCATTAACAAATAATGAATGAGTAATTGCTAGGGAATTAGCAATAACAACACCTTGGAAATCACCTCTATGTTTTGCATCTTCCAACAAATGGTTGATACCTTGAACTACCAACAAGAATAATAAAGGAGACAAGGGGAAACCTTATGTAAGACCTCTCTAAACATGGAAAAATGAAGAGGAAAACCCTTTTATTAGAACAACAAAAGAGATCAATCGAATACAACCCATCACCCAATTTACAAAATCAATATTGAAGCTTAGGTGAGTCAAAAGGAGTATGATATACATCAAACCCACACAATCATAGGCTTTAGAAAGATCAAGTTTTATGACCGCTCCTTTTAATATAAGAGATTTGAAACCATGGAACCCTTCTTGAGTCACCCCTATGGCTTCATGGATCTGTCTCCCTTCAAGGGAGCCAAATTGCTCTTTGGAAATAAAGTTTGACAAGATAAGATTTAATCTTCTGGAAATAACTTTGGAGATGGCCTTATAGATAAATTTACAAAGTGAAAGCATGAAAGTCCTCAAAGGTAGAAGTCTTTTCCACTTTGGGAACAAGGGAAATGAAAGTAGTGTTAAATTTTTCTAAGATTCTAGCTTCCCTTTCAGATTCGTTAATAATTGCCAACAAGTTCAAGCCAATAAGCTCATAAAAACCTTCAAAAAACTTAATTCCCCACCCATTAGGGCCAGGGATTTTGTCTTTCTAAAAATTGGCAAGAAAATCTTTCAATTCCCCCTCAGATACCTCCTCCACCAAGGCTCTATTATAATTATCATCCACAAAGGCTTTGAGTAATTGAGAAACCATGATTACTTTGGCTATATTATCCCTTTCAGTATCTTTAAATAAATTATGAAAATGTGCACATCCCAGAAAAGTGAGGCTCTCAAAATTTGAAATTGCCATACCATCCTCACCTTGAAGTTTCCATATTGTGTTGCTTATCTTCCTTCCCTTATCATATGCTTGGAAAAAAATTGTGTTCTCATCCCCACCTTCAAGTGCAATGACTCTACATTTTAGCCTCCATGCATCTTCTTGTTCCTCTAGGATGAATTTCCTATAGGAAATCAGACAAACCAAAGTATCTCTAGATTGCACATTTAGAAAACCCCCATCCCTAGATTCAAGGAAAACAAGAATCTCCCTTTCAATATCAACAAGGTCCTTTTCCTCTCTATTATGTTTCTTCTTAGCCCAATCCACAACCAATTTCTTAAACCATTTGAGGTTTTCTTTGAATTGATGGGTAGCCAAAATTCCATTGTATGGTACATAAGAGGTCTAACCTTCCTTGAATTTTTTTACAAATTCTTCATCTTTTATCCATGGATAATGTAGTTTAAACGAACTTTCGGGCTTGGGTCCATGATTTTTGAGCTCCAACAATATGGGAAAGTGGTCAGGCTCTCCCTCGAACCCAATCTACTAACGAATATTATTAGAACGCTCCACCATCGCCTTCACCACTAAAATATGTCTATATTTTGAGTAATTTGATCCTCTCCAACACGTTGGTTTCTCTAAGATGGTTTTAAATTTGCAGGCTCTAAATCTGATAGCCTTTTTCACACAAGCTTACTGGCAAAGGTACCTAGAGAGGTTATCAACTTTGGCCTTGGGCCCCCAAGGTTCACTAGCACCCAGGGAGAAATTTAAATCCCCATCGATGATAAAATTATCGACATCCAACACCTTCAAACCAAAAAAATTATTTCAGAAATCTAATTGGCCTTGATAAGGCCCATATAGATTGATGAAAATGAGTGAAATCCCCAGTTTTGAAGAGAAGAATTCAATCCTCAACTCAGATTTAATACTCTAGAAATTATGAGCAGAAATATTGTAGGAATCCCAACCAACAGCAAGACCGCCAAAGCAACCACGAGCATCCACGGCACTAAAATTACAAGCACCTAGGAGTGATTCCTAGCCTTTGGAAACGACCTCCCCAAAACCCAAGGTCTCCTGGAGAAAAATATTATCGCCCCCCTCGACCTTAACCAACCTCTTGAGTGCAAGTTTTTAGAGGAACTTTCAAATCCTCTACAGTTGAAGGACAAAAACTTTATTAGGAAGCCACACCCTAGGAGTTCAAAGGTCTAATTTCCCCAGTGATGGATAATTGTCTACCTGCAACAACCTCTTCTCTAGATTTTTCTTTTGCTTTGGATAACATAATTTTTCTCCCTCAAGGCTTGGAATTGTAAGAGGAAAGCATGAATTGTCCCAAGCCACCAGGATCAACTTAAAAAGAGAGGATATAGATGATCTTGGGGAGGAAAGGGTCATCGATGAGGTGGGAATTACAAGACAAATGTCCTGGGCTGAAGGAAACTTAGAAATAGGTTGCAACATTATAGATCCTAGACCCCCAGACATAGAATCCTAATCATATCCAAAATTCGAAAAGAATATTACGAGAGAAGAAACATTAGGATGGAAAGAGGGATAACTTGGAGGGTGTGAAGCTGAAGATGGCTTCCAACCAGTAGCCTATGGAGAAATCCCTTCACCATTGACTAGCTCCTGAGCCAGTGACCTAACTTCCGTCACATAGAGGGAGGCAGCTCCTCAAAATTTTTAGCCTACGACATAGGGTCTGCCTCCCCTTCCTTCAAACTTTCCCCCAAATCTGACAATGGTTACACCTTCATCTTCTTCTTTACCCCTCCTACGATAGGTATTTTTTGAAAGAGATGATTCAGTGGAAAAAGGTATGCCCATATTTGTGACATCGTTTACATCAAAATGATACCCATTCATAATCAAGAACCTGGATCCATTCAATATATCCATCGATATTTATCGTTTCATGAATACCATTTCGCAAGTCAAGGCTCCTTGGTTTCCTTATACGAATAGTCGAATTTTAAAAAAAGTCCAAGGCTATTTATGAGATATTTGAAAATTTTCTTGTTCCACATATGTGACGGTAGCCCGTGTAGCCAAACCCAAATGGTAACCACATCCAGCCTTTTACGACTTGTGTCAAAAAGCGGCATCCAAATTTGAAAGTAATAGGAGCAGAGTACATTGACCAAACAAATTTAGCTATTATTTCATCCTCCTCATGAGAGCTAAAGTTTGTTTGTATCCATCCTTTTGCTGGAATGAAAATATTAGGAAAGGAATGTACCTTTGGTTCAATTTCGGTTTTGAACCATTCTTGCAGAGTCCCAGTGCATAATTTTTTCCCTCTTCCCTAACCGACCAAAGAATTCTCCACCAATGAATCAACCTGGTCCATCTCAACGTCGTCCCCCAAACTGAGGTTATAAGCGGAAATAATTCTTATTAGATCTCAAAACCTTATCCTTTCTTTGTTTAGGAGTAGGACTAGTTCAAAATTTAGCTGGTGAGTGTGAGGCTTGACCACCCTCACCTTTCTTGACTTGGCTCTCAAAGGATATATGCTCAACCATAGGTTCGAAACTCTCCCTATCCACTAAGAAGGTGTTGACTTGTTGGGGCCTGACCTAGGTTCAGAGATGATTTAGCCAAACAAATCTCGTTACTACTGGCCCTTTCGGCAACAATCCGTGGAGCGCGGACTGAGGTCTCACCTGAAGTAGTATGGAAGGGTGCTAGAACCAAGTTTCCGCACCATGGATATGTCTGATGAGTTCAAGTGGTCCGCGGTTCGACCCTGCATGCATGTCGCTATGTGCACTTATCTATACCTTGTAGCCTGAGATGCTGCCTTCGCGCAACCCTACTCGGGGGTCGAACACTATTATTACTAGTATTCCATTGTTAGTTGATTAACTTAGCTTATTTGCATATGTAAAGTATACTTAGCAATATAAATCATGCATACAAGTGCACGTAGTAATTAAACAGTATATTTGCAATTGATGTCAAACATGTAATAATTTAAGAACAGATACAAAGAATTTGGATAAAACTTCTCTTTATTATTCTCTTCTTCGGTTACATACTCGACTCCGCCCTGCGCACTCAGCTGCAAGGGTCCGCACACTCAGCTGCGGACAACTAGGCCTTTGCGCACTTAGCTGCAGAGCCTTCTCCTACTCTACGACCCAAGATACACTTAGACACTTGCTCTGTGCTTCTACTTCTCTATCTCATACTTCGCTCTAACTAACACACTTTTACACTTAGAGCCTCACTCTATTTATACAATCCCATGGTCCGCGGACCATGGGTAGGCCGACATTACATTAGAAACTAGGGTGGACAACCCTATGACTCTAACATACTTCTGCGATCGCCAATTTGCGGGGCTTTACAAGCATCATTCGGTCAAAACATGGGATTTTAGCCCCAAAACATGCCTCGGGGGGATTCCATGCCCAAGAGGCCCCAACACAAACATCGTGACTCACCCTCGAGTCACTCTGTCAGCGCGGCGATCTTGGCACGGAGTTCCTCCAACTATCCTCGAACTATGCTGATGTTGGCAACGCACTGAGCCGCTGCTTGTTGAATCTGTTGCATCCTCTGTTTTGAGAATTCTGTGTTTGGGGCGCTTCTCTCCATTAACGTGTGCATCCCCTGTATGTGCACCATCTTTCCTTAAATGTTTGCTTTGATAGTGAAAGCCTCATCGATCCACCGCTGGACGCACGCTTTGAGAACTACCTCCTTATGTTGCGCTGCATCCACTTGTTCCTTCAGTGCCTTGGCTTGCTGCATCCTTGCAAGCCGCTGAGTGAGGACTACTGTCTGCACCGTTCCTCTGACAATGTTGTATTGCTACTGCAGTCCTCGTGCCTCTATCTCCAGGGGCTGGATGTTGGGTTCCTCCTGCAGAGTTGTGAGGACCTCAAATGCTTACTCCAACAAAGAGGTACAGTCTTGCATTGCACCTCCAATTTCTTACAATCCCAGTGTAATAGCGCTAGCATACTGTTCTCAGACCCCCGGGGGAGTGGAAGGCTGCGCCTTTAACCGTAGCTCGGTGATCTGAAGATTCAGCTCCAGCTGAACCTTGGTCGTTTCTTCTCTAGCCTCGTGGACTCTAGTTGCCAACCTATGAATCTATACCTCTACTAGTAGATCTTATGGGATGACCAGCTCCGGGACGCATCGACAAGCGTCATCTACCACCTGCGCCAACTGTTGCTTCTGTGATACCAATTCGTTGCACTGTAGACTGAACTGTTCCATGTTGATATTTTGTTCGCGAAGAACTTGGATCGCGTGGGTCTCCCTAGTGCACAACGCTGTCGTTATCCCATCCTATAGCAGATACAGTGTCTCTCGCGGAAAGGCAGCCAAATTAAGGCCAAGGCCTTGATCACGTTAACCGCAAATCTGTCGGTCTCATTCGCTGCTACTAGGGCTCCTTCCGGTAATGCTATGGTGTTTTCCATCTGTGTGCACAGCATATGCTCTGTTGCTGACGATCCTGTTGCGAGGTGGGTCGAAAGGGTACCCACCTGAGGGGGCCGCACCTGTAACTTCTGTAGCTGCGCCCTGAGGGCCCCCAACACAGTTTGGTGCTCTTGCATAAAGCACTGAAGGTCCTCATTTATGACATCACAAACCGTCTCACTGATGTCATGGAGGTCACTTTCAGTTAAGGTGATCAGGTCAATGGCCAAATTCGAGGCCTTGAACTTCTTCCTCGGTCCTTTTCTTTCTGCCATGTGTGGGCGCTTCAGTTGTGTGGACGAGGTCACTGGGTCCGCGCTTCATTCTGTTGTTTCTGCTTCCTCTGCCTCTTGCCCCTGTGAGGACGTTGCTTGGTCCTCATCCGCCTTTGTTGTTGCTTCTTTTGCCACCTGTGCTACTGCTACTGATTCTGCAGCCTTTTTATGCTCTTTGGCTTTCTATGTCGCTTCCCACGCTGCCCTTTCCTTAGTTGCTGTTGTTTCCTGCCGCCTTTTCTCAGCCAATTGTGTGATGCGCAACTTGGCATCGTCCTTCTTCTTTTGTGCGGCTTCCTTCTCAAGTTCTGTTAGGTCTTGGGCGCACCATTCCAGAGGCCATGTCTCCAAGACAGTGAAGATGGCATCGTCAGTGGCTATAAAGGGGAGTTTCATCCACTGCTTCACTATATCCTTGCCCGCCTTGATATATACATTATGCATGTCGGCTTTGAATTCTGCAAAACTCTGCAGACTGTTATACACAGTAGGCAACAAGCGCGGCTGCCGATTGATCCACATTCGGATGCTCATCTCCATGAGTACCCAGAAGATTTTGGTGTCACGTACCCATTTTTCATCCTTTGTGGCCCAGAGCGAAGCGTACTTCGCGACCTCTCGTAATTTTCTGTCAATGCTGGGGAATTCACTGTCCTCCATCAGTTCCTCCGCTACGAGCATTATGGATAACAACAACCACATGTAGTGGAAGATTTTACCCTGCTCCCGGGCTTCGAAATAGTTCTTCAAAAATTCCTCACAGAGGAATTTAGACCAGTTGAACTGGACCCCCTCCACGCACTGCTCGGCCAGTGCGACCACTAGCACCGGTACCTCATCGGCACGACACTTCCTCATAACTTTTCCGGCCAAGATTTGGGTTGCTACGCATACCCATTTTTCCTTGATGCTGGAGAAGGCGTAGCCTCTCTTCTTCTTCTCCAACTTGTATTTTGTCTTCATGGCTTTTGTAAAGGGCCAAATCACTGCCCTTTCTTTCGGCTATGGTTGCGGGGTCCTTTCCTTTGCAAGGGAGGCGAGAAATGCAGTGAATGAGGTCTGTCGTGATGGGAATAGGCTCGTCCAACCATAGATACCCATCATGCACCAGGCAGAGCAGCTGCCTAATGACGAAAATGGTGATGGGCGCGTAGTGGAAATTCACTATCCATAATAAGTGCAACAACCTGGCCTTATCCACATCGCGCAACCACTTCCGCGGCTCTAACGTTGTCACCACCCCCTCAATGTTCTGCTTCATTAGGTTCCCGGTCTCTAGGTGAGGGAACTTCTCGTGGTCAGCGAGGTCCCAGTCTTCAAACTTCATGGTTGGCACGCGGCCCAGGTGCGTGACTTCAAACACTATGTTGTCGGGGAGGAGCGGAGTCTGGAGTGAACTCTTGATTTCATCCAGGTCCTTCGGCACTTTGGTTTTCCCTTTCCACGGAGGGACATACGTGGGAAATTTTGTTGCAGATCGGATAGGTTGAATATCCTCCTCCATATCTTCATCTTCTTCTGTTGTGATGGTCACGACTTGCAAATATTCTTCTTCCTCATTTGTGTCGATCATGACAACTTTCCCTTTTTCTGCCATTGAGAGCTTGTTGCATAGTGGGTTCCTCGGGGACATGCGTACGGGGGCCATTTCTTGTTTATCTTTCTTGGGCCTCAGTGTTTGCGGTGATTTGGGGATTTCTGCCACAACCTTGGTGCCTTCTGGAACGTCCTCCACCATTAGGGTCTGCGCGGCCTCGCTGATGGTTACCTCTTCAATTCCCAAACCATCCTATTTCCGGGAAAACTAGTGTCTTTTCGATCTGCTAGTCCCACTAGGATTGGCAGCTATCCTAGAAACAAACAATCAAAGCAATTTGCGATTTCCTTTATGTATGATAGATAAGAGAGGAGCAAAGGGACCAACCTGGATCTTCCCCTTGACTCCTTGCTTGATTCCTCTCTCCCTTGATAGAGCTTGCGTCTCTTTTCCTACTTATCTCGCTCAATGAATACCTGTAGAGACAAAGTAACAAAACACCATCAAAGCGTCTTGATCTATTATATCATAAACAATGCAGAACCAGAAATACATTGATCATACAATGGCATTCACAAAAAACAACATTCACAAATACACGATTGTATGGAGGAAAACTCAAAGAACTTTAATAATAGTAGAAGGGAGAATTACAACCCAGCTGTCTGATCTAGCATCATCCTCCCAACATCAAAGCTCTCTTCACCTCTTGAAAAGCAAGATCACCCAACAATACAATGCTCTTTCTCAAAGACAAACTATCAGCACTTCCTTACAAATTACAAAATTCCAGCCTCTAGATCTCTCAGATGAGGGATCCATTTATAGACGTCTGCAAGGGTGTGAGTCATCTCTGGGTTTTTGATTAGTGTCATTCCACTTGTTGTTCTTGGTTCCACTTGGAGATTTCTTCGATCTCTTACTCATCCATGGGCAAATTCAGAGAGGCAAGCGTCAATGAGAAGTTTCTAGAAGATTCCATGAGCATCCACTTAGCAAAATGTCTCCGACATTTGTCCATCCTCGCTCATCACACCCCACAGAAGGCCTCTTCAGTATGCATCACACCTGGCTAGTGTAGAAGTCAGTATGCATCGCACCCTGACAGTGGAGCAGTCATTATGGTCCAGTTTTGGCTAGTTCTGAGTGGTTTTTCAGGTGGAACTTTTGGGGAATGATGTAATCAGTTGACCATGATCCTTTAGGGTATGAAACAACGCTTTTAGGGGTTAAAGAGCCCTTGTTTTATCAACATATAAGATTGGGGTTGCAATGCCCAAATATGTCTATAACAATTGCCCCCTAAAGCATGAAGTCATAAATCTTTTGATGTCAGGTGAAATGCTTTATCATGAGGATCCGAAGTATTCGAATTGGAAGGTGACCTGTATAAGATACAATACAATACATCATCATCATATTATTTTCATGATCTAGTTGAGGTGGGCATTCCCATGCTCAACTTTATAAATTCATTTTCATGTACATAGGACAGATAATTGTCTGCGATCGCAGACAGGTGATTCTTCATATGAAGAGTCATCTTCCCTAGCTTAGATGAATATCTGTGCAACTTCTGTGTACATTTGATGTCTTTATATTCATGAATATAACACAGCCCAGATGGATGAAACTAGATCTGAGGTCTTCAAAACTCTTTCAATCTTCGCCCAGTGTACAAGTCGATCCATGTGAAAACATGTTCAGAAGTCGAACATGGAAAGACATCGCCTGATTACCAGCCAATAATGTAAGTTGTTAACAGGAACGAGAGGAATCACCGATAATGATAATGACCCTCAAGGTACTACAATACAATTCATGTGGTGTGAATATATGATCTGATGTCGAACAACACGCAAAATCTTTCGGTTGAAAGCCATTGATATAAACCTGTCCCGGAAGTGAGAAACTTGCCATTGAGGCATGCAAGCTTCAAAATACTAAAAGGGTTGTTTCTAAGTCAACTTCTTGGATAATGAGCTGATGTCGACAAGAAGTGACCCGTCGTAGGAAGTCCTTAATGTATCCCACATCTACGACATGAAACGAAGCAAATGATTTTCTAGAGGTGAAAACGATTTGACGACACAAGGTTCAGGAATGGCGGTCATGAAAAATGGAGGGTGAAGGTATTGTAGTGGATGAGGCATTAACTTGATGGTGAATTCTTTGAATGAATTCTCTTGAACATATCGTCGACACTGAGATGCATTGGTAGCGTTAGCCCCAAAATATGGATGGTATGGAGGACCAATGGTGATATGATCAGTGACAGAATAACCCAAGCCGACTCAATCATGGTGATGGAGTGAAAGTGTCATGTTCAAGAGCGACCTGCTACCAATAAAATTATTCAAGTTTTCTTCCCTTTTTCCCCAGTCATTGCTGACCAGTACCTCTTTATTTTTTTCAAGCTTGAGGAGGAAACATATGCTTGTTGTATAATTTTCCCTTTGGGCAAACCTATCGCTATGTTTTAGCGAGCCTGGCGATAGTGAAACTCGTTCTTTTCTGGGTGGACAAGTTTATCGCTATTGTTTTAACGAGTTTAATGACAAAGACAACTCGGTCCTTTTCATGTTTAGAGAGTTTGAAAAGGGATGAAAAGGAAAATCCAGCAGTTCTTTTTCGTAAGATAATCCCTTAAGTCCAAAAAAGGATAAAATAATACGAAAGGGATGACTTTTCAATCACTTTAGCGAGCCGAAAAAGACAAGCGCTTGAACTTTTTCATGAGATAATCCCTCAAGTCTGGAAAAGATTAAAATATACAGGAGGGATGGCACTTCCCCTTACTTTAACGAGCTAGAAAGGCCAATAGCTCGACAATCTTTTCATATTTAACGAGTCTGAAAAGAGTTTAAAGGGGACTCATTTTTGAGGAACAAGTGGCGTTTAGGGTAGCAACTCGTTTCGGGTGAGCCTAGAACTTCTCAAAACATGGTGATGTGAGGAGGGTGGCTAACATGACCACTCATCACAGCTGTTCCTCAAAAAGGTAAACAATCAAGCGGAAGCATATGATCGGCCAAAACAATGGAGGTGATGGCAGGAACACCACCAAGGCTCAAATGGCTGATATGATGGCAATCGCAAAGGTTTTTTTTTCTCTGCAAATACTAAATTCTATTAACTGTAAGGAAAAATATTTTTACATAGAGTCGAGGCCTCAAAAAACATAGTTTGAGGGCACTCAACACAACAGAACTGCCCCCTTACAAACAGAAGCTGGGGAGACCAGTTACATAGAGCAAGAAACCAGATGAAAAACACAGAGAGTGACATGTTTAGCTGAGAAGGAGACTTGAGCCACAGAAACACAAAATCAGTGCAAACCAGCATTAAGTGTATCACCAATTCCCCAGCGGGAAGCCAAAAACAACAGGTCATGAGTGCTGAAACCTGACTGTGAGCTAGAATGCCTGTAGGTGATTATCTGAACAGTAGCCGAAACAAAAAAGAAAGAGGCAGTCCCAGGTGGCGCTACCCTTCCTTAGCCTTGCCATGATTCTTCTCCTCAGCCAGACATGCACCGCCGGTCCTCAGACTCTCATTGCCGTCCAAATCGCTGACAGGGATTGCCATGGAATGGCTTGCTTCACCATGAGTCCCTTCCTCAACAACAGGTCCTGTATCTTCAAGGGGAGGAATATTTTTAAGAAATTCCTCCTGACCAGACTTCTCACTTTTCCAATTCTCCGGGTTATCTTTGTCCATGGAGTGCTCACTACTTTGGGAAGGATCAGGAGCAATGCAAGCCAGAGGGGAGACCTGATTTTCCTCTTCCGAAAGAATAATGGTGATGTGAGCAGTAATAAGAGGCCTGTTCAAATTACTTTGAAATTTAAAGTGCGTGGTTTGGAAGGCACTGTTCGGAATTGGCTTGCGCCCAGAGCTCAAAGGTGGCACAGCCTCGTGGATGGGGGGAGGATTGATGGGCGCCGGCTCAGGTTCCACAGAATGACCGGCCGAGGAATGCAAGCCACTGTCACGACGCCCCCCAGAACGATGTCTTTTGCCCGAACGAACCATAATGACAGACAGGTGGTAGGGCGCAGAGAGATTATAGACACCAGAGACTACAGAACAGGGTTGGTTGAAACGATAGAGATGCCAAACAGAATGCACAGAACACACCCCAGACGAAGGCACAATACAACCAATGCGTAAGTCCAGAACAGGGGAGAGCTTACCCTTGGAAATGTTGGCCTGGAGCTTGCGGCGGTGAGCAAGAATCAGCCCGTCACCATCTACCTCCGCTAACCAGGTTCCGTTGCCATGAGACTGAGCATAAGGCGTGATGAAAACACTGAGGATCGACATGATTATAACAGAGGGAGTGTTGTGTCGAACAGCGCGAGCCATTAATGCAAATCTTCTACCCGATCCAGCCTTAAAAACTTCCTCCCTTTCGGACAAGGTGAAGTCTTGGGAAGCCACGCTGCTCTGCAGCTGGCAGTACCAGGCTTTAATTTGCTGCATGATGTGCATTAAGAGTAATGGTGCCACTCGCATTCGGAGGGCAATCACAAAGGTTATTTATCGAGGGTGGATTCATTTTTAACGAGCTTGAACCGGGAGAAACCATGCTCAGTGGTAGGTTTATTTTTTAACGAGCTTGAACCATGCGATAACATTTCTCATAGAGTGCGGGTTCATTTTTTAATGAGCTTGAACCTTGCGGAAAGTATGCTCATTAGTAGGTTTATTTTTTAACGAGCTTGAACCATACAATAACATGTCTCATAGAGTGTGGGTTCATTTTTTAACGAGCTCGAACCTTGCTGAAAGTATGCTCATTAGTAGGTTTATTTTTTAACGAGCTTGAACCATATGATAACATTGCTCATAAGTGCGGGTTCATTTTTTAGCGACGAGCTCGAACCTTGTGGAAAGTATGCTCGACAACCTTTTTATGTAGGCTAACAACGACCAAACTACAAAGCTAAAAAAAACTATTAAAGCTAAGGAACTGCTGAGGTCAGGTAGGATGGTTTCATCAACTTTCTTAGACAAAACCCTTCCTTTGCTTCGTCCACAACATAGACGAAGGTGAATGGTGGATCAGACCAATCACCTAACCTAAGAAGTTGAAATACTAGAAAGCTAAAAAATCTAAAAAGCTAAAAAATGAAATTGGTCATTTTTCACTTGCATAAAAAGGTTTGCATGCCCCCAAGCATTGAGAAAAAGAGAGTCTCCAGTAACCATGTGGGAATCACTGTAGTTAAGCAGGAATGTTTTTTTCAGCGGTTAGACAAAAACACTTCCTTGGCTTTGTCTACCAATTAGACAAAGGTGAGTGGTGTGTCAGACCAATCACTTAACTTATAGGGAAATTCATATGGTAGGATGGTTTCATCCACAGAATAGACAAAAAACTTCATTAGCTTCATCCGTAGCGCAAACAAAAGTGAATGGTGTTTCATACCAATCACATAACCTACAAGGAAACCTATCTTTTCAGCTGGGTTCTTCTGCCAAATGGACAAGGGTGCATGCCCCCTAAGCTTTGTTACATTCACCAGACTACTCCTGGCAATTGGGTGGATGGAATGAAGATTCTTTTAGAAGATCAAGTGAAAGACTTGACTTGGAACTTTGCTCAACCTTCTTTCATTTTCTAGCGAGCTTGACACAAGACAAGGAACTCTACTCAGATCCTTGGTTTCATTTTTAATGAGGTTGACACAAGTCAACGAACTATCCCCAGTGGAGTCGCCATTTTGTTTCCGGGGAAACTAGTGTCTTTTCGATCTGCTAGTCCCACTAGGAATGGCAGCTATCCTAGAAACAAACAATCAAAGAAATTTGTGATTTCCTTTATGTATAATAGATAAGAGAGGAGCAAAGGGACCAACCTGGATCTTCCGCTTGACTCCTTTCTTGATTCCTCTCTTCTTAATAGAGCTTGCACCTCTTCTCCTACTTATCCTGCTCAATGAATACCTGTAGAGACAAAGTAACAAAACACCATTAAAGCATCTCGATCTATTATATCATAAACAATGTAGAATCAAAAATACATTGATCATATAATGGCATTCACAAACAACAACATTCACAAGTACACGATTGTATGGAGGAAAACTGAAAGAACTTTATTAATTGTAGAAGAGAGAATTACAACCCAGCTGTCTGATCCAGCATCATCCTCCCAGCATCAAAGCCCTCTTCACCTCATGAAAAGCAAGATCACTCAACAATACAATGCTCTTTCTCAAAGACAAACTATCAACACTTCCTTACAAATTACAAAATTCTAGCCTCCAGATCTCTCAGATGAGGGATCCATTTATAGATGTCTGCAAGGGTGTGAGTCATCTCTGGGTTTTTGATTAGTGTCATTCCACTTGTTGTTCTTGGTTCCACTTGGAGATTTCTTGGATCTCTTACTCATCCCTGGGCGAATTCAGAGAGGCAAGTGTCATATGAGAAGTTTCTGGAAGATTCCATGAGCATCCACTTAGCAAACTGTCTCGGACATTTGTCCATCCTCGCTCATCGCACCCCACAAAAGGTCTCTTCAGTATGCATCGCACCTGGCTAGTGTAGAAGTTAGTATGCATCGCACCCTGACAGTGGAGCAGTCAGTATGGTCTAGTTTTGGCTAGTTCTGAGTGGTTTTTCAGGTGGAACTTTTGGGGAATGATGTAATCAATTGACCATGATCCTTTAGGTTATGAAACAACACTTTTAGGGGTTAAAAATCCCTTGGTTTATCGACATATAAGATTGGGGTTGCAGTGCCCAAATATGTCTATAACACATCCTTAGTGGTTGTGATCGTATCGAGGCTGTATTCTGTCGCTCGCGAACTTAGGGGATCAATTATCGCTCGACTCTCAATTCTCAAATGACCAAGTGTTGTTCGCTGGCCAGCCCTTTGTGTTTTATAGCGCCTTTTGAATTCGAATTCGACCATTCCACCCAATTTCAAGCCATTAATGCTTTCTTGGTGGTAGATTTTCCCAAATCTTTCCCATAAATCGCGTCTTAAATGCCCACCGCCCGCTCCATTTGGCCTCAGGCGAGCATGCCATTGTGAATAGTGACTTCAACGGTCACTTTCTGGCCAACCCACGTGGCAACGCAAACCTCCATGCATGGACACGGACCCTATAACGCTCTACTTCTGCGCACATCCCCAATATCGCGCAGCTCCCGGGTAGAATAGTTTATAGTCTTGTGCTCCCTTTCAACTGCCTGGAGCGCTAAGACTGTTCTTCCTGCGGCTAGTCAGGTGGTCGCACCACCCATGTGGGGCTCCATCCCGTCTTCCACCATGGTTCATGGAGAATCCACACCTTCCATTGTTGTGATTGGCATCGTGCACTTTACTACTCGCAATGCGCTACCCTGGTTACTATGTTTGGTGATATGCAGTCCAAGCCAAGGCAGCAGACTAACCAGTTCACGACGATAGTTTTCCAACTTGTCAGTATGACCATACACACCTTGCCTTACCATCCTCGGTTTTTCGACGAGAAATGCTTCCTTTATTTTGTTTTCTAGCTTCTTGACCTCCGCGTCCATCAAAGCGCTTTTCTCCCTTAGCCATACCTGGTCTTTTTCAAGTTCACGAAGTCTAAGGTTTCCCTGTTGGATTTATTCCTCAAGTCTTATGTGTTTTGTTTCTTGTGGCTATGTGATTCCTTCGTTTTGGGCTTCGTAGACTGTCATATCTACGGGTGCTGCTATGCGCGGACTAGGCTTCACATGCTCCATAGGGATTACAACCCCTGCTTCATACTTCAGCTTCGGAAGTGCTCGTGCGGTCAGGGTTTTGCACATGGTCCTATAAGCCCATAGAACCGCTAGTATGTGCAGGTCCCAGTTAGTGCGTCTCACATGGTGGATCGTGTTCAGTACTTCACACACCTTATCAGAGGCTTCCTCACGTATAATCTTCGGCATGCTTTGTCTTAGCATACTTCGTCATTCACGCCCTCATCTTGCATGCTCCTGCTTGTTGTTCCTGTTTCCCATCATGACGACGGTGTGTGTTTGTGCAGGTTGCATATTATACGCCTGTACCCATCTGGAGAGGTGGGCACACAGGCTGTTTCGTCCATCATACCTGGCTTCCATCCATAGCTAAGGTTTTCCAAATCGTATAACCACCATTCTTCTACAGTCGCACCAGTTCTGAAAACTTCTTTGATGCGTACCCCACCATCTTGCGGGTGTAGCGAACAATGCCCATTTCAGAGCATCAAAACGCTGTTGTTCTGGCACCTCTTTTTCAAATTTGTTCAGGAAGTCATCCACCGCTGTCAACCCATCATACATGGGCAGATCCCTTACCTCTGTTGTCACGCAGCGCAGTGATCTTATCATCATGTTGCAATTGAGAGTGGTTACCTCGTGTAACCGGTTCTACCATCGTTCTATTTCCTCGTCTGAATCTGATGTGCAAGAGCTCTTGCGTTCCCACGAAATCCTGCCATTTGTAGTTGGATTCACCCAATCCTATTCCCGGGCGGTTATCTTGTAGATACAATCTAGATCATCATCGCTCTTGTTGTCGCACATTGGCTCTGTGTAGCGTGATCCTTCTGCAGGGTCTAAAGGTACCACTACGCGCAGTGAATTTTTCTCAAAAACCATTTTGTGCTTCTTTAGATTTATCAGTCTGTTCATATCAATGGCCCAATCGATTCCTAGTAGCGCAAGATAGGGATTGCTGTCATCAACAATCTCTATCACTTTGAAATTTGCAAGTGCACTCGCACCTTCAATATCTACCGTTATTCCCTGCAATCTTCCCATTAGTAGGATATTCTGCTGGTTCACCATTCGCAATTGAATAGGGGACCATTGCAATGCGGGCCTGCCCATGTCCTCCCATGTCTGCTTTGGTAATACGTTCGCGTTCGATCCTAAATCTAGAATCACTTGATCCATTTCATATTCCCCAATTTGCGCAGTCAGCCTCATCTCCCTTCCTGTTCGCGTTGTGTGCTTCCCAAGCTTCTGGACTACACGCGGTTCTCCTGTCCCAGCACATCTAGTGATGAATTCCTACAGTCCCTTCACAACCTTTCTGTCGCGCAACAGCTTCATGCATGTCTCCAGAAAGGTAGTAAGCATTGATGGGTCCATCTCCGAATCTAGTTTGTCTTTACTACCTGAAGTGGATGCCTCCTTGAAGCTCTTCTTAGCTTCCATGAATGCCTCCTTCGTGCACTCCAAATCGAACTCTGGATTTCTTGTAGGAGCCTTGCGAACCCAAGCACTCTCTTTGGGTTGCTTGCCTTTGTGATCGCCTTTCGTAATATCACTTCGGAGCACGATGTTTACATTTGGGTCCTCTTCACGTGGCTCAGACCTCATCATTTGTAGGTTTTGCGTCGAGGAAGGCTGGAGTATTCCTTTATCAGTTAACCTCGCTATCAGTGTAGGGCAGTCCTCCGTCTCATGATCAAACTAGGTACAATATAAACACGATGCTCTCGTCTTATTTGTACAATCGCGGACATAATTCCCTAGCCCTCCGGAATTGTAACAAATCAGCTGTCTGCGACCCCTTCCTGGGCCCATTCCACCTCAACCTTGTTCGCGACCCTGAAACCTAGTGCGTGCCATCCCTGCATTTTAATCGAGGGCTTGTGTTTCAGCCTAAACTCTGTAGGTAGGAGTCCAATCCATCATCAATTCATAACTTCTACAGGTGCGTTCATCATGGCCTACTGACTTGTAGAAATTACAGAAAAATTGCTGGGACGTCTACGTATATTTCTGTAATAGGTGGCAATTATCTGTACCATGCTTCCCTCCTGTCAGACAAATCACGCACCATAATGCAGGCACCGCGCTTGGCCCCGCTTGTTCTTATGGTCTTAATGGTATGGGCCGTCCTCCCTGTAGGTAGTTCGTGAAGACTAGACAATGGTCCTTGTCATGCCCCTCGTCCTTGCATTTTATGCACCATACCTCCTTGCGTGCTTCTGGGCGAGTTGTCTTGTCCCGTTTCAAGCTCTGCATTTCCAGACACAAATTTTTCAGTTGCGCATGGATTTGTTGGACTCCCAGGCCAGAATCTTGTATGAGGGTCTTGTGCAGTCTCATTGCAATCTCCAAATCTTCGGCTTGGGTGGATAACTTCTGCTGTGACAACGCGGTCCTTAGATGCGGCATTAGTGACGCTACAAACCATGCACGGTGTTATCCATCCGTCAAGGTCATGTTGGCTTCGCGAATCATACCTTTCAGTCTCTGATCCAGCTCCCAAGGGGTCTCGCCTGGAAGCATCGCGATTTCCTTAAACCTGATAATCGACTGTGTCTCTGATTTTGGCCTGCTAAATTCCTTGTTCAACGCAGCTTGGATATCCACGATCCCTGCGTTTGGATTGTCGTTGGAATGCTTAATATACCATGTCAATGCGCGATCCTGCAACGCGCTTACTAGCATTGCCTTCTTTATATTGTCATCCATGACTCCTTGTGCTTCCCATACAACCTTTACCATGAACCAAAATTAAACTGGATCTTCGTTCCCTACTCCTTTAAACACTGGAAATTTTATCGCGCTTGCCATATTGAATTGTGGTGGTGGCAGAGGTGGTGTGGGTGGATATGGGGGTGAAGATGGTGAAATTGGTGGTGGTGTAGGTGGAGGTGGTATGCGCGGAATTCGCTGTCTTATCAAACTGATCGCACTTCTTGGTGAAACTTTCGCGAGCTCTTCCTCACTTTCTTGCCGAGGTGAAATCAAGGGGCTAGTTTCTATCTCTGCGCTACCTTCGTTTCTATAGATCCTCCCACTTCTCGTAGCCCCAAACATCAATTTATTCACATAACCCGCTTTTCACACAGTATCATTTTAATCCAAGTGTTCAAAGATTTAATGTACTTACCTCATAGTCCTTTGAGGAAGCATCGCTCTGCCTCACTCTAGTTGATTGACGTGTCTACCGCGAATTCAGTGATAAACCCTCATATAATTCGATCAAGCCAATGGTCCACAGTGAGCGTGATTTTATTTTTCGATGCTTCTAGTCTACGCACCAACTCTGGAGGCCACACAATAGGTTTGTCGACCCTACACCTTCCCTGACTGTTTGCTAGCTTCACGATCCACTCATACAACTCAGAGAGGAAGGATGCAAAGAAAATCTCATGGATTTCCGTATATAAGTAGCACTCTAGCCATTATTCCTTCCATACTCGTGGATTCCTATTTTCCTGCGCCGCGAATTCATGAATCTTTTTATCCAACCACCCTTCAATTTCTTTCTTGGTCGAATTCCAGTGACACAACATCAGACATCGCTTATGTAGATCCCGGCCCTAGCAACAGAACCATTTGTTGGCTTGTTGGGGCATGAGCTAAGTTCAGAGGTGATTTAGCCAAGGAAATCCTGTTACTACTGGCCCTTTCGGCAACAATCCACGGAGCGCGGCCTGAGGTCTCACCTGAAATAGTATGGGAGGGTGCTAGAACGAGGTTTCCGCACCCTGGATATGTCTGATGAGTTCAAGTGGTCTGTAGTTTGACCTTGTGCGCATGTCGCTACGCGCACTTATCTGTACCTCACAACCTGAGATGTTGCCTGCGTGCAACCCTACTCGGGGGTCGAACACTATTATTACTCACGTTCTTACTAGTATCCACCGTTAGTTGATTAACTTAGATTATTTGCATGTGTAAAGTATACTTAGCAATATAAATCATTCATACAAGTGCGTGCAGTAATTAAATAGTATATTTGCAATTGATATCAAACATGTAATAATTCAAGAACAGATACACAAAATTTGGATAAAACTTCTCTTTATTATTCTCTTCTTCGGTTACAAACTCGACTCCACCCTGCGCACTCAGCTGCAGACAACTAGGCCTCTATGCACTCAGCTGCAGAGCCTTCTCCTACTCTACGACCCAAGATACACTTAGACACTTTCTCTGTGCTTCTACTTCTCTATCTCATACTTCGCTCTAAATAACTCACTTTTACAAATAGAGCCTTGCTCTATTTAATCAATCCCATGGTCCGCGGACCATGGGTAGGCCGACATTACATTACAAACTAGGGTGGACAACCCTATGACTCTAACATACTTCTGCGCCCACAATTCGCAGGGCTTTACAAGCATCATTCGGTCAAGACATGGGCTTTGAGCCCCAAAACATGCCTCGGGGGGATTCCATGCCCAACATAAGGTCTTAATAAATTACTTGATGCTAGATGAAAAACCCTCTAATACCCATTCACCCTTTGATACCAGCCCTGTGGCCAATGAGTAAAAGCCTTCTTTCAAAGCCAAAAAGGGAAGAGTCTTCCCACCCAGAGAAAAAACTAGCGACGAATCGTACCCTTGCTCCTAAAAACCACCTAAAAACAACCCTACAACAGTGAAAGTAGACCCCTAAGAAAGAGGGGGACCCAAAAAATTTAGCTTTTGTGACTCCCCAGGTTCCGAAAAGCCATATTTTACCTAGGGAAGTGAGAAAGGATGGGAACCCAATGGTAGACTAGTAAAATTTGGGCGAAAACCACCAAACTCCAAATTAGAAACCATAAGTCTACCAAAAGTAACCAAACCCCCAACCAATAACCTAGATGATCAGTTTAAACCTGCTTGTGACTATTGAAACTCCACGTCTAAGATGAAACAAGCCATGTGACTAGGGATTTCAGAATAGTCAACCATTTATGACTCCATATTCTGCCAAGAAGCCCCTAAGTTTCCTGGAAAAATCACCTACAACCCTGAAAACTCGTTACCATTAGAGCAGCATTACAAACCCTAACTTTCACCTATTTCTCTTTCACTTTTATGATGTCATTAATTTATAATCATATTCATGAGTATTAGTTTCAAGTGATCATTATATCATATCTTATCATGTCATTCATTTATAACCATATTCATGAGTATTAGTTTCAAGTGACCATTATCTCATGATTTTGAATGATCCACTTACCACTCATAAGATTAAATTTGGATTCTTGGGTGCTCACCTATCCCAAGGCCCTTGTATCTCAAGTGTGCTTAACTATAGAATCTTCCCACATTGAAGCCCACTTTTCACCCCAAAAAATCCCCACGATGCATTTTCATTGTCCTATAGCAAATAATTTTTTACCACATGGCATCCACTCCCGTACACACATCTACCACTCTGAGAGCTAGAGACACCTTGATTCAAATTTGCATTTTCCCCTTCTCCACATCGATAATGTATCTGTTTGCTTCCTTGTAACGGTTCCCATGGTCCACAACACTGAGAAGCAACACAATATCCTATTATACTTAACCAATCAATAGAGAAGAATGTTAATAAAGCCTAATCCCACTAGAATAAACAGGGAGATGAACACCTTGGTTTAGTTCGATTTGGGGACTATGTTGTCTTACCCTATGGTGCACATTGTCACTATGCAGAAATACATCTCGTCAACAACCAGAAAAGTCTACTTGCCTTTGAATTCCATTTGCCTCCACATATAAATCCCCATGCCAATAGAAAAATAGATGACAATGCCGATCATGGCCTTCCTGAAAATGGACAAGGCCAAGCTCTCGAGTCTGGCCATGGCCTCCAGGCCTGGAATTCTTGAAAGCACCACCATGGCGAGCATCAACCTCGATCTCAGAAGATTTCTTTGTTTGGTGCGTGCTCGAATTTTCTTGTCATGCTGGGTAAGATTATTGTATAATGTATACACTGTGAGGAAAGAAAATGCTTTGCTGAGTAAAACCACATGCCATTGGAACCAAAACACACATAACACAAATACCACTTTTGAAGTAAATTTCTTTTTAACCTCTATAGTTGTCACAATGCTTATGCTTATTATATTTACCTTTAGATTCCTCAACTTCCTTGCAAATATGTTACTTATCCTTTCATCAACTTTTAGTTTTTTTTTCAGCTTTGATTCTTCAGCTTCCTTAAGCTCAAGAATGTGCCTTATCCAAAATTCTTCTACATGAAAATATTGATGCCTGCAATACCTCCCACTTTGGCACTCGCCTCTATCATAGCTCTCGCTCTAGCCCCAGTTTGTATGATATGCTTCATAATAGGCTAAGGCCGCCAACCATCTTCAGCCAATGATCAACCATCCTGTTAGGATGAATATGACCTTCATGATAGTTATTATGAATTTTAACTAGAATTCCACACCACCATACAATTGTTTCCCCGGACCTTGGACAATCCATCCGACGATTGAAAATACAATCCATGTTGTCACTCCAAATGTCGTTGATGACCCTAACACTGAACTAGCTATTATGGATTCAGGATGACATGCACGAGAAACAATCCATGATTTGGGTACTTGATCTTCTAGTGCTTTCCAGGTGTTTGCTTCATGTTTTCCAAGAATCTACAAAATACTTGTATTAGTGAGATTCATGATGCTTTTACTAGCTAGAGTTGTGAAATTGAGAAGGTCAATAAGCCATATGAGAGTGATCGATATAATAGTGCCCAATACGACGAATGAAGCCAGATTAACTTGCTTGGCATGTGGCAAGGTATTGATAAAATACGTGGAAAAATATAAGCCACAGTGACCAAGAAGCCGACGTACGCTTAATAGATCAGAGAAAATTTTGAGAAATACACTTAATCCTAGAGCTATTTTTTTCATCCATTTCTCTTGATAACCTGGATGAGCCATTCTTGGCACGAAAAAGACACCCTGAGCTTATCTCGATTGTTGATTCGCCGAATATTCGACAATCAGAGGGACATGGGCGCGGTCAAATAATTGACCACACCCATATCCATCTCATTGCCAAAATATTCGGCGAATCAACAATCGAGTTAAAGATGCCCAAAAGACAAACAGATTTCATTAATAGTTACAATACATCAACATGGACCACCAAACAATTCAAGTTCTTAGGTTGATGCCTAAACGTCTTTAAAGAATTTTACAGAGATCTCACAAATCCATCCATTCATTGGATGGTCTTCTTTATTCAAAACTAGGTCTTCCTCCCAATGCGGAATTCGTCACGCTTTAATAAATCATTGAATTTTACGAACAAATTCACCATTTTCCCGATGTGGTTAAAAATTTATTCCAAGTTTTAATATTCTTTCATTTAAATTATAAAAATGATAAAAGAATTTAAAAATAAAATTTAATAGGATTTTATTTAAAAATACCAACCTCCAATAGTTTCAATTTATTAAAGCAATTATGTTTCATTCATTTCAAAATAAAGAAAAAGAAAAGTTATAACCTATTTATTCCTTTTAAAAATAAATATATGTTCTATGTATACAAAATCAAAGTTATTATAAAAAAAAAACACCTAGGAATGGGAAATATATATTCCTTTTATTTGGAATTTAATGAAAAGAAAATCAAGTGTGAAATGACCATTGAGAAAATAATATTATATTTTTGAAGTAAGCTTAATTATTTTGAATTTTTGAATTTAAATTTTTTATTTTTTTTTAAATAAAAAATTATCATAAGTTTTTCATTAATAAAATAGTTATAATAGTTATAATTTTTTAAATTTAAAAAACTAAATAAATTTGTTTATCTTAATAGAGTTAGTTAATATACATATATTTCAAAAGGAAGAAAATTATTACTCATGGAGATATATCTATATTTAATTTGGGAAATGTTGAGGCAGATCAGAATCACATATTGTTGGCTTATTAGCCGATCCTATCCCCGAGAGCTTCCAGAAGAGTTGGCTAGTGACTTCTCATTAGTGAGGTGCTTTAGCTACGAGAATAGATGAATTAAGCTAATCCTCGGGGGCTAAAGAGCATCACCACTTTGGAGATAAATCTCAACCATTAATTTGTACATAATGCATGAGTATTTTATAAAATATTTCCATGAAAAATAAATCTCTACCATTCACATCATAATTATTATTCATAATTGAGTCGAGAGGCTCATTCTACAGTGCAATACCAGAGTGATATGTAATTATATCCATGGTCGGATGTGGAAATGACATGTGCCTCTTTTAAAATAAAAATAAAATATTTTGTAAACTAAAAAACAATGTAAGCTATAATCAAAATACAAAACAAATATAAGTACTTGGTTAGTTTTATTATAAAGCTAGTACTCTAGTTATGTTTGCTTTATTATTTGTTGCCCGAGAGGCAAATGTAGTATAGGGTAGATGTGTAGGCATGAGATGTACGATGTGAGATGTTACACATTAAATGTAAATGCTTTTTAAATGTGAGATGTTAGACATTAGATGTAAATACAGTTTTTTTATTGTAATTTTGTTTTTATCAATAAAATTTATTTAGACAAAAGAAAATCATAATATACATATAAGACCAAAATATATAACATATAAATATTAGTTATAAATTAACATCCATTTTGCCATATAAATCTATTTAAATTCAATTAATAAGCATAAAAAGATTTAATATTCACCCTCATTTTACAATGGCTTTCTTACAATACCATGACTTATCAATATCATATACCCAAAAACCATAACTCATTTCAAAATAATTTCCATGGCTTTCTTACAATACCATGGCTTATCAATATCACCTTCTATAAATAATTTATCGTGATTTAATTTTATATCATTTTAAAAATTAAAACTTTACTTAGAGTAAACCTACAATATAACAAAGTTCTTAACCATGTATATTCACCTCCATCTTATCATGTATATTATTTTATAACATTTTTAAATTAAATTTAAAAGCAAAAGGCTACGGAGAAGATGTTCTTTACCATGTATATTCACCTCCATCTCATCATGGATATTATTTTATAACATTTTTTAAATTAAATTTAAAAGCAAAAGTCTATGAAGAAGATGTTGTAGTGGTATAAATGTTTGTGAGCATTTATCTATGGGATCAATTAAAAAATAATAAAAAGTTACAAGTAATGCATAGAGTCACTCTCTAGCCAAGTATATATAGAGATGTTGTAATGTCTTATAAACATTTTGACGTAGTCAAAAAAAAAAAATTATTTTGACTTGGTCAAATTACATAAAACTAAATCTAAAAATAAAATATAAAATTAATAATTATAATTATAATTAATTATAATTAATAATTAAACCAACGTAGATCCACGTTAACTTTGGATCTACCAAGCCCCGGAGGGATCAAATCTTTTGAGATGCAAACCTCTTTTAGAGTGAAAATAGATTTGATCCTTTTGGGTGCTTGGTAGATCCGGAATTAAGATGGATCTAGGTTGGTTAATATTACAACCCAATATAAAAGAAATATGTTAAAACTATTTCATTCTTATTCTCTCAGTTAAATAAACCATTTTAATATTCATGGTAACTAATTTATTTTAATATCAACATTATAAAAAATATAAACATATACATACACATACACACAGACATATATATATATATATATATATATAAGAACTGCAATAAAATATTTCAATGTGTAAGAAAAAATAACTGAAAGTAATATTGAAATATATTTAAAAATATATTAATAAGAATTTTTTTTTTTCACTGGGAATTAAAAGTGCGTTAGTGTTCTCTGTTGTGCAAGGTGAAAAATTCCATAGAAAAATTTATCTCTAACTTTCACTATAAGAATCACAAAAGTTCTATCATCCGTTACAAACTTTGTCACATCAAGAAGTATCCTCCCATGGCAATAATTGTGATTTGAAAGAAGAGGTTGCTCCTCCTCCATCGTAAAACTCAACTGAGAATCTCTCTAAAGAGTTTTCCCCCTTTTTTAAGGCAATTTATAGCTTTTATTATTGTCGCCATTTTACGTTTTAAATTTAAAAATCCTCTTTTAAGCGCTAGACTTGTATATTAGAGATGTTTCTAAATTTGGATAGATAGGATATCTCAGACGGAAGTGGAAAGTAGCCGATGCATTTAAATGTGTGGGTGGAGTCCACAGTTACTAAGATTTTTTTATGATAAACTAAAGAATATTGTAATTTTGATCTTTTATCGCCAATTTTACAAAATATTGTAATTTTAATTTTGATCTTTTATCGCCAATTTTACAAAATATTGTAATTTTAATCTTTTATTGCAATTTTGTGTTTTATAGCAGCCCTCGAAGAAATCGTGATAAAAAATTCCCGAATTTGAAGTTTGACAGTAACAGAAAAACATAGGGTCTAATTCCATGTGGTATGTTCCATTATATTGGCTTCCCTAGTAAACGTTGACGTTGACATGGTGATTTTGAGTTTGTTAACTGGGACCAAGCAATTATGTAGATACATACATTGACATGGTGATTTTGAGTTGGTTAACTGGGACCAAGCAATTTTGAGTTTGTTAACTGGGACCAAGCAATTATGTAGATATATACATTTTATTATTATTATTTTTATGCCATATTTTGTGTAGAATTATAAATTTATTTGAATAATAAATTATTTCTCCTCGTAAAATTTTTGCTAAAATTATAATTTTATTTGATTAATATAATTTAACTATAATTTTATTTGATTAATATAATTTAAGAGTTAAGGCTATTTTACAACTATTTAAATATGGAAAATTTCACACCTATTTTAAAATATATTATACATTTACTCAAATATTATCTCATTCTAAAAATTCTAAAAAGATTAAGTATTTATAAAGTACTTCATATTATTTTCTCTCCTATCAATTATGCAAAAGGTTCCCAAAATTGTGATAAGCCTTTCACTATAATAATGCCACATCATAAAGTATAATATTGATTTAGTCATAATATAATTAATAATATCATATTATTTGTTATTTATCATAAAGTATAATATTGATTTAGTCATAATATAATTAATGATATCATATTATTTGTTATTTTTTTTAAAGTATATTAATATTGTTGATGTTTTTCCTATCAAAGGTTCACTCTATCTTTGGCATTTTTCTTCTCCTATCAACAAAATCGGAACTGTCAAACTTGGACTGACAAGGATGGAGAAAGATTCCTTGGAGCAACTTTCAATGAAAATATCCTATTAACAAAATCCGAACTATCAAACTTAGACTGACAAGGATGGAGAAAAATTCCTTGGAGCAAGGATGGAGAAAGATTCCATGGGGTAGCTTTCAATGAAAATATTTAATGAATGGTAAAAATGAAATAACTTTCAATGAAAAGAACTATAAAATCTCACATTCATTTAGAGTAGCAAATTTTCAAGTTGTAAGACCAATAAACCCATTTGAATGTATTATATGGATACATCTAATAATTTTACAAAGTTTATATAGAGAAAGTACCAGTAAAACTATAAAATAATAGGGATCTATATATGATTCTCTCTCTATATTAATGGTGTCCTTTATTGCCTCTCTTTTGTGTTTTTGTGAAAGAGAGATTCTATGATATCCCTTATATATCACATCCAATAGCCATATCTCCTCTGAACTCCTTTTCAGACTTTGATATAGTTGAAGCCAACATATGTGGTCATGACAAACTTAATACCATTGGCATGTGCATTCATGATGAAATCTCAGACTTTGATATTTTTGAAGCCAACATATGTGGTCATGACAAACTTAAGACCATTGGCATGTGCATTCATGATATCAAGGGTGCCTACCCAAATCGACATGGCTTTTGTTATAGCAATCTTTCATTCGATAAGAGAAGATTAGCCGATGAGTTCTGTAATCATCCTTTGGAAACTCAATATGGAAACTCAACACCGGAGCCTCCCTTGCTTAGTCAATTTTTTTGTCTAACTCTTTGAAGTTGTCCTCTGAGTTGTATTGACCCCATTGGTCAAAATAGCTTTGTGAAAATTGATCATTTTTGTCTTCACAATTTGCCCTGCCTAACATGGCAACATAATAAACCAAGGATTTCCTCAATGCTCAAAAAATCAAAGAAGGAATTGTCTAAACTATATGGTCATTCAGCTATTTACGTGCATAATTTTCCATTAGTCATCTTACAGACACAACCAAAATGTTACAACCAACTACTAAATTAGAAAGTTGTTCTTAGTAATAGAGTTTTCTCTATTTTTTTTCAAATAATCTTTATCTAATCTTTATTCTATTAGAAATAAGAGTTTTTATATTTAGTGATTTAGTTATTTGTTTTATTAAAAAAAAGAGTTTTTATATTTAGGGATTTAGTTTTTCAATATTATCTTCTAAAATCTTATATTATTTATGTGTATCTTTGCATCTTTAAAAATAAAAATTTTAGTATTATATATATATACTTTTTTCACAACTGTAAGGAGGTTATATTTGGCTTCTTTCCAATCTGTTGCTTCATAGATTTTCAATTTTTTAAAGATTCCTTTTTATATCAGATTGATCTCTAACCTTCAAATAACATAAAGCAGGTCATACATTACCTAATTCATCAAAAAGCCAATCAATTCTCGGCCAAACTCTGTAACATGTACCCATGTATTGATTAACATCCTGCCCATCCCTGTATATGGATGAAGATTTGAGTTGACTGGCCAGGGCCACGCTCTGTACGTGGGAGAGAAACGGATGGCGACAATACCCTGTGCTACATTATTGTGGCTGAGAAACGGATCGACCTACATTATTTATATGTGGGACCTCGATCCTTGTCTCACCAGCCACACCATTTCGCTGTCTGTTAATGTCTGAAATAAATGTACTTTTGTTGCTTTAAATATCTAAAATGGCTGTATATCTCTGCCAATTCTGAAAAAGAAAATGGTTAGGTTGGTGCAGACCGTATAACCAATTTCAGTGAATTTTATTGAATTTTAGCGGTCATGGATAATACCTTTGCATGACAAACCTGATAACCGTAAAGCTGTGAGTACAACGTTTCTTTCTGTATGTAAAGATAGATGAATGGCTCACTGTGGCAAATGGCATCATGGTATTGCATTTACAGTACTGTCAAGTGAGTGAAGTGGAGATATTTAGAAAAAGGTTGTTATCACAACAATTGTGCATGGGACTCACCTCAAAACACTGCCAGTGTTGCATCGAAGAACAACGGCTTTGTTTTTCAGCATGGGTTATATATTACTGTATTTGTCTTTTGTTGAGGATGCAAACCATTCGGCATTTAATTCTGATTGAGTGTTGCATAATTTTAATGATATTAACTTGTTTTCCTATTCAATATGGAATGGTTTAACTTAAATTAAGTTTTTGCATAATTCTTGGTTAGGAGTTTTTCTAAAAGGGGTTAAGAGTTTTCTAAGAGTTATTGCTGGTGTTTTGTTAAGAGTATTTGTTTTAGATTTAAGAAAACAGATTGACTATTTGAGGCTCAAAAGCATGGATATTAGTGAAAATTTGTCTAATTTTATAATTCTAAGTGGTATGGTTTTGCTGATAGTAACTAAATTGTCTGGTGTTTTGTTAAGAGTATTTGTTTTAGATTTAAACCATCTAAGGCTCAAAAGTATGGATATCAGTGAAAATTTTCCTTACCCTGCATGGTTGTGCTAATAACAACTAAATTGTACCCATACTAAATTCACAAATTATAATAAGTTTGTTCACTATTTAAAAAACTTAAATTATATTTCATATAATTTTAACAATAATAAATATTTCTTCCATCCAATCCAATATTAATTAAAAAAATAATATTTCATTATCATTATATTTAAATAATTATCAATAAAAAATATTAAATAATTATAAATAAAAAATATTACATAAGCTGTTGGTAGTTTCTTAAATAAAAAATAATATAGTTAATATGAGAATGTATTAATTTTAATGGTTTTAAAAAAATTATAAAATTGAAAATTATATTTAAATTTTTTAAATATAAAAGATGTAAATTTTTTTTATGTATAATATAAATTATAAATAATAATAATTAATTTAATTTTAATAGGTTAAATATCTAATTAATACATGACACACTTATATATATAATTGGTTTTTTAATATATATATTTTAATTATATTAAATTTTTATAATAATTAATTTGATTTAAAAACCTATGATATATAATTTTTTTTTTGAAAATTATATATATATATATATATATGGATAAATTCATGGTTTCTATCGTAACTTATCATTTTTTATTATATCAATATCATAATATTTTTGATAATATGAGATTCAACTGAGTTAAGTAAGTCTCATTCATCTATGACCATTTGCATGAAAGGTAGTTGTAATTGACTAATTTTTCATGCTTTTTGAATAGTCCAATTAGCACTCAATCATCACTTCTTCCGGGATGTCACGCATCCGAGATAGCCTCTGGCTCAAGCGAGCTTAACTGTGGAGTTTTCCCACAATCAAACCCACTTAGCTTGCTACCCCATTTGCAAAATGTTAGCAAGTATTGTGCCTCATGAATTATTCAAGTAGAGTTCTCTTCACTCTTTTGAATTAATGATTATATGACATTTAAGTAAGTTATTATTATTTTTTTTAATTTGAGAATTTTAAGGTAATTTTATTTTATTTTATTATTTATTTATTTTTTAATTTGAGAATTTTAATATGTGTAATTTTCAACTAATATATTTATAATTGGTTTTGGATATAATTTTAAATCATTTTCATAAAGTGATTATTTGATACTAGGTAAATTATTATTATTATTATTTTTTAATTTGAAAATTTTAACATTGTAATTTTTAGCTAATATATTTATAATTGGTTTTAGATATAATTTTTGGGATGAATCTTAAGGTGAAAGTAATTTATGATTATATTTATGAATCTTAGTTTATTGTTTATTATATTATCATGTTATTAATTTATAATCATATTTATTAGTATTAATTTCAAGTGATCATTATCTCATATCTTATCATGTTATTACTTTATAACCATATTCATCAGTATTAGTTTCAAGTGATCATTATCTCATGATTTTGAACAATCAATTTATCAGTCATAGGATTAATGTGCATTTCTTGGGAGACCACTTTTTCAAGTGATTATTATCTCATGATTTTGAACAATCAACTTACCGGTCATAGAATTAATGCAGACTTCTTGGGAGACCACCTATCCCAAAGCTCCTGTATCTGAGGTATGCTTAACTATTTAATCTTCCCATATTCAAGCCCATTTAGCTTGTTACCCAATTTGTAAAACCTTAGTAGGTATTGTGCCTTATGAACTATTTAGTTAGTAGAGTGAGTGTTAAGTGGACTATTCAAAATGATGAGATCATGGTCACTTGAAACTAATATTCATGGATATGGTCATAGATTAATGACTTAGCCTAGGTAATTAGTCCCAAAAAAGATATCTAATATGTTCCACTATGAAAGATCCTAGAGGGATATTTATGTGAATATTTTATACTAAAAGGGAAGTCGAAGTGAATAGGTCATAAAGGACAACATGTGAAGTAGCAAAATAGGTGGCCTTGAATGTGGGAAAATCTACACAATTAATTTCACTTGAGAGAAAGGAATCTTGGGATGGGTGACCTCACAAGAAGTTCTACTTACTAGGTATTGTATTATAACACAATCGGAAAAGACAAGAACACTAAAAAACTCTCAACATGAGACATCTTATTATTAGACATGATGCATATCCAAGCACACATTAGAATCCCATATTTACTATAATGGATCGAGTACAATTGATAACCATAACAACCTATTATAATTGTATGAGAAGGAAAACTATGTGAGTTTACAACTCACACTTTTTGGAAATATGACTCTTTAGAAGAATGCATTGGAACAATACATCTCTCAAATTAACTCTAACAATCCCCCTTAATGGATAAATAATTTCTTTGCAACACCCAACTTGTCTTAATAATCCATCACTTGATGTTTTCATCAATATGTTCTCCTCTACAACACATATAAACTATGAACTTAAAAACCTCGTAATGAACAAATTATTTTCCTAGTCCAACTGGCATTTTCATCATACCACTATGATTCAAACATTGCCAAAATGTTGATGTCCATAAAAAGGAACAACGATCTACTGGAATCTAAGGATAAGTATTTGTTGCGACCATTGATCCAGTAGGACGTCCTTCATGTACATGGTTCAATCAACAATTCTTCCATCACATGTCTTCATATATGTACCTTTAACCCCCCCTACATCATCATTATCTTGGTTTTTACTTGGCTGACCCATAACCACACTCTGGCATTACACCTATTGGTTTTTGTGAATGACCTTCAACCATCACATCTTAACTGGCTTCTAGCTCCTTGCTCAAGTGGTTATGTCTAACCATGAACCATACACTACATCAATGGTTTCTAGCTTACAAAAACCTTAATTTGACAAGTGGTTTTTAGATTACCGTGAACTTTATGGGTTATAGCTTACCTCATCATATTTACAACATCATTTAACTCATGTATATGCAATTCTCATACTTCAACCATGGAGATACTAGGTACAAGCTCAAAGATTTTGCAGGGTCAATATATCAAGTCAAACATGACACCATAGGATTTCTTACAAACATAATGTGTGACTCATACTATTATATGGTCATTAGCCTATTCCAAAAAACTCATAAAACTTTAGCTTTGATTGTCCATCATCATTTTCTCTCTGCTACTACCACAAGGCTTCCACATGCATTATCACCAACTATTCTTTTCTGCTAGGTTGGGGATTATATATATATACATATATCTTCACTTGGGCTTCATCATTGAATTTTCGTTTGCTTTCTCTTGATACATGAGTTCCATCTATTGTACTCACCATTTTACGTACGTGGTTCATCAACATGTTACACACTTTCCTAATTTGGTCCCAATCTTCTCATATACTAAGATTACTACATTTCTCATTCCCCACTTAATCGAAGATTCAACTTCTTTGATTCCACATCAAGCTAGTACACGAGTACATTTACCACCGTCATAACTACCTAGTATTTTATTCCAAAACTTGATGTGACATCCACTTTATGTATAACATGAATACATGCTACATGACTACATGTTCTAACACACTATTGTATGTTGGCCTAACTCAAATGGCTTACAAGACAAATAGGGAAAACATAATTCTTATCACTAAAATTATACAATTTGGACAAAAATATTTGGGATGTTGGGTACATTAATATGCATTGGTTGCACAATTACATCATTTCACCTTATGTACAACGACTTACCATCAATCCTTTGTAGCAATTCATTTTCCCAAACATATAATCTCATCTCATCTCCAAAACTTCTTACTTCTTCTTTATCTCTTTACGAGCTCATTTGACTTGCATTCAAACTTGACTCACTTGACTTACCTCTAAAAAGTAGTTTTTGGTTTCGCACAAACCATTGCAGGAAAGATAATTATGCCTCAAAGAAATGACTCAATAATTAACATCTCTTTCCTAAACATGTTTAAATTCTCCTTAATCACAACTAACTTTTGAAGGACCGACTAAGTCATGAACTTTCTATGAGAAATATTGTTGTGCATTGGAAAATTTTATCTTATAGAATCCTTTCAACATAAAAGTAACTTTTTGACATTCATGCACTTCTATCCAACCACAATGTACATGTATGTAAGGCTTTGATATTTCTATATTCCAACATTTAGCTTGTACATGTCATTTTCTCCTACAATGGTTACAATATTATTCCTAATTTTTCACTTAATATGTTGAACCGCGACTTGTAGATGACTCACCTGTTATCAATGATTTTTGTTTTACACTATTAGCTACACTAGTTGTCTGACCTTCATAACCAAGTTATTCATTTATTTTCCTTAGATGTATTTTCATGGGCTTTTGGATGCCTTGACCATTTTTGCCTAAGATTTCCCATAAAAACCCATTTTATTCAAAAGTTTGGAACCAATTCCTTATGTGTGTTTTTAAAAACAACCTACTTCATCATCTTTAGTAAGAGATTCATATTTAGAAATATAGCCAAGATCATCACTCTAAGCCTCATAGCACGAGAGAGATCCATTAACATTATTATCATTAACCAAATAACAAGTATCAAAGGAACTATCACTCTTCTAAATCATGCCACTTATATCACAAATTGCATCACACTTTACTTTCTCTTGTATTAACGGTTTTACTTCACATTCAAGTGCTAACAACTCATTTTTATTTTCCAATAACTCTTTT
Organism: Pinus tabuliformis; assembly: GCA_031772625.1. Classification (NCBI taxonomy): domain Eukaryota; kingdom Viridiplantae; phylum Streptophyta; class Pinopsida; order Pinales; family Pinaceae; genus Pinus; species Pinus tabuliformis. Next base: position 158,828,897 of record CM062814.1, on the reverse strand, counting down.
TGTAATGATTAGATCAATTTATCATTTTGATCATGAATTTTGAAAAGAAATCATCTACACATTGATCCAATGATACCAACCTTTCCTGCATTACATTGATGCGTTGTGTAGTGAGACTAACAAATTCATGATAGAATTTATTATCTCATGATCTAGGGAGAAAAGTGGAGAGAGAGAGGGAGTGACAAGGAAGAGATGGAGAGAGAGTGTTTATGCTTAGGGGTGAGTTAGAGAGACAAAGAAGGAGAGATTGATAGGTGGGGGGGGAGAGAAGGAAAACGAGAGGGAGATAGTGATAGAGTTGGAGGGCGAAGAGAGAGAGAGAGAGAGAGAGAGAGAGAGAGAGAGAGAGAGAGGGAGAGATAGAGGGAGGTGGTATAGAAAGGGAGAGAGAGGAAGGAAGAGAGTGAGGAAGTGAGAGGGAGAATGAGAGAGGAAGGGACATTGAGAGAGGAAGGTAAGAAGAAAGACACATAGAGAGAGGAAGGTAAGAAGAAGGACACATAGAGAGAAAGGTGGAGAGAGTGAGAGGGAGTGATAATGGAGATGGAGAGAGAGGGAGAGAAGGGGAAGAGAGAGAGTGGGGTAGAGGAAGAAGGAGGGAGAGATAGATAGATATGGAGAAAGAGTGTGTATGTTTTGGGGGTGATATCGAAAGAAAAAAGAGAGACAAAGGGAGATAAAGATATATATATGGAAGGTGACGAGAGGGAAGAAGAGAGAGATAGAGAGAGGGATAGATAGATAAATATGGAGAGAGAAAGCATGTGTGTTTGGGGGGCAGGGGGGGTTGATATAGAGAGACAAATAAGGAGAGATGGAAGGAGATATAGATATAGATGGAGGGGGGATAGAGGGAAGAATATTTCTTACACTAGACATATTGATTTCAATGTAGATGGTGATTTATAATTCTATTTGATTTCTTGAATTGAAGGAGACAAACGAAATTGGAGAGGAGGAATGAATAGAGAGAGAAGGAGAGAAGTGAGAGAGGGAGAGAAGTCTAAGAGAGAGATGGGGAGACACAAATATGGAGGGGGGGGGGGGGAGAAGGAGAGAGGGAGCGAGAAAGTCATAGGGTTGGAGGGAAAAGAGAGAGACAAAGAGAGAGTGATGGGGGGGAGAAAGAGCTAGAGAGGAAGGATGAGAGAGAGAAGGAGAGAGGGATGGACAAAGAGATGGAGCTGGAAGGGGGGGAGGGACAGAAGAAGAAAGACATAGAAAGAGAGAAATGGAGAGAGAGGGAAGGAGTGACAAGGGAGAGATGGAGAGAGTGTGTGTATGTTTGGGGGTGAGATAGAGAGAAAAAGAAATAGAGATGGAGAGAGTGTGTGTATGTTTGGGGGTTAGATAGAGAGACAAAGAAGGAGAGATAGAGGAAGATATAGATATAAATGGAGGTAGGAGAGAGGGAATAATATTCCTTGCACTAGATGCATTGACTTTAGCATACATGGTGATTTCTAATCCTATCTGACTACTTGCACTAGATGCATTGATTTCAGTGTAGATGTTGATTTCTAATGATATTTGATTTCTTGCACTAGATGCATTAATTTCAGTGTAGATGTTGATTTATAATCCTATTTGATTGCTTACACTAGATGCATTGATTTTAGTGTATATGTTTTCTAATTCTATTTGATTGCTTGCACTAGATGCATTGATTTCAGTGTAGATGGTTATTTATAATCCTATTTGACTGCTTGCACTAGATGCATTGATTTGAGTGTAAATGTTGATTTCTAATTATATTTGATTACTTAAACTAGATGTATTGATTTCAGTGTCAATGTTGATTTTTTTATTATAGTTGATCAATTGTTTACACTAGATGCATTGATTTATGTGTAGATGTTGATTTCTAATCGTATTTGATTGCTTGCATTATATGCATTAATTTCAGTGTAGATGTTTTTTTTCTAATCATATTTGATTGCTTGCATTAGATGCATTGAGTTTAGTGTATATGTTGATTTCTGATTTGATGTAACTGGATGTATGATGGTACATTAATTTTAAAGTGATTGGATTAATAGTGTGATTGATTTTAATGTAAGCACAAAAATATTATTGACAATGTGCATTGATTTTTGTGTTATAGTAATTCAACCTATTAATATTGGAGAGCAAGAGAGAAAATGTAATATGTTTACTACAATAGCTTGAGTTAAAGATTTGAATGGTTTACGATTTCAACTGCACTTTTCATATAATCGATATGAAAATATGGCAAAACTAACAGGGGTGACAATAAGAATAGTAGAAGAAAATAGTTTGAGATTGATCACAATAAAGATTATTTTTAATTGACTACATTCTTAACATTCAACACTATTACATTGTTACTTTGCATTCAAAAATTTATTTCTTCATTTTTCATAATTGAAGTTATTAACAACATCTATCATCTCAACAGATTTAGGTAATTGAGAAAATTTAAAATTAAAACTACTCTTCAAGGTATATTTAGTAATACCTGGAGGGACATTATTAAGAATTAATTAATTGTAAAAAACTATATTACCTAAAATTAAATGAAATAGATGTGCAGTACCAATCCTCCTGCAAGTTATTGAGAAGATTTTGATAAGATTGTCTTCCTTCTTCATGTCATCCTTCTTCATCACCGACTAATTACTAATAGACAATTACATACACATGTAGAAATATACCAGAAAGACTATAACCTTCACAAACATTACCATCCAAATCCAAACACATAAACACACAAACAACGCAAAGCATCCAAACGCAGACACACACAAACCACTCAAAATATCCAAACATAGACGTACAAACCATTCAAGGCAAGCAATATAGACTAAATTAAAGAACATAATAATATGGTCATATTAGGCAAAGAAAACATAATGTAAATTTCAAAGTATGAAGTTTATCTCAAACATATACATAATAATGATAATTTGAGAATATGACATTGGTGCCCTTAGCTGGAACCAACCTAGATCCATCTAACTCCGGATCTATCATGCGTCGAGAGGGATCCAATCCCTCGAGGTGCAAACCATTCCTCAAATTCTACACTCCAAAAGGAAGGTTTGCACGTCAAGGGATTTGATCCTTCTCGGCCTAGATCCATCTAAGTTTGGATCTATCATGTGCCAAGAGGCATCCCATCCCTCGAGGTACAAACCATTCCTCAAATTCTACATTCCAAAAAGAAGGTTTACACCTCAAGGGATTTGATCCCTCTCGGCTCATGATAGACCCTGAGTTAGATGGATCTAGTTATAATTTTCATGAATTAAAAGGTCAAAATTATGATTTAATACAAGTGAAAGAAAAAAAGTGCATTTGGTCTCCAATCTTATTTAGTGTCATAAAATTAATGAGTTCTTTTAATCCATCACTACCTTTTCGGAACTGTCCTATAAAAATTTATTCTTATTTTAACAATATTGATTATATAACTTGTTAATATGATGTTAACTAATAAATACCATATAAATTAAATGCCAAATTAATTACCATTTATTTATTTATTAGATATTCTTTACTTTGGTAAATATTATTATTTTTTTATAAGAAAAACAACTATAACTCATTTCTCACTTAATAAATTCATAAATATAAATTGACTTATCATTATTATTTAAAAAAAAAAACATAAATGTAAATTAAATTATCATTATTATTAAAAAAAAATCATATTAATTCGCTGATATTTAAGGGTGAATTTGTTGCAAAGATAATTTACTTATATTAATTATTTTCACATTCCAAGATCTCATATGGATTCCTTTATGATTATGAGTAGGAGACTTGGAATGCGAACCCGTTTCTTGTGGACCAACTCTAAAAAACAATTTTGAATAATACCAATGTGCACTTTTATGTTTATAATAACGGTAACAAATATTGAGCATGCTATAGGGTATTAATTGGGAGGTGGCTGTATATACAGCCGCACCCCAATTAATACCCACCCTATACCATGTTATTTATTTTCAGCTTATAATAATAATTTAATTTTTAAATCTTAAACATTTAAAAATTGTAATTTGTTTTTCTATATATAAAAATTATAATATTTTAAAATAAAATAATCAATAATTTAATATTTATTAAATTATTTACGTTTATAAAATTGAACTGATATTTATTAATTTTACACTGAATTACAGATATTTTTTAATTTTATAAAGTTCAGTATAGAGTAGTATAATATAAGAAGGCAACGTTTTTGTCATGAAAATAGTAAAAAAATTTATTAGATTTTTTGATAAAATGGGGTATAATTTGGGAGATATTGGTTATAGCTGTCAAGTTTCAAGGTTTTGAGTGCCCATGAGTTTTTTATAAGTTGTTGAATCTATTTCCACCATTAAAAAAAACAATTCAACATTTCAATGGTAGAATTTTTTTGAAACAAATAATGACCAGATTCCGAAAATAACACCTACACATTTTCATTTAGATTTTTTGGGAAATAGCTTTTTAATGTGAGATTGATGGGCAACAAATCACTGACCTGCCAATAGAAAGTAAATAGACAGGGGTTCTATATACTCACCAAGTGATGTATACTTCCCCAACACATTAATGGATGGATAACACAGGTATATTAGTTGCCCAACATATGCACATAGTACAGTTGAGTGATGTCATTTTTGGGTTTTGTCCAAAATAGATCAATTTAGGGGAAAATATTTGGCCAACCACTCGGCAGTAAATTTTAGGGAGGTTGTAGATGCCCATTGTTGGATTTATTGCCTATTAGTTGGCCAATTATTTTTACCTAGAGTGACCTATGTTGGACAAAACCCAAAAATGACATCACTCAAATTTTAAATTATTAGATCAAATATTGTACAATGTGCATATGCTAGGCAACCAATATATCCTGTGCTACCCATCCATCATCCTCTACTAAAATCTAACAATGAGCATATACTTCCCAAGAGCATACACTGCCCATTGCCTAGCCCATTATGGTTAGAAAAAATCCAAAAATACCATCACATTTCTAAACTAAATTTTATAATATGTGCGTATCCTAAGCAACCAATATATCTTATACTATCCATCCATTAAATTTTATACTTGTTTAATCCAACCGCCATATAGCACAAGATATATTAATAGCCCATATGCTGCCCCTTCCGTATTGATTAACATCCTGCCCATCCCTGTATTGATTAAGTATTGAGTGTTTTAGCAAGCGCCACGCTCTGTACATAGGACAGGAACGTATAGCGACAACACCCTGTGCTATATTATTGTGATTTTAGAATTAAATGTGCAGTACCTACAATATCTATATGTGGGACCTCGATCCTTCTGAAATGCATGCACTTTTGTTGCTTTAAATATCTAGTATCTCTGCCAATTCTGAGCAAATAAAATGGTTGGGTTGGTGCAGAACATATAACCAATTTCAGTGAATTTTAGCGGTCATATCTGGTATTACATAAGCCTACTTGTTATAGGCATTTTTTGGCACTGCAACCCCAATCAAACATGTCCATACACCAAGGGCTCCTAAGTCCGTAAAAGTTTTGTTCCAACCCCTAAAAGAACAAGGTCAGTTGATTACATCATCTCCCAGAAGTTCTCCATGAAAAACTACTCAGAACTGGTCAAAACTGGACCATCTCACCTGCTCCATGGTCAACGTGCGCTGCATCCCACCTAAATGCACACGGGAGGTGCGATACATATTGAAAAGCCCTTCTATGGGGTGCGATGGGCGAGAGTGGACAAATGGCAGAGTCAATTTCCGAGGTGGATGATCATGGAATCTTCCAGAAACTTCTCCTGTGACACTTGCCTCTCTGCATTCGCCCAGGGATGAGTAAGAGATCATCAATCTCCAAGTGGAATCAAGAACTATCAGAGAGAGGACACTAATCAAATCTCAGAAGCTGACTCACCTCCCTGCAATCATCTATATATGGATCCCTCATCCCAGAGATCCAGAGGTTGGAATTTTGTATCTTGTAAGGAATTGCTGCTGGTTTCTTGGTGTAACATCATAGTGTTGGGTTATCTAAGCTTTTCATGAGGTGAAGAAGGGCTTTCTTGCTGAGAGGATGACGCTGGGTCAGAACACTTGGTTGTAATCCTCTTTGCTATTCTTGATATTAATAAAGCTATTCAATTTTCCCTCCACATTCTTGTATAATTGATGATATATGCATTTGTGTGGTCAATATATATTTGGTCCTATATTGTTTGTGATAGTAGATCTCTGTTCTTGGATGGTGTTATGCTGCTTTGATTCCACAGGTGCTCTTTGAAGCTGGGTAGACAAGGAAGCGAGTGGCAAAGATCTATCAGAAGGGAGAGGAATCAAGCAAGGAACCAAGCGCAAGACAGAGGTTGGTCTCCTTTGTTCCCCTCTTATCTACTTCTCATAAAGGAAAACGAAAGTAGTTTTAGTTTGTTTGTTTCTAAGATAGCTACCAATCTTAGTGGGACTAGCAGCTCTGCATAGACACTAGATTTCCCGATAAAAAAATGGCGACTCCACTGGGGAGCAAATAGATTGTTTGTTTGTCTATATTTGTTTGCTTTATAAACTTACAGACGGAGCTTGAAGTCAAGCCAGCTAGCCTTCGAACTGCACTTGCTATGCAAGTGCAAAGTAGATCAATGCTGCTTCAGTCTATCTCCGGGTTTTGTTTATGAACTGAACAGTCGATTTACAAACTCTTTAATTGCCCTTGTGGTGGCTCCAGTAACCTCCTTAGATCTATCCCTGTGATTTATTTACTGATTATCACTTGCTTGGCCTAAATACCTGAACTGTGCTGCAAACTGTGATCAAGAAATGGATCAAAAGTCTCGCACTGTACCATTGCACCCTCTCTTCAAGGATATCAGTATGCATCGCACTTCCCGTGTGCTGTAGGTGGGATGCATACTAGAATCCCTGTGTAACAGGTGTGCTGGTCAGAGAAGGCTAATTTTGCCTCCAGACTTTGGTTTTTCTTCACTCTTTTCAGCTCTATTCAGGAGTTTTGCTGTCTGTAGTCAGTATACCTCTGTGGAAACCCCCTTCCTTGCCATTATTCTGCCTCCATTGTGCAAAGAACTATAAATGTTTTTATGTATTGTGAGCCATTTTCAGTTCTCTTTTACAAAGAAGTAGCATAATTGAACTGTCGTTTCTTGATTTGGAAGTGTCGCAAGTGTCGTTTTTAGTCATATAAGAGAATCTGATTGCTCTTGATAGTCGATTACACTGTTATTCTTGTATTTGATTTGAATTAGTATTTTTTCAAGTGTCGAAAGCAAGTTTCCCATTCCAAATCGCAAAGTGTCGTCATTGTCTTCATTTTGTCTTGAAAAGAAGCTTGTTAGTAATGTCGCTTAGAAAAATAATTGAGATTTGCGCTTCACTTTCTTTTTATCATTCACACATTAAGAAGGCTGAAAACAAATACATGCATGTGCATTTGCATTTAGACTGTTTGTTGGTTTGATTTAGGACAGTGCATATAGTGTGTGCTCTCTTCTCTATGTTGAAAGAATATAATCTCTCTTTCTTTAGTAGCTAGGATTTTCATTGCAAAAAGAAGATTAAACGATTGTTTACCATCTTAGAGTGCATTTTAGGAATTGTATATCTACATCACGCGGTGAACCTGAAAGGAAAATTTCTTAAACAAGATCAACTGTAAAATAAATTTAATGAATCTAAAAATGCTTTGGAACCTAACGCACAACATTTAGAAGTCTAGGCTAGAGACGTATTCCGTCGTCGTAAAGCCTGGTAACTGTTGTTTTCATTGCTGGTTGGGTGATTCCTCCACTTTGAGACGACAAGTGCCAGTACAGACTTGTGCTCCCACGTACCGTCGAGTATATATTGGAAGACCACAATAGGCTATATCCTTTATCCATAGGAAGCCTTGTCTGCTGCCCTATCGATCGCAATGCACTGAACACAGCATTCGAGAAGATTGACTACCGTACCGTAAAAAGTATTCTGCAGTTTTGTGATTGGTTTGGTAATCCCTCTGTCTAGATTTCCAGAGTAGTCTCTTTCGTTCCTTTTTAGACTCCTTAAAGGAAAAGGTCCATCTGAGCACTTGTCACTTCAAGTTCATTAAAAATCGAAGGCGACTAGAGTCATCTTTTGTTTTTTCTCGACTCTTAAAAATTGAAAAAACAAGTTGTGTCAAAGCGTCTAAAATTTATTTTAATCGGAATAAACATCACCTTTCCTACGTTGGTCTTAGGTTGAGAGAAATGGAGTCCACCAACCAAGGATTTCCCCTTGGGGGAAAATCCTAGTCCTTTCTCCTCTTGGGGAGATGTTGGTGCACCCCATATGGCCACATTGTCGCTTCCAATATTGATAATCGGCCTGCTCGTATGGCTCTTCTCGACCTCTGTTTTTTCAGAACACCGTGATTCCTAAGCAATCAAGTAAGCAACTAGACGATACCAAAGCTACCCCCTAATCTTCTACTTCGTCCGGTTCTCCCTGTCCTCCTTCCTCTTCGCTTGATTAAGTTGGTAAAGCCAAAAATCAAGTAACTAAGAAGGAGAATAAGGGGAAGGAGAAGAAAGAGAAGAAGAAGAAGGAGCCAAAGGCAAAAAGGGGCAACCAGGCATCATCTAGTGAAAATCCACACACTGCACTGTTAAAACCTAAATCTCCATGTGTCATTTGCAAAGGAGATCACTATCATCGAGATTGTCCCTGCATCCCTCGGATCTTAAGGGACTAGTCTCCTCGTTTGCGTAATCTGGTGTCAACAACCTCTGATGATCATGTTGAAAGTACACCGTCAACTAGTGAAAGTGAAGTGTCGGGACAGAAAAGGAAAAGTAAATTCCCTTGTAAACTGTGTGAAGGCGATCATGCCGTTCACCATTGTCCCTTCCTAGATGAGGCTAAAAGAGTTCTGGAAGACCATCCGGTTTCACCGTTACGGCTTCCTCCTGGATATAAGAAACTCTTGCCAAGTCCATCACTAGTTGAAAATCTGACTAACACGCCATTGTGGTCGGTCGAAGCATCTAACATTGAAGATAAACCATCTGAATCCACACCAGACAAAAGTCAAAAGGTCGAGGCGGCAGCTGACCCGTTCTTGCCCTTAGAGGGTCCATCTTCAGATGATACAGTCACCGAAGAGAACAAGAGCGACACCGTTCAAATTCTCTTCGTAAACACAGACTCCGATGAACATGGGGGCAGTCTACCCGTTCCTTTACCGCAGGAAGGAAGTTAGTTAGAGTCATATCCGACCGTCTATTCAGTCCCACCTCCAAGCAACCTAGTTGTTTCCTTCGATTGGAATCTACTAGGCAGACCCCGTTTACCGGCTAGTGTACCATTTCGAATCATTGCACAAATATACAGAATGGTCATGGCCGGTACCATCATAGATGAAGGGGCTTCTTTGAGTATCCTTTCCTCAACTGCTTGGAAAGCGCTTGGTTCGCCATCACTTTTGCTTGAAATGAGAAATCTAACGGGCTTTGATAAAGGAACCAGTCGACCGTTAGGCATTCTTCCCAATGTGCCGATAACATTGAGAAGGAAAACCGTTCACATGAACATAATGGTAGTCTAAGGACCCCTAGATTATAATCTACTCCTTGGACGCGACTATATTTATTGCATGGGAGCCATTGTCTCCTCGCTCTTTAGAGTAATGTGTTTTCCGTGTGAAGGAAGAGTGGTCAAGCTCGTAGACCAACTTTCATTTCCCGGCTCATGCATAGAAAATAGTCAAATACCATCCCTGAATGGTCTTTTCACGCAAAGAATGTCTCATCAATCCCCAGTCCGTCCACCTGATGAGCGCGAGTGATTCGAGAGGACATGATTGAAACCCAGGAGGCATGCACCCTGGTCTGTTTCGGCAGGAAAACCTTAGGCATAGGGTAGGTTTCCGCGAAGAATATATGACTGGTTTATGAGATTATACTGGAATAAGATTCCTTCGTCAAAGTTATGTGAGTGGAGGCAAGTTGTGCCACTCACCTTTGTCTATTTTGGTAGACATCGTCGAGGAAGTGTTTTGTCTGTAATGCGAATGGAACAATCTTTTGTAACCTGGAAATTTTTCGCTATACCTGGGGGCATGCAAACCTTTTGGCATGCAAGTGAAGAGCGACCATTTATTTTTTAAATTTTTAGGTCCTCTAACCCTTTAAACTCGTAGGATTGGTCGTTTCCTAACTTGCATAAAGAAATTATGCAGGGCAAAGCTTTGTAAGGTGCAAGCTCCATAAAAAATGGCATCTTAGATGAGACATCCTTATTATAAGACTGGATCGAGCAGTTTTTATGTGGAGTTCAAGCTCGTTAAAAAGTAAACATAAGCAATGAGCAAATGTTTCCCCCAGAGTTTAAGCTCATTCATTAAAAAATGAACCAACTTCCGGTTAATAACCATCGTGAATGCATTATCATCAGCCTTTGAAGCCTTGGTCGTGTTCTCGTCATCACCTCCACTGTATTTTGGCCGATCATTCACCTCCATTTGATTGTTTATCCTTTTGAGGAACAGCTGCGAAGAGTGATCATGTTAGCCATCCTTGTGACATTGCCGTGACTAGAAAATTCCAAACCTTACCTGGAATTAGCTAATACCTGAATTTATCACTCGTTCCTCGAAAAACGAGTCTCCTTTAAGCTCTTTTCATCTGACTCGTAAAATATGAAAAGATTGCCAAGTAATTGGCCTCTCCAGCTTGTTAAAGTGACCGGAAGTGCTATCCCTCCTTTAGATTTTAATCTTTTTGGAGCTGAGGGATTATTACACAAAAAGATGGAGCGCTTGTTTTGATCGGCTCGTTAAAATTACTGAAAATTCATCCCTTTTGTATTATTTTATACTTTTTCGGACTTAAGGGATTATATGACGAAAAAGGATTGTTGGAGTTTTCTTTACGTCCCTTTCAGACTCTCTAAAATTGAAAAGGATTGAGTTATCTTTGTCGTTAAACTCTTTAAAACTGAATAGCGACAAACTTGTCCATACAGACAAGAACGAGTTTCACTATTGCTAGGCTCGTTAAAACATAACGATGGGTTTGCCAGAAGGGAAAATTATAGAACAAGCCTATGTTATCCTCCTCAAGCTTGATAAAAATAAAGAGGTACTGGTCAGCAATGACTGGGGAAAAATTGGGAAGAAAACTTGAAGAAACTTTATTGATAGCAAGTCGCTCTTGAACATGACACTTTCACTCCGCATCCGAGTCGGGTTGGGTTGTTCCGTTCACTGGTCATATCACCATTGGTCCATCACACCATCCAAATTTGGGGTTAACGCTCCCAATCAATCATGTCAGTGTCGCCGATATGCTCAAGAGAAGTCGCTAAGAGAATTCACCTGTGTCTCATCCACTTCAATACATTTATGCTCCATTCTTTCATGACCGCCACCCTGAGCCTTATATCATTAGATCGTTTTCACCTCCATTAAAATCATTTACTCTGTTCTGTGCCGTAGATGTGGGATTCATTAAGGCCCTCCTACGGTGGGTTGCTTCTTGTCGACATCAGCTCATTATCCAAGAAGTCAACTTAGAGACAACCCTTTCAGTACTTTGAAGCTTGCATGCCTCAATGGCAAGTTTCTCACTTCCGTCGACAGGTTTACATCAATGGCCTTCGACCGAAAGATTTTGCGTGGTGTTCGACGCCAAGTCCCTTATTCACACTACGTGAATTGTACTGTAGTACCTTGAGGGTCATCATCATTATCGGTGATTCCTCTCGCGCCTGTTAATAGCTTACATCACTGGCTAGTAATCAGGCGATGTGTTTCCATGTTCGACTACAGAACATCTCTCACATGGATCGACTTGTACTTTTAGTTATGATCGAACGAGATTGAAGACTCCGGATCTAGTTTCATTCATCCGAGCTGCGATATATATTCAGGAAAATAAAACATCAAATGTACATCATTGTTGCACAGATAATCATCCAATCTAAGGGATGATGGCTCTACCAGAATCATCAGTCTACACTCAGACGATTGTTTGTATTACGTACATGAAAATGAATTTATAAAGCTGAGCATGGGAATGCTCGCCTCAGCTAGATCATGAAAATATTATGAAGATATTGTATTGTATTGTATCTTATTACAGGCCGCCTTCCACCTCGAAAAAACTTTGGATCCTCATGATAAAGCATTTCACCCGACATCAAAAGATTAACGACCTCATGCTTTAGGGGGCAACTGTTATAGACATTTTTTGGCACTGCAACCCCAGTCAAACATGTCCATAAACCAAGGGATCCTAAGTCCCTAAAAGTGTTGTTCAAACCGCTAAAAGAACAAGGTCAGCTGATTACATCATCTCCCAAAAGTTCTCCATGAAAAACTACTCAGAACTGGTAAAAACTGGACCATCTCACCTGCTCCATGGGCAAAGTGCGCTGAATCCCACCTAAATGCACACGGGAAGTGCGATGCATACTGAAAATCCCTTCTATGGGGTGTGATGGGCGAGAGTGGGCAAATGGAAGAGTCAATTTGCTAGGTGGATGATCATGGAATCTTCCAAAACTTCTCCTGTGACACTTGCCTCTCTGCATTCGCCCAGGGATGAGTAAGAGATCATCAATCTCCAAGTGGAATCAAGAACTATCAGAGAGAGGACACTAATCAAATCTCAGAAGCTGACTCACCTCCCTGCAATCATCTATATATGGATCCCTCATCCCAGAGATCCAGAGGTTGGAATTTTGTATCTTGTAAGGAATTGCTGCTGGTTTCTTGGTGTAACATCATAGTGTTGGGTTATCTAAGCTTTTCATGAGGTGAACAAGGGATTTCTTGCTGAGAAGATGACGCTGGGTCAGAACACTTGGTTGTAATCCTCTTTGCTATTCTTGATATTAATAAAGCTATTCAAGTTTTCCTCCACATTCTTGTATAATTGATGATATATGCATTTGTGTGGTCAATATATATCTGGTCCTATATTGTTTGTGATAGTAGATCTCTGTTCTTGGATAGTGTTATGCTGCTTTGATTCCACAGGTGCTCTTTGAAGCTGGGTAGACGAGGAAGTGAGTGGCAAAGATCTATCAGAAGGGAGAGGAACCAAGCGCAAGACAGAGGTTGGTCTCCTTTGTTCCCCTCTTATCTACTTCTCATAAAGGAAAACGAAAGTAGTTTTAGTTTGTTTGTTTCTAAGATAGCTACCAGTCTTAGTGAGACTAGCAGCTCTGCATAGACACTAGATTTCCCGATAACACTACTGAGAAATCAATTTTTGTGTGTCATAGTCTATGAGACATGGAGAATGACTGACAGTAAAGCTGTGAGTACAAATGGATGACAGTAGCAAAATGGCATCTTGGTATTGCACTTTCAATCGAGTGGAGTGGAGATATTTTGGAGAGGAGTCATCTAGGGAAGAATGGTTTGGAAGTGGTTCGAATCCGGGTAAAAAAATTTCACAAAATATTGTAGGGGTAGTGTTTGAATCGTGTTTTTGATGGTGGGAATAGATTCAGCACCATCAAAAATGTTGAGGATAGCTAAAATTTTGAAGTTTAACAACTATCCTTAGATTTACGAAAATCTTTACCTAGTTAAATATGACCGGAATTTCCATGACTTTCTGACCAACTCCTCCCTGCTCAGAGTACGCTTTTTGGAGATATTTGGAAAAGGTTGGTATGACAACAATTATGAATGGGACTCTTTATCTTAACTGCCTGCGCTGTAAAGCTAGTGAAGTCCGCACAAAATTAGCGTTTCGATTTTTGGAATGCAAGCAAGTTTTTGAATGTTGTGAAAATTTCACTTCAAAACACTCTGAATGTTGCATCGAAGAACAGCAGCATTGTTTTTCAGCATGGGCACGGCTGCTTTGTAAATTTCTATTTTTGGCTTTTGTTGAGGATGCAAACCATTCTGCATTTAAGTTGGTTTGAGCTTTGCATAATTTTAACGATAATAAATTGTTTTTTATTCAATATTGAATATTCAATTGTTCAATTAAATATTGAATTATTTAACTTATTTTATTTTTATAATTTTGGTTAAAAGTTTGTGTGAAATTTATTGTTTGGTTAAGAATTTCCAAAACCAATAGGTATGGGTATAAGTGAAAGTGTTCTCTTAACGATTATTAATTGCTAATTTTAGATGGTGTGATTTTTATTGAATAAGAGTAATGAGTCAACCTACATTTGTTTATGGTGCCCATTCTAAATTCCTACCCCTTTAAGGACCCAACCAGTTATTCTAGATTGAGTAATTTTCCTTAAATAATAGTGATAAGTCAACCTACATTTACTAATAATAACTAATAATAATTATGCCCATCCTAAATTAACAATTAAATTATATATTAAATTAATTTTTAAATTTCACAAAATTTTAACAATAATAAATATTTATTCCCTATTATATATTTAAATTTAAATTCAATCTAACGACCATTGCATAAGTTGTTGGTAGTTTTTCCGAAGTGAAGTAAAAATAATATAGTTAATATCAAAATGTATTAATTTTAATTTTTAATATATCTTACATTTACATTCAATCTAACGACCATTGCATAAGTTGTTGGTAGTTTCTCTGAAGTGAAGTAAAAATAATATAGTTAATATCAGAATGTATTAATTTTAATTTTTAATTTATTTTAAAAAAATTATAAAATTGAAAATTATAGATTAAATTCGTATTAATATAAAGGACGTAAAATTTACATGTATAATATAAATGTACAGAAATGAAACATTTTATGTGATATATATTTTTAATATATATATTTTCAGAAATATTATGCTTTTGCTTTTGATTTTGTTTTTTTATAATTTTAATTATATTATTTTTATCATAATTGTTTTTATTTAAAATGTATATGATGGTCTGTATTGTTAATTCACTTCGTGATGTGAAAGTTATTAATTTGGAATTATGTGGGTATAAATCTAATCATGTTAAAGGATGATGTGGCCTAGGTCGAGCGCCATTCTCTCATGATTTTGATGGCTTAGATGCCTCTCGGTCAAGTGTCTCAAGCCACAAATCAAGCCAAATGTAATTTATGGAACTCAAACAATTTGACGAACAAAAAAAATGCATACAAAATATATATATGAAAATTAATTATTTGTAAACAAATATTTTTAAGATTAAATTGTTTTTATAATGAATAAATTTATGAAAATTATAATGAACAAATTCATAAGATCATAGCATATCATCTGTTGTAGTATCATTATCATTTATTAAGTTAATTTCACATCATTTTGATAAAGTGATTATTTGATATTTAGATAATTTATTATTTTGTTTTATTTTTAATTTGAGAATATTGGTATTTGTTATTTTTAAATAATATATTTATAATTAATTTTAAATATAATTTTTGGGATTAACTTTGTAGAGAAATTTATTAATGTATGATTATATTTATGAATTTTAGTTTATTATCTTATGTTATTAAATTTTTAGTTTTTTTTTTGAAAAAATAATAATTTCATTTACCAATCAAATAAAATTACATTTTGTAAATACACAGGGAATGTGTATTCATGAAAGATATTTCAAGGGCCTTTTAGAGATAAAGAAGAAACAAAGCATATTGTAAAGCATATTGTATAACATAATAGTTCATATATACATCATTCAACCCTAGGGGTCTACCACATACTTAAGAACCTAGAAAGATATAAAGTCCATATATAGTCTCTCAAAATTATCAGAAATTTTAGCCCAAGAGGCTTATAAAAACAACAGTAAAAAAATACTAATCATCAAATGATATAAGAAGTAGAAACAATAAGTATAAACATGAGATATATCTAAAAAGCATGTTTGTCTGTGAATGGACGATGAAAGAAACATAAATGGTCACCATTTAGAAACTCCTCAATGGTTCAAAGCCCCCAATCAAGCTAAAGGTCTTTCATAGAAAGTCTATCTGCTTCCCAATTTTGCTCCTTGTAAATACGAGTGTAAGAAAAAGAGACATGTAAGTTTGATCCTCTGCAATTCCCCTAGAATGTGTGAAAAGTGTAAATTGCGACATTGTTGAATTTCATTACCTAGTTAATGATCGACAAAGAATCACCAAAAACTTGTAAATGATCACATCCCTTCTCATGAGCAAAAGCTAATAAAGAACGACAAGATAACAAATCAACCAGATTGTTTGTTCCCCTCCTTGGGCACATGCTGAATTTGTAAACATTTTGTTCAAATAAATATAGAATGAATCCACCACCAAAGATGATATCTCAACCCTTGCTCAACCCCATCAAAGTAACCCCACGACTGTGATTTGTCAGGTTCTTCCGAGATCACAAGCCTATGCCTGGGATGAGCATTGGGCTGAGGAAAATGAGAACGGATAGAAAGAACCTTAGTTTTCACTCGATGCAGAGAAGAAGGCATATTTTGAAAATTTTCTTTATTCCTTGCTAACCATACACCCCAACAAATGAGTAATGACAACACCCTAAAAGGTTTTGTGTTTCTATTTTTCACCCAAGACCTCCATTTCTCCTCAAAACAAGGCCCTTTCCAAACACATCCTTGGCCAAAAGTAGAGTTGAATATATACCAGGCCTGACAACGAAAAGGACAATCAACAAAAAGATGCTCTATGGATTCTCCATTCAACTTACAAAGGGAACACCAGCCAAGATCGATCTTATGATGCTTCTGTAATAATTCCTAGGTGGGAACACTTTTATCTAGGATACACCACATGAAAAGGTGATATTTTTCCGGGCACTTTACCTTCAAAACTCCTCTCCACCACCACTCCCCCACCACCTCAGTTGCAACCAAATTCAGTTGAAGATACCCCAACTTGGGAGTATAATTGCCCATTGTAGAGTGAACCCAAACCAACTCATCATCATTCTGGGAAAGTCTGATATGAACAATAATAAGGGCACTATGATATCCAAACCAAGTCTCATGGTGTACCTGAGAAATATGCGAGAATTCAACATATAACTAACCTTATCGCCAAATAATATTCCAAGATGGATTATTAATATGGGAAAGTCTTGAGATATCCCTATCTTTGAGTTGATCTATGAGATCTTGAGGCAGACGGTGTGATTGCCCACTACCTAGCCAAGGGTCCTACCCCAGTCTCACCTTTAAATCATTTATGACCTTCCTGGCCAAACACAAAGCAATAAGGTCAAAATAATTAAGAACTACATGCCAAATCACTGAAATATTAACATCAGGCTTCTCATGTATCCTTATTCAATCCCTAGAAAGAATGGGTGAATGTACTTCTAATATACAACCAGAGTCCACAGGTTGTAAGTGGACAAGAGCCTCCATCCACATTTTGCTGCTAGGGCCTTTGAGAACATAAAAATACTTTTGAGGCCACATCCATTAGCATTTTAGGCACAACAATATCAGCCCATTTCACCCAAGGGAGGAAAAAGTGTTCTTGAGTACTAACCCATAAACGCTTGAAATAGATCCTTCTAGTTGTTTCCAAACTCCCCAAGGGATCCATGCCACAAACATATAGAACATAGGAATGGCTTCCAAAACCTATTTAACCAAAACAAGTCTCCATGCCCTTGACAATCACCTTAAGTTCCATCATTTTAATCTTTTCTCTATCTTTGTGATTAACCATGACCAATCTTCCTTCTTGTAGTAGTTAGGTTTCAAGTAAGAACCCAAATATTTTAAACTTGCGTCCATATCTAATAGGAGAAAAGGAAAATTATTCCTGAGATTTAACACTTCATGGTTTGCTAAGTTTTAAGTAGTAAAATAGAATTTTCTGTCATTAACCACCATGCCAGTAGCTTTTTCAAATAGGGAAATACTCTCAACTAATTTAGCAACATCTCTACTTGAACCATTACAAAAAATTAGAATATCATTAACAAATAATGAATGAGTAATTTCTAGGGAATTAGCAATAACAACACCCTGGAAATCACCTCTATGTTTTGCATTTGCCGACAAATGGTTGATACCTTAAACTACCAACAAGAATAGTAAAGGAGACAAGGGGAAACCTTGTCTAAGACCTCTCTAAACATGGAAAAATGAATAGGCAAACCCGTTTATTAGAACAGGAAAGAGATCAATCGAATACAACCCATCACCCAATTTACAAAATCAATATCGAAGCCGAGGTGAGTCAAAAGGAGTATGATGTACATCCAACCCACACAATCATAGGCTTTAGAAAGATCAATTTCTATGACAGCCCCTTTTAATATAAGAGATTTGAAACCATGGAACCCTTCTTGAGTCACCCCAATGGCTTCATGGATATATCTCCCTTCAAGGGATCCAAATTGCTTTTTGTAAATAAAGTTTGACAAGATAAGATTTAATCTTCTGGCAATAACTTTGGAGATGGCCTTATAGATAAATTTACAAAGTGAAATAACATGAAAGACCTCAAAGGTAGAAGTCTTTTCCACTTTGGGAACAAGGGAAATGAAAGTAGTGTTAGATTTTGCTAAGACTCTAGCTTCCCTTTTAGATTCGTTAATAACTGCCAACAAGTTCAAGCCAATAAGCTCATAAAAACCTTCAAAAAACTCAATTCCCCACCCATTAGGGCAAGGGATTTTGTCTTTCTAAAAATTGGAAAGAAAAACCTTCAATTCCTCTTTAGAGATCTCCCCCACCAAGGCTCTATTATAACTATCATCCACAAAGCTTTTGAGTAATTGAGAAACCATGATTACTTTGGCTATAGTATCCCTTTTAGGATCTTTAAATAAATTATGAAAATGTGCACATCCCAGAAAAGTGAGGCTCTCAAAATTTGAAATTGCGCTACCATCCTCACCTTGGAGGTTCCATATTGTGTTTCTTATCTTCCTTCCCTTATCATATGCTTGGAAAAAATTTGTGTTCTCATCCCCACCATGAAGCGCAATGACTCTACATTTTAGTCTCCATGCATCTTCTTGTTCCTCTAGGATGAATTTCCTATAGGAAACCAGGCAAACCGAAGTATCTATAGATTATGCATTTAGAAAAACCCCATCCCTAGGTTCAAGGAAAACAAGAATCTCCCTTTCAATATCAACAACGTCCTTTTCCTCTCTATTATGTTTCTTCTTATCCCAATCCACAACCAATTTCTTAAACCATTTGAGGTTCTCTTTGAATTGATGGGTAGTCGAAATTCCATTGTATGGTACATAAGAGGTCTAACCTTCCTTGATTTTTTTTACAAATTCTTCATCTTTTATCCATGGAGAATGTAGTTTAAACGAATTTTTTGGCTTGGGTCCATGATTTTGAGCTTCAACAATATGGGAAAGTGGTCAGGCTCTCCCTCGAACCCAATCTACTAACGAATATTATTAGAACGCTCCAACATCACCTTCACCACTAAAATATGTCTATATTTTGAGTAATTTGATCCTCCCCAACACGTTGGTTTCTCCAAGATGGTTTTAGCTTTTCAAGCTCTACATCCAATAGTTTTTTTCCCACAAGCTTATAATTTGGTAAAGTAATCAGAGAGGTTATCAACTCCGGCCTTGGGCCCCCAAGGTTCACCAGCACCTAGGGAGAAATTTAAATCCCCATCAATGATAAAATTATCGACATCCAACACCTTAAAACCAAAAGAATTGTTTCAGAAATCTACTTGGCCTTGATAAATCCCATATAGATTGATGCAAATGAGTGAAACCCCCAGTTTTGAAGAGAAGAATTCAATCCTCAACCCAGATTTAATACTCTAGAAATTATGAGTAGAAACATTGTAGGAATCCCAACCAATAGCAAGACCCCCAAAGCAACCATGAGAATCCTCGACACTAAAATTCCAACCACCTAGGAGTGATTCCTAGGCTTTGGAAACGACCTCCCCAAAACCCAAGGTTTCTTGGAGAAAAAAATTACCAGCGCCCTCGACCTTAACCAACCTCTTGATTGCAATTCTTTTAGAGGAAATTTCCAATCCTCTACAGTTGAAGGACAAAAACTTCATTAGGAAACAACACGCTAGGAGTTCAAAGGTCTAATTGCCCCAGCGATGGATAATTTTCTACCTGCAACAATCTCTTCTCTAGCTTTTTCTTTTGCTTTGGATAACATAATTTTTCTCCCTCAAGGGTTGGAATTGTAAGAGGAAAGCATGAATTGTCCTAAGCCACCAGGATGAACTTCAAAAGAGGGGAAAATATTTCTAGAACATAAGTTATATATGATCTCTCTGATATCTTTATCCATATATAAGCTAGAGAAAGTAGAGGATATAGATGATCTTGGAGAGGAAAGGGTCATCGATGAGGTGGGAATTACAAGAAAAATGTCCTGGGTTGAAGGAACCTTAGAAATAGGTTGCAACATTATATATCCTAGACCCCCAGACATAGGATCCTAATCATATCCAAAATTCAAAAAGAATATTACGAGAGAAGAAACATTAGGATGGAAAGAGGGATAACTTGGAGAGTGCGAAGCTGAAGATGGCTTCCAACCAGTAGCCTATGGAGAAAGCCCTTCACTAGTGACTAGCTCCTGAGCTACTGACCTAACTTCTGTCACACCAAAGGGAGGCGGCTCCTCAAATTTTTTACCCTACAACATAGGGTCTACCTCCCCTTCCTTCAAACTTGCCCCCAAATCTGACAATGGTTACATCTTCATCTTCCTCTTTACCCCTCCTACAATAGGTATTTATGAAAGGGAGGGTTCAGTGGAAAAATGTATGCCCATATTTGTGACATCGTTTACATCAAAATGATACCCCTTCATAATCAAGAACCTGGATCCATTTAATATCTCCATCGATATTTATGGTTTCATGAAGGCCATTTCGCAATTCAAGGCTCCTTGGTTTCCTTATACGAATAATCAAATTTTACAAAAAGTCCAAGGCTATTTTTGAGATATTTGAAGATTTTCTTATTCCACATATGTGACGGTAGACCATGTAGCCAAACCCAAATGGGAACCACAACCAACCTTTCGCGACTTGTGTCAAAAAGCGGCATCCAAAATTTGAAAGTAATAGGAGTCGAGTCAATTGACCAAACAAACTTAGCTAGTATTTCATCCTCCTCGTGAGAGCTGAAGCTTGTTTGTATCCATCCTTTTGCCGGAATGAAAATATCAGGAAAGGAATCTACCTTTGTTGCAATTTTGGCTTTGAACCATTCTTGCAAGCATAATTTTTTCCCTCTTCCCTAACCGACCAAAGAATTCTCCACCAACGAATCAACCTGGTCCATCTCGACGTCGTCCCCCAAACTGAGGTTATAAGCGAAAATAATTTTTATCAGACCTCAAAACCTTATCCTTTTTTTGTATAGGAGCAGGATTAGTTCAAAATTTTGCTGGTGAGTGTGAGGCTTGACCACCCTCACCTTCCCTAACTTGGCTCTCAAAGGATATAGGCTCAACTAGAGGTTCGAAACTCTCCCTATCCACCAAGAAGGTCTTTAATAAATTACTTGATGCTATATGAAAAACCCTCTAATACCCATTCACCCTTTGATACCAACCCCATGGCCAATGAGTAAAATCCTTCTTTCAAATGCGTAAAGGGAAGAGTCTCCCCACCCAGAGAAAAAACTAGAGATGAATCGAACCCTTGTTCCTAAAAACCACCTAACAACAACCCTACAACAGTGAAAATACACCCCTAAGAAAGAGGGGGACCTAAAAAATCTACCTTATGTGACTCCCCAGGTTCTGAAAAGCCATATTTTACCTAGGGAAGTGAGAAAGTATGGGAACCCAATGGTAGACTAGTAAAATTTGGATGAAAACCACCAAACTCAAAATTCGAAACCATAGTCTCCCCTTAGGAAAGTCCACCAAAAGTAACCAAACCCCCAATCAATAGCCTTGATGACCGGTTTAAACCTGCTTGTGACTATTGAAACTCCACGTCTAAGATTAAAGAAGCCATGTGACTAGGGATTTTTGATAGTCAACCATTTCGAACTCCATATTATACCAAGAAACCCCCAAGTTTCCTTGAAAAATCACCTACAACCCTGAAAACTCGTTATCAATAGAGCACCATTACAAACCCTAACTTTCACCTATTGCTATTGCACTTTTATCATGTCATTAATTTATAATCATATTCATGAGTATTATTTTCAAGTGATCATTATCTCATATCTCATCATGTCATTCATTTATAACCATATTCATGAGTATTAGTTTCAAGTGACCATTATCTCATGATTTTGAATAATACACTTACAAATTTTATTTCTTCATTCTTCATAATTGAAGTTATTAACAATATCTATCATCTCAACAGATTGAGGTAATTGAGAAAATCTAAAATTAAAACTACTCTTCAAGGTATATTTAGTAATACCTGGAGGGACATTATTAAGAATTAATTAATTGTAAAAAACTATATTACCTAAAATTAAATGAAATAGATGTGCAGTACCAATCCTCCTGCAAGTTATTGAGAAGATTTTGACAAGATTGTCTTCCTTCTTGATGTCATCCTTCTTCATCACCCTGCAAGTTATTGGGAAGATTTTGACAAGATTGTCTTCCTTCTTCATCATCGACTAATTACTAATAGACAATTACATACACATGTAGAAATATACCAGAAAAATTGTAACCTTCACAAACATTACCATCCAAATCCAAACACATAAACACACAAACAACTCAAAGCATCCAAATGCAGACACACACAAACCACTCAAAATATCCAAATATAGACGTACAAACCATTCAAGGCAAGCAACATAAACTAAATTAAAGAACATAATAATATGGTCATATTAGGTAAAGAAAACATAATGTAAATTTCAAAGTATGAAGTTTATCTCAAACATATACATAATAATGATAATTTGAGAATATGACATTGGTGCCCTCAGCTGGAACCAACCTGGAACCAACCTAGATCCATCTAACTCCGGATCTATCATGCGCTGAGAGGGATCCAATCCCTCGAGGTGCAAACCATTCCTCAAATTCTACACTCCAAAAGGAAGGTTTGCACCTGAAGGGATTTGATCTTTCTCGGCCTAGATCCATCTAAGTTTGGATCTATCATGTGCCGAGAGGGATCCAATCCCTCGAGGTGCAAACCATTCCTCAAATTCTACATTCCAAAAAGAAGGTTTACACCTCAAGAGATTTGATCCCTCTCGGGGCATGATAAATCCTGAGTTAGATGAATCTAGTTATAATTTTAATGAATTAAAAGGTCAAAATTATGATTTAATACAAGTGAAAGAAAAAAGTACATTTGATCTCCAATCTTATTTAGTGTCATAAAATTAATAATTAATGAATTCCTTTAATCCATCACCACCTTTTAGGAACTGTCTTATAAAAATTTATTCTTATTTTAACAATATTGATTATATAACTTCTTATATGATGTTAACTATTAAATACCATATAAATTAAATGCCAAATTAACTACCATTTATTTATTTATTAGATATTCTTTTCTTTAGTAAATATTATTATTTTTCATAAAGAAAACAATTATAACTTATTTCTCACTTAATAAATTCATAAATATAAATTGACTTATCGTTATTATTTAAAAAAAACATAAATGTAAATTAAATTATCATTATTATTAAAAAAATCATATTAATTGTAGGGATTCCTTTATGATTATGAGTAGCAGACTTGGAATGAGAACCCGTTTCTTGTCACCAACTCTTAAAAACGATTTTGAATCATACCAACGTGCACTTTTACGTTTATAATAACGGTAACAACACCAATTAATACCCTATAGTATGTTATTTATTTTCAGCTTATAATAACAATTTAATTTTTAAATCTTAAACATTTAAAATTGTAATTTTTTTTTTTTTAAATTATAATATTTTAAAATAAAATCATTAATAATTTAATATTTATTAAATTATTTACATTTATAAAATTGAACTGATATTTATTCATTTTAAACTGAACTACGGATATTTATTAATTTTATAAAGTTTAATATAGAGTAGTATAATATAAGAAGGCAGCGTTTTTGTCATGAAAATAGTAGAATTTTTGTTAGATTTTTTGATAAAATGGGATATAATTTGGGAGATATTGGTTATAGCTGTCAAGTTTCAAGGTTTTGAGTGCTCATGAGCTTTTAATAAGTTGCTGAATCTATTTTCACCATTAAAAAAACAATTCAACATTTCAATGATAGATTTTTTTTGAAGCAAATAATGATTAGATTCCGAAAATAACACCTACACATTTTCATTTAGATTTTTTGGGAAATAACTTTTTAATGTGAGATTGATGGGCAACAAATCACTGACCTGCCAATGGAAAGTAAATGGACAGGGGTTGTATATACCCACCAAGTGACGTATACTTCCCCAACACATTAATGGATGGATAGCAAAGGTATACTAGTTGCCCAACATATGCACATAGTACAGTTGAGTGATGTCATTTTTGGGTTTTGTCCAAAATAGATCAATTTAGGGGAAAATATTTGGCCAACCACTCAGCCCTAAATTCTAGGGAGTTGTAGATGCCCATTGTTGGATTTATTGCCTATTAGTTGGCCAATTATTTTCACCTAGAGTGACCTATGTTGACAAAACCCAAAAATGACATCACTCAATTTTTAAATTATTAGATCAAATATTGTACTATATGTATATGCTAGGGAACCAATATATCTTGTGCTACCCATCCATTATCCTCTATTAAAATCCAACAATGAACATATACTTCCCCAGAGCATACACTGCCCACTGCCCATTGCCTAGGCCATTATGGTTAGACAAAATCCAAAAATACCATCACTAAACCAAATTTTAATGCACATCCTAACCAACCAATATATCCTATACTATCCATCCATTAAATTTTATACTTGTTTAATCCAATCGCCATATAGCACAAGATATATTAATATCCCATATGCTGCCCCTTCCGTATTGATCAACATCCTACCCATCCCTGTATTGATTAAGAATTGAGTGTTGTAGCAAGCGCCACGCTCTGTACATAGGACAGGAACGGATGGCGACAACACCCTGTGCTATATTAATGTGATTGCAGAATTAAATGGGCAGTACCTACAATATCTATATGTCACCATTTCACCGTCTGTTCCATGGCTGAAATGCATGCACTTTTGTTGCTTTAAATATCTAGTATCTCTGCCAATTCTGAGCAAATAGAATGGTTGGGTTGGTGCAGAACATATAAACAATTTCAGTGAATTTTATCAGTCGTACCTGGCAATACCTAACCCTACTGAGGAATCACTTTTTGTGTGAGACATGGAGAATGACTGACAGTAAAGCTGTGAGTACAAATGGCTGACAGTAGTAAAATGGCATCTTGGTATTGCACTTTCAATCACGTGAGTGGAGTGGAGATATTTTGGAGAGAGTTATTTAGGGAAGGATTGTTTGGAAGTGGTTGGAATCTCCATAAAAAAATTTCAAAAAATATTCTAGAAGTAGTGTTTGAATCTTGTTTTTATGGTAGAAATAAATTCAGCACCATCAAAAACGTTTAAGATAGTTAAAATTTTGAAGTTTAACAACTATAATTTAGATTTATACAAATCTTTCCCAATATTCTCTAAATATCACTCGAATTTCCATAATTTTCTGAGCAACTCCTTCCCTGCTCAGAATATGCTTTTTGGAGATATTTGGAAAAGGTTGTTATGACAACAATTATGAATGGGACTCTTTATCTTAACTGCCTGAGCTGTAAAGCTGGTGAAGCCCGCACAAAATTAGCGTTTCGATTTTTGGAATGTAAGCAAGTTTTTGAATGTTGTGAAAATTTCACTTCAAAACGCCTGAATGTTGCATCGAAGAACAGCGGCTTTGTTTTTCAGCATGGGCACGGCTGCTTTGTAAATTTCTGTTTTTGGCTTTTGTTAAATTTCTGTATTTGGCTTTTGTTGAGGATGCAAACCATTCTGCATTTAATTTGGTTTGAGCTTTGCATAATTTTAACGATAATAAATTGTTTTTTATTGAATATTGAATATTCAATTGAATATTCAATTGTTTAATTAAATATTGAATTATTTAACTTAATTTTTTTTAATAATTTTGGTTAAAAGTTTGTCTGAAATTTATTGTTTGGTTAAGAATTTCCAAAACCAATAGGTATGGGGTATAAGTGAAAGTCTTCTCGTAAATATTATTAATTGTTAATTTTAGCTGGTGTAGTTTTTCTTGAATAAGAGTAATGAGTCAACCTATGCCCATTCTAAATTCTTATCTCTTTAAGAACCCAACCAGATATTCTAAATTGGATAATTTTCCTTAAATAATAGTGATAAATCAGCCTACGTTTATTAATAATAATTATGCCCATTCTAAATTAACAATTAAAATAATTTTTAAATTTCACAAAATTTTAACCATAATTATTAAAATATTTATTCCCTATTATTTATTTAAATTTACATTCAATCTAACGACCATTGCATAAGTCGTTGGTAGTTTCTTTGAAGTGAAGTAAAAATAATATAGTTAATATCAGAATGTATTAATTTTAATTTTTAATTTATTTTAAAAGAGTTATAAAATTGAAAATTATAGATTAAATTCGTATTAATATAAAGGACTTAAAATCTACATGTATAATATAAATTTACAAAAATGAAACATTTTATATGATATATAGTTTTAATATATATATTTTCAGAAATATTATGTTTTTTTTATGTATAATTTTAAATATATTATTTTTTATATTAATTGTTTTTATTTAAAATGTATATGGTATATATTTATGGGTAAAATAGATGATGATGGTGTGTATTGTTAACTCACTTCCTGATGTGAAAGTTATTAATTTGAAATTGTGTGGGTATAAATCTAGTCATGTTAAAGGATGATGTGGCCTAGGTCGAGTGCCATTCTCTCATGATTTTGATGGCTTAGATGCCTCCGAGTCACAATTTCTCAAGCCACAAATCAAGCCAAATGTAATTTATGGAACTCAAACAATTTGACAAACAAAAAAAAATGCATAATATATATATATATATGAAAACTAATTATTTGTAAACAAATATTTTTAAGATTAAATTGTTTTTATAATGAATAAATTTATGAAAATTATAATGAATAAATTCATAAGATCATAGCATATCATATTTTGTAGTATCATTATCATTTATTATGATAATTTCACATCATTTTGATAAAGTGATTATTTGATATTTAGATAATTTATTATTTTATTTTATTTTTAATTTGAGAATTTTGGTATTTGTTATTTTTAAATAATATATTTATAATTAATTTTAAATACAATTTTTGGGATTAACTTTGTAGAAAAATTTCTATGATTATATTTATGAATTTTAGTTTATTATCTCATGTTATTAATTTTTTAGGTTTTTTTTTTTTAAATAATAATTTCATTTATAGATCAAATAAATACATTTTGTGAATACACAAGCAATGTGTATTCATGAAGGATATGTCAAGGGCTTTTTAGAGACAAAGAAGAAACAAAGCATATTGTCTAACATAATAGTTCATATATACATCATTCAACCCTAGGGGTCTACCACATACTTAAAAACCTAGAGAGATATAAAGTCCATATATAGTCTCTCAAAATTATCAGAAATTTTAGCCCAAGAGGCTTATAAAAACAATAGTAAAAAAAATACTAATCATCAAATGATATAAGAAGTAGAAACAATAAGTATAAACATGAGATATATCTAAAAAACATGTTTGTCTATGAATGGACGATGAAATAAACAAAAATGGTCACCATTTAGAAACTCCTCAATGGTTCAAAGCCCCCAATCAAGCTAAAGGTCTTCGATAGAAAGTCCATCTGCTTCCCAATTTTGCTCCTTGTAAATACAAGTGCAAGAAAAAGAGACATATGTAAGTTTGATCCTTTGCAATTCCCCCAAAATGTGTGAAAAGTGTAAATTGCGACATTGTTGAATTTCATGACCTAGTTAATGACTGACAACTAATCACCAAAAACTTGTAAATGATCACATCCCTTCTCATGAGCAAAAGCTAATAAAGAACGACAAGATAACAAATCAACCAGATTGTTTGTTCCCCTCCCTGGGCCCATGCTGAATTTGTAAACATGTTGTTCACATAAATATAGAATGAATCCACCACCACAGATGATATCTCCCCCCTTGCTCAACCCCATCAAAGTAACCCCATGACCCGTGATTTGTTAGGTTCTTCCGGGATCACAAGCTTATGCCTGGGAAGAGCATTGGGCTGAGGAAAATGAGAAAGGATAGAAAGAACCTCAGTTGTCACTCGATCCAGAGAAGAAGGCATATTTTGAAAATTTTCTTTATTCCTTACTAACCATACACCCCAACAAATGAGTAATGACAACACGCTAAAAGGTTTTGTGTTTCTATTTTTCACCCAAGACCTCCATTTCTCCTAAAAACAAGGCCCTTTCCAAACAAATCCCTGGCCAAAAGTAGAGTTGAATATATACCAGGCCTGACAACGAAAAGAACAATCAACAAAAAAATGCTCTATGGATTTTCCATTGAACTTACATAGGGAACACCATCCAAGATCGATCTTATGATGCTTCTATAATAATTCCCAGGTGGGAACACTTTTATCTAGGATACACCACATGAAAAGGTGATATTTTTCCAGGCACTTTACCTTCCAAACTCCTCTCCACCACCACTCCCCCACCACCTCAGTTGCAACCACATTCAGGTGAAGATACCCCAACCTGGGAGTATAATTGCCCATTGTAGAGTGAACCCAAACCAACTCATCATCATTCTGGGAAAGTCTGATATGAACAACAATAAGGGCACTATGATATCCAAACCAAGTCTGATGGTGTACCTGAGAAATCTGCGAGAATTCAACATATAACTAACATTTTCGCCAAATAATATTCCAATATGGATTATTAATATGGGAAAGTCTTGAGATATCCCTATCTTTGAATTGATCTATGAGATCTTGAGGCAGACGGTGTGATTGCCCACTACCTAGCCAAGGGTCCTACCCTAGTCTCACCTTTAAATCATTTATGACCTTCCAGGCCAAACACAAAGCAATAAGGTCAAAAGAATTAAGAACTACATGCCAAATCACTAAAATATTAACATCGGGCTTCTCATGTAGCCTTATCCAATCCTCTAGAAAGAATGTGTGAATGTACTTCTAATATAACACCAGAGTCCACAGGTTGTAAGTGGACAAGAGTCTCCATCCACATTTTGCTTCTAGGGCCTTTGAGAACATAAAAATACTTTTGAGGCCACATCCATTAGCATTTTAGGCACAACAATATCAGCCCATTTCACCCAAGGGAGGAAAAAGTGTTCTTGAGTACAAACCCATAACAGCTTGAAATAGATCATTCTAGTTGTTTCCAAACAACCCAAGGGATCCATGCCACAAACATATAGAATAAAGGAATGGCTTCCAAAACCGATTTAACCAAAACAAGTCACCATGCCCTTGACAATCACCTTAAGCTCCATCATTTTAATCTTTTCTCTATCTTTGTGATTAACCATGACCAATCTTCCTTCTTGTAGTAGTTAGGTTTCAAGTAAGAACTCAAATATTTTAAACTTGCGTCCATATCTAATAGGAGAAAAGGAAAATTATTCCTGAGATTTAACACTTCACGGTTTGCCAAGTTTTAAGTAGTAAAAGAGGTTTTTCTGTCATTAACCACCATGCCAGTAGCTTTTCCAAATAGGTCAATAATATCAACTAATTTAGCAACATCTCTACTTGAACCATTACAAAAAATTAGACTATAATTAACAAATAATGAATGAGTAATTTCTAGGGCATTAGCAATAACAACACCCTGGAAATCACCTCTATGTTTTTCATCTGCCAACAAATGGTTGACCTTCAACTACCAACAAAAATAGTAAAGGAGACAAGGGGAAACCTTATCTAAGACCTCTCTAAACATGGAAAAATGAATCTAGGCAAACCCGTTTATTAGAACAACAAAAGAGATCAATCGAATACAACACATCTCCCAATTTACAAAATCAATATCGAAGCCGAGGTGAGTCAAAAGGAGTATGATGTACATCCAACCCACACAATCATAGGCTTTAGAAAGATCAATTTTTATGACCGCTCCTTTTACTATAAGAGATTTGAAACCATGGAACCCTTCTTGAGTCACCCCAACGGCTTCATGGATCTGTCTCCCTTCAAGGGATCCAAATTGCTCTTTGTAAATAAAGTTTGACAAGATAAGATTTAATCTTCTGGAAATAACTTTGGAGATGGCCTTATAGATAAATTTACAAAGTGAAATAACATGAAAGTCCTGAAAAGTAGAAGTCTTTTCCACTTTGGGAACAAGGGAAATGAAAGTAGTGTTAGATTTTGCTAAGACTCTAGCTTCCCTTTTAGATTCGTTAATAACTGCCAACAAGTTCAAGCCAATAATCGCATAAAAACCTTCAAAAAATGTAATTCCCCACCCATTAGGGCAAGGGATTCTGTCTTTCTAAAAATTGGCAAGAAAAATCTTCAATTCCTCTTTAGAGACCTCCCCCACCAAGGCTCTATTATAACTATCATCCACAAAGCTTTTGAGTAATTGAGAAACCATGATTACTTTGGCTATATTATCCCTTTCAAGATCTTTAAATAAATTATGAAAATGTGCACATCCCAGAAAAGTGAGGCTCTCAAAATTTGAAATTGCGCTACCATCCTCACCTTGAAGGTTCCATATTGTGTTTCTTATCTTCCTTCCGTTATCATATGCTTGGAAAAAATTTGTGTTCTCATCCCCACCTTCAAGTGCAATGACTCTACATTTTAGCCTCCATGCATCATCTTGTTCCTCTAGGATGAATTTCCTATAGGAACCCAGACAAACCAAAGTATCTCTAGATTACGCATTTAGAAAACCACCATCCCTAGATTCAAGGAAAACAAGAATCTCCCTTTCAATATCAACAAGGTCCTTTTCCTCTCTATTATGTTTCTTCTTATCCCAATCCACAACCAATTTCTTAAACCATTTGAGGTTTTCTTTGAATTGATGGGTAGTCGAAATTCCATTGTATGGTACATAAGAGGTCTAACCTTCCTTGATTTGTTTTACAAATTCTTCATCTTTTATCCATGGAGAATGTAGTTTAAACGAACGTTGGGCTTGGGTCCATGATTTTGAGCTCCAACAATATGGGAAAGTGGTCAGGCTCTCCCTCGAACCCAATCTACTAATGAATATTATTAGAACACTCCACCATCACCTTCACCACTAAAATATGTCTATATTTTGATTAATTTGATCCTCCCCAACACGTTGGTTTCTCCAAGATGGTTTTAGCTTTGCAGGCTCTACATCCAATAGTTTTTTTCCCACAAGTTTACTGGTAAAGTAATCAGAGAGGTTATCAACTCCGGCCTTGGGCCCCAAGGTTCACTAGCACCTAGGGAGAAATTTAAATTCCCATTAATGATAAAATTATCGACATCCAACACCTTCAAACCAAAAAAATTATTTCAGAAATCTACTTGGCCTTGATAAAGCCCGTATAGATTGATGCAAATGAGTGAAACCCCTAGTTTTGAAGAGAAAATTCCATCCTCAACCCAGATTTAATACTCTAGAAATTATGAGCAGAAACATTGTAGGAATCCCAACCAATAACAAGACCCCCAAAGCAACCACGAGAATCCGCGACACTAAAATTCCAACCACCTAGGAGTGATTCCTAGGCTTTGGAAATGACCTCCCCAAAACCCAAGGTTTCCTGGAGAAAAATATTATCGGCCCCCTCGACCTTAACCAACCTCTTGAGTGAAATTTTTTTAGAGGAACTTTCCAATCCTCTACAGTTGAAGGACAAAAAATTCATTAGGAAACAACACCCTAGGAGTTCAAAGGTCTAATTTCCCCAGCGATGGATAATTGTCTACCTGCAACAATCTCTTCTCTAGCTTTTTCTTTTGTATTGGATAACATAATTTTTCTCCCTCAAGGCTTGGAATTGTAAGAGGAAAGCATGAATTGTCCAAAGCAACTAGGATGAACTTCAAAAGAGGGGAAAATATTTCTAGAACATATGTTATATATGATCTCTCTGATATCTTTATCCACATATAAGCTAGAGAAAGTAGAGGATATAGATGATCTTGGAGAGGAAAGGGTCATCGATGAGGTGGGAATTACAAGACAAATGTCCTCGGTTGAAGGAACCTTAGAAATAGGTTGCAACATTATATATCATAGACCCCAGACATAGGATCCTAATCATATCCAAAATTCAAAAAGAATATTATGAGAGAAGAAACATTAGGATGGAAAGAGGGATAACCTGGAGGGTGTGAAGCTGAAGATGGCTTCCAACCAATAGCCTATGGAGAAATCCCTTCACTAGTGACTAGCTCCTGAGCTAGTGACCTAACTTCCGTCAAACCAGAGGGAGGCGGCTCCTCAAAATTTTTACCCTACAACATAGGGTTTGCCTCCCCTTCCTTCAAACTTGCCCCCAAATCTGACAATGGTTACACCTTCATCTTCCTCTTTACCCCTCTTATGATAGGTATTTTTTGAAAGGGAGGGTTCAGTGGAAAAAAGTATGCCCATATTTGTGACATCATTTACATCAAAATGATACCCCTTTATTATCAAGAACCTGGATCCATTCAATATCTCCATCAATATTTATGGTTTCATGAAGGCCATTTCGCAAGTCAAGGCTCTTTGGTTTCCTTATACGAATAATCAAATTTTACAAAAAGTCCAAGGCTATTTTTGAGATATTTGAAGATTTTCTTATTCCACATATGTGATGGTAGCCCATGTAGCAAAACCCAAATGGGAACCACATCTAGCCTTTCACGACTTGTGTCAAAAAGCGGCATCCAAAATTTTAATGTAATAGGAGTCGAGTCAATTGACCAAACAAACTTCGCTAGTATTCCATCCTCCTCGTGAGAGCTGAAGCTTGTTTGTATCCATCCTTTTGCTGGAATGAAAATATCAGGTAAGGAATCTACCTTTGGTGCAATTTCGGCTTTGAACCATTCTTGCAGGGTCCCACTGCATAATTTTTTCCCTCTTCGCTAACCAACCAAAGAATTCTCCACCAACGAATTAACCTGGTCCATCTCGATGTCGTCCCCCAAACTGAAGTTATAAGCGAAATCAGACCTCAAAACCTTATCTTTTTTTTGTTTAGTAGCAGGATTAGTTCAAAATTTAGCTGGTGAGTGTGAGGCTTGACCACCCTCACCTTCCCTAACTTGGGTCTCAAAGGATATAGGCTCAACCAAAGGTTCGAAACTCTCCCTATCCACCAAGAAGGTCTTTAATGAATTACTTGATGCTATATGAAAAATCCTCTAATACCCATTCACCTTTTGATACCAGCCCTGTGGCCAATGAGTAAAAGCCTTCTTTCAAAGCCTAAAAGCGAAGATTCTCCCCACCCAGAGAAAAAACTAGAGATGAATTGAACCCTTGCTCCTAAAAACCACCTAACAACAACCCTACAACAGTGAAAATACACCCCTAAGAAAGAGGCGGACCTAAAAAATATACCTTCTGTGACTCCCCAGGTTCCGAAAAGCCATATTTTACCTAGGGAAGTGAGAAAGGATGGGAACTCAATGGTAGAATAGTAAAATTTGGGCGAAAACCACCAAAACTCAAAATTAGAAACCATAGTCTCCCCTTAGGAAAGTCCACCAAAAGTAACCAAAGCCCCAACCAATAACCTAGATGACTGGTTTAAACCTGCTTGTGACTATTGAAACTCCACGTCTAAGATTAAACAAGTCATGTGACTAGGGATTTTAGAATAGTCAACCATTTTGAACTCCATATTCTGCCAAGAAACCCATAAGTTTCTTGGAAAAATCACCTACAACCCTAAAAACTCGTTACCATTAGAGCACCATTACAAACCCTAACTTTCACCTATTGCTATTTCACTTTTATCATGTCATTAATTTATAATCATATTCATGAGTATTAGTTTCAAGTGATCATTATCTCATATCTTATCATGTCATTCATTTATAACCATATTCATGATTATTAGTTTCAAGTGACCATTATCTCATGATTTTGAATAATCCACTTACCACTCATAAGATTAACTTGGGATTCTTGGGAGCCCACCTATCCCAAGGCCCTTGTATCTCAAGTGTGCTTAACTATGGAATCTTCCCACATTGAAGCCCACTTTTCACCCTAGTGAATCCCCTTGTTGCATTTTCATCGTCCTATAGCAAATAATTTTTTACCACGTGGCATCCACTCCCGTACACACATCTACCACTCTGAGAGCTAGAGACACCTTGCTTCAAATCTGCTTTTTCCCCTTCTCCACATCGATAATGTATCTGTTCGCTTCCTCGTAGCGGTTCCCATGGTCCACAACACTAAGAAGCAACATGATATCCTATTATACTTAACCAATCAACTGAGAAGAATGTCAATAAAGCCTAATCCCACTAGAATAAATAGGGAGATGAACACCTTGGCTTAGGTCGATTTGGGGACTATGTTGTCTTACCCTATGGCGCACATTGTCACTATACAGAAATGCATCTCGTCAACAACTAGAAAAGTCTGATTGCCTTTGAATTCCTTTTGCCTCCACATATAAATCCCCATGCCAATCTATAAATAGATGATAATTCCGATCATGGCCTTCCTGAAAATGGACAAGGCCAAGCTCTCGGGTCTGTCAATGGCCTCCAGGCCTGGAATTCTCGAAAGCACCACCATGGCGAGAATCAACCTCGATCTTAGAAGCTTTCTTTGTTTTCCGCGTGCTTGGAATTTCTTGTCATGTTGGGTAAGATTATTGTATAATGTATACACTGTGAGGAAAGAAAATTCTTTGGTGAGTAAAACCACAAGCCATTGGAACCAAAACACACATAACAAAAATACCACTTTTGAGTTAAATTTATTTTTAACCTCTATAGTTGTCACTATGCTTATGCTTATTATATTTACTTTTAGATTCCTAAGCTTCCTTGCAAATATGTTACTTATCCTTTCATCAACTTTTAGTTTTTTCAGCTTTGATTCTTCAACTTCCTTAAGCTCAAGAATGTGCCTTATCCAAAAGTCCTCTATATGAAAATATTGACGCCTGCAATACCTCCCACTTTGGCGCTCGCCTTTATCATATCTCTCGCTCTAGCCCCAGTTTGTATGATAGGCTTCATAATAGGTTGAGGCCGCCAACCATCTTCAGCTAATGATTAACCATCCTATTAGGATGAATATGACCTTCATGATAGTTATTATGAATTTTAACCAGCACCACCATGCAATTGTTTCACTGGACCTTGGACAATCCATCCGACGATTGAAAATACAATGCATGTTGTCACTCCAAATGTTGCTGATGACCCTAACATTGAACTAGCTATTATGGATTCAGGATGACATGCACGAGAAACATCCATGATTTCGGTACTTGATCTTCTAGTGCTTTCCAGGTGTTTGCTTCATGTTTTCCATGAATCTACAAAATCCATGTAGTAGTGAGATTCCTGATGATTTTACTAGCTAGAGTTGCGCAAATGAGAAGGTAAATAAGCCATATGAGAGTGATCGATATTATAGTGCTCGATACGACGAATGAAGCCAGATTAGCTTGCCTGGCATGTGGCAAGGTATTGATAAAATACGTGGAAAAACATAAGCCAGAGTGACCAAGAAGGCGATGTACGCTTAATAGATCGGAGAAAATTTTGAGAAATATGCTTAATCCTGGAGCCATTATTTTCATCCATTTCTCTTGATAACCTGGGATGAACCATTCCTGGCACGAAAAAAACACCTTGAGCTTATCTCGATTGTTGATTCACCGAATATTCGGCAATCAGACAGACATGGGCGTGGTCAAATAATTAACCGCACCCATATCCATCTCATCGCTGAATATTATGTGAATCAACAATCGAGATAAAAATACCCAAAAAACGAATAGATTTCATCAATAATTTCAATACATCAACATGAATAACTAAACAATTCAAGGTCTGAGGTTGATGCCTAAACGTCTTTAATAAATCATTGAATTTTACGAGCAAATTCACCATTTTCCCTATGTGGTTAAAAAGTTATTCTAAGTTTTAATATTCTTTCATTTAAATTATAAAAATGATTAAAGAATTTAGAAAGTAAAATTTAATAGGATTTCATTTTAAAATACCAACCTTCAATTGTTTCAATTTATTAAAGCAATTGTGTTTCATTCATTTCAAAATAAAGAAAAATAAAAATTATAACTTATTTACTCCTTTTAAAAATAAATAAATGTTCTATGTATATAGAATCAAAGTTATTATAAAAAAAAGCACCTAGGAATGATAAATATATATTCCTTTTATTTGGAATTTAATGAAAATAAAATCAAGTGTGAAATGACCATTGAGAAAATAATATTACATTTTTGAAGTAAGCTTAATTTTTTATTTTTTATTTTATTTTTATATTTTATTTTTATATATATATTTTTTTGAAGTTTTCATTAATAAAATAGTTATAATTTTTAAATTTAAAAAAAACTAAATAAATTTGTTTATTGATTAATAAAGTTAGTATATATATATATATATATATTTCAAAAGATATGGAACAATTTTTTTTTGACTGTAATGGTTAATGAGATTAATGAGCGGCAAAATAGCTGTCGCGGACTGGAGCGTTACAACAATGTCTGAAGCTGAGATTCCTGTTACACAATGAAGGATCTCGTTCTTTGATACAATTAAAGAGGTCGCGGTGGAAATCGAGCCTCATAATGTCTGAAATCTTAATTGAAATTACACAATGCTTGCAGTGGTGGTCTTGATAGTCCAGCGTAGCCTTTGCATCTTCCTTGTTGTAGATTTGGAAGCTAAGGTTGCATTTTTTAATCAATCCATGGAGGCTTTGCACTGGCATGTTAAAACGGCTTTGAACGCCCTTAGCTTGAATGAACCAGCCGGTAAAACGGACAGGTCCCAGTCTGAAGCCAGAGGGCTGCTTCTTTACTTTGACGAACCTCCATTTCAGCGTAACATTGCCCTTAGAGCCAAATGATAGAGTTCGCCTATTTCTTGCCCAGCTGCTAAGACAACAGAGGTCGTGAAAAGTCGGGAGAGATGTTGGCGTGTCGATCCAGATAGAGACCGGGATCAAAACCTTTGACTGCATGAAATGGATCGAGCTTACAGGGCTGGGTTTTGAAAGCAATTTTGTGAACAGGTCGACCATTAGGAGATTA
Source organism: Pinus tabuliformis (assembly GCA_031772625.1). Lineage (NCBI taxonomy): Eukaryota > Viridiplantae > Streptophyta > Pinopsida > Pinales > Pinaceae > Pinus > Pinus tabuliformis. Next base: position 158,791,745 of record CM062814.1, on the reverse strand, counting down.
AGGAATGATGCAATTAGACTCATCATAGTTGACTAACAGGGATCTTTTGCAACAGGTAGAACCCAGATTGGCTTCAAGGTCAGCTTGAGTGTTCAGGTGCCTTAGAATATGGAAAAGGGATATTTTTCGGAACTGGGCCAGAGTAAACCTAATTTTCTTGAAAATGGAAAGTAAGTGAATCTGCGAAGGATTTGAGTTGAGGTTCAACGTTTGGATGATCAGCCTGGAGTCTCCAAAGACCGACAGAGTCAGAAAGTTCCTTTTGATAGCCATATTAAGCCCTTGCCACAGAGCCAGAGCTTCAGCTCTGTTATTAGATTCGATGCCCAGCCCCCATTGGTACCGAAACTCAGTTGATCCATCCGGATTCAGAAGAACCCCACCCCCACCCACAGCTCCGGGGTTGCCTTTAGAGGCCCCGTCGAAGAAGAGGCAGTGTTCATCCAATGCAGAGCACCATTTGATAAACTCCTATTCTTCCAGGTGGATTTCCCAATTAGCATGGGAAATTGCAGGGGGCAAGGGCTTGAAAACATGATTTGGAACAAGATCTTTGAGCCAAAGCTCCTCCTCACTGTCCAAAGCTGCTTCATTCCTTATTGCAGGTTTGGTATCCAAAGTCTCTCCCAATAAAGCTTGGATTTTAGTGATAATTTTTTCAGGAGTACATTTTTCATCCCTAAACAGCCTATTGTTCCTCTCCAACCACAACTTCCAGTACGTGAATTTAGGGATCCATATCCAGGCTGTCTTGAGGAGGTATTTTTTAGATAGACCGAACGGAGATAAATTGGCCCAGTTGTGAAGCAGGTTTGGAATATTACCACGAAGTTCAACTTTGTCAGCCCTTGACCTCAAGACCCCCCTCCAGACATCACGGGCAAAAGGGAAAACCAACAACAGATGGTTAGCAGACACTTCCTCTGACACACACAGAGGGCATCTGGAAGGCCCTTCCATTCCACGTTTTCTCAGAATATCTCTAGTGAGAATGCTGTTATGAGCTAACGTCTAGCAGAAGAAGTCAATTTTGGGAAGCGAAAGAAAGGCCCAAATAAATCTCCATTAAGTAGGGTTAGGAGGGACATTAGGAATCACTGTCATACTTTTGTATCCTTCAGAGACTGAGAAATTGCCAGTGAGGGAGCCCCACCATCTTTTGTCCTTAGCTGTTGCTTTGGTCAGAGATTTTCCTTGGAGGTTATCTAAAAGTAACGATGCTTCAACCTGCAGCCTTTGGGGAATCTCTCCCAGGTACCAACTGTCCCATCGTCTTCCAGTATCATCCGTCCAAGTTGAGATGTCCCACAGGGTATTCAGGTTGTTGGACTGTAGCCAGATTTTAATGTTTGCCAGGCCTTCAACATGGTTCAGAGGCTGTTCACAAAGGATCAGATCATCCCAAATTCTGATTTTTTTTCCATTACCTGGTATCCAGTAAAGGTTGTGACTGAAATGCTCAATAGCAGAAAGACATAGTTTGAGGATCAGAGAACCTTTAATGGTTTTTGGGGGCTGGTCCAAACACCTCAGCTGTTGTCCATTGAAGTATTTCTTCCACAGTACTCTCTTACTCTAGCTAGCCTTTCCAGAAACAATATTCCACAGAATTTTGGAGCCCAAGGAGAGATTCTGGGCACCGAGATCTCTTAATTGAAGACCTCCTTCCATAATTGGATTTTTAATAGTGTCCCATTTAACTAAATGAAGTGTTTTTTCATTATTTTTCCCCCCTTCCCAGAGGAATCTTCTCAGCAGACTGTCCATTTTACTGAGGAAGGTTTTGGGAGCAAGCAGAATGGAATGTTGATAAAGAGGCAAACTTATGAGAACAGATTTCATCAGGATAACCTTCCCAGCATTGTTCAGCCAAGAGGCTCCCCAAGCTTGAATTCTAAGTTTTAGTTTGTCAAGCAGGGCCATCCAGTGGGCAACTTTAGGAATGGATTTGAAGATAGGAATCCCCAGATATTTAAAAAACTCCCAGGTTTGAATTCCATTCATCTCTAAGAGCCTGGCAATATCAACCAATTCCTTGACCGAGCAGTTCCAGCCGAAGATAGTGCTTTTTAGATAGTTTATCTTACTACCCGAGACCTCCTTGTAGATGTCCAACTCCTTCTTAAAGGATCTTGCAAAATTTATGCTCGCTCCTCCAAGCAACAGAGTATCATCGGCAAATTGGGCATGGTTAATGTCTTTAACATTGCGAACCATTCTGAGGCCTGGCAGAGATTGGATTTGTTGACAACAGTCAAGTTGGAAGCTAAGCACAGAGGCTTGAATAGCGTAGAGGAGCGGGGATAGCGGGCAACCTTGTCTTAAGCCCCTTGAGGCATTGAAGAACTTTGTTGATCGGCCATTAACCAGCGGCGCAATCCAAGGGGAGGCGATGCAGGCTTTCACCCAATTTATGAAGGTTATAGAGAAGCCCAGTTTCTTCATAACAACAAAGAGGAAATCATGTTTCACCCTGTCAAAGGCATTTGCCAAATCAAGCTTTATCACCATTCCTTTCTCTTTTCGGTGGAAACTTGAATGAACTGCTTCTTGCACCAGCACAATATTGTCTAGAATTTTTCTCCCTTTGATGAAACCTCCTTGATTTTCCGGAACGATGTCCGGCAAAACATTCTTGAGACGGTTGGCTATTGTTTTGGTGATCAGTTTATAACTTGTGTTACACAGTGAAATGGGCCGAAATCTACCAAAATCATAAGCTCCTTTCTCTTTCGGAATCAGGGCAAGGAAGGCCGAGTTGGTGCTGCCTCCGATCTTGGAACATGATTGAGACTTCCTGACCATTCTCAGGAGGTCTTTATTAATTATAGACCAGCAAGTTTGAAAAAATCTGGCATTGAACCCATTCGGCCCAGGAGCTTTATCCGTCTCCATGCAGTCCAAAGCCTTCTTGAGCTCATCCATGCTGATCGGAGCAGTCAGCATAGAATTAACAGAATCGTGAACACAATGAGGAATTAGATCAAAAGGGTAGGCTTGGGAGTCTATAGGAGGGTTTTCAGGAGCTGTATAAAGCTCTTTGAAGAAGGTGAAAGTAGCTCTTTTGATGCCTTCAGAATCTTTGACCACAACATCATGGGAGCGAATTTCTGAAATAGATTTGAATTGCTTGCGAGCTTCGGCTTGCTTATGGAAGAAACTGGTATTCTTGTCGTCGGCCTGTAACCATAAGTTTCTAGATTTTTGTCTCCAGTACTCCTCTTCTTCCCTACTAGCTCTATGGAGAGTTTTTTGCAACTCAACTTCTCTTTGAAGCAGACTTTGAGAAACAACAGAATTCTCCATTGCAGATTGATGGGCAGCAAGGTTTTCTAAGGATTCTTTTCTCTTGGCAGTGGGTGTTTTTAGAGTTTTAGCCCACTCCTTGAGTCTTCTTTTAAGGCCCCTCAATTTTTCTTCCCACACATATAATGGGGATCCCAGGATCTGCCGATTCCAAGCTTCTAAAACCACTTCATGGAAACCATCTTGCTGAATCCACAAAGGACTGAATCTAAAAGGAATTGGACCAAGGCTTCCATCAAGGGAGAGCTCGAGGCTAATAGGTTTATGATCAGAAGTGCAGTTTGGAAGGATTTTAGAAGAGGCTGTTAGACCACATGTAAGGAAAGAGGATTGGACAAGGAATCTGTCCAGACGAGCAGCTGTGTGGTTGGGCCCTAATATTTTGTTAGTCCAGGTATATTTCCCAGGAGAAGGCTTGATATCCTCAAGATCCCAGTCTAGCATTATGTCTTCCACCCATTCTCTAGCTGGATCCCTTACTGGGGAACCCCCCTTTTTCTCATCAATGGCTAGAGTAACATTTAGATCCCCTGCAATAATGATATTTTCTGGGTTGTGCAATAAAAGAAAGGACTGAAGCGAGTCCCAGCAAAATTTTTTCTCCGCTGGAAGGACCGGAGCATAAAGATTGAACATACTTACTTTTTGACCAGATTCTTTGTGGAGAAGCTGGATGAAAATCCAATGAGAGCAGTTTTCTTCTTAAATCAATTCATATTTGGAGCTATCCCAAAAGGAGGCAAGCCCGCTAGAGGCGCCCCTAGCACTGACAACTCTTCCGGGACCTTTACGCCAGAATGTCTTACTAGTTTGGAGGAGCAGATTATCCTCCATCTTTGTCTCCTGGATGAGAAGGATTTCAGGCGAATGCATCCTAACAATGTCTTTCAGGGCTTCTTCTTTCAGTCTACTGCCTAACACTTTGCAGTTCCAGGAGATGTACTTCATTATTTACTGACTTGGGAAGTGGTGGCTCCTTTTGGAGCCTTGCTCTGCTTGCACCTGGATCTGGTGTTCATCATTCCTTTGCGAGTTTTCTGGGAGCCTTGTAGGACATCCAGATAAGTTTTCTCCTCTCTCTGTTTCTTCTTGGATTTCCGACCCCTAGCCGACTTGATAGGAGTGATTTGCGAGCCATCTGATTCGGTGTCTCTCTCTTCTGATTCTTCCCCTGAGTCAGAGGCTAGACTGATGTGCTCCTCAGTACCTTCAGTTCCCCTTTGATCAGCAGCTGCTAGAGGAACAGTTGATTTTCCTACGGTTTTTTTCAGTTTATTCGAGTGGTCTTCAGTTTCTTCGTGATTCTCTGTTACATTCACCTTTTCAACTGGGGGGGGCCTTCTTTTGTGATTGGTTTGGTCTGAGAATTGGACTGGGGTTTCCCCATTGTTCTAGATTTTGTCTGTTCAGAAGGCTTTGAGACTACCTTGCCCTTTTTTATCTCTTTCCATCCTTCTTCTTCCACCTTGTCCCTTGATGGGGCTTTAGGACAGTTTCGTTGGAAGTGACCATGCTCGTGACAGATTCTGCACTTAAAGGGCAGTTGCTCGTAGTCCAGTTTCTGGAAGTGATGCCAATCTCCAACTGTAAGTTTAACGGCTTCCGGCAGACCAGCTTCCAAGTCAACTTCCACGCAGATTCTTGCGCAGGTGTATTGGCCCCTATTGTCAGCTTTGTCAATGAATCGACCCAGCCCGTTTCCAATCTTTTGCAGGGATTGGTAGCTCCAGCAGTGGATCGGCAGGTTGGGGAGCCGGACCCAAACAGGAACCTCCTTTGGGACATCGACTGAAGGGTCAAAGTCAGGGGTCCATTTGTTCAGGAAAAGGCCTTGATTTCCCATGAAATACGGACCATTTCTGAACACCAGGTCACGGTCTTCCTTGGTAGTGAATTCGAAAATGAAAAATCCTCTACCGACAGCATAACAGATCACGTTGTTCGTCAGCAGAGGCCTCCAATTTCGTTGAACCCATTCATCTGTCGATTTTGTTGATGGCCATCGACCCATAAATTGCCCGACCAAACCTCTGTCAGCCAAGGCAAGAGCTATTTTGATCAGTTGTTCTTCAGGCAGAGCAATCTCTAGTATTTCTTCAAGTTTTTTGATGAACGTCGGGACTTCAGGTGTTGGACGTTTTTTCCCTTTCTGAGACAGGAGGTTACGAAATGCATCTGCAGAAGAGTTTGGAGGGGGGGAGAGGGCTCCCCGTCCCCTGGCGCACCCATGGCGGCGGCACAGACCACGCAGTGATCCCTAACCTAATCGCTGCAGAGGAGAGTTGAGAGCGCGCGCAAAAAAACACAAAATAATTCTGGAACAAAATTATTACTCATGGAGATTTATTTATATTTAATTTGGAAAATGTTTAGGCAGATCCGAAGAATCACATATTGTTGGCTTATTAGCAGATCCTATCCTGAGAGCTTCGAGAAGAGTTGTAAGAGTTGACCAGTGACCTCCATTACTGAGGTGCTTTAGTGACCAGAACTGGATGAATTAAACTAATCTTCTGGGCTAAAGAGCATCACCACTTTGGAGATAAATCGCAGCCATTAATTTGTACATAATGCATGAATATTTTATAAAATATTTCCATGAAAATTAAATCTCTACCATTCACATAATAATTATCTACACTGCAGTACCAGGGTGATATGTAACTATATCCATGGTTTACGTGGAATTGACACGTGACTCTTTTAAAATAAAAATAAAATATTTTGTAAACTAAAAAACAATGTAAGCTATAATCAAAATACAAAACAAATATAAGTACTTGGTTAGTTTTATTATAAAGCTAGTGCTCTAATTATGTTTGCTTTATTATTTGTTGTTCGAGAGGCAAACCTAGTATAGGGTAGATGTGTAGGCGTGAGATGTGCGATGTGAGATGTTACAAATTAGATGTAAATACTTTTTAAATGTGAGATGTTAGACATTAGATGTTAATATATTTTAGATACAATTTTTTATATTGTAATTTTATTTTTATCAATAAAATTTATTTAGACAAAAGAAAATCATAATATGTATATATGAGACCAAAATATATAACATATAAATAGTGGTTATAAATTAACATCCATTGCCATATAAATCTATTTAAATTTAATTAATAAGCATAACAAGATTCAATATTCACCCTCATTTTACAATGGTTTTCTTACAATACCATGACTTATCAATATCACATACCCAAATACCATAACTCATTTCAAAATAATTTCCATGGCTTTCTTACAATACCATGGCTTATCAATATCACATACCCAAAAACCATAACTCATTTCAAAATAATTTCCATGGCTTTCTTACAATACCATGGCTTATCAATATCACATACCCAAAAACCATAACTCATTTCAAAATAATTTATTTTATAAATATTTTACTATAATTTAATTTTATATCATTTTTAAAATTAAAACTTTACTTAGAGTAAACTTACAATATAACAAAGTTCTTAACCATGTATATTCACCTCCATCTTATCATGGATATTATTTTATAACATTTTAAATTAAATTTAAAAGAAAAAGGCTATGGAGAAGATGTTCTTAACCATGTATATTCACCTCCATCTTATCATGGATATTATTTTATAACATTTTTTAAATTAAATTTAAAAGCAAAAGGCTATGGAGAAGATGTTGTAGTGGTGTAAATGTTTGTAAGCATTTACCTATGGGATCAATTAAAAAATAATAAAAAAGTTACAAGAAATGCATAGAGTCACTCTCCAGCCAAGTATATATAGAGACGCTGTAATGTCTTATAAACATTTTGATTTGGTCAAAATAAAATAAAAATAAAAATAAAATAAAATAACTAATAATGATAATTATCAATAAAACATTTGTTTGGGTCAAATTACATAAAACTAAATCTAAAAATAAAATATAAAATTAATAATTATAGTTATAATTAATTATAACTAATAATAAAACCAACGTAGATCCATGTTAACTTTGGATTTACCAAGCTCGGGAGGGATCAAATCTTTTGAGATGCAAACATGTTTTAGAGTGAAAATAGATTTGATCCCTTTAGGTGCTTGGTAGATCCGGAATTAAGATGAATTTAAATTGGTTAATATTGCAATTCAATATAAAAGAAATATAGTAAAACTATTTTATTCTTACTCAGTTAAATAAACCATTTTAATATTCATGTTAACTAATTTATTTTAATATTGTTAACACCTAATCCGAAACGGATGAGGTGAAGACGGACAGTCATCTAGAAGATGAACTGATCCGTTTCTCTTGTATATAAATAATTGTTATCTAATGTGAAATATCAAGTTGTCTTGCGTTCATCAATACCTGGAGTTACCCTGGCCTGACATGGTATCAGAGCTCAGGTTTCTTAAATTAGTTGTAACTCCTCTGTTAAGAGCAGCTCTGCCTCTGAATCCGCTGCCCCTCTGACGTGATTCCCTTTGCCTGAATCCACTGCCTCTGACTGCCCTGGCGCTCTCTGACTTGACCTCAGCGCCTCTGTCTGGTGAGCGTGGAATACGCTGCTGTATGTGAGCGTTTTGTTTTGATAATGAAAACCTGAGCAAAAGACGACCATGAGACCTTCTGTCTTCTGCTGCAGCCGAGACTGTGGTGGTGTGAGAAAGGCAATCTCTCGACCTGGTGCGGTGAGCGTGGAAAGCAAATGAAGTCCGTGGTGCCTGACGTTCTGAACGGTGGAGACTGCGTTTGAAGGTTATAAAAAAAAGCTGTGTTTGAAGACTATACAGAACTGCGGCATCGTTTTTTGGTATTCAAAACAGTGGTATCGTTTTTCAAAAAAAATTGCGGTATAGTTTTGAACATTGGCATCATTTTATAAACCTGCTCTGACATAGTTTATAAGCCTGCGTATAGTTTTTATAAGCCTGCGGTAAAGTTTTGAATAAAACATTGGCATCATTTCATAAACATTGGCATCGTTTAATGGCTGTTCCTCACCAGATGGATGGTTGTTAACGTAACTATTTGAAAGCATGGTGTGAGTTCGATTAGCCGACATGGTGACATGGTATAGCTGTGATGACTGCGTTGCCGAAGACTGGAACCCATGATGTGGGTGCGCCCAAGTGTAAAACTGTGCAAAACCGTGTTGGTATTGTTGTTTTTTTTTATTGGCCTGTTGGTATTGAGAATGGAAACCCGAGGGCGGTGACATTTCTGTCAAATATAGCTGGTGTGGTACCTGAATTAAATATTTTTTTTTGTAATCTGTGATGGAACTTTGAAGAGCTCGCGGTGCTTGCTTGTTAATTGACTGTGACTGCATTTTTTTTATTTGAAGCCGTGGACTGCGTTTTCCTTATTTAAAGACAGAACTGTGTTGGCGTGAAGACAAGGCCGACACCTGTGTAAATGACAAGGCCGAGATTGATATGTGAGCGCCCTTTTTATGGCTAGAACAGTGATATACATTGAAATATGTGTGAAAAGTAATATGTATATGAGCGCCCTCCTTTTTTACAGTGATTTTCATATGAGTGTCTAAGCAGTGACATATATATATGCGCCATCTTTTGTTCAGGAGTGATATATGTAAGCAGTCATATATATGAGCGCTAATTTTTTTTTCTCTCAGATATTGATATATGGAAAAGCAGTGAGGGTCCTTATTTTTTTTTAAAACAGTAATACAGTCATATATGTGAGCAGTTTTTGAGCAGTGAACAGTGTATTGAGCACCCTTGTTATATATATACTGTTGCATAAGGCAATCATATAAGGATTTTTTTTCTCTCAAACAGAAGTATTTTTTGGCAGAGATTTTTTTTTCTTCACAGAATGCATTCAATCATTTCAATGGTCGGAATAGTTCTCACTGGCAAGGAGAACTACTCTGAATGGTCTCGGATGGTGAAACACACCCTCATCTACAATGAGCTGTGGAAAGGAGTGTGTGTCGGAGAAGAAGACAGAGACCCTGTGCAGCCCACATCAGACAAAGAACTCGCCATTTGGGAAAACAAGAACAACAAAGCCTTTGCATTGATTGCAGCATCTGTCAATGAGGAAGTAAGTCGTCATATTTCCTGCTATTCCACTGCATTTGAAGCTATACAAAAGCTGAAAGAACTCTATGATACACATTCTGCACTTGAAGTTGTTCAGCTCATGATTAAACTCTTCACTCTTGAACTGAAAAATAATGATCCTCTTGCTCTTGCATCTGAAATAAAGTCTATAATGCATGATATAAAATCCACTAAGGTTGAGCTGGATATCTCTCTTATTGCCTTTCTCAAAGCACTTTATCCTACCTACTCCAATTATCTTGAGTCTTTACAAGCAAATGGAAACCTTAAAGATATAACCTTTGACTCTCTTGTGAAAAAGTTTGCTGAAAGAGAGAAAGCCTTTGGGAAGAAAACAGTCCCTGAATCTTCTGAAGAGACTGTTTGCCTTGCTCACAAAGAAAAGCATCCTACTCAAGATTCTGCAAGAGGAAGAGGTGGACGAAGAGGAAGAGGAAGATACTTCAGAGGCAGGGGGGGCAGACATTCTCAAGCAGAAAAGGCAGATCTGCATTGCATTCACTGCAAACGAAATGGATCACATGATGCTTCTACATGCAAGCTACCATGGGACAAAGTTGAGCAGAGAAGAAATCAGCAGAAAGGTAAAACTGATGACTCAGACAAAGGTAAAGCACCCGAATCTGCACACTATATTGAGGCACAATGTAATATTGGAGTAAATGAAGATTTGTTTAATGCTTCACTTGCTTCTTCGAAAAATGACTGGTTGCTTGATTCAGGAGCAACCTGTCATATGACTCATAGGAGAGATTTCTTTGAAGATTTCACTAACAATGTTGATGGAGCAGTATACTTTGCAGATCAGTCAAAAATCAAGCCATCAGGGCTTGGCACAATCAGGCTTAAACTGCCTGGTCTTCCAGACTTTCTTCTGGATCATGTTCTATATCTCCCACAGCTGAAGAGAAACTTGCTGTCCCTGGTCCACATCCGCCAGCAAGGTCACTCCATTCACATGTTTGATGGCAAGCTTGAGGTAAGAAAGGCATCTGACCACTCACTTGTCATGAGGGGTATAGAAGAAGAAAGACTCCTTAAACTGCAAGGAACCTCTGCTCATGCACAGCATTTCTCATATATTTCTCATCATGAAGAATGTACACTTCCATCAAGTTTATTATGGCATGCTAGATTTGGGCATTTAAACTATGATAGTCTCCGCTTGTTGAAGAAAAATGGTGTTGCTGGTTTGCCTACAATTCCTAGAAAACATAAACAATGTGATGCTTGCATTCTAGGAAAGCATAGCAAACAGTCTTTTCATGATTCACATTCAAGAGCACATAGGAAGCTTGAACTTATTCATTCAGATTTATGTGGTCCAATGCCTGTTCCTTCTGCAAATGGAAATAAATATATCATGACATTTATTGATGATTACACCAGAATGTGTTGGGTTTACTTATTGAAGAACAAATCTGATGCTTTTCAAACATTTAAGAATTTTCATAAGTGGATTGAAAATGATGCACAATCTCATATTGGGTCTATTCGCACTGATAATGGAAAAGAATATACATCAAATGAATTTGAACACTATCTTCGCCAACATGGGATTAAACATCAAACAACTGTGCCTTATAATCCTCAACAGAATGGTGTAGCTGAAAGAATGAACAGAACAATTTTGAATATGGTACGATCTATGCTTTTCTTCAAGAATGTAAAGACAATGTTTTGGGCTGATGCTGTTCTATGTGCTGCATATATAAAGAATAGATGTCCATCTAGTGCTATAAGAAATAAGACTCCTTATGAATTGTGGTATGGACATGTTCCTTCGGTCAAACATCTCAGGATATTTGGTTCCACCTGTTATGCTTTAATACCAAAGGTACATAGAAACAAACTTGGTGCAAGAAGTCGTAAGTGTATCTTCCTGGGGTATTCAAACACATCTAAAGCATACCGCCTTTATGATGAAGTAAATAAAAAGTTTGTTTTATCTAGAGATGTCATTTTTCTTGAATCATCCAAATCTGACAATGTTGTTGAGCGGCAACTTGATCGCTTGGATAGATTCACAAAGCAGAAATCATTTCAAGAGTTTGATAATCAGATTCCACATCTTGAAGGGGGGATTCCTATACTAGATCAACATGTGGAATCTTCTTCTGAAGAACAATCTCCCCTGCATGACACTCCAACAACGGATGATGCTTTAAGTGATGTAATTGATAGAATTGGGAGACTCAATCTTGATTCAGACCCAACTCAATCAACAGAACAGCCTGGACCATCTCAGAAAGGTCCCCCAAAGTGGCTGACAAAGACACTTGAAAGTGTTCATCCTGATGAAATTGGAAAAACAGGAACCCGAAATTCAAATCGACAAGATGGAGGTGATGTAGATAACTCTAATTCACCTGTTGATATGGATGTTACTTATGATTGTGAATTGAACTTGTCTACAGATTTTGAACCAACTTCCTTCAAAGAAGCTGCTTCTCATGATGAATGGAAAGAAGCAATGCGGAAGGAGTATGATGCCCTCATAAAGAATGGCACTTGGAAGCTGGTTGATCCTCCATTTGGAACCAAACCAATTGGCTGCAAGTGGGTCTACAAGAACAAGTACAAAGCTGATGGCTCACTTGACAAGCACAAAGCTAGGCTTGTGGCAAAAGGTTTTGCACAGAAAGAAGGGGTCGATTACGAGGAAACTTTTGCTCCCACAGCAAAATGGGCCACCATCCGGACACTCTTTGCACTAGCTGCTCAGAACGGTTGGAAAGTCCATCAAATGGATGTAAAAACTGCATTCTTGAATGGAGATCTAAAAGAGAATGTTTTTATGTCCCAGCCTGAAGGATTTGTTGTGAAAGGACATGAACACAAAGTATGCAAACTTGTGAAGTCCTTGTATGGCCTCAAACAAGCACCACGAGCCTGGTATGAAAAACTAACTGAGCATCTTCTGAAACTCAACTTCAAACATTTTGATCTTGATGATGCAACTTTATTTGTCAAGAAAGTTGGCAAAACAGTTGTATATCTTGTGGTATATGTAGATGATCTTTTAATGACAGGGAACAATGAAAGCTATATTGCATCCATAAAGAAAGAATTAGGAAATTTTTTTGAAATGACTGATTTGGGCTATGTTCATTACTATCTTGGCATTGAAGTAACCCAACATCCAAAGTCCATATTTCTTTCTCAAAAGAAATACATTGGAGATTTGTTATACAGATTTGGCATGACAGAGTGCAATCCCCTTTCTACTCCAATGGAACAAAACTTGAAGCTCACATCTACTGAAGGAAAGGAATTTGAGGATGCAACAAGGTATAGACAGTTTGTAGGAAGTCTCATCTACCTCACTACTACCAGACCAGACATTTCATTTGCTGTTGGAATCCTCTCCAGGTTTATGCAAAAGCCTTGTGAGGGACATTGGTCTGCTGCAAAAAGAGTTCTAAGGTACTTGAAGGGAACTCAAGACCTTGGAATCAAGTATACACAGGTGGACGACTTCAACTTGATTGGATACTCTGATTCAGACTTCGATGGAGACAAAGAAACTGGGGTATCTACTTCAGGATATGCTATGAGTCTTGGATCAGGAGCTGTCTCCTGGAGATCACGCAAACAATCAGTACCAGCGGATTCCACAACAGAAGCAGAGTACGTGGCAGCAGCTGAAGCAACGAAAGAAATTGTGTGGCTCAGGAAAATTCTTGAAGATTTGCAAGTAAAACAAATACAATCTACTCCACTCATGATTGATAACACATCTGCAATAAAGTTGGCCAAAAATCCAAAGTTCCATGATCGTACTAAGCACATCAATACTAAATATCATCTGATCCGACATCATGTTGAGGCCAAAACAATCCATCTCCGTCATTGTTCCACAAACGAACAAATTGCAGACATCTTCACCAAAGCGCTTGGAAGAGAAAAGCTTGAAAGATTCAGAACGATGCTTGGACTCACCAACATCCCTTCAGATTAAGGGGGGGAATGTTAACACCTAATCCGAAACGGATGAGGTGAAGACGGACAGTCATCTAGAAGATGAACTGATCCGTTTCTCTTGTATATAAATAATTGTTATCTAATGTGAAATATCAAGTTGTCTTGCGTTCATCAATACCTGGAGTTACCCTGGCCTGACAAATATTAACATTATAAAATACGTAAACATATCTATATAAACTACAATAAAATATTTTAATGTGCAAAAAAAATAACTAAAAGTAATATATATATATATATATATATATATATATATATATATTTATTTTTAAACTGGGAATAAAGTGCTTTAGTGTCCTCCGTTAGAGTCACAGGAGTTCTATCAGAATGAAAGGGGCTATCCATTGCAAACTTTGTCACATCAAGAAGCATCCTCCCATGGCAATAATTGTGATTTGAAAGAAGAGGTTGCTCCTCCTCCATCATAAAACTAAACTAAAGAGTTTTCCCGATTTTTTCAAGCAATTTATAGCTTTTATTATTGTCGCCATTTTATGTTTTAAATTTAAAAATCCTGTTTTAAGCCGCTAGACTTGTATATTAGAGATGTTTCTAAATTTGGATAGATAGGATATCTCAGACGGAATTGTAAAGTAGCCGATGCATTTAAATGTGTGGGTGAAGTCCAGAGTTACTAAGATTTTTTTTTATAAACTAAAGAATATTGTAATTTTGATCTTTTATCGCCAATTATACAAAACATTGTAATTTTAATCTTTTATTGCAGTTTTGATTTTGAAGTTTAACAGTAACAGAAAAACAAAGGGCCTAATTCCATGTGGCATGTTCCATTATATTGACTTTGAAGTTTGACAGTAACAGCAAAACATAGGGCCTAATTCCATGTGGTATGTTCCATTATATTGGCTTAGTTTGTTTCACTGGGGCCAAGTAATTAAGTAGATCCATACATTTTATTATTATTATTTTTATATAATATTTTGTGTAGAATTATAAATTTATCTGAATAATAAATTATTTTTCTTTATAAAATTTTTGTCAAAATTATAATTTTATTTAATTAATACCATTTAAGAGTTAAGACTATTTAAAACTATTTAAAGATTGAAAATTTCACACTTATTTTAAAATATATTATATACTTATTCAAATATTATCTCATTCTAAAAAGATTAAATATTTACAAAGCACTTCATATTATTTTCTCTCCTATCAATTATGCAAAAGATTCCCAAAATTAGTAAGCCTTTCACTATAATAATGCCACATTATAAAGTACAATATCGATTTAGTCATAATAAAATTAATAATATCATATTATTTGCTATTTTTTTTAAAGTATATTAATATTGTTGATGTTTTTCCTATCAAAGGTTCACTCCGTCTTTGGCATTTTTCTTCTCCTATCAACAAAATCGGAACTATGAAACTTGCATTGACAAGGATGGAGAAAGATTCCTTGGGGCAAGGATGGAGAAAGATTCCTTGGAGCAACTTTGAATGAAATATCCTATTAACAAAATCGGAACTATCAAACTTAGATTGACAAAGATGGAGAAAAATTCTTTGGAGCAAAGATGGAGAAAGATTCCATGAGTAGCTTTCAATGAAAATATTTAATGAATGGTAAAAATGAAATTACTTTCAATGGAAAAAGCTATAAAATCTCACTTTCATTTAGAGTGGCAAATTTTCAAGTCGTAAGACCAATAAGCCCATTTGAATGTATTATATGGATACATCGAATAATTTTACAAAGTTTATATAGAGACAGTACCAGCAGAACTATAAAATAATAGGAATCTATATATAATTCTCTCTATATTAATGGTGTCTTTTATTGCCTCTCTTGTGTGTTTTTGTGAAAGAGAGACTCTACGATATCCCTTATATATCACATCCAATAGCCATATCTCATTTGAACTCCTTTTCAGACTTTGATATCGTTGAAGCCAACACATGTGGTCATGACAAACTTAATACCATTGGCATGTGCATTCATGATGAAATCAAAGTAATCACAGACCTCACCTTCAGTTCTAGATGTGGTCATGACAAACTTAAGACCATTGGCATGTGCATTCATGATGAAATCAAAATCCTTCAAAACAACCCTGAGGACCTTCATATCAAGGGCGCCTACCCAAATAGACATGGCTTTTGTTGCAGCAATCCTTCATTTGAGAAGAGAAGCTCAGCCGATGAGATTTGTAATCATCATTTGGAAACTCAATAGCGGTTCGAGCCTCCCCTGCTTCATTAATTTTTTGTCTAACTCATTGAAGTTGTCCTCTGAGTTGTATTGACCCCATTGGTCAAAATATCTTTGTGAAAATTGATCATTTTTGCCTTCACAATTTGCCCCCCCTAACATGGCAACATAATAAACCAATAATTTCCTCAGTAAGAAAAAAATCAACGAACAAATTGTATAAACTGTATAGTCATTTAGCTATTTACGTGCATAATTTTCCATTAGTCATCTTACTGACACAACCAAAATGTTACAACCAACTACTAAAATAGAAAGTTGTTCTTAGTAATAGAGTTTTCTCTTTTTTTTTCAAATAATCTTTATTTAATCTTTATTCCATTAGAAATAAGAATTTTTATATTTAGTAATTTAATTATTTATTTTATTAAAAATAAGAATTTTTTTATATTATATTTAGTGATTTAATTTTTCAATATAATCTTCTCAAATCTTATATTATTTAAGAATAAAATTTTTAGTATTAAAATAAAAATAAAAATACTTTTCACAGCTGTAATGAGGTTATATTTGGCTTCTTTTCAATCTGTTGCTTCATAGATTTTCAATTTTTTTAAAGATCCCTTTTTATATCAGATTGATCTCTAACCTTCAAATGACATAAAGCATGTCGTACATTACCTAATTCATCCAAAAGCCAATCAATTCTCGGCCAAACTCTATAACACGTACCCATTGATTAACATCCTGCCCATCCCTGTATTGATAAAGATTTGAGTTGACTGGCCAGGGCCACGCTCTGTACATGGGAGAGAAACGGATGGCGACAATACCCTGTGCTATATTATTGTGGCTGAGAAACGGATCGACCTACATTATTTATATGTGGGACCTCGATCCTTGTCTCACCAGCCACACCATTTCGCTGTCTGTTAATGTCTGAAATAAATGTACTTTTGTTGGTTTAAATATCTAAAATGGCTGTATATCTCTGCCAATTCTGAAAAAGAGAATGGTTAGGGGCCATTCCTATTTCCACCACAGATTTTTAATAAATGACTGTTGACATGTGCGGGGATAGAGAAATATATCGCTGGCCGTTTTTTTTTCTCATCCAAACATGACCGGGCTCGTTATATTTCCTTATCCCGCGCACATGTCAAGAGTCATTTATTAAAAATCTGTGGTGGAAATAGGAATTTCCTCAATGGTTAGGTTGGTGCAGAACATATAACCAATTCCAGTGAATTTTAACGGTCATATCTGGCAGAATACCTATGCATGACACAAGCTGTGAGTACAACGCTTCTTTATGTATGTAAAGATAGATGAATGGCTCACTGTAGCAAATGGCATCATGGTATTGCTTTTACAGTACTGTCAAGTGAGTGAAGGGGAGATATTTAGAAAAAGTTTGTTATGACAACAATTGTGCATGGGACTCTTTATCTTATCCTCACCTCAAAACACTGTCAGTGTTACATCGAAGAAGAACGGCTTTGTTTTTCAGCATGGCCACAGCTGTGTTGTATATTTCTGTATTTGAGTGTTGCATAATTTTAATGATAATAACTTGTTTTCCTATTCAATATGGAATGGTTTAACTTAAATTAAGTTTTTCATAGTGGTTAAGAGTTTTCTAAGAATTCTTGCTGGTGTTTTGTTAAGAGTATTTGTTTTAGATTCAAGAAAACAGATTAACAATTTGAAACTCAAAAGCATGGATGTCAGCGAAAATTTGCCTTATCTTATTATGGTTTTGCAGCATGGTTTTGCTAATAGCAACTAAATTGTGGTGTTCTGTCAAGAGTATTTGTTTTAGGTTTAAGAAAACAGATTAACTATCTAAATCTCAAAAATATGGATATCAGTGAAAATTAGCCTTATCTTATAATTCTAAGTAGCATGATTTTGCTAATAACAACTAAATTGTGCCCATACTAAATTCACAAGTTATAATAAACTTTCTCACCATTTAAAAAACCTAAATTATATTTTATATGATTTTAACAATAATAAATGTTTCTTCCATCTAATCCAATATTTAAATAATTATAAATAAAAAATATTAAATAATTATAAATAAAAAAATATTACATAAGATGTTGGTAGTTTCACTGATATAAAGATAACAAAATAATATAGTTAATATGAGAATGTGTTAATTTTAATTGTTTTAAAAAAAATTATAAAATTGAAAATTATATTTAAAGTTTTTTATTATAAAAGATGAAAAAAATTATATGTATAATATAAATGTATAAATTATAAATAATAATAATTAACTTAATTTTAATATGTTAAATATCTAATTAATATATGACATATATATAATTTTATTATTGTTTTTTCATATATAATTTTTAATTATATTAATTTTTTACAATAATTAATTTGATTTAAAAAACATATAATATATAATTATTTTTCTTATAAAAATTAATAATTTTTTTTAATGGATAAATTCATGGTCTCTATCATACTATATAATTTTTTATTATATCATTACCGTAACATTTTTTATAATATCGTTATTGATTATTAAGACAATTTCATATCATACCATATCATTTTTATTATATCATTACCATAACATTTTTGATAATATCATTATCCATTATCATTATTAAGACAATTTCAAGTCATTTTGGTGAAGTGATTATATGATATTTAAGTAATTTATTAATATCATTTTGATAAAGTGATTATGTGATATTTATGTAATTTATTATTATTATTATTTATTTATTTTTTTAGAATTTTAAGGTAATTTATTGTTTTTTTTTTTTAAATTTGAGAATTTTAATGTGTATAATTTTTTATTAATATATGTTTAATTAGCTTTGGATATAATTTTAAATCATTTTGATAAATTGGTAATTTGATAGTTAGATAATTTATTATTATTATTATTATTTTTAAATTTGAAAATTTTAACATTTGTAATTTTTAGTTAATATATTTATAATTTGTTTTAGATATTATTTTTGGGATGAATCGTAAGGGGAAAGTAATTAATTTATGATTATATTTATGAATCTTAGTTTATTATATTATTGTGTTATTAATTTATAATTATTTTTATTTGTATTAATTTCATGTGATCATTATTTCATATCTTATCATGTCATTAATTTATAACCATATTCATCAGTATTAGTTTCAAGTGATCATTATCTCATGATTTTGAAGAATCAACTTATCGGTCATCGGATTAATGTGGACTTCTTAAGAGACCACATTTTCAAGTGATCATTATCTCATGATTTTGAACAATCAACTTACCGGTCATAGGATTAACGTGGACTTCTTGGGAGACCGACTTCTTAAGAGACCACATTTTCAATTGATCATTATCTCATGATTTTGAACAATCAACTTACCGGTCATAGGATTCACGTGGACTTCTTGGGAGACCACCTATCCCAAAGCTCTTGTATCTCACGTATGCTTTATTATTTAATCTTCCCATATTTAAGCCTATTTAGCTTGTTACCCAATTTGTAAAACCTTAGTAGGTATTGTGCCTTATGAACTATTTAGTTAGTATAGTGAGTGTTAAGTGGACTATTCAAAATGATGAGATCATGGTCACTTGAAACTAATATTCATGGATATGGTTATAGATTAATGACTTAGTCTAAGTAATTGATCACAAAAAAGATATCTAATATGTTGCACTATGAAAGATCCTTGAGGGAGATTTATGTGAATATTTTGTACTAAAAGGGAAGTCGAAGTGAATAGGTCATAAAGGACAACATATGAAGTAGAAAAATAGGTGGCCTTGAAAGTGGAAAAATATCCAGAATTAATTTCACTTGAGATAAATGAATCTTGGGATGGGTGACCTCACAAGAAGTTCTACTTACTAGGTATTGTATTATAACACAATCGGAAAAGACAAGAACAGTAAAAAACTCTCAACATGAGATATCTTATTATTAGACATGAGGCATATCCAAGCAAACATTAGAATCCCATATTTACTGTGATGGATCAAGTACAACTGATAACCATAACAACCTATTATATTAGTATGAGAAAGAAAAGTATGTGAGTTTACAACTCACACTTATTGGAAATATGACTCTTTAGAAGAATGCATTGGAACAATACATCTCTCAAATTAACTCTAACAATCCCCCTTAATGGAGAAATAATTTCTTTGCAACACCCAACTTATCTTAATAATCCATCGGTTGATATTTTCATCAATATGTTCTCCTCTACAACATAGATACACTATGAATTTAAGAATCTCCTAATGAACAAAGTATTTTCCTAGTTCAACTGGCATTTTCATCATACCCCTATGATGCAAACATTGCCAAAATGTTGATGTCCATAAAAAGGAACAACGATCTGCTCGAATGTAAGGATAAGTAGTTGTTGCAACCATTGATCTAGTAGGATGTCCTTCATGTACATGGTTCAATCAACCATTCTTCCATCACATGTCTTCATATATGTACCTTTAATCCCCCACATCATCATTATCTTGGTTTTTACTTGGCTCACCCGTAGTCACACTCTGGCATTACACCTATTGGTTTTTGTGAATGACCTTCAACCATCAGACCTTAATTGGCTTCTTGCTTCTTGCTCAAGTGGTTTTATCTAACCATGAACCATACACTACATCAATGGTTTCTAGCTTACCAAAACCTTAATTTGACAAGTGGTTTTTAGATTACCATGAACTCTATGGGGTATAGCTTACCATCATATTTACAACATCATTTAACTCAGGTACATGCAATTCTCATACTTCAACCATGGAGATACTAGGTACAAGCTCAAAGATTTTGCAGGGTCAATATCAAGTCAAACATGACACCATAGGATTTCTTACAAACATAATGTGTGACTCATACTATTATATGGTCATTAGCCTATTCCAAAAAACTCATAAAACTTTAGCTTTGATTGTCCATCATCATTTTCTCTCTGCTACTACCACAAGGCTTCCACATGCATTATCACCAACTATTCTTTTTTGCTATGTTGGGGATCATATCTATATATATATATATATAGATATATCTTCACTTGGGCTTCATCATTGAATTTTCTTTTGCTTTCTCTTGATACATGAGTTCCATCTATTGTACTCACCATTTTACGTACGTGGTTCATCAACATGTTACAGACTTTCTTAATTTGGTCCCAATCTTCTCATATACTAAGATTACTACATTTCTCATTCCCCACTTAATCGAAGATTCAACTTCTTTGATTCCACATCAAGCTAGTACACGAGTACATTTACCACTGTCATAACTACCTAGTATTTTATTCCAAAATTTGATGTGACATCCACTTTATGTATAACATGGATACATGCTATATGACTACATGTGCTAACACATTATTGTATGTTGGCCTAACTCAAATGGCTTACAAGACAAATAGGGTAAACATAATTCTTATCACTAGAATTATACAATTTGGACCAAAATATTTGGGATGTTGGGTACATCAATATGCATTGGTTGCATAATTACATCATTTCACCTTATGTACAACAAGTTACCATCAATCCTTTGTAGCAATTCATTTTCCCAAACATATAATCTCATCTCATCTCCACAACTTCTCACTTCTTCTTTATCTCTTTATGAGCTCATTTGACTTGCATTCAAGCTTGACTCACTTGACTTACCTCTAAAAAGTAGTTTTTGGTTTCGCACAAACCATTGCAAGAAAAATAATCATGCCTCAAAGAAATGACTCAATAATTAACATCTCTTTCCAAAACATGTTTAAATTCTCCTTAATCACAACTAACTTTTGAAGGACCAACTAAGTCATGAACTTTCTATGAGAAATATTATTGTACATTGGAAAATTGTATCTTATAGAATCCTTTCAACATAAAAGTAACTTTTTGACATTCATGCACTTCTATCCAACCACAATGTACATGTATGTGAGGCTTTGATATTTCTATATTCCAACATTTAGCTTTTAGATGTCATTTTCTCCTACAATGGTTACGATATTATTCCTAATTTTTCACTTAATACATTGAACCGCCACTTGTAGATGACTCACCTGTTATCAAAGATTTTTGTTTTACAATATTAGCTACACTAGTTGTTTGACCTTCACAACCAAGTTATTCATTTATTTTCCTTACATGTATTTTCCTGGGCTTTTGGATGCCTTGACGTTTTTTGCCTAAGATTTCCAATAAAAACCCATTTTATTCAAAAGTTTGGAACCAATTCCTTATGTGTGTTTTGAAAAACAACCTACTTCATCATCTTTAGTAAGAGATTCATATTTAAAAATATAGCCAAGATCATCACTCTAAGCGTCATAGCATGAGAGAGATCCACTAACATTATTATCATCAACCAAATAACAAGTATCAAAGGAACTATCACTCTTCTAAATCAAGTCACTTGTATCACAAATTGCATCACACTTTACTTTCTCTTGTATTAATGGTTTTACTTCACATTCAAGTGCTAACACATTTTTATTTTCCAATAACTCTTTTTGTAATGATTATATCAATTTATCATTTTGATCATGAATTTTGAAAAGAAATCATCTGCACATTGATCCAATGATACCAACCTTTCCTCCATTACATTGATGCGTTGTGTAGTGAGACTAACAAATTCATGATAGAATTTATTATCACACGATCTAGGGACAAAAGTGGATAGAGAGAGGGAGTGACAAGGAAGAGATGGAGAGAGAGTGTTTATGATTAGGGGTGAGTTAGAGAGACAAAGAAGGAGAGATGGATAGGGGGGGGGGAGAAGGAAAGCGGGAGGGAGATAGTGATAGAGTTGGAGGGCGAAGAGAGAGAGAGAGAGAGAGAGAGAGAGAGAGAGAGAGAGAGAGAGAGAGAGAGTTGAAAGGGAGAGATAGAGGGAGGTGGTAGAGAAAGGGAGAGAGAGGAAGGAAGAGAGTGAGGAAGTGAGAGGGAGAACGAGAGAGGAAGGTACATTGAGAGAGGAAGGTAAGAAGAAAGACACATAGAGAGGGGAAGGTAAGAAGAAAGACACATAGAGAGAAAGGTGGAGAGAGTGAGAGGGAGTGATAATGGAGATGGAGAGAGAGGGAGAGAAGGAGAAGGGAGAGAGTGGGGTAGAGGAAGAGGGAGGGAGAGATAGATAGATATGGAGAAAGAGTGTGTATGTTTTGGGGGTGATATCGAAAGAAAAAAGAGAGAGAAAGGGAGATAAAGATATATATGGAAGGTGACGAGAGGGAAGAAGAGAGAGATAGAGAGAGGGATAGATAGATAAATATGGAGAGAGAAAGCATGTGTGTTTTTTTTTTGGGGGGGGGGTTGATATAGAGAGACAAATAACGAGAGATGGAAGGAGATATAGATATAGATGGAGGGGGGGGTAGAGGGAAGAATATTTGTTACACTAGATGCATTGATTTCAATGTAGATGGTGATTTATAATTCTATTTGATTGCTTGAACTGAAGGAGACAAACGGAATTGAAGAGGAGGAATGAATAGAGAGAGAAGGAGAGAAGTGAGAGAGGGAGAGAAGGCTAAGAGAGAGAGGGGGAGACACAAATATGGAGGGGGGAGAGAAGGAGAGAGAGAAGGAGAGAGGGAGGGAGAAAGTCACAGGGTTGGAGGGAAAAGAGAGAGACAGAGAGAGAGTGATGGGGGGGAGAAAGAGCTAGAGAAGAAGGATGAGAGAGAGAAGGAGAGAGGGAGGGACAAAGAGATGGAGCTGAAAGGGGGGAGAGGGACAGAAGAAGAAAGACATAGAGAGAGGGAATTGGAGAGAGAGGGAAGGAGTGACAAGGGAGAGATGGAGAGAGTGTGTGTATGTTTGGGGGTGAGATAGAGAGAAAAAGAAATAGAGATGGAGAGAGTGTGTGTATGTTTGGGGGTTAGACAGAGAGACAAAGAAGGAGAGATAGAGGAAAATATGGATATAGATGGAGGAAAGAGAGAGGGAATAAGATTCCTTGCACTAGATGCATTAACTTTAGCATACATGGTGATTTCTAATCCTATTTGACTACTTGCACTAGATGCATTGATTTGAGTGTAGATGTTGATTTCTAATGATATTTGATTTCTGGCACTAGATGCATTAATTTCAGTGCAGATGTTGATTTATAATCCTATTTGATTGCTTACACTGGATGCATTGATTTTAGTGTAGATGTTTTCTAATTCTATTTTATTTCTTGCACTAGATGCATTGATTTCAGTGTAGATGGTTATTTATAATCCTATTTGACTGCTTGCACTGGATGCATTGATTTTAATGTAGATGTTTTGTAATCATATTTGATTGTTTTCATTGGATGCATTGATTTGAGTGTAAATGTTGATTTCTAATTATATTTGATTACTTACACTAGATGTATTGATTTCAGTGTCAATGTTGATTTTTTTTATTATAGTTGATTGTTTGCACTAGATGCATTGATTTCTAATCATATTTGATTGCTTGCATTAGATGCATTAATTTCAGTGTAGATGTTTTTTTTCTAATCATATTTGATTGCTTGCATTAGATGCATTGAGTTTAGTGTATATGTTGATTTCTGATTTGATGTAACTGGTTGTGTGATGGTACATTAATTTTAAAGTGATTGGATTAATAGTGTGATTGATTTTAATGTAAGCACAAAAACATTATTGACAATTTTCATTGATTTTTGTGTTATAGTAATTCAACCTATTAATATTGGAGAGCAAGAGAGAAAATGTAATATGTTTACTACAATAGCTTGAGTTAAAGATTTGAATGGTTTATGATTTCATTTGCACTTTTCATATAATCGATATGAAAATATGGCAAAACTAAGGGGTGACAATATGAATAGTAGAAGACAATAGTTTGAGAATGATCACAATAAAGATTATTTTTAATTGAATACATTCTTAACATTCAACACTATTACATTGTCACTTTGCATTCAAAAATTTTATTTCTTCATTTTTCATAATTGAAGTTATTAACAATATCTATCATCTCAACAGATTGAGGTAATTGAGAAAATTTAAAATTAAAACTACTCTTCAAGGTATATTTAGTAATACCTGGAGGGACATTATTAAGAATTAATTAATTGTAAAAAACTATATTACCTAAAATTAAATGAAATAGATGTGCAGTACCAATCCTCTCGCAAGTTATTGAGAAGATTTTGACAAGATTGTCTTCCTTCTTCATGTCATCCTTCTTCATCACCGACTAATTACTAATAGACAACTACATACACATTTAGAAATATACCAGAAAAACTGTAACCTTCACAAACATTACCATCCAAATCCAAACACATAAACACACAAACAACTCAAAGCATCCAAACACAGACACACACAAACCACTCAAAATATCCAAACATAGACATACAAACCATTCAAGGCAAGCAACATAGACTAAATTAAAGAACATAATAATATGGTCATATTAGGCAAAGAAAACATAATGTAAATTTCAAAGTATGAAGTTTATCTCAAACATATACATAATAATGATAATTTGAGAATATGACATTGGTGTCCTGAGTTGGAACCAACCTAGATCCATCTAACTCCGGATCTATCATGCGCCGAGAGGGATCCAATCCCTCAAGGTGCAAACCATTCCTCAAATTCTACACTCCAAAAGGAAGGTTTGCACCTCAAGGGATTTGATCCTTCTCGGCCTAGATCCATCTAAGTCTGGATCTATCATGTGCCGAGAGGGATCCAATCCCTTGAGGTGCAAACCATTCCTCAAATTCTACATTCCAAAAAGAAGGTTTACACCTCAAAGGATTTAATCCCTCTGGGGGCATGATAGATCATGAGTTAGATGAATCTAGTTATAATTTTAATGAATTAAAAGGTCAAAATTATGATTTATACAAGTGAAAGAAAAAAAAGTGCATTTGGTCTCCAATCTTATTTAATGTCATAAAATTAATAATTAATAAATTCTTTTAATCCATCACCACCTTTTAGGAACTGTCTTATAAAAATTTATTCTTATTATAACAATATTGATTATATAACTTCTTAATATGATGTTAACTAATAAATACCATATAAATTAAATGCCAAATTAACTACCATTTATTTATTTATTAGATATTCTTTACTTTGGTAAATATTATTATTTTTTCATAAGAAAAACCATTATAACTTATTTCTTACTAAATAAATTCATAAATATAAATTGATTTATCATTATTATTTTAAAAAAAAAATTAAATTAAATTATCATTACTATTAAAAAAAATCATATTAATTGTAGGGATTCCTCTATGATTATGAGTTAGCAGACTTGGAATGCGAACCCGTTTCTTGTGGACCAACTCTTAGAAACAATTTTGAATCATACCAACGGGCACTTTTACGTTTATAATAACGGTAACAAATATTGAGCATGCTCTAGGTTATTAATTGGGAGGCCGCTGTATATACAGCCGCACACCAATCACATGTTACTTATAATCACATGTTACTTATTTTCAGCCTATAATAACAATTTAATTTTTAAATCTTAAACATTTAAAAATTGTAATTTGTTTTGTTTTTTGGTTTTCGTTTTTTTTTAAATATAAAAATTATAATATTTTAAAATAAAATAATTAAGAATTTAATATTTATTAAATTATTTACATTTATAAAATTGAACTGATATTTATTAATTTTAAACTGAACTATGGATATTTATTAATTTTATAAAGTTCAGTATAGAGTAATATAATATAAGAAGGCAGCGTTTGTCATGAAAATAGTAGAATTTTTTGTTAGATTTTTTTGATAAAATGGGGTATAATTTGGGAGATATTGATTATAGCTGTCAAGTTTCAAGGTTTTGAGTGCCCAAGAGTTTTTAATAAGTTGCTGAATCTATTTCCACCATTAAAAAAAACAATTCAACATTTCAATGATAGAATTTTTTTGAAACAAATAATGACTAGATTCCGAAAATAACACCTACACATTTTCATTTAGTTTTTTTGGGAAATATCTTTTTAATGTGAGATTGATGGGCTACAAATCACTCACCTGCCAATGAAAAGTAAATGGACAGGGGTTGTATATACCCACCAAGTGATGTATACTTCCCCAACACATTAATGGATGGATAGCAAAGGTATACTAGTTGCCCAACATATGCACATAGTACACATTAATGGATGGATAGCAAAGATATACTAGTTGCCCAACATATGCACATAGTACACATTAATGGATGGATAGCAAAGGTATACTAGTTGCCCAACATATGCACATAGTACACATTAATGGATGGATAACAAAGGTATACTAGTTGCCCAACATATGCACATAGTACAGTTGAGTGATGTCATTTTTGGGTTTTGTCCAAAATAGATCAATTTGGGGGAAAATATTTGGCCAACCACTCAGCCCTAAATTTTAGGGGGTTGTAGATGCCCATTGTTGGATTTATTGCCTATTAGTTGGCCGATTATTTTAACCTAGAGTGACCTATGTTGAACAAAACCCAAAAATGACATCACTCAATTTTTAAATTATTAGATCAAATATTGGCCAATTATTTTCACCTAGAGTGACCTATGTTGGACAAAACCCAAAAATGACATCACTCTATTTTTAAATTATTAAATCAAATATTGTAGGATGTGCATATGCTGAGTAACCCATATATCTTGTACTACCCATCCATTATCCTCTACTAAAATCCAACCATAAACATATACTTCCCTGGAGCATACACTGCCTACTGCCCAGGCCATTATGGTTAGAGAAAACCCAAAAATACCATCACATTTCTAAACCAAATTTTATAGTATGTGCACATCCTAAGCAACCAATATATCCTATACTATCCATCCATTAAATTTTATGCTTGTTTAATCCAACCGCCATATAGCACAAGATATATTAATATCCCATATGCTGCCCCTTCCGTATTGATTAACATCCTGCCCATCCCTGTATTGATTAAGAATTGAGTGTTGTAGCAAGCGCCACGCTCTGTACGTAGGACAGGAACGGATGGCGACAACACCCTGTGCTATATTATCGTGATTGCAGAATTAAATAGGCAGTACCTACAATATCTATATGTGGGACCTCGATCCTTCTCACCATTTCGTTGTCTGTTCCATGGCTGAAATGCATGCACTTTTGTTGCTTTAAATATCTAGTATCTCTGCCAATTCTGAGCAAATAGAATGGTTGGGTTGGTGCAGAACATATAAACAATTTCAGTGAATTTTATCAGTCGTATCTGGCATTACCTAAGCCTACTGAGGAATCACTTTTTGTGTGAGACATGGAGAATGACTGACAGTAAAGCTGTGAGTACAAATGGCTGACAGTAGCAAAATGGCATCTTGGTATTGCACTTTCAATCACGTGCATGGAGTGGAGATATTTTGGAGAGAGTTATTTAGGGAAGGATGGTTCAGAAGTGGTTGGAATCTGGATAAAAAAATTTCAAAAAATATTGTAGGAGTAGTGTTTGAATCTTGTTTTTGGTAGAAATAAATTTAGCACCATCAAAAACGTTTAAGATAACTAAAATTTTGAAGTTTAACAATTATAGTTTAAATTTACAAAAATCTTTACCAATATTCTCTAAATATGACTGGAATTTCCATAACTTTCTGAGCAAAACACTTTTTAAAGATATTTGAAAAAAGTTATTATGACAACAATTATGAATGCTACTTAACTGCCTGAGCTGTAAAGCTGGTGAAGCCCGCACAAAATTAGCGTTTCGATTTTTGAAAGGCAAGCAAGTTTTTGAATGTTGTGAAAATTTCACTTCAAAAGAACAGCGGCTTTGTTTTTCAGCATGGGCACGGCTGCTTTGTAAATTTCTGTTTTTGGCTTTGGTTAAATTTCTGTATTTGGCTTTTGTTGAGGATGCAAACCATTCTGCATTTAAGTTGGTTTGAGCTATGCATAATTTTAACGATAATAAATTGTTTTTTTATTCAATATTGAATATTGAATTAAATATTTAATTGTTTAATTAAATATTGAATTATTTACCTTATTTTTTTAATAATTTTGATTAAAAGTTTGTCTGAAATTTATTGTTTGGTTAAGAATTTCCAAAACCAATAGGTATTGGGTATAAGTGAAAGTCTTTTCTTAACGATTATTAATTGCTAATTTTAGATGGTGTAGTTTTTTGAATGAGAGTAATGAATCAACTTATACTTATTTTAAATTCCTATCTCTTTAAGTACCCAACCAATTATTTTAAATTGGGTAATTTTCCTTAAATAATAGTGATAAGTCAACTTACATTTATTAATAATAACTAATAATAATTATGTCCATTCTAAATTAACAATTAAATTATAAATTAAAATAATTTTTGAATTTCACAAAATTTTAACAATAATAAATATTTATTCCCCATTATATTTTTAAATTTACATTCAATCTAACGCCCATTGCATAAGTCGTTGGTAGTTTATTTGAAGTGAAGTAAAATTAATATAGTTAATATCAGAATGTATTAATTTTAATTCATTTATTTTAAAAGAATTATAAAATTGAAAATTATAGATTAAATTCGTATTAATATAAAGGACGTAAAATCTACCTGTATAATATAAATTTACAAAAATGAAACATTTTATATGATATATAGTTTTAATATATATATTTTCAGAAATATTATGTTTTTTGTTTTTTATGTATAATTTTAATTCTATTATATGGTATATGTTTATGGGTAAAATAGATGGTGATGGTGTGTATTGTTAACTCATTACGTGATGTGAAAGTTATTAATTTGAAATTGTGTGGGTATAAATCTAGTCATGTTAAAGGATGATGTGGCCTAGGTCAAGTGCCATTCTCTCATGATTTTGATGGCTTAGATGCCTCTCAGTCACAATTTCTCAAGCCACAAATCAAGCCAAATATAATTTATGAAACTCAAACAATTTGACAAAAAAAATGCATAATATATATATATATATATATGAAAACTAATTATTTGTAAACAAATATTTTTAAGCTTAAATTGTTTTTATAATGAATAAATTTATGAAAATTATAATGAATAAATTCATAACATCATAGCATATCATATTTTGTAGTATCATTATCATTTATTATGATAATTTCACATCGTTTTGATAAAGTGATTATTTGATATTTAGATAATTTATTATTTTATTTTATTTTTAATTTGAGAATTTTGGTATTTGTTATTTTTAAATAATATATTTATAATTAATTTTAAATATAATTTTTGGGATTAACTTTGTAGAAAAATTTATTAATTTATGATTATATTTATGAATTTTAGTTTATTATCTTATGTTATTAATTTTTTAGGTTTTTTTTTGAAAAAATAATAATTTCATTTATAGCTTACATTTTTTGAATACACAAGCAATGTGTATTCATGAAAGATATGTCAAGGGCTTTTTAGAGACAAAGAAGAAACAAAGCATATTGTAAAGCATATTGATGCAGGAGCATCTAGCTCTGAGGAGACAGAAGGTGGTTGACAGTCTCATGGAGAGACCAGAACACACAGTCACATATGCATAGTTGGACAGGTGTCAAAACTTGTCGGTTGTTTTATTTTGTTTACTTGTTTTATTTTCCAGAAGGTCGATAGGACCCGGTAAATTAGAAACTGTGAACTGTTATTTTTAATTAGGAATTAGCATCAGAAAGTAGGGTGTTAATTAGTTAGTGTCTTTATGAAATGTATTAGTAAAAAATAGTTACAAGTTGTTGGCAGTTATCCATTCTGTTGGGGTAGTTCTACCTTAACAGAACTGTAGTGTTTCAGGGGTTTTAAAAAGAGAAACGATAAACATTGTAGGGGATTCCCCAGCAAGAGAAAGAAAGAGAAATACAGTCATTCCCAAATTCACATTTTTCATTATTCAATTTCACAATTATTGCACCACTGTATAACTAATTTTTTTCATGCATCATAACCTAATTCCTGTGTGACAAGTTGGTATCGGAGAAACATAACAGCGAGTAAACAAGAGTAGCGAGAGCCACAAATTATCACCTACAGGCATAGAAGAACGAAGGACTGCGAGCGCAGATAGAACCCATACGGAGCAAATAACCAACAGCGTAGAGTACAGTT
Organism: Pinus tabuliformis; assembly: GCA_031772625.1. NCBI lineage: Eukaryota > Viridiplantae > Streptophyta > Pinopsida > Pinales > Pinaceae > Pinus > Pinus tabuliformis. The sequence continues at coordinate 158,761,153 of CM062814.1, read as the reverse complement.
ATACAAACATCGTTTCCAGGAGGAATCGAGCGAGAGTTCGGCATTCAAATACATTTTCAGGTAACCAAGAAAATCAAACCCTCACATCTTATTTGAGAACAGAGCAAACCACGGCTGTAGCAAATAAGCATTTGAAATATTTCTTTAACCTACTGTAAATAATTAAATACAGTCCAAGAGACGCACATTTCTTGCAAATAAAAGTTTCATTAAAGGAATAGACCAGACAAGTACCAAACAGTGCAAGGCTTGAAGCCATGGCATACCCATAAAGGGTTTAAAGAAAAGCGAAGTGACAAATTACAGAGTTCAGGCCGAGACCAAAATATAACGAAGAGGGTTACACAGACAACGGAGACATTCCTTTTCCCGTTCAGGAAACGGACCACCAACAGCATCATACCTAAAAACTACAAATAAATTACAGTCGACTACAATGGGGAGACACTACCCGTGAAGAAGGAGCTCGAACGTTTGCTAAGACGCGAGGAGCACATTGAGTCACAGACCCAGCTACCTGGAACCGCCTACCACAAAAACAAGAATAAGTTAGAAGCTGTGAAAACGTAAATAACCATTTGGAAATCGAAATCTGAACAGGGTTGGAGTAAAACCCTTACCTGAGCTAAGGGAAACATATACAAGACCACCATAACGACCACAACCTGAAAGACCCGTAACAAGCACGTCAGAGCCGGAGGGAGAAGGTCTACAAATAATACAACAGGGAACCATTGTTTACCTGAAACACGAAGTGAAGTGCGGAAACGTGGAGGAGGGCCTGTCACAAGATAAATCCATTAACCCAACAATAAAAATCGCATTTGCATACAGAAAAATCAGTTAAAAACGCAGAGAAACAAGACCATTATCGTGCAGAGTAGAGGGCGCTCTCACAGGCCGCGGAACCTTACCTCCATAACAGTCAAGAACCAGAGACATCCATATGAACAGGCATTCGAAACCAGAACCACGAAGAACAGGAGTTCCCATACAGTTGCAGAGCTAACGTTTTCGGCGCAGGAGGAGCGAAAGTGACGAATGGAATGATTAGAGTTGACAAAAGGGTAAGGTATATGCAAGGGAACCGGCAAGTGTAGGTGGGTAACTGGTGAAGCCTGGCGAAACCCTAAATCGAATACCAAGGAAGCGTACAGTGCATTAAAGTCAACCATAAAGTTCATCCAGGACGCGGGTACAATCGAGCGGAGATATCTCATAAACGGCGGGAGGCCATCACATATTGTCTAACATAATAGTTCATATATACATCATTCAACCCTAGGGGTCTACCACATACTTAAAAACCTAGAGAGATATAAAGTCCATATATAGTCTCTCAAAATTATGAGAAATTTTATCCCAAGAGGCTTATAAAAACAATAGTAAAAAAATACTAATCATCAAATGATATAAGAAGTAGAAACAATAAGTATAAACATGAGATATATCTAAAAAACATGTTTTTCTATGAATGGGCGATGAAAGAAACAAAAATGGTCACCATTTAGAAACTCCTCAATGGTTCAAAGCCCCTAATCAAGCTAAAGGTATTCCATAGAAAGTCTATCTGCTTCCCAATTTCGCTCCTTGTAAATACGAGTGCGAGAAAAAGAGACATATGTAAGTTTGATCCTTGCAATTCCCCCAAAATGTGTGAAAAGTGTAAATTGCGACATTGTTGAATTTCATGACCTAGTTAATGACTCACAAAGAATCACCAAAAACTTGTAAATGATCACATCCCTTCTCAGGAGAAAAATGTAATAAAGAACGACAAGATAACAAATCAACCAGATTGTTTGTTCCCCTCCCTAGGCCCATGCTGAATTTGTAAACATGTTGTTCAGATAAATATAGAATGAATCCACCACCACAGATGATATCTCCCCCCTTGTTCAACCCCATCAAAGTAACCCCATGACCATGATTTGTCAGGTTCTTCCGGGATCACAAGCCTATGCCTGGGAAGAGCATTGGGCTGAGGAAAATGAGAATGGATAGAAAGAACCTCAGTTGTCACTCGATCCAGAGAAGAAGGCATATTTTGAAAATTTTCTTTATTCCTTGCTAACCATACACCCCAACAAATGAGTAATGACAACATGCTAAAAGGTTTTGTGTTTCTATTTTTCACCCAAGACCTCCATTTCTCATCAAAACAAGGCCCTTGCCAAACACATCCCTGGCCAAAAGTAGATTTGAATATATACCAAGCCTGACAACGAAAAGGACAATCAACAAAAAAATGCTCTATGGATTTTCCATTGAACTTACATAGGGAACACCAGCCAAGATCGATCTTATCATGCTTCTGTAATAATTCCCAGGTGGGAACACGTTTATCTAGGATACACCACATGAAAAGGTGATATTTTTCCAGGCACTTTACCTTCCAAACTCCTCTCCACGACCACTCCCCCACCACCTCAGTTGCAACCACATTTAGGTGAAGATACCCCAACTTGGGAGTATAATTGCCCATTGTAGAGTGAACCCAAACCAACTCATCATCATTCTGGGAAAGTCTGATATGAAAAACAATAAGGGCACTATGATATCCAAACCAAGTCTCATGGTGCACCTGAGAAATCTGCGAGAATTCAACATATAACTAACCTTATTGCCAAATAATATTCCAAGATGGATTATTAATATGGGAAAGTCTTGAGATATCCCTATCTTTGAGTTGATCTATGAGATCTTGAGGCAGACGGTGTGATTGCCCACTACCTAGCCAAGGGTCCTACCCCAGTCTCACCTTTAAATCATTTATGACCTTCCAGGCCCAACACAAAGCAATAAGGTCAAAAGAATTAAGAACTACATGCCAAATCACTGAAATATTAACATGAGGCTTCTCATGTAGCCTTATCCAATCCTCTAGAAAGAATGGGTGAATGTACTTCTAATATACCACCAGAGTTCACAGGTTGTAAGTGGACAAGAGTCTCCATCCACATTTTGCTGCTAGGGCCTTTGAGAACATAAAAATACTTTTGAGGCCACATCCATTAGCATTTTAGGCACAACAATATCATCCCATTTCACCCAAGGGAGGAAAAAGTGTTCTTGATACTAACCCATAACAACTTGAAATAGATCCTTCTAGTTGTTTCCAAACTCCCCAAGGGATCCATGCCACAAACATATAGAATATAGGAATGGCTTCCAAAACCGATTTAACCAAAACAAGTCTCCATGCACTTGATAATCACCTTAAGCTCCATCATTTTAATCTTTTCTCTATCTTTGTGATTAACCATGACCAATCTTCCTTCTTGTAGTAGTTAGGTTTCAAGTAAGAACCCAAATATTTTAAACTTGCATCCATATCTAATAGGAGCAAAGGAAAATTATTCCTGAGATTTAACACTTCACGATCTGCTAAGTTTTAAGTAGTAAAAGAGGTTTTTCTGTCATTAACCACAATGCCAGTAGCTTTCCCAAATAGGTCAATAATATCAACTAATTTAGCAACATATCTACTTGAACCATTACAAAAAATTATAATATCATTAACAAATAATGAATGAGTAATTTCTAGGGCATTTGCAATAACAACACCCTGGATATCACCTCTATGTTTTGCATCTGCCAACAAATGGTTGAACTTAAACTACCAACAAGAATAGTAAAGGATACAAGGGGAAACCTTATGTAAGACATCTCTAAACATGGAAAAATGAATAGGCAAACCCGTTTATTAGAACAACAAAAGGGATCAATCTAATACAACCCATCACCCAATTTACAAAATCAATATCGAAGCCGAGGTGAGTCAAAAGGAGTATGATGTACATCCAACCCACACAATCATAGGCTTTAGAAAGATCAATTTTTATGACCACTCCTTTTAATATAAGAGATTTAAAACCATGGAACCCTTCTTGAGTCACCCCAATGGCTTCATGGATCTGTCTCCCTTCAAGGGATCCAAATTGCTCTTTTTAAATAAAGTTTGACAAGATAAGATTTAATCTTCTGGCAATAACTTTGGAGATGGCCTTATAGATAAATTTACAAAGTGAAATAACATGAAAGTCCTCAAAGGTAGAAGTCTTTTCCACTTTGGGAACAAGGGAAATGAAAGTAGTGTTAGATTTTGCGAAGACTCTAGCTTCCCTTTTAGATTCGTTAATAACTGCCAACAAGTTCAAGCCAATAAGCTCATAAAAACCTTAAAAAAACGTAATTCCCCACACATTAGGGCAAGGGATTTTGTCTTTCTAAAAATTGGCAAGAAAAACCTTCAATTCCTCTTTAGAGACCTCCCCCACCAAGGCTCTATTATAACTATCATCCACAAAGCTTTTGAGTAATTGAGAAACCATGATTACTTTGGCTATATTATCCCTTTCAGGATCTTTCAATAAATTATGAAAATGTGCACATCCCATAAAAGTGAGGCTCTCAAAATTTGAAATTGCGCTACCATCATCACCTTGAAGGTTCCATATTGTGTTTCTTATCTTCCTTCCCTTATCATATGGAAAAAAATTGTGTTCTCATCCCGACCTTCAAGCGCAATGACTCTACATTTTAGCTTCCATGCATCATCTTGTTCCTCTAGGATGAATTTCCTATAGGAACCCAGACAAACCAAAGTATCTCTAGATTACGCATTTAGAAAACCACCATCCCTAGATTCAAGGAAAACAAGAATCTCCCTTTCAATATCAACCAGGTCCTTTTCCTCTCTATTATGTTTCTTCTTATCCCAATCCACAACCAATTTCTTAAACCATTTGAGGTTTTCTTTGAATTGATGGGTAGCCGAAATTCCATTGTATGATACATAAGAGGTCTAACCTTCCTTGATTTTTTTTACAAATTCTTCATCTTTTATCCATGGAGAATGTAGTTTAAACGAACTGTCGGTCTTGGGTCCATGATTTTGAGCTCCAACAATATGGGAAAGTGGTCAGGCTCTCCCTCGAACCTAATCTACTAACGAATATTATTAGAATGCTCCACCATCACCTTCACCACTAAAATATGTCTATATTTTGAGTAATTTGATCCTCCCCAACACGTTGGTTTCTCCAAGATGGTTTTAGCTTTGCAGGCTCTACATCCAATAGTTTTTTTCCCACAAGCTTACTGGTAAAGTAATCAGAGAGGTTATCAACTCCGGCCTTGGGCCCCAAGGTTCACCAGCACCCAGGGAGAAATTTAAATCCCCATCAATGATAAAATTATCGACATCCAACACCTTCAAACCAAAAAAATTATTTCAGAAATCTACTTGGCCTTGATAAAGCCCGTATAGATTGATGCAAATGAGTGAAACCCCCAGTTTTGAAGAGAAGAATTCAATCCTCAACCCAGATTTAATACTCTAGAAATTATGAGCAAAAACATTGTAGGAATCCCAACCAATATAAAGACCCCCAAAGCAACCACGAGAATCCGTGACACTAAAATTCCAACCACCTAGGAGTGATTCCTAGGCTTTGGAAATGACCTCCCCAAAACCCAAGGTTTCCTGGAGAAAAATATTATCGGCCCCCTTGACCTTAACCAACCTCTTGAGTGCATTTTTTTTTGAGTAACTTTCCAATTCTCTACAATTGAAGGACAAAAACTTCATTAGGAAACAACACCCTAGGAGTTCAAAGGTCTAATTGCCCCAACGATGGATAATTTTCTACCTGCAACAATCTCTTCTATAGCTTTTTATTTTGCTTTGGATAACATAATTTTTCTCCCTTAAGGCTTGGAATTGTAAGAGGAAAGCATGAATTTTCCAAAGCAACCAGGATGAACTTCAAAAGAGGGGAAAATATTTCTAGAACATATGTTATATATGATCTCTCTGATATCTTTATCCACATATAAGCTATAGAAAGTAGAGGATATAGATGATCTTGGAGAGGAAAGGGTCATCGATGAGGTGGGAATTACAAGACAAATGTCCTAGGTTGAAGGAACCTTAGAAATAGGTTGCAACATTATATATCCTAGACCCCCAGACATAGGATCCTAATCATATCCAAAATTCAAAAAGAATATTATGAGAGAAGAAACATTAGGATGGAAAGAGGGATAACGTGGAGGGTGCGAAGCTGAAGATGGCTTCCAACTAGTAGCCTATGGAGAAATCCCTTCACTAGTGACTAGCTCCTGATCTAGTGACCTAACTTCCGTCACACCAGAGGGAGGCGGCTCCTCAAAATTTTTACCCTACAACATAGGGTTTGCCTCCCCTTCCTTCAAACTTGCCCCAAAATCTAACAATGGTTACACCTTAATCTTCCTCTTTACCCCTACTATGATAGGTATTTTTTGAAAGGGAGGGTTCAGTGGAAAAAAGTATGCCCATATTTATGAGACCATTTACATCAAAAGGATACCCCTTCATAATCAAGAACCTGGATCCATCCAATATCTCCATCGATATTAATGGTTTCATGAAGGCCATTTCGCAAGTCAAGGCTCCTTGGTTTCCTTATACGAATAATCAAATTTTACAAAAAGCCCAAGGCTATTTTTGAGATATTTGAAGATTTTCTTATTCCACATATGTGACGGTAGCCCATGTAGCCAAACCCAAATGGGAACCACATCGAGCCTTTCACGACTTGTGTCAAAAAGCGACATCCACAATATGAAAGTAATAGGAGTCGAGTCAATTGACCAAACAAACTTAGCTAGTATTCCATCCTCCTCATGAGAGCTGAAGCTTGTTTGTATCCATCCTTTTGCTAGAATGAAAATATCAGGAAAGGAATCTACCTTTGGTGCAATTTCGGCTTTGAACCATTCTTGCAGGGTCCCAGTGCATAATTTTTTCCCTCTTCCCTAACCAACCAAAGAATTCTCAACCAACGAATTAACCTGGTCCATCTCGATGTCGTCCCCCAAACTGAAGTTATAAGCGAAAATAATTTTTATCAAACCTCAAAACCTTATCCTTTTTTTGTTTAGGAGCAGGATTAGTTCAAAATTTAGCTGGTGAGTGTGAGGCTTGACCACCCTCACCTTCCCTAACTTGGGTCTCAAAGGATATAGGCTCAACGAGAGGTTCGAAACTCTCCCTATCCACCAAGAAGGTCTTTAATAAATTACTTGATGCTATATGAAAAACCCTCTAATACCCATTCACCTTTTGATACCAGGCCCCTGGCCAATGAGTAAAAGCCTTCTTTCAAAGCCAAAAAGGGAAGAGTGTCCCCACCCAGTGAAAAAACTAGAGATGAATTGAACCCTTGCTCCTAAAAACCACCTAACAACAACCCTACAACAGTGAAAATACACCCCTAAGAAAGAGGGGGACCTACAAAATCTACCTTCTGTGACTCCCCAAGTTCCGAAAAGCCATATTTTACCTAGGGAAGTGAGAAAGGATGGGAACCCAATGGCAGACTAGTAAAATTTGGGCGAAAACCACCAAACTCAAAATTAGAAACCATAGTCTCCCCTTAGGAAAGTCCACCAAAAGTAACCAAAGCCCCAACGAATAACCTAGATGACTGGTTTAAACCTGCTTGTGACTATTGAAACTCCACATCTAAGATTAAACAAGTCATGTGACTAGGGATTTTATAATAGTCAACCATTTTGAACTCCATATTCTGCCAAGAAACCCCTAAGTTTCTCGGAAAAATCACCTACAACCCTGAAAACTCGTTACCATTAGTGCACCATTACAAACCCTAACTTTCACCTATTGCTATTTCACTTTTATCATGTTATTAATTTATAATCATATTCATGAGTATTAGTTTCAAGTGATCATTATCTCATATCTTATCATGTCATTCATTTATAACCATATTCATGATTATTAGTTTCAAGTGACCATTATCTCATGATTTTGAATAATCCACTTACCACTCATAAGATTAACTTGGGATTCTTGGGAGCCCACCTATCCCAAGGCCCTTGTATCTCAAGTGTGCTTAACTATGGAATCTTCCCACATTGAAGCCCAGTTTTCACCCTAGTGAATCCCCGTGTTGCATTTTCATTGTCCTATAACAAATAATTTTTTACCACATGGCATCCACCCCCGTACACACATCTACCACTCTGAGAGATAGAGACACCTTGATTCAAATCTGCTTTTTCCCCTTCTCCACATCGATAATGTATTTGTTCGCTTCCTCGTAGCGGTTCCCATGGTCCACAACACTAAGAAGCAACATGATATCCTATTATACTTAACAAATCAACTGAGAAGAATGTCAATAAAGCATAATCCCACTAGAATAAATAGGGAGATGAACACCTTGGTTTAGGTCGATTTGGGGACTATGTTGTCTTACCCTATGGCGCACATTGTCACTATACAAAAATACATCTCGTCAACAACTAGAAAAGTCATATTGCCTTTGAATTGCTTTTGCCTCCACATATAAATCCCTGTGCCAATCTAAAAATAGATGACAATTCCGATCATGGCCTTCCTGAAAATGGACAAGGCCAAGCTCCTGGGTTTGTCAATGGCCTCCAGGCCTGGAATTCTCGAAAGCACCACCATGGCGAGCATCAACCTCGATCTCAGAAGCTTTCTTTGTTTGCCGCGTGCTCGAAATTTCTTGTCATTAGATATCATTTTTTGGGATTAAACTGTGTTGAGTAAGTCATTCATGTATACATGAATATACATGAATGACTTACTCAACACAGTTTAATCCCAAAAAATGATATCTAATATATTGCACTGTGAAAACCCCTATACTTAAATTTCTTGTCATGTTGGGTAAGATTATTGTATAATGTATACACTGTGAGGAAATAAAATTCTTTGCTGAGTAAAACCATAAGCCATTGGAACCAAAACACACATAACAAAAATACCACTTTTGAGCTAAATTTATTTTTAACCTCTATAGTTGTCACTATGCTTATGCTTATTATATTTACTTTTAGATTCCTCAGCTTCCTTGCAAATATGTTACTTATCCTTTCATCAACTTTTAGTTTTTTCAGCTTTGATTCTTCAACTTCCTTAAGCTCAGGAATGTGCCTTATCCAAAAGTCCTCTATATGAAAATATTGACGCCTGCAATACCTCCCACTTTTGCGTTCGCCTTTATCATATCTCTCGCTCTAGCCCCAGTTTGTATGATAGGCTTCATAATAGGTTGAGGCCGCCAACCATCTTTAGCTAATGATTAACCATCTTATTAGGATGAATATGACCTTCATGATAGTTATTATGAATTTTAACCAGAATTCCACACCACCATGCAATTGTTTCACTGGACCTTGGACAATCCATCCGACAATTGAAAATACAATGCATGTTGTCACTCCAAATGTTGCTGATGACCCTAACATTGAACTAGCTATTATGGATTCAGGATGACATGCACGAGAAACATCCATGATTTCGGCACTTGATCTTCTAGTGCTTTCCAGGTGTTTGCTTCATGTTTTCCATGAATCTACAAAATCCTTGTAGTAGTGAGATTCCTGATGTTTTTACTAGCTAGAGTTGTGCAAATGAGAAGGTAAATAAGCCATATGAGAGTGATCGATATTATAGTGCTCGATACGACGAATGAAGCCAGATTAACTTGCCTGGAATGTGGCAAGGTATTGATAAAATACGTGGAAAAATATAAGCCAGAGTGACCAAGAAGGCGATGTACGCTTAATAGATCGGAGAAAATTTTGAGAAATATGCTTAATCCTAGAGCCATTATTTTCATCCATTTCTCTTGATAACCTGGATGAACCATTCCTGGCACGAAAAAAACACCTTGAGCTTATCTCGATCGTTGATTCAACGAATATTCGGCAATCAGACGAACATGGGCGCGGTCAAATAATTGACCACACCCATATCCATCTCATTGCTGAATATTCCGCGAATCAACAATCGAGATAAAAATATCCAAAAGACGAATAGATTTCATCAATAATTTCAATACATCAACATGAATAACTAAACAATTCAAGGTCTGAGGTTGATGCCTAAACGTCTTTAATAAATATTGAATTTTACGAGCAAATTCACCATTTTCCCTATGTGGTTAAAAAATTATTCTAAGTTTTAATATTCTTTCATTTAAATTATAAAAATGATAAAAGAATTTAGAAAGTAAAATTTAATAGGATTTTATTTTAAAATACCAACCTTCACTAGTTTCAATTTATTAAAGCAATTGTGTTTCATTCATTTCACAATAAAGAAAAAGAAAATTTATAACCTATTTATTCCTTTTAAAAATAAATAAATGTTCTATGTATATAGAATCAAAGTTATTATAAAAAAAAGGCACCTAGGAATGAGAAATACCTTTTATTTGGAATTTAATGAAAAGGAAATCAAGTGTTAAATGACCATTGAGAAAATAATATTACATTTTTGAAGTAAGCTAAATTATTTTATTTGTTTTTTTTTTAAATAAAAAATATTGTAAGTTTTTCATTAATAAAATAGTTATAATTTTTTAAATTAAAAAAAAAAACTAAATAAATTTGTTTATCGTTTAATAAAGTTAGTTTAAAAAATTATTATATATATTTCAAAAGATATGGAGCAAAATTATTACTCATGGAGATTTATTTATATTTAATTTGGAAAATGTTTAGGCACATCTGAAGAATCACATACGTTGGTTTATTCGTAGATCCTATCCCAAGAGCTTCGAGAAGAGTTGGAAGAGTTGACCAGTGACCTCCATTGATGAGGTGCTTTAGTGACCAGAACTGGATGAATTAAACTAATTTTCTTCGCTAAAGAGCATCACCAATCTGGATATAAATCTCAACCATTAATTTGTACATAATGCATGAATATTTTATAAAATATTTCCATGAAAATTAAATCTCTACCATTCACATAATAATTATCTACACTGCAGTACAAGGTGATATGTAATTATATCCATGGTCTACGTGGAATTGACACGTGACTCTTTTAAAATAAAAATAAAATATTTTGTAAACTAAAAAACAATGTAAGCTATAATCAAAATACAAAACAAATATAAGTGCTTGGTTAGTTTTATTATAAAGCTAGTACTCTAATTATGTTTGCTTTATTATTTGTTGTTTGAGAGGCAAACCTAGTACAGGGTAGATGTGTAGGCGTGAGATGTTACAAATTAGATGTAAATACTTTTTAAATGTGAGATGTTAGACATTAGATGTAAATATATTTTAGATACAATTTTTATTTTATTGTTTTGTTTTTATCAATAAAATTTATTTAGACAAAAGAAAATCATAATATATATTTATGAGACCAAAATATATAACATATAAATAGTGGTTATAAATTAACCTCCATTGCCATATAAATCTATTTAAATTTAATTAATAAGCATAACAAGATTCAATATTCACCCTCATTTTACAATGGTTTTCTTACAATACCATGACTTATCAATATCACATACCCAAATACCATAACTCATTTCAAATAATTTCCATGGCTTTCTTACAATACCATGGCTTATCAATATCACATACCCAAAAACCATAACTCATTTCAAAATAATTTATTTTATAAATATTTTACTGTAATTTAATTTTATATTATTTTTAAAATTAGAACTTTACTTAGAGAAAACTTACAATATAACAAAGTTCTTAACCATGTATATTCACCTCCATCTTATCATGGATATTATTTTATAACAATTTCTAAATTAAATTTAAAAGAAAAAGGCTATGGAGAAGATGTTCTTAACCATGTATATTCACCTCCATCTTATCATGGATATTATTTTATAACAATTTTTAAATTAAATTTAAAAGCAAAAGGCTATGGAGAAGATGTTGTAGTGGTGTAAATGTTTGTAAGCATTTACCTATGGGATCAATTAAAAAATAATAAAAAAGTTACAAGAAATGCATAGAGTCCAGCCAAGTATATATAGAGATGCTGTAATGTCTTATAAACATTTTGACTTGGTCAAAATAAAATAAAAATAAAAATAAAATAAAATAATTAATAATGATAATTATCAATAAAACCTTTTGACTTGGTCAAATTACATAAAACTAAATCTAAAAATAAAATATAAAATTAATAATTATAATTATAATTAATAATAAAACCAACCTAGATCCATAGATCCATATTAACTTTGGATCTACCAAGCCCCGAAGGGATCAAATCTTTTGAGATGCAAACCTCTTTTAGAGTGAAAATAGATTTGATCCCTTTAGGTGCTTGGTAGATCCAGAATTAAGATAAATTTAAATTGGTTAATATTACAACCCAATACAAAAGAAATATGATACAACTATTTTATTCTTACTCTCTTAGTTAAATAAACTATTTTAATATTCATGTTAACTAATTTATTTTAATATCAACATTATAAAATACGTAAACATATCTATTTAAACTACAATAAAATATTTTAATGTGCAAAGAGAAATAACTAAAAGTAATATATATATATAAACTGGGAATAAAGTGCGTTAGTGTTCTCCGTCAGAGTCACAGGAGTTCTATCAGAATTAAAGGAGTTCCATTGCAAACTTTGTCACATCAAGAAGTATCCTCCCATGGCAATAATTGTGATTTGAAAGGAGAGGTTGCTCCTCCTCCGTCATAAAACTAAACTAAAGAGTTTTCCCCATTTTTTCAAGCAATTTATAGCTTTTATTATTGTCGCCATTTTATGTTTTAAATTTAAAAATCCTCTTTTAAGCCGCTAGACTTGTATATTAGAGATGTTTCTAAATTTGGATAGATAGGATATCTCAGACGGAATTGGAAAGTAGCCGATGCATTTAAATGTGTGGGTGGAGTCCACAGTTACTAAGATTTTTTTTATAAACTAAAGAATATTGTAATTTTGATCTTTTATTGCAGTTTTGATTTTGAAGTTTGACGGTAACAGAAAAACATAAGGCCTAATTCCATGTGGTATGTTCCATTATATTGGCTTAGTTTGTTTCACTGGGGCCAAGTAATTAAGTAGATACATACATTTTATTATTATTATTTTTATGTAATATTTTGTATAGAATTATAAACTTATTTGAATAATAAATTATTTTTTTTTATAAAATTTTTGTCAAAATTATAATTTTATTTGATTAATACAATTTAAGAGTTAAGACTATTTAAAACCATTTAAAAATTGAAAATTTCACACTTATTTTAAAATATATTATACACTTACTCAAATATTATCTCATTCTAAAAAATGTTAAGTATTTACAAAGCACTTCATATTATTTTCTCTCCTATCAATTATGCAAAATATTCCAAAAATTGTGATAAGCCTTTGACTATAATAATGCCACATTATAAAGTACAATATTGATTTAATCATAATAAAATAAATAATATCATATTATTTGCTATTTTTTTTAAAGTATATTAATATTGTTGATGTTTTTCCTATCAAAGGTTCACTCCGTCTTTGGCATTTTTCTTCTCCTATTAACAAAATCGGAACTATCAAACTTGGACTGACAAGGATGGAGAAAGATTCCTTGGGGCAAGGAGGGAGAAAGATTCCTTGGAGCAACTTTCAATGAAAATATCCTATTAACAAAATCGGAACTATCAAACTTAGATTAACAAAGATGGAGAAAAATTCCTTGGAGCAAGGATGGAGAAAGATTCCATGGGTAGCTTTCAATGAAAATATTTAATGAATGGTAAAAATGAAATTACTTTCAATGAAAAAGGCTATAAAATCTCACTTTCATTTAGAGTGGCAAATTTTCAAGTTGTAAGACCAATAAGCCCGTTTGAATGTATTATATGGATACATCGAATAATTTTACAAAGTTTATATAGAGACAATACTAGTAGAACTATAAAATAATAGGTATCTATATATAATTCTCTCTATATTAATGGTGTCCTTTATTGCCTCTCTTGTGTGTTTTTGTGAAAGAGAGACTCTACGATATCCCTTATATATCACATCCAATAGCCATATTTCCTCTGAACTACTTTTCAGAGTTTGATATTGTTGAAGCCAACACATGTGGTCATGACAAACTTAATACCATTGGCATGTGCATTCATGATGAAATCAAAGTAATCAGAAACCTCACCTTCAGTTCCAGATGTGGTCATGACAAACTTAAGACCATTGGCATGTGCATTCATGATGAAATCAAAGTAATCGACCTCACCTTTAGTTCCAGATATTAACCCCGCAAACATCCTACTATAATCAAAATCCTTCAAAACAACCATGAGGACCTTCATATCAAGGGCGCCTACCCAAATCGACATGGCTTTTGTTGCAGCAATCCTTCATTTGAGAAGAGAAGCTCAGCGGATGAGATCTGTAATCATCATTTGGAAACTCAATAGTAGTTCGAGCCTCCCCTGCTTCGTTAATTTTTTGTCTAACTGTTTGAAGTTTTCCTTTGAGTTGTATTGACCCCATTGGTCAAAATATCTTTGTGAAAATTGATCATTTTTGTCTTCACAATTTGCCTCGCCTAACATGGCAACATAATAAACCAATAATTTCCTCAGTACTAAAAAAATCAAAGAACGAATTGTATAAACTGTATAGTCATTTAGCTATTTACATGCATAATTTTCCATTAGTCATCTTAGTGACACAACAAAAATGTTACAACCAACTACTAAAATAGAAAGTTGTTCTTAATAATAGAGCTTTCTCTATTTTTTTCAAATAATCTTTATCTAATCTTTATTCTATTAGAAATAAGAGTTTTTATATTTAGTGATTTAATTATTTATTTTTATTAAAAATAAGAATTTTTATATTTAGTGATTTAGTTTTTCAATATAATCTTCTCAAATCTTATATTATTTATGTATATCTTAAAACCTTTAAGAATAAAAATTAATTTTTTGTATTAAAATAAAAAAAAATACTTTTTCACAGCTGTAAGGAGGTTATATTGGGCTTCTTTTCAATCTGTTGCTTCATAGATTTTCAATTTTTTTAAAGATCCCTTTTTATATCAGATTGATCTCTAACCTTCAAATGACATAAAGCATGTCGTACATTACCTAATTCATCAAAAAGCCAATCAATTCTCGGCCAAACTCTGTAACACGTACCCATGTATTGATTAACATCCTGCCCATCCCTGTATATGGATGAAGATTTGACTTGACTGGCCAGGGCCACGCTCTGTACGTGGGAGAGAAACGGATGGCGACAATACCCTGTGCTACATTATTTATATGTGGGACCTCGATCCTTGTCTCACCAGCCACACCATTTCGCTGTCTGTTAATGTCTGAAATAAATGTACTTTTGTTGCTTTAAATATCTAAAATGGCTGTATATCTCTGCCAATTCTGAAAAAGAGAATGGTTAGGTTGGTGCAGACCGTATAACCAATTTCAGTGAATTTTATTGAATTTTAGCGGTCATGGATAATAACTTTGCATGACACCACCTGATAACCGTAAAGCTGTGAGTACAACGTTTCTTTCTGTATGTAAAGATAGATGAATGGCTCACTGTGGCAAATGGCATCATGGTATTGCATTTACAGTACTGTCAGGTGAGTGAAGTGGAGATATTTAGAAAAAGGTTGTTATGACAACCATTGTGCATGGGACTCTTTATCTTATCTTCACCTCAAAACACTGTCAGTGTTGCATCGAAGAACGGCTTTGTTTTTCAGCATGGGTTGTATATTTCTGTATTTGTCTTTTGTTGAGGATGCAAACAATTCGGCATTTAAGTCTGATTGAGTGTTGCATAATTTTAATGATAATAACTTGTTTTCAACTTAAATTAAGTTTTTGCATAATTCTTGGTTGGGAGTTTTTCTAAAAGGGGTTAAGAGTTTTCTAAGAGTTATTGCTGGTGTTTTGTTAAGAGTATTTGTTTTAGATTTAAGAAAACAGATTAACTACCTAAGGCTCAAAAGCAGGGATATTAATGAAAATTTGCCTTATTTTATAATTCTAAGTGGTATGGTTTTGCTAATAGCAACTAAATTGTCTGGTGTTTTGTTAAGAGTATTTGTTTTAGATTTAAGAAAACAGATTAACCATCTAAAGCTCAAAAATATGGATATCAGTGAAAATTTGTCTTACCCTATAATTCTAAGTGACATGGTTTTGCTAATAACAACTAAATTATACCCACACTAAATTCACAAATTATATTAAGCTTGTTCACTATTTAAAAAACTTAAATTCTATTTTATATAATTTTAACAATAATAAATATTTCTTCCATCCAATCCAATATTAATTAAAAAAAAAAATTCATTATCATTATATTTAAATAATTATCAATAAAAAATATTAAATAATTATAAAAAAAAATATTACATAAGCTATTGGTAGTTTCTTAAATAAAAAATAATATAGTTAATATGAGAATGTATTAATTTTAATGGTTTTAAAAAAATTATAAAATTGAAAATTATATTTAAATTTAATTGAAAATTATATTTAAAATTTTTAAATGTAAAAGATGTAAAAAATTCTATGTATAATATAAATTATAAATAATAATATTTAATTTAATTTTAATAGGTTAAATATCTAATTAATACATGACACACTTATATATAATTGGTTTTTTAATACACATATTTTAATTATATTAAATTTTTATAATAATTAATTTGATTT
This sequence comes from Pinus tabuliformis, assembly GCA_031772625.1. Taxonomy (NCBI): domain Eukaryota; kingdom Viridiplantae; phylum Streptophyta; class Pinopsida; order Pinales; family Pinaceae; genus Pinus; species Pinus tabuliformis. The sequence continues at coordinate 158,744,634 of CM062814.1, read as the reverse complement.
AAAAAACATATGATATATACAATTTTTTGAAATTATATTCATATATATATATATGCTATAATGAATAAATTCATGGTTTCTATCGTAACTTATCATTTTTTATTATATCATTACCATAATATTTTTGATAATATGGGATTCAACTGCGTTAAGTAAGTCTCATTCATCTATGACCATTTGCATGAGAGGTAGTTGTAATTGACTAATTTTTCATGCTTTTTGAATAGTCCAATTAGCACTCAATCATCACTTCTTCCCGGATGTCACGTATCCGAGATAGCCTCTGGCTCAAGTTCAAGTGACTGTGGAATTTTCCCACAATCAAACCCACTTAGCTTGCTACCCCATTTGCAAAACGTTAGCAAGTATTGTGCCTCATGAATTATTCAAGTAGATTTCTCTTCACTCTTTTGAATTAATGATTATATGACATTTAAGTAAGTTATTATTATTCTTTTAAATTTGAGAATTTTAAGGTAATTTTTAATTTTTAATTTTTTTTTTTTTTTTTTTTAAATTTGAGAATTTTAATATGTGTAATTTTCAACTAATATATTTATAATTGGTTTTGGATATAATTTTAAATCATTTTCATAAAGTGATTATGTGATACTTAGGTTTTTTTTTTTTTTTTTGAAAATTTTAACATTTGTAATTTTTAGCTAATATATTTATAATTGGTTTTAGATATAATTTTTGGGATGAATCTTAAGATGAAAGTAATTAATTTATGATTATATTCATGATTCTTAGTTTATTGTTTATTATATTATCATGTTATTAATTTTTAATCATATTTATTAATATTAATTTCAAGTGATCATTATCTCATATTTTATCATGTTATTAATTTATAACCATATTCATCAGTATTAGTTTCAAGTGTTCATTATCTCATGATTTTGAACAATAAATTTATCAGTCATAGGATTAATGTGGATTTCTTGGGAGACCACTTTTTCAAGTGATTAATATCTCATGATTTTGAACAATCAACTTACCGGTCATAGGATTAATGCGAACTTCTTGGGAGACCAGCTATCCCAAAGCTCTTGTATCTCAGGTATGCTTAACTATTTAATCTTCCCATATTCAAGCCCATTTAGCTTGTTACCCAATTTGTAAAACCTTAGTAGGTATTGTGCCTTATGAACTATTTTGTTAGTAGAGTGAGTGTTAAGTGGACTATTCAAAATGATGAGATCATGGTCACTTGAAACTAATATTCATGGATATGGTCATAGATTAATGACTTAGCCTAGGTAATTGGTCCCAAAAAAGATATCTAATATGTTCCACTATGAAAGATCCTAGAGGGAGATTTATGTGAATATTTTATACTAAAAGGGAAGCGAAGTGAATAGGTCATAAAGGACAACATATGAAGTAGCAAAATAGGTGGCCTTGAATGTGGGAAAATCTCCACAATTAATTTCACTTGAGAGAAAGGAATATTGGGATGGGTGACCTCACTAGAAGTTCTACTTACTAGGTATTGTATTATAACACAATCGGAAAAGACAAGAACACTAAAAAACTCTCAACATGAGACATCTTATTATCAGACATGATGCATATCCAAGCACACATTAGAATCCCATATTTACTATAATGGATCAAGTACAATTGATAACAATAACAACCTATTATAATTGTATGAGAAGGAAAACTATGTGAGTTTACAACTCACACTTTTTGGAAATATGACTCTTTAGAAGAATGCATTGGAACAACATCTCTCAAATTAACTCTAACAATCCCCCTTAATGGATAAATAATTTCTTTGCAACACCCAACTTGTCTTAATAATCCATCACTTGATGTTTTCATCATTATGTTCTCCTCTACAACACATATAAACTATGAACTTAAAAACCTCGTAATGAACAAAGTATTTTCCTAGTCCAACTGGCATTTTCATCATACCACTATGATTCAAACATTGCCAAAATGTTGATGTCCATAAAAAGGAACAACGATCTACTGGAATGTAAGGATAAGTAGTTGTTGCAACAATTGATCTAGTAGGACGTCCTTCATGTACATGGTTCAATCAACCATTCTTCCATCACATGTCTTCATATATGTACCTTTAACCCCCCCTACATCATCATTATCTTGGTTTTTACTTGGCTGATCCATAACCACACTCTGGCATTACACCTATTGGTTTTTGTGAATGACCTTCAACTATCACACCTTAACTGGCTTCTTGCTCCTTGCTCAAGTGGTTTTGTCTAACCATGAACCATACACTACATCAATGGTTTCTAGCTTACGAAAACCTTAATTTGACAAGTGGTTTTTAGATTACCGTGAACTTTATGGGGTATAGCTTACCTCATCATATTTACAACATCATTTAACTCAGGTATATGCAATTCTCATACTTCAACCATGGAGATACTAGGTACAAGCTCAAAGATTTTGCAGGGTCAATATATCAAGTCAAACATGACACCATAGGATTTCTTACAAACATAATGTTGGACTTATACTATTATATGGTCATTAGCCTATTCCAAAAAACTCATAAAACTTTAGCTTTGATTGTCCATCATCATTTTCTCTCTGCTACTACTACAAGGCTTCCACATGCATTATCACCAACTATTCTTTTCTGCTATGTCGGGGATTATATATATACATATATCTTCACTTGGGCTTCGTCATTGAATTTTATTTTGCTTTCTCTTGATACATGAGTTCCATCTATTGTACTCACCATTTTATGTACGTGGTTCATCAACATGTTACACACTTTCTTAATTTGGTCCCAATATTCTCATATACTAAGATTACTACATTTCTCATTCCCCACTTAATCGAAGATTCAACTTCTTTGATTCCACATCAAGCTAGTACACGAGTACATTTACCATTGTCATAACTACCTAGTATTTTATTCCAAAACTTGATGTGACATCCACTTTATGTATAACATGGATAAATGCTACATGACTACATGTGCTAACACACTATTGTATGTTGGCCTAACTCAAATGGCTTACAAGACAAATAGGGAAAACATAATTCTTATCACTAGAATTATACAATTTGGACCAAAATATTTGGGATGTTGGGTACAACAATATGCATTGGTTGCACAATTACATCATTTCACCTTATGTACAACTACTTACCATCCATCCTTTGTAGAAATTCATTTTCCCAAACATATAATCTCATCTTATCTCCACAACTTCTTACTTCTTCTTTATCTCTTTATGAGCTCATTTGACTTGCATTCAAACTTGACTCACTTGACTTACCTCCAAAAAGTAGTTTTTGGTTTCGTACAAACCATTGCAGGAAAAATAATTATGCCTCAAAGAAATGACTCAATAATTAACATCTCTTTCCTAAACATGTTTAAATTCTCCTTAATCACAACTAACTTTTGAAGGACCGACTAAGTCATGAACTTTCTATGAGAAATATTGTTGTACATTGGAAAATTTTATATCTTATAGAATCTTTTCAACATAAAAGTAACTTTTTGACATTCATGCACTTCTATCCAACCACAATGTACATGTATGTGAGGCTTTGAGAGAGAGAGAGAGAGAGAGAGAGAGAGAGAGGGAGAGATAGAGGGAGGTGGTAGAGAAAGGGAGAGAGAGGAAGGAAGAGAGTGAGGAAGTGAGAGGGAGAACGAGAGGGGAAGGTAAGAAGAAAGACACATAGAGAGAGGAAGGTAAGAAGAAGGACACATAGAGAGAAAGGTGGAGAGAGTGAGAGGGAGTGATAATGGAGATGGAGAGAGAGGGAGAGAAGGGGAAGAGAGAGAGTGGGGTAGAGGAAGAGGGAGGGAGAGATAGATAGATATGGAGAAAGAGTGTGTATGTTTTGGGGGTGATATCGAAAGAAAAAAGAGAGACAAAGGGAGATAAAGATATATATATGGAACGTGACGAGAGGGAAGAAGAGAGAGATAGAGAGAAGGATAGATAGATAAATATGGAGAGAGAAAGCATGTGTGTTTGGGGGGCCGGGGGGAGGGGGGGGGGAGGGTTGATATAGAGAGACAAATAAGGAGAGTTGGAAGGAGATATAGATATAGATGGAGGGGGGATAGAGGGAAGAATATTTCTTACACTAGATGCATTGATTTCAATGTAGATGGTGATTTATAATTCTATTTGATTTCTTGAATTGAAGGAGACAAACAGAATTGGAGAGGAGGAATGAATAGAGATTGAAGGAGAGAAGTGAGAGAGGGAGAGAAGGCTAAGAGAGAGATGGGGAGACACAAATATGGGGGGGGGGGGGGGGAGAAGGAGAGAGGGAGGGAGAAAGTCACAGGGTTGGAGGGAAAAGAGAGAGACAGAGAGAGAGTGATGGGGGGGAGAAAGAGCTAGAGAGGAAGGATGAGAGAGAGAAGGATGAGAGAAAGAAGGAGAGAGGGAGGGACAAAGAGATGGACTTGGAAGGGGGGAGAGGGACAGAAGAAGAAAGACATAGAGAGAGAGAAGTGGAGAGAGAGGGAAGGAGTGACAAGGGAGAGATGGAGAGAGTGTGTGTATGTTTTGGGGTGAGATAGAGAGAAAAATAAATAGAGATGGAGAGAGTGTGTATGTTTGGGGGTTAGATAGAGAGACAAAGAAGGAGAGATAGAGGAAGATATAGATATAGATGGAGGCAGGAGAGAGGGAATAAGATTCCTTGCACTAGATGCATTAACTTTAGCATACATGGTGATTTCTAATCCTATCTGACTACTTGCTCTAGATGCATTGATTTCAGTGTAGATGTTGATTTCTAATGATATTTGATTTCTTGCACTAGATGCATTAATTTTAGTGTAGATGTTGATTTATAATCCTATTTGATTGCTTACACTAGATGCATTGATTTTAGTGTAGATGTTTTCTAATTCTATTTGATTGCTTGCACTAGATGCATTGATTTCAGTGTAGATGGTTATTTATAATCCTATTTGACTCCTTGCACTAGATGCATTGATTTTAATGTAGATGTTTTGTAATCATATTTGATTGTTTTCACTAGTTGCATTGATTTGAGTGTAAATGTTGATTTCTAATTATATTTGATTACTTACACTAGATGTATTGATTTCAGTGTCAATGTTGATTTTTTTATTATAGTTGATCAATTTTTACACTAGATGCATTGATTTCTGTGTAGATGTTGATTTCTAATCGTATTTGATTGCTTGCATTAGATGCATTAATTTTAGTGTAGATGTTTTTTTTCTAATCATATTTGATTGCTTGCATTAGATGCATTGATTTTAGTGTATATGTTGATTTTTGATTTGATGTAACTGGATGTATGATGGTACATTAATTTTAAAGTGATTGGATTAATAGTGTGATTGATTTTAGTGTAAGCACAAAAACATTATTGACAATGTGCATTGATTTTTGTGTTATAGTAATTCAACCTATTAATATTGGAGAGCAAGAGAGAAAATGTAATATGTTTACTACAATAGCTTGAGTTAAAGATTTGAATGGTTTACGATTTCATCTGCACTTTTCATATAATCGATATGAAAATATGGCAAAAATAAGGGGTGACAATACGAATAGTAGAAGAAAATAGTTTGAGAATGATCACAATAAAGATTATTTTTAATTGACTACATTCTTAACATTCAACACTATTACATTGTTACTTTGCATTCAAAAATTTTATTTCTTCATTTTTCATAATTGAAGTTATTAACAATATCTATCATCTCAACAGATTGAGGTAATTGAGAAAATTTAAAATTAAAACTACTCTTCAAGGTATATTTAGTAATACGTGGAGGGACATTATTAAGAATTAATTAATTGTAAAAAACTATATTACCTAAAATTAAATGAAATAGATGTGCAGTACCAATCCTCCTGCAAGTTATTGAGAAGATTTTGACAAGATTGTCTTCCTTCTTCATGTCATCCTTCTTCATCACCGACTAATTAATAATAGACAATTACATACACATGTAGAAATATACCAAAAAAACTGTAACCTTCACAAACATTACCATCCAAATCCAAACACATAAACACACAAACAACGCAAAGCATCCAAACTCAGAGACACACAAACCACTCAAAATATCCAAACATAGACATACAAACCATTCAAGGCAAGCAATATAGACTAAATTAAAGAACATAATAATATGGTCATATTAGGCAAATAAAACATAATGTAAATTTCAAAGTATGATGTTTATCTCAAACATATACATAATAGTGATAATTTGAGAATATGACATTGGTGTCCTTAGCTGGAACCAACCTAGATCCATCTAACTCCGGATCTATCATGCATTGAGAGGGATCCAATCCCTCGAGGTGCAAACCATTCCTCAAATTCTACACTCCAAAAGGAAGGTTTGCCCCTCAAGAGATTTGATCCTTCTCGGCCTAGATCCATCTAAGTCTGGATCTATCATGTGCTGAGAGGGATCCAATCCCTCGAGGTGCAAACCATTCCTCAAATTCTACATTCCAAAAAGAAGGTTTACACCTCAAGGGATTTGATCCCTCTCGGCTCATGACAGACCCTGAGTTAGATGGATCTAGTTATAATTTTAATGAATCAAAAGGTCAAAATTATGATTTAATACGAGTGAAAGAAAAAAAGTGCATTTGGTCTCCAATTAAAATTAATGAATTCTTTTAATCTATCACCACCTTTCAGGAATTGTCCTATAAAAATTTATTCTTATTTTAACAATATTGATTATATAACTTGTTAATATGATGTTAACTAATAAATACTATATAAATTAAATGCCAAATTAATTACCATTTATTTATTTATTAGATATTCTTTACTTTGGTAAATATTATTATTTTTTTATAAAAAAACAACTATAACTCATTCTCACTTGATAAATTCATAAATATAAATTGACTTATCATTATTATTTAAAAAAACATAAATGTAAATTAAATTATCATTATTATTAAAAAAAATTCATATTAATTCTAAGGATTCCTTTATGATTATGAGTAGCAGACTTGGAATGCGAACCCGTTTCTTGTGGACCAACTCTTAAAAACAATTTTGAATCATACCAATGTGCACTTTTATGTTTATAATAACGGTAACAAACATTGAGCATGCTATAGGGTATTAATGGGGAGGTCAGCCGCAACCCAATTAATACCCATATAGCATGTTATTTATTTTCAGCTTATAATAATAATTTAATTTTTAAATATTAAACATTTAAAAATTGTAATTTGTTTTTTTATATATAAAAATTATAATATTTTAAAATAAAATAATTAATAATTTAATATTTACTAAATTATTTATATTTATAAAATTGAATTGATATTTATTAATTTTACACTGAACTATAGATATTTGTTATTTTTATAAAGTTCAGTATAGAGTAATATAATATAAGAAGGTAACGTTTTTGTCATTAAAATAGTATAATTTTTTGTTAGAATTTTTGATAAAATGGGGTATAGATATTGGTTATAGCTTTCAAGTTTCAAGGTTTTGAGTGCCCATGAGTTTTTTTATATGTTGCTGAATCTATTTCCACCATTAAAAAAAACAATTCAACATTTCAATGGTAGAATTTTTTTGAAACAAATAATGACCAGATTCCGAAAATAACACCTACACATTTTCATTTAGATTTTTTGGGAAATAGCTTTTTAATGTGAGATTGATGGGCAACAAATCACTGACCTGCCAATGAAAAGTAAATAAACAGGGGTTGTATATACCCACCAAGTGACGTATACTTCCCCAACACATTAATGGATGGATAACACAGGTATATTAGTTGCCCAACATATGCACATAGTACAGTTGAGTGATGTCATTTTTGGGTTTTGTCCAAAATAGATCAATTTAGGGGAAAATATTTGGCCAACCACTTGGCAGTAAATTCTAGGGGGTTGTAGATTGTTGGATTTATTGCCTCTTAGTTGGCCAATTATTTTCACCTAGAATGACCTATGTTGGACGAAACCCAAAAATGACATCACTCAATTTTTAAATTATTAAATCAAATATTGTACAATGTGTATACCCTAGACAACCAATATATCCTGTGCTACCCATCCATTATCCTCTACTAAAATCTAACAATGAGCCTATACTTCCCAAGAGCATACCCATTGCCTAGCCCATTATGGTTAGACAAAATCCAAAAATACCATCACATTTCTAAACCAAATTTTATAATATGTGCGTATCCTAATCAACCAATATATCCTATACTATCCATCCATTAAATTTTATACTTGTTTAATCCAACCGCCATATAGCACAAGATATATTAATAGCCCATATGCTGCCCCTTCCGTATTGATTAACATCCTGCCCATCCCTGTATTGATTAAGAATAGAGTGTTGTAGCAAGCCCCACGCTCTGTACATAGGACAGGAACGGATGGCGACAACACCCTGTGCTATATTATTGTGATTGCAGAATTAAATGTGCAGTACCTACAATATCTATATGTGGGACCTCGATCCTTCTGAAATGCATGCACTTTTGTTGCTTTAAATATCTAGTATCTCTGCCAATTCTGAGCATTTATATATATCTCTGCCAATTCTGAGCAAATAGAATGGTTGGGTTGGTGCAGAACATATAACCAATTGCAGTGAATTTTAGCGGTCATATCTGGTATTACCTTAAGCCTAATGAGGAATCACTTTTTGTGTGTCGTAGGCTGTGAGACATGGAGAATCACTGACAGTAAAGCTGTGAGTACAAATGGCTGACAGTAGCATAATGGCATCTTGGTATTGCACTTTCAATCGGGTGGAGTGGAGATATTTTGGAGAGGAGTCATCTAGGGAAGAATGGTTTGGAAGTGGTTGGAATCCCGGTAAAAAAATTTCAAAAAATATTGTAGAGGTAGTGATTGAATCGTGTTTTTGATGGTAAGAATAAATTCAACACCATCCAAAACGTTTAGGAATTTAACAACTATAACTTGAATTTACTAAAATCTTTACTTAGCTAAATATCACTGGAATTTCCATGACTTTCTTATCCACTCCTCCCTTGCTCAGACTACGCTTTTTGGAGATATTTGGAAAAGGTTGGTATCACAACAATTATGAGTGGGATTCTTTATCTTAACTGCCTGAGCTGTAAAGCTAGTGAAGTCCGCACAAAATTAGCGTTTCGATTTTTGGAATGCAAGCAAGTTTTTGAATGTTGTGAAAATTTCACTTCAAAACACTCTGAATGTTGCATCGAAGAACAGCGGCTTTGTTTTTCAGCATGGGCATGGCTGTTTTGTAAATTTCTGTTTTTGGTTTTTGTTGAGGATGTAAACCATTATGCATTTAAGTTGGTTTGAGCTTTGCATAATTTTAACGATAATAAATTGTTTTTTATTCAATATTGAATATTCAATCGTTTAATTAAATATGGAATTATTTAACTTAATTTTTATTTTATTTTTGATAATTTTGGTTCAAAGTTTGTGTGAAATTTATTGTTTGGTTAAGAATTTCCAAAACCAATAGGTATGGGTATAAGTGAAAGTGTTCTCTTAACGATTATTAATTGCTAATTTTAGATGGTGTGGTTTTTCTTGAATAAGAGTAATGAGTGAACCTACATTTGTTTATGGTGCCTATTCTAAATTCCTATTCCTTTAAGGACCCAGTCAAGTTATTCTAAATTGGGTAATTTTCCTTAAATAATAGTGGTAAGTCAACCTACATTTACTAATAATAACTAATAATAATTATGCCCATCCTAAATTAACAATTAAATTAACAATTAAAATAATTTTTAAATTTCACAAAATTTTAACGATAATAAATATTTATTCTTATGTATTTAAATTTACATTCAATCTAACGACCATTGCATAAGTTGTTTGTAGTTTCTCCGAAGTGAAGTAAAAACAATATAGTTAATATCAGAGTGTATTAATTTTAATTTTTAATCTATTTTAAAAAAATTATAAAATTATAAAATTGAAAATTATAGATTAAATCTGTATTAACATAAAGGACGTAAAATTTACAAGTAGAATATAAATGTACAAAAATGAAACATTTTATATGATATATATTTTTAATATATATATTTTCAGAAATATTATGCTTTTGTTTTGTTTTTTTAATGTATATGGTATATGTTTATGGGTAAAATAGATGGTGATGGTGTGTATTGTTAATTCACTTCGTGATGTGAAAGTTATTAATTTGAAATTATATGGGTATAAATCTAGTCATGTTAAAGGATGATGTGGCCTAGGTCGAGTGCCATCCTCTCATGATTTTGATGGCTTAAATGCCTCTCGGTCACAGTGTCTCAAACCACAAATCAAGCCAAATGTAATTTATTAAACTCAAACAATTTGACAAACAAAAAAAATGCATACAATATATATATATATATATATATATATATATATGAAAATTAATTATTTGTAAACAAATATTTTTAAGATTAAATTGTTTTTATAATGAATAAATTTATGAAAATTATAATGAACAAATTCATAAGATCATAGCATATATCATCTGTTGTAGTATCATTATCATTTATTAAGTTAATTTCACATCATTTTGATAAAGTGATTATTTGATATTTAGATAATTTATCATTTTATTTTATTTTTAATTTGAGAGTTTTGGTATTTGTTATTTTAAAATAATATATTTATAGTTAATTTTAAATATAATTTTTGGGATTAACTTTGTAGAGAAATTTATTAATCTATGATTATATGAATTTTAGTTTATTATCTTATGTTATTAATTTTTTAGGTTTTTTTTTTTGAAAAAATAATAATTTCATTTATAGATCAAATAAAATTACATTTTGTAAATACACAGGCAATGTGTATTCATGAAAGATATGTCAAGGGCCTTTTAGAGACAAAGAAGAAACAACGCATATTGTAAAGCATATTGTCTAACATAATAGTTCATATATACATCATTCAACCGTAGGGGTCTACCACATACTTAAAAACCTAGAGAGATATAAAGTCCATATATAGTCTCTCAAAATTATCATAAATTTTAGCCCAAGAGGCTTATAAAAACAATAGTAAAAAAATACTAATCATCAAATGATATAAGAAGTAGAAACAATAAGTATAAACATGAGATATATCTAAAAAGCATGTTTGTCCGTGAATGGACGATGAAAGAAACATAAATGGTCACCATTTAGAAACTCCTCAATGGTTCAAGGTCCCCAATCAAGCTAAAGGTCTTCCATAGAAAGTCTATCTGCTTCCCAATTTCGCTCCTTGTAAATATGAGTGTAATAAAAAGAGACATATGTAAGTTTGATCCTCTGCAATTCCCCTAGAATGTGTGAAAAGTGTAAATTGTGACATTGTTGAATTTCATGACCTAGTTAATGATCGACAAAGAATCACCAAAAACTTGTAAATGATCACATCCCTTCTCATGAGCAAAAGCTAATAAAGAATGACAAGATAACAAATCAACCAGATTGTTTGTTCCCCTCCCTGGGCCCACGCTGAATTTGTAAACATTTTGTTCAAATAAATATAGAATGAATCCACCACCAAAGATGATATCTCAACCCTTGCTCAACCCCATCAAAGTAACCCCACGACTGTGATTTGTCAGGTTCTTCCAAGATCACAAGCCTATGCTTGGGATGAGAATTGGGCTGAGGAAAATGAGAAAGGATAGAAAGAACCTCAATTGTCACTTGATCCAGAGAAGAAGGCATATTTTAAAAATTTTCTTTATTCCTTGCTAACCATACACCCCAACAAATGAGTAATGACAACACCCTAAAAGGTTTTGTGTTTCTATTTTTCACCCAAGACCTCCATTTCTCCTCAAAACAAGGCCCTTGCCAAACACATCCCTGGCCAAAAGTAGAGTTGAATATATACCAGGCCTGACAACGAAAAGGACAATCAACAAAAAGATGTTCTATGGATTTTCCATTCAACTTACATAGGGAACACCAGCCAAGATCGATCTTATGATGCTTATGTAATAATTCCTAGGTGGGAACACGTTTATCTAGGATACACCACATGAAAAGGTGATATGTTTCCAGGCACTTTACCTTCCAAACTCCTCTCCACCACCACTCCCCCACCACCTCAGTTGCAACCACATTCAGTTGAAGATACCCCAACTTGGGAGTATAATTGCCCATTGTAGAGTGAACCCAAACCAACTCATCATCATTCTGGGAAAATCTGATATGAACAATAATAAGGGCACTATGATATCCAAACCAAGTCTCATGGTGTACCTGAGAAATCTGCGAGAATTCAACATATAACTACCCTTATCGCCAAATAATATTCCAAGATGGATTATTAATATGGGAAAGTCTTGAGATATCCCTATCTTTGAGTTGATCTATGAGATCTTGAGGCAGACGGTGTGATTTCCCACTACCTAGCCAAGGGTCCTGCCCCAGTCTCACCTTTAAATCATTTATGACCTTCCAGGCCAAACACAAAGCAATAAGGTCAAAAGAATTAAGAACTACATGCCAAATCACTGAAATATTAACATCAGGCTTCTCATGTAGCCTTATCCAATCCATAGAAAGAATGGGTGAATGTACTTCTAATATACAACCAGAGTCCATAGGTTGTAAGTGGACAAGAGTCTCCATCCACATTTTGCTGCTAGGGCCTTTGAGAACATAAAAACACTTTTGAGGCCACATCCATTAGCATTTTAGGCACAACAATATCATCCCATTTCACCCAAGGGAGGAAAAAGTGTTCTTGAGTACTAACCCATAAAAGCTTGAAATATATCCTTCTAGTTTTTTCCAAACTCCCCAAGGGATCCATGCCACAAATGTATAGAACATAGGAATGGCTTCCAAAACCTATTTAACCAAAACAAGTCTCCACGCCCTTGACAATCACCTTAAGCTCCATCATTTTAATCTTTTCTCTATCTTTGTGATTAACCATGACCAATATTCCTTCTTGTAGTAGTTAGGTTTCAAGTAAGAACCCAAATATTTTAAACTTGTGTCCATATCTAATAGGAGAAAAGGAAAATTATTCCTGAGATTTAACACTTCACGATCTGCTAAGTTTTAAGTAGTAAAAGAAGATTTTCTGTCATTAACCACCATGCCAGTAGCTTTTCCAAACAGGGCAATAATCTCAACTAATTTAGCAACATCTCTACTTGAACCATTACAAAAAATTAGAATATCATTAACAAATAATGAATGAGTAATTTCTAGGGCATTAGCAATAACAACACCCTGGAAATCACCTCTCTGTTTTGCATCTGCCAACAAATGGTTGATACCTTCAACTACCAACAAGAATAGTAAAGGAGACAAGGGGAAACCTTATCTAAGACCTCTCTAAACATGGGAAAATGAATAGGCAAACCTATTTATTAGAATAGCGAAAGAGATCAATCGAATACAACCCATCACCCAATTTACAAAATCAATATCGAAGCCCAGGTGAGTCAAAAGGAGTATGTTGTACATCCAACCCACACAATCATAGGCTTTAGAAAGATCAATTTTTATGACCGCTCCTTCTAATATAAGAGATTTGAAACCATGGAACCCTTCTTGAGTCACCCCAATGGCTTCATGGATATATCTCCCTTCAAGGAATCCAAATTACTCTTTGTAAATAAAGTTTGACAAGATCAGATTTAATCTTCTGGCAATAACTTTGGAGATGGCCTTATAGAAAAATTTACAAAGTGAAATAGCATGAAAGTCCTCAAAGGTAGAAGTCTTTTCCACTTTGGGAACAAGGGAAATGAAAGTAGTGTTAGATTTTGCTAAGACTCTAGCTTCCCTTTTAGATTCGTTAATAACTGCCAACAAGTTCAAGCCAATAAGCTCATTAAAACCTTCAAAAAACTTAATTCCCCACCCATTAGGGCAAGGGATTTTGTCTTTCTAAAAATTGGCAAGAAAAACCTTCAATTCCTCTTTAGAGACCTCCCCCACCAAGGCTCTATTATAACTATCATCCACAAAACTTTTGAGTAATTGAGAAACCATGATTACTTTGGCTATATTATCCCTTTCAGGATCTTTAAATAAATTATGAAAATGTGCACATCCCAAAAAAGTGAGGCTCTCAAAATTTGAAATTGCGCTACCATCCTCACCTTGAAGGTTCCATATTGTGTTTCTTATCTTCCTTCCCTTATCATATGCTTGGAAAAAATTTGTGTTCTCATCCCCACCTTCAAGCGCAATGACTCTACATTTTAGCCTCCATGCATCTTCTTGTTCCTCTAGGATGAATTTCCTATAGGAAACTAGGCAAACCAAAGTATCTATAGATTACGCATTTAGAAAACCCCCATCCTTAGATTCAAGGAAAACAAGAATCTCCCTTTCAATATCAACAAGGTACTTTTCCTCTCTATTATGTTTCTTCTTATCCCAATCCACAACCAATTTCTTAAACCATTTGAGGTTCTCTTTGAATTGATGGGTAGCCGAAATTCCATTGTATGGTACATAAGAGGTCTAACCTTCCTTGATTTTTTTGACAAATTCTTCATCTTTTATCCATGGAGAATGTTGTTTAAACGAATTTTTTGGCTTGGGTCCATGCTTTTGAGCTTCAACAATATGGGAAAGTGGTCAGGCTCTCCCTCGAACCCAATCTACTAACGAATATTATTAGAACGCTCCACCATCACCTTCACCACTAAAATATGTCTATATTTTGAGTAATTTGATCCTCCCCAACACGTTGGTTTCTCCAAGATGGTTTTAGCTTTGCAAGCTCTACATCCAATAGTTTTTTTCCCACAAGCTTACTGGTAAAGTAATCAGAGAGGTTATCAACTCCGGCCTTAGGCCCCCAAGGTTCACCAGCACCTAGGGAGAAATTTAAATCCCCGTCAATGTTAAAATTATCGACATCCAACACCTTCAAACCAAAACAATTATTTCAAAAATATACTTGGCCTTGATAAAGCCCATATAGATTGATGCAAATGAGTGAAACCCCCAGTTTTGAAGAGAAGAATTCAATCGTCAACCCATATTTAATACTCTAGAAATTATGAGCAAAAACATTGTAGGAATCCCAACCAATAGCAAGACCCCCAAAGCAACCATGAGAATCCTCGACACTAAAATCCCAACCACTTATGAGTGATTCCTAGGCTTTGGAAACGACCTCCCCAAAACCCAAGGTTTCTTGGAGAAAATTATTATCAGCCCCCTCGACCTTAACCAACCTCTTGATTGCAATTTTTTTAGAGGAACTTTCCAATCCTCTACAGTTGAAGGACAAAAACTTCATTAGGAAACAACACCCTAGGAGTTCAAAGGTCTAATTGGCCCAGTGATGGATAATTGTCTACCTGCAACAATCTCTTCTCTAGCTTTTTCTTTTGCTTTGGATAACATAATTTTTCTCCCTCAAGGCTTGGAATTGTAAGAGGAAAGCATGATTTGTCCTAAGCCACCAGGATGAACTTCAAAAGAGGGGAAAATATTTCTAGAACATAAGTTATATATGATCTATTTGATATCTTTATCCACATATAAGCTAGAGAAAGTAGAGGATATAGATGATCTTGGAGAGGAAAGGGTCATCGATAAGGTGGGAATTACAAGACAAATTTCCTGGGTTGAAGGAACCTTAGAAATAGGTTGCAACATTCTATATCATAGACCCCCAGACATAGGATCCTAATCATATCCAAAATTCAAAAAGAATATTACGAGAGAAGAAATATTAGGATGGAAAGAGGGATAACCTGGAGGGTGCGAAGCTGAAGATGGCTTCCAACCAGTAGCCTATGGAGAAAGCCCTTCAGTATTGACTAGCTCCTGAGCTAGTGGCCTAACTTCTGTCACACCAAAGGGAGGCGGCTCCTCAAAATTTTTACCCGACAACATAGGGTCTACCTCCCCTTCCTTCAAACTTGCCCCCAAATCTGACAATGGTTACACCTTCATCTTCCTCTTTACCCCTCCTACGATAGGTATTTTTTGAAAGGGAGGGTTAAGTGGAAAAAAGTATGCCCATATTTGTGACATTGTTTACATCAAAATGATACCCCTTCATAATCAAGAACCTGGATCCATGTAATATCTCCATCGATATTTATGGTTTCATGAAGGCCATTTCGCAAGTCAAGGCTCCCTGGTTTCCTTATACGAATAATCAAATTTTACAAAAAGTCCAAGGCTATTTTTGAGATATTTGAAGATTTTCTTATTCCACATATGTGACGGTAGACCATGTAGCCAAACCCAAATGGGAACCACATCCAACCTTTCACGACTTGTGTCAAAAAGCGGCATCCAAAATTTGAAAGTAATAAGAGTCGAGTCAATTGACCAAACAAACTTAGCTAGTATTTCATCCTCCTTGTGAGAGCTGAAGCTTGTTTGTATCCATCCTTTTGCCGGAATGAAAATATTAGGAAAGTAATCTACCTTTGGTGCAATTTCGGCTTTGAACAATTCTTGCAGGGTCCCAGTGCATAATTTTTTCCCTCTTCCCTAACCGACTAAAGAATTCTCCACCAACGAATCAACTTGGTCCATCTCGACGTCGTCCCCCAAACTGAGGTTATAAGCGAAAATAATTTTTATCAGACCTTAAAACCTTTTCCTTTTTTTGTATAGGAGCAGGATTAGTTCAAAATTTTGCTGGTGAGTGTGAGGCTTGACCACCCTCACCTTCCCTAACTTGGATCTCAAAGGATATAGGCTCAACCAGAGGTTCGAAACTTTCCCTATCCACCAAGAAGGTCTTTAATAAATTACTTGATGCTATATGAAAAACCCTCTAATACCCATTCACCCTTTGATACCAACCCCATGGCCAATGAGTAAAATCCTTCTTTCAAAGCCGAAAAGGGAAGAGTCTCCCCACCCAGAGAAAAAACTAGAGATGAATCGAACCCTTGTTCCTAAAAACCACCTAACAACAACCCTACAACAATGAAAATACACCCCTAAGAAAGAGGGGGACCTAAAAAATCTACCTTCTGTGACTCCCCAGGTTCTAAAAATCCATATTTTACCCAGGGAAGTGAGAAAGGATGGGAACCCAATGGTAGACTAGTAAAATTTGGACGAAAAGCACCAAACTCAAAATTAGAAACCATAGTCTCCCCTTAGGAAAGTCCACCAAAAGTAACCAAACCCCCAACCTAGATGACCGGTTTAAACTTGCTTGTGACTATTGAAACTCCACATCTAAGATTAAACAAGCCATGTGACTAGGGATTTTAGAATAGTCAACCATTTCGAACTCCATATTATACCAAGAAACCCCTAAGTTTCCTGGAAAAATCACCTACAACCCTGAAAACGCGTTACCATTAGAGCACCATTACAAACCCTAACTTTCACCTATTGCTATTTCACTTTTATCATGTCATTAATTTATAATCATATTCATGAGTATTAGTTTCAAGTGATCATTATCTCAT
The DNA here is from genome assembly GCA_031772625.1 of Pinus tabuliformis. NCBI lineage: Eukaryota > Viridiplantae > Streptophyta > Pinopsida > Pinales > Pinaceae > Pinus > Pinus tabuliformis. The sequence continues at coordinate 158,727,249 of CM062814.1, read as the reverse complement.
ATCTTATCATGTCATTCATTTATAACCATATTCATGAGTATTAGTTTCAAGTGACCATTATCTCATGATTTTGAATAATCCACTTACCACTCATAAGATTAACTTGGGATTCTTGGGAGCCCACCTATCCCAAGGCCCTTGTATCTCAAGTGTGCTTAACTATGGAATCTTCCCACATTGAAGCCCACTTTTCACCCTAGCGAATCCTCGCGTTGCATTTTCATCGTCCTATAGCAAATAATTTTTTACCACGTGGCATCCACTCCCGTACACACATCTACCACTCTGAGATCTAGAGACACCTTGATTCAAATATGCTTTTTCCCCTTCTCCACATCGATAATGTATCTGTTCACTTCCTCATAGCGGTTCCCATTGTCCACAACACTGAGAAGCAACATGATATCCTATTATACTTAACCAATCAATTGAGAAGAATGTCAATAAAGCCTAATCCCACTAGAATAAACAGGGAGATGAACACCTTGGTTTAGGTCGATTTGGGGACTATGTTGTCTTACCCTATGGTGCACATTGTCACTATGTAGAAATACATCTCGTCAACAACTAGAGAAGTCTTATTGCCTTTGAATTCCTTTTGCCTCCACATATAATCCCCATGCCAATCGAAAAATAGATGACAATGCTGATCATGGCCTTCCTGAAAATGGACAAGGCCAAGCTCTCGGGTCTGGCAATGGCCTCTAGGCCTGGAATTCTTGAAAACACTGCCATGGCGAGCATCAACCTCGATCTCAGAAGCTTTCTTTGTTTGCCACGTGCTCGAATTTTCTTGTCATGTTGGGTAAGATTATTGTATAATGTATACACTGTGAGGAAAGAAAATTCTTTGCTGAGTAAAACCACAAGCCATTGGAACCAAAACACACATAAAATAATACCACTTTTGAACTAAATTTGTTTTTAACCTCTATAGTTGTTACTATGCTTATGCTTATTATATTTACTTTTATATTCCTCAGCTTCCTTGCAAATATTTTACTTATCCTTTCATCAACTTTTAGTTTTTTTCAGCTTTGATTCTTCAACTTCCTTAAGCTCAAGAATGTGCCTTATCCAAAAGTCCTCTATATGAAAATATTGACGCTTGCAATACCTCCCACTTTGGCGCTCGCCTCTATCATAGCTCTCGCTCTAGCCCCAGTTTGTATGATAGGCCTCATAATAGGCTGAGGCCGCCAACCATCTTCAGCCAATGATTAACCATCCTATTAGGATGAATATGAACTTCATGATAGTTATTATGAATTTTAACCAAAATTACACACCACCATGTACTTGTTTCACTGGACCTTGGACAATCCATCCGACGATTGAAAATACAATGCATGTTGTCACTCCAAATGTCGCTGATGACCCTAACACTGAACTAGCTATTATGGATTTAGGATGACATGCACGAGAAACATCCATGATTTCGTTACTTGATCTTCTAGTGCTTTCCAGGTGTTTGCTTCATGTTTTCCATGAATCTACAAAATCCTTGTAGTAGTGAGATTCCTGATGATTTTACTAGCTAGAGTTGTGCAAATGAGAAGGTAAATAAGCCATATGAGAGTGATCGATATTATAGTGCCTGATACGACGAATGATGCCAGATTAACTTGCCTGGCATGTGGTAAGGTATTGATAACATACGTGGAAAAATATAAGCCAGAGTGACCAAGAAGGCGACGTACGCTTAATAGATTGGAGAAAATTTTGAGAAATATGCTTAATCCTAGAGCCATTATTTTCATCCATTTCTCTTGATAACCTAGATGAACCATTCTTGGCACGAAAAAAACACCTTGAGCTTATCTCGATTGTCGATTCACCGAATATTCGGCAATCAGACGGACATAGGCGCGGTCAAATAATTGACCGCATCCATATCCATCTATAAGTGACCGCATCCATATCCATCTCATTGCTAAATATTCCACGAATCAACAATCAAGTTAAAAATAACCAAAAAATGAATAGATTTCATCAATAATTTCAATACATCAACATGAATAACTAAACAATTCAAGGTCTGAGGTTGATGCCTAAACGTCTTTAATAAATCGTTGGATTTTACAAACAAATTCACCATTTTCCCATGTGGTTAAAAATTTATTCTAAATTTTAATATTCTTTCATTTATATTATAAAAATGAAAAAAGAATTTAGAAAGTAAAATTTAATAGGATTTTATTTTAAATACCAACCTTCAATAGTTTCAATTTATTAAAGCAATTGTGTTTCATTCATTTCAAAATAAAGAAAAAGAAAAATTATAACCTATTTATTCCTTTTAAAAATAAATATATGTTCTATGTATAGAGAATCAAAGTTACTATTAAAAAAAGCACCTCACTAATGAGAAATATATATTCCTTTTATTTGGAATTTAATGAAAAGAAAATCAAGTGTGAAATGACCATTGAGAAAATAATATTACATTTCTGAAAATAATATTAATTTTTGAAGTAAGCTTAAATATTTTCAAATTTTGATTTTTTTGTTAAATAAAAAATATTATAAGTTTTTCATTAATAAAATAGTTATAATTTTTTAAATTTAAAAAATTAAATAAATTTGTTTATCAATTAATAAAGTTAGTTTAAAAAAATTATTATATATAGATATATATTTCAAAACATATGGAACAAAATTATTACTCATGGAGATTTATTTATATTTAATTTGGAAAATGTTTAGGCATATCCTAAGAATCACATATCGTTGGCTTATTAGCAGATCCTATCCTAAGAGCTTCGAGAAGAGTTGGAAGAGTTGACCAGTGACCTCCCATTAGTGAGGTGCTTTAGATGAATTAAACTAATCTTCTGGGCTGAAGAGCATCACCACTTTGGAGATAAATCTCATCCATTAATTTGTACATAATGCATGCATATTTTATAAAATATTTCCATGAAAATTAAATCTCTACCATTCACATAATAATTATCTACACTGCAGTACCAAGGTGATATGTAATTATATCCATGGTCTACGTGGAATTGACACGTGACTCTTTAAATAAAATATTTTGTAAACTAAAAAACAATGTAAGTTATAATCAAAATACAAAACAAATATAAGTACCTGGTTAGTTTTATTATAAAGCTAGTGCTCTAATTATGTTTGCTTTATTATTTGTTGCTCCAGAGGCAAACCTAGTATAGGGTAGATGTGTAGGCGTGAGATGTGTGACGTGAGATGTTACAAATTAGATGTAAATACTTTTTAAATGTGAGATGTGAGACCTTAGATGTAAATATATTTTAGATACAATTTTTTATTATTGTAATTTTGTTTTTATCAATAAAATTTATTTAGACAAGAAAATCATAATATACATATGAGACCAAAATATATAACATATAAATATTAGTTATAAATTAACATCCATTTTGCCATATAAATTTATTTAAATTTAATTAATAAGCATAACAAGATTCAATATTCACCCTCATTTTACAATGGTTTTCTTACAATACCATGACTTATCAATATCACATACCCAAAAACTATAACTCATTTCAAAATAATTTCCATGGCTTTCTTACAATACCATGGCTTATCAATATCACATACCCAAAAACCATAACTCATTTCAAAATAATTTAATTTATAAATATTTTACTATAATTTAATTTTATATCATTTTTAAAGTTAGAACAGTAAACTTACAATATAACAAAGTTTTTAACCATGTATATTCACCTCCATCTTATCATGGATATTATTTTATAACAATTTTTAAATTGAATTTAAAAGAAAAAGGCTATGGAGAAGATGTTCTTAACCATCTATATTCACCTCCACCTTATCATGGATATTATTTTATAACATTTTTTAAACTAAATTTAAAAGCAAAAGGCTATGTAGAAGATGTTGTAGTGGTGTAAATGTTTGTAAGCATTTACCTATGGGATCAATTAAAAAATAATAAAAAAGTTACAAGTAATCCATAGAGTCACTCTCGAGCCAAGTATATATAGAGACGCTATAATGTCTTATAAACATTTTGACTTGGTCAAAATAAAATAAAAATAAAAATAAAATAAAATAATTAATAATGATAATTATCAATTTTGACTGGGTCAAATTACATAAAACTAAATCTAAAAATAAAATATAAAATTAATAATTATAATTATAATTAATTATAACTAATAATAAAACCAACGTAGATCCATGTTAACTTTGGATTTACCAAGTCCGGGAGGGATCAAATCTTTTGAGATGCAAACCTCTTTTAGAGTGGAAATAGATTTGATCCCTTTGGGTGCTTGGTAGATCTAGAATTAAGATGAATCTAAATTGGTTAATATTACAACCCAATACAAAAGAAATATGGTAAAACTATTTCATTCTTACTCTTTTAGTTAAATAAATCATTTTAATATTCATGTTAAATAATTTATTTTAATATCAACATTATAAAATACGTAAACATATCTATATAAACTGCAATAAAATATTTCAATGTGCAAAGAGAAATAACTAAAAGTATTATTAAAATGTATTTAAAAATATATCAATATATATATATTTTAAACTGGGAATAAAGTGCGTTAGTGTTCTCCATTAGAGTCACAGGAGTTCTATCAGAATTAAAGGGGCTATCCATTGTAAACTTTGTCACATCAAGAAGTATCCTTCAATGGCAATAATTGTGATTTGAAAGAAGAGGCTGCTCGTCCTCCATCATAAAGCTAAACTAAAGAGTTTTCCCCATTTTTTCAAGCAATTTATAGCTTTTATTATTGTCGCCATTTTATGTTTTAAATTTGAAAATCCTCTTTTAAGAGCTAGACTTGTATATTAGAGATGTTTCTAAATTTGGATAGATATGATATTTCAGACGGAATTGGAAAGTAGCCGATGGATTTAAATGTGTGGGTGGAGTTCATAGTTACTAAGATTCTTTATATAAATTGAAGAATATTTTGGATTTAAGAGATCTGTGGCTTGTATCTTTTGAATCAGTGACCGGAGAATCCACAGTTTGAACATTTTTATACCAACCTTTCAAATCCCAAATGGGATCCATCATCAGGATATGAGAATGATGATAAAAGAAGAGCTACTAAGAAAGAATAAATAGTGGTGAGGATAAATTTTTTAAGAACAACACACTGTCGGCTGTAATATTAATTAATTAATTTTATATAATTATTTTATTTTAATAAATTACTTTTATTTTTATTTTTATTATTATTTATTAATTTTTTTTTGGAAGAGTTAATATATTAATACAAGACCTAAGGATTAAATTAGGGATTTGAACTAAAAACTATATTTAATGATAATTATTCTATTTAGATATTAATAAAAAGAACAGACTAATAACATAAGAAAGGAGAGGGATAACCTACCTATTGAGTGCTTTACCTGGGGATGTGTTTGCGATTTTTATTTTCCTGATCAAGGGAAGCCAGCTTCCGCTAATCTCCATACCATTGTCTCTGTTCAGATTATGAGGATGCTTGATAATTTCAAGTGCTTCTCTGATCTTTCGTCTCTGATGCTGCTCTTCCTTTGCGATAATTGATGCGCTTTCCAGACAGATATGGTGCTTAGTCTTTGAGGAGTGCTCTGCCAAGGCTGAAGTACGAGATCTTCCGTTCCTAATATCAGCGCCATGTTCCTTGAGCCTTGTCTGGAGGGAGCTACCTGTTTCACCAATGTAGCTTTTTCCACAAGAACAATCTATTTTATAGACTCCTTTAAGCTGATGATTGTCAATATCATCTTTTACAGACTTCAAACCTTGCCTGATAGTACCAAGAGCTGAGAAATGCGTGATAATGTTTTTCTTTCTTAGGATTTTAGCGATTTTGTCTGTGACTCCATGGATATAAGGTAGAAAAACTTTACCACATTGAGGTTGGTCTTGAGCCTTAGGCTCATGAGATAACAACTTTCTTTCAGCTTTCTCTATGGCTTTTTTAATTTCTTGTTCTTTGTAGCCTATACTCTTAAAAGTTAAAACTAGATGCTTCTTTTCTTCGTCCAGATGCTCCGAGTCAGAAATTCGAAGGGCTCTAATGGCAAGCGTGTTTAGAACACCAGACTTCTGGGCAGGGTGATGGTGGGAATCAGCATTGAGGTAACTTTCTGTGTGGGTTGATTTCTTGAAAACCTTATGGCCCAAAGAGCCATCCTCTTTTCTGATGATTAGAACGTCTAAAAATGGGATGCTTTTGTTTTCTTCAAGCTCCATCGTAAATTTTATTTCTGGAGAGATAGAATTTAAGTGAATGAAAAACTTGTCGAGTTCTGCTTTACCATGAGTCCATTTTATATTGGTATCATCGACAAACCGCTTCCACCACGCTGGTTTTAAAGGATATGATTCCAGGGCCTTCTTTTCAAAGTATTCCATGTATAGATTGGCCACGATTGGCGAAAGGGGTGATCCCATTGCCACACCGGATGTCTGCTCATAAAATATTCCTTGGAAGGTGAACACAGTTGACCTTAAGCAGATCTCAGCCAGCTTTGCAGTCCCTGGATCAGTAACATCTTTTATAACCTGAATGGCTTCATCAAGAGGGATCTTTGTGAATAAGGATACCACATCAAAGCTAACAAGGATATCATCACGCTCCATCCTCTCATTTTTAATAAGATTCACAAAGTCCTGGGAGTCTTTGATGAAGGAATCAGTATTTCCGACAAGGGGTTTAAGAATTTTGGCAACATATTTAGCAAGTTCATAGGTTGGGGAACCAATAGTATTAACTATTGGTCTAAGGGGGACCCCTTCTTTATGGATCTTGGGTAATCCATAGATTCTAGGGATAGTTTCACAAGAGGGGATTAATTTCTTCTTTAATTTTTCGTCAAGGTTGGAATCTGAGATGATCTTTTTTACATCCTTCATGATTTTGGGGATGGGATTACTGTTCAGTTTCTTATAACTACCACAATTTAGGTGATCATTCATTTTACATACATAGTCTTCTTTATCCAAGATGACTGCTGCTCCTCCTTTATCTGCTTTAAGAACCACAACCTTGTCATTGGTCCGCAAGGATTTGAAGGCTTTTTGTTCTTCTTTACTCAGGTTGCTTTTGGGAGTTTTGGCTTTTCTCATGATGAGAGAAAATTCTTGCCTCAATGTTTCTTTATCCTCCACAGTAAGATTACTGATCCCATCCTCTATGCTACAAATCATCTTTTCAATGGGAAGGTTTTGAGGGGCCACCGCAAACCCCATACCTTTGCTGAGAACATTAATGACTACAGGATCTAATTCCAGGGAAGACATGTTGACCACTTTTCTTTTTGATTTTGACTCACAAGTGTTTTCAGAAGACAGACTTTTTCCTTTCTAGAAGCTCTTTTCTAAGACTATTGTAATTTTGATCTTTTATCGCCAATTATACAAAACATTGTAATTTTAATCTTTTATTGCAGTTTTGATTTTGAAGTCTGACAGTAACAGAAAAACATAGGGCCTAATTCCATGTGGTATGTTCCATTATATTGGCTTAGTTTGTTTCACTAGGGCCAAGTAATTAAGTGGATACATATATTTTATTATTATTATTTTTATGTAATATTTTGTGTAAAATTATAAATTTATTTGAATAATAAATTATCATTCTTTATAAAAATTTTGTCAAAATTATAATCTTATTTAATTAAATACAATTTAAGAGTTAAGACTATTTAAAATTATTTAAAGATTGAAAATTTCACACTTATTTTAAAATATATTATACACTTATTCAAATATTATCTCATTCTAAAAAGATTAAGTATTTACAAATCACTTCATATTATTTTCTCCCATATCAATTATGCAATAGATTCCCTAAATTGATAAGCCTTTGACTATAATAATGCCACATTATAAAGTACAATATTGATTTAGTCATAATAAAATTAATAATATCATATTATTTGCTATTTTTTTTAAAGTATATTAATATTGTTGATGTTTTTCCTATCAAAGGTTCACTCCGTTTTTGGCATTTTTCTTCTCCTATCAACAAAATTGGAACTATCAAACTTGCACTGATAAGGATGGAGAAAGATTCCTTGGGGCAAGGATGGAGAAAGATTCCTTGGAGCAACTTTCAATGAAAATATCCTATTAACAAAATCGGAACTATCAAATTTAGATTGACAAAGATGGAGAAAAATTCCTTGGAGCAAGGATGGAGAAAGATTCCATGGGTAGCTTTCAATGAAAATATTTAATGAATGGTAAAAATGAAATTACTTTCAATGAAAAAAGCTATAAAATCTCACTTTCATTTAGAGTGGCAAATTTTCAAGTTGTAAGACCAATAAGCCCATTTGAATGTATTATATGGATACATTGAATAATTTTACAAAGTTTATATAGAGACAGTACCAGTAGAACTATAAAATAATAGAGATCTATATATAATTCTCTCTATATTAATGGTGTCCTTTATTGCCTCTCTGGTGTGTTTTTGTGAAAGAGAGACTCTACGATATCCCTTATATATCACATCCAATAGCCATATCTCCTCTGAACTCCTTTTCAGACTTTGATATCGTTGAAGCCAACACATGTGGTCATGACAAACTTAATACCATTGGCATGTGCATTCATGATGAAATCAAAGTAATCACAGACCTCACCTTCAGTTCCAGATGTGGTCATGACAAACTTAAGACCATTGGCATGTGCATTCATGATGAAATCAAAGTAATCATGGACCTCACCTTCAGTTCTAGATGTTAACCCCGCAAACATCCTACTATAATTAAAATCCTTCAAAACAACCGTGAGGACCTTCATATCAAGGGCGCCTACCCAAATCGACATGGCTTTTGTTGCAACAATCCTTTATTTGAGAAGAGAAGCTCAGCCGATGAGATCTGTAAATCATCATTTGGAAACTCAATAGCGGTTTGAGCCTCCCCTGTTTCGTTAATTTTTTGTCTAACTCTTTGAAGTTGTCCTCTGAGTTGTATTCACCCCATTGGTCAAAATATCTTTGTGAAAATTGATCATTTTTGTCTTCACAATCTGCTTCGCCTAACATGGCAACATAATAAACCAATAATTTCCTCAGTACTAAAAAAATCAAAAAACGAATCTATTTACATGCATAATTTTCCATTAATCATCTTACTGACACAACCAAAATGTTACAACCAACTACTAAAGTAGAAAGTTGTTCTTAGTAATAGAATTTTCTCTATTTTTTTTCAAATAATCTTCATGTAATCTTTATTCTATTAGAAATAATTTTTTTTATATTTAGTGATTTAATTATTTATTTTATTACAAATAAGAGTTTTTATATTTAGTAATTTAATTTTTCAAAATTTTATATTATTTGTATTATTTATGTATATCTTTACACCTTTAAGAATAAAATTTTTAGTATTAAAATAAAAATAAAAATACTTTTTCACAGCTGTAAGGAGGTTATATTTGGCTTCTTTTCAATCTGCTTCATAGATTTTCAATTTTTTTAAAGATCCCTTTTTATATCAGATTGATCTCTAACCTTCAAATGACATAAAGCATGTCGTACATTACCTAATTCATCAAAAAGCCAATCAATTCTCGGCCAAATTCTGTAACACGTACCCATGTATTGATTAACATCCTGCCCATCCCTGTATATTGATGAAGATTTGAGTTGACTGGCCAGGGCCACGCTCTGTACATGGGAGAGAAACCGATGGCGACAATACCCTGTGCTATATTATTGTGGCTGAGAAACGGATCGACCTACATTATTTATATGTGGGACCTCGATCCTTGTTTCACCAGCCACACCATTTCGCTGTCTGTTAATGTCTGAAATAAATGTACTTTTGTTGCTTTAAATATCTAAAATGGTTGTATATCTCTGCCAATTCTGAAAAGGAGAATGGTTAGGTTGGTGCAGAATATATAACCAATTCCAGTGAATTTTAGCGGTCATATCTGGCAGAATACCTTTGCATGACACAACCTGATAACTGTAAAGCTGTGAGTACAACGTTTCTTTCTGTATGTAAAGATAGATGAATGGCTCACTGTGGCAAATGGCATCATGGTATTGCATTTACAGTACTGTCAAGTGAGTGAAGTGGAGATATTTAGAAAAAGTTTGTTATGACAACAATTGTGCATGGGACTCTTTATCTTATCTTCACCTCAAAACACTGTCAGTGTTGCATCGAAGAAGACCGGCTTTGTTTTTCAGCATGGCCACAGCTGTGTTGTATATTTCTGTATTTGTCTTTTGTTGAGGATGCAAACCATTCGGCATTTAAGTCTGATTGACTCTTGCATAATTTTAATGATAATAACTTGTTTTCCTATTCAATATGGAATGGTTTAACTTAAATTAAGTTTTTGCATAATTCTTGGTTAGGAGTTTTTCTAAGAGTGGTTAAGAGTTTTCTAAGAATTCTTGCTGGTGTTTTGTTAAGAGTATTTGTTTTAGATTTAAGAAAACAGATTAACAATTTGAAGCTCAGAAGCATGGATCAGCAAAAATTTGCCTTATCTTATCATTCTAAGTAGCATGGTTTTGCTAACAGCAACTAAATTGTCTGGTGTTCTGTTAAGAGTATTTGTTTTAGATTTAAGAAAACAGATTAACCATCTAAATCTCAAAAATATGGATATCAGTGAAAATTTGCCTTTATCTTATAATTCTAAGTGGTATAATTTTGCTAATAGCAATTAAATTGTGCCCATACTAAATTCACAAGTTATAATAAGCTTTCTCACCATTTAAAAAACTTAAATTATATTTTATATAATTTTAACAATAATAAATGTTTCTTCCATCTAATCCAATATTAATTAAAAAAAAACTTATTTCATTACCGTTATATTTAAATAATTATAAATAAAAAAATATTACATAAGATGTTGGTAGTTTCTCTAATATAAAGATAAAAAATGATATAGTTAATATGAGAATGTATTAATTTTAATTGTTTTTAAAAAAATTGGACACACAGACTAGTTAAATTTTGTTTTTGGATGACCATTAAGAACTTTATATGGCCAACAGACCCGGTTTCCGGCCATCGTATGTATGCACTGGTTTTAACCCGTTATAATATTAATGGTTCCATCTTAACTTACAAAAAAAAATGGTTTTAAAAAAATTATAAAATTGAAAATTATATTTAAAAATTTTTATATAAAAAATGCAAAAAAAAATTATATATATAATATAAATGTATAAATTATAAATAATAATAATAATTAATTTAATTTTAATATTTTAAATATCTCATTAATATAGGACACTTATATATAATTTTATTATTGTTTTTTAATATATATTTTTTAATTATATTAATTTTTTACAATAATTAATTTGATTTAAAAAACATATAATATATAATTATTTTTCTGATGAAAATTAATAATTTTTATTTTAATGGATAAATTCATGGTCTCTATCATACCATATCATTTTTTATTATATCATTACCGTAACATTTTTTATAATATAATTATCGATTATTAAGAGAATTTCATATCATACCATATCATTTTTATTATATCATTACCATAACATTTTTGATAATATCATTATCCATTATTAAGACAATTTCAAATCATTTTGGTAAAGTGATTATATGATATTTAAGTAATTTATTAATATCATTTTGATAAAGTGATTATGTGACATTTATTATTTATTTGAGTTAATGTGTGTAATTTTTAATTAATATATGTATAATTGACTTTGGATATAATTTTAAATCATTTTGATAAATTGGTAATTTGATAGTTAGGTAATTTTATTTTATTTTATTTTTTTAAATTTGAAAATTTTAACATTTGTAATTTTAATTAATATATTTATAATTTGTTTTAGATATCATTTTATTTGTAGTTTTAATTAATATATTTATAATTTGTTTTAGATATCATTTTTGGGATGAATAGTAAGGGGAAAGTAATTAATTTATGATTATATTTATGAATCTTAGTTTATTATATTATTGTGTTATTAATTTATAATCATTTTTATTTGTATTAATTTCATGTGATCATTATTTCATATCTTACCATGTCATTAATTTATAACCATATTCATCAGTATTAGTTTCAAGTGATCATTATCTCATGATTTTGAACAATCAACTTACCGGTCATCGGATTAATCTGGACTTCTTGGGAGACCACCTATCCCAAAGCTCTTGTATCTCAGCTATGCTTAATTATTTAATCTTCCCATATTTAAGCCTATTTAGCTTGTTACCCAATTTGTAAAACCTTAGTAGGTATTGTGCCTTATGAACTATTTAGTTAGTATAGTGAGTGTTAAGTGGACTATTCAAAATGATGAGATCATGGTCACTTGAAACTAATATTCATGGATATGGTCATAGATTAATGACTTAGTCTAAGTAATTGATCCCAAAAAAGATATCTAATATGTTGCAATATGAAAGATCCTTGAGGGATATTTATGTGAATATTTTGTACTAAAAGGGAACTCGAAGTGAATAGGTCATAAAGGACAACATATGAAGTATAAAAATAGGTGGTCTTGAATGTGGGAAAATATTCACAATTAATTTCACTTGAGAGAAAGGAATCTTGGGATGGGTGACCTCGCAAGAAGTTCTACTTACTAGGTATTGTATTATAACACAATCAGAAAAGACAAGAACACTAAAAAGCTCTCAACATGAGACACCTTATTATTAGACATGAGGCATATCCAAGCACACATTAGAATCCCATATTTACTGTGATGGATCAAGTAAAACTGATAACCATAACAACCTATTATATTAGTATGAGAAAGAAAACTATGTGAGTTTACAACTCACACTTACTGGAAATATGACTCTTTAGAAGAATGCATTGGAACAATACATCTCTCAAATTAACTCTAACAATCCCCCTTAATGGAGAAATGATTTCTTTGCAACACCCAACTTATCTTAATAATCCATCGATTGATGTTTTCATCAATATGTTCTTCTCTACAACATAGATACACTATGAACTTAAGAACCTCCTAATGAACAAAGTATTTGCCTAGTCCAACTGACATTTCATCATACCGCTATGATGCAAACATTGCCAAAATGTTGATGTCCATAAAACGGAACAACAATCTACTGAAATGTAAGGATAAGTAGTTGTTTCAACCATTGATCTAGTAGGATGTCCTTCATGTACATGGTTCAATCAACCATTATTACATCACATGTCTTCATACATGTACCTTTAACCCCCCCTACATCATCATTATCTTAGTTTTTACTTGGCTCACCCATAACCACACTCTGGCATTACACCTATTGGCTTTTGTGAATGACCCTCAACCATCACACCTTAACTGGCTTCTTGCTTACCACAAACATCACATCAAGTGGTTTTGGCTAACCATGAACCATACACTGCATCAATAGTTTTTGTCTTACCAAAACCTTAATTTGACAAGTGGATTTTAGATTACCATGAAATTTATGGGGTATAGCTTACCTCATCATACTTACAACATCATTTAACTCAGGTACATGCAATTCTCATACTCCAACCATGGAGATAGTAGGTAAAAGCTCAAAGATTTTGCAGGGCCAATATATCAAGTCAAACATGACACCATAGGCTTTCTTACAAACATAATGTGTGAATCACTATTATATGGTCATAAGCCTATTCCAGAAAACTCATAAAACTTTAGCTTTAATTGTCCATCATCATTTTCTCTCTACTACTACCACAAGGCTTCCGCATGCATTATCACCAACTATTCCTTTCTGTTATGTTAGGGATCACATATATGTCTTCACTTGGTCTTCATCATTGAACTTTCTTTTGCTTTCTCTTGATACATGAGTTCTATCTATTGTACTCACCATTTTACCTATGTGGTTCATCAACATGTTACACACTTTCTTAATTTGGTCCCAATCTTCTCATATACTAAGATTACTACATTTCTCATTCCCCACTTAATTGAAGACACAAATTCTTTGATTCCACATCAAGCTAGTACACGAGTACATTTTCCACCCTCATAACTACCCAGTTTATTCCAAAAATTGATGTGACATCCACTTTATTTATAGCATGGATACATGGTACATGACTGCATGTGCTACCGCACTATTGTATGTTGGCCTAACTCAAATGGCTTACAAGATAACTAGGGAAAACATAATTCTTATCACTAGAATTATACGATTTGGACCAAAATATTTGGGATGTTGGGTACATCAATATGCATTGGTTGCACAATTACCTCATTTCACCTTATGTACAACAAGTTACCATCAATCCTTTGTAGCAATTCATTTTCCCAAATATATAATCTCATCTAATCTCCACAACTTCTCACTTCTTCTTTATCTCTTTACGAGCTCATTTGACTTGCATTCAAACTTGACTCACTTGACTTACCTCTAAAAGTAGTTTTTGGTTTCGCACAAACTGTTGCAGGAAAAATAATCATGCCTCAAATAAATGACTCAATAATTAACATCTCTTTCCTAAACATGTTTAAATTCTCCTTAATCACAACTAACTTTTGAAGGGTCGACTAAGTCATGAACTTTCTATGAGAAATATTGTTGTACATTGGAAAAATTTATCTTATAGAATCCTTTCAACATAAAAGTAACTTTTTGACATTCATGCACTTCTATCCAACCACAATGTACATGTATGTGAGGCTTTGATATTTCTATGTTCCAACATTTAGCTTGTACATTTTATTTTCTACTACAATGATTACAATATTATTCCTACTTTTGCACTTGATATGTTGAACTGCCACTTGTAGATGACTCACCTGTTATCAATGATTTTTATTTTACAAGATTATCTACACTAGTTGTTTGACCTTCATAACCAAGTTATTCATTTATTGTCCTTACATGTATTTTCACGGGCTTTTGGATGCCTTGAACTTTTTTGCCTAAGATTTCCCATAAAAACCCATTTTATTCAAAAGTTTGGAACCAATTCCTTATGTGTGTTTTTCAAAACATCCTACTTCATCATCTTTAGTAAAAGATTCATATTTAGAAATATTGCCAAGATCATCAGTCTAAGCCTCATAGCATGAGAGAGATCCATCAACATTGTTATCATCAACCAAATAACAAGTATCAAAGGAACTATCACTCTTCTAAATCAAGTCACTTATATCACAAATTGATCACACTTTACTTTCTCTTGTATTAATGGTTTTACTTCACATTCAAGTGCTAACAACACAGTTTTATTTGCCAATAACTCTTTTTGTAATGATTATATCAATTTATCATTTTGATCATGAATTTTGAAAAGAAATCATCTACATGTTGATCCAATGATACCAACCTTTCCTCCATTACATTGATGCGTTGTGTAGGGAGACTAACAAATTCATGATAGAATTTATTATCTCATGATCTAAGTCCTATGACTTTTCCCATTATGGAACTATTTTTCTTCTGTAAACTTTGTATTTATTGCAAAGCATCATCAAAAGATTGTTGTAATAGTCCAATTTCATGATTATAATTTTGAAGTCTTTTTTCTCCTTCACCCACTTCTCCCTTAGAATGCTCATTTATCAAGAATGAACACAACAAATAGGGTGTTGGGATCCTCCAGAGTTATCTTCCCTTCTAGCATTGACTTCTAGTTTTAATTTCCATAGTTGTTTATCTCATTGATGGATCGACTCAAAACCTACATATTGTGTCTTATTTGAGGGATCTTCACTGGAAACGAACATTGTGGGTCTTAATGTTTCTTTGGACATATCAACCTTTGAACCTATTATTATGCCATTCTAGTGAAATTTGATACTTCTATATGTAAAAAGTCAAATTCATCTTGACAAAGGAGGGTAATGACTAGATTACCCTATAACATCCCACCCTTGTTATTATATGAGTTTATTGTGTTATTTCCAATATCCATAAAGCACAATTTGCAATTTTTTTCAAATATGCTAGCACACACCTTATTCAAGAGTTAGTGGATGTTCACAATAACATTGTACATACATTAAAACAAATGGATGTTGTCATATCCACAATAGTTGAAAGTCAAATACTTGACCATATGAAATTGATAAAGGCTACCAGGAAAGTAGAAATTATCAAGTGTTTTCTTGGGCCATCGAAGTTTAGAATAAAATTGATTGAATGGACCATGTTGTGTGGCCAACCAAATTATTATTTGAACAGAAGAGGGAAGTTTTGCGTGTAACTGAGGTAGCAAGGATTCCATAAACGTATGTATTTGCAAATTATTTTGCAAGATATTTTCTCCAAGAAAGAATCTTGGGTAGTACTATTTGTTTATTACCTCCTCTTGATCCTCCCCTTTATAGAACTACATTAACTCTCCATAATACCAGCAACAAATCCAAATCAAATATGAATCCCTTTCTCATGAGCTTATCTTTCCTTCAAAGTGGTGACTCTTCCATGTGATTGAGTCCACTAAGGGTTTCTCTTCAATTCAAATTCAACTACCAATTGTAGAAACCTAGACATTAGATCGATTCCTCTAGTGGATCTCCTTCGATCACTAGTAGATTTGTGTCTCGGTGGCTTCTCTGACAATTGATATTGACTCCGATGTTTAATTGATTAATGTCCTAGTATCTTGATTAATGTGGATGATTGTTATATTTAATCCCTATCTCTCTGAATTGAGACCATTTGGGTTCATTAGATCTAAGATTGACGACCTCCAATGTTACAGTGGGTGGCTACTCCTCTTGATTCATAAAAAATTCTCCTATGGATAAGCAGATTACTCCTCCAAGAGTAGCATAGTGTCAATGGTGGCTAGGGTTTTTCTTATACAGTGGTGGCATAAATCATTCACTAAATGGTAGTTGTGACAACTGCACATAATGATGCCAGATTAGTCAAAGTGCTTTGACCTATTCTCTTTGTCTCCCTTTCCATTTCCATTTGGAATGTTACGAAGTCATATGGAGGTGGTGGACATGCTCCATTACTTCGTTGGAATAAATATTGGCTTTCTGTGTTGGACTCATGCACACATACTTTGAAATAAAAGTCATATAGATTCAGGTTTCCCCTATTTTATTTTAATACATTATCACAAAATTATTAAAACAACTTCCCCCTTGAAATAATAATGGATCGATGTATTTTTATCCCTAACATATCTTGGTTTTTGTATTGAGATAATGACCTCAGTGCAATGATCTCTTTCACTCTAAAACTAAGCCCTAATACCAAATAAGAAAAGTCTAGAAGAACCCAAAAAAATCCCAACAGGAGAGATATTATTATTATATCTGATACATAACCAAAAACACAATAGAATATCCCATATTTATAGTAATGAGATTGGTACAATAGATAACCATAACAAGTTATTATAACCAAATGAGGAAACTTACCTGAATTCACCACCCACACTTATGGAAATATGACAGTTTAAAAGAATGCATTGGAACACTACATTTCTCTAAATAAATCTAACATCCACTTCTTCACCCCTATGAGCATCTCTGATGTAATGAGTGCTAACTGGAATGAATCATGAGATAGTGACCAATTCAAATACTCATGGGGGTCTTAAATTAATGACTTAGTTTATAAAGTTAATCTCAAAAAATGGTATCTAATGTGTTACATTGCAAAGAAAAACGTCTTCAATAATTAATTGCATTTAATAAACATTAAATATATATCTATAATATTGTTAGGCTAGGAGAGTAACTCCCAATTTTGAATTGAATCAATGTGAGCATCATTATATACATGAAGATGATTGACCCTTGGGATTCAGATTACAAGGTCTAGGATTAGGTGTCTAACATCCCCCCCGTCCTTCCCCTTAATATGAATTCGTTTTTGTAGGTTAAAGCATCATTCTGAATCTTTTAAACTTTTCTCTTCCAAGTTCTTTTGTGAATATGTCAATAATTTTCTCATTTGTGGAACAATGTTATAAATGAATAGTCTTGGCATCTACATGATGTGAATTCAAATGATACTTTATGTTGATATGTTTGCTTCGATCATGGAATTTGGGATTCTTGTCCAATTTAATTGCAAAAGTATTGTTGATCAAAAGAGGAGTAGAGTTCACTTTTTTCTCTTGCAAGTCTTCAAGAATTTTCCTAAGCCACACAATCTCCTTAGTTACTTCTGCAGCTGCCACATATTCTACCTATATTGTGGAATACATTGGAATTGATTATTTGTTGATCTCAAAGAGACATATCTTGATCCACGAATCATAGAATAACTTGCAATTGTTACTTGTTTTCCTTATCTCCATCAACGTTTGAATCAAAATATCAAATCAAACTGAAGTCATCCACTTATGAATATTTGAGTCCAAATTCTTGAGTTCCTTTCAAGTACTTTAGAACTCTTTTTGTAGTATACCAATTTCCTTCACACTAAAGGAAAAAAACTTCTAGAAGAGATTATAATGAAGGTTTTTAGTGTTATTAAATTGGAAAAAAATGTCAAAAATACCTTTGCTACAACATCCATCTGTGGTAGCAGATGTTTAGTGAAGTGATTGATCTAGACTTATGCATGAATGCAATAGAATAGAGATATAAACACAAAAACAAAGATGAAGTAGAAATAAATCTTCATTTCATTAATATCAAAGAACTGAAAGATGCTTACAAGTAGAATGGAAGTAAACTAGCTCGGGCAATGATAGCTTATCTATAAGAAGAGATGTGGCGGCCACATGCCTTTGAAATGTGTTACAATGAGGCTCAAGGGAATTTTTATTATTAAACAATAAGGGGTTACCATAAAAACGAAAAACCTAACCCTAGGAGATGGAACACCAAGAGTTTGTGGGCCTCGTTGGGGTTGGTTGGGCAACCAACTTCCTAGGGTCATAACTTGGTCATATGATCTCTGTTTGGCACGTACAATACCTTGTTAAAAATATCTATCCAAGCACTATAGGATTTGTGGAATTCCCAGAGCCATTATCTTGATTTAGACCTCAAAAAATGTCGTTTAGGGGTTGAAAACAACTCTCGAAGTTCAGGACTCGAAAAAATGCTCAAAATAGTAAATTATGTTATAATCAAAAAAACTGATAAAACTTACTGAAGGTCTAGTTGGATAGGCAGGTGGCCACTAACATCCTTCTAGATCAATCCTCTCCCCTTAGGAAGCAATGGCCCCCATTGCGTTCAAAGCCTCTATGAGGTAGGACATTTCTTTTGAACCTAGTTCCTAGTGAGCCACTTACCCTGGTGAAGGAGTTGGTCTTCTTTGATAACTCGAAATAGCTAAATCCTTTGATGGCGAGCATTATTTATCTACATGTCTATGATCCTATTAGTTGTGGCCTGTTCAATTCAGCTTGGGTTGAGCTCTGTTGGTGTCAATTTCTCAACAATGTTTGATGTGTCCAACAATAGGGGAAAATATGGCCGCAGCTAATCCACATTGAATATTGGGTGCAGGCCAAGGAACGGTGGAATGTTGATCTCGACATAATTATCCCATACAATCTTAGTGATGGTATAAGGCCCATATTGGAGTGGGAGAATCTTGAGTTGGGGCCTAGCTAGGCTCTCCTTCTACAAATGTAACCAAGATTTGTCACCCACTTGGAACTTGTGTGGTACCCGATGCTGATCATGATGTTGTTTAAACTTAACATTTGCTCTATCCAATATATCATGGACTTGCTGGAAGATGTGATGAATGCACTCAATGAAGTTGTTATCCCTGTCAGATTTGGATTGGAAATGAGTCGAATATGCCTGAGTAGTTGAAAATGGTATGGCAACATCAATGGGACATAGTGGTTGTAATCCCAATCCCTCGTGAAAGGGGTTGTGGCCAATTGAGCTGTGGAGAGATTTGTTGTAGTTGTGCTAGAAATACGGAAGGATCTTATCCCATGTGTGTGGGTGCTTTGAGTTGTACATGCGCATGATGTGCACGATTATTCTATTGATGACCTCTATTTGGCCATCAATTTAGGGGTGGAAGGTCGTGGACTTAGTGAGATTGGTATCCAACAATGACTAGAGGTTTGACCAACATGCACTTAGGAAACGACTATCCAAAATTGAGATAATGGACTATGGGATCCAAAAGTGCATCCATACTTGTTCAAATACGCGTTTGACAGTGGCTTGTGTTATGATAATATTCTTGCAGGCCACTAGAATGAAAATCTTAGATAATCGGTCGATGATCACAAAAACACAGTCGTTTCCATGCTTGGTAGAAGGAAGGCATGACATGTAATCCATGTAGATGGATTCCCAAGGTTAGCCAAGGGTAGGCAAGGGAGTAAATACGTCTTTCTTCTTGATTGTAGGTTTGACAATGGCGCAAGCAGTGTAGGACCTAATGTACTTCCAGACATCCCGTTGAAGGTTCAACCAATAAAAATACTTGTGAAACACTACCACTGTCTTCTCTACCCCAAAATGTCTAGCGAATTGACTGTAGTGCGCCTCCCAAATCATCTTGGCACGCTCACTTGAAGGAACACAGACGTGTCCCAGGTAGCATAATAGTGTGTCCTGGAGGTGAAATTCTTGAACTTGCTTACCTTCCAGGAGCATCTGGTATGTGGTGTCAAATTCTGGATCCCTATTGTAAAGAAGTGTCCATTACAAAGTCTGGTGTCCACAAGAGTCGAGCACAATGGTTAGCACTATGACCAACGGTTGGTTGAGGCAGTCTACAACATTATTGGTGCTTCCCTTCTTGTACATGATGTTCAAATGGAATTGTTGTAGGTATGTGGAGAATTTGTAATGGCGATTGTTCTGCAACTTTCCTTGTGTCTATATGAATTGTAGGGGTTAGTGTTCTATGTGGATGATTGTCTCCTTCCATAAAATGTAATGCTTCCATTGCTAGGAAGCCTGAACAATGGAATACATCTCTTTGTCACAGGTGGGAAACTTTCACACTGTCTAAAAGTGTCTCACTGTGATATGCCACCAGATGCCCCAGTTGAGTAAGAGCTACCCTGATAGCATAGTCTGAGGAATCTGTCTCAATCTCAAATGGTTGTTGCAGGTCTAGTAATGTGATAAATGGTGTAGAGCAGAGGTGATTCTTCAATTCGAAAGAAAACTTCTGTTTGGATTTAGACCGGAAGAACTTTTCTTTCACTCCGCCCTTGGTGACTTGACTCAAAGGCCAAGTGATATGAGAGAAACCTAACACGAACCTACGGTAGAAATTGACAAGACCCAGAAATATGCATAGCTCTGTTAGAGTGGTTGGGGCTAGCCAATATCAAATAAATTGAATCTTGGCTAGGTCCACATGCAAACCCCGCTCACCAATGATGTACCCGAGATATTGAGCTTGGGTCATACCAAAAGTGTATTTCTCTAAATTGGCACACAACTTGTGTTGTCTCAGGGTTTGGAGGACCTGCCGAATATGGTGTAGGTTCTCTTCCCAACTTTGGATGAAGATCAAGATGTTGTCCAAATACACTACCAATAATGAGTTGGTGAGGGCCGCAAGGGGTCATCCATCAACCTCATGAACATTGCGTGGGAATTCGTCAACTCGAAAGGCATGATCAGTCATTTGAAAAGGCCCTACTTTGATTTGAAGGAAGTCTTCCGCACATCGGAGGGTTTGATTGGAACTTGGTGACAATCGAACTTCAAATCAATGTTGTTGAAATATTTGGCCCCTTTGAGCTGGTCTAGAAGGTCATCAATCCGTTGGATTTGATGCCTATTCCGGATAGTCATCTTATTCAACACTCGATAGTCAATATAGAGTCTCTAAGTGTCGTCTTTCTTCTGTACCAACATGATCGGGCTCCCACAGGGTGATGAACTTGGCCTCATGTTCCCTTTTTGTAACAGCTCCTGAATCTTCCTCTTAATAGGGTAACTTGTGCATTATCATTCCTGGATTCTTCATAATGGTTGTGATAAAATTCATAACCCGTAACATAGAAGAGATCCCGACACGTGTTCATAACTAGCTAAGTAATTTCATCATTCTCTATAACAGAGCGTTGGTATATCGGTATGTTGCACGTGCGGGGTCATATCGATGGAGTGCTTGACTTGACAGTGCAGGGGTACCCTTGTCGTTGAGGTGAAGGTGTCCTTATACTCCTCCATGACCTTGTCTATCTATTGTTGACGTGTGGAGGAGTCTTGTATGGAGGCCGTGGATGTGGCCACAATCTTCTTTTTTCCCTTAGGATGAATCATAAGGAAGAAAAATTTCCTGGTATGGAAAATGATCTTACTGCATTGCTCCATATAGATTAAAGAGATGATAGTAGGCGGTGCTATCTCTGGTATCGTGTATAACTTATTTCCTAAATAAATAATAACAGTGCGAGGCCTAGACTCATACATAACATGACACTTCCACAAGTATGGTTAGCCTAATAATACATCACAAACTTCAAGAGGAACACCATCATAGTACCTCATCTGTGAAGGGCGTGATGCTATAGGGAAGGTGACACTACTGGCTGACGCTGAGATCTCATCCATGGTGAAGCCACCTGATGGTGTATGGCTGCGAGAGTGGTGTGGTTGGTACACCCAACTGCTTCATGACCTCTGCTAAAATGATGTTCTTTTGACTTCCACTATCGAAAATGAATTGCAGCAGAGAACCCTTCACCCACATTTTGAGTGGAAGATCCAGTCCCCCTCCTCTGGATCTTGAGGCTCAATCTTATGGATCTTTGTGATGGAAATGGTGGCACTGGTATCGACATCAATAATATTCTCCCCTTTATCATTCCCCTTATCAGGTTTTGACTTAGAGTTGGGACATGCATCTAATTGAGAAGCCTTCATCTCAGCCACCAATGACTGCTTGGTTCAACACTTGTGTTGTAAGTAGGGCTCTTATGGAATTTGCACCATTTCCTTGTGTCCTTCTTTGTCTTCGAGATTTTTTTCTTTGCTTATGGCTTTGACAGGTTAACTTGGGTCACTTCGCCTTGGCTTTGTCCTTTGTTTTGTGGTTTGGGGGTGCCTTTCCCTTACTTTAGATTCAAAGATACGAAGTCTTGCTTCTTTTGTTTAAATTTCTGCTCGACCTTGACATCGTATCGATAGGCAACGCCAAGAAAGGAGATGTCTAAGAACTCCATCTCATCCTAGATGTACTTGTGTAGACAACTGCCATACTTGAGTACCAAATGTATCTTAGAATCCTTGAGTACAGAATGTCACTAAGGGTATGAAAAATAGTTGTGAACTTTGACACGTCTTGGTCCCTATCTTGCCACAACGTGGTCCAATTTATTTATTTATCTTCATAGCTCCTAATAGGGTAATATTATTCCTTGATGGTGTCCCAGAAAGAATGCCAAGTGGGCGTGGCTGAAAAAAGTGAGGGTTGCCTCTCATCCTTCTATTCACAATAGGTTTCCCACCAGTCCTTGACATGGAGGGCGACTTTGAGGAGTGCAAAAATAATATTTTCCTAGTTAGAAAAGCCATGAACTAAAAAATATCCTTCCAAAAGATTTAGCCATCTATCTACAACATCTGCATCTATCTAGCCTTCAAATATGGGAATGTCAAAGTTGACTTGTACCTTAAATGGAGTGGCGCCTCCAGAGTGCTAGATGAAGATGTGTCGCTTGTGGGTGGCCATCGAAGGATCTAGGCAAAGTTATCCATCATCCAATTCCTTTGTCGCTCGAGAGCTTCCTCGAGAAATATTTTGAAAGGATCTCTTGCTCCCTCATCTTTATTTTCTTCCATTGTGGGAGGTCGTTGGGGTTTGCAAGGGTGGTCTTGCAAAGGTTCAACTAGTTCAAGCCCTAACTCCTTATACCCTGATCTCTTTGGGGACTTGCAAAGAAGAATAGAGAAAAAGCACACCACTTTGATACCACTGATCCAAACTTATGTAGGAACGCAACAGAATATAGATATAAATATAAAAAAAATATGTAACATAATAAATCTTCATTTCATTAATATCAAAGAACTAAAAGATGCTTACAAGCATAATGTAAATAAACTAGCTTGGGCGATGGTACTATTATCTCTGCGAAGAGACGTGGCAACTACATGCTTATGAATTGTGTTACAATGAGGCTCAAGGGCCTTTTTATTATTGAACAACAAGGGGAAACCCTAAAAAAATAAAAGCTTAACCCCAGTAGATGGAACATCAATAGTCTGTGCACCCCATTGGGGTTAGTTGAGTAGCCAAATTCCCGGGGTAGTAACTTGGTCATATGATCTCCGTTTGGTGTGTATGATACCTCATTATAAATATATATTTGAGTATGAAAGTATTTACAAGAATCCCATGCCTATGGTAATGTCGTTATTGTGGAGCTAAAAAGATGCCATTTAGGGGGTCAAAATAGCTTCGAAAGTTCACAACCCAAAAACTGCTAAAAGTAGTAAAATGTGTTATAATCAAGGAAACTAATGAAATCGTTTGGAGGTCTAGGTGGAATAGGCAGGCGACCACCAATGTACACCTAGATAAGTGATAATGAATCTTCATCACAACTAAAAAAATACGGGCGGATGACGGTTTTAGCAGATGTTTTCTTAGTGGTGCAATTATTGGAAACATCACACTAGTGCACTACTAATATAAAATCAGCGGTGCCATAAATATAAATAAAAGCACCGGGATTGGAAACAAATTTTTGGAGCACTGACGCATTAAATTTATAAAAGAACCGATGCTTTAATAATAAAAAAACACCATCTCATACAATCTATGATACCATGCATCGAGGCATTGAATGCAAACAATAATGGTGCTTGAAAAGTGTATTGGCCCAGTGCTTATGTCTTCCAAAAATGCCCCAGGAAGTACTTTTCAGGAAGGGCACCAGGGTAGGTAAAAAAATATTGCAGCCCCGGTGCTTTTATCTTCTCCAACACATCAGGTATCTATGTGTAATAATGTATTGGAAATATGTTGTCATTGATGGCAACAAGGTGTCAATTGGTGGCATATGTGTCAAATAGATGCCTCAAAAGATTAGTTTCAAAGCACAAGAAGAATATTGGGGATAAGCACGGTAGTAGCAATGATGTCGAGACTTTAGATCTAGTTTTGGAGTAGCATATCATATCAAATGCAACTTAATCCACATAGATGTAAAGAGTTTAGAAAAAGTTTTACAGTGATATGTGGAAGTTTGTAAATGGCCTCCTGTTGTGTGAGATAGAGCCAGTCAAATTTGTATGACACCAAGTAAAATTTTAGAAGGACCAAAAGCCTGTAAAATAGTGAGTTAAGGTAGCGGGAACATACCTGGAAGCCCGTAAACTTATCTAGAATAACAATTGAGCTGGGGTAGTGGGAACGGCCTCGGAAGCCTGGAAGCCTGTAACTTTATTTAAAAGTGATATGGGATAAAAGGAGCTGGGCATTGCAAGTGGGTCGACAAGTGAAGTACCAGTGGTTCAGAGGAAGACAAGCAATAGTGGGGCATACTCGAAACCATGGAAACCTAAAAGCCTAGAAGTAATTTAAATTGGAAGTTGGGCTTACGTGGTTGTGTGGGACCATGAGTGGACCAAGTGTGTGATAGAAAATGGATGGTGGCACACTAGAAGCATATAGTATTGGGCCATATCTGGAAGCCCACGAGCCCATAACATTATGAGATTTAGAATCTCATAAGAGCGTTGAGTATCCAAGCACCTGGGCTCCACTCTAGAGAGCATATATATCAAGGGAGTATCGAAATACCAACATGTGAAGGTATTAAGGTGGGCCATGTCGAGAAGCCCGTGAGCTAGTAACGGAATTTTACAAAAGCACCGGGTAGAGGGGATGCTAAATTGCTTGAATGAGATGGCTACTCGATTTGGCACTAAAATAAGGCTTGGAGTTTTGATAGAAGAACAAACTATTAAGAGGCATATTTAGCAGTGTTGACAAATATGCAGGTTCACCAAAATTAGACAATCCTCCATAAAACCTGTTAAGAGGACATAAAGCTAAAATAAGAAAATAAACAACAATTTAACTCAGAGTCTGAATTTAAACTAGAGATCAGAGATTAAAAACAAGATGAACACTATCATAAGACAATTTGTGAATAGGACAAAGGAAAAAATAAGGATTCATGTAACAATACAAGAAAAGAATTGAAGCAAAAAATATCAAGCCAAAATTCTTTACAATAAGGCTTGAGAAAATTCGCTGGAACATGAGAAATGAAGACAACAATATAGTTCTCATGAGCAAGTTGAGGTGAAGTTGCTGGTGTTCTTAGTAATCAGTAATTGCTGATGGTATTGGTGATCAAGGAGAAAAATTGTTTTACTCTAAAAGCAGAGAAGGCATTCATGTATCTAGTATGAAAATTGATGAAAGATGAACCAGTGAGTGTCAAGCAAGTTGTAGCTTTCATATCAAGGGTTGGTGCTACTTCCAATGGGCGTTAGTAAATATTTGGGGTTGTAGCTCCATTCAGTTGTATTTGATAAATTATGGAGTTGTAGCTTCTTGCTAGTTATAGCTAGAGATTTGTAACAATAAGTTGTAGCTTGCCTTGTGAAACAATTAAAGAGAAGTTTTGAAGAATTTATTTGTTCCTTGTGTGTTCCATTGTGATTGCTGAAATTGTTTCTTTTCATGCTAATTTCAATTAATTGTTGAATTATGTAGTGGTGTCCTAGTATCCTAACACAATTGAAAGAAAGTTTTTAAACTCGTAAAAGTTCTACAATATTTATTCACCCCACCTCACAATATTTTCCTAGTTTCCAACAATTGGTATCAGAGTGAAGGCTACTTCAGACCAGTTTAACATCTGGAAGAAAGATGAAGGGCCATGGAAAAATAGGAAGTAGGATCTACCAACATGGCATGTATGTTCAATGTAACAAATTATGTGTGTTTGGAAAGTAAGGATGAAAACATACATTCAATCACATGGAGTTGATGTGTGGGACACCATGGAGGAAGAATATCAAAAGCTTCTAGTAGTGGTTACTAAGGATCAAAAGATGGAGTTCACAAGTAATGGAAAAGTAATGAATGCTCTACTTGCTGGCCTACCTGAATCAGAACTTGTCAAAGTAATGGATTACATATCTACCAAAGCTATCTGGGACAAGATGAGCAACTACTATGAAGGAGACAACAAGGTAAAATCCAAGGGTATAGGATGTAATTTGAGTCTTTAAGTACGTTTGATGATGAAGATATTGCAAAGTATTTTTTAAGAGTTGATGAAGTTGTGAATGCCATAAGAGGGCTTGATGAGGAGCTAGATGAAGTTTTAGTAGTTCAAAAAGTGTTAAGATCTCTTCCTGAAAGGTTTAATCCCAAGGTATCATCCATTGAAGAAATGAACAATATGGACTCTCTTACTCTAGATCAATTACTTGGAATACTCACTGCCTATAAGATGACGATTTCTAAAGACAATTCTACAGCCAAAAAATTGGCCTTCAAAGCAAAAAAAAGTGCAAAGAGGAGCATGATGGTTCATGCTATGAATCGTGTGAAGAAGAAGCCAACTTTTTAAGGGAATTCAAGCCAAGATCAGACAAGTATAAAGGTAAGATGCCCTATAAGTGTTTTAATTGTGGAAAATTTGGTCAGTATGCATCAAAGTGTCCTCAAAAGAAGAAGAAATATTATGATCCTAAAGAAATATTCAAGAAATCTCAAAATGACAGAAAGTAGGCTAGGAAGAGGGGCTTTTGTGTTCCAGAATAGAGCTCCTCGGAAAGTGAACCTAGCCAATCCTTAGACGAGGACATAGATGATGAGAGCCATAAATAATTTATGTTGATGGACATAGAAAAATTGTAGTTCAGGGCTATTAACTCTGATGATGAAGAAGGAGAAGTAGATATTGAAGGAGAAATGGTAGGTGAACTTGAGGAAATAGAGAGGTTGAGGAAGAAAAACAAGTCTCTGAAGGAGTATATCATAAAAGAAAAATTTGAAGTTGTCGGGCCAATGCTTTTGCAAATAGAAGAGGGTAAGAAGATTCAAGATTCACTGAATCAACAACTGAATGAAAAATATCAAGCATGTGAAAGGATGGAAGGATAAATCGCGTTGCTAAAGAAGGAGTTGGAGAAGACCAAACACAACTGAGTTTCAACCAAAAATTATGTAAAGGTGTTGAAGATTTGAATGAAATATCGAAAGCATAGCGAGTTTCCTCATATTGTAGTGGTCTTGGGTTTGAAGATGAGTCCATCGCAACAATTGAATTAAAGGGCAAGAAACAAATTACTTTTGTTCTAACAGAAAAAGAAGGGCTTGCACAACAACAAAAGGAGATTATGCAACCCAAGAAAAACCAACAACAATAAAAGAAAAACATTGTCCAAGCAAAATGTATTGCTCAGAATTCATCACAGCTCAAAAGGCAACATTCCAAGAACAATAACATATTCCTAGGGTATTGTTTCACATGCACAAGCTATAGCCACAGGGAAACAAATTGCAGAATTAATCTATCTTACAGGCAGCTCAGATCTAGAAGAAGATTCTAGTAGAGGAAAAGTAGACCCAGGTATAATAATTATTTTTCTTCTCTGAACTATATGGTGTATTGTTTTAAATGCCAAAATTTTGGGCATATAACAATCAATTGTAGACTAAAGGATAATAAGAAAGAATCAATTGAACGGAAGCCCAATGTCTGGAAAGAAAAGGAAAAAACATAACAATGTGATATTGCTTTGTATGCTCAAAATGAAGGGAGCTATTGGTATGTGGAAAATGGCTATTCAGGGCACATGTCAGGGGACAAAGGAAATTTTTTGACACGGAAACTAGTTGATAAAGGCAATGTGACTTTTGGCAAGAATGCTCCAGGAAAAATGATTGCAAAATGCGTGGTTAGTCTATCAAATGGAAAAGGTAAAGCCAATAATGTTTATATGTTGATGGATTGGAGCATAACTTGCTTAGTGTAACTCATATGTGTGATCAAGGCTATGATGTGATATTTAAAGCCAAAAACTGTCAAATAAAGTCTACAGGCACATGTGAGATAGTTGTTGAAGTTGTGAGAATAGATAATAATTTTTATGTGCTCAAAGAGAAGACAAAGATGTGATAGTTGTGAAATATTGATGAAAGATGGTTTTTGATCTAGGTGGATATTGGTGGCCACTCGCCTCTTCCACCTAGACCTATAGTCAGTTTAATAAATTTCCATGTTTATAGCAACATTTATTATTTTTAGTTGTTTTTTGGGTCTTGAACTTCCAGAGCAGATTTGACCCCTAAACGACATTTTTTTGAGGTTCGCAGTAGACCCATAACCATAGGTAGGGGCATGCAAAAAATCACTAGTACACAAAGATATATTTCCAATGAGGTATCGTACGTGCCAAATAGAGATAATATGATCAATTTACAACCTAGGGAAGTTGGTTGCATAACTAGCCCCAATGGGGCCCACTAGCGTTCCATGTCCTAAGGTTAGGGTTTTGGTTTTTAGGGTTTTCCCTTGTTGTTCAAGAATAAAAATTCCCTTGAGCCTCATTGTAACATAGTTTAGAGGCATGTAGTTGCCACATCTCTTCAAAGAGATAAGCTACCATTGCCCGAGCTAGTTTATTTCCATTTCTGTATATAAACACATTTAAATTCTTTAATATTAATGAAATCAAGTTTTATTTCTATTGCATCTCTGTGTTTATATGTATATTTGTATTTTTTATGTTCCTGAATAAGTCCGGATCAGTGGTATCAGAGCGGTCTGCTCTTTCTATTTTTTTCTTTGAATCTCCCCAAAGAGGTCAGGGTATAAGGAGTTAGGGCTCGAACTGGTTGAATCTTTTCAAGACCAGCCTCACAAACCCTGACAGCCTCACATGGCGAAAGAAAACAAAGATAAAAATTCAAAATATTGCTTGGGGAAGACCTCGAGTGACAAAGGAATGCAATGATGGATAACTTTTCCAAGATCCTTGGGTGGCTACCCACAGGCGACACATATTTATCCAACAACCACTTTGGAGGCAACACTCCTTTTAAGGTACAAGTTAACTTTGACATTCCCATATTTGAAGGCTAGATAGATGCAAATGCCATAGATATATGGTTAAATATGTTGAAAGGAAATTTTTCAGTTCATGAATTTTTCAATCGGGAAAATATTACTTTTTCACTCCTCAAAGCCACCCCACATGTCAATGATTGGTGGGAAACCTACTGTGAACAAAAGGACGAGAGGGAATCCTCAATGTTTTCAGCCAAACCCACTTGGAATTATTTCCGAGATGCCATCAAGGAAAAATATTACCCTATTGGGAGCTATGAAGATAAATACGTAAAGTGGGCCATGCTGCGGTAAGGAAGGGACCAATATGTGTCAGAGTTCACAAATGTTTTCCATACCCTTTGCAAGAAGTTGGGTGTTAAGGATTCTGAGCGTAATTTGGTACTCAAGTACCGTGGATATCTACACAAGCACATCCAGGACGAGATGGAGTTCCTGTAAATCTTCTCACTTGGCGCCATCTATCGATACATTGTCAAGATTGAGTAGAAATAAAAAAAAAAGAAGCGATACTTTGGATTTGAAAATATAAAGCAAAGGAAAGGTGCCCCCAAATCGTAGAAAAAAGGACAAAACTAAGGCGGGGTGACCCAGGATAACTCACCGAAGCTGCAAATAAAGAACAACACCACGAAGACAAACAAGGAGACATGGAAATGGTTTAAGTTCCATAAGAACCCCACTCACAACACAAGTGAGTGCTGAGCCAAGTAGTCACTAGTGGCCAAGCTAAAGGCTACCGAATTAGATGTATGTTCTGACTCTGAGTCAAAAACTTACAAAGGGAATGACAAAGGGAAGTAGATTATGGATGCAAAGCCTAGTGCCACCATTTCCACCACCAATGTCCAGAAGGATTTGCTCGAAGATCCAGACGAGGGGAAACTATTCTTCCACTCATAGATGTGGGTAAAGGGTTCTCCACTGTAGTTCATCATCGATAGCAGGAGCCAAAAGAACCTCATTTCATCAGAGGTCACGAAGCGGTTGGGCCTACATACCACACCATACTTGCAACTGTACACCATTGCATGGATTCACCAAGGGAAAGATCTCTGCGTCAGCCAACAGTATCGGCTTCCCTACAACATCAAGCCCTTAACATATGAGGTACTGTGTGATGTTTCTCCTCTTGAATTTTGTGATGTATTACTAATCCAACCATACTTGTGGAAGCGACATGATGTGTATGAGTCTAGAACTCGCACTGTTATTATTACTTTGGGTAATAAGTTGTATGGGATACCAAAGGTAGCATAACCTACCGCCATTTATTTGATCACTGTGAAGCAATGCAGTAAGATCATTTCCTAGACCAGGAAATTTGTTTTCCTTATGATTCTTCCTCCCGGAACGAAGAATATTGTGGCCACGACCCCTAGACAGGGCTCCTCTGCATGAAAACAACAAATGGACAAGGTTTTGGAGGAGTACAAGGACATCTTTACCTAACCCATAGGGGTACCTCTACACTGTCAGGTCAAGCACTCCATTGAGCTAAAGTCGGGTGCCCTGCTACCCAATCAACCAATCTATTGACACTTTGTTATGGCGAACAATAAAATCAAGAGACAGATTCATGAGTTGTTGTAGAAAGGGAACATTAGGGAAATTTCATTACTTTGTGGGAGCCTGATCATGTTGGTACAAAAGAAGGACAGGACTTGGAGACTTTATATTGATTATCAGGCGCTGGACAACATCATTGTCTGGAATAGGTATCCAATCCCATGGATTGATGACTTTTTGGACCAACTCAAGGGGTCCAAATATTACAACAAGATTGTCTTTAATTCTAGTTATCACCAGGTATTGATCGAACCCTCTGATGTGTGGAGGACTGACTTCAAATCCAAGTAGGGCCTTTTTGAATGGCTGGTCATGCCTTTTGGGTTGACGAATGCCCCCGCAACCTTCATGAGGTTAATGGACAACATATTTCGACCCTTCACCAACTCATTCATGGTTATCTATTTGGATGGAATTTTGATCTTTAGCCAAAGTTGGGAAGATATCCCCCACCATATTCAACACTTCCTCCAAACCCCGCGACAACACAAATTATGTGCCAATTTGGAGAAATGCACTTTTGGTATGACCCAGGTTCAATATTTGAGGTACATCATTGATGAGTGGGGTGTGCATGTGGACCCAACCAAGATACAATTAGTTCGGGATTGGCAAACTCCAACCACTTTAACAGAGCTCTGCAACTTTCTGGGCCTTTCCAACTTCTACTGCATGTTCGCATTGGGGTTCCCTCATATCACTTGGCCTTAAGGTCAAGTCACCAAGAGAGGAGAAAAATAAAAGTTCTTTTGGTCCAAATCCCAATAGAAGGAGTTTTTCGAGTTGAAGCATCGTCTCTTCTCTACACCAATTCTCACATTACTAGACTGTAAACAACCAGTTGAGATCGAGATAAATGCCTCTGATTATGCTATTCGTGTAGTTATGTTGAGGGTGCTAGACCCTCCAAAATTCAGGGGATCACCCAGGTATGAAGTCCCAAGTAGACCTCACACTGTTTGGTGTGGGAGTCCCATCCGGTATGATGGATCGATGGCCATTGTCTTAAGGATTTGTCTCAATTCTTGCTTGTCAGCACAAGAGAGTGGTTCACTTTTTATTCAAGAAGTGAGGTTCATGGGCCTGGTGAGTGTAAGTGTACTTGTGTCAACGGTTCTTTCACTGTGAGGGGAAGAAGGTGAAGGTGAGTTCCAGGTTGAAATGGATTAGCCTGAACTTGTCTAGGAACACACAACACAAAAGGACATACAAAGCTTTCGACAGAGTAGTCCACTCAGATGTGGCAGTCACAACATACAAGGTAAGATAACATGTACAAAACTCACAGAACAATCTGAATGAGTGCAACAGTTCTTACAAAAATGTTCAGGTGAAAGGTTTGTCTGATGTCTGGTAGAGTAGTTGACATAGACGGGACAACATTAACAACACATACAACACATTTTCATTAATAGATTATGCATTACAACAAATGAAATAGTTCAGATGTAGAACACAGGTTAAAGCAACATGCATTACAAGTGTTAAAGATCAGTCTTACAACAGATACAATTCATGTGTGAAAATGTGTTGGCCTGTTAACAGGCTTATGAATTAAGCGAAAGTTCCAAGCCACATTGTTACACCATACATTACTAACCCCGTCATCAGGGTGTTGGAGCCACTACTTACTCAAAGAAAATATTGCAGACTCTCTTGGCTATGTGGGAGGAGTTGAAGTGAAAATCCCATTACATGTACAAATGAGGGGGTATTTATAGCCAAGGGTGAAACTGACCCTTGTGGTTGTTCGACTACCCTCATGACCGTTTGACTTCTATGACTCTTTGTTCAACAAGTGGGTCTCTTGGACTTCCATGTTACATCACATTGATTGACAAAAAGCCCATAGTGAGGATGTGGGCGACATGACTTGACATGACAATGCTGCTAAATTCATGCTGCTACTGGAGTGCATGTCGAGGTAAAGTGTTGCTAGGTGATGGATGTATTGATGGTATATCATAGCTTCACCTATGCATGGCGAAGTGTGTGGAGTCTTTGATGGTCCTTCATTCGCTTGATGAAGCTTTAGCATGTTGTTCCTTGCTTGCATGTTGGAACATCTGTTCACGAAGGCGCATGTTTGTCATGTTTGTCTGCTTCACATGCTCTTTCCATTCATCCATTGGTGAACCTGTCATTTTGCACGTGCTCCCTTCGTTCATCCCATTCGTCTTCTTGCCATGTTCATTGGTGTACATGTACCTTCAATCGCTCATGACGAGACAACATCAAATCCAAAACCTCCTAGTCTACTATGACACATGATCATTCCGATGCAGCCAACTGGGAGAGGCATCAAGGCTGTGATGTGGGATGATGGCTTTGGGCAAACGCTAATGAGAACTATGCAGGAGCCACTCAGAGATGGAGACAAGAAATTTGAGTTGATAATGGCTATCTGCAAGGTTTGGCTTGTCTGGGAGGAAAAATTGCACAAATTTTGGGAGGAGCAGTCTAGGTTGCTGGAGGGCAAGGCAGACATGCTCAACGCATTTTCCAAAATGAACAAGAAATAGGGTTGGACAACCAAATTTGCACAATTTTCCGAAGGAATGGGCCAGCCTACATGAAGGATTAGTAGGCAGGGATTGCACAGTTTTTCTGGGGAATTTCCCGGGAGACTGGCAGCCAAAACTGCGCAATTCCTAGGGGGGACTACTAGCTGGCTACTGGTGTCACTGGCAGCAAAAAATGCGCAATTCCCATAGGGAACTACTAGTTGGATTCTCAGGAGATTGGCATCAGAAACTGTGTAATTCCTAGAGGGAACTAACAGTCTACGGCTAGGAGCTACTAGCAAGGAAAACTGCACTGAGGTCGGGAGTCTGACCTGTTGATCATCTCTACACAATTTTTGAGCTGAGATAACTGATGGGTAGCTGAAGGTTTGCTCTTGAACATTGTGGAATTTCTAAGATGAACAGTTGGTCCATTGCTGGATGACTAACTGGGGAAACTGCATAATTTTCTGAGGGAGACAGGGATGGGCACTTGGTGTCTGACCAACTTGTCTGCACAATTTCCTCAGTTAGTTGAGTGGGTGAGGTCAGTGGCCTTTGCATAATTTTGGAGGGGAGTCAGTCCCAGGGTGACTACTGGGTCCGATTGTTTAGGTGGCCAACATGAGAGATAACTAAATTACTTGCAGGCAATGCAACTTGAAAAGACTAGCTTTGTGCTTCTACATTGTTATGGTTGACAGTCAATCGAGTCAATGGTAGGGTGATGGTCCGGCTGTTAGACGAGAGTCTGGTCGTTAGAACTTTCAACAAAAATGGCTAAGCGTGTGAACAATCGAAATATGCATAGATGATCATACGAACACACACTTGAAATATCAAATGTCGAGCATGGTTTCCTATCAAATGTTAAAGAGGAAATATCAAATGTTGAGCATGGTTTCCTATAGGACATGGAACCCAGAAGTGAAATTGTATTATGGGTATGAGACTCTTCGCACACAAGTCATTCAGAAAATCCCACAGACTTAGCATGATTGCAGAAATAAACCACTTCAGAAGGAAATCATTCAGGAACATTTACACATAGGAATTCATATTCCTTATTCATTCTGGAAACAACACTCATATGCATTAATAGAACATTATTGTGATGCAATAAATAGAGACATGATAATGAACACAAGAACGAGATATAAGAGTTTACTTATCTTATAAGAGGTCTATAAGTTAAGAGTGGGATTCTAACTCTCCACCCAACCATAAAAAAACTACAGCCATAGTTACTTGTAGTTGTCACCCCCGAGACAGATTCCAGTGCTTGAGTTGGAGTGCTTTTGAGAGGAACTTCACCAATATTAGTAGTTGAAAAAGGATGTCTCAAATCCACTCTACCTTCATCCACTAACTACACAATCTTTCACTCATTCCTTTTAGAATTTTCATAAAAAATAAACATCCATGCTAGGATATCATAGTACAAAGAGTCTCAACTCACTCTTAGGAGAAGAGATTCCACATGAAAGGAAGGTTCATTAATGGTTAAGCTACTAATGGGTAAAGTGATCACCTCTCCAAGTGGTTCATTAGTGAGTCAAGCACCAAAGCTTCAACCCCAAGGAAAGTCCTAGTGGTTCATCAACACTCACATGCACCTAAGTGATTTTTCCAAATCTAGTAGGTTCATCAATCCACAAGCTTCCAATGATTTCTTTAGCCTTACAATCAAGCCATTACTCTCTATAATTCTTACACCCAACTAGCCTCTATGTGGGTTCTTTAGTTGGTTTAACCTCTCCAGAGCTTGATTATTGTGAATTATTATTGCTACTGTTTATGCTCTCACATCTACTCTTCAAGGAAATTTTCATTCTTGCAGAGCTTCTTCACTATGCATTCTTTTCCAAAGTCTTCGTGTGTGAAAGAAAGAGAGAGCGCTTTCTCTTTTATCTATTGTGTATCCCCTCATCATATGGGAATGCCTCCTCCCAAACAAACTAATTATCTTTTGTTTTCCCAGCTCCACGCCAGTCAACTGTCAGACAATATAGCCCATGCTTCTCTTTAAATATTTGTCTTTTTTGTTGCTTATGGTTGGAGCTAGAGGACACCTGGGCCTTGTTGAGTGATGGAAAAGGTATTCATTTTCCATTTATTTCTTTATCTTTTCCTTTGAATCATAACTCCTTTACATTCTAAAATGGTAATATGTTAAAGAATTATGGTAGAATTAAGGAGATTTGTGATTGATACAAAATAACTGATTATTGTCTTTTTCTATACGAAAAATGAAGGAAATGGAAAACCACTATTCGGGAGGAAAAGACAAAGCAGAAGCAACTATTGTCCCTTCCCCAGGAAGTCGTATCCAGACAAGGAGATCAATATCGGAGTGCATAATCCAGGAGAAGAAAGGGAAAGCATGACATCAGCGTAAGAAGACAAAACGATAAACTGGAAATCAAAGATAGAGCAAATCCCTCAGGATCCTTTGATCCTAAGGGATTGCTGCTTCAGAACTTTTCTGTACTCTTGATATATCCGCCTGGCCATTATAAAAAGGGACAATGCTTGTAGCCCAGGGGAGCATGTATTATCATTTTGCAGAACTTACTTTTGTGCTGTTACTTTGATCATCGACTCTTGTTGGTTAAAAAAGAGTACGATTTCTAGTAAAATTTTTATACAGGATTAATACATATATCAGTTGTCATTCCATTCTTTCCTACTGAATTAGCCCAGCGATGCTTCATTAGCAGCTAAGGGCCCGGCCCTGGTGGATCCACTCGCTATTTGTACCATTTCTTTACAATTCCAGTCGTGTGATGGTTTGATTTACTTTTCATTTCCTTGAATCACATTGCTTTACAGTTTCCTATCTTTACAAGTTCTAATACTTTATGGAATCATTTTATTGCATAAATTGTAATTGAATCGTGTTGCCATTTTCTTCCATCATAACAAGATTATTATCCTTTGCAACTTAAATTGTTATGCTATTCATTCTAGTGATAAAGCTTTGTTTTTCACTTCGGACTTTGCTATTCATTACAAATTACTGTTCATTTAGCTTTGCTGTTCATTTCCATTAATTTAGTGTTGCTGTTCATTTGTGGTAAATTAGCTTTGCTGTTCATTTCCATTAATTTAGTGTTGCTGTTCATTTTCGGTAAATTAGCTTTGTTGTTCAAATAGGCTTTGCTATTATCTCTTTAATGAATGGATTTGGTTTCATCTTTTAAATGTTAATGCAGCAAGTGTCTTTGTTCCATTTCTATTAGCAGCATTAATGATTGAATTGTCATTTCCAGCTAATTGCTTTAGTGTGGAGTGTAAGATCAACAACTGTAAAGGACATGGACTATCACTGTCTAAGTTCTCAGATTGAGGATCTTGTTTTATTTCATTTGCATCAGTTGACAGAGGAAAGAGTTATTACTACTGCATCCTTGACTGATGATTGTTGTAGTTTCTTGAGTGAATGATCTAGTTTTAGAATATTAAGTTTCTTTCCATTGCAATTAAATTTTATTTCAAGCATCCATTTACTCTTGTATTTGAAGCACTGTACTACAATTTAGAAACATTACTCTTGAGTAAATGACCGCCTCAGACTGAGTACACTCTTGAAATAAAAAATCATACCTGGATTGATAATTAATGTGAAGATAATTAGGAGTTAAAAAGACACCTTTTATCACTCAACATTTTGGCGCTGTTGCCAGGGAGAGTGTAGCCATTTCTAAGGAGTAGTGTGCATCTGATGAGTGCCTGTTAGGAGAGAGTTGGGTATTAAAAATGAAAGGTAAGAACTTGCGTATGAAGCATGTAAAAGCCCTTCTCCCCCACCCGCTTTCCAACATAATTGTTAAAGAGCCTAGGGTAGAAATAACTGTTTGAATTTTTGTGTGAATGACTAAAAAAAAAATAGAAATTTTGAAAAACAAATCTCATGATTTTACTTAAGTGGTGATGTAAGCTCCACCCATTTCACTAACCAATTGATAGGAACATTTGAAGGAGGAGCCTCAAATAAACACATGAAGAACATCTTATATTATGGTAAGAAATGGCTCACATTTCTACTTTTGAATTCCCTATCAAAGATCTAAGAGGAGTGACACAAATTCACATAATTCCCCCATGTTCTCTACCAAATTTTCATGGCTTGACAAATGAAGATCCAGATACATTCTTATTTGAGTTCGAAAACTTTTTAGAGGATATGATTATTGTACTAATGATCAAAGGTTGAAAGTGTTTCCTCTTACTCTTAAAGGATCAACACTCTATGCTTCATGAGCCTAGGTGGGAACTGCATCCAAACATGGGAGGACATGAAGAACATATTCTTGAAGAAGTATCAAGACTAATACAAATCCAATGAAGATATTTTCGATATGATACAAGGCGAAGATGAAAGCTTGGAGGACTATGTAGAGCGATTTCAATATAACCTTCAAAAATCAAAGCATAAGTATTTGGAAAAAGAGATCTTAAAAACACTGCTACTCAAAGAAATCAAAGATGAATTTTTAGAACTCTTAAATCTCATAGGAAAAGGTGATGTTTTTCAGTTGTCATATGATGATGTTTGTGAATTGTGCATAAGGTATTCAAGAGGAATCTCCAAGGCTAGTAAGAATTCTAGAGATGTTTGTTCTTTCTTTTCCAAATCTACTACAAGAACAAAAGACATAACTTATAAGAGCTGAAATCAATGTTTTATTTGAAAATTTTAAAGTTGATTCTATTAGCTCTCCAAGTTCAAAATTGGATGTTTTGCAGGTTCAGAAAAATCAAGAATTTGTTGAACTTTTATGCCCTCATTACCAAAAAGAGCATCCCATAGATAGTTGTTCTTCCTTATCTAGGATGGAAGTATCCTTTCAAAGAGATGAGGAAGCTGCAACAAGGTCCAAACCATGGAAATCATGGCCTACATGTATGGTTCAAAACACTTCTTCTCCATTTTCTTACTTGCATAATCCATTATGGAATACTAATGTGTTAGGGCAGCCATGTCAATCTCAATATAACCACCACCAATCTTGTATACAAATTTGGCATGGTTCATCTTATGATTACATGACTACTCTCCCTCATCTTGTAGCACAAACACATTCTCTATATTCTTCACTAGCTCTTCCACAACATCTTTCTTGCCTATCAAAATCATCCACTCAACACAATCAACTACATCATCAAAATGCTCCATTCTGTACACAATTTACTGCTCAATTCATTCCACACCCTCACCATAATAAACCAGTACAACATGCTTACAGTTTTGAACTGCAAAATTTACCCACCCTTCCCACCCATTCTATCTCACATACACCATGGTCCATTGGAGAAAACTCATATTGAGATTCATAATGCCTCAAATTCAAAAATTGTAGAAGTTATGGAAAAAAATGAGGTTTCTTGTAGTTTGCATCAACAAACCATTTTAAAAGCTCAAGAACTTCATGATATGATGGATATGGGAAATCAACAAAGTAAAGGATATATTGAAGATTAGTTTCACTCCATCATTTGTTTGCAGCATCACTCCATACATCAACAATTTTTGACACCATCTTTTCAAGGGAAGTTGGCTTCTCATACCCTAATATTCATTAATGTGCATTTTTCAAATTTGGGTATGTACATATTTGAAGCCTTATTTCAAAGATGGTTCCACTGGAAGTACTCTTATACGTAATCATATTCATTTTTACAATCAAAATAGGTTAGTGTAGAAAATAAAATAAAAAATGAAATAAAATAAACACATTTTTTTAATGTAAAAATGGTTGTTTTTGTTGCAACACGCTGTGGAAATCAACATCGGTGATAATTTTTTTAATTGATTTATGTATGTAGATGAATTATAATGGAAATAATAGTTCTACAAACACTCATTTTCATTTTTATCACCAATTTGAAAAAATGCTTGAATATCATATTTTTTTGGCTTGTGGGCTTGATGAAATTTCTGAAAACACAGTTGGGACAGTCAGTTTTTGGAGGCCTAAATGACTATATTTTTAAAACCTATTTCTATCCTAAGTAGCCCTTGATGTCTAATTTCCAACCCAATTTTAATCACTCAATTTGGATTTGAAACGAAAAAGTTAGAACCAGAACATTGACAAGGTGTTTAGTAGGCAGCTCCAGAACAGAGTTGGGACAGTCCCTTTTTA
Source organism: Pinus tabuliformis (assembly GCA_031772625.1). Classification (NCBI taxonomy): domain Eukaryota; kingdom Viridiplantae; phylum Streptophyta; class Pinopsida; order Pinales; family Pinaceae; genus Pinus; species Pinus tabuliformis. The sequence continues at coordinate 158,687,095 of CM062814.1, read as the reverse complement.
AAGGCCTAAATGACTGAATTTTTAAATCCTATTTCTATGGTAGATTTAACTATGAAGCTAGTTTACAAGGAAATTTGAATCACTCATTTTGGATATCGTATGAGGAAGTTATGATCAAAATACTGATTGTCTATCGTAAATCAGCACTCTTAAAACTCTGTCTTTCCGGCTATTCCTTAGAGTATTTGACCTATCAATTATTCATGTCTTCAAAACTTGTTTCTATTTAAGATAAATAACTAAATCTACTTTCATTTCCAATTTTAATCATTCGAATCTGACATCAAACGGAGAATCTATGCTTAAACTATCCACTGTTGTTCTAAGTGGGGTAATCGAAAATGACTCTATTATGCAGGTTGTTCTAAGTAAAATTGACATATCATATAATTGAATTTTTAAAACCTGTTTCTATTGGAGATATACCTTTGAATTAGCTCTCATTTGGCTTTGGAATCACTCAATTTGGACGAAAAACAAAGAATTTGTGATTAAAACACTGCTGGTTAGTATGGTCAACCACTACTCTCCCGCGGGTGACAAATAAATTTTACTTTGTTATTTTCTCCGTAGATTTGTTATACAAAGTAACTACTTGTTGTTTTTTTGCATAATTCTCAGATTAGGGGAGCCCGATCACCTCTCTTTAATATTTTATTGTAGGTAGACTCTCGTTTTTTGCAGGTCCTAGGAGAATAAAAAAGGTCAATTTATAGAAGAGCAATTCTTGAAATAAATTTTAATGAAACAAGGAATTTCATCCAACTCATTACCCAATGGATTCATAACAGAAGAAATGAAGAATTGATTTCCATTTGAAGATTCATGTCATGTCTCTGCTGCCAAAACATTTTTCAAAGAGATCATTTTTTTCCTTGCCTTAGGAAATAACATCATAGCTATTGTAACTTAATTTATTCACATATTGTTTGTAAATAAAGTGTTTGTGTTTTTGTTGTTCCTCTTAAGGAATAACAACCTTTCCTCTTAAGGAATAACACTTCCGCGTATTTTTCATTTTCGCTGTTCCTCTTAAAGGAACAACTGTTGTTCCTTTTAAGGAACAGCAGCTGTTCCTCCTAAGGAAAAACACATTTGCGTGTTTATTTTTGTTGTTCCTTTTAAAGGAACAACACTTCTGCGTGTTTATTTTTGTTGTTCCTTTTAAAGGAATATCATTCCTCCATGCTTATTTTTGTTGTCCCTTTTAAAAGAACAACTGCCATCCCTTTTAAGGAACATCAATCGTTCCTCTTAAGGAACAGCACTCCCGCTTGCATTTTTGTTGTTCCTCTTAAAGGAACAACACTTCCGCCAGATTGTTTTTGTTGTTCCTCTAAAAGGAACAACACTTCCGCTAGATTGTTTTTGTTGTTTCTGTTAAAGGAACAACACTTCCGTGAGATTGTTTTTGTTGTTTCTCTTAAAGGAACAACACTTTCGCCAGATTATTTTTGTTGTTCCTCTTAAAGGAATAGCACTTCTGCCAGATTCCTTTTGTTGTTCCTCTTAAAGGAACAACACTTTCGCTAGATTGTTTTTGTTGTTCCTTTTAAAGGAAAAACCCCCTTCGCATTTTTTTATTTTCCGTCGTTCTTTCTAAAGGAACAACAGTTTCAATTTGGAAACAGTTTCAATTTGGAATGTTCTTAGGTTGTTCCGCCAAAGGATCAATATTTTATTTCGCGCTTGCTTTATTTGTTGTTCCGCTTAAGGAACAACTGCTATTCCTTAAGAGGAACAACAATTTTGATTGTATCTTTTTCTTTTGTTTGTTGTTCCTCTTAAAGGAACTGTAGTTTGGTGTGCAGATGTTCTTTTTGCTATTCCTCTTAAGGAACAGAAGCTGTTCCATCTAAGGAACAACACTTTTTGAGTGCATGTTTTTGTATGCGTGTTTCTTAGAAAACATCATTTAGAGAATTTTTGTGAATGATGGTTCACTGTTCATGATCCCTTCAAGGCACGGATATAAATTTATGCAAGGATACAAAAACTAGAGGATACTGAAATAAGAAAACCAAAGAAAAATCGTTATCTTTAGAGAAATTGCTTTGTATTGATAAGAAAAAAGAGGAAATGACACAACTATTTATATCAATTTGCTGTCTTTATTTTCACTAAAACTAATTTGATTGATTACTTTTATCATGTTGGTTCTTCCCTAATCTTCATAATTCTCTTTGATCATTATTATTGAATAAGAATAAGAACATATTTTCCTCTATCGAGATGTTTAGATTTCTTCCACCATCCCTACTCTTAAGGAGTGTTGAGCCATCCTCTGTATATAAATAGGAAAGTGCTATATAAAAAGAAAAAAGAAGAAGAAAAAAATATATATCTATATGATTACTAACAATTCTATGATTTTTCAGATGAAGGATAGGGGGCCTCATCAAGAGCCAGCCTACCATGATCATAAGGAAAAAGTGAAGTGGCATTCCCATTATGGCCACCACACCAGGGATATGATCCAAGAGGTACATCAGAAAAATAAAAAAGTCCTTGGAACAGGAGGTCTCATCACGAACTGGCCTGCCCACCTTTCACTCCTTCCTGATGAATGACATTGTGATTCATCTGGTTACCAAGCCAGCACAATGACCTCCATTTTGATATCACAAAGCACTTTCCTAGGCATACATAAAGGATTATGGTTCCAAGGGTGAAAAAGCAACTTTGTCAAGGTTATGAACACCTGTGGGCAACAGAGCTTTGCTGATGGTATTGAAGTCATATTTCTCAGACATCAATAATCATTATAAACCATTTTCTTATACATCTATCTTGATTTCAAATGAGATTATGCTTTAAAATCCTTTCAAACCTCTTACACATGAAATATTGTTTGAAAATCAATCATAACGGTTAAAGTGGATAATGACCACATAAGCATTTTTACTTACGACAACTGTCCTCTTCCTTATTTTTCGCATTATTTCATAGAATTTCCATATCTATTCGTGATTTTCATGATAAGTCTCGATTTCAGTAATTTGCTACTTGTTGCAGTCATGTCATGGATATATACACCGTTCCTTTTTTTACTATATGATTGTCATCTAGTACGCTGCTCCTCCATTTGCTGGTCGAGGACAACCTATCATATTTTAGGGGGGCGCGGGTGACCTCCAAAATACATTGGCAGACGTGTCAATTCCTTATTTGGAGGTACTACAACTCCATCAAATCTCGAAAATAACAAGTTTAACGATATTGATATTGTCCAATATGCACAGCTGTGTTGTTCCATTATCATTTCTGTGTTTTGAAAAAATTAACAGTGCACTAAGCTTAGACGAAATGAGAGGCAAAGCAATATGTAGTGAACCGTAGGTGCTAATAATTTCCGACGCTGCACAAGAAATTCAAGAGAGAGTAGCATGGATTGCCTACCTAACCTGATGACAGCAATCCCATGGAACGATGGCCATTGAATTTTTGCAGAATTTGCAGGAAGATTGTTCCATGGTGTGGGGAAGCCAAATAATAGTAACAGATGCGGTAATTGCTGAAGTATCTGGACTACTAGCTATTGGAACAATATGGACCCAGAAAAAAGTGAGACTTCAAGAGGCCATAACTATCTTTTGGGATGAAGGATAGAACCTTACTGTCAAAGGAAAAGGAGTCCTGCTTGCAACCCTGAGAGAACCATGGGCAGAATTAGCCAGAATAGTGCAAAGCTACATCACATGCGATGGGAGAAAAGCTATGGTAAGACCACACCATCTCAAATGATTAGCAGTATTAAGACAAAAGTGTGTTGTAAATTTGCTTTCTTATTTAATTTCTTTATTGAATGACGCCGCTCGGAGCATAAGGAAATCACATCATACAGAAATGGTAGTAAGTCATCATGGTTTAATTAGATTAATAGTCAGTTATAGTCTTGCTCAACAACAGACTAGTTGGAAAGAATTGGTATTTTCAATAGACGGGGGATTGGCCTTACCAGCCCCGAGAAGATAAAGAACCACCAGCACATCAACTAGACCGCAGAAATGCAGATAGCCCTCCAGATTGAAGAGAAGCAGGGGAATGTTGGGAAATATCCAAGATAATAGTAGCCAACCCTTAGAAATATAGGGCTCCGAGGACAAGAAACCCCCACAACTTGAAGGAGGGGAAAACGTGGAAGAAGAATTGGAAGAGGAATTGGAGGAAGAAACTAAGTGCTTTGGTGCAAGTCCACTACAAAGTCCATTGCAGGAAGGCGAATTGCCCCAAATTTTGGCCAATATGGGTGAGTATATTCAACCCCAGATGTCGCTCAACCTCAATATTGAGACAGGGTGCATTTTTGAAGTTTTAGCTACACATCATGGTTTTATACCACTTCATGAAAATCCCTCTCCAACCTATTCCCTAACTGTCTTGCATGTAGATTACATGGTTTTCATGAGGACATGAAAAAGGGTAAGTAGGGGGGTGTGTTGAGCGATGGAAAATGTATGCATTTGCCATTTATTTCTTTATGTTTTCCTTTGAATCATAACTCCTTTACATTCTAAAATGGTAATATGTTAAAGAATTATGGTATAATTAAGGAAATTTATGATTGATAAAAACTAACTAATTATTGTCTTTTTCTATATGGAAAATGAAGGAAATGGAAAACCACTACCGGGAGGAAAAGACAAAGAAAAAGCAACTGTTGTCCCTTCCCCAGGAAGCCATATCCAGACAAGGAGATCAAGATCGAAGTGCATAATCCAGGATAAGAAAGGGAAAGTGCGACATCAGCACAAGAAGACAAAACGATAAACAGGAAATCAAAGATAGAGCGAATCCCTCAGGATCCTTTGCTCCTGAGGGATCGCTGCTGCAGAACTTATCTGTACTCTTGATATATTTGCCTGGCCATTATAAAAAGGGAAAACGCTTGTAGCCCAGGGGGGCATGTATTATCATTTTGTAGAACTTATGTTGTGCTGTTACTTTGATCATCGAATCTTTTTGGTTAAAACAGAGTACAATTGCTTGTAAACTTTTTATACATGATTAATACATAAATCGGTCGCTATTCCATTCCTTCCTACTGAATTAGCTCGACGGTGCTTCACTAGCGGTTAAGGGTCTGGCCCTGGTGGATCCACTCACAATTTGTACCATTACTTTACAATTCCAGTCGTGTGATGGTTTGATTTATTTTTCATTTCCTTGAATCACATTGCTTTACAGTTTCCTGTCTTTACAAGTTCTAATACTTTATGGAGTCATTTTATTGCATAAATTGTAATTGAATCGCGTTGCCATTTTATTCCATCATAACAAGATTATTATCCTTTGCAACATAAATTGTTATGCTGTTCATTCTAGTTATAAAGCTTCGCTATTCACTTCGGACTCTGCCGTTCATTATAGATTGTTGTTCATTTAGCTTTGCTATTCATTTCCATTAATTTAGTGTTGTTGTTCATTTCCGGTAAATTAGCTTTGTTGTTGATTTCCATTAATTTAACTTTGCTGTTCATTTCCATTCACTTAGTGTTGCTGTTCATTTTCGGTAAATTAGCTTTGTTGTTCAAATAGGCTTTGCTGTTATCTCATTCATGAAAGGATTTGGTTTTGCCTTTTAAATGTTATTGTAGAAAGTGTGTTTGTTCCATTTCTACTAGCAGCATTATTGATTGAATTGTCATTTCCAATTAATTGCTTTAGTGTGGAGTGTAAGATCAACAATTGTAAAGGACATGGACTATCACTGTCTAAGTTCTCAGATTGAGGATCTTGTTTTATTTCATTTGCATTAGTTGATAGAGGAAAGAGTTATTACTACTGCATCCTTGACTAATGATTTTTGTAGTTTCTTGAGTGAATGATCTAGTTTCAGAATATTAAGTTTCTTGCCATTGCAATTAGATTCTATTTCAAGCATCCATTTACTCTTGTATTTAAAGCACTGTACTGCAAGTTAGAAAAATTACTCTTGAGTAAATGACCACCTCAGACTGAGTACACTCTTGAAATAAAAAATCGTACCTAGATTGATAATTAATGTGAAGATAATTAGGAGTTAAAAATACACCTTTTATCACTCAATAGGCATGTCCTCTTATTTTTAGTTAAATTTATTGCTCAGTCAACTATTTAAAATTACTCGTCCAACCAGGACTGATATTTAAAACAACCCATTCCTCAAGCAAGATCCCTCCACAAGCAATCGAAATTTGTGTCCCTTTCTATGAACCTTTTCAAATAATTACAATGGAAGATATTAACCGAGGGATGTCATAGTCCCCTCTCCCTTGGTGGGGAACATCGTCCTTGGTGTTCAATATCCATATACAACCAAAACAAGCTTTGACCAAGCATTATTGATATGGAGCTTTATATACATAGCTTTGTATAACATTTACATTGTATTTACATTTTCTTTACTTAGAAAATAAGAAGGTATATGTTGCTTGCATCTTGTTAGCCATCTCCCACGTGGCGTACTCGAGCCCAAATTTCCTCCACTACAATTTGACTTTCTCTATTGATCGATTCAAGAGCATGAGATGCTTCCAATCTAGGATGCATAAAGGTTTCCATTGGAACTCTCCCTTTAGTTCACCTATAACACAAACCAATCAATTACATGATTATCATGTTGCACATATCTTTTAAGCAATGAAACATGAAAGACATCATGAACTCTTACTTTTGGAGGTAAGGCCACCCTATAGGCCACTGGTGCCATTCTTTTGAGCAAGTCAAATTTCCCACAAAATCGTGGTGCCATCTTGGCACGTGACCCAAATTTCAAGGAGGTAATCTTGTTGGGTCTAACATGCAAGAAAACATGTTCCCCTACTTGCAACTCTTTGTGCACTCTACGTTGGTCAACATAACTCTTTTTCCTATCCTGAGCCACCCTTAATTTCCAGTTAATAGCTTGCATTTCTTGTTCCATGTCTTTCAACATATTAGGTTCAATGAGGACCCTATTCATTGGATCACTCCAACTAATAGGAGCATTGAAAATCCTGCCATAAAGAACTTCAAATGAGCTCATTATTAACGATCCTTGATACCAATTGTTATATGAAAATTCCCAAATGGAAGGTTCATAAATAGACGGGATTTCAAAAATGCATGTACATAGAGAAAACAACATGCGAGAATGTCAAAGCAAGGTGCATAAACAACCAAAGGTTTCAGGATTGCTTAGAGTGACAGATCTGAAAAACTTAGAGAGGCAAATCCAATAAGTTTCTGAGTGATACCTACTTTGATAATATTGTTGGAAAGTGTAGACCAAAATAAAAGATATGCATGAATTTCTATTTCATTAAAGTTAATACAAACATAAATGCAATTTTCTTACCATTGGATTGAAATTTTAAGGTCTCTTGGACTCCCCATAATAGTTTACATACTACACCATTACCTTAGTGGAATAGGTGTCCAACATTTTTAAAACTTTAAATACATGTAACCCCTAAACGTTTCTTCCTATATTTCTTATATGAGTAAATTATCACAAATTATTGACATATTAAAGAACAAAAAAAAATTCATGGCTAAGTTAGATTAATAGCTTGACTTCTTGTCACCATTGGCTATACCATCTAAGGGGATATTTTCTTCTACCTTCAATCACACCCAAACCTAGTAACAAGTGGTTTATCCATCAATACGGTTCGTAGAAAGCTTCATAATAGTAAACTTTGATGGGGTATCTAAAGTTAATCTCAGATTGGCATGTGTGGGATGGGTCTTTAGAAATGATTGTGGTAGTGTTTTATTTATCTTTGCTCACCATCTAGGAAAAAACACAAACAATGTAGTGGATATTTTTGATGTAATGAAGGGCTTACAATTTGCACACGAATTCAACTTCAACAATATTATAGTACAAAGAGACTCTTCAATCATCATTCGGGCTCTAAGGAGTATTTAGTGGAGTAAATATTGACTTGGTTTCCATGAATTTGTGTCTCTTTATCAAATACCAATAAAATTTAGAGTTAATTAGTCTTGTCACTACCATTATTCCCTTCCATATTTATCAAAAGGCTAATGCCCTAACAAATCTAGTGAGGTTATAGTGGAAGACATTAAGCTACCCTTGAATGAAGGAATTCTAGATTCCCTGAGAAAATAATGCTCAAATATTAACAAAATAGAAAAATTACCTAGATAGTGTGATAGATAAATGTGTTATGACATTATAGTAGCATATTTTGGTAGATAATAACATGTGCCTAAGCAGCATGTGCCCAAGGAGTGGCTCTAATCACAACTCTAATCCTAATTATGTATATTTGAGAGATGTAAAGGAAGAAAGACAGGGAAAGCTCAGAAACATTTGGAATATTGCCTACAATAATAGGGAATTCATGAAGATTTTTGAGGTAAAAATTTCACTCTTTTAGAAAGTCGTACTTTCTTTAATTTTATGAGTCAATATTTACCTCCAAAATCTCTTATTATCTAACTTGATAGGATAAAGCCTTCATTCTCATTATACACTTTTTTTAATTACCTTAATAAAAAATCGAATTTTTTTATCAAATTGATAATAATGTCGATAACATTTAACAAACATTAAGATTAAATTTGTTTTTTTCAGATATTAAGAAAAATAAGAAATTATTTTATTTGTTTATAATTTTATTGACATAGTCAAAACACTTTAAGAAGAACATCCTAATTTACTATAATTTATATGAATTGAAAAATTAAGAAAGTCAATATTATAACAAATATTTTTAAATTGTAATTCAATATCAGTTTAATAAAAAAAATATTTTTTTATCTTCAATCTGATTAGTCATAAAAATGATGAATTCTTTTCCCCCACCTTTTTAACAATGGTGCATTGTTCTATTTTAGTATAAAATCTACGAAAATATATTCTTATTTTAACAATGTTAATTGTGTAAGCTTGACATTAGCTAATAAATACAATATTAGTTAAATAGCATTAGATACTATATTGTTCATTTGTTATTATCATAAATGTTATTAGCCGTTTTGCTTACTATTTAATAAAATGGTGCCAAAGGCTCGTGGTCACTCTTATTTTGAAAAGCCAAAATAAATCATTCTATGCTATTTGGAATGACCCATGTGTACCATGTGACACGGTGGGCTTGGGTTGTCAAGCTATTTTAAAAACAATTTTAAATTAGGGAATTTGCGATTATCGTTTTATATTTTATATTTTATTAATCATTTAAAAATTATAATTTTTTCTTTTAATTAATAAATTTAATATTGATTGTCTAGCCTAGAGTATATCTTAAAAGTGGTTCTACTTTTTTAAGAGCTCATTTTCTTAGGACATAAGGAAATAGATTAATGATCTAAGACTTAGAGCCATGTCGCATGAATGGAAGTTTTCCCTCTTATGGAAAGTATATTCCAATTTCCTTTACGGGATATGATTTTCCTATATAACATTATGTGTCAATCAACATTATAGATAACACTAAAAATGGTACATCTGATTGTTTAACCATTTTATTATATTGGTTTTCCTACTTTAAATAATAATAATAATAATAAGAGTGGTAACTTGTTTTGAATTATTTTATAAGATTATAAACCCATTTCTCACAAGTGTGAGGAGGCTATATTTCGTTTCTTTTCAATTTGTTACCACATATATATCCATTTAAATAATTTTAGATCCCTTTTTATATTAGATTTATGTTAAACAAAACCTTCACATGACATAATACAAGTCTTAAATTACCTTAATAGTCCTGCCAAGGACTATAACAATTGCCTCATGGTTAAAGTCTCGTGACTCTCAATTAGTTTGCAAAGATTTTGTAGCTTTAACCAAAGTTTTGAGAAAATGTTGAATATTTCCATTTTTCCTTAAATTGAAAAATATTTTTCTAATTTTTGAATCTCTTATTGCTAATTTTCCATTGGCTCATTGAGCCTTGATGTGACATAATTCTGCTAGCGGAGGGTGATTTAATTTCGGTATTTGTCAGTGTCTGACAAATAATTTTAAAATTAAAAAAGACTAATTTTCTAAATGGTCGTTCTGTCAGTGGGCACTTTGACACTTACATTGACATTGTTAGCATGAAACTAACACTAACACTAACACTATTATACTTACACTATTAATGTTATGCCCAAGTCCTTTACATAAGCAAGGGGTGGGGGAGCGTGGACATTTGCACTTTTGCATCTCTGCACTTCCGCACCTCCAATCGCTTTTTTCATAGGTGGGTTTGAAGATGATTGTAATATATTTCACAGTATGGGGATGAAAGACATTGTGTGGGTCTCAAATGCAGCTAGGGCTGAATAATATTGTGCGCGTTAGGTGACTTCCATTGTAGTTTATGTGCAGGGCCTAAAATACCATCAGTGATCATTTAAAATCAATACTGCAAAGCTAGTGGAGAGTAGTATTACATAGAATCATATGTAGTTGGAGTAAAGTAAAGGTTGTTATGGACAAGATCATAGACGATGTGAAAATTTTTTTGTTGAATGTTTCCAAATATTAATATCGAACCTGTCGGCTATGAATATGTGAACACAAGGCACATCAATCCACAAGTATCTTCCTGATTTGATATGAATGAATTCTCTAATGGAAAAACATGTTCCACCTGTCTTACAAAGTTATAAGTAATAGTTGGACGTCAAAGATCAGACATAGCATTGTAAGAGAGAGGTGCTTCTATTCACTTCTCTGCACTCGCGCACCTTCGCACATCCACACTTATTTTATGCTTTATGTTTGTGGAATCAATAAACTAATGTATTGATTAAATATATAAATTTCTACTCCTTCCTAAGATTGTCTTAGAGTTAAAGATAGGAGAATGGAGAGCGTGGGAGTTTTTTCCCTTGCCCTAGGGTTTCAGTTCCAAAATGTTGCCGCTGCTTGCTGGATCGAGCCAACTTGGAGGTGCGGCCATGGATCTGAATGCAAGGAGGTATATGCGGGGCGAAGAAATGGGTCTCTGTTCTTTTGCAGCCATGAGAAAGATGGGATGGTACCTGAGGCTCGGGACCATCTACCCGCAGAGGTTTTCACTTGGACCCCCTGCAGACATGCCGGGTGCAAGTACTGTGCGAGACGCTGCCAATTAGACTATGTGCCATGGCAGAAAGGGTGGGCGATGTGGAGAAACAGGGTTGGGTTCCTCAGTGCATTGGCCCCTCATCTTGAGACTATTTTGGCCGCCGTTGCTATATGGCCATCCAACTGCGCGATGGCAAGATGGATCGATCTGGCCTTTACCTCCTTGGGCCGCCGGCTCTTTTTACTCCACGTCTTTGCCTGCAGATTCCTACCCCTGGCAACTACCGCACTCTTCCACATGCAACAGCAGTATTTCCAGGATCTGGAACTGGCTCTGCAGTCTTGCAATCTCACTGTTTCAACCTCGATTCCTCATTCAGGCAACCGAGATCCTATTCATCTCCAGCAAGTGAATTTTCAGATTCAAATAATTCTTCTGACAGGCTAAACCCTGCTCCTTGGGGTCCAACCGTCTTTCACAGTGTGCCATCTCTCAAAGATACTTGAACGGAGATTGGGGATCCCTTCCTCCCTTCTGCGGCTCCTCTTTGTAGGTAAGCAGCTTGATAACAATTTGCCTCTTTCCTTTTATAATATTGAAAGAAATACCACAATGATCCTATCACTTCGACTAAGGGGAGGTGCAGTTGGGCAATCCTCTACCTCCAAAGGTTTTTCCTATAAAGATGCAGTACATGCACAGCCTGCCAAGAAGTCTTCCCAATCCGCTGAGGCTCCCAAACCTTTCTTGGTGGACAAAATGGAGGAAACCCCTGCCATTGAAATCTCTCATCCATCTCTGGATGATCAATACCAGACATTTGCATAAACAGCCCTCATTTGCAGATTTAATGGCCTATGGCCCCGCACCGCTGATCTATACCAGTGGATCCATTCCAATTGGACCAACATCTGCAAAGTATTCTTCTGCTCGAAAGACTTCTTTATTGTAGCCTTTGCCATCAACGAAGATTACCAGAAAGCCTTAACGGGAGGCCCCTAGTTCTGGGGATCAGCTGGACTCTTCCTGTCCCCCTGGTTCCCAGACTTTGACCCCTCCACTGCGGTCATCTCCAAGCTTCCTATCTGGGTCAGGCTTCCAAATCTCCATGTGCATCTATGGCATTTTGCTGTCTTTCAAGGAATCAGGGACACCCTAGGCCGCTTCCTGGCTATAGATACCTCAAGGGCAGAGAAAGGAATATATACCTTTGGCAGAATTTGTGTAGAAATAGACATTAGTAAAGGGTTGCTAGATCAGATCATCCTCAAAGTCGAGGACTTCCATTGGATGCAAACTTTGGACTATGAGAACATAGCCTTCAGGTGTCGCCATTGCCATCAGACGGGGCATCTCCAGAACACATGTGCATCGTTCTTCGACAAAAAGAAGAATATCACTCGCAAATCCAAATCCAAGAGTTGGAAACCTTGTGATATACCCCCTATGGATGACATAGAGTCCTCTAGCTCTGATGAGGAGGACATTGAAGTGGAAGAGGAGAATTTGGAGCAACCGAAGGACTGGCCCTCAGCCCGCGCCGAGGATCCTTCTGAGCCTCTGTTCTCGCAGAAACATTATCATGAGTCTTTGCCTTCTGATTCAGACAAGGAGTCTCCTTCTTTAGCACAGAACAGTCTACAAGTAGTTCCGGTCCAGCCAAATCAAAATGGTTGGGTCAAAGTCAGTAAAAAGAAAGGTAAAAAATGTAGATTCGAAGATTCTGCCCATGCTGGGTAGACTCCCTAGACCAGCTCGTTCTTTTTGTCCTCTCTGTCATCTTTTGCTTATTCCGTGGTTGCTCTTTGGGACCGAGGTTGATATCATATCATTTCCGACTCCCTTGCTCTCTAGCTTCGCTTCTCTGAAAGCTCTGATTGTACCATATGTCTTTTATTAATAGAATTAGTCTTATTCAGAAAAAAAAAAAAAAAAAAAAAGAAAGAAAGAAAGAAAGAAAGATTGTCTTAGAGTTTTGCTGGGCAAGAAAAAATACACTCCATAGACAAAAAAGCACATAGGATTGCCTCAAATAATAGTATTATCACATTTCCTTTTTTCAACTTTCATTTATAGCATCCCCTTTTCTTCTATGTGCATGTACAAAGACATGTAGTGCTACTAAAATCCAACTCAAATCTTATTTGATGATTTTTTTTAATTTTTTTTTTAATTTTTTTATATTTTAATTTTATTTTTTATATTGAGGCAAAATCTACATTATTGAATCCATATATAAAATGATCGTCTCCCCTCAGCTTGGTTGACTTTGTTAGTGGCAATGAAGAAACACTCTCCATAGACAAGGAACACACAAAAGTAGCTTAAATTACTATTATCACATTTCCTTTCCCTCATTCTTTTTGTCAACCAAGCTTTGTTAGTTATCCTCGTGTTTGTGATTTGGCGAACATGTGAAATTAAGTTGTATTAATACATAACCCATAAATACACTATTCCTAGTAAATATTTCACGGTGTATATGCACCATACTATCAATTGTATAGTTTTATATTCCTATTGATTTAGTGGTTCTAGATATGTCCAAATAATTTGTTGACATAACATTTTTGAATCCCCTTCACATATATATTTGCATTGAACGTGTTCCAATTATAACAAAAAATATGAGATGAAAGATAATTCTATTTTTTATGGCATTACTACTCACACTTATAAGAATGTGTTGGAAAGGAAAATGAGACAAAACATAATTCATACACAAAAGATACGATCTGCGGCTCTTCTATAGATCACACAAAACTTGATTATTATAATGAACCCGGTGAATGGTATTTAAACCTTTTCGATTAGCATCTTTCCTAAAATATATTGACATGCAACCACAAACTAAAAGTTGTCTATCACTTGACTTGACTCAACACTCAACACTCAGTTAACTGACTCTCTAATTTTAGCCAACCCCTCATGTGGGAGTAATTATCTTATTTTAGCACTCACCCTTAATTACAATTGCTAAACTAAAACATGACTCATGACAACTCAAACATGCCTTCTCAACTATGTCTCAGCTAGGCTTACAATACCCAAGTTTCTTCTATGAAACTCAAACACATTTTTTTCTAATGACTTAGTAAATATATCAGCCAATTGATCACTAGATTTACCAAGCTTCAAGTGAACTTCTCCATTGCTCACAAGTTCTCTAATAAAGTGATATCTAGTATCAATATGATTTCTCTTATGATGAAACACACTATTCTTGGATAGTGCAATCGTTGAGGTGTTGTCACAATATATTGTTGTCGATCCTTGTTTTTTCTGCTTGAGTCCATCAAATAATATTCTTAACTAGACTACTTTTCATGTTGCTGCTACATATTCTGCTTCTATTGACGAAAGTGTCACAATGGGATGCTTCTTAGATGCCCATGAAATCACACCTGGACCAAGATGGAACAGATAACCAGAAGTTCTCTTCCTATCATCCAAACTTCCTGCAAAATCACTATATGTGTATCCAATCAATTCCTTCTTTTCTGTTCTTGCATACATTATGCCACAATCTCTAATTCCTCCTATGTATCTCAAAATTGTTTTTCTTGTACTCCAATATGTGTCTTTTGGAGTCTCCATAAATATGGAAATCAAACTCACTCCTTGCATAATATCTGATCTTGTAGTTGTAAGATACATGAGGTTTCCAACCAATCTTTTGAATATAGTTGGATTGACATCTGATCATTCATCATCCTTGCTTAACTTTGTACCTGTTGCAACTAGTGTAGGGACAGGTTTGTAATTTTCCATCTTGAATATTTTCAATAAATATTTGGAATATTTATTTTGATAAATAAAAATTCCATTTTCAGATTGCTCAACTTCTATGACAAGAAAATATTTCATGAGACCAAGATCTATCATCTCAAATTCTTTCATCATGGCTTTAAATTCATCTAACTCAAAATCACCTGTAAAAATCATGTCATCATCATATAAGAAAACAAGAAAAATATGTCCATGCTCATTTACCTTTATGTACAAGGTAGGTTCAATGTTACTTATGAAAAATCCATTCTTGATGATGTAGCTATCAAATCATGCTATACCAAGCTCTAGGTGCTTGGTTGAGGCTGGTGCACATTAATTTCTTCTTCTAGAATTCCATTCAAGAAGGCTAATTTCACATCCATCTGATATACTTTCCACTTGTTCTGAGCTATTGTGGCTAGAATTATTCTTACAATATCTAATCTATGTACCAGAGCAAATGTTTCTCCAAAATCTATTCCCAGTTGCTTCGAGAATCCTTTTGCTACAAGTCTAGCTTTAAATTTGTAAATTTCACCTTTCTCATTCAACTTTGTATTGTACATCCATTTCACACCAATGATATTTTTTTCCTTTGACAAATCAATCAAATCCCATGTATCACTATTTTCAATAGCTTCAATTTCTTCATCCATGGCTTGCACCCAATTTTCATCTCTGATTGCTTCTTGAAATGAAGAAGGTTGGAATGACAACAATGCACAATTTGAACTTACATCCAAATAATCATAAATATATTTCAGACTTCTCAAATTTCTCTTACAATTGCTTGATTCATTACCTAATTGATTGTTGGGAGAATCTCGATCTGTTGATCTGCTTGAAGATCCATGCCGATTTGAAAATATTGGAGTTCTTGTTGGTGTGTCTCTGTTTGATGTCTTCACCTGTGATTCTTGTTGCTCCTTTTCGGCTACCTCATCTTCTTCCATCAGTGGCACTTGTGCATCAACTATTTTGCCTACATTTACATTCCATGAATCTTGTTCTTTGAACACAACATCTCTGCTAATTATGGTCTTCCTTGTGACATGGTTATAAAATTTGTAAGCTTTTGATTGCTCACTATAACCAGTAAATATGTATTTTTCACTTTTATCATCCAATTTTCCTCTTCGCTCCTTAGGCACATGTGCATTAGCTACACATCAAAACAATATGAGATGAGATACACTGCAAGACATACCTGACCATGCTTGTTTTGGTACTCTATTCATCAGACTCTTTGTAGGAGATCTCTTGATCACATAAATAGCACATGCAACTACTTCTGCCCAATACTCATTAGACAAGTTTCTTCCTTTCAACATGCTTCTTTCCATATTCATAATGGTTATTTTCTTTCTCTCTACTACACCATTCTTCTACGGTGTGTATCTGGTTGTAAATTGTCTTTTGATTTCATGTTGTTTGCAGTAATCATGGAATTCCTTTGAATCATATTCTCCACCACGATCTAACCCAATACCTTGATTTGTCGATCACTTTGGTTCTTTGCTAAGGCTTTGAATTCTTTAAACCTTGCAAAAGTTTCAAACTTCTGCTTCAAGAAGTAAACCCAAGTCTTTCTGCTATAGTCATCAATGAGAGTGAGGAAGTAACTACTTCCACCAATCAATTGTGTCCTTATAGGTCCATACAATTCTGTATGCACTAGCTCAAGAGGCTGCTTTGCTCGGTATGAAACTCCCTTTGGAAAACTTTTACAATGTTTATTTTCCAAGATGAAACACTCACAAGTACTAGCAGGTTCTTTGATGGGAGGTAATCCTCTAACCATCGGTTTTTGCTGCAACAATATTAAACTAGAAAAGTGCAAGTGTCCAAATCGAAAGTGCCATAACCAATAATCATTAGAACATGAAACTGTAAAAGAACTGACCTGATCACAATTCATAATTAGAGGAAAGAGTTTGTTCCTCGTCATTTGCACCTTCACTATTAGCTGCTTGCTTGGGGGCTTGTCATATATAACACATTCTTGACCTTTGAAAGATAACTATGTATCCTTTTTGTGTCAATTGGCCAACAATTATCAAATTATGTTCGAGACTAGGAACATAATATACCTCTAGGATTGTCTTAAGCTCCCCCTGCTTGGTCATAATGTTGACCACTACTTTTCCATCTACATCTACATTCTTGTCAGTCCCCAACTTTACCTATGTTTTCACAGAAAAATCCAAATTTGCAACCAAATTATTTTTTCCTGTCATGTGGTTACTGCAACCACTGTCCAATAGCTACACATTATCATAAGGTTCATGCATGGTATGAAAACTAGGAACATGGAGTTAGTTATCTCTATAGTGATGTTAGCTCTCTGGTTCCCTTGATCAACTATCTTCTTCTTGCAATCACGAGCATAGTGACAATATTTATTGCAATAGTAACATCTCACCTTTGATTTGTCAACTCATTGATTATTATTGAAGCTTCTACAGCTTCTTCCATTTTCATGTTCATGCTCTTCTCGACCATCTCTCTAACCACCATATCTTCCACCTCATCCTTTGCCTCTCGATCTAGTTCTGCCTCGACCCCTGTCTCTTGAAAAAGAATCCTAACTTTTGAAATAGGTCTCTAAAGTGGAACCCTTATTTCTACCTATCCTTGCCTCATGCGATAAAAGTGATCCCATCAACTCATCAACTGTTAATGATGCCAAATTATTGGCTTCTTATATGGCCGCTACCACAACATCAAATTTGGTAGAAAAATATTTAAGGACCTTCTCAACCACTGTTTGATCTTTAATTTCTTCACCATAAATTTTTAACTAATTTATGATAGTCATGACCTGATTCATGAAAGAATCGATGTCCTCTATCTCCTTCATCTGCAGACTTTCAAAATATCTTCTAGTATTCTACAACTTAACAATACTGACGCTGGCCATACCTTTATAGTTTGTCCCAAAGTATCCCATGTTTCCTTTGCTAAAGATGTGATCATAATATTCTGGAACACTGCTCAATCCACTCTTTGCTGGATAAACTGCAACGCTTGTGCATTCTTCTTCTTGTCTTTCTTCCATTGTCCCCTCTTTGCACTAGTGAGACACCATTCTTCTACTTCATACTTAGGTTCTTAAAACCCAAATTGGACATAATCCCAAACATCATGATCCTGCATTGTGGTCGCAATCTTAATGGCCCAAACATCATAATCCTTCCATGTAAACAGTAGGAACTAGGGCCAGAAATTTGAGAAAGCCATCTTTCTCCCAAAAATTTCTCTTAAAATAAAGCCCTTTTAAGAAATCTTTTTAAAATTAATTTTTATAAAAGTTTCTTTATATAAAAAAACATTTTATAATACTCCTCCTTTCCCGAAACCTTCCAAAAATATTTAAAAAACACTTTAAAAAATATATATTTTTATAACATAAAATCTCTTTATATCTCTTGAATATAGTCCACTTAACAAAAGAATCTCACTCCTCATAACATAAATACTTTCGAATGATTAAAAAAACCTCTCAACATAGAATCCAAGTGAACGTGACTTCACAATTTTTAAAATACGTTATTTGGTTTATTAACATGCCTCTTGTGATGAGAGGGTTGTTGTTAACGCCCTGGACCTAAAGGTTGTTTCCGTTAGTGAGATAATGCTTCCCACCTCAAAAGACACTGTGTGCTACCGAAACGCAATAAGTTCACCTCTTGTAACGTGGTGCTTACTGATACTGACGGTATTTATAATGCCTTGTGTATAACCTACAAGGTGCGTTATAACATTAAGCACGGGAAAAAATATATTTCTCTTCTCACACAGACTATTGCTAATCCATTCTCCTTGACTCTTTGTAATCTCGCTCTAATACCAATTTGTTGGAAACGCAGAGGAGACAAAACATAAATTCACACACAAAACATATGAGTTGTCGCTCTTCCATTGATCACACAAAGCTTGATTATTACAATGAACTCTTCTCGCCTAAAATATCTTGAAATGCAACCACAAACTAAAAGCTGTCTATCACTTAACTTGACTTGACTCAACACTCAGTAATCGGTTAATTGACTCTCTAATTTTAGCCAACTCCTCATTTAGGAGTAATTAGCTATTTTAACAAAAAGAAGAAGCTAAAAGATTCGCTATTGAAAAGTCACACATGAAGTAGGTAATATATAGGCCCCAAGTAAGTAATATAGAGGCCCCTTTTCTACTATCATATCAATTTTGGTATGCTATTCTACCATTCAAAAACAATGTCGCCCATGAACGCATTGTCTTTTTTTCCATTTTTTTTTATGAGGATCCAACTTGAAAAAACTTTAAGAATGGTACAAGGTTATGTTTGTCCACAAGTTGTCCAAACTAGATTACACTAACCCTTTGTTTATTATCACAGTCATAAGAATTCCAATATGATGAGGATAATCTTGGTAGTCGTATCTAATTAGAATATAGGGGTTGTTTGGATGTTCTATATTCCATATATTCTTTGTTTATTCAAATTTTCTTTTTAAATTTTCAATCTTCTAGCATAGATACACTATCTAATTAAAGAGATTCCTTCACCACAAGCAACGAAAGACTTTTCTCCAACCACTGTATTGTACTTTTGACACTGGTTTTCAATTCTAGTTGTTGGCTTTGCTATATAACGAGGATTTTCCGAGGTCAAAGATGAGCTTGATGCTTGGTTCTGCTTAAAAAGGAAGCTCATAATGGTCATCTCCCCCTTTTCCTTCTACTCCGTTTTCTCTCCGCCACCTCCATTCCTCTATTTTCCCTTCTAAACTCAGTAAAATAGCCCCTTTGCCTTTAAGCCCCGAGCGCAAATTCCAAACCCTCATAAAACCCTCCCATATGCCCTCGCGCGCTTGCTAAAACCTTAATCGTTCCCCACTGTTGATTTCCCCCGCAGATCTAACGGCTCCTGTCGCGCCCGACAAAGCAACTTGCACGATCAAATCTCCACTGTCAGATTCATCTTTGCCCGATCTGATGGCATTTGCTCTCCCCACACCCGTAACTCAATCAAATGTTAGCACGTGATGAGAGCGGTTTTTCTCTCTGATCTGCCGCTACATGTCGATCATTGAGTGGGATCACATGCCCTCGTCCTTTTACCACTTTATGCCCGAAGGCGGTGCAATAAATACCATTTACCGCTTGACCTATCCGCCCTGCCCGATAACTACAACGGAGCTCCACCTCCCGATCACCATTTGATCTATCCACTGCAGATCTAACAACCCAAAATCGACTCACTTCCACCTTGTCCGATAGACCCCGTCGAGCTATCTTTGCCGTTTATTCTCCCAATCTGACGGTCATCCTTCCTTATCATCTCAATCGTCCGTTCACCCATGCACTCCACGTCCTTAATCACTCCGTTTACCCAAAGGAGGAAGGTGACCATATTATCAGTACCAGTCGCAGTTACTCCCCAACAACCATATTTAACAAACAACATGGCCAAAGGTGAAAAGGATAGAGCACAACCCTGTAGCTTCATTTGTCAGTTATGGAATTTCGCTGGTACAAGCACTCCAACTGTCTGAGAGGACAGCACAGCACCAGAAAAGATAAGATTCATCCTCTGAAGCAAGCAAACATAGTCAGAGACTCCATCAAGCAGTTAAATGCAGTTGGTGGTCAATTATGACCTCTCGATACCTAATCGGCCCAAGTGCCCTATAATGTAAAATCTATAAATACCCAGAAACAAAATGTAATCAAGCTTGATGGTTGATGTTTTGATATAAGGTTTAACTTCTTGAGACTATGGATATTTTGCCACTTGCAGCGTCTCGTCTTCATTTTTAGCTAATACAAGCTTCTTTTGTTGTTAACTGCTCACTTTCCATTTTCTCTCTGTTCTAAGCTGTGCCTGATATGCTGTATTATTAATCTTTAAGCTTTAGTGCTAGAAAGTTGTCATCCTATCTATATGTTAGATTGTTGAATGTACCATTGAATAGGTTATCCAGGTTTCTTTCTATCTAGTGCTAGAGAGCTGTCATCCTGTCTGTGCATTAGTAGATTAGATTTACCGGCTTCTTTACTGGTTGCAGCCGACCATCACATGGTTTTATGCAACTACTGGTGTGGTTAGTATTCTCCATATTCACCCAATCTCTAAATTGTGAGTAGTTGGTGGTCTAAAGTCTTGTAGTCTGGGGGTGTTCACGCATGTCTGGAGTGAAACAAAGTAGAAGTGGTTATCTGGCTTGGACAAGCATCATTCCTTCCATTCATCCATTACAACAATAAGTTGAATTTATATGTTACCAAGCATCTTCGAGCTACAACCGAGGAGAGTTTGTTGGAATCCTAACATAATTGGCGCCTTTGCCGGGGAGAGGAGATTGAAGCTCGGCTTCCCTGGGAGAATGACACAGATCCAACTTTGATGATAGACAATGTCTAGACACATTTTTCAGTTGTAATAATCTATCTGGCGACTCTACTGGGGGACCAACCTTTGGCGACTCCACTTCATAGTTCTGGCTCAGTTTGTAAGGCATACTCAGAGAAATCCTCAGAAATCACCAGCTGACCCAGTGCCTGACCCTGAGAAGATCGTTAAGCAGAGAAAAACATCACAGAAAGGAGCATCAGGATCAGGTAAGCCTAAACAATCTTATGTATCTCTGCAAGAAAGGCTCGTAGCTGAGGATGTACCTGTTGAAAATATAGAGCCTAGCATTATCAGTGAAGAAATACTCCCAGAGATTCATAAAGCTCCTTGCTTAATAAGTTTCCCTTTGGATCTCAGTCCAAAGAAAACCTCCCCTATAGTCCATCAGTTTCCTTCTACCCTGTAATTCATTTCTCAGCCTTCTGTCATCCAAATGACCAGTGCCCTTCCATCCATCCCAGTGATGGTAGGCCCACAAGCACCTACCAAAATGGAAAGAATCATAGCTGCTAGGTATGGACCCCTGGTCCTGTCTGTTCCTTTGAATGCCATGCCTACAGGAGAATATCAGAAGTACATGCCTAAGCTCACTGGTACAGAAGGAGTAACAGTTGAAGAACAACTTGAGTCTTTTTATAGCTACGTTGATAACCTAGATATCAGTGAAGATGCTGTGTGGATGAGGGTATTTATCCAAAGCCTCAATGGAGAGGCTAGAAAATGGTTCAGAGAGCTGACCCCTAGGTTTATAACAGACATTGAAGCATTAGATGATGTGTTTTTAAAGCATTGGGGAGATAAGAAGGACCTGCTATATTACCATACCGAGTTTGGCAATGAGGGAAAATGGGGAATCATTGTCTGATTTTAATAAAATATTCAATCGTATGTACAACAAGATACCAGATGAAGTAAAGCCTACCCCCATCTCTGCCAAACTCACTTATGCCAATGCTTTTGATTCTGATTTCTGCCTACTATTAAGAGAAAGGAGGTGTTCTATTCTAGATGAAATGCAAGATGCAACCCTAGAGGTGGAGTCCAATATCATGGCTGCAGAGAAACTCAAAGGTCATGCTGATAGAAGGAGGCAGAGAGGTGAGGCTTCTTCTTCCTCTGCTTCATCTTCAGAACCCAAATTAGATAAAATGACTAAAATGATAGAGTCATTGGCTGCTGAAATATCCAAACTGTAGGTTGAGCAGAACTCTGGGAAAGCACAGATTCCAAACACATTTTCTCCTAGAAATCCAAATCCATTTAGAAGAGCAAATGAACAATCGCAGGTCATTCAGAGGGGCAAAGACGCCAGTGAAGAACAAAGGGTTAAGACTCCTTTCCAGAACGTAGTCATGGAGGAGGAACAATTTGGTGAAGAGGATGAGATTCACTACATGGAAGATGAGGGCAGTGCTGCCTTTTTGACATTGGCTGCCTATGAAGAGTCATTACTCCAAGACCAGACCAGTAAAGAGTGGGACAGAGAAGCTGTGCTACAGACTGAAGACAAGCAAAGATATAATTTGAGGTCAAGAATGAGCAATGTCAAAGAGAATCCTACCCAAAGAGCTACTGACCCACAGAGAAGCAGACCAGCAAACAGAAAAGACTAGCAGTTAACCCCATCATCCTCAAAGCACCCGCTCAAGAGATAAGAGGTCCTAACAAGTCCCCTTCCCCTTTCAGTTTTGAATCAGAAGTCCAAAGGTTTAAAATATCTATACCTCTGATGGAACTTGTAAAGAGTGAGGTCTTTAGAAAGCCTATCCTTGATGCCCTTGAGCTGAAAGCCACATGAGCCTCCACTGACTATTTCAATTTACAAGATGATAAAATTGCAGTTGTGCTTAGCCCAATGACTAAACTTGCTAATGATAATTCTCCACCATTTTATGTCTCATTGACCATTCATGACAAAATCCTCCACAACTATCTGTTGGACAAAGGGGCCAGTCATAATCTGATGCCCAAAGCTGTCATGGAAGAGTTAGGCCTTGATATTACCAGATCATATCATGGTTTATTCTCCTTTGATTCAAGGAAGGTGAAATGTCTCATGTTGATCAAAGACTTAGCCATCACCCTAACTCAGCTATCCATGAAGAGCATGATGATGGACATTGTGGTAGCACATGTTCCCCTAAGTTTGGCCCGTTGTTGTCCAGAGGGGGGATTAAGAGACTGGGTAGAACATTAAAAAATGACTTATCTTATGCCACTGTCCCACTTTTCGGAGGAGAAAGCAGAAGGCTATACAAGGAAGCTCAGCTGGCCTATATCATCAGTGATGAGAATAACCCCTTTAATCATCCCATTTACGCGATGAACACTGAATTTGGGGCATGTATTCTCCAAATTGAAGAATCCCATAAGGCCCTGGTGCAGCTTAAGAGAATAGTAGGTTAGGCCATGGAAGAAGAGGGAACACAAGCATGGGACATGTTCTTTGATGGAGCCTGTTCAAGGGAAACTACAGGAGCAGGAGTGGTGATGGTGTCTCCAAAACAAGAAAGCACACATCTGTCTTTCAAGCTGACTTTTCAGGCCACCAACAATATAGTAGAGTATGAGGCTCTGATATTGGGCTTAAACGCTACCAAAGACAGAGGAATCAGAAGCATAAAAGTGTTTGGAGATGTTGATCTCATCATTCAGCAAGTGAACAAAATGTTCCAAGCAACGCACCCAAGACTGAAAGCATATAGAGATGAGGTATGGAGACTCAAAGACTCTTTTAATAGTTTTTGTATCTCATATATCCCTAGAGTCAAGAATCAGCTTGCTGATTCCCTTGTTGTGTCTGCTAGCATGTTCATCCCTCCCATGCCCCTTAAGTTGGTTTATGAAGTACAGATGAAGTATAGACCATCCTTGCCTGATATTGTCCAGCATCAGAAAGTTTTTGAGGATGATGATGAGGTAAATAGGTTTCTGTAAGTCATTGGTGAATTCTCTAAAATGAAAATTGACCAAGAGAATGAAACTTTTGAAGAGAGTCCCCAGTCCAAGCTAAAGAACAAAATTGGCTGAGATAGCATCATTTAGTTGCCCAACAATCATACACCTAAAGGGTTAGTGCCTCTAGAGAAGCTGTTTGACCAGAATGATGTGCCTTATAAGGCTTCCCAAAAAGAAGATCAGTCTGTAGTCTGTAGGTACAATATAGGGAGTCCAGATCATCCCAAGTATATAAATTTGTCCACCCATTTGTCTGCTGCCAAAAGTTCTGAGTACTGCACCCTGATGAAGCAGTTTGCTGATGTCTTTGCCTGGGAATATAGTGACCTCAAATATTATGACAAGAAGATCATCCATCATAAGATCCCCTTGGAGAGAGACACCATCCCTTTCAAGCAGAAGCTAAGGCCCATAAATCCTTTGCTCCTCCCTCACATTGAAAAAGAAATCAAGAAATTGTTGGCTGCCAAAATCATAGTTCCCGTGAGATATTCAAAGTGGGTAGCCAACCTGGTAGTGGTGAGGAAGAAGAGTGGAGAAATCAGGCTGTGTGTTGATTTCAGGAACCTAAACAAATGCACTAAGAAAGATAATTATCCTCTGCCCAAGATGGAGCATTTGCTGCAGAAAGTCTCAGGAGCCAAAGTCATGTCTTTCTTGGATGGGTTTTCAGGGTATAACCAAGTTGCTGTACACCCAGATGATCAAGAAAAGACAACATTCACCACTCCTTGGGACACATTCATGTACTCAAAGATGCCTTTTGGGCTGATGAATGCTAGAGCCATATTTCAGAGAGCTATGGATATAGCCTTTGTAGGGGAGAAGGATAAATTTGTCCTTGTCTACCTAGATGATATAACAATATACTCTAGTAGCCATCAGGACCATTTGCAACATTTGAAGAAATTGTTTTTGAAGTGCAGAAGATTTGGGATATCAATGAATCCCAAGAAATCATAGTTTTCTTTGGAAGAGGGCAAGTTGTTGGGAAAAATCGTCCCTGTTGCAGGTGTCAAAATCAACCCAGAAAGAGTGAAAGCAATACAGACGTTGTTTGTCCCAAGATAAAAAAAGGACATCCAATCCTTTCTGGGAAAAATAAATTTTGTAAGGAGGTTCATTCCTAATTTTGCAGAACTGGTAAAACACATCACCTCCATGCTGAAAAAGGGGTCAGAAATCAAATGGACTGATGCAGCAAGAAGATCTTTTGAAGCCATCAAGAGAGCCATTATGGAAGCTCCTACTTTGATCAGCCCAGACTATAGCAAGGAGTTCAATATATTTTCATTTGCCTCAGGTGACACCCTCGCAACAGTTTTATTGCAAGAAGATAATGAGGGTTCAGAGCATCCAGTGGTGTTTTTCAGCAAAACACTAAGGGATGCTGAACTGAAGTATGATATCATCGAAAAACAAGCTTATTCTCTTATCAAATCTTTGAAAGCTTTCAGAATATACATTCTACATTCCAAGGTAATTGCATATGTGCCCTTTGCTTCAGTAAAAGATGTCCTAACACAACCAGATGTTGATGGAAGAAGGGCCAAATGGATTGCAAAGATTATTGAATTTAATATAGAGTTAAAGCCCACCAAGCTGGTTAGAGGTTAGGGCCTTGCCAAGCTAATGGCTAAAGAAAATTGTAGGATGCTGGACATGAATTGGATAGGCACAAATTCAGAGGAAGAACAGACATAAGAACCAACAACAGGGCAGAACCAGACATTGGCAGAAAATCTAGCATCTTGTGAATGGTATTCTACAATAGCTCAATTCTTGATGAAGTTAGAAGTTCCTCCAGGCCTTAGTTCAAGCCAAGCTAGGACTGTTAAGCTCAGGGCAACCAAGTATTGAATTCATGAAAACTTCATGTACTGGAGGGACCCCTCTAGAATTCTTTTGAGATGTCTGGACAAAGAACATTCCATGGAGGTCATGCATTAGTTCCATTCCAGCACCTGTGGAGGACATCACCACTGGAAAACCACAGCCCACAAGATCCTCAGAGCTGGGTATTATTGGCCCACCTTGTTTTTTGATGTATTTTCATTTGTAAAATCTTATGATAGGTGTCAGAGGTTTGAAGGAAAACAACAGTTGAAATCCCTACCCTCGAAGCCAGTACATGCGAGTAGCCCTTTCCAGCAGTGGGGTTTGGATTTCATAGGAGAAATTAACCCACATTCGAGTGGCCAACACAGACGGATCTTAGTAGCCACTTACTACTTCACTAAATGGATTGAGGCCATCCCTACTAGAAAAGTGGATCATCATGTGGTCATGAAGTTCTTAACTGAAAACCTTCTCACCAGGTTTGGCTGTCCACATAAATTAGTCACAGACAATGCAGAAGCCTTCAGGGCAAAAGAGTTGGTGGACATGTGTGACTCAATGGGCATAAAACTAGTACATTCCACCTCATATTACCCTCAAGGCAATGGTCTAGAAGAATCTTCCAACAAGAGCCTGATAAGGGTAATCAAGAAGCCGCTAGAAGACAACAAAAGGAACTGGGATTCCAAGCTCAAATATGCATTGTGGGCTGATAGAGTGACCACCAAGAAATCCACAGGGGATTCTCCATTCAAGCTGGTATATGGCATGACATTGTATTCCCAATTCAGTTGACCCTCCCTGTGGCAAAGTTCTTGCAGGAAGAGCAGAATGAAGAAAATGACATGGCAAAGAGGATTAGTGACCTAGCTGAAGTGCATCAAATCAGAGATCAATTGGTTAAAAAGTCTGCAGCACATCAAAAGAGAATCAAGGAAGCCTTTGAAAGAAAGGCAAAAATAGATAGTTTTCAAGTTGGAGACTTGCTTCTTAAGTGGGATGCTTTGAAGGAAAAGAAAGACAACCATGCGAAGTTCGATGCTCTGTGGATTGGACCTTTCATCATTGCTCAGATCCAGGGGAACAACACTTTCATGCTGCAAAGTATGGAAGGAGAGACAGTGTTTAATGGCCGAGTTAATGGGCGTTTTTTGAAAAATTATGTTATGTAAGGCCTTCAGGCCTTATTGTTGTAAATATGTTATTTTACTAGGTTTTAGTGTAAGCTTAATTAGACTCCATGACCAATGGAATGCTAGGCAAAATGTTTTTAATCTAGTTTTTGTAGGAAAGGCAGTGGTCTACAGTTTTTGAGACCTCACAGGGAGGATCTCATCCCTAAAAGGAGCTAGTGTTGGCTCTGCTATATAAGGAGGATTTTCCAAGGTTAGAGATGAGCCTGATCTGCTTGGTTCTACTTAAAAAGGAAGCTCATAATGGTTCATCTCCCCCTTTTCCTTCTACTCCGTTTTCTCTCCGCCACCTCCATTCCTCTATTTTCCCTTCTAAACTCAGAAAAATAGCCCCTTTTCCTTTAAGCCCAAATCACAAAGTCCAAACCCTCATAAAACCCTCCCATATGCCCTCGCGCACTTGCTAAATCCTTAATTGTTTCCCCACCACTGATTTCCCATGTAGATCTAACGGCTTCCATTGCGCCCGACAAAGCAACCTACATGATCAAATCCCCACCATTAGATTCATCTCCACCCGATCCGACGACATTCACTCTCCCCGCGCCCATAACTCGATCGAACGTTAGTGCACAATGAGAGTAGTTTTTCTCTCTCATCCGCCGCTATGTGTCAATCACTGAGTGGGATCGCACGCCCCCATCCTTTTATCACTTTATGCCCAAAGGTAGTGCGATCAATACCATTTACTGCCTGACCTATCCACCTTGCTCGATAACTACCACGCAGTTCCACCGCTCGATCACCGTTTGATCTATCCACTGCAGATCCAACGGCCCAAAATCGACCCACTCCCACCTTGTTCGACAGACCCCGTTGAGTTATCTCTGCCGTCTATTCTCCCAATCCGACGATCATACTTCCCTATCATCTCAACCGTCCATTGACCCATGCACTCCACGTCCTTTAATCACTCCATTTTCCCGAAGGAGGAAGGTGACCATCTTACCAGTACTAGTGGCAGTCACTCCCGAACAACCATATTTAACAAACAGCATGGCCAAAGGTGCAAAGGACAGAGCACGACCCTGTAGCTTCATTTATCAGTTATGGAATTTCGTTGGTACGAGCACTCCAACTATCTAAGAGGACAACACAGTGCCATAAAATATTAGATACATCCTCTGAAGAAAGAAAACATAGTCAGAGACTACATCAGGCAGTTAAATGCGGTTGGTGGTCAATTATGACCTCTCCATACCTAATTGGCCCAAGTGCCCTATAATGTAAAATCTATAAATACCCAGAAACAAAATGTAATCAAGCTTGATGGTTGATGTTTTGATGTAAGGTTCAACTTCTGGAGACAGTGGATATTTTGCCGCTTGCAGCGTCTCATCTTCATTTTCAGCTAATACAAGCTTTTTTTACTGTTAACTGCTCACTTTCCATTTTCTTTCTGTTCTAAGCTGTGCCTGATATGCTGTATTCTTGATCTTTAAGGTTTAGCGCTAGAAAGCTGTCATCCTATCTATCAGAGAGCTGTCATTGTGTCTGTGCATTAGTAGATTAGATTTACTGGCTTCTTTACTGGTTGTAGTCGGCCATCACATGGTCTTATGCATTTGCTGGTGTGGTCAGTATTCTCCATATTCACCCAATCTCTAAACTGTGAGTAGTTGGTGGTCCTTGTAGTCTGGTGGTGTTCACGCATGTCTGCAGTGAAACAAAGTAGAAGTGGTTATCTAGCTTGGACAAGCAATGTCATTCCTTCCATTCATCCATTGCAACAATAAGTTGAATTTATATGTTACTAGGCATCTCCGAGATACAACCTAGGAGAGTTACTTGTAATCCTAACACTAGTGAAAGAGCGAGCACTTAGAAATCCTTATATGATCATTCTTTTAAGTGACGTTGAGCATAATATTTGGCCATTTTAAGATTTATGAAGGAAGAATGGTTTTAGAGATCACAATTTTGAAGAAGTTTTCAATTACACGAAAACTTGTGTTAGTAAATTTTTTAAACAGGTAACTAAGATCTCCATGGTGGAAATTATGGATTCCATAGTGGTGCCAACAATTCCTTCAACACCCCCCTCAAAAGTAGTTCGGGGGATTAAAACCTAGGTCCAAGCTATGATACCATGAAGAGGTTTGTCGTTACAGCAAAAGCCACAAGTGTTGGTAAACTTTCCAAATGAGTAACCATGATCCCCAGGGTTGAAATTATAGATTCCATAAAGGTGCAGTAATTCCTCCAACACTTTCCTTTAATATCCCCAGGGTTGAAATTATAGATTCCATAAAGGTGTCGTGATTCCTCGAACAATTTCCTTCAATAGATATGTCATACGAGAGTTTAGAGGCGATGATTAGTCCTCATATGAGTGAATGTACGATACTTAGTTTTCTTGCATTACTATGCGCAGTCATATGATGGCTTTGATCACTTTATGGTACTATATTGTGAGGTCATGCCATGATCATATGGCCATTAGAGTGGTTGATACCAGCATGCAAGAGAAATCCATATAAATCCATATAATCTATGGAAAATCAAATCCACATCTTGCAACGAAATGAAGAATCTGCATCATCATCAAGAAACGACATCAAATTCATATATTAATCTATTAATGTTTATGTAGTGTAATCTTCAGAGAGAAACAATGCAGGGCTTGAACAAATATGATCACTTGGACAATTAATTAATCAACCATGGACAATAGACTTTATTCCTTTTAAGTATTGTGTGGAGGGGGAATGTGTTTATAAGTTTGTAATTAAGGATGTGTGCTAAAGGAATAACATGCAGAAGAGACATCGCACTTCTACACCTTCCGCACAATACTTCTTCCACTCAATATCTGTGATGAAATTTAATTTCTGGGATGAGATCCTATCATAACTTGCATAAAAATTCTTGACCCTAAACATTAACCAGACTATAGTATCTTTATGGAGCACCCAAATCTGACACTTCAACCATGAAAGATTGGAACTTGCCAAGTTTTTGGTGGCTTCTTTCAATAGTTTGTGCAGTTGACCTACATGAAAGCTCCACATATCTACCCAACAAATCTATTTTCTTTTTAATTTAATTTATTATTTACTGTATCTTTTATTAATTTTTATTTTTTATTTTTTATTTCATCTATATTTGTGTAGGTATTAATTCGAAACAAACCAACCTTACCAAGCAAACATGTCTTTCATGCATTGACGTTGCATGCAACATACATGTCTATCCCATGCGACAGGTCAATTGTATTGGCGATTCCATATAAATCCCAAAGGGATAGCTCCAAGGTTTGGAGGTGTATGCATTTTTCAAATTTATCTATCTATGCTAGGTCCCTATAATACTAGTGATGCCCCCATTAATATTGTAGTTGTATCCCTTATTAATATTGTTGTGCCCCTATTGTCCCCATATTGTTATTACTGTGCCCCATAGAATCCCTCTATTGTTATTTTTGTGCCTTTATATTATTATTGTTAGGTTAGCTTGGTTATATTGTGACCCCTTAGACTCCTATATATAGAAAGGAGGTTTTGTCATTTGAATCATCCAAGGTTTGTTCTTTTGTGTAATGTAAAGGAGGTTGTTCCCTTGAAGAGGATTATTTCTAAGGCGTTCATCAATATTTTCTATATTTTTGTGAGTTGGTTTCATAACATTTGGTATCAGAGCTTTGGATTCTAGAGTTTCACTGCTCCAAATAGGTCATCGTGGCATTTTCGCTATAACTTTTTTTTTCTGTGACATTTTAGAAGCAAAAAAAGAAAAACCCATTTGAGAAGAAATCGCATTGAACCTTGAGTCAGAATTGCAGAGATTTTCACACTATATTTGCGGAGATATGATCTAAGGAAGTTCGCATTTTTGCAGACTCCTGAATTACATTCCAAACAGGTGACCTGGGGAAAATCATCATAATTTTCTCTCTGAGCATTGGATTGAAATTTCATAAGAAGGTACAAAAAGAGGACGAACTATAGTTTCTTGTATATATTTTTCAGACCAAAGGTCAAAACAGTGAGATGTGGCACTTCATACAAGTTCGCTCTTTTAGAAAGGTCTATAATCAACTCATCTTGGGAGATTGTGCATAACTCTACCTTGGAGAATCTAAATTAGATCAGACTTGTGGCATTGGAAAGAGGACACGGAGGGCTATTGCAGGTCGCAATTTCAGAAATGGATGATTTGAAATTATAGAGATACATCAGATTCAATATCAAGCTCCTACAAAGTGAAGAAAGGTGTGTAGTTTTTTTGTAAATTTTTGCATAAGCTTGGTTTGAAAAATTAGTTTGAAGGAATTCAAAGGGCATAGTAAAGCATTATTATCGGTAATTGATGCCCCGAGGAAAGAAAATGCAAACACCTAGTAAGCAACCTGAAAGCTCTAGCATGACTCATGAAGAAGAGGAAGAAATGCAACATGATATATCAAAATTAGGAGACCAAGTGCAACAAGTGTCACTTGCACAAAAAATAACAGAATCTAAGATGGATGGTTTAAAGAAAGATGTAGAAGCTAAGATGGATGGTTTAAAGAAAGGTGTAGAAGCTAAGATGGATTGTTTAAAGAAAGGCATAGAAGCTAAGATGGATGGCATGGAATCTAATATGAATGGCATAGATGCTAAGATGAATGACATGGACGCTAAAATGGATGGCATGGCTGATAAGATGGAAGAATTGAAGATAAATTTGAATAAGTTGCTACAAGAAATGGTCACTAATGGTGAAAGGGTAGTAAGGAAAATCATGATGAGAACAAAAGAAATGTTAATCATGATTTCATAGACTCTAATGTTGGATCGAAGACCCACAGTATTCCAAAAATCGTTATGAGGAAGTTTGATGGCAAGGATCCCGCAACATGGGTATTACAAATGGAGCAATTTTTCGATCTCAATAATGTGCAAAACACACAAAAGGTATGTATTGCAACTTTATATTTGGAACCAAATCAGTTTGTATGGTATCAATGGCTTTGCTCTCGTAAACAAATTATCACTTGGGCAATTTTTACAGAAGAATTGACAGTACATTATGGGGATACAAAAAGCAGGACTTTTTTTAGCCAATTGATAAGTCTCAAACAAAAGGGTTCAATAATGGAGCACATTGAGGAGTTCCAAAAATTGAACATAAGGGTAAAAAATATTCTAGAGGAGCATAGGATTGATGTGTTGATAGGGACTTTAAAGGATAATATCCAACTGTTTGCCTTTGGGAACCTGATTCATTAGAGAAGGAATTTAGGTTGGCAAGAAAAATGGAAAGAAAAATTATGGCAACCAAGAAGCATACCACTCACAATTATAAAGATGGAAGTGTTGTTGCCCCTAGCCTTCCACAACCTATAAGGTTGACACCACAACAATTAGAAGAAAAAAGAGCAAAAGGGCTTTGTTACGGTTGTGATAGCAAATACACTAAAGGTCATAAGTGTGCTGAGAAGAAATTATTCGACATAGATTGTGAAGAGGAAGAAGAAAAGGAGCAAGAAAGGTCAAAAGAAGAGGATATACTCCAGGAACAAAGCCTAGATAAAGAATAAATGAATCCAACCATATATTGTAATGCATTGGCTAGAATTACCACTCCTCAAACCATGAAGATAGAAGGACAGATCAAGAAGAAAAAGGTAATAGTGTTGTTTGATTCAGGAAGTACCCACAATTTTATTCATTGTAAAATAGCAAAAGAATTGAATTTCTTCCTATATCCAACACCAGAGTGTCAAGTGATGGTTGCAAATGGAGGAACGATAAATTTCTCTGGAAAGTGCCATAATATCAAGCTATCCATGGGAGAATATGTATTGAAAAGCCCAATGCTTTCCATTCCAATGGGAGGTGCTGATGTTGTACTAGGAGTCCAATGGCTACAATCCTTGGGTACAATAGCTTTTAACTTTCAAGAGCTTTTCATGAAATTTTATGCAGAAGGAAACGAAGTTGAATTAATGGGTATTGCAGGGAAACTAGGAAAGATAATAAGCTCTAACAATATGACAAAGCTTCTAAAAAAGGAACAACGAGGTGTAATTGCACAATTATGTTTGCTACATGTTTCCACATCAAAATCATCTATTTCTCTAGATCTCCAAAAAGTATTGGACAATCATTCCAAGGTATTTGAGACCCCCAAAGGTTTCCCACCTATTCGTGATCATGATCATGCTATTCATTTGATTCCAGGAAGTGTTCCTCCAAACATCAGACCGTACAGATATCCCTGTGCCCAAAAGAGTGAAATTGAACGTATCAGTTGTCATATGTCCTAATGATTTTTGAACATTACATAAAATGGCACCCTATGTTTGATAACTCTCAAACCAAAATCAAACACATTAAAACAAAGGATAGTAATGTCACAAGCGCAGGTCCTCGATTACACACCCAATATAATTGAATTGGTCAAGATTGTTTAATCTTGATAAGAAAATCCCATCACCTATTTAGAACTCATTAAAATACTTCCAATTTTCACTTAGCCCACTTTAGCGTGCGTTAGGATTTCCCCCCATGTTCCACCACTTGTTTTATACCTATTTGAAAAATTATAATGTCTATGTTCATATTTTCTATTTCATTTATATTTTTTCAAAGACTAGGGTATGCCACTTTCAAATGACGGGTGAACAATAGTGAAACTGATTGTGGGAACTATTTTATGTCTGTTTCTTCCAAAAATTATACTAAACTAGTTATCATTCCATTCCCTTCTCTGAGGTGGAGCATTGATTGTAGTCATGAGTTCTTTCCTCGTTTCTCTTGGAGAGGCTCTGCAATAATTGATGCTTGTTTTTGTTCATATTCACGACAAGAATAAGAGGTCAAAGAACATGCCAGACTGCAGAGCACACTTGACCTTGGCTGATTTTCAAGACGAACTTAGACCTAAGGTGGAGATACTCATGGAACAACAAAAACAACTTGAGTCCTATAATTTTTCTGCAGCTTGGCTTAGACAAGCACTAGAGATGGTGTTGTTTATCTATTCCAACTTTAAGGATTTGTACCCTTACATGCAAATATATAGCAATAATGGTGGAAAATGGTTGAGCCAATGTATGGAGGAACTGGTAAATTTGTTTGATGTGTGCAATGCATTAAGAGAGAGTATGTCAAGATTTCTAGTGTATTCAATCATCATGATCACATGATAAATAATCAAGTGGTGAAAGCAAAAAACTCCCTTGACAAATGCATGGATGAATTAAGGAAGAACAAGGACATGGAGTCCAAGTTAGCAAAATGCATGTCTACATTGAAGAGAATGGTAAATAGACTTCAGCCAACAATTGTAGGGAGAACATCAGTCACTAGATCAAGAGTTGGGGAGGCCATTAAGGAAGTGAATGCCATCACTTGTGGCTGTTCTTTCCTTCAAAGCACCATGTCGGTCCTTTATGCCAGGTGCAGGCTTTCTTAAAAAGAAGAATAGAATCAATATTGGCCTCTCCCTCCTCTCATCGACATCAACAACATGACTAACATGATGCAACAAAAGTTAAAGGAAGCTATGGACATGAAGAGAAAGAGGTCATCATCATTCAAGTTCCTCTTGCATGAGTTGAACAGGGTGGATATTACACTTGGAAACCTCAACAATATATTTCACAAATACATCAAGAGCAAGACATAAAAGTCATCCTCCAACCTAAAAAATGAAGTCATGGACTCCATCCATGATGTCAACATGTCCACCATAGGGTTGGAACGTGCTCTCATCCACATCGACCACATAATTAATGAACTCTTTATATTTCTTATCTTAAGTATGGTGGCACTCTTGAACAATCTCAATACGCTCTCTCCATGATCAGATTAGGGCATGGCATTACATTTTTAAGGAAAAGGAAGCAACACGCATTCCATCATCATGCAGTTATTTCTATCCCCAAATACTCATGCATGATATCTTGACATTTCCTTCTGCCCATCCTAGCAGTTCGGCATTTTTAACAATTTGGAAAAGTACATTGTTAACCATTTTTGAGGTGCTAATGAGACTATAATAACTTTTTGATATGAGACAAACCCTTTTGGAAATATAACATAGCAACCTCCATAACTTCGATCTCTATTGATAACATTAGAGATAACTTTCCTCTCGTTACATTCTCCACACCTCTGCAACTCTGCACTTCCACATTTACTCTTTGTAAGTTATCTGTATTATTCATCTTCACAAAGGTTAGAGGTTCAAACACCTAGATTTATCTTTCACATTATTATATTATAAGAATGGTGAAGTTATTTTCCAAAGAAAAAATGTGTAAGTATAGAAGTGTGGGAGTGCGGAGAAGTGTTGAGAAGCATGCTCCCAATAACTTCATTGTTCTTATAATATAATAATATGAAATTTAAATCTTGGAATTTCATGAAAAAAAACTAGTTTAATTTATATAATTACCTTGGAATTGATTGATTTTAATTTCACCCTCTCATTCAAAAAAATCCTTTCCTAACATTGTACTATCTCGGCCTAACTAGAATTGATGTGGCTAATGAGCCAGTGCAAATTCTTGATGTTACATTCAAAATTCAACTCGATGGAGGTGCAGGAATTATAATTTATTCTGGAATGACTCTAACACTTTTGGTGATTAGGGCATGGCATTAAAATTAAAAGGAAAATGTCACATCATGCATTGCATCATCATGCAATTATTTTTATCTCCAAATACTCATGCATGATATCCCCACACTGCCTTGCATGTATCCTAGTAGTTCAACACTTTTAACAATTTAGAAAAGTACATTGTTAACAATTTTTGAGGTGCTAATGGGATTGTAATAACTCTTGGATCTGAGACCAACATTTTTGGAAATATAACATAGAAACCTCTGTACTTCAATCTTTGTTGATAACATTAAAGAGAACTTGCCTCTCATTACATTCTCCGCACTTCCACACCTCTGAACCTTTTCACTTCCACATTTTCTCTCTGTAAGTTATATGTATTGTTCATATTCACAAATCTTAGGGGTTCAAACATAAAGATTTATCTTTCCAATTATTATATTATAAGAATGGTGAAGTTATTTTTCAGAGAGAAAATGTAGTAGTGTAGAGGTGCGAGAGTGCCAAGAAACATACTCATGCACTTCCACTTTTTCTTTGTGACAAATAAATTCACCATTCTTATAATATAATGACATGAAAGATAAATCTCGTCGACGTTTCATAAAAAGAAACCAATTTAATTTATATATTTACCTTTGATTTAGTCTATTTTAATGTCACCCCTCTCATTCGAAACAATCCCATCCCAACTTTCTACTATCTTGGCCAAACTAGAATCGATGTGGCAGGCAAACTACTTCAGATTCCGAATGGTACCCTCAAAATTCAACTTGATGGAGATGGAGGATTTATAATTTTTTCGGGGACAAATATAACATTTTTGGTGGATCCAAAGAACATGCCCTTTCTTGTTGTTATCGTGTCCTCTATTGGAGCTCAACCAGTTGATTCATCTGAGCTCATTTTTTATTTATGTTACAATTCTATGTTTGATCTTTGACTTCCAAGTATTTTTTGTAACTTTGAATGAGGGGAGGAATGTGTTTTTCCACTAGAGAATTCATTCATATAAATTAAAGGAGATAATAGTGGAGTGGTGTATCTTGCATTCACATCTTCAGGGTCAACAATTTTGATATCAATATTTGGAAACATTCAACAATATAATTTCCACATTATCTATGATCTCGGTTGTAACAATATTTACTTTACTCCAATTATCTATGATTCTGTATTTAATACTACTCTCCATTAGCTTTTTAGCTTTGCAATATTGTTGAAACATGAGCCTATAGCTTGTGGCTTCACATTCTTCATATGATATATCCTTTGTACATTTAAATTGTGATGCTTATGTGTTCTATCCCTTTTGTAGATAAGATCTAAAGTCTGCTTGATTCATGAAAGAGTATTTTAGAATCTTGGCTAATGTAATGTACCACAAAAGAGACCACAGGTATAAACAATTGTGGATCAAAGTTATGTAAATGGTGGGCTTCAAAATAACAATTTAGTTTTATTCATTTGTAGTATATGTGAGTATAGGGGGAGTGGATGGGTTATAGAATGGGATATATAACACTCAAACTTTCACTAAGTGATTTGTTTCTTTGTGGCATGTGGCATGTCCAAGACCTCCAAATAACGTTATGGATCGTGTTGGCTTGCACTTTTACATGCATGGGGCCATTTGTTCAAGTCTTATTGCATCTGCATTTCTGTATTTCTTGAGTGCAAGGAGTTTGGCTACAAAGTTTAAGGGAAGGAACACAATTTACAAATTGTTTTTTCTACTAAACATTTTCTCAGTGATTTGATAATAGAAGGACATATAAGTCAAAAGTTTGAACTAGACAACATGCTTGAATTGTGATGTTATTTTGTGGGTACAAGTTGCTTGTGCAAAGGCAAAATAACGATATATTGCGGAAACGATTGCTAAAACATGATAATTTTCGAATAATGAAAAAATGTGGACCCCACACAACCTTTAATCATACCAACCTATTGATAACTAACAAAAGAAGAATAGACTATGCTTCTATACAGCTATCCCTGCCAACCAGGTTTCTGGGAAAAAGGTTGATCACAACCCATTTTTCCTGTATTTAACGTTTAAAAATTTGATGTGACCATTTTGGTGATGTGTGTTAAAGTTTACATAAAATTATTGTGACGATTTGTTTTTTTCCAAAATTGTTATTAATATCTTATTTTAAGTTGTTGAATGATTAAATGTAAGGGTTTATCTTAAATTTTAGAGAAAAAACTTAAAATATCTTATGCTTATGCTTTATTCAATTTTACTGAGTTTAACTTAAATTTCAGAGGAAAAAATTAAAATATCTTAGGCTTAGGATTTATTCAATTTTACTAATAATTAACCTAAAATATATTATATTCTTTAGTGTTTACTTATAGTTGAAAAACTAAAAGTATGTTTATAGTTTAAAGAATCCAATTTTATTATCCAATCTTTCATTGTTATCCAATTTTTCCAATAATCAATCTTACATATATATGTTCTCTTTTAGGGTTTAGTCATAGTTAAAAATCCAATGCATATCCATTTTAACTTTAGATCTACCAAGCTCTGAGAGGGTTCAAATATATCAAAATGCAAGTGCAAAACTTGCGGAAAGATTTCCACTTCAAAGAGTTTTGATTCCTCTCGGTTCTTGGTAGATCTTTAGTTAAAATGGATATATCTATCACACTGTTAATTTAGAGTCATGTTGATAGTGCTAGACCCACAAAAATTTAGGGGATCTCCCACATAAGAAGTACCAACTAGACCTCAAACCATTTGGAGTAGGAGTCCCAACAGTGGGTGGTAATGTAATGCCTTGACCGTAGTAGTGTGCAGAGATAAGTATGATAGATTTGGGCTAAAGAAAGTGTGTTACCTCGAAACGAGTTAAGTGAGATGCATGGGGTTTCTAACACACGGAGGAGAAAAAGAAAGTGTGCCCCTTAGAATCATATAATAGTACGCAACCTAAAAGGAACACATGAGCAGAAAGAAATCACAAGTTAAAATAAATAATAGTCCATAAATTAAAGTGACGGGTTAATCCAACAACATGCATTCAACAAAATTCACACAATTGGATACAAATTAGTTCATAAGAAAATGCATAAGTTAAAAAACATACATTACTAAAGAAACTAGAATATTCCAACTACAATAACAACATATCCATGAAAGCGTGTTGGCTCCGTTATTATTATTATAAGTGAAAATTGCATCCATACATACACTATTAACAACCACTAGCTCCAATAGTGGAACATTACAATCAAGAACACCTCCTCCAAAGAAGTATGCTTGCTCTATGCTGCGGAGAAGCCAAGGCTCGTCACAGTACTACCAATCCTTCTCTAAGCCTAAGCCTAGCCAAAAGCGCGGCTCCCCAAAAGTCAGTTCTAAGAGTTATGAGGTTCTATTTATAACAAAAGGGGGGGTGACCCTTGACATTCCCCTTTATGACTCTTTGACTACCCTCATGACTATCATTTTTGGGATTCAATTGCGTTAAGTAAGTCATTCACGTATGACCATTTCCATGAGAAAAAAAGAAAAAAAAGAAGAAAAAGAGTGAAGGGATCTCTACTTGAATGGTTCATGAGGCACAATACTTGCTAAGGTTTTGCAAATGGGGTAGCAAGCTAAGTGGGCTTGATTGTGGGGAAAACTCCACAGTTAAGCACGCTTGAGCCAAAGGAGATCTGGGATGGGTGACCTCCCGGGAAGTCCTGGTTACCGGGTGCAAGCCCCGGAAGTGATGATTGACGCTATGTGATTTATTTCACCAGTCTCAATCCCACTTCTTCACCCCTGTGAGCATCACCCGATGCAATGAGTGCTAAGTGAACTATTCAAATCATGAGAAATTAGTCACTTACGACTACCTCTCATGGAAATGGTCATACGTGAATGACTTACTTAACCCAGTTGAATCCCAAAAATGATATCTAATATAATGCACTGCGTAAACCCCCTATACTTAAATACCCTCATGAACTATTCAAATCATGAGAAATTAGTCACTTACGACTACCTCTCATGGAAATGGTCATACATGAATGACTTACTTAACGCAGTTGAATCCCAAAAATGATATCTAATATAATGCATTGCGTAAACCCCCTATACTTAAATACCCTCATGACTCTTAAACTTATTTAGAAATAACCCATTACAAAATATGATGACCTTTCATATTCCACTAATGGCACTTGGAATTTCACTTACAACATACTCACAAATAATACTACATTTTCCACATGTACCCATGTGAGACAAACTAGGCTAGAGACAACCTAACAAGACAAAACACTATGACAATGAAGTTTGGGGAAAGAACAACTTGGCAACCTCCAGTTGATGCTTCTTGGTCACGTACTCATGCCAATCTTGGTACTGTGAGATGATGTCCCCAAACTACTTGATGGTGTCTTTCTCATAACAAACACTTGCCTCCATAACATATGGGTATATGGTCTTGTAACCTATGTCCAACTCATCCTGAAGCATGTGAAACATGGCGTTGACCTCCATGTCATTCGTGGTAAGGGATCACCAATGTTCTTCTACATGTTATGTGTGTTGACCTCCATGTCATCCGTGGTGGCCTCTCACCTTAGCTGATCCATGTACTTGTTGATATCTAGTCGGACTTGGTTCTTGTGCATAGCTTTGGTGAGGGAACCAATTAACGGGATCTTGTGTATTCTTACCATGAAATCCAAACTCTTATACAACCATTCATATGAAGCCTATATTCCACTGACAAAAGGGGTGAGATTTTCATATTTTTGGATCAACATCTAGACCTTTGATTTTTTTAGCTCTGCCTGTGGCTTCATCATCTTCGGCAAGTAAATCGGGGCCCCTTTGTACTACATTGTCCACTCTTGCACATGGGAGATGACAACATGTATGTCCTTGAGAGTTTGAACCAAATTTTTGCTCCGTTGTTGTAATCCACACACATGGAAAACTACTTTATGTACAGTGACAAATCTCTCATAGAGCTTCCTCTTGGTCATTTTAAGTGTTGATACTTCAACAAGTATCGCTTTCCTCATCTCTTCAATTGCGGAAAATGTGCTCTGCTCTTTGGATTTTTCTGCCCCTTCCCTAGATTCCTGCAATTTCTTTGCCATTTATTCATTCTCAACTAACATGAACTTAACATTTGAGCTCATGGCTCTTGCATAGGCCAAGGTGGCATCAACAATGGAACTAGATGCTTTCTGACGTCTGGAACTATCACCCTTTCCTTCATGAATGTAGGTGACGTGTGATCATCCATAAAATTCTTTCTTTGCGTCTATACAATCTTCTTCTACAACTTGTGAAATGATATATTATACACATCCATCACCAAATCATCATCAAGGAGAACAACCTCTCCTTGGTTGCTCAGGACTGGTTATGGCACTGGAGGTGGTGGATACTAAGAAGTGACCTCAGGTGCTCTTGGCATCAAGTTAGTGTCTTGATCCTGTGGCTCCTACCCCAAATCCATATCCATCACTTCAATCAGTTATTCAATCTACTAAGAAAGCCCTCGATCCTGCATCTGTCCACCCTCTTCTTTAGTTGTCGGATGTCTTGACTCCTCAACCTGTACGGGTGTTGTTTTCTCTGTCATTGTGCCTTGCCTTTCTTCCTCATCACATTTCTACTTCTCTTCCCTTTCTCTCCTTCTCAGCTCCTACTCTTCCTTCATCTTCTTCTTAGTTTCTTGCAACTTTCATTTTGCTTCCTCCATCCTTTTCTTTTCTTTCTTACTTTGCTTTTCCATCTTTACCCATTACTACCTCTTTGCCTCTACTGCCAAATTTTCTTTCTCAATGATGGGGTTTGATCTCATCTTGTAGCTTTGCTCAGTATTTGGGTTCTCGGAAATCTTCCTCTTTCCTTTGTATTGCACTGAATTGTTGCTTATTTTTGTTTTTGTTGTTTCTTCTTGTGTTGTTTCTACCTGCAAATCAACCTTCCAAGATGTGGATATACTGAACGGCTCATGGAGCTTGGAGTTATTGTAACGATATCTCCAAGGATCCTCCTTGTGCCAGTGGAAATTCCCCATGGATCCATGGGTATTACACCTTCACATAATGTTTCTGACAAATATTGTTGGGATCATAAGGATTAAATTATTTGGTGTCAAACTCGAACTTCACTGTTTCCTTAGCTCCGCATAAGCATCCTTCAAGCTCTTAATCTTGTACAATCCAATCCGCAAAGGAAGAGCTGGTCGTGGTGCCCTCCTCCTCATATGTTGCCCCGCTGATAACCCTATGGAGATGATATATGAGACATCTTGCATGACCAACTTGTCTGTGGCATAACTTGGTAGAACATGCAGAGGCTTTTCTCCACCAAAAATCCTTATCAAGGTGCCACCAAGTGAGGCATACCAATCTGTAATGTTAAGTATCACTTCCATTGCTTCTTGGGACATGCAAGGTGGATCCTTCTCAAAGATAAACTTGTACAATGAGATAATGAAATGTTTAGTCAGCCTCACAATAACTCCTCCATAGTTGCACTTGAAAACAAATTTGCCATAAATGTTGATGACAGTCTCTTTCGTTGTCCATGTCCAGCTCATGCCAATAAATTGTTCTTGGGCATAGATTGCAACAAGTAAATAAGCAGACATGTAGAATCTCACTTTCTCATCCTTGGGCAGAATCTGGGCGTTAGTCACATGGAATTTCAACTGAAGAGCCAACAAATCTGACCACTTGAATGGCATTCCATCATTCACCAACTGGTCTAACACAACTACCCAACCTTTAAGAAAGGTCTTTGTGATCTCTTGACAGTATAATATTCATGCAAAGATGTTCAAGAGCTGGTAGGTCTTATTGAGAGAAATTGTCTTCTAAACATGATTGGGTGTCGTTCTAAACTTTGATGACTCGTTTTCCCAGCGCTTGATAATATCTATGTTGGCATTATGACACAGGTTTGGCATGATGGCACAGGTGTTGTCCTTGATGGCAACTCACCCAGATGCTAGATCACTGCTCAGGATCTTAGTATGAAAGAAAAAGAGGTATACGCAGGTTTCCTTTGACGAAGTCGCGTATACACGAGGGATTACCGATCAAAAGTCGCGTATGTATGCACACACTTTCATGCATGGAAAAGCGTGTACATGTGGGAAAACTTATTTTTAGGACCATGGTATTTGAACCTATGGTTTTGGACCTTGGTATTGCGTTTGAAGTATTGAACCTAGGTTTTGGGTCCCTAGTATTGGTTCTCTATGGTTTTGGACCATGGTTTGAGTAAGGCCTAAGACTATAGAAAAGGATGAGATCATTTGGCAAAGGTATTGACTGAAGTATTGAATATCTTATGAAGAGAAAGATCTGGAATATTAGTGATTGGTTTATGGTGCATAGCTGAATCTGAATCAAGGAGGAACTTGAGCGCAAGAAGATGGATAAGTTCTATTGATGGGTCAAAACTCAAGACTTGAATAGTAGTATCTTTGTGTGTTTTTGATCTGTTATATGTGGTGCATGACTTGATCTATAAATCTGATAATCTGGGTATAACTGATGTCTGAATATTTGAAAGAATGAACTATTTTTTATAGATCTGTACGCAAGTTCGGCACATCAGAGGCGCGTATACACGCTGTTTCAGCAAGTAAAAACAACATATATGATGGTTGGCATTAATTCAGAAGCGTATGCATACAGGTTGTACACATTGAAGTAGCATACGTCTCTTGAAATATGTTTTAGCTACGTCTATTTATTGCTACAGGGTTCTAGGTTCAGAATTGGTGTTTGGTTACTGTTACTACTTTCTGGGTACAACATTCAGAGAAGTGATTATTTGATTTAGTTTTTTTGGTGAAAAAGAGATTGGTTGATGCAGATATACTTGATGTTTGATTGATGTTATTCATGGATCCAGTCTGAAAATTTATGAAACGTGGTCCCTGGAAGAAAAGAGAAGGTTGTAGCCTTCTGTAGGTTAGCACCTACATACTAGTACCTCAGCTAGTACAAGAGCTAAGGGGGTTGTAGCTCCCTTCTAAGAGAAGTTGGAGAATGAGAGAAGGTTGTAGCCTTCTACAGGTAGCAGCCTACGTACTCGTATAAGGCTACACCAGTAAAAAATCATTGTAAAAAGAAGTTTCTAATTAAAAGAAGATAGAGACGAATTGCAGCAGGTGGTTTTCACCCACATTGAGTTTCCACCTTACATCGTGGTGTTCATGTGTGTTGTGATTTGTTCTACTTTACTACTCCTGTTTACTGTTCATATGGTTAATAATGTCTTGATGCACTCATTAAGAAGCAACTAACTGAATTATAAGTTTACTAGATATACGCTTGTTGCATTTCACATAGTTGCGTATACACGCGGTTTTCCTTAACTGAAGTAGCGTATATGAAACTGAATTTGGAAATGAAAAAGTTATATTTATTAGATAATACTGATTCACCCCCCCCTCTCAATATTATTCCCAGCAATTGGTATTGGAGTAGGTCCTTCAGAAGAAGCTTGATCGCTTGAAGGAAGATCTATCATCATGAGCAATTACGAGAAAGAAGCATCGATCAGGCCACCAATTTTTTATGGGAGCAACTTCGTCTTTTGGAAGGTAAGAGTCACAACATATCTTCAATCTCTTGGTACAGAAGTCTGGGATATCATGGAAGCAGGATACACATTTCCATCAGCAACTCCTACAGATACGGCTGGTAAGAAGTAGTATGAAACAAATGCAAAGGTTGTCAC
Organism: Pinus tabuliformis; assembly: GCA_031772625.1. Classification (NCBI taxonomy): domain Eukaryota; kingdom Viridiplantae; phylum Streptophyta; class Pinopsida; order Pinales; family Pinaceae; genus Pinus; species Pinus tabuliformis. Next base: position 158,642,656 of record CM062814.1, on the reverse strand, counting down.
TACTCCATTAGGGAGTCTATCTCAATCAGAATTCGTCAAGGTTATGCAGCTCAAAAGTGCAAAAGAAATATGGGACAAGATCGTTTTGAGCTGTGAAGGAGATGATCAGGTAAAACGAGCAAAACTACAAAGTCTCAGAATTCAATATGAAAATCTCAGAATGTACAATGATGAAAGTGTGGCTAACTATTTCCTATGTATATATGAGATTGTTAATTGTATGAAAAATTTGGGTGAAGAAATAAAAGAAGTTGTTTTGGTTGAAAAGGTCCTAAGATCTTTGTCTTCTAAGTTTGAATCAAAAGTTTCTGCCATAGAAGAAAAACAGAATCTACAGAGCCTTACCATGTCACAGCTACACAGAATCCTAACCACTTACGAAATGAGAAAAGGGGGACCATCAGACAAGAGAGAAGCCGCATTCAAAGCCTTAGGTAAAGGAGATTACAATGACTCAAAACATATGTCGAAAGAAGAGGAAGAATCAAATTTTGTCAAGAACCTTCAATGGGGTTCTGGAAGATTCAGAGGTAAGCTACCTTTCAAATTTTTTGCTTGTGGAAGAGTCGGTCACTATGCTTCCAAGTGTCCTCATAAAGATAAGCTTGACAAAGGTAAGGAATCATTTAGATGGAACATAAAATAGAATGTAAGTAAGAAGAGTTATTACACACATGAAGACAGTGATGGATTTTCAAATAGTGATGAAGATGAACAAGGTAATGATTATAGACTTTTGATGGCTTTTGAAGATGATGATTTTTTGGATGCTATAGATGAACAAGGTCTTTATGAAGAAATTTCTAAACTCAAAATTTTCTTAGAAGAAAAGAATATGATTATAGATACTCTAACATTCCAACTTGCTGAAATGGAGAAACACAATGAAAAGTTAGAATGTGAAATTGTGGGACTTAGAAAGGACATTGAGAAAACAAAAGCTCTTAATCTTAGATTTGCTAAAGGATCTGAAACTTTAGAATAGATTATCAAAGTGCGGCGTTCTCCTCTAATCAAGACAGGTCTTGGGTATACTGAAGAAACATCTCAAGCACAAAATCCATCTACCTCCAAAAGTTATCTTGAAGCTACAAGGAGAAGTGAACAGGTTGACAATCGACAGTAAAGTCACAATGAAGATCACCAGGTAAATTAGGGACAATTTACTTCAAGAATGAACATAAATCACCATGTAAATCGAGGGCAATCTACTTCAAGGATGAAAAGAAGCTACAACAAACCACAGGTAAATCATTCTCAATTTACCTCAAGAACGAATGGCTATTACAATGGAAGGTTTGATGATCGCAGGAATTTCTTCAATGGCCAATGTTTCTCTTGTCATAACTTTGGACATAAAGCAACTCAATGTGTTGCCTACAAGACCATCATGACCAGAGAAGCACAAAATCAAAGGAGTGTGACTGGAATCATGAGAAGAACCTATAATAACTTTTCTGCTCCTGAAAATGAAATAGAATGTTCTATCTGTAACAACTTTGGTCATGAAGATTCTGAATGCAGGAGTAGGTTTCAGCAAACAACTCAGAAGGAGCAAGCTTCATCGAGCCCCAAAACATGGAGGAAGAAAGAACCGCAACCCGAAATATGTGGCATAGCCTTATATGCGGAAGGGTAGGAAAACCAGTGGTACATCGACAGTGGATGCTCGAAACATATGATAGGTGATAAAGAAAAACTTCAATCATATAGTGCGTTAGAAAAGGAAAAGAACTTCTCATTTGGAAATGACACCCCTGCATTCATAAAAGGTAAAGGTTCTATTCTTTTGAAAGAAAAGGTCAAAGTTGGGAATGTTATGTATGTTGATGGCTTAAAGCAGAATCTATTAAGCGTTAGTAAGATGTGTGATCAAGGAAATGAGTTAATATTTCGATCAAATGGATGTATTGTTCGTGTACTTGATACATGAGAAACTGTGATTAAAGGCATAAGAACTCCAAATAATTTATACATACTCAAGGGAGGACAACAACAATGCTATCTTAGCAAGAATGATGAACACTAGCTATGGCATAGAAGATTGGGGCATCTAGGCTTCTCTCAGATAAGGAAAGCATGTAAATATTAGGCGGTTCGTGATCTCCCTGACATCAGAATTCCAGACAACACAATATGCAAATCATGTCAGTTTGGGAAACAAACCAGAACTGATTTCCCTGAGAAGGAAGGATCAACTAGTAGGCCACTTGAACTTGTCCATACTGATGTATGTGGTCCATCTAGGAAAAGGTCACCTCAAGGAGAAGAATAATTTATACTGTTCATTGACGAATTTTCCAAGATGTGTTCGATAGGACTTATGAAGCATAAAGACAAAGCTTTCGAAAAGTTCAAAGCATTCAAAGCCTTGGTTGAAAACTTATTAGATCACAGAATTAAATGCCTCAGGTATGATAGAGGTGGGAATTTACCTCGAATGAATTTTTCGATTTTTGTTGCAGAACATGGAATAATAAGGGAATTCTCTACTACTAGGACTCCTTAGCAAAATGTAGTAGAAAGGATGAACAGAATAGTTCAACAAATGGCTAGAGCAATACTTGATGAGTCTGGGACTCCTGCAACCTTCTGGGGTGAAGCTGCATTTGCTGTCGTCACTATTCTCAACAAGACAAACGTCCAGGTGAACAGCACTAAAACTCCTCATGAACTTTGGTATGGTAAGACTCCCACAGTAAAATACTTCAAAATTTTTGGAAACAAATGTTACATCAAAAAGACTGATAAAAACCTTGTTAAGTTTGAACCTAGATCAGGTGAGGGCATTGGTGAACAAAAAATCAGACTCATGATGAAGAAGAAACCCATGAGGCACCAGAAGAACATATAAGGATAGAAGAAAAGACTCCATCTAGGTACGTTCAGAAGAATCATCCAGAAACTCAAATTTTGGGGCAGAAAGAGGTAGGTGTACAAACAAGAAGAACCATTTCAAAAGCTTCAAGCTACCTAGCATTGCTCTCCTCCACTGAACCACAAAATGTAAGTGAAGCATGCAAAGATGAATGGTGGGTCAAGGCCATGAATGAAGAATTGGAGCAGATTGAAAAGAATAACACTTGGGAGTTGGTTCCTAGACCAAATGATAAAAATGTAATAGGCACAAAATGGATATTCAAAAACAAACTGAATGAAAATGGAGATGTTATTAGAAACAAGGCAAGACTTGTTTGTAAAGGGTATGCTCAACAAGAAGGCATAGACTTTGAAGAAACTTTTGCACTAGTTGTTAGACTTGAAGCCATAAGAATGTTCCTTGCTCTTTCTAGCTTTCAGAAGTTCAAAGTATTTCAAATGGATGTGAAGTCTGCTTTTCTAAATGGAGACTTGGATGAAGAAGTGTACATTGAGCAACAAGATGGGTTTATCCTTGGAAATGATCCAAAACTTGTACGTAGACTCAAAAAGGCTCTCTATGGCCTTAAACAGGCTCCAAGGGCTTGGTATTATCGTTTGGATAAGTATATTCATCAACAAGGTTTTACGAAAGGATCAATAGACAACAATATATATATATAAATCAACAATGATAAGTTGCTAATACTTGTTGTATATGTTGATGATATCATCTTTGGTAGCAATGAAGAAGACATGAGTCAAAACTTTGCCTTGGTGATGCAAAAAGAATTTGAAATGTCCCTGCTTGGTGAGCTCACATATTTTCCAGGTTTACAAGTCCAACAAAACAAAGACGATATTTTTCTATCACAAACCAAGTATCTCAAGCAGATCTTGAAGAAATATGGGATGGAGGATTCGAAACCAGTATGTACCCCTATGGTAACAGGATGTACCCTCAGCACAAATGATGAATCAGCAGCAGTCCATCAACCAACTTATAGATCCATGATTAGTAGTCTGCTCTATCTAACAGGTACCCGACCAGACATTATGCATGCAGTGGGAATAGTTGGAAGGTTTCAGGCAAATACAAAGGAAACTCATCTTCAAGCAGTTAAGAGAATTTTCAAGTATCTTCAAGGAACTCAAAACTATGGCTTATGGTATCTTGGAAGTACAGATCTTACACTTCTTGCATATACAGATGCAGATTGGGAAGGAAGTGTGGATGACAGAAAAAGCACTAGTGGTGGTGCATTCTTCATGGGTCCTAGATTAATATCTTGGTTTAGCAAGAAACAGAGTTCAATTGCATTATCTACAACTGAAGCAGAATATTTAGTTGTTGCATCTTGATGCACACAACTCCTTTGGATGATGCAAACATTGCAAGACATGCAAATCACTTATACTCCACCTATCTCCATTTTTTGTGATAATACAAGTGAAATCAGTATTTCAAAGAATCCCGTCATGCATTCAAAGAACAAGCACATACCTATCAAATATCATTTTCTCCGGGAAAAAGTGCTTGAACAAAAGGTCAAATTAGAGTATGTTCCCTCCAAGGAACAAGTTGCTGATATACTCACCAAACCACTACCCAGGGAAACATTTGAATACCTTAGACAAAAGTTGGGAGTAGTCGATGCATCATCTTACTATTGAAACTTGTCTGTTTCATAGAAAAGTGGGTGTACGCGAGTTTCATGAGGAGGATCAAGCATACATATGCCTGTTTCTGTGGGTACAATCACGTATATGTTGGTTTGAAGACAAACATTGGGCCAAGCTCAGGATGAAAGGAGTATGATATGGGTCTGACAGAGACCATCTGGCACAGGTTCAAGGGGAGCATATATATTCTTCTAATAATGCATTGTTGGCATTATCCAAGAAGATATTGGTTCAAGATCACAATGTTTTGGTTTAATGGGGTACAAGTGTAGAATGAGAACATGGTTGCTGGTCTGAATGATCATTGACAGATGCTGTTGATGATAGTTGTTCTGGTTATATATATTTTGTCTCTATGTCATGTATTTATTTTCTTATCAAGGTCATGTAACAACCTTCTTTGATTTCCCCACTATGCTTGGGATGGTTGATGCAATGCTCTTGTTTTATCTTGTGTAAACTTTTGATGTATCCCCACTTGGTTGGGTGGATGAGTGAATATTGGTATATCCCCACTTGGTTAGGTGATGTTTGTATGTTTGAGTCTTTAGTGATAGGAAGGTCGCTTATGATGTATAGAGTCATGGTCTTTCCTATTGATCATTTTTCTGCAGACCTTGCCTACAGTCAGGGGGAGCATGGACAACAAAGCAGAGCTGAGATTTTAGCATGTCCTCAGGGGGATCATAACCCTTTTCCCTTGATGTCAAATGGGGAGAATGACTTTGAATGATTTGGGGTTGCCATCAAGTCCAAAGGGGGAGATTGTTGGCATTATGACACATATTTGGCACAATGGCACAGGTGTTGTCCTTGATGGCAACTCACTCAGATGGCATATCACTGCTCAGGCTCTCCATATGAAAGAAAAAGAGGTATACGCAGGTTTCCTTTGACGAAGTCACGTATACACGCAGGATACACACTTTCATCCACGGAAAAGTGCGTACATGTGGAAAAGCTTATTTTTAGGACCATGGTATTTGGACCTATGGTTTTGGAGTTTGGTATTGCGTCTGAAGTATTGAACCCAGTTTTTGGGTCCCTAGTATTGGTTCTCTATGGTTTTGGACCATGGTTTGAGTGAGGCCTAAGATTATAAAAAAGGAGGAGATCATTTGCCAAAGGTATTGACTGAAGTATTGAATATCTTATGAAGAGCAAGATCTAGAATACTGGTGATTGGTTTATGGTGCATAGCTGAATCTGAATCAAGGAGGAACCTGAGCGCAAGAAGATGGATAAGTTCTATTGATGGGTCAAAACTCAAGACTTGAATAGTAGTATCTTTGTGTGTTTTTGATCTGTTATATGTGGCACATGACTTGATCTATAAATCTGATAATCTAGGTATAATTGATATCTGAATATTTGAAAGACTGAACTATTTTTTATAGATTTGTATGTAGGTTCAACACATCAGAGGCGCGTATACACGTTGGTTTAGCAAGTAAAAATAGCATATATGCTAGTTGGCATTAATTCAGAAGCGTATGCACGCAGGTTGTACACATTGAAGTAGCGTACGTCTCTTGAAATATGTTTTAGCTACTTCTGTTTATTGCTGCAGGGTTCTGGGTTTAGAATTGGTGTTTGGTTACTGTTACTGCTTTCTATGTACAACATTAAGAGAAGTGATTATTTGATTTAGTTTGTTTGGTGCAAAAGAGATTGGTTGATGCAGATATACTTGATGTTTGATTGACATTATTCATGGATCCAGTCTGAAAATTTATGAAACGTGGTCCCTGGAAGAAAAGAGAAGGTTGTAGCCTTCTGTAGGTCAGCACCTACGTACTAGTACCTCAGCTAGTACAACAGCTAAGGGGGTTGTAGCTCCCTTCCATGAGAAGATGGAGAATGAGAGAAGGTTGTAGCCTTCTACAAGTAGCAGCCTGCGTACTGGTATAAGGCTGCACCAGTAAAAAATCATTGTAAAAAGAAGTTTCTAATTAAAAGAAGATAGAGATGAATTGCAGCAGGTGGTTTTCACCCACATTGGGTTTCCACCTTACATCCTAGTGTTCATGTGTGTTGTGATTTGTTCTGCTTTACTGCTCCTGTTTACTGTTCATATGGTTAATAATGTTCTGATGCACTCATTAAGAAGCAACTAACTGAATTATAAGTTTACTAGATATACGCTTGTTGCATTTCACACAGTTGCGTATACACGTGGTTTTCCTTAACTAAAGTAGCGTATATGAAACTGAATTTGGAAATGAAAAAATTATATTGATTAGATAATACTGATTCACCCCCCCCTCTCAGTATTATTTCCAACAATCTATGGTGTTCACAAAGCTATGGGTGGCATAGAAAAGTGTGTCCATGCGGTTCACAGGCTGAGGAAATTGATACATCTATTGATAGTTTTGTACCTTCAAGGTGGCAAGATCTATCCCACTGGCATTGCTCAATGTCATAGTTTTTGGATCTATGTGTGAAATAATCTAGTGGATGATTTTCGTGCATGGGAAGTCGGGGTACCTGCATGCATCCTTGTCTAAGCCTGATTGTTGGATACTGATATAAGCCTGTTAATCCTCTAAGTCTTCCCTGAAGTCTTCTGCAAAGGTCTCCTTAATTTTATTCCATGTCAACTCCATGCCCTTCTCAATGATCAATTCGATGTTTTCATAAACTGGCAAGTTAACTGACACCTGCTCAACTACTTCCCCATTATTACTGTTGATAGTTTCCTTTGACACAACTCTCTTGGAAGCCATGTTAATCGTAACTGCTAGAGAGATGTTCAACAACTGTTGTAACTAGAGATAGAGAGGACACTCATGGCATGCAAATGTTAGCTTAAAATAAAAGCACTTCAAGACAAGATCAAGCAACAGACTAGGAAACTGCTAGGAGTGATTGCGCAATCTTGGTTCACAGAGGTGAATGACTAGCTATTGGAATTGTGCATTGCACAGTCGCAGTATTCAATGGGATTTATTGGTGATTGGAGCTGCGCAATGCATAGTTCGGTTTGGGAACATGTCAGGGGAGACTGTTCATTGCACAGTTTTAGTGGTTAAGGCTTGGCTAAGGCTTGGCCATGATCTCCATAAATGTGCAGTGCATGCAAGTGAAGGCGAGATCCGGGCAAGGGAAGCCCAGATCTGTCCAAGAGGAGTGTGAAAATGATTAGATATGAATGATGATTAGATTTTGGGTTCAGATATGATTGAGTGATGATGAATGCAAGTAAAACAAGTGCAGGAATCAATCAAACTGAAGAAAAATGTAGCATGTTGAGAGAGCCATTGTAATACCCATTGTTAGTGCAAAAACTGGTTAATGCATGCGACACTCAGAAAAGACAATGCAAAACTTAAACAACACTTCTAAAAGCTAAAACACGTTAAAACTCCATGGTCGTTCAATAAAATTAGTGAAACAACACTCTCACAAGCTAAACAAATAAAAGTGACATAAAAAGCACCAAAAGACTATAAAAGCAAGACTTACCCGAAAAAGCAATGACGATCACACCAAAGGTTCCTTGATCTCCTCGAGAATGCCAAAGCTCCAAGATAGAATTTGAAAATGAGATCTAGATGCACTGACTAAATAGATTTGGCCAATTTAGGGTTTATGATGCGAAGGCCAAAAATCAAGGAAAAAGTGACACTTGGGGCAGTTTCCAAAATAACTCAAGAATCTCCTCCAGGATGCTAAAAATAGATCCCTATTTTCTAGGAATGCTTTTTTGCTTTTCACTTTTTTGTTTTTTTTTTTTTGTTTTTTTTTTTTTTTGTTTTTGTTTTTTTGTTTTTGTTTTTGTTTTTGTTTTTTTGTTTTTGTTTTTGTTTTTGTTTTTGTTTTTTTTGTTTTTTTTTTTTAGGAAAAGCTTCTATGAATTTACCAGAGAGATTTTGTAGTTCTCGGAAGAATTGGGCAACTAACTGGCTCATGCACTAAGGTTTTTCTCAGCAAGAGGCTTCTGCGCAATCTTTGGGCTGAGTGGCTCTAAACTTGCTCTTAGATTATACACAGTTTCCCAGCTAAAGGTTGGCTTCCAACTAGCTCTACACAATTTTGGAGCTAAAGGCTAATTATCAACTTGGACTACGTAAGTCCTGAGAGAAAGGTTGGTTTCCCTCAAGGATTGGGCAGTTCACTAAGGCAAGCCTAGAATCGGGTGAAGACAAAGTCAAGAGATTGTATTGTGGGTTAGCTAGTAATCAAAGTAAGGAAACACAAGCAATAATGCAAAGTAGGAAGCTCAATCAAGGCACAAATACTTGGGCCAGTGAGAGATGAGTTGCTGTAGTTTAGAAGGGACGCTACAAAACAAAGTAGAGGAAAATTTTTTAAGGGTGGTTGTAGCTGCTACAACATTGGTGACACACTGGTAGAACTTCATCTCTTTGTATGGACCTTCTATCATTTAAAGAGAGTCTAACTATTCCAGAAGTGTTGCTCGATTCTTCGATTATCATAGCTTCCTCACTAGATTGAGTTAAATATGTAGTCCTTGCCATTCTCTTTATCAGCAACACACATACCAAGATAATTCAATTGAGTTGTTTCAATTGGGGATTAGGGGTATATAAATGCACAAGTAATATAGACTTTTAGAGTTTTAGTTTCTTCTCTAGTGTTTCTCTGTTGCTAGCAGGCTTGGACAATACTCCAGCGGAGTCACTTCAGGAAAACATGAATTTCTCTGCTACGAGTGAGCCTAGATACTAAGTTGATGAAGTTATTTGCTTCACCTCTCTACACAGGAAGCCTTTCTCTTCTTTTTCCTTTATTTTATTTTTTAATTTTTTCATAGAAATGTGGATAAGCACTTATTTATTTCATGAGATGAAAGAGGGATCTAAACTTATTGAGAGTAGAAGAGGTTGTCTCTTTAGAGAAGGATGTTTATATATACCTATGACATACTAGTTAAGGGTTTCCCCCTCTCCTTACTCTACTTGACTGAGTTGACAAGGGTTAACCGAATATAGAAAACCGATAAGAATAGGCAGTACTAGTTAAAAGTACAAGCATCATGATCTCACCATGATTCTCTCTAAAAGGAATGTATTTTCCATGAGGGCATCATCGACTGGAGGAAATGCAAGATCCTCATAAAGAGAGGGAATATGCAGATAACCAAGTGTTGGTAGTTGTACGAGTTCCTCATGGATTTCACCTTTCTTGTTTCTAGAATCCTAACATGGTTTCATGCGAAAAATAACCTACAGATGCACAAGTGAACAAGAAAAGGAAAGAAGCAATATGAATCAAAACAAAGTAAGCCAATCAAAACAAAACAAGAAAGTGAAAAATACTCCTACTCCTAAGCTAAGAAAAGCATGGGCCAACTCACGTGAAGTGATATTTCCAATGTAGCCATTGATGCATTAGTTCACCCATGAAGGTGACAACATGATTGTGAAGAAAGATATTCAAGCTTACCAACAAACAAGAAAGCTAAAACAACGCAAACTAGATCGTTCGAAGTTTGAATGCATCCAAAGAAAATAAAATATTGAAAGCACATGAAAGGAACTCTGCATATGTATCATGGTTTCCTATCACATTGCGCATGGTAGACAAGCATGTACACACCTTTGAACATGACCAATGAGCAAACATGAAGAAAGAAGAAAACTTATATTTCACAATAATGCTTGCTACGTATGACTCCTCAAACACATGAGCAATAGGATCATGTGATTCTAGTGGAGGATGCGAAAACTGTGATATGGATTGATCTTCAATGTGAATAGAAGAGTGATAAGGAGCCTGGGGTGATTCAATAGATTTCTGATAGGAAGTGGAATTGACCTCAAGGCTACAAGAACCTGACATAACCATTAGCTCACGCTAAAGTGCCTCGACACCTTGAGGGGTTTCCACTTCATCTGAAGATGGATCATCAAATACCGGTGGCTTAGAAATATCAACAACAAGTGAATTAGAATCATGATCGGATGAGTGAGTGAAAAGATCATGACAACCACGATCAGAAAATTTGAGATGAACAATGTCATCCCCATGATCTGATGAATCATAAAGAGGGGGCAATGAAAAAAAAATAATTTTCACCTTCTATGTTGCCAGAAATAAAGATGAGAGATTGGGTGGATCTCGGAAGAAATATTCAGCCTCTCTGCAATCAAATGTAAGACTGACATCCCATGTGTTATGTGTATGATCGGAAATGGAAACATCTAGAGATGAGTTTTCACAAGATGGAATAGAAATGGCAGAATTGTGGAAGATGTCAAGATAAAGTAGACGGGGTGTGGACGGAATGAGGTCATCCTTCAACGCAGATCCTTGTTTAGGCTCCCACACATATTCATCAAAAATAATAACGAAGTTTGGTTGTTCGGTACCAACTCTGTCCAAAACTTGATCCTCGTGAACATCACATGTAAATCTGAAACAAATGAAGACAACACCACAAAAACTGAAGGATCAAAGGAACCAAAGGACAGAGGCTGAACAAATGAGACCACATTGCTGGGTGTGGTTTTTTACCTATTTTCTACACATTCTTTCCCCATTTTTGACCTTTCTGTCCTGCAGGCCTATGACTTTACATGATCAAATTCCCAGTTTTCTTACCTTTTTAACCTATTCTAATGTCATGTTACTTTGTTGTATTTTACCGAATAATATGAATCTTTATTCCTTTTTGTGGCTAACTAGGAGAGTAATGAAGAAGTATTTTGGGAAGCTCTTCTTTTCAGGTGATGGCTCACAAAGACAAATCTATGAAGTAGACAGGCATCAAGGATTAACTACAGAAAAGGGTAGAACAGTTCGATGTTACACCCTGGATGTTGTTACAGGTTGCTATTACACATTGGTGGTTGTTACAGGTTGTTGTTACACATTGGATGTTGTTATAGGATGCTCTTACACCACGCACTGATACAAGAATGTTATGAAACCAGCTCAAGAAAAGATAGAAAAGATAGATCAACGCCTTATAATTGAGCCTCTTCGAGGGGGCAACCTCCTTTACATTACATAAATGAATAATTCTTGGATGATACAAATGAGAAAACCTCCTTTCTATATATAGGAGTGTAAGGAGTCACAATATAATCCAGCCGACCTAACAATAATAATATAAAGCCACAAAAATAACAATAGAGGGATTCTATGGGGCACAGAAATAACAATATGGGGGTAATACGGGCACAACAATATAAATAAAGGGTATAACTACAATAGTAATGGGGTAATCACTAGTATTATAGGGACCCAACATGCCCATCTCCTTCAAAAAAGTGTTGTCCTCAACGATTGAGTAGTGCTGGATACTTCTGCATAAAATTCTCATCCCCCCATGTGGAATCTTCAGCGGATAAGTTCTTCCACTTGATAAGATACTCTGAAATTGATCGATTTCGTAGCTATCGAGTTCTTGTTTCTGTGACTGCTTCCAGTTCCAATATAATTTTTCCTTCCTTGTCAAGTTTTGGCAATATTGTTTGAATTGGGATCTTGTCACCTATAACCTTATTTAAACATGAAACATGGAAAACTGGGTGCAATCGAGAAGCTGCAGGAAGCTCCAATTTGTATGCCATGGTACCAATCTTTTGCAACACCTTGTACGAACCATAATACTTTGGTGATAATTTATTATCCTTCTTAGCTTGCTTTAGGGACATTTGCTTATATGGTTGTAGCCGTAGGAATACCCAATCACCTACATCAAAACTTCTTTCACTGCGATGTTGATCTGCCTGTTGTTTCATTCTATTTTGTGCCAACACGAGGTTATCCTTTAAGAGTTGGAGGACTTGTTGTTGATGTTCGATGTGATGTTCCATTGCCCAAACCTTAGAATTTTCTCTTAAATATGATGTGATGGATGGTGGTTGATACCCATAAAGTGCAATAAATGGGGTCATTTTTGTTGCTGTATGGAAGGAAATGTTATACCACCATTCAGCCAGAGGCAACCATTTGACCCATTGTGTCTGTTTATCAGATACAAAGCAATGAAGATATCCTTCCAAACATTTGTTTACTATCTCAGTTTGCCCATCAGATTGAGGATGATAAAATGAGCTATGAGCTAACTGAGTACCAAGACAAGAAAATAATTCTGTCCAAACATTTCCAGTGAAAATGGGATCTCTATCACTTACAATAATCTTTGGGTTTCCATGTAGCTTTTGAATTGTTTCCATAAATGCAGTAGAAACTGTACTGGCTTTAAATGGATGTGATAATGCACAAAAGTGTGCATACTTGGTAAGTCTGTCAACTACCACCATGATGACACTCTTTCCCTCAGACTTGGGTAAACCTGTGATAAAATCCATTGAAACCTCCTCCCAACGTTGGCTTGGAATGGATAAAGGTTGTAATAGACCCGGTGTCTTAATTGTTTCAACTTTATTTTGCTGGCAAACCAAACATTTCGCCACAAACTTTTGAATATCTGATTTAAGGCCATCCCAAAAAAATTCCTTCATAACCCTGTGGTAAGTTTTAAAAAATCTTGAGTGCCCTCCTAAGGGAGAAGTGTGCAATTCCATAAGAATCTTTTGTTTTAGCTGGGAATTCTTACAGAGGTATAAGCGATCTTTGTACCATAATGAATCATTTTGCCAGCTAAATGTATCAGAAGTACTGGAATCTTGTTGTAGCTTTCGAATAAGTGCCCACACTTCTTCGTCGTTCTTCCATTCCTCCCTTGCTTCATTTATCCAATCTGGTTGGATAATAGAAATAGCACACAACAATGCTTCCACATCCTCATCCTTTCTTGAGAGTGCATCTGCCACCACATTTTGCTTCCCTTTTTTGTAGATGATTTCAAAGTCATAACCAAACATCTTTGTGACCCAATTTTGTTGCTCTTCAGAGGATAATCTTTGTTCTAAAAAGTATTTAAGGCTATCATGATCCGTTTTTACCTTGAAGTGTCTTCCCATTAGGTAGGGTCGCCATTTCTTAAGTGCATGGAGTATTGCCAACATTTCCTTCTCATAAATAGCTTTGCTTAAAAACTTTCCCTTGATTGGACAACTTTCAAAAGCAATGGGTCTTTCATCTTGCATTAGAACAACACCAATTCCATTTCCTGAAGCATCACATTACACAATAAAGGTTTTTGTGAAGTCCAGCGTAGCTAAGACCGGTGCTTGGCACATTGCCTCTTTAAGATGTTCAAAGGCCTTTGTTGCTTCCGGAGTCCATGAAAATGAATCTTTCTTCAATAATATTGTCAGAGGTGCTGCTATTCTCCCATAATCCTTAACAAACTTGCGATAATACCCTGTCAACCCAAGAAATCCTCGCAGATTCTTTATGGATGTGGGGATTTTCCATTCCTTAATGGCTTTAATTTTGCTAGGGTCTACCTTAACTCCTTCATGAGATACAATATGACCCAAATATTCCACCTCCTGGACTCCAAAGAAACATTTGGATCTTTTTGCATATAATTGTTTCTCCTCCAATAGGTGTAGCACCCTGTCAACATGTTCAACATGATCCTTCCAAGACTTGTTGTAGATTAGTATATCATCAAAAAATACTAACACAAATTTTCTAAGGAATGGTTTGAAAATTGAATTCATCAAACCTTGAAATATTGAAGGTGCATTGGTAAGGCCAAAAGGCATGACCAAAAATTCATAATGACCCTCATGAGTTCTAAATGTCGTTTTCGGAATGTCTTCAATCTTCATTCTGATTTGATGATATCCCAAACGAAGATCCAACTTGGTGAAGTAAATTGATCCATGCAATTCATCCAATAATTCATCAATAACAGGAATGGGGAACTTATCTTTAATAGTGAGCTTGTTGAGCTCCCTATAATCCGGACACATGCGCCATGATCCATCCTTCTTGTGCACCAATACTACTGGAGCTGAGAAAGAACTTTGACTTGGTTGAATTATACCAGCCTCTAGCATTTCTGCAACCATATGTTCAATTTCACGTTTTTGGGCATAGGGATATCTGTACAGCCTGATGTTTGGAGGAACACTTCCTGGAATCAGATGAATAGCATGATCATGATCACGCATAGGTGGGAGACCTTTGGGAGTCTCAAATACCTTGGAATGATTGTCTAGGACATTTTGGAGATCTGGAGAAATAGATGATTCCAATGTGGAAACATCTAGCGAACATAATTGTGCAATTACACCTCTTTGCTCCTTTTTAAGAAGCTTAGTAATGCCATTAGAGCTAATTATCTTTCCTGGTTTCCCTGCAATACCCCTTAATTCAACTTCCTTTCCTTCTGTAGAAAATTTGATGAAAAGTTCTTGAAAATTAAAAGCTATTGTACCTAAGGATTGTAGCCATTGGACTCCTAGTACAACATCAGCACCTCCCATTGGAATGGAAAGCATTGGGCTAGTTAATACATATTCTCCCATGGATAGCTTGATATTATGGCACTTTCCAGAGCAATTTATTGTTCCTCCATTTGCAATCATCACTTGACACTCTGGTGCTGGATATAGGAAGCAATTCAATTCTTTTGCTACCCTACGATGAATAAAATTGTGGGTGCTTCCTGAATCAATCAACACTATTACCTTTTTCTTCTTGATTTCTCCTTCTATCTTGATGGTTTGAGGAGTGGTAATTCCCGCCAATGCATTACAAGATATGGTCAGATTTATTTGTTCTTCATCTAGGCTTTGTTCCTGGAGTATATCTTCTTCTTTTGACCTTTCTTGCTCCTTTTCTTCTTCCTCTTCACAATCTATGTAGAATAATTTCTTCTCAGCACACTTATGACCTTTAGTGTATTTGCTATCACAACTGTAACGAAGCCCTTTTGCTCTTTTTTCCTCCAATTTTTGTGGTGTCAACCTTATAGGTTGTGGAAGACTAGGGGCAACAACACTTCCGTCTTTATAGTTGTGAGTGGTATGTTTCCTGGTTGCCATAATTTTGCTTTCCATTTTTCTTGCTAACCTGAATGCCTTCTCTAATGAATCAGGTTCCCAAAGGCGAACATCATGTTGGATATTATCCTTTAAAGACCCTATGAACACATCAATCTTATGCTCCTCTGGAATATCTTTTACCCTTATTTTCAATTTTTGGAACTCCTCAATGTGCTCCATTACTGAACCCTTTTGTTTGAGACTTATCAATTGGCTAAAAAAAAGTGTTGCTTTTTGTATCTTCATAATGTGCTATCAATTCTTCCGTAAAAATTGCCCAAGTGATAAATTGTTTACGAGAGCAAAGCCATTGATACCATACAAACTGATTTGGTTCCAAATATACAGTTGCCATACGTACCTTTTGTGCGTTTTGCACCTTATTGAGATCGAAGAATTGCTCCATCTGTAATATACATGTGGCGGGATCCTTGCCATCAAACTTCCTCATATCGATTTTTAGAATATGGTGATTCTTTGATCCAACATTAGCGTCTATGGAATCATGATTAACATTTCTTTTGTTCTCATCATGAGTTTCCTTTACTACCTTTTCACCATTAGTGACCCTTTCTTGTAGCAACTTCTTCAATTGTTCCATGTCTGTCTTCAAATCTATCTTCAAATCTGCCATCGAATCCTCCATCTTAGCTTCCATGCCCTTTATCTTAGATTCCACACCATTTATCTTAGATTCCATGCCACTTATCTTAGCTTCTGTTAGCTTTTGTGAGCATGACATTTGTTGCACTTGTTCTTGTAATTTTCATATATCATGTAGCATTTCTTCCTCTTCTTCATGAGTCATGCTAGAGCTTTCAGGTTCCTTACTAGGTGTTTGCATTTTCTTTCCTCGGGGCATCAGTTACTGATAATAATGCTTTACTATGCCCTTTGAATTTTGTTAAACCAAGCTTACACAAAAATTTAAAAAAAAAATACACACCTTTTTTCACTTTATAGAAACCTGATATTGAATCTGATGTATCTCTGTAATTTCGGCTCATCCCATTCTAAAATTGCTACTTGTAGTAGCCTTCTACGTCCTCTTTCCAATGCCACAAGTCTGAGCCAAATTGGATTCTTCAAGGAAGAGTTATGTGAAATCTCCCACAGTGACTTGCTTTTAGACTGGTTCAGTAGAGCGAACTTGTACGACGTGCCACGAGTCACTGTTTCAACCTTTGAATCTGAAACACACATACAAGAAACTACAGTCCATCCTCTTTCTGTACCTTCTTACGAAATTTCAATCCGATCCCCAGAGAGAAAGTTATGATGATTTTCCCCAAGTAACCTGTTTTGAATGTAATTCAGGAGTCTGCAAAAAGACCAACTTCCTCAGATCATATCTCCACAAATATCGCGCTAAAAGCTCTGAAATTCGGACCCAAGGTTCAGCGTGATCTCTTCTCAAATGAGTTTTTTTTACGGCTTCTGAAACGTCACAGAAAAAGAGTTACAGTGAAAATTCCACGATGACCTGTTTGGAGCAGCGAAACCCTAGAATCCAAAGCTCTGATACCAAATGTTATGAAACCAGCTCAAGAAAAGATAGAAAAGATAGATCAACGCCTTATAATTCAGCCTCTTCGAGGGGGAAACCTCCTTTACATTACATAAATGAACAATTCTTGGATGATACAAATGAGAAAACCTCCTTTCTATATATAGGAGTCTAAGGAGTCACAATATAATCCAACCGACCTAACAATAATAATATAAGTCACAAAAATAACAATAGAGGGATTCTATGGGGCACAAAAATAACAATATGGGGGTAATACGGGCACAACAATATAAATAAGGGGTATAACTACAATAGTAATGGGGTAATCACTAGTATTATAGGGACCCAACAAAGAATCTGCTGTCACACCAAAAGTGTTGTCCCCAGTGATGTCGTGACATCCCAGACCGCCATTCACTCGATGTTGTTACACTGAAGCTGGAAAATGTGGGTATTATTCCACATAACAGTTGTCGACAGTAGGGATTATTTATTTTTAAAGGCAACAAGTAGTTGCAATCGTAATTGATGTATATTTGTATTTAGCAATAGGTTGTAACTGCTTTTCTTTTTGTTCAGCATGAGAATTGTGAGATTCTCATGACTAATCTATTTCTAATTTCGGGATGTAATAACTATAAAGGAACTCGATTTTTTATGTACAAGGATACATCATATAGAAAAGCACTGTTACCCTGCTTTGTAATTCTAAGTTTATTTTTAATATCAATCAGCATAATCATGTTGTTACTATTCTTCAACTTATTCGTTAATCACTTTTGTGTTATTCCTATGCCCTGCTGAGGAGGAAGGGCCCTCCTCTTTGGCAGGGATTGTAGTGATAGAGATAGTGTATATTCTAGTTTATTTAATTGATTTAGGGTTTTTCTCTGTTGCTGTACAAATCATGGGTTACATTTGCTATTGTTTGCATTTATATTATGTTGTTACATTGAGTTAATCAACAGAATGGTAGTAACCAACTGGAGTAGATATTAGTTCCTGTGTGGAGCGCTTGCTTTGATAGCTGTGAAGTGTGATTTAATTATGTAGAGTGTTTTTATGTCCACATGCATGGTTTGATTCAACAATTTAGATCAACGACATCCTTTACTGTTTTCTGCATTTGTCTTATTCTTGGCTAGAGTGTATCAACACAAACATTGTGAACTGCATTGAAACAACAAGACCTACCCTAGGTTGACAATTAAATGTTGCAGTCTCGGTCAGTTATGATTGATTAAAACAACACTACACACATGAAAACCATTATGAATGCAGTCCAAATCTGCGCAGACATCCTAAGCAGGTGCGTTAGGAGGAGATGGTTATAGTTCAACAGGTATATTCACAACTTCTCCCACCTCGTCCAATGGAGCTAGAGTTTCTTGATGAGGGGATGGAGGCTCACTTGGGACAACAACCTCATTCATCTTAGATGTAGAGGCTCTAACACCGAGGTATGTTGAGAGAGAGTAAGAGGTTTCTAACTTGTGCTGATTCTCAGAGATGTGAACAAGATATTGAAGTCTTCCTTCTAAAAATTTCCACTCGACTTTATCTTCAGGAAATTCAAAATAGTAATGAAGAAACCGATCATAAAATTCCTCACGTGATTCGACAGGTGCTTCTCACAATTTTTAAATTTTTCGATGAAGTTCTTTATGGTCATAAAGGATGAAAGCACGATAAAATTCTCTGAGCATGTGATTGAAAGGGTGTATAGAGGCTACGAGAAATGTGTGACACCATTTCTTGATGTGCCCTTCGAACTTGAAAGTGAACAACCCACAGGGAATGTCATCTGAGGGGACGTCCTGACTGTAGTAGAAGCTCAAAAAGGAAATTGTGTGTCCAAATAGGGGTGTTCCATTTTAGCCAGTGAATTTGTATTTGAAAAGTAATATATAACATATATCGACACATCAAAATCGATAGCGTGAGAAAAACATTTTGGGGTTGTGATGGAGACATAAGTCATGAATGATGTGGAGAAATTCAAAACAGACTTCAAGCGCTTCGATTGTCATTTGGTTGTCCTTCTAGTGCCCGAAATGTTGACGGTGCTGGAACCACCAACAGTCATGGGATCTCCCCGATAGAAGTCCCAACTAGACCACAGGCCATTTGGAGTAGGAGTCCCAATAGTGGGTGGTAATGTAATGCCTTGGCCGTGGTAGTCCGTAGAGAGAAGTATGACAACTTTGGGCTAAAGCAAGTGTTTCACCTTACAACAAGTCAAGTGAGATGCATGGGGGTTCTAATAGACATAGGGGAAAAAGGAAGTGTGCCCCTTAGAAGCATGTAATATTATGCAACCTAAAAGGAACACACAAGTGGAAAGACATCACAAGCTAAAATGCAGAATAATCCACAAATTAAGTGACGGGTTAATCCAACAACATGCATTCAACAAGATACATACAATTGCATACAAAGTAGTTCATAAGAAAATGTGTAAGTTAAACAAAATACATTTCTAAAGCAACCAAAATAGTCCAACTACAATAACAACATATGTATGAAAGTGTGTTGGCTCTGTTATTATTATTATAAGTGAAATTTCCAGCCATACATATACCATTAACAGTGGAAAATTTTAGTCAATAACACCCACTCCTCCAAAGAAGTATACTCGCTCTATGCTATGGAGAAGCCAAGGCTCGTCACAATACTCCCAAGACTTCTTTAAGCTTGGGCCTATATAAAAGCATGGCTCCCAAAAATCTTGTTCTAAGAGTTATGAGGTTATATTTATACCAAAGGGTGGTGTGACCCTTGACATTCCCCTTTGTGACTCTTTGACTACCCTCATGACTCTCCAACTTATTTACAAATAACTCATTACATAATATTATGACCTTTCATATTCCACTAATGACACTTGGAATTTCACTTACAACATACTCACAAATAATATTACATTTTCCACATGTACCCATGTGAGACAAAATAAGCTAGAGACAACCGAAAAAGACAAAACGTTATGACTATGAAGTTTACGGAAATACCAACTCGGCAACCTCCACTTGATGCTTCTCATCCATTTACTCATGCCAAGCTTGGTACTGTGAGACGATGTCCCCAAACTACTTGATGGTGTTTTTCTGGTATCGAATTCGTGCGTCCATAACATATGGGTATATGGTCTTGGAACCTATGTCCAACTCGTCTTGAAGCATATGCAACATGTTGTTGACCATGAAGGAACCACCAATGTACTTCTACATGCCATGTGCGTTGAGCTCCAATTCATCCCTAGTGGCCTCTCGCCTTAGCTGCTCCATGTACCTGTCAATCTCTAGTCAGACTTGGTTCTTATGCTTAGCTTCAATGAGGGAGCTGATTGAAGGGATATGGTGCTTTATTACTATGACATCTAAAATATTTTACAATCATGCATATGAACCCTATATGCTGTTGACAAACGGGATGATCTGATCATAGTTCTGGATCACCATCCAGACCTTTTCTTTGTCTAGCTCTACCTATGGCTTCATCATCTTTGATAAGTAAAGTGGGGCCCCTTTGTACCACGTTGTCCACTCATTGACATGGACGATGGAAGCAAGTATGTCCATGAGAGTTTGAGCCAATGTTTTTCTCTTTTGTTGTAATCTATGCACATGGACAACTACTTTATGCACGATGATGAATCTCTCATAAAGCTATCACATGGTAGTTTCAAGTGTTGATACTTCGGCAAGTATCACTTTTCTTATCTCTTCCATTGTGGAAACTACACCCTACTCTTTGGATTGCTTTGCCTCTTGCCTGGCTGCTTGCAATTTATTTTCCATTTGTTCTTTCTCGGCTAGGAGGAACTTAACATTTGAGCTTGTGGCTCCATCATAGGCCAAGGTGGTAGGTAAAATGGAATCTTTATGCTTTCTAACATTTGGCACCATCATCCTTTCCTTCATGATTGTAGGTGACACGTGATCATCTGAAAAATTATTTGTTCGCGGCTATACAATATTCTTCTCCAACTCGTCAAATGATAGATTGTACACATCCATTATGGATCATCGTCAAGGAGAACAACCTCTCCTTGCTTGCTCGGGACTGGTTATAACATTGGAGGTGGTGGAGACTGAGAGGTGACCTTAGTTTCTCTTGGCATGAGTTCAGTGTATTGATCCTGTGGCTCCTTCCCCAACTCCATGTCTGTCATTTCAATCAGTTGCTCAATCTACTGAGAAAACTTCCGTCCTCCATCTCTTCACCCTCTTCTTCAACTACCGGATCTTATGACTCCTCAACCTGTATTGGCACCATTTTCTTTATCATCGCGCCTTGGTTTTCTTCCTCATCTTATTTATGCTTCTCTTCCCTTTCTCTCCTTCTCATCCCTACTCTTCCTTCAACTTCCTCTCCGTTTACTAGAACATTCATTCTACTGCCTCTCGCCACCGATTTTATTTCTTCCTTCCCTCTGCCCTCTTCATCTATTGTTGCCTCTTTTCCTCCACTACCAAAGTTTTTTTCTCAATGATGGGATATGCTCTCATCTTGTATCTTTTCTCAGCCTCTAGGTTCTTAGAAATATTCAACTTTCCTTTGTCTTGCACTGGATTACTACTTATTGATGTTGTTGTTGTTGCTTCCCATGCTACTTCTGCATGCATAAAAACCTTCCAAGCTACGGCTACATTGACCATCTTGTGGAGCTTAGAGTTATTGTAACAATATCTCCAAGGATCCTCCTTGTGCCAGTGGAATGTCCCATGGATCCATGGGTAGTACACCTTCGCATATTGGTTCTTACAAATACCTTGGGGATGATACAAATTAAATTCTTTGGTGTTGAACTCAAACTTTACTATTTCTTTAGCTTCAACATCCACATCCTTCAAGCTCTTAATCTTGCACAATCCAATCCGTAAAGGAAGAGCAGTCTATGGTACCTTCTTCCTCCTATGTCAACTTACTGATAACCCTATGGAGATGAGATATGAGACCTCTTGCATGACCAACTTGTCCATGGCATACCTTGGTTAAACATGTGGAGGCTTCTCTCCAACAAAAATCCTGATGAAGGTGCCATCGAGTGAGGCATACCAATCTACAATGTTAAGTATCACCTCGATTGCTTCTTGGGACATGCAAAGAAGATCCTGCTCAAAGATCAGCGTGCACAACGAGATAGTGAAATGGTTAGTCAGCCTCACCATCACTCCTCGGTAGCTACAGTCAGAAAGAAACTTACAATAAATGTTGACGACAATATCTTTCGGTGTCCATGTCCACGTCATGCCAATAAATTTTTCTTGGGCATAAATTGCATCAAGTAAATATGTGAACTTGTAGAATATCGCTTGCTAATCCTTGGGTGGATTTTGGGCATTAGTCACATGGAATTTCAACTGAAGAACCAACAAATCCGACCAGTTGAATGGCCTTCCATCATTCACCAATTGGTCCAACACAACCACGCAACCTTCAGGAAAGGTCTTTTTGCTCTCTTGATTGTATAATCAACATGCAAAGATGATCAAGAAATGGTAGGCCTTCCTGAGAGACTTTGTCTTGTAAACATGATTGGGTGTCATTCTGAACTTTGATGACTCTTTCACCCAGTTCTTGATAATATCTATGGTGTTCACAAAGTTATGGGTGGCATAGAAAATTGTGTCCATGTGGTTCACCAGCTGAGGTAAATGATACATATGTTGATAATTTTGCACCCTAAAGGTGGAAATATTTATCCCAATCGCACTACTCAATGTCATAATTTCTTGATCTGTGTGGGAAACAATCCAGTGGATGGTGTCTACACATTCAAAGGCGGGGTACTTGCATGCAACCTTGTATAAGTCTGATTGCTGGATATTGATATAATATTTCCGATCCTCTAAGTCTTCTTGGAAGTCTTCTGCAAAGGTATCCTTAATCTGTTACCATGTCAACTTCATGCCCTTCTCAATGAAAAACTGAGTGTCTACAAAAATTGGCAAGTTAATTGACACATGCTCAACTACGTCCCCAATATTACTTTTGATAGTTTCCTTTGATGCAACTCTTTTGGAAGCCATGTTAGTTGAAACTTCTAGAGAGATATTCAACAACTTTTTTACCTGGAGACAAATAGGACACTCATGGCATGCAAATGTTAGCTTTAAACAAAATCACTTCAAGACAAGATCATGCAAAAAATTGGGCAATTGCTAGGAGGGATTGCCCAATCTTGTTTCAAAGAGGTGAATGATTGACTATTGGAATTGCACATTGTGGAGTCCCAATAGTCAGTGATGATGTATTGGTGACTGGAACTATGCAATGTTCAGTTTTGGCACAATCCAGGAGAGACTTTGCATTACGTAGTCTCAGTCGCCAAGGCGTGGGTGCTAGCTCTTGGAACTACACAATGCGTAGTTGGAGCCAGGCCCAAGATGCCTTTGCGTAATTCTAGAAGCCAAGGCTAGGCCTTGATCTCCATTAATGCGCAGTGCATTCAAGGGAAGGCGAGATTCGGGTAAGGGAAGCACATATATGCCCAAGAGGAGCGTGAAAATTATCAGATCTAAAAGATGATTAGATGTTGGGTTCAGATCTAATTGAGTGATGATGCATGCAAGTAAAACAAGTGAAGGAACTAATCAAACTGAAGAAAAATGAAGCATGTGGAGAGAGTCACTATAACGACGACCGTTAGTGCAAAAATTGGGTAATGCATGTGACACTCAGAAAAGTAAATGCAAAACTTAAACAACAATTCTACAAGATAAAACAAGTTAAAACACCAACGATCATTTAACACAATGAGTGAAAAAACACTCTCACAATCTAAACAAATAAAACTGACATCAAAATCTCCAAAAGACTAGAAAAGAAAGACTTTCTCAGAAAAGCAATGACGATCACACTGAAGGTTCCTTGATCTCCTCCGGAATGCCAGAGTTCCAAGATCGAATTTGAAAATGCGATCTAGTTGTGAAGGCTAAAAATTGAGGAGAAAGTGACACTTGGAGGTAATTTCCAAAATAACTCAAGAGATTCCTTCGGGCTACTAAAAATAGATCCCTATTTTCTAGGAATGCTTTGTCACTTTTCACTTTTTTTCTTTTTAAGGAAAAGCTGTTATGTATTTCGCAGAGACATTGTGCAGTTCTAGGAAGAATTGGGCAAATCACGAGATCACGCACTAAGTAGTTTTTGAGAAAGAGGTTTCTGCATAATTTCTGGGTTGAGTGGCTTTAAGCTTCATCTTAGGTTCTGCGTAGTTTCCCAGCTGAAGTTTGGATTCCAACAGGCTTTGCACAATTTTGGATTTGAAGGCTAATAGTCAACTTGGACTATGCAAGTCCCGAGAGCAAGGTTGGTTTCCCTCAAGGATTGCGAAATTCACTAAGGGAAGCCTAGAATCAGGTGAAGACCAATTTAAGAGATTGTCTTGTGGGTTAGCCAATAAGCCAAGTAAGGAACACAAGCCATAATGTAAAGGATGAAGCTCAATCAAAGCACAAGTACCCAGGCTAGTGTGAGATGAGCTACTATGTTTTAGAAAGGAGGCTCCAAAACAAAGCAAAGGAAAAGTTTTGAAGGGTGGTTGTAGCTGCTACAACATTGGTGACACACTGGTAGAAATCCATCTCTTTGTATGGACCATGTCTCATATAAAGAGATTCTATCTCTTTCGGAAGTATTATTCAATTCTTTGATTGTCATAGCTTCTTCACTAGCTTGGGTTAAATATTTAATCCTTTCCATTCTCTTTATTAGCAGCACACATACCAAGGCAAGTCAATTGAGTTGTTTCGATTAGGGATTAGGGGTATATAAATGCACAAGTAATATAGACTGTCAGAGTTTTAGTTTCATCTCTAGTGTTTCTTTGTTGCCAACAGGCCTAGACAGTACCCCGACGGAGTCACTTCAGGATCACAAGCATTGCTCTGCTGCTAGTGAGCCTAGATGGTACCTTGGTGGAGTTACTTTCTTTACCTCTCTACGCAAGAACCCTTTCTCTTCTTTCACCTTTATTTTAGTTTTTCATTTTTTCATAGAACTGTGGATAGGCACTTATTTATTACATGAGGCGAAAGAGGGATCCCGACTTAGTGAGAGCATAAGAGGTTGTCCCTTCAGAGAAGGATATTTATATATACCTATGACATACTTTTTAAGGTTTCCCCCCTCTCCTTATTCCACTTGACTGAGTTGACAAGGGTTAACCGAATATAGAAAAGCATTAAGAATAGGTGGTACTAGTTAAAAGTGCAAGTATCGTGATCTCACGATGATTCTCTTTAAAAGGAATGCATTTTCCATGAGGGCATCATTGACTAGAGGAAATGCAAGATCCTCATAAAGAGAGGAAATGTGTAGATAACCATGTGTCAATAGTTGTACAAGTTCCTCTTGGATTTCACCTTGCTTGTCTCTAGAATCCTAACACAGTTTCATACGAAAACTAACCTACAGGTGCACAAGTGAACAAGTAAAGTAAATAAGTAATATGAATCAAGACAATGTGAGAAAATCAAAACAAAATAAAAAAGCAAAAAATACTCCTACTCCTAAGCTAAGCAAAGCATGGGCCAACTCACGTGAAGTGATATTTCCAATGTAGCCACCGACACATTAGTTGACCCATGAAGTTGACAACATGATGGACAAGAAAGATATTCAAGCATACCAACAGAAAAGAAAGATAAAACAACGCAAACCAAATCATTCGAAGTTTTAATGCATCCGTAGAAAATAAAAGATTGAAAGCACATGAAAGGAACTCTGCATATGTATCATGGTGTCCTATCACATTGTGCATGAAGAATAAGCATGTACACACCTTCGAACATGAAAAACGAGCAAACATGAAGAAAGAAGAAAAAATTTGTTTCGCATCAGTGCTTTTTACGTATGACCCCTCCAACACATGAGAAATAGGATCATTTGATTCTGGTGGAGGATGCCAAAACTATGATATGGATTGATCTTCAATGTGAATACAAGAGCGATGAGGAGCCCAAGGTGATTCAACAGATTTCTGATAGGAAGTGGAACTAACCTCAAGGATATTAGAACTTGACATCACCATTAGCTCGGGCTAAAGTGCCTCGAAAGCTTGAGGTTTTTCCACTTCATCAGACGATGGATCATCAAAGACATGTGGCTTAGAAATATCAACAACAAGTGAATTAGAATCGTGATTGGATGAGTGAGTGAAAAGATCATGACAACCACGAATAGAAAATTTGAGATGAACAATGCCATCCTCATGATCTAACAAATCATAAAGAGGGGGCAATGAAAAACAATAATTTTCACCATCCATGTTTCCAGAAATGAAATATGAGAGATTGGGTGGATCTGGGAAGAAAGATTCAGCCTCTCCACAATCGAATGAAAGACCGACATCCAACGTGTTATGTGAATGATTAGAAGTGGAAACATATGGAGATGAGTTTTCACAAGATGGAACATAAATGGAAAAATCATGGAAGATGTTAGGATAAAGAGGAAAGGGTGGGGATGGAAGGAGGTCATCCTTCACCACAGATTCTTGTTCAAGCTACCACACATACTCATAAAAAATAATAGTGATGGTTGTTTGTTCAAAACCAATTCCATACAAAACTTGATCCTCGTGAACATCACATGTGAAATTTGAAACATATGAACACAACACACCAAAATCTGGAGGATCAAAGGAACCAAAGGATGGAGGCTGAGCGGATGAGACCACATGACAACCATTAGGATTGTAGTCCAAATCTACGCAGACATCCTAAGCAAGTGGGTTAGGAGGAGATGGTGACAATTCAACAGGTATATTCACAATTTCTCCCACCTTGTCCTCTGGAGCTAGAGTTGTTTGATGAGAAGGGGATGGAGGCTCACTTGGGACAAAAACCTTGTCCGTCTCAAATGTAGAGGCTCTACAACCGAGGTATGTTGGGAGAGAGTCCGAGGTTTCTAACTTGTGCTAATTCTCAGAAATGTGAACAAGATATTGAAATATTCCTTCTAAAAATTTCTAGTCAACTTCATCTTCAAGAAATTCAAAATAGTAATGAAGAAAACGATCATAAAAGTGATCAAGTGATTCGTCAGGTGCCTTTCATAATTTTAAAAATTTTCGATGAATTTATTTATGGTCATAAAGGACAAAATAACGACATAATTCTCTGAGCATGTGATCGAAAGAGTATATAGAGGCTACGGGAAATGTATGACATCGTTGCTTGACACACCCTTTGAAAATGAAAGTGAACAACCCACAGGAAATGTCATCTAAGGGGACATCCTACCTATCACAAAAGCCCAAAAAGGAAATTGTGTGCCCAAATAGGGGTGTTCCATTTTGTTATGCGCTTGACTTGTGAGAAATTCTAGAATACCAAATATGTGAAGAAATACAACCCAGAACATAGAATAAAATGAGAAAAACAACAAGTATTTTATTATTCAAAGATGAAAGCAATGTTCACTTGCCTCTTCGAGGGGGCAACCTCTAGCAGAGCAGAGCTCGATTACAAATAAGACTCGATATTTCTCATTGGGGATTCTCTAGCCTCTATATAGGATTGATAAATACAATACCATGGGTCATTACCATGGTTCTCTCAATACCATATATTTAATACCATGGCCTGTTTACAACTAATTGTGGTCCCTTTCTTAAATGTGGGTCAACAACTTACAATTATTAGTACGGGATTTATTGACTCTTTAACTAACTATGACTATGACTCGACCCTATTGGGTTTATTACATAAATAAAGGGGTTAGGGTTTGACCCTAACATGGCCTCCCCCATCAAAAGCAACCTTGTCCTCAAGGCTGAAGCTATGGAAACTGTTGAAGAATAGTGGTGGGTTCCCAAGTCACATCTTCTAGAGAGGTCCGTAGAATTTTGGAGCTAATTTCTGGCAGCCCTTTTCTTTGGGTTATGTTTCCTTATATGGTTATAGTCACAGGAATACCTGATCCCCTTATTGAAATGTGCGCTCTGAACGATGTTGGTCTATCTGTTGTTTCATTAGATTCTGAGCTTCATGGATATTATCTTTGAGACAAGCTATCATGGCAGCACGATTCTGTAGGAGTTGATCAACTGCTTGCACCTTAGAGCATCCAAGGATATAAGAAATAGGTGAAGGTGGGAGTTGGCCATACACTGCTTCATATGGAGTCATCTTGGTAGCTTCATGATAGTTAGTATTGTACCACCATTTAGCTAAAGGTAGCCATTGTACCCATTAATGCTGCTTTTTTGAAGTGAAGCACCTTAAGTATGTCTCCAAACATTTGTTGACTGCTTCAGTTTGACCATCAATTTGGTGATGAGAGGCAATACTTAGTTGGATTTGGGTGCTTTGTAGCTTGAAAATTTCTTGCCAAAATCTACTAGTGAAAGCTGGGTCAAGATCAAACACAATGGAAGTTGGCATGCCATGTAGTTTGAAGATCTGGTCCATGAAATTTTGAGCCCCCAAGTGGTGATAAATGGGTGGGGTAGAGAGAAAAAATGAGAATATTAAGAAATTATGTCCACAACCACCAAGATGATTGATTTGTTTCCCGACTTTGGTAGATCGGTAATGAAATACATAGAAACTTCCATCCAGGCAGAGGCAGGGATTGGTAATGGTTGTAAGGTTCCTAGTGACTGGACTGTTTCTCCTTTGTGGCGTTGACACACATCACATTCAACTGCAAAGGTAAGAATTTCTTTCTTTATTCCCATCCAAAAGAAAGAACCATGAGTGCGAGCATAAGTCTTTTGAATGACTGCATGCCCGATAGTGGGAGAGGAGTGAAACTCTGCAAAAATGCAAGTTTTGAGGGTGGGTTGATGGTGATATTACTACTTGATCCTTGTAGCAAAGAATCTCATCCTTTCAGGAGTAGCCAATTGAGGAATTAGGATCTGCTCTCAAGTTATAATGAGTTGGAAGAGAGAGGGGTGTGAAAACCATTCCTTGCAGGTTTCTTCAATCCAATCTAGTATGGGAAGAGAGATTGATAGCAAGGTTCTTTCATCCTCAAATTGGCACGATAAAGCGTCTGCTACTACATTTCCATGCCCTTTCTTGTAAATTATCTCATAATAATATCCCAACATTTTGTTGAGCCATTTGTTTTACTATGGCGATGGTAGATGTCGCTCCAAAAAATATTTGAGGCTTTGATGGTCTGTGCAAATTTGGAAATGTCGTCCCAATAAGTATGGTCGCCAGGTATCTACTGCATGTAAGATGCCATCATCTCTTTCTCATAGGTAGATTGTCCCAGATGTTTTCCACTCAATTTTTGGCTGGTGAAAGCCAAGGTTCCACCTTATTTCATTAATACAACACCAATACTAGTACCTGAAGCATCACATTCAATCATAAAAGATTTGGTAAAGTCGGGTAGTGCCAATACTAGAGTGGAACACATGGCCTGTTTGAGAGCCACAAACACCTATTGTGTTGCATCAGTCCAAAGGAATGAATTTTTCTTGACAATGTTAGTGAGGGGTCTAGCAACGTGACCATAATTGCAGACAAATTTGCGATAGTAGCCAGTGAGACCCAAGAATCCCCTTAGACTCTTCAATGTTTTTGGTTGGGGCCAATCATGCATTGCATGTATCTTTTTGGGATCAACCCTGACACCTTCACAACCCACAATGTGTCCCAAATACTCAACTTCTTCCATGCCAAAAGATCACTTGGACAATTTTACAAATAATTTGTTATTCTGGAGCAGTTGCAAGATTAGGTCTACATGATGGAGATTTTTTTCCCAGGTTAGGTTGTAGATGAGAATTTCATCAAAGAGCACGAGGAGAAATTTTCGGAGATATGGTTTCAACAGGTGATTCATGAGGCTTTGAAAAGTGGATGGAGCATTACAGAAACCAAATGTCATGACCAAGAATTCATAATGGCCTTCATGTGTGTGGAAAGTAGTTTTGGGAATGTCTACTTCCTTCATGTAGATTTGGTGATAGGCAGAGCAAAGATCTAACATGGTAAATAATTGAGCACCATATAGTTCATAAAGTAGATCATCAACAACCGGGATAGGGAATTTGTCTTTGACAGTGAGCTTGTTGAGGGCCCAAAAGTCCGAACACATGCACCATTATCCATCTCTCTTGAGCACCATGACCACTGGTGATGAATAAGGGTTGATGCTAGGATGAATAACACCTGCTTGAAGGAGTTCCTTGATTATTTTTCAATTTCATTCTTTTGGGCAAAAGGATATTGATATGGGTGCACATTAGGTGGTTCGGCCCTTGGGACCGAAGTGATGCTATGATCATGTTCCCCTCTAGAGAGTGGAAGATCTTTAGGTTTGAAAATACAGTTGGTGGTGGTTTAAAACCTATTACATTTAATGATGAATATGAAGAGTGGTGGGTTCTATGGCCTGGATGGCATTAAACTAAGCGAGAACTCCATGATGGCATTTTTTCAACAACTTTTCCATTCGATGCGAGCTGATGATAGAAGAAGCACCTACCTGTAGTCCACAAAGGGTATCCATGTGGTCATTCTGCTTAAAGCTCATATATAACTCCTGGAAATCCATTGTGATTGGGCCTAGTGTGCCAAGCCATTCAGCACCTAATACAATGTCACAACCACCCATGTTAATCGCAAACATATGGGTCTTTAGGCGGTAGTATCCCATTTGAAGTTTAATATTTTTGCAGCACCTTCACATTTCATTGTCCCCCCATCAGCAATCAGGACCTGGAAATTAGAGATTGCCCTTACAAAAAAATGAACAACTTTGGCAACTCGCTGATGGATAAAGTTATGAGTGTTGCCAATATCATTCAATACTACTACAGGGTGATGTTTAATAAAGCCTCTGATTTTGAGAGTTTGGGGCGTAGAAATGCTTGCCAAAGCACGCAGCGAGATAATTGGTTCCTCAAGCGTAGCTGTGAGCTCATTGTCCTGCTGGGCTTCCTCAACTTCATCCTCTGGTGCCCCAAGGGGTGGGGCTTCCTCAGATGAGCTATAATCAGTAACATCAATTTGAAAGAATTTTGGTTCCTTGCATTTATGCCTTGGGAAGTATTTGTCATCATAATAGTAGCACAACCCTTGTTTTCTTCTTTCATCCATTTCTGTTGGAGACACCTTTTTAGCCTTAGGTGTTTGGGTAGGGCCTTGAGCCTAGGTGGGGTGTCCCTTGGGTATGAAATTTGGATGAGGAGATCGGGTAGGTAAAGCATGTTCCACTTCAATAGCCTTTGTGCAGGCGTCTATCCATTTAGGTGGGTGGTGCATCTAGACATGTGCTTGGATGGCTTCTTTGAGACCACTTATAAAACATTCCAAGTATAATTCATCTCCTAGACCTTTTGTGCAGATGGCCATTGTCTCAAAGGCTACAATGTAGTCTTTTACTATGCCTGTCTGTCAGAGATTAGCAAGACGACCGAAAAAATTATATTCTTTGTCAAAGTGGTCATAAAGAGATTTTGAGAACACCTGCCAAGTTATGTTCCTGGGATAGCATTTCCAATGCTACTGCCATGATTGCCATCTCTCTTAGTCTAAGTAAAGGGATCCCACACATAGTTTAGTTTGATTATCTTGGATATCATTCAGAATGAAATATTGTTCCATTTGTGCTACCCATACTGTCGATTAGAGCCATCAAATTTATATATGTCCAGCTTGGGTGGCCGAGTGTTATAGACATATTTGGGCACTTTGACACCAATCATATATGTTGATAAACCAATGACTATTTAACCCCTAAAAGTGTTGTTTCATACCTAAAGGATCATGGTCAACTGATTACATCATTCCCTGGAAGTTCCACCTGAAAAACCACTCAGAAATGGCCAAAACTAGACCATACTAACTGCTCCATGGTCAGGGTGCGATGCATCTCAAATGATACACATGGGAAGTGTGATGCATACTGAAAAGGCCTTCTATAGGGTGTGATGAGCGAGAATGGACAAATGGAAGAGACAGTTTTCTGTGGATGCTCAAGGAATCTTCTAGAAAATTATCATATGACACTTGCCTCTCTGAATTCGCCCAGGGATGAGTAAGAGATCAAAGAAATCTCCAAGTGGAACCAAGAAGTATCAGTGGAATGACACTATCAGAAACCTAGAGCTGACTCACACCCTTGTAGGACATCTATATATGGATCCCTCATCTAAGAGATCTAGAGGCTCGAATTTTGTTATTTGTAAGGAAGCGTTGTTGGTTTCTCTTTGAGACATTGCATTATTGGGTGATCTTGCTTTTCATGAGGTGAAGAGAGCTTTCATGCTGGGAGAATGATGTTGGATCAGACAACTAGGTTGTAATCCTCTCTTCTACTTCTACTATCAATACAATTTTTTGAGTTTTCCTCCATATACTTGTGTATTTGTGAATCTTGGTATTTGTGAATGCAATTGTACGGTTAATGTAATTCTGATTCTGCATTATTTATGGTATTATAGATCTCTATGCTTTGATGGTGTTTTGTTGCTTTGCCTCTACAAGTGTTCTTTAAAGTGGGACAAGTAAGAAGGAAGTGGCAAGCTCTATCAAAGGAGAGAGGAAACAAGCAAGGAGCCAAGCGAAAGATTCAGGTTGGTGCTCTGTACTTCTCTCTTACCTATCATACATAAAGGAAAACACAAGTTACTTTGAATTGTTTGTTTCTAAGATAGCTACCCGTCTTAGTGGGACTAACAGATCAAATAGACACTAGTTTTCCCAGAAACAAAATGGAAAATCCAATGGGGAATGATTAGTTAGTTTGTTTGTTACTGTTGTTTGATTTATAAACTACAGATGAAGCCTAAAGTTAAGCTAGCTAGCCTTCGAATTGCACTTGCTATGTGAGTGCAAAGTAGATCAATGTTGCTTCAGTCAATCTCCGGGTTGGTTTATGAACTAAACATCTGACTTGAAAACATCCTAAGTGCCCTTGTGGTAGCTCAATAACCTCATAAGATCATACCCCTATACTTTGTTTTACTTTCTATCATAACTCAGCCTAAATCACTGAACTTAGCTGCAAATTTTGAGCAAAAACCAAGCTTAGTTTCATTCCCTAGTCCATCGCACTGTCTCTAACTGGCAGTTTGGATGCATCACACCTCCCATGTGTTGCAGGTGAGATGCATCCCTGTTTCCCTTAAGGACAGGTGGGATGACTGAATGATACTGTTTCCTTCTCTGGAATTTGGTTTTTTCTTCTTTGCTTTCAGCTCTATTCAGTAGTTTTGCTTCTTATGATCAGTATATCATTGTTGAAACCTTGTTCCTTTACATTATTCAGCCTCCATTGATTAGGAATTGTGAATGTTTTTTTTTTTATCTATTTTTCATCATTTATAGTCCTCCTTTGCAAAGAGTAGCTTAATCAAACTGTTGTCTTTTGATTCAAAAGTGTCACAATTGTCATTGTGAGTCAAAAAGAAGAGTGTCATAAAGTATTCCTCTTCTATATAGCCGATTGTAATTTTGCCATTGTATTTGATTTGACTTGTCAGTATTTGAAGTGTTGAAAGTAGTTTTCCATTCGAAATTGAAAGTGTCATCTTAGTCTTCCTTTCGTTTTGAAAAGAAATTGTTCAAGTGCCGCTTTGAAGAAAAATAGTTCAGATCTATACTTAGTTTTCTTTTTGGCATTCTCACATTAAGGAAACGGAAAAACAAATACATGCATGTGCATTTGCATTTAGACTGCATGCGGAAAATGATTTAGGAAAAGTGAATTTAGTGTGTGTTCTCTGCTCTCTATTGAAAGAATTGTACTCTTCTTTCCTTAGTAGCTAGGATTTTCATTGCTAAAAGAAAAGAAACGACTGTTTAACATTTTAGATTGCATATTTAGGAATTTTACATCTACATCACGCGGTGAACCTTGAAATACAAGCTTCTAAAAGGATCAACTCTAAAATAAACCCCAATGAACATAAAAACACTTTGGAACCTAACGCACAACATCTAGAATTCTAGGCCAAAGACGTATTCCGGCATCGTAAAACCTAGTAACTATCATTTTCATTGAAGTTTGGGTGATTCCTCCTCCTTGATACGACAAGTACCAGTACGGAATTGTGATCCCCGTACCATCGAGTATATATTGGGATACCACAATAGGCTGATATCCTTTATCCTTAGGAAGCCATGTCTTCTCCCCTATCGATCACAATGCACTGAACACAACATTTGGGAAGATTGACTACCGTACGTAAAATCCTTGGTAATTTCTCTTTAATTTACCACCAAGGTGTATATTGCAGTTTTGTGATTGGTTGGGTAATCCCTCTGTCTAGATTTCCAGAGTAGTCACTTTCGTTCCTTTTTGACTCCCTAAAAGAAAAGGTCCATCTCAACACTTGTCACTTCAGGCTCATTAAAAATTGAAGGCGACTAGAGTCACCTTTAGCTTTTTCTCGACTCTTAAAATTTGAAAAAGCAAGTTGTGTCAAAGCGTCATAAAATTTATTTAATTCGAAATAACTTTTTCCCTTTAATTTTTGAGTTGATCAAGTAATCCGAAATCATGGAAGAAATTCAATCAAAATCCCATCGTTCGCAGAGGCTTGTGAGTCAACCGTCTTTGACTCCAAAAATGAAACCATTTCGGGCGAAACGGTCTCATTTAACTGAGTCCACCTCTCCTAGTTTATTTGAAACCTGTGTTTAAGCATCATCAGAGACTATAGTTACTCCGATCATTTCTAGTACATCTGCCTTTACAGAAGAAGTTTCGCAGCTACAAGAGGACATTAGAACTGATCCTAGTATAACGGTAAACACTTCTATCCCTAGACCAGCTCCATCTAGGGCTAATTCAGAAGGTGTCACCCCTCCAGTATCTGTCATTGCAGAAACTATACCTTCTTCGGCACTAGAAATATTTTACGGACTTGACGGTCTACCTCTTCCACTTGGACTGATTACTATAGAAGATATTGTAGAGGATCTTCCATCCAGTACCCCATTGCATTTTCGAATTGGGATCCAACTATACCCTTCTACTACAGAGGTTAGTTCTTTTAATCACCCTTCATCGCAAGTTCCTGTCGAATCGCTAGGAAATATTTTGGATAGAATAAATATGTCTAAACAGACATGAACATCTAGGACTGTATCATCTGATACAACAGCAGCAAAGCCTCCTGCTACTACTTCGACAATGTTCGCTAGTATACCATATGTCCCAACTATTTCTCAACCGCCAGATGGAGTCCACCTAGGGACTGTTTCGACAGCATGGTTTGTTCCTATTTGTTCATCCAGAATCTTATCTAGAATTTCTTATGTTGAGACTCAGCAAATTGATCCTTCACATCAGTATCAATTTGGGCAGTCCAGTCTCCAATCCTTTGAACACTGGATTGCCACCATATGGGGGGCAATATGCCTTTTCATTGTTCCCTTTAGGAGAACAACCATATGTGAGTTCACAACAAAATTCGAGTCAAACTGGAATTGCATCTAGTGGTTGGGTACCAATACTGCCTCAACAACCAAGGGTTGTATATTCAATGCAACCAACTCAACCTGTGTCGAATATTCCCACTACACCTACTATTGTGACTGTGTCGCAAGTACAAGCACTGCCTGTTGTATGCCAACCTCAAGTCTCTCAGGTTGCAATACAATAGCCTCTTGTCTCTATGGCTCAATCACAACCTCAGGTTAGTGTTTCCTTACCTGGAACGACTCAGGCTCAAATAGGTACTATCACCCCACATCTTGGTCAATCATCCAGTATTAGGCAACAACAAATGGTCCAACAACCATGGCTAGTGCAATATCAACAACCGCAATTCCAGCAAGCTTACCAAGGACCTGAGCAACAAGGCTTTATAGGTAGTGGGCAACTGCATTTTCAAAATGGTTATCAACAACCATACTATAATGGTTATGCCCATCAACCTTATCAAAGTTACCAGCATTAGATACATTATGCTGGTATGCAAAGACCTACTTCTCAGGTGATCCCATCTTATCCTAGGTATGCTTCGCCAAACTTGAATCAATAGTTTCCCTTTGTAGCAACTCAAGAATTACCAGATTTGAACCGGTTAACGAATGATCCAATTGCTTACACCCCTTGGTGGCAGGGAAAATTTTAAGAACCCCCCTTAAATTTATAAATATAATAAATGGGCGAATCTCCATGGTATATAGGAAAAATGGAAGGCGATTTTATCAATAATATAATATGTATATATAATTTTTTGGCGAATCTCTCACCAGGCATGGCGAATATTTTACTCAATTATAAAATCTTGTAAGATCTTGGTGAGTCTTTCACTAAATAATAAAAATTTGTAAAGTCCTAGTGAATCTTAGCATAGGCTACATGCTGGTTTAATTCCCCCATTTAGATAGGCTACATTCCAGGTGAATACCATGGGTCAATACCATGTGCCATTTTGGTGAATACCATGGGTCAATACCATGTGCCATTTTTATTTTTATTAATTCTAATATTAGGGCTAATAATGGTTTTTTGCATGGTATTAATAACAATCTAGTCCATGGTATTTGTCCCATAGTATTTTGGCCATATGTTTCACCTAAATATAACCCATTTTTTGAGTGTTCGTAAATATAAGGTGACTTATGGAGTAAATATAAAAAAATGTTTTATTTGTTTACCATACCTCTCGTTTATTTATATTTTTATTAATTTACCATACCTCTTTTACAAATATGGTATTTGGCCCATAGGATTCACTTAAATAAAACTTCTTTCTTGAGCCTTCATAAATAGAAAGAGGGTTATGGACTAAATATAAAAAGAGGTTTTGTTTATTTACGATACGTCTAGTTTATTTATATTTTTATTTATTTACCATACCGTTTGAGTAAGTATAAAAAGTCGTTTTATTTATTTACCATACCTCCACTTTACTTATATTTTTATTTGTTTACCATACCTCCACTTTACTTATATTTTTATTTGTTTACACCGTTACATGTATATAAGGTGACTTGTGGAGTAAATATAAAAAATATTTTATTTATTTACCATACCTCTCATTTATTTATATTTTTATTAATTTACCATACCTCTTTTTATAAATATGGTATTTGGCCCATAGGAGTCACTTAAATAAAACCTATTCTTGAAAATGGGCGAATGGATTCACTTAAATAAAACCTATTCTTGAAAATGGGTGAATGAAAGGTTGTAAGTCCTAATTTCAAGGGCTAAATTTACCTTTTTTACCCTCTCCCTTAAAATAAGGTGGGCTATTTGAGGTGATTTGTAAAAATGTACTATGATACAAAATATTCGCCCACTAAAAATTTAAAACCCCTTAATTTCGCCAAAGGGCGAACATTGGCCCCTAAAATTATCCATGCTTGGTGGCTAGCGATTCTTCATAAAATTCCCTCAGATATTCCTAAATTCAATGGAAATCCAGGTGAAGATCCATCGAATCACGTAATGACCTTTTATTTGTGGTGTTCATCCAACACCCTCAATGATGATTCAATTAGGCTTCGCCTTTTTTAGCGAACACTAACTGGTCTGGTAGTGAAATGGTACATCGAATTGCCTAGAGCTTCATTTGATAACTTCACCGCCCTTGCCACGACCTTTTTAACCGACTTTCAGTTACCCATAAGGTACGAAACAGGGACAAAACTCCTTACTAACTTTAAATAGACAACAACCACTCACATATCTGATCATATTCATGAATGGCGACGTCTTCGTCAAATGGTAAAGACATATGTCCCTGATCAGCGTCTAGCTAAGTGGTTTATTAAGTCATTATTACCTTCTATTACAGAAGATGTGGCGAAAGGAGGAGTTGTCACTGAAGAGAAAGTCATTGCTCATGCACAATATTTGGACTTGATCTATACTTAGTCTGGCACGCTCTATGACAAAATCTCTGACGCTCGTAGACCAGAATTTTCAATTCCTCCCCATCCTAAATCAAACAGCGACTCTCATGCTGGCGATGGTGTGATTGGTACCTCAAGTACGCAAACCGCAAAGGCTCAATCTGGTCAAGCCCTTGTAGTTTCTAGTAAAAAAGCAAATGACAAAATTCTTACCTTGGAGGTTAATGCCGTGTTGTCTGACAAGGGTAAAGAACCAAAGCAACCAGGGAGTAAGAAAAAAGGGAAAAAAAAAAGAAGAAACAGGAAGATTCGACTCCTGATAAATCTTTTGAAAACCCTACTGGGAAATAGAAACCTCGTTATCCATGTTTGATATGTAACGACGAGCATTTCACGAGAGATTGTCCACATTGAGCTGAGGTTGTGAAATTTTTAAAGACTTCAACTACCTTAGCGATGTTGACTGATCCGTTTCCAAACCCAGAAACCAACCTGGTTGCTATCGATCATGCTTCCAAATCCCAAGTGCTTATGTTATCCATCTCGAAACAACAAAATGATGCTTTGATATCGACGAGGAATAAAGATTATGGGAATCCACAGATGTCAAACAACAAGGCTATAGATCAACCCAGTAGCTCAACAACAACTTCGTCAGAAGTTGCGCCACCCATCATTCCTGAATCAACTATAAAGCCACCAAAGGGAGTAGTACATAAATCGACATTTAATCCTTGTGCCCAAGCAGCATAAAATTATAATATAGTGGAGGATCTGGCTCAGTCGCCATCTTCTATGTCGACACTTGAATTACTGCAGAATTGTCCCTCCCAAAAGCAGGCTTTGTTGTCAGCAATAGGTGGGATTGACCAAGTGGATTCCAATCTTGTCGCCTTTAACCATAAAGGATATGAACCTCAGTTACTGGCCCAACTCGCTTTCCTTATAGAGGTAAAAATCCTCAACAAAACTATTCATTGAACAATCATTGATGAGGGGGCATCTACATATATTATGTCAATGAGTTGCTGGAAAAATTTAGGCTCACCACCCTTGTCATGATCATCAATGACATTAAAAGTGTTCGATGGAAGAACATACACACCGTATGGGATATTAAGTAACTTGCAAGTTGAACTGGGGGGCAAGACAGTATAAATTGAAGTCGAGGTCATTGATGGAAACCTTGACTACAATATACTATTAGGCATGCCCTAGATTTATGCTATGGCTGCTGTTGTGTCAACATATTTTAGAAAGATTGCATTTCCCTTCCAAGGTGGAATTACAATCATTGACCAACTAACCTTTTTCCCCAATAGTTCACAAGCTACTAGAAGCATTCCGATGATCCATGGAAGCTATGAGTTGCTTCAAAATGTCGAAGGAGGTCTCCTAAAAGACCCCACCTTAATGGGTACTTTTGCCCTCCCGTCTCCGAGTAATCTGGCGGAAGTTGCCACAGTGGAAACTTGTCATATGATATCTTCTACATCATCAAAGATTAAGAAGAAGTCTGACCATTTTGATACTATGGGTCACCAAGGACGGTTCTTATCTTGTGTTGATCTCGTTACAAAATGAAACAAGGGTTATGAGGATAGTTCTTTTACTGTGTCAACCTCATTAAAAAATGAAACAACTCCCTTTCCAAATCGAGTCTTTGATTATGATCTCGTAAAATCCAAGTCAAGTCTTTCAAAGATCTCGAATGTAAACCTTGATTCCAACCATCGCGTTGAATTCAATGAAGCTTGGGGAGCATGCACCTCGATTTGTGTCATTATGTTGGGGGCATGCGAACTTATAACAAGCATAGTTTTTTCGTTTTAAGCTTGTGTAAACATGAAACCAAACACGGGAAATGTTTCCACAAGGTTCAAGCTTGTTAAAAAATAAACCTGCCAACGAGCAATGTTTCCGCAAGGTTCAAGCTCGTTAAAAAATAAACCCGCCACTGGGCATAGTTTCTTCCGATTCAAGCTCATTGAAAAATGAATCCGCCTTCGGCAAATAACCTTTGTGATTTCCATTCTATCTGCCTTTCAAACCTTGGTTGTGTTCTTTCCATCACCTCCATCTGTTTGGTTGATCATACGCTTCCACTTGATTATTTACCATTTTGAGGAATAGCTACGATGAGTGGTCCTGTTAGCCAACCTCTTCACACCACCATGTTTTGAGAAGTTCCAAGATTATCTGGAACTAGTTCCAAGATTACCCAGAACCTGTTTGCTACCCTAAACGCCACTCGTTCATCAAAAAATGAGTCTACTTTAAACTCTTTTCGGACTCGCTAAATATGAAAATATTGTCGAGCAATTGGCCTCTCCAGCTCGCTGAAGTGATTGGAAGTGCTATCCCTCTTGTATTTTAATCTTTTTGAAGCTAAGGGATCATCCCACAAAAACATCGAGCGCTTGTCTTTTTTGGCTCGCTAAAGTGATCAGAAAAGTCATCCCTTTTGTATTATTTTAATCTTTTCCGGACTCAAGGGATTATGATACGAAAAAGAACTGCTGGAGTTTCCTTTTCGTCCCTTTTCAAACTCTCTAAATATGAAAAGGACCGAGTTGTCTTTGTCGTTAAACTCATTAAAATGTTAGCGACAAACTTGTCCATCTAGACAAGAACGAGTTTCACTGTCGCTAGGCTCACTAAAACATAGTGACATGTTTGCCCAAAGGGAAAATTATAGAACAAGCATATGTTATCCTCCTCAAGCTTAACAAAAGTAAAGAGGTATTGGTCAGCAATGACTGGGGAAGAAGGGAAGAAAACTTGAAGAACTTCATTGGTAGTAGGTCACTCTTGAACATGACACTTTCACTCCATCACCATGATTGAGTCAGGTTGGGTTATTCTGTTCACTGGTCATATCACCATTGGTCCTCCATACCATCCATATTTTGGGGTTAATGCTACCAATCCATATCAGTGTTGCCGACATGTTCAAGAGAAGTCATTCAGAGAATTCACCACCCAGCTAATGCCTCATCCACTGCAATACCTTCACCCTCCATTTTTCATGACCGCCATTCCTGAACCTTGTATCATCGGATCGTTTTCACCTCCAGAAAATCATTTGCTTCGTTTCGTGTCATAGATGTGGGATACATCAAGGCCCTGCTACGATAGTTCACTTCTTGTCAACATCAGATCATTATCCAAGAGGTTGACTTAGAAACAACCCTTTCAGTACTTTAAAGCTTGCATGCCTCAATGGCAAGTTCTCACTTTTAGCAATAGGTTTACATTAATGGCCTTCAACCGAAAGATATTGCGTGGTGTTCAACATCGACTCATATATTCACACCACGTGAATTGTACTGTAGTACCTTGAGGGTCATTATCATTATCGATGATTCCTCTCGCGCCTATTAACAACTTACATCATTGGTTGGTAACCAAGCGATGTCTTTCCATGTTCGACTCCAGAATATCTTTTCACATGGATCGATTTGTACATCGGGCGAAGATTGAATGAGTTTGAAGACCCCATATCTAGTTTCATCCATCCGAACTGTGATATATTCAGGAAAATAAAGACATCAAATGTACACAGAAGCTGCAGAGATTATCATCCAAGCTAAGGGATGATAACTCTACATATAAAGAATCACCAGTCTGCAATAACAGATGATTATCTGTCCTATGTATATGAGAATGAATTTATAAAGCTGAGCATGGGAATGCCCACCTTAGATAGATCATGAAAATAATATGATGATGATGTATTGTATTGTATCTTATACAGGTCACCTTCCTGTTTGAATACCTCGGATCCTCATGATAAAGCATTTCACTCGACATCTAAAAGTTTACGACCTCATGCTTTAGGGGGCAACTGTTATAGACATATTTGGGCACTTCAATCCCAATCATATATGTCGATAAACCAAGGAATCTTTAACCCCTAAAAGTGTTGTTTGATACCCTAAAGGCTCATGGTCAATTGATTACATCATTCCCCAGAAGTTCCACCTAAAAAGCCACTCAAAACTGGCCAAAACTGGACCATACTGACTGCTCCATGGTCAGGGTGCGATGCATCTCACCTGCTACACACGGGAAGTGTGATGCATACTGAAAAGGCCTTCGATAGGGTGCGATGAGTGAGAATGGACAAATTGTAGAAACAGTTTGCTAAGTGGATGCTGAGGGAATCTTCTAGAAACTTCTCATATGACACTTGGCTCTCTGAATTCGCCCAGGGATGAGTAAGTGATCAAAGAAATATCCAAGTGGAACCAAGAACTATCAGTGGAATGACACTAATTAGAAACCTATAGCTGACTCACACCCTTGCAGGACATCTATATATGGATCCCTCATCTGAGAGATCTAGAGGTTGGAATTTTTTAATTTGTACGGAAGTGATGTTGGTTTCTATTTGAGACATTGGTGATCTTGCTTCTCATGAGGTGAAGAGGGATTTCATGTTGGGAGAATGATTCTGGATCAGACAACTGGGTTGTAATCCTCTCTTCTACTTCTACTATCAATAAAGTTATTTGAGTTTTCCTCCATATACTTGTGTATTTGTGAATCTCACTATTTGTGAATGCAATTGTATGGTTAATGTATTTCTGATTCTGTGTTGTTTATGGTATTATAGATCTTTATGCTTTGATGGTGTTTTGTTGCTTTGCCTCTATAAGTGTTCTTTAAAGTGAGACAAGTAAGAAGGAAGTGGCAAGCTCTATCAAAGGAGAGAGGAAACAAGCTAGGAGCCAAGAGAAAGATTTAGGTTGGTGCTCTCTGCTTCTCTCTTATCTATCATACATAAAGGAAAACACAAGTTACTTTGAATTATTTATTTCTAAGATAGCTACCCATCTTAGTGGGACTAGCAGATCAAATAAACAAGAGTTTTCTCGGAAACACCGAGGGTGGGAATGTTAGTGATTTCCATGGAAGTGAATATGATAGCTAGATTCTCCTTCAAGGTCTTCAATAATACCATGTGCCTCTGGATGCAACCCCGAAGTGCTCATATTGAATTGTGCCATGAATTTTTGCATCTGTTCCTCGAAAGAATCCAACTTTTGTTCAAGATGCTCGATCTTCTCGTTGGCCATGACTTGAGCTATGGTTTCTAGCATACACAGATCTTGATCACTTGATGTCGCTTTGAAAAAATTTGGGACTGCCCAAAAATTGAAGCTGACAAGTGAATGGTACCACCGCGATCAGCTCTTCGTCTTGAATCTTATGGGCTAAGTCTCTTGTAAGCATCCCACGAAGGCCTCAGACTTTTTTTTAACTCCGAACGGAGTTTTACTCCCTACTAATTAATACTACAGTGGCCAAATTCCAAAAAACTTGATCTTGCCCAATGTCCTATGAAAATTGGGCCTAGACTATAGGAGACAAAAGCCTCACTGTGCAGATGGTCAGATTTGCTTGTGAAACCCTAATGACTGAATGTGAGTTGGACTGCGGAGGCGACAAAACCATAACTGCTAGATCTGAATGTTACTGTGGAGGTAGAACCTTAACTGGTGGATCTGATTTTTGTGACATCGACAGAACCCCAACTGCTGGATCTGAATCATATTGTGGCGGTAGAACCCCAACTGGTGGATATAATCTGGTAAATAAGATAATGTCAATCTTGAGAGAGTTGAGGGAACTATGGTCTCAAAGGAGTGTCAGATGCTATAGATCGCAATATACATAAGGGTCCAACAATAGTACTCAGGCCAATCTTTCATGGCACTAACTAAGGAGGATCAACCATACCCTTAGTTGTACTATCTGACTACCCTATCGTACGCGTGAGTAATCTCCCCGAGTGTCGTTCTCAGTGTACTATAGCAGCAAGATGACCGAAAACTTATCTAAGGCGAGGTTTCAGGTGAGCCTAGCGGGAATTCCAATATACCGACAGGGTACGTGGAAGGCAAACAGTGCACGGTTCTATCAAATGCACTACTACTCGAAGAGGTACCCACAGGGGTTACAAGGGAGTCTAGCAAGAGTGACCACCTCTTGTATTTCTTGCATGCATGCCTCCCCAAATCTGGATGTTTATGTGCTTAATGACAGATGCCATGGTTTAAAGGTGTTAGAACACGTCTCTAGCCTAAAAAGGTTTATGCCAAAAATGGAGGTACCACCGGCCCTAGAAAGTTCTCTGATACCACTTGTTATGCTCTTGAATTGTGATAAATTCCAGAATACCAAATATGTGAAGAAATACAACCCAAAACATAGAATAAAATGAGAAAAACATCAAGTATTTTATTATTCAAAGATGAAAACAATGTTCACTGTCTTCGAGGGGGAAACCTCCAGCAGAGCAGAGCTTGATTACAAATAAGATTTGATATTTTTCAATGGGGAGTCTCTAGCCTCTATATAGGATTCATACATACAATACTATGGGTTATTACCATTATGCTCTCAATACCATATATCTAATACCATGGCCCATTTGAAAGTAACTGTGGTCCCTTTCTTAAATTTGGGTCAACCACTTACAATTATTAATATGGGCTTTGTTGACTCTTTAACTAACTATGGCTATGACTCGACCCTATTGGGTTTCTTACATAAATAAAGGGGTTAGGGTTGGACCCTAACACATTTTTTCCATCAAATTTGTATTTTGACAAGTCATCTATAACATTTGTTGACACATAAAAATCAATAGCAAGAGAAAAACATGTTGGGATTGTGATGGAGACATAAGTCATGAATGATGTGCAGAAATTCAAAACAAACTTCAAGGGCTCAGCTCGTCATCTAGCCCTCCTTCCAGCGCTAAAATTGTTGAAGGTGTTGGAACTGCCAACATTCAGGGGATCTCACTGGTAGAAGTCCCAATTAGACCTCAAAACCTTTGGTGTAGGATTCCCAGCAGTGGGTGGTAATGTAATGCCTTGGCCATGGTAGCGTGCAGATATAAGTATGGTAAATATGGGATGAAGCAAGTGTGTGACCTTGCAGCAAGTCAAGTGAGATGCATGGGGGTTCTGT
The DNA here is from genome assembly GCA_031772625.1 of Pinus tabuliformis. Classification (NCBI taxonomy): domain Eukaryota; kingdom Viridiplantae; phylum Streptophyta; class Pinopsida; order Pinales; family Pinaceae; genus Pinus; species Pinus tabuliformis. The sequence goes on along the minus strand of CM062814.1, from coordinate 158,597,942 downwards.
TAGGCCCCTATACTACTAGTGTACCCCCTTATTGTTATTAGTACAACCCACTTATTATATTGATGTACCCATGTAGTGCCCATATTGTTACTATTGTGCCCCATAGAAGCCCACTATTGTTATTATTGTGCCCTTACATTATTATTGTTATGTCGGCTCTGATTATGTTATGACCCCTTAGACTCCTATATATAGAAAGGAGGTCTTTTCATTTGTATCATCCAAGAATAGCTCATTTATGTAATGTAAAGGAGGTTTCCCCCTCGAAGAGGCTGAATTCTAAGGCGTGGATATCTCTTTTCTATCTTTTTGTGAGCTGGTTTCATAACAGGTTCTAACACACAAAGGGAAAAAGGTAAGTGTGCCCCTTAGAAGCCTGTAATAGTATGCAACCTTAAAGGAACATACGAGCGGAAAGACATCACAAGCTAAAATGTGGAATAGTCCACAACTTAAAGTGATGGGTTAATCCAATGAAACACATTCAACAAGATTCATACAATTGCATATAAAATAGTTCATAATAAAATGTGTAAGTTAAACAAAATACATTGCTAAAGCAACTAGAATAGTCCAACTATAGTAACAACATATGCATGAAAGTGTGTTGGCTCTGTTATTATTATTATAAGTGAACGTTCCATCCATACATATACCATTGACAGTGGAACATTACAGTCAATAACACCTGCTCCTCCAAATAAGTATACAAGCTCTACGCTGTGGAGAAGCCAAGGCTCATCACAATACTCCCAAGCCTTCTCTAAGCCTTGGCCTATCCAAAAGCATGGCTCCCCAAAATCCTGTTCTAAGAGTTATGAGGTTATATTTATACCAAAGGGTGGCTTGACCCTTGACATTCCCCTTTGTGATTCTTTGACCACCCTTATCACTGTTCAACATTTTTAAAAATAACTCATTACATAATATGATGACTTTTCATATTCCACTAATGACACTTGGAATTTCACTTACAACATACTCACAAATAATATTACATTTTCCACATGTACCCATGTGATACAAAATAGGCTAGAGACAACCTAATAAGACAAAACACTATGACTCTGAAGTTTGGGGAAATACCAACTCGACAACCTCCACTTGATGCTTCTCGGTCACATTCTCATGCCATGATTAGTACAGTGAGATGACGTCCCCAAACTACTTGATGGTGTCTTTCTGATAACAGACTCTTGCTTCCATAACATCTGTGTATATGCTCTTGGAACCTTTGTCCAACTCATCCTGAATAATTTGCAACATGGTGTTGACCGTGACGGGACCACCAAAGTACTTCTACATGTTATGTTCACTGAACTCCAAGTCATCCTTGGTGTCCTCTCGTCTTAGTTTCTCCATGTACTTGGCGATCTCTAGTCAGAGTTGGTTCTTGTGCTTAGCTTACGCGAGGGAACCGATTGAAGGGATCCTATGCTTTCTTACCAAGACATCCAAAATCTTATACAACTGTGCATATGAAGCTTGTATGCTGCTGATGAATGAGATGATCTGCTCATAGTTTTGGATCAACATCTGGACCTCTACTTTGTCTACCCCTACCTATGGATTCATCATCTTCGACAAGTAAAGCATGGCCCCTTTGTACCGCATTGTCCACTCTTGTGCATGGGTGATGGAAGCAAGTATGTCCTTGAGAGTTTGAACCAATGCTTTGCTCCATTATTGTAATATATTCAGATGGACAACCGCTTTATGCACGGTGATGAATCTTTCATAGAGCTTCGACATGGTAGTTTCAAGTGTTGATACTTCACCAAGTATCGCTTACCTCATCTCTACCATTGTGGAAACTACACTCTACTCTTTGGATTGTTCTACCTCTTTCTTGCTTTCTTGCAATTTCTTTGCCATTTGTTCATTCTCGGCTAACATGAACTTAACATTTGAGCCCGTGGCTCCATCATAGGCCAAGGTGGTATTGAAAATTGAAACTTGATTCTTTCTAACATCTGGCACTATCATCCTTTACTTTATGAATGCAGGTGACACGTTATCATCTGAAAAATTCTTTCTCTACGCATGTACAATCTTTTTTTGCAACTCATCAAATGATAGATTATACACATCCATCACCGTAACATCGTCAAGGATAACAACCTCTCCTTGCTTGCTTGACACTGATTCGGACACAAGAGTTGGTGGATACTAAGAGGTGACCTTAGTTTCTCTCGGCATGAGGTCAATGTATTGATCCTGTGGCTCCTTCCCCAAATCCATAACCATCACATCAATCAGTTTCTCAATCTACTGAGAAAGCTCTCGATCCTGCATCTGTTCACCCTCTTCTTCAGCTGTCGGATCTTATGACTCTTCAACCTGTATGGGAACTGTTTTCTCTATTATCATGCCTTGCCTTTCTTCCTCATCCTATTTCTACTTCTCTTCCCTTTCTCTCCTTCTCAGCTCCTACTCTTCCTTCCAATTCCTCTCTGTTTCCTACAACTTTTTTTCTGTTTCCTCCAACCTTTGATTTTGTTTCTTCCTTCGCTCTTCCCTCTTCATCCGTTGTGCCTATTTGCCTCCACTGCCAAAGTTGCTTTCTCAATTACGGGGTATGCTCTCATCTTGTAGCTTTGTTCAATATTTGGGTTATTGGAAATCTCCCTCTTTCCTTTGTCCTACACCATATTACTGCTTATTGATGTTGTTGTTGTTGCTTCCTATGCTACTACTGACTGTAGAACAACCTTCCAAGTTGTGGCTACACTGACTTTCTCGTGGAGCTTTGATTTATTGTAACAATTTCTCCAAGGTTCCTCCTTGTTTCAGTGGAATGTCCCGTGGATCCATGGGTAGTACACCTTCACATAGTGGTTCTTACAAATACCTTGGGGATCATACGGATTAAAGTCTTTGGTGCTGAACTCAAATTTTACTATTTCCTTAGCTTCAACATCCGCTTCCTTCAAGCCCTTAATCCCATACAGTCCAATCTGCAAAGGAAGAGTGGGTCATGGTGCCTTATTCCTCCTATGTTGCCCCGCTGATAACCCTGTGGAGATGAGATATGAGACCTCTTGCATGACCAATTTGTTTGTGGCATACCTTGGTAGAACATGCAGAGGCTTCTCTCCGCGAAAAATCCTAATGAAAGTACCACCAGGTGAGGCATACCAATCTGCAATGTTAAGTATCACCTCCATTACTTCTTGGGACATGCAAGGTGGATCCTGCTCAAAGATCAACTTGTACAACGAGACAATGAAATGGCTAGTCAACTTCACCATAAGTCCTTAGTAGCTACAGTAAAAAAGAAACTTGCAATAAATATTGACGACAGTCTCTTTCGATGTCCATGTCTAGCTCATGCCAAGAAATTGTTGCTAGGAATATATTGCATCAAGTAAATATGCAGACATGTAGAATCTCGCTAGCTCATCCTTGGGCGGATTCTGGGTGTTAGTCACATGGAATTTCAACTGAAGATCCAACAAATCCGACCAGTTGAATGGCCTTCCATTATTCGCCAACTGGTCCAACACAACCACCGGACCTGCAGGAAAGGCCTTTGTGCTCTTTTGACTGTATAATCAACATGCAAAGATGATCAAGAACTGGTAGGCCTTCTTGAGAGACTTTGTATTGTAAACATGATTCGGTGTTGTTCTCAACTTTGATGACTCTTTCACAAAATGCTTGATAATATATCTGGTTTTCACAAAGCTATGGGTGGCCTAGAAAAGTGTGTCCATGCAGTTCACAGGCTGAGGTAAATGATACATCTACTGATAATTTCATGCGTTGAAGGTGGCAAGCTCTATCTCACTGGCACTACTCAATGTCATATTTTCTGGATTTGTGTGTGAAACAATCGAGTGGATGATGTTTGCACGTGGGAAGGAGGGGTACTTGCATGCAACCTTGTATAAGCCTGATTGTTGGATATTTATATAAACCTGCCAATCCTCTAAGTCTACCCTGAAGTCTTCTGCAAAGGTATCCTCAATCTGCTACCATGTTGACTTCATGCCCTTCTCAATAAACACCTGAGTATCTGCATAAACTAGAAAGTTAACTGACACCTGCTAAACTGCTGCCCGAGTGTTGCTCTCAATAGTTTTCTCTAATGTAGCTCTCTTGGAAGCCATGTTAATTGGAACTGCTAGAGATATGTTCGACAACTATTGTACCTGGAGACAGAGATGACACTCATGGCATGGAAATGTTAGCTTAAAACAAAAGAACTTCAAGACAAGATCAAGCAACAAATTGGGCAACTACTGGGAGGGATTGCACAATCTTGGTTCACAGAGGTGATTGACTGGCTACTGGAACTATGAATTGCATAGTCCCAACAGTCAGTGGGGAGGTCTTGGTCATGGGAACTATGCAATGCACAGGCCAAGAGATACTGTGCATTGTGTAGTCTTAGTGGCCAAGGCTTCGGGACTGACTCCTAGAACTGTGCAATGTGGAGTTGGAGCTAAGCCCAAGCTACCTCTGTGTAATTCTAGAAGCCAAGGTTGGGCCTTGATCTCCAGAACTGCGTAGTGCATGCAAGGGAAGGCAAGATCTGGGCAAGGGAAGCCCATATCTGCCCAAGAGGAGTGTGAAAACAAGAATATCTGAAGGATGATTAGATGTTGGATGCAGATATGATTGAATGATGATGCATGCAAGTAAAACAAGTGCAGGAATCAATAAAACTAAAGAAAAAATAAGCATGTGGAGAGAGTTGTCGTAATGGCAAACATTAGTGCAAACTTGGAAAATGCATGCGATACTTGGGAAAGGTAATGCAAAATTGAAACAATACTTTTACAAGCTAAAACAAGTTAAAATTCCAGGGGTTGTTCAACAAAGTGAGTGAAATAGCACTCATAACCTAAACAAGTAAAAACAATAGAACAAAAAACAAAAGACTAGAAAAGCTAGACTTACACAAAAAAGAAACTATAATCGCATTGAAGATTCCTTGATCTCCTCGGGAATGCCAAAGCTCCAAGATTGAATGTGAAAATGAGATCTGGCTATTGTTGGGTGTGGAGCTTGATTGTCTTCTGTATTCAAAGGTTTCAGCCGGATGTATACCCCAGGAAGACTTTACACCCCTCCACGTGGGGGGGGGACTTGTCCGCCCCTCGGGTGTTTGGGGGCCAACGGTACCTTGGTGGGGGTTCAGGGGCAGTGCCCCCGAAGCTAAAAATAGATGTAAAATTGCCTTGTAAAAGTCTAGTAATTTCTAGTCAATCTAGGCCGTTCATTAGGCGGATGATCTGATGGTAGAAGTTATGTTTAATTTAGGGTTTTTTGCCCTAGAAGGCAACCCCTCACTATATATGAGGGAATTATATTGCATCTATATCATATCTGTATTCTGAGTGAGGAAAGGAGAGGAGATTGAGAGCGAAGAGGGAGTTACAACAGATCTGCTGTAGGTTGTATCTCTTCAGTTTGTTGGATAATATAATAAAATAAGGACTGGTTGTTTCTCCGTGGACGTAGCCAAAACTCGGTGAACCACGTATATCTGTGTCTCTCTTGTTTTATGCGTTTTTTGTGTTTATATTCCTGCAATATTTTATGTGTTCCATTGCTCTGTAATATATAATTTTATAACAAATGGTATGAGAGCCGAAGGTATATTTGGCTAATAAACTCACAGGAGAGAAGGGTTCCTAGTTCGAGTGGGAGCAATGGCGGAATATGATAGGTTTAGGGTTGAAAAATTCAACAGTAAAAACTACCAGCTGTGGAAGATGCAGATGGAAGATTATATGTATCAGAGAGATTTGTACCTACCATTGAGCGGAAAGACAAAGAAGCCAACGAGTATGACAGACACAGAATGGGATATTCTCGACAGAAAGGCACTTGGAACAATACAACTCTGCCTAGCAGCGTCGGTAACGTTTAATATTCCAAAGGAAACGACAACAGAGGGTTTAATGTCAGCTTTGGCAAAACTATATGAAAAACCCTCGGTCTCAAAGAAGGTATTTCTTATGAAGTGTTTATTTAATATGAAGATGTCAGAAGGTGGATCTGTTGCAGACCATTTAAATGTTTTTAATACAGTTACAAGTCAATTAAGTTCTGTAGGGGTAAATTTTGATGATGAAGTTAGGGCTCTGTTATTTCTGTGCTCATTGCCAGAAAGTTGGAATGGCTTAGTTATGGCCATTAGTAACTCTATCTCTGGATCTAGTAATTTAAAGTTTGACGATGTTGTAAATGCAATCCTTAGTGAGGAAATGCAACGAAAAAGCTCCAGTGAGACATCAGGCAATGCTTTGACTGCAGAGACTAGGGGAAGAAAAATGGAAAGAGGAAAGAGCCTAGGATATCGCAGTAGTCAAGAAAAGGTAGATCCAAGTCTAGATCGGGGATAGTGTGCTAGAAATGTGGGAAGAAAGGACACCTGAAGAAGGACTACAAGTCTCGGAAGGGAAAAGAAGGAGACACACAACAAGAAACTAGTCATGAAGCGAATGTAACAAGTGATGTGTTGCAATATGCTATGATTATTTCAGTAGAAAATATTATTGATGCCTAGGTGGTAGATTCAGGGGCCACATTCCATGCCACACCTGATAAGAAACATTTTCATGATTATGTTTAAGGATATTTTGGACCGGTTCGATTGGGTGATGATAAACCTTGTAAAATTGTTGGAATGTGCACAGTTTTCATAAAACATCAGAATGGGAATCAATGGCAATTGAAGGAGGTAAGCCATGTTCTAGATTTGAAGAAAAATTTGATTTCAACAGGGAAGTTGGGAGGTGAAGGTTGCATAACTACTTTCACCGATAAAACTTGGAAGGTCACCAAAGGATCCCTAGTAATAGCGAAAGGAGGAAAGGTTGGTACATTGTATTTATGCAACGATATTTCTAATTCTGTTAATTCTTTAACCTCTGCAGGAGAAGATACGACATTGTGGCATCATAGGCTCGGGAACATGAGTGAGAAGGGGGTGCAGATTATTCACTCAAGAAATTTGTTGCGAGGTTTGAAGCATGTTGATTTAAAATTCTGTGAGAATTGTGTTTATGGAAAACAAAAGAGAGTCAGATTCCTTAGAGTTGGGAAAGAAAAGAAGAGCGAAAAATTAGATCTTGTGCATAGAGATGTATGGCGGCCTGCTCAGGTATCATCTCTTGGTGGCTCTCGTTATTATGTTACTTTTATTGATGATGCAACTAGAGAAAACTGGATTTATTGTATTCGAAATAAATTTGATGTATTTGATACTTTTAAGAAATGGAAAGCTTTGGTTGAAAATGACACAGGAAAAAGGTTGAAGTGTCTCAGATCAGACAATGGAGGTGAATATTGCAACAAAGAGTTTGATAGGTACTATTCTGAGAATGGAATTCGCAGAGAGAAGACAGTTCCAGGAACACCACAAGAAAATGGTGTGTCAGAAAGGATGAACAAGACAATCATGGAGCGTGCAAGGTGCATGAGATTGCATGCAGGATTGCCTTTACAATTTTGGGCAGATGCTATAGATACTGTTGTTTATCTAATAAACAGAGGGCCTTCAAGTTCCTTGGATGGTGGTATTCCAGAGGAGGCATGGACAGGTAAAAAGGTAAACTACTCTTTTTTAAAGACTTTTGGTTGTGAAGCCTTTGTCCACATTAACAAGGAAAATAGAACAAAGCTTGAGGCAAAATCAAAGAAATGTACCTTATTGGATATGGTGTTAATGATTTTGGTTATCACTTTTTTGATTATGAAAAACACAAAATCATTAGGAGCAGAGATGTCATATTTAATGAAAAGTTTTTGTATAAGGATTAGCTGCAAGAAAAGAAACGGGAAAAGAAAATAGAGAATACATAGTGCTTGACGAGATCACAGAAAAAGTGATGGTGCCTGAAAATCATAATGATCAACAGCTAGAAAAACAACCACAACAGTAGCAAGTACCTCAAACACCTGAAAGTGGTGTTAGAGGATCTACCAGGATAAGTAGACCCCTTGAACGATACTCTCCTTCATTATATTATGTATTGTTGACTGATTCTAGTGAACCAGAATGTTATGAAGAAGCAGTGCAGGTAGAAACCATGAAAGAAGAGATGGACTCCTTAGCGTATAACCAGACTTGGGACTTAGTCAGGTTACCTGCAAGTAAAACAACATTAAATTGCAGGAAGAAGATGGAGGTAGAAAAAGGTATAAAGCTAGACTTATGGTGAAAGGGCTTGCACAGAAAAAGGGTATAGACTTTGATGAGATATTTTCTCCTGTTGTGAAAATAACTTCAATCAGAACTATTTTAAGTCTAGTAGCTGCTGAAGATTTACATCTTGATCAGTTAGTCGTAAAGACAACCTTTCTCCATGGGGATTTGGAGGAAGAGATATATATGCAGCAACCACAAGGATATGAGGTAAAAGGGAAGGAGAAACTAGTGTGTAGGTTGAAGAAGAGCTTGTATGGCTTAAAACAGGCTCCAAGGTAGTGGTATCTAAAATTTGACAGGTTTATGTCTGAACAAGGTTATACTAGATGTCACTCTGATCATTGTCTTTATCTCAAAAGGAAAAATGATGGCAGCTATATTATATTGTTATTGTATGTAGATGACATTCTTGTTGCAGGTTCTAACATGCAGGAAATAAATGTTCTCAAAAGGAAATTGGAAAACTCATTTGCAATGAAGGATTTTGGTGTTGCAAAACAAATCCTTGCTATGAGAATAACTAGAGACAAGAAGAATCGCAAATTAACATTGTCTCAAAGTGAGTATATAGAAAAGGTGTTGAAAAGGTATAATATGCAGAATGCAAAACTAGTTGGTATACCTTTGGCTAGCCATTTCAAATTAATTAAGGAGGCGTGTCCCAAGACTAAGGAAGAAATGGCTTATATGTCTAAATTTCCATATGCATCAGCAATTGGAAGCTTAATGTATGCAATGGTATGCATAAGGACTGACATTGCACATGCAGTGGGAGTTGTAAGCAGGTACATGAACAATCCAGCAAAGGAACATTGGATGGTGGTGAAGTGGATTCTCAGGTATTTGAGAGGTACCACAAATCAAGCATTATCTTTGGTGGTTCAAACATTACTCTACAAGGATATGTAGATGTAGATATGGCAGTTGACAGAGATAACAGGGGGGAGCACTACACGATATATATTTACTGTCGGTGGAACATCTGTCAGTTGGGTTTCAAAAATCTAAAGTGTTGTTACACTTTCAACAACAGAAGCAGAGTATGTTGTTGCTACAGAGGCTAGTAAAGAAATGATTTGGTTACAAAGGTTTCTGGATGAATTGGGTAAGAAGGAGTTGGGCACGTTATACAGTGACAGCCAAAGTGCCATACATCTTGCAAATAACTCTTCATTTCATTCCAAGACTAAACATATACAGTTCAAGTACCATTTCATACGGTCAGCATTGGAAGATGGACAGTTGAAGTTGGGAAAGACACACACTGGCCAAAATCTTGCAGATATGTTAACAAAAGTTGTAACCAGGGAGAAACTGAGAATCTGCTGAGTTTCAATTAGTCTTCAAGTATGATGAAGAAGATGAGAAACAACCAGGTCCAAAGTGGAGTCATTGTCTAGCAAATGAAGTAGTGGTGGAGTTGCTATAATCAATCTCCAAGTGGGAGATTGTTGGGTGTGGAGCTTGATTATCTTTTGTATTCAAAGGTTTCAACTGGATGTATACCCCAGGAAGATTGTACACCCCTTCATGTGGGTGGGACTTGTCCCCCCTGCGGGGGTCCAAGGGGGCTAATCCCCCCTGGTTGAGGGGTCCGACAACAGTGCACCCGAAGGTAAAAATAGATGTAAAATTGCCTTGTAAAAGTCTAGTAATTTCTAGTCAATCTGGGCCGTTTATTAGGCGGATGATCTAATGGTAGAAGTTATGTTTAATTTAGGGTTTTTTACCCCAGAAGGCAACCCCTCACAATATATGAAGGAATTGTATTACGTCTATATCATATCTGTATTCTGAGTGAGGAAAAGAGAGGAGATTGAGAGCGAAGAGGGAGTTACAGCGGATCTGCTGTAGATTGTATCTCTTCAGTTTGCTGGATAATATAATAAAATAAGGACTGGGTGTTTCTTTGTGGACGTAGCCCAAACTGGGTGAACCACATATATCTGTCTCTCTCTTCTTTTATGCATTTTCTGTGTTTATATTCCTGCAATATTTTATGTGTTCCATTGCTTTGTAATATATAATTTTCTAACAGTTGTGTCGATTAAATAGATTTGGTCGATTTAGGGTTTATGACACGAAGGCCAAAGATCAAGGAAAAAAGTGACACTTGGAGATAGTTTCCAAAATAACTCGAGTGTCTCCTCTGGACTGCTAAAAATAGATCCCTATTTTCTACGGATGCGTTTTCACTTTTTGTTTTTTCCTTTTTCGGGAAAATATTCCATGCATTGCCCAGAGAGATTGTGAAGTTATGGGAAGAACTGGGAAACTCATTGGCTCATGCACTTAACGGCTTTTGAGCAAGAGGCTTCTGCGCAATTTCTAGGCTAGGAACTCTGAGCTGCCTTTTAGGTTCTGTGCAGTTTCCCAGCTGAAGGTTGGCTGTCAACTAGCTCTACACAATTTTGGAGTTGAAGGTTTAATGACAGCTTGGACTACATAACTCTCGACAGAAAAGGTTAGTTGACCTCAAGGATTGCGCAATTCACTAAGGGAAGCCTGGAACTAGGTGAAGACCAAGTCAAGAGCGGCTTGTGGGTTTTCCAATTAGCCAAGTAAGGAAATGCAAGCTATAATGCAAAGGATGAAGCTCAATCAAAGCACAAGTACCTAGGTTAGTGCGATATGTGGTGTTGTTGTTTAGAAGGGAGGCTCCAAAATGAAGCAAAGGTAAAATTTTGGAGGGTGGTTGTAGCCGCTACAACAAGTCACTAACATCACACCAAAACTAACTACAGATTAGTAAAACAGAAGTTAGGAGAAAATTAGCAATATGATGCAGAAATTAATAGATGAAAGTTGACATTTCTTCATTTATTTTGAATTTGTTGCCTAATTTGTCCCCATGTGACCCACCAAAATGAGACTGAGCCAGAGAAAGGCTCATCGGTGCACAACATACTAAGAGATCGGGCTTAACCTAGAAGGAGAATGTAGACCCATGCACACCATTGCTGCGAAAAAGTGAAGACCCTGGAGTTGCCAAATGCAAAGGTACAAAATGTTGATGAAAATCTTTTCCAAGAAGTGAACTATAAGCCCATGGAAATTTTTGTAAACCCTATGTTGTGGGACACCATCACTTGTTATGTCGGAGCATGATGATGTTGGTTCATTTCCTCTAGGTGACTGAGGACGACATGGTAGTTATCTAGTTGTTGTTGTAGAGACAAACATGGTGGTCCTAACCATGAAGTGCAATAGGCCATCAATATTCTACAGGAATAGACATTGTGCTAGAGTTCTCGACACCTCAACTAATAGAAGTTGTGCGCACAAGGCAAGGGAAATTTGAACCCTTAACATTTAAAAGGTGTTGGGTAATTTGACCCTTTAATCTAATAACCCTCATGGGTGCCACCAAATGTGAAATGGGCTTCAAAAACTATAAATATGTGCAAGGAAGAAGGATAGAGAGAGGAATGATCATTTGAAGAGAAGTTAGAGGAACCATCACCAACCTTCTTATCCAGAGCAGGCATTGACAAGTCTTTTACAATAAATATTAGAGAAGAAGCGTGGTGGTAATGGGAGCAGGAGGACATAGTGACTCAGTCCCTTGAGTGATGGGGGATATAGGATGGGAGTTACAGAATAGAGGCTACTCAATTCATTTATGTAAATACACTTTGTTCATCATAGGTATGTACTGATTACCTCTATCCATTATATCTAATGATTACATTTGTTCCTAAAAATTCACATTTTTCTTATCTTCTTCCATTTTGTATACCACTAATCCCTTCTCCATTCAAATTGAGCAGAGCAAAAAGGAACATTGCTACAGAGTAGGGTGTAGAGGGCCATCAGTTGTTGAGTTGATTTCAATTCTATTGCACATTATTGATTTGTAATTCCTTTTCTTATTATGCTTATTTCTTTTGTTGATGTATTTTCTATGTCAATGGTTATTTCTCCGTTGTTATTTTTTCATATATGTTTTTCTGGAATTTGTGTTTTCTCTTTGGCTTTGATATTAGTGTTTTTTTATGTTTTTTTTTTATTGTTTACATTTGGTATCCTATGGGAGAGAAGGCGATAGTTTCACTTATTAAACCCTATAGCAATTGTTTATGTACATTCCACATTATGTGCAGTGGGTAAATGAGGTATGCATTGTTGCTTTTGGGTTTTATTTTAATAAATAATTATGTTTAAGTCTTTATTTAGTTTATTTGTTTAATAATTTTTTATGCATATGTAGGTGTAGAAATATTTTGCACCTCGAGGTTGGATTGTGTTAAGGCAAAAACAACTATTTAGTCATTAAATCTATTTTTCCTATGTTTTCACACTTAGCTTAATCTAGAGTCCTCAAGTTCAAGTGGTGAAAGAAGTTGTATTGTGTTCTATTAAAATGTAGAATACTTATTATGGAAACCTAATTGAAGAAAATAAAATCCAACAACCTTACTTTATAGGATCTTCTCCTTGAATGGTTTTTCCATTGGATAGTTGTATCATTCTCAAATAAATCCTAGGTCACTTCCCCTTGCTCTTAACCAAGTTTTAAATCTCCTTTCCCCAGGTCTTGACTGTCCTATGTAGAAGCCACTACTTCACTTGAACCTCTCTCTCTTTATTTTCCATGAAGATGTTACATTCCATGGAGATGATGAGGATCTTCCTTTGATGGATTGATATTTCCTAATAGTGATGCCTAGAGTTGGTTTGAAAATAAAATATGGTTGGCAGGTCTATTGATTTTTGTTTTGGTCAATTTCTCGGTAAACAACCATTGAAAAAAGAAAATGTGTATGAAAAGATAAAGATATGGATGGGAGTAATACTAATATTGTTGTTGTACTAACAAACACATGAAAACAACAATAAACATCTCCAAAAAAATAAAAATAAAAAAAATAAATAAAAAATAATAAAAAATTATGAAAAGTCTATAGGAAACAAAGAATCTTGTATATGAACATATCAACCTTTCACTTTGCTCTCCAGAAAAAAAAAATGATGAAAACTCTATAGGAAACAAAGAATCTTGTATATCAACATATCAACCTTTCACTTTGCAAACATGTTATTTCCTATATCCCATCAGATATATTTAGTCATATTTATTATATACAAATATTATGGAATGTTTAGGTCAATGACATTTGATTTTAGAGTTATGGAGATTTTATTGTGGCTGTTCTATGCAATTTATTCAACAAGTCATTTGTGTGTTAAAGTCATTTCGTTAATATCATAAATTATGTAAAAATAATAATATCAATTAGTAAAAAGTTATTTTTAACCAAATAACATTTTAAAACTCAAAATTTTAGACATAATGTTTCTTGATTTAAAAAAATAAAAAATTATGTATGGAGTAAAAAAATCCAAATTCTGACCTTACTACCAACATCCCAATCAACTCTAGACAAAGTACTACATATCTCTATTGCCCATCGCTGTCCAGATTAAGAGTTGAGTGCAGTAGCAAACCCCACGCTCTGTACATAGGAGAGGGACGGATGACGACCATACCCTGTGCTATATTATTGTGCCTGCAGAATTCAATGGCTGGTACCAACCGAGTGGAACGTACTGCATTATTTATATGTGGGACCTCCATCCTGGTCTCACCAGCCACACCATTTTGGTGTTTGTTCACGTTTGAAATAATTGTACTCTTGTTGCTTTAAATATCTAAAATAGCTGTACATCTCTGCCAATTTTGTGCAAATAGCATGGTTGTGTTGGTACAGAACATATAATTAATTTTTGTGAATTTTAGTAATTACAGGATAGTAGTTTAAAATTATGTTTTTGTCTTATAAATTATAGAAATTCTAGTTATATTTTGGAAAAATTTGGCAGAGATTTTTGTAAATTTAATTAAAAATTATTATACTTCTTAATTTTAGGTGTTTTTAATTTTTGATGGTGGTGAATCTATTTCTCCTTTAAAAACATGATTCAAATTAGGCCGCAAAGAATTAGGGATTCGATTTTTGGAAGACAAGTTTTTGAAAGGTCCGAAAATTTCACTTCAGAACACTGTGGGTATTGCAGGGAAGAACAACGACATTGTTTTTCAGCGTGAGTAGTCCATGTCACGTTTGGGTGGCATATTTCTGGATTTGTATTCTGTCAAGATCGAAACCATTTAAATTATTCCAGAAATCTTTATAATATATATTGTTATATTGTATTTTCAATGGTCATGAAGCTGTTTAATTTTAATTAAATCCTATATAATTGTAATGATAATAAATTATTATTTTTATCTAACATTAAATTGAGATTAACCATTTAAAGGAACATTAAAAACATAAAAATAAAGAAAATTATCTAACTTCTGTCATGCTTAAATAATTATATATATTCAACTCCAATCCTATATACCATTTTCATAATTTATGAAACTATTTTCTTTCCCATAGAGATAAGAATCATATAATTCATATAAATATGTATTAATATTTTTATTTTTTTAACTAAAAAGTACAAAATTAGAAGGTCTAAATGTATTTTTTATTAACATAAATTTAGTTTAATTTATGAAAAGTAAAAATATATACGAAAAATTTATAAAAATTAAAAAAATTATAGTAAATTTAATTTTAATATTATAATTAAATTATATATATGTTTAATTATATTATTTTTATAATAATAACAAATTGTTTATGAGTTCTTGGATAGAGGGTGATGAGGTGCTTTATTGAGGCACTCCTTGATACAAAGTCATGAGTTGAATTCCATGCCATTGAAGTGATATATTAGACATGATGAAGAAAACTTACAAAAATAATATTTAAACTAAAACAATTAATAATAACCAAAGATTAACATTTAATAAATAAATAAATAAATAAAATAAAGATTATAAATTAATTAATTAAATTAATTAATTAATTAATTAGTTAATTAATTTAATTATTTAATTATATTAATTTTAATTAATTCTAAATAAAATTAAAATAAAATAAAATTAGTCAATTTATAAAACTAAAACAATTAATAATAACCAAATATTAGCATTTGATTAATAAATAAATAAATAAAAATAAAGATTATAAATTAATTAATTAATTAATTGATTAATGAGAAAATTAGGGCTAAATAGGATTAACAATGAAAAAAGGTAAAAAAAAAATAAAAAAAATTATGGATAGAATTAATTAAAATTAAATTAATTAATTAATCAATTAAATTTAAATTAAAACAATAAAAAGAATTATAAAATAAATAAATTAAACTTATTTATGAATTAAGTATATCGATTAAAATATTTTTAGGTTCTAGGTAAAACAATGGGAATAATTAAATCTAAATAAATAATTAATTAAAAATAAAAATAAATAAGAAATCACATATATAAATGTCGGCTTCTTTATAAAAATTAGGGATCTAGGTTTATTTATACCCAGGTCAAAAGATTCTTCTCTCAATAAGCTTTCATTCATATTCTATCTAATTTAGTCGTGATGATGGACCCCCTTTGGGGTTTGAAACGTCGACAGCATGAACACGAAACTGTGGATAATCCGGATCATGCCACTGCAAAAAACTACCACAAAAGCTTAAAATCTAACAAATATTTAAAAAACAAAGAAAAAAAATATGTTTGGGGTAGCTCAATTGGAAATGGCCATGGAAATGGAGACTCACTGAACCGGAAGTCTTGGGTTCATATCTTGTGCTAACCACCCGATCGGGATGAGAAGATAGACATGATGAAGATGTAGTCCTACCAAACTTCAAAAGAAAGAAAATAATAAGAAATTTTATTTGCTTTGTTGTATTTCAGGGCACTATAGATTCGTTTCCTCCCTCGACCCATTTTTTGCAAGGAAACATGATTGATGATCAATACTCATAAATCATGTATTGTCTACCATGGCCTTTCGAGTGACACTTTAGCTCATTCAAAGGATTTTTTCCCATTCCCTCTTAAGAATTTGAACACCGGGTTGAAATATTTTGGATTCTTTATCAAGCCAAATAAATATCGAATTGTGGATGGTTAAGAAGGTAGTGAAGAGAAATTCCTGTTGGGAAAACATATTTCTTTCTAGAAAAGGGCGATCGATGAAGTATGCTTTAGAGAATATCCCATTGTCTTGGAACTCCATTGTTGTTGTGCCCAAAGGTGTCCTTTTGATGATTAGGAATGTCGATTTTAATTTCCTATGGGTGGGTGATTTGAGCAAAAAGCGAATGGAACTAGTTATTTGGACTCATTTTTGTGCTCCAAAGGATCTCAAAGGATAGGGTTAAAAAAATAACCATCTCTTTTCTAAGGCTTCGGTAGTTAAAAATCTATGGTGGCTCTCCTCGGAAAATTCTTTCTATTTCAAGGTATTTCCTAGGTAAATCCTTGGTGGACTAGTTTAGGATCCCTAACAAATCAGCCAAGGGATCAAATGTGTGGAAGGTGCTAGCATGGGTGGCTCTGTTGGTAGAAACGTGGTTATTTTGTTGCGTTGGGGATGGATGCCTAATAAGAATATAGCCAAGATCCATAGTATGGAGCTGGGAACAATTACTATCTATTCGCCCCTCTATAGGATGCTCTAGGTTACTCCAATATCATAGTCATCGTGGATATGAATGCTTAGCATCCACAAGCTAGAGGAAAATATGATTAGGTTTCTATTGTATCCTTTGGTTTGGCGAGGCTGTTGGAAGTGGAATAGGAACATTTTACTAGTATGCTAGGCAAGAATCATGTATATATAAGGGAAAACATTCTGGATATGTTGTGTTGGACTAGAAATCCACATACATGCTATTTCACTATGAAACTTGGGTACAGAGCTTGGTTCAAAGATTCTTTCAGTGAACAAAAATGGTGGTGGTGGAAAGTAATACAGGGAGTAAATTCCCCCTTGAAAACTAAACTTATTACTTGGCTAGCCCTTCACTAAAAATTACTCACCTAGGATAATTTGATGAGGCTTGGGTCAGTTTTTCGAAACCGATGCCCACTGTGTAAGGAACAAGAATAATCACATGTGCATTTATTTGTGAAATACATATCTTTTCCTAAGGTTTAAGAGATCCCATGGATCTCTTTCAAACCAAAGGCAT
Organism: Pinus tabuliformis; assembly: GCA_031772625.1. Lineage (NCBI taxonomy): Eukaryota > Viridiplantae > Streptophyta > Pinopsida > Pinales > Pinaceae > Pinus > Pinus tabuliformis. The sequence goes on along the minus strand of CM062814.1, from coordinate 158,580,736 downwards.
GTTGAGTAGGTTCATCCCTCTATGACGCCTTCAATGCCTAGTGGTCCAACAAGCAAGTCATTTCTTCGACAATGTGACATGATTATTAATCCCATGCATATGGACAACCAAAAATCTCATTTTTCTTCAAAATAATTTCACCACTCTAAAAGTGTGCGCAGCCAAGGTGGAAACACCAGCGAGCGAATTTAAATCAGACCCAAAGCCACTCAGACACATGAATCTGATTATGCTGACGTTGGATTATCACACCCCTTGGGGGTATTTGATGGCACTAGTCAAGGACGCCCCCTCACTCCAGTATGGGGTCATATTTTATTTTAGTTACTCTCACTTCATTTATTATCATTATGCACTGGAATGGGGTCAAACAATAAAGCTAAATTTGCAACTTTGTGGTTCCTCTTGGAATTGGCAAGGAAAAACGGTGTTTCCATATTATAGGTGTTGGGGGATTCCAAATTAGTCATAGATTTGGAAATTCAAAAGGTGGAGGTATCCAATATTGGTCTCAATACCTTACTTCACAATATTTGCAGTGCTGTGAGATTTTTTGAACAAATCCTTTTTTGTCACATTCTTTGCGAACTAAACTTGGAAGCAAATGGTGTCTCCAAGGAATCTCTTGTGCTCCTGGTCAACTTAGTTTGGATTTATGAGTTTGTAGATTGGGTGGAGATTTAATTAATGGAATCCAATCTATCTTTCTAATTGTCCTCTATCTTTTCTCTTTTTTCGCTTTTTTGGAGCACACAAATTACAAGTTGTACAATGTGGGGGGTTTTCAAAGATCCTAAGAAACTTGTTGATCTCTGAGGGAAGACAAGATAATATGTTTTTTTATATGTAGTCAGAAATTCTAGACTTGATATTAAGAACATTAGCCAATGGACAACTATTGTAAATATCTTTTCTCATAAACATATACATTTTTTTTCTTTGAAAAAAGTACCAATTTTTATTTAAAATGTATATGATATATACTTATTTTTATGAAAAATTAACTATTTATAAACATCATTTTTAAATTTTAAATTTCTTTGACAATGGATCAATCCATTGTATCTATTGTAATCTAATATCATATTATTTTTTATAATATCATTGTCATTTATTAAGACAATTTACATCACTTATGATAATATGGTCATTTGAAATTTAGATTTTTTTATAGAATTTGTAATATTTGTAATCTTTAAATAATGTATGTATAAATGATCTTAGATATAATTTTTTGAGATGAATTATGTAGATTAAGTCAATAATCTATGACTATATTTATGAGTCATAGTTTATTATATCATCATGTCATTAGCCTCGAGGGTTATCTCAATTGGTCGAGTGCCCATAGTTAGGCACCTCTATTATTGAGAGGCCACGATTTTGATTTCTCTCGACACTATTGGGGATAGACGGAAAGTAATACCTTAGGGAGGATCGTCTTGGAACAATATTTCATGGACATAGCTATTAGAAAATTTATATATTACAGAGAAACAAAACACATAAAATATATTGCTGAAATATAAACACAGAAAATACATAAAACAAGAGAGACACAGATATATGTGGTTCACCCATTTTGGGCCACGTCTATGGAGAAACAGCCAGTCCTTCCTTTTATATTATCCAAGAAACTGAAGAGATAAAACCTACAACAGATCCGTTGTAATTCCCTCTTCGCTCTCACACAATCTCCTCTCTCTTTCTCACTCAGAATACAAATCTGCATAGATGCAATAAAATTCCCTCATATATAGTGAGGGGTTTCCTTCTAGGGAAAAAAACCCTAAATTAAACATAAATTCTACCATCAAATCTCCACTTAATGAATGACCTAGATTGACTACAAAATTACAACATTTTACAAGGCAATTTTACATCTATTTTTAGCTTCGGGGGCGCTGCCCACAATCCCCTTCCATGGGGGGGGGGGGGATCCTAAATATCGCTACCCCCCGTGGACCCTCCTTGCAGCACAAATATTACGATGGTGTTGCCGCCACATTACGAACTAGGGTCCAATGCAGTGATACCTTTGAATAGAGAAGATAATTAGGCTCCACATCCAACAATCTCCCACTCAGAGACTAATTATAACAACTCCACTACTGCTTCATTTGTTGGAAAATGACTCCACTTTGGACCTAAATGTTTCTTATATTCTTCATCATACTTGAAGACCAATTGAGATTGAGAAGAATCTCAGTTTCTCCTTGGTTACAACTTTTGTTAACATATCTACAGGATTTTGACTAGTGTGTATCTTTTCCGGCTTCAACTGTCCATCTTCCAACATTGATCGTATGAAATGGTATTTGAGCTGTATATGTTTAGTCTTGGAATGAAATGTAGAGTTCTTTGCAAGATGTATGGAACTTTTGTTGTCACTGTATAACCTGCCCAACACCTGATTCTTACCCAATTCATCCAGAAACCTTTGTAACGAAATCATTTCTTTACTAGCCTCTATAGTAGCAACATACTCTGCTTCTGTTGTTGAGAGTGCAACAACACTTTGCAGTTTTGAAACCCAATTGACAACTCTTCCACTTATAGTAAACACATATCCTGTTGTGCTCCTCGTGTTATCTCTATCACCCGCCATATCTGCATCAACATATCCATGTAGAGAAATGTTTGAACCACCAAAGCATAATGCTTGATTTGTGGTACCTCTCAAATACCTGAGAATCCACTTCACCGCCATCCAATGTTCTTTTCCTGGATTTTTCATGTACTTGCTTACAACTCCCAATGCATGTGCAATATCATGCCTTGTGCAGACCATTGCATACATTAAGCTTCCTACTGCTGATGCATATGGAACTTTAGACATATCAACCATTTCTTCCTAAGCCTTGGGACACACCCCTTACCTAGTTTGAAATAGCTAGCCAAAGGTATACTAACTAGTTCTACATTCTGCATATTAAATATTTTCAACATCCTCTATGTACTCACTCAGAGACAATGTTAATTTTCAATTTTTCTTGTGTCTAATTATTCTCATACCAAGGATTTGTTTTGCAGCACCCAAATCCTTCATTGCAAATGAGTTTGCCAATTTTCTTTTGAGCACATTTATTTCCTGCATGTTAGAACCTGCAACAAACATGTCATCTACACACAATAAAAATATAATATAGTTGCCATAATTTTTCCTTTTGAGATAAACACAATGATTAGAGTGACATCTAGTATAACCTTGGTTAGACATAAACCTGTCAAATTTTAGATACCACTACCTTGGAGCCTATTTTAAGCCATACAAGCTCTTCTTCAACCTGCACACTAGTTTCTCCTTCCCTTTTACCTCATATCCTTGTGGCTACTACATATATATCTCTTCCTCCAAATTCCCAAGGAGAAAGGTTGTATTTACATCTAACTGCTCAAGATGCAAACCTTCAGCTACTACTAGACTTAAAATAGTTCTGGTTGAAGTAATTTTAAAAATAGGAGAAAATATCTCATTAAAGTCTATACCCTTTTTTGATGCAAACCCCTTCACCACAAGTCTAGCTTTATACCTTTTTCTATCTCCATCTTCTTTCTTCAACCTGTAAACCCATTTATTATGCAATGCTATTTTACTTGCACGCAACTTGATGGAGTCCCAAGTTTGGTTATGTGCTAAGGAGTTTATCTCTTCTTTCATGGTTTGCGCCCACTTCTTATTGGTTTCTACCTGCACTGCTTCCTCATAACATTCTAGTTCACTAGAATCAGTCAACAATACATAATATAATGAAGGAGAGTATCATTCAAAGGGTCTACTTATCCTGGTAGATATTATAATACCACTCTCAAGTATCTGAGGTGCTTGTTTTTGTTGTGGTTGTTGTATTTGTTCTTGCTATTGATCATTATGATTTTCAGGCACCTTCACTTTTTCTGTGATATCATCAAGCACTGTGTATTCTCTGTTTTCTTTTTCCCGTTTCTTTTTCCATAGCTGATACTTATACAAAACCTTTTCATTGGATATGACATCTTTGCTTCTAATGATTTTTTGTTTTTCATAATCATAAAAGTGAGAACCAAAATCATTAACACCATATCCAGTAAAGGTGCATTTCTTTGATTTTGCCTCCAGCTTTGTTCTATTTTCTTTATTAATGTGGACAAAGGCTTCACAACCAAAAGTATTTAAAAATGAGTAGTTTACATTTTTACCTGTCTATGCCTCCTCTGGAATACCACCATCCAAGGAACTTGAAGGCCCAAGGTCTTTTTATTAGATAAACAAAAGTATCTACAACATCTGCCCAAAATTGTAAAGGAAATTCAGCATGTAATCTCATGCACCTTGCACGCTCCATGATTGTCCCATTCATCCTTTATGATGCACAATTTTCTTGTGGTGTTCTTGGAACTGTCTTCTCTCTGTGAATTCCATTCTTTGAACAGTACCTATCAAACTCTTTGTTGCAATATTCACCTCCATTGTCTAATCTGAGACACTTTAACTTTCTTCCTATCTCATTTTCAACCAAAGCTTTCCATTTCTTGAAAGTATCAAATACATCAGATTTATTTCGAATACAATAAATCCAGGTTTTTCTGGTTGCATCATCAATAAAAGTAACATAATAACGAGAGCCACTGAGAGATGATACCTGAGTAGGTCCTCATACATCTATATGCACAAGCTCTATTTTTTCGCTCTTCTTTTCTTTCCCAACTCTAAGGAATCTGACTCTCTTCTATTTTCCATAAACACATTTCTCACAAAATTTTAAATCAACATGCTTCAAATGTGGCAACAAGTTTCTTGAGTGAAGAATCTGCATCCCCTTCTCACTCATGTGCCCAAGCCTATAATGCCACAATGTCTTATCTTCTCCTGTAGAGATTAAAGCATTAACAAGATTAGAAATAACATTGCATAAATACAATGTACCAACCTTTTCTTCTTTTTCTATTACGAGGGATCCTTTAGTGACCTTCTAGTTTTTATCTGTAAAGGTAGTCACACAACCTTCACCTCCCAACTGCCCTGTTGAAATTAGATTTTTCTTTGGATTTGGAACATGCCTTACCTCCTTCAATAGCCATTGATTTCCATTCTGCTGTTTTATGAAAACTGTACCGTTTCCAATGATTTTATAGCGTTTATCATCACCCAATCGAGCTTGTCCAAAATCTCCTTGAACATAATCATGAAAATGTTTCCTATCAGGTGTGGCATGGAATGAGGACCCTAAATCTACCACCCAGGCATCAATAATATTTTCTAATGAAAGAATCAAATCATATTGCAACACATCACCTGTCACATTCGCATCATGATTGTTTTCTTGCAGCGCATCTCCTTCTTTTCCATTTCGAGACTTGCAGTCTTTCTTCAGTTGTCCTTTGTTCCCACATTTCCAACACACTATCCGCAATCTGGACATGGATCTGCCTTTCCTTGACTTACTGTGATATCCTGAGCTCTTTCCTCTTTCCATTTTTCTTCCCCTAGTCTCTGTAGTCAAAGAATTGCCTGAAGTCTCACCGGAGCTTTTCTGTCGCATTTCCTCGCTAAGGATTACACCGACAACATCATAAAACTTTAAAGTACTAGATCTAGAGATAGAGTTACTAATGGTGATAAATAAACCATTCCAACTTTCTAGAATTGAGCATAGAAATAACAGAGCCCTAACTTCATCATCAAAAGTTACCCCTACAGAACTTAACTAACTGGTAACTGTATTAAATTCATTTAAATGATCAGCAAGATCCACCTTCTGACATCTTCATATTAAATAAATTCTTCATAAGAAATACCTTATTTAAGGCCAAGGTTTTTTTCATATAGTTTGGCGAATTCCTTCATTAAACCCTCTATTGTTGTTTCCTTTGAAATATTAAACGCTACCGACGCCACTAGGCACAACCATACTTTTCCATGTGCCTTTCTGTCAAGAATATCCCATTCTGTGTCTGTCATACTCGTCGGCTTCTTTGTCTTTCCACTCAATGGTAGGTACAGATCTTTCTGATACAGATAATCTTCCATCTGCATCTTCCATAGTTGGTAGTTTTGTTCGTTAATTTTTTCGACCCTAACCCTACCATCTTCCGCCATTTCTCCCACTCGAACCAAGAACCCTTCTCTCCTGCGAGTTTATCAGCTAAATAATCCTTCAACTCTGATACCAGTTGTTAGAAAATTTATATATTACAGAGAAATGAAGCACATAAAATATATTATATAAATATAAACACAGAAACACACATAAAACAAGAGAGACAAAGATATACATGGTTCACCCAATTTGGGCTACTTTCATAGAGAAACAGCCAATCCTTCCTTTTATATTATCCAGCAAACTGAAGAGATACAACCTACAAATAATCCGCTATAATTCCCTCTTCACTCTCACACAATCTCCTCTCTCTGTCTCACTCAAAATACAGATCTACATAGGCGTAATACAATTCCCTCATATATAGTGATGGGTTTCCTTCTAAGGAAAAAAACCCTAAATTAAACATAACTTCTACTGTCAGATCTCTGCTTAATGAACGATCTAGATTGACTACAAAATTACAAAATTTTACAAGGCAATTTTACATCCCTTGGACCCCTCTGGACCCCCCTTGCAGCGCAAATATTACGGAGACGTTGCCGCCACATTACGAACTAGGGTCCAATGTGGTGTTACCTTTAAATAAAGAAGATAATCAAGCTCCACACCCAACAATAGCAAGTCACCAACCTCTGGGGACCATAAACCATATATAAAATAAATAAATCATCATGTCATTAATTTATAATGATATCCAATAGTCCTAGTCCCAGACCATTATCTCATGCTTTTGAATAATCCATTTTCCACTTATAGCATTGGGTGATGCTCACATGGGTGAAGAAGTAGGATTAACCTAGATTTATTGGGAGGCCAAACATATTAATACTCTTGTATCTCAAGTATGCTTGATTGTGGAACCTTCCAACATTCAAGCCCACTTAGATTATTACTCCATTTACAAAACATTAGTAGGTATTGTGCCTTATGAACTATTTAGTAAGTGCAACGAGTGTTAAGTGGACTCTTCAAAATCATAAGATAATGGTAACTTGAAACTAATATTCATGGATATGGTCATAGGTTAAAGTTTGAGTCCAGGTATTTAATCTTGAAAATGATATCTGATATGTCTCCCTATGAAATACCTTAGATTCTGAAAAAAAGGCCTGGGGGGGGGGGGGGTGCGTGAGTTCTAACTGAATAGTTGAAACTATAAGGGAACTCTAAGTGAATAGTTCATAAAGAACAACACATGCCAAGGTTTTCAAATGGGGTTGTAGGCTAATTAGGCTTGAATGTGGGGAAATCTCCATAATGAATCTCAACTGAGACATATGAGTTGCGGGATGAGTGACCTCACAAAAATTCCTACTTACCAAATGCTATATAATTCATTTGTCCAATATTATCCCACAATCAGAAAATATAAGAACACTAAAAATCTCTCAACATGAGAGGTTTTATTATTAGATATTATACATATCCAAAAACATAATAGAACCTTGTATTTATAGTAATGGAATAGGTGCAGTAAATAACAATATCAACCTATTATAATTGGATGAGAAGAAAACCCATGTGAGTTTACAATTCACACTTTTGGTAATATGACAATCTATAAGAACACTTTAGAACACTAATGTATTGGAACAATACATTTCTCTAATTAACTCTAACACAACCTTTTAATGGAGAAATATTTTATTTGTAACACTTAACTTGTCTTAATAATCCATCAACTAATGTATCATCAATATGTTCTCCTGTACAACACATGATAGACTATGAGCTTAATAACCTCTTGATCAAGAAGGTATATGTCTAGTCCAACTAGTATTTTCATCATACCTCTATGATGCAAACATTACCAAAATGTTGATGTCTATATTAAGGAATAACCATCCACTATAATGCATGTGTAAGTGGCCACAAGAACCATTGGTCTAATAGGATGTCCTTCATGTACATGGTCCATTCAACCATTCTTCCATCACATGCCTTCATACTTGTACTTAACTCCCCCTACATCATCATTATCGTGGGTTTTCCTTGGCTTACCCATGCCACACTATGGAATTATGCCTATGGGATTTCGTGAATGACCCTCAACCATCACACCTCAATTGTTTTCTTTCTTGCCACAAATAGCACATCAAGTGGTTTTGGCTAACTACGAACCATAAACTACTTCAATTATTTCTAGCTTCCCATGAACCTTCCTCTAATAAGTTATTTTTAGATTACCATGAACCTTATGGGGATATAAGTTACCTAACCAGACTTATAACATCATCATTTGACTCAATTACATAAAATTATCATACTCCATCTATGGAGATATTAGGTGCATCCTCAAAGATTCTAAAGGACTAATATATCAAGTTAAACATGATACCATTGGATTTCTTATGAACATAATGTCTGACGCAAATTATTATATGGTCCTCAGTCTGTTCCACAACACTCACAAACTTTTAACTTCAATTGTCCATATGATTTGATCTCCACTATTTCCACAAGACTTTGATGTGCACTATCACCAACTATTCCTTTTTTCTAGGTCGAGGATCACATATATATATATATATATATATATATATATATATATATATATATATATATATATATATCTTCATGTAAGCTTCATCATTAAACTTTATTATCCTTCTTATTGTACCAATATACATGGGCTCCATCTATTGTACTCACCATTTCACCTACATGGTTCATCAACATGTTAAACACTTTCTTAATTTGGTCACAATCTTCTCATATACTAAGATTACTCCATCTCTCATTCCCCCCTTGATAGAAGACTCAACTTCTTAGATTCAACATCAAGCTAGTACATGAGTACATCATCCACCCTCGTACCTACCTAGTGGTTAATTCCACAACTTGATGGTACATCCAATTTATGCATAAAAATAATACATGCTACATGATTGCATGTGTTATTGTGTTAATGCATGTAGGCCCAAATTAACAAGGTTTACAAATACTTGGGGAAATCAACTTTCTTATCATTGGCGTTTTACAATTTGGACCAAAACGTTTGGGATGTCGAGTACAACTAATCATGTACCCATTGCACAATTACATCATTTCATTTCATGTACAATAAGTTCACTCCTTTGTACCAATTCATAAACCCAAACATATAATCCTATCTCATCTCCGCAACTTCTCACTTCTTCTTCATCTCTTTACAAGATCATTACTTGCACTTTGACTTGACTCACTTCACTTTATCTTTACAAAGTAGTTTTTGGTTTACCAAAAATCATCATAGGAAAAATACTCATGCCTCAAAGAAATGACTCAATAAATTAATCTCTTTCCTAAGTACGTTTCCCTTCTCCTTAATGACAACTAACTTTTAGAGGACCAACTAACTTATGAACTTTATATGAGAGATATTGTTGTACATTGGTAGACTTGGCCTTGTAGAATCTTTCCAACATGAAAGTACATTTTTACCATTAATGCACTTCTATCCAACCATAATGCAACTATATGTGAGTCTTTGATATTTCTTTATTCAAACACTTGCTTGTACATGTCATTTTCTGCTACAATGATTGCAATATTGTTCCTTCTTTTGCACTTGACTTCTAAATGACACACCTGTTATCAATGATTTTTCTTTCACAAACTTGATAGCTACATTAGTTGTTTGAAATTCATAACAAAGTTATTCATTTCTTGGCCTTACATGTATATGTATGGAATTTTTGATACCTTGACTTTTTTTACCTAAAATTTCCCATCAAAATCCATTTTATTAGAAAGTTTGAAACCAATTCCTTTTGTGTGTTTTTCAAAATGACCTAGTTCATCATCTCTCACGAGAGATTGATATTTAGAAATATCACTTGGATCGTTATTATAAGCCTCATAGCATGAGAGAGATACATCAACATTATTATTTCCAACCAAATGAAAAGTATCAAAAGAACTATTAGTATTCTAAATTAAGCCTCACCTATATCACAAATTACATTACACTTTACTTTCTCATGTTTTAACTATTTTCTTTACTTTGGAGTGCTAACACCACATTTTCCTTTGTCAATAGCTGTTGTTGCAATGATTCTATCAATTTATCCTTTTGATCTTAAAGTTTGGAAAAAAAATCATCTACTTACTGATATAGTAATACCAACTTTTCGTCCAATATGTTGATATGTTGTGTAGTGAGACTAACAAATTCATGCTAGAGTTTATTATTTAATGATCTAAATTTTGTAACTTTACCCATGATGGAATTATTTTGCTTATGTAACTTTTATGTCTCTTGCAAACAATCATTAAAATATCATTAGAGCAATTCATTTTCATGATTATCATTTTGAAGTCATTTTCCTCCTTTGCCCATTTTTTTCTAAGAACGCTTACTTGCCAAGAACAAGCAAACAAATAGGGTGTGGGATCCTATAGAGTGCTCTTGCCTTCCAACACTAATTTCTAGTTCAAATACCCATAGTTATTTATCTCATTGGTGGACCGAATGGAACCTTCCACACTATAGGAATCTTGAGAGGAAACAAACACCATGACTTCTCATGCTTCTTTAGAATTATCAACATTGAACCTGATACTATGTTGTTCCAACAAATTTAAATACACCCTTACACATGAAATCACATTGGAAAATAAGGAAATGGCTAGCTTTGCCCTATGACAACCCACCTATGTTCTTGTACGAGTTGATCATGCCATTTCCAATATCCATAAAGCACGACTTGTAGTCTCCTTTAAACACACTAGCACATATATTATTCAAGGTTTAATGGATGATGATGATAACATTGTAAATACATTAAAACAAGTGGATGTTGTCATGCCCACAATAGTTCAAAGTCAAATACTTGAGTATATTAAATTGATAATGGTTATCAATTAGACACTATTAAGCGTTTTCTTTTATTCAAGTTTGGAATGAAAATAAATTGAATAGACCATGTTATGGATCTAACCAACTAATTATTTGAATAGAAGAGGGAATTTCAATGTGCAATTAAGGTAGCAAGGATTCCATACGCATATGTTTATGCAAACTATTTTGTAGGCTATTTTCTCCAACTAAGAATCTGGGGAAGCACTATCTATTTATTACCTACTCTTGGTCCTCTCCTTTGCAAAACCACATTAACTCTCCAAAATAAAAACACTTGATGAAAACCAAATATGACACTCTCTCTCACAAGCTTATCTTTCCTTTAATGTGGTGACTCTTTCATGTCATCAAATCCACTTAGAGTTTCTCTTCAATTTGTATTTGATTACCAAATGTAGAAATTCAAACACTAGATCGAGTCCTCTATTGGATCTCGTTTGATCACTAGTAGATCTATGTCTCGATGGCTTCTCCAACAACTAATCTTTACTCTACTTTTTTGTTGATTGATGGCCCAGCTTGTTCACAATGGATAATAACTAGGGGGAAAGCATGGAGCTAGGTTACACATTTTGGCAAAAGAGGACGTGTTTGGGTGGAAAAAACAATGGCTCGATCGATCTCTTTGTGTGCTAAAATGGCAGCTTGATTAAGGGTTAAAAACTAACCTTTGATCAAGATGCAATGCTCGATCGAGCCCTTTTTTAATATATACCTCTCTCGTGGTTTGCGCGTGCCATTTGCACAAACTGTAGGAGCTCGACCAAGATAATTGGAGCTTGATCGAGCAATGGAACATTCAAATCAATCTCGCCTACCACCTTGCCAACATCATAGAGGCTCAAACAAAGGTAGGTACTCTATCCTTCATCTTTTTTTTTTTTTTTGAAAAATGTAACAAATTAATTAAAAAAAAACATACAAAAACTACTAAAACCTCATAAAAAACTTAGAAAATCACAAAACCAACTAAGAAAACCATAAAAAAAATCTTGAAAACAACTTAGAAAACCACAAAATCAACATAGAAAACCATTAAAAAAAACCCTTCAAAACAACCTAGAAAACACTTCGAAACCACAAAAAACTATAATTTAGGTTTTAAATTTGTTCCTTACTTGCAATGGTGTGTATGAAACGCATATCTTTTTTACTATGAATGGTAAAAACATTTTTTTTCCTAATTCTTTTAGGTTGTAAATTTTTTCTTTAGGAATTTTGTGAAATCAATTTTCATTTTTTTTTTTGTTTTGTTATTCAAAATGAGTTTTAAATTTCTAGCAAATTTGATTGAAAATATACCCCAAAAAACTCCAAAATAGAAAACAATGAAACTATAACTAATAAATAAGTAAATTAAGAGCTTGATATTGACATGATGAATATGATTGCTCATAGTAAACCTCTATTTATAAAATAAAAAATTTTATTTTATTTTATTATTTTAAATTTAAGTTAATTTATATTTTAAATATTTTTTAATAATAAATATAGTATGATTCTAGTTTTAAAAATAAAATATTAATGTTTAAAGTTAAAAATCTAAAAAAGAATATATATATATATATATATATATATAAAGTCACTATCTATTATTATAACATATATATAATTATATAACATAATATGTAACTATTTTTAACTATTATTTAATTTGTGCGGTTTTATCTTCCAAAGCCATCACATTCATATTTTTGGAATCGATGTTTCGAACCATCCTTTGTGGTTCATCATCAGGATAGATCCATGAGTGAATAAGTCAGAAATCAATAGTGTCAATAAATAAAGGTCAGGGCTAGGATAAGAATGAATGCTAGGTGACAAGTTCGGAAGGAAAGAGTGTGAATTAATTGATAATGATTTAATTCACATTTTGTTTTAATATTTTTAATTTGATAATGATTTTAATTTAGTTTTAGTTTTAATTTTAATCTCTAGTTTTCTTTTAAAGATTAATAAAAAAAAATTAAAATTTTTATGCAAGCTAATTCACAAATTAATTGTTAATATATAAATTTTGTTTATTGATAATTCATGATGTTTAATAATTGACTGTAGTAACTAATGTTTAATCATAATATTTAATAGGTTGTTTAAATTATTATTATTTTTATAATGAATGATTAAAATGAAATGATAATTAATAACTAATATTTATTGATGATTATGAACTAAACATATTATTTGTTTCTATTATTAATTAATTTTGATTAGTTTTAAGATATGAAATTAAAAAAAAAAAATGAATTTAATGTTTTAAAATGAATTTTATTTATTTTTTTTGTTAGAATTTAATTTGAAAATTATAAAAGAATAATTTTAATTAATAATAATTACTAACTAATGTTTGTTAATGATTTTCCAAAGTATAAATGCTTATAAAATTTTATGATTTCATTATCAATTATAACTAATTAAATTTTAAAATTAAATTTTAAATGTGAATCTCATGATAAAAATTAAATTTAACTAAAGTTTTAGTTAAAATTAAATTAATGTGAAAATAATTATTATTTTTTTTATTTTTTATTTTTATTTTATTTCTTATTAAAATATTTTAATACAAATTTTAGGGTTGGTCTAAGGAAGACATTGAAAGGTTACATTTAGCGATAAGAGGGCAAGAAGCAACTAGGAGAAGGTGAAATCAGAGGTTAGAGTGGGAATCCAGTTATCACTTATTTTCCAACCATCATCACGGTTAAGGTTGTCAAGGTGTTTTCCTATTTTGGTAGATTCCCTAAATTTCCCATGGTGATAATGATCAATTTCGGCCACGACACAAGATTTTTCAATACAAATATGATGATTGGTTTTAATGGAGTGCTCGGCCAAAGCTGAGATTTTGGAATGGTTATGCATAATGTCAGCGACATGCTCTTGAATCCTAGTTAACATTGATTGACTGATTTCACCAATGTAGGTTTTTCCACAAGAATAGGGAACTGAATAAACCCCTTTGTGACATTTAGGATCAATGGGATCTTTTACCGATTTTAGGCATCTATTAATGGTGTTCATAGGTTTGAAGTTGGTTTTTCTATTGTTCTTTTTTAAAATATAAGCAATTTTATCAGTTGTGCCCAATATGTAGGGGAGGTGAACCTTACGAGCATAATCATCCATTGGTTGTTTGTTTTTAGGATTCTTCGCCTTCTTGAAAGCTTTGATTCCTTTGTTTTTTTTATATCCATTCTTTTCAAAAACATCCATGAGATGGTTCTTTTCCTGTTTAAAATGATCATGATCAGAAATGTGAACAACCCTAGTCGCTAGAGTGTTCAGAACCCTAACTTTCTAAGCATAATGATGGTGAGAGTTGGCATGAAAGTAATGTTTTGTGTGGGTTTTCTTACGATAGACCTAGTGAGATATGGAACCATCTTGGTTTCTTTTGATTAGGATGTGAAGAAAGGGAAGAGTGCCATTCTCTTCCACTTCCATTGTAAACTTGATAGAATTAGATTGACTATTAAGGTGTTTCAGGAAAATGTCTAATTTTTCTTTTCCATGAGGCCAAATAATAGAAGTGTCATTGAAAAATCTTCTCCAAAGTTTAGGTTTTAATGGGGAGGACTCAATGGATTTAGTTTCAAAATCTTCCATAAACTGATTGGAAATGATGGAAGACAGAGGTGAACCCATAGCTACACCGCAATTGTGTTCATATATATCATCTTTAAAAATAAAAAAGGTTGATTTTAGACAAATTTCAACTAATTTGGCTGTGTCAGGATCAATGATTTTATGGACAACTTCCATGGCTTCATCTATGGGAATGTTAGTATAGAGAGATTTTACATCAAAACTAACCAAGATGTCATTCTGATCTAGTTTTATCTGTTTGAACTCATTGATGAAGTGATTGGAATCTTTGATAAAGGAACTAGTGTTTCCCACCATGTGTTATAGACATTTTTGGGAACTGCAACCCCAATCGTAAATGTCCATAAACCAAGGGCTCTTAAGTCCCTAAAAGTGTTGTTCCAACCCCTAAAAGAACAAGGTCAACTGATTACATCATCTCCCAGAAGTTCTCCATGAAAAACTACTCAGAACTGGTCAAAATTGGACCATCTCACCTGCTCCATGGTCAAAGTGCGCTGCATCCCACCTAAATGCACACGGGAAGTGCGATGCATACTGAAAAGCCCTTCTATGGGGTGCGAAGGGCGAGAGTGGACAAATGGCAGGGTCAATCCGCAAGGTGGAGGATCATGGAATCTTCCAAAAACTTCTCCTGTGACACTTGCCTCTCTGCATTCGCCCAGGGATGAGTAAGAGATCATCAATCTCCAAGTGGAATCAAGAACTATCAGAGAGAGGACACTAATAAAATCTCAAAATCTGACTCACCCCCCTTGCAAACATCTATATATGGATCCCTCATCCCAGAGATCCAGGGGCTAGAATTTTGTATCTTGTAAGGAAGTGCTACTGGTTTCTTGGTGTAACATCATAGTGTTGGGTGATCTAAGCTTTTCATGAGGTGATGAAGGGTTTTCTTGCTGAGAGGATGACGCTGGGTCAGAACAATTGGTTGTAATCCTCTTTGCTATTCTTGATTATTAATAAAGCTATTCAAGTTTTCCTCCACATTCTTGTATGATTGATGATATATACATTTGTCTGGTCAATATATATCTGGTCCTATATTATTTATGATAATAGATCTATGTTCTTGGATAGTGTTATGCTGCTTTGATTCTACAGGTGCTCTTTGAAGCTGGGTAGACGAGGAAGCGAGTGGCAAAGATCTATCAGAAGGGAGGGGAATCAAGCCAAGAGCCAAGCGCAAGACAGAGGTTGGTCTCCTTTGTTCCCCTCTTATCTACTTCTCATAAGGGAAAAGGAAAGTGGTTTTAGTTTGTTTGTTTCTAAGGTAGCTACCAACCTCAGTGGGACTAGTAGCTCTGCATAGACACTAGATTTCCCGATAACAAAATGGCGACTCCACTAGGGAGTGAATAGATTTTTTGTGTGTCTATATTTGTTTGCTTTATAAACTAACAGACGAAGCCTGAAGTCAAGCCAGCTAGCCTTCGAACTGCATTTGCTATGCAAGTGCAAAGTAGATCAGTGTTGCTTCAGTCTATCTCCGAGTTTTGTTTATGAACTGAACAATCGATTTACAAACTCTCTAATTGCCCTTGTGGTGGCTCTAGTAACCTCCTTAGATCTACCCCTGTGATTTATTTATTGATTACCACTTGCTCGGCCTAAATCCCTGAACTGTGCTGCAATCTGTGATCAAGAATTGGATCAAAAGTCTCGCACTGTACCATCGCACCCTCTCTTCAAGGATATAAGTATGCATCGCACTTCCCGTGTGCTGTAGGTGGGATGTATACTGGAATCCCTGTGTAACAGGTACGCTGATCAGAAAGGGCTAATTTTGCCTCCAGACTTTGGTTCTTCTTCACTTTTTTCAGCTCTATTAAGGAGTTTTGCTGTTTGTAGTCAGTATACCTCTGTTGGAAACCCCCTTCCTTACCACTATTCCACCTCCATTATGCAAAGAACTGTAAATGTTTTTATGTATTGTGATCCATTTTCAGTTCTCTTTTACAAAGAAGTAGCGTAATTGAACTGTCGTTTCTTGATTTGGAAGTGTCGCAAGTGTCGTTTTCAGTCATAGAAGAGAATCTGGTTGTTCTTGATAGTCGATTACACTGTTACTCTTGTATTTGATTTGAATTAATAGTTTTCCAAGTGTCGAAAGCAAGTTTTCAATTCCAAATAACAAAGTGTCGTCATTGTCTTCATTTTGTCTTGAAAAGAAACTTGTTAGTAATGTCGCTTTGAAAATAATATAGATTTGCGCTTAGCTTTCTTTTTATCATTCACACATTAAGAAGGCTGAAAACAAATACATGCATGTGCATTTGCATTTAGACTGTTTGTTGGTTTGATTTAGGACAGTGCATATAGTGTGTGCTTTCTGCTCTATGTTGAAAGAATATCGTCTCCCTTTCCTTAGTAGCTAGGATTTTCATTGCAAAAAGAAGATTAAATGATTGTTTATCATCTTAGATTGCATTTTAGGAAATTGTATATCTACATCACGTGGTGAACCTGAAAGGCAAATTTCTTAAGCAAGATCAATTGTAAAATAAATTTAATGAATATATAAACGCTTTGGAACCTAACACACAACATTTAGAAGTCTAGGCTAGAGACGTATTCCGGTGTCGTAAAGCCTGGTAACTGTTGTTTTCATTGTTGGTTGGGTGATTCCTCCACTTTCAGACGATAAGTGCCAGTACGGACTTGTGCTCCCATGTACCGTTGAGTATATATTGGGAGACCACAATAGGCTTTACCCTTTATCCATAGGAAGTTGTGTCTGCCGCCTTATCGATCGCAATGCACTGAACATAGCATTCAGGAAGATTGACTGCCGTATCGTAAAAAGTATTCTGCAGTTTTGTGATTGGTTTGGTAATCCCTCTATCTAGATTTCCAGAGTAGTCTCTTTCATTCGTTTTCAGACTCCTTAAAGGAAAAGGTCCAGCTGAGCACTTGTCACTTCAAGCTCATTAAAAATCGAAGGCGGCTAGAGTCATCTTTTGTTTTTTCTCGACTCTTAAAAATTGAAAAAACAAGTTGTGTCAAAGCGTCTAAAATTTATTTTAATTGGAATAAACATCACCTTTCCTACATTGGTCTTAGGTTGAGAAAAATGGAGCCCACCAACCAAGGATTTCCCCTTGGAGGAAATCCTAGTCCTTTCTCCTCTTGGGGAGATGTTGGTGCACCCCATATGGCCACATTGTCGCTTCGAGGATTGACAATCGACTTGCCCGTATGGCTCTTCTCGACCTCTGTCATTCAGAACACCGTGATTCCTGAACAATCAAGTCAGAAACTAAACGATACCAGAGTTACCTCCCAAACTTCTACTTCATCCAATTCTTGCTCTCCTCCTTCCTCTTTGCCTGACGAAGCTGGTAAAGCCAAAAATCAAGTAATTGAGAAGAAGAAGGAGAAGAAGAAGAAGGAGCCAAAGGCGAAAAGGGGCAACCAGGCATCGTCTGGCGAAAATCCACACACTACACCGTCCAGACCTAAATGGCCATGTGTCATTTGCAAAGGAGACCACTATCATCGAGATTGTCCTTGCATCCCTTGGATCTTAAGGGACTGGTCTCCTCATTTGCACAATTCGGTGTCATCAACCTCTGACGATCATGTTGAGAATACACCATCAACTAGTGAAAGTGAAGCCCCTGGACAAAAAGGAAAATGTAAATTTCCTTGTAAACTGTGTGAAGGCGATCACGCCGTCCACCGTTGTCCCTTCTTAGACGAGGCTAAAAGAGTTTTGGACGACCGTCCAGTTTCACCGTTGCAGCTTCCCTCTGGATATAAGAAACTCTTTCCAAGTCCGTCCATAGTTGAAAATCCGGCTGACGCGCCATTGTGGTCGGCTGAAGCGTTTATCATTGAAGATGAACCCTCTGAATCCACACCAGACGAAATTCAAAAGGTCGAGGCGACAGTTGACCCGGTCTTGCCTTCAGAAGGTCCACCTTCAGATGATACAGTCACCGGAGAGAACAAGAACGATACCATTCAAATTCTCTTTGTAAGCACAGACTCTGATGAACATGGGGGCAGTCTACCCATTCCTTTACCGCAGGAAGGAAGTTCGTCAGAGTCGTATCCAGTCATCTATTCGGTCCCACCTCCAAGCAACCTAGTTGTTTCCTTTGATTGTAATCTACTAGGAAGACCCCGCTTACCAGCTAGTGTACCATTTCGAGTCATTGCTCAAATATATAGAATGGTCATGGCCGGAACCATCATAGATTGAGGGGCTTCTGTGAGTATTATTTCCTCAACTGCTTGGAAAGCGCTTGGTTTGCCATCGCTTTTGCCTAAAATGAGAAATCTAATAGGCTTTGACAAAGGAACCAGTCGACCGTTAGGGATCCTTCCCAATGTGCCGATAACATTGAGAAGGAAAACTGTTGACATGAACGTAATGGTAGTCCAAGTACCCCTGGATTATAAACTACTCCTTGGACGCGACTATATTTATTGCATGGGAGCCATTGTCTCCTCACTCTTTAGAGTAATGTGTTTTCCGCATGAAGGAAGAGTGGTCAAGATCGTAGACCAGCTTTCATTCCCCAGTTCACACATAGCAAATAGTCAAATACCATCCCTGAATGGTCTTTTCACGCAAGGAATGTCTCATCAATCCCCAGTCCGTCCACCTGATGAGCGCGAGTTATTCAGAGGACATGACTGAAACCCAGGGGGCATGCACCCTGTCCTGTTTCGACAGGAAAACCTTGGGTATAGGGTAGGTTTCTGTGAAGGATATATGACTAGTTTATGAAATTAGACTGGAATAAGATTCCTTCGTCAAAGTTATGTGAGTGGAGCCAGTTGCGCCACTCACCTTTTTTTATTTCGGTAGACATCGCCGAGGAAGTGTTTTGTCTGAAGTATGGATAGAACAGTCTTTGCTAGCCCGGAAATTTTTCGCTATACCCGGGGGCATGCAAACCTTTTGGCATGCAAGTGAAGAGCGACCATTATTTTTTAAATCTGTAGGTCCTCTAACCCTTTAAACTCGTAGGATTGGTCGTTTCCTAGCTTGCACAAAGAAAGGATGCGGGCTTGAAAAAATGCCATTTTAAATGAGACATCCTTATTATACGACTGGATCGAGCAGTTTTAACACGGAATTCAAGATCGTTAAAAAATAAACATAAGCAATGAGAAACTGTTCTCCTAGAATTTAAGCTCATTAAAAAATGAACCAATTTCCAGTAAATAACCATCGTGAATGCATTATCGTCAGCCTTTGAAGCCTTGGTTGTGTTCTCATCATCACCTCCACTCTATATTGACCGATCATTCACCCACATTTGATTGTGTACCCATTTTGAGGAATAGCTCCGAAGAGTGATCCTGTTAGCCATCCTTGTGACACTACCGTGATTGGAAAATTCCAAACCTTACCTGGAATTAGCTGCTACCCAAATTTATCACTCGTTCCTCGAAAGACGAGTCTCCATTAAGCTCTTTTCAACTGACTCGTAAAATATGAAAACATTGCTGAGAGATTGACCTCTCTAGCTCGTTAAAGTGACTGGAAGTGCTATCCCTCTTTTAGATTTTAATCTTTTTGGACCTGAGGGATTATTACACAAAAAGATCGAGTGCTTGTTTTGTTCGGCTCATTAAAAGTACCGAAAATTCATCCCTTTTGTATTGTTTTATACTTTTTCGGACTCAAGGGATTATATGACGAAAAAGGATTATTGGAGTTTTCTTTAAGTTTTTTCAGACTCTCTAAAATTGAAAAGGAGCGAGTTATCTTTGTCATTAAACTCGTTAAAACCGAATAGCGACAAACTTGTCCATACAGACAAGAACGAGTTTTACTATCACTAGGCTCGTTAAAACATAGCGATGGGTTTGCCCGAAGGGAAAATTATAGAACAAGCATATGTTATCCTCCTCAAGCTTGACAAAAATAAAGAGGCACTGGTCAGCAATGACTGGGGAAAAATTGGGAAGAAAACTTGAAGAAACTTTATTGGTAGCAAGTCGCTCTTGAACATGACACTTTCACTCCGCATCCGAGTCGGGTAGGGTTGTTCCGTTCACTGGTCATATCACCATTGGTCCATCAGACCATCCATATTTGGGGTTAACGCTACCAATCCATCATGTTAGTGTCACCGATATGTTCAAGAGAAGTCACTCAGAGAATTCACCTGTGTCTCTTCCACTACAATACATTTATGCTCCATTCTTTCATGAACACCACCTTGAACCTTATGTCATCAGATCGTTTTCACCTCCATTAAAATCATTTGCTCCATTCCGTGTCATTGATGTGAGATTCACTAAGGCCCTCCTATGATGGATCGCTTCTTGTCGGCATCAGCTCATTATCCAGGAAATCTATCTAGGAACAACCCTTTCAGTACTTTGAAGCTTGCATGCCTCAATGGAAAGTTTCTCACTTCCGGCGACAAGTTTACATCAATGGCCTTCGACCGAAAGATTTTGCGTGGTGTTCGATGCCAAGTCCCTTATTCACACCACGTGAATTGTACTGTAGTACCTTGAGGGTCATCATCATTATCGGTGATTCCTCTCGCACCTGTTAACAACTTACATCATTGGCTAGTAATCAGGCGATGTCTTTCCATGTTCGACTCCAGAACATCTCTCACATGGATCGACTTGTACATTGAGTGAAGATTGGACGAGATTGAAGACCCTGGATCTAGTTTCATCCATCCGAGCTACGATATATATTCAGGAAAATAAAGACATCAAATGTACATCATTGTTGCATAGATAATCATCCAACCTAAGGGATGATGGCTCTACCAGAATCATCAGTCTGCACACAGACGATTCTCTGTCTTATGTACATGAAAATGAATTTGTAAAGCTGAGCATGGGAATGCCCGCCTCAGCTAGATCATGAAAATATTATGAAGATAATGTGTTGTATTATATCTTATTACAGGTCGCCTTACATCTCAAAAAAACTTCGGATCCTCATGATAAAGCATTTCACTTGACATCAAAAGATTAACGACCTCATGCTTTAGGGGGCAACTGTTATAGAATTTTTCGAGCACTGCAACCCCAATCATAAATGTCCATAAACCAAGGGCTCTTAAGTCCCTAAAAGTGTTGTTCCAACCCCTAAAAGAACAAGGTCAACTGATTACATCATCTCCCAGAAGTTCTCCATGAAAAACTACTCAGAACTGGTCAAAATTGGACCATCTCACCTGCCCCATGGTCAAAGTGCGCTGCATCCCACCTAAATGCACACGGGAAGTGCGATGCATACTGAAAAGCCCTTCTATGGGGTTTGATGGGCGAGAGTGAACAAATGGCAAGCTCAATCCGCAAGGTGGAGGATCATGGAATCTTCCAGAAACTTCTCCTGTGACACTTGCCTCTCTGCATTCGCCCAGGGATGAGTAATAGATCATCAATCTCCAAGTGGAATCAAGAACTATCAGAGAGAGGACACTAATAAAATCTCAAAAGTTGACTCACCCCCCTTGCAAACATCTATACAAGGATCCCTCATCCCAGAGATCCAGGGGCTGGAATTTTGTATCTTGTAAGGAAGTGCTGCTGGTTTCTTGGTGTAACATCATAGTGTTGGGTGATCTAAGCTTTTCATGAGGTGAAGAAGGGCTTTCTTGCTGAGTGGATGATGCTGGGTCAGAACAATTGGTTGTAATCCTCTTTGCTATTCTTTATTATTAATAAAGTTATTCAAGTTTTCCTCCACATTCTTGTATGATTGATGATATATGCATTTGTCTGGTCAATATATATCTGGTCCTATATTGTTTATGATAGTAGATCTATGTTCTTGGATAGTGTTATGCTGCTTTGATTCTACAGGTGCTCTTTGAAGTTGGGTAGACGAGGAAGCGAGTGGCAAAGATCTATCAGAAGGGAGAGGAATCAAGCCAGGAGCCAAGCGTAAGACAGAGGTTGGTCTCCTTTTTTCCCCTCTTATCTACTTCTCATAAAGGAAAACGAAAGTGGTTTTAGTTTGTTTGTTTCTAAGGTAGCTACCAGCCTTAGTGGGACTAGCAGCTCTGCATAGACACTAGATTTCCCGATAACATAATGGGTTTGAGTTTCTTGGCAACATATTTCGTGAGATGGTAAGTGGGACCTCCAATGGTGTTGACAATGGGTCTAATGGGGATACCTTCTTTGTGTATTTTAGGAGCTCCATAAATTGTAGGGGTGTAGGGATTGGTTTCAATGAGATTTTTAATGTTGTGTTATTTGCTAGATTTTATCAAGTTATTAACATTCCTAGGGATTTTTCTCATGGGATTCTTTTTTATTTTAATGTAATAACTGGAATTGGTTAGGTGGTCCAACATCTTCTCATTATAATCCTTTGGGTTCATTATAACAGTCGCACCACCTTTATTAGCTTTCAAGACCACAATATGTTATTATTTAATTATAACATCGCTTAGCTATTTATTATAGTTCTATATATAAAATATGTAACGTCACATAAATTTATAACTATTTAACATAACATACACACACACACACACACACACACACACATATATTGCAAAAAATAATTATATAACTAGATATATAATTTAACTATTATATATATATATATATATATATATATATATATATATATATATATATATATCATTTAACACACACACACACATATAGATATTCATGTTTCAACAATGCATGATTGGTAGATACATTAAATCCATCATGAAAAGATTTGATCTAGTGAATAAAAACATTTAGACTCTTTTCTAATTTGTATCATGTTGTTTCATTATGCAGTGTGTTGTACAAGAAACATTGTCTACATGTGCTTGCACCTAGTGTGTATATATATAAGTTCATGTTTCAAAAATGCATCATTGATAGATACATTAAATCCATCATGAAAAGTGCATTTGGTCTAGTGAATAAAAGAATTTAGACTCTTTTCTAATTTGTACCATATTGTTTCATTATGTAGTGTGTTATACAAGAAACATTGTCTTCATGCTCTTGCACCTAGTACATGTCATGCATCAAAGTCAAACATGAATAACGTAAAGTCTATTGTAGTATTTGGTTGGCATGAAATTTTATTAATTTTAAAAATAGATTTATTTCAATTTTTTACATATATATTTACGTATTTACGCGCTATGAATAGAATACATTATTTAGAAACGAGAAAAAGTGTGAGGGTAGATTTGATCATTTCTTTCGATTATGTTTACATGGAAATCAATGTACTTTGATTGATAAATGATAAAAGAATGGACT
Source organism: Pinus tabuliformis (assembly GCA_031772625.1). Lineage (NCBI taxonomy): Eukaryota > Viridiplantae > Streptophyta > Pinopsida > Pinales > Pinaceae > Pinus > Pinus tabuliformis. The sequence continues at coordinate 158,556,988 of CM062814.1, read as the reverse complement.
CTAAAGTTTAGGACTCCAAGCTAGATTATTCTTCTTGAGTTTAGAAATGGTTTTTTTGTCAACATTTTTTTCTTGGATTAGTTTATATGTATTATATGTAATATGTTCAGGCATCCCATATATGCACCCGAACTGCAGGCCATCGTAGTGAGAGAGGTTCTGTTATACGTGGCCAGGCTTGTGATAGATCACGTAGCCTACCAAGAGTTCATGTTCCCCTCGTAGAGTCGGCCTTCGATATCAGTCAGAGTGTTAGAGGAATCTTTTTTGTCTCTGTTGATGACAATGCTAAATTCAATCGACCTTCTTCGCCCATTTCAAGTACACCTCCTACATTTTTAAATCCTCCTTAAAATTTATTTGTATATGTCTTGAAATTATTTCCAATTGATGTGTTTGAATTTAATGTGTATGTTATTATTCTTCTAGTTTGTTAATTATATAGATGTTAAATTATGTTTATGATTTACAGGTCCTTAGTAGGTCGAAGCTGAGGATCAGAGTGCAAAATTGATCCCTCAGTGGGATGATGCTAGAAATCAAATCACAGTAGAGGATGTCACAACCCATCATACACAGATCATAGCAGAGATAGACAAGATTCCTACCAATTGGATGACTCATCTTGAATTGTTTTTGATGTTGGTCATACATACTGGAGGTTGGGCCCACGTAGACACATATTACAATTCATACATAGGGCCAGGAGGCATGAGGTTAGAGGCCCAGATTCTTAGGAGGTGGTGAAAGAGGCCACCAAGGACATTGTTGTTCATGGGGAGTTGTTCAACATCCCTTCAAATCTCCTTGCTAAACATAAAGGTCTAATCCCATTGAAATATTTTAGTAATTTTCATGCAACCCCTTTCGTGTATGATAGATTCATTGGAGCTTGGGGAAAGTTCCCAAACCATGACAAGGTCATAGTTTATTTTTCTAAGAATTTATATGCAGAGTTTGTGCTACATATAAGGCCAGATTACACTGATACTAGATCTCATTTTTATGGTATTGACATGGGACATATCTATGAGCACGAGGGGGATTGTAGGGACCCTAGGCATGTACCACCACATCTGAGATTCTTTCCACTAGCGTCTTGGAGCTTGGTATTTCTGACAGAGCTAGAGGAGTTGTTGCAGGTCGGTGGTGAGATGCGAGAGACTATTGCAAACAACATGCAGACATCATTGGCTAGTGTGTGTGTTGCATTGGATTGAGAGATTTGGAGACCACCACCATTGCCTTGTGACCCACCAGTGCCCTTATAAGATGATGCATTTCTCGTGAGTTTACCCTTTGACTAGATTTTGACACATACATGTCTGTATCATGATGCCATTTGTGAGACTTGGAGGGTGCATGGCCTGTGTGACACAAACTAGTTACATATATATGAAACTTTTGACTCTTATTGTTAAATTATGCATAATTATTTATATTAAATTTCTAGTTCGTATTAGACTGCATTTATATTAATAAGTTCATGATAACATGTAGACACCTCCCAATGACATGGATGAGCTTATGAGGTCATCTGAGGGGGCAGTTGATCAACAAAGGCATCCTCAACCAGAGCATGTTTCCATTGATTCTTCTCCACCTCCACCTCTAGCTTATATGTTCACTAATGTGGAAAAGATTCAGTATGTACGACCACATGGACCAATAATTCTATTAAACATTTTTATTCTTAAGATTTCAACATTTTCGTTTTTTTAAGTTATATAAATATGCTAATTAATTTGTAGACTAATCATAATTTTTTCTTGCCATTGTGTACACAGGCCCATATGGAGAGTGTTGTTGATGTCACTATTATGTGGAGACATAAGTGGGTTGTTGGTTTTAGAGGCACTGATGATGCGATTACATTGATGCAGGCCCCAATCATCGAGCCATAGGAAGGGGAGCACCAAACCTAGATTCATGATCAAACCCCCATCCTATCCGACTTGCATTTGGACTCTACTGAGGTTAGTAGATTCATGTATATGTAATTAAAAATGTGGTCAAATATCATTTATTTCCTTATATTTTTTTTATTTTGTACAAATAATGATCTAATTAGTTTGATTTTGAATGTGTTATATTGCAGTACCAATTTATGGACACTTACTTTGCACAACATAACTCATATAGGAGTCCTAGTGGCACTTAGAGTGTCATAATTTGTATATTTTCAAGCTCATTTCATAGGGCATATATTCACGTGTGATAGAGGCTTGTATATTTTCATACATGGACTGTTTATGGATGTACATCACGGACATTATTTTAGTTTATGGGTGCTTATTATTTTAGTTTATGTATGTTCATGTGGTATTTGCAATTTGTATATTTTCATATGGATAGTTTATTGATACTTGTATTCACTATTCTAGTTTATGGATTTGTATTAATCTTGTTTATGAGTGCTCATTAATTTTTTATGTTTATGGATCTGTTAAAATCTTTTCACTAATTTAATAAATTTTCTATATATTATAACTTTTATTAGTAAAATATATGTTCAATTTTGATTTCCTAGTTTCATAGGCTAAGAAAATAAGCACAATATTAAATTTTGATGCAAGTCACTTTGATACTTCAAATGAATTAAAATATATCACATATCAATTTAATATTGAAGATGGAAAGAATTTCAACCATGCCTTTTTTTTGGCTTGTAGAAAGTGTCTTTTAGTGCGATCAACATATAGGTTAGTGGTTTTGTGACCCACCCATATACCATTGCATGGAAAACTTTTTTAAGTATTTCAATCAATTTCTTATCTCAAGGTTCAATTAGAAAACACAAATATGATTGAAATAAGTTTTATTCAATTTTAATATTAAAAGATGTCATGTAAACAACAAATATGTTTTATTCAACATTATTTATTTTGATATTATCTACAAGATCTTAGTCATAACACAATATAAGTCATTCATATTGAAATTTAATATAAGGTCAAAAAACAATATCTGCCAACATTTCTATAATTTTATATAATGTTATCAACTTTCCTAAATTTACAAGTAGCTATCCAAGTATTTCAATCAATTCCTTATGATGGGAATTTAAGTTTTATTCAATTCTTAAAAACTCAAATATTATTGAAATAAATTATATATTCAATTTTAAAAGATGTGGAGATGTAAAAGTTACAAATACAAGTTTTATTCAATTTTATTTTGTTTAAGGTTATCTACAAAAGCTTAGTCATAACACACGTTGTCAATAATTTTTTTGTTCTTATACATACACCAATGCACAATGTTAAAATAATTACCTTGAAATTAGTGTACACCATATATATAGTTACATCATTTATCAGAAATCAACACCTTCGCTGAAGTCAATGCATCTGATGCAAGCAATCAAATAGGATGAGAAATCAACATCTACACTAAAATCAATGCATATAATGGAAGCAATCAAATAGGATTATAAATCAACAACTACATTGAAATCAATGCATCTAATGTTGCAAGCAATCAAATAGGATTAGAAATCAACATCTAAACTGAAATCAATGCGTCTAGTGCTAGCAATCAAATATGATTAGGAATCAACATCTACCCTAAAATCATGACATCTAATGAAAGGTTAATCAAACAAGATTATAAATTAACATATTTAATGAAATGAATGCATATAATGCAAGCAATGAAATAGAATTAGAAGTCAACATATACACAAAAATCAATGCATGTAATTTGCAAGAAATCAAAATAAGATTATAAATCAACGTCTGTACACTGAGATCATTGCATATATTGCAAGCAATTTTCTTCGCTTTCTCTCCTCCCTCCATCTATATTGATATCTCCCTCCATTTCTCCTTCTTTGTCTCACTATCTCACGCCCTACAAACACACACACTCTCTCTTCATATCTATCTATATTTCCCTCCCTCCCTCTATCTCTCTCTTCTTTCCACTCTCCCACTTCCATCCATATCTCTATCTCCATTTGTCTCTCCTTTTTCATCTCTATATATCACCCCACAAACATACACATTGTTTCTCCATTTCTAACTATATCTCCCTCCCTCTCCCTCTCCCTCTCCCTCTCTCTCTATCTTCCCCTTCTCTCCCTTTGTCTCCCCTTCTATCTCTATTCCCTCCTACTCTCCTCTCTCCCTCTATCTCCATCTCCCTTGTCAATCTCTCTCTCTCTCCATCTCCCTTGCCACTCCTTCTCTTTCTCTCTCTCCACCTTTCTCTCTTTATATGTCTTTATTCATACCTCCCTCTCTCCCCTTCCAAGTCCATCTCTCTCTCTCTCCCTCCATCTCAAATTCTCTCTATTCCTCTATCTATTCCTTTCTCTCCACCTCCATCTATCTCTCCCCCATGTCACTCACTCTCTCTCTCTCGAGCTTTGTCCTACAACTCTGTTGACTTTCTTTCTCCCTCTCTCATTCTCTCTCCCCCTTTTCTCCATCTATCCTTCTTTGTCTTTCTATATCACCCCCAAATATATACACTCTCTCTCCATCTCTCTCTGTCTCTCCACCTTTATCTCTATATATGTCTTGAACTTATTCCTTCCTTATCTTTTCCTCCAACGCCCTCTCTTGAGCTCCCTCTCTTTCTCAGAGTGTTAGGTCCCTATAATACTAGTGATTCCCCCATTACTATTGTCATTGTATCCACTATTGTTATTGTTGTGCCCCTATTGTCCCCATATTGTTATTATTGTGCACCATTAAAGCCCACTATTATTATTGTTGTGCCCTTATATTATTATTGTTATGTCGGCTTTGATTATATTGTGACCCCTTAGATTCCTATATATGGAAAGGAGGTTTTTTCATTTGTATCATCCAAGAATTGTTCATTTGTGTAATCTAAACGAGGTTGCCCCCTCGAAGAGGCTGATTTTGAAGTCGTTGATCTATCTTTTCTTCTATATTGTGAGTTGGTTACATAACATTTGGTATCAGAGCCTTTGGATTCTAGGGTTTCATTCCAAACAGGTCATCGTGGAATTTTCACTATAGCTTTGTTTCTACGACATTTCAAAATCTGCAATTAAACCCCATTTGAGAAGAAATATCGATGAACCTTAGGTCTGAATTTCAGATCTTTTCTTGCTATATTTTCGGATATAGGATCCAAGGATGTTAGGGTTTTGCAGGCTCCTGAATTATCTCTCAAACAAGTGACCTGAGGAAAATCATAATAACTTTCTCTCTGAGCATCAGATTGAAATTTCGTAAACCATTGCAGAAATAGGAAGGCCTGTAGTTTTCGGTATATTGGTTTCAGGTCCTAAGGTCAAAACCGTGACACGTGGCACTTTGTAGAAGTTCATTCTACTGAACCATTCTATAATAAGGTCATCATGCACGATTTTGCATAACTCTACCTTGGAGAATCCAATTTTGATCAGACTTTCGGGGTTCAAAAGAGGACGCAGAGGGCTACGAGAAGATGCAATTTCAAACCGTGGACATCTGAAATTATAGAGATATAAGAGATTCAATATCGAGCTCCTACAAAGTGAAAAATGGTGTGTAGTTTTGTTAAAATTTTGCATAAGTTTGGTTTGAAAAAATGGTTTGAAGGAATTCAAAGGGCATAGTGAAGCATAATTATCATTAATTGATGCCCTGAAGAAAGAAAATTGAAACACCCAGTAAGCAACTTGAAATATCTAGCATGACTCATGAAGAAGGGGAAGAAATGCAATATGATATATCAAAATTACTAGACCAAGTGAAACAAAATTCACTCTCAAAAAAAGTAACAAAAGCTAAGATGGATGGTTTTGTTGGACACCTAATCCTCTATGGGTTAGTGTGGAAGCGGAATAGACTAAGGAAGTCCAAGAGACCTTGGGATGTGGAATCCAACGGTTAAACAATGTACTATAAATTTATATGTTTTGTTAATACAAAATGTACTCTCATGTTTTATCTTTCATATTCTCTTGCTCCCATGTGTGTGTTTAACATGGTATCAGAGCAGGCGTATTCGTGCCCTGCATAATTACTTTGAGCCATTTGTTTATGGCCTTTCTATGCAGGTCATTTCTTCCATCACTTCTGCATTTCATGAATATTTTCTCAGCTAAATTCTAGCTACAACCTCTGTCATTTCTCCAATGCCATTTTTGGCTTCCAGCTCCATTTTGTAACTCCCTTCTACCATTTCTTCAGAAGTCTGTGTTATAGACATATTTGGGCATTGCAACCCGAATCACATATGTCCATAAACCAAGGGCTTCTAAGTCCCTAAAAGTGTTGTTTCATACCATAAAGGAGCAAGGTTAGCTGATTACATCATCTCCCAAAAGTTCTCCCTGAAAAATTACTCAGAACTGGTCAAAACAGGACCATACAGACTGCTCAGTGCTAAGGGTGCGATGCATCTCACCTACCACATGAAACAAGTGCAATGCCTACTAAAAAGCCCTTCTGTAGGGTGCGATGAGCGAGAGCAGACAAATGAAAGAGGCAGTTGGCTAGTTGGAAACCCAAAAAATCTTCTAGAAGCTGCCCATTTGACACTTGCCTCTCTGAATTCGACCAGGGATGAGTAAGAGATCATGAAATCTCCAAGTGGAACCAAGAACTTTTAGAGGGATGACACTAATCAAAATACGAGAAGCTGACTCACCCACCTGCAAACATCTATATATGGATCCCTCATCCTAGAGATCCAGGGGCTGGAATTTTGTATTTTGTAAGGAAGTGTTGTTGATTTCTCTGTGCAACACTGTATTGTTTGGTGATCTAATCTTTTCATTAGGTGAAGAGGGCTTTCATGCTGGGAGGATGGCATTAGGTCAAACCAATGGGTTGTAATCCTCTCTTCTATTACTTCTACAAATAAAGTTATTTGAGTTTTCCTCCATATTCTTGTATATCTCTGAATCCTGTATTGATATATGCATTTGTATGGTTAATACATTGTTTATGGTTATAGATCTCTATGCTTTGATGGTATTATGCTACTTTGACTCTATAGGTGTTCTTTGAAGTGGGACAAGTAAGGAAGGAGTGGCGAAGCTCTGCCAAAGGAGGGAGGAAACAAGCAAGGAGCCAAGCAAAAGACTGAGGTTGGTACTCTCTGCTTCTCTCATAAAGGAAAACAAAAGTAACTTTAGTTTGTTTGTTTCTAAGATAGCTACCCATCTTAGTGGGACTAGTAGCTCTGAATGTACACTAGTTTTCCCGATAACAAAATGGCGACTCCACTGGCTCAACCATATCTCGACGATTGTCCGACTCATTCGCAAAAGTGAATTGATCATCTGCAGCATTTGAGAGCTATATTTCTACGTTGCCGACACTACAAGATACGACTCAATCCGCACAAGTGTGTGTTTTTTTTTGGTTCTGGTTGTTTACATGGCTTTGTGATTTCAAAGGACAAGATTCGTCTCGACCCATGTAAGGTTCAGGCAATCATCGATATGCCTCCACCTTCAAATTTGCTTCAGATTCAGAAACTCGAAGGGAAAGAAATTTTTTTGAGGAGGTTCATTCCAAATTATGTTGAACTTGCTAAAGGTTATACTCGTCTATTGAAAAAAGAAGTACCCTTCAACTGGGATCAGGTTGCGCAAGCTTCCTTTGATGCTCTAAAGGAATCCCTAATAAAAGCATCATTAATGTATGCTCCTGACTATCAAAAATACTTTAACCTGTATCTGGCTGCAACAGATACAACCATCGCAATGGTTTTTTTTTAAGAAGACAATGGAATAGAAGATCCTGACTATTATTTAAGTCGAAAATTAAATGATATATAAAGAAGTACTCCTATGTTGAAAAGCTAGCTCTCGTAGCAGTTCAAGCAGTACAGAGATTTAAACACTATATCCTCTTTGGTAAAACTACCATTTCGTCAGATTGCAATCCCATGACTTACATCTTGTCGCGACTGTTTCTTGGGGGAAAATATTTGAAATGGATAGCCATTTTGCAAGAGTTTGATATGGAATTTGTAAAATCCAAATCAAAGAAGTCTCTAGTTTTCGCGGAGTTACTATGCGACTTCCCATCATCGTCCAACGATTCAACATCGAAAGCAACAATCGTCGATGAATCTTTGTTTCTGATATCGTCAAGCGATCCTTGGTATGGAGATATAATCATCTATCTCCAAACCCAAACATATAGGCCTAATACCTATCGCTTAGAACAACGATGTACTAGATACCAAGAAAAAGACTACATGATCGTCGGTGATACACTTTACCATCGTGGTATCGATACAGTTCTGCGAGGGTGCCTCACCCATGAGGAGGCCGAAAAAGTCTTGAATGATTGTCATTCAGGCGCATGTGAGGGGCGTCAATCTGGTTATGCTACGGCACAAAAGATTTTACAAGCAGGTTACTTCTGGCCAAAAATGTTCAAAGATTGCATAACTGTAGTCAGAGGTTGCCATGCTTGTCAAATCTTCGATCGTAAAACCAAAATACCACCCGCACATCTGTATCCAATAGTTTCTATTGGGCCATTTGCCAAATGGGGCATAGATTTCATGACATGTAACCCCACCTCGGCCGGGGGGCATGGGTATATCATAGTCGCAGTTAACTATTTTACGAAATGGGCCAAGGCGATGCCGACATTAAACAACAACGGCGAAACGGATACTCTTTTCTTTTTCAATCATGTAGTCACCAGATTCGGTGTTCCACAAGCTATAGTCACAAATCATGGATCGCATTTCCGCAATCACATGATGGTTGAATTGGTTCCCAAATTAGGACTATCCCACGACAGCGCTACTCCGTATTATCAACAAGCTAATGGGCAAGTTGAAGCAATCAACAAAGTCCTGAAGCGCATGCTACAAAGGATGATTGGAGTCCATAAATGGAGTTGGCACCTAATCCTGTACTCGGCCCTGTGGGAATTTCGGAAATCCACGAGAAATGTGACCGGATTTACACCCTTTCAGCTGGTGTATGGCCTGGAAGCAGTCTTACCAGTTCAGTGTGAAATTTCATCTCTTAAGCTCGCAGTCGACCTTCTCCCCGGAACTTCAGAGGAAGAGGTTTGTTTCTTGGAATTAATCCAACTGGATGAAACCCATCGTGATGCCACCTTGGCTAACGAAGCGCAGAAGAAACGAGTCAAGACACAATTTGACAAGAATTTCAAACCCCGTGTCTTCTCAGAAGGTGACCTAGTCTTGCTTTACGATCAGGAATCCGATAAATTGGGAGCAGGTAAGTTCTAGTCTTTGTGGATGGGTCCCTATATTGTTAAGCGTGTATTAGCAAAAGGAACCTACGAGCTAGTAGATTACGATGGGATTCAACTATCACAACCCCGAAACAGGTTGTACCTTAAGTGTTACTATGCTTGACTAAGCATAGTAACCTCTTCATATGCTTTTGTTACATTTTTGTTTTCGTTAAGAGTGATCAGTTTGGTTAGGTAATCCACTTTTGCATTTGTAACAAATTTCAAACCTATTATAATCATTTGTTGGATATGCCGACGGAGTGAGTCGTAGTACGTGGAACCTATCTTATGCAGCCTAGGCCATCTTTGATCCAAGCGGCGAGTTAGTGAGTTTCAGGGGGGTATGTATTGGTCGGTCAATGAACAACATCACTGAATATAGTGCGTTGATAGAGATCCTCTCTGATGCCATCGCGCATGGCATACACCGACTTGTCATCAGGCTAGACTCACAACTCATCATTCTACAGCTTACCGACATCTATCCCGTTCGGAATCCAACTATCTATCGTATGTTCCTAAGGGTCAAGATTTTGGAAAGGCAGTTTGATTCTATTCAATATCAACACATTTCTAGAAACTTAAACACATTAACTAATTCATTAGAAAATTATGTTTTAGATAGACATTTGCAACATTTATAAAAGAAAAGTATTTCATCAATATTTGCATTAGGGTCATATAACTTAACCAAAATAAAGCTCCGAAAATCAAAAATATATATAATTGTTTATAGTTTGTAAATAGTGTTTTGTGTCCAGGACAAAATTGGCCATATTACCCAAAAACTAAAAAATGCAAGGGGGCACCCTAGACTAATGGTGCTGGTGATAACAAGTTATTTCCTATGCAATCATACGTAAGAGCCTAGTCCATCAGCTCGGCACGCCAGTGGTATGGCGTTGTAATCTCAGAGGCAACTCGTCAGTCCTCACATCCTGAATACCAAGGGTGAGACCCTTGATCTGATCCTGCAACACTATAAGGGTCTCGGCTACATCCAGATCGCGAAGGACAGCCCTCCCTATAGCCTCTGCCGCTGGAATGGAGCTGCTACTCTCCGGCGCACTGCTGGTCGCACTAGTCCGATATCTGCACGCACATGAGTTTTTATTAGTATTGATAATATAAAAGGAAAAAGCACAAGAACATTATAAAAGAAATAAACAGAGATATGGTCAGAGATTTTTACTTATGACATCCCACTGCTCACCAGCTGGCAACACCAAATTTGGGTCACCCCGAAAATCCATCCTAGCATATGGATACTCAGCATAAACCATCTGCTGACGGTTGAACCACTTGAAGAAGGCATCAAAGAATGAAACTTGTGATTTATCAGCATGTTTGGCCATAAGGTCAACCCATCTCTGCATCCGTGGCTCACTCGGTGGTGGTAGGCTGAGTGAAATGTACTGTGGCTGCATCAGTGGGATCTTCTCCAAGGCGAAAGCGGTCAGAATAGAACCATAACCAAAGTTCTTGGATCTTCCGTTTTTCACCTTGGTACACTTTTCTTTTATCACTGGAAGTACTGCATCACACCAGTTGAATACCTTTGGTTCAAGGCATTCCAAGGTGTACTGCATATAGGACCTATTTTCCAAGTGAAAGGCCACGCTACTAGCTAATCTAGCAAAGGTGAATAAGATAGTCCTCAAGGACCAGTCAGTGACATCTCAGATACTGATCTTACCATCCCTGCTCAGCTGAGATCCATCTCTATCGTATTGACGAATATAATCCCTCATGGATTTGCCCCCACGGGCAGAACCTGATAGTGAGAGAGGGGCACCACGCCTCGATAAATCGGTCAAAAAGTAGATGTCCTCAATAGTCAAAGGGATGGATTTGCCTCTAATCTAGAACGCTTGGTTGGTAGGATCCCATGCATCGAGGAAATATTGCAACAAGTTGATTTGTTGCCTCATGCTAGATATGCAGAAGAAATTGAGCAAGCCACAGTTCCACAATGCAGTTACCGTACCCGGATCATGTAAGGCAACCATGTCTTCTTCTTCATGCTCACGTTCACGCAATGTAACGACCATTTTGCTCCAATGAATCTATGTAAAACAAACAAGAGAAGAATTAGGATCCTGATTTGGTGAAAAATAGGCAAAAGTTCCATGAAAAATCAGTGCAAAAGCTTTCCTCCTTACGCCCATCACACCCTAGCTGTGTATTGGGTGGGATGCATACTGACTGGCCAATGACCAGCCTAGTATGCATTGCACCTTTCGATGTATACCAGGTGCGATGGGGACAGGATGAATTGTTCAAACCCTAGAGGCTCAGAAAAGTAGGAAAACATGCTCAGAATTCAGAAAGGAAGGAATGTAATTGAAGAGCTCAGGTTTAGCTCCTACCTAGTCCAGATGGTGCCGAAAATTTTCCATGGAATCTCTCAGAATCAACTGATGAAAATTGAGGGGGAAAAGCACCTCAAAGCTCCAACAATCCCAAATTCAAATGAAATGGTAAAATGAGGGGTAAAAACCACTTTTAAGTTACGTTTCACGTAATTCGAGTAAAGTATTAGTTTTTTAACTCATTTTTCAAGCATGTATTCTCATTTCTAATCAGTTTGATGGAGCAATTGAATAGGTAGTATGACCGTCAAGAGAACATAGTGTTAACGGTGAATCAAACATCTCTAACAATTATCACGAGCAATTTTACGCGAAGTTCAAGCTCGTTAAAAAATAAACCTAGCAATGAGCATATGTTCCACCAGAGTTTAAGCTCATTAAAAAATGAACCCACCTTCAGTAAATAACCATTGGGATCGCATAATTATCAACTTTTAAACCTTGGTCGTGTTCTTGCCATCACCTTCACTCTTTTTTAGCCGATCATACGCCTCTATTTGATTGTTTACCACTTTTGAGGAACAGCTGCGAAGAGTGATCCTATTAACCACCTTCTTTACACTGCCATGATTGAAAAGTTCCAAACCTTACCTGGAACCAGCTGCTATCTGAAAAATCACTCGTTCCTCAAAAAATGAGTCTCCTTTAAGCTCTTTTCATCTGACTTGTAAAATATGCAAAGATTGCCGAACAATTGGCCTCCCTAACTCGTTAAAGTGATTGGAAGTTCCATCCCTCCTCTAGATTTTAATCTTTTTGGACTTGAGGGATCATTACACAAAAAGATCAAGCACTTGTCTTGTTCAGCTCGTTAAAACTATCGAAAAGTCATCCCTTTCGTATTATTTTACACTTTTTCAGACTTAAGGAATTACATTACGAAAAAGGAATATTGGAGTTTCCTTTTCGTCTATTTTTAGACTCTCTAAAATTGAAAAGAACCGAGTTATCATTGTCGTTAAACTCGTTAAAACAATAGCGACAAACTTGTCCATGCAGACAAGAGTGAGTTTCACTGTCGCTAGGCTCGTTAAAACATAGTGTCGGGTTTGCCCGAAGGGAAAATTATAGAACAAGCATATGTTATCCTCCTCAAGCTTGACAAAAATAAAGAGGTACTGGTCACCAATGACTAGGGAAAAATTGGGAAGAAAACTTGAAGAAACTTTATTGGTAGTAGGTCGCTCTTGAACATGACACTTTCACTCCATCACCATGATTGAGTCAGGTTGGTGTTAGCCTCCTGTTGCAACAGGTGTTCATATTTCATGATTGACATTTTTGCATGCCAAATATGTCATCTTTCATGCTACAAGGTTCCATATTTCCAAAATAGGTCAAAGAAAAGGTCATGAAAGAGTGCTAGTCCAAATGCCACTGCTGTATTCCAATTTTGATGAGTTTTCAGTTAAGGGAAGGCCAAGCAGTTTAATCTTGGCCTCCCTAGGTTTCAATTTCTTGTTTTAGAATATAGAGAATGGTATCTGTCCAAACAACTTAATCTTGGTAGATTTGTAGATAGGTAGAGAATCAAAGGAGCCCAACTGCTTAATCTGGGTCCTTGGCAGAAATAAGTGTAGATTTAGATAGGTGGACAGTCAAAAGAAAAATTGTAAAGCTAGGTTTGCAAGTCTAAGTGCACCCAAACCAAAAAGAAGAAAAAATGTTAGGCCAGTAGGCTGGGTAGGTAGTTTTGAGGTTGCAAAATGATGATTCATGATCAATTTTGTGTTTTAAAGTGTTATATCTTTTCAGATCACAGGTTGGAGACAGTTTTCCATTTGGAGGAGTGTCACACGGAATTGGTCAAGGGTGCGGACACGACTGACCTTCCTAGAAGTCTAAGACATTCTAATGACAAACAAGACAAAATGGAGTGATCTTTCTCTAAATACACCTTTTACAACATGAAGATTACAAGTGTTTAGGCTTACCTTATTCCAAAACGCTGTTGTTGTAGTTTGTCCTTGCCAATCCGGATGAGCTCCTCCTTCAAGTCAATTCCTGCAACCACAAACAATCAAACAATTACCAAGCACTTGCATTTCATATAATAAAACATATATTCAACATGCAGACCAAGGAACACATGAAATAACTCATTAACATAAGCTATTGAGAAAAATAAACCAGTTTGTATTAATAACGAAACAAAGAAACTCTTACAACCTGGCCTTGGTGTCGTGCAAGTTCCTCCCAGGGTCCATCAAGGGTTTTCCTCTACTTTGACAAAGCTCACCCACTTCCAAGTAGAATCAAGTGAAGACAATCTCTCCTCACAAAGGCTCTAATGGAAGACCTAAATCCTGCAGCATTTACCCAAAGAAAATGTATAGCTCCAACCTCTTCTCCCTCTGGCTCAATGTCTTTATTTATAGTGCTGTAAAGAGGTTATTCAGGTCCACCATCAATGGGATAATCCCCCTCTTTGGGTGGGATAGCTCCCTTATTGATGGGATAAGTTCCCTCTTAATAGAGATACATGAACCAACTGGAGGCGCATCCATTTCATCAAACCGACCTCTAGAAGGTTCTAGAAGTAACCACAAGTAACTTTTTCAAGATAAAACTCGCGCATTTTGCCTTTTACAGAAGGACGCACCTGCCCTTTAACATACAGAGCGTCCATGGACGCAGCTTTTGTGAACATGGTCAGCGTCCCCGCAGGTAAGGCTAGAGAGAACCTGCGACCCCAGAGATAAACATAATTTTTACAAGACTTTCTCTCTTCTTTGAGTTTGAGATGGATAACAGAGGCATAAGACTTGCCTAAAAAGGGTAGCATGACTGTTGATTTGAGCCATACTAACTGTAAGTAGTCAAGGTGACATTTTTTAGTGTAACAGATTGCCCCCTAAAGTGCGAAGCCTGGAATAGATTAGGGTTTTGTAATTCTAGGAAGGGTGAAGCGCTTTATCATTTCAAGGATTGTCTTGTGGATGACCTGGTTGGAACCTGCAATTTTCAACACAAAATACATGTATAAGATTATATCATCACTGAGGTAGGCATTCCCATACTCAGATTCAAAACTTTAACTAATGGACTAACTATTCTGATACAGGAATGATCTTGCAGTACATCATTTTTTATAGACTTTTGTAGATACAGTATGGACGCAGCCATCTGTTTATGATTAGTGTACATAGATAATGAATACAAAACTCCTCGCAGCCTGGATGGTAGAAACTAGATCCAGGGTCTTCACTTCTACTTCCCGAATTGGTACGATTCTAAGCATGTGATTAAATGATTTGATGTCGAACATGTTAGAAACCACTTGATTACCAGTCGATGATGTGAACTGTTAACAAGCGTGAGAGAGACCACCAGTAATGTCAATGGTTCTCAAAGTACCAAGCACAACCCGTGAAATGTGAATAGATGTTCTGATGTCGAACACTTCACGGAATCCTTTGATCGAAAGTCAATGATGTAAACTGTCGTCAAAGGCGAGAAACCTGCCATTGATGCATGCAGACTTCAAGGTACTGTCGATTCCTAAGTCATCTTTCTAGATAATGTGTCGATGTCGATAGAAAGCGACTCGTTGCAGGCAAGCCTGCAACACGAAATCATTGTTCAAGTTGAAGAAATGTTGCTGTAAGGACTGACTCAGGGATGGTCAAATGGATGATAAGTATTTTGCAGATGAAAGTTTTTCTTGCAGACCTCTTGAACACATAACGACACGACAGATGGTTTGGTGACGAATAACTCAAAGTTAATCCCTGGAACCCGGTTAAAGACTTTCAAAGTGATTTGGTCAACTGTGAGGTAAAAGATTTCCCAACCCAGGTGAATGAAAAAGTGTCGTGTTCAAGAGTGGTAATAAAGTTTCTTTTGAAATAAAGGTAACAAATAGGCTCATTCTTCTCTCTTTTCCCCCACCATTTCTGGCAAGTACCTCTTTATTTTTAACAAGCTTGAGGAGGATAACATATGCTTGATTATAAGCTCATCCTTCGGACGAGTCCAACCTAGTTTAAATTCGAACCCTAGGAAGGAGTGGTTCGTTCCTGTTTGTAATTGAACAGGTCCTTTACTGTAAAAGTTTAACGAGCCCAGTATAGGCGCGTTTTTCAATTTTAGAGAGTCTGAAAAACTTAAGGAAACTCCAAGTTGAACTTTTTCGTAAATTTGTGTCCCTCAAGCCCGAAAAAGTATAAAATAATACCTGGGGGAACCGCTTGATCTTACGACCAAGGAGTACTTTCATAGTTAGTGTCACTGACCTGAAAAGTAAAAAGCGATCAAGGACACGTCGTTTTATTTCCGTATCGAGTTTGAAACGACAAAAACCCGGCAATCTTTTCCTGATTCTACGGTCAGAAAAGAGCTAAAAGGGGACCGTCTTTTAATTCCGTTTTAACGAGTGTAAAAGAAACGCTCGGCAATCTTTTCATGTTTTAGGAGTCAGAAAAGGGCTTAAAAGATGACTCTGATGTTTCACTTTTTCGTAAGTTTTAACGAGTTCGAAAAAGGGATAAAAATGTACTCATGGTTTTCACTTTTTCGTAAGTTTTAATGAGTCCGAAAAAATGATAAAAATGTACTCATATGGCCGACTTTCAATTTAATGTACGAGCAGGAAAAGACGGAAAGAACTCGGCATTTTCATTTGTTTTACGAGAATGAAAGATAGCAAAATAATCTCGGTATTTTCATGAGTTTAACGAGTCTTGAAAATAACTAAAATTGACTCGAAATAGGTTTCATTTTTACAAAAGCTTGAAACAGATTAAAACTATGCTTCAAAGTAGTTTCATTTTTATACAAGCTTGAAACAGAGATAAAACTGTGCTTGATGCCCCCTAAGCATGATTGCTAGAGCGCATGCCCCCCAGCTTCATTGGATGAAATGAAGGTTCATGAACGAGATCATTTGAAAGACTTGACCTAAAACTATAAGAAAATTATGCAAAAAACTGAAATAACTAACCTAAATACTTAACATTTATGAGATCTAGTCAAACTCTCGATTCAATTAGAGGAGGATTTGTTTCATTTTTTAACGAGCTTGACACAGGAAAAGAACTATGCTCGGATTCGGTTTCATGTTTATGCAAGCTTGAAACGAAAAACTATGCTTGTTATAAGTCTGCATGCCCCCAGCATAATGACGCAAATCAAGGTACATGCCCCCCAAGCTTCATTGCATTCAATAAGGTGGATGGAATGAAGCTTTACTTTCAAGATCTTGGAAAGACTGGTGGGAGTTGTTTCATTTTTTAAACGAGCTTGACACAAGATAAGGAACTATGCTCAGAACTACTCTACAATCTACCTAACAAAACTCTACTCTAAAAAACCTTGATTCATTTTTTTTTTAACGAGCTTGACACAAGACAAGGAACTATGCTCTAAAATCCTTGATTCATTTTTTAATGAGCTTGACACAAGACAAGGAATTATGCTCATGACTACTTTCTACCATCTACCTACTTAACCTACCCTTGTTTCATTTTTTAACGAGCTTGACACAAGACAAGGAACTATGCTCAAGAAGTTCGCATGCCCCCCAGGCTTCATTTCATTCAACAGGCTGGATGAAATGAAGGTTTACTTTCAATATTTAACTTGAAAAGGGAGTTGCTTCATTTTTTAACGAGGTTGACACAAGAAAAGAACTATTCTCATACCTGATTCATTTTTTAACGAGGTTGACTCAGTAACAGGAACTATCCTCATACCTGATTCATTTTTTAACGAGGTTGACTCAGTAACAGGAACTATCCTCAAAATCCTACTTTCTACAATCTAGCTGATTCATTTTTTAATGAGGTTGACTCAGTAAAAGAACTATCCTCATCAACTGATTCATTTTTTAACGAGGTTGACACAGTAAAAGGAACTTTCCTCGGACACACTGATTCATTTTTTAACGAGGTTGACACAGTAAAAGGAACTTTCCTCATTACATCCTAATTTCTAACTATCTATATGACCTAAAAACTAGCTGATTCATTTTTTAATGAGGTTGACTCAGTAAAAGAACTATCCTCATGACATCCAATTTCATTTTTTAACGAGGTTGAGAGAGGAACAAACTATCCTCGTACCTGATTCATTTTTTAACGAGGTTGACTCAGTAACAGGAACTTTCCTCGTAACATCCAATTTCATTTTTTAACGAGGTTGAGATAGGAACAAACTATCCTCGTGCTATCCTGTTTCATTTTTTAACGAGGTTGAGATACAGGAAAAAACTATCCTCGTACCCCTAATGATCATGGCTTCCAAATGGAAGAAAGACATGTCAATGGACACACCTTGATCATGGCTTCCAAGAAGTCTTCATCAGAAGGAAGAATAGTTCTCTGGAAGGAACACATGTCAAGGGACTCAAAAGGGATAAGAACATCGTGTTCAAGTAATCCCATAGAGTTTTCCATGTCAATTATCGGATCTAAATCAATAGTGAGAGGCTCACTTACATCGATAACTGAAAACATGGGACCAGTGGCCACATAATTTAACCGTGGCGGGGTAGATACCACTTGAGAATCAGGAACATTTGGGGCTGTCATATTATTGGCAGTTGAGACAAGACTAGGGAACGAAAGCTGGTCTACAGTCACAATATGTCCATTGTGAGGGAAAGACATCACGCGAAAGAGTGTCGATACGATAGCTTTCATTACATAAACATAGTCTCGCCCAAGGAGTAAATTGAAATCCAAGGGACCTCGAACTACCATAAGATCAATACAGACAGTTTTACCTTCCAAGGTAATAGAAAACTTAGGAAGGATCCCTAAAGGTTCACTAATGGTTCTGTTAAAAGCTTTCAGATTCTGCGTAATAGGCGCTAGCTGAGGGGAACCCAAAGCTTTCCAAACAGTTGAGGATAAAATACTAACAGAAGCACCTTCATCTACCTGAGTACGATGTATGTCCCTACCACCAGCCTTGACAATGATTTGGAAAGGGATGGAGGAAGGAAGACGAGGTTCTGTCAGTCTATTCCAATCAAAGGAAAAGACCTCAGTACTTGGAGGGGGTTCTGTAGAAACAGGTGAAATGCCCCCCGGCATAGAAGAATCTGATGTAACAAGAAGAACCTGAGCGGCATGAAGTTTACTCTCGAAAGGGAGAGTGTGATCGACCGAATGTGAAATTGAATCGACCACTTGATCAACTAAAGGATCATCAACCTGAGTGACATGAGTTTCACTCTCCAATGGAAGAGTGTGATTGACTGTACTTGAAATTAGATCGATCACTCCGTCAGTTGACGGTAGGTTGGGAGAAAGTTTACGGTAACCAGTTGGAAATTCTTGCTGTGGAACAGTAAGGTTTTCCAACAATGTTGAGGCTTCATCCATGTGAGGGCAAATGTGAGTTTGATGACTCCCTTTGCATAACTTACAAGGAAACCTAACTTTACCCTTTTTCCCAGGAACCTGACTATCACTGGTTGATGGATCAACGAAAAGTTGATGAGATTTTTCTGACCAAACTTCCAAGACCTTTGGAATACCAGGACAATTGACAAGGAAGTGGTCACCCTTACAAAGCCTGCAAGGGTATTTGGGTTTACGGTGCATGTCGGAATTTTCCTCAACACCACTAACACTTACAACCATGGTTGGTTGGTTGACTTCTTTCTTATCTTGCTTCTTCTTCTTCTTCTTCTTCTTCTTCCCTTTCTTCTTCTTCTTAGCCTCCTGGTTACTAGCATCAAGGCTTTTACCAGGCGAAGAGGAAGAAATGGAGGAAGAAAAATTAGGCGAAGAAGGTAAAGGGTCAACAGAAGGTTGGTGATGTTGAGATGGTGAACTCTGTTGAGGTGAAGCATCCGGTTGAGATGGAACAATTGGAGTATTTTGGGCCAACGAAGTCGAAAATAACCATATCGGTAAACCTATTGTAAATCCAGGTAATGACAAAGTAGCCATATAAGGAGGACCAACATTTCCAAAGTAAGGAAAAGTACTAGGATTCTCGTTAGGAGGGGTTCCTAGGTTGATAAATTCCGGAACATTTGCCATTATATTCAACTTCAGTGAATTTTATTAACAATTTTAAACTAAAATTAACAAATCACAATTTACACCTAACAATTAAAATTCACAATTCACACCTATGGTCTCTAAAAGTAAAAACAAACAAATTAACACGCGCTATCAAATCTAGGAGTCAAACCACACACAAACAGTATTCTTCCGGACCAAAAACGCTAGTTGGTGATGAAGCCCAACCTCGCTGGATTCAGTACAGAAATGGCGGGTGGAACAGTTACCCCGGCAACCTGCTTAATGAATAGACTGGACCAAGTTCCTCCACTTTAACCGTCTCGAGTGAAGTGAACCCCCCAGAAAATCCAAGTGAGTATAACCGACGTCTGCTCCAGGTACAGTGGGACCTTCCCTCCTCCGTCACCTCGGTAGAACCCTAAAGATTATGGTCACTAAAGTTACCAATCACAACAATTACACCTGGGGGAACAGTCTAAACTCCGACAGCACGCAAGGGCAGAGTAACAAGCTCAATCCCCTTACCGGCTCCTTGACAGTAATCCAAGGTTTACCGATAAGTGACCCCTGGCTCCTCGACAATGGTTAATCCGAGGTTTACCGTTTGTAATACGTACTGTCTGGCGTCGTTCCCAACGAGGGGGGAATGATCCCCTCACTGGTTCGGACACGAGCTCGTGCTTCTCCTTTAAGAGGAGCTTTCCCAGAGTGCAATTGAAACAATTGGATTTATTCTACTCAAGATAAACTATCTGTTTGGTTTTGTAGTCTTGGAGAGTTAAGTACTCACCTACTCCAAGACCCTAGCCTAAGCTATGTTGGTGTTTCAGAGCCCTAGAAATGTACAAATTACTAGATGAATTTTAATTAAGCGCTGTGTTATTAAGGCTGTTATTACTCAAATGGGTAAATGGAGATGAAACCAATGGTGTTATGACCCGACTCAACTGAATGCAATCGAATATGATAATGTAATCTTTTCAATTCGATGAATCCTAACTAAATTAAGGAGAGAGTTTCCATTCACTTCCAACAATGCAAAAATTGATCACTAAGAGAAAATATAACAAATTCTCTAATGCACTAATTTTATCAAGAAAAACTAATGCAAATCAATTCCAAACCATTTTTTTTATTTTATTTTTGTGTAAATTCAAATCAAAGAAAGATGATCTAAATCTACAATTGATTTTTCAGAATGTAAACTATGCAATTGTAATCTATGTACAATTCACTTGAAAAGTATGCAAATGTAATCTATGCACATTTTTCATTAATATTCTGAAAATGAGAATTCTAATTATGCAAATGTGATCTATGCAAGAGAATTCTCAAACACAAGATGATTCTAATGTAATCTAAGAACCAATCAAGTGCAAGTCGAGAAAATTGGGTGAGAGTTCCAAAGATCAAAACATAAAAACACTCAAAGGCGATTAACACTCATACACAATTTAGCCCCCCCCCGGCGAATGAGGGGGAAATTTTTTTGCAAAAACACAAGCAAAAAGATGCAAAATTGTGAAAGGACTGAGAGAAACCTCCAAGTAATGATCAAAGGAAAACAAATCAAGAATTTCTCAAGAAAGAGACTCAAAACACCCAATTGATGAAAGCTAAAGCAGGAATGCCAATGAAACAAGATTAGGTGAAGATTCTGGACAAGGGACTGATGAATCTGGGCAGAAAAAACTAAGAAAAAACAAAATCTAAGAGCAAAAAGGGCACAAAATGGAATTTTCTTAAATTTTGGGAGGGGACGCAGGCAACCTGTTAGCACAGGTGCGGGCCCGCTCTGTGCACACAGCAAAAGTGCGTCCAGGGACGCACTGTGCAGCACTCAGAGGGTGCGTCCTTCTGAAAAACTCAAGAAAAACCAAAATAAAACTAATCCTAAGCTAACCCACCCAGAGACAAGTTCTCACAGCCAAAAACCAGAAAAATAAACCAATTTTCTCAGAGCAAAGTTCATTCAAAGGAAAAGACTTTTCTCATTAATGGAAACTATCCCCAGTGGAGTCGCCAATTTGTCACACGGAATTGGTCAAGGGTGCGGACACGACTGACCTTCCTAGAAGTCTAAGACATTCTAATGACAAACAAGACAAAATGGAGTGATCTTTCTCTAAATACACCTTTTACAACATGAAGATTACAAGTGTTTAGGCTTACCTTATTCCAAAACGCTGTTGTTGTAGTTTGTCCTTGCCAATCCGGATGAGCTCCTCCTTCAAGTCAATTCCTGCAACCACAAACAATCAAACAATTACCAAGCACTTGCATTTCATATAATAAAACATATATTCAACATGCAGACCAAGGAACACATGAAATAACTCATTAACATAAGCTATTGAGAAAAATAAACCAGTTTGTATTAATAACGAAACAAAGAAACTCTTACAACCTGGCCTTGGTGTCGTGCAAGTTCCTCCCAGGGTCCATCAAGGGTTTTCCTCTACTTTGACAAAGCTCACCCACTTCCAAGTAGAATCAAGTGAAGACAATCTCTCCTCACAAAGGCTCTAATGGAAGACCTAAATCCTGCAGCATTTACCCAAAGAAAATGTATAGCTCCAACCTCTTCTCCCTCTGGCTCAATGTCTTTATTTATAGTGCTGTAAAGAGGTTATTCAGGTCCACCATCAATGGGATAATCCCCCTCTTTGGGTGGGATAGCTCCCTTATTGATGGGATAAGTTCCCTCTTAATAGAGATACATGAACCAACTGGAGGCGCATCCATTTCATCAAACCGACCTCTAGAAGGTTATAGAAGTAACCACAAGTAACTTTTTCAAGATAAAACTCGCGCATTTTGCCTTTTACAGAAGGACGCACCTGCCCTTTAACATATAGAGCGTCCATGGACGCAGCTTTTGTGAACATGGTCAGCGTCCCCGCAGGTAAGGCTAGAGAGAACCTGCGACCCCAGAGATAAACATAGTTTTTACAAGACTTTCTCTCTTCTTTGAGTTTGAGATGGATAACAGAGGCATAAGACTTGCCTAAAAAGGGTAGCATGACTGTTGATTTGAGCCATACTAACTGTAAGTAGTCAAGGTGACATTTTTTAGTGTAACAAGGAGCTCAAGCTGGACATCACTAACTCCACTTTCTTCTTATTCCCTAAATCACTTACTAACTTCCCCGAAGAGGTCAAGATCTGCTTGATTCCTCTTAATTTCATCATTTTCATATCATTTTCCAAAGTACAGATCTGCTTTACTTAGATACACTCATATCTTTTCTACAAGTTCTATATTCCCTCTGTAGCCTAAGGTCCCTTACTTTAGCGCTTTCTTGTCATCTCCATATTAACTCCTAACTCTATTATCTAGTCCCCTATCTATTTTCCTTTCCCCTACTAAAACTATGTACAAAAATCCCAAAAATATAATAATACCCCCTCCCTGGCACTATAGCCCTATTCATCTATGTCCGGGAAAAAACAGTCCAGCTGGGGTTATTTTTAGCCCATCCGTGTCCTTACAGGGGTTAGTTTTACCTCTAGTCAAACTAATAACCATTTCCCCTAAGCCCTAACCCTGAAAAAACCCATTTCTCGCCTCATCCTAAGGTCTTACCCACCAAATATTCGACCCACTCACTTTTAAAATCCCCAAAAACCCACATTTCCTAAATTTTAAACCCCCCCGCGGCATTGTATTAAAATTTGAATATTCGCGCGCCCGTCCCTTAACCCTCAACCGCCTCGTCCATGCCACCGGCCATCCGATCGCCCACGCCCCAGATCTATAGTGGGCGGGCCTCCTCATATCCCAAATAGCCTGAGGGATAGTGCCCGGGAGATGGGCGGCTTTCCCGCCGTACTCCCCCACGCGTCGCCCTCTCGGTTGTGGCGGAGCCCCTCCTTCGATACCATCATCTTCCCAAAGGCGGTGTGCCCAAAACCAAAAACCGCTTTTGCCCTCCTGCGTTAGCGCCACGTCACCCGCTGACGTCATCTGCCTGCGTCGACCTCCTGCCACCGCACTGCCTAGTCACCCTGCCACATCTCTGCCACCGTGTAAATGCCACGTCACCCGCCGTACATGCTGACGTCACCCTACCACGTCACCGCTGTACTGGGTCCCACCCGCTGACGTCATGCTGACATCATCAGCAAAAAGGCGCGAAGGCGAAAATTGTGCTTAAGAAGCCGGATTCAAAATCTGAGGTAGTTTTTCATGCATGGCTACGGGAAATGGGCCAACGTGGAAAGACCCTCATCGTGCAGCCCCCAACAAGCCCGAAAGGCGCAAAATGACCCGTTTTTCTTCGTGAAGCATTTAGAAAGAGGCAAACGAAGGTTTTAAAGCAACAGAAGGCCGAAGAGCGGCCATTAACTATTGATTTGACAATTTCATACACAGCAGAAGAGAGAAACGACCCATTTCCACTGCGAAAGAGTATCAGAGGAAATATGGAGCGGCAAAGAGTATCAGTTGGATGTTTTAATCAAAATCTTCATTTCCCAAGGCAGCTTAGCATTGAATGGCCTCCAACAAAGTCAAATAAAGCGGTGTAAGCCCATTAATTCTCTCAAATCACAGTTAAAGCATTTAAAGCCACCGAACAGCAATGGACCAGAGACCCATGCACAGTTATTGCAGAAACCCTACACCAAGTCACCGAGGACAACACATTAACTCAGTTTTGATACGGCTGCCCTCAGCGCAGCTCAAAGATATTTCCTTGCATTTATTGCTGGATAGGATTAGGTTAAAGTAATCATTTTTCTTTCAGACCTGTTTAGGTCAAGCTGTAATAAACAGGTTTTGATATTTTTCCCTTTATATACCACCCTCTGTATTGTTTTAAGGGTTGGTTGGTTGATAGTCTTCATGAGAGACTCGCACTAGATATCTGAAATGTTTTAATTAATCAAAGATTGCTGAAAAACTTGGAGAAATGACTGTCTGCTCTGTGTCTAATGGTCTGAAGAAATGAATGTGGAATTCTTGTGCTGCAGTATGAATCAATAAGTGTTTCTTACCCCTGTTATTCCAATTTAAAATATGCTTAAGTTACAGAACAAAGGATTGGTTTAGAATTTGCTTAACCGCACTCTATGCTCAGTTTCTGTGGCTTATTAATGTTTTCCTCTTGATTTAGGCATAAATATGAATTCCTTTATGGCTCATGTTTGATCTATTTCACATATGAATGACTATTATCTAGGAATTCTTAACTTCTCCCAGATTGATTTCATTCATCTTCTTTTTGCTAACCTGTTTGAGAGATTCTTTGTTGCCTCTCATACCTTAGCCCTCTTTCCATCCTTTTAAGCTTGAGTGTTGTTCCATGAGCAACTACCCTGCTCCATATTCTTTCTTGTGACCAGGAAAAAGCACCGGCAGTCTTACTCCTTGACTCCACGCCCAATCGTTCTAAAACTTTCGTGCTATCCCTGCCTCTTTACCTGAAATATCATCCTTCCCACCAAAAATTAAACAAAACCCCATTGAACTCAATAACTAGCCTAAAATCATCTCCAACAAAGCTAAATCAGAAAGATAGATCCCTCTCTGATTGAAGGTGGGCTAGAACCTACAGTCCAAAGATTGGTCTGTCATTACCTCGGCCTTATACTTTTGTGCTGGTCAAAAGGACAACCTGAGTGATAACATAATGGCGACTCCACTGGGGAACAAATCAATTGTTTAAGTGCTGTCTGCTCCTTAAAACTATAGATGAAGTCTGAATATCAGCCAGGGAGCCTTTGAAACTGTTCTTGCTTTGCATTTTCAGGAGTAAATAAAAGCTGCTTCAGTCAATCTTCATGCTATTTTTAAGCTGCAGATAGTTGTTCCCAAATTTTGATCAGTTCCTTGCTAATTCTAAAGGCATTCCCAAAAAAATACCTAAAACAAATTCGGAAGCTGGCTCCCAAAAATAACTTGCGTCATACAAGGTCAAACCCAGATTCAAACCCTCCAGCTGTTTTTGAAAATCCGAACTTAATCCCAAAGATCCTTAGGAAGCAAGAAAGACAAGAAGATTTTGCTGATTTGAGTCCTGAAGCAGCTCACCCAAGTTGTGTTCCAACTCCTGTCAAGGTTTTATTTCGTTCAACCCCTGCTTCTCCTTGTTCATCATCCACATCTCAAAGCACTCCTTCCACACCTTCATTCACTGCACATACTCCTTTTACCACTATTGTCGTCACAACTGTTCATGTTGTTCCTGTTTTTCCACTTATCCCTGTGAATATGGATAATAGATATGCACCCCTGCAATTGCCTGCTAAGGGGCCTTGCCCCAAGATTACCAATCCAAAATTACATATTTTGATAGTACTAGCCCTTTCACTGCACTTCAGCATACCAAGAAAATGCAGGACTATTTTGAAAACTACGAAATAGATGATGATAGCGTGAGAATGAAAATTTTTGTTCAAAGTCCAACAGGTGATGTAAGAACTTGGTTCAGATCACTTGCTGCAAATTCTATAACCACTCCGGATGAGCTTTACCATTCCTTTACCAACAGATGGGAGAAAAAGAAAAATCCCTTGCACATACTAGCTGAATATGATACAATTAAAAGAGGTCCTCAAGAGACTGTTTTGGAGCACTGTGCAAGGTTCAATAATGTCTATAATGCAATACCACAGAACTTAAGACCACCGCCTGACCTTGCCTTGTATAATTCCCTGATGGATTCGACCCGGATATGGCATACCAATTAAAAGAAAGAGCCCCTCAGACCCTTGCATACATGCAAAATGTTGCTGTTAGCGTAGAGGCAACCCTAATTGCCAAAAGAAACAGAGCTAGAATGGAAAGAAGAACCACCTTTAAGGAAGAACCCTCAGCCTTAGAACAAAAGCTTGATGCTATTATCAGTCGCATGCAAAGGCTGGGAGACAGAGTAGAGAGTGTTGAGAGGAAGTCATCATGGGAAGGACAACAGTCCAATACCATAAGGAACCCAAATTTTAGGAAACTGCAGAACACAAATGTTGGGAGGTCAAGCCCAGATCATGACATAAGACCCCCTTTCCAAGAAAACTATGCTGAGGCATCCACTTCCAGTCAACCCATAGAAGACACTCACACGAATTTGGTGGATCTAAATGGTGAGCATTAAAATTTCCTGAGCCAAGAAGACCAAGATGAGCATGACTTTAGTCAATTTCAGACTAAGTCTGTTGAGTCTTTTGATTTTAAACAAGGTTATGATACTGCTGTGTATGAGGTACACAAACAATATAAGCTGAGAACTAGGACCATTGACATTTCTGAACCTAGCAAACCAAAGGATGGAAAACAACACAACAAGATTAAAGGAAAGGCTGTCATAACAGAACCAACTAATATACCTGTCCCAAACCGGCATCAAGTGACTGTAGAAGACATAACAGAAATACAACCTTCTATTAATCAGCCTCTGCCACCTTCTTCCTCTGAGCAAAATTCGACGAGTGTTCCAAAAAGCTCTCCTAAAACTGAAAACCCGCAAGTGATCAATTCCCATAATGCTGATAAACAAGAGCAAATTGCTGGTAATTTAAAAAAAGAAGAAAAAACTGCCATTATCAACACCAAGACTCCATTGGCAAAGCCATTTAACATAGAAGCAGAGATTGGAAAACTTAAGATATCCATCCCCCTCTCAGAACTTGCCAAACACGATGTATATAGGCAACAAATTCAAAGGTCACTTCAAATCCCAGAGATTAAGGACGACGTAAATGTTTTGGATGATACCCCTGAACTGTTGTTTGGTCCACAAGTTAATGGAAAATCAACATATGGACCTGTTCCACCCTTTTATGTCAGTTTACATATACATGACAAAATCATGGACAATGCCATGTTTGATTCAGGAGCATCGCACAATCTTATGCCCAAAGAAGTTATGGAAAAGCTGAACTTTGATATCACAAGACCCTACAAAGATCTATTTTCCTGTGATTCAAGTCAAGTCAAGTGTTTAGGCCTCATCAAAGACTTGTGTGTCTCCTTAGTCCAATATCCCAACAAGACCATTCTGATGGATGTGGTGGTCGCTGACATCCCACCAAAGTACGGTATGCTCCTATCAAGATCATGGGGAGAAAAGCTCCAAGGATCCCTTCAGTTAGACCTCTCCTATGCCACTATTTCAGTCTTTGGGCAACCAAAGAGTCTGTACAGAGAAACAATCATGAAATATGTGGTAAGTAGTGAGAGAAAACCTGAAAATTTTCCCATTTACTCAATCCATTCTGATATGGATTCTTTTATTTTGTTTAATGATGATACAAATTCTCCAACTGATGATTGACCTTTGGATCTAGAACAACAAGCACACATCAATGAAGAATCGGTTGCACATACTGATAAAATTGTCAAAACAGTTAATGCAACCAGCATACAAGAAGAACCTCCCCAAACGGAAACTGCAAATCTGCCCAATCCTAAAAGGGCTGAAACTCTTAGTACTAACCACAAGCAAGCAATCACATGGTATTTAGAGTTTGATGGCTCTGTCAACAAGTTAGGAGAAGGGACAGGTGTATGTATTCATAATACACATAACAATCATGCAGAAGGCCATGCCTACAGACTGAACTTTAAATGCACCAACAACATGGCAGAGTATGAGGCTCTGCTTTTAGGCCTTAAACTGCTCAAAGCTTTAGGAGCTGAAAAAGTGTCCATTTTAGGTGACTCTGATTTAATCATACAACAGATGAAAGGTAACTTTGTTACCAATGACAACAGAATGAGGGCCTATAGGACTGTTGCCACTAATATACTCAATGCATTCACTGAATCCAAGCTTGCCAAAATCTCAAGAGATCATAACATTCATGCACACAGCCTAGCCACTTTTGCTAGTACATGCAAGCTTCCCTTAGAGCCAAACCATTATTTTACAGCTGAAATAAAACATAGGCCCGTTGTCCCAAATAACGTGAAAGACTGGCAAGTGTTCGAAAATGATGACCAGATTAATAATTTCCTCACTCTTGAGCATGAATTTGCAAATATTAACATTGACATGGATGCTATGAACGATTCCCAACAGCAAACAAATGAAATTCAGCAGGCTGTAACAGCTGCAACAGCCAAACAAATCCTAAATCCAACTGTTTTTGACAAAACAAACATAGAACAGCTGAAACAAATGCATTTGGAGGAAATGGCCAAAACAGAGGCAGAAATCATTGACTTAAAGGATAAATTTTTTCCTGCTGGCCTAACCCCATTAGAAGACATGTTTGATGCAAATGATGTTCCTAAAAAACCAAAATTGCAACCATTGAACTCTGATATAGAAGAACACAACATTGGGATAGCAGAGAAGCCAAAAATGATCAAACTGTCCAAAAATTTGCCACCTGATCAAAAGCCCAAGTATATTGATTTTTTTAAAGAATTCCAAGATGTATTTGCTTGGAGTTATGAGGACTTGAAGTCCTATGACACCTCAGTAATTCAACACACCATTCCATTACAACCAAACCAGAAGCCCTTCAAACAGAAACTGAGGAGAATCAATCCTGTGCTTCTCCCTTTGATTGAAAAGGAAGTGAAAAGAATGTTTGAAGAAAGTATCATAGCACCCATTAGATTTTCTGAATGGGTATCCAATCTTGTTCCCACAAGAAAGAAAACATGTGAGATTAGACTTTGTGTAGATCTGAGAAATTTAAACCAAGTCTCCCTAAAAGATCACTATCCTTTGCCCAAGATGGATCACATCCTGCAAAGAGTAGTGGGGTCATCTAGAATCTCTCTGCTAGATGGCCTTTCAGGTTTCAATCAAATACTTGTTCACCTGGATTACCAAGACAAGACAACCTTTACCACACCGTGGGGAACATTTAAGTATGCAAAGTTGCCTCTCGGACTAAAAAACGCTTGTGCCACCTTTCAAAGAGAAATGGATATTGCATTTGCCAAGGAAATACATGATTTCCTAGTTGTTTACCTTGATGACTTGACCCCATTTTCCAAATCTGATCAAGAGCACCTCAAACACTTAAGGCAAATATTCATGACATGCAGGAAATATGGCATCTCCTTGAACCCCAAGAAGTCTCTCTTTGGCCTTGGAGAAGGTAAATTACTTGGCCACATCATATCAAAAGATGGGATTAGAATTGATCCTGAAAGAATCCAAGCCATCCTCCAAATCCCATACCCCAGAAACATAAAAGAGCTGCAAGCGTTCCTTGGTAATATCAATTTCCTAAGGAGATTTATTCCAAATCTAGCCGAGCTGATAAGATTATTAAGCAACATGTTAAAAAAGGATGCCAAGGTAAAATGGTCTCTTGAAACCAAGCAGGCCTTTGAGAGTATAAAATCTGCCTTAACCCAAACCCCTGTCCTCACCAGCCCACAATTTGACAAAGATTTTATCATTTTTTCTTTTTCATCTAATCACACCATAGCTGCTGTCCTTCTGCAAAACGATGAACATGGAAATGAAAAGCGAATTGCATTTTTCAGCCGAGCCTTAACAGATGCCCCTTTGAAGTACCCAATCATGGAGAAGCAGGCCTATGCACTCGTTAAGGCCATCAAGGATTTCAGAGTGTACATTTTATATTCACATGTGATTGCCTATGTCCCAAATGCTGTTGTAAAAGACATACTAACCCAAGATGGATTAGAAGGAAAAAGAGGCAAGTGGATTGCAAACATCCTTGAGTATGACATAGAAATAAAACCAACCAAACTGATAAAGGGACAAGGTTTAGCCAAACTGATGTCCGAAACAAACTTTCAAGCGTTGGAAATCAACCAACTGAACAATGAACAGGAGCTGGCGACTCCACAGATCAGTGAAACCTTTTTGCAATCCCCACGGTATGCTGATATATGTTTTGTACTGTTAAACCTGTTTTCTCCCCCAGGATTGTCCAAAACCAAGAAAAGATTTTTGAAAATGAAGGCTTTAAAGTTTTGTGTCATAGATGGTGCATTAGTTTGGAGAAATCATGAAGGTATATTGCTTAATTGTTTAACCATGAGTGAAACTGACGAAGTCATGAAAGAATTCCATGCAGGTGATTGTGGAGGACATCTATATTGGAATTCCACTGCTGATAAAATTTTAAGGGCTGGTTTCTATTGGCCCTCTCTTTTTGCAGATATAAAGAAGTTTTCCATGTCATGTCACAAATGCCAAATCTTTGAGGGCAAAAGAAAGTTGTTGCCCTTGCCCCTTAAACCCATCTCAACCGAAAAGGCTTTTCAACAATGGGGTCTTGACTTCATTGGAGAAATCCATCTCTCTTCCTCAGGCCAGCACAAATGGATTTTAACAGCCACTGACTATTTCACTAAGTGGGTTGAAGCCATCCTGTGTAGGCAAGCCAATGACACCATCATTATCCAATTCCTTGAGTGCAATATCCTTTCTAGATTTGGCTGGCCTGAGAAGATCATCACTGACAATGTCGCGGCCTTCAAATCCAAAAATATGATCAATTTTTACCACCAATTTCATATTACCTTGGGCTACTCTACAGCCTATTACCCTCAAGGTAATGGCTTGGCCGAATCATCCAACAAGAGCCTCATCAACATCATAAAGAAAGTGCTAGAAGAAAACAAGAAGAACTGGCACAAGAAGCTGGTAAATGCCCTATGGGCAGACAGACTTTCAACAAAGAGATCTATTGGAATGAGCCCTTATGAGCTAGTATATGGCATGGAGGCCATATTTCCTTCATCCTTGGGCATCCCTACTATCATACTATTACAGGAAATTCAGGCTGAACCAAATGACATTCAAAGAAGGATTAATCAGACCATTCATCTTCAGCAAACTAGAGAACAAGTTTATGACAGAGCTCAAATTTTGCAAGAAAAGCTCAAAACGATTTTTGATAAGAGAGTTAAGGCTGAAGATTTCTACATTGGTGACAAAGTTCTAAGGTGGGATTCACGAAGAGAAGATAAGGGAAAACATGCAAAGTTTGATTTTTTATGGAAAGGGCCATTTGTTGTTTCTGTTGTTCAGGGAAATAACACATATTTTCTCAAACCTGTAGAGGGCAGCTCTGCTGAAGAAGGCCCTGTTAATGGTCGTATGCTGAAACATTACCATGATCCCTTTTGAGGGACACAATGCAGTTCTGTATATATTTCTTGTACAGTAATGTTTGTATATATCAGCACTTTGTTTTGTTTTTCCGAATGTTGGAGGAGCAGCAGTAAATTTTGTGAAGACACAACCAATGTAAGTATTTCAGTTTTAAAAATCTCTGTCTCTGCACTAATCTCAACAAAACAGCAAGAGTAACACTGTCATATCACAACAATTCATGGTAAAAAGAAGCTGTTTGTAGTCTTGCAGTCTTAAGTTTCATATCAGCAGCGGTTTCTAGACCAATGGCTAAGGCAAGCACATCATTTTTGATCCATGTTCTGAGACTGTTTCAAAGGCACAATGCTCAAGCAACATTGCACATAGTAGCAAGCACGCAGAAGAAAGCAGGCAATGCTATTCATTTCACAATATTTCAGTTGAGGAGAAGGTTGTTCATATTACAAAATTTCAATTATCTAACAGCCAGCATAAAGAAGTTTTTCAATCTACAACAACAATAGAAGATCAGGCATTTTTACCTGCTGTTCTTGGCTTTTCAAAAGGAAAAGCCATCCCCAAGTGGAGCCACTGTTAGCCTCCTATTGCAACAGGTGTTCATATTTCGTGATTGACATTTTTACATGCCAAATATGTCATCTTTCATGCTGCAAGGTTCCATATTTCCAAAAGAGGTCAAAGAAAAGGCCATGAAAGAGTGCTAGTCCAAATGCCACTGATGTATTCCAATTTTGATGAGTTTTCAGTTAAGGGAAGGCCAAACAGCTTAATCTTGGCCTCCCTAGGATTCAATTTCTTGTTTTAGAATACAGAGAATGATATCTGTCCAAACAGCTTAATCTTGGCAGATTTGTAGATAGGTAGAGAATCAAAGGAGCCCAACTGCTTAATCTGGGTCCTTGGCAGAAATAAGTGTAGATTTAGATAGGTGGATAGTCAAAAGAAAAATTGTAAAGCTGGGTCTGCAAGTCTAAGTGCACCCAAACCAAAAAGAAGAAAAAATGTTAGGCCAGTAGGCTGGGTAGGTAGTTTTGAGGTTGAAGAATGATGATTCATGATCAATTTTGTGTTTTAAAGTGTTATATCTTTTCAGATCACATGTTGGAGGCAGTTTTCCATTTGGAGGAGCTCAAGCTGGACATCACTAACTCCACTTTCTTCTTATTCCCTAAATCACTTACTAACTTCCCCGAAGAGGTCAAGATCTGCTTGATTTCTCTTAATTTCATCATTTTCATATCATTTGCCTGAGTACAGATCTGCTTTACTTAGATACACTCATATCTTTTCTACAAGTTCTATTTTCCCTCTGTAGCCTAAGGTCCCTTAATTTAGCGCTTTCTTGTCATCTCCATATTAACTCCTAACTCTATTATCTAGCCCCCTATCTATTTTCCTTTCCCCTATTAAAACTATGTATAAAAATCCCAAAAATATAATAATACCCCCTCCCTGGCACTATAGCCCTATTCATCTAAGTCCGGGAAAAAACAGTCTAGCTGGGGCTGTTTTTAGCCCATTCTTGTCCTTACAGGGGTTAGTTTGACCTCCGGTCAAACTAATAACCATTTCCCCTAAGCCCTAACCCTGAAAAAACCCATTTTCCACCTCATCCTAAGGCCTTAACCACCAAATATTCGACCCGCTCACTTTTAAAATCCCCAAAAATCCACATTTCCTAAGTTTTAAACCCCCCCGCGACATTGTATTAAAATTTGAATATTCGCCCGCCCGTCCCTTAACCCTCAACCGCCTCGTCCATGCCACCAGTTGTCCGATCGCCCACGCCCCAGATCTACGGTGGGCGGGCCTCCTCATATCCCAAACAACCCGAGGGTTAGCGTCCGGGAGATGGGCGGTTTTCCTGCCGTACTCCCGCCACGGGTCGCCCTCTCGGCTGTGGCGGAGCCCCTCCTCCGATACCGCCGTCTGCCTAAAGGCGGTGCGCCCAAAACCGAAAACCGCTTTCGCCCTCCTGCGTCAGCGCCACGTCACCCATTGACGTCATCTGCCTCTGTCGGCCTCCTACCACCGCACTGCCTAGTCACCCTTCCACGTCTCTGCCACCGTGTAAATGCCACGTCACCCGCCATACATGCTGACGTCACCCTGCCATGTCACCACCGTACTGGGTCCCACCCACTAACGTCATGCTGACGTCATCAGCAAAAAGGTGCGAAGGCGAAAATCGTGCTTAGGAAGCCCTGATTCAAATTCTGAGGCAGTTTTTCATGCGCGAATCGCGCATGGCTACGGGAAATGGGCCAAAGTGGAAAGACCCTCATCGCGCAGCCCCCAGCAAGCTCGAAAGGCGCAAAATGACCTTTTTTTCTTCGCGAAGCATTTAGAAAGAGGCAAACAAAGGTTTTAAAGCAACAGAAGGCCGAAGAGCGGCCATTAACTATTGATTTCACAATTTCATACACAGCAAAAGAGAGAAATGGCCCGTTTCCACTGCGAAAGAGTATCAAAGGAAAGATGGAGCGGCAAAGAGTATCAGTTGGATGTTTTAATCAAAATCTTCATTTCCCAAGGCATTTTAGCATTGAATGGCCTCCAAAAAAGTCAAATAAAGCGGTGTAAGCCCATTAATGCTCTCAAATCATAGTTAAAGCAAACATATCATTCATACTGGTCGAAGGAGAATTAGATCTATACGTATTTCTCATCTATCATAAGCATTAAGGTATTGCTTTTATTCCCCTAAAAAGATTTCTATATAGATTATTTATCAAATATATGATATATAGCATTATATATATATATTTAAGCGGAGGGGGAGGAGGAGCCCACTCCACTCACTGGTAGAAATTCCGCCTTTCCCGAACCCTCTGATGACCAGACACGTGCAAGGAAAGGCAGTGAGACAGATAGCTCCTGGCAAGGACTTACCAAGCCCCATATTAGACGAAGCGTTTCTTTCACGTATGGGCCATCATTTCGGTCATTAGCCAGGTATCTAAGTGCATAAGGAGAAGACATAACTCCATAACACTATTCTACCACTACTTTATCCCACTCATTTAAGGTGTTAGTTTACTACTTTCGTTATAGGCGGATTTTATACAGTGAAGGTCTTCATTCGTTAATTAGAAGGGCCGACTCCCCGGGGCTATTCAAAGACTTCCCTTAAAGCCTCCGAACAGCAATGGACCAGAGACCCATGCACAATTATTGCAGAAACCCTACACCAAGTCACCGAGGACAACACATTAACTCAGTTTTGATATGGCTGCCCTCAGATCAGCTCAAAGATATTTCCTTGCATTTATTGCTGGATAGGATTAGGTTAAAGTAATCATTTTTCTTTCAGACTTGTTTAGGTCAAGCTGCAATAAACAGGTTTTGATATTTTTCCCTTTATATACCACCCTCTGTATTGTTTTAAGGGTTGGTTGGTTGATAGTCTTCATGAGAGACTCGCACTAGATATCTGAAATGTTTTAATTAATCAAAGATTGTTGAAAAGATTGGAGGAATGACTGTATGCTCTGTGTCTAATGGTCTAAAGAAATGAATGTGGAATTCTTGTGCTGCAGTATGAATCAATAAGTGTTTCTTACCCCTGTTATTCCAATTTCACATATGCTTAAGTTACAGAACAAAGGATTGGTTTAGAATTTGCTTAACCGCACTCTATGCTCAGTTTCTGTTGCTTATTAAAGTTTTCCTCTTGATTTAGGCATAAATATGAATTCCTTTATGGCTCATGTTTGATCTATTTCACATATGAATGACTGTTATCTAGGAATTCTTAACTGCTCCCAGATTGATTTCATTCATCTTCTTTCTGCTAACTTGTCTGAGAGATTCTTTGTTGCCTCTCATACCTTAGCCCTCTTTCCATCCTTTTAAGCTTGAGTGTTGTTTCATAAGCAGCTACCCTTCTCCATATTCTTTCTTGTGACCAGGAAAATGCACCAGCAGTCTTACTCCTTGACTCCACGCCTAATGGTTCTAAAACTTTCGTGCTATCCCTGCCTCCTTACCTGAAATATCATCCTTCCCACCAAAACTTAAACAAAACCCCCTTGAACTCAATAACTAGCCTAAAATCATCTCCAACAAAGCTAAATCAGAAAGAGAGAGCCCTCTCTGATTGTAGGTGGGCTAGAACCAGTAGTCTAAAGATTGGTCTGTGGTTACCTCAGTCGTATCCTTTTGTGTTGATCAAAAGGACAACCTGAGTGATAACATAATGGCGACTCCACTGGGGAACAAATCAATTGTTCAAGTGCTGTCTGCTCCTTAGAACTACATATGAAGTCTGAATATCAGCCAGGGAGCCTTTGAAACTGTTCTTGCTTTGCATTTTCAGGAGTAAATAAAAGCTGCTTCAGTCAATCTTCATGCTATTTTTAAGCTACAGATATCTGTTCCCAAATTTTGATCAATTCCTTGCTAATTGTAAAGGCATTCCCAGAAAAATACCTAAAACAAATTCGGAAGCTGGCTCCCAAAAATAACTTGCGTCATACAAGGTCAAACTCAGATCCAAACCCTCCAGCTGTTTTTGAAAATCCGAACTTAATCCCAAAGATCCTTAGGAAGCAAGAAAGACAAGAAGATTTTGCTGATTTGAGTCCTGAAGCAGCTCACCCAAGCTGTGTTCCAACTCCTGTCAAGGTTTTATTTCGTTCAACCCCTGCTTCTCCTTGTTCATCATCCACATCTCAAAGCACTCCTTCCACACCTTCATTCGACATACTCCTTTTACCACTACTGTCGTCACAATTGTTCCTGTTGTTCCTATTGTTCCACTTATCCCTGTGAATATGGATAATAGATATGCACCCCTGCAATTGCCTGCTAATAATGGGGCCTTGCCCGAAGATTACCAATCCAAAATTACATATTTTGATAGTACTAGCCCTTTCACTGCACTTCAGCATACCAAGAAAATGCAGGACTATTTTGAAAACTACGAAATAGTTGATGATAGCGTGAGAATGAAAATTTTTGTTCAAAGTCTAAGAGGTGATGTAAGAACTTGGTTCAGATCACTTGCTGCAAATTCTACAACCACTCCGGATGAGCTTTACCATTCCTTTACCAATAGATGGGAGAAAAAGAAAGACCCCTTGCACATACTAGCTGAATATGATACAATTAAAAGAGGTCCTCAAGAGACTGTTTTGGAGTACTATGCAAGGTTCAATAATGTCTATAATGCAATACCACAGAACTTAAGACCACCACCTGACCTTGCCTTGTATAAATTCCCTGATGGATTCGACCTAGATATGGCATACCAGTTAAAAGAAAGGGCCCCTCACACCCTTGCAGACATGCAAAATGTTGCTGTTAGCATAGAGGCCAACCTAATTGCCAAAAGAAACAGAGCTAGAACGGAAAGAAGAACCACCTTTAAGGAAGAACCCTCAGCCTTGGAACAAAAGCTTGATGCTATTATCAGTCGCATGCAAAGGCTGGGAGACAGAGTAGAGAGTGTTGAGAGGAAGTCATCATGGGAAGGAAAACAGTCCAATACCATAAGGAACCCAAATTTTAGGAAAATGCAGAACACAAAAGTTGGGAGGTCAAGCCCAGATCATGACATAAGACCCCCTTTCCAAGAAAACTATGCTGAGGCATCCACTTCTAGTGAACCCATAGAAGACACTCACATGAATCTGATGGATCTAAAGGGTGAGCATCAAACTTTCCTGAGCCAAGAAGACCAAGATGAGCATGACTTTAGTCAATTTCAGACTAAATCTGGTGAGTCTTTTGATTTTAAACAAGGTTATGATACTGCTGTGTATGAGGTACACAAACAATATAAGCTGAGAACTAGGACCATTGACATTTCTGAACCTAGAAAACCAAAGGAT
Organism: Pinus tabuliformis; assembly: GCA_031772625.1. Lineage (NCBI taxonomy): Eukaryota > Viridiplantae > Streptophyta > Pinopsida > Pinales > Pinaceae > Pinus > Pinus tabuliformis. The sequence continues at coordinate 158,519,547 of CM062814.1, read as the reverse complement.
GGCAAACAGCCCAACAAGATTAAAGGCAAGGTTTTCATAACAGAACCAGCTGATATACCTGTCCCAAACCCGCATCAAGTGACTGTAGAAGACATAACAGAAATACAACCTTCTATTGATCAGCCTCTGCCACCTTCTTCCTCTGAGCAAAATTCGACCAGTGTTCCAAAAAGCTCTCCTAAAACTGAAAACCCGCAAGCGATAAATTCCCATAATGGTGATAAACAAGAGAAAATCGCTGGTAATTAAAAAAAAGAAGAAAAAACTGCCATTATCAACACCAAGACTCCATTGGCAAAGCCATTTAACTTAGAAGCAGAGATTGGAAAACTTAAGATATCCATCCCCCTCTCAGAACTTGCCAAACACGATGTATATAGGCAACAAATTCAAAGGTCACTTCAAATCCCAGAGATTAAGGACGACGTAAATGTTTTGGATGATACCCCTGAACTGTTGTTTGGTCCACAAGTTAATGGAAAATCAACATATGGACCTTTTCCACCCTTTTATGTCAGTTTACATATACATGAAAAAATCCTGCACAATGCCATGTTTGATTCAGGAGCATCGCACAATCTTATGCCCAAAGCAGTTATGGAAAAGCCGAACCTTGATATCACAAGACCCTACAAAGATCTATTTTCCTTTGATTCAAGTGAAGTCAAGTGTTTAGGCCTCATCAAAGACTTGTGTGTCTCCTTAGTCCAATATCCCAACAAGACCATTATGATGGATGTGGTGGTGGTTGACATCCCACCAAAGTACGGTATGCTCCTATCAAGATCATGGGGAGCAAAGCTCCAAGGATCCCTTCAGTTAGACCTATCCTATGCCACTATTTCAGCCTTTGGGCAACCAAAGAGACTGTACAGAGAAACACTCATGAAATATGTGGTAAGTATTGAGAGCAAGCCTGGAAATTTTCCCATTTACTCAATCCATTCTGATATGGATTCTTTTATTTTGTTTAATGATGATACAAATTATCCAACTGATGATGAGCCTTTGGCTCTAGAACAACAAGCACACATCAATGAAGAATCGGTTGCACATACTGATAAAATTGTCAAAACAGTTAATGCAGCCAGCATACAAGAAGAACCTCCTGAAACGGAAACTGCAAATATGCCCAATCCTAAAAGGGCTGAAACTCTTAGTACTAACCACAAGCAAGAAATCACATGGTATTTAGAGTTTGATGGCTCTGTCAACAAGTTAGGAGCAGGGGCAGGTGTATGGATTCATAATACACATAACAATCATGCAGAAGGCCATGCCTACAGACTGAACTTTAAATGCACCAACAGCATGGCAGAGTATGAGGCTCTGCTTTTAGGACTTAAACTGCTCAAAGCTTTAGGAGCTGCAAAAGTGTCCATTTTAGGTGACTCATATTTAATCATACAACAGATGAAAGGTAACTTTGTTACCAATGACAATAGAATGAGGGCCTATAGGACTGCTGCCACTGATATACTCAATGCATTCACTGAACCCAAGCTTGCCAAATCTCAAGAGATCATAACATTCATGCACACAGCCTAGCCACTTTTGCTAGTACATGCAAGCTTCCCTTAGAGCCAAACCATTATTTTACAGCTGAAATAAAACATAGGCCCACTGTCCCAAATAATGTGAAAGACTGGCAAGTGTTCGAAAATGATGACCAGATTAATAATTTCCTCACTCTTGACCATGAATTTGCAAATATTAACATTGACATGGATGCTATGAACGATTCCCAACAGAAAACAAATGAAATTCAGCAGGCTGTAACAACTGCAATAGCCAAAAAAATCCTAAATCCAACTGTTTTTGACAAAACAAACATACAACAGCTGAAACAAATGCATTTGGAGGAAATGGCCAAAACAGAGGCAGAAATCATTGACTTAAAGGATAACTCTTTGCCTGCTGGCCTAACCCCATTAGAAGACATGTTTGATGCAAATGATGTTCCTAAAAACCAAAATTGCAACCATTGAACTCTGATATAGAAGAACACAACATTAGGACAACAGAGAAGCCAAAAATGATCAAACTGTCCAAAAATTTGCCACCTGATCAAAAGCCCAAGTATATTGATTTATTTAAAGAATTCCAAGATGTGTTTGCTTGGAGTTATGAGGACTTGAAGTCCTATGACACCTCAGTAATTCAACACACCATTCCATTAAAACCAAACCATAAACCCTTCAAACAGAAACTGAGGAGAATCAATCCTGTGCTTCTCCCTTTGATTGAAAAGGAAGTGAAAATAATGTTTGAAGCAGTTATCATAGCACCCATCAGATTTTTTGAATGGGTATTTAATCTTGTTCCCACAAGAAAGAAAACAGGTGAGATTAGACATTGTGTAGATCTGAGAAATTTAAACCAAGTCTCCCTAAAAGACCACTATCCTTTGTCCAAGATGGATCACATCCTGCAAAGAGTAGTGGGGTCATCTAGAATCTCTTTGCTAGATGGCCTTTTAGGTTTCAATCAAATACTTGTTCACCCGGATGACCAAGACAGGACAGCCTTTACCACACCGTGGGGAACATTTAAGTATGTAAAGATGCCATTCGGACTAAAAAATGTTGGTGCCACCTTTCAAAGAGAAATGGATATTGCATTTGCCAAGGAAATACATGATTTCCTAGTTGTTTACCTTGATGACTTGACCCCATTTTCCAAATCTGATTAAGAGCACCTCAAACACTTAAGGAAAATATTCATGACATGCAGGAAATATGGAATTTCCCTGAACCCCAAGAAGTCTCTCTTTTGCCTTGAAGAAGGAAAACTACTTGGCCACATCATATCAAAAGATGGGATTAGAATTGATCCTGAAAGAATCCAAGCCATCCTCCAAATTCAATACCCCAGAAACATAAAAGAGCTGCAAGCGTTCCTTGGAAAGATCATTTTTGTAAGGAGATTTATTCCAAATCTAGCCGAGCTGATAAGATTATTAAGCAACATGTTAAAAAAGGATTCCAAGGTAAAATGGCCTCTTGAAACCAAGCAAGCCTTTGAGAGTATAAAATCTGCCTTAACCCAAACCCCTGTCCTCACCAACCCACAATTTGACAAAGATTTTATCATTTTTTCTTTTGCATCTAATCACACCATAGCTGTTGTCCTTCTGCAAAAGGATGAACAGGGAAATGAAAAGCCAATTGCATTTTTCAGCCGAGCCTTAAGAGATGCCCCTTTGAAGTACCCAATCATGGAGAAGCAGGCCTATGCACTCATTAAGGCCATCAAGGATTTGAGAGTGTACATTTTATATTCACATGTGATTGCCTATGTCCCAAATGTTGTTGTAAAAGACATACTAACTGAAGAGGGATTAGAAGGCAAAAGAGGCGAGTGGATTGCAAACATCCTTGAGTATGACATAGAAATAAAACCAACCAAACTGATAAAGGGACAAGGTTTAGCCAAACTGATGTCCGAAACAAACTTTCAAGCCTTGGACATTAACCAACTGGACAATGAACATGAGCTGGCGACTCCACAGATCAGTGAAGCCTTTTTGCAATCCCCACGGTATGCTGATATATGTTTTGTACTGTTAAACCTGTTTGCTCCCCCAGGATTGTCCAGAACCAAGAAAAGATTTTTGAAAATGAAGGCTTTAAAGTTTTGTGTCATAGATGGTGCATTATTTTGGAGAAATCATGAAGGTATATTGCTTAATTGTTTAACCATGAGTGAAACTGACAAAGTCATGAAAGAATTCCATGCAGGTGATTGTGGAGGACATCTATATTGGAAGTCCACTGCTGATAAAATTTTAAGGGCTGGTTTCTATTGGCCCTCTCTTTTTGCAGATATAAAGAAGTTTTCCATGTCATGTCACAAATGCCAAATCTTTGAGGGCAAAAGAAAGCATTTTCCCTTGCCCCTTAAACCCATCTCAACCAAAAAGCCTTTTCAACAATGGGGTCTTGACTTCATTGGAGAAATCCATCCCTCTTCCTCAGGCCAGCACAAACGGATTTTAACAGCCATCGACTATTTCACTAAGTGGGTTGAAGCCATCCCGTGTAGGCAAGCCAATGACACATGGAGGATCAACTTGCATTTCCCTCCTAATCCTGTGGTTATAGAATGTTGGATTATTGATCGAGACGACTTCTCTAATGCACAGATCCTGGGCCAGCCAAAAGGGTAGCTCCACATTTGCACCTACTTCTACATTGTTATTTTTAGATCCAGGATCTAAGAGGCCCGCTCCGTTTGCACCGACCCGAAACACTACAGACACTGGTTCCTGCTCCATGAGAATGTGGTCGATGTCAAAGTAATCTGCCATACTCAATCGTCGCTGAGTGGGAGATGGATTTCAATTTCAATTTTGGATTGGGCACATTGAGCGTGGTGATATTAAATGAGTTGAGAATGCATAAACTGTGAACCAGTGGTATTGCAGTGGACCGTAGATGATTCAAACAAGCCGTAGTGAGGAGTGTAATACCAGTCAGTAAACACAAGCATAAGTGAATTTAGAGATCTGCTCTTTGATCAGGATCCTACTGAAAGAGAGGTTTCTCGTTATTGGTGGCATGAGATTTAAGCAATGTCCACAAAATCCATTCCACCATGTCTAGTTGTATGGTAACACCGCCACTCTCGATTGCTTCAAAGGTGTGTACATAGAAGCTGTGGGTAATATACATTTATTTTCTTTTGTTCCAGTTTATTCTCACGCCATCCCATTCCTCAAATTCTTCCATTTCCTGACACAACAAATTGCCATATATTGCTAGTCACACAGAGTTGACTGTTGATGGAACCTTCACCCTGAGAGAGTCCGTGTTGTGATATTTGAGTTTCTCCGGGACATCCTCTTCTGCTTGCTCCGAATAGAATCGACTTAAAATCGATGGAGATGCCATCTTCCATGAATCTCTCTACTCATTCATGACTCTCATTCAGATATGCCATTGAAATGCTCTATGATGACCTTAGAAATTATGTTTGCTTGTAAATGTGATGGGGACAAATTCCTGAGTAGCTAAAGCGTGAGCATATCATTGTTTGAATGGCATATTCCTCATCTAAAAGCCAATTCTTATTACGAATTGTGTGTGGGCATATAAAGAGAAATCTGGCATTAAACAAGTTTGTCTGTCCCATCAAAGTCTGTAGCATTTCAAGTCAAGTTGATTACTCGTAGTTGGATGAATTGAGGTATTCTGAGGCAACATAAACACAAATTGAAGGATTGAACGTTTCTAGAAGCAACAACTTGGTATTCGGCCCTCCTAGGGCTACACATCATAACAAGAGGACAATTGATTTCTCAATAGGAGCATCTAACCCACTGTGAGTTTTTTCAGATGTGTTGAGGACCATGCTACATTTCTAGGCTGCGGGTACCCTCAAGAAGGTAGCCGGGCCTGTTGTAATTTCGCTCAAAGGTCTGTGGGTTAATATAAGGTTTGTAGGAGATTAGGGTAAAATTGAAGATAGTAGAACTCAGTTAAATTTGAATTAATATTGGATCTAGTTTATTAAATCATTGATAGTTGCAAAAAATACTCTACTTGGTAAAATGTTGGTTGTATACATTCCTTGTTTACTGGACAACCAACCCTATTTATTGTCGATTTGAGGAGAATCATATTGATATTAATAATCCTTAGATTATTCATGCATGTCTACTGTTACTATGGAATGATTTGTATATTACATGAAAAAAGAAAGAGTCCCTTAGTACAACAGGAAACATCAACTGAACCTGACTCTGTTGACTAGAAGGGCAAACATTTCATCAGATGTATCAACATCTTAAAGAAAATTTCAAATCAACTTTGGATAAAAAGGCTGACTAGATATTGTAAGTGGGTGTTGCTCCTTCGTCATTGATTCATAGTTGTAATCAGTTTTTTTAAACTGTAATTTTGACATTAGAGAAAATGACTCAAATTGGTGAAGTATTAGAGTTTTTGAGAACTCTTATACAATCTATTGTTGATGACGCATTCCAAATCAGCAAAGGCTCTCTCTCAGAAAATCAGACATCTCTACAATATGCACAAGAACACATTGAATTTTTGTAGCTTGAATCTCAACTACAACATGAAGAATTACTACTGTGGAGTCATCATCATGAACATGTTTCTGTTCAAAAGATTGAAACAGAATCCCATAAACAACAAGACAATAATATTACAGTTCACTCAGATTTAGTACCCAATAAAGCAGCAAGGTTACATGTAGATGCAGAAGTTCAACTTTCACTTCCCAAGCCCATCATAATACCTTGGGAAGAGGTTGTCCGTAATAGGCACAGAACTGGTCTTGGATACGCCAAGGACTTGTCCTTTCATATTCTAGACTACTCCAAACCAATCCAATTTCAAAGTGCTGGATTAATTCATGATAATTCACCTGCTCCTCATGATAGTTCACCTCTAGTTGTTCCAGATTCTTCCCATTTTCCACAGCAACCACAACAGATTGTGAAATGCCAACATTATGATCGAGTTGGCCATCTAAAAGATCACTATTTTGATCTTCATCCATGTAAGCATTTTCATAAAACCAGTCATTCTTCAAACAGATGCTTCAGAAACAAGTCTCCTGCAAGAACAAAGATTCATCTTGGATGGATCATTTCTTGGCAATGGGCATCAATAGCCAAGAAGATATTTCAATCACATGTCAGAACTTGTTCAAGAGTATTGAACAGTCTTATAGTTGAGTTTCCTCCATCATCTCACCTTGTATCTGACGGGGGGGAAATGATGGTCGTCTACAAGCTTCAAAGTCACGTCAAGCGAGCCTGAGCCCCAACCTGCCACACCAGTTTCAGAGTTGTAGCCAAAGAAAAAGATGCCCCTGAGCATGTCTTCAGTTGGTAATCTGGGACACTTCCTCTAGCAGAAGACTTCAGCTTCTTACCAATTTCAGAAGAATTCCATGAATAGAATTGGGGACACTTCCTCTAGCAGAAGACTTCAGCTTCTTGCCAATTTTGGAAGAGTTCCAGGAATTGCACTAAGCATTCCAGAGTTGTTGGTCATCCTTAAACCATCACAAGTTGAGACTTCCCTTTTCAGGTTGAAGTTCTCCCTTTTATGTGGGGTGAGACCTCCCTTTCATGCTTGAAGGTTTCCCTTTTCAAAACATTAGGAGCACTTCCTCTAGTAGAAGTCCCGAGCTTCATGCCAGACTTGGAAGAGTTTCGGGAACTACACTAAGCGTTCCAGTGTTGTTGGTCATCCTTAAGCCACCACTCTTTATACCAACATTTCAGAGAGCACATTCAGCCTAGTGTTGCCATGCATTTTGGCATATTTTATATTATAGCTCTCTTCTTGGACTCATACATAACCCTTCGGATTAAGGGGTGGAATGTTGGACACCTAATCCTCTATGGGTTAGTGTGGAAGAGGTATAAACTAAGGAATTCCAAGAGACCTTGGGATGTGGAACCCAACGGTCAAACCATGTACTATAAATGTATATGTTTTGTTAATAAAAAATGTACTCTCATGTTTTATCTTTCATATTCTCTTGCTCCAATGTGTGTTTTTAACAGGTTTAAAGAAAGGCGTGGAAGCTAAGATGGATGGTTTAAAGAAAGGTGTGGAAGCCAATGTGGATGGTTTAAAGAAATGTGCGAAAGCTAATATGTATGAAGTGGAAGCTAAGATGGATGGTATAGATGAAAGCTTAAAGGAAACATGGAAGATGTGAAGACATATTTGACAAAGTTGCTACAAGAAATGCTTACTAATGGCGAAAGGGTAGTAAAGGAAACTCATGATGAGAACAAAATAAATGTTAATTATGATTTCATAGACTCTAACATTGGATTGAAGATACACCATGTTCCAATGATTGATCTGAGGAAGTTTGATGGCAAGGATACCGTAACATGGATACTACATATGGAGCAATATTTTGATCTCCATAATGTGCAAAACACACAAAAAGTATGCAATGCAAATTTATATTTGGAACCAAATCAGTTTGTATGGTATCGATGACTTTGCTCTCGTAAACAAGTTTTCACTTAGGCAATATTAGGATACAGAAAGAAACGCCTTTTTTATCCAATTGATAAGTCTCAAACAAAAGGGTTCAATGATGGAGCACATTGAACACTTCCAAAAATTGAATATAAGGGTGGAAGATATTCTAGAGGAGCATAGGATTGATGTGTTCATAGGGACATTAATGGATGACATCCAACATAAGCTTCGCCTTTGGGAACCTGATTCATTGGAGAAGGCATTCAGGTTGGCAAGAAAAATGGAAAGAAAAATTATGGCAACAAGGAAGCCTACCACTCACAACTATAAATATGGAAGTTTTGTTGCCCCTAGCCTTCCACAACCTACAAGGTTGACACCACAACAATTGGAAGAAAAAAGAGAAAAAGGGCTTTGTTACAGTTGTGATAGAAAATACACTAAATGTAATAAGTGTGTTGAGAAGAAATTATTTTACATAGATTGTGAAGAGGAGGAAGAAAAGGAACAAGAAACAACAAAAGAAGAGGATATACACTAGGAATAAACCGTAGAGAAAGAAGAAATGAATTCGACCATACCTTGTAATGCATTGGTCAGAATTACCACTCCTCAAAATATCAAGATAAAAATACATATCAATAAGAAAAAGATAATAGTGTTGATTGATTTGTGCAGTACCCATAATTTTATCCATTGTAATATAGCCAAGAAATTGAATTTCTTCCTATATCCAGCACCAGAGTATCAAGTGATGGTTGCAAGTGGAGGAACCATAAATCGCTCTGGAAAGTGCCATAATATCAAGCTATCCATGGGAGAATATGTATTGAATAGCCCAATTCTTTCCATTCCAATGGGTGGTACTGATGTTGTACTACGAGTACGACTACAGTCCTTGGATACAATAGCTTTTAATTTTCAAGAAATTTTCATGATTTTTTTTTTCAGAAGGAAAGAAAGTTGAATTAAGGGGTATCATAGGGAAACCAGGAAAGATAATCAGCTCTAATGGAATCAAAAAGATTATAAATAAAGAACAATGAGGCGTAATTGCATAATTATGTTTGCTAGAGGTTCCCACATCACATTCTCGAGATCTCCAAAAAGCCTTGGACAATCATTCTAATGTATTTGAGACTCCCAAAAGCCTCCCACCTATTCATGATCATGATCATTCTATTCATTTGGTTCCAGGTAGTGTTCCTCCAAACATCAGGCCATATAGATATCCCTATCCCAAAAAGAGTGAAATTGAACGTATGGTTGCAGAAATGCTAGAGGCTAGTATAATTCAACCTAGACAAAGTTCTTTCTCTGCTCCAGTAGTATTGGTGCACAAGAAGGATGGATCATGGCGCATGTGTCCAGATTATAGGGAGCTCAAAAAGCTCACTATTAAAGATAAATTTCCCATTCTTGTCATTGATGAATTATTAGATGAATTGCATGGATCAATTTACTTCACCATGTTGGATCTTCGTTCAGGATATCATCAAATCAGAATGAAGACTGAACACGTTTCGAAAACAACATTTAGAACTCATTAGGGTCATTATGAAATTTTTTGTCATGCCTTTTGGCCTTACCAATGCACCTTCTACATTTCAAGGTTTGATGAATTCCATTTCCAAACCCTTCCTTAGAAAAATTGTGTTAGTATTTTTTGATGATATACTAATCTACAACAAGTCTTGGAAGGATTATGTTCAACATGTTGACAGGGTTCTCAAACTATTGGAGGAGAAACAATTATATGCAAAAATCTCCAAATGTTTCTTTGGAGTACAAGAGGTGGAATATCTGGGTCATATTTTATCTCATGAAGGTGTTAAGGTACACCTAGAAAAATTAAAGCCATTATGGAATGGAAAATCCCCACACCCTGAAATCATTTGCAAGGATTTCTCGGGTTGACAGGGTATTATCGCAAGTTTGTTAAGAATTATGTGAGAATAGAAACCCCTCTAACAACATTATTGAAGAAAGATGCATTTTCATGGATTCCAGAAGAAACGAAGGTCTTTGAACATCTTAAAGAGGCATTGTGCCAAGCACCGGTCTTAGCCAAACTTCACAAAAACCTTTATTGTGGAATGTGATGACTCAAGAAATGGAATTGGTGTTGTTTTAATGAATAGAAGAAAGACCCATTGCTTTCGAAAGTTGTCCAATCAAAGGAAAGATATTTATGAGAAGGAAATGTTGGAAATACTACATGCACTTAAGAAATGGAAACCCTACCTAATGGGAAGACACTTCAACGTAAAAACATATCATGATAGTCTTAAATACTTTTTAGACCAAAGATTACCTTCAAAAGAGTAGCAAAAATGGGTCACAAAGATGTTGGGTTATGAAGTTGAAATCATATACAAAAAATGGAAGAAAAATGTTATGGTAGATGCAGTCTCAACAAAGGATGAGGATGTGGAAGCATTGATTTGCGCCATTTCTATTATCCAACCAGATTGGATAAACGAAGGAAGGGATGAATGGAAGAATGACGAAGAAGTGTGGGCACTCATTCAAAAGCTACAACAAGATCCCAGTACATCTGATACATTTAGTTGGAAAAATGATTTGTTATGGTACAAATATCGTTTATACCTATGTAATAATTCCCAACTCAAACAAAAGATTCTTAGGGAATTGCACGCCTCCCCCTTAGGAGAGAACTCAGGATTTGTTAAAACCTACCACATAGTTAAGAAGGAATTTTTTGGGATGGCCTTAAATCAAATATTCTAAAGTTTGTGGTGGAATGTCTGGTTTTCCAACAAAATAAAGTTGAAATAATTAAGACCCCAGGTCTATTAGAACCTTTATCCATTCCAAGCAAACGTTGGCAGGAGGTTTCAATGGATTTTATCACAGGTTTACCCAAGTTCGAAGGAAAGAGTGTCATCATGGTGGTAGTTGACATACTTACTAAGTATGCACACTTTTGTGCATTATCTCATATATTTAAAGCCAGTACAATGTCTACTGCATTTATGGAAATAATTCAAAACTACATGGAAACCCAAAGATTATTGTAAGTGACAGAGATCCCATTTTCATTGGAAATTTTTGGACAAAATTATTTTCTTGTCTTGGTACTTAGTTAGCTCGTAGCTCATCTTATCATCCTCAATCTGATGGGAAAATTGGGATAGAAAACAAATGTTTGGAAGGATATATTTGTTGCTTTGTATCTAATAAACAAAGACAATGGGTCAAATGGTTGCCTCTGGCTGAATGGTGGTATAACAATTCCTTCCATACTGCAGCAAAAATGACCCCATTTATGGAACTTTATGGATATCATCCTCTGTCCATCATATCGTATTTAAGAGAATATTCTAAGGTTCAAGCAGTGTAATATCACATCGAGCATCAACAAAAATTTCTACAACTCTTAAATGATAACCTCACTTTGACGTAGAATAGAATGAAACAACAGGCATATCAACATCGTAGCGAAAGAAGTTTTGATGTAGGTGACTGGGTATTCTTACGTCTACAACCATATAGACAAATGTCCCTCAAGAAAGCTAAGAAGGATAATAAATTATTACCAAAGTGTTATGGTCCGTACAAGGTGTTGCAAAATATTGGTACTATGGCATACAAATTAGAGCTTCCCAATATTCCCGAGTGCACCTACTTTTCCATTTTTCATGCTTAAAGAAGGTTATAGGTGACAAGCTCCCAGTTCAAACAATATTTCCAGAACTTGACAAAGAAGTAAAAATCATATTGGAACCTGAAGCAGTCACAGAAACAAGAACTCTACAACTACGAAATCAATCAATTTCGGAGTATCTCATCAAGTGGAAGAACTGACCCGCTGAAGATTCCACATGGGAGGATGAGAATTTTATAAAGAAGCATCCAAAACTACTCAAGAATTGAGGAAAACACCTTTTTGAAGGAGAGGGGCATGTTAGGTCCCTATAATACTAGTGATTCCCCCATTAGTAATTTCATTGTAGCCCTTATTATTATTGTTGTGCTCCTATTGTCCCGATATTATTATTATTGTGCCCCATAGAAGCGAGTTATTATTATTATTGTGCCCTTAATTTATTATTGTTATGTCGGTTTTGATTATATTGTGGCCCCTTAGACACCTTTATATAGAAAGGAGGTTTTGTCATTTGTATCATCCAAGAAATTTTCATTTGTGTAATGTAAAGGAGGTTGCCCCCTCAAAGAGGCTGATTTTGAAGTCATTGATCTATCTTTTCTTCTATTTAGTGAGTTGGTTACTGTTAGCTTTGTTGGCGTTTGGGGAAAAAATGGATCCAAATCACTCCCAAAGTCTCCAAAGCTTGCTTAAAATCATGCAAATGGATCCAAATATGCTCCAAAGTGCTCCCTAAGTCTTCAAAAGTGCTTAAGATCATCTAAAGATCCAAACAAGCGAGGGAGGAGAGCCCTTGGAAGGCCAGAAATGCATTATTGGAAGGCTAAAACACTTCAAAATCATGAAAAGCCATGTATCAAAGGCTTAAAAATAAAGAATGCATAGCAGTCGTTATATTTGGTCGATCAACGACCTAGATCTAAGCAGAAAATCACAAATTGGTGGTCGCAGGCAGTGGCTGTTGGAAATAATATTGAGAGGGGGGGGGGGTGAATCAGTATTACCAAATCAATATAACTTTTTCATTTTCATACTCAGATTCATATACACTACTTCAGTTAAGACAAACCGCGTGTATACGCAATTGTATGTAATGCAACAAGTGTATATCAAGTAAACTTATGATTCAGTTAGTTGATCCTTAATGAGTGCATCAGAACATTATTAACCATATGAACAGTAAACAAGATCAGTATAACAGAACAACTCATCACACATAAGCAACACACATGAACACCATGATATAAGGTAGAAACCCAATGTGGGTGAAAACCACCTGCTACAACTTGTCTCTTTCTTCCTTTAATAAGAAACTTCTTTTTACAATATTTATGTACTGGTGCAGTCTTATACCAGTATGCAGGCCTCTACCTATAGAAGGCTACAACCTTCTCTCATTCTCTAGACTCTCTTGGAAGGGAGCTACAACCCATTTAGCTCTTGTGCTAGCTGAGGTACTAGTACGTAGGTGCTGACCTACAGAAGGCTACAACCTTCTCTTCAATTCCAGGGACCACGTTTCATAAATTTTCATATTGGATCCATAAATACAAAATAATCACTACTGCAATACAATCATCAACTTATACCTACATCATCAATCTCTGAATCACCCAATACTGAATCACTGAAACCTTGTCATCAAAATATAGTTACCTGAACACGGACCAGAGCCCAAAACTCTGCAACAACCACTAGAACCAACAACAACTTGAAACATCAAATCTCATAATGTATACGCTACTTGACTATGTCAAAACCGCGTGTACACGCACTTTCACCAGAGAGAATGCACGTAGAGATCTAAAGGTAATTACTTATACCTTCGCTGCCACTTCCAACTTGATTCAGATCGAGCCAAGCATCACAAACCCATAACCAACATACTAGATCTTCACACTCCATCAGACATTCATTGCTTGCACATCCACACCTTGGCCTAATGATTTTCTCCTTATATAGGTTTAGACTTCTCTCAATACCATGGTCCAAAACCATGTAGAAACAATACCTTGGACCCAATACCTGGGGTGTACACTTCAGACCAAATACCATGGACCAATACCAAAATACCATGGACCAAATACCACAGACCAAAACTTAGCTTTCCAACATGTACACACGTTTCCTTCTGTGAAACTGGGTGTCTACGCATACACGCCTTTTGTTCTTCTCACCCACGTGTATACACACTTTCATCAAGGTTAACCTACGTATATCTCTCTCTTGACCTATTGTACTAAAATCTATCCTCTGATTGAGTTGCCATCACCTGTATCATACCTCTGAGTGAGTTGCCATCAAGGAAAACACTTGTATCATAATGCCAACAATCTCCCCCTTTGGACTTGATGGCAACCACCACACCAAGTCACTCTCCCCCTTTGACATCAAGGGAAAAGGGCAGAGCAAGAAGTTCTCTCCCTCTACTATCCATACTCCCCCGAGTACCTGCTAAAATCTCTGATTGGGCTCCCCCTTTGTATATGCCAAGATGTACCAATCCATCCATGCTCCCCCTGAGCACATGCAAGGTCTTTATAGTAAAGAACAACAATCCATTCAAGACCATGATAGTCATTAGCCACTATCATACACCATATATGATCTGCACTGTTACATTCGGTCTGGTTAGTCCTCCGTCAGAGATCAAAACTCTTTATGCATTTCATTTTTAGGTGTCCCGCTCCATTCACTCAGCTGCATTCCGCTAGGGGCATGCCATAATCTGACGGAGAAAGGTCATGCTAGTCATTTCCCCTCATGTCAGGCTCCTGCTGGCTTAGGTCTTTTGTCAATGATCACCAAAGTCCATGACAGTCAAGGTCTGGTCCTTTAATGGACAAAGGTCATTTTCGATCATTAGGTCTAGGGATTTATCAGTTTGGTCTTTAAATATGTCCAGTAAAGCCATGCAGGCTAGAGAGAGGCCCTTACAAAGTAATGATTCACAGAGTTTCATCATCATATTGATAAACTTCGACTGTTCTTCAAAACTCTGTTTTGAAGAAAAGTCAAACAGTGTCATTGGTGGTAAATTTTCAAAGAGATCGACAGTTGATTTCTCCAGGTGCAGTCATGGTTTCCGTGGCCAAATTCCCTGTCATGAAATCCCTACAAAGAGTGCCGAAAATTTCATCATTTGAGCTAAAATTTCAAAGGAAAAGTGAAAATTTGGGTTGTTTGAAGTCAGTGAAAAAGTGTCAAAACATAACATTAGAAAAATGGGTTTTTGAAAAAAGCAAAATTTAAGCCATGACTTCTAAGACTTTGTATACAAGTTCCCACCAAAATCAAAGTCATTTTGAAAATCAAGTGCTTAAGGAAACATTGCAGAGGTTTGAGTGTTCATCGTGCGTGGTTTGGAGCAAGATTGGAGGCGATTTCAGGGCGCGACACATATAAACAGGGGCGCGGCACACACAGAGGGCGCGACGCACACAGAACTGACCCACAGAGTATTCTTCTAACTGGTGTGGCGCACACCCAGGGCGCGGCACACACCTAGGGTGCGGCGCACTGGGTTTTGCGCGCGGCGCACACAGACAGAGCGCCAAAACACTTCCAAACTTCCTAAAGTTTTTGTGAAGCCCATTAAATCGGCTGGTAGGCTCTGTAACATCACTTGTTCATCAAATTTTATGAGTGATATGGTGGTTTATGCCCATGATTGAATGCAACAAATTTCATAAAACCAGCCACAAGAAAATGCCAAAAAGTCACTGTTGCTAGGGTTGTATAAGTGTGGTGTTGATGCCAAGGTTCCATTTTCCTTCCTTACCATCCCCCCTATGCCATTGTTTCCTATTCTTGCTACCCTAAAATACTACCAATCTCATACTCCTTATCCCCTCCACTATTTGGTCAATACAAACCCCAAATCCTAACTTGTCAAACTCCAAAACCCTATTCTATTAAATACCCAAACCCCCTACATATCCCTAAAAAAACTTCTCCACATAACCCTTATTCCCATCACGTTACTCCCATCCTAATACTCCCTTTTGTTTCATTGTTCCCCTTGGTGGCAGATATCACAACAAAACCTAGCTTCACACCATCATCAAAGAGCAGCCTAAGTACAATACAGAAATAGTAGTCATGGCATCTGAGGGTTCATCAGAGTATGAGGTGGAAACCCACAGTGATACAGCTTCACGAGAACAGGCTCCTAGGAGACATCACAAGAGTGGCAAACATGTTAGGGATGAGCCAAACACCCTCACTAAATTGCAGGGCATTGCTTGGGAGGACTTCATCTCCCGTGACTTCTTCAGCATTCCACAGGTAGTATTAGAGGTAGAGCATGAGATAGGTGGTCCTTCTCATCAGTATGAGTGCCATGAGACCGCTACTATGCCAGTATTCATCACCTATCAGAGAGGAAGTAGACATTGATTTGCAGCGGCAAAGCGAGTGTTATCTCCACTCAAGGTGGAAGGGGCCTCGCTTCCTACATCGACGACACAGGAACAGGACAGAGGTAAGGAGCCAATGCATGATGAGGGGCCTTCAGGTGAGCCATCAGGTGAATGAGTGACATAATTCGTTCTCCTTCATGATGATGAGACAGATACCGAACTGACAAATGCAGAGCTTAGAGAGATCATCCAGGAGCAGCAATCAGAGATTGAGGCCTTATCCCTTGACTTGGAGAGAGCTAAGTGGAACATGAAATACCTGGAGCAAAGGAACAAACAGTTGGAGGATCAGAGGGTGATTATGGAGCTACAAAACATTCGTGAGCATCGCCAAGCTGCACAAAGGAGAAGAGTTGAGCTCACATCATTGGAGCAAGAGATCAATGAGGATCGGGAGGCTAAACTCGAGAGAGTTAACATGCACTTGGAGAGGCTGATGGACAAGGCCGACAAGGACCATGCCTTATTGAGACACATGGCCTTCCATTATAGGGCACGAAATATGAGTGCAAAGACCCGATAAAGAGCTTGAAGGCAAAATTGAGAAAAGCAACAAAAGAGGCAAAAGAGGCAAAAGAGCAATATCGGCTTCAAATCTTAGTTGAAGCTTCCTTGGCACAACATAGCACTTCATAGAGGAACTCTAGCCCAAATTTCAAGAAATTTGTGGAAATTTTTGTCACATGACAAATTTTTGGGGAAAACACAGGTTTTTTCTCCCTGTGGCACGACGCTAAAAATTGGGAGCTCCAAATGAAGAATGGTTTGCATTTTTGGATGAAAAATCATGACTACTGATGCTTGGACAAGAAATTTGGGCATGATTTGAGTCTCCAGGAAGTCAAAAACACCCAAAAAATGACCTCTCTATCCCTATTTTGACACACAGGAAGCAGTCTTGGGAGAACGAAGATTTGGAGGGGAAAATGAGCACCCAATTCAAAAATGCCACTTGGGTTAGAAAGTAGACAGGACAGGCTTTCCAACAAGCACACTTGGGCACATTTTGGACACCCGAAAGTTCCTAAAATTAGGCTCCAAAGTGGCGCAGCGCACATAGAAAATGGCGCGGCACATACAGGGAAAAAGCCCAATTTTACCTCCGTTTCGCGAAATTTCAATTCGCGACTTCTCCAAGTGGGCCTGCTCATCTACATTTCAGTTTTTTGGCACCTAAGGTGGCATTTAAAGTATTTTCACTCCGTATTGGCTTCTATCCAAATGGAAAAGGAAGGCAAACGGTCACCCAAGACATTTGTCATGTTTGTAATGCTGCACCTGTAGCTAATGGTTGGCTTTCCACTTCCATTTTGTAATGATTTGAGTAACTCCCCAACCCCTGGGCATTCTATCTCTTCATGGCACATTCTATATGCAAACTATTTGCAAAGGGTTGGTTGGCTTGTAACTTCTGGGAGATTGTGGGAAAGAAACTTTGTTTCTTCACTGTATATTTTTGAAAGAGAATTAATGAAAGGCAACGACTCTGTTTCATGAGATTCATGTGGTTGTGAGTGTAGTAAATGTGTCTCTTATGTTTCATATGTATTTTGTAATGTTCATAGTTCAATTCATATTCATTTCTAGTGAAATTTTCTAAGTTAGATAAGGTAGAATTCAATTGTATTGCTCTTCCTGTGGGAAAATTTCATGTTCAGTGTTCTTCTTCTGTTGAAAAGGATTCATGTACTTATGCCCTTTTCACTCTCCTAAGAAATCTCTACATTCCGCGTTATTTCGAACTAAATTGCTACACTTTCCGCCTATCTTGCCTCACGGAATAATTTGTGCCTTTGTACTAAATTCTCTATTCATTACTGTCCGTTGGTCTCATAACATCCTAGAAGCTCAGTCATTCATAAAAATTGTTTTTTTAATCCATATTCACTTACTAGCCTAAGATCAATATTCCACTGTAAGTCATCTCAGACTATTTCGTTTATCTATTCCTTGAGCGCGACTTGGAGAGAGCCCTCTCCTATTCTGGTAGGGCTAGCTACCAAATTGAGTGTGGTTTGTGGTTACCCTGAATTTTTCCTTCCTTCAGCCTAAGGCAGATTTAGGTCCTAACATAGTGGCAACTCGGCTGGGGAACTGAAATCAAATCCCCTTACTTCTTAATAATTCTAAGTTTCCGGATGATAAGTTTAGGATTGGATAGGCTGAGTAAGTTGGTTGTGTCCTGTGATTTTTCTCAATAGCACGCTAGCTTCGAGACGATATACCAGAGCCAATCCAGACCCGGATCCTCCTCATATCTACAAAAACCCCAACTTGATTCCAAGACTCCTTCGTCAAGAGGGCACTATAACTCCCTTGTTCAAATCCCATTCATGTCCTGACATTTTTTAATATCTTGAAGAGCTTGAGTTTGACGAACGGTTTGAAATATCATTGTTCGAGTCTAAATCCGAAAGGGCTGTTGACTATACTGTCCCCAATCCACAATTTCTTATAGATCTAGAAACCGAAAGCGCTAACCAGTCAATTGATAATTATATTGCGACACAGCTTCAAACTCCAAGTGTTATCCCCTTACAAACTGTGCACGCTCCTCCAACACCTCCAAGGCCAAATCCACCAAGAGTAATGGTTGCCCATTTTTCACCCCTTGTTCTGCCTCAAGTTCTAGATGACATGCCCGCAGATTATCAAAGCAAAATCCCGTTTTTTGATGGCACTCCTAACAGAATTACTGCTTAGCAACATGTGGACAAAATGGCAGACTTCTATGAACTTCATGAGATCGATGAGGAGAATGTGGCAATGAGACTCTTTGTACAAACATTTGCAGGTGAAGTGAGGAAATGGTTTAGAGGTTTGCCAGCGGCACGTATCTCTACCTTGGCCAAACTACAAAGACAATTTTTAAACCGATGGGAAGTGAAAAATAATCCTCTTCAAATTCTGGCTGAATATGATCAAATCAAACGAAACACCGGTGAGTCGGTCCAAGACCATTGTGTTAGATTCAATTTAGTTTATAATGAAATTCCAGATCATCTAAAGCCACATGTGGGACTATCTATGATGAAATTTCCGGATGGTTTTGATGCTAACATGGCCTACCAACTAAGAGAGAGAGTGTTATCACTCAGGTTGTCCTTCTGGTCAGCTCAAAAGGATACGGCCGAGGTAACCACAGACCAATCTTTGGACTGCAGGTTCTAGCCCACCTGCAATTGGAGAGGGCTCTCTCTTTCTGATTTAGCTTTGCTGATAAGGTTTTTAGGCTAGTTATTGAGTTCAAGGGGTTTTGTTTTGATTTTTGGTGGGAAGGATGACACTTTCAGGTAAACGGGAAGGGATAGCATGAAAGTTTTAGAACCATTGGGCGTGGAGTCAAGGAGTAGGACTGCTGGTGCGTTTTCTTGGTCACAAGAGGGAATTATGGAGCAAGACAGTTGCATATGAAACAATTATTTAAGGTAAAAGAGATGGATTAAAGGCTAAATAATGAGGGGCAATTAAGAATCTCTCATTCAGGTTAGCAGAAGGAAGATAAATGAGCCCTATCTAGGAGCAGCTAAGAATTCCTAGATAACAGTCATTCATATGAGAAATAGATCAAACATGAGCCATAATAGAATTCATATTTATGCCTAAATCAAGAGGAAAACATTAAGAAGCCACAGAAACTGAGCATAGAGTGCAGCTAAGCAAATTCTAAACCAATCCTTTGTTCTATGACTTGAGCATATGTGAAATTGAAATAACAGAGGTAAGGAACACTTATTGATTCATACTGCAGCACAAGAATTCCACATTCAATTCTTCAACCATTAGACACAAAGCAGATAGTCATTCCTCCAAAGCTTTCAGCAATCTTTGATTAAGTAAAACATTTCAGATATACAGTGCGAGTCTCTAATGA
The DNA here is from genome assembly GCA_031772625.1 of Pinus tabuliformis. Classification (NCBI taxonomy): domain Eukaryota; kingdom Viridiplantae; phylum Streptophyta; class Pinopsida; order Pinales; family Pinaceae; genus Pinus; species Pinus tabuliformis. The sequence continues at coordinate 158,499,642 of CM062814.1, read as the reverse complement.
GGATTATCAACCAACCAACTCTTTTTACAATACATAGGGTTCTATAAATAGGGAAAATTATCCAAAATTAATCTATTACAGCCGACCTAAACAGGTCCGACAGAAAATGATTACTTTAACGTAATCTTATCCAGAAATAAATGCATGAAAATATCTTTGAGCTGCGCTGAGGGTAGTTGTGTCAAACTGAGTTAATGTCTGTCCTGGGTGGCTCGGTGCAGTCTTTCTGTAATAACTATGATTTGTCCTTTATCTCCACCTCTAACTTGGTTTTGTTGCTGTTTGCTGGCATTAATGTGCACTAATCCCGACTAGATAAGCTTTTAAATGGCCATAACTGCTTTGCTGACTTTGATGGAAGTCTTTAATTTTCACCTCCTTTGATGTTGCTGAACTGATACTCTTTGCCACTTCATCTTCCCTCTGATACTCTTTGGCGCTGATCCTGGAGTCTTTAATGCCTTCTGAGTGGTTTAGACTGTCCCATCGATCTTTCATGGCAGCTGTTCGGCCCTCTATTGCTTTAAAAACTATGTTTGCCCCTTTCTGAATGCTTCGTGAAGAAAATCTGGTCATTCTGCGCCTTTCGGGCCTGCTGGGGGCCGCGCGGTGAGGGGCTTTCCATTTTGGCCTATTTCCCGTAGCCATGCGCGATTAGCGCTAGGCGCTAATCGCGCATGAAAAACTGCCTCAGATTCTGATTCCAGGCTTCCTAGGCTGCAATTTGCACCTTTTACACTTTTTGACGATAACATCAGCATGACATCAGCAGTGGGTCCCAGTACGGTGGTGACGTGGCAGGATGACATCAACAGATGACGTCAGTAGTACGGCCGGGTGACGTGGCAGTACGGCGGAGGAGTTGATCTGGTAGTACGGTGGTAGCTACGTGGCAAGGACACGGTGGTAGGGTGACGTCATGCTGATGCAGGAGGGGGGAGAGAGCGGTATCCGGTTTCGGACGCACGCCCTTTTCGCGTAGGTGGTTTCAGCAGAGGGGGCTCCGCCATAGCCGGGAGGGCGACGTGTGGTGGGAGTACGGCGGGAAAACCGTCGATCTCTCGGACGCTGACACTCGACATGTCGAGGCATGAAAACACCCGCCCACCGTAGATCTTGGGCGCGGGCGATCGGACGGCTGGCGGAACAGATGAGGCGGCGAAGGGATAATGGACGGGGCCCGCGCGAATATTCAAATTTGTATAATGCGGCCCGGGGGGGGGTTAGACTTTGGTTTAGTGGGTTTTTTGTGGGTTTTTGCAGATTTTAAAGGCGTCGAAAGGGGTCCGAAAGCCCAGAAAGATGGATTTTATGCAGTTTTGAGAAGGGTTTTAAGGCAAAACAAGGGGTTTATGCCCTGGGAGAGTGAAAACAAGTTTAAATAAGATGGTTTTTATACACATGAAATGAATTTTATGCTATGTGATGGAGTAAAATGCATAAAAAGATAGTTTGAGGGTGGAAATGAGGGCTCTTGCTGAGTTACAGAGAAACTTAGCAATTCCCAATGAACTTATGGTTATGTTTGAACCAGGGGGAGGGGATAAGTATATAAGGGAGCTATTAACATAATTTTAGTAGGGGAAAGGGAAAACCGATAGGGATTTACATAGTAAGAATTAGTAGTTAATATGAAAGTGTGAAGAAAGCGCTAAGTATGTGAATCTTAGGCTATTAGGGGGGATAACACTTGTAGAAGAGATATCAACACTCCTAAGTAAAGCAAATCTCTACTTAGGCGAATGTTTTATGAAACATGATGAAACTAAGAGGCTCAAGCAGATCATGACCTCTTCAAAGAAGTTAGTGAGTGACTTGGGGGATTAGAAGAAGGGGGAGTTAGACATGACTAGCTTGAGATCCTCCATATGAAAAAACTGCATCATAACTGTGATCTGTAGTAAAATATCACTTTGAAACACAAAATTGATCATAAATCAACATTCTGCAACCTCAAAACTACCTACCCAGCCTACTTACCTAACATTTTTTCTTCTTTTTGGTTTGGGTGCACTTAGACTTGCAGACCCTGATTTATAAGTTTTCTTTTGACCGTCCTCCTATCTAAATCTACACTTATTTCTGCCAAGGGCCCAGATTAAGCAGTTGGGCTCCTTTGATTCTCTACCTATCTACAAATCTGCCAAGATTAGGCTGTTTGGACAGATATTCATTCTCTATTTCTAAAGCAAGAAATTGAAACCTAGGGAAGCCAAGATTAAGCTGTTTGGACTTCCCTTAACAGAACATTATTCAAAAATGGTTAAAGTCATCAAAATTGGAATACAACAGTTGCATTTGGACTGGCACATTTTCATGGTCCCTTCTTTGGCCTCTTTTTTGGAAATATGGAGCACTGCAGGATGCAAAGTATGACATATTTGGTATGTAGAAAATGTCAATCATGAAAGATGAAAACCTATTGCAATAGGAGGCTAACAGTGGCTCCACTTGGGGATGGCTTTTCCTTGTGAAAAGCCAAGAACAGCAGGTCAGACTGCCTTGGTTTTCTATTGTTGCTGTGAATTGAAAAAACATTCTTTATGCTGGCTGCTAAAAGTGTGAAACTTGGAAATATAAACAACCCTCTACTCAACTACATTGTCATGAAAAGTGAAATATTGCCTGTTTTCTTCTGCGTGCTTAATATTATATACAATGTTGCCTGAGCATCTGCCTTTGAAAAACATAAGATCAAACTGATGTATTTCTCTTTAGCCTTGGTCTAGAAATAGCTGCAAACAGTTTGCTCTTACCATGAATTTCTGTGATATAACAGTACTACTCTTGTTGTTTTGCTAAGTTTAATGCAGAGACAGAGCTTAAAAATGGAATACTGGCATTGGTTGTGTCTTAATAAAATTTGCTACTGCTTCTCTAACAACCGAACTGCTTATACAAAAATAAACAAAGTGTTGATATATACAAATATCAATGTACAGAGAGATATGTACAGAGCTGGATTGTATCCCTTTAAAAGGGATCATGGTAATGTTTTAACATTCGGCCATAAACAGGGCCTTCTTCAGTATTGCTGCCCTCTACAGATTTGAGAAAATATGTGTTATTCCCCTAAACAGCAGAAATAACAAATGGCCCTTTCCATAAAAAATCAAATTTTGCATGTTTTCCCTTGTCTTCTCTTCATGAATCCCACCTTAGAACTTTGTTGCCAACGCAGAAATCTTCTGCCTTAGCTCTTTTGTCAAACATCTTTTTGAGTTTCTCTTGCAAAATCTGAGCTCTGTCATAAACTTGCTCTCTGGTTTGCTGAAGATGGATCGTCTGATTAATTCTTCGTTGAATGTCATTTGGTTCAGCCTAAATCTCCTGTAACAATTTGATAGTAGGGATGCCTAAGGATGAAGGAAATCTGGCCTCCATGCCATATACTAGCTCATAAGGGCTCATCCCAATGGATTTCTTTGTTGAAAGTCTGTCTGCCCATAGGGCATTTGTGAGCTTTCTATGCCAGTTCTTCTTGTTTTCTTCTAGCACTTTCTTTATGATATTAATGAGGCTTTTATTAGATGACTCAGCCAAGCCATTACCTTGGGGGTAACAGGCTATGGAATGCCCCAAGGTGTTGTGAAATTTATGGCAAAAATTGATCATTTTTTTGGATTTAAAAGCAACTGCGTTGTCAGTAATGATATTCTCAGGGCAGCCAAATCTAGAAAGGATATTGCACTCAAGGAATTGGATAATGATGGTGTCATTGGCTTGTCTGCATGGGATGGCCTCAACCCACTTGGTGAAATAGTCGTTGGCTGTTAGAATCCATTTGTGCTGGCCTGAGGAGGAGGGATGGATTTCTCCAATGAAGTCAAGACCCCATTGTTGAAAAGGCTTTTCAGTTGAGATGGGTTTAAGGGGCAGGGGCAACAACTTTCTTTTGCCCTCAAAGATTTGGCATTTGTGACATGAAATGGCAAACTTCTTTACATCTGCAAAAAGAGAGGGCCAATAGAAACCAGGCCTTAGAATTTTATCAGCAGTGGAGTTCCAATATAAATTTCCTCCACAGTCACCTGCATGGAATTCTTTCATGATGTTGTTAGTTTCATTCATGGTTAAACAATTAAGCAATATGCCTTCATGATTTTTCCAAAATAATGCACCATCTATGACACAAAACTTTGAAGCCTTCATTTTCAGAAATCTTTTCTTAGTTCTGGACAATCGTGGGGGAGTAAACATGTTTAACAATACAAAGCATATATCAGCATACCATGGGGATTGCAAAAAGGTTTCATTGATCTGTGGAGTCGCCAGCTCCTGTTCATTGTCCAATTGGTTAATGTCTAAGGATTGAATGTTTGTTTCGGACATCAGTTTGGCTAAACCTTGTCCCTTTATCAGTTTGGTTGGTTTTATTTCTATGTCATACTCAAGGATGTTAGCAATCCATTTGCCTCTTTTGCCCTCTAACCCCTCTTGGGTTAATATGTCCTTTACAACAACATTTGGGACATAGGAAATCACATGTGAATATAAAATGTAGACTCTGAATTATTTGATTGCTTTAACAAGGGCATAGGCCTACTTTTCCATGATTTGGTACTTCAAAGGGGAATCTCTTAAGGCTTGGCTGAAAAATGCAATTGAATTTTCATTTCCTTGATCATCCTTTTGCAAAAGGAAAGCAACTATGGTGTGATCAGATGCAAAAGAAAATATGATAAAGTCCTATCAAATTGTGGAATTGTGAGGACGAGGGCTTGGGTTAAGGCATATTTTATGCCCTCAAAGGCTTGCTTGGTCTCAAGAGACCATCTTACATTGGCATCCTTTTTTAACATGTTGCTTAACAATCTTATTAGCTCAGCTAGATTTGGAATAAATCTCCTCAAGAAGTTGATTTTTCCAAGGAATGCTTGCAACTCTTTTATGTTCCTTGGATATGGGATTTGGAGGATGGCTTGGATTCTTTCAGGATCAATTCTAATCCCCTCTTTTGATATGATATGGCCAAGAAGCTTTCCTTCTTCAAGGGCGAAGAGGGACTTCTTGGGGTTCAAGGAAATGCCATATTTCCTACATGTCATGAATATTTGCCTCAAATGTTTCAGGTGCTCTTGATCAGATTTGGAGAAAGGGGTTAAGTCATCAAGGTAGAAAACTAGGAAATCATGTATTTCTTTGGAAAATGCAATATCCATTGCCCTTTGAAAGGTAGCAGCAGCGTTTTTAAGCCCGAAAGGCATCTTCACATACTTAAATGTTCCACACGGTGTGGTAAAGGCTGTCTTATCTTGGTCATCAGGGTGAACTAGTATTTGATTAAAACCTGAAAAGCCATCTAGCAAAGAGATTCTAGATGACCCCACTACTCTCTGCAGAATATGATCCATCTTGGGCAATGGGTAGTGGTATTTTAGGGAGACTTGATTTAAATTTCTTAGGTCTACACATAGCCTAATCTCACCCTGTCTTTTTTCTTGTGGGAACAAAATTGGATACCCATTCAGAAAACCTGATGGGTGCTATGATACCTGCTTCAAACATTCTTTTCACTTCCTTTTCAATCAAAGAAAGAAGCATAGGATTGATTCTCCTCGGTTTCTGTTTGAAGGGCTTTTGGTTTGGTTTTAAGGGAATGGTGTGTTGGATTACTGAGGTGTCATAGGATTTCAAGTCCTCATAACTCCAAGCAAATACATCTTGGAATTCTTTGAACAAATCAACATATTTAGGCTTTTGATCGGGTGGCAGATTTTTGGATAATTTGATCATTTTGGGCTGCTCTGCTGTTCCAATTTTGTGCTCTTCTATATCAGTGTTTAAGGGCTGCATTTTTGGTTTTTTGGGAGCATCATTTGCATCAAACATGTCTTCCAATGGAGTGAGGCCGGCAGGGAGAAAGTTATCTTTCAAATCAACGATCTCGGCCTCTGTTTCTGCTATGTCCTCCAAATGCATCTGTTTCAGCTCTTCTATGTTTGTATTATCAAAGACAGTTGGGTTTAAAATTTCTTTGGCTGTTACAGTAGTTACAGCCTGCTGATTGTCATTTGTTTGCTGTTGTTCATCTGTCATAGCATACATGTCAATGTTAATATTCGATGCTCAAGAGTGAGGAAATTGTTAATCTGGGCATCATTCTCGAAACACTTGCCAATCTTTAACATTATTTGCGATAGTGGGCCTATGTTTTATCTCAGCAGTAAAATGGTGACTTGGCTCAAAGGGAAGCTTGCATGTACTAGCAAAAGTAGCTAGGCTGTGTGCATGAATGTTATGCTCTCTTGAAATCTTAGCAAGCTTGGATTCAGTCAATGCATTGAGTATACTAGTGGCACCAGTCCTATAGGCCCTCATTCTATTTTCATTGGTAACAAAGTTACCTTTCATTTGTTGTATGATTAAATCAGAGTCACCTAGGATGGACACCTTTGCAGCTCCTAGAGCTTTGAGCAGTTTAAGGCCTAATAGGAGAGCCTCATACTCTACCATGTTATTGGTGCATTTGAAATTTAGTCTGTAGGCATGGCCTTCTGCATGATTGTCATGTGTATTGTGAATCCAGACACCTGCCCCTGCTCCTAACTTGTTAACATATCCATCAAACTCTAGATACCATGTGATTTCTTGCTTGTGGTTAATATCAAGAGTTTCAGTCACTTTTGTAGTGCGCAGATTTGAAAATTTTATTTAGGGAGGTTCTTCTTATAAGTTGGTTGCATCTGTTGTTTTGACAGTTTCATCAGTATGAGCAACCAATTCTTCATTGGTGCGTGTGTTTAGTTCTAAAGCCAACGACTTGTCATCAATGGGAGGACTTATTTCATCATTAAATAAATAAAAGAATCCATATCAGAATGGATTGAGTAAATGGGAAAATTTTCAGGCTTGCTCTCACTAGTTACCACATATTTCATCAGTGTCTCTCTATACAGTCCTTTTGGTTGCCCAAAGACAGATATAGTGGCGTAAGAGAGATCTAATTGGAGGGATCCTTGGAGTTTTTCTCCCCAAGATCTTGACAATAACATGCCATACTTTGGTGGAATGTCAGCAACCACCACATCCATGAGGATTGTTTTGTTAGGAAATTGGACTAAGGAGACACACAGGTCTTTGATGAGGCCTAGACACTTGACTTGACTTGAATCAAAGGAGAATAGATCTTTGTAGGGTCTTGTAACATCAAGGTTCAGCTTTTCCATTACAACTTTGGGCATAAGGTTGTGTGAGGCGCCTGAGTCAAACATGGCATTGTGTAAGATTTGTCGTGTATATGTAAATTGACATAAAAGGGTAAGACAGATCCATATGTTGATTTTCCATTAACTTCTGGACCACACAGTAGTTCAGGTTGGTCATCAAGAACATTCACATCATCCTTAACCTGCGGCATTTGAAGTGATCTCTGAATTTGTTGCCTATACACAACATGTTTGGCAAGTTCAGATAAGGGAATGGATATCTTCAGTTTGCCTATTTTTGCCTCTAAGTCAAATGATCTTTCAGATTGGGTTTTAGTATTGTGAGAGGTAGGTTTCCCTTTTTCGATTGGAGTATCAGCAATTTGGACCTGTTTATCAGCATTAAGGGAAGTAATTCCTTGCGGTTTTTCTGTTTTAGGAGGGATTTTTGGAACTCTTTTCGAATTATCCTTTGAGGAAAAGGGTGGCAAAGGCTGATCATTAGAAGGCTGTATTTCTGTTACGTCCTCTACAATCACTTGATGCGGGTTTGGGACAGGTATATCTGCTGGTTCTGTTATGACAGCCTTGGCTTTAATCTTGTTGGGCTGTTTGCCGTCCTTTGGTTTACTAGGTTCAGGAATGTCAATGGTCCTAGTTCTCAGCTTATATTGTTCGTGGACCTCATACACTGCAGTATCATAGTCTTGTTTAAAATCAAAAGACTCACCAGACTTGGTGTGAAACTGATTAAAGTCATGCTCATCTTGGTCTTGTTGAGTTAGGAAAATTTATTGCTCAGCCCTTGAATCCACCAAGTTCATGTGAGTGTCCTCTGGGGGCTCACTGGATGTAGATGCTTCTGCATAATTTTAGTGAAAAGGTGGTCTTATATCATGGTCTGGACTAGACCTACCAGCATTTATGTTCTGCGTTTTCCTCAAATTTGGGTTCCTTATGGTATTGTACTATTGTCCTTCCCATGATGATTTCCTCTCAACACTTTCTACTCTGTCTCCCAGCCTTTGCATGCCATTGATAATAGCTTCAAGTTTCTGATCTACGACTGAGGGTTCTTCTTTGAAGGTGGTTCTTCTCTCCATTCTAGCTCTGTTTCTTTTGGCAATTAGATTGGCCTCTACGCTAACAGCAACATTTTGCATGTCTGCAAGGGTTTGAGGAGCTCTTTCTTTTAATTGGTAAGCCATATCTGGGTCGAATCCATCAGGGAATTTATACAAGGCAAGGTCAGGTGGAGGTCTTAGGTTCTGTGTTATTGAATTATAGACATTGTTGAATCTTGCACAGTAATCTAGGACAGACTCTTGAGGACCTCTTTTTACTGTATCGTATTCGTCTAGTATGTGCAAGGGGTCTTTCTTTTTCTCCCATCTGTTGGTAAAGGATTGGTAAATCTCATCCGGAGTGGTTATAGAATTTGCAGCAAGTGATCTGAACCAAGTTCTTACATCACCTGTTAAACTTTGAACAAAAATTTTCATTCTCACACTATCATCATCTATTTCGTAGTTCTCAAAATAGTCTTGCATCTTCTTGGTATGCTGAAGGGCCGTGCAAGAACCAGTTCCATAAAAATATTTGATTTTAGTTTTGATAATCCTGAGGCATAGCCCAAGGATTTGTAGGTAATTGCAGGTGTGCATATTTATTAGCCATGTTTACAGGGATAAGTGGAACAATAGGAACAACAGGGACAGCTGGAACATCTGTAACAATAGTGGTGGTATGTGCGATGAATGGAGGTGTGGAAGGAGTGCTTTGAGATGTGGATGATGAACAAGGGGAAGCAGGGGTTGAACGAAATAAAACTTTGACAGGGGGTGAAACACTGCTTGGGTGAACTGCTTCAGGACTATTATCGGTAAAATCTTCTCTTTGTTCTTGCTTCCTAAGGATCTTTGGGATTAAGTTCGGATTTTCAAAAGCAGCTGGGGGATCTGGGTCTGGATTTGACCTAGTATAACGAGTTTTTATCTTTGGAGCCAGATTCGGAATTTTTTTTCGGTATTTTTCTAGGAATGTTTTTAGAATTATCAAGGAACTGATCAAATTTTTGGAACAGCTATCTCCAGCTTAAAACTAGCATGAAGATTGACTGAGGCAGCATTGATTTACTCCTGTAAATTCAAAGCAGGAACAATTTCAAAGGCTTCCTGGCTGACATTCAGACTTCATTTGTAGTTTTAAGGAATAGACAACACTTTGAACAACTGATTTTTGTTTCCATGAAGTTTTCCAACTTGATTTGTGAAATTAACTGAGGATGTTCCCCAGCGGAGTCGCCATTATGTTATCACTCAGGTTGTCCTTCTGGTCAGTTCAAAAGGATACGGCCGAGGTAACCACAGACCAATCTTTGGACTGCAGGTTCTAGCCCACCTGCAATCAGAGAGGGCTCTCTCTTTCTGATTTAGCTTTGTTGATAAGGTTTTTAGGCTAGTTATTGAGTTCAAGGGGTTTTGTTTTGATTTTTGGTGGGAAGGATGATACTTTCAGGTAAAGAGGCAGGGATAGCATGAAAATTTTAGAACCATTGGGCATGGAGTCAAGGAGTAGGACTGCTGGTGTGTTTTCTTGGTCACAAGAGGGAATTATGGAGTAAGATAGCTGCATATGAAACAATTATTTAAGGTAAAAGAGATGGATTAAAGGCTAAATAATGAGGGGCAATTAAGAATCTCTCATTCAGGTTAGCAGAAGGAAGATAAATGAGCCCTATCTAGGAGCAGCTAAGAATTCCTAGATAACAATCATTCATATGAGAAATAGATCAAACATGAGCCATAACAGAATTCATATTTATGCCTAAATCAAGAGGAAAACATTCAGAAGCCACATAAACTGAGCATAGAGTGCAGCTAAGCAAATTCTAAACCAATCCTTTGTTCTGTGACTTGAGCATATGTGAAATTGAAATAACAGAGGTAAGGAACACTTATTGATTCATACTGCAGCACAAGAATTCCATATTCAATTCTTCAACCATTAGACACAGCGCAGACATTCATTCCTCCAAAGCTTTCAGCAATCTTTGATTAAGTAAAACATTTCAGATATACAGTGCGAGTCTCTAATGAGGATTATCAACCAACCAACTCTTTTTAAAATACAGAGGGTTCTATAAATAGGGAAAATTATCCAAAAAATCTATTACAGCCGACCTAAACAGGTCTGATAGAAAATGATTACTTTAACCTAATCTTATCCATAAATAAATGCATGAAAATATATTTGAGCTGCGCTGAGGGCAGCTGTGTCAAACTGAGTTAATGTCTGTCCTGGGTGGCTCAGTGCAGTCTTTCTGTAATAACTGTGATTTGTCCTTTATCTCCACCTCTAACTTGGTTTTGCTGCTATTTGTTGGCATTAATGTGCACTAATCCCGGCGAGATAAGATTTGAAATGGCCATAACTGCTTTGCTGAATTTGATGGAAGTCTTTAATTTTCACCTGCTTTGACGTTGCTGAACTGATACTCTTTGCCGCTTCATCTTCCCTCTGATACTCTTTGGCGCTGATCCTAGAGTCTTTAATGTCTTCTGAGTGGTTTAGATTGTCCCATCGATCTTTCATGGCAGCCGTTCAGCCCTCTGTTGCTTTAAAAACTGTGTTTGCCCCTTTCTGAATGCTTCGTGAAGAAAATCTGGTCATTCTGCGCCTTTCGGGCCTGCTGGGGGCCGCGCGGTGAGGGGCTTTCCATTTTGGCCTATTTCTCGTAGCCATGCGCGATTAGTGCTAGGCACTAATCACGCATGAAAAACTGCCTCAGATTCTGATTTCGGGCTTCCTATGCTGCGATTTGCACCTTTCGCACTTTTTGACAATGACGTCAGTAGTGGGTCCCAATACGGTGGTGATGTGGCAGGATGACATCAGCAGATGGTGTCAGTAGTATGGCCGGGTGACGTGGCGGTACGGTGGAGGAGGTGACGTGGCGGTACGGTGGTAGCTACGTGGCAAGGACACAGTGGCAGGAGGGGGGAGAGAGCAGTATCCGGTTTCGGGTGCACCGCCTTTCCGCGTAGGTGGTTTCGGCAGAGGGGGCTCTGCCACAGCCGGGAGGGCGATGCGTGGCAGGAGTACGGTGGGAAAACCGCCGATCTCCCGGATGCTAACCCTCGACATGTCGGGGCATGAAAACACCCGCCCACCGTAGATCTTGGGCGCGGGCAATCGGACGGCTGGTGGAACAGATGAGGCGGCGGAGGGATAATGGATGGGGCCTGCGCGAATATTCGAATTTGTATAATGCCGCGAGGCGGTTAGACTTTGGTTTAGTGGGTTTTTTGTGGGTTTTTTCAGATTTTAAAGGCATCAGAAGGGGTCTAAAAGCCTAGAAAGATGGATTTTATGCAGTTTGGAGAAGGGTTTTAAGGCAAAACAAGGGGTTTATGCCATGGGAGAGTGGAAACAAGTTTAAATAAGATGGTTTTTATACACATGAAAGGAATTTTATGCTGTGTGATGGAGTAAAATGCATAAAAAGATAGTTTGAGGGTGGAAATGAGGGCTCTTGCTGAGTTTCAGATAAACTTAGCAATTCCCAATGAACTTATGGTTATGTTTGAACCAGGGGGAGGGGATAAGTATATAGGGGAGCTATTAACATAATTTTAGTAGGGGAAAGGGAAAACCGATAGGGATTTACATAGTAAGAATTAGTAGTTAATATGAAAGTGTGAAGAAAGCGCTAAGTATATGAATCTTAGGCTATTAGGGGGGATAGAACTTGTAGAAGAGATATCAACACTCCTAAGTAAAGCAGATCTCTACTTAGGCAGATGTTTTATGAAACATGATGAAACTAAGAGGCTCAAGCAGATCTTGACCTCTTCAAGGAAGTTAGTGAGTGATTTGGGGGATTAGAAGAAGGGGGAGTTAGACATGCCTAGCTTGAGCTCCTCCATATGAAAAAACTACATCATAACTGTGATCTGTAGTAAAATATCACTTTGAAACACAAAATTGATCATAAATCAACATTCTGCAACCTCAAAACTACCTACCCAGCCTACTTACCTAACATTTTTTCTTCTTTTTGGTTTGGGTGCACTTAGACTTGCAGATCCTGATTTATAATTTTTCTTTTGACCGTCCTCCTATCTAAATCTACACTTATTTCTACCAAGGGCCCAGATTAAGCAGTTGGGCTCCTTTGATTCTCTACCTATCTACAAATCTGCCAAGATTAGGCTGTTTGGACAGATATTCATTCTCTATTTCTAAAGCAAGAAATTGAAACCTAGGGAAGCCAAGATTAAGCTGTTTGGACTTCCCTTAACAGAACATTCTTCAAAAATGGTTAAGTCATCAAAATTGGAATACACTAGTGGCATTTGGACTGGCACATTTTCATGGTCCCTTCTTTGGCCTCTTTTTGTAAATATGGAGCATTGCAGGATGCAAAGTATGACATATTTGGTATGTAGAAAATGTCAATCATGAAATATGAACACCTGTTGCAACAGGAGGCTAACAGAGAGAACCGGCCACAATGGAAGACATGTAGAATATCATGGTCAGTGTTGAAGCAAATCTTCTGTCCAAGAGAGCTAGAGCGAAAGTAGAAAAGAAAGTCACAGTTAAGGAAGAGTCTTCTTCGATGGATCAATTACTCAAGAAGGTAGAGTAGATGCTTGAAAGGGTGAAACTTGACAAACCGGAGCCATAAGTTAGAAATCCTAACTTTCGTGGTCAGCAACAACCACAATATAGAATAAGACAGAGAGATCAACGAGCCCAAGAGCAGATAGCACAGCAGGCAGTGCAGCCACCTTTGCAGAAAATTTTTGTGCATGGACCAGAATCAGATTAGGACGGGAATGTAATAGGAGAAGAAAACCACCTTTACTCCTGATGATTTTCCTATTTATCTCATTGAGGAGGAGGAGTATGCAGAAGGTTCGGCTATACACAAAGACGCAGATTTCAGTCTAGCAAGTGACACTGTTTTAGAAGAAGAATCAGAGGATTATCAGAGGGGTATATGAATTCTCTGTCCGCCTAGCAGCAGCGATATTCACTTAGAAACGGAGATGTGCCAGTCAAACCAATTCAGAAAAGGAAGGATGTTGAGGCATCAAATAATGATTGATCAATTACACAAAGGAAAGGAAAGGAGGTAGTTGGTCCGGAGAGTAGCAAATCACCATCAGCAGAACAATCACATCAGCAAGTTGCATCAAAAGAAAAGGAAAAGAAAGAAATCCCAGTCAAAGAGGTAGAAAATATTCCCGCTTTTAATTTAGAGAATGAGATTTCTAAATTAAAGGTATCCATCCCCTTGATTGAAATAATGAGGAACAACAGTTATAGAGGAAAAGTATCTAAAATGTTGAATTTGGACCCAATGTCTGACATGGTGAATGTCGAAGATGATCAACCTGAAATGATTTTTTTGCCAACATCGAATGGTGAGTCTCATGATAGTGATGTGCCACCCTTTTATATCAGTTTAAGATTGCATGATTTTGTGTTACATAATGCCATGTTTGATTTCAGAGCTTCTCACAATCTCATGCCCAAGGCTATCATGGATAAACTTGGTCTGGACATCACCCGACAATACCACGATCTCTATTCATTTGATTCCAGCAGAGTAAGATGTATAGTACTCATTAAAGACTTGCTTGTGAGTCTGGATCAACACCCTATGAAGAATGTTTTTATGGATGCGGTTGTAGCAGATATTCCTCCCAGGTTTGGCATGCTTCTTTCCAGGTCTTGGGTAGTGAAATTGAAAGGGACACTACATCTAGATTTCTCCTATGCAACGATTCCGGTGTTTGGACAAATGAGGAAATTGTATCAGGAACAAAAAATGAAATACATGATCACAAGTAAGGAGAAACCAATAAATCATCCAATTAACTATGTACATACAGATTTAGAGTCTTTTGTTTTGTATTCAGATAGTTTTAATGATATATATAGTCAGTTAGTTGAAGCAGATGATATTCCGGAAATAACAAAAAATTTCAGAGAAATTTTAAAGAAAGAAGGACAAGAACAACAGAACAATGTTGGGCAATCAGCTGAAAGTAATGGACAACAAGCAGACAAGGCACAACAAACAGATTTCCAACACTTGCAAGAGGAGGAAGAAGGTTTGTGGACCATGGATTTCGATGGAGTAGTAGGAAATGATGGCGCTGGAATTGGAATTTGGGTACGCAATCCTTTCTCCACCCTGAACAAAGTGCCTAGTAACGTGCGGGTATGCTCTTACAAGTTGGCTTTTGAGTGTTCAAACAATGAAGCCGAGTATGAAGCTCTGATTGTTGGCCTAAAGATTCTAAGAAAGCTGAATGCTAAGAGGATTTCAGTATATGGCGACTCCAAATTGGTAATTAAGCAGGTCAGAGGCGAGTATCAAGCAAAGCATCCTAGGATGCGAGCTTACTGTAATGCAGTTCTAGACATCCTAAAATTATTTTCAGAATACACCTTGACATGCGTGCCTCGTATACAAAATAGTATTGCTGACACTCTTGCCAAGGCAGCAAGTAGTTTGAAGATCCCAATGAACTCTAGCAATAAATTCGAAATCCATGTTAAGCATCGTCCAACCGTTCCAGACAATCAAAGATATTGGCAAGTGTTCCAAGATGATGAGGAGATTAATGATTTTCTGCAAAACAAAGGCAAGTTCAAAGAAACCTCAATTGATGTAGAAAATGACGATGGTAAAAGGAATGGTATAGATGAGGTGTAGATAAATGAAATGGATGTGTTGCAACTGAAGAATAACATTATTCCTAAAGGCTTGATACCTTTAGAGGAACTTTTTGATCAAGATGATGTAGCCCACAAGCCAACTTTGCAGCCAACAGAGAAGGGTGTAGAAGAGGTCAACATCGGAATAGCTGCTAATCCTAAGTTGGTGAAATTGTCCAAAGCATTGCCGCCAAAGATCAAGGACAAATACATCAGTTTGCTGGCTTCATTTGCAGATGTGTTTGCTTGGGACTATTCTGACTTAAAGACATATGATACCAATATAATTCAGCACGCTATACTCATCAAGCCCAATCAAAAACCATTCAGACAGAAGTTGAGAAGGATAAATCCAAAGTTGCTGCCATCTATTGAAAATGAGGTAAATAGGTTGTACAAATCAGGGATCATTGTACCCATTAGATTTTCAGATTGGATATCTAACTTGGTGCCCATATGAAAGAAGACCGGTGAGATATGCTTATGCATTGATTTTAGAAATCTCAATAAAGTTTCATTGAAGGACAACTATCCACTGCCCAAAATGGTCCATATACTTCAACGAGTAGTGGGAGCATCTTGTATGTCACTACTTGATGGTTATTCCGGATATAACCAAATTTCTGTCCATGAAGATGACCGAGACAAGACAACATTCACCACTCCATGGGGAACCTTTCATTACGCCAAAATGCATTTCGGTTTAAAGAATGCAGGTGCCACTATTCAGCGTGCAATGGAATTGGATTTTGCAAATGAGAAGGATGTCTTTTTGGTGGTATACCTGGATGATTTGACGGTTTTTTCCAAATCTGATGAAGAGCACATGTGCCATCTAAAAACTGTCTTTCAAAAGTGCAAAAAATATGGTTTGTCACTGAATCCGAAGAAGAGCTTGTTCGCCATGGAGGAAGGCAAACTACTCGGGAAAATTATCTCAAAAGATGGCATTCATATTAACCCAACACGTGTGCAAGCAATTCAGAAAATCGATCTGCCCCGGAATAAAAAAGAGATACAATCATTCAATGGTAAGATGAATTTTCTACGCCGCTTTGTACCTAATCTTGTTGAGCACCTAAGAGAGATGAAAAACATGCTTAAGAAGGACAACCAAGTGAAGTGGATGGAGGAGGCTGTAAAATCTTTCAATTTGGTCAAATTGGCTCTTTCTTCAGCTCCAGTTCTAGTCAGCCCAGACTACACTCAGGATTTCATATTATTTTCATTTGCTTCGGAGCACACTATGGCAGCTATTTTATTACAGAAAAGAGATGATCATGAAAACCCATTGCATTCTTCATCAGAGCTATAAGAGATGCAGCCTTAAAGTATAACATCATTGAGAAGCAAGCCCTGGCACTTGTGAAGGCATTGAAAGATTTCCGGGTATATATTCTACATTCTCATATTGTGGCCTATGTTCCTAACGCTGCTGTAAAAGATGTTTTAGTGCAGACCGATCTGAAAGGAAGACGAGGCAAATGGATTGCAGCCTTGCTGGAATATGATGTGGAAATAAAGCCTACAAAGCTAGTTAAAGGACAGGGATTGGCAAAGTTAATGGCCGAATCAAACTTGCACGTCTTGGACATAAATTTGATCGCTGCTATGTCCGATGAGAATGAGGAAGGGTCTTCAATTCAGGTATCTGAAATTTTTTCTCTCTCTCCATGGTATTCAGATATCATATATGTGCTTATAACTTTGTCACCATCACCCAGCATGCCTAGAAACCGAGCGAGAACACTCAAGTTGAAAGCTGCCAAGTTTTGCATTCTAAATTCTGCATTGTATTGGAAAGATCCCGGTGGTGTTCTTTTGGATTGTTTGGTGGAAGAAGAAGCACAGAAAGTTATGGAGGATTGCCATGGAGGAGAATGTGGTGGTCACCTTTTTTGGAAATCAACAGCAAATAAAATTTTGAGAGTAGGGTACTATTGGCTAACATTGTTTGCTGATGTATATAAGATGGTCAAGCGCTATCATAAATGTCAGATTTTTGAAGGGAAGCAAAAGTTACAGCCTTTGCCACTTAAGCCTATCGAGGTGAGCACTCCTTTCCAGCAATGGGGGTTGGATTTCATTGGTGAAATTCATCCTGCTTCTTTCGGTCAGCACAGGTGGATCCTCACAGCGACAGATTATTTCACGAAATGGATCGAGGCAATTCCCACCAGACAAGCTACAGATGCGGTAATCATTTCATTCCTTGAAAATAACATCTTGTCTCATTTTGGTTGCCCGAATAAGTTAATCACCGATAACGCAACAGCTTTCAAATCAAAAAGGATGGTAGAGTTTTGTCATAAATATCACATCATTTTGGGTCACTCAACTGCCTATCATCCGCAAGGCAATGGATTGGCGGAGTCTTCGAACAAATCATTGGTCAACATCATCAAGAAGCTGCTGGAAATAAATAAGAAGAGCTGGCATAAGAGGTTGGTCCATGCACTTTGGGCAGATCAGGTCAGTCAGAAGAAATCCATTGGTACGTCACCGTTTGAGCTTGTTTATGGAGTTGATACAGTATTTCCTACCTCTCTTGCTGCCCCAGTAGTCAAACTTCTTCAGGAGGCCGGCAGTGAAGAAGATCCCATGCAGAGAAGGTTGAATCAAATGGTCCACTTGCAGCAGACAAGAGAAGAAGTTTTCAAGAACACATCCAAATTGCAGGAGAAGATCAAGAAAATTTATGACAGAAAAGCAAAGGCAGATAAATTTCAGTTGGATGATGTGGTGCTGAAGTGGGATGCAAGGAATGAGGAGAAAGGTAAGCACGGAAAGTTCGAGAATATTTGGAAAAGTCCTTTCAAGATTGCAGCATATAGTGGTCAGAATGCCTTTCTTCTGAAGGAAATGAACGGGGAAGATTATCCAGGAGGGCCGATCAATGGTCAGCTGCTCAAGCGGTATCATTTCTGAGTTATTAACGCTGCTTCCACTGTCATTGTAAATGCCATTTTTATTTCAGTTTGGTTTGAGTTTGTCAAGTTAGTCTTTAAGTCATTTTAATGTCAAGTTTGAGTTAATTTTTTGGTCATTTTAGTTTCAAAAATGAGTCAGAGTCATGTGTTTTTGGTCGAAAAATGACTCCATAGCCCAATGGACGAAGGCACTGTCTAGCTCTTCCAGAGATCTACTGTTCTTGGCACCTCCAAGGAGCTACCATCCCCCATTGGAGCCAATATTAGAGTCGGTCTGGTCAGTCCTCCGTCAGAGATCAAAAATCTCTATGCATTTCATTTTTAGGTGTCCCACTCCATTCACTTAGCTGCATTCCACTAGGGGCATGCCATAATCTGATGGAGAAAGGTCATGCTAGTCATTTCCCCTCATGTCAGGCTCCTGCTGGCTTAGGTATTTTGTCAATGATCACCAAAGTCCATGACAGTCAAGGTCTGGTCCTTTAATGGAAAAAGGTCATTTTCGATCATTAGGTCTAGGGATTTATCAGTTTGGTCTTTAAATATGTCCAGTAAAGCCATGCAGGCCAGAGAGAGGCCCTTACAAAGTAATGATTCACAGAGTTTCATCGTCATATTGATAAACTTCGACTGTTCTTCAAAACTCTGTTTTGAAGAAAAGTCAAACAGTGTCATTGGTGATAAAATTTTCAAAGAGATCGACAGTTGATTTCTCCAGGTGCAGTCATGGTTTCTGTGGCCAAATGCCCTGTCATGCAATCCCTGCAAAGAGTGCTGAAATTTTCATCATTTGAGCTAAAATTTCAGAGGAAAAGTGAAATCAGGGTTGTTTCAAGTTAGTGAAAAAGTGTCAAAACATAACATTAGAAAAATGGGTTTTTAAAAAAAGAAAAATTTAAGCCATGACTTCTAAGACTTTGTATACAAGTTCCCACCAAAATCAAAGTCATTTTGCAAATCAAGTGCTTAAGGAAACATTGCAAAGGTTTGAGTGTGCATCGTGCATGGTTTGGAGCAAGATTGGAGGCGATTTCAAGGCGCAGTGCATATAAACAGGGGCACGGTGCACACAGAGCTGGCCCGCAGTGTATTTTTCTAACTGGCGCGGTGCACACCCAGGGCGCGGCGCACTAGGTTTTGCGCACAGCACACACAGACAGAGCACCAAAACACTGCCAAACTTCCTCAAAATTTTTGTGAAGCCCATAAAATTGATAGGTAGGCTCTGTAACATCACTTGTTCATCAAATTTTATGAGTGATATGGTGGTTTATGCCCATGACTGAATGCAACAAATTTCATAAAACCAACCACAAGAAAATGCCAAAAAGTCATTGTTGCTAGGGTTGCATAAGTGTGGTGTTGATGCCAAGGTTCCATTTTCCTTCCTTACCATCCCCGCTATGCCATTGTTTCCTATTCTCGCTACCCTAAAATACTACCAAACTCATACTCCTTATCCCCTCCACTATTTGGTCAATACAAAACCCAAACCCTACCTTGTCAAACTCCAAAACCCTACCCTATTAAATACCCAAACCCCCTACATATCCCTAAGAAAACTTCTCCCCATAACCCCTATTCCCATCACATTACTCCCCTCCTAATACTCCGTTTTGTTTCATTGTTCCCCTTGGTGGAAGATATCACAACAAAACCTAGCTTCACACCATCATCAAAGAGTAGCTTAAGTACAGTTCATAAACACCAGTCATGGCATTTGAGGGTTCATCAGAGTATGAGGTGGAAACTCACAGTGATACAGCTTCAGGAGAACAAGCTCCGAGGAGACATCACAAGAGTGGCAAACAT
Organism: Pinus tabuliformis; assembly: GCA_031772625.1. Classification (NCBI taxonomy): domain Eukaryota; kingdom Viridiplantae; phylum Streptophyta; class Pinopsida; order Pinales; family Pinaceae; genus Pinus; species Pinus tabuliformis. Next base: position 158,480,015 of record CM062814.1, on the reverse strand, counting down.
GTTAGGGATGAGCCAAAAACCCTCACTAAATTGCAGGGCATTTCTTGGGAGGACTTCATCTCCCGTGACTTCTTCAGCACTCCACAGGTAGTATCAGAGGCAGAGCATGAGATAGGTGGTCCTTCTTATTAGTATGAGCGCCATGAGAGCGCTACTATGCCAGTATTCATCACCTATCAGAGAGGCAGTAGACATTTGTTTGCAGCGGCAAAGCGAGTGTTATCTCCACCCGGGGTGGAAGGGGCCTCGCTTCCCTCATCGACGACACAGGAACAAGACAGAGGTAAGGAGCCAATGCATGATGAGGGGCCTTCAGGTGAGCCATCGGGTGAACGAGAGACAGAATTCGTTCTCCTTCATGATGATGAGACAGATACTGAACTGACAAATGCAGAGATTAGAGAGATCATCCACGAGTAGCAATCAGAGATTAAGGCCTTATCCCTTGACTTGGAGAGGGCTAAGTGGAACATTAAATACCTGGAGTAGAGGAACAAATAGTTATAGCATCAGAGGGCGATTATGGAGCTAAAAAACATTCGTGAGCATCACCAAGCTGCACAAAGGAGAAGAGTTGAGCTCACATCATTGGAGCAAGAGATCAATGAGGATCGGGAGGCCAATCTCGAGAGAGTTAACATGCACTTGGAGAGGCTGTTGGACAAGGCCAACAAGGACCATGCCTTACTGAGACACATGGCCTTCCATTAATGGGCACGAAATATGAGTGCAAAGGCCCGATAAAGAGCTTGAAGGAAAAATTGAGCAAAGCAACAAAAGAGGCAAAAGAGGAAAAAGAGCAAGATCGGATTTGAATCTTGGCTGAAGCTTCCTTGGCACAACATAGCACTTCATAGAGGACCTCCAGCCCAAATTTCAAGAAATTTGTGGAAATTTTGGTCACATGACAAATTTTTGGGAAAAACACAGGTTTTTTCTCCCTGTGGCGCGGTGCTAAAAATTGGGAGCTCCAAATGAAGAATGGTTTTCATTTTTGGATTCAGCATGAAAAATCAAGACTACTGGTGCTTGGAAAAGAAATTTGGGCATGATTTGAGTCTCCAGGAGGTCAAGAACACCCAAAAAATGACCTCTCTGCCCCTATTTTGACACACAGGAAGCAGTGTTGGGAGAATGAAGATTTGGATGGGCAAATGAGCACCAAATTCAGAAATTCCACTTGGGTTAGAAAGTAGATAGGATAGGATTTCCAACAAGCACACTTGGGCACATTTTGGACTCCTGCAAGTGCCTAAAACCAGGCTCCAAAGTGGCGCAACGCACATAGAAAATGGCGCGGCACATACAGGAAAAAGCCAATTTTACCTCCGTTTCATGAAATTTCGATTTGTGGCTTCTCCAAGTGGGCCCGATCATCTACATTTCAGTTTTTTGGCACCTAAGGCGACATTTAAAGTATTTTCACTCCAGATTGGCTTCTATCCAAGTGGCAAAGGAAGGCAAACGGTCACCCAAGCCATTTGTCATGTTTGTAACGTTGCACCTGGAGCTAATGGTTGGCTTTCCACTTCCATTTTGTAATGATTCGAGTAACTCCCCAACCCCTGGGCGTTCTATCTCTTCATGGCACATTCTATATATTATATGAAAACTATTTGCAAAGGGTTGGTTGGCTTGTAACTTCTGGGAGACTGTGGGAAAGAAACTCTGTTTCTTCATTGTATATTTTTGACAGAGAATTAATGAAAGGTAGTGGCTCTGTTTCATGTGATTCATGTGGTTGTGAGTTTAGTAAATGTGTCTCTTATGTTTCATATGTATTTTGTAATGTTCATAGTTCAATTCATATTCATTTCCAGTGAAATTTTCTGAGTTAGATAAGGTAGAATTAAATTTTATTGCTCTGCCTGTGGGAAATTTCGTGTTCAGTGTTCTTCTTCTATTGAAAAGGATTCATGTACTTATTCCCTTTTCACTCTCCTAAGTAATCTCTCCATTCCATGTTATTTCGAACTAAATTGCTACACTTTCCGCCTGTCTTTCCTCACAGAGTAATCTGTGCCTTTGTATTAAATTCTCCATTCATTGCTGTCTGTTGGTCCCATAACATCCCAGAAGCTCAGTCATTCATAAAAATTGTTTTTTGTATCCATATTCACTTACTAGCCTAAGATCAATATTCCACTGTAAGTCATCTTATACCGTTTCTTTTATCTATTCACTGAGTGTGACTCGGAGAGAGCCCTCTCCTGTTCTGGTAGGGCTAGCTACCAGACTGAGCGTAGTTTGTGGTTACCCTGGATTTTTCCTTCCTTCAGCCTAAGGTAGATTTAGTTGCTAACATGCACCATAAGCATCAGCATCCAATTCTGTAACCTGCAATACCATTCTTTTGATAAAACAGCAAGATGCATCATTTAGCCACATAAGCATCATCACCAAAGACTTCTAACCATAATACCAAAAATGCATTATTTGAAGTATATGCTCCCCCTGAGCCTGTGTCAACCATCATATACCATGACCGAACCATTTCCTGAGTCTGTTCTGCTGCCTTTTTCTTCTGATCTCCATATATGTGACTCTGTAGCCTCTAGATCGCATATATACACGACTTATCTTCATTATATCAGCGTATGCAAGATGGAATACTGAAGGTCTACACTTTCAGTTTCCCCTGTGTCTGTTATGTCAGCTGACTGAGTTATGTCACACCTTTCTGTTTCTAATTCTGTCTTCTTTAATACCTAGAATTGTGATGATGTATAATCCTCTTGCTTTGGAGTTTGAATTTTTCTCCTACATTCCCTTTCTTTATGTCCAAACTTGTTACATGCATAACATATTACATGTTTTATGTTCCTTCTATTGCAATCAATTGCTTTGTGGCCAAACATATTGCAAGCAAAACAATATCCTTTGAAGTACCTGGAATGTGATGGTCTTGAACCATTCTACTTCCGCATCTGGCTGCAACATGTCCAAGATTATGACATACATAACATTCAACATTATTCAATGGAGGAAATAATCGTCTATCACTTCCATAGTTAGGAGTAAAGGATTTTATTTGAGGAATTTCTTTCGTTGGCTGTTGATGAGGTTGTCCTCTCATCTCCTTGTTGAGTATTTCAGAATTCTCATTAGAGTTCCTTGCCTCACCTTGTGAGCTAAATTCGCCTTCAACAGATTCATAAAAGCCAAGACCAATTTTGATAGTAGGGGATCTTTGACTACCGAGAATGTCATCCAAAATCTTAGTACTATCTTGAAATCATAACAGTTATCCTTTTCTTCTAATTTATTTTTTAAGATATTTACCTCAACCTGATGATGTTCTTCCTTTTCCAGATACTGCTTCCTTATGTTTTCTTCAGCTTTTCTTCCTTCTTCCACTTGTTGCCTTAATTCGATTACTTCATGTTCTTGTTCTTCAAGAGCTTCTTCATTCTGCTTCTTTGATTCTTTAAGATCTTCTTTTAGAGAGAGGATCTTCGATTCAAGTCTCTGAATTATTATGCTCTGATCTTTTACTATATCCTGTAATTGCTCCCTTACTTTGGTTACTGACTCCAACTATTCTTTTAATCTGGTAACTTCTTATGGTTCTACGTTCTTATTTTCATATGCCATGAGAAGTCTAATGTATTCATAACTATTGGATGTGGCATTACTTTTATCATGGATGTAATAACTTCTATCAGACATCTTTCCTTTGTTATGAGGGCATCTAGCAGCGTAGTGACCAACTCTACCACATGAAAAGCATTTGAAAGGTAGCTTACCTTTGAACCTTCCAGATCCCCGTTCAAGATTCTTGACAAAATTTACCTCATCTTCTCCTTCTGAAATGTATCCTGATTCATTTGCTAACACTTTGAATGTGGCTTCTCTCATATCTGATGGTCCTCCTTTTCTCATCTCAAAGGCAGTTAAGATTCTGTGAAGCTGCGTCATAGTGATTTTCTGCAGATCCTCCTTTTCTTCTATGGCAGAAACTTTGGAATCAAATTTAGCAGATAGGGATATTAAAACCTTTTCAACTAAGACAAATTCCTTAAATTCTTCACCTAGATTCCTCATACAATTGACAATCTCATCTACATGCAGGAAGTAATTAGCTATGCTTTCATTACTATGCATCTTAAGATTTTCATACCGTATTCTGAGAGTTTGAAACATTTCTTGTTTTACCTGTTCATCTCCTTTGTAGTTTAGAATGATTTTGTCCCATATTTCTTTGGATGATTTGAACTGCATGACCTTGACAAATTCTGATTTTGACAAACTTCCCAATAAGACAGTAACAACTTTGGCATTGAGTTCATATTGCTTTCTCTTTGCTGTATCTGTAGGAATTGCTGATGGATATGTGTATCCTCCTTCCACGATTACCCAAACATCTGCTCCAAGCGATTGTAGATATGATGTGGTTCTTCCAGTGGATAAAGTTGCTTCCATCAAAGATTGGTGGCCTGATGGATGCCTCTTTTTCTTGATTACCCATTCTGATGGATCTTTCCTTTAAGCGATCAAGCTTCTTCTAAAGGACCTACTCTGATACCAATTGTTGGAAATAATACTGAGGGGGGGGGGGGGGTGAATCAGTATTACCAAATCAATATAACTTTTTCATTTTCATACTCAGATTCATATACGCTACTTCAGTTAAGACAAACTGCGTGTATACGCAACTGTATGTAATGCAACAAGCGTATATCAAGTAAACTTATGATTCAGTTAGTTGATCCTTAATGAGTGCATCAGAACATTATTAACCATATGAACAGTAAACAGGACCAATATAATAGAACAGATCATCACACATAAGCAACACACATGAAAACCATGATATAAGGTGGAAACCTAATGTGGGTGAAAACCGCCTGTTGCAACTTGTCTCTTTCTTCCTTTAATAAGAAACATCTTTTTACAATATTTATGTACTGGTGCAATCTTATACCAGTACGCAGGCTTCTACTTACAGAGGGCTACAACCTTCTCTCGTTCTCCAGACTCTCCTGGAAGGGAGCTACAACCCCTTTAGCTCTTGTACTAGCTGAGGTACTAGTACGTAGGTGTTGACCTACCGAATGCTACAACCTTCTCTTCACTTCCAGGGACTGCGTTTCATAAATTTTCATACTAGATCCATAAATACAAAATAATCACCACTGCAATACAATCATCAACTTATACCTGCATCATCAATCTCTGAATCACCCAATACTGAGTCACTGAAACCCTGTCATCAAAATACAGTTACCTGAACATAGACCAGAGCCCAAAACTCCGCAACAACCACTAGAACCAATAGCAACATGAAACATCAAATCTCATAATGTATACACTACTTGACGGTGTCATAACCGCGTGTACACGCGCTTTCACGAGAGAGAACCGATGTACAAATCTAAAGATAATTACTTATACCTTCGCTGCCATTTCCAACTTGATTTAGATCAAGCCAAGCATCACAAACCCATAACCAGCATACTAGATCTTCACACTTCATCAGACATTCATTGCTTTCACATCCACACCTTGGCCTAATGATCTTCTCCTTATATAGGTTTAGGCTTCTCTCAATACCATGGTCCAAAACCACGTAGAAACAATACCTTGGACCCAATACCTGGGGTCAACACTTCGGACCAAATACCACTGGCCAATACCAAAATACCATGGACCAAAACTTAGTTTTCCAACATGTACATGCCTTTAGTTCTGTGAACTTGCGTGTGTACACATACGCACCTTTTGTTCTTCTCACCCACATGTATACGCACTTTCATCAAGGTTAACCTACGTATATCTCTCTCTTGACCTGCTGTACTAAGATTTGTCCTCTGATTGAGTTGCCATCACCTGTATCATACCTCTGAGTGAGTTGCCATCAAGGACAAGACTTGTATCATAATGCCAACAGTGGCAGTCGGCACTGGACACCGCCGATCAGCGAGTGCAGATGATCTGACCGATGGGTCGCAATTGGCAGTATCGGCGTAGACAATATGGAAGTTGCGACTGCGATCGACAATTAAACGTGGACCGTTGATCGCGCGCGTAGATTGACAACCCATGTTAGATTGCCGGATCGCTATCTGTGGAAACCATGGGGTTGGGCCTTTGCATATACATAAGGGCGACCCAATAGCTGAACCCGACGGCATTATATATGATGTTTTATAATATTTGAAGCCGTGGATTGACCATTTTTTATGTATTTTGTGTGTTTTCGTTATATAACGAAAATACAAAGGGAGCCTTGGGGTAGTGCGATTGCAATGAATCCTGGACCCGAAAGGCTCTGGGAAGTAAAATATATATTATTTAAAATCCGCCAAAGCCCATTTTTCAATGTATTTTTCTGTTTTCGGTGTTTAAACGAAATACAAAGGGAACCATAGGACAGCACAAGTTCAACTTGCGATGCCGACATGGACAGACCCGATGGGTTTCGAAATAGAAATGCATATATTTTCAAGTCCACCAAATCATTTTTCATGCATTTTTTAGTGTTTTTTGCATATTTCATAATACAAGGAAAATACACAGGAGCAGGATTTTTGCGACTTGTGATGGAAAGAAGGGCGGACTCGAGAGATTAATAAACTATTTTTGAGGACTTTTGAACTCTAAAATACACAGGGAAGGCGGGATTTATCAGCGATTGTAGCGTTTTCTGTGTAAATATATGAAATAGTCAAAGGAAACCTTTAAAGGGATTACAGAGGCTGAAGACCCATTCCACTACATGGTAGAGTCTAGGAGGCAGGCTGCCGGAGAACAGAGGCCAAAGATGGAATAAAAGGGGCCACAGAGTAACATAGCATGACACAGCCACAACAACAAACATTATGGGGCATATTTGGCATGAGAGAGCTCCTAGACAGCGCAACAAGCTACCCAAAATATCTAAATGCAGTTATTCTTCTGTCAGAAGAAGAAACCTCTGAGCCCATGCTTGCTTAGAGGGCATCAAAGTTGTTAACAAGACAGATCAGATAGATTGAGACCTCTCGAGCCTTAGAAGGCTTGAGAGCATTGTAAAAAGCTATAAATATTTGAAGGTAAGATGTAATATAGGTTCAACTTCTGGAGATTGTTCCTCCTATGTTCCTTCAAGCTTCTCATATTCATTCTAGAAATATAAGCTTCTTTTGCTATTATATGTTCAATGTCTATTCTCTTTGTTGTTCTGTGCTTGCACTTGAATAGTTTTTTCATGTTTTCTTTTGTGTGTAAGGCCAGATAACTGTTAGTTTATCTCTGCTCTGATGAATTAGATTTGCAAGCTTCTTTACTACCTGTAGCTAGCAATTCATATGTGGTCATATATGCATCTACCGATATAGTCGGTATTCTCTTTTGCTGCCTGTAGCTAGCCATTCATTTATGTTTATGTATGCAATCTGCTGGTACAGTTACTGTTCTCCATCTATCCATTGAATGTAGAAATTATTGAGCATTAGTGGCCTAAAACCTTGTATTGGCGAGAATGTTCATGCATGTCTTGAGTGAGAATAGTGCTGAAATGGTTATCTGACTTGATCCAAACCATCATCCATTCCAATAGTTCTGAGAACAATATTGAAGATTATATGTTACGAGGCATCTCCGAGATGGAACCTAAGAGAGTTTCTTGGAGTGATAACGTAATTGGCACTGTTGCCGGGTAGAGGAAACTGAAGCTCAGCTTCCCTGGGAAATGACAGAGATCCAACTTTGATGATAGACAAAGTCTGGGCACTTTTCTGGTTGTAATCATCTATCTGGCAACTCTACTGAAGGCCGAACCTCTTGGTGACTCCACTTCATAGTTCTGGCTCGGTTTGTGAGGCATACTCAAAGATATTCTTAGAAGCTACAAGCTGACCTAGTACCTGGCCCTGAAAAAATCAACAAAGAGAGAAAGGTATTGCATAAAGGAGCATTAGGTTCAGGTAAATCTAAACAATCTCCTATATCTCTTCGAGCAAGTCCTGTAATAGAACAAATACATGTTGAGAGTATAGCATCTAATACTAGCAGTGAAGAAAAACTCCTAAAGATTCATAAAGCTCCTTATTCTTTAGGTTCTCCTTTTGCTTTAAGCCGAAAGGAAACCTCACCTCCTATCCATCACAATCCTTTAGTCTTATCAGTCACTCCTTAGCCCTCTATCATTCAGATTGCTAGTACTCTTTTAGCCACCACAGCTATGGCAGGTCCACAAGCACCTACCAAAATGGAAAGAATCATAGTTGCTAGGTATGGACCTCTAATACTGCCCACTCCTTTGATTGCTATGCCTACTGGAGAATATCAGATGTATATGCCTAAGTTCACTAGAACTGAAGTTGTTTCAACTGAATAACATCTTGAGTCATTCTATAGCTATGACGATAACCTGGACATTAGTGAAGATGATGTTTGGATGAGAGTCCTTGTCCAAAGCCTAGATGGAGAGGCTAGAAAATGGTTCAAGGAACTAACCCCAGCATCTATAGCAGATACTAAGGCTTTAGATGATGCATTCCTAAAGCATTGGGGGGATAAAAAGGATCTCCTTTACTACCACACTAAGTTTGGGAACTTAAAGAGGGAAAATGGTGAGCTGCTATCTGATTTTAATAAGAGATTTAACTGCATGTATAACAAGATACCAGTTGAAGTGAAACCCACCACTACCTCTACTAGAATCATTTATGCCAACGCCTTTGATTATGACTTCCATTTACTGTTGAGGGAGAGGTGATGTGCTTCTTTGGCTGATATGCAAGATGGAGCCCTCGAAGTAGAATCAAACATCATGGCTATAGAAATGCTGATAGAAGGAGACAGAGGGGTGAGCCTTCATCATCTTCAGATCCCAATATCGATAAATTGGCCAAGATGATAGAGTCATTGGCCTCTGAGGTTTCCAAATTAAAGGTTGAGCAACATTCTGGGAAAGGAAGAGTTCCTGACACCTTTGCTCCTCCAAATCCAAATCCATATAGAAGGGAAAATGACCAGTTGTAGAATTTGCAAAGAAACAAAGATGTCAATGAAGACCAAAGGGTGAAGACCCCTTTTCAGAATGCAGTCATGGAAGAAGAGCAGTTTGAAGAAGAGGATGAGATCCATTGTATGGAAGACAAAGGTAGCACCACTTTTTTAACCAAAGCTGCCTATGAGAAGTCATTATTCAATGACCAGATCAGCTAAGAATGGGAAGGTGAAGCTGTTCTACAAACTGAAGATCAACAAAGATATAATCTTATGTCAAAGATGAATAATGTTAAGGAAAATCCAACTCATAAAGTTGTTGTCCCTGCAGAACAACAAGCTAATAAGTAGAAGCAACCAGCAGTTGATCCTGTCATCCTCAAAGCTCCAGCCTTAGAGTTAAGAGGCCTTGACAAGTCCCCTTCTTCTTTCAGTTTTCAATCAGAAATTCAGAAGCTACCTATGCCTTTGATTGAACTAGTGAAGAATGAGTCCTTCAAAGCATCCATCCTTGAGGATATTGAGCCTAAATCAATCCAAGCCTCCACTGACTATGTAAATCTGCAAGATGACCAACTAGTTGTTATTCTCAACCCAATGATTGAAAATTGTGAAGACAAATCACCATCATTCTTTTTTTCTCTATCTATTCATGATGAAATCCTTCAAAATTGCCTTTTGGATACTAAAGCTAGCCATAATCCAATGCCCAAGGCTGTCATGGATAAGCTCAGTCTTGACATTACCAAGCCTTATTAATTGGCCTTTACATAGCTTAAAAAATCAGTTTTCCAGATCACAAAGGAAGAAGGCCCACATATTTGGGACATGTTCTTTGATGGGGCTTGCTTTAAGGAAGCTGCAGGAATAGTTGAATTCCTTGTGTCCCCCACATAAGAATGCATTTATTCATCTTTTATATTAACTTTTCAGGTCACAAATGACATAGTAGAGTATGGAGCAGACCTTATCATTTAGCAGGTGTACAGAACCTTCCAAGCAAAACATCTAAGGCTGAAAGCATACAAATATGAGGTGAAATATAGACCATCTCTACCTGATGATGTCAAATGCAGGAAATTTTTTGAAGTAGAGGATCAAATCAATAGGCTTTCACAAGTCTCTGATGAATTAGCTGATATGCACATTGACCAAGAGACGGAAACCTTTCATAGAAAGGTAAAAAGGGTCAATTTTCAGTTTGGTGACTATTTTCTCAAAAGGAATGCATCAAAGGAAGGAGGAGATGTTTTTGACAGCCCATTCAATGGGCTGTTCTTCGAACTTTATTTTAGTTAAGGCTTTCAAGCCTTGGTATTGTAAATATGTTGTTTTCAAGTTTTCATTTCAAGCTAAATAGACTCCATGCCCAATGCAACACTAGGAGGAAGATTTGATCTTGTTTTTCACAGGAAAGGCATTGTTCTATAGTTCTTGAAACCTCACCGGAGGGTTTCATCCCCAGAAGGAGCCAATGTTAGCTTTGTTGGTGTTTGGCCCAAAAATGGATCCAAATCACTCCCAAAGTCTCCAAAGTTTGCTTAAAATCATGCAAATGGATCCAAATATGCTCCAAAGCGCTCTCTAAGTCTTCAAAAGTGCTTAAGATCATCTAAAGATCCAATCAAGCGAGGGAGGAGAGCCCTTGGAAGGACAAAAATGCACTATCGGGAGGCTAAAACACTTCAAAATCATGAAAAACCGTGTATTGGAGGCTTAAAACTCAAGAATGCACAACAACCGTTAGATCTGCCTGATCAACGACTCAGGTCTAACCGGAAAATCACAAATCAGTGGTCACAGGAAGTGGCAATCGGTGCTAGACACCGCCGATCAGCGATCGCCGATGATCGGATCAGCGGGTCGCAATTGGTGGAGACAAATCGGCAGTATCGGTGCAGACAATATGGAAGTTGCGACTGTGATCAGTGATTAAATGTGGACCGTCGATCGCGCGCGCAGATTGATGACCCACATTACATCATCGGATCGCTCTTGGCGGAAACCTTGGGGCAGGGCCTTTGCATATACATATGGGTGACCCGATAGCCAGACCCGACGACATTATATATGATGTTTTATAATATTTGAAGTCCGCGGATTGGCCATTTTTAATGGATTTCGCGTATTTTCGTTATATAACGAAAATACGAAGGGAGCCTTGGGGGAGTGTGATTGCGATGAAGCCTGGGCCCGAGAGGGTCTGGGAAGTAAAATATATATTATTTAAAATCTGCCAAAGCCCATTTTTCAATGTATTTTTTTGTTTTTGTTGTTTAAACGAAATACAAAGGGAACCATAGGACAGGATGAGTGCAACCTTGTGATGGCGACATGGATGGACCTGATGGGTTTCAAAATAGAAATGCATATATTTTCAAGTTTGCTAAAGCATTTTTCATGCATTTTTTAGTGTTTTTCGTGTATTTCATAATACAAGGAAAATACAAAGGAGCAGTATTTTTGCGACTTGCGATGGTGATAAGGGCAGACCCGAGAGATTAATAAACTATTTTTTAGGACTTTTGAAGTCCAAAATACACAGAGAAGGTGAGATTTATAAGTGATTGTAGTGTTTTCTGTGTAAATACAAGAAACAGTCAAAGGAAACCTTTAAAGGGATTATAGAGGCTGAAGACCCATTCCACTACATGGCAGAGTTTGGGAGGCGGGCTATTAGAAAACAGAGACTGGAAAGGGAATAAAAGGGGCCACAAAGCAACACAACATGACACAGCCACAACAACAAACATTGTGGGGTATCTCTGGCACGAGATAGCTCCCAAACAACGCAACAAGCTACCCAAAATATTTGAATGCAGTTATTCTTCTGTCAGAATAAGAAACCTCCGAGCCCATGCTTGCTTAGAGGGCATCAAATTTGTTAACAAGACAGATCAGATAGATTGAGACCTCTCAAGCCTCAGAAGGCTTGAGAGAATTGTAAAAAGCTATAAATATATGAAAGTAAGATGTAATACAGGTTCAACTTCTGGAGATTGTTCCTCGTCTATTCCTTCAAGCTTCTCATCTTCATTCTAGCAATATAAGCTTCTTTTGCTATTATATGTTCAATTTCCATTCTCTTTGTTGTTCTACTCTTGCACTTGAACCGTGTTTTCATGTTTTCTTTTGTGTCTAAGGCCAGATAACTGTCATCTTATCTCTACTTTGATGAATTAGATTTGCAAGCTTCTTTACTGATTGTATCTAGCCATTCATATGTGGTCATATATGCATCTGCCGGTACAGTCAGTATTCTCTTTTGCTGCCTGTAGCTAGCAATTCATTTATGTTTATGTATGTAATCTGCTGGTACAGTCAGTATTCTCCATCTATTGATTGAATCTATAAATTATTGAGCATTAGTGGTCTAAAGACTTGTATTGGTGAGAGTGTTCATGCATGTCTTGAGTGAGAATAGAGCTAAAATGGTTATCTGACTTGATCCAAACCATCATCCATTCCAATAGTAATGAGAACAATATTGAAGATTATATGTTACCAGGCATCTCCGAGATGGAACCTAGGAGAGTTTCTTGGAGTGATAAGAGTTACAAAACACAGAGACTCTCTCTTCCTCTCCCTCTCTCCATCATTGTGTCCCCCCCCTCTCTCTTACCCTTCTCTCCCACTCTCTCTTTCTATATTTAAAAAATTTTAAAATACTTTGACAATTAAAATATTATGTTTAAATATATATATATATATATATATATATATATATATATATATATATATATATATATATATAATATTTTGAAGTCGTACAAAAATTTGATTTTTTAATACAATACATATTTAAAATGCAAAATTTCAAATGTGTGTTGTACATTCAACTGGAGAGAAAATGATAATTTTCCACGGAAATATTATCTAAAAATTTCAAAAATATTAATGTTCTAGCTATCTCCATCAGAGATACATAGAGTGCTTCATGTCTTCCAGTTGAAATTGTTTAGGTTTTATTTCTTTAAAGGTAGATTTAGGTTATGATTACTTCAAGATTTTAAAAATATTATATATTTTATTATGTTAGATTAATAAAAAAATTAGGCTAATTAGAATGAGTCAGCGTGTATGACTCTTTTTGTGTTAATGACTCTTTTGTTGGTCACCCCTATGGCACATATCAACCACATTTATTAATGTGGTTGTGCTAGTATATATTATAATATAAGAAATTTCATATTTTATTCAAGTTAATAATATTATATTAGTCCAAAATCAATCAATTTAATATTAACATTAAAATATATTAATAATAATTTTTTTTTTATATTATTATCATTTCATCATTTAATTTAATAATAATAATAATATTCTTTTAATATTAATATTAATTTTAATAAGGTTTTTACATGACATTATAAAAAGAAAAATTCTTATAAAATTTGGAATTTTAAAATGAGGTAAGAGTGTAATTTTAGATCATTCAAACTTCTTTTTATAGAGGCTTGCCCTTGTTAACCACCTATATGGCTCGATCAGGGGTTTACAAAACCCTCAATCGAGTTATTTAAATTTGAAATTTACCTACTCGACTAAGCCTCTTAAGTACTAAAATAAACATTTTCAACATCCCTTCTATAAAAAATTTTGTAACTCCATTTTGTACCCTAGCAGACTTAGGGCTAAATTTGTCCTTAGGTGATGAAGTTGATCACGTTGGATTCATGAAGGAATCCTTTATCCAATGGCATATGAGTTTGACATTTTCGAATTCATGTCATATCTTTCATCTAATTTCTTTTAAACATAATTCTTGAATTTTTTTTGAACTGTTTTAAAGAGGTTGAATAAAAAATCAATATCATAAAATATACATAACAAATAAATTTTTAAAAATACCACTATCTTCATTTATGATTCCTCTTCAAAAGGGTACTTTTGGTTTTTCAATTTATTTAAATAGTTGAAAAAAAACTTACATGAACACGTGTCTGTAAAATGCAATTAAAATATTACCTCGTCAACTACGAAAAATAATAAAAAATATATTTTTGCATAAAAAAAAGAAAATATCTTTTAATATGAAAAAGTTAGCTCGCTCTCTGTAGCTCATACTCATATATATATATATATATATATATATATATATATATATATATATATATATATATATATATATATATATATATAGTTTAGACTAAGTTATTCTATGTGAACACACACATACCTCTTAAGATGTGTGAAAATTTGTAAGGACAAGAATTTCATTTAATGGAAATTGACATATTATATGACTCTAAATATTTTTACAAAAAATATCATTAGGACAACAACATAATTCTAGACAATTTGTCTTTTTACACTGAATTTTGAGGGCCTCAATTCGATCAAAGAGGAAAAACTTGAAATTTCATTGCCGCATGTGGCCCAAATGTGTAACCCATCTTCATACTTTCACCCTTAGGTTGAATCTAGATCTTTCTCAACTGAATCCATTTGGGTTCACTAGACCCAAAGTGTGTGACCTCCAATGCTATAATGGGGAATTACTCTTCTTGATTGATTAATGCCTTTCCTCTAGATCTGCGAATTCCTCCTCCAAAAACAACATATTGTTAATGGAAGCTAGGGTTTGGCTCCTACAATGATGGTGTAGTTCATTCACTAAATGGTAACAATGACAAATACACACAATGATGAAAACTTAGTCGAAATCTTTGTCAAGACTCTGCATTATCCTTTAGAATGTTACAAAAGTCAGGTGGTGCATGTATCTAACACACGAATCTAATGTTTATTCCAATGAAGTAACAAAGAAGGTGGAATGCTCCATTAGTTCATTGGAATAAACATCAAATTGATGTGTTACACACATGCACACATACTTTGATATAAAAGACATATATATGTGATTTCCCCTACTATATTTTAATACAATGTCACAGAGTCTTTAAAATGATTCCACGTCTAAAGTAATAATGGCCCAATCTAGTTTTTCTCCCTACAAATCTTGGGTAGTGTAGTGTGACCATAATCTCAGTGCAATGATCACTTTCACTCTAAATCTAAGTTATAATACCAAATAAAAATAGACAAGAACACTAAAAAAATGAGCATGAGAGATCTTACTATCTATTTGATATGTATCCAAACACACAATATAATACCATATTTATAGTAATGGAATAAGTACGATAGATAACCATAACAACCTATTACAACTAGTATCCAAACACACAATAGATTACCATATTTATAGTAATGGAATAAGTACGATAGATAACGATAACAACCTATTACAACTCGGACCCAAACACACAATAGATTACCATATTTATAGTAATGAAATAAGTAGGATAGATAACCATACCAACCTATTACAACTCGATGAGAAAACTTAAGTGATTTTATAACTCACAATTATTTGTGTGACTCTTCAAAAGAATGCATTGGGACAATACATTTCTCTAATTAACTCTAATATCCACTTCTTCACTGCTATGAGCACTGCTATGAGCACTATCTAATACAGTAAGTGCCAAATAGAATATATCAAATCATGAAAAAATGGTTAATTTAAATTAATACTCATAAACATAATCATAAATTAATAATTTAATTTATACAATTAATCTAAAAAATAATATATAATATATTATATTACGAAAACAAAATCTTCAATAATTAATATTATTTAATAAAATTAAATATCTATCTATAATATAATTAAAATTTTAATTTATTAAATATATCATTTTTCATCAATAATTTTAAATTATATTAATAAATATAATTTTTTATAAAATATATAATACGAATCAATTTCACAATTATATTATCTATCAAATTTGCAAAATAAATTTCCACCCCCAAAAGAAAAAATAAAACTAAAAACACTTTATTGCAACCCAAGAGGCAACCACCAAAAATAGGGTATCATGAAGTCGGAAGATATTGAAAAAAAAAAATCCCAAACACATTTAATTAAAAAACATATTAAAATATGTTTCCAGATTCCAACCAAAGGGATGTCACGAAGGCCGAACGTCAAAAAGAAAACTGCCAATCTCATTTATTAAAACGCTTTCTACTTTCCAACGAAAAAGCCACGCCCAAAAACCCTAGGTAACAAAGTGAAAAAAAAATAAAATTCAATTAGACTTTTAAGTATAATATAAGTTCGAGTTTATTACCTTTATTTTTTATTTTTTTTTGAAGGTGACAAAACCTATCAATTCAGGTGTCAAACCAACAATGAGGACAGTCCGCGAGTGTCTTGACTCATCATTGTTAAATAGGAAAACCACGCCACCTAGAATAATCCGTTGGTGGTCCGTAAGGGAGCAGGCTTCACCTCTGGGTCTTGGGCCGTTAACGTGTTTCCTTAAGTCCGAGGAAGACAAGCTCTTAGCCAAGAAGAAACAGTTTTATGACATACTCCATATTTTAAAATCTTGTTTATTTTTTATTATTTCTTTTATTTTAAGAATATAAACCTATAATTTTATTTTTATTAGGTCTAGTAAAAAGAAAAGAAACATTATGGCCAATAATTTATATATTAAGGGTTTTGCTCTAATCACTTGGAACATAAGGATGACTCGTATAATGTGTATAGATGTTAGCTGTGGTATATTTTAAGGATATTTACAATGGTTATATTGAAAATTTATATTTATCAATTAGTTTAGGGTTGGAAGGTGGTTGATAAGCTTGGTGTTCATCATTGAGTAAAGGATGTACCCAAAATTATTTAGGAATTTATTACTTTTAGTGAAATAGTGGTTCATGGAAGCCTAAAATGAGACCAAACACACTAAAAATGTTAAAATAACCATCTTAAATGATAAATCAATAGTTACAAATGTTTAGTAATGACATGGGTAGTGCATATGTTTAGCAATAATGGGTATTTCACAATTTCATATCCTTGTTGAATTTAGATTTTTAATAGTATTGTTGTTGAATTTGGGTGTTTTATTGTTTAGCAATGGCATAATGTACATGTTTAGCAATAATGGGTAGTGCACAATTTTATATTATTGTTGAACTTGGGTTTTTAAGAGTATTGTTGCTGAATTTCGCATAGGTAGCGTACATGTTTAGCAATAATTTGTAGTGCACAATTTGATACTGTTGTTGAATTTGGGTTTTAGGAGTATTTGATATTGTTGTTAACTTTCGGTTTTTAAAAGTATTTTAGAGGCAATCTCTCTAGCTTTGTACCTCTGTTTTCCTCCATCTTCTTCCTTCAGCGTGTAAACCCATTTATTCTTCAATGTAGTTTTTCTTGCAGGCAACCTGACTAAGTCCCAAGTCTGGTTATGCATTAAAGAGTCTATCTCTTCTTCCATGGCTGCCTCCCACTTCTTCCTGCTTTCAACCTGCATTGCTTCTTCATAACATTCGGGTTCACCAAAATCAGTCAACAATAAATAATATAATGAAGGAGAGTATCGTTCAGGGGGTCTACTTATCCTGGTAGATATTCTAACACCACTTTCACGTGTTTGGGGTGCCTGTTGCTGTTGTGGTGGTTGCTGTTGTTGATTATTATTATTTTCAGGCACCTTTACTTTTTTAGTGATTTCGTCAAGAACTGCATATTCCTTATTTTCTTTTTCTTGCTTCTTTTCCTGCAACTGATTCTTATACAAGACTTTTTCATTGAATATTACATCTCTGCTCCTAATGATTTTGTGATTTTCGTAATCATATAAGAGATAACCAAAATCATTAACACCATATCCAATAAAGGTACATTTATTTGACTTTGCCTCAAGCTTTGTTCTATTTTCTTTATCAATATATGCATCAACAGTTGGATGCTTAATGTATGCAATGGTCTACACAAGGCTTGATATTGCACATGCAGTGGGAGTTGTAAGCACGTACATGAACAATCCAGGAAAGGAACATTGGATGGCAGTGAAATGGATTCTCAGATATTTGAAAGGTACCAAAAATAAAACATTATGCTTTGGTGGTGCAAACATTTCTCTACAGGGATATGTTGATGCAAATATGGCAGGTGACAGAGATAACAGAAGGAGAACTACATGATATGTATTTACTGTTGGTGGAACAATTGTTAGTTGGGTTTCAAAAATCCAAAGTGTTGTTGCACTTTCAACAACAGAAGCAGAGTATGTTGCTGCTACAGAGGCTAGTAAAGAAATGATTTGGTTACAAAGGTTTATGGGTGAATTGGGTAAGGAGCATGATATGGGCACGTTATAGAATGATAGCCAAAGTGCCATTCATCTTGCAAAGAACTCAACATCTCATTCTAGGACTAAACACATATATCTCAAGTACCATTTCATACGACCAGTGTTGGAAGATGGAGAGTTGAAGCTGGAAAAGATACACACTAGCCAGAATCCTACAGATATGCTAACAAAAGTTGTAACCAGGGAGAAACTGAGAATATGCTCAGTTTCAATTGGTCTTCAAGGATGACGATGAAGATGAGAAACAACTAGGTCCAAAGAGGAGTCATTGTCCAGCAAATGAAGCAGTGGTGGAGTTGCTACAATCATTCTCCAAGTGGGAGATTGTTGCGTGTGGAGCATGATTGTTCAGAGGTCTTTGTTTCAGCCGGATGTATACCCCAGGAAGTTTGTACACCCCTCCATGCGGGGGGACTTGTCCCCCCCCGCGGGGGTCTGGGGGGGCCGATCCCCCCTGGCTAGGGGGTCCAGGGGGGCCGATCCCCCTCAGCTGGGGGGTCTGGGGGCCAGCGGTCCCCCGGCGGGGGCTGCCCCCGAAACTAAAAATAGATGTAAAATTGGCTTGTTAAAGTATAGTAATTTCTAGTCAATCTGGGTTGTTCATTAGGCGGATGATCTGACGGTAGAACTTATGTTTAGTTTAGGGTTTTTTTCCCTAGAAGGCAACCCCTCTCTTTGTATGAGGGTATTGTACTTGAGGCTATGTAATAGATGTGTATTCTGTGAGCGAGAAACAAAGAGGTGAGACTGTGAGAGAAAATAGAGGATATTACAGTGGATTTGCTGTAGGTTGTGTCTCTTCATTTTGATGGATAATAGAAAGGAAGGACTGGCTGTTCTGTGTTTATATTTCTGCAATATTTTATGTGTTCCATTGCTTCGTAATATATAATTTTATAACATTGAAGAGAGATATTTTCTCTATCTTTCTGCATGTCCTCCACTATGTTATATTCTATGGTATCAATAACTACCTAGGTTTTAGACGAAAATGGAGGATTAGATGAGGATGGAGTTGGTTGAGGAGATTTAGGAGAAAACTTGTTACTAGCTATTTTATCTTCGGTAGCAGAAGTTGAGGGCTTTTGATTTTGAGTTGGTTGTGTTGAATTAGGAGGGTCCTTACTGCTAGTGCTAATAGGTATATCTTCTTGCTCCTCCTCATCATCAGAAGCAGGGAGGATAAAATCCCACATTCCATGTACTTCAACCAATTCTTCATCTTTAGTCTCATCCTCATATAATGCATTTTCTTCTTCATCTTTATCTAAATCATATTCAACATTGGATATTTTGTTCGGAGGTTGAGGATTAGATGTCTGATTTCTCTTGAAGGATCTAAAAGGTTTCTTAGAAGAGGGTTCAACTACCTGTTTCTTAATCTCTACCATGTCATTTGACATGGTTTTGAGGACTTTTTGCAAGCATTCAAGATCAAAAGGATCCTTAGGGGCTTTCTTCTTTGATTCATTCTTAAATTTAACCTTCTTCATTTTCCTATCTTCCTGGGTTGTCTTCTTTGTCAGTGCAACTATTCTCTTTTCTACACATAGGGTTTCTTTCATGTTTTCTACCAATGTAGCATTATTATCTCTATCTACAAAAATTGTTATATTGGAAGGAAGAGAAGAAATATACCACTCAATCTAGACATCAACACCAAAGCTTGATGTAGCTCGGATTTTGCTTAGTAATTTATTGAATCTGGAAATGAAATCTTTGATTTTTTCACCTCACTTAGCTTTCAATTTAGAAAGATCGTTAATAAGGGATGCAATTGTGCAGTCATCACCAAATTTGGCTAAAAATTGCTCTTCAAACATGTCCCAATTAGTAATAAACCGTGGTGGTAATGAGAAATACCATGAACTTGTTGATCCTTGGAGAGTGTATGGAAATAAACTTACTACACAGTCTTCTTCAACTACTCCATTCAGATTAATGGGTAACATATAATTATGGACATGCTCTTTAGCAGGTAATCCATCATCAGGATTAAATTTTGGTAGCCATCTTTCTTGAATTCTTAGGTAGATCATGAATAGGTGTTGCCATTTGCACAACTCCAAGATTGGCGCATGGTCTGAGTCATGGTGGTTGTTTTGGTTATTGCTATTGTCTTCCTACCATTATTTGGTTTTGGGAGGAAGTGTATATTGAGGGTGTTTGTGTGGAAGAAGAGGCAAGTTGTGTACTTGGGCTAGATGAACTAGCACTAGTATGTTGAGAAGAATGGGTATTAACAAGAATGAATGGAAGGAATGAAGGTGTTTGTGGAGGGGAATTTGATAAAACCACATTAGTTTATGTCTGCAACTCAGATTTCTTATTCTCGTTTCGGAAAGAAGGAAGAGGAAATTCAAATGGAGGAACTCCCAGATTTTTTCTTTAAGAACAAGTTAAAATCCGAGTATGTTGTAACACAGAAGTGATACTTCCTTTAGATGCTTCAGATGGCATAGGCCTTTCTACTGAAATAGATATTTCTTCTATATTATTTATTAAAGTCTTGACCTCAGGCGATTCATGATTATAATTTGAAGAAGGTGCTTTAGGAAATGTATTAGGAGATTTTGGAGGTGATTTCTCAACTTCTGATCTAACATAGGAGTTTTAGATGAGGATCTAGAATTTGGAGGTGATCTTAAGAGGGAGTGACTCTTAGAATGGCTTGTTAATTTATATTGAGTTCTCTTTGACATTCATAGTCTTGGCCCTCCTTCTAGCACCAAAATGTTGAAGCCTCGAAAATCGCTACAACAACATGGTGTAAAACCACCTAGACGGGGATTTGAATACCATCCCTTATCCGTTTGGATTAATGGCTCCAACTAGATATAATGGGACCAATTTCCAAAGAAAAGTGTGATAGGATGGATAGGGTGTTGATTACTAAAAGCTAAGTGATAGGTGGGGTGGTTTTCAACTGAAATACATGTATATTTAACCTATCTATTTATTACTTGGGATTTTACTTATACTTATTTGATCTACAATGATTATCTTTAGTGTATGAAAATGAAGATTAATCAAACACTAACAAAAATTAAAAGCATTTGAAATAACTATTTTGATTAAATAGTTAATCAAAATAATTGATAAACATATATCACATCAAATAGCGTTCAAACATTTTCTCATCTATGTATTAAGGATAAGAGTCCTAGTATGTTCAAAAGTCAATGAATACAAAACTGCATTAAAGGAGATACATATAACAAACAATACAAAGAGAAAATGGCTATCAATTCATAAACAAATAAATATAAAATCATAGAAGTACCCGATGCATATAACTATGCTAATGAAGTAAATAGTGTAGAGCTATAAAAAGGGTCTCTTTCACCTCTAATTAACTCACATTAATATGTCAATCCGGGAGCGTTTTGTTATTTCAAAGAGTGTCTCAGTCTGAGGCTATCATTTGTCAGAGTAATGCTAGTAGTACAACGTTCAGAAATACAAGAGTAAACGGATGCTTGTCTACAACTAAGTTACTTCAAAAGAGTAAATCACACATTCAGAAAACTAGGCAACTTATCAGTCAAGGGTTCGGCAACGATAACCCATCCCTTTGGAAACTGATGGGAAGGAAATTAGAGAACAGACCACGGGTCTGGGAACCAGACAGTAAATGCCGAGGCTCACTACAGCCTTAGATTGTCTCCCACACCAAAACAAAAAATGCTAGTAAATGGAATGGCAGATACGAAAATGGAACGGCAAATAAGAAATCGAATAGCAAATCTGGAATGGAGCAACAATTCTGAAATGGAACAACAATTCTTAAAACGAACAGCAGCTAAACAACTAAGTCTCGCAAGCAGTAATCAAACTTAATCTACTAACTCAAATGCATTAATCGTAATCAAACAACAATCTTTCACTCTTGAGGCGGATCAAACAGCTCACACTAATAGAACAACGCTGATTACTGATAAGTTAAGGAATGGAAACCATATATGCACACAACACGCTTGAATAGTAATATGATCTAAGCATCAATCTCAATTAGAAGGAATACAACTGCATTTCAAAAGGGAACAACATTACTTCTGAATCCAAAAATCGTAAAGAACACAACTTTCAAGATGAGTCCTGTAACATGAATGTACAACACAAAAGCTCTGTAATAAATTAGCAACAATATTCAGTTAAGACTAATAATATTCAATCAACTCTGAAAGGAACAATAATATGATGCAGAGTCAATACAACATTTTTGTCTGTAGAAAGTTCCATGGAAAATTTTAGGGGCTAATGTTCGCCCAGTGGGCTAATTTTCCATGATTTTTCCACAAAAATGATTCGCCAATTTCCAATTTTATAAAAGACGATTCGCCCAAATTTTAGAATATAAAATTATTTTACCTTAAAAATCGCCAACATTATAGAGAGACTATATATAAAATAACTATAAATTTCATTAATTTTACAAATATATCAATAAACATTTATAATTTGCATATTAGGGATTAGTGAGATTCGCCAATGTTTTAAACTTCCAGAAAATTTTCCATCCTTAAAATTTTCCTTGGTAGAAACCTTAATGAATTAATCTTAATAGAGCATGTGATGTAAACTTATAAAGCATATCAGATTACCAAAGAACGACGATAAGCAAACCACGCAGAAATCAAATCGTAATAATACAGAAGCAAGTGTCCTCCGGGGCCAGGCCGTTAGCCTCCAAGGGTACACCGCTTTAGGTTAATCCAGATGCAGAGATGAAATAATCACCAAGTTTGTATTAATGCGTGAAACAAAAGTACAATTAACCAATTCTTATCGAGACTCGATGATCAAAGTTTTGATCTTAACAAAAATTACATAAAAGCATAATCATGTCGAACTCTCCAAAGCTAACAATGTTGTCCCTTTATATAAGGGTGACAGTGGAGATGTCTAAGTAACAAGATAGATAAAGCAGCGATCCCTCAGGATCAAGGATCCCGAGGGATTTGCTGAACCGTTAATCCTTAATCATCTCTTTTCCTTCCTGTGCCGAGCTGGTGTCTTGTCCTCCTTTTCAGGGCCGATTTGCTTTGATCTGCTTATCCTTGTTTGCATTTGGTCTCCCGTCAAAGGGACAATGGTTACCTCGTCCTTCTCTTTTCCTTTGGAACAACAACTCCTCATTTTCACCCCTTTCTGCACGAGGGAATGAAAATTATTAGCGGTTAAGTCTTGCATATTAATCTCACATGTTTTGTTATAATTCTTTATCATTTTCCAAGTTCATGATGCAAAAAGGTTTACAAGTTCTACTGAAAAGCCACTGAAATGATCATCAAAAACATACCTTTTTAGTACTCCACACACCCCCCTGCTTACCCTGTTTCATGCCCTCATGAAAACGTTGTAGTTGACATGCAAGGCAGTGAGAGAATAGGCTGGAGAAGGAATCTCATGCGGAAGCCTACAACCATGATGAGTAACTAGGTAGTAAAAGAAATGGCATGTTTGACCCTCAGGTATCTCATACAGGGCTTGGTATCTGGGTGCAGGGTGCCAAATATTTGGACTACAGAACTTATATCCTAACCAGGATGGCCCTGCTCTCAAAATTCTTTCGCCATAAAGGTGCAAACGATTGGCCACTAATTTAAAATTCTCATACTTAAACAGTTCCTTGAGCTGGATATTCGGATTAGAGATTTGATACCGAAATTTAGCTGCATCAATGGCAAGGTCTTTGATGGAAAGAAAATATTCTAATCCTTGTCGAATGAGTGCCTCATGCATGGGTCCTAATGTTTCAATGACACCCGGAGTCTTCATGAGGTTTCTATGTTCTTTCCACAACTGTACTGGGTTCCTAGGCTCAGCCCTTACCCACAAATCTAGGCCATTTTCTTGCCTCTGGAAAGTATTATAGGCTTTGAGCAATTTAATCTGATTAACCCCGAATGAGATGAATGCTTGCAATTGGATGTCTCCAACAAAAGGGCCAGGGTTCAGCTCAGTCTCCTAGTCTAGTACAAGGTTATGCAAATAGAATTCGCACAGCAGTATCTGGACCTTCACCCCGTAGTGTTTACAACAGCCTATAAAGTCATTGACAATGTTAATTTGTATGGGAGCACCTGCTTTAACAACTTTTATTTTTACTTGTAAATACCGTTCCAGTAAAAACAGGGCATAATTTTTGGCAGGGGCCCTACATGCTAAGACGTCATTGTATAAAGAACACAAGGTATCCAACTGCTTGATAACAATATCTAGCCTACGAGTTAACTTTGCAACTTTCTCTTGTTCCTTCCACCAACCTTCAAAGGCCTGGCTTTCGGATTGATTGACGTTCCTAAGTTGCTGCTGTAGCTCTTCATAATTTTCGCGAGGGACCGTTTGCTCTCTAAGCTTTTCTTCTTCTTGCTGAGCTTGTTTCAACCCCTTGTGCAAGGTTACTATTTTTGAATCTCTTCTCCATGAAGCAGTGGAGGCCGGGAGTTTTACCTGAACTTTCTTATTCCGTTGCTTTGAGTTCAGAACCCTTATCACCCCTAAGGGTGGTGCCTCCATCTGAATTTTCTTGTCACAGGTCATCATATCATCCATTTCTATTTTAACATGAATATCAGTTTGCTGCTTTTCCTTTTCAAATGGAACAACAGTCTGTTCTTCAGCATCATTTGGAACAACAGCTGGATTTTCAATAGGGTTTTGAACAACAGGACGAATTTTGATCCTCCACCTTTTTGCCTTGCAGAGTTTTACTGGAGTGGTCACCTTTTTCCTCCCTGCAGTCTTTCTTACCCTCTGCCTTGCTTTCAGGATCCTGATCTGCTGGTGGAGCTAGGCTATTATGCTCAATAGCCTTTGTTGTTCCTTTCGCAATTCTTTAATTTCCAAAATTTCATTAGAAGGAACAACAGGCTGTCTGCTGTGGCCTGGGCCGTGACTAGTCCCTGGATCTTCCTCCTGTGGTGTTTCTTCAGTGTTCTTCTCCGGCTGTTCTGGGGTAGGGACCCTAACTGGTTCTGTCCAATTCTTGGGCAACTTCTTTTTCTGCCCCTACTTCCTCCGGAATTTCTTCTGGTGCCTTAGGAACGGATTGTTCATGTTCAGTATCTCTTATTTCTTCTTCATCATGAATAGGAAGATTTCCTCCTTCTACCTCTTTTGCATGTGGTTTTTCAGATGCATTTTCCTCTTGGGGTTTGTCATGGAGGTCTGATGGACTGGAAGGTTGGCCATATTCACCCATATTGGCCAAGACTGCGGCCAATTCGTCTTCTCCCACTGGGTCCTGTGGTGGGCTACCTTCCTGCTATCCCATTTCCCCCTCTTGCTTGGATTGTTCAGCCTCTGCCTCAGAATGCTCAGCTTCTGTTTCAGAATGCTCAGCTTCTTCCTCATTTTCTTCTTTGGATTGCTCAGCCTCCTCTTCAAATTGCTCGACCTCTTCTTTCTCTTCTCGTTCAGATTGCTCT
Organism: Pinus tabuliformis; assembly: GCA_031772625.1. Lineage (NCBI taxonomy): Eukaryota > Viridiplantae > Streptophyta > Pinopsida > Pinales > Pinaceae > Pinus > Pinus tabuliformis. Next base: position 158,454,463 of record CM062814.1, on the reverse strand, counting down.
GCTTCTTCTTCTGGCCATGAGGATTTCTCATCTTCAATTTCTACTGGCTGGCTGGTGTTTTCCTGGAGCTTTTCCATCCTTCCTCGTATCCGAGCTAACCGGACCGATTTCCTGCATTTCTCTAGCTTTTTGGGTGTACCAGTGGCATGCTTATGCTTTGCCGATTCCTGGCGTGTTTCTGGACATTCGGATGTACTAGTGACATGTTTTTGTTTTGCTAATTCTCTGTGTTTTTCTCGACGTTCTGGTGTGCTGGTAGCCTGCTTATGTTTTGGGGATGGCGCTGTCAACCCCCCCTCAGTCATTGCAATTAGCTCTTCCCAGCTGCTCTGTTTCTGGGTGAGGCTATGACTAACAATTAATCGAATTAACCCATGGTGACTGACAACTGACTCTACATGATGTGCCTTTTTTAAGCTTCGTGCAACATCATAAAGTTATGAATTCAAAAGTGCAGGCAGATTTACAGAGCATTTCTAATTTAAAACAACTAAGAGTTTAAGATGCCGTGGTCTTACCACGTCTTTTCTACCCTCGCAGGTGATGTAGCTTTGAATGGTCCTTGCCAATTCTACCCAGGGCTCTCCTAGCGTTGCTGGTAGAACTCCCTTCCCTTTAATTGTCAAGCTCTGGCCTTCGTCCTGGAAGATTTCTATAATCTTCTGTAGTCTCTCCTTTTTTAACGTCCATAAAGGTCCGGTGGCTGGTAGTCTCGAGACTTCTGCGATTATATCATCGGTGACTGCTATCTGTCTCCCCCTTACTGTGGAGTAATCCTCCTGCAGATTCTACAAGAATTCAATTGCCATTGTCTCGTTAGACTCCTGCAAACGGTTGAGATAAGTCAGCCACCCTGCTCTTGCTAGGATTTCCCGGGCAGCAGGGGAGACTGTCAACACTTGTGGTTCCCTTCAGATCGCTCTTCCTACCATGGTTTCACTGTGAATTCTCAATGGAACAGCATCTTTTCGTGCCGTTGAAACACAGAGAGGGTAATAGACGCAAGACTTGCTTGAAAAAAGAAAAAACATAGAGTATGCAACAAAAATGGCTTATGAACAACAACTTGTGTAACAAAAATAGAAATAGCATGCTGTTAAGTCGTGCCATACCCTAGTACACAACTTTCCCAAATAGTGAGCTGACACGTAATCCAGGGAATAATGAGGTTAACCTCCCCCCCGCAATGTGATAGGTTGTCCCAGCCGTCAAATAAAGGAGCAGCACCCAATCTGCAACAGAGTCATAAAGGAACAACGTATGAAAATATGCCATGTTTAGAAAAACAACAAATTACCGAAATTGAGGCGTAAAGTTGGATCGCGTATTACGTAAGAGGCTGTTGTGATATGATGCGAGGCTGGGGGGATAGGACGTCTGTCGTACTTGCCAAATCTCATGTGGTCATTGTCACTTACTCTTCCATGATTGGTGGTAATAAATTTTCATGCGATATATAAGTCGGGAAATTATATATGATTAGTTCCTAGGATATAAGAAACAAAAGAGTATTAGTATCTTACCTATTGGTGTAACCAATGTGACTTCAATATCATTAACAGTGCTTTGCTGCCGACAGATGTCCATAACCTTGGCAGAGTTGTTTATTTCACCCCTGGAACCATGATCCTTTGTGTATATGTTAGGGAGTGTAATGTCAAAATGTAGGCCATTATGCTGGCTTGGTAACCAGTTAACCATAATGCCATTCACGAGGACGGAGCGAAAAGTGGGCAAGCTGGCTCATGATGAGACCTCCTGTTCCAAGGTTTGTTTATTTGATATACCTTTTGGACCATATCCCTGGTGTGGTGGCCATAGTGGGAATGCCACTTCACTTCCATCCTCATGATCATGGTAGGCTGGCTCTTGATGAGACCCCCTATCCTGCATTTGACAACTTATAATTCATGTTTACTTTTTTCTTTTTCATAAAGTACTTTTCCTTATACACAAAGGGTGGTTCAACACTCCTTAAGAGTAGGAATGGTGGAAGAAGTCTTATCATCTCAATAGGAAGATATAAACCCTTTGCTCTTATTCCTAAATAATAATCAAAGAGGATTAAAGGGATCGTCATGATAAAGATAACCAATCACAGCAAAATTAGTAGAACAATGAGAGAAAAAGATGATAAGTAAGTGTGTCCTTCCTTTTGTCCTCTTACTAATGCAAAGCCTTATAAAGATAGCGATTTATGATTTGCGGATTTCAGTATGTTGTGATTTTGTATTCATTGCATAAGTGCATAGCTGTATCTTAAAGACTTGAAAGAACAGGAGCAAGAAGCATCCTCAATTTAGATCAGCAAAAGGAATAAGCTGTTTCACAAGGAGAGCAAAAGCATGCTAGTGGTGTTCCTTTTGGAAAAAGGAACAACAAAAGACCCTAGATAGCAAAAATGCAAATGTTGTTCCTTTGAAAAAGGAACAGCAGAACACACCAATGTCGTTCCTTTGAAAAAGGAACAACAAAAATAAAAAAAAATATGTTATTCCCTTGGAAAAGGGCAGCAAAAGACTCGAAATGTCGTTCCTTTGAAAAAGGAACAGCAGCAACCAAAAATGTTGTTCCTTTGAAAAAGGAACAGAAAAAGACGCAAAAATGCCGTTCCTTTGGAAAAGGAACAACATAAATAAAAAATATGTTGTTCCTTTGGAAAAGGGACAACAAACACACATCAATGCCGTTTCTTTTGAAAAAGGAACATCAAAAATCGAAATGTTGTTCCTTTAGAAAAGGAACAGCAGAACAAGCAAATGTCGTTACTTTGAAAAAGGAAGAACACAAAATCAAAGATGTTGTTCCTTTGGAAAAGGAACAATAGAAAATCAAAGATGTTGTTCCTTTAGAAAAGGAACAACAGAAAATCAAGAATGTTGTTCTTTTAGAAAAGGAACAGCAGAAAATCAAGAATGTTGTTCCTTTAGAAAATGGACAGTAGAAACACACAAACGCCATCCTTTTGGAAATTGAACGGCAAAAATCGAAATGTTGTTCTTTTGAAAAAAAAGGAACATCAAGAATGACAGGAAAACAAATGTACAAAAAACGACTCAAAGAGAAGAACTTATGTACAAATTGTAAAAAGAAATGAATTCCTTAATGAATTACAGGTGAGGAAGACTTATCTTCCTCTCCCAAAATCTCCATATCAGTGTCTCGGCGTAGCTGCTGGCAGAAGGACTCCCTAGTGAGTGGTTTTCGATAGAGACGAACTCGGTGGCCATTTAATTTGAAGGCATATTCAGAACCGTCAATAGTGATTAGAGTAAGGGTTCCATTGTCATGTACCTTTTGGATTTCGTATGGTCCCAACCAACGAGTTTGGAGTTTCCCAGGGAAGTCCTGAAACCTGGAGTCGTACAACAGAGCCCAGTCTCCCTCGTGGAAGACTTTGTTTTTAATGAGAGCATCATGCCATTTAGCTCGCTGATGTTGAATCAGGGTTGTATTTTGAAGTGCAGAGAGCCTAATTTCATCCAACTCATTGATCTGCTGTAGTCGATTAATCTATGCCTCGCTTAGATCTAAGCCAACTTCCTGTGTTGTTCGTAATGTTTGGATTTTGAATTCTATTGGGAAAATGGGTTGTTTTCCAAACACTAATTGATAAGGTGAGTAACCAGTGGTGCTTCTCCATGTTGTTCTATAGGCCTAGAGTGCTTCAGGTAGTCTGGCAGCCCAATCACGCCTGTGTGACGTAATGGTTTTCGTTAGGATTGATTCTATTACCTTATTGCTGCTTTCTACCTGTCCATTTGCCTGTGGGTGGTATGGAGTAGTGATTTTATGTTGGACGTGATAATTGTTGAGTGTTGCAGCTAATCTATTCCCAGCAAATTGTGGTTCACCGTCTGTAATTATTTCTCTTGGAAGACCATAACGTACAAATAGATGGAACAAGAACTGTATGATAGAGTCCTTTGTAGCTCTAGGCAATGCTTCTGCTTCAACCCATTTGGTGTCATATTCTGTTGCCACCAAAATATATGTTTTCTGATTTGATGATGGGTTGATAGGTCCAACAAAATCAAGAGCCCATTGCTCGAATGGTTCAATGACTAACTTTGGTTTCAGAGGCATATCGTCAGATTGACCAGGACGTCCTGCTCGCTAGCAGCTGTCACAGGCTTGGACAAATTTCTTGGCATCTCTGAAAATCGTGGGCCAATAATACCTTGTCTGCAGCACTTTATGTCCAGTTCTGTGCTTAGCGAAATGTCCACCACATGGTCCATCATGAAAGGCTTTTAGGATGTCAAAGATTTCATCTTCTCGAACACATCTCCTGATATGCATGTCTGCCCATGTGTGAAACAAATAGCCCCCAATCCACGAGAATCGAGCACTCTTCTAAACAATCTGTTTGCACACATTAGGGGTTAGGTGTTTTGGTAGTTTACCTACTGCGAGGTAATTGGCAACATCAACATACCAGGGTGTTTGAACAACAACAACAAACAGATGCTCGTCCGAAAATTGATCTTCAACTACTGCTGCATCAATTGGCTTTGACATTCTTGAGAGAAAATCAGCTACATGGTTTTCTTTGCTAGGTCGATCCTTGATTGTGATATCAAATTCCTGCAATAAAATCAACCATCTAGTTATTCTGGCATTTGTGACAGGCTTATTTGCTAAATATTTTATGGCAGAATGATCTGTATACAAGATAACATGATATCCCATAATATAATGTCTAAACTTATTGACAGAATGTATTACAGATAGGAATTCTTTTTCAGTAACAGTGTAATTTAATTCAGCAGGGGATAAGCTTTTGCTGATGTAATAAATAGCATATGGTTTTTTATCCTCTTCCTGCCCAAGGACTGCGCCAATGGCTGTATCTGAGGCATCAGATGATATCTGGAATCGCAAATCCCAGTTTGGTCCTTGAAGGACTAGGGCTGTGGATACGAGCTTCTTTAAATCATTGAAATCACGCTCACATTTTTCTGTCCAAAGAAAATCAACGTTACCAGTTAGTGCATATAAAGGTGCAGCAATGTGGGAATAATGTTCTATAAATCGTCTATAATAACCAAAAAATCCAAGAAAGCTGTGTACCTTTGTTTTAGTAGTAGGAGTGGGAATAAGTAAAAGTATTTGGATTTTGGCCGGGTCTACCTGAATGCTAGCTACTGAAACATAGTGTCCTAAGATAAGCCCTTCAGTCATCATCATATAACATTTTTCGTGGCTTAAGCAAAGCCTGGTAGTGATGCAGCGTTGTAGGACTTTTTCTAGGGTGTCTAATGCTGGATCAAAATCATCTCCATATGGTGTAAAGTCATCCATGTATACTTCAAGTCCATCATTTATTAAATCTACAAAAATACTAAGGATAGCCCTTTGGAATGTGGCAGGAGCATTACATAAGCCAAAAGGTAGAACTCGGTAGGCAAATGTTCCCCAAGGACAAGTAAAACTAGTTTTGTCCTGGTCTTCAGGGGCAATCTGAATTTGATTGTATCCACTGAAGCCATCCAGGAAAGAAAATAATTTCTTTCCTGCTAAAGTATCTAATACTTGGTCTATGAATGGGAGAGGAAAGTGGTCTTTTTGTGTTTCTTTATTTAGCTCCCTATAATCCACACAAATTCTCCATTTTCCATTCTTTTTTGGTACCACCACAAGCGGAGAGACCCATTTACTATCAGAGATAGGACAGATAAAATTGACATCTAAAAGTTTCTGAAGTTTAGCTTTTACCACATCTTTTAAATTAGGATTAAGTCTCCTTTGTGGTTGACGAACAGGTCTAGCATTCTTTTCTATAGAAATGTGGTGTGTACATAATTGGGGGTCAATTCATTTCATATTAGGGTAATCCCATGCGAATGCTTCTTGATATTTTCTTAACAAATGGATGAGCTTTGTTTCTTGTTCAGGTGTGAGGTTGGCATTAATGTTTAAGGTTTTCCCCAGTTCAATTTCCACAATTTTACTATTTGAAACAGAAGTAACGGGTATTGTTTCATCATGTGAATATTTTAGAGGATCTTCTTCTAATTCATTATCAAATGCTGCTTCTATCATGTGACACTGTGTCCAGGATCCGGATTCAGTTTGACTAATGAAGTTATTAATGGCATCATCTTCTATTTGGTCTTTAAAATCAAGTGCCTCTTGTATAGTTAATGGAGATCTAATGTTATCAGTAAGGTATGATACAGGATGCTTATTAGTTTTAATTATTGTGACACTTGGCTGCACTGGAGGATATAGAACTAAATTCTTGATATTTGGTCCTTTGGTTATGGTCATATTTCCTTGCCGGCAGCCAATGTAAGCATCGGCAGTGGCAAGCCAAGGTGTACCTAAAATCAGCGGGTGTCCATCAAGTCAGGTTTTTGGATTAATTATCAGGAAATCGGTTGGATATTCCCAGGAATCTACAGAGACCATGACATCGTGTAGAGTACCCTCTGACCTAACCACAGATCGGTCAGCCAATTCTAGCAAAGTAGAGGTGGGTTCTACAGATGTAATGCTGATCTTTTGGAAAGTAGTGGTTGTTAAAATATTAATTGCAGCTCCTAGATCAACTAAGGCATTAGACAGGGTCTGACCATAAATTTGAACAGTTACAACCGGATTCCCTGGGTCTTCATATTTAATGGGTGTTTCTTTCCCTGATAGTAAATCAGATAAAGTGTCGACTATTTGGACTCTTGGATTATTTGTTATATTCCTCCTTGGTTTCTTTATGCATAATTCTTTGATAATTTTTGCGTATATGGGAATGTCTTGAATGGCTTGGAGGAATGGAATTTTTATGTACAGTTTTTGTAATTCTCCCAGAATGTCAAAATCAGGATATTGTAAAGGTCGAGGTATGACTAATCGTTTTGGGAACAGAGGAGAGGATGTGGTTGCTTGATTATGAGTCTACTGCTTATTCACAACCTCTTGTTGCAACAGATGTTCTCTTGGTAACTGGTCTTCAATGTGAACTGTTTTATCTCCCTCAGTTTCAACAATACATCCAGATCTTAACTGAAGATCACTACACTCCCTTAGATGGGGTCCTATCTCTGGTGATTGTATAATTTGGAGAGATTGGACCGGTCTGTTATTTGGATTGGGGTTGGGTTGGGCTGGGAGTTGTGGACTCAGATTAGACTGGGGATTTTGTTGTAAGGCTGGCAGTGTAGGTTGAGGGAGCGAAATAGTTCCTACTGGCTGATGCATCGGTCTCTGCCAGTTTGCCTGCCAGGCTGAAATTTGTGAAGTACGGGGAGTCCATTGTGGAGGATATGGGCTACTTTTCCAATATGGTGGAGTGTAAGGGAAATTCGGCCAACCAGATTGGCTTGCCTGATTCAGCCACAGGTTTGAAGAAGGAAACTACTGTGATGACTAGTTTGAAAATGGGGGTTGGGACTAACTTTGCCACATACTATATTGTTGAGCATTATATTGTGGAGGCTGAAAAGAAGAAGTTGGGTCTGGAATCATACCGGATTGTCTCGGCTGCCACTGAAGACGCTGGTTGATCAAGTACACCGATTCTGGTTCTTCTTCCGTTTCCTTATATACCGCTTTCAATCCAGGAAGTGAGGGGCAGCTATTCGTAAGGTGATCTTTTTTACAGATGGTGCATGTTTGGACTGTATCCAGTGGAAATTCCTTGTGACTATGCTTTTTCCTGCATCGGGGACAGTAGATCGCCAAATTCTGTTCTGCCTCCATTTTCTTATGTTTAGCTTGCATAATATCAAGTTGTGTAGTTAATGTCCCCAGGATATCAGTTTTAAAATTTTGCAACAAATTTCCAATTTCTACACGTGTTACTCCTTCTGTTGAAATTTTGTTATCTCTTACAAACTGATCATGTTCTGCCGATTTTACTCTTGTGCTACCTCTCAAACTCATGATACATAAATCAATAATGTTAGAAAAATTCTCTTGATAAATATCCCATTTTCCCATGATGTTTAATGTTTCAATCCATTGTTCCTTCATGCCCCTTATCAATGTAGTTTTTAAGACATTATCAGGTAAAGGTAGTGATGCATAAGGAGATCTTTGTAGATTGTACTGAAAACATTCCACATACTCCTCTAATGTTTCATTCAGTTTCACTGCCATTTGGAATATTTCGTCCTTTAATTCTCTAGACCTGCAATAATTCTAATATTCTTTTAAGAAAGATTCTTTCATTTGATCCCAGTTGTTTATGACCCCACCACCTAATCCCATAAACCATCTTAAAGAAGCCCCTTTTAATGTAGAGGGAAATAATTTCAGTTTCTAGGGGTCGGTGGTGTAATCATATCCCCTGCACAACACATCAAGTTCAAATAAAAATGCATCCAGGTCTTCCGATGTGAGACCATGAAATGTAGGGATATGTTGAAGATGGATTTTTTTCATAGGCACATTTGCTACATAATCCACTATAGGGTATTGTAATGTAGAGGTTTGAGTGTTTGGCTGATTCTGAGCCACAGGGTCGAATATATGCCAATAACCTTCTGGGATATCTAGGAGGGTATTCCTAGGTTGAGAGGGAATGTCTTTGACAGGGATAGTTTTAATAGTAATTCCTCTATCTGGGATAATGAGAATGCCTGATGTCTGAGGAGATTGGGTTCCTTCAACAATGATTTTTGCAGCACTCCCCTTATTTGGGCTATTTAATGGCTGATTTATTCCAATAGGAGATCTTGGTTCCTCGGTTTCCCCTGTTTCTCCTTCTCCTTTACAAAGATTGCTGAAATTCCCTTCCTGCAATAGTTATGGAGTAGAATTTTCAATTTCTTGAAAGTCCTGCTCTTCAGTTTGACTATGCACCTCAGCAAAGGCTATAGATGGTGATCCTGTGGCCTGAAGGGAACTAGTAGGCTGTTTAGAAATGATTTTCCTGGGTCCTACTGATGGCTGAGATTTTGTTTTCTTATAGATTTCGTCTATGAAGGTCGTTCAGCCAAGGGTCACCGACCCCTTAGCTTTTTCAGGCTTGGGTGGAGGTTTTATTTTTTGTTCTGGTTTTTTCTTCTTAGTCTTGCACTCAAATGAACTACTAAATTCTATTCAAACAAAGAAACAACAAATCTGTTAGGAAAGCGGACAAAGGAGCAGGGCTTTTACATGCTCCGTATGCAGGTTCTTACCTTTCGTTTTTAAAATCCAACTCTTCCATAGCAGGTTTGTACACTACTCTGAAAAGAGGAAAAATGGCTACACTCTTTCCTCGGAAACGACGCCAAAATGTAGAGCTATAAAAAGGGTCTCTTTCACCTCTAATTACCTCACATTAATACGTCAATCCGGGAGCGTTTTATTATTTCAAAGAGTGTCTCAGTATGAGGCTATCATTTGTAAGAGTAATGCTCGTAGTACATCGTTCAAAAATACAAGAGTAAACGGATGCTTCTCTACAACTAAGTTACTTCAAAAGAGTAAATCACACATTCAGAAAACTAGGCAACTTATCAGTCAAGGGTTCGGCAGTGATAACCCATCCCTTTGGAAACTAATGGGAAGGAAATTAGAGAACAGACCATGGGTCTGGGAACTAGACAGTAAATTTCGAGGCTCACTACAGCCTTAGATTGTCTCCCACACCAAAACAACAAATCCTAGTAAATGGAACGGCAGATACGAAAATGGAACGACAAATAATAAATCGAATAGGAAATCTGGAATGGAACAAAAATTCTGAAATGCAACAGCAATTATTAAAAGGAACATCAGCTAAACAACTAAGTCTCGCAAGCAGTAATCAAACTTAATCTACTAACTCAAATGCATTAATCGTAATCAAACAACAATCTTTCACTCTTAAGGCGGATCAAACAGCTCACACGAATAGAACATCGTTGATTACTGATAAGTTAAGGAGCAACGCTTGGAAACCATATACGCACACAACACGCTTGAATAGTAATCTGATCTAAGCATCAATCTCAATTAGAAGGAATATGACTACATTTCAAAAGGGAACAAAATTACTTCTGAATCCAACAATCGGAAAGAACACAACTTTCAAGATGAGTCCTGTAACATGAATGTACAACACAAAAGCTCTGTAATAAAATAGCAACAATATTCAGTTAAGACTAATAATATTCAATCAACTCTGAAAGGAATAGCAATATGATGCAGAGTCAATACAACAGTTTTGTTTGTAGAAATCTTAATGAATTAATCTTAACAAAGCATGTGATGTAAACTTATAAAGCATATCAGATTACCAAATAATGACGATAAGCAAACCACGCAGAAATCAAATCGTAATAATACAGAAGCAAGTGTCCTTCGAGGCCGGGCCCTTAGCCTCCAAGGGTACACCGCTTTAGGTTAATCCAGACACAGAGATGAAATAATCACCAATTTTGTATTAATGCATGAAACAAAAGTACAATGAAATAGTTCTTATCGAGACTCGATGATCAAAGTTTTGATCTTAACAGAAATTACATAAAAGCATAATCATGTCGAACTCTCCAAAGCTAACAATGTTGTCCCTTTATATAAGGGTGACGACGGAGATGTCTAAGTAACAAGATAGATAAAGCAGCGATCCCTCAGGATCAAGGATCTTGAGGGATTTGCCAAACCGTTAATCCTTAATCATCTCTTTTCCCTCCTGTGCCGAGCTGGTGTCTTCTCCTCCTTTTCAGGGCCGATTTTCTTTGATCTGCTTAGCCTTGTTTGCATTCGGTCTCCCGTCATAGGGACAGTGGTTACCTCGTCCTTGTATTTTCCTTTGGAACAACAACTCCTCGTTTTCACGCCTACCTGCACGAGGGAATGACAATTGTTAGCGGTTAAGTCTTGCATATTAATATCACATGTTTTGTTATAATTCTTTATCATTTTCCAAGTTCACGATGCAAAAAGGTTTACAAGTTCTACTGAAAAGCCACTGAAATGATCATCAAAAACATACCTTTTTAGTACTCCACAAATAGCTCCAGTCTATTCGTTTTCATTAAGACAGTTTCAAAAGTACACAAGTGCAAGCTTCCAAAAGACTTTTTCACAAAACTTTAGGACTCTAATCGAGTCATTCTACTAAGATAAACTTCAAAAGTATAGAAGTGCAGGCTTCCAAAAGCCTTCTTCACAAAACTTCAAGACTCTGATCCGGTCATTATACTAAGATAAACTTTAAAAGTATAGATGTGCAAGATTTTAAAGTGTTTCTTTGTCAAATTGATGACCGTTTCTTCCAAGAAATGAAAGGGTTTATATAAATCACTAAATAAGATATTACATGAATGTTCTGAGGAGGTTCAAACAACTCTCCTTAAAATAAGTAATAGAAATACGGAAATAGAAATTGTTGCAATGATGAGCTCTAGTATGTAATGGTGTCTACTCTTTAATTCGTTGTCTGAGCTCATAGATATCGATCACTGGCTTGACTTCAGGAGGTTGACCCGTCCTAATGGGTAGTTGTCCTGTAAGTATTGCATCTGAAAGAGTAGGAAGCATGTGCATGGATGAGTCAGCGAGGTATCATTGCATTAGCCACTGACTTTGTGGATTCACTAGATATCTCCAACATACATCCCAGTGTAGTTTTGTCAATTGTTTAATTGCCTCTTCCCTTGCTTTTGAGGTTTCTTGCCATTTTGTTTCTAGGACTTTGATATTAGGAAGACTCCCAGGTGGGAATTCCTGTATCAAATTAGCATTGTGAAAATTATCATTGATGGTTTCAATGATATTATTTGCAGCATCAGTTGCTTTGGAAACTACACTTTCTTCCTGCTTAAGTTGAATGTCCCAAACGGTAAAGAGGATTTCTTTATGAGATTCATTTATCCTAGGAAGCTTTGATTTTCTGCCCTTTGGAGTGTCCTGCCATGTTATATGTCACGAGATCTTATCATCAATCTCATTAAAAGCCACCCTTAGATAAGATGCTTGATTCATCAGTGAATCACTTATCTTGCACATTGGTTTGATGATAGAAAACTTTTGACAAAATGTTTCTTATTGCTTCGATAATAAAGAGTTCACCTCTAATGCTTCCTTTATGAAATCCTCAACCTTAGGATTATCCTTCAACTAGTCCAGTGAAAACTGTAGCTATTGTATTTGGATATCCTTAGCACTTGTTTTTGCTTGAGATTGAAGCTTTAATTGGTTAAAGCTCTACTGTAATTGGGACATTTGACTCTTCATTTGATGATCAACATTTTGTCTTCTTCTGCCAAATGTTACTCTAGTTGCTAGATTTTCTCCTCTTTCTCTCTTCCTAGTTGTCTCACTTCAGCTGCCTTGTCAATAGTAGTAGATGCATAAGCACCTGCAAACTGTGATAGTTTTGTCAAATTTTCTTAAGGATCCTTGGGGGTATCCTTCCATACTACATCCATAGGTTCATTATTAGGAATTATTGATGATGATTGTTATGTTCTCCTCCTTTCACTCTATCTTTTTACTACCACCTGATGCTTGGGATTATAAAATACATCGAGAGGAGGGATTTCTTCTAGCCTAAGAATGCTTTTTGATGAAGGGAAGGTTGGGACGATCTCAACTTCCTCTGTTGTGATAGATTTATCAGTGGCCCTTTCAGTAAGCGTGCCATTTCCAGTGTTTTGGGGAGTGTTGAATGTTCTTTTCATTTCATAATATTTTTACCCTTGTTGTCCTCTAAGTTTCTGGTCAAATTGTTTCCACACCTCATCCAACTAGTTCTTGAAAGGAGATTCATCTATATGTAATTCAGTGGATAAATCTTCCACTTCTTTCTCCTTGGAGTTTTTTCCTACTTCCTTCTCAGTTTCCTTTTATGGACTCTTTTCAGGACTATTCTCTGGAATGTGCTATGAGTTGCGCTTTGAGCACTATTCTAAATCATGCTCTGAACTATGTTCTGAGCCTTTTGTTATTTCTGCCCTGAAGTTTGCTTGAAACCTTGTTCCAATTTCTTCTCTAAATTATGCTCGGAACTATGTTCTGATACATTTTCTGAATCTTGATATGAACCCTGCTCCTCTTGAACAATTGGCTGAGGGATCTTTAATAGATCTAAAGGAACTTTTTGTAGCCTTTTCCTCATATAGTGGTGGAATTAGGCTAGATTTTGTGGATCTAATCTCAGAGTAGCCAAATGTTGCACTTGTGAAAATATCTTAGCAGAATCAAACAATTCATCAAAATCATCATCGTCATGTCTGAACTGTCTAATTTTCACTTGGGTAGTGAAATTCTATGCAACTTGGTAAGGGTCAAAGTGTCTTCCAGGAACGGTGGCAAGTTTTAAACATGTAATGTGAACTATTTCAAGCGCATCATGCTTCAAATAGTGTAATTCATAAAAACCACATTGGAGGGGAAAGGAAGGCCTAAGAGACTTCGTAGATTCTTTTAGGGTCTTGGTTAACCAATCCCCTACAGTTTGGTAAGAAATTTCTCTAGCAAACAATTTATTTGGTAAATACATGGGAGAACATGGGGAAGTGCTAGGCTTCCATGGACTCGGACATAAGTAAAAATTTCTTCCCTAAACCACCTACCTATTGGTAAAAAGTCAATTTTGGCCTCATCGGACAATCTTGAGGCCCTTCTGTCAAAAGCAGCTTGGTGGATGGGTAGCATTACTCCTCAAAATGTTTTATGGAAATGGGTGTGGAAATTGGATTCCCACAGGATTTTATGGTATATATGGATGGGAGTGGGATATTGAATAGTCCATTTCCATCCCATGGTTGGGAAATTGGTAGTGAAATAGACAACATCCATAATGTAGGCACTCATGAAAAATGGAGGGATTGTTCTAGTGGTGACATACTAGTGTTTTCTAAACTCTAGGATTTGGGAATCAATATTATTAGACAGGATAGTGCCCCAATCCATTATAAATGAATTTACAATAGCATCAATTACAGGAACCCACTCAACAGAGAACTTAGTTCTATCGGCATAACCAAACAATCTACACATCATAGCTGCAATATATGAGTATGGAGCAGTGAAAGACGATATAGAATACTTACCTGATTTATCATGCTTGTGCTTGTTCGAATTTTACCTTCATTTTTTAATTTGTTCTGATGGCACATCATTTTCGCCACCGAATTTCTCAACAAAGCCTTTATATATACCTTCTGTGGGTCTGGTACATGATCCATTCTCTTCACATCTTCTACTGTGAAAGACCCTATAACCGTTTTCCTTGAAGTCTGAAATGTCCGATCGGTAATGTTAACGTTTTCAATTATCCATTTTACCATATCAGTGTAAGGCAAAATTTTGGGCCTAGCATCAATTCTATGGAGAAAGGAGCTGGAAACTTCAAAGTGGGAGGCTTCCGAAGAGGTAGTAGCTTTGGTTTTCACTACTCTTTGAATTATTTTAGGATCCTCGCTCTCCAGCAAATAGTACATGGTTTCCCATGAGGAAGTACCACTGTCGATTGTGCATGTCGTATGTGAGAACAGTGGGGGAATTTCCATTACATCTGAAGTAGAAGATCGTGAAGCCTCCAGAGTTTTGTTTCCCTTCTTTGACTTAGTCATATTGTTACAGGGTTTTTTCTCGGGCTAAACCTGCAAATTTAGAACACATCAAAATGAACAGAAATAGCTTTGAAATGTGGAAACATACAAACACACAAGGCTTTTAAATGAAAGAAAGGAGAGTTTATATGTGAATCAATCTATACAGGCCATCAAATCATCTTGGGCTTTGAAATCATAAATACTGTTAGAATTTTTTAAATAATTGTAATCATGGCTTCATGTGGTTATTTATTATCCATTAATATATTGGATCACAAAAAACCTTTTCAAAGGGTAAATAAAAATCATTTTCAAGAACTATGCTAATATTCGATAGTGATATCACTACATCAGTTCATTAAGTATGAGAGATGTACGATTGCGATAGTCGCAATATCACAATCGGAGGTCTTGGGAGTAGTGGAGAATGGATATGGCCAAGTGATTTGTGCGATTGTGAAATCGCGAGACATGACATGGTGCTACAACGGGCCAAACGGATTATTGATAAGTGCAGCTTATATTTTTTAGTTATTCATTCTTATGATTTTTTTTAAGCATACCTTTTAAGTAATAGCTTTATCGCAATCGGGAAGAATCAGGAGTGGATTAAGCTGGGAGATTTGTTGGAAATAATACTGAGAGGGGGGGTGAATCAGTATTATCAGATCAATAAAACCTTTTCAATTTCATACTCAGAAACATATACGCGACTTCAGTTAAGTGAATCCGCGTGTACACGCGACTGTGTCTAAAGCAACTAGCGTATATGCAGATATCTTATGATTCAGTTAATCTTATCTTCAGTAAATGCATCAGAACATTATTAAGCAATTTAACAGTAAACAGGTGCAGTATAACAGAACAGAACATCACACAAGAGCCACACACATGAACACCATGATATAAGGTGGAAACCCAATGTGGGTGAAAACCACCTGCTGCAATTCGTCTCTTTCTTCTTTAATGAGAAACTTCTTTTACAATATACTGGTGCAGTCCTTTACCAGTATGCAGGCTACAACCTACAGAGGGCTACAACCCTCTCTTTCGTTTTCCAACTACTTCTGGAAGGGAGCTACAACCCCCTCAGCTCTTGTACTAGCTGATCCATTTACTAGTACGTAGGTGCTGACCCTACAACCTTTAGGGACCACGTTTCATCAATTTTCAGACTGGATCCAAGAGTACAAAGCAAACATTACCGCAATACAATCATCAACTTATACTTGCATCATAATTCATTAAACAACCCAATACCGAATCACTGAAACCCTGTCATCAAGAACACAGAACCCAAACCAGAATCTAGAACTCTGCAACAACCACCAGAATCAGCAACAACCTGAAATATCAACCTTTATCATGCATACGCTACTTCACTGTACCAAAACCGCGTGTATACGCGCTTTCTCCAAAGGCAACCCGCGTGCAGATCTAGAAATGATTACTTCTGCCTTTGCTGTCAGATCCGACCCTTGTCAAGCGTCCCGAACAGATAACCAGCAATACCAGATCCTCTCACTGCGTCAGACACCCACACACATACTCTTTGCCTAGTGATCTTCTCCTTATATAGCCTTAGGCCTTGTTCAATACCAAGAGCCAAAACCATAGAAACACAATACCATCAACTTCAAAACTAGGGATCGACACGCCCGTCGAGACACAATGGTCCGAAACCATAGGCACAACTTCCAAGGACTAACCGCCATGGACCAAAGGTACTTTTCCACATACACGCACTTTTTCTGAAGCCAACCTGCGTGTACACGCGACTTGGGCTTAACAAACCTGCGTGTATGAACTTCCTTGGCAAGCTGTACTAGGATCTGTCTTCTGAGTAAGTTGCCATCACCTGTACCAACTTCTGAGCATCTGTACCAACCTCTGAGTGAGTTGCCATCAAGGACAACACTTGAATCATAATGCCAACAATCTCCCCCTTTGGACTTGATGGCAACCACCACACCAAGTCACTCTCCCCCTTTGACATCAAGGGCAAAGGGCGTACCAAGGTATGCTCTTCTTTGGTATACCTTCTACTGTCCATACTGCTGTCCATACTCCTCCTGAGTACATGCTGAAGTTTCTGAATTGGCTCCCCCTTTGTATATGCCAAAGTGTACCAATCTATCCACGCATCCCCTGAGCAGATGCAAGTTCTAAGACCAGCCATTCAGATCTGTATCATAAGCATCAGCCTGCAATACCATTCTTTTGATCAAACAACAAGATGTATCATCAACTTCTAACCATAGTGCCAACAATGAATTATTTGAAGAATATTCTCCCCCTGAGGGTGAGCCACCCATGTCTGAACCATTTCCTGAGTCTGTTCTGCTCCTCCTGAGCCTGAGCCAACCATGACTGAACCTGGGTCTGTTCTGCTGCCCTTTCTCCATATACGCGACTTTGCAGCCTGTAACTCGCGTATATACGCGACTTGTCTTCACTATATCAGCGTATGCAGGATGGAATACTGAATTTCATCACTTTCAGATTCCCCTGTGTCTGTTATGTCAGTTGACTGAGTTATCCCACACCTTTCTGTCTCTGTCTTCTTCAATTCCTGCAACTGTGATGATGTATGGTCCCCTTGTCTTGAATTTTGAAATCTGCTCCTGCATTCCCTTGCTTTATGCCCATAGTTGTTGCATGTATAACACCTTATATTTTTCATGTTCCTTCTATCACAATCAATTGCTTTGTGTCCATATGCATTGCAGGCAAAGCAATACCCTCTGAAATGCCTGGAATGCGATGATCTTTCTTGAACCATTCTACTTCTGCATCTGGCTGCAACATGTCCAAGATTATGACATACATAACATTCAACATTATTCAGCGGAGGAAATAATCGTCTATCACGTCCATAGTTAGGAGTAAAGGATCTTCCTTGAGGAATTTCTTTCCTTGGTTGTTCCTTGAGCATTTCAGATTTCTCATTAGAGTTTCTTGCCTCACCTTGTGAACTAGATTCACCTTCACCATATTCATGAAAACCAAGACCAGTCTTGATAGCAGGAGATCTTTGACTATTAAGAATATCATCCAAGACTTTAGAACTCTCTTGAAATCGTAAGAGCTTATCCTTTTCTTCTAGTTTACCTTTCAAGATATTTACCTCAACCTGATGTTGTTCTTCCTTTTTCAGATACTGCTTCCTTAGGTCTTCTTCAACTTTTCTCCCTTCTTCCACTTGTCGCTTTAGTTTGATCACTTCATGTTCTTGATCTTCAAGATCTTCTTTTAGAGAGAGGATCTTTGATTCAAGTCTCTGAATAGTTGTGCTCTGATCTTTTGCTATATCCTGCAATCTCTCCCTTACCCTGGTTTCTGTTTCCAATAGTTCTTTTAATTTGGCAGCTTCTTCAGTTTCTGCATTCTTCTCTTCATGTGCTATGAGACTTTTAATATCCTCGCTATTATTGGATGAAGCATTCTTCTTCTTGTGCGCCATGAGACTTCTAATATCTTCACTATCATTTAATGAACTTTTAATATGGGAATAATAGCTTCTACCATCTTCTTCATATATCCTTTCTTTGTTATGAGGACATCTAGCAGCATAGTGACCAACTCTACCACATAGAAAACATTTGAAAGGTAGCTTATCTTTGAACCGTCCAGTTCCCCGTTCAAGATTCTTGACAAAATTTACCTCATCTTCTTCCTCTGATACTTCGAATGCGGCCTCTGGTGGTACCTCTTGTCGCATTTCAAAAGCAGTTAAGATCCCGTGAAGCTGTGACATGGTAATTTTCCGCACATTCTCCTTTTCTTCTATGGCAGATACTTTAGAATCAAATTTAGTAGACAGAGATCTCAAAACCTTTTGAACTAAGACAACTTCCTCAAATTCTTCACCCAGATCCCTCATACAATTCACAATCTCATCCATACGCAGGAAATAATTAGCTACGCTTTCATTACTTCGCATCTTAAGAGTTTCATACCGGATTCTGAGAGTTTGAAGCTTCGCTATTTTTACCAGATCATCTCCTTCGTAGCTTGTAACGATTTTGTCCCATATTTCCTTAGCTGATTTGAGATGCATGATCTTCATAAATTCTGATTGAGTCAAAGTACTCAATAGGACATTAACTACTTTGGCATTGAGCTCATATTGCTTTTTCTCTGCTGGATCTGTAGGAGTTGCTGATGGGAATTTGTATCCTCCTTCTACGAGTCCCCAAACTTCTGCTCCAAGAGACTGTAGATATGCAGTGGTTCTTATCTTCCAGTGAGTAAAATTGTTCCCGTCAAAGACTGGTGGCCTGATGTGTGCCTCTCTTTCTGGATTAGCCATTTTGATGGATCTTTTCCTTCAAGCGATCAAGCTTCCTCTGAAGAACTTGGCTCTGATACCAATTGTTGGAAATAATACTGAGAGGGGGGGTGAATCAGTATTATCAGATCAATAAAACCTTTTCAATTTCATACTCAGAAACATATACGCGACTTCAGTTAAGTGAATCCGCGTGTACACGCGACTGTGTCTAAAGCAACTAGCGTATATGCAGATATCTTATGATTCAGTTAATCTTATCTTCAGTAAATGCATCAGAACATTATTAAGCAATTTAACAGTAAACAGGTGCAGTATAACAGAACAGAACATCACACAAGAGCCACACACATGAACACCATGATATAAGGTGGAAACCCAATGTGGGTGAAAACCACCTGCTGCAATTCGTCTCTTTCTTCTTTAATGAGAAACTTCTTTTACAATATACTGGTGCAGTCCTTTACCAGTATGCAGGCTACAACCTGCAGAGGGCTACAACCCTCTCTTTCGTTTTCCAACTACTTCTGGAAGGGAGCTACAACCCCCTCAGCTCTTGTACTAGCTGATCCATTTACTAGTACGTAGGTGCTGACCCTACAACCTTCAGGGACCACGTTTCATCAATTTTCAGACTGGATCCAAGAGTACAAAGCAAACATTACCGCAATACAATCATCAACTTATACTTGCATCATAATTCATTAAACAACCCAATACCGAATCACTGAAACCCTGTCATCAAGAACACAGAACCCAAACCAGAATCTAGAACTCTGCAACAACCACCAGAATCAGCAACAACCTGAAATATCAACCTTTATCATGCATACGCTACTTCACTGTACCAAAACCGCGTGTATACGCGCTTTCTCCAAAGGCAACCCGCGTGCAGATCTAGAAATGATTACTTCTGCCTTTGCTGTCAGATCTGACCCTTGTCAAGCGTCCCGAACAGATAACCAGCAATACCAGATCCTCTCACTGCGTCAGACACCCACACACATACTCTTTGCCTAGTGATCTTCTCCTTATATAGCCTTAGGCCTTATTCAATACCAAGAGCCAAAACCATAGAAACACAATACCATCAACTTCAAAACTAGGGATCGACACGCCCGTCGAGACACAATGGTCCGAAACCATAGGCACAACTTCCAAGGACTAACCGCCATGGACCAAAGGTACTTTTCCACATACACGCGCTTTTTCTGAAGCCAACCTGCGTGTACACGCGACTTGGGCTTAACAAACCTGCGTGTATGAACTTCCTTGGCAAGCTGTACTAGGATCTGTCTTCTGAGTAAGTTGCCATCACCTGTACCAACTTCTGAGCATCTGTACCAACCTCTGAGTGAGTTGCCATCAAGGACAACACTTGAATCATAATGCCAACAAGATTTTCTTATAGTATGTGATTTAACTGGATGAAAACATTTGTTATAATACATTTATTGTTTTATAGGGTTTGGTTTGCTTATCGCATTTCACAATAGGAGTGTTCCTTTTCTTTATAGTATATCATTTTCGTTATAATTTTGTGATGCGAACAAGTTCTGTTGTGAAGTAATTTTGTTAACACTTAAGCCTTTTAAGGAATAAATATGCTTGGTTCTTGGGATTATCCTTTATAGCATCGCAAGTTTCGAAAGGGTAAAAACAAAGTGTTGTTTCTTTAAGACTTTGGGATGTGCAATATCGTCGGGATTTTCCTTAAGGAGGGCTTTATTCAAGTTGTCTCGGGCCGATTGGATATGTTTTATTCAAAAATCAATTTTTTCTTTCAAAAACTTAAACTATTCTATTTTCTTATGTTTTTTTAATTTTTAAGGGTCCACATTTATTTATACAATAATTTCATAATAGATTTATATATAAGTAAATGGGGGGGTTGTTGCATAGCACAACAGGTACTCATCACATCTAGCAGTGTACCTTTTAGCATCTTGATGTAGAGTAAGTCATAGCTAGCTTGTAGAACTTTGAAGGTTTTCATCCTAGCATCAAAATGGCCTCCATAAGACCCATCATAGCATGCTGATAGGATGTCAAAGACCTCCTCCTCTCTCACACATCTTCGCCAAATATGATATGGCCCCAATTTTAAGATATTCCCCCAATCTAGGTGAAAGGGGCACTTTTTTTAACAAATTTTCTCTTCTTCTTGGAGGATAGATTAGGAGGGAACCTCCCAACAACCAAGTAATTTGCTATATCATCAAACCAAAGAGATAGCACTGAGATAGAAAAATGAGCTCATCTGGAAGTTGATTATCTACCACCTCCTCATTTCCTATAGGCAATGTTAGTTTAAACAGAAAATCCTCAACCACATTTTCTTTACCTAGCTTGTCAACGATGGTTAGATCAAATTGTTTCAATAATAATAACCATATATTGACACTAACATCGACATCAAGTTTGTTCACTAAATATTTAATGGTTGCATGAACAATATGAAAAAAGAATTAGTACCCAGTGATATAATTCCTAAACTTCTTCAAATATTTCATCACAACTAAAAATTCTTTTTGAGTAACTGTATAACTAATTTGAGCTTTGGAGAGGTTCTTACTAATGAAATATATGGCATAGGGATTTTTTTCTTCCATCTATCCCAAAGTTTCTCCTACAAATTTATTTGATGCATCTGTGTGGACGGAAAGGAAAATCCCAATTTTGTCCTCGAAGAATTGGTGGAGTGGTCAACTTCTTTTTAAGTTCTTAAAATGCCTCTTAACATTGATCTTTCCAAGAAAAGTGTGAACCTTTAGCCAACAATCCAAATAGAGGTGAAGCCAACTTGATAAAGTTCTTAATGAATCTTTTGTAATACCCATCTAGCCCAAGAAATATCATGACATCCCTTTTATTTTGATGGATAGGGACCCTTTTGATAATGGAAACCTTATTAGGGTCAACTTGGATCCCTTCCTTAGAAAGGAAGTGACCAAGGAAAATCCTTGCATTCATCAAGAATTCACACTTTTTGGGACTCAGTGAAAGATTAATTTCAGTGCACTTGTTTAAGACCTTACATAGATCGGAAATATATACCTAGAAATCATTTCCATAAGGTGTGAAGTCATCCATGTAGATTTCAATAGTGTCAGGCATGAGGTTAGCAAAAAATACTCAATACTTCCCTCTAGAAGGTAGAAGGGGCATTGCACAAACAAAATGGAAGGACTCTATAGCAAAAACCCCCCCATGGTCATGTAAAGGTGGTCTTATCTTGATCCTCAGGGATGACATGGATTTGATTGTATCCACTAAATCCATACAAGAATGAAAAAGAATTCTTCCTTGCAAGGCCATTTACGACTTAATAAATGAAAGGAAAAGGGAAATGGTCCTTCTTTGTAGCTTTATTGAGTTCCATATAGTCAACACAAATCCTCCACTTCCCATTTTTCTTGGGTACTATGACAAGAGGGGACACTCATTCACTATCTGAAATGGGGTAAATGAACCTTGCATTCAATAGCTTTTGTAATTCCTCTTTTACAATATCCTTAAGGGAAATATTAATCCTCCTTTGGGTTCAACACACAGATTTGCATCCCTCCTTGATGTACATATGATGGGTACAAACTGAGGGATGCACCCCTTTTATTTCCTTATAGTCCCAAGCGAAGACATCAAGATGTTGCCTCGGTAGAGTGCATAGCTTCTCTTCTTGCTTAGTTGAGAGGGAAGCCTTTATTTTTAGAGTTTTGGATGGGCTTATTTCCACAATCTCGGCATGAATTAGGTCCGAGTCAGCAAAGAAAAATTCGTCCCATGGAATGTCACTACAACAATAAAGGTCATTGGTGAGGGTCATGCCTATGACCTACCTTTAAGGTTTGTCACCAATGTTACATATGGTGATGGTCCTTAAAAAAGCGTTGTTGTAAGTGCAAATAGTGATGGTCCGTTAAGGTTTGTCACCAAAGCCATTTTCAATGACACTTTTGGTGACGTTTGTTAAAGGCCCATCACTAATTCTCTCTTTGGTGACATTTCTAGTGAAGATCTTTTATTGGTAATCACCAGTGCTCTTTTTGGTTACCTATGGTGGCAGTAAAAAAATTATCATCATTGTTGATCATTCCAATGATTTTTTGATGAAGCCAAGTGATTGTTGCTATATTTTTTGTAAAAATATAGCTATTTAAGACCATTTGTATGGAGCATTTTTCATTAGGTGTTCAAGTCCATAGTGGTGAGATTCAATCAATTTGTTAAAAAGTAATTAGTGTATATAACTTCCCTCATGTAACGAGAATATATTTTTCCTATGAGTCAACAAATGATTCATCTCTGTTGGGTTTACTATCTAGAAAATTACCTTTAGATTAAGTTCCAATAGTTTATGTATGAACCATATTACATAATCAAGCTCAGTCAATTCTATTAACAAGAAATACTTAGCACTCCTAAACACTCTTGGAACACCTTAACATGCTTTGGCACACACTATCATTCCTTAGCAGCTCGCATGTCTTGGAACACCTTTGTACCTAGAACCTCTTTCCATGACTAGGATTTCCAAGCACAACATAACACTCCCCTAGCATGTGTTGGCATGCCCTATTTTTTCGTTATGTATTTTTGAGGTTGAGGGAGTAAACACATAGTACAACATCAAAACCACTTTGGAAGTTGGGATCTAGCCTTGCCAGCTTCAGAGTGGGATCTATCTAATTTAGCTTTGTTTTATGTGAATTCTAGGCTAGTTATGACTGTACTTGTTTGTGTTTATTTGATTGGTTTGGTTGATTTAAGTGTTATAATTCCATTGGGCCATGGATTTTGTAAATTAAACTGGATTTTGCATCAATTTTTTGAGAAGTTCTCATAGGGCAAGCTAGGTTGCACTATTTGGATCTTTTCAGAAATTAAATTGATGGTGAAATAGCAGAAGTGTAAGGTTCAGTATAAATCAAGGAGAAATTAAGAATTCCTTGATTTTACTTCAGTGGAAAACATTAAAATTACCAACACCAAAATAGGGTGTTCTAAGTAAACAAATTCTATTTATCATAGTTTTTGTTAAGTAATTCAGATATTCAAAATGATAGAGAAAGAAAAAAAATGTTTAACAGATAAACAGAAGAGACACATCACCATTTGGTACACCACATGAATCCTATGAAAGGTACTTGTATTATTGATTCTCCGGTACTTTGAAAATTAGAATATGCAGAAGAAATTACATTCAAAAATCAACCCTCAATACTTCAAACAATGAAGTATTTATAGTGATAATTACAAAATCATTGTCAAATTGACAGTGTATTATTAGCCTAATTACAAACAATACGATTCATTCCTGGTAGAAAACTAGGCCACATAGACATTTGGAAGGCAAGATGGCTCCCTTTTGATGGATTCAGTTGCTAAGTCAACCTGAAACTATGATGTGTTGGCATACTAACTATTGTACTGGCTGATGTGTTGGATGTTGTCTTACTACTCCCAAATTTCTTTTTTAATCCACTAAATTGATCAGTTCTTCCCATTTCTTTTCATTTGGTATGGTCAATTTAATCACCCTCCAGTAAACTTCATCTACCTCCGTGTATTTGTAAAAACTCTGTTTCATTGTAAAAATGTGTTCTACCTCATTCTGTACATAGAAATCATTTTACATAGTTTCCAAAAATGCCCTGGATGTGATACTGCCCTTAATCCCGCTAAACTTGATACTGCTCTTGCCCGTTTTTTTCATCTTTAGGACATAGTCTTCCTGAGTGATCAATTCATCATTTATTACATAAAATGTTGGCAGTCCTTTCTGGATCAATGCTTCAATTCTGTTAGTAAACCTATTTACTTGCAGCGCCAATGTTTCACATCTTCCTTCCAACCGATCAATAAGGTTCCTCTTAGTCAAAAATTTCTTCACTTATTAAATAGTGGCAGTTTTGTCACTGATTCCTAAATCTTCAAGCTCATATTTTAACTTATAATTCAGGAATCTGATAATGTTGGAGGCTTTTGTGGGCATCTCTCCAATCTTCTTCGTTCCTTGCACAATGGTTTGTGTAGCTTTTTCTATCAGTTCCTTCTGTTCAAAGATGATTTGGATAGAAGGCCAAATCTCATTCATAGAATCTAGAATATTCATCTAAATGGTTTCCTTGGCTTGGGCCAAGGTCTGACCAATTGAGGTATCCCTTTATAGCTTCTGCAACTTCTCCAACAATCTCTGTGATTTCTGCATTTCAGTAATATGAGAGGCTTCAGCTTTGTTCTTTTGTACCTCTAAAGATTTTAGCTGATCCTACAAAGTCTTGATCTCTTTTGACTAGAGTGACATGTTCTCCAATGTCTTGGTTACCTGTTCAACACTTGCAGTATGAGTGGAAGAAGTGGTTGCAGTGGCTGTTCTAGTTGCTGGAAGCTGAGAAATGGGTATGGCATCCAGGGGGACAATGGCCATCTTCTGAATTTCTTCTTTCTCCTTTATCATCCCCTCCATCTCTGCTTCCATCTTGTTGGCATTATGATATAGGTGTTGTCCTTGATGGAAACTCACTCACATGCCAGTTCAGATTTGATAAAGGGAAACTCACATTGTAATAGGTAAATTCAAAGGTAATAGGGCATTGGTACAGAGGAACATAAATATGGATCAAAGGTCTACTGATTAGAATCAAGAAGTTGAAGGAAAAGGATGTTGTAAGGTAGTTTAAGCTTTATACATAGGTTCACCTTGTCAAAGTAGCATATACATGTTGTTTCACAAAACAAAAAGAGCATATACATATGCACACACTTTCACAAGAGGAAAAGTGTGTATGGCTTGGAAAATAAAGTAAATACAAGATTAAAGAATACCAAGAGTCAATACCTTGGTATTAGCCCACAATATTAAGTGGATTGATGACTATTTGATCCCATCCAAGAATACCACAGGTTCTAAGTGTTTCTTTGGTCTGAGGTATTGAGAAAGGAAAAAAACTATATAAGGAGGATAATATCAAAGGGCCAAGTGTGCAAGTGAAAGGGTTTCTTATGAGTACTTCTATCTAAAGTATATTTTATATTATAGGGGCTATGATTATGATATAATCTGAAATATTTTGTACACCTTGAATTCAATGTTGGATCATGATCATGAGACCTGAAATTACTTATCATTGAAAGATCAAATATTGGATGGGCTAGATCTGATTGCTCACACATGTTTTATTCTTTACATATCATGATCTGGGTATGTGTGAAGTCTGGAATATTATCAAAGTTGTAAGCTTTTATTTATAGATCTATATGCTGGTTCGGCTTGCTGAAGGTGTGTATACACACTGGTTCAAAGCCTCCAAGTAGTGTATGCAAAATAAAAAGCTTGTTATTTTGAAATGACTGATCTATCTGATCAGCGTTGCTGGATTACTTCTGTCTATCAATGATGTATTCTTAGATATGAAATTAGAACTAAATTCATAAGGAGATTGAGTCTAATTGATTGATTGATTAAGTGAGAAGGGTGATCGTTTCTACTGACTGTCTAGATCTTGGAAATTTGGCAGTAGATGTTCAGAATATTACTGGTTGGTACAGATTTGATTTAGAAATTTTTATGATTCAGTAGTTTTGGAGGTATACATAGCTTTGGTTAAAGGAAGTAATAATGTATACACATAGGTTGGGTTCATTAAAGTAGCGTATGCATTCTGATGTATGATTTTTAAGGTTGTAGTTGGTTCTAAATTATGATGCATTTTTCTAGGTTCAGCACAGTGTTATGGTGACAGTAATCTGACTGTTCCGAATGACTGATTATTGGTTGATGCAGTTACTATTATAGAGTTTGAGCTTCAAAGTTTCGAATGGGTCTAGTGTGAAAATTTTATGAAACGAGGCCTTCATATTGTGTTTTTGTGTACCAGGAGCATCCATTTTGAAAATTTATGAAACGTGGTCCCCGGAGGAAGAGTGAAGGTCGTAGCCTTATGTAGGCCAACGCCTACGTACTGGTAAACATATTGGCTAGTACAAGAGCTAGAGGGTTGTATCTCCCTTCCAGTAGAAGTTGGAGAACAAGAGAAGGTTGTAGCCTTCTACAGGTGGGTTCCTGCTTATTGGTATGAGTCTACACTAGTGCACGATTGTAAACATGTTTTCTTTAAAATAAAAAGAAAACATAGATGACAATAGTAGGTGTTTTTTCTCCTGCATTGGGATTCCACCTTAAATATTGGTGTTCATGTGTGTTGATTATGTGTGATGGTTCATTATGTTATTATTGCACATAGTTACTATTTAATAAATTACTGATGCACTAATTAAAGATCAACACATGATGAAATAACTGAATCAAAAGTTCTCTAGGTATACGCTCGTTTCCTTAATAACAGTTGCATGCACACGTGAGTTCACTTCAATGAAGTAGCGTATATAAATATGATTGTGAAGTTGAAAAGCTATTTAATTGTAAATACTTATTCACCCCCCACTCATTATTATTGCCAACAATTGGTATCAGAGGGTGTCCTTTAGAAGAATCGTGATCGCTTAAAGGGATATTTTTCAAGATGAACAATGATGAAGGCATGGGATCTATCAGACCACCAGTCATCAATGGGAACAACTTAGTTTATTGGAAAATAAGAACCAGAGCCTATCTTAAGTCGCTTGGAGCTGATGTTCAGGAAATTTTGGAAGGAGGATACCAATTTCTAGCTGCAATACCTACAGATATAGTAGGGAATAAGTTATATGAAACCAATGCCAAAGAAGTCAATACTTTATTTGGAAGTCTGTCAGAATCATAATTCGCCAAATTCATGCAGCTCAAGACAGCCAAAGAAATATGGGATAAAATCATTCAGAGCCACAAAGAGGACTCTTAGGTAAAACATGATAAGCTCCAAACTCTTAGAATTCAATATGAAACTCTCAAGGTGCATAGTGATGAAAGTATTTCTAGTTACTTTTTACAAGTAGATGAGATTGTCAATCGTATGAAGAATCTGGGTGAAGAAATGAAATAAGTTACTTTAGTAGAGAATATTTTAAGATCTTTTTCTTCTAAATTTGAGTCAAAAGTATTTTCCATAGAAGAAAAGTAGGATCTTCAATCTATTACTGTTGTTCAACTTCATGGAATTTTAACTGCCTTTGAAATGAGGAAAGGAGGTCCATCAGATATTAGAGAAGTAAGTTTCAAAGCTTCAGCAAAGGGGAAAGAAAAAGAAGATCTTAATGTATCATAATGTATTCCAGAAGAAGATGAGGTAAAACTTTTCAATAAGATTCAACAGGGTTCTTGAAGATTCAGAGGTAAGATTCCATTCAAATCCTTTCCTTGTGCTAGAGTTGGACATTATGTTGCAAAATGTCCTCACAAAGAAACTCATGAAAAAGGAAAGGAGTCTACAAAAAGTAACAGAAAACAGTTTGTTAATAGAAGAAGTTACTATTCTTATGAAGATAGTGATGGATTGTCTAATAGTGATGAAGATGAAAATGAACAAGATTTTAAACTATTCATGGCTTATGACAATGATGACTTCATGGATGCCTTAGAAGAGGAATATTTTCTTGAAGAAATCACTAAACTCAAAATCTATTTGGAAGAAAAGAATATGATCATCGACACTTTGACACATCAACTCACTGAAAGAGAAAAACACAATGAAAAGTTAGAATGTGAACTAGTGGGTCTAAGAAAAGAACTTGAGAAGACAAAATCTCTTAATCTTAGATTTGCTAAAGGATCAGAAACTTTAGATGAAATAATCAAGGTTCAACATTCTCCTCTTATAAATCCCGGTCTTGGATATACTGAATAATCACCTCAATCACAAAAGCTGTTAGCCAGCACCAGAAGCTATCTTGATGCAGTAAAGACCAATGAACAGTATGTCAATCGTCAGCAAAAGCCTAAAAGTACTCATCGGGTAGATCATGCTCAATTTACTCCAAGGATGAACATCAATAGAAGCATCAACCAAAAGGTAAACAATACCGAAAGATTCTATGATCATAGAAACTTATTTAATGGACATTGCTTTTCATGCCATAACTTTGGGCATAAGGTTGCTCAATGTGTTGCTTACAAACCTATCATGACTAGAGAAGCATGAAATCAAAGAAGCATAATAGGAATCAAGAAAATTTCTTATAATAACTTTTCTCCTCTTGAATATGAAATTGAATGTTCGTTTCACAATAAGTTTGTTCATGAATAATCTGAATGCAGGAGCAAATTTTGACCAACAATTCGAAAGGAGAAAACAAGGTATGGAGAAAGAAGGAATATCAATAAGAAAGATGTGGCATAGCTCTTTTTGTAGAAGGACAAGAAAATCAGTGGTACATTGACAGCGGATGCTCTAAACACATGACAGGTGATAAAGATAAATTTCATTCATATAATGCTTTAGAAAAGGAAAAGAACGTCTCCTTTGGAAATGACGCACCAGCTACCATTAAAGGTAAAGGTTATATCTATTTGAAAGAAAAGGTTAAAGCTGGAAATGTCATGTATGTTGATGGTTTAAAACATAACTTGTTGAGTGTTAGTAAATGTGTGATCAAGTAAATGAAGTTTTGTTTCGATCAAATAGATGTGTGTTTCATGAGCTTGATACAGGAAAGAATGTAATCAAAGTTACAAGAAATCCAAGCAATATATATATATATATATATATATATATATATATATATATATATATATATATATATATATATATATATATATATATATATATATATATATATATATATATATATGAGAACAAAAACAATGCTATATAACGAAAACAAATGAAAATTGGTTATGGCATAGATGGTTGGGGCATCTAAGATTTTCTCAAATAAGAAAAGCATGCAGGCTAAAAACGGTTCGTGATCTTCTAGATATTAACATCGCAGAAAATACCATTTGCAAGCCATGTCAAGTCAGTAAGTAAACTAGAGTTCATTTCAATGAGAAAGAAGGATCATCAAGTAAGCCTCTTGAACTCATCCATACTGATTTGTGTGGGCCAACAAGGAAAAAGTCACCCCGCGGAGCAGAATACTTCATTTTATTCATTGATGATTTTTCTAGAATGTGTTGGATTGGTTTACTAAAGCATAAAGATGAAGAATTTTAAAATTTTAAAGCCTTCAAAGATTTAGTTGAAAATGAATCAGATCGAAAAATCAAGTGTCTTAGATCTAATGAAGGGGGAGAATTCATATCAGATGAATTTCTTGATTTTTGTGAACAACATAGAATAAAAGGCAGTTATCTGTTGCCAGAACTCCTCAATAAAATGGCATAGTGGAAGGAATGAACAGAACAATCCAACGAATGGTTAGAGCTATCCTTTATGAATCTGGAACTCCTGCCACCTTTTGTGGTGAAGCTACATTTACTGCTATAAATATTCTCAAGTAAGCTAATGTTTGGGTAAACAGTGATCAAACTCCATATGAACTTTGGTATTGCAATCATCCTATTGTAAAGCACTTTAGAGTGTTTGGAAGCAAATGTTTCATCAGAAAGACTGATGAAAGACCTGGTAAGTTTGAACACAGAGTAGATGAAAGAACTTTTCTTGGTTACTCATATAGAACTAAAGGATACAAATATTATAATAAGATACTTCGAAAAATTGTTGATTGCATTGATGTAGTAGTTGATGAAGCATGCAGAAATTCGGAACATATGAAATCAACAAAGGAAGATGACAATGAGGAAGACGGTGAATGCTTTCCCGTATCAAATCAAAATGATATAGACGAAGAAACCAATGAAGCATTAGGGGCATATACAACTAATAGGGAAACAACTCCATCCAGGTATGTTCAAAAGAATCATACTGTTGGAAATAATACTGAGAGGGGGGGGGGGGGGTGAATCAGTATTATCAGATCATTAAAACTTTTTCAATGCTAAAAAACATATACGCTACCTCAGTTAAGTGAACCCGCGTGTACACGCTGCTGTGCCTAAAGAAACTAGCGTATATTCATAAATCTTATGATTCAGTTAGCTTATCTTCAGTAAATGCATCAGACAGAGATCATCTGGCACAGGCTCAGGGGAGCAGATAATCTTCCAATGATGCATTGTTGGCATTATCTTAAAGCTTTTGGTTCTAGTCCACATTTGTTGTTGGTTTCAGATGGAACAAAGGCGAAAGGAGAATAGAAGGATCTCTTGGTTGTTGATCTGAATGGTGATTATCAGATGCTGCTGGTGACTTTCATAAGTCTTGGTCTAGTTCTTTCATCTCTATGTCATATATCTCTTTTTTGTGGTATCTCTTTCATGGTGTCAAGGTCATGTAACGACCTATTTTGGTTTCCCCACTATGCCTAGGATGATTGATGCAATGTGATTGGTTGTCATATGTAAACTTTTGATGTATTCCCACTTGGTTGGGTGGATGAGTCAATTTTTGTATATCCTCACTTAGTTGAGAGATGGATGTATGTATGATTCTTTGGTGATAGGAAGGTCTTTTATGATGTATAGAGTCATGTTCTTCTTGAAGAACATCTTTTGCAGATCTTGCCTACAGTCAGGAAGAGCATGAACAACACACTTCAGAAGGACAGAGATTCAGCATGTACTCAGAGGGAGCATGGTCAGATTGGTACACCTTGGCATATACAAAGGGGGAGATTATTCAGAGATTTCAGCAGGCACTCAGGGGGAGTATGGACAGTGGAATGATTCAGCAAAGGAAGAGAATATCTTGTTCCACCCTTTACCCTTGATGTCAAAGGGGGAGAGTGATTTGGTGTTGTTGCCATCAAGTCCTACACATGCATCATAATGCCAACACATACTGAATCTCAAATTCTAGGAGAAAAAGGGTTTGGAGTACAGATAAAAAGAACTCTTGGAGGAACTTCCAATTGTCTAGCGTTACTATCCTCCATAGAGCCATAGAATGTTAATGAAGCTAGCAAAGATGAATGTTGGGTTAAGGCAATGGATGAAGAACTTGACCAAATTGAAAAGAATGATACTTGGGAACTAGTTCCTAGACCTCATGATAAAAATGTTGTAGGAACAAAATGGATATTTATGAATAAGTTGAAAGAAAATGGAGAGGTTATTAGAAACAAAGCAAGACTTGTTTGTAAAGGGTATGCTCTACAAGAAGTTATAGAATTTGAAGAAACTTTTGCACATGTTTCCAGACTTGAAGCCATAAGAATGTTTCTTGCTCTTTCAAGTTTTCAAAAATTCAAAGTATATCAAATGGATGTAAAATCAGCTTTTCTTAATGGATATTTAGAAGAAGAATTTTATATTAAGCAACTAGAAGGATTCATTCTAGGAAATGATGAAAAACTTGTATGCAAGCTCAAAAAGGCCCTATATGGTCTGAAAGAAGCTCCAAGGGCCTGGTATTATTGTCTTGACAAACATCTACAACAACATGGTTTCACAAAAGGATCTGAATACAACAACTTATACACAAATACTGAGAATGATAAACTACTAATTATTGTTGTTTATGTTGATCATATCATCTTTGGTAGCAATGAATAATCTAGGAGTCAAAACTTTGCTTTGGTTATGCAGCAAGAATTTGAAATGTCCTTACTTGGCGAACTTACTTATTTTCTTGGTCTACAAGTACAACAAACAAAATATGGTATTTTTCTTTCACAAAATAAATATCTCAAGAAGATTATGAAGAAATATAGAATGGAAGATTCTAAACCAGTATGTACTCCAATGGTAACAGGACGCAATGTCAGTTCTAATGATGAATCACCTACATTGAATCAGCCAGCATACGGATCTATGATTGAAAGTCTACTTTATCTAACATGTACTAGACCTGATATCATGCATGCAGTAGGAATTGTTGGAAGGTTCCAAGAAAATCCAAAGGAATCACATCTTCAGGCTATAAAAAGAATATTCAAATATCTTCAAGGAACTCAAGACTTTGTTCTATGGTATCCTAGAGATACACATCTTACTCTTCATGCATATACAGATGCAGATTGGGCAGGAAATATTGATGATCAAAAAATCACTGGTGGAGGTGCATTCTATATGGGATCATGGTTAGTATCTTGGCTCAACAAGATACAAGGCTCGATTGCGGAATATGTGGTTGTTGCATCTTGTTGCACACAAATACTCTGGATTATGCAAACATTGCAAGACATTCAAATTGCTTGTTCTCCACCCATCTCCATTCTATGTGATAATACAAATGCCATCAGTATTTCGAAAAATCCAGTCATGCACTCCAAGACCAAGCACATATCCATTAAGTGTGATTTTCTACGAGAACAAGTGCTTGAACAAAGGTTAAATTAGAGTATGTTCCCTCCAAAGAATAGGTTTCTCATATATTTACCAAACTGCTTCCCAGAGAAACATTTGAATATCTTAGACAAAAGCTGGGAGTAGTTTCTACATCATCTTGTTGTTAATTTCATTTTTTAGAGGAAGGTTCCTATACGCAGGTTTCATGAAGGATAGTCGCGTATATACATGAGTTTCTATGGTTGCAGGGACGTATATGTTTTTCTGATAGAAAAATAATAGGTGAGACTGTCACATGGGTGCTCCATTTGATATTGATGATTATAGTCCGCTAATATGATTTCTTCATTGATTTTTAACTGACTAGTGAATATGCCTTGATGAATGATTTTTTAACAATGCACATGTGGCACAGGCTAGAGGGAGCATTAGGCTTCACAAACATTCTGCATTGTTGGCATTATGGTTGCTGATTTTAGCTATGGTTTCAGATATTCATTGTTGCATAGGTCATGTAAAGATCTAGGGTGTAATATGTCTCCTTCTCTCATAGTCTATAATTGAATGAGTCCTATTGGACATATGTTGTAATTTGTATCCCCACTATGCATGGTAAGGATGATGTAGTAATTGATATATTTTAGTCATATATAAATAATTGGTATATCCCCACTTGGTTGGGTGGATGAGTCAAATCTGGTGTATCCCCACTTGGTTGGGTGGATGAGTCAAATCTGGTGTATCCCCACTTGGTTGGCTGATTGATGTATGTATGAGTCATTGATGATAGGAAGGTCATATTCACATAGTTGAATTATAGAGTCATGTTATTCTTTTAAAAAAATATCTCTGCAGACTCTGCATGTGGTCAGGTGGAGCATGGAAAACATAGTGTATCACAAAGGGGGAGAATATCTTGGTCTGCCCTTTTCCCTCGATGTTAAAAGGGGATAGTATTTTGTTGTTGCTTGATATCTCAAATAGGTTCTACAGCTTGTAATAATCAACACCAATACGCATTCCATCGAGTCCAAAGGGGGAGATTGTTGGCATTATGATATAGGTGTTGTCCTTGATGGCAACTCACCCATAGGCTAGTTCATATTTGATAAAGGAAAACTCACATTGTAATAGGTCAATTCAGAGGTAAAGGGCATTGGTACAAAAGAACAGAAAGATGGATCAAAGGTCTACTGATCATAATCAAGAAGTTGAAGGAAAAGGATGTTGTAAGGTAGTTTAAACTATATACAAAGGTTCACCTTGTCAAAGCAGCATATACATGCAGTTTCATAGAACCAGAAGAGCATATACGTATGCACACACTTTCACAAGAGGAAAAGTGCGTATGGGTTGGAAAATCAAGGAAATACAAGATTAAAGAATACCAAGGGTGTATACCATGGTATTAGCCCACAATATTGAGCGGAGTAACGACTATTTGATCCCCTCCAAGAATACCACAGGTTCCAAGTGTTGTTTTGGTTTGAGGTATTGAGAAAGGCCAAAAACTATATAAGGAGGATAAGATCAAAGGGCCAAGTGTGCAAGTGAAAAGGTTTCTCAGGAATACTTCTATCTGAGGTATATTTTATGTTGTAGGGGCTATGATTATGATATAATCTAAAATATTTTGTGCACCTTGAATTCAATGTTGGATCAAGATCATGAGACCTGAAATGACTTATCATTGAAAGATCTAATATTCTGAGTAATAGAAACATTTTTTGAAGAAATCACATTAGAAAAATTTGGTCGACGTGTTTCAAACCAACCAGTGTGGTTCATCATCAAGACAAGATGAAGAATTAGATCATAGCTGTAAGTTAAAAAGGGAGATGAGCCTTCTAACGGCTAAAAGGAAACGACTATAAAACGGCTATATTTGACTAGGTTAGGAATACAAAGAAAAACATTACATTAAGAAGCCATTTATATTTAAAAAATATTTAAATTAGTCTCATTTGAATTAGTTTGATTTTTTTTTATTATTTTAATTTTATTATATATATATATATATATATATATATATATATATATATATATATATATATATATATATATATATATATATAAAAGAGTATAAATAAACTAAATAAATATTAGATTCAAACTAATGGTGAAAGGGAAAAATAATTAATTGTTATATTGTCAATCTAATAACTAACTAACTTGTCAAATGAACATTTTTTATTATTTATATTCTATTGTTATTTAAAAGGGGAGGAATGGAGATTAAAAAAAAGGAATAAATAAATATATATTTAATGAATAATGAAATAAATATACCTAACTAAAACAATATAAAATAATGAATTTAAATATATATTAAGAGACCATAAGAACATGAAGGGAATGAAAATATAGAAAAAAGGATAACAAAGGATCCATGAGGGAAACTGACAAGGGAAAAGAAAAAGAAATTAGGAAGACAGGGTAGGAACCCAACAACTATTAATCTTCCAACCATCATCCCTATTAAGATTGCTAATCCTCTTCTCAATTTCTATGGCTTCCCTAAATTTACGACGATGGAAATGGGAAACTTTCACAATGACCTTAGCCTCCTCAATACAAATATAATATAACTATTAATTATTTTTCCCTTTGACCTGTAGTTTGAATCTAATATTTAGTTAGGTTATTTATATTCTTTTATATATATATATATATGTGTGTGTGTGTGTGTGTGTGTGTGTGTGTGTGTACACACACACACACACACACACACACACACACACACACACACATATATATCTATCTATCTATATATATATATTAATAAATAAATAAAAATCAAATAAAATCAATCTAATTCAAATCAGACTAATTTAAATATTTTTAATTAAAAATGGCTTCTCAATGTAATATTTTTCTCTGTATTCCTAACCTAGTCAAATATAGTTGTTTTATAGCCATTTATAGTCATTTCATTTTAGCCGTTAGAAGGCCCATCTCCCTATTTAACTTTCAGCTATGATTTGATTCTTCATCTTGTCCTGGTGATGAACCACACTGGTTGGTTCGAAACGTGTTGATCAAAATTTTCTAATGTGATTTCTTCCGAAAATGTTTCTATTACTTAGAATATGGATCATAGAAGCTTAAATTCAAAGATCTAATATTGGTTTGGCTATATATGATTTCTTACACATACTTTATTCTTTATACATCATGATCTGGGTATGTGTGAAGTTTGGAATAACAACGAAGTTGTAAATTTTTATTTACATATCTATACGCTGGTTCTCCTTGGTGAAGCCGCATATACACATTGGTTCGAAGCTTCCAAGTAGAGTATGCAAAAGAAAAATCATGTTATTCTGAAATGGCTGATCTATCTAATCAATGCTGCTAGTTTTCTATTGTATTTCAATAATGTCTTCTTAGATCTGAAAGTAGAAATGAATGCATAAGGGGATTGAGTCTGATTAATTGATTGATTAAGTGAGAAGGGTGATCGTTGTTGTTGATTGTCTAGATCTTTGTAATTTGACATTAAACGTTCATAATACTACTGGTTGGTACAGATTTGATTTAGTAGTTTTGGAGGTATACGCAGGTTTGGTTAAAGGAAGTAGCATATACATGCAGGTTGGGTTTATTAAAGTAGCATATGCATTCTGATGGATGATTTTTAAGGTTGGTGCTAGTTCTGGATGATGATGCATTTTTCTGGGTTCAGAACAGTGTTCTGGTGACAATGATCTAATAGTTCATATTGACTGATTATTGGTTGATGCGGTTATTATTATAGAGTTTGAGCTTCAAAGTTTCTGATGGGTCCAGTGTGAAAATTTTATGAAGCAAGACCTTCATATTATGTTGTTGTGTACCAGGAGCATCCATTCTGAAAATTTATGAAACGTGGTCCCTGGAGGAAGAGTGAAGGTCATAGCCTTCTGTAGGCGAGCACATACTTACTGGTAAATATATCAGCTAGTACAAGAACTAGGGGGTTGTAGCTCCCTTCTAGTAGAAGTTGGAGAATGAGAGAAGGTTGTAGACTTTTGTAGGTGGGCACTTGTGTACTGGTATGAGTCTGCACCAACACATTATTGTAAACAGATTTTATTTATACTAAAAATAAGACAGAGGCGATAGAAATAGGTGGTTTTTCTCCTGCATTGGGTTTCCACCTTAATTCTTAGTGTTCATGTGTGTTGCTTATGTGTGATGGTTTATTTTGTTATTACTACACATAGTTAATATTTAATAAAATACTGATGCACTGATTAAATATCAACACATGATGAAATAACAAAATCAAAAGTTCTCTGGGTATACGTTGGTTTCCTTAATAACATTTGCATGCACACGCGAGTTCACTTCACTGAAGTAGCATATATAAATCTAATTATGAAGTTGAAAATTTATTGAACTGTAAATAATGACTCAACCCCCCTCTTAGTATTATTTCCAACACATCTATCTAATATGTATGTTTTGCTCTATGATTAGCTTCACCATGTCATCCTTATGTGCCTCATTTTCTTCAATGTCCTTGGTCAATGGATCCTCTGTGGCTGGCAGCTTAAGCTTCTTTCTCAAGGCTACAGTGTCCAAATTCTTCTTTTTGCTTATCTCCTCTACAACATTGACATATTTGGGATCATATCCTATCTTAATCACTAATTCTTCCAAAGACTTGATCCTATTATCTTTGGCTAAGGAGGACACCTTCTCCATTTTCAACTTTGACTGAACATTGGCCAATGAAACCTGAAACTTGGACAATGACATAGCAGTGTTAGTTAAAGTAGAAGATATCATTTCACTAATTTTTTTATGCATCTCCATTTCATCAATGGGATGAGCTTTGGTCCTGAACTCAAATGTAGTGCTCTTATAGTCTTCTGCTATTTCTAACTGTGAAGTTTGGGCCTCAAGGAAGTCCATCTGCGTCTTTCCATGCTCTATGTCAAACACTGATAATAATCTACTCTGTGAGTGTTGTAGTGCCATTTACCACTCTTGGTAGATCAGATGCTTTGGTTATGGCCTAGGGCAACCCTTCCTTTCCAGACTTGGTCTCAAAATCTAAAAAAAGTGTTTTATTTCCTATACGCTACTTTTCCCCATGTTAAAAGCGTGTACAGGTAGGCCAGTATATACCCAACTCACGTATATGTGTTAAACACTTAAAAATAATAAATCTCCTTAATTTCAGGTGAAGTTTATGGGTTTTACCTGTTACTCACCTACTATAGCCCATGGCCTAACTGTTTGCTAACTGAAAAAACTAATTTGGAGAAGCATAAATAAACATCCATGGGAAGTCCTAAAAAGGGAGAAGGGATGAGATATTGATTTTATAGTTGATTGATCCTTGATCGAGTCTAAAGAAATCCCTGTGCCTCCTGCACTCCCCAAGCTTTAGGAAACCCTTGTTTCCTCTTTTCATTATCCTTCACCCCTCTTATGATATCCTTGTGTATGTTGATGGAGGAAGTTTGTTGAGGCTGGGATAGGATGGATCCGGAGGACGGTTCCACTTGGAGCTGGAGGAAGACTCAAGTTGTAGTTTTCCACCTTTCAGTTAGCTTACATCAATAAAGAAATGATGTTTTTTTCCTGATATTTATCATGTTTATGCAGTGATCCATTTTGTGATTTGTTTATAAATATTATATTAATGTGTAATAGTTCATTTTCTTATATGATCTAATGTATATATCATGAATGTGCTTTATGTTATTGTTATTGTATATCATTATAGGTTTTAAAGGCATTGGAAGAATAAGAGGATTTGAACCCTGCGGGATCTACCCAAACGTAGGACCTTTGGGTAAGGTCACTTCTTCCCAGTTCAGTAGTATAAGCATTTAAATTGTTTATATGTGCATTTCTTGTTGTTTTTGGCCCTCCGCTCTATTGGGGTTTTCAACCCAAGACCCTAGGGTGTTCCCACCCACAACAGTGACTTGGAGGTCTACTTCCAAAACTAATTATAAGTATTATTTTTGAGAATCTCATTTCTGAGCTTAATCTCTCTGTACTTATCAAAAACTATCTTCTCTTTCCCTCCTTGAACATTTTGGGATTCTAGGTATATTTCCTTGTGACCTTGTGATGATGATGGTCTAGTAGGAGATGTTGTAAATTTGCTAGTTCTAGGTGGTGAATTTTTTATTATGATGGCAGCCTACTCTTCTATCTCTTTGTCCACATTTGTTCTAGTAGTCAATTTTGTCCTTTTCCTATAGCTGATTCTAAACTCTTTGGATTCACTTCCTCTTGTCGATGTTGATCCTTCCTCCCTTTGTATTTTTCTTGATTTTTCCTCTGGAGTGGGAGTCTATAAACTGGAAGTAGAAAAGAGATGTTCTTCAGCTTTCGGCAAGGTGTTTTTTGTCCATTCCAACTGATTTTCATATTGTTCTATTTCAGTCCTTGAAGTATGGATGTAACGATTACTTTTATTCTCTACCCTAAGCTTTGAAATAATGTCATAAGGGTCATAAGACCATGTAAAACTAAAACTAAACTTCATTTCTTTAAGCATATTGTCTCCTTCTTCACCCGCTATCCTGGTATTACATACAAATCAGCCCACCTGTGTCTTTATTTGGAACTATGATTTCTTCTTGGCCACTACAAAATGGATGTCATTAGAATTTAGCATCTGTCTAATATACTCCAGTTAAAAAATCCTCATAGGGAAGTATTTACGGATTTTGTAGGGTGCCAATTCGCAACCATAAACCTTGATCTCGATGTAATTTTGGTATAAATACCAATCTCCGACCTTTGCCTAATCTGTTAGGTGGAAAACTCTCTTGATTTCTTCACTGATTCTAGGTTGTATTGCACTGTTAAGGATGTTCATTGTGGGTTGAACTAAATTCTTAATAAATTTCTTGTAAGAGAACTCATGTTGCTCTTTCATGATCAATTATGTCCAAAAGATAACTAGATGTTGATTTCCTGAATCATCAAGTTTCTACATTGCAAAACTGAACTTATCTGCTTGATAGTAAAGGAGAATATAGATCAAAATGGAGGTGTAATTAAACACTTGTTATGTAGGAAAATTTATAAATTGTTCATGAATGTTGTTAGCCAAGAATTGACTGAAATTGAACACAATGGAAGGCTTACTGTCTATGGAAAATATGGAGAGTAAACCTAAAATGGGCTCATCTACCCACTGTTCATAATAATAACCCAAAATATAAGAAATCATGGATATGATTTGTTTGGCTTGATCACAGAAGATGGAGGAAGGATATGGAGGATTCTTTTTATGTAATTGGGCATTCTCAGGCAAGAATATCTCAAAGATTTTGGCTCTGGTAGCGAAATCCAGCTTTTGATAAAGTTGGGTGAGGGCTTCTAGGGAGAAAGGAGCACTATTTTCCATAGTGGGAGCCAACATTATTTGGTCTATGGATTGGGTCGTTATAGTGAAGAGGATGTCACTTGATGGGGCCATGATAGCTCTCTGAGTAGGGACATAACATGCCTGACACTTTCTAGTAAACTCAGGGGCTTGGAACGTTAAAGGGAAGATGTAATGGGGAATATTAGACTCCCAGAGCCCGATTTCATCAGTTTTATCCGCATGTTTGTCTTCTAACCAACATAATAACTATAGAAAGTAACAATCACATTGGGTTTCACTAATCCAATAATCCCTATCGGCCAAAGCAATATGATATAAATCTACAGAGAGATGGATTAATGGATTAACATGCTTATCTTGGGTTTTTCTTTTGGGAGGCATCATTGTATCGGTGAAAGCAATAGTAAGAGAAATTGACAAAGGGCTTACCGAAAAAACTATTTGGGTAACGAATTATCAGGTGAAGGAGATAAATGACTGTTAATTTCTGTATTAGTCTGGTCGTGCAAATACTGTTAAGATAGTCATTGTGCAAAGGCTGTCAATTGCAGCAAATAAGCCAGTAAAAATGAATGAGAGCAATAAGATGAGCAGTAAAAGGAGGGAGAATGATGGCTTCAGAAGTTTTTTAAACTTTCTGATAGTCTCGTTGAAAAGGGCGTGGGACCGTTAATTTTGAATGGTTACCCGAGAGGTATGAAATTTAATGTAAACGGTTGTTTTGATGGGAGTGCATTCAATTGGCTAATGGCTAGGTGACGTGGTGGGAGTTGAGAGGCGGAGGAGTAGTGGTGGTGATGCGGTAAAGCAGGAGAGGGGACAGTGGTTTCAGAGGGGATAACAAACGATAAGTGGGATTTCCATGGGGTGGTACAAAATTAGGAGAGGCTACCACGTTATGATGGGGCCCATCAAGAGAAACCACCTTTTTGGAATGCCCCCCTCACCCCTAACGATAAAGGCATAATGGAGAGGGGGCACCGAAGGAGGATGAGCGTCGTGGATGATGATCAGGAGTGGATCACGATGTTTTGACCATACTATTGATTAACCATAAACGACAAACTGAATTTGTCCATACGTGCTTTTGCATTTGCCTTTTTTGACTTAGGATAAAGATATAGTACGAAATATAGTGGAAACACTTTATCCTTAAGTGCATGTTTGCCTTTTTACCATGACATTTAAACTTAGGATAAAAATGACATAGGCCTATATTTTCAAAACCATCTAATTTACCTACACATAACTAAACTATCATTTTATTTTTCAAAAAGGTGCACTTAGACTAGCAAGCCCACATTATTTTCTTTTATACAGCATAAAAAACTATCCAAATTCTATCGCTTATTTCTCTTATTGATTTAGATTAAACAATTGAATCAATGTCATTTTCTACTTAACTAGTGATTTACCTAGATTAAACTTTTGGGAAAATCTTTATTCTCTAACCTAATTTATAGAAATTTAAACAAGTTTAACCATTATTACATTGTATGATAAAACCAAAAGCTAGTGATTGTGGCATTTTAAACAAGATGGACACAACCTTTATTTAACAATGATGAAGAAAACTATCTATCAGTAGTGCCATTTTGACTTGCAACACTTTCAATATTATTTCCTTTTTATTTTTCTTTCTTTTGGTGGGGTTCAATCTTTTCTTCATTTTCAATATTCTTTGTTTTTTTCTCTTTTTTTCTTATTTATACCCTCTTTTCATTTTTTGTTCTTTTTTTTTTTATTTGGAAATCATTGGTAGATTGACAAGTATTCATAATATAAGATTCTTGAGATACAATACTCAATTAAGTTGAGATCCTATAAATTATAGGACCCGAACACCCTATAGTCCCTATCATGCCCTAGAACACCTTGGCATGCATTGACATACATTAGCACTTGGCACACATTGGCACTTATCATGTATTGGAACCTATTGTTAGTGTTCCTAGCATGCCCCTTTTGAAAAAGATAATGTCTTGATTTATTAACCCTCTTATGTGTTCATTTCCTTGCATTTTAGCCTTGTTTTTCCTTTTGTTTCCTTGACACACCTTGGCACACCTTGGCACCCTACACATCTTGGCAGGCCTTAACATTTGGCATGTATTGGCATGCCTCGACACTATTTGTCACATGTTAGCACAACCCGTAACTCCTCAGCACACTTTGGCACTTTTTGACATACCTTGATATTCCCGAGCATGCCTTACCACTACATAACATTTGGTAATTTAATTGATAGTTAAATTAAATCATTAAATTACCAACCAATGTTCGTGTACTTATGAAGTGCATGTGCACAATATATGCTAGAAGTTCTATTTTTTATTAAAATTAAAATGTAATTCCTAATCTATTAAAGAAAATTGTAAATATGAGTCAAACAATATTAACTCATATCAATTATACACACATTTTCTTTCCATAAAACTTTCTCTTGTAAAAGAAAACTAGTCTTCAAGGGGAAATCAAATGAAAGTTCTATGCTACTGAGTTGAATTGAAAAGCATTATTCTACTTAACAAGAATTGCCCCTAAATATATTTTTCATGGCTTTTTTTTGAAAAACCCCCAAGAAAATAAGGAAAATTGAACTTGGTTGGGGGGAGGTTAAGTGGGGATTAGATGACTTCCCTTAAATATAATTTTCATGGTGATTTTTAAACCTCCCCGCCTCACAAAAGTCATAAAAATTGGACATTATTTTGTGGCGAGGTGTTTCTAACAACCACCTCTAATAGTGTTTCCTCATAACTTTTGTGGGGAGGGCGGTTAAATAACCACCCCAAAATACATTTCTCCTTGTTGTTTTTTACAAGCCCCCTAAAATTTATGAGAATTTAACTTTTGCAGCCGGTTTTAGAATTAAACTTTTAGAGGTGGTTGTTAAATGATTGTTGTCAAATGTTCAATTCTCATGGATTTGGGGGAGGGGGCTCTTTTCATGTATTCAATGAAGCAAGGGGACATAAGGGTAGCATTGATGGGTAGAAGTGATAGGTTCGAGCATGGTTTACTGCTATCTATAATCGTAGCATTAGAGGATGACAAAGGGGCCTTAAGACCTCATGACATAGGGGCTAGGGGGATTAGAGGGAAAGAAACAAGAGAAATTGATAGGGGAACCCCAATAGTTGTGATAAGTAGATTAGGGGCCCCATTATCACAACCCATAACCACTAAATTCCATATCCCCTTAACCCCTATGCTCATAACCCATTAACCCATTGATCTCTTAAACCCTAAGCCACTAACCCCTTTACCCCTAACCCATAACTTAGAATCCTTGAACCCCCTAGGCCCTAATCCATTATCCTCTTAAGCCCTGACCCTTAACCCCTAACCCCTTAACCCAATGACACCTAAATCTCATAACCCTTAAGCACTTAACCCCTAAATCCCCTAACCCCTAAGCCCTTTGTTCTTAACCCTTAACCCCTAAAGCCCTTAATCACTTAGCCATTAAATTATATCCCATAAACCCCATCTACCTCAACTCCCTGTCCCTTAACCCTGTAGCCATCAACCCCCTAACCACTAAACCTCCTCATCCCTAACCCTTTACCCTTTACCCTTAGCCCCTACCTCCTAAAACCCTTAATGCCTAGAACTCATAAGCATTTCCCACAAACCATAGGTGCTCCAACATTAATATTCTTAGTCATATTAGGCTTTTGTTCACTAACCCATCCAAATACAACCTCTAATCACTAATAGGGTCCAAGTAAAAGGGCCACAAGGCCCCAAAATTTGATATACATTTTATGGATAGTCACATTTCCCCAAAATATCCTCTGCGTATTTGTTTTGAATGGGAAACAATATGGTCTTCTAATGTCCACAATGCATCTAAGTTCATAGGAATAAAGTAAGGTTCGTCTCCATGCATGAACGAAATGAAATTCATGTCCACTCAAAGGGAGAAAAATGCTATAAGGATGTCTCTTTAATTGTCATCATCCTTTAACACTAGTCCACTCTCTTACCAAATGCATGGGTAACATTCCCATACAACTCTAGTACAATATTACTCAAAGTTTTTGTCCACAACATGCTCAAAAAAACATTGAAATTCCCTTAGTTTTCTCTAAGTCGATTCGAAACTAACACAAGTAGTCCTGAACTACATGAATGGTGCAATATCCATGCTATCCATATTTAGGTTCATCCCCTTTTGACCCCATCTTTTGTGCCTTCAATACAAATTTGACCAAGGTCACTTTACAATTGTATCTCCCTTTTGCATTATGTGAGAATATTGCCTCCTCCTTTAGCAATGGCTTGCTTCTAAAAAGAATTACACTAATACTATCAACATATGTGGAGCTATAAGATACATTAAGAGCAGAAAACATAGCTCAAATTCAACCTTATTGTCAAACATAGGTTAAACATATATAAAATATTAAATACTCTACATATGAAATTCTTACATTGTTGGATAGTTTTGGATTAACTCCACCATTTTATTCCCCCACCTCCATGGTAGCTCTTCATTGCATTAATTCTTTAACAAATACTTTCAATTTCCCAAGTTCCTTGTCTTTTTCTCTCAATTTCTCTTCTATATCATGTAATTGAGGTTGATTGGGGAAACCCCAATTGTTGTGTAAGGGTATTAGCGGCTCCCTTATC
This sequence comes from Pinus tabuliformis, assembly GCA_031772625.1. NCBI lineage: Eukaryota > Viridiplantae > Streptophyta > Pinopsida > Pinales > Pinaceae > Pinus > Pinus tabuliformis. The sequence goes on along the minus strand of CM062814.1, from coordinate 158,409,485 downwards.
ACAACCCATAAACCCTAATGCATTTAATCCCTTAACCAAGGCGGGCAAAGGGTGTAGTTGTAGGGGCACTGGTACCAAACTTGGGGGTTCATAACTGTTGTAACTCCAAGAGACAACATTGGATTGCTTACAAGACCAGTGGCCGGGCACATCCAAATTGGTGTGTCTCAAATGATTTATAGGAAATTAGAGACATCACTTATGTTTTATAAACACACACACACAGGCTAGTTCATTTATCCAAAGAAATCAAACATGAATTTCTGGTACTTCCTCACGAGTTCAGATCTCATAAATATGCACGAAAATAGTAGAGGCCAAGTAATTCAAGGGTTTACAGCTTAGTAACCTTTTGTAGAGAATATGAGAGAGGACAAAGAGAAGGAGCAACTAATCACATAGAGCATAAGGCCTCAAGAGTTCTGCACTTAACACATAGAGCTTGAGGCATTAAGGATTTCTATACTTGTTTGAGTTACAAGTAGAACTAATGGATGAAGAAGGAGCTAAATGCTATGTTTCATGTGCTGCGGATTTAAAGATATGATTTCAATGGTCCACACAGGTATATGCATTAATAGTATTGCAACAAGTGAATCTGTGATATAATTATAGGCACTTGCATTCACATATCAATACAAATAAATCTATGAGGAAGCTTGAAACATTTCTAGAAGCTATAATTTGCATGAATACAGAGAGGAAAGATGATCATAAAATGAGATTTAATAGAAGGAACACATATTGTAATACTTGAAGGGGGAACCGTCACCATATTCTTGATATTCTGAAAAATATCTGAGTTACAAAGAAAAATAGTATGAAAATGGCATTTAGTCTTTTCTATTGAATTTCTGAACCCTTGTTAAGTCTTTCTTTCCCATATTTATCTCGAGAGGGGAGAAAGAACATTCATTACAACAAAATATATCTATTCTAGACTCAGTTGTTTGGTCGACTAGATGTCTCAGTCAGAGATGGCTCTATGGCCCAAAACATTAAAAAATTAAAAGCCTCATTGAACGGAAGGCATGTTAAAAGACTAAAATAAGTAAATAACCAGACAGAAAAGTAAATGAAGAGTATTTATGCCCATCCTATGATCACCTCTACTTCAGGCTGTAATTTTCTCACAGTATGGCCTCCTGTGCTGCTCAACTGACCATGTCACTTTTTCCTTTACTGCTTGGATTCCTTGTTGTGTGGAGCAGGGGTTGGGTTGACTGTAAGTGCCCGTATTTGCAGTATTTTGTTGTGTAGAGGGATTGGGCTCCATGTTGAGCCATTAATCTTCCTAAGTCTCATGTACTACTGCATTTTTGTGCCATGCTTCATTTAAGTCTTTAGAGGCCAGCCCATCTTCCCATTAAAACTCTATCTTGCACTATCGGCTTCTTGATGTAGTGGGTGATATGTATTACAGTGTAACAGCGCATTCTCTTAGTCATGGGCTTTTTTTTCCTCTAAAACAGGTGAAACAAGCACTTTTGATTTCCCCCCTAGCCCCCTTTATTATAGCTCCTCATGTGGTTTTCCTCATATGACCGGGGGTTAGAACTAGGGACTTATCCCTCAGGAGCTAAGGCCATCAGACCCCTGTCTGGGAGCCTTTTTCTTTTGTAAAGAAGAATCCCACATATTGGTGCATTACCATGCTTTACCTTAAGCTTCTTCCCTAGACAACTATGATCCCCGATCTGCGGGATCAGGCCCACCTAGGACATCACAATCGCATTGCAGGAGAGTGAGACCCTTTACATTTTTCCTTAGCATGGTTTGACTGTCTAGACACAAAATCCTTATACAATATAACACATGTCGTATTACAACCAGGAGGATCCCCCACATATCGTAATCACAGGCACCTTACCTTTAGCTTTTCCCCTTAACAGATGTAATCACCGATTTGTGGGGCGACGTCATTACTACCACGTGTCACCCTATGAGTGGTGACATGTGGCACTCTGAAATGGACCCATTTCACCAATGAAAACATTGAAATTGGGTAACACATGTCCCCCGTACAGCCATGTCACCCTCCGTATTATCACGTCACTCGCCATACTGCCACATGGAGGAGAGAGAAAGAGGGCCGACAACCTTTGTTTTGCAGGCATTTCCTTTGTTAATGAATTTTGGCCTTTCCTAGAACTTTTACACTATACTGCAGAATCAGCCCCCACATGGTCTTGGAATGAAAACCTCACCAATCCGCCGATATTGTGGGATTACGAGATGCGGGATTTACCATACCACCATATCGCCACGTGGAGGAGAGAGAAAGGGAAGGCTCGACCTTGGTTTTTTCATGCTTTTCTTTATTAAACGTTTTCGTCCCTCACCAACAATGTCACACCATATCATACACTCACAACCCACGAGGTCTATTAAGTTAGAACCCTGTCAATCTGCTGATATTGCCTGACTATGAATATGTAGGATTGCAGGATTGCAGGATTTTCCATATTCCACCGAGTGGAGGAGAGAGGGGGGGCAACTCAATGTTGTTTTTACATAGGTTTCCTGCCAAAAATAAATTCAGCCTCCCCTAGGACTTTTACAATGTATCATAGAATTGGCCCCCACAAGGTCTATTAAGTCAGAACCCCACTAATCCACCGATATTACAGGATTGCACTATGCAGGATTTACCACATTTCGCCATGTGGAGGAGTGAGAAGGGGGCATCCCAACCTTTGTTTTTGATTTATTTTTAGTGTAAATGAGCCTCTGTTCTCCCCGGTGCTTTAACACTATCAACGATCCTCCTCCCCCCCCCCCCTCCCGCACAATTCCTTAAGAATAGCCCATCAAGTATTGCAGGGGCCATGTGCGATTACGGGATGCAGGACTGGTATGACTGTGGGACTATCGATTTGTGGGATGCAGGATGCCCTCATACTTAGCCAATTTCTTGGTTTTTGGGCTTTCCAAAGGCAATCTTCAACATGATCTAACTTCTGATCCAAGACTCCTTTTTTGGACTTCTATATACCATTGGAAAGTTGTTTCTGAGCACTAGACACTAGAGAGGGTCTAGACTTCTATTTCCCATTTCTTCTACAATATTGTATCGATTGAACCATAGTGGATCAAACGTACCATGTTTTCCTTTGTCTTCTCATCTAACATCCCACCTGAGAACTAAAGCTCCTTGCTGAAGAGGTCTGAGCTTAGCCTTCTTGTCAAACAGAGATTTCATCCTTTGTTGGAAGTTTCACAAATTGGTTGCCACCTACTCTCTATTTTTGTGAAGCTCCACTAGCTGATTTATCCTTCTAGTCAAGGTGCTAGGCTCTTCCTCGGCTTGTTGTAGAAACTTAGCTACTGGAATTTCTAATTGGATCAGGAAGACATCAACCTTGCCATATACTAGCTGAAAATGTGATTTCCCAATGGATCATTTGGGCGTTACATGATTAGCCCACAAAATAAACTTCAGTTGGGAGTCCCAGTTCCTTTGATTTTTGGTAATGGTCTTCTTTAGGACCCTCACCATAGTTTTATTAGAAGACTCAACAAAGTAGTTCCCTTGAGGGTAGTATGTAGTGGAGTATCCAATAATGATATTGAATATATGGTAGAAGTTCGTGAACTTGGTAGATATGAAGACTTGTGCACTATCAATGATAATTTTACAAGGACGCCCAAAGTGGGACAATGTGTTCTCCTCCATGATTTTTATCACCACTGAGTCAATATCATTTATAGCTGGGATAGACCCTACCCACGTGGTGAAATTGTTAGTGGTTGTTAAAATCCATTTCTGTTGGCCACTAGAAGGTGGGTTTATTTCTCCAATGAAGTCTAATCCCCACTGTCTAAAAGGATCCTCTACATGCGCAAGAATCAGGTGGATAGGAGCAAACTTCTTCCTTTCAACAAACAATTGCCATTTTTGGCACGACTTGACCTGAGAATAAACATCTCCAAACAACGTGGGACATTAGAATCCTACCTTGAGGATTTTGTGTGCTTTTGTCTTCCAACTGTACTGTCCTCCACAGACTCCCCTATGGAAATCCAAGATCACTTCATGGGTTTCTCCCTCAACCAAGCATAGCAGTAATACTCCCATCGGGTCCTTCTAGTAGAGCAGTCCATTGGATATGATGTATTTTTGTGTCGCCAATCTCATACTGTGGTATTTAGATCTATCCAGTCCCAGCAAGCATCTTAGGAATAAGAGGTAATGAACAATGTTCTTATACCTGGGAGATCCCTCATACTTGGCATAGATCGTTTTCTCAATTGTTTTAAATCTGATGTGGTGATCCTCTGGTCTACCTTCCTCTGTTAATAGATTTATCCTTAAGGCTTGATAGTTGGATTTAGATAAAATCTTTGCCAACCCCTCGCCTTTTATGAGCTTGGTAGGCTTTATTTCTAGCTCATATTCTTGTATTTTAGCTATCCACCTGCCCCTCTTTCCTTCATTATCTCCCTGCACCAGGATGTCTTTGACTATAGTCGTTTGGATGAACGTTGTGATTTCCAATTGCAGCACATACATACGAAATGACTTCAGCACCTTGACCAGTGCATAGGCCTATTTCTTCAATATATTATACTTCATCTCAACATCCCTTAGGACTTGGCTGAAAAAGGAAATGGTCTGCTCGTAACTTTCTTTATTTTTCTGTAACAACACAACAACAATCGTATGTGGAGAGGCAAAAGAAAAGATGTAGAAATGCACTGAATAGTTGGGGCTAATTAGCATTGTGGCCTCAATCAAATCTTCTTTGATCCTAGTGAAAGAATCACGGGGACATAGCTCCAATGAATTTCATTCTCCTTCTTGAGCATTTTTGTGATACCTTTGACTATCTCATCATAGTTGGGTATGAATCACCTTAAGAAATTTATCCTCCCCAAAAAGGCTTGGACTTATTTCTTGTTTCTAGGAAAGGGAATAAGGTTGATGGGTTTGACTTGTTTAGGATCAATCTTTACTGTTTCCTACGCTACTATGTGTCCAAGCAACGTCCCCTCACTTAGGGCGAGCTTAAGTTTCTTAGGATTCATAGAGAGGCTATACCTCCTGCACTTCTCGAAGGTGAGCTTTAGATGGAGGATATGCTCTGCATCTCTCTTAGAAAAGATTGTGACGTCGTCTAAGTAGACTACCAAAAATTTATCTTTCTTGCCTATGAAAGCTATGTCCATAGCTCTCTGACATGTGGCCCATACATTTGTCAACTCGAATGGAATGTGACCATACATGAGTGTTCCCCACGGGGTGGTGAAATCAGTCATTTTCTGGTCCTTAGGGTGGACTGCCACTTGGTTATCTCTAGAGAATCCATCCATCATTGACATTCTGGCTATACCCACTACCTTCTGAAATATATTTTCCATCTTGGGCAGAGGGTAATTATATTTTAGAGACACCTTCTTTAGATTCCGAAAGTCCACACATAGCCTTATCTCTTCATTCTTTTTTCGGATAGGGACAAAATTAGCCACCCATTCAGAGTATCTTAAAGGTACTATTCTCTTTTCGTGCAGCATCTTCCTTACCTCCTTTTCAATGGGGGGCAGTAAGAGTGGATTTATCTATATAAGTTTTTGTTTGCATGGATTTATCCCACTCTTCAAAGGAATCTTATGATGAATAATATTAGCATCAAATGGTTTCAACTCATCATAAGACTAAGAAAATACATATTTTTAAGTTTTGAATATATCTAAATACCTCTGTTTGTATTTCAAGAGGACTCCTTTGGACAGACTGATTGTCTGGGGTTCCTCCTCTGATCCGATGTTGCAGTCTTCAACGTTTTCATCCTTATTTGGGCCCATTAGTTTGGAAACTGTGTCATCTTTATTAAATAGTCTTTCTAGTGGAACAAGTCCATGAGGGCTGGTGTTACCTTTTAGTTGCAAATTTTGTTGCCCAACCACTGTGTCTTTCCACGAAGTGGCTTCTTGTTCTGCTTCTTCTTCTTCTTAAACAATGGTGGAGTGGGCAAACTCCCCAACGATTTCTATGAATCTTTTTTCCTACTCTTCATCTTCGAATACCTACGAGTTTTTGACATTATTAGGTATTGAAGGCCTGTTTCTGACTTCTATCTCATATCTGAGGAGTGGATTCTTTGGGGGCCTAGAAATGCTTGCAGCTACCGCAAGAGAGTTATCCATTCTATTTTCTTCCTTAGGAGGCAACTAGATGTTAAAGGCTAGGAAGAAATTTTCGATTAAATACCAGACTTCATTTTGGTATGTCCTCAGCCTGGGGTTTTTGGGTTGGCATTGGTCTCGGATCTACCTTACAACTATATCAGAGTATCCATAGACCAATAGGCATTCAATGTTCATATTTCTTATCGTTTGTAACCCCAGGAGCAATGCTTCGTACTCCGCCAAATTGTTGGTCACCTCAAATTTGAGATTGAATTAGAGGGGTATCATGTTGCCTTCCAGAGATACCAACAATATTCCAACTCCATTTCCCTATTTTGAGTTTGCTCCGTCGAAGAAAAATTTCCATACTTAATTTTAATTTAAGTGTTGGTATTTCAATTGCCTTGTCAGGTGTACTGATGCTTCTTCTAATAGGTTCTCATCTTCTTCTAAGAATAGGCAGGAGATGTTGCTATCCTTCCCATGAACTGGAGAGTTTTCTAAGACTTTAGCTCAGTTTACTACTTTCACAGACATGGATTGTATGTACAACCTCCTTTTCTCACATCCAAAAGTGGCAATGGTGGCATAAGTGAGATCTAGCCTGATAGAGCCATCCACCTTGGAACCCTAAGATCTGGATAAGAACATTCCAAAACAAGGAGGTATATTAGCCATCACCATGTCCATTACCACACTCTTCACCGGGATCTAAGCTAGGTTTACCGCCAGATCCTTTATCATGCCTAGGCACTTGACTCTTTTGGAGTTAAAGGAGTACAAGTCCTTGTATGGTCTGGCGATCTCCAAACCCATCTGTTCCATTACTGATAATGGCATGAGATTGTGTGAGGCCCTGGAATCCAACATGAAATTATGCAACAAAAGGTCATGGATCACCAGAGTCACATAGAAAGGTGCAGTAGAAGAGTCCAACTCTTCCTCATGCAGCCTGAAAACAACCATGGGCCTCTCTTCTTGAAGGTTCAAACTATCATGGGATGGTGTAGAGGTGGCTGGATGCATGAATTGAGAGACTTGAGCTTGGTAATTCAGCTGCTTTAAAAGGCCTCTTAAAGGAACATGAACTTCTACCTTTTTAATCTCCTTCTAGAGATTGAATGTGGGTTGGGCCTTTTCTCTATCTTTTGGCTCTATTCTTTCTCCCTTCCCACTCGCAATTTTAGGTAGAATAGGTGGCTCCTTTTATGTGTGCCCTTTATGACCATTTCTCTCCTTATTTTCAAAGACTCCTGTCTTGGGTGGGTCAAGATGGAGCTTACATTTCCCTTTATCTGGTGCTAGAGAAACCACTTAGGGAACAACTTGATCCCCTTATTTTTCTGGTTCTCTCATCCTTTTCTTTGAATATCTTAGATTATACTTACGTTGGGGTTGTGTTTGCATGAACTCTGAAAACTGTTTGCAATAATAATCCATATCTTCTGCATATGTTGCTACTTCTCTATGATGACTAATGTCAGGGTGAGCCATTTTCTCATGTTCTTCCTCAGAAAACGCAGAATATAAATTTCTCTACATATTCTATGTATCCTTTATTTCCCTTATAAGTAGTTACAATGGAGGTCTTCTATATTGTGGGTTATATCCTCGGTTGTTGACTTGAGAATTCTGTCTGGAGAAGTTCTTGTTCCCAATTTCAAGCTTTCCAACCTTTTGTGATAAACTCTTGATGAGTTTGTCCAAATTTTCCCAGTTCATGTCTAATGATTCTCCATCTCGGCCAGAAGATGATGCCTCTTCTTTCCCTCTTTTGGGTTCATTAGGTTCTTACTTTACCCTTGACTTCCCTGCTAAAGCCAAATTTTCTTCCACTTCGAGAGCATCAATCTGAAGTTGGTCCAGAGTGAGATAATTCCTTTCTCTCAGGGTAAAACCAAAATTGGACTCAAAGTCTCCCAAGAAAACCACATGAGCTATAGCTGGAGGAGGCTTAATGTCAGCTCGCAGGTTATTGTACTGCTTATTGGATCATTTGATAAATTATGAAGTATCCTCCTTTGGTATTTTTCTTATAGAATTAAACGTAGTGAGGAGGTACTCATGATTCCTTTTTTCTCCCCATTTCTGGGTGAAAGCATTTTAAAGCTCATCCCAGGTGGTGATGGAGGCATTTCGTAGGCCTTTGAACCACTTTCTGGCTTCTCCATGAAGACTTTGTACAAAAAGTCTCATGACCACATCCAGTTGTTCCACATTCAGGTTCTCAACAAACGCACAAAAGGTTTCTATGTGTCTCTATGCTGTGTTGTCATCTTCCCCATTGAATCTAGGCATAATATTAAGGTAATATTGGGGCATGACACTTAACAACTGAGGTAGATCAAGAGGTGCATACTAATTTAGCAAAAATCTTGGAAGAGCCATCTGGATTAGTGGAGGGGGATTAAAATTTTCTCGAGGAACTGGGGTCAATACCACAATGTTTGGAGGGTAAATATGGTATGTCAACACCTTAGGAGTAAGTCGTGAATAATGAGCAACAACAGGTGGAGAACAAGATTAGGGAACTCCAAAGGCTGGTGAGATGGTAGCATGGTCAGGGGGAGTTTTCTCTTTCCATATTTTCTTGGAAATTAATTTTTCAGGGTCAGGTACAAATAGGGCTTTTTGCTGGGATGTATCTAAGCGAGTATGAGGCCTCTTAAAATCTATGGTTATGAATGATAATGAGGGGGTGTGGAATTGCCAAGGTGATATGAATGCAATCATAACAAACTCTGCTCACCTACACAAAGGGTGCTCAATTTGTCGTATCTCGAGGGAAAAATCCTTCAATAAGCTCGTCGGCAACAATGGCAAAAGATGTTGTAGCTCCCAGAGATAGCCTTGGATTGCTTACAAGATCAGTGCCTGGGCACATCTAAATTGGTGTGTCTCAAATTATTTACAGGAAACTGGAGACATTATGTTATCTCTCTCTCTCTCTCTCTCTCTCTCTCTCTCTCTCTCTCTCTCTATATATATATATATATATATATATATATATATATGTATGTATGTATATGTATATGTATATACATATACATATACATATACATATAGGAAATAGGCTGGTTCATTTATCCAAAGGAATAAAACATGCATTTCTGGTACTTCCCCACAAGTTTAGATCTCATAAATATGGATGAAAATAGAAGAGGCCAAGTAATTCAAGGGTTTGCAACTTAATAAGATTTTGTTGAGAAGATGAGAGACGACAAAGAGAAGGAGCAACTCATCACATAGAGCATAAGGCTTCAAGAGTTCTACACTTAACATATAGAACTTGAGGCATTAAGGATTTCCATACTTATTTGAGTTAAAAGTAGAAATAGTGGATGAAGGAGGGATGGATGTTATGATTCATGTGTTGTAGATTTAAATATATGATTTCAATGGTCCACACAAGTATATGCATCAACAGTATTGAGACAAGTGAATCTATGGTATAATTACAGGCACTTGCATTCACATATCAATACAAATAAATCTATGGGGAAGCTTGAAACATGTCTAGAAACTACAGTTTTCATGAATACAGAGAGGAAAGATGATCATAAAATGAGATTGAATAGAAGGAACACATACTATAATATTTGATGGGGAAATCATCACCATATCCTTGATATTTTGAAAAAGATCTGAGTTACAAAGAAAAATAGTCTAGAAATGTCATGTTGTCTTTTCTATAGAATTTCCGAAACCTTGTTAATTATTGCATTCCCCTATTTATCTCAAAGGCGAGAGAAAGAAAATTCATTACAGAAAAATATCTCCAGTCTAGACTCAGCTGTCGGGTCGACTAGCTATGCCAGTCAGAGATGGCTCTATGGCCCAAAACGTCACAAAATTAAAAGCCTCATTGAAAGGAAGGCATGTTACAGGACAAAAATAAGTAAATAACTAGATAGAAAATCAAATGAAGAGTCTTTGTGCCCATCTTGTGATCGCCTCTACTTCAGGCTATTATTTTCTCATAGTATGGCCTCCTCTTCTACTCAACTAACCTCATCACTTCTGCCTTTACTGCTTGGATGCCTTGTTCTGTGGAGTAGGGGTTGGGTCGACTGTAAGTGCCCATATTTCCGGTCTTTTTTTGTGTAGAGGGATGAGGCTCCATGTTGAGCCATTAATCTTCCTGAGTCCCGTGTACTGCTCCATTGTTCCACCATGCTTCATTTAAGTCTTTAGTTGCTGACCCATCTTCCCATTCAAACTCTGTCTTGCGCTATCGGTGCCTTGATGTAATGAGTTATATGTATTATAGTGTAACAGTGCAGTCTCTCAGGTGCGGGCTTTTTTCCCTCTAAAATAGGCAAAACAGGCACTTTTGATTTCCCCCTTAGCACGCCTTTAATATGGCCCCTCATGTGGATTTCCTCATATGACTGGGGGCTAGAACCGAGGGCTCAGCCCTCAGGCACTAAGGCCATCAGACCCGTGTCTGGGAGACTTTTTATTTTGTAAAGAAAAATACCACATATGGCGCATTATTGTGCTTTACCTTAAGCTTCTTCCCTAGACAACTACAATCACCGAACTGCAGGATTGGGCCCACCTAGGACATTGCAATCACATTGTAGGAGAGGGGGACCCTTTACCTTTTTCCTTAGCATGGATCAATAGTCCAGGCATGAAATGGCCCCATTTCACCCTTAAAAACGCCGAAACTAAGTGACACATGTCCCCTGTGTGGCCACATCACCCTCCATACTGCCATGTGGAGGAAAGAGAAGGGGGCAGTCTGGCCTTGGTTTTTCATGCTTTTCTTTACTAACGTTTTCAATTCTCCCCGACGATGTCACACCATATTGCATGATCGCAACATGTGAGGTCTATTAACCTAGAACCCTACTGATACGCTGATATTGCTTGAATGTGAATATGTGGGAGTGTGGGATATGGGATTGGGGGAGTGCAGAATTGTGGGAGTGCGGGATACAGGATTGCAGGAGTACGAGATTTTTCATATTCCGCCACAAGGAGGAGAGAGGAGGGGGGGTGGCCCATCCTTGTTTTTGCATAGGTTTCCTGAGTAAAATAAATTTGTCCTCCCCAGGGACTTTTACATTGTATTGCAGAATTGACCCCCGCAAGGTATATTAAGTTAGAACCTCGTCGATCCACTGAGATTACGTGATGCAGGATATACCACATTTTGCCACGTGGAGAGTGAGAAGGGGGCAGATTGCCCATTGTTTTTCATTGATTTTTAGTGTAAATCGGCGTCTGCCCTCCCCGGCGCTTTAACATTATCAGCGATCCTCCGTCCCGCAATTCCTTAAGGATGGCCCATCAGGTATTGCGGGGTCCATTTAGGACTACTGTGACTATGGGACTGCTGATTTGTGGGATGCAGGATGCCCTCATACTTAGCCATTTTCATGGTTTTCTGGGCTTTCCAAAGGCAATCTTCAGTAGGCTCTAACTTCTGATACACGAGTCCCTTTTTGTACTTTTATATACTGTTGGAAATCTCTTTCTAAACACTACGCATTGGATAGGGTTTGATTAAGCTCTAAGATCTTCTATGGCCTGGGAAAGTGGCTCCAAACATCACTTATCTTGGGAAACCTTGACCAATTGAAACCCATAATGTATTGATTGACAAGAATAACATTAGGAGAAGTTGAATGGTATGATCAAAAATGTCGGAGGGGTACCTTATTTTGTATTAAATGTGGAAAGGGGAGGTCCAAGCATGGTTTAGTAGGATCTATAATCCTATAATTAGATAATGAGAAGGAGGCTTAGGACCTAATTTCATATGGGCTAAGGAGCCTAGAGGTAGGTCAATGGGAGAAATTGATAAGGGAACTCTCAATAGTGGTGATAAGGGGATTATGGATCCCATTATCACAATCAATAATCGCTTAATACATAACCACTAAATTTCCTATCCTCTTAACCCCCAAGCCATAATCCCTTAACCCATACACTCACAAACTATAACCCATTAAAAACTAATCCACTTACCCCTAATCTAAAATCCACAAACCTCCTAAGCCCTAACCCCTTATATTCTTAACACATGAACCTTAACCCTTAACCCTCACTTGCATATCTGGTCAAAAAATACGATGTCGCACTTTGATAGTTTAGTCATACTATCAGCTTGTACTTTCAAATAATTTTTTTGTATTATTTTTAAAGGCTCAACATTTGTCAGATAATCGATAGATAGAATTATCTTTGAATATTCGATGATGATTTTGTTTGTTAGATATGTGACGACAATTGAATTCTCATCAAATATATGAAATTTGTCCAGGTCAATTATCTATCTATCGAAATACTGACGTTTGACAATGTAAACATTTTTCTAGTTGGACAACATCTCTCTGGTCAACAATCATTCAAAGTCCAACAAAATGCCTATTTTTTGGCTATAATACAAAAATATTTTATTTTGTTACTTTCATTACAAATAGTTAAATACTATTGAGCTTTATTTTTTAAGATAATCACTGAAAATTTGGTAAGGAAAAATATCACATAGTCCTCCAAGAGGACAAGGAGATGTGAGATCTACATTGGAGGCTTTGGGTGATTTACTTCCCTTGTTTCATCCATGTTTATCATCCTCAAGCCCTCACAAAATTCAAAATTACTCAAAAGAGAATTTCAATCTCTAAAGCTTGAACATGTCAAAAATTGATTTGTTTCCAACCCTTTTTTTGCATCTTAATATCATGCATCATTGAGTGCACCCATCATGATTCCTATGGCATGGAACCTAGGTATGAACATCATGAAAAACATAAAGGAAACCTATGCACTAAGGCTTGGTTGGACCAACATATATCACAACAATTTTCATCTCAATTTGAAAATGATAGAACGAATATGGATTTCTTCCCACTATTGACATTTGTCTTACCATTCCTAGCTAACAAACAAAACATCCTCACATGCTAGTTGATGAATGGTGAGAAAAGGAGTTACACTCATAAATTCATTGAGCATAGAAGCAACAAATAAATTAGCTAAGAGTCTATGTATGAATCTAGGCACTTTGGCATGCAAGAGTACGTTTCTTAACATTGTATTGAGATTCATCCATTTGTTAGCTACAACATTAGGTTATAAGCCCTAAAGAATGGAGGTGCATGGAAGTTAGGAAGGAGGTCTGTTGGAACCCAAGTAGATAGATAAAGAAATATTCAATTGAGAGGCAAGGCCTAGAACCACACCATCCCCATCCCCCAAATGATCAATATTGTTAGATAACTATGACTAAAATTGGCGTATAGATGACTCAATTTATAAGGATAAACTTTATACATGAGTTTGGAAAACATTCAAAAATAATTGAATCAAGAGCAAAAGGAAACAAATATCAAGGGGGCACAAATATTAAGGACCTATGTCAGCCAAAGTCAAACCAATGGCTAGATGATTTTGCATTGATACTATCTCTTAAGAAAATGGAACTGCATATAAACACATATGTCAAACATAATACTCCAACACCTACCATAATTAGTTGCATGTTGTTCAAAATATTTAACAAATGACATTGTTGAATACAAGTTATTATGATTAAAAATGATGAAGCATATTTCGTATTGTTTATCAATGCTCACTTGTAGATTTTAATTTTGTTTCAAAGTGGCCCACTTTTGGAGGAAATACATGATTGTTGAAGGTCTATCATATGTGTTTGTTTGTATTAGTAAATAAATCTAATTTATGGGATAATTGTACAAGATGGGATGTCAAAGATAGAAATTCACACTTGTGAAATCAACATTTAAGTAGTACGATAATTAGGACATGTAGCATAGTTTTAGAGAACCACATGGGCTAATTTCTAGGCTAGGTATGATCCCGAACCTATCTCATTCTTAACAAGGTATTAAGGATAATAAAATATGAGTAATAAACCTAGCTATGGATTGGAGATAGAGAATTCCATGGGATTTAGGATAATTTTCTAAGGCTCATCATCATAACTATATCTTCGATAGAAAGGTTTGGGTCCCAAAACCAATAATATAAAATTCCTTTAAGATTTATAATATACACCTTCATTATGAGGATTCATAAATGTATTTTTCTAGGGGTTGAGTCATGTGTTGGATTCATATGTCCTAGGGGTTCCTACATGATAAATAAGTTATAAATATATGAGAGGCATCTAGTAAACCATGGCATGAGGGAAGTTGTGTGGGAGTCCCAACATTTAAGCATAAAATTGATATTAAATTGACTATAAAAGAGGCCTCTAATGAAGTGCGTACTAAAAATTGGTTAATGGAAGGTGTTGGAATTTCATTCCTAACCTATATAGTTCTCAACAATAAAATGATTTTACACTGAATAAACATAACATATTTTTACAACTTGGTTTGAACATCACATGTTGTTTTCTTACACAGGCGACATTTTATAACATGAAAAAAAATGTTTCATTCAAAAGATTCCTTTCTACCACAACTATTTCATCCACCAAAATTAGGGTTTCGCTCTCCTTTTCCTCAACAAAATACAATCTCAAACCTTTTCTTTAATAAAGACAAACAAATACTATGCATAATTCTTAGTCTCTAGCTCTCCCATTCTTTCACTCTCTCTCCCTTCCTCCCTCCCTTTCTTTCCTTCTCCCTACCTCCCTCCCCATATCTCCCTCTCTATCCTCCATGGAAAAACTAAAATCCAAACCCCAAGAATTGGATGCCTGAATATTTCTGGCTTTCCATCTAATTGCTAAAGCCCCCAACCTTCCATCAGCAACCAAGGAAATTAAACTCCACCCCTTTTTAGGGCTTCTAGACAACTAAAAACATAAAAATCATCTCCCAAGAACTATCACCAATGACTTGGTGGATGTTTTGCAGAAATGAACTACACCATTCAACTTTTCCTTAGTGCCCAAAACCTCCAGTCCATAACCCTTTTCTGACCCAATATGTTCTTTCCTCTAGATGGATGGTCCTACGTAGAAAATGGAATCTCAGCAAGTGCCCATACCTATGGCCTCACCTACACCTAAAAGATATTCATATTCCAATAATATCTAAATACACTCCACCCCAATCCCCATATCCCTTCCTTCTATAAGCCCTTCTCTAAGGTCCATATTAAGCAAAATACGGGCATATGTCTTAACACCCATATCTAAATATGCAGATTCATGATCCAGGTAAGATCACAATGAGTTACCTATATATTTGAAAATTACGACATCCCAATAGTTAGGAAGGAGACCTAGAAGACGAACCTAGATTGGGGCTATATCTAGCCTCTCCTATTTTCCATTGAAGAGGGGCATCCAGAAATTGAAAAGGATAGGAAATGAATCACTTTTCTAAACCATTTTTTGTACCTTCTGGGTGCCAGCTAGATATTTGAAGCACAAATGAATCCAACCTCTCGATAACAGAGACACCTCTGGAGGATATTTGACAATAGCCAATATTTCCTTGTTCGCCAATGCTTTTAGGGTTAAGGACTTGAATTTTCAACCCCTTACTTGCCCTACCTTGTATTTCTGGGACGTTTTTGTAGTATTTTGAATAGTGATGTTGAATTGCAACACTAAATAAAGGAGGAATTTGTTCTTCTTCTTGACACTACGATGACTTTTCCTCTTCCTTGCTTTCTCAAACTCCTTTGAATCATAACTAATTATTTACAAGAGTGTTTCTCCTGGAAACCCCCAAGACCATTCACGATGTTAGTTTGAACTTATTTCATCATCGGGGTAAGGCTCTCCTTCACTAGTTCACTGAAGGAGGGCAGGGTTGATGAAAATTGAGATGAAAGATAGATATGAAAACAATCTAGAGAGGCTTTTGAGAGTAAGGAACCCCCACTATGTTCAAAAAAATATGAAAACCCTAAGGAAGTCATAACACATTGTATGTCTTCCTCCAACATCTAGGATGATAGGGAAACTAAACTTGGTGCCAAAGAACCCCAAGAAGAGTTCTCTAGCCCCTGACAAACATCATCGGGCCCTGGGCTAGATGAAACTAGAGGACCTGAATAGTGTGTGGCTGGAGCAGGAGTTAGGGCCTCCGAATTGCTAGATGGTTACCTATTGAATTATTACCTTTTATTTCTAAATACCAAGTAGGCCTAGAAACTGTGGTATGGTGACCTTCTAATTTGACTTCAAAATGTGAATAGATAAAATCATTTGGAATAACCCAAATTTATTGAAGATCCCCCTCATCTAGTTCATAATCCACCAACTACCCCTCCTCCATGTGGGTCCAATAGTAAGAAATCAAAATCTCATCTGAAAAGTACAATTTGTTTCTTCAAAGGTTTATCATGGCGACGATCTCTATAAAAAGTATATATCACATGGATAAGAAACTCATGTTTACCATTTAATATTATTTTTCATTTTTCACAAAGATGTGAGAGCTTGTTCACTCTTTGTCAAAACTATGCCTTGCTCGAGCCTGAAACTCCATGACCCTTTCTTCGCCTATAATTTTTGCACAGACCTCTAAGATTTCTCCAGTGTTGAATTCTTCGCCCATGGTAAAGATGTCGTAAAGTCCTATTTAGCATTTTTCTTTGTCAAAATAAAATAAAAATTAAAAACATAAAATTAATAATTAAACCAATCTATACATATCTTAACTCTAGATCTACCAAGGGACAAGAGGGAGGAATCAAATCTCTTGGCGTGCAAACCTATTTAGATTTGATCCCTATAGGAAATTGGTAGATCTGAAGTTAAGATGACTCTGGACTGCCATATACAATGGAAAAAATAAAAAACATGAAAAGATAAAGTGACTTGCAAACTCAACATGGTTTTCACCTTTATTTTGAAAAATACTAAAATATTTATAATATTTGAATAAATTTTTCAAAATTAAAGTATTTATTATATTCAAATATTTTTTTTATATTATGATAAAAAAATTTGACCCTTCCAATTAAAAGTCTTTAACTTATCATAAAATCATTTTCCCGGTCCATTTAAATTTTGAGAGGGTATTTTCATGGAGGATTAACGAGAAAACAAAACACAAATAACATTTCGTTACCAAAATAGTAGAGCATAGCTACATGAGGGGAAGCTTAACACCCTCTCATCAATACTCATAGTGTATTGAATAGTTTGACTCGAGAAAATATGACAAAGCGATTATTCAGTTTCAAGAAGAAGAAGAAGGCCCTTCCTTCTCCATCTGTTGAGGAGGTCTATGAGAAGGTAAGCGTTTAAGTGTTTCATGTATAATGTAGCTACCATGGATGATGAGACATAACAGTTGTGGTGGAATCCACTGTGTAACTTATTTTTTTTGGTTGGGGTATGTTATCACTGAGAACTGCAGTTGCATGTATATAAGTTAAGTCCAAAATTTCATGGGTAAAAATGAATGTTAAATGGTTGTTCTCCTATGTTTACCACTTAGGGGTCATGTTTTTCAATGATATTGTTGAGAATCATTTTCAAAACCGTTAGTCATCCTCCATCATGATTGATTAAGACATGTCTTGTCTCGTATATGTCATTTGTCCTTTTCGCAGTTTCGCAGCACCGTTTGATTGGCTGATTTTGAAGCATAGTAATGTTTTAGCCTTTTCGTAGCGCCAGCCATTTCGCAGCACATGTCGCTAAATTATAACTGTCTGCGCTACGAAATCGCGGATTCGGGGATTTTGCAGCGCACATTCTTGAAATGTCATGTTCGGGGATGAGTCATTGTGTCCGGTCGGATTGTTGTCAGTTAGTGTACCTTCCAAGCACTTACGAGGCATCATTCCACCAATAGGTTCAGAGTCATGCACATTAAGTTCATTCAAATGTTTTTGTCATGCATGGTTGTGTCGTGATGTTTTGTTATTATTACTTGAAGTGGCCAGCTTATATGTTAAGTTATTTGAATTGAAATGAGCCCGAGTTTGTTCTTCAAGAGAGTTGCATTGCAAGAGAGCCTGTGTTCTAAAGTTTGAAGTTGCTTTTCGAGTTGAAGCTGCCGGTGTTACTGTGTGCAAAAGTTTTAAGGCGTAAGGGAGAAAAAGAAGGTTAAATCTCAGTTGAACAAACCAGTCAAACCCTTGGTTATTAAAGAACCACCTCAGCCACCTCAGTCATCATCAAAGGAAAAGGTCAAGCAAAAGAAGGATGTTCATGGATCAGCTGAATCTGAAAAAACATCAAGAGTTAAAACTAGGGGTCAACTAAGCAAGGAGAAAGGTAAATCAGTAGCTATGGAAGAAAGTCCAATTTCAAAGGCCAGTCTAAGTGACCTACTTGAGGCTATTGAATTTGAGCAGGGAGAACCAGTGCATCTTGAACCCATGCATATTGATTTGACCCAATCTTCTCCTGAGAGCACTAAGAAGTCAAAAGCTTCGAAAAGATTAAGGTTTGATGAGCCTAGTGAGGTGTTTATGTTCAAGCCAAGAAGGCCAGTTACAAGGAAACAAATTAAAGAAGCTGAGAAAGTGAATAAAGAAGAAGAAGCTGTAAAGGAGAAAGTGCATAAAGCAAAGAAAGTTGTAAAGTCACCCAGAACAGAGGTAATTGAAGTATTGACAAAAACAGTGGAGGCAGTCAAACATAAAGACAAGAATAAGAAGGTCATCATCACCCAAGGAGGAAATGTGATTGCCATAAAGAGTCAAGTGAAAACAGCCATAAAGGATTAGGTGGGAGCAACCAAAGAAGAAATTGTGAAAGACAAAAATGTGATTAAGGAGCGTGCAGTTAGGTATGCCAACTATAAAAGAGTTGTGTTAAAGGGCAGCAAAAACCTAATGGGTCAGACAGATTCCGTGGCTGATGTATATACCTGGACGGTCCCAGCCCTCAAGCAAGCTAAACTCCTCAGACAAATGAACCTGACCCTGAGAGCTAAAAACAAAGCTTTAAAGAAGGAGATTTCAAATTTGAAGATGCGGCTAGGTCAGCTAGCTCATTGATTTGAGGAAAAGGTGATATTTTCAGTTTTGGTCAATTTTGTTTGAGTTCCACTATTTTGAAGTCATCTAAGTCTTTGGCACCTGTAGAGGAAGTTTGAAAAGTCAAAAGTTCAAGCAAAGGAAGCTTTAGTGCAAATGCATTCTGTTTTAGTAAAAACAGCAGTTTCGTAGCGCGCTACGAAACTGCTGTAGGTGCTGTTTTATAAGAAAAACAAGGAGTTTAATGATGAGGTCAGCAAATTTTTGAAGGAAAAGCCTCAAGGACATAAGGGAAACCATAAAAGACTCTCCTAGTTATTCAGAGAATGACAGATGTGCATTTTGAAAAGGTGAAATATTTTGTTTCTAGTTCAAGTCTCGTTAAAGGTACTTTATGACCGAATTGTTAGGGTTCCTGTTAAGGTTATCAGAGATTTTTGTTTGTACACTTGTTCAGCTCACAAAGCTTCAGCTCATTGGAGAGTATGGTTATATGCGTTGTTTATGAAGAATTAGAGAGCAGGGGACATGTTCTTTAAGAGATGAAGAATGTTGGGAGACAAGGACCGTAAAAACAGAGCACTTCTCTTGGTTAATTAATGAGCCATCTGCACAACAAGAATCCAAAGCCAGCTCGTTCAGTGTATTCTCCTCCAAGATACCTCAACCAAAGCAGATAGAGGACATGTGTCAAGACTCAGAAAAGCATCATGCTACGAGGAGGACATATTTTGGGTTTTGAGTAAATTAAGACCATTTGTAATTACAGTTCAACAATCATGTAATTAATGAATTAGTTATACAGTAGATAAGGATAGTGAATAGCAACCTTCGATGCTCCCCTCATGCTTGAGGAGGAAGCTCGAGGTGGTTAAGCATGTAGTCCTATATATGAATCAAACGGGGATGTAATAGAGGTTGGATGTTTTTTGGAAAAAACAGAGTTTATAGTGGCTTATGTAAAGACTTGTTACAGTAATATAAAAGACTACTTTTTTCTTCTCAGGATTCATACTTTGTTCAGATGCTCAAGATGTATGTGGCTTTGTCTTACCCTTTATGTTTTACAGCTTTATAGATACACAATCACTCTGAATTCACCTAGCTGCTCAAACTTCCTGTGTGTATTTATGAGTTGAGGTTCATTTGAGAAATGTTTTGAGTGTTTAAACATTACATGCCCTGATTTCCATGAATGAGTAGTTTTATGGTTTACTGAAATGGTGTTTGACTCCATGAGCCCAATGGAAGAAATCTTATGTTGTCTGTCCAACTAGCATGTTTATTAAGTTTTCATTTCAAGAGTTAGCCCTCTTAGTGTTAATCATGATCAATAGTTTGTTTGAGAGATCCCTCTCAGGCTAGGGAGGCTAATCCTTAGTCAAGAGTCTGGTCTGAAATAGTTACATAGAGTCTAACTGATTAGCAGCCATCAGTACATGATTTTGTGATAATAGGGTATATGAAAAGAGATCGATGTGATTAACGAAAAGATCATGAAATTGGATCTGGAGCTATGCATTTACAAAGAGTAGCTCAAGAAGACTCTACCCAACCCTTCTCAGATCACTATCAAAGCACAGGCAATGTGTGTCGTTAAGAAGAAACAAAAAATGTATGTATATATGCTCTGCATTTTGAACGTTTGTGTGGGTACTATGTTTTGATCAAAGAAAACAAAATTATGCACAATTGAATTTTGATAATTTGAATATATAATGTAGAATTGAGTGGTGCCTGAAGTGTTGTTTGGTGGGGGGAAATTTCTAACCAGTGAATTCAGTTTCAAACTACTTTATGAATAGTCCTCACTTATTTATCAATTATTTCCATCTCAACCATATCAATGTTATTTTCCAACATATATTATCATCATTTAGTCATGCAAATTGTTGTGCATAGGGTTTCCATGTTTCATTTTCTCAGTTGTCACTATAGAGGCAACCATGCCCTCCTTTTTCTAAGCACATCTGGCTATAAATTTTTTCCCTATTGTTTATAGAAGGTGTAGGTATGTGTCATTTGTTCGACTCTTTATCATCACTACTCACAAGTTAATTCAATGATATTTAATGTCTTATCTTCCTATGATCTATCATAGCCCAGATTCTCATGGTTTTGCAAAGATTCATCTTTTGGCGATCATCATGAAACCTCATTTAGAGATTCTGTTGTGCTCTTTTGGTTTTATGTTTGCATTCTTGAATTTGAAGTGTCCTTTGAACTTACTTTAACTGTTCCTCACGTGAATTGTATTCAATTTCTGATTGTCTCTCCAAACACGGAATAACTCTAGATAAAAACCTGTTGATATATGATGTATTCAGTGTTGCTTTCTAACTTGTAATCCAAATGAATTAATGTGATAATCCATTGTATCGAGGAACATGGATTTGTGCTTTTGTCACCAATGAGTGCTTCAAATTACTGTTATTCTTTTTACCACTATGAACGAAATGTTTTCAGATGCTTACTTTGAAATTTGTTATGCCTAGCATTTGATACTGATTTGTTTTTCCACTTTTGTCTGGGCCAGGATTATTTGGCAAATGGATCAACTGTTGGCATTGGATATACTGCACTTTTAGAACACAAGCTTGCGGAGAGGGACCGAAGGTATGTTTTTTTCTCCTTATAATTCTTGTTTTAGTTTGATTCATATCATTACCACAAGAATAAACTATGTGGTATTTGAATGAATAGTTTTTTGTGTTTGTACCGAGAGATGTGAGACGCTATACCTCCTGCTTAGGGTTGGGTGGGTCTGTCAATAATTTATTGACATGTAATGAAATTTAATCAATACTATATGTTAGGTCAATCAAATATAATATCCTAGATCCATCTAATTCTGGTTTCGATACGCTCAATATTGCATATCTTGAGTTTAGAGAAATGATTGATGTATTGAAATTTGAGATTTTCAACCTCGCGCTTTGGAACATTGATGTGCATAGCATACACGATTTTAGATGTGTCTATGCTAGTGCATATTGATTTCCATTTGATATTAGTGCAATTAATATCATTTTTTGTGGAGTTCACTCTATTTAGTTTGGAGGCTTGGCAAGGTTTTTGTCATTTGGGTCAGAAATGAAAGTGTGCATTTTGATATGCATTTTCATCTTGCTTTATATCTTTCTTACTCTTTGATGTTATTTATATATAGGAAGCATAAATATTGAATGGATTTAATGAATTCCATTGGGTTCTTAGTCCACTGGATCTCCATAACATATTTTATAATATTCTATAATATTTTGCTATGTAGTATTTAACTCAAGATATCAGACTTCATATCATTAGCTTTAACAGAAGAATTACTGAGGGTCATCTAAAAGTGAAATTAAAGAGACAAGCAATTACACATCATCCCCACATTGAATACAAGATATACCATATGAAAACTAAATATAGGATGAAACCAACTAGAAGTAGATGCCTATGCTTTGCTCTTTTCTTCTCACGATGAAAAGTGAATACAAAGAAAGGGGTATTCACACTAGCCAAATGTGGATGCTACAAGATTTTATTCTTCCTATGCCATGCTTCAATATCCCATAACTATGAACATAATATTGAAACATAACTATGAACTAGATATAAATGTAGAGAACATAGAGAAACACAACTTGAGTCGTTTATAGAGAGATGAAGAAGTTACATTGTCACTAAGTGTTGTGATTTGTCTTATGATGATCACTTTTTCTTTGTTTCTTTTTCTTTCTAATATTGATCCACCTAGTTATGTTGATATGGGTTATTGGCACTATGATAAAATGATTCATGAAAGGGAATCATGAACACAAGGTGGTTAGGACTAAGCTTTGCCTTATTTGATTCATGAAGGTGCTTTAAACCTCAAAAGAGATTTGATGGCACCAAAGTTGAGTGTGTCTCCCCACCACTACCAAGGGGAACTTACATAAGTTTCTTTGCTTTCAATTGAGCCATCTTCGTTTTTCGAGCACGTATGTTTCTTCCCTTTATTACTTACCATCCTTTGGGATTTTTCCTAAGTCCATTAGATGTAGAAGAGGTTGGTGAAGATGAATATGTTACTTTGAGGTGTACAGTTTGTTGGCATGATCTACATCTAAATGTTGTGCTTTCAATGTCTAACATTTTGGTAAAAGTGAGATCAACCCATTATATGAGGATCTAGTTGGGAAACTCACAACTTAGGTTGAGTACTACAAAAATGTGGGTAAAGGTGTTAATCCCATGTCAAGATGATCTCGATTAACTTTAATAAAATGACCCTTGGAGTTCCTAATAGTTGCATGAAAAATAGGATACCATAAGTTAAGAGGAGGTTTGGAACTCTTGCCTATACTGGAGTTGATGTAATAATCATGGTGTTTGGATTAAACTTTGAGAACTAGGGATGAAAGGAGAGGTGCACACTTCCCTAGAAAAAGGGTAGTAGGTTGAAAACATTTTTTCTTTTGACCATGGCCTTAAAAATTGCATTGAAGTAACACATGGAATGGAGGAAGAGCTCATTTTTGGTAATCTAGGTTTAATTTTTCCACCCATGAAGCTTCATTGTAGATGGAAAAATACCATTCAAAAAACAAAGAGTGGTATCCCTTCAATACAAAACATTGTGGGCATATACCTGTGGATCTAGCACTTCAAGTTCCAACACTGGAATGTCCTTTGATTTCTCTAATATGAAGGAAAGATTGATGGGTTCCTTTGTCTTTGAGGGAATATAAATCCTAGGCTTCACCTCATCCTTGAATTGATGGGATTGGGAGGAGGAGGGAATATTTTTGCATAGGGATCCTCGAAGAAGGCTTGAAACCAAAAGCATGATAGCATCCTTGCTTATGCCAAAATCGATGGGAAATAAACTATTAAGGAGTTTCCTTCTTCCATAGAGTTGTTTATAATGGCGTGGAGGGAACACTCTCTTTGTTTTATATATGAATTCAATATAGAGATTGACACAGGAAAACCCTGCTATTACCTACAGTATGCATATTGAAATGCATAAACCATTTTGCCCGAGGAATTAATATGAACTACTTGGTCAAATCTTCATTAGATAATGGTTAAGGCCCCTTTTATTCATTTTTCGGCGGAATGATTTATCAACCTCTACAGAAACAATTCCATAAACTAGCTACAGTTCATGCCTGTCGTCAATCCTTTCAACGGGGACTTAATGACTCCCATAATCCTTTTTTAATCTTTAATATCTACACTCTTTATACATCCACTATCATTAAGCTTTCACTAAGCCTTCATTAAACCTTAATGCCCACACATATATAACCTTACCCACTCTTTATCCATTGGTTATAATGGACTTAACCACAAATCTATCTACCGGCGTTACTTCTATCATGATTCTCATACAATAGAAATATTGACAAAAACATGTGTAACCATGCCTTTCCGCATTTTATCTACCTTTTCACGTTTCTCAATGCATGCCTTATCATAATCGCAATCGCAATCCTCCGCGGGTCATACTATCACATGACTTCCTCCATCACATCTTATATGTGATAAAACATTGGATTTCAAACTACAATAAACTGTGTCCATTACCTTCTCAGGTTTGCTCTCATCGCGCTTCGCAATGTTGCATATTGCAATTGCTTAGGTCCCGATAAATTAGCATGGAATATTTGCGATGCGATCAAATCTTCAATCACATCAGATATCGCATATCGCACAACACACTTTCCTCATCAATACCACTCATCATAATGTCACATATCATAAGGGTTAAGGGTCATGGAACATCTACTATGGAATACTTGCGATGCGAGATTTAACAGTAATCCTCCATCCTTGATCTGAGCACCCGATCCAACGGTTAATAATAAGATCTCATTTCACAATCACAACTCGCTTAAGGCGAGGGTTCATTACTCCTATGATATGTTACGATGTGATATTACTTCCTCCATTTACTATGACTTAATCCTGGCTATTGATCTGTGAGATCAAACGACTACTGTGCATCAATGCTTCACTTCTCTGCTCTTCTCTTCACTTGGGTTTTACGCCATTCCTTCAATGGTTCACTATGGTTTCGGTTATTTCATGATTAACCTCTATTTCCACATCTTACTCCCGTTCTAAGGATTCTTAAGGGCTCTCTCAGCCTGGTTAAGATCATTTCACCCATTCGACCTAATGACCTGTACTTCACTATGCTATCATGCCCTTTGAACACTCCCTTTAATGAGTTAATTCCAGTTCTACTACCCTTCTTTGACTCCATATCCCAATGGTCCAAAGACATTAGTTTATCCATCTGTTTTAAGGATTCCACCATCCAACATTATCCAAAACCCCCTAAACTTTAAGAACTAGCCTAAAATCCCAGCAAAGAAAGATAAATCATATAGAGAGAGCCCTCTCTGAGTCATAGGTTGGTTAGAGCCTATACTTAAAAGATTGATTTGTGGTTACCTCGGTCTTTTCCTTCTTCTTATAACATCTAGGCAAAAATTCTGAGTGATAACAGGACATTTCAGACTTCAAGGAAAACGGTTATAGGGTCTTTCACGGCAGAAGACCTAAACAGAATGTATCATGTACCAAACCCACAGAAGGTATATGTTAAAGACTTTCTGGAGAAATTCATAGGAAAAAATGATATGCCATGAGACCCAATTAAACAATGGAGGCCAAATTGAAACAAGCATAAGCATGATAAATCGGTTATGTATTATATATCGTCTCTCATTGCTCCATACTCATATATCACAATTATGATGTGTAGATTGTTTGGTTATGCCAATAAAACTAAGTTATCTATTGAGTGGGTTCCCCTCATTGATTTTGTTGTAAATTATTTTATAATGGATTGGGGAACTATCCTATACAATAATATTTCTTCACAAATCCTAGAGTTTAGACAATACTCGTACGTCACCACTAGAAAAATCCATCCATTTTTCATAAGTGCCTAAATTATGGATGTAGTCTATTGCACTACCTATTTCCCAACCATGGGATGGAAATGGACTATTCAAGATCCCACTCCCATCCATATATACCATAAAATCCTGTGGGAATCCAATTTCCACAACCATTTCTATAAAATTTGTCAAGGAGTTATGCTACCCATCGAGAAAGCCATTTTTGACAAAAGGGCCTCAAGATTTTCTGATGAGGCCAAAACAAAATTTTTGCCAATAGGTAGGTGTTTTGGTGAAGAATTGTTTACTTATGTCTGAGTGTATGGAAGCCTAGCACCTCCCCATGCTCTTCCATGGTATGTACTAGATAAACCACTTGCTAAAGAAATTTCTTACCAAACTATAGGGGATGGGTTAACCAAGACCCTAAAAGAATCTAAGAAGTCTCTTTGGCCTTCCTTTCCCCTCCAATGTAGTGTTTATGCATTACAATATTTCTAGCATGCTACGCTTGAAATAGATCACATTACATGTTTAAAACTTGCCACCATTCCTCAGAGACAGTTTTACCCTAACAAGGTTGCATAGAATTCCATTGCCCAAGTGATAATTAGACAGTTAAACCATGAGGATGATGATTTTGGTGACCTGTTTGAATCTGCTGAGCTGTTTTCACAAGTGTAACATTTGACTACTCTGAAATTGGATCCACAAAATCTAGCTCAATTCCACTAGTATAGGAGGAAAAGGCTATAAAAAGTCCCTTTGGATCTATTAAATTTGCCTCGGCCTATTGTTCAAGAGGAGGAGGGTTCATATCGAGATTCAAAAAAGGGCTCAGAACAAAATTCCAAGCATAATTTAGAGAAGAAACCAAAACAAGGTTTCGAGCATACTTCAGGGAAGAAATCGGCACAAGGCTCAGAACATAGTTCAGAGCATGATTCAAAACAGGGCTCAAAGCACAGTCCAACGAAGAGTCCAAAAAGGAAACTCAGAAGGAAATAGGAAAAATCTCCAAGGAGAAAGAAGTCGAAGATGTATCCATTGAATTACATACAGATGAATCACCTTTCAAGAACCATTGGGATGAGGCATGGAAACAATTTGATTAGAAAATTAGAGGACAACAAGGGGAAAACATGTTGAAATGGAAACAACATTCAACACTCCCCAAAACACTGGATAGAGCTTGTTATTGAAAGGGCCATTGATAAAAATGTCACCACGGAGGAAGTTGAGATCATCCCAGCCTTCCCTTCATTAAAAATTATTCTCATGGTAGAAGAAATTCCTCCTCTTGATGCCTTTTACAGTCCCAATAATCAGGCTGTAGTTAAAGGACAGAGGAAAAGGAGGAGAACATAACAATCATCAAAAATAATTCTTAATAATGAACCTATGGATGTAGTATGGAAGGATGTCCCCATGGATCCTTCGGATAATTTGACAAAACTATCACAGTTTGCAGGTGCTTATGCATCTGCTACTATTGACAAGGAAACTAGTAAGAGAGAAAGAGGAGAAAATCCAGTAGCTAGAGCAGTAGTTGGCAGAAGAAAGACATAATGTTGATCATCAAATGAAGAGTCAAATGTCCCAGTTACAATAGACCTCTGACCAATTAGAGCTTCAATCTCAAGTAGAAGCAAGTGGTAAGGATACCTTAAGCAGAAACAAGTGCTCTCATGGACACTAAGGTATTTCAATTGCAATGGAAGATTTGGCATCATAAAAACATTAGGGAAAGAGACTTTCAAGAGGGAAATTATGCCTTTCTATATGATTCCAGGTTCCAATATTTTAAAATAAAATTGATGAAAAGGTATATGGGTTCTTATATAGTATAAAAATGTTAAGAGAATGGATCTATCCAAATAAGAACAATTGGTGAAGAAGGAATTCCATTGCTTGTTATGGTTACAGGTTAAAATTGTACAAGAAACCTCTGTTAAAGGAGGAGTTTAACAACTCAATAAGAAAGGAGCTGAATGTAATTGAGAGGCTCACAACTATCAATTCAGCTAGCCTCTGATTAGCAAAATAAGGAAAAAAAATAAAAAATAAAAAGGAAAAATAAAAGGGCTTAGGTGAAAACCTCTATGAGGGACCTAAGGTCGACTAGTGCTGAAAATATCCTTTGAGGAACCTGGGGTGGGCATGTAGGATGAAAGCCTCCTTTGAGGCAACCAAAAAGTCTAAAAAAAAAAAAGAGAAAAGAAACACAGAAAAAACAAGAGAAAATTTGAAAAAGGAATAACAAAAGAAGGATAACTAAGGGAGCCCGTACATTAGTTTTACTAACATGGTTTTGCAAGGTTCTAGTCATGGTCAAATGGAAAACATTCAAAGGAAGTAGCCCCCATTTTCCAATTCCCCATCTCCCAAGGTAGTTATCTGCATGCCCTTCATCATTTCATCCATCTCCCCAAGAGCCTCCATTATCAAGCAACCCATCTCACTCAATTTTCCTCAGTCCTAAAGTGTTACAAGATTGTCCTGAACTACTACAGGATTTACTAGAATTTCCACAAGATTGTAATCGACATAGAGAAAGTGTTCAAATTTTATGCTTTCCTTGGGGTAATGAAAAAGGAAGTCCACCACACCACCATTATCCATCCTCAACGTCATTTATCCACTTCTCCATCCAAAAACCCATCTTTGTCCATGAAAAAAAACCCATTTTCATCCCTTATTCCACAATTTTCATGCGCACCAAAGTTTCTAGTCCATATCCATGAGGTCACCATGAATTATGAGAGCTTTTGAATGCATCACATGAAGGCTATTGTGATCTTGGAAGGGTCTGTGTAACTGCTACACGAAATAATACAATCTTGTAGCACCCTTCACAAACCCTACAAAACCATAGTGGTCCACACTTGAAAATACCAGAATGAATACTTAGCCATCTTGAAGCATGGAAGGACCATCTCTATGATCTTGGGCAACCACACAACTCCTTGAGGAGATGCTACAGGGTCATTGTTCATCTCCAAAAATATCATATCGATCCACCATTTGAATAACCTGCATCAACAAACTTCATTCAGTCAGGCAAGTATCAAAAAATACCTACAAAATTATTTGGTTCGAAAGAAGTACTAGAGCATGAAGAAAATAGCATAGAAGATAACACATCCAGAGACCAACATATAATTCACTATCTCAAAGTAGCATACAAGTATCGAAGTAGCTCGAGACCATCAGGTAGGCACAAGTATGACACTCATCAACTCTTCCTTTAAGTGCATTGTAGCTAGAAGATGTTTTTAATGTATGAGGAATGTATTTTTAGAAGCCTGATGTGGCCAATAGACTTGGCCACCCTCAAACAATTAAAGTGTTGTTAACTCACTCATCCATGCAACATGGAAAAAGATAAAAATGAGAGTGTGATAATTACGAGGGTTGGTGCCAACCATCCATAAGAGGGAATACATAGGTGGTAGGTGGGGTCTAACTCACACAACATGCTGATCGCACTACCACAAGAGGAATTAAAAGGACAAGCCCGAATCTCAGTTTTACCGATAATATCATTCCTAAAATGGTAAGATATGCCCACTAAGATGACAAGAGTTGAGCTAGCTATGACCAAGGGTCACCTATGGTGCTATCGAGAAGCTACAAGGTTGAATAAAAAGTGTTATAAGATTGCGGTAAATTGCTACAAGTTTACAGAAAGTGCTATAAGATTGGGTCGAGAGGTGAAAGAAGGTTAGAGTTGATGATAATATTCCTCCCAACCCCCACAACCATAACGAAATATCATAGGGAAGGGTAAGTAGTGAATTTTCCTCACCTTCCATGCAGAAAAAGTAAGATAATTTTTTTAAATTCTTCCTTTACATACATCCTGTAGAAAACCCTTACAGGTTAAATTTTTTCTTCAAACACCCTTTTTTCATATGAGGTAAGAAAGGTAGAAACAAAGTTATTTTTCTTTGAATTTGGCATGTAGTTTTCCTCGCTCTCGTTAGAAGAAGAACACCAACCCTCTCACCTCGATCTTGAAACCCTAGGCCACTCAGAAAATGACAATTGACAAAATGATCTTTGAGAAAACTTGAGGAAGCCACATTAGAAAACATGTGAGGGTATTTTAATAAAATAAAAAAGAATATGTAGAAATTCCTTATAGATTCAAACTGCTTATGTAATTTTCTAAAACAAAAGACTTGAATCTACTCTACTCATCAGCAGAAATAATTAAACGATCATGAAATCACGAAACATACAAGAGAAAAAATTAAATCATAATATTAAATAATGATTTCCCAGGGAAATCCATAGCTAAAATCCCCTACTATCTTTATATTGCATTAGTTAGAAAATATGAGAAGATTACAATGCTTTGCTCAATCCTGAGCAACCTCTACACTATCTTTATCTGTCTCACTTCTTCCTAGACAAGCCTGGGCCATTACTTAACCAAATTTTGGCTTTCCCAAGTACCTATTTCCTTGCAATGTTTCCTTGGGAATAAACCCCTATTAATTAGGGAAATTCCTCAATTGCGATTGTGCAATCCATAATAGGCCTTCCTCTGACTGCAAGCACCACCTCTATAATTCAGATAATTATAAAATTGATAGTACATTGTTCCTGAACTCTAATCTCAACTAGGTAAATATGATATCTAACATGCATGATTTATTTATTAGTGAATCATCAGTTAGCTGGTTGACCACTATAGGCAAAACCACACTACCTGACCTCCCACACGTTCCTCCAATAGTTGGAACTAGTTTAATTGAATTTAACTCAATTAAATAGAATTAATTAATTACAACTCAAAATAAACTCAACCATGGCTCCTATAATGTAGGAAACACTCTACATGACTCAAGTTAGACCCTCAACTCGAATTAACTAAGCGAACTAAGTCGAATTAACTTGGTTAACTAATACTAGTTGTCATGTTATGTGTAATTATATTTTTATTCCTAATTTAATTCAAGGACAAAATTAAATTAGTATTTTCTTATTGCATTTTCAACACTCCCTCTCAACAAGAAAGAGATTATCTATGACTCTAATCCTTCCTCTATGAAACTCAAATTTTCATCTTGACAATGATGTTGCGAAAATATATGCATCCTATTCCTTTGTAGGAATGTACTCCAACAACATGATTCTCCTTTATACATAATATCATAGATGGTGATACTGGTTGTCGATATGCTTGGACTGATCATGAAAAACTGGATTCTCAAAGAGTTTGATACAAATATGATTGTCACAGTAAATCATTGAAGGATCCATCTGTTGACCAAATAACCCAACAAGGATCTTCCTCATCCGAATAGCTTCACAATCTACTTGACTAGCAAACAAGTACTCTGCTTTTGCCAAACTGAGTGCAATTGATCTCTACTTCTTGTGGTACCAAAGAACTATTGTTGACCCAATACTAAAAATTCCCCCTGATGTGCTCTACCTTTTAGATGGACTCCCTGCCCAACCTACATTGGTGAAGCCTTGAAGCTTCACTCCCTCTGTCTCAATGTACCAAATACCAAAGTAGGTGGGGCCTATGAGGCATCTAAACACATGTTTAACTTCCTTGGAATATAGTTTGGTTGGTTTAACCATTGCTTGAATAGGCTGGTTAATTGCCAAACATATGTCTATTCGTGTGTTCACCAAATACATGGGTAAAACCACAAGATTCCTGTAAACAGTAGCCTCCACTACTTCACCTGAAGTAGCATCTTCCTTCCTCCAATTTCCTGCTAGAGGAGTCTCCATGGGTTTGCTGCTCTCCATGTTGAACTTCTTCAGTATCTTGTTGGCATACTTTACCTGAGAGAAAAACAGTTCCTCATCTCCTTGCCATACTTCCATACCAAGTAAATAATGCATGAGCCCTAGGTCCTTCATCTTGAATTCTCTTGCAAGATCCTCTTTCCAGGATTTTACTAGCTTCTCATCACTTGTTAGAATTAAATCATTGACATATAATATTATAATAAAGAAATTATCTTCAACCACAATATGGTTAAGGTTTACATCTGCTTCATTTTTGGTGAATCCCAACTTCTTGAAATAACTGTCAATCCTGGTGTACCAAGCACGGGGTTCTTGTTTCAATCCATACAATGCTTGCTTGAGTCTACACACATGCGAATATCTATGGAAGGTCTCAAATAATTTCGGTTGTTCAATTTACACCTATTCCTCAATCACTCCATTGAAGAATGATGTCTTCACATCCATCTATTGTATCTTCCATCCCATCTGTGCTAAAAGTGCTAGAATAGATCTGATTGAAGAGTGGCTTTCTACTGGAGAAAAGGTCTCCTTGTAATCGATTCCATCTACATGAGAGAACCCTCTAGCCACAAATATCACCTTTTGTTTCTCCATACTCCCATATGTTGTTTGATTTACACTGTAAAGCCATCTGGAACTCACCACTGACTTCTCTGCTGGTCTTGGGATCAATTCCCAAACACTATATATGATAATGGATTCATACTCTTCTACCATGGCATCAACCCATACTGATTGTTGCATTGTTACCTCGAATGAGGATGGCTCAATCTCTACACTCTATTAGATCCATTAGTGTCATCAGAGCCATGTAGCCAGTGTACCGATCTAGTGACCTCCTCTACCTGCGCTGCAATATGCATGCTCCCACATTCTCTCTAGCATCATGCATTATTCTATCAGCTTTGCTGGTGCGCTTCCTTCCATCTCTAAAAGTATCTAAATTAGTTGGTTCTTCCACTCTTTGCTCGTTTACATGTGGTTGCTCCACATCATCGTGAGGTTCTTCCTTTGGAGATAAAAGATCCTCATTTGCATGTAACTGAATCTCCCTCTCAAAGGAACATCACATGGCCTTCTCTTCATTGAACATCACAACTTTACTAACCATTTTCATGTGAGATGGAAGGTACACCTAATAGTTGCGAGATGTATTGGTTGACCCCACAAATATGCCCAACTTAGGTGTTGGCTCTAGCTTTTTCCTTGCATCATTGGTAACTTGAAAATAAATTGATGAACCAAAGATCTTGAAGTGTGCCACATATGGTTTCCAACTTGAAAAATCTTCTTCAAGTGTACTCGTCCCAAGAATTCAATGAGGATTTTTGTTTTTTCACATATACAACTATGTTTCATGCTTCAGTGCACAAGTGCAATGGTAAGCCCTAATCATGTAACATTGCGCGTGTATCTCCCACAATACTTTTGTTCTTCCTTTCCACCACTCCATTCTGTTGTGGGTTATGGGGTGCTATTTACTCCCATATAATTCATTTTGATGTGAAAAAGTTATTAAACTCATTTGACACATATTGTCCTTCGTTATCACTCCTAAGAGACTTCACTTTCCTGCTAGTGTGTTTCTTAACAAGTGCTTTAAATTCACAAAATTTAGAGAATGTATGATCTTTCTTTTGCATGAAGAAAATACAACACTTACGAGAGAAATTATCTACAAATATTACATAATGCCTCTTCTTAGCCGTGGAGGCTATCGAGAACGGTCCACACACATTTGAGTGAACTCTTTCAAGGATTACTTGTGCTCTATTGTCCTTATCATGAAAGGTGGTTTTGATGTACTTCTCCAATGTAGACCCTTTGCATGGATCTCTTTTCTCTAGTGTCCCCTTGGAAATTAATGTAGAAATATACTAAATGATCTTCAAAGCTCTGCGGTGCAGTCACCCAATATTCTATGCCACAATTAATTGATGTCTCAGCTTTGCACCTTCTCTGTTTTTGTGCTCAAAGCAGAACCATCTTCTACATCAAATTTGTATAGGTTCTTCACCTGAATACTAGTCTGCTTCACTTTTCATGAGGCTATGTGATGAAGGAAATACTTTCCTTTTCTAAATATCACATCATAGCCACAGTCCTCCAACATAGAAATTGAAGCCCAATTCTTCTTCAGACCTGGAACATACATGACATATTTTAATGTGAGAGGAGAGACAAAATCCCTCTTAAAAGTAATAGTACCAATCCTAGTTGAGCTATACCTTCCATCATCTCCAATTTCGATGTGCATCTGGATTTCCTTATCCTCCAAGTCATTGAATAATTATTTGTTTCTGGTCATATGGAATGAGGCTCCATGTTATGAAACCAACTATAGAAAATATAGAAAAGATAGATCAACGCCTTAGAATTCAGCCACTTCGAGGGGGAAACCTCCTTTACATTACATAAATGAACAATTCTTGGATGATTCAAATGACAAAACCTCCTTTCTATATATAGGAGTCTAAGGAGTCACAATATAATCTAGCCGACCTAACAATAATAATATAGAGCCACAAAAATAACAATAGAGGGATTCTATGGGGCACAGTAATAACAATATGGGGGCAATAGGGGCACAACAATATTAATAAGGGGTATAACTACAATAGTAATGGGGTAATCACTAGTATTATAGGGACCCAACATGCCCCTCTCCTTCAAAAAAGTGTTGTCCTCAACGCTTGAGTAGTTTTGGATACTTCTGCATAAAATTCTCATCCTCCCATGTGGAATCTTCAGCAGATAAGTTCTTCCACTTGATAAGATACTCTGAAATTGATTGATTTTGTAGCTGTCGAGTTCTTGTTTTTGTGACTGCTTCCAGTTCCAATATAATTTTTCCTTCCTCATCAAGTTCTGGCAATATTGTTTGAACTGGGAGCTTGTCACCTATAACCTTCTTTAAACATGAAACATGGAAAACTGGGTGCAATCGAGAAGCTGCAAGAAGCTCCAATTTGTATGCCATAGTACCAATATTTTGCAACACCTTGTATGGACCATAATACTTTGGTGAAAATTTATTATCCTTCTTAGCTTGCTTGAGGGACATTTGCTTATATGGTTGTAGCCGTAGGAATACCCAATCACCTACATCAAAACTTCTTTCACTGCGATGTTGATCTGGCTGTTGTTTCATTCTATTCTGTGCCAACACGAGGTTATCCGTTAAGAGTTGGAGGACTTGTTGTTGATGTTAGATGTGATGTTCCATTTCCTGAACCTTAGAATTTTCTCTTAAATATGATGTGATGGATGGTGGTTGATACCCATAAAGTGCCATAAATGGGGTCATTTTTGTTGCTCTATGGAAGGAAGTGTTATACCACCATTCAACCAGAGGCAACCATTTGACCCATTGTGTCCGTTTATCAGATAAAAAGCAACGAAGATATCCTTCCAAACATTTGTTTACTATCTCAGTTTTCCCATCAGATTGAGGATGATAAGATGAGCTATTAGTTAACTGAGTACCAAGACAAGAAAATAATTCTGTCCAAAAATTTCCAGTGAAAATGGGATCTCTGTCACTTAAAATAATCTTTGGGTTTCCATGTAGCTTTTGAATTGTTTCCATAAATGCAGTAGAAACTGTACTGGTTTTAAATGGATGTGATAATGCACAAGAGTGTGCACACTTGGTAAGTCTGTTAACTACCACCATGATGACACTCTTTCCCTCAAACTTGGGTACACCTGTGATAAAATCCATTGAAACCTCCTCCCAACGTTGGCTTGGAATGGATAAAGGTTGTAATAGACCCGGTGTCTTAATTGTTTCAACTTTATTTTGTTGGAAAACGAAACATTCCGCCACAAACTTTTGAATATCTGATTTAAGGCCATCCCAAAAAAATTCCTTCTTAAACCTGTGGTAAGTTCTTAAAAATCCTGAGTGCCCTCCTAAGGGAGAAGTGTGCAATTCCATAAGAATCTTTTGTTTTAGCTGGGAATTCTTACAGAGGTATAAGAGATCTTTGTACCATAACAAATCATTTTGCCAGCTAAATGTATCAGACGTACTGGAATCTTGTTGTAACTTTCGAATAAGTGCCCACACTTCTTCGTCATTCTTCCATTCCTCCTTTGCTTTGTTTATCCAATCTGGTTGGATAATAGAAATGGTGCACAAAAATGCTTCACATCCTCATCCTTCCTTGAGAGTGCATCTGCCACCACATTTTTCTTCCCTTTTTTGTAGATGATTTCAAAGTCACAACCCAACATCTTTGTGAACCACTTTTGTTGCTCTTCAGAGGATAATATTTGTTCTAAAAAGTATTTAATGCTATCATGATCCGTTTTTACCTTGAAGTGTCTTCCCATTAGGTAGGGTCGTCATTTCTTAAGTGCATGGAGTATTTCCAACATTTCCTTCTCATAAATAGCTTTGCTTAAGAACTTTCCCTTGATTGGACGACTTTCAAAAGCAATGGGTCTTTCATCTTGCATTAGAACAGCACCAATTCCATTTCCTAAAGCATCACATTCCAATATAAAGGTTTTTGTGAAGTCCGGTGTAGCTAAGACCGGTGCTTGGCACATTGCCTCTTTAAGATGTTTGAAGGCCTTTGTTGTTTCCAGAGTCCATGAAAATGCATCTTTCTTCAATAATGTTGTTAGAGGTTCTGCTATTCTCCCATAATTCTTAACAAACTTGAGATAATACCCTGTCAACCCGAGAAATCCTTGCAGATGCTTTATGGATGTGGGGATTTTCCATTCCTTTATGGCTTTAATTTTGCTAGGGTCTATCTTAACTCCTTCATGAGATACAATATGACCCAAATATTCCACCTCCTGGACTCCAAAGAAACATTTGGATCTTTTTGCATATAATTGTTTCTCCTCCAATAGTTGTAGCACCCTGTCAGAATGTTCAACATGATCCTTCTAAGACTTGTTGTAGATTAGTATATCAACAAAAAGTACTAACACAAATTTTCTAAGGAATGGTTTGAAAATTGAATTCATCAAACCTTAAAATGTTGAAGGTGCATTGGTATGGCCAAAAGGCATGACCAAAAATTCATAATGACCCTCATGAGTTCTAAATGTTGTTTTCGGAATGTCTTCAATCTTCATTCTGATTTGATGATATCCTGAACGAAGATCCAACTTGGTGAATTAAACTGATCCATGCAATTCATCCAGTAATTCATCAATGACATGAATGGGGAACTTATCTTTAATAGTGAGCTTGTTGAGCTCCCTATAATCCAGACACATGCGCCATGATCCATCCTTCTTGTGCACCAATACTACTGGAGCAAAGAAAGAACTTTGACTCAGTTGAATTATACCAGCCTCTAGCATTTCTGCAACCATACGTTCAATTTCACTCTTTTGGACATAGGGATATCTGTACGGCCTGATGTTTGGAGGATCACTTCCTGGAATTAGATGAATAGCATGATCATGATCACGCATAGGTGGGAGACCTTTGGGAGTCTCAAATACCTTGGAATGATTGTCCAGGACTTTTTGGAGATCTGGAGAAATAGATGATTCCGATGTGGAAACATCCAGCGAACATAATTGTGCAATCACACCTCTTTGCTCCTTTTTTAGAAGATTTTTCATATCATTAGAGCTGATTATCTTTCCTGGTTTCCCTGCAATACCCCTTAATTCAACTTCCTTTCTTCCGTAGAAAATTTGATGAAAAGTTCTTGAAAATTTAAAGCTATTGTACCCAAGGATTGTAGCCATTGGACTCCTAGTACAACATCAGCACCTCCCATTGGAATGGAAAGCATTGGGCTAGTCAATACATATTCTCCCATGGATAGCTTGATATTATGCCACTTTCCAGAGCAATTTATTGTTCCTCCATTTGCAATCATCACTTGACACTCTGGTGCTGGATATAGGAAGCAATTCAATTCTTTTACTACCTTAAAATGAATAAAATTGTGGGTGCTTCCTGAATCAATCAACACTCTTACCTTTTTCTTCTTGATTTGTCCTTCTATCTTGATGGTTTGAGGAGTGGTAAGCTTCCAGGTTGCCATAATTTTGCTTTCCATTTTTCTTGCTAACTTGAATGCCTTCTCTAATGAATCAGGTTCCCAAAGGTGAACATCATGTTGGATATTATCCTTTAAAGACCCTATGAACACATCAATCCTATGCTCCTCTGGAATATCTTCTACCCTTATGTTCAATTTTTGGAACTCCTCAATGTGCTCCATTATTGAGCGCTTTTGTTTAAGACTTATCAATTCGCTAAAAAAAGTGTTGCTTTTTGTATCCTCATAATGTGCTACCAATTCTTCCGTAAAAATTACCCAAGTGATAATTTTTTTATGAGAGCAAAGCCATTGATACCATACAAACTGATTTGGTTCCAAATATAAAGTTGCCATACGTACCTTTTGTGTGTTTTGCACATTATTGAGATCGAAAAATTGCTCCATCTGTAATATCCATGTGGCGGGATCCTTGCCATCAAACTTCCTCATATCAATTTTTGGAATATGGTGAGCCTTCGATCCAACATTAGAGTCTATGGAATCATGATTAAAATTTCTTTTGTTCTCATCATGAGTTTTCTTTAGTACCCTTTCACCCTTAGTGACCATTTCTTGTAGCAACTTATTCATATTTATCTTCAATTCTTCCATCTTATCATCCATGCCATCAATTTTAGCTTCTACGCTTTTCTTTAAACAATCCATCTTAGCTTCTAAAAGTTTCTTTAAACCATCCATCTTAGCTTCTACATCTTTCCTTAAACCATCCATCTTAGATTCTGTTGCTTTTTGTGCAAGTGACACTTGTTGCACTTGTTCTTGTAATTTTGATATATCATATAGCATTTCTTCTTCTTCTTCATGAGTCATGCTAGATCTTTCAGGTTCCTTACTAGGTGTTTGCATTTTCTTTCCTCGAAGTATCAGTTATCGATAATAATGCTCTATTATGCCCTTTGAATTCCTTCAAAATAAATTTTCAAACCAAGCTTAAGCAAAAACTTAAGAAAATCTACACACATTTTTTCACTTTGTAGGAGCTCGATATTGCCTCTGATGTATCCCTGTACTTTCTGATCATCTAGTTTTGAATTTTTAACCTGAAGTAGCCCTTTGTGTCCTCTTTCCAATGCCACAAGTCTGACCAAAATTGGATTCTCCAAGGAAGCGTTATGCGAAATCTCCCACAGTGACTTGATTATAGACTAGTTCAGTAGTGCGAACTTGTACGACGTGCCACGAGTCACTGTTTCGACCTTTGGATCTGAAAAATGCATACAAGAAACAACATTCCATCCTCGTTCTGTAACTTCCTATGAAATTTCAATCCAATCCATAGAGAGAAATTTATGACGATTTTCCCCAGGTCACCTGTTTGGAATGTAATTCAGGAGTCTGCAAAAAGACCAACTTCCTCAAATCATATCTCCACGAATATAGTGCAAAAAGATCTGAAATTTGGACCCGCGATTCAACGCAATTTCTTCTCAAATGGATTTTTTTTACAACTTCTGAAATGTCGCAGAAAAAAAGTTATAGCGAAAATGCAACAATGACCTGTTTGGAGCAGCCAAACCCTAGAATCCAAAGCTTTGATACCAAATGTTATGAAACCAGCTCAAGAAAAGATAGAAAACATAGATCAACGCCTTAGAATTCAGCCTCTTCAGGGGGGAAACCTCCTTTACATTACATAAATGAACAATTCTTTGATGATTCAAATGACAAAACCTCCTTTCTATATATAGGAGTCTAAGGAGTCACAATATAATCTAGAGGACCTAACAATAATAATATAAAGCCACAAAAATAACAATAGATGGATTCTATGGGGCACAGTAATAACAATATGGGGGCTATAAGGGCACAAAAATATTAATAAGGGGTATAACTACAATAGTAATGGGGTAATCACAAGTATTATAGCGACCCAACACTCCACTATCTAGATACCACACACTAGCCATCACCGATGTCGCCATGCAAACGGTGAGGGTGAAATCCAACTCGATGAAGCAAGAGCTTCACCTTCCGCTCCTTCTGAGGGATTATTTGCAAACTTCTTATTTGGATGCTTCATGGCATAGTGTCTCAGCTCATGAAAGTGAAAACATTTTATCTTCGACAAGTCCTTCTTCTTCTCGCCCTGACTGGAGTTTGATTTGGAATGGGATGAATTCGCTTTCCCCTTCTTTTCCTTTCTAGCTAAGGCATAGTTCTCCTCCTCATCATTCTTGGATCAGGATCCATCTTTGGTGTTCCGCTGAATCTATTCTTGGACTAATTCGAACCACAAACGCTCCCACTATGGTGGCTTCTCCCTCCCATTTACCGAATCCTAGTAGTTGTGCCAGCTCTTGGGAAGGCCTAGAAGTGTTAGGTTGGCTATATCATATTCAACAGCTATCATAGAAACACTTCCAAGCTCATCCTAACATGGGGCGAACTTTTTCAACTACTTTGGTATTGTTTTTCCCTTCTCCATCTTGACTTTCCAGATCTTGTCCTTCAGTGCCAACTTCCTATGGTCACTTCTATTTTGAAACAAGCATGTCAAGGCCTTCCAAATTTCATATGGAGTCTCCTTACTGTGATGGTTCAATACAATATGATCTTGAACTCCTTCTAGGATAATCCTTCTCACCTTTGCAACACATTTTTTCCACTGCCAAATCTTGAGCATCATTGCTCGAGGCTTAGGAATAATTTTTTTATGAATTCCTTAAGCCCATTGTCTTCTAACACTGCCTCCATCTTGTCCTTCCAAGCAATATAGTTTGGACTACCCTCAAGGGAATATTCGCATCTCAATTTGTAAAATGAAATCATGTTGACTTCGAAGAATGATACAACAAATTCAATTTCACTTGCAAAAGACAAACTCATATTCTCCTCTTCTAGAGTGATTT
This sequence comes from Pinus tabuliformis, assembly GCA_031772625.1. Classification (NCBI taxonomy): domain Eukaryota; kingdom Viridiplantae; phylum Streptophyta; class Pinopsida; order Pinales; family Pinaceae; genus Pinus; species Pinus tabuliformis. The sequence goes on along the minus strand of CM062814.1, from coordinate 158,368,913 downwards.
ACGCTATAATACCATGTATAAATTCCTTGTATATTTAGATTTCTTATGTAATTTTCTAAAACAAAAGACTTGAATATACTCTACTCATCAGTGGAAACAATTAAATGATCAATAAATCATGAAGCATACAAGAGAAATAATTCAATAAACAAATTACACAATGATTTCCTGGGGAAAGCCACAACTAAAAGCCCCTGTTATATGTATATTGCATTATTCAAAAAATATGAAAAGATTACAAATTCTTTGCTCAAGCCTGAGCAACCTCTGCACTATCTCTATCTATCTCACTATTTTCTGGACAAGCCCAAGCCAACATTTAACCAAATTTTGGCTTGCCCAAGTCCCTATTTCCTTGCATTGTTTCCTTGGTAATTAGCCCCTATTAATTAGGGGAATTCATCATTACAAATTACACAATATATCATAGGTGTTCCTCTAAATGCATGCACCACCTGTACAATTTATATGATTATACAACTGATAGTACATTTTCCCTGAACTCCAATATCAATTGGGTAACTCTCAGATCCAACGTGCATGATTTATTTATGAGTGAATCATCATTTAACTAGTTGATCACTATAGGCAACACCACACTACTAGACCTCCCACTAGTTCGTCCAACAGTTGGAACTCATTTAACTAAATTTAACTTAATTAAACTGAATTAATTAATTACAACTCAAAATAAACTCAACCAAGTCTCATGTAATGTAGGAGACACTCTACATGACTCAAATTAGACCCTTAACTCAAATCAACTCAACCAACTGTTGAGCTAATTTGTTTACCGAAATGAACACAAATATTTCTTATCAATCCGGGTTGGTTATACTTTGAGGCAAGTCCACTATGTGTGAATATCAGATGTAATCAAACCTTGAAAGATAAGTTATTCAAAAACTAAAGCAATACATACTACAACTCCAATTCAATTGGTTTGAAAAGAGGAAAAATATTGAAATGGTTCTTAACTCAAGAAGTCCACTTCTACCTCAATTACTACTTAATGAATCAAAGATTGAAACTAAGAACTTAAGATGGATAAATTATCAATGAAAGAAGGCTCCTAACTTAAGAGACACATAATCTGTTTCATCATAATTCATTCACCTTAATGCCAAAATTACATAAGGAAACTACTTGCATGCAATCAAAGGAAACTAGTTACAATTCACCAAATTAATAGAAGGAGTGCTCAACTTGAACACTTTGTTTTTCCAACTTACTAAAATGATGAATAAGTTAAGATCTAATGAAATCAATCACCATACATTAACCATAAATCAATCTGAAATAAAGCATGAAAACTAGTTCTACAATAACCAGATTGCAAGAAACAAAACTAGTTAACAAGGAAGTGTACTTAGCTTGGAATGGGGGCCCTCCACCCTTGCTTTGCACACTTGAAGAGTGATATCAAAAGCTCAAATTCAGTCACACATCCATAGCATTGAACAGCAAAATAATAATAGAACAAGTATTCAAATTAACTCTCCAATCCAAAAGTGTCTTAGCATAAAAGTATAATAAGTCAATACATAAGCCATCAAAGTCTTGGCTTTTAAATAGGAGTCTCATGAAACAAACTAATCTATATTCACTCAAACAAACCCATCTACTCTTATCCATCTATCTAAGTCAAATTCATCACTCCCATCCCAAGAGATATGGTCGATCCCATAGAATCTCAAAACTACCCTATTTCTATGGGATTTCTGAATGACTAGTCATGATTGACTAGCACTAAATCGGCCTAATAAAGCTTGTTCTGTTCGAACTAAGCATAGCTGGCTTAGTCCTAGTTCCCAAGCTGTCCATCCATGCATTCAATTCGTGCCCAAGTGTCCTGCAACCATATCAACCATAGAGCTATTACGGGAATTTCTGAATCTGCCAATTTTTGCACTTAAAACCAAATTTTCATAAAAACTTTAGAATTTGAAAAATTAAAATTAAATACCTGAATGGGTATAAAATACATCAAAATGGGATGGATAAAGGTAAAAATGGATGGTAAATAAATGGATTAGTAAGTTTCTTAGAGCAAAAACAAGACCAAAACTGAGGCCCAACATCTCCCCCTTGCTTATCATCAAGCATGTCCCCATGCTTGCTTATTCCTCTTTGATCTTCTTCTCTTTGTAGTAGATGTTATTCCGGTAGATGCTTCATGTTGTGCTGCCCTGACCAAACAATCCAAACCTTAGTCATGTCCTTCCCTGAACAAAGCTTCTTTTACCTTCTGCTTTTCATACTTTGCGTGCCACATATTCTTTTCCTTTAACCATTTAAATGCCTGTTTAGAAAGTAGATCATTTTTCTGTTTTAATCTCCCTAGCTCTTCATTTAACTTTTCATTTGCCTTGACCAACCTAGTATTATCCTTATTACTTGCCTTGTTTTCCTCTTTTAATTGTTTTTCCATGATTTTACTAATTTCTAGTTGGTCGGTTAAGTCCCTGATTCTTCCCAAATTGATTTCTTTTTCAAAACCCTATGATTAATGATGCTGTTGCTGCATCATCATATGAAGAATCCCTCTCAAATACTTCCTGTGTAATGTCATTTTCTACCTATTTTCTTGGGGAATATGTGTCTACTTCCTTTTCTATGTCAATGGGACTTTTATTCCTAAATCTTCAGGGAATAGACATAACAGATACTTCATTTTCCTGCATGGCCATGTTACTTTGTTGTTTAGCTCTAGTTCTGGGATACAAGGGTGAACTCATCAATCCTCTATATTCCTACTCTACTTTATCCTGCACTTCATTAACCTGTTCATTAAACCGGTTTCTAGTCATGAACTCCCTCCAAACTATGCCTTGCGACCTTACCTGTTACTCAACCAGGATTTTTATCAATCCCTGGTGGTAAAGCTGTCCTGCTTTGGGCCTGTGTTCATGTCTCACTATTTCAATCATTCTCACGAGGCTCCTAAATAGGAAATACGGCAAGTTAATCCCATCTTCTCCCTTAATATGTTGTAAAAGTCAGACATGATATAGGTGGGCAACAATATATCCTCTATCACAAGTCAAAAACTTCTGGATGACTAGAACCAACTCACCCCATGGTTCATTGAACCATTCCCTTGGTATCCCCTTGGTTCTATCAAAAGTCCCTTTCCGGTTCTTTCCAAGGAAGAAAGTCCATGCTTTCTCCTTAAAGTGCAGGCCTTTGTGATATTTTTCACCTATCATTAGAAGATTTAGAGCTTGGGAAAGGTATTCCTGAGTCACAGGAATAATAACATCTCCTACCCGTGTTTGGTCCTGACTGTAGTTGTTTATGAAGTCCCTGGTTATCTCTTCACTGTGGCCATCAAACTTTTGCAAAAAGCCTATCAATCCTGCCTGGTAAAGCTTTTCTATGGTTTCCTTTTTCAAACTCTCTATTTGAAATTTGGGCTCTATTATGGCTGACATTGTTTTTGAAAACCAGTGGATATACGCTTCTACCGTCATTAATTTCATCTTAACAATAATAATTTACAACTACTGTTCTATCGAAAATTAAATTCCGAAACTAGAGAAGCTTACCTGCTCTTTCACAACAATTTTAGTTCAATTTCCTTTGCCTCTGTTTACCCTCTCTCTGCAGCAACACAGTTTTATATCCCCTGTCCAAACAATCAAACACCTGTATATCTCTGTCAACATGCTAAACTCTGTCTGGAAAACAAAATACATATGAAAACAAGATATTCATGATGGGCCTTTGGTTTTCTTAATGTATTTTTTAGGCATCATTCTTATACTGCTCCATATATGCCTAACACCCTGCACTGTGTATATAAAGTCACTAAAAACAAGCAGCTTATTTCCTCAAATGTCTTGGCCTTTATATCTATGAAATCTGGAAAATTAGCACTCAGCCTTATATATAAAAACTTGAAAATCAAACAACACATTTAAATGGGATGAGATTTAAATGGCTCGACCTTTTAGCAGTCTTTATTATACCTTGCATACCAATCCCCTATATCAACCAAAACAAAACTCATAGTCTTCATGTTTGTTCACATTACAGGTTGCTTCCATTCAAAAACATGCAATATATCGGCCATACAAGCAATAAAATCAACCAAACAATGCAAAACAAAATCGGCTATACAAACACATCCAAAAATCGTATCCTCGGCGCTAGCAAATATGACTCTGCCTCCTCTGTTTTATAAACTCTATTTCAACATGCAAAAATATGCATGCGAGCCTATGCTAATGACATGTTGTGCATGCAGCAAGATATGGTTAGATTGTTGCGTTGTTTCCATAGTGTTTATGCCGTGATACATGCAACTACATCTATGAATCTTATCGCCTAGCCGCGTATTTATTAAATTGTTGTCATCTGACCCCTAGAGTTATTAATTCTGGAGTTTTTCAGCGTTTTTACCTGGCTATTGACGAGCGCTGAGGAGTGTTAAATGGTGCTCCAAATCCCTGTAGCTGTGTTTGGCTGACTAGTGGCAAGAGCAGGTGCATTGGTCATTAAATAACAGGCAGTGTTTCAATACAACTCATGGTTTGAGAGCGAAGCAAATCACACCATTACTTGAGTTATCCCGAGATTTCAGTGATCAATTTGCGTTGCATTCGGGGCATTTGCCTTCTTATATCTCCACAGATCTGCTTCAGTTTCCCCTTTGCTTGCAACTATGCAGCTCTCAACAAACAACATCCTGAACTATTTGGCGATGATGAAGTTGTTTTAACAGGTGCAGGAGACCATCGGTCAGTTCATGACCGTTTACGTGTTTTTGCCATGCGCTTGGCTGAGCTAAGCCATAGGCTTTCTTATTGGCTATCATAGGCACGTAGGCATGCTGTGCAAGTCATCGTAGTCTTGTTGACCAGTTGCCTGACTGTGTCATTAGGATGGCCTGTCTATTCTCATGATTTAAATTTGAGCCTACCGTCCATGCAGGTCATCGCTGTCCTCCTATGCAGCTTACGGTACCATGCAAACATTTGATGGTTTACATGTACCTCCATGCCACGTTGCTCAAACCACATACGTGCTTGAAGGCCCGTGTAATTCATGCATTGGGTTGGTGCTTTGGTGGACTGTCGTTGCACTCATAACCTCCTCTGCACTCGCTGTATATGCAATAATGTTTGATCATGCAATAACCCTTTTCCGCGTATAAACTTGACTTTGTGTTGCATGCGGTCATATCACCTTATTCCATATGCATATATCGCATATTGCCTTGTGCCTTCATTACATATTGCATATATATCCCAAGTTTGATTGCATTCATCCATATTGCGCATTATGAAATTGTCTTCTCATATTGCATATTATTCAAATATATTTCCATATTGCACATTATCTACACTTAAAATGACCACCTTGGGTCATATTTAAAATTATCCCCATTTCTAATCATTGAATTGTATGTGCAGGTTGAAAAATGTTGTCCTCGTTTGGTCCCATTATGCTTCTAAAGAAAAATACTTAGGGGTTAATGAACATGGAATGAGGTAGGATGTTTATGGACATGGAATGAGATAGGATGTGTAAGGGTTATAGGGTATGTATAAGGAATATAGGGTATAATATTTACAAGAATAGGAATGATAATAAATATCTTTGGGTACTAATTTCAACTTAACAAAGACTAAAAATTTCTAAGAAAAATTTGAATTTTCAAGCACAAATTGACTATACATATACTCCCCTGGATGATGTCTGTACAAGTGGGATGAAATCAGTTGATCGAATGTTGTAGATAGATTGAAAAGTAGAATTTATTGCTGCTCCTTGTTCTGCATGTTCTGGTTCTTGAATTGCTGACTATTGTTCAAGTCCCTCTGTAATGAGTTCTTGATTCAGGTCCCAATTGTTATGCACATGCTTATGAAATATGTACATGTTGCTACTGATATTTTTAGGTCCCTCTAATATGTTTGTTCAGGTCCCAACTGTTAACAATACAAGTTCCATCTGTACTTCAGCTGCACAACTAAAGTTCTTGTGCAATCCTCTCCCTTGCTTGAGATTTGACTTGTCCACAAGTCAGATGTGTGTGAAGGATTTCCTGCAATGAATTTTTGTGAGAACAGTAGAACAAGAATAAGGAATTCATAAAGTCCAAGTTGCCTTGGTTTTCCCCTATGACTTCGTGTTTGCTTGGTGCTAGTTTCCTGGTTTTCACTAGCAAACAATTTATTTTTTCTTGTGTTTTTTTATTTTTTGTGTTATTTATTTATTTATTTATTTTTATTCTGCTACAGGACTGGAAGATGGCTGAGTCTGTTGTGCCATGATTTCCAGTTTTGTATCTTCTACCAGTTGTTTCATAAATGCTTCCTTGCTAATAGGCCTGTTATAAACTTTGAGCCTATGTCCGTTTACTAAAAATGATGTGGAGTCCTAGTCAATTGTCCTGATCTTGACTGCTCCATTGTTAAAGATTTTTTCGATTTCATATGGGCCTAGCCAGTGTGTTGTGAACTTGGCTTTGAAATCTTTGAATTTGGAGTCGAACAGTAGTGCCCAGTCTCCCTTGTGAAATGTCTTGTTTTTGATAAATCTGTCGTGCCACTTCATTCTTTGTTGCTGCACCAATGTGTTATGTTATATGGCCTGCTGACGATGCTCATCTAGTCGATTTAATTCCATGATCCACTGTTTTTGTGCTTCAGATAGGTCCAGTCCTAGTTCGGCTGCCAGTTTGTATGTGTGTATCTAAAACTCTATAGGCAGTAAGGCCTCTTTTCCATATACTAACTGGTATGGGATAAAGCCAGTTGTATTTTTCCATGTGATTCTATAGGCCCATAGTGCATCCCTTAATTTTCCAGACCAATCTTTTCTGTTCATATGTACTGTCTTGGTCATGATATTTTCTAGGAGTTTATTTGTTGATTCGACCTGCCCATTTGCTTGAGGGTGATATGGTGTAGACTTCCTGTGCTTGATCTTGTATTTCTCTGTAAGATCTCGTATCGGCTTTGAAGTAAAATGTGCTCCCTGATCTGTTACAATTTGTCTGGGTACCCCGTATCTTACAAAGATTTCTTCAAAGAGAAAGGTGACCATTGTATTTTCTGTTGCTTTGGTGACTGCCTTGGCCTCCACCCACTTGGTGACATAATCTGTGCATACTAGGATGTACCTCTTGCCATTTGATGGTGGATTAATAGGTCCGACAAAATCTAGCGCCCATTGCTCAATGGTTCTACGAGGACTTGTGGTTTGAGCGACATCTCATCTGATACTATTGGTCTCCCTGTTCTTTGGCAACTGTCACATTGCTTGACATATGCCTTGGAGTCTTTGAAGATGGCTGGCCAGTAGTAGCCCAATTGCAGCACCTTGTAGGCTGTTCATTTGTCTGCAAAATGACCACCACATGGTTCATCATGACATGCTTTCAGGATGTCTAATATTTCATCTTCTCGCACACATTTTTGGATTATCAAATCTGAACCAGTATAAAACAAATCACCATTTACCCAACTATATCTAGAGCTTTCTCTAAAAAAATTTCGTTTTTGCTTCTTAAAGAATTGTGTTGGAAACTTCCGAGAAGATAAATAATTTGCAATGTCTGCAAACCATGGTGTTTTCACTGTTATTGCAAACAGGTGTTCGTCTAGAAAGTTGTCTACAATTGGATTTGGATTGTTGGGTGAATGTATGCGAGACAGAAAGTCAGCCACTTGATTTTCTTTGCCTGGCCGGTCTTGTATTGTAATGTTAAACTCTTGCAATAACAGTAACCATCTTGTTATTCTCCCATTGGTGATGGGTTTATTCATCAAATATTTTATTGCTGAATGATCTGTATGAATAAAAACTTGGTAACCAGTTATATAGTGCCTGAATTTGTTTACTGCATGTACCACGGCTAACATTTCTTTTTCTGTGACTGTATAGTTCAATTCTGCAGATGTTAAGTTCTTGCTTATGAAGTATATTGCATAATTGAACAGATTCTCTTTCTGCCCTAGTGAGGCACCTATCGTGGTATCAGATGCATCAGTTGAAATATGAAATGGCAAAGACCAGTTTGGCCCTCGGAGAATGGGTGCAACTAATAATTTTTCTTTTAATATTTGAAATGCATTTTGATAACTATTTGTCCATTGAAATTCAACATCTCTTGCTAATAGTTTGAACAGAGGTTGGGCTATTTTACTAAAGTTTTCAATGAATTGTCTATAGTAGCCTGCATAGCCCAAGAAAGTTCTTACATCTTTTTGTGTTGTAGGTGGCATTAAGTTAACTAGGACTTGGATTTTTGCTGGATCCACCTTAATTCCTGAAGTGGAAATATGGTGTCCTAAAACTATACCTTCTGTCAACATCATATAGCATTTTTCATTGCTCAATGACAAATTTGTTTCAATACATCGTTTCAAGACTTTCTCAAGATTGTTGAGGCAATCATTATATGTGTTTCCATAAACTGTGAAGTCATCCATATAAACCTCTACACATTCGTGGACTAGATCAACAAATATTGCAAACTCTGCTCTTTGGAAGGTTGCAGGTGCATTGCATAAACCAAATGGAAAAATGGTTGTTGGTATTGTTTCTGGTATTGTTGTTGATACTGTTGACCATATCCTCTCCATCCTTGTGCAGGTTGGTGTGGATATTGTTGTGGAGGCCAAGCTTGCCATGGCATTGGAGGGTTCCAAAGATTTTGAGGTGGATAGAGGTAATTTTGTTGAGGGAATTGTTGGGGATTTTGTTGAGGCATCCTAGGTTTCCATGGTCTTCGTGGTGCTACATAATAAAAACCGTCTATTCCTGGCACCTCTTCCATTGAGCTCGTTTGCAATTCTTTAAATCTTAGACAATTTTCTGTTGAATGATTTTCTATACAAAGACCACATACCTGAATACTATCCAAAGGACATTCTCTTAATGGATGTTTCTTTCTACATTTGGAACAAAAGATTGCTAGAGCTTGTTCTTGTTCTTCCTTCTTCTTATTTGGCTTCAGAACATCTACTTGTGTTCCTAATGTACTTAAGAGGTCAGTTTTGAAGTTTTCCAATAAGCTTCCTATTTCCGCTCTTGTTATCCCTCCTGCGGCTGACTTTGCTGCTTTTGAACTTGCTTCTCTCTTCCCAGTTTTTGATCTTCCTCTAGAATATTTTTGACATAACTCAACAATTTCTTCGAATGGTAGGTTTGAAATGTCTCCTTTACCCATCACATTCCAAATGTCAAGGTATTCATCCCTTACACCCTTGAGAAAGATTGCTCGAATGGTTTCTTGATTTAGAGAGTGTTGTTTAGATTTTTTTAGATTATATGCAAATCTTTCCAAATATTCTTCTAAACTTTCATCTTCTTGTTGTGTCATTCTGAAAACATATTCCTTTGAATCTCTAGATCTACAATAACCTTGATATTTTTTAAGGAATACTGATCTCATCTCATCCCAAGAATTTATTGTTTGCTCTCCTAAACCCATGAACCATTTTAAAACTGCTGCTTTTAATGTAGCAGGAAAAAGACGAAGTTTGTGAATGTCATCAGTGTATCCATATGTTCTACATAGAATATCAAATTCAAACATAAAAGCATCAGGATCTTTCGTTGACATTCCATAAAAATTTGGCAATATAGAAGGTGGGATATTTTTCATTTTCACCTCTTCTCCTAATATTGCACTTGTATCTACTATTGGAAAGCCAAAGGTAGCTTCTTGATCTTGACCATCTTCTTGTCTTTTCCGATCATCTCCTATCTTTCTATCATTTTCTTCTTTTGCCTCCTCCTCTCTTTTTCTTCTCCATTCTCTTTGTTGTCTCTCATATTCAATTCACTGTTCAGGAGTGAAAATAATAGATCCATGTCCCTTTTCTGCCATTGGTTTAGTTGTTTCAATTTTGAGTGGAGATTCAGGTTGTTCAAAGACAGGTTGATTTATAGATGGAAAGACAGGTTGTTTTTCTTTGATAATTTCTTTTTGTTTTCCTGAAGTTGATGGTTATTTTTGTTTTGCTCCCAAGCTAACAAAGTTTTCCTCTCAATTAAAGTTAACCTTTGTCCAATTATTTGTTTTTCTTCTAATTATTCAATTATTGGATTACCAGTAACTGGGGTTTTTGATGATCCTATCTCTACTTGTGGGGGGTTTTTAACAAGTCTACCTTGAGGATCTCTATATCTAGGCATAAAGAAACATAACTAAAAGGAGTGTAACTAATTTTTTTGTTTTTTTTTTCAGAAAAGTTTGAAAGTTATCTTCCTATTGACTATGCCGATATTTGCCTCCCCAGCAACAACGCCAAAATGTTGAGCTAATTTGTTTACCGAAATTAACACAAATATTTCTTATCAATCTGGGTTGGTTATACTTTGAGGCAAGTTTTCTATGTGTGAATATCAGATGTAATCACACCTTGAAAGATAATTTATTCAAAAACTAAAGCAATACATACTACAACTCCAATTCAATTGGTTTTGAAAGAGGAAAAATACTGAAATGGTTCTTAACTCAAGAAGTCCACTTCTACCTCAATTACTACTTAATGAATCAGAGATTGAAACTAAGAACTTAAGATGGATAAATTATCAATGAAATAAGGCTCCTAACTTAAGAGACACATAATATGTTTCATCATAATTCATTCACCTTAATGCCAAAATTACATAAGGAAACTACTTGCATGCAATCAAAGGAAACTAGTTATAATTCACCAAATTAATAGAAGGAGTGCTCAACTTGAACACTTTGTTTTTCGAACTTACTAAAATGATGAATAAGGTAAGATCTAATGAAATCAATCACCATACATTAACCACAAATCAATCTGAAATAAAGCATGAAAACTAGTTCTACAATAACCAGATTACAAGAAATAAAACTAGTTAACAAGGAAGTGTACTTAGCTTGGAATGGGGGCCCTCCACCCTTGCTTTGCACACTTGAAGAGTGATATCAGAAGTTAAAATTCAGTCACACATCCATAGCATTTAACAGCAAAATAATAATAGAACAATTCTTCGAATTAACTCTCCAATCCAAAAGTGTCTCAGCATAAAAGTATAATAAGTCAATACATAAGCCATCAAACTCTTGGCTTTTAAATAGAAGTCTCATGAAACAAACTGATCTATATTCACTCAAACAAACCCATATACTCTTATCCATCTATCTAAGTCACTCCCATCCCAAGAGATATAGTCAATCCCATAGAATCTCAAAACTACCCTATTCCTATGGGATTTCTGAATGACTAGTCATGATTGACTAGCACTAAATGGGCCTAATAAAGCTTGTTCTATTCGAACTAAGCATAGATGGCTTAGTCCTAGTTCCCAAGCTGTCCATCCATGCATTCAATTCGTGCCCAAGTTTCCTGCAACCATATCAACAATAGAGATATTACGGGAATTTCTGAATCTGCCAATTTTTGCACTTAAAACCAAATTTTCATAAAAACTTTAGAATTTGAAAAATTAAAATTAAATACCTGAATGGATATAAAATACATCAAAATGGGATGGATAAAGGGAAAAATGGATGGTAAATAAACGGATTAGTAAGTTTCTTAGAGAAAAAACAAGACCAAAACTGAGGCCCAACACCAACTAAGTCAAATTGACTTAGTTAACTAATACAAGTTGTCATGTGATGTGGAATTAAAATTTTTTTCCTAAGGAAAAAATTAAATTAGGATTTTCTTGTCGCATTTTCAACATAATCCACCAACATCCTTCTGTTAAAGACATCACCATAAGCCACCGATGGATGGGTTTCTTTGAGAATATCAAGGGGTATGATGACGAAATAACCCAAGAATTTTCCATTTCCCTTCGCTCTCAGAGGGAAGATAATGATACCACTATTGTAAGAGGACTTATCATCCATTTGAATGTAGAACCAATTAGAAGATTGACCAAAATGCCTCTAAGATTTAGGTGGTGAAAGGAGGACAAGACAGAAGTCATTACAACTAAGAATAATTTCTTCCTCCCTGAAGAGAAGCTAGTTTAAGAATATAATGGAGTTAGAAGGGAGATCCTTCCTTACCCATGGGATGAATTAGTTGATCACATCCTAAAATACATATATTGTGAAGGAAGGTTAATTGTTGTGTATGCCTATAACTTTAGTCTACTCTATGATCTGGGGTTCAAGACAAAAATGCCCATCCCAAGCAGGCTTAGTATTCCCCACTTTATCCTTTAGTCGATGATAGAAATGAGCTAGAGGGTGATAGAAGGAAAGAACCAATACATTTCTCATCAATAACCCTATGCTATGGACTGATTTTTTAGACATGGTTAGGGAGGCCTTCATTTAGAATTAAGACCAACCATTGAAATAACATGAAGAGACCACCAAAGATAATGTTGCTAAAGAAGAAGTTCAATAGAAGAAATAATAAATTGACGAAGGAAAACAAGAGCAACAAGTAAGCCTCTCAGAAGGGAATGTAGAATAAGAGGTGGTTGCCACCACCTCTCAGAAGGGAATGCAGAATAAGAGGTGGTTGCCACCCTGGCCGCCCTTTGCACACCCATCAAAATCAAGAGAAGGTAGCCCAATCAAGTCCCTTTATATTTCAAAAGAAGGAGGAGCATTAGGATCATACAAGGGAAGCCTAAAACTCCTTCAGTAGTCCCAATCACAATTGAAGGATCTGTCAGCAACCAAGGAGGAGAGTTGGGACAAGGAAAAGGGAAAATTGAGGAAATCACCTCCCTCAAAGCCATGGTAAGGAAGCCTCATTAGGGGAATTTTGAGGTCTAAAATTGGCATGCTAAGGAGATTATAAAACAATAGTGGAAATAATATAATAAGATTAGATGGCATCATCAAATTTTAGAGGAAAAAAGGAAAAAACCATTTTTTCAACTCGTATTTTCAACTTATCTCCTTATGGATTTACTCAAAGTTCGTGCAGCAACACTCGTTGGATGCATAATTTGATTTCTCATCCAAGGAGTACCCATTTTGCATACTTTTGAATGACCTTGCTACACAAAAAATGAGAAATACATGAAAAAGGTGATTGCAATCACTTTTTTTCATGTATTTCTCATTTTTCGTGTAGCAGGGTCCATCAAAAGTATGCAACATGGGTACTCCTTGGATGAGGAATTAAATTTCTCATCGAACTAGTACTCCTACTCAAAATTTGAGTAAAACATTAGGGAGATAAGTTTAAAATATGAGTTGAAAAAGTAGTTTTATTATTTTATTATTTTTACTTTTTTACTCCAAAAATGGTGAATCATCCCTTGTGGTTGACATAGTAGGAATTTACAGGGTAAGTTCCACAGAAAGAATACCAAAAGGACACCGCTCACAACTAGATCTCAAATCAATACACTAGTATTTTTGACGTGGTTAAAACCCTCAAAGTGCAAGGAGGGAAACAGTCCACGGCCTGTCCCAACGTGGGTACTACAGGCAATTTATTAATCAAAGAATGAAAATTTACATAAGCTTATCTCATGCACGGATTACCCGAACAATGACCCTCCATGCACTTTAAATAGAACTCATGGACCAATCGGGTGTCAAGCCATGGATCAAGTGTCGGTAATACCGAGGTGAGAGTGAACCATCGAATCACTACATATCGTGACCGTCGGATTGTAAGTTACAAAATGTACAAGGGTAAAGAAACACACTTTACCTAACTCTAACCTAACTCTATACTAGACCAAGTTGAACTTAACTATATCCTATGTGTCGGAATATCCTAACATCCCCCCTTAAGAACAACTTGGGATAGGATTGAAGGATTTACAAATATGACACAATAGGAGAAGGAAGGAGGCACTAGAGCCTATCCCCCCTTAGTGACAACTTCCTGAACTCCAAGCATATATCGAAGTTTAGTGAACTTCGCCTTTGTGAGAGCCTTTGTGAAGATGTCTGCAACCTGATCATCTGTTGGACAATATTGCACTTCAAGAACATGGTCATGAATGAGCTTTCTGATGAAGTGCATGTGTATTTCAATGTGTTTGCTGCACTGATGTTGGATTGGATCTTTGCATAGCTGAATGGCACTTTGATTATCACACCAAAGTGTGGTTGGATGCTGCTGCTCAAAGCCAAACTCTGATAGGATCTGACGAAGCCACAAGGCTTCCTTACTAGCTTCCACGGCACCACGATACTCTGCTTCTGCTGACGAAAGAGAAATGGCAGCCTGTTTCTTACAAGCCCATGTAATAGGTCTTGAACCAAGAGTGAAGACATAACCGGCAGTAGACTTCCGATCATCAGGGTCACCAGCCCAATCAGAATCAGTGAAACCAACTAACAGAGGAGCTGCTTTGGCACTGTAATGAATCCCAAACTGTACTGTACCTCGAACATAAAGAAGTATTCTTTTAGCTGCTTTCCAATGAATTTCACGGGGGTTTTGCATAAAATGAGCAACAAGGCCAACAACAAAGGAAAGATCAGGACGAGTATGGGTTAAATACAAGAGTTTTCCGACAAGTTGACGATATAAGGTAGCATCAACTTCAGGAGAAGTACAAGAGACTGAAAGTTTGACTCTAGACTGAAAGGGAGAAGGGGCTGGCTTATAGTCTTCCATGTGAAAATGACGAAGAATATCACAAGCATACTTGGACTAGGAAAGGAAAATACCCTCTTGGGATTGCAAGACTTGAAGACCGAGAAAATAGTGTAAATGTCCTAAGTCTGTCATTTCAAATTTATTTTTAAGCCTGGACTTCACATGGTTTATAAGGTTAGGATCACTACCAGTAAGAATAAGATCATCAACATAAAGAACAAGGATGATAAGAGAGTTGCCCACTTTCTTGGTGTAGACAATATTGTCAGAATGACACCTAGAAAAGCCAGATTCTAAAAGAAAGTTATCCATTTGCGATTGATTATATAATTTGCACAATTAATTGCTTCGGCCAAAAACTAAGACTGAGTCCTTTAGATTGCAACATACAATTAGCCATTTCCTTTAAGGTGCGATTTTTCCTTTCAGCTACACCATTTTGTTGTGGAGTGTATGGAACAGTATGTCGCATTTGAATTCCATTTTCGGTGCAAAAGTTGATGAATGTGTTTTTAACATATTCTCCACCATTATCAGTTCTTAGCTCAAGAATTTGATGTCTAGATTGTTTTTCAACAAAGGCTTTGAAGGCCAAAAAAGTGTTAAATACTTCACTCTTGAGTTTTAAGAAGTATACCCAAGTGCGTCTGGAGAAATCATCAATGAAAGTTAAGAAGTACTTGCAGCCAGAGAATGAAGCAACAGGAAGAGGACCACATAAATCACTGTGCACAAGCTGTAAAGGGGCTGAGGCATGCCAAGAGGCACGTTTGTCAAAACTGTCCCGATGATGTTTTCCGAGTACACATCCGGAACAAACACCATCTCTGCAAGATAC
Organism: Pinus tabuliformis; assembly: GCA_031772625.1. Taxonomy (NCBI): domain Eukaryota; kingdom Viridiplantae; phylum Streptophyta; class Pinopsida; order Pinales; family Pinaceae; genus Pinus; species Pinus tabuliformis. Next base: position 158,353,544 of record CM062814.1, on the reverse strand, counting down.
CATAGGAAGACCTGTCACCATATTTTCTTTACATAGATGCTGAAGGGAGCGATAGTTTAAGTGACCAAATCGCTCATGCCAAAGTTTGCTCACTTCATCATTATGAGCAACAAATACTGAGGGAAGATTGGATGACCCAAAGTTGTGAAACTTATACAACCTTTTGGAATCATCAGCAAGACCAGTAGCTAGAATCTCTTTAGGATCTTTTAGATCCTTGATTACAACATCATGAGGTGAAAATTCAACAATTTTACCTTCACCTGAGTGAGTTATCTGATAGACAGATAGAAGGTTGCAGGATAAGGTTGCAACACATAATACATCATTAAACTGACCATTGTCTAGATGAACAGTTCCAGTCCCTACAACATTAAGAGATCTATCATCACCAATATATATATTTTTGGTGTTACAATCATTTAAAGAAGAAAACATGGCTTGGTTTTTGGCCATGTGACAAGAGGCTCCAAAATCAATGAGCCACTCATGAGAATGAGAAGAAGAAGAAGATACATTTAATGCATAACCAGACTGAGATGATTGACAATGAGATGCAGAAAGTGCCATTCCGGAAGTTGAAGTTGAAGTAGGCTCCACATGGATGTTATGTTTCTTCATTGCGGCTTCCAAGGCTTCCATCTTCTTAAAGCATTTAGATTCTAAGTGGCCATCTCGATTACAAAAGTTACAATGTCTATCAGTCTTCTTCCATTTGTTTTTATTGGTCTTATCATTTTGCTGAAATGATCTTTCATTTTGAGGCTGAGATGGTTTAGGACCATTCTTTTGAGGATATGACTTCTTAGGATTCTTTGAATTTGGTTGCTGCTGGGCGGCTAACGCTTTCGTGGAAGAGTTTCCAGGATTAAGAAGACCAAGGTGTAAGAGTTTTTCTTGTTCTCTTATTAAGGAATCACAAAAGGAGTCAAAGGAAGGGGCCTTGTAGTCTTGTCCTTGACAAATGAAAGCTTCCCTTGTAGAATGGAAAGTGGAAACAAATACAGAGTAGGCTGGTCCGAACTTAGTAAGGATGGAATAAATAAGGTTACCATCTTCTTTCTTAACTTTAACACCTTCCAAGAGATATCTAAGGGTTTTGAATTTGGACAAGAAATCTTCAATGCAAGAAAAATTATTAGGATCCAAAGTAAGCAGCTCATTTTCAAGTTGATGGGCTCTAATTTCATTTTTAATCCCAAAACTTTTAGCAAGTTTGTCTAATGCTTCATGAGGAGTCTCAAGTCCTGTAATGTGGAATCTAAGATCAGGAGAAATAGACATCCCTATCAAACCACGTGCTTGATCTTGTCTATTTTCCCATTTTGCCGCCTTGTCTTCATCTTTTGGTTTCTTCTCTTGGTTTGTGGCTATTCTGAAGAGACCTTTACTTCTAAGTAAATCTTCCATGTATTCTACCCATTGGAAGTAGTTAGTGCTGTCAAGAATGACTTGGCATGGACTTTCCATTTTAAAAAAACTGAAGCTGAAGATGCTGAGAGTAAGTGTTCCAACGGATAGATCTCGAAAAAATAGGCGGTTTTAAAGAAAACGGCTCTGAAAAAGGCTTCCGGATGAAGAAGTTATGGCTTTTTGAAAAAAAATTGTTGACGTTGCCGGCAAAGTGCGCGAATGTGCGGGAATGAAAAAATCCGCCCCCAGAAAATGGAGACTTGAACCCAAGACCTCTACTCTCTTAAAATAGCTTTGAACCAATTGATCTATACAAAAAATTTGAGAGAGAGAGAGAGAGAGAGAGAGAGAGAGAGGGGGGGCCTTGGTTTGCGTGCTTGCCTTGAGAAAGCTCTTTTTCCCTACAAAACACAAAACACAAAACCCAACACGAATATGCAAAGAAAAACGAACCTTGCGGCTCGGAGTTAGCTTTAGCCAAAAAACTAGAAATAAAATCTCAAAGTTAGCTTTAGCCGAAAAACTAAATATTTTTCTCAATGTTTCTGATTTTCCGAGATCACACTAAGGTGCAGGGAAAAGAGCATACGCATGAGAAAAATCCTTCCTTTCTGTTTCTGATTTGCCCAGATTGCACAGAGTCGCACGGAAAAGAGCATACACAGAAATGAAAGGTATAGATCCGGTTAAAAAAAAGGCTAAATAAACTGAGACCGAAATAAGCAGAGAGAAAATAACAGTAAACTGCAAAAGAAACATTGTATACCTCCCGATCTGAAAAATGACGCAGCTAGGGCTACCAGAAACCTTTTCGCGTGAAATGAAAGGGGTTCCTCACTGGAACAGATGCTCCGAACGCAACAGAGCAGTCCTCTCGGCCCGAAAGCAGTCAGAAACAATAGATCTAGGAAACGACAGCCGCATGCAGTTCTACCGGCTTCAGATTTGGATCACCAACGGACGCGGCCCTCAAATAGCTCTGATACCATGTAGGAATTTACAGGGTAAGTTCCACAGAAAGAATACCAAAAGGACACCGCTCACAACCAGATCTCAAATCAATACACCAGTATTTTTGACGTGGTTAAAACCCTCAAAGTGCAAGGAGGGAAACAGTCCACGGCCTGTCCCAACGTGGGTACTACAGGCAATTTATTAATCAAAGAATGAAAATTTACATAAGCTTCTCTCATGCACGAATTACCCGAACAATGACCCTCCATGCGCTTTAAATAGAACTCATGGACCAATCGGATGTCAAGCCATGGATCAAGTGTCGGTAATACCGAGGTGAGAGTGAACCGTCGGATCACTACATATCGTGACCGTCGGATTGTAAGTTACAAAATGTACAACGGTAAAGAAACACACTTTACCTAACTCTAACCTAACTCTATACTAGACCAAGTTGAACTTAACTATATCCTATGTGTCAGAATATCCTAACAGACATCATCATCTTGAATCCCATTGGTTCTTATAAAGTTTATTTTTCTTGTACATTTTTCTTAGGAGGCACATGTTAGACCTCAAAATTCCCCTAATGTTAGACATCCCAAAGACGGCCAAACACTAGGGCAACCAAAGCAAAGCAACTACAAGTAGAAATGTCCCAACTATTGGAAGATACATGATTACTATATGAAGGGGAAACTTGCCTATAGGATAGGGAGACAATGATATAGGAAATAGAACCATCACCTCCATAGGGGGGACAAGGACCATAAGAACTTGAAGAGCCTAATTAATATCCTTATCTTTGTTCCTATTACAAGTTTTATAAAGAGGGAGGAATCATACCTAAAACATTTACAATTCCCATCCTATTTGAGCTAGAAAAGGAGAGAAGTCGAACCCACCAGTAGATGCACATTTCCAAGTTAAATAAATTTTAGGATGTATGCCTCATGGAAGAGAAGGTTAAGAATATGGGGGAAGAAATGGATGACCTAATATTCAAAGAGTCAATCATGAGGGAGCAATTGCAATTAGAAAATCAGAGGTTAAGAGAGAAGCTACAGGAGAAGGAAGCACAACTTTCCACCATGGAAAAATTGGCCATGGAGGCCATCCAATGCAGACAACCATCCAAATCATATGCAATATTCCTCAAAGAATAGTGGATTGAATTGCAAATTAAAACTTTGGCATAATACGACACTTTACCATTTCAAAACTACAAGAAGTTTATTGATTTTTTCCAACAAGTCAACATTGAATATAGGGCCAAATTAGTTGAGTTCTATATGCACAATATGATCCTCACAAACATGAACTTTTGGGACCCCAATTCAAGGTTCGCAGATGCATGAATAATGGCCCTAGCCTCTTGGCTTGTCCATGAGGAAGAAAAATTTGAGGAATTCAAGAAGGTTACGCCCAAGGAAGCAAGTGAGCCCCTGTATATTAGAGGAGAATTAATAAGTCCTAAGGCTATCATAAGAAACCATAGCCTCATCTCTTTAGATCCTCAATTAGCCCCTCACCACCTAGATAAATAAGAGAGAGACATCCTCTATTTTGAAGACACTTTTAGGATTTTTTGGGACTGATAGTTTTCAGGTTTTCCAAAGGAGATGGCATGCTTTGCTTCACAATCTACAAATCAGGGAACACAACTCCCATGAAAAGTTGAGTAATGCCTTGGAAAGAAACCCACTCTACAGGAGAATTTTCCAAAGGTTGAATATAAATTGGATAAGGTTAAATCTCCGTCCTCCTTTATTATTCAACTTACAAGAAAGAAGAGATTAGGCATAAGAACAAAGGTAGTGGGAGTAATAGTAGGTTTTTATCCACACGAAGGCACACCATCTAGGGTGCCTTGGTATGTTAGAGTGGCCACAAGGGCCATGCATGAGCTACAAATTAGTGAGTAAGTTGCTCAAAGGGTGATAAACACCTTCAGTAGGGGTTGATGATGGGCCCCATCAATAGGTATATCATAAGGCCCATTTTTCCATCCTACAGCCTATAATTTCCTCTTTCCTCATACCTATTAACACCTTTTTGAATGTAATGTGATTAACAGGGAGACTAAAGGATTTTTTTCATACTTCATGACCTAATGTCATTATTGTGTAGGAAAATTGTGTTTTTGGGTGCATTTACTATGTACAGGCACGTTGGAGGTAGTTGGAGGAGATGCAGGAGGATTATCCCATCCATTTTCTCATATACAACTTGACTTTTCCCTAAAATAACTAACCTACAAATAAAGGTTATGCTAGTAGCTGCTGTACTCAAGGGATTGCGAGGATCTAAGGGAGCTAGATCCGCGTTTTTAGATATTTTGGAGGGAAGTAATCCCCTTTCCAAGGAGGCTTCCCCACAGTTATTTTTCTATAAATAAGAAAGCCTAAGGGCTCAATAGGATTCAAAATTTTGGTGTAGATAAGAGCTACCAAGAGTTAGGAGCTTGAGACTATCATTTTCTTTTCCTTTGCATGATGTACTTGAACTATGTTTTATGTCAATGAAAAAATTATTTTTATCCTTCATTTGAGTTTTATTTAGACGGTTGAGTCCCCTTAGGTCAAGGCCCAACCCAGAGGCTCTAGTCTCTCTTTGTGTATTTTATTCATGCATTTCCTTTGTTAGCATCATCTATTTTCTTTATTGATAGAAGTTTTCTTATAAAAATTTCTGGTGTAGGACTATCTACCACCTCTCTTGTGGGAAGTTTGGTTGAGGAATATGTATCAACAAGCCAAAAATATGTGGTTACTTTGCTTTGCAATCGTTAGATATTAGATTAATGCTCTTTTACATACTTCATTTTCTACATATTTAGGGATTAAATCACAATGTTCATTACAATTTGATGGATTTACATCATATGAATGGTACAAGTTATATTTCCTTTTGATGCGGATAAAATTCAACTCATCCTTTTTACTTATTTTCATAAAATTCATCTTGTCCTTTCTTGTTTAGTTCATTTTGCTACAATTTGGTTATTAGTTTGGCATTCTTTTCAAGTTGCAAAAAGGATTATTTGTCTAGTGTGCATGTAATAATAGTGGCTTGCAAGGTTGGAATATTCATCCTAAATTCCTCCTACCATCATCAACCTCTTTCTCCTCACCTCACAATGCCCTCAAAAATTTGCCACTGAAAGTACATTTATGGGTCATTGAAGGACACTGTGTGCCTTTGTTTTTGTGCAAGATGGGCCTATAAGAGGTGCTAAGCTTGGAAAAATCTTCATACAACCTTCATATAACTTAATCTACCCTTTCCTACCTTTATTTCCCCTTTTCCACCCTCATAATTCTCACAGATCCAATCCTATAGAAAAATAGGGAAACTCTGTAGCATCACGTAACATTGTGTAAACTTAACCATATTTGACCCAAAAGCTTGATTTTTGCATCTTAGCCTTGAATAATATTCCCTGGGCTCTAAAACCATGGTCAAGGAAGACCAAATACCACTTAAGACTTGCCTTTTCTTCACTGCAAAACAATTATGCAGTTAGGGTTAGTGGATAAATTTATGAATTTAGAGATACAATGGTGATTTTCAAGATTTCCTTATGAAATTCCTAATCAACTCTATCACTAAATATAATCGCTTTGGAAAAAATGATTAAAGGATGATTTGTCCATGCAAGATAGACTAGGACTATTTTTTATGCTTCTTTTATGGTTTCAATTACAAGCATTGTTATTACATAGGTTAGCTTCATTTTCAAGCAACTTTTATATTATTCAGCTAGATCAATGATTACATCGCTGGAAGTAGCATATAATTTTCATTCAGGAAGTAGACTAATGTTTCCATTCCTACAAATAGTGTAGCTTTAACATCCATGCGACTAGGGTTATCATTTACATTTGAATAAGTAGCATTTTCGTTCCTTTTGCAAGTATAATAATCTTTCCATTTATGTAATTAGGATAGGACTCTTTATTTATGCAATTTCATTCCTTGAGTTCGTTGATAGAGTGGTCTTTGTATGCCTTAGTCCGGTCCATTGCTTGAAGGTGGCATGAGTAGAACTTAACCTACTGTGCATATAACATTGTCACCTCTTAAGCTTGTATGAACCCCAAGTTGATAATTAAGGTTGGTAGCCTTGGGAGTTACAACACTCTTGTTGCAATATTGAGGTCCACCATACTCCTTGAAAAATGGAAGTGTGGGCTTCAATATACTCAATTCTCATTGGACACAAATTGATTTTCATGTCCTTTCCTTGAAGCTTGGCACCAATGCAATCAAGTATTATGTCGCCTTTTCTATCCTTAGACCCCCTTGGGTTTCATGGTTCATGCAAAAACTCATTGATACATGTGTCCTTCACTTTTTCATTTCATGGGCAAGTTAAAATGATTTTTAAATACCACTCAAGTGTACCAAAATGAACCTAAAAGAAACACATTATCACTTGGCGAAAACATGATTTAAATTTCACCCCTATACCCTTCCATTAGCGGTCAATAACTTTGATTAGTAGAAATAAACCACAATCATAGATCTACTAGTTTTGCTTCTATAAACCTTCCACTTCCTTACTGACATCATTCTCCATTCACAGTGTACCTCGTTGACATACCTTGCTTATATACCTTGCCACTAGTTGGTTTCACATTCATTTTGGGGGCACAAGAAGTCAACTTTATAATATTGATAAGGGTTTTCAAAATGAATGTGATCATGCCATGTCACTCCCATCAAAACCATGGTTTGGATTCCTCCCCCCCAGCACACCCTCCACCCACTATAGTAACTTTACTGCATGTTTTTTGACTGAAATGAATACAAGTTGTTGATTTGACAAGCCACATGATGATAAGTAATTTATGGAAGCCATAAAAAACACATTTAACTAACATATTCCTTACAAAATTGGGTATTATGGGCCCAAATAAGCACTCCAAACATATTTCTCAAATTATAAGAAAATTTTGACCAAAATTTTCATTTTTGCTAGACAAAGTTACAACAATGAGAATTGATATACATGCCTATGAGATCACCTTTTTTAGGCACAAATTTAAATAACTCCACGACCTTTTCTAGAGAGCCATTAAGATATTTTAGCAAACCAATTGTACATGTACTCTGCAACTATCACTTGTGCTCTATATCTTTGGCCCATACAAGCCCAATGTTACAACCTAGGCTTTGATACCACTTTGTAAAACCCTTAGGCTCCCCCTAGGGTGTATTACCATCCCTGTAGCCCAACCTCTAAAATTTTCCCTTGAATTCATTTCATATAACTTCTATCATGCATGTATAATGCATTTTATCATTCAATGCACACATGTACATGAACACATATTCAATATTGGCATATTTTAAGCCATTAACCATATGGTGCATGTGTAAATACATAAAATGATCACAACTAGAAAAACACATAAACATAATGATAAAAACTTATCTTAGATTTGAAGCACCAACTGTCAATAGACCTTAGATTTTCCACCTAGCCATAAACTATGTCACTCATAATCTCTAAGCAGTGAGCCACCCCTGAGTTGGGGATATGACTCCACAAGGGAAAAAGGTCACCTAAAGCCAACTATGGTTCATAGTTGCACCAAAAAGGTAAAAAACCAAGATACTTTACTCCACCAACCTCCAATCAATAGTCTCTTATCCCCTATCAACGTACGCAAGCCAAGGTGGTCCACCCCTTCTTTGCAATTATAATCCATTACACTATGTGATTACCCTTTTAGAGTTCCAAAGTCAATAAGGCTAAGGAGTCTTAAAGTCGTGACTTCCAATAATTCCAATTGTCTTTACGAGTCTCCATCTACCTTACTAGCCTCATCCTGGGGAAATTTATCCCCTATCCCACAAATCCTCCTAGGGTTCATAGGGTAACAAAATCACAAGGTCACACTTTTCTCTCCTCTAGGGATTCTAGTAACTAGTGATGGTTATATCGATGGAATTAAATGATTATAAAATGAATGGTACGGCATTAAAATTCCCCCTTTTATGTGCATGTATTCTTTTTGACAAGTGGCACTCATGAAGTCACTTTATGGACTTAGGATATGAAACATATCACTTTGACTTTAGGACTATTTTAATAATGGCTTATCCCCCTAGGCTTAAGCCCCCTCATCACTTAGCCCTTATCCACTTCCCATTCTCATGGAGTCCTATCCCCCATACTCGATCGTCTAACATGGTATACAACAAAGATGTGTTTTATTAATGTGTGTCTAATTACATATTTATAAAGTTAGGTGCTTTGGCCTTTTAGCACATATGTGTCATTCTTGGGTGTTATAGTTTGACTGGCATACAGGTTTGTCTTTGTGATGAAAGTTTAATATTATTTTACCTCTACCCAATGTTTGTTAGTAGTAGTGAAATTGAGTTCATTTTCATATTATTTGGGCCACTTATTGGTTTCATTCCCACAAGAGTTAAGCACTATGGCCAATCCCACAACTAAACGTTAGCTTAGCTAGTACACAACTAGGATTTTAATGATATTCTTGTTCTTAAGATTTAGGTTGAATTATTATAGGTACATCAATCGCTTTTGATGGTGGTCATTTATCAAATTTCCTTCTATTTTGCATGAACTATAGGAGATTCTAATTAGTGTAGATGATCATCTCATTCCCTAGTATGCAATGCTTCCATTAGTGGTAGTCTTGCACAATGGATTAAGTCACCTTGTCATAAGTAGGGAACTTGCGAGGTACATCAAATAGTGACTCAACATGTTAGCTTACTAAATGTTCATGACACAGTGAGGAATACACAAAAACCCTAGTTTGGAACATCTATGTCTATCTCAAAGGGATATTGTGGGTTTATTAGAGTGAGTATTTGTGGAAAAACAAGGGAATGTTTTAGATCCTTGAATCCTTTATGTAATGAATTAGCCCAAATGAACTTGGACTTGGCTCCACTCTTGGTCATTTGGTTTAGGGGTCAAGTGATATGAGATAACCCCATCATGAACTGGTGATAGAAGTTGATAAGACCTAAGAAACTGTAGAGCTTTGTTAAAGTTGTTGAGGCTGACCAATTATGAATGAATTCGATATTTTCTCGATCCACATGCATGCAATGATCATCTATGATGTATTAGATACTAAAATCTATTAATTCTAAATGGAAATTCCCCCACATTAGCATATACGTTGTGTTATTGGAGGGTTTTTAGGACCTATTGAATGTGCTTAATAAGTTCTTCCTATGTTTTGTTATATATGAGGATATCATCCAAATATACAAACATAATAAAATTTTTGAATGGCTGCAATAAATCATCCATCATCAACATGAATGTTTCCATATCATTATACATGCCAAAAAGTATGAGAAACCTTGCAAAAAGTATTCATTAGGTTCAGAGGAAGTATTTTTTACATTAGTTTACTTAAATAGTACTTGCTGGTAGTTTGAATTCATATCAATATTACTAAACAACTTGGCACTTTTTGGTGGATCAAGAAGATTGCTAATGGAATTTGATATTGATTCTTGAATATGTTTCTTTTTAGAGCTACACAATGAATACAAAGTCATAATGTCCCATCCTTCTGAATAAACATAGTTAGGCTCTTGCAAGGTAAGGAGCTCATATGTTATGAAACTAGCTCAAGAAAAGATAGAAAAGATAGATCAACGCCTTAGAATTTAGCCTCTTCGATGGGGCAACCTCCTTTACATTACATAAATGAACAATTCTTGGATGATTCAATTGACAAAACCTCCTTTCTATATATAGGAGTCTAAGGAGTCACAATATAACCCAAACGACCTAACAATAATAACATAAAGTCACAAAAATAACAATAGAGGGATTCTATGGGGCACAGTAATAACAATATGGGGATAATAGGGGCACAACAATATTAATAAGGGATGCAACTACAATAGTAATGGGGTAATTACTAGTATTATAGGGACCCAACATGCCCCTCTCCTTCAAAAAAAGTGTTGTCCTCAACACTTGAGTAGTTTTGGATGCTTCTGTATAAAATTCTCATCCTCCCATGTGGAATATTCAACGGGTAAGTTCTTCCACTTGATAAGATACTCTGAAATTGATCGATTTCGTAGTTGTCAAGTCCTTGTTTCTGTGACTGCTTCCGGTTCCAATATAATTTTTCCTTCCTCGTCAAGTTCTAGCAATATTGTTTGAACTGGGAGCTTTTCGCCTATAACCTTCTTTAAACATGAAACATGGAAAACTGGGTGCAATCGAGAAGTTGCAGGAAGCTCAATTTTGTATGCCATAGAACCAATATTTTGCAACACCTTGTACAGACCATAATACTTTGGTGATAATTTATTATCCTTCTTAGCTTGCTTGAGGGACATTTTCTTATATGGTTGTAGCCGTAGGAATACCCAATCACCTACATCAAAACTTCTTTCGCTGTGATGTTGATATGCCTGTTGTTTCATTATATTCTGTGCCAACACGAGATTATCCTTTAAGAGTTGGAGGACTTGTTGTTTATGTTCGATGTGATGTTCCACTGCTTGAACCTTAGAATTTTCTCTTAAATATGATGTGATGGATGGTGGCTGATATCCATAAAGTGCCATAAATGGGGTCATTTTTGTTGTTGTATGGAAGAAAGTGTTATACCACCATTCAGCCAAAGGCAACCATTTGACCCATTTTGTCTGTTTATCAGATACAAAGCAACGAAGATATCCTTCCAAACATTTTTTTACTATCTCAGTTTGCCCATCAGATTGAGGATGATAAGATGAGCTATGAGCTAACTAAGTACCAAGACAAGAAAATAATTATGTCCAAAAATTTCTAGTGAAAATGGGATCTCTGTCACTTACAATAATCTTTGGGTTTCCATGTAGCTTTTGAATTGTTTCCATAAATGCCATAGAAACCATACTAGCTTTAAATGGATGTGATAATGCGCAAAAGTGTGCATACTTGGTATGTCTGTCAACTACCACCATGATGACACTCTTTCCCTCAGACTTGGGTAAACCTGTGATAAAATCCATTTAAACCTCTTCCCAACGTTGTCTTGGAATGGATAAAGGTTGTAATAGACTTGGTGTCTTAATTGTTTCAACTTTATTTTGTTGGCAAACGAAACATTCCGCCACAAATTTTTTGAATATCCGATTTAAGGCCATCCCAAAAAAATTCCTTCTTAACCCTGTGGTAAGTTTTTAAAAATCCTGAGTGCCCTCCTAAGGGAGAAGTGTGTAATTCCATAAGAATATTTTGTTTTAGTTGGGAATTCTTACAGAGGTATAAGAAATCTTTGTACCATAAAGAATCATTTTGCCAGCTAAATGTATCAAACGTACTGGAACCTTGTTGTAACTTTCGAATAAGTGCCCATACTTCTTCATCATTCTTTCATTCCTCCCTTGCTTCGTCTATCCAATCTGGTTGGATAATAGAAATGGCGCACAACAATGCTTCCACATCCTCATCCTTTCTTGAGAGTGCATTTGCCACCACATTTTGGTTCCCTTTTTTGTAGATGATTTCAAAGTCATAACCCAACATCTTTGTGACCCACTTTTGTTGCACTTAAGAGGATAATCTTTGTTCTAAAAAGTATTTAAGGGTATCATGATCCGTTATTACCTTGAAGTGTCTTCCCATTAGGTAGGGTCGCTATTTCTTAAGTGCATGGAGTATTGGCAACATTTCCTTCTCATAAATAGCTTTGTGTAAAAACTTTCCCTTGATTGGAAGACTTTCAAAAGCAATGGGTCTTTCATCTTGCATTAAAACAGCACCAATTCCATTTCCTGAAGCATCACATTCCACAATAAAGGTTTTTGTGAATTCCGGTGTAGCTAAGACCGGTGCTTGGCACATTGCCTCTTTAAGATGTTTGAAGGCCTTTGTTGCTTCTGGAGTCCATGAAAATGCATCTTTCTTCAATAATGTTGTTAGAGGTGTTGGTATTCTCTCATAATTCTTAACAAACTTGCGATAATACCCTGTCAACCCGAGAAATCCTCGCAGATGCTTTATAGATGTGGGGATTTTCCATTCCTTAATGGCTTTAATTTTGCTAGGGTCTACCTTAACTCCTTCATGAGATACAATATGACCCAGATATTCCACCTCTTGTACTCCAAAGAAACATTTGGATCTTTTTGCATATAATTGTTTCTCCTCCAATAGTTGTAGCACCCTGTCAACATGTTCAACATGATCCTTCCAAGACTTGTTGTAGATTAGTATATCATCAAAAAATACTAACACAAATTTTCTAAGCAATGGTTTGAAAATGGAATTCATCAAACCTTGAAATGTTGAAGGTGCATTGGTAAGGCCAAAAGGAATGACCAAAAATTCATAATGACCCTCATGAGTTCTAAATGTTGTTTTCGGAATGTCTTCAGTCTTTGTTCTAATTTGATGATATCCTGAATGAAGATCCAACTTGGTGAAGTAAGTTGATCCATGCAATTCATCCAGTAATTCATCAATGACGGAATGGGAAACTTATCTTTAATAGTGAGCTTGTTGAGATCCCTATAATCCGGGCACATGCACCATGATCCATCCTTCTTGTGCACTAATACTACTACAGCAGAGGAAGAACTTTGACTCGATTGAATTATACCAGCCTCTATCATTTCTGCAACCATACGTTCAATTTCACTCTTTTGGGCATAAGGATATCTGTACGGCCTGAAGTTTCGAGGAACACTTCCTGGAATCAAATGAATAGCATGATCATGATCACGAATAGGTGGGAGACCTTTGGGAGTCTCAAATACCTTGGAATGATTGTCCAAGACTTTTTGGAGATCTGGAGAAATAGATGATTGCAATGTGGAAACATCTAGCAAACATAATTGTGCAATTACACCCCTTTGTTCCTTTTTTAGAAGCTTTGTCATACCATTAGAGCTAATTATCTTTCATGGTTTCCCTGCAATACCCCTTAATTCAACTTCCTTTCCTTCCATGGAAAATTTCATGAAAATTTCTTGAAAATTGAAAGCTATTTTACCCAAGGATTGTAGCCATTATACTCCTAGTAGAACATCATCACCTCCCATTGGAATGGAAAGCATTGGGCTAGTCAATACATATTCTCCCATCGATAGCTTGATATTATGGCACTTTCCAGAGCAATTTATTGTTCCTCCATTTGAAACCATCACTTGACACTCTGGTGCTGGGTATAAGAAGAAATTCAATTCTTTTCCTACCTTACAATGAATAAAATTGTGGGTACTTCCTGAATAAATCAACACTAGTACCTTTTTCTTCTTGATTTGTCCTTCTATCTTGATGGTTTGAGGAGTGGTAATTCCTGCCAATGCATTACAAGATATGGTCAAATTCATTTATTCTTTATCTAGGCTTTGTTCCTGGAGTATATCCTCTTCTTTTGACCTTTCTTGCTCCTTTTCTTCTTCCTCTTCACAATCTATGTAGAATAATTTCTTCTCAGCACACTTATGACCTTTAGTGTATTTGCTATCACAACTGTAACAATGCCCTTTTTCTTTTTTTTCTTCCAATTGTTGTGGTGTCAACCTTATAGGTTGTGGAAGACTAGGAGCAACCACACTTCCATCTTTATAGTTGTGAGTGGTATGCTTCCTGGTTGCCATAATTTTGCTTTCCATTTTTCTTGCTAACCTGAATGCCTTATCTAATGAACCAGGTTCCCAAAGGAAAAAATCATGTTAGATATTATCCTTTAAATTCCCTATGAACACATCAATCCTATGCTCCTCTGGAATATCGTTTACCCTTATGTTCAATTTTTGGAACTCCTCAATGTGCTCCATTATTGAACCCTTTTGCTTGAGACTTATCAATTGGCTAAAAAACGTGTTGCTTTTTGTATCCTCATAATGTGCTACCAATTCTTCCGTAAAAATCGCCCAAGTGATAATTTGTTTACGAGATCAAAGCCATCGATACCATACAAACTGATTTGGTTCTAAATATAAAGTTGCAATACGTACCTTTTGTGTGTTTTGCACATTATTGAGATCGAAAAATTGCTCCATTTGTAATATGCATGTTGCAGGATCCTTGCCATCAAAATTCCTCATATCAATTTTTGGAATATGGTGGGTTTTCGATCCCACATTAGAGTCTAAGAAATCATGATTAACATTTCTTTTGTTCACATCATGAGTTTCCTTTACTACCTTTTCACCATTGGTAAGTATTTCTTGTAGAAAATTTGTCAAATCTGTCTTCAAATCTGCCATGCCTGTCTTCAAATTTGTGTTCAAATCTATCTTCAAGTTGTCCATCTTAGCTTCCATGCCATTCATCTTAACTTCCACACCATTTATCTTAGCTTCTGTTAGCTTTTGTGACAGTGACATTTGTTGCACTTGTTCTTGTAATTTTGATATATCATGTAGCATTTCTTCCTCTTCCTCATGAGTCATGCTAGAGCTTTCAGGTTCCTTACTAGGTGTTTGCGTTTTCTTTCCTCGGGGCATCAGTTACTGATAATAATTCTCTACTATGCCCTTTGAATTCCTTCAAAATAAATTTTCAAACCAAGCTTAACAAAAAATTTAAGAAAATCTACACACATTTTTTCACTTTGTAGGAGCTCGATATTTCCTCTAATGTATCTCTGTACCTTCCGATCATCTAGTTATGAATTTGTGATCTTCCGTAGCCCTCTATTTCCTCTTTCCAATGCCACAAATCTGACCCAAATTGGATTCTCCAAGGAAGATTTATGCGAAATCGCCCACAGTGACTTGATTATCGACTAGTTCAGTAGAGCGAACTTGTACGACATGCTACGAATCACTGTTTTGACATTTGGATCTAAAAAATGCATACAAGAAACCACAATACGTCCTCTTTCTATACATTCTTATGAAATTTCAATCCGATCCCCAGAGAGAAAGTTATGATGATTTTCCCCAGGTCATCTATTTGGAATTTAATTCAGGAGTCTGCAAAAAGACCAATTTCCTCAGATCATATCTCCGCAAATATAGCGCAAAAAGCTTTGAAATTCGGACCCAAGGTTCAGCATGATTGCTTCTCAAATGGGTTTGTTTTTTAACTTCTGAAACATCACAGAAAAAAGGTTATAGCGACAATTCCACGATGATCTGTTTGGAGCAGCGAAACCCTAGAATCCAAAGCTCTGATACCAAATGTTATGAAACCAGCTCAAGAAAAGATAGAAAAGATAGATCAACGCCTTAGAATTTAGCCTCTTCGAGGTGGAAACCTCCTTTGCATTACATAAATGAACAATTCTTGGATGATTCAAATGACAAAACCTCCTTTCTATATATAGGAGTCTAAGGAGTCACAATATAACCCAGCCGACCTAACAATAATAATATAAAGCCATAAAAATAACAATAGAGGGATTCTATGGGGCACAATAATAACAATATGGGGATAATAGGGGCACAAAAATATTAATAAGGGATGCAACTACAATAGTAATGGGGTAATTACTAGTATTATAGGGACCCAACGTCATATGAATGCTTCCAATTTGGACGAGCTCTTGAATTTGGCATTTGAATTCTTCATTCTCAAGAAGGAAGCATTTAATAGTAGGTCATTAGATAGATGATAACCACATGTTAAATCAATTGGATTCTTGGCCTACCAATGCATAGACACCCTTGGAGGAAAAGCAAAAATATCTCTATATTCTTCCACTTAATTGTCCACCTAATTTTTCTAAGGAAAAAAATCCTATGTAGGGGCCATGGTGGTTATAGCGACCTTCTGTGCACCTTATGAATAAATCATGAAAAAGAGAGTGTGTTAATTATAACTATTTATGGTGACTTGTAGAGTTGATTTCCCAAACTAATAATGAAACTACAGGGCTTGTTGGGAGAAAGTTTTGGTACTTTTAATTATCTTATTTAAACCATTTTATCCTCAGATTTGAACCAAAAACTCTTCCATTTTACTCGTTTTATGAGGATAATGGAGTCAAAAGGTTATAATAAAGGTAATTATATTTTATAAAAATATTCTCTTTTAAATTTATAAATATTAGTAGAATCTGTTATCGAAGTACTAATTTTGAAATCAACAGCTATAAGAATTTCTTGTAATCACATGATGGGAATAGGAGAATAATTCTCGTAATTTGTTCAAGGTCTATAAGGTTTCACATTAGCTAATATGGTTTTGACACTTGGAGTACATATAGAATATTCAATATATGGATAAATACCTATCTAGCCTCCTTATATTTGGTCGCAACCCTCAAGTCAATGTTGGGTCAACACAAGGTATTTACTCAAAAATTTCTATAGCCAGGTAAGGACATCAATAAAATTATCCCCATCAGTTGGAATTCAAGTAGAAAGTCCTGGAAATCAGTATCTAAAGTCAAACGAGATCAAGGTGGACCACATTAGATCCCTATATTTCCTTCTTGGATATTGCAGTTTTCTTTATACATGGAAATGAACCCCATGTTTGGGAAAATTCAATTCTAGATTAATATTTCTTTAATAAAAAATGCTGAATTAGGGAGAAACAAAGTTAGACATTTTCATGAATTATTCTTGAACACGACTTCTATTTTGTATTAACTTTGTGAGTTGTATTATTACAAGATGACGTTTTCTATGATATGGTGTAACTTCTCTTAGTTTTTGAATATCATCTCTAACAACATATTCTAGGAGCCCCCCTAGTATGTGTTGCATTGCTTCTTGTTATGTGTTTCATCATTTTAATTGCATTTTGAGTTCACTTTAATAATTTTTCTTATATATATGTAGGTTTGTCAATACTGAGTTTTTACTATAATCACATGGTTTTCCTGTAATTTCCTATAATGGATACTCTATTTTTCCTATAATCACACAAATTTTGTGACAAAATATTGGTTGAACAACCTTATTTAGTTGGAATTGTTTTCCATTAATTATTGTTGTGTTTTAAAGTTTCTTGTTAGAACCAGTTAGAGCTAGTACGCCTCAAGTAATTATTAGAGTAATGGATTGAAGGAACTTGAGTTTTAAATGAAAAATATTTCCATTGGTTGGAGTGAATTTTCTTCTCAACCTCAAAACACTAATTTTTCCCTAAAAATTTTTTTTGCATTGCGTTTTATAGGCCATATTGACTACACAAAGTATGCTTTCAAAAATACAATTTAACGTGATTATGTAATGTGTCTATCTGCATATGCAATTTTACGTGGGCAAGGTTAACAATTGGATGTGAAATTATGAAATCAATCTTAAACCTAAATCAATTCTAAGAATTGCATGTACTTTAATTGTGTGTTACTTTGCATAGGAACAGCTAAGTAGCTAGTTTGCACACAGTGTGTTCACCTCATAATTTTACCTACCTTGGATTGAAAAGTAAGTGTTAAGGAGTTTGTCCCACTATATGACTTGATAAGGCCTATACTCACAAACATCATGGTTCTTCAATAAATAGTGTTTCCTTAAAATAGATTCACAAAATTGAAGTGGAAAAATCACACAATACCTCGTCTTGAAGGGCTTCATGCCATAGGGTAGGAAAAATTACTAATTTGTTAGAAAAATATTGAAGGGGGGTGCGGGGGGGAATGAATCATATTTTAAACTACTTAAATGATTTATTTTCTTATTCAAATTTATGTATGCGGTTGTTGTGAAGTAAACCTATGTATGTACGCGAGTCGTTGCTGTGATGAAGACAAGTAGCATATATCCAGTTCACTAACTATTTCAGTAAATTCATCATCTATTTAACTTGAACCAATATATTAGTACTTCAGTAAACATTAATTAAATAATAATCATGTTCATTAAGAATGAAAGAACTCATTTCACATAAGCAACACATAAAAACTACCAATTTTTTAGGTGGAAACCCAATGTGGAAAAAAACCACTACTGTTGTCGTATTTTCTACTTCTTTTATTATCAAGACAAATTTATTAACATACTTGTACTAGTGCAGACTCATACCTGTACGCAGGCACCCACCTGCAGAAGTCTACTACCTTCTCTCATTTTCCAGCTTCTACTGGAAGGGAGCTATAACCCCCTTATTCTCTGCTCTTTGTGGATCACTTTTCAGAATATTTCAAACTAGATCCATTTCAAATATGAGACAACGATACTGAGATCAAAATTGTATCAAATAAATAAAACAACTTAATCAATAAACCAAATACTAAACCTCAAACAATCAAATTGGTTAGATAATTTTAATTCATTGAATACTCTTCATCAGAATGTCAGACCATCTACTCTTCACAACAGAAACCAGATCCTGTCACTACAAACCCTAGTCAACCTTATGTCAAAAATATATATGCAATTATTATGAGACATAACTATGTATATATGTGCTTTCTCTTCATATAACCCATGTACAGATTGCAAAATACTAAACCCTGGAACTGAATCATTGAAATACTATAATCAATCACTGAAACACATACTAACCTTGTCACAGATTTCTGAGCCAAATACATATCATCTCATATCAGCATCATTACTATTCAACATTTCATAACATGATCAGATCAACCTCAATCAACACTGCAAACACAGATCATCATGTAAGACTTCATTGACATACAACAACAAATAAAACAAGATTGATCAGACATCATATATAGTGAACCCTAGCATATGTACGCGACCCTTATAGGAAAATTCAACATATGTACACACCTTTCAAGAGGATACCAACATACAGATCTGTCCATACTACAGAATCTATATGTTACTACCAAAAATCTGATCTTCATATGTACGCACTATTTCTGAAGAAAAACTACGTATAACTGTAACCACTGAATAATTCCTTTAGTTCATAACATATCAATAATCAAACCCAAATCTCGACACATACTGTAAAAGTCACACATCATAACACCATCATCAAAAATCTATCAACCCTTATGTATTTTATTCAATGTGTAGTCTTTTCATATCTATAAGATTTAATCTATCATCACATTCCTGGATGCACACTTATTTCAGAATCACCAATTCATTAATAAATCAAATCATGCACACTTAGCACCTTGATCTCCATCTCCTTATATATCTTAGGCCTTTGCCAATAACTTAGGTCAATTTCGTAGCTATACTGATGGTATTCCCTGACAAGATCAAATATCAAATAGGTTTTGGACCCTTAGATCAGCTCCATTCCTTGACTTTGGGCACAAAACTTAGCCAGGAACGTGAGGTTACTACTAGACATGGCCATCTCATGCCTGTGGTGACCTTTAGCATCCAACAACAATAAGATGTCCATTCCACCCTAGATAAAAGCTTCTTTTCCCATTTGACGATGTCAAGAGAAAACTCGGAGCTAAGAATCCAAAACATGGTGCAACTTTGAAACCAAACACGAGCCCTAAACCTCCAACGAAAGAAGCGCGAAAGACACGACAAGACAAAACCTTAGGCTTCAATGCGAGCTCCATTTTTTTTCCTCCAAAATGGATCAAAGTTAATTTCAAAAATGGTCTAATATATATATATATATATATATATATATATATAGAGAGAGAGAGAGAGAGAGAGAGAGAGAGAGAGAGAGAGATATCTGTGTGTCTGTGTGTGTATGTAAACATTCATTTAATTATTTAATTCTAGGTTTTGAAAGTGTCTTTTCAAACAAATAAATTTTTAAATCATTATGCTTAATTTTTATTTTATTTTTAAAACACATTTTATTTTTACATTTTTTTTATAAATTATTAAAAATAATAATTACTTTCTTAAAAAAATGTCAAGTAATTTCACTTTTGGATTTAGAGTCAATTTTATGTTTTTTTATTTTTTAGGATACAAGTTGCCAAGGCTATATTTTCAATTAATTCATATTTTTAACCACACAACTAACCTAAGATAAAATAAATAAAAATTAGAAAAAATTTAAAAAAGCTTTAAAAACAAATATTTGGAAAAAATGTTGATACTTTATAAATATGAATATTTAAAATGCCAAAAAAAAACCCAAAAAAGTCTCTCCTGGCATAAAGTTTCCCATCTAGTGTCACTAATCATAATATTTTCCAATAGAGTGTTATTCATCCTTGAGAGCATCAACAATGGCTTCCAAAATGGATTCTATCCTAAATGTTGTGGAATCATCTTTAATATGTCTCTCCTAGTAAATATCCTACCAATATTTGACCATTTGAAGGGACCTAAGGAGTGCGAAAGTGGTTTTTTCATGGTCAATTAATACAGTTTGAACAAAGTAATAGCCCTAGAGTAAATTTAACTATTTCTCCAAAGAATTTTTATCTACTTAACCTTTAGATAAAAGAATTTTAAAATTAACTTACAGCTTTAAGGTTATTACACATACAAAACAAATACTTACTAAAGGTGTCTTTTTCTTTGTTTGTAGCCATTGAATGATTTGGGAAAAATAATCCTTCATTTTATTGCATTGTTGCATGAGGGATTCCCCAAGCAACAACGTGATATGATCTCCTCTACTATCTATATTTTCCTCCACCATGTAAAGTTTCTTGGGCTAGTGAGAGTAATCTTCCTTAGGCTTAGTTAGTTCGAGATGCAACACGCTATACCTTAACCTCATTAAGGACATGCACGAAGAAATTACAAAGAGTATATTTCAAATGAGAATGTCTTTTAGATTAATCACATCATTAGGATTTGGTCGACGTTTCTAACTAACTAATGCGGTTCATCCTCATGACAAAGGTGAAAAACTAATCATTACAATAGAATAAATAACAAGGATGCATCAATGTCTAGAGTTAGCCATTAGGAATTAGACATTAGGAAATAATTATTAATTAAAATAATATTGGTTTATAAACTAGTTGTTTGGAATTAACTGTTATAGTTCTAAATTAATGAAATAAAATAATTTTTAATAATATTATAAAATTAATTAAATAAAATCTTTAATGCAATGGTCAAAATATTTGAATATTTATAAGTTTAATGATTTTATTATTATAAATTAGTTAATAATATTTTTAAATTAATATTAAGAACTTAAAGATAAAATAAGCAATTCTTTGAATAAAATAAAATAACTAATGAAAAGAAAATGAGGTAATATTTGATACCATTAAATAAATAAAATAAAATAAAGGAAAGAAAGAGAAAGAGGAATCAGGGGATGAAATCATGAGGAGAGAGACGAAATCTAGTTATTACTTAATTTCCAACCATCATCCCTATTGAGATTGATTGCATGTTTCTAAATTTAAATCACCTCTCTAAGCTTCCTACGGGCGAAGTGATCAACCCTAGCAATGACTTTGGAATCCTCAATGCAGACATGGTGCTTGTATTTATCCACATGCTTAGCTAGAGATGACAAGTGGGAACGATTGTGCCTAATGTCTGCAATGTTCTCTTGGATTCTCTAGTTAATGGAGCAACTATTTTCTCTAATGTGGGGGATCCCACAGGAACAAGGGACCAAGTATACTCCTTTCATGTCTTTAGGGTACACTGGGACTTTAACAGATGTAAGAGAACTTCTAATGGTATTAAGTGGTTTGAACAAAGCATAAACTCAATTCTTTTTAAGAATATGGGAAATCGTGTTATTGGTCCCTTGGATAAATGGAAGTTGAACCTTAGAGATAGGAACATCACGAGCATACTTAATCCTTGATTCTTTACAAGATCTTTGAAAATACTTGAGGCCTTGAGTTCTGATACACCCATTATTTTCAAAACCCTTGAGGCCTTGAGTATATTTCCATGGTACCATTGATTTGGAATATGTAGAGAATAAACTGAAGGTCGAAATTTAATGGAACCAAAAAGAGATATTGTAGAGAGAATGGTAATACAATGGAACCCAAATTCTATTATTTAATAGAAAAATACTTTGAAAATGCAAAGCAATATAAACTAGAAAGAATGGTGGTAGCTTATCTCTGAAGATAAATCTATCAATGAACCTCATTTGTAAGAAGCCATTACAATAGGCTAAGACTATATGTTTAATATAAAAGAGAAATACATAAGGGGCAGAGACCCTAATGCCAAGAGATGATGTTGAAAATGGAATGAGGCTTTGAGAAGTCTAGTTGATATGCCAACTTCTTTAGGGCATAAAGTTTGCATAAAAATTACCTTCAGGATATTACTTGGAATATTACAAAACTTAATGCATGCTCTATATATTTAGTAGGCCACACAAATTTTTATACCATGCACTATGTGAACCAGAAAAAATGCAAGGGAAATGCTCCAAAAATGTGTTTGAAGTTTACTACCTAAAAAAACTATGGTAGAACTTCCAATATATGGAATTATTCTCAATTGGTAGAACAATTGGGTGGCCACTAATATCTCACTATATCATTCTTATAACTTTTATGTCTTACTAATTTGACATAATTGAAGCCTAAATTGTAAAGGGATTATACATTTTTTTTTGTGTGTAAAGTGAATGCTAGCAATTGCAAGTTAGGAAATTAGATTAAAAGTTTATATATGTCCCTCTGGTCTCTAGCTTGTTGATGAGTGCTAGTATTGCAGGAAGGACACTGCAACTCCTGGGTTACTAACTTTACTTTATCAACCTGGGGTTTGGACAAACTTGGAGGTGATAGTGCTATATACACAAGTAAAGGTGATGGTTCTACCTGTTGTCATTGTTCAGATGGCGAGAGACCATTGGAGTTTCAAGCCATACTTCTATGGAGTCAGAAGAAGCTTCATTTCTTGATGGAAGAAAGGTAAATCTACTCTAAGAGAGAGCTACTCTACTGCGATAATGGAGAAGGTCGAAATTTAATGCTAAATCACACCATTTCCTAATTCACTGCTAAGAAACTATGCTTTGCAGAAATGCTAAATCAACATTAACCAAATTCTACTATGTAAGTCATAGAAGTAAGAAGCATCAATCATCTCTTATGTGCAGTAAAGAGACTGAACTAAATATATTTTTGCCTTTTTGTCTTTTCATGCAAAAATCAAGTATGCAAACTAATTTCTTCTGTCAATATGGTAGGTGAATTAAGGATGTTTGAGGATGGATGGAAGGGTTATGAAATTGTTGGATGGTGTGGGAGACCCTTAGGAGGCTTTTGGTGACTTCCTAGAGGTTTTCCCTCAATTCGGCCTAAAAACAGGCCATTTTAGGAAAACCTATAGGATGTACTAGAAACCTATAGGATTCCCTATAAACCTACAGGATACAGCTGAGAGAAAAATGTGAGGTGTTGGAGGTGATGGAAGGCCTAGGGAGGGTGTTTGATGGGTAGAATGGAGTGGAAGAAGGTCTCGGATCACTCAGAAGTCAACAACAAAGATAAGATATGGTTGGATTCACTCAATGTGCTTGGAAGAGTTTCTATGAAAAATGATGAAAACTAGTGAAGGTGGTGGTGAAAATAAGGGATGGCTAAGGTGGATGGAATGCAAGGTGGTTGTTGGCTATAAAGTCTTAGTCTCCTCCTGAGGCACATGCTCTGCATAAACCATGTTTATTTCTTCCAAAAAGCTATGTAAACAAGAAACATTCTCATGAACTAGAAAAGAAGAATTAATGAACTAACTACTTAAATTATGAATAAGGAAAGTTGCTGAAAGGAATGAAAGCATGGATGGGATCTACTACAAAGATGAAGATGAAAAAGATGAAAATGGAATTCTACCCTGCAAAACTAACCAAATACTAATTTAATGACAACAAACTCTAAAGCTCATAAAAGAAATAGAAATCTGTGTTTTTGGGGCTGCTTAAGGGTCCCTTCCTCAAGTCATGATCCTAGAGGGAGGAAGTGAGGCCGAGACACCTGTTGAAAACCTTATGGTGCTCCTTTTATCCCTTCCAACCTACTACTGAATTAAGACACAAATGGAAGCAAACTAATAAACAACCAATCCAATCTAAACTACTTGTAATGGAAATGCATCTAAAAGCAAATTAACAATGAAGCTATGAAACTACACTAGACATACATGTAAAAGAAAGAGGAGACTTGTTTTCTAGGGTTGGGCCCTAACCCAAGAGCTTTAGCCCTCTGAATTAACTCAGTGCTGGCTCAAAACAAAACTCATTCTTATTACCAAAACAACAAATTACATCAATAAAACATTCACAAGTCTGGAGCTCGAAATTAGCTTAGAGTTTTACAAAAAAAATATAAATCCTAATGAGGCTCTAGGTCTCTATACTTATACAACTGAAGTTGCCAATGACTTCCTTAATTAGGGAGGCTCAGCTCCCAAACTCGAGATAAAATAGCCCTTTGTCTCTCACTTGCTCAGCTACCTTCTAATCCTCATGGCTTAGTTTCTTGCACTCCAAGCTGGTGTAATGAATGGAGGAATATTTGAATGGGGGATAAGTAAACAAGGAGGATTTACCTCCTATAATCCCTCTCCCTTGTCCCATTTGAGTTTTAACCTTAGTGTTTTAAAAAATTCCTTGATTAATCTCCTTCAATCCCGCATTCAATGCATATTAGTCCACTAGGCATAATATCCAACTCTAACTCATCTCATAAACAAAATAAAATAAAAAAAACATGTAATAAGTTGTGAGAAAAGTTGGTTTGACGAAGCTAGGAGGTGAATTAAGGCCCATATAATTACCCAATTCTGAGGCTCATCATCACCCCTACTAAAAGCGTTTCTCATCCTCTAAGTGACTCAATCAATATCTATATCCTTCATAGCTCTAATGGCCTCCCTAACATCCCATGCCTCTACTATGGTTTCCTCTTCTTGTTCGTAGAAGGTTGCTTTCCTTTCTACCTCCTCCCACTACCTCCTTTGTTCTTCTTCCTTCGTTCTTTCTAGCATTCCTAAGAGTAGTGGTGGACTGAGTTTCAGGCCAATCCAATTGACTTTTAGCCTTTGCATAGACTACTTGTACATGGGTGTCTTGTTTAGTGCTTCTCTTAATCTTTGAGGAGAGTGGTACTCTCTTATCCTTAAGCTGTATGGCTTTGGAGGGCAAGAATGTATGATATCATCCCCTAATAGCCTAAAAATGTCCTCAAAATGTGAAATTGCTTTCTCTTGGGTAGCAAGATATTTAGGTGCAGGCTAAGGATCATTTGAAATCAAATTATGGGTACTGACGAGGGCCATGGAATTTGATTGTTCATCTCTAATCATAAGAGGTTCAGTTTGCTTTTTTGCCAATATCTTCTTCATTTTTGTAGCCCTTGACTCCTCATGGTTCATCCAGATGCCAAAGCCATCAATTGTAAATCTCCTAGCTTGGCATTAGGGTCCCATACATTCATGTCTATTAGGGCCATGTTGTGCAAATGAAACTTAGCCATCTTGGCCCTATCTTCTAGTGTCTTGATCTGGAGCTACAGCCACTATTCCTTGAGATATAGGGCATAAGATTTAGCTCCAATCCTACAATGGATTGCTTCCAAAGAGAGTTTGAACATACATGCCAATTGATTCTCTCTTTCCTGCAGCTATCCTCTCAACCATGCATTTTCTATCTCTAGTTGATTTTTCATTATGGCCTTTCTGTCTCTCAAGCTACTTATCTCTTTATCCATCTCCTTGAGATTATCCTCCATGTGCCCAATGTTTTCCACTCCCTTTGATTTGGCGATTTTCATCCATTGGTGAGTTCTTGGCCCTCTCCTCCTTAAGCTTGAAGAATAGTGGAATAGAAAATTTTTGAGGTATGACCCTGCCTCATTCAATAAACCTGTAGTAGGAGTCCAGGTTAGGTTGGGGCTGGGTTCTTTTGTCTCTGGGTCCTCTCCTTTAGTTTCTTGCTGCTTTCCTACCTCCCTTTCCAATTTTTGTCCCTCCTAAAGGTTCAGCAGAGTATCTTGTAGGACTGCTTCTACTTCTGATAGATTATGTTGTGTATCCTGTAGGATTTTGTTTCCCTTGGAGGAGGTCGATCTAGTCATAGGCTTTCTCACATAGGTGACAGGAGACTTAGGGGAAGGCATTTTCTCCTTTTTTTAGGGGATTCTTCAATCACAATAGGAATTTTGGTTGGTGTTTTGGGTTTCCCGTATCTTATTCTTGTGCTTTTCCTTGTCCTGAAATATAAGGGGGTCTGGAGACACCTTAGGCAACTCCTCTTTATTTTTAGTCCCCTCTTTTCCCTTGCTTTCTTCACCTATGTCCTTCCTTTCTTCTTCCTCTTGTAGATCCTCAACATATTTATCAATTTCCTCCTAAGTATCCTCCTCTATTTCTTCATCATCCTCCTTCTCTTTCCCCTCTTCTTCTTCATCTTCATCATTTTCTTCTGTTTCGTCTGCTTCTTCATCTATCCCATCTTCATCTACTTCTGTTTCTTCTTCTTCCTACTCTACTTCTTCATCCTTTGCTTTAGTCTCTTCCTCTTCCTCTTCATTGACAGTAGGACTGACATCATATGTGAGAGCTTTGATGTCTTCCTCTGCCTACATGTCTCTAAAAACTGACCATGTGTTATAAGAATTTTGAGGTTTTGAAGGGCATCTTCTATAAGAATCCTAATTAACCCATGGTGAGGTAACTGTTGGTAATTTCCCTCTTGCACTTTGATGCTTGAGTCTATTAGTGATTGCAGTAGGAAGTATGGCATGATGAGCCTATGGTGATGGGATGTTTCTGCTCCAAATGTCAATTCTTCAAGAAGCATAAAATGATAGCCATAGACCACACTATACCTACCCTCACATGAAATTTATTTGATGAGCTGGTAGCTTACCTCATTCCAGTGATATGGCAGAATTTCTCTCCTTACTCCATTTTTGTTCTTAGTGGCTTCCTCACCTTCTAAAAAGAATTTCTTTTTTGTAACCTGGCTATCTCCTTTATCTCCCTTCCTCCATGGTACTCCTAGGGGAAGTGTGGTAACTATGCTGATGAGATCAGGAGTGATTTCTATGGGGAGGCCTCTTACCATAATAGTGGCATGGATTTTGGTGAGTGGAATGAGGGAGAGAGAAAAATCTTGGGCCACCTCATCATCACACCCTCTGAATTTTTCGAAAAACCCCATCCAATTATGTCTGGTGAAGTTTTTTAGAACTTGAGGGTGTTGTTGGATTCTCAGAGTGTTTTTGGGCTCCCTCTTATTAAACCCTCTTGTCATCTTGTTTGGTGAGGTTTTGAGGAGATTAGATGGTTGATACAATGTAGAACTAAGAAATTGAGATGACTGTGTTGACAATTCTCTTGCACAGCTACCAAATTTACTTCAAACTATAGGATTTTTATATCAATTTACTTGGAAAGAGGAATATAATTACAGAGCCTACCTTTTCATAATGTTTGTTGTGGTCAATCCCCAATATTTCCCCTATGAAATCCCTCTTGAACTATCCTGTAGACTGTCTCTGTGTATCATGTAGGAATTCCTGTGCAGTAAAATGATGGAGTTTTGCTTTCGGTAGGTTTCCTGGGTATGAGAGTAGCCTGTGAGAGCGAGCTTTGAGGAAGTGAATGCATGAATGCATGAGGACGATGATTATTTCATCTTATGGTCATTCAGGGTGAGGTGGTGTGCTGGTAGTAGAGGTACGTTTCCATTTTTGGACCATTAGTCCCCACTACCACCTCATCACTCCCCACTCCTCGTAATCAGCTCCCACCTGATGCATCCATAGCTTTAACTGCTTTTGTCCTTCTCCTTCTCTATCTTTGAGTTGATTGTTGTCAAATGTGAGAGAACATCCTGTTTTGTCTTTTTTGAATAAGCGAAGGTGGCCAAGTTAACTGGCCGCCTTTTCACTTATAAACCAACTTCCTTGTAACCTTTAAATTGTTTTGACTGCATGATTCATATGAGAGAGTGAGCATGATACTTACCTATGGTGCCAATACCTTGCTACAGTTGCTGAAGACTGGAGGTTCTTGTTGTGTGTATTGGTTGCATGCTATTCTTCTTCCCTTCTTGTTTCTTTCTGATGATCCTTTTGTTTGTGTAGGTACTTGTTGTTGAAGATGATGGTGGTGCTTCTGCTTTGGTTTTCCTTCTGCCCTTGGATCATCATGATCTAGGCTTGCTATTATTATGATTTGTATTCTGTGGGATAGGTTGCTACAAGATTTCCAAGTTGCTTCTCCCTCAGAACTCTTAATCATACACTTTTCTGGGGTTGTGAGGATGGTGACATGGATGGAGAGAAAGACTAGGAGTGTGGAGAACAAGGAATACTCAGGTGATGCTCTCTATTCCTCCCTATTTCCCTTCTTTTCGAAGACTGATTTTTTTTTTGAAACTGATTTTGTTTTTAAGGGTGAATGCAGGGGTGATGGAATTATGGTGAGTAAGGTATGGTGATGGAATGATGATGAAGGGGGTGCTATTCCCTTGGCATAGTAGGTCATTTTTTCTTTTCGGTCGCTTCCTATAGGATTTCTAGGTCACTGTGATTCCTATAGGATCATCTTGTAGGTTTTCAGGGGATCCTGTAGAAAACACAGTTCCCTTGTAAAATGAAGGAAAGGAGTGGAAAAAATGAGAGAAATGGTAGAGTGATGAATGAAAATGAGTGAAAAAAATAAAATGTTAGTGAAATAGGTCTCTTGGTGATCCTCCTTTGCTTCGTGATCGTCCTTCTTGCTGACCTGCAAAAATAGATATTTTCATGCTTTTTCTCTCTTGCTTTTGTTTTTTTTTTAAACAACTAGGCTGCCTCTAAGAGGTTTTCATCCTAGTTGTTTACCCTAAGTGCTTTAGGAGAGGTTTTCACCCAGGGATTGTTTTATTCTTTTTTATTTTTTTCTTTTTTGATTAACACTATTGGGCCGCCCCAAGAGGTTTTCAACCCAATAGTGGGACTCAGCCACCTCGTGGAGGTTTTCACTTGAGCCCTTTTTTTTTTCTCAGTGATTTGGTGAGGCAGGAGCTGAAACTTGCTCCACTATCATCACTATCTTATTGATATCATTAATGAACTCTTGTCTTGACAAAGGTCTCTTGTAGATTTTCAATCGTTGTCCATTAACAAGTAAAGGGATGGCCTCTTCATCTATGGTTTTGATCAGCACTAGACCATTATCATGGCATCTTTCTACAACATAAGGTCCTAGCCATCTTGTCCTTAAATTTCCCTTGAAGTCTTTATACCTATAATCATATAACAAATCCCAATCACCTTGTTGGAATTTTTTTCCTCGATGTTCTTATAATGTCAGATCTTCCTCTACAGTATTACCTCTATGTGTAGGAGGGCCTACATTTTGAACTCATCCAAACCATTAAACTGCAACAAACTCCCTTTTTGTGCACTGCTGAGATCTAGATCTAGTTGGGCTGCCATCCTTAATGTGTTATACTCAGATTTAATGGATAACAAGACCATTTTCCCATAAACCAGCTCATAGGGTGTGAATCTAGTGGTGGTCTTCCATGTGGTATTATAGGCCCAAGTGGCCTCAGCTAGTCTATCTGCCCAATCCTTCCTATTGTTGCTTACCACTATGGTCAAGATTCCCTCCAGTGCTCTGTTGGTCACCTCCACTTTCCCATTAGCTTGTGGATGATAGGGAGTGGAGGTTCTATGCTTGATCTTGTGCTGCCTAAGCAAGTTTTCAATCATGTTGGAGGTAAATTGGTTGCCTTGGTCTGTGACAAGCTCTCTAGGGTACCCAAATTTGTAGAATACATTCTCCCTTAGGAAATCAACCACCTTCTCCTTTGTTGTTGCGTTATTCACCTTGGTTTTAGCCCACATAGTCAAATAGTCAGTGCACATAATGATGTATTGTTTTCTCTTGGAAGGAGGGTCAATAGGCCCAATGAAGTCCATGCCCCACTTGTCAAATGGCTCGAAAGTCACTTGAGGCTGCAGATGCATTTCCTCTCTTGGAGTAGGCCTTCCCATCCTTTGGCACCGATCACACTGACTAGTATATATTTTAACATCCTGATGAAGAGTGGGCCAATAATAGCCTGCTTCTAACACTTTGAATGATGTCCTCTTTGCTGCAAAGTGACCTCCATAAGGCCCATCATGACATGTCATAAGGATGTCAAAGACTTCCTCCTCCCTGACACACCTTCTCAAGATTTGATTTGGGCCAAGTTTGAAGAGATTGCCCCCAATCCAAGTGAAAGCGGTGCTCTTACTTATTATCTTTCTCTTTTCTTTGAGGACAAGTTCAATGGGAATTGTGTCGATACCAAATAGTTTTTTTATATCAGCGAACCATGGAGAGAGAACTGAAACAGAAAATAAGTGCTCATCTGGTAACTGGTCATCAACCATTCCTTCTTCACCTATAGGCAAATTTAATCTGGAGAAAAAGTCTGCAACAACATTTTCCTTATGAGGCTTATCAACAATAGTTAGATCAAACTACTATAATAAAAGTAACCATCTTATAATCCGAGCATTCACATCTAGTTTATTCATTAAATATTTGACTGCAGCATGGTTAATATGCACAAATGTTTGATAGCATGTAATATAATCGCTGAATTTTTTCAATGAATGCACAACATCAAGGAGTTCCTTTTTAGTCATTGGGTAATTTAGTTTAGCTTTTGACATATTCTTACTGATAAAATAGATAGCATAAGGAAATTTTTCATCTATTTGACTTGGGGCTACTCCTAAGGCTTTATGTGAGGCATCATCATGAATATGAAAGGGGAGGGCCCAATTTGCGCCTCAAAGAATCGGTGTAGTGGTTAACTTGTCCTTTAGGATATCTAAGGCCTCTTGACAACTTTTTGACCATATAAACTCAGAGTCCTTGGCAAAAAAACCAAATAAAGGAGAGGCCAACTTGCTGAAGTCCTTTATGAACCTTTAGTAGTATCTAGCTAACCCTACGAAACTTCTTCCATCTCTCTGATTTTGAGGAGGTGGGACCCTTTGGATGATATCTATTGTGTTTGAGTCCACCTGCAATCCTTGCTGAGATATTGAATTACCTAACACGATCGCTATAGTCATCAAGAATTCACATTTTTCGGGACTGAGAGATAGGTTCATTTCAATGCATTTGTGCAATACTTTGCTAGGTTGGACAGAGCTTCTTGAAAATCATAGCCATAAGGTGTAAAATCATCCATATAAATTTCCACCACATCATGGACAAATTCCATGAAAATAATCAAGAATTCTCTCTGGAAAGTGGTAGGAGCATTTCATAGGCCAAAAGGAAGGACCCTATAGGCAAAAGTTCCCCAAGGATAGGTGAAGGTGGTTTTATCCTGGGGCTGATCTGGATTTGGTTGTACCCACTGAATCCATCTAGGAAAGAGAAAAAAAAATTCCCTGCCAGGCCATCTAGCACTTGGTCAATGAAGGGTAGAGGGAAATGGTCCTTCTTTATGGCTTTGTTCAACTCCTTGTAATTGACACAAATTCTCCACTTACCATTTTTCTTTAGAACTAACACCAAAGGAGAGACCCACTCATTGTCAGAGATAGGGTAAATGAATCTCGCATCTAGCAGTTTTTGTAGTTCTTCTTTGACTATATCTTTAAGAGCAGGATTCATCCTCCTTTGGGGTTGTGGGACCGGCTTGTGACCTTCTTTGATGTGTATGTGGAAAGTACACACTTAGGGGTGTACTCCCTTCCTTTCTTTGTAAATCCAAGCGAAGGCTTCTAGATTTTTCTTTAGCATGTTGCATAACTTCTCTTCTTGGAGAGAAGAAAGATATGGATTCATTTTCAAGGTTCTCTCAAGGCTGAGTTCTATGGTTTTGACACGGATTGGGTTGGAATCGGCTAAGAATAAGTCAATTGGATGATTGTTCTACGTTCCTTTACTACATCTTATAAGGGCAATGAACTGGGAGTTTCTAAAGTATAACGTTGGGAGGAATAAACTTCATCTTCTTCCTCCTCCTCCAACCATAAAGGTAAATCATGCTCTAGAAATGGTTGGGAAGGAGGGTATAGGACTAACTTCTTGGACATATGCCCATTCTTGATTGTCATATTCCCATCTCTATAGCTAATGTAAGCATCATAAGTGGCCGACCATGGTCTCCCAAGGATGAGAGGGTAACTAGTAAGCTTAGCCTTATGCTGGAGAACTAGGAAATCTGCAGGGTACTCACAAGAGTTAATGGAAACCATCACATCCTCCACAATCCCCTCAGGGGTTACTGTGGAGCAGTCTGCAAGTTGCAGAATTGTTGTGGTCTTACTCAATGAACCTTGGAGGTTGAGTTTGAGCATGGCATCCTTGGCCATCACATTAGTGGTAGCCCCAAGATCAATCAAAGTGTGTGGGACAATGATGCCATTGATGTTCACATCTACTATAGGGCTTCTAGGGTCCAAATATTTTGCATAGATTACCTGCCCCAACATTAAGCCAGACAGCTGTCCAATGACATTAATGGTAGGGGCATCCCTTCTTCACCTCTTGGATGCTTTATGAACTTCTTGTTAATCAACTTATTGTAAATAGGAACATCTTTTACTAATTGGAGAAGTGGAATCTTTACACATAGATTTTTCAATTCTCCCAGAAGTTTAGTCTCTTCTGGGGTAGGCTAGAGTGGTTGGGTTAATCTCTCAGGAAAGGGTCGATTCACTTTAAGAATGCTTTCCTCTCTTTCTTTATCAACCTCCCTAAGTGGAGGTGGATGCTGGTTATTGAGGAGAATTCTCTCATATATCATGTTAATCTCCTGGATTTCCACAACATAAGATGGATATGATGTCTCTCCACTGTATACTTGTTGGGCATGTCTATTGTTCGGGTTCGTATTTGGCTGGGTAGGCATCTAGGGTTTCTTGGGTAGAACAAAGTGTAGCAGTTTTGGTTGGGCAGGTGGTGGAGGCAATAAAGTTGGTGCATTGTTGTATTAAGGCCTCCATCCCTGGGGCAGTGCATTCCACTAAGGTTGTGGCGGAGCATAAGGTTGAAATGAATGGCTGGTTGGCTGGGAGTGATACTGAGATGCAAAGTGTTAGAGTCGGTTTGGTCATCCCTCCGTCAGAGATCAAAACTCTTTTTGCATTCCATGTTTAGGTGTCCCATCTCGCTTGATCAATTGCATTTCGTTAGGAGCATGCCATAAATCGATCGGAAAAGTTTTTGTCATTCATCCCCCTCATGATTTGCACTGTCGGCTCGGGTTTGTTCATCAAAATCAAGTCTTAAAAGTCATTTGCAGTCCTGTTTCAGTTTCTAGGTCATAATAATCATTTTAGTCATTAGGTCTAGGGTTAGTCAATTTGGTCTTCAACAAAGTCTAATAAAGCTAGCAGGCTAGAGGGAGGTTCTTGATAAGTTGTTATTTCAAAGGTTTTTATCGTCATATGGATGGATTATGACTTTTCTTCAAAACTCTGTTTTGAAGACAAGTCGAAATTT
The DNA here is from genome assembly GCA_031772625.1 of Pinus tabuliformis. Taxonomy (NCBI): domain Eukaryota; kingdom Viridiplantae; phylum Streptophyta; class Pinopsida; order Pinales; family Pinaceae; genus Pinus; species Pinus tabuliformis. The sequence goes on along the minus strand of CM062814.1, from coordinate 158,319,953 downwards.
TGTTTTTTGTAATAATTTTCCAAAATTTTCAGTTCTTGAATTCTTCAGGCACAACCTTGGTCTCCTTTGCCAAATCACATCTCAGCTATTCCTACAAAAATTTGCCAAGAATTTCATCATTTCAACCAAAAAATCAAGGAGGAAACAAAGAGTCAGAGTTGTATTAATTATGAAAAATTGCCAATTTCAAAAACATTACAAAAATGGGTTTTGAGGAACCAAAAATCAAATCAATGTCTTTATAAGCTTTTTCCATGAAGATCAATGTCATTTTGCATGCCAAGGTCAAAGAAAAGCATTTCAAACTAAATTGGGTGAGCAAGTGCGTGTTTTGGGGTGAAACGGCTTGCAACTAGCCGGCGCGGCGCACTGGAAGCACGTGGCGCACTGGGAGTTTTTGTCCAGTGTTATTCTGAACGGGTGCGGTGCACTGGGTTCTTGCCGCGGCGCATACAGTCCAAATCCCGAAATTGTTTCAAATTACACTAATTTTCTGATAACTTGCATGGATTTGCCAGGTAGGGTTGCTATTTTGATATTTCATCCAGTTTTTTGATTAGTGATGGTGGTTTATGGATGACAATGGGTGAACACATATATCAAACCCTCTTTCTATAAACACAAGCAAACTTGCTGCCCGGGTTTCAGAACTCACTATTTTGCCACCAAAATCATTTCTCCTTCCCATTGTTCCCTTGTCTTCACCAATCCCTAAATCCCTATCACTTAAATTCATTATTCCCTTCTCCTACATCCTCTGTCCCAAATCCTCCAACCTCACACCTCAAAACCTATACAACAATCTCAAACCCTAAACGTTATTCCCATACATAAATCCCTCAAACCCTCTCCCATATTTCCCTATCAAATTTCTCCCAATAATTCCCATTCCTCACTATTATTTCCCCTTCCTAACAGTCCCTGTTTCATTTGTTTTTTCCCTTTGCCGGCAGACTTTGCACTCTAAAAAGCAGTTAAACAGTTTTCATATACATCAGCATCATTTCTTCAAGGTATTTTGTACAACAGTCATGGCATCTGAGCATTCATCGGACTATGAAGTGGAAACCTAAAGTGACTCACCCTTGGAAGAACAGGCACCGCCAAGGCCTCATAAAGGTGGCAGACATGTTAGAGAAGAACCAACCGCCCTTACAGAATTGCAAGCCTTCCCTCTTGCTATGCAGTGTTTTCAGCATCAGTCATGCTATGAGTTTTGTCAAAAGGTGGCTAGTGTCTAATTTCATCATGAGCTAGCTCATCTTTTCGTGCTACACTTACATGGATATCAATCTATGTTAGCTGGTGTCACCTTCACGCTTACACCAGAATCTGTCTCATTAGCAACCGGTATACCGAACATTGGTGAACCATGGCACAAGAAACAGAAGATTGACCGGCAGCATTATGAGCCATACATTAAAACCAGTTTGCTGAGGCAGATCAAGGGAGTGTTCCCATTCTAATATCTAAAAGATGAATGTGCTCCACTAATGAGATTGATTATGAAATATTTCAGCTGTGAGGGACGGTTCTCTCGTCTTTATGCTTATCACATCAGGTTGCTCATGCATTTCACCAGGGTACGGATGATGAACATTCCGTATTTCATTTGCCGGAACATAGAGAGGATGACCACCCTTATACAGCATAAAACCCCTCAGCAGCAACTTAACAATGTCTATCATTTTTCTCTTATTAAGATTTTGGTGGTTCATCAGCTTGGAGTACAGGGCATCACTTGGGATGATTTCATCTCTCGTGACTTCTCTAGAGCTTCACGGGGATTATCAGAGGTTAAGCATGAAGGTGTACGTTCTCATCAGTACAAGTGCCATGAGACCGCTAGTGTGCCAGTATTCATCACATATCAGAGAGGCACCAAACATTTGTTTGCAGTGGCAAAGCGAGTGTTATCTCCACCCGGGGTGGAAGGGGCCTCACTTCCTCCATCAGCATCACCGGTACAGGACAAAGGCAAGAGGCCAATGCAGGATGAGGGGCCTTCAGGTGAGCCATCAGGTGAACGAGAGACTGACTTCCTTCTCATTCATGATGATGATACTGATATGGGTCCACCAAGCGCCAAACTTAGAGAGATCATCCAGGAGCAACAAAAAGAGATCAAAGCCTTATCCCTTGAATTAGAGAGGGCTAAGTGGACCATGAAATACTTGGAGAAGAGGAACAAACAGCTTTAAGATCAACAGGCAATCATGGAGCTACAAAACATCCGCGAGAATCGCCAAGCTGCACAAAGGAGAAGAATTGAGCTCACATCATTGGAGCAAGAGATTAATGAGGATTGGGAGGCCAATCTCAAGAGAGTTAACATGCACTTAGAGAGGCTGTTGGACAAGGCCGACAAAGACCATGCATTGCTGAGACACATGGCTTTCCACTACATGGCACGAAACAAGGTGTGCAAGGCCCGAATTAGGAATTTGAAGGCAAAATTGAGGAAGGCAATAAAGAAGCAGAAGAGGCAAAGGGAGCTTGATCATCTTTAGATATTGGCCGAAGCCTCTTTAGCCCAGCATAACACTTAATGAAGAAGTTCCAGCCCAAATTTCAATAAATTTGGGGCATTTTTGGTATTTTTGCAAATTTTTGTACAAAAAATAGGGTTTTTCTCCCTATGCGCCACGCCACGTGGCGCGCGCTTATGATTGGAGGCTCCAAATGCAAAAAAAATTATATTTTTAGATTTTCCATGAAAAATCATGATTGTTGGTGCATGGCCAAGAAAGTTTGAGCAAGTTTTGAGTCCTAAGGAGGTCAAAAACACTCAAAAAATGACCTCTCTGCCCCTATTTTGACACACAGGAAGTAGTCTTGGGAGATGGAGGTTTTTGAGGGGTAAATGGGAACCAAATTTAGAAATTCCACTTGGGTTGGAATGTAGACAGGTGAGGCTTTACAACAAGAATGCTTGTGCTTAAATTTTACTTCATTAGGTGCCTCAAAATCAGCATCAAAGTGGCACGACGCATATAGAAATTGGCAGGGCACACAGAGGTTTTTTTGCCCAATTTTTCACCTTTCAGCTCAGAAATTCTGCCAGTTTGACTAGTTTTTCTTTGTGATGTTATTTTTGACCTATCTTGATTTAATTGGATGAAAATGATGTAGTTTTGGCACTTAGTTACTTCTTCTGGAGGATTCATTCTCTATAAAGTGAAAATTTAATGAATGAATCAATTTCCTACCTTATAGAGGCAAGTTGTTTGGATTGCCTAGATTGTAGTGCTTTGCTTAAAATTGGTTGAAACAGCTCCTAGAATGATGAGATCGATCCCTAGAGGCAAGGTAATGGGTTGAGCTAGTCCATATCATGTAATTTCTAAGTCATTTTCAGGGTTGGACACTTGGGATTGCTTCGGCATATCATTGTACATTCTATCTCTGCATTTTTGGCTAAGGAAAGACCAGGGTTTTGCAGCACTATTTGGGATCCATGTGGCTTTATGTTTTGATGGTGTGCTTCTCTAATTAATTGTAAGTTCATTAATGTCATGTGTATCATTTTCCTGTCTCTTCTTCTGAATTTGAACAAATGAGTGATTAAGGTAGAATCCATTACTATGCTTTGCCTTTGAATTTGTTTACATTTCTATGTTTTCATCAGTTTAAGGAGAATTCTTGAGACTCTCTTGCTCTCCTTAACTCATCGCCAGTCTGATCTATCTATTCACTCACTTTAAAGTATCAAAATGATTGCCTTCCTTTCCCCAATTAGAACTCTGCAGAAACTGTGCCTCATCCCCGAGCCCAATTTGCCTTTCCCTGTTTCCAACACAAAACCCCAAAAAACTCAAATCAACCCCTTGTACTTTATACCTAGCCTAAAATTAGCTTTTATTTCAGTGATCTCGAGCCCCATCACTTGTCTTTTGCCAAGATTGATCCAGAGAGAGCCCTCTCTTGTCCTCGTAGGGCTAGCTACGAGGCTGAGCGTGGTTTGATGTGGACCTAGAACCTTGTCTTTTCAGCCTGAGACAAATCTAGGCTCTAACATCAGTGGCGACCATACTGGGGAAGAAAATTGTTTGTTTTTTGATGTTATTTGTTTTATAAGCTACAGAAAAAGCCTGAAGTTATGCCAGGTAGCCTTCGAAACGCTTTTGATTTGCATTAGCAGAAGTAGATAAACACTTCTTCAATCAATCTCTAGTCTAGCTTGAAAACATGACATCTAACTTGTTAATTACCCCAGTACATGTATCAAGTTCAGATCTGATTGTTGATAGTAGACAACGATCAGACACTGGCAAAGCTGAAATCATTCACCCGGCGACTCTAAATTAGTTTTGAGATCAGATCTAAGGACTCCACTGGAGGATGATCCCGACGAGTAGAAACATGAAAGGATAATATGGCAAGATTAGGTATTCAAGTTGGAGTTTCATCCAAAACATTTTGTTCTTTGTTCTAGATTATTTCTTCTCTTTTCTTGAGAATGTCAAGAAGGCTTTGCAAATTATACTATGTTTGAGAAGAAATCCTCGGCCTGCATTTGATTCCTTCCATTTGAAGATTCTGAATACCAAAGATTTTCATGCCTTTGAGCTTGATCAAGACCCTTTTTTCTGAATCTTGTGATGACCATCTTCAAACTGATGATCCTAATGATACCAAGACTGATTCTACTCCTCTGTACATACCCCTACACCTTGTAAAATTCCATATCGATATAAGCCTCTGATTTTACCTCCTATATTCCATGCTTTCCCCAAAAACTATGATCTATACTTGTCGAGGTTTGATGGTGAAAGTAGAATGTCAATGCTGAGCAACATGTGCAGAATGTTGAGAATTTTCTAGATCTTTTTGAAGTTGATGAAGAAGATTTCAGTATAAGGAATTTTGCTCTTTCTTTGCAAGGCAAAGTGAAGAGTTGGTTCAAAGCCCTGTCTGATGCGAGCATCTTAGATCTCTAGTAGTTTGTCAAAGTTTTCCTCGACAGGTGGATGATCGAATAGAACCTTTTCCTTATTATGGAAGACTACAAATATCTTAAAAGATTGCAAGGGGAGAAAATACAACAGTTTTCTGCGAGATTTAACCAAGTTTATTATTCAATGCTAGTTGATATAAGACCTCCTCCTAGATCTGCTCTCTTGCACTATCTAGGTGACTTTGATCCGGAAATGGAGTTTCAGCTGAGAGAAAGGAATCTTGCAACACTTGAAGAGATACAGAACAGTGCAGTGAATGTAGAGGCTCACTTGCTGATCCGAAGGGCAAGGTTGAAAGAAGAGGGGATGAAAAATATAGATCCAGATGAATCAACATCTCTAGAGGTAAAACTTGAGATTTTGGTAAGTGTAGTGGAAGAGATGATGGACAAGATCAATGCAAGGAATGAGAATAATGTTCAAGCCCATGGCTCACTAATTGAAGAAGAACAAGTTGTTGATCCAAAACATTTTGTTTCTTATCCCATTTGTCATAGATCTGGTAATGATTGTTTTATAGATCATCTTGGAGAAGAGAGATCTGTTAATATGACATGTATGCTTGATGATGTCTTTTATACTGATGATTTGCCTTATTTTGATCAGTATGATGATGATTATGTCCTCCAAACAGAAGCTAATCTTGCAAACAAATCAGTAGCTAGTTTGTGGGAAGAGGAAGTTCGTTTTCAGTAGCTCGAGAATAGTGATCAACTGATGCATATCAGCTATGACAATGACGAGGAAAGTGTAGAAAATTTTGAAGTAAGTGAAGAGTTATCACTCAGGTTGTCCTCGAAGGTTGAGAAAGGGATACGGCCGAGGTAGCCACTGACCAACTTTGGACTACAGGTTCTAGCCAACCTGCAATCAGAGAGGGCTCTCTCTTTTGGATTTAACTTTGTTTGAAAGGATTTTAGGCTAGGTCTTAGGTTCAGGGGGTTATTTGTTTTGTTTTGGTGGGAAAATTGATTCTTCAGGTAGAGAGGCAGTGTATAGTCCAAATTTCTCGAACCATTGGGCGTGGAGTCGAGGATGAGAAAGCTGTTATATTTCTTTAAACACAGAGAAGGAAAATGGAGCAGGATAGATGAGGTCGAAGCAGCTTTCAGGTTTTATGGATGGAAGAGGTGTCAAGCAATGAGAGGCACTTAAGAATCTCTCAATCGACTTAACAAGAAAGTAACAAGGCGCTACCTAGGGGCAGTTAAGAATCCCTAGATAATTGGCCGGCATAGGTGAGCTGGGATAAACATGAGCCAGAAGGAATTCGATGTTCATAACCAATTCATTCAGAAGAAAACATCAAGAAATAGCAGGAATTGAGCATAGAGAGTATTTAACTAATTCTAGGCTATTCTTTCTTTCTGCTACTTAGATAATGGCAAACACATGAATAGAGATAAGAGGCACTTATTGCTTCAGGCCGCAGCGCAGGAATTCCATCTTCAGCTTCTCAAAACATTCATCAACAACAGATAGTTCTTTCTCCAAGCTTTCAGCAATCTTTGATTATGGAAAAACTCAGGTATACAATGCGAGTCTCTAATAAAATTCTCAATTGACCAACCCTTAAAACTATACAGAGGGTGGTATATATAGGGAAAAACTTTCTATCTACTGCTTTTATTACAATTTGACCTAATCAGGTCATAAAACATCATTTATTGACCTAACTCTATCTGGAATTAAATGCAAAAAATCTCTTGAGCGGCGCTGAGGGTCTCCGTATTAGAAATGAGTGAATGATGTTGTCCTTGGTGGCTTGCTGTAGTGTCTTCTAAAATAAATATGTATGGGTTTCTGTTCCTCGATGTCTGCCTGCATTTAAGTTTGAGCTATGATTTGAGTGCAGGAATGGGCTTTGGCTGCCTGATTTGACTTTGTGAGGGGCTCATTAATTTTTAGCTGCATCGAGCCACCAAAATATCTTCGGCTGATACTCTTTGACGTCTCCTCCTTCTCTGATACGCTTTGACAATATCTGTGCCGCTGATCTGATGTACTGAGGGTTTAATCATGGATTAATGGCCGTTGTTCGGCCTCTGCACCGTTGAAATTGCTTTCTGATTCTTTCGCCAAGCTCTGTGAAGAAAACTGCTCATTTATGCGCCTTTTCGGGCTGCATGGGGCAAAGATTCCTTATAGATTCCTTGAAGATTCTCCATTCTAGCCCAAAAAATCCTGCGATGAGCGATTTGCATCAAAAACCGCCTCAGAATTCGATTTCGGGGCTTCGAAGTGCGATTTTCGCGCCTCTGCGTCAAAAAAGGGCTGATGACGTCAGCATGACGTCAGCAGGGCGACGCGACGAGATGATGTCAGCATGACATCATCACGTACGGTCGATGATGTGGCAGGTACGGTGGCGGGACACGTGGCAGTGACGTGGCAGGAGGCCACGCAGGCGGGTGACTGTACAGGGGGGGTGACATGGGCATGACTGTGCAGGGGGGTGACGTCACCTGGCAGGGCGGTAAGCGGTAAATGGCGCACCGCTTATGGAGGATGGTGGTTTCGGTGGGAGGGGCTCCGCCACAGCCCGGAGAATGACGCGTGGAGGGAGTACGGCGGCAAAACTACCGAACTCCCGGACGTTAAAGGCCGGGCGCGTCGGGGAAGAGGATGCCCGCCAGCGGTAGATCTGCGGGGCTGTGGATCGGATGGTTGGCGGCGAATGCGACGTGATGGGGGGTTAATGAGCGGGAATATTCGCAGGAATATTCCAAATTTAATATTCGCGGCGGGTTTAGACTTAGGTTTGAGTGGATTATGGGGTTTATATGCGGCGGGGGTTAATATTTGTGCACAGAAACTTTGGGTAAGGGGCGGAATGTGGGTTTTTTGGGGATTTGTGGGGCTAAGGGGTAGGTTGTTGGCCGACCAGATGTAAAACTAGTTCCTCAATGACTCGGATGGGCTAAAAACAGTCCCAGATGGACTGAGATTTCCCGGACTTAGTAGAAAATATGGCTATATTTCCAGGGAGGGGTATTTACATAGGGGAGTGTTATATACATGAATTTTAGTAGGGGAAAGGGCAAATTGTTAGGGAGCTATATAATAAAGTTAAAAGTTAATATGGAGATGAAGAGAGGGCGCTAAGGTGTGGGACCTTATGCCATTTGGGGAAAAGAAGGCTCACAGATGATGAGTGAGCAGTCCTTGAGTGAAGGAGATCCTCATCAAGGCAAATGTCATGGAGATGATGGAACTGAGAGGCTCAAGCAGATCTTGACCTCTTGGGGGGTGTTAGTAAGTGACTTGGGGGAGATGAGAAGAGGGGATGTTAATGAATCTCTAGCCTGAGTACCTTCATGAAACTGAAAAGTTGCCTGATAACTGTGATCAGAAGAGATAAGACATTGTGAAATACAAAATTGATCATTAGTCATGTTTCTGCCACACCAGAGCTACCTACCCAGCCTACTATCCTAACATTTTTTCTTCTTTTATTTTGGGTGAATTTGGACTTGCAAACCCAGATTCACAGCTTTTTCTTCTGAATTTTCCTATCTAGATCTGCACGTATTTCTGCCAGGGCCCAGATTAAACAGTTAGGTCCCCTTGATTCTCTACCTATCTACAAATCTGCCAAGATTAAATGGTTTGGATAGATGTCATTCTCTATATTCTAAAACAGGAAATTGAAACCTAGGGAGACCAGGATTAGACTGTCTGGAGCTCCCTTCAAGAACTTCTTCAAAACTGGAACAACTCATCAAAATTGGAAACAGCAGTAACATTTGAATTGGCATACTATATCACTTCTTCTCTGGTTTTCTTATCTGGAAATATGGAACCTTGCTGCAAGAAAGATGACATATTTGGCATGTAAAAATGTCAATCATGAAATATGAAACCTGTTGCGACAGGAGGCTAACAGTGGCTCCACTTGGGGATGGCTTTTCCTTGTGAAAAGTCAAGAACAGCAGGTCAGACTGCCTTGATCTCTGTTGTCACTGTAAACTGAAAAAACCTCTTTGCTCTGGCTGTTAGAAATATGAAACTTTGTGACAAAACGACCTTCTTCTTGATCGAATCTTTGTGAACTGCTCAGCAACGCCTGCTTTCTTCTACGTGCTGTATTACTATATACAATGCTGTCTGAGAATATGTCTTTGAAAACATGGATTGCAAATTGATGCACTTCCTTCAGTTTAGGTGTGAAATGAATAGTTGAGATCTTTGCTCTTCTGTTAACCTTTTCTTGCCTGAGAATTTTAGTGCAAGACAGCTTCTCTTTGACCTGGGTTACTGTTGCGACGTTGTACTCTTGCTGCCTTGCTGAGATTGATATAGAGGTGGATCTTTGAAAACTGGACAATCAGCCCCGGCTGTGCTTCCATGAATTTACTACTGCTTGTTCAATAATCGGCCTGCTTATCAAAATGAATTAAAAACAGTGTTTATATATACACAATATAGCTGTACAAAAATATTTACAGGGCTTTCGTTGTTTTAACAACAAGGATCGTGATAATGTTTCAACATCCTGCCATTTACAGGTCCTTCTTCAACAGTGTTGTCCTCCATAGATTTGAGAAAATAGGTGTTGTTTCCCTGAACAACAGAAATAACAAATGGGCCTTTCCACAGGAAATCGAACTTAGCATGCTTGCCCTTCTCTTCTCTTCTTGAGTCCCACTTTAGAACTTTGTCATCAATTCTGAAATCTTCAGCTTTAGCTCTCTTGTCAAACATCTTTTTGATTTTTTCTTGCAAAATTTGTGCTCTGTCATATACTTGTTCTCTGGTTTGCTGGAGATGGATCATCTGATTAATTCTCCTTTGGATGTCATTTGGTTCTGCCTGAATCTCTTGTAACAGCTTGATGGTGGGAATGCCGAGGGATGAAGGAAATCTAGCCTCCATGCCATATACCAGCTCATAAGGGCTCATTTCGATTGATCTTTTGCTTGAAAGTCTGTCTGCCCATAGGGCATTCACCAACTTTTTGTGCCAGTTTTTCTTGTTTTCTTCTATCATCTTCTTTATGATGTTGATGAGGCTCTTATTAGATGATTCGGCCAATCCATTGCCTTGAGGATAGTATGCTGTAGAGTGGCCCAGGGTGATATGAAACTTATGTCAGAAACTGATCATCTTTTTGGACTTAAAGGCAGTGGCATTATCAGTGATGATTTTCTTGGGACAGCTAAATCTAGAAAGGATGTTGCATTCAAGGAATTGGATAATGATGGTATCATTGGCTTGTCTACAGGGAATGGCTTCAACCCACTTGGTGAAATAATCGGTGGCTGTTAGGATCCATTTGTGTTGGCCTGAGGAGGAGGGATGGATTTCCCCAATGAAGTCAAGACCCCATTGTTGAAAAGGTTTTTCGGTGGAGATTGGCTTAAGGGGTAGGGGCAATAACTTTCTCTTGCCTTCAAAAATTTGGCACTTATGACATGTCGTGGAGAATTTTTTAAAATCTGCAAAAAGAGTGGGCCAGTAGAAACCAGCCCTCAGGATTTTGTCTGCTGTGGACTTCTAGTAGAGATGTCCTCCACAGTCACCCGCATGGAATTCTTTCATGACATTGTTGGTCTCATTCATGGTTAAGCAATTTAGCAATATACCTTCATGATTTCTCCAAAATAATGCACCATCAACCACACAAAATCTCAGAGCTTTCATCTTCAGAAATCTTTTCTTTGTTCTGGACAATCCTGGGGGAGCACACAGGTTTAACAATACAAAGAAAATATCAGTGTACCAAGGGCATTGCAGAAATATTTCACTGATCTGTGGAGTCGCCAGCTCCGGTTCATTGTCCAGCTGGTTAATGTCTAAGACCTGAAAGTTTGTTTCGGACGCCAGTTTAGCTAAACCTTGTCCCTTTATCAGCTTGGTTGGTTTTATTTCAATGTCATATTCGAGGATACTTACAATCCACTTACCTCTTTTGCCTTCTAATCTGTCTTGAGTCAGTATGTCTTTTACAGCAGCGTGTGGGACGTAGGCGATCACGTGTGAGTACAGTATATACACTCTAAAATCCTTGATGGCCTTGATAAGTGTGTATGCATGTTTTTCCATTATCGGGTACTTCAGTGGGGCGTCTCTTAAGGCTCAGCTGAAAAAAGCAATTGGCTTTTCAGCTCCTTGTTCATCCTTTTGCAGCAGGACAACAACTATCGTATGCTCGGATGCAAATGAAAATATGATGAAATCTTTATCGAACTGTGGACTAGTTAGGACAGGGGTCTGAGTTAAGGCCGATTTGATACTCTCAAATACTTGCTTAGTTTCCAGGGACCATCTTACCTTGGCATCTTTCTTTAACATGTTGCTTAATAGTCTTATTAATTCAGCCAGATTCGGGATGAATCTCCTCAAGAAGTTGATTTTCCCAAGGAAAGCTTGTAACTCCTTTATGTTTCTGGGGTATGGGATTTGGAGGATGGCTTGTATTCTCTCAGGATCAATCCTGATCCCGTCTTTTGATATGATGTGGCCAAGTAATTTTCCTTCCTCAAGGCCAAATAAGGACTTCTTAGGATTTAATGAAATTCCATATTTTCTGCATGTTATGAAAATTTGCCTAAGATGCTCGAGATGTTCTTCATCAGATTTGGAAAATGGGGTTAAATCATCGAGGTACACAACTAGGAAGTCATGTATTTCTTTGGCGAAAGCAATATCCATTGCTCGTTGAAAAGTAGCACCAGCGTTTTTAAGTCCGAATGGAATTTTTACATACTTAAATGTTCCCCAAGGTGTGGTAAAGCTATTTTGCCTTGGTCATCTGGGTGAACAAGTATCTGGTTAAAACCTGAAAATCCATCTAGTAAAGAGATTCTAGATGATCCCATTACTCTCTGTAGTATATGGTCCATTTTGGGCAAAGGGTAGTAGTCTTTTAAGGAGACTTGGTTTAAGTTTCTGAGGTCTACACAAAGTCTGATTTCAGCTGTCTTTTTCCTTGTAGGAACAAGATTGGACACCCACTCAGAGAATTTGATTGGTGCTATAATGCCTGCTTCCCACATCCTTTTTACTTCTCTTTCAATCGGGGGAAGCAGCACGGGGTTGATTCTTCTCAATTTCTGTTTGAAGGGCTTCTGATTGGGCTTCAATGGGATGGTATGCTGAATTACAGATGTATCATAGGACTTCAAATCCTCATAGCTCCAAGCAAATACATCTTGAAATTCTTTGAATAAGTCAATGTACTTGGGCTTTTGATCGGGTGGAAAGTTTTTGGACAGTTTGATCATTTTTGGATTCTCTGGTGTCCCAATGTTGTGTTCTTCAATTTCCGTGTTTATTGGTTGCAATTTTGGTTTTCTGGGAACGTCATTAGAGTCGAACATGTCTTCTAGTGGAGTTAGCCCAGCGGGCAAAAAACTATCCTTCAGGTCAACGATTTCTACTTCTGTTTTGTCTATTTCTTCTGCCTGGGTTTGTCTTAACTGTTTAATGTTTTCATTGTCAAAAACGGTTGGCTTCAGAATCAGTTTGGCTGTTACAGCGTCTAACGCTTGTTGACTTTCATTTCTCTGCTGTTCAGAATCTGCCATGGCATCCGTATCAATGTGAATATTTGAGAATTCGTGCGCAAGGGTAAGGAAATTGTTAATCTGGGCATCATTCTCGAACACTTGCCAATCTCTTACATTATTTGGGACGGATGGTCTATGTTTTATTTCGGCTGTGAAGTGATGATTTGGGTCAAAAGGGAGTTTACATGTACTTGCAAATGTGGCCAGGCTGTGAGCGTGAATGTTGTGATTTCTGGAAATCTTGTCAAGCTTAAATTCAGTAAATGACTGGAGTGTGTCAGTAGCAGCTGTTCTGTAGGCTCTCATTCTATTGTCATTGGTAACAAAATTACATTTTATCTGTTATATTACTAGATCAGAGTCACCTAAGATAGATATTTTTACAGCACCTAGAGTTTTCAGCAGTTTAAGGCCTAACAGCAGAGCTTCATACTCTGCCACGTTATTTGTGCATTTGAAATTCAGTCTGTAGGCATGTCCTTCTGCATGGTTATCGTGTGTATTGTGAATCTAGACACCTGCCCCTGCTCCTATCTTATTAACAGAACCATCAAACTCTAAGAACCATGTGATTTCTTGCTTGTAATCAGTATCAAGGAACTGGGCTGTTTTAGGATTGGGCAGATTTGGAATTTCTGTTTGGGGAGGTTCTTGTAACATGCTGGTTGCATTTACTGTTTTGACAATCTTTTTATTATGGGTAACCGCTCCTTCGCTGATGGGCACTTGTTGTTCTAGGGCGAAAGGTTCCTTATTGGTGGGCAGATCCAAATCATCATTAAATAAAATGAAAGAATCCATATCAGAATGGATTGAATAAATGGGAAAGTTTTCAGGCTTGTTTTCACTACTCACTACATATTTCATGAGCGTTTCTCTGTATAGTCTCTTTGGTTGCCCAAAGACTGAAATGGTAGCATAGGAAAGGTCTAGTTGAAGGGATCCTTGAAGTTTTGCTCCCCATGATCTTGACAGGAGCATACCGTACTTGGGAGGAATATCAGCGACCACTACATCCATGAGAATGGTCTTGTTCGGATATTGGACTAGGGAAACACATAGGTCTTTGATGAGACCTAGACATTTCACTTGACTTGAGTCAAATGAGTATAAATCTTTGTAAGGTATTGTGATATCGAGGTTCAGTTTTTCCATCACTGCTTTGGGCATAAGATCGTGTGATGCCCCTGAGTCAAACATAGCGTTGTGTAAGACTTTGTCATGTATATGTAGACTAACATAAAAGGGTGGGACTGGTCCATAGCTAGATTTTCCATTAACTTCTGGGCCAAATAGCAGTTCAGGGGAATCATCCAAAACATTTACATCATCTTTATTTTCTGGCATTTGCAGTGATCTTTGAATCTGTTGCCTATAGACGTCGTGTTTAGCCAATTCCGACAGAGGAATGGCTATCTTGAGTTTTCCAATCTCTGTTTCTAAACTAAAAGGCTTTCCCAGGGGAGTCTTGGTATTGATAACAACAATTTTTTCCTTTTCGTTTGAATGCTCAGCAACTTTCTCCTGTTTATCAATGCTATGAGATGTATTTGCTTGTGGTTTGGCAATTTTAGGAGTATTTTTTGGGACGCTGTTTGAGTCTTGTTTTAAGAAAGGAGGTGTCAAAGGCTGCTCGACAGCAGTCTGCGTGTCTGTTATATCCTCTACGGTCACTTGGCTTGAGTTTGAGGCAGTCGTGTCAGCTGGCTGGGTTATGACAGCTGTGTTTTTAATCTTGTTGGGCTGTTTTGTTTCCTTTGTCTTGCTGGGCTCAGAGATGTCGACGGTCCTAGTTTTGAGCTTATACTGTCTGTGTACTTCATATACAGCAGTATCATAACCTTGTTTAAAATCGAAAGATTCGCCAGTTTTAGTTTGAAATTGATTATCATCATGTTCATTCTGGTCTTCTTGTGTCAAGAAAGTTTGATGCTCACCCTTTAGATCCATTACATTTATGTGATCATCTTCTATAGGCTGACTGGATGTGGATCCTTCTACGTAGTTATCTTGAAAAGGGGGTCTAATATCCTGGTCTTGGTTAGGCCTACCAGCATTTATGTTCTGTGTTTTCCTAAAATTTGGGTTCCTTATAGTGTTGGACTGCTGCCCTTCCCATGATGCTTTTCTCTCAACATGTTCTACTCTTTCTACTAGTCTTTGCAGACCATTAATGATAGTGTCAAGTTTTTGGTCAAAGGTTGAGGGTTCTTCCTTAAAGGTGGCTCTCTTTTCCATTCTCGCTCTGTTTCTTTTGGCAATTAAGTTGGCTTCTATGGTGACAACAACCTTTTGCGCGTCTTCAAGGGTTGTGGGAGCTCTTTCTTTTAGCTGATATGCCATATCAGGGTCAAAACCATCGGGAAATTTGTACAAGGCTAAATCTGGTGGAGGTCTCAAATTCTGTGGTATGACGTTATATACATTGTTGAATCTTGCACAGTACTCCAAAACAGTCTCTTGAGGACCTCGTTTGATTGTATCATATTCAGCTAGTATGTGCAAGGGATCTTTATTTTCCTCCCATCTGTTGGTAAAGGCTTGGTAAAGCTCATCAGGAGTGGTTATGGAGTTTGCAGCAAGTGACCTGAACCAAGTTCTTACATCACCTGTTAGGCTCTGAACAAAAATTCTCATTCTTATGCTGCCATCATCTATTTCATAGTTCGCAAAATAGTCTTGCATCTTTTTGGCATGCTCGATAGCTGTGAGAGGGCCAGTGGAATCAAAATATGTGATTTTGGATTGGTAATCTTGAGGTAATGCTGCAGCGTTAGCAGGTAATTGTAGGGGTTCATATCTATTAGCCATATTTGCAGGGTTTATAGGAATGACAGGGATAACTGGGACAACAGGAACGACTGGTACAACAGGGGTTGCAATGGGAATATGTGCAGTGGAAGAAGGTGTGAAGGGAGGGCTTTGAGATGTAGATGATGAACTAGGGGAAGCAGGGGTGGACCGGAATAAAACCTTGATGGGAGTTGGAACAGAGCTAGGGTAAGTTATTTCAGGACTCAAATCAGCAAAATCTTCCTATCTTTGTTGCTTCCTAAGGATTTTAGGGATTATGTTAGGATTTTGAAAAACAGCTGGAGGATCTGGGTCTGGGTTCGACCTTGTATATCGCGGGTTTTTCTTGGGAGCCAGCTTCCAAACTTGTTTTTGGGTATATTTTTTGGAATATTTTTTGTGTTTACTAGGGCCAAATCAGATTTTGGAATGGCTGTATATATCTTAAAACTAGCATGAAGATTGACTGAAGCAGCTTTTATCTAATCCTGTTAGTGTAAAACAAAAACAGTTTCAAAGGCTTCCTGGCTGGCATTCAGGCTTCATCTGTAGTTTTAGGAAATATACAACAATTAGAAAATCAATTTCTACAGGGTGTTTTTAACCTTCTTCGTGAAACTTTGTAAAATTAACTGAGGAAGTTCCCCAGTGGAGTCGCCATTATGTTATCACTCAGGTTGTCCCCGAAGGTTAAGAAAGGGATACGGCCGAGGTAACCACTAACCAACTTTGGACTGCAGGTTCTAGCCAACCTGCAATCAGAGAGGGCTCTCTCTTTTGGATTTAACTTTGTTTGAAAGGATTTTAGGCTAGGTCTTGGGTTCAGGGGGTTCTTTGTTTTGTTTTGGTGGGAAAATTGATTCTTCAGGTGGAGAGGCAGTGTATAGTCCAAATTTCTCGAACCATTGGGCGTGGAGTCGAGGATGAGAAAGTTGTTATATTTCTTTATACACAGAGAAGGAAAATGGAGCAGGATAGATGAGGTCGAAGCAGCTTTCAGGTTCTATGGATGGAAGAGGTGTTAAGCACTGAGAGGCACTTAAGAATCTTTCAGTCAACTTAACAGAGAAAGTAACAAGGCGCTACCTAGGGGCAGTTAAGAATCCCTAGATAATTGGCCGGCACAGGTGAACTGGGGTAAACACGAGCCAGAAGGAATTCGATGTTCATAACCAATTCAGTCAGAAGAAAACATCAAGAAATAGCAGGAATTGAGCATAGAGAGTATTTAACTAGTTCTAGGCTATTCTTTCTTTCTGCTACTTAGATAATGGCAAACACATGAACAGAGATAAGAGGCACTTATTGCTTCAGGCCGCAGCGCAGGAATTCCATCTTCAGCTTCTCAAAACATTCATCAACAACAGATAGTTCTTTCTCCAAGCTTTCAGCAATCTTTGATTATGGAAAAACTCAGGCATACAATGCGAGTCTCTAATAAAATTCTCAATTGACCAACCCTTAAAACTATACAGAGGGTGGTATATATAGGGAAAAACTTTCTATCTACTTCTTTTATTACAATTTGACCTAATCAGGTCATAAAACATCATTTATTGACCTAACTCTATCTGGAATTAAATGAAAAAAATCTCTTGAGTGGCGCTGAGGGTCTCCGTATTAGAAATGAGTGAATGATGTTGTCCTTGGTGGCTTGCTGTAGTGTCTTCTGAAGTAAATATGTATGGGTTTCTGTTCCTCAATGTCTGCCTGCATTTAAGTTTGAGCTGTGATTTGAGTGCAGGAATGAGCTTTGGCTGCCTGATTTGACTTTGTGAGGGGCTCATTAATTTTTAGCTGCATCGAGCCACCAAAATATCTTCGGCTGATACTCTTTGACGTCTCCTCCTTCTCTGATACTCTTTGACAAGATCTAGGCCACTGATCTGATGTACTGAGGGTTTAATCATGGATTAATGGCTGTTGTTCGGCCTCTGCACCATTGAAATTGCTTTCTGATTCTTTCGCCAAGCTCTGTGACGAAAACAGCTCATTTCTGCGCCTTTTCGGGCTTCCTGGGGCTGCATGGGGCGAAGATTCCTTATATATTCCTTGAAGATTCTCCATTCTAGCCCAAAAAATCCTGCGATGAGCGATTTGCATCAAAAACTGCCTCAGAATTTGATTTCGGGGCTCCGAAGTGCGATTTTTGCGCCTCTGCGTCAAAAAAGGGCTGATGACGTCAGCATGACGTCAGCATTGTACGGTGGGTGACGTCAGCATGAAGTCAGCAGGGCGACGCGACGGGATGACGTCAGCATGACATCATCACGTACGGTTGATGACGTGGCAGGTACGGTGGCGGGACACGTGGCAGGAGGCCACGCAGGCGGGTGACTGTACAGGGGGGGTGACGTGGGCATGACTGTGCAGGGGGATGACGTCACCTGGCAGGGCGGTAAGCGGTAAATAGCGCACCGCTTATGGAGGATGGTGGTTTCGGTGGGAGGGGCTCCGCCACAGCCTGGAGCATGACGCGTGGCGGGAGTACGGCGGCAAAATCGCCGAACTCCTGGACGTTAAAGGTCGGGCGCGTCGGGGAAGAGGATGCCCGCCAGCCGTAGATCTGCGGGGCTGTGGATTGGACAACTGGCGGCGAATGCGACATGATGGGGGGTTAATGAGCGGGAATATTCGTAGGAATATTCCAAATTTAATATTTGCGGCGGGTTTAGACTTAGGTTTGAGTGGATTATGGGGTTTATATGCGGCGGGGGTTAATATTTGTGCACAGAAACTTTGGGTAGGGGGCGGAATGTGGATTTTTTGGGGGTTTGTGGGGCTAATGGGTAGGTTGCTGGCCGACCAGATGTCAAACCAGTTCCTCAATGACTCGGATGGGCTAAAAACAGTCCCAGATGGACTGAGATTTCCCGGACTTAGTAGAAAATATGGCTATATTTCCAGGGAGGGGTATTTACATAGGGGAGTGTTATATACATGAATTTTAGTAGGGGAAAGGGAAAATTGTTAGGGAGCTATATAATAAAGTTAAAAGTTAATATGGAGATGAAGAGAGGGCGCTAAGGTGTGGGACCTTATGCCATTTGGGGAAAAGAAGGCTCACAGATGATGAGTGAGAAATCCTTGAGTGAAGGAGATCCTCATCAAGGAAAATGTCATGGAGATGATGGAACTGAGAGGCTCAAGCAGATCTTGACCTCTTGGGGGGTGTTAGTAAGTGACTTGGGGGAGATGAGAAGAGGGGATGTTAATGAATCTCTAGCCTGAGTACCTTCATGAAACTGCAAAGTTGCCTGATAACTGTGATCAGAAGAGATAAGACATTGTGAAATACAAAATTGATCATTAGTCATGTTTCTGCCACACCGGAGCTACCTACCCAGCCTACTATCCTAACATTTTTTCTTCTTTTATTTTGGGTGCATTTGGACTTGCAAACCCAGATTCACAGTTTTTTCTTCTGAATTTTCCTATCTAGATCTGCACTTATTTCTGCCAGGGCCCAGATTAAACAGTTGGGTCCCCTTGATTCTCTACTTATCTAGAAATCTGCCAAGATTAAATGGTTTGGACAGATGTCATTCTCTATATTCTAAAACAGGAAATTGAAACCTAGGGAGACCAGGATTAGACTGTCTGGAGCTCCCTTCAAGAACTTCTTCAAAACTGGAACAACTCATCAAAATTGGAAACAGCAGTAACATTTGAATTGGCATACTATATCACTTCTTCTCTGGTTTTCTTATATGGAAATATGGAACCTTGCTGCAAGAAAGATGACATATTTGGCATGTAAAAATGTCAATCATGAAATATGAAACCTGTTGCGACAGGAGGCTAACATGAAGGATATTTGCCTTTTTGTTTTGATTCATGTTAGTTCATCAGAGACAACTTCCATGCAATTAGAAATCAGCTGTCAACAAGTCTTGATTTGGACCATCTTGAGGGCAATGAAAACCTTGTACAATTCTTTTCATATCCAAATTTGCAGCCCCCGAATGCCTTTGATTGTCAAGTTGCAAATAAAGACTTGGAAGCTGGAACATATGCTCAGATGATGCAAGATGATTCCATACCATTTTTTTTCGAATCATTTTAGTTTTTGAAGGGAAAATTGCATAGTACATCTTCAACAAAGAATGAGCAGCATGCAGGCAGTCATGTAATCACATTGGAACCAATAGAAAATGGGTTGCAGCAGTCTTTTCAAGTTTTTCATGATCCAATAGCTGATGTTTTGGATGAGGTTTGCAGTCAAAGTCTTTCCCCATTGACTACATGTGAGCCTGAAACGTGTACTGATGTAAACTTGACCCGGGAGTTGGTTTCTTTGTCATTTTCAGCAGGAGTCTCGTCACAAAGCTCAGACCAAAGTTTGCATTCATGGTATGAAGAGAAGAGAAGTAATCCATTGGATGAGCTAAGTCCCAGTGTCCATGAATTTCAATATCCTTATGCAGTGTTATTGGAGGTAGATAGAGAATCCATAGCATTCAACGGATCTATTTCCAAGTTGTCATGGGAGTTTCCTTTCAGTAGTTCTCCCTTGTTGTTCATAAGCGAGCACTTGCGGAGAATTCAAACAGCAGACAGAATACTTACTTGGTTGCATTGGTTGTTTCATTTCACTTGATCAGGTGATGAATGAAATTGTTAGAGTAGGTTTTGATGAATAAGCTCCACTTTGAGCATCATTTCCAGTTTGTCAGTTGTGTTTAAGTATCGAGTCAGTTTTTAGTTGAGCCATGAGTCATTTGTGAGTTAGTTTTCATTCTTGTTGTTAAGTTAGTTTGTGTCGGTTTTCAGTCATGCATTTTAGCTTGAGTTTTTCCTCCATTACCCAATGGATGAAGGCACTGTCTGCTCTCCCAAATATTTGTCATTCTTGGCACCTCCAAGGAGCTACCATCCCCATTGGAGCCAATGTTAGAGTCGGTTTGGTCATCCCTCTGTCAAAGATCAAAACTCTTTTTGCATTCCATGTTTAGGTGTCCCATCTCGCTCGATCAGTTGCATTCCGTTAGGAGCATGCCATAAATCTATCAGAAGGGATTTTTTCATTCATCCCCCTCATGCTTTGCACTGCTGGCTTAGGTCTGTTCATCAAAATCAAGTCTTAAAAGTCATTTGCAGTCCTGTTTCAGTTTCTAGTTCATAACAATCATTTTAGTCATTAGGTCTAGGGTTAGTCAATTTGATCTTCAGCAAAGTCTAATAAAGCTAGCAGGCCAGAGGGAGGTTCTTGATAAGTTGTTATTTCAAAGATTTTTATCGTCATATGGATGGATTATGACTTTTCTTCAAAACTATGTTTTGAAGACAAGTCAACATTTCGTTTTTTGTAATAATTTTCCAAAATTTTCAGTTCTTGAATTCTTCAGGCGCAACCCTGGTCTCTTTTTCACAATCACATGTCAGCTATTCCTACAAAAATTTGCCAAGAATTTCATCATTTCAACCAAAAAATCAAGGAGGAAACAAAAAGTCAGAGTTGTATTAATTATGAAAAAGTGCCAATTTCAAAACATTACAAAAATGGGTTTTGAGGAACCAAAAATCAAATCAATGTCTTTATAAGCTTTTTCCATGAAGATCAATGTCTTTTTTCATGCCAAAGTCAAAGAAAAGCATTTCAAACTGAATTGGGTGAGCAAGTGCATGTTTTGGGGTGAAACTTCTTGCAACTAGCCGGTGCGGCGCACAGAACAGGTGGCGCGGTGCACTGGAAGCGTGCGGCGCACTGGGAGTTTTTGTCCAGTGTTATTCTGAACGGGCACGACGCACTTGGTTCTTGGTGCGGCGCATATAGTCCAAAACCCGAAATTGTTTCAAATTTCACTAATTTTCTCATAACTTGCGTGGATTTGCCAGGTAGGGTTACTATTTTTATATTTCATCTAGTTTTGTGATTAGTGATGGTGGTTTATGGATGACAATGGGTGAACACATATATCAAACCCTCTTTCTATAAACACAAGTAAACTTGCTGCCTGGGTTTCAGAACTCACTGTTTTGCCACCAAAATCATTTCTCCTTCCCATTGTTCCCTTGTCTTCAACAATCCCTAAATCCCTATCACTTAAATTCATTATTCCCTTCTCCTACATGCTCTGTCCCAAATCCTCCAACCTCACACCTCAAAACCTATACAACAATCCCAAACCCTAAACCCTATTCCCATACATAAATCCCTCAAAGCCTCTCCCATATTTCCCTACCAAATCTCTCCCAATAATTCCCATTCCTCATTATTATTTCCCCTTCCTAACAATCCCTGTTTCATTTGTTTTTTACCTTTGCTAGTAGACTTTGCACTGTAAAGAGTAGTTAAATAGTTTTCATATACAACAACATCTTTTCTTCAAGGTATTTTGTACGGCAGTCATGGCATCTGAGCATTCATCGGACTATGAAGTGGAAACCCAAAGTGACTCACCCTTGGAAGAACAGGCACCCCGGAGGCCTCATAAACGTGGCAGACATGTTAGAGAAGAACCAACCACCCTTACAGAATTGCAGGCCTTCCCTCTTGTTATGCAGTGTTTTCAGCATCAGTCATGCTATGAGTTTTGTCAAAAGGTGGCTAGTGTCCAATTTCATCATGAGCTAGCTCGTCTGTTCGTGCTACACTTACATGGAGATCAAGCTACGTTAGCCGGTGTCACCTTCACCTTACACCAGAATCTGTCTCATTAGCAACCGGTATACCGAACATTGGTGAACCATGGCACAAGAAACAAAAGATTGACCGGTAGCATTATGAGCCATACATTAAAACCAGTTTCTTGAGGTAGCTCAAGGGAGTGTTCCCATTCCGATATCTGAAAGATGAATATGCTCCACTAATGAGATTGATTATGAAGTATTTCAGCTGTGACGCACGGTTCTCTCGTCCTTATGTTTATCACATCAAGTTGCTCATGCATTTCACCAGGGTACAGATGATGAAGATTTCGTATTTCATTTTCCGAAACATAGAGAGGATGACCACCTTTATATAGCATAAAACCCCTCAGCAATAACTTAACAGTGTCTATCATTTTTCTCTTATTAAGATTTTGGTGGTTCATCAACTTGGAGTACAGGGTATCACTTGGGATGATTTCATCTCTCGTGACTTCTTCAGAGCTTCACGGGGATTATCATAGGTTAAGCATGAAGGTGGACCTTCTCATCAGTATGAGTGCCATGAGACCACTAGTGTGCCGATATTCATCACATATCAAAGAGGCACTAGACATTTGTTTGCAGCGGCAAAGCGAGTGTTATCTCCACCCGGGGTGGAAGGGGCCTCGCTTCCTCCATCAGCATCACAGGTACAGGACAAAGGCAGGAGGCCAATGTAGGATGAGGGGCCTTCCGGTGAGCCATCAGGTGAACGAGAGACCGACTTCATTCTCATTCATGATGATGATACTGATACGGGTCCAAAAAGCGCCAAACTTAGAGAGATCATCCAGGAGCAGCAAACAGAGATCGAAGCCTTATCCCTCAACTTAGAGAGGGCTAAGTGGACCATGAAATACTTGGATCAGAGGAACAAACAGCTTGAATATCAGCATGCAATCATGGAGCTACAAAACATCCGTGAGAATCGCCAAGCTGCACAAAGGAGAAGAATTGAGCTCACATCATTGGAGCAAGAGATTAATGAGGATCAGGAGGCCAATCTCGAGAGAGTTAAAATGCACTTAGAGAGGCTATTATACAAGGTTGACAAAGACCATGCATTGCTGAGACACATGGCTTTCCACTACATGGCACGAAACAAGGTGTGCAAGGCCCAAATCAGGAATTTGAAGGCAAAATTGAGGAAGGCAATAAAGAAGCAAAAGAGGCAAAGGGAGCTCGATCATCTTTAGATATTGGTTGAAGCCTATTTAGCCTAGAATAACACTTATTGAAGAATTTCTAGCCCAAATTTCAAGAAATTTGGGGCATTTTTGGTATTTTTGCAAATTTTTGTACAAAAAACAGGGTTTTTCTCCCTGTGCGCCGCGCCACGTGGCGCACTCTTATGATTGGAGGCTCCAAATGAAAAAAAGTTTATATTTTTGGATTTTTCATGAACAATCATGACTGTTGGTGCATGGCCAAGAATTTTGGGCAAGTTTTGAGTCCTCAGGAGGTCAAAAACACTCAAAAAATGACCTCTCTGCCCCTATTTTGACACACAGGAAGCAGTCTTGGGAGATTGCATTTTGGGAGGAGAAAATGGGCACCAAATTAAGAAATTCCACTTGGGTTGGAAAGCAGACAGGAAAGGATTTCCAACAAGCACACTTGGGCTCAATTTGGACATCAGAAAGTGCCTCAAAATCAGCATCAAAGTGGCGCGACGCATACAAAAATTGGCGCGGCGCATAGAGGTTTTTTTGCCCAATTTTTCACCTTCCAGCTCAGAAATTCTGCCAGTTTGACTAGTTTTGCTTTGTGATGTTATTTTTGACCTATCTTGATTTAATTGGATGAACATGATGTATTTTTGGCACTTAGTTACTTGTTCTAGAGGATTCATTCTCTAAAAAGTGAAAATTTAATGAATGAATCGATTTCCTACCTTATAGAGGCAAGTTGTTTTGACTGCCTAGATTGTAGTGCTTTGTTTAGAATTGGTTGAAACAACTCCTAGAATGATGAGCTCGACCCCTAGAGGCAAAGGAATGGGTTGAGCTATTCTATATTTTGTAATTTCTAAGTCATTTTCAGGGTTGGACACTTGGGATTGCTTTGGCATATCATTGTACATTCTGTCTCTGCATTTTTGGCTAAGGAAAGACCAGGGTTTTGCAACACTGTTTGGGATCCATGTGGCTTTATGGTTTGATGTTGTGCTTCTCTGAGTAATTTTAAGTTCATTAATGTTATGTGTATCATTTTCCTCTCTCTTCTTCTGAATTTGAACAAATGAGTGATTAAGGTAGAATCCATTACTATGCTCCGCCTTTGAATTTGTTTAAATTTCTATGTTTTCATCAGTTTAAGGAGAATTCTTGAGACTCTCTTGTTCTCCTTAGCTCCTCACCAGTCTGATATATCCATTCACTCACTTTAAAGCATAAAAACGATTGCCTTCCTTGCCCCAATCAGAACTCTGCAGAAATAGTGCCTCATCCCCGAGCCCAATTTTCCTTTCCCTGTTTCCAACACAAAACCCCCAAAAACTCAAATAAAACCCTTGTACTTTATAACTAGCCTAAAATTAGCTTTTATTTCAGTCATCTCGAGCCCCATCGCTTGTCTTTTTCTGAGATCGACCCAGAGAGAGCCCTCTCCTGTCCTCGTAGGGCTAGCTACGAGGCTGAGCGTGGTTTGACGTGGACCTAGAACCTTGTCTTTTCAGCTTGAGACAAATCTAGGCTCTAACATAGTGGCGACCATACTGGGGAAGAAAATGGTTTGTTTGTTGATGTCATTTGTTTTATAAGCTACAGACAGAGCCTGAAGTTATGCCAGGTAGCCTTCGAAACGCTTTTGATTTGCATTAGCAGAAGCAGATAAACACTGCTTCAGTCAATCTCTGGTCTAGCTTGAAAACGTGACATCTAACTTGTTAATTTCCCCAGTACATGTATCAATTTCAGACAATTTCACCCTTGATGAATGAGTTGGAAGAGGATGTACTGACCGTAGGTTGACTACCCCTATCCTTCTTCCTATCTTCCCTAGAATAGTTTATAAAGATAGTCTTGATATCCTCATAGGGTAATTGGTAGATGTCTCCTCCTACTAAAAGGTGTAGGGCATCCAGAAGATCTTCCCTTACTCCCCTAAGGAGGACCAACTTTAGTGACTCAGGTTCAAGTGTGCACCTAGCTCTTTTGTAACTACGCTGGAATCTTTCTTCGTAATCCTCTAAGGATTCATCATTGCCTATGGTCATCCTGAAAATTTCCTCTCTAGTATCCTTTGACTGATAGTAGTCTCGAAATTTGTTGTTAAAGGCTTGCTACATCTAAGCCCAAGTTATGATGCTATCCCTAGGTAAACCCATGAATCAGCACAATGTTGCATCCTTGAGGATAGATGGAAATAGTTTTAACTTCTGCTCATCATTTGTATAGTCATAGGTTCGGCATATAACAACAAAATCGAATAGGAAAGTGTTGGGGTCCTTTGTGGTCAGGCCATGGAAATATGGTCAGGCGAAGGGGCTTATATTTTTCATCTTAGTGTCCCCATTGGTTTCTCTAATGGGGAACATACCCTCAACTCTCCCTCTATTCCCTCTATCATTTCCATTTTCAGCGATTGTTCAGTAGGAATGGGTTCTTCTTCTTCTTCTTCCCCTATAGGTTCTTCAAATATGTCAGGTTTCTCACATAAGGGTTCCTCCAGTACACAGCCACTGAAGAAGAGGGAAGTTTGGTTGTTTGATGTAGTCGGGGTATTTGGCAAAAATTTCGCTTAGTTGTCCATATTCATATGAGGCATGAAAGGAAATTTTTTTGGTTTGGTTTTGTGTTTTGTTTTAAATTTGGAAACTACTTTGCAGAATTGAAATTGTTGATTGAATGAAAATTAATGACTGAATGAAAAAACTACTAGCTGAATTGAAATCTTGCTTGCAAAATGGAGAGGAAAGCAGAAAATGCAAAATGGAAAAAAAAGGAAACAACTAAATTACTTTTGTAGAAATAAACTAATGGCAGAATATTGAAGACAAGAAATAGAAGAAAAGAAAGAAGTAATCACATTTTAATCAGACACCTCCCCAACAATGGTGCCAAAAGGTGATGAGCGCCAGTATTGCAGCAAGGATGTTGCAACTCCTGGGCTACCAACTTTACTTTATCAACCCGGGGTTCATACAAACTTGGAGGTGAACGCATTGTATATGCATGTAAAAGTGATGGTTCTGCCTGTTGTCACTATTCAGCTAGTGAGGAACCACTGGGGTTTCAAGCTAGAATTCTATGGAGTTAGAAGAAGCTTGATTTCTTGATGGAAGAAAGGTAAATCTGGTCTAAGAGAGAGCTACTCTACTAAAATAATGGAGAAGGTCGAAATTTAATGCTAAATCACACCATTTCCTAATTAACTGTTAAGAAACTATGCTTTGAAAAAATGCTAAATCAACATGAACCAAATGCTACTATCTAAGTTATATAAGTAATAAGCATCAAACATCACTAATGTGCAAGTAAAGAGACTGAACTAAATCTATTTTTTCCTTTTTGTCTTTTCATGCAAAATCAAGTATGCAAACTAAATTCTTTTGTTGATGTGGCAGGTGAATTAAGGATGTTTGAGGATGGATGGAAGGGTTATGAGATGGTTGGATGGTGTGGGATACCATTGGGAGGCTTTTGGTGACTTTCTAGAGGTTTTCCCTCAATTCAGCCTCAAAAAATGTTATTTCAGGAAAACCTACAAGATGTACTAGAAACCTGCAGGATTCCCTATAAACCAATAGGATACAACCGAGAGAAACATGTGAGGTGTTGGATGTGATGGAAGGCCTAGGGAAGGTGTTTGATGGGTGGAATGGAGTGCGAGAACGTCTAGGATCACTCAGAAGTCAAAAACAAAGATAGGAGATGGTTGGATCCGCTCAATGTGCTTGGAAGAATTTATATGAAAAATGATGAAAACTAGTGAAGGTGATGGTGAAAACAAGGGATGGATAAGGTGGATTGAATGGAAGGTGGCTTCTGGCTATAAAGTCTTAGTCTCCTCCTGAAGCACCTACTCTCCATAAACCATGTATATATTCCAAAAAGCTATGTAAACAAGAAACATTCTCATAAACTAGTGTTATAGACATTTTTGGGCACTGCAACCCCAATCATATATGTCCATAAACCAATGGCTTCTAAGTCCCTAAAAGTGTTGTTTCATGCCCTAAAGGAACAAGGTTAGTTGATTACATCATCTCCCAGAAGTTCTCCACAGAAAACTGCTCAAAACTAGTCAAAACTTGACCATACATGTTGCTCAGTGCGAAGTGTGCGATGCATCTCACCTGCCCAGTGTAAAAGGTGCGGTGCATACTAGAAATCCCTTCTGTAGGGTGTGATTGGCGAGAATGGACAAATGGTAGAGACAATTTGCGAGGTGGATGATCATGGAATCTTCCAGAAACTTCTCCTGTGACACTTGCCTCTCTGAACTCACCCAGGGATGAGTAAGAGATCATTAATATACAAGTGGAATCAAGAACTATCAGAGAGAAGACACTAATCAAAATCCCAAAATCTGGCTCACCTCCCTGCAATCATCTATATATGGATCCATCATCCCAGAGATCCAGAGGCTGGAATTTTGTATCTTGTAAGGAAGTGTTGTTGGTTTCCTAGTGGAATATCATAGTGTTGGGTGATCTAAGCTTTTCATGAGGTGAAGAAGGGCTTTCATGCTGGGAGGATGATGTTGGGTCAGATCAATGGGTTGTAATCCTCTCTTCTAATATTTACATCAATAAAGCTATTCAAGTTTTCCTCCACATTCTTGTATGTCTGATAGTATATGCATTTGTGTGGCCAATATATATCTGGTCCTATATTGCTTATGATTGTAGATCTCTGCACTTTGAAGGTATTGTGCTGCTTTGACTTTACAGGTACTCTTTGAAGAAGAGTGGTCAAGGGAGAACCGAAAAAGACCTGTTGGTGAGGAGAAGGAAAAGCAAAGAACCAAGCGAAAGATCGAGGTTGGTATTCTGTGATCCCTTCCTATCTACTTCTCATAAAGGAAAATGAAAGTAACTTTAATCTGTTTGTTTCTAAGATAGCTACCCGTCTTAGTGGGACTAGCAACTCTGCATAGACACTAGATTTCCCGATAACAAAATGGCGAGTCCACTGGGGATTGAATAGCTTGTTTTCTTGTTTATACTTGTTTGCTTTATAAACTTATAGACAGAGCTTGAAGTTAAGCCAACTAGCCTTCGAACTGCATTTGCTATGCAAGTGCAAAGTAGATCAATGCTACTTCAGTCTATCTCCGAGTTTTGTTTATAAACTGAACAATCGATTTCCAAACATCCTAATTTCCCTAGTGGTGGCTCCAGTAACCTCATTAGATCATCCCTTGTGATTTCTATTTACTGACTATCATTAGCTCAGCCTAAATCCCTAAACTAAGTTGCAAACTGTGACCAAGAACCAAGTTGAAGTCTCGTCCCTGGACCATCGCACTTTCTCCTCTTGGGAATCTAGATGCATCGCACCTCTCGTGTGTAGTAGGTGCGCTGCATCGCACTGTCCCTATGTTGCAGGTGCGCTAATTAGATAAGACCTCTTCTGCTTCCAGATTTTGGTTTCTTTGTTCACTCTCTTTAGCTTTATTCAAGAGTTTTGCTATCTGTGATCAGTATACCACTATTGAAACTCCCTTCCTTTGCATGATTCCGCCTCCATAGTACAAAGAATTGTGAATGATTTTATGTATTGTGCGCCATTTACAGTTCTCTTTTACAAAAAGTAGCGCAATCAAACTGTCATCTTTTGATTTGGAAGTGTCGCAAGTGTCGTTTTCAGTAAAAGAAACCAATCCTATCATTCTTGATGGTCGATCATACAGTTACTCTTGTATTTTATTTGAATTAGTAGTTTTTCAAGTGTTGAAAGCAATTTTCAATTCAAAGTCGCAAAGTGTCGTCATTATCTTCCTTTAGTTTTTGAAGATAAATTTATTAGTATTGTCGCTTTGAAAAGATAATTCAGATTTGTACTCAACATTATTTATGTCATTCACACATTAAGAAAGTGGAAAACAAATACATGCATGTGCATTTGCATTTAGACTGCTTGTTGGTCTGATTTAGGACAATGCATCTAGTGTGTGCTCTCTGCTCTATGTTGAAAGAATATCATCCCTCTTTCTTTAGTAGCTAGGATTTTCATTATAAAAAGAAGATTAAACGATTGTTTATCATCTTAGATTGCATTTTAGGAATTATATATCTACATCACGCGGTGAACCTGAAAGGAATGTTTATTAAGAAAGATCAACTGTAAAATAAATTCAATGAACATAAAAATGCTTTGGAACCTAATGCACAACATCTAGAAGTCTAGGCTAGAGACGTATTCCGGCGTCGTAAAGCCTGGTAACTATCGCTTTCATCGTAGGTTGGGTGATTCCTTCTCTTTGAGACGACAAGTTCCAGTACGGACTTGTGCTCCCACGCACCGTCGAGTATATATTGGGAGACCACAATAGGCTATATCCTTTATCCTTAGGAAGCCGTGTCCACCACCCTATCGATCGCAATGCACTGAACACAGCATTCGAGAAGATTGATTGTCATACCGTAAAAAGTATTCTGCAATTTTGCGATTGGTTTGGTAATCCCTCTGTCTAGATTTCCAGAGTAGTATATTTCATTCCTTTTTAGATTCCTTAAAGGAAACGGTCCATCTGAGCGCTTGTCACTTCAGGCTCATTAAAAATCAAAGGCGACTAGAGTCGTCTTTTGTTTTTTCTTGACTCTTAAAAATTGAAAAAGCAGGTTGTGTCAAAGCGTCTAAATTTTATTTTAATTAGAATAACGTCATTGTTCCCTCGTTGGTCTTAGGTTGAGAAAATTAAGTCCACCAACCAAGGATTTCCCCTTGGAGGAAATCCTGGTCCTTTCTCCTCTTGGGGAGATGTTGGTGCACCTCATATGGCCACATTGTCACTTCCAGGATTGACAATTGGCTTGCCAATATGGCTCTTCTCAACCTCCATCATTCAGAATACCGTGATTCCTGAACAATCAAGTTAGCAACTAGATGATACTAGAGTTACCCCCCAACCTTCTACTTCGTTCATTTATCCCTCTCCTCCTTCCTCTTCACTTGATGAAGCTGGTAAAGCAAAAAATCAAGTAACTAAGAAGGAGAAGAAGGGGAAGGAGAAGAAGGAAAAGAAGAAGAAGGAGCCAAAGGAAAAAAGGGGTAACCATGCATCATCTAGAGAAAATCCACACATGGCATCGTCCAGATTTAAATCTCCATGTGTCATTTGCAAAGGGGGCCACTATCATCGAGATTTTCCTTGTATCCCCCAGATCTTAAGGGACTGGTCTCCTCATTTGCACAATCTGGTGTGATCAACCTCTGATGATCATGTTGAAAGCACACCATCAACTAGTGAAAATGAAGTCTCTAGACAGAAAGGAAGATGTAAATTTCCTTGCAAACTATGTGAAGGCAATCATGCCATCCAACGTTGTCCCTTCCTGGATGAAGCTAAAAGAGTCTTGGATAACCGTCCCGCTTCACCGTTGCGGCTTCCTCTTGGATACAAGAAACTCTTGCCGAGTCCATCGCTAGTTGAAAACCTGACCGACAAAACTTTGTGGTTGATCGAAGCATCTATCATTGAAGATAAATCCGCTGAATCCATACCAGATGAAAGTCAAAAGGTTGAGGTGGCATTCGACCCGATCTTGTCTTCAGAAGGTCCATCTTCAGATGATACAATCACCGAAGAGAATGAGAATGACACCATTCAAATTCTTTTCATAAACAAAGACTCCGACGAACATGGGAGCAATCTACCCGTTCCTTTACCGTAGGAAGGAAGTTTGTAAGAGTCATACCCAGCCATTTATTCGGTCCCACCTTCGAGCAACCTAGTCGTTTCCTTTGATTGGAGTCTACTAGGCAGACCCCATTTACCGGCTAGTGTACCATTCCGAATCATTGTTCAAACCTATAGAATGGTCATGGTCAGTACCATCATAGATGAGGGGGCTCCTGTGAGTATCCTTTTATCAACTGCTTGGATAGCGCTTGGTTCGCCATTGCTTCTGCCTAAGATGTGAAATCTAACAGGCTTTGATAAAGGAACTAGTCCACTGTTAGGGATCCTTCCAAGTTTGCCTATAACCTTGAGAGGGAAAACCGTGTATCTGAATGTAATGGTAGTCCAAGGACCTTTAGATTATAATCTGCTCCTTGGGCGCGACTATATCTATAGCATGGGAGCCATTGTCTCCTCACTCTTTCGAGTAATGTGTTTTCCACGCGAAGGCCGAGTGGTCCAGCTCGTAGACCAGCTTTCTTTCCCCGGCTCACACATAGTTAATAGTCAAATACCATCCCTAAATGGTGTTTTCAAGCAAGGAATGTCTCATCAATCTCCAGTCCGTCCACCAGAATAATGCGAGTAATTCGGTGGCCATGACTGAAACCCAGGGGGCAAGCACCCTGGTCTGCTTCGGCAGAAAAACTTCAGGTATAGGGTAGATTTCTGCAGAGGATATATGACTAGTCTGACACACCTGTCCATATAGGAAAATGGGATTAGACTGGAATAAGGTACCTCTGTTAGAAGGTAGGCCTTTCCCGACAAAACAATGTTTTGTCTGCAAATTGAAGGGTAACCTAGAAAAGGTAGGCCTTTCCCGCTAGAACAATTATTTTGTTTGCAAATTGAGGGGTAACCTGGGAATCTCTACTTCGCTATACCTGGGGGCATGCAAACCTTTTGTGTGCAAGTGAAAAGTGACCAACGTAATGCTAACTCCATAGTTTCGCTAACTTCAACTGCTTAAGTTGGGTGAGTGGCCGAATCAACCGTTCGCCTTCACAGGGGCCAAATGGCACCGGTGAAATAAAGGAAAAATTTTCCTACCTAACCTTAGTAGTTAACTAACCCCTAGGATAGTAGTTGGTCATTCCTAGCTTGCATGCAAGAGGCAGTGGAGCAAAGTTTCGAATGGTGCAAGCTCCCTAAAAATTGAACCTATCGATGAGACATCCTTATTATACAACTGGCACAAGCAGTTTTTATGTGAAGTTCAAGCTCGTTAAAAATTAAACCTAAGCAATGAGCAAACGTTACCCCCAGAGTTTAAGCTCATTAAAAAATGAACCAACCTCTAGTAAATAACCATTGCGAACACATTATCATCAGCTTTTTGAGCCCTGGTCATGTTCTTACCATCACCTCCACTCTGTTTTAGCCGATCATTCGCCTCCATTTGATTGTTTACCCCTTTTGAGGAACAACTGCGAAGAGTGATTCTGTTAGCCATCATTGTGACACTACCGTGATTGGAAAATTCCAAACCTTACCTAGAATCAGCTGCTACCTGGAAATATCACTCATTCCTCACGAGGCGAGTCTCCTTTAAGCTCTTTTTGTCTGACTGGTAAAATATGAAAAGATTGCTGAGAAGTTGGCCTCTCCAGCTCGTTAAAACTACCAGGAGTGCTATCCCTCTTCTAGATTTTAATATTTTTGGACCTAAGGGATTATTACACAAAAATATCGAGCGCTTGTCTTGTTCGGCTTGTTAAAACTATCGAAAATTCATCCCTTTCGTATTATTTTATACTTTTTCAGACTTAAGGGATTACATGACGAAAAAGGATCACTGGAGTTTCCTTTCTGTCCCTTTTCAGACTCTCTAAAATTGAAAAAGGATCAAGTTGTCTTTTTCATTAAACTCGTTAAAACTAATAGCGAAAAACTTGTCCATGCAGACAAGAACGAGTTTCACTGTCTCTAGGCTCGTTAAAACATAGCGACAGGTTTACCCGAAGGGAAAATTATAGAACAAGCATATGTTATCCTCCTCAAGCTTGATAAAAATAAAGAGGTACTAGTTAGCAATGACTGGGGAAAAATTGGGAAGAAAACTTGAAGAAACTTTATTGGTAGCAAGTCGCTCTTGAACTTGACACTTTCACTCCATCACCATGATTGAGTCGGTTTGGGTTATTCCATTCACCGGTCATATTACCATTGGTCCACCGTACCATCCATCTTTGGGGTTAACGCTACCAATCCATTTTAGTGTCACCAATCGATTAGAGAATTCACCAACCCATCTTGTGTCTCATTTGCTGCAATACCTTTAAATTTCATTCTTTCATGACCGCCACCCTGAACCCTGCATCATCAGATCGTTTTCACCGACAAAAGTCATTTGCTCCATTCCATGTCATAGATGTGGGATTCATTAAGGCCCTCGTACGATGGGTCACTTCTTGTCGACATCAGCTCATTATCCAAGAAGTCAACCTAGGAACAACCCTTTCAGTACTTTGAAGCTTGCATGCCTCAATGGCAAGTTTCTCACTTTCGACGACAAGTTTACATCAATGGCCTTCGACCGAGAGATTTTGCGTGGTGTTGGACGTCAAGTCCCATTTTCACACCACGCGAATTGTACTGTCGTACCTTGAGGATCATCATCATTATCGGTGATTCCTCTCATGCCTGTTAACAACTTACATCATTGGCTGGTAATCAGATGATGTATTTCCATGTTCGACTCCACAACATTTTTCACATGGATCGACTTGTACTTCGAGCGAAGATTGGACGAGTTTGAAGACCCCGGATCTAGTTTCATCCATCCGGGCTGCGATATATTCAGGAAAATAAAGACATAAAATGTACATCATCGCTACACATATGATCATCCAAATCAAAGGATGATGGCTCTATCAGAATCATCAGTCTGCCACATAGACGGTTGTCTGTCCTATGTACATAAAAATGAATTTATAAAGTTGAGCATGGGAATGCCCGCCTTAGCTAGATCATGAAAATGTTATGAAGATAAGGTATTGTATTGTATCTTCTTACAGGTCACCTTCCAGTTCGAAAAACCCCGGATCATCATGATAAAGCATTTCACTCGACATCAAAAGATTAACGACCTCATGCTTTAGGGGGAAACTGTTATAGACATTTTTGGGCACTACAACCCAAATCATATATGTCCATAAACCAAGGGCTTCTGAGTCCCTAGAAGTGTTGTTTCATGCCCTAAAGGAACAAGGTCAGCTGATTACATCATCTCCCAGAAGTTCTCCACAGAAAACTGCTCAGAACTGGTCAAAACTGGACCATACAGGTTGCTCATTGTGAAGGGTGTGATGCATCTCACCTGCCCAGTGTAAAAGGTGTGATGCATACTAGAAAGCCCTTTTGTAGGGTGCAATGGGTGAGAATGGACAAATGGCAGAGATAGTTTGTGAGGTGGATGATCATGGAATCTTCCAGAAACTTCTCCTGTGACACTTGCCTCTCTGAATTCGCCTAGGGATGAGTAAGAGATCATCAATCTCCAAGTGGAACCAAGAACTATCAGAGAGAAGACACTAATAAAAATCCCAAAAGATGACTCACTTCCCTGCAATCATCTATATATGGATCCCTCATCCCAGAGATCTAGAGGCTGGAATTTTGTATCTTGTAAGGAAGTGATGTTGGTTTCCTGGTGGAATATCATAGTGTTGGGTGATCTAAGCTTTTCATGAGGTGAAGAAGGGCTTTCATGCTAGGAGGATGACACTGGGTCAGATCAATGGGTTGTAATCCTCTCTTCTAATCTTTACATCAATAAAGCCATTCAAGTTTTCCTCCACATTCTTGTATGTATGATAGTATATGAATTTGTGTGGCCAATATATATCTGGTCCTATATTTCTTATGATTGTAGATCTTTGCACTTTGAAGGTATTGTGCTGCTTTGACTTTACATGTAATCTTTGAAGCGGAGTGGTCAAGGGAGAAGCGGCAAAGACCTATCGGTGAGGAGAAGGAACAAGCAAAGAACCGAGCGAAAGATCGAGGTTGGTATTCTTTGATCCTCTCCTATCTACTTCTTATAAAGGAAAACGAAAATAACTTTAATCTGTTTGTTTCTAAGATAGCTACCCGTCTTAGTGGGACTAGCAGCTCTGCATAGACATTAGATTTCCCGATAACAACTAGAAAATAAAAATTAATGAAATAACTTCCTACATTATGCACGAGGAAAGTTGCTCAAAGGAATGAAAGCATGGATGAGATCTACTACAAAGATGAAGATGAAAAAGATGACAATGGAATTCTACCTTGCAAAACTAACCAAATATTAATTTAAAGAAAACAAACTCCAATGCTCATAAAATAAATAGAAATCTGTGTTTTTGGGGCTTCTTAAGGGTCCCTTCCTCAAGTCATGATACCAAAGGGAGGAAGTGAGGCCAAGACACCTTCTAACAACCTTATGGTGCTCCTTTTATCCCTGCTAAATTACTATGGAAGTAAGGCACAAATGGAAACAAACTAATAAACAACCAATCCAATCTACACTACTTGCAATGGAAATGCATCTAAAAGAAAATTAACAATGAAACAATGAAACTACACTAGAAATAAATGTGCAAGAAAGAGGAGCCATGGCTGCTAGGGTTGGGCCTTAACCCAAGAGCTTCAGCCTTCTAAATTAACTCAGTGTTGGCTAAAAACAAAACTCATTCTTATTACCAAAACAACAAATTACATCAATAAAACTTTCACAAGTCTGAAGCTAGAAATTAGCTTAGAGTTTTACAACAAAAATATGAATCCTAATGAGGCTCCATGCCTCTCTAATTATACAACTGAATTCCCCAATGACTTCCTTAAAATTATGGATGCTAGACTCCTGAACTCGAGATAAGCTAGCTCTTTATCACTCACTTGCTCGACTGCCTTCTAATCCTCATGGCTTGGTTGCTTGCACTCCGAGCTAGTGTGGTGGATGGAGGAATATTCAAATGGGGAATAATTAAATGAGGATGATTTACCTCCTACAATCCCTCTGCCTTTGAGTTTTAACCTTAGCATTTGCAAAAATTCCTTTATTTTCTCCTTCAATCCTGCATTCAATGCATATTAGTCCACTAGGAATAATATCTGAATCTAACTCATCTCATAAACAAAATATAATCAAAAACATGTAATAAGTTGTGAGAAAAGTTGGTTTGACTAAGCTTGGAGGTGAATTAAGGCCCATATAATTACCCAATGGTGAGGCTCATCACTTGAGACTAGACCAAAACCAAAATTGTACCCTTCCAAGGGAGAACACAGAAAATTGAATAATAAATCATAAACATCAACCAAGCATAACCTAGGACTTCAGCCTATCTATCCATAAGCATAGTCAATTGCAAAAATAAAGACATGAAATTGATCCATCATAAAGTCAAGGAAGAGATTCTAAATCTAGGTCGACTATTGGCGTAGGATCCACTACAGATCCACTAACTTCATATACTAATTGGTTATACCTTGCATGTTACCCGTATTAGGTATCTAACTTGTCCACTTTTGCAGCACTTCAGGGTCTAAAAGGGAGGTTCTTTGAGATGAGGCCTCCCCTTCAACTATGTTCAACTCTTCCTACACCTACATATGGATCTAATCCCTATATCTACATGAAAATCCTACCACTCTATTTTGTAATCGATAATTTCCTCTATGATATCTCTCTTCATAGTAGGCCTCCCCTCTCCTCACTCAAACTCACCCTCTTAACATTATGATTAGTACCTCAAAGAGCTTGACCAAGAAGTAAGAAGGATTTTGTACTATAAAGGTTTTACTTTTATTACATCCCCTCACCTATAAGATATGGAACATTGCATGAAATAAGGGCTTTATTCTAGATAAAGAGAAACCCAAAATAAAATATTTAACACAAGGTAACATCTCTTCCACTCTCTAACCTTCACCTAATTTAAAATACCTAGTTTCCACCTTTTTTTTCAAACATCTATTGTGCCATCTAGACTTCAATTCTCGAGCATGACACCAAGATCACAATTTTCTCCCTCTCCACCCATATTTTTGAAAATATTGTCAATGCCTTCATCTAGTCCACATCGAATAATAATTAGCATTGTACCATTCAAATCCTAGAGTAACCCTAAATGCAATTTGATAACTTGCGTCTGTCAACCTACCAACCGACTTCTAGCTCTCTCAGTCCTTGGAAATACTACCAATATCAACCTAGCCAAGCTAATACAAAATATCATCCATCACCCAAGAAATAGTTAGCCAACCTTGATTCACCCAAGCCTACTACTACTATTATCCACCAAATAAATTCCAGAGTCTCTATCCTTCAATCCCCTAACCCCAACTACAATACCAACTTAATATTGAAGAAATATCTACTGCGAAACATTAAAGGAATTTTTGGCCTAAAAGTGTCCATGAAATTTTCACGCACATAATATGTAAACCAATCAAAATCCTTTAAATTTAAAAAGAGGTAAACGTAAATATATTGGAGGCAAAATTAAACAAACTACCTTTTTTAATTTTATTTTTGTCTTATCTCCTTATAGGTTTACTCAAATTTCAAGGATAGATACTCATTAGATACGAAATTAAATTTTGCATTCAACGAGTACCCATTATGCATACTTTTGAGAAGACCCACATGGATAAAAATTGAA
This sequence comes from Pinus tabuliformis, assembly GCA_031772625.1. Lineage (NCBI taxonomy): Eukaryota > Viridiplantae > Streptophyta > Pinopsida > Pinales > Pinaceae > Pinus > Pinus tabuliformis. The sequence goes on along the minus strand of CM062814.1, from coordinate 158,282,555 downwards.
GATACATTAAAAGGACATGTTTACCACATTTGTTTAATGTATCTTCAATTTTTATCGATGTGGTCCTTCTCAAAAGTATTCATAACGGGTACTTGTTGGCTGCTGAAATTAATTCTATATCAAATGAGTGTCTACACTTGAAATTTCAATAAACCTATAAGGAGATAAGCCAAAATACATTAAAAAATAGTAGTTTTCTTCTTTTCTCTCCAAAATTCATAACTCTTATTTTATTATTTTCCTATTATTTTAATATTTTTCCTTAGGAGGCTACTTTTAGGCCAAAATTTCCTCTAATGTTGCAGGCTTCCCTCAATAGCCCAACTAGGATGGCATAAATCCCCAAAAAAATTGGAAAAAGAGGGAACTACATACAGATCAAATGAAAACAAACGCAACTTCAAAATAGAAATTAACTTGAGAGAGCTAAAGGTGGTTATGTTGTACTTGCTTGGACCACACCAAAAATATCCATTTTGACTCCCACTGCCTCACTTGTGAACTCTGTGGTTTACCTTGCAGATAATTTTTTCATTCATGGAGAAGAACGGTTACCAAAATTGGAAGTTCCCGCCACCTATAAACAAAAGTCTTCTTGGATACAGTACTCTCTAGTGCAAAAATTCACCGCCTTTACACTTTTTACCAGGTCTATTACCCTCTTACCCCCACATCTCCATCTTTCAAACCTACGAATGGAAATCACACCCATATATTTCTAGCTCTCTCCTGGTACCATCATCCCATAATGCATAGATTCTAGACTTGAATCAAGCTAATGATTGTCCCCTCGCATGTGTTGATAAGTCTCTCACCATCACTCGATGGCCCTTCATTTTGCCCAAGGATGGAAGAGTAATTACTATCAGAAAGATTATAAAATATGATGGAGGCGCGTTGCCATGTCCTTGTGCCTATTGGGCGTGGGGAGCGATGAAAACGCACACCTCCCCCTCTCTTTCACCTCTAATCACACCATCTATGGAGTTAAGGGATTTGACATTATTCTTAAATAGGATATAGTATATCTACTACTATCATAAAGTACATTTGAAATCTAGTTTATATTTGATAAGATTGACCTAGAGGGTTGAGACTTGTGGACATACTTCTAATACCTTTTCTCTTAGATGTCCTTGCTAATCAGGTTTGAAAGGGAGTGAAGTATTGTCAATTATTTTCTCTTATAAAAGTATATTTCAGATCAACCTTAGGATTTGAAATTAAGTTGGTTAAGATCTTGGAAGCCTCTATGAAAAAGGTGGTTTTTTTGAAGTTGCATTGAGAATTGAGTTTTGGAAAATTTTAATAGAATCTTTTCATAAAATTTCTGATATGTGGGTTGGTCACTACCATGTATTAGATACACATTAGGGCTTCAAAAAATATTAGAAGAAATATAGAGTGCTTTCTTGTAGAATATGATGAATTGTTTGGTGAAGATGAAAGTTGTCAACATAATGGATATTTTGAAGAATGATTGAGAAGAGCCGATCCAACATTTATAAGATCTATAAATAAGTGTATGTAAATGAAACACTAGTCATCCTAGACAAAGCAACATTGCCACCTCCACCATTAATCCTTTTTAGTTAACTAGTAATTGAGCACTATTGATGCCACCATGGCAAGTAGTATCCAAATCAACAATTTGTTAGAACTCTCATATCTCTTGGTTGAAATGTCTTGTTAGTTTTTTATTTTTCTCATTTTAAATTATATTCCATCTTATCCCTTCTTCAGAAGGAAGATTTAGATATTAGGGGAGACATTGTAGTAGTTTAATCAGCTAGTTGACTAGGCCAAGAAGTTGACTTGAAATGCAATAACATGAGTTGAATAGTAGCATAAAATGTATACTTGACCATGAAGTTGAGTCATTGAATTAACTAGGGCAGTTATGGTAAGTTGTAACTACCTTCCATATATGTAACAATATAAATATATATGAATCTATCATTGTAACTGGAGATAAGTGATTATCTTAAGTATCAACAAAGGATACATTTTGCTAGATATATAATTATTTCTCTTCTCCTCCTTCTATGTGTGTATGGTTTTGGTATAGTATTGCTTCTATAATATGGTTTAGTACTATAATAATAATAAATTGATTAGTTTGTAATCCTCTGGATTACAACAGGGGATTAATACCAAATATTTTCATGCACTAGTAAGGTTCATATGTGCTAGCTACCTAAAGATGGATTTTCTAAACAAATAGAAATAATGAGAAGTGAGTAATTTTATAAATGAAACACCATTCATAACGATATAAACCTGTGTTACCCAAAACTCAATGATTATTTTAAGGGGACTCATCACTCTAACAACAAAATACTTACTAGAATTTTTTGTGTATTTTTTTCCTTATACAAAAAAGAAACCTTTTCATGTCAAAAAAATATTAATATTAATAAGAGTTTCATCCACATTTCATCATAGTTGAGTTCACTTTGTTAAAATACTTACTAGAATTTTTTGTGTATTTTTTTCCTTATACAAAAAAGAAACCTTTTCATGTCAAAAAAATATTAATATTAATAAGAGTTTCATCCACATTTCCTCATAGTTGAGTTCACTTTGTGGTAGACCTTGGGTGTGGATTTCCTATTCTTTACACAAGGGAGATGAAATTCATAGGGTTTCAATTTCTAGTGATTTTAATGGTCAAACCAACATATCCTCTTTTGATTAAGGGGCACCATTTAAGGCTCCTTAAGGCTTCATTGCCAATGAATTACTCAATATATCTCAAGCTTAATTGATATGGACAAGATAGTTAATAAATGTGATATAGATATAACATTAAAGATGTGTGAGATACATACGTATCCATCCCACTACTTGGTTGTTTTATATATTTAATATGTTTTATAATTTAATAAAATGTAGAGTTCATTTCATTGTGAAATAATTACTTTCTCATTATTCATGTATGTAATTACTTTCTCATTATTCATGTATGTATTTGTTTGACTGTCTTAAGTTTATAATATGCTCTAATATATTGAAAATGTGTATGTTGAAATGAACTCTTTATAATTTGTGTTAGTATTACACATTTTGGATATTGAGAAGACAATTAATAGATGTAATATAAACATGGCATTCAAATTTAGTGAGATATATACATATATTACTACTTGAGTGTTTTGTATATTTAATATATTGTACAATTACCCGAATAATTATTGTGCCACTATTCATATGTATCTTTCTTTGATTTTGCTAAAATTCCAAATTATTTTAGAATATTGAAAATATGCTCCACAAAATGAACTCTTTGTAATTTATATTATTGTTGCACATTTTCGTAAAAACCCTTAATTCTTTGGATCACCATACTTAATGGTAACATAATATGTTATATAAATTGACCCATTTTTCAACATTCTTGTATTTGAATATTTAGTATACCGTAAAAGATATCATATATTGTCTTAAACATGTTAGTTTAATTAATAAATAAAACATAATTAATAAATAAAACATATATGCATTTCTTAATTTTTTGAAAGTCATTCTATAAATTAATGAAATATATTAGTGAAATATCCTTTAGAAACATAATAAAAATATCAATTTCATGCATGAATATTTTATTTTTTTACACAATATATATTAAATCACATGCATTTGTTGCACTGTAACATGTAACAAAGTAATAAAAATATCAAATTCATGCATAAATATTATAATTTTTTCATTATGTTTATTTGAATTTACATTAATATATTATATCAAATAATTTTATTGCATTAAAAAATTGTAATTAAATTCACATTTTCTTACTTGCAACCTAAGTCACAAATTATTTAATCTAGTTTCCATTACTTGTTTCCGAAGCACTATACGAAAATGTCATTCAAAGTTTACATATCTTCGCCCCCTAGCAATTTAAGGGCATGTGCATTTACAAGTGACCAATCTCACCTCAACCATATCAAAGTGCCATGGATTGAAGAGTTATGTGCCTACAAATAACTAATGCCACCTCATAACCAAATCATTGTGTTAGTCATGGTTTATGTGTTTTTATACCTCATAAACTAAATGGATGAATGTTTGAAAGTGATTAATATTGCCTTATAACATCAATGGTCATACCAAAAATCTAAACATTGAAGGGTTGTACACTTACAAGAAAGCATTCGCACCTGAAAACCCATGAAAACGAGTTTCTTGTATCGTTTTCCCTCATAGATTAAAGGGTTATGAATCTACATGTGACCAAGCCCACCTCTCAAGCATATCAAAGTGCCACATTTGAAAGGTTGTGAATCCACAGGTGACCAATACCACCTCATAACCATATCAAAGTTCTACTCATTTGAGAGTTGCGTGTCTGTAGATGAGGAACCTCACCTTACAACCATATCAAAGTGCCAAAAATTAAATTATGCACCTATAACTGACTACTCCCACCTCACAACCAACAAGATCAATGTGTTAAGGGTTAAAAGGTCGTGTACATAAAAATAAACTAATTTTTTCTGTATATTTATACCTCATAAACTAAAGGGATGATTGTTTACAAGTGATTAATCTTACCTCATAACACCAATGATAATACGAAAATGTTAGATGTTAATGGGTTGTGCACCTACAAGTAATTAATCTGACTTAACAACCCATAAAAGTATTAATCATGGTTCATGTATCTTTCCCTCTCATAGATTAAAGGGTCATGCCTCTACAAGTAACCAAGTCCACCTCATAGCCATATCAATGTGCCACATATTGAATGGTTGTGCATTTACAAATAACCAATCCCACCTCATAACCATATCAAAGTGTCACATATTGAAGGATTGTACGTCTACAAATAACCAATCCCACTTCACAATAGTATTAAAGAGTCACAAATTAAATTATGCACCTACAGTTGATCACTACCACCTCACAACCAACCATATCAAAGGTTAAGAATTAAAAAATTTTATACATAAAGGTAACTAACTCATATCAAAGTTCCAATGTTGGTGGTGCCTAACCACCCATGAATTATGTTGGAGTAATTGTCACACTCAACTCGTTGGGAATCGATCATGTGGACTAATCACCACCCTAGGATCCACCCAAGGAACTGAGGAATTATTTCCCACTCAAGATAATGTAAGGGTTTGGAAATTTACTAATGTCTACAAGTTTTGGTGTGACAAAAAAACCTCAATCTGGTATCAAATCCTTGGCCTAGGTTCGATTCCCTGAGTTGATTTTGAGGGGGGTGTTGGAGTAACTATCACACTCACCTCATTGGGAATCAATCATGTGAACTTGGGATTAATTTCCCACTCAAATTAAAGGTAAGGTTTTGGAATTTTACTAATTCTTGTGGGTTTTGGTGTAATGGAAAATCTTAATAATGTATCCAGAAAATTAGAACACAAATCCCATTTACGAGAAACCAAGAACCAAATATATTTTACCAAATAGTCGCACTTTGGTCTCAATGACTGCTCATCAAGGTATGAATTTGAAGTTTAAAGAACTTATCATATTTGAATATTTTTGCAACTTTCATGAATCATTTTAACAAAGAATGTTGATGGATGTTAAAATATTTTAACCATATTTGATACAGAAATTACTAGTATTTTTGAAAAATTCTTCGGCAAAAATCACATGGAAAAATTTTTGTCGACGCGTTTCGAACCAACCAGTGTGGTTCATCGTCAGGACAAGTTGAATGAGCAGATCTGGCTATGAACTTTAAATAGATAGGGCAGAATATCCACTGACTCAGATTACTCGATAAGACAACAACTAGATTTGACCTCATAACGGCTAGTTTGACCATGATAAGGGGTATTAATTTATATTATTTATTTATTTTATTTATATAAAAGAAATTTCAGTTATTAATATAGAATAAATTAATATAATAAGTAAATCATAAAATAAATTAATTACCAATCAATTAATTTTAAATATATTAATAAACCCAAATTAATTTAAAAATTGTTAGAAACGTATACTAGAATATGTAAAATTAGTAAATCATTAAATAATAATAAACAAATAATATATTAATTAACAAGGATAAGAATCAAATTAATTTAGAACTATTAAATAAAAATATTAGTTAGTTATAACGGCTAGATTGACCATGATAAGGGGTATTTAATTTAATATATATATATATATATATATATATATATATATATATATCGGTTATTAATATAGAATAAATTAATATAATATAAGTAAAACCTAAAATAAATTAATTTCAAATATATTAATATATTAATAAAGTAAAATTAATAATAATAATAATAATAATAATAAATACATAAATAAATAAACTTAATTTAAAAAAATAATAATAAAATAATAATAATAATAATAATAATAACTTCACCATATTAAAATTAATTAATAGTTTAATTTTTTGACTATTAATTTAAACTTAATTTATCTTTAAAAATTAATTTATAGCTATTTTAATTAATTAATCTAAACTATTAATTAATTTTAATATGGTGAAGTAGTAGTAGTAGTCGTAGTAGTAGTTGTTGTTGTTGTTGTTGTTGTTATTATTATTATTATTATTAATCAATTTATACTTAATTTACATGAGGTAAATTTTAAAATTAAATCTATGGTAATATACTATTTTTATTTTTATTTTTACTTTTATTTTTTATATTTATTTCTATTTCTATTTTTATTTTTATTTTTATTTTTATTATTATTATTATTATTATTATTTTTTATTTTTTATTTTTATTTTTTAGTTTTAGTTTTATTTTTTATTTTTTATTTATTTATTTATTTTTATTTTTTTGACCTTGAATTAAAATTTTTTATATTTTCAACCCTTGAGTCCTCTAATTTTTTATTCTTATTCTTATTCTTATTCTTATTCTTATTCTTATTCTTATTATTATTATTATTATTATTTTATTTTATTTTATTTTATTTTTATTTTTTTTAAATTAATTTTATTTATTTATGTATTTATTATTATTATTATTATTATTAATTTTACTTTATTAATATATTTGAAATTAATTTATTTTAGGTTTTACTTATTATATTATATTAATTTATTCTATATTAATAACCGAATATATATTAATATATATATATAAATTAAATACCCCTTATCATAGTCAATCTAGCCGTTATAACTAACTAATATTTTTATTTAACAGTTCTAAATTAATTTGATTCTTATCCTTGTTAATTAATATATTATTTGTTTATTATTATTTAATGATTTACTAATTTTACATATTCTAGTATACGTTTCTAACAATTTTTAAATTAATTTGGGTTTATTAATATATTTAAAATTAATTGATTGGTAATTAATTTATTTTATGATTTACTTATTATATTAATTTATTCTATATTAATAACTGAAATTTCTTTTATATAAATAAAATAAATAAATAATATAAATTAATACCCCTTATCATGGTCAAACTAGCCGTTATGAGGTCAAATCTAGCTGTTGTCTTATCGAGTAATCTGAGTCAGTGGATATTATGCCCTATCTATTTAAAGTGCATAGCCAGATCTGCTCATTCAACTTGTCCTGACGATGAACCACACTGGTTGGTTTGAACGCGTCGACAAAAATTTTCCATGTGATTTTCGCCGAAGAATTTTCAAAAATTTGATATGGATCACAGAAGTCTCAATTCCATAAATTACTAGTATTTTTTTTACTTACCCATTGTGACTTAGTGCTCATGATATATCTCGATATTTTAGAAACAAACATACCACAAAGAAAATGTTATAAAAGAATAGATGATTCCTAGAAGGAGGTTGGGATGAGAATTACCAATACCTTTTACTAGTGAGCATTTTTTTTTATTTGTGAAATGATTAGCCAACTTATCAAGCTTCAAGCTCCTCACCCTTATTATGCTAACCATCCAAGGTAGGAGGCTTAATCTTCCTATGCTCCCCTTGAGAGTTATATAATTTAGATATCCTCCTTTCCTATTCGATTGGTGATATTCTTAGACTATTCCTATATTCTAAGGAGACATACGTATAAATTAATGCATAGATCCTAAAGTTCTCATGAAATTTACTAAATCACAAGACAAGAATCTACTCTACTAATCTACGAAAGCAAATTCACAATTGAAAACAAAAATCAATAACATGCATCAATATTCAACACACATAAACATATATTTAAATATGGGAAAACAAATACTCAAAACTCCTTACTATATGTATTGCATTAATCAAAGAATCTGGATGAATACAATATGCTCTTCTCAACCTTGAGCTCAACTTGCACTTGTATCTTCTATCCTCTGCTTGAATATCTAAACCTGGCCAATACTTAGCCAATTTTTTGAGCCTCCAAGCTCTTATTTCCTTGTGTTGTTCCTCAAGGAATCAACCCCTACAGTAGGGAAATTCCTCAATCTGTATTGCGCAATTCCTTTAGGTCCTTCTTTGACTGAATGCATGACCTATACAACTTGGAATAGTTTACAACTGATAGTACACTACCCTTGAAATCCACTCTCAATTGGGTAACTCTAATTATATGCATGAATGAGTTAATTTAGGCTTATTATTCAGTTAGCTAGTTGGACACTGAAGTTACACCCCACTACTAGACCTCCCACTAGTTCCTACAACAGTTGGAACTAGTTTAACTAACCATAACTCAATTCAACCAAATTAAATTGTTACAACTGAAATTAACTCAGCCTAGGCTCATAAAATTTAGGAATCGTTGTACATAATTCAATTTCATGCCCCAAACTTGAATTAACTAAGATAACTGAGTGATAAAAACTATTTCAACTCAGTTAACTCATTCAATTTGTCTCTTGATGTGGAATTTTGAATTTCTCCTAATTTAATCAAGGGAAAAATTAAATTAGGAATTTTCTTGCTACATTTTTAGCACTCCCTCTCAACAAGAAAGGGATTATCAGATACTCCAATCTTGCTTCTATGGAACTTGAATTTACCCCTTCACAAGGATTTTGTCAAAATGTTTGCATCTTGTTCCTCTGAGGGATGTACTGCAACAACATGATCCACATCTACACACAATCTCGTAGATGGTGGTACCATATATCTATGTGCTTGGATCGATCATGAAAAATTGGATTCTCAAAGAGATTGATACAACTATGATTATCACAGTAAATCATAGTAGGCTTGATCATTTGACCAAATAACCCAACAAGAATCTTCGTCATCTAGATAGACTCACAAGTTGCTTGATTGGAAACCATGTACTATGATTGTGCTGAGTGCAATTGATCTCGACTTCATGTTGTGCCAAGAAAATGTTGCTGAACCAACACTAAAAGTTCCTCTTGAAGTTCTCTTCTGATTGGATGGACTTCCCACCCAATCTACATCTATGAAGCCTTGTAGCTTCACTCCATCTATCCAACTGTACCAAAGTCGAAACTGAGTGGTCACGCCTATGAGGTATCATAGTACATGTTTAGCCACCCTGCAAAATAATTTGGCCAATCGAACCATGCCTTGGCTTAACTAACTTACCACGTAACAAAACTTTGAAAATGTGTTCACCAAATACATGAGTGAACCCACCAACTACTTTTACATGGTAGCATCCACTTCCTCACCTGAAGTGGCATCCTCTTTCCTCCAAATGGTCGCTAGAGGAGTCTCCATGGGTTTGCATCTATCCATGTGGAACTTTTGAAGTATCTCATTGACATACTTTCCTTGAGAGACAAACAGTTCCCCTTCTCTCTACCTTACTTCCAAACCGAGGAAATGGTGCATCAACCCCATGTGCTTCATCTCGAACTCTCTTGCAAGGTCCTCCTTGAAAGACATGATAAGTTGTTCATCACCGGTTAAAATCAAGTCATACGCATAAAGAAAAATAATCCGTAATTTACCTTCTTCCAGAATGTGGTAAAGGTTTGCATCTGCTTCAATTTTGGTGAAACCTAACCCGGTGAGGTAGCTATCAATCCTGGTGTACCAAGCACGAGGTGCTTCCTCCAACCTATACAATGCTTGCTTGAGTCAGCACACATGTGACTCTCTTCCGAAGGTCTCAAAACCTTCAGGTTGTTCAATGTACTCCTCCTCCTCAATAAGTCCATTGAAGAATGTTGTCTTCACATCCATCTAGTGGATCTTCCACCCCATCTGTGCAACCAAAGAGAGAATTGATTTGATGGAAGAGCACCTTACTACAAGTGCAACGGTCTCTTCATAGTTAATTCCTTCTACCTGAGAGTTCCCCTTGGCCAAAAAAAATGGCCATGGGTTTCTCGATGCTTTCATCTACTACATTCTTTATCTTGTAAAGCCATCTCGAACCTACAACCAATTTCTCTGTTGGTCTTGGGACCACTTCCCAAACACTATTTTTGACGATGGAGTTATACTCCTCTACCATAACATCAACCCATGATGGCTTGTCTACTACTTCCTTAAATGAGTTTTTGATCTGAACTTAAACAGGAACATAACAAATTACACATATCACCATAAGTATAGATATGAAACAGAAATAACACCATTTCATTAATATCAGAATACTGAAATATGGCTACAAACATATGGAAATAAACTAGCTCGGATGATGGTAGCTTATCTCTAAGAAGAGATTTGGTGGCTACATGCCTCTGAACTATGTTACAATGAGGCCCAAAGCCCTATTTATTATTGAGAAACAATGGAAAACTCTAAACATCCAAAAACCTAAACCTAGGATATGAAGCGCCAAAATTGTGGGCCCCGTTTGGGTAAATTAGTACATCAAGTTCCTGGGGTCGTAAGTTTGGCATACGATCTCTATTTGGCTATCGTAATATCTCATTTCTAATATCTCATATAGGGGTCTGAGAACAAGCCGATAAGTTGATTTGGGAAGTTTTTGGTCTCTTTGTTTTCCCTAAAATTGTTGTTTAGGGCCTCAAAATAGCCCTAGAGTTGAGGAACTGAAAAACTACCAAAAATAGTAAATTATGGTAGAATTAAGGAAAATGAAAAACTATAAGAGACAGTGTTGCGGGTCCAAGTGGAATAGGTGGGTGGCCAACAATATCCACCTAGATCACTTAGTTTTATCTCTACTAGCTCGCTCATAAGAGCCATGTAGCTAGTGTACAGATCTTGTGACCTCCTCTTCCTATGCTGTGATGTGGGTGCCCCCACTTTCTCTCTAGCATCCTACAATAATCTGTCAGTTTCCCTCATTCACTTCCTTCCTTCCCTTGATGTCTTTGTTTGAGTGGTTGTCTTCACTCTCTGATCCTCTACTTGTGGTTGCTCCACAACTTCCTGAGGTTCTTCCTTTGGAGTCAAAATCTCCCAATTTTCATGCAACTGAATCTCCCTCTCAAAAGAACAATTACATTGCATTTTCCTCATTGAAATTCACATCTCTATGAACAATTGTCATCCTGAGAGATGGCAGGTACACCTGATAGTTGTGAGGTATATCATTGTAGCCCAAAAATATGACCAACTTTGTTGTCATCTCTATATTTTTCCTTGCTTCCTTGGAAACATGATAGTAAATTGCTGATCCAAAGGTCCCGAAGTGTGACACATCTGGCTTCTTCCCTGAAAAAGCTTCTTCTAGTTTAATCATGCTAAGAATCCTGTGAGGACTCATGTTCTACAAATATATAGCTTTGTTGCATGCTTTCACCCACAAGTGTAGAGGTAGGCCCTGATCATGCAACATCACCTATGCATCTCCAAAAATACTTTTGTTCTTCCTCTCATCCTCCCCATTTTGTTGTGCGTTATGGGGTGCTGTCAACTCCCTTCGAATTCCTTCCTTTGCACATAAATATTTTAACGCATTTGACATGTACTCACCACGGTTATCGCTCATAAGTGCCTTCACTATTTGTCATTTTCCTTCTCAAAAAGTGATTTCAACTCAAAAAATTTGGAGAATGTATGGTCTTTCTTTTGCATGAAGAAAATCTAGCACTTACATGAGAAATCATCTGCAAATATAACATAATCCCTGTGCTTGGCAGGGGAGGTTGTCAAGAAAGGTCCATAGGCATTAGAGTGGATCCTTTCAGGGATTGCATGCACCCTTCTATACTGATCATTGAAGGTGGATTTGTGTATTTCACTAAAGTACGCCCTTTTTCCTATGTTCTGTTTCTCTAGTGCTCTTTTGGGGAGGCCTATGGTGATCTGCTACATGATCTTCAAAGCTTCATAATGCAAATGACCATGTCTTTTTTGCCATAATTAGCCGACATATTGGCTTTGCACCTTCTCTGCCTTTGTGCTCAAAGTAGCACAGTGTTCCACATCCAATCTATAGAGGTTCTTCATCCAAATCCCTATCTTCTTCACTTGTCCCATGGCGGTTTTTCAAGGAATGTCTTTCATTTGTTGAATATTACATCGTAGCCATGACATTCCAACATTGTGATAGAAACCAAATTCTTCCCTAGGCTTGGTATAAACATGACATCCTTGAGCATGAGAGGGGAGCCTGAATCTTTCTAAAAGGTGACTGTGTCGATCCCAGTTCTATTATGCCTCCCATCATATCCCACATCGATGTGCATCTGGAGATCCTTCTCCTCTAGATCAATAAAGAAATCTATGTTTTCCATCATATGGAACGAGACACTGATGTAGAGGTACCACACACTTCGCATTACTGTGCTTTCCATGCATGAAACGAGAATAAAATCAAACTTGAATTGTGAATCTAGAGCTTCCATTTCTACCCCTCCTAAGGTCTTCTTTTTTGTCTTCTTGTGTGGAGATTTCGTGGTATAATGCAGGAATTCATGACAATGAAAGCACTTGATTATGTGCAAGTATTTCTTTTTCCCCCTTGACTCAAATCTGCTTTGGATTGGGATTTTTTCCCTTTCCCTTTCTTTTCCTTTCTAGCCAAGGCACATTTCTCCTTATCCTCAACCTTGGATGAGGTCCCATCATTGTTGCTTTGCCTTATTTTTTCCTGCATCGGATCAAACCATAACCACTCCCACTATGTTTGTTTCTCTCTACCATTTATGGAATTTTGATAACTATGCCAACTCTTGAGAAGGTCCAAGAGTGCTAGAGATACCAAATCTTCTTCGGGGATAGTAACACTAATCCTGCTAAGTTCATCACTATACTGTGTAAACCTACTCAGGTACTGCGGGATTGTTTCATTCTTTTGCATCTTGATGTTTCGAAGCTTGTCCTTGAGTGCTAGCCTCCTGTGGTCACTACTATTCTAGAATAAATCTATCAATTCTTGCCACATCTCATACAAAGTATTTTTCCCATGGAAATTAGAGAAAATATGGTCTCGTACTGCCTCCAATATAACTTTTCTCACCTTGGCAACACAACTTTTCCATTCTCCTAGATTCCGAGCATTAGTTGTCGTTGGTTTCAGAACGTCATTATCAATGCATTTCTTCAACTCATTATCCTCTAGTACTTCCTCCATCTAGTCCTTTCATGCAACATGATTTGAGCTTCCCACAAGGGCATACTCGAGCCTTAGTCCATTGAAATTCATCTTCTTAGTCCTAAAGAAATCCTGCAAACTAATCTGCAACCTCGAATCCACCTACAATGACAACTTCGAAATATTTTCTCTACTGTGAATCTAGCTATGATACCATGTAGAAATTAATGTGTAGATCCTAAACTGCTCATTAAACTTGGTAAATCACAAGACTAGAATCTACTCTACTAATCTGGCGAAGAAAATTCACAATCAAGAACAAAAATCAATAACATGCATCAATATTCAACACACATACACAAATATTTATCTAGGGGAAAACAACTGCTCAAAACCCTTTACTATCTATATTGCATTAATTAAAGAATCTAGATGAATACAATATGATATGCTCAACCTTGATATCAACCTGCACCTGTGTCATCTATCCTCTGTCAGATAGATTGAACTTGGCCAATACTTAGCCAATTTTTCAAGCCTCAAAGCTCTTATTTCCTTGCACTCTTCCTGACGGAGTTAGCCCCTATTATTTAGGAAATTCCTTAATCTAGAATGCACAATTCCTTTAGGTCCTTCTTTGATTGAATGCATAACCTGTACAACTTGGAACAATTTACAACTGAGAGTACACTACCCTTGAACTCCACTCTCAACTGGGTAACTTGAATTCAATGCATGTATGAGTTAATTTAGGTTGATTTATCAGTTCACTGGGTGAACACTAAACTTACGCCCCACTGCTAGACCTCCCACTATTTCCTCCAACAATTGGAACTACTTTAACTGACCATAACTCAGTTTAACTGAATTAAATTGTTACAACTAAAATTAAATCAACCTAGGCTCCTAAAATTTAGGAATCACTATACATAACTCAATTACATTCCCCCAACTCAAATTAATTAATATAACCGATTTATAAAATCTATTTCAACTCAGTTAACTTATTCAAGTTGTCTATTGATGTGGAATTTCGAATTTCTCCTAATTTAATCAAGGGAAAATTGAAATTAAGAATTTTCTTGCTGCATTTTCAACAACATAATCCCTCTTGGTTGAATGTCTTAGTTAGTGATGCTAATGCCTACCAAAACCCTTATATTACCTTGAAATTCTGGCATTCCCCTCTTAACTTTAGAATTGTGTTCCTCTACCTACCCTGAATTAGATCTCTCGTTCATATACCTTTGTAAATGATTTATGATTTCGAAAATTTAAGTATTATTATGGTGTTTCTATTTAATCAACCTTTCATTATCATCTTTATAACTAATTACCTCCATTTTTATACTCCTCATGGTATCATCTACCCCTTCCATGTCTATTTTACTTTGTATCAACATTACCTCTGTTGACATTCATATCTATGATCTCTTCTTCATGGTTGTAGGACTTATGAGCATCATCCATACTCTTATTCCTCGTGTTCAACCTTGTCCTGTAAAACACTAGATGCCTTCTGTTTTTTTCCTAAGGAAATTGTTATCCAAATCAAAACTATAGGTTAATAGATGTGTCAATTTGATAAACCAAACTATATTAAATAAGTGGTGGAATCTTGAATAATCACCTTTAATCAACATATGGGTTAAATAACTGGGTATAAGGGGATCGAATAAGCACTCCCAACATATTTCACAAATTATGTTGGGTCCCTATAATACTAGTGATTACCCCATTACTATTGTAGTTGTATCCCTTATTACTATTGTTGTGCCCCTATTGTCCCCATATTGTTATTACTGTGCCCCATAGAATCCCTCTATTGTTATTTTTGTGGCTTTATATTATTATTGTTAGGTCGGCTGGGTTATATTGTGACTCCTTAGACTCCTATATATAGAAAGGAGGTTTTGTCATTTGAATCATCCAAGAATTGTTCATTTATGTAATGTAAAGGATGTTGCCCCCTCGAAGACGCTAAATTCTAAGGCATTGATCTATCTTTTCTATCTTTTTCTTGAGTTGGTTTCATAACATTTGGTATCAGAGCTTTGGATTCTAGGGTTTTGCTGCTCCAAATAGGTCATCGTGGCATTTTCGCTATACTTTTATTCTGCAACATTTCAGAAGCTAAAGGAAAACCCATTTGAGAAGAAATCGCGCTGAACCTCGGGTCCAAATTTCAAAGCTTTTCACGCTATATTTGCAGAGATATGATCTGAGGAAGTTGGTCTTTGTGTAGACTCCTAAATTACATTCCAAACAGGTGACCTGGGGAAAATCATCAAAACTTTCTCTCTGAGCATCAGATTGAAATTTCGTAAGAAGGTATAGAAATAGGATGGACTGTAGTTTCTTGTATATATTTTCCAGAGCCAAAGGTCGAAACAATGACTCGTGGCATGTCGTACAAGTTCACTTTACTGAACTGGTCTATAATCAAGTCACTGTGGGAGATTTCGCATAACTCTTCCTTAGAGAATCCAATTTGGATCAGACTAGTGGCATTGGAAATAGGACACAGAGAGCTACTGCAGGTCACAATTTCAAAACTGGATGATCTAAAAGCACAGAGATACATTAGAGGCAATATCGAGCTCCTACAAAGTGGAAAAAGGTGTGTAGATTTTTTTAAATTTTTGCTTAAGCTTGGTTTGAAAATTTATTTTGAAGGAATTCAAAGGGCATAGTAGAGAATTATTATTGGTAACTGATGCCCCGAGGAAAGAAAATGAAAAAACCTAGTAAGCAACCTGAAAGCTCTAGCATGACCCATGAAGAAGAGGAAGAAATGCTACATGATATATCAAAATTACAAGACCAAAGCAACAAGTGTCACTTGCACAAAAGCTAACAGAAGCTAAGATAAATGGTGTGGAATCTAAGATAAAGGGCATGGAAGCTAAGATGGATGATTTGAATATAGATTTTAAGACAAATTTGAAGAGATACATGGTAGATTTGAAGACAAATTTGACAAATTTTCTACAAGAAATACTTACTAATGGTGAAAAGGTAGTAAAGGAAACTCATGATGTGAACAAAAGAAATGTTAATCATGATTTCATAGACTCTAATGTGGAATTGAAGACCCACCATATTCCAAAAATCAATATGAGGAAGTTTGATGGCAAGGATCCTACAACATGGATATTACAGATGGAGCAATTTTTTGATCTCAATAATGTGCAAAACACACAAAATGTACATATTGCAACTTTATATTTGGAACCAAATCAGTTTGTATGGTATCAATGGCTTTGCTCTCGTAAAAAAATTATCACTTGGGAATTTTTACGGAAGAATTGAAAACACATTATGAGGATACAAAAAGCAACACTTTTTTTTAGCCAATTGATAAGTCTCAAACAAAAGGGTTCAATAATGGAGCACATTGAGGAGTTCCAAAAATTGAACATAAGGGTAAAAAATATTCCAGAGAAGCATAGGATTGATGTGTTCACAGGGACTTTAAAGGATAATATCCAACATGGTTTTCGCTTTTGGGAACCTGATTCATTAGAATAGGCATTCAGGTTAGCAAGAAAAATGGAAAGCAAAATTATGGCAACCAGGAAGCATACAACTCACAACTATAAAGATGGAAGTGTTGTTGCCCCTAGTCTTCCACAACCTATAAGGTTGACACCACAATAATTGGAAGAAAAAAGAGAAAAAGGGCTTTGTTACAGTTGTGATAGCAAATACACTAAAGGTCATAAGTGTGCCGAGCAGAAATTATTCTGCATAGATTGGGAAGAGGAAGAAGAAAAGGAGCAAGAAAGGTCAAAAGAAGAGGATATACTCTAGGAACAAAGCCTAGATAAAGAAGAAATGAATCCGACCATATCTTGTAATCAATTGGTGGGAATGACCACTCCTCAAACAATTAAGATAGAAGGACAAATCAAGAAGAAAAAGGTAATAGTGTTCATTGATTCAGGAAGTACCAATAATTTTATTCATTATAAGGTAGCAAAAGAATTGAATTTCTTCCTATATCCAACACCAGAGTGTCAAGTGATGGTTGCAAATGGAGGAATAATAAATTTCTCTGGAAAGTGCCATAATATCAAGCTATCCATGGGAGAATATGTATTGACTAGCCCAACGCTTTCCATTCCAATGGGAGGTGTTGATGTTGTACTAGGAGTCCAATGGCTACAATACTTGGGTACAATAGCTTTTAGTTTTCAAGAAATTTTCATGAAATTTTTTGTGGAAGGAAAGGATGTTGAATTAAGGGTTATTGCAGGGAAATCGGGAAATATAATCTGTTGGAAAAAATACTGCGGGGGGGAGGGGGGAGGGGGGGGGGGGGGGGTGAATCAGTATTATCATATCAATATAACTTTTTCTCTTTCCATATTAAGATTCATATGTGATGCAACAAGTATATATCCATTAAACATATGATTCAGTTAGTTGATCTCTAATGAGTGCATCAGAACATTATTAACCATATGAGCAGTAAACCAGAGCAGTAAAATAGAACAGATCATCACACACAAGAAGCACACATGAACACCATGATGTAAGGTGGAAACCCAATGTGGGTGAAAACCACCTGCTGCAAGTCGTCTCAATCTTCTTTAATAAGAAATACCTTTTACAATAGTTCTGTACTGGTGCAGACTTATACCAGTACACAAGCTTCTACCTGTAGAAGGCTACAACCTTCTCTCGTTCTCCAGACTCTCCTGGAAGGGAGCTACAACCCCCTTTGCGCAGGCTGCTACCTGCTGAGATGCTCCAACCTTTACTTGTTTTCCAGCTGCTACTAGAAGGGAGCTACCACCCCCTTAGCTCTTGTACTAGTTGATGTACTAGTACGTAGGTGCGGACCTACCGAAGGCTACAACCTTCTCTTTCTTCCTCCAGGTACCACGTTTCATATATTTTCAGACTGGATACACCTGAAGCACAACACATAATCTGAAAGGCCACGTTTCATCCAATTTTCATACTGGGCCCATAAATATCATTGAAGCACATAATCAATCAATCTTCTGAATCACCCACTCACCAGATCAATACATATACAAGGATAATATGAGTGTTAGCAACCCGATCTAGTCCATTAGATCCATTACTAGATCTCATCCATCAACACAATCAACCAAATTGAATATATAGAATACTGACACCATTAAACAGTCATCAGAACACATCAACAACCTGAACCACCTGTAACTTTAAACATCATAGCTCAAATGGTATATGCTACTAAAATGAACCAAACCTGCGTACAAATGTGCTTTCACCAAATCCAACCCGCGTACAGATCTATAAATATTCAATCATGACTTGCAATGATTTCAAACTTAAGTTATACCCAGTTCAGATCATTACAAGCGTCAGTATACAGATCTAGAATAAGCATAATCAAATATATAGAGATAGTTCATTTCAAACCATTTGATCCCGGTCTATCCTTAGATCTTGTTCTCCATCAACCGGTGAGATCCCTCTTTAGCTCAGATCCAGATCTCCACCATAACCCAATCACAGTATTCCAGATCTAGATATTCAATAATTCAGATGATGCTTTGCCAAATGATCTCCTTCCTCTTTTATAGTCTTAGGCATTTCACAATACCACGGTCCAAAACCATAATAACACAATACCACGGACCCAATACTTGGGATCAACAATTTTGGATGCAATACCACGGACCAAAACCATAGGATCAAAAACTATCTGAATAATACCATGAACCAACCATGAAAGTGCGTGAGATCAACACTTTTGGATGGAATACCACGGACCAAAACCATAGGATCAAAAACTGTCGGACTAATACCATGAACCAACCATGAAAGTGCGTGAACTTTTCTCTTGCATTAAGGGAACTTTTCTCTGCATGAAAGTGCGTGAACATTTCTCTACATGAAATAAACTCTTCTCTGCATAAAAGTGTGTGAACTTTTCTCTACATGAAATAAACTTTTCTCTACATAAAAGTGCGTGAACTTTTATCTACATGGAATAAACTTTTCTCTGCATAAAAGTGCGTGAACTTTTCTCTACATGGAATAAACTTTTCTCTGCATAAAAGTGCGTGAAATTTTCTCTACATGGAATAAACGTTTCTCTGCATAAAAGTGCGTGAATGTTTCTCTACATGGAATAAACTTTTCTCTACATAAAAGTGCGTGAACTTTTCTCTACATGGAATAAACGTTTCTCTGCATAAAAGTGCGTGAACTTTTCTCTACATGAAGGAAACTTTGTTGCACTATAATTTATCAAATAAATTTGCTGCACTATAATTTATCATTTGTGTGATTTTCCATCAAGGACAACACTTGTCTCATAATGCCAACAATCTCTCCCTTTGGACTTGTCATACTGAGAATTGTCATCTGATATCTCTTCCGTAGATTCATCTAGATATATATAAGTGAGTTGATCTTCTATGAGTTGTTTGCCATCAAGTACAACACATGCATCATAATGCCAACAATCTCCCCCTTTGGACTTGATGGCAACAATACCAAATCACTCTCCCCCTTTGACATCAAGGGCAAAGGACGAACCAAGATATTCTCTTTCCTAGAAAGGCATTCCACTGTTCATACTCCCCCTGAGTACCTGTTGAAATCTCTGAATGAGCTCCCCCTTTGTATATGCCATGGTGCACCAATCTGTCCATGCTTTTTCTGAGAACATGCTGAAATCTCTGCTCTGCTGAAATATGCTTGTTCATGCTCCCCCTGAATTTTAAGCAAGGTCTGCAAAAAGATGTTCTACAAGAAGTACATGACTCTATACATCATAAATGACCTTCCTATCACCAAAGACTCATACTTACATCTATCTCCCATCACAATGGTGATATACCAAAAGTTTACAGATAACATAAGAGAATAACATCATTCATCCCAGGCATAGTGGGGAAACTAGCATAGGCCGTTACATGACCTGAAGAGATCTCATCAAATGACTAGAAAAGATAGAGACACACTATTACATCATGAGTCTTGATATGACCTTTACATCGAATGATATACATGACATTTATAACAGAGACCAAACACCTAAATAAGATCATGATAAACATCAGCAACGACACTGAATGATCTGCTCCATAGCATCTGTCACCAGCAACTTGTATTAGTGCATGAATCATCAAGGAATGTCTGTATCAACTCATCCTTTTGAACAGAATTCTATATATACATAATCATTCTATCATATGTGAGAAACACCATAGCCATCCAGATCTGCATGGACCAAGTATCATCAATTGGGAATATCAATCAACATATGTACGAAACAACCTATCATCATATAGGTAAGAACTCATCATCATCAAGTCTCCAACAATGCAACTTTGAATAATCATCCATGTATCCAGCCAAAAATCCTCATCCATATATGTGCCAAGAACAATAGGAATCCTGCATCATAACTGTAATATATGATCTTTATGCATATGACGACAACAACATATGAGTGACTCATCATCAAGTAAAGAAGATGTGAATTCAAGCTATGTACTTCTCCTTATCCTTATGAAGATCACCATGTAAGCACCATTAGAGGATCAACCACAAATCTGATCTAAATATCAACTATGTAACCCCAAGAATCATCTGAAAAACTCATAACCATATCATAGCAAGATGAATCATTTATCCATATAAGCATCATCACCAAGGACTATTAACCATAATGCCAACAATGCATTAAAAGCATATGCTCCCCCTAAACCTGCGCCATCTTGTTTACTGTCAGATCTGATCATTCATATCAGCAAGAAGTATCAATACATCATCATTATCAAGTTAGAAACAAAACACTTCTAACCATCAAGTCATTTACACACATCATCAGCAAATTGTAACCATTATCAAACAACGCAAATAATAAACCGAATCATGACTGATCCTTTTCCTGAACCTGTCCCTACTGCCTTTCCTCAAACAATCATATACGCGACTATGCCATAACCAACTCGCGTATATACATGACTTCTCTTTAAGAAACTTGCGTATGAGATTTAGGACACTGAAGTTTTACACTTCCAGCTCCCTCTAATTCTGTTATGTCTGTATGTTGTGCTGTGCCGCCTCTTTCTAACTATACTTCTTTCTTCTTCCACATCTTCAAGTGTGATGATGATGTTTTCTCCTTTTGGTATGGTGCCCATACTTTGTTCCTGCATTCCTTAGCTATATGTCCGAGCTTGTTACATGTGTAACATCTTACATGTCTCATATTTCTTTTATAGCAATCAACAGCTCTATGACCAAACATATTGCAAGCAAAGCAATATCCATTAAAGTACCTTGAATGTGATGATCTTTCTGCATGATGGTCTTGAACCCTTCTTCTTCTACATCTCGCTGCAACATGTCCAAGATTATGACATACATAACATTCAACATTATTCATAGGAGGAGTAAAATATTTTCTTTGAAGAATTTCTTTCCTTGGTTGATGATGAGATTGACCTTTCATATCCTTATTGAGCATTTCAGATTTTGTAGTAGAGTCCCTTGTCTCACCTTGTGAACTAGATTCACCTTCAACAGATTCATGAAAGCCAAGACTAGTTTTGATAGCAGGAGATCTTTGACTATTAAGAATATCATCCAAGACTTTAGTACCATCTTGAAAACGTAAGAGCTTATCCTTTTCTTCTAGTTTACTTTTCAAGA
This sequence comes from Pinus tabuliformis, assembly GCA_031772625.1. Lineage (NCBI taxonomy): Eukaryota > Viridiplantae > Streptophyta > Pinopsida > Pinales > Pinaceae > Pinus > Pinus tabuliformis. The sequence continues at coordinate 158,260,507 of CM062814.1, read as the reverse complement.
TATTTACCTCAACCTGAAGTTGTTCTTCTTTTTCTAGATATTGCTTCTTCATGTCTTCTTCAGCTTTCCTTTCTTCTTCCAACTGATGCTTTAGCTTGAGAATCTCCTTTTCTTGTTCTTCATTTAGATCCTGTTGCATTTGACGAATTCTGAAGGCACATTCTAGCTGAGATATTAAGCTGATAACTTCGTTTCCCTGTTTTTCAATATCTTGGACTAGATCTTTATTCTGCTTCTTTGATTCTTCAAGATCTTCCTTTAGAGAGTGGATCATGGCTTCAAGACTTTCATAGTAACTGGATCTATCTCTGAGTTTCTTGATGGTTGTGTTCTTTTCATTGACTTCATTTCTTAGAGATGTTGCTTCAACCTGCAACTTTTGATATTTCTCCTTGAATAACTCTCGTTGAGCCTTTTGTCTAGTAACAGCTTCTTTGAGGGCACCACTCTTTATGTTCAGAAGTATTTCTTCTTCAATAATTTTGTTTGTCAGCCTGTTAAATTTTGTTTCTATTTGATATCCTTCTTCCTCACCCATAAGAGCACATTCAGTTGTTTCGTTATCACTTCCATCTTTTCCAAATGGATAGATAGCTCGAACATCAGAGGATAGCAAATTCATACGTGATAGTTAATATTCATTCTGAAATGATTTCGAATCTGAATCTGAATCTGAAGAGCTTCTTATACTTAATCCCCAATCGATTCTCCCACTGTCATAGTTCTTCTGAGATGTCTTCTTCTTCTTATGAGCTTTCTTCTTAAGCTTCTTTCCCATTGTTCCACGGATCTCCTTCAAGCGATCAAGCTTCTACCAAAGGACCTGCTCTGATACCAATTGTTGGAAATAATACTGAGAGGGGGGGGGAGGTGAATCAGTATTATCAGATCAATATAACTTTTTCTCTTTCCATATTAAGATTCATATGTGATGCAACAAGTATATATCCATTAAACATATGATTCAGTTAGTTGATCTCTAATGAGTGCATCAGAACATTATTAACCATATGAGCAGTAAACCAGAGCAGTAAAATAGAACAGATCATCACACACAAGAAGCACACATGAACACCATGATGTAATGTGGAAACCCAATGTGGGTGAAAACCACCTGCTGCAAGTCGTCTCAATCTTCTTTAATAAGAAATACCTTTTACAATAGTTCTGTACTGGTGCAGACTTATACCAGTACACAAGCTTCTACTTGTAGAAGGCTACAACCTTCTCTCGTTCTCCAGACTCTCCTGGAAGGGAGCTACAACCCCCTTTGTGCAGGATGTAAACCTGCTGAGATGCTCCAACCTTTACTTGTTTTCCAGCTGCTACTAGAAGGGAGCTACCACCCCCTTGGCTCTTGTACTAACTGATGTACTAGTACGTAGGTGCGGACCTACCGAAGGCTACAACCTTCTCTTTCTTCCTCTAGGTACCACGTTTCATATATTTTCAGACTGGATACACCTGAAGCACAACACATAATCTCAAAGCCCACGTTTCATCCAATTTTCATACTGGACACATAAATATCATTGAAGGACATAATGAATCAATCTTCTAAATCACCCAATCACCAGATCAATACATATACAAGGATAATATGAGTGTTAGCAACCCGGTCTAGTCCATTAGATCCATTACTAGATCTCATCCATCAACACAATCAATCAAATTGAATATGTAGAATACTGACACCATTAAACAATCATCAGAACACATCAACAACCTGAACCACCTGTAACTTTAAACATCATCGCTCAAATGGTATATGCTACTACAGTGAACCAAACCTGCGTACATACATGCTTTCACCAAAGCTAACCCGCGTACAGATCTATAAATATTCAATCATGACTTGCAGCGATTTCAAACTTAAGTTATACCCAGTTCAGATCATTACAAGCGTCAATATACAGATCTAGAATAAGCATAATCAACTATATAGAGATAGTTCATTTCAAACCATTTGATCCTGGTCTATCCTTAGATCTTGTTCTCCATCAACCAGTCAGATCCCTCTTTAGCTCAGATCCAGATCTGCACCAAAACCCAATCACAGTATTCCAGATCTAGATATTCAATAATTTAGATGATGCTTTGCCAAATGATCTCCTTCCTCTTTTATAGTCTTAGGCCTTTCACAATACCACGGTCCAAAACCATAATAACACAATACCACGGACCCAATACTTGGGATCAACAATTTTGGATGCAATACCATGGACCAAAACCATAGGATAAAAAATTGTCCAAATAATACCATGAACCAACCATGAAAGTGCATGAGATCAACACTTTTGGATGCAATACCACAGACCAAAACCATAGGATCAAAAATTGTCAGACTAATACCATGAACCAACCATGAAAGTGCGTGAACTTTTCTCTTGCATTAAGGGAACTTTTCTTTGCATGAAAGTGCGTGAACATTTCTCTACATGAAATAAACTCTTCTCTGCATAAAAGTGCGTGAACTTTTCTCTACATGAAATAAACTTTTCTCTGCATAAAAGTGCGTGAACTTTTCTCTACATGAAATAAACTTTTCTTTGCATAAAAGTGCGTGAACGTTTCTCTACATGGAATAAACGTTTCTCTGCATAAAAGTGCATGAACTTTTCTCTACATGGAATAAACGTTTCTCTGCATAAAATTGCATGAACTTTTCTCTACATGGAATAAACTTTTCTCTGCATAAAAGTGCGTGAACTTTTCTCTACATGAAGGAAACTTTGTTGCACTATAATTTATCAAATAAATTTGTTGCACTATAATTTATCATTTGTGTGATTTGCCATCAAGGACAACACTTGTCTCATAATGCCAACATAATCAGCTCTAACGGTATGACAAAGCTTCTAAAAAAGGAACAAAGAGGTGTAATTGCACAATTATGTTTGCTAGATATTTCCACATTGGAATCATCTATTTCTCTAGATCTCCAAAAAGTCTTGGACAATCATTCCAAGGTATTTGAGACTCCCAAAGGTTTCCCACCTATTCATGATCATGATCATGTTATTCATCTGATTCCAGGAAGTGTTCCTCCAAACATCAGGCCGTACAGATATCCCTATACCAAAAGAGTGAAATTGAACGTATGGTTGCAGAAATGCTAGAGGCTAGTATAATTCAACCGAGTCAAAATTCTTTCTCTCTCTAGTAGTATTGGTGCACAAGAAGGATGGATCATGGTGCATGTTTCTAAATTATAGGGAGCTCAACAAGCTCACTATTAAAGATAAGTTTCCCATTCCTGTCATTGATGAATGACTGGATGAATTGCATGGATCAATTTACATCACCAAGTTGGATCTTCGTTCAGGATATCATCAAATCAGAATGAAGACTGAAGACATTCTGAAAACAACATTTAGAACTCATGAGGGTCATTATGAATTTTTGGTCATTCCTTTTGGCCTTACCAATGCACCTTCAACATTTCAAGGTTTGACGAATTCCATTTTCAAACCATTCCTTAGAAAAATTGTGTTAGAATTTTTCGATGATATACTAATCTACAACAAGTCTTGGAAGGATCATGTTGAACATGTTGACAGGGTGCTACAACTATTGGAGGAGAAACAATTATATGGAAAAATATCCAAATGTTTCTTTGGAGTACAAGAGGTGGAATATTTGGGTCACATTATATCTCACGAAGGAGTTAAGGTAGACCCTAGAAAAATTAAAGCCATTAAGGAATGGAAAATCCCCACATCCATAAAGCATCTGTGAGGATTTCTTGGGTTGACAAGGTATTATCACATGTTTGTTAAGAATTATTTGAGAATACAGCACCTCTAACAACATTATTGAAGAAAGATGCATTTTCATGGACTCCAGAAGCAACAAAGGCCTTCAAACATCTTAAAGAGGCAATGTGCCAACCACCAGTCTTAGCTACACCAGATTGTGGAATGTGATGCTTCAGGAAATGGAATTGGTGTTGTTTTAATGCAAGATGAAAGACCCATTTCTTTTGAAAGTCGTCCAATCAAGGGAATTATTTTACACAAAGCTATTTATGAGAAGGAAATGTTGGCAATACTCCATGCACTTAAGAAATGGCGACCCTACCTAATGGGAAGACACTTCAAGGTAAAAATGGATCATGATAGCCTTAAATACTTTTTAGAACAAATATTATCCTCTGAGGAGCAACAAAAGTGGGTCACAAAGATGTTGGGTTATGACTTTGAAATCATCTACAAAAAAGGGAAGCAAAAAGTGGTGGGAGATGCACTCTCAAGAAAGGATGAGGATGTGGAAGCATTATTGTGTGCCATTTCTATTATCCAACCAGATTGGATAAATGAAGCAAGGGAGGAATGGAAGAATGATGAAGAAGTGTGGGCACTTATTCGAAAGTTACAATAAGATTCCAGTACATCTGATACATTTAGCTGGCAAAATGATTCATTATGGTACAAAGATCGCTTATACCTCTATAAGAATTCCTAGTTAAAACAAAAGATTCTTATGGAATTGCAACTTCTCCCTTAGGAGGGCACTCAGGATTTTTAAAAACTTACCACAGGATTAAGAAGGAATTTTTTTGGGATGGCCTTAAATCGGATATTCAAAAGTTTGTGGCGGAATTTTTGGTTTGCCAACAAAATAAAGTTGAAACAATTAAGACACCGGGTCTATTACAACCTTTATCCATTCCAAGCAAACGTTGGGAGGAGGTTTCAATGGATTTTATCACAGGTTTACCAAAGTCTGAGGGAAAGAGTGTCATCATGGTGGTAGTTTATAGATTTACCAAGTATGCACACTTTTGTGCATTATCACATCCATTTAAAGCCAATACAATTTCTACTGCATTTATGGAAACAATTCAAAAGCTACATGGAAATCCAAAGATTATTGTAAGTGACAGAGATCCCATTTTCACTGGAAATTTTTTGACAGAATTATTTTCTTGTCTTGGTACTCAGTTAGCTCATAGTTCATCTTATCATCCTCAATCTGATGGGAAAACTGAGATAGTAAACAAATGTTTGGAAGGATATCTTCGTTGCTTTGTATCTGATAAATAGACACAATGGGTCAAATGGTTGCCTCTGGCTGAATGGTGGCATAACACTTCCTTCCATACAACAACAAAAATGACCCCATTTATGGCACTTTATGGATATCAGCGACCATCCATCACATCATATTTAAGAGAAAGTTCTAAGGTTCAAGTAGTGTAACATCACATCGAACATCAACAACAAGTCCTCCAACTCTTAAAGGATAACCTCTTGTTGGCATAGAATAGAATGAAACAACAGGAAGATCAACATTGGAGGGAAAGAAGTTTGGATGTAGGTGATTGGGTATTCCTACGGCTACAACCATATAAGAAAATGTCCCTCAAGCAAGCTAAGAAGGATAATAAATTATCACCAAAGTATTATGGTCCGTACAAGGTGTTGCAAAAGATTGGTACTATGGCATACAAATTGGAGCTTCCTGCAGCTTCTCGATTGCACCCAATTTTCCATGTTTCATTTTCAAAGAAGGTTATAGGCGACAAGCTCCCAGTTCAAACAATATTGCCAGAACTTGACGAGGAAGGAAAATTATATTGGAACCAGAAGCAGTCATAGAAACAAGAACTCGATAGCTACGAAATCGATCAATTTCGGAGTATCTTATCAAGTGGAAGAACTTATCCACTGAAGATTCCACATGGGAGGATGAGAATTTTATACAGAAGCATCCAGAACTACTCAAGCATTGAGGACAACACTTTTTTGAAGGAGAGGGGCATGTTGGGTCTCTATAATACTAGTGATTACCCCATTACTATTGTAGTTGTATCACTTATTAATATTGTTGTGCCCCTATTGTCCCCATATTGTTGTTACTGTGCCTCATAGAATCCCTCTATTGTTATTTTTTTGGCTTTATATTATTATTGTTAGGTCGGCTAGGTTATATTGTGACTCCTTAGACTCCTATATATAGAAAGGAGGTTTTGTCATTTGAATCATCCAAGAATTGTTCATTTATGTAATGTAAAGGAGGTTTCCCCCTTGAAGAGGCTAAATTATAAGGCGTTGATCTATCTTTTATATCTTTTTCTTGAGCTGGTTTCACAACAAATTATAATCAAAATTTCACCAAAATTTTAATTTTTGCAAGAGAAATTTACAACACTAGGATTTGATATACATGTTAATGAGATCACACTTATTGATGAACGAACCTAAGGAAATCAACAACCTTATCTAGAGAAGACAAACAAATTGTAGATATACTCTATAACTATCACTTATACTTGCTATCTTTCACCCATAGAAGCCCAAAGTTGCAACCTAGGCTTTGATATGACTTTGTAACACCCATCATCTCCCATTAGCGCATATTACCATCCCTGTGACCTAACCTCTAAATTTTTTTGTTGAATTATATTAATATGAATTATTTTATGCATGTCTAATCAATTAATCATGGAATGCACAAATGCACATCAACATAAAATCATGATTGATGTATATTAAATTTTTAACCATATGGTGCATGTGTAAATAAACGAAATGATCACAACAAAAAAACACATAAACATAATAATAAATAATTATCTTATATTTGAAGCACCAAATATCTATAGACCTTAGAATTTCCACCCAGCCATAAAATGTGTTTCTCATAATTTCTTAGGAATGGGTCACTCCCAAGTTGGGGCTATGACTCCACAAGGAAAAAGGGCCATCTAAAGTCAACTATGGTCCTTAGTTGCACTAAAAATGAAACAAGCCAAGGTACCTGAGTCCACTAACCTCCAATTGATAGTATATTGTCCCCCATTATCTTAAGCAACCCAAGGTAGTGCACCTATTGTTTGTAACTGTAGTCCAACAGGCTATGCCACTACACTTTTAGAGTTCCCAACTCAAGATGGATAGGGATTCTCCAGCCTTGTGGCTTCTAGGAGTTCAAATTGTTTGTAGGAATCTCTCAGTACCTTACTAGCCTCACAATAGGGAAACCTATCCCCATATCCCCCAAATCCACCTAAAATTTATAGGGTAACAAAATAATAGGTTCACACTCTTCTCCTATTTAGGGATTCTAATAAATATTCATGGTTATATTGATGGAATTAAACGATTGTAAAATGAATAGTACAACACTAAAATTCCCCTTTTTATGTGCATGTATCCTTTTTGAAAAGTAACACTTCATGAAGTCACTATATGGACTTAGAATTAAAAGCAATGTCACTTTTTTACTTTAGGCATATTTTAATAATGGCTTACCCCCCTTATGCTTAAGCCTCCTCATCACTTGTCTCATATCCCCTTTTCCCACTCATGGAGTCCTATCCCCCATACTCTCTTTTAATACTTGGTCTACGACAATGATGTATTTTATAGCTTACATATTTATAAAGTTAGATTCTTTGGCCTTTTAGCACATAGGCTCACCTTCCTACAATCATATAGGCACTTTGGCCTTAAAAAAATGCACATGCACACACATGGGAACACATGCCCCAAAACACTTCCCATCTAACTAGCCTAAACATGATATGTACATTACAAAATAGGCCATCCTTGTGGTGTTATACCTTTAATAGCATAGAATTTTGTCTTGGTGGTCAAATTTTAATATTATTTCACTTTTATCCAATTTTTAATAGGTAGTAGTCAAATCAATTTCATTTTTATACAATTAGGGCCACTTATGGGTGTCGTGTCCACAAGCGTTAAGGACTATGATCAATGCCAAAATTAAAGGTTAGCTAAGGTAATCCAAAATGTGATTTTTATTAGCCTTCTTGTATGTAATGTTTAGGTGGAATTATTGTAGTTACATGGATCAATTTTGATGGTGGTCATTTTGTAATTTTCCTTCCATCTACATGAATCATAGGAGATTTCGATTAATGTAGATGAACATCTCCTTCCCTAGAATGTAATGCTTCCATTAGTGGTAGGCTTGCATAATGGATTATATCTCCTTTTCATAAGTGGGTCACTTTTGAGCTGCATCAAAGAGTGTCTGAATATGATTGATCACTAGATGCCCATGCCATAGTGAGGACTACATCAAAACCCCAATTTGAAACATTTATCTCTATCTCAAAGAGCTATTAAGGGTTTGATAGAGTGAGTATTGGTGCCAAAAAGGCGTGATGTATTAGATCCTTGAATCGTTTATGTTATGACTTAGCCCAAAACAACTTGGATTTGGCTCGACTCTTCGTCACATGGTTTAGTGCCCAAGTGATATGATATAACCCCATCATGAACTAGTGATACAAGCTAGTTGATGAGCCTCATAAATGGGTAATTATATGGGCTGATTTTACCACCTAACCTAGTCAAATAAACCATTCTCTTAGCTTATTGTATGATTTTCTGACTATATTTATGCTTATGGAGAGAGTTGAGTTAGTTATGATGCCATGTGGTCTAACGTGTGTTTAATGCAGACTAATGATTAATTTTGAGGTCAAAGTCAAGGATCCAGTGGAAAAATGGTAGCAATAATGTAAAGTGGACAAAGGAGAGGACTTATAGGAGGGAATCCCCCTCATTTATTACTCCTCACTTTGAATTCCCCTTGATTTCGCTCAGAGTACAAGCAGCCGAATCGTGCATTAAGAAGGCAGTCGAGCAAGTGGAGGATGATTGATGATTATCTCGAGTTTTGGGAGCCAAGCCTCCCTGATTTTAAGGAAGTTGTTGGTAGCTTCATTGGTATAAATAGAGAGGCCTAGGGCCTCAATAGGATCAGATTTTTGTTGAATTTTTTCTTATGTAAACTCTGCTCCAACTTCGAGCTTATTATTTTGTGACAGTTGCATGCAACCCTGCTATTGTTTTGGAAATAAAGATGAAATCCCTTTTGAGATAGCACTGAGTTACCTCATAGGGCTGAAGCTCTTGGGTTAGGGCCTAATACAAGTAACCAAGCTCCTCTTTACTTGTATTTGTATGTTTTATTTTAGTTTGTATATTAGGTTGTTGTCAGATGTATTTCTTTTATGGTTAAGAATAGGTTGCTTTTGATGATTCAGTAGTTTGCTTCCATTTGTGCTTTCTATAGCAGGTTAAGCAGTGATAAAAAGAATATTAAAAAGGCTAGCAAGAGTGCCTTGGCCTCTCTTCCTCCCTTTGGGACCATGATTTGAGGCAAAGACCCTCTTGCTGCCCCAAAAACACAGATTTTCCTCATGCATAGGACTTCTAGTGTTTTCAACTTTTCAGTAGGTTAATAGTCTAGTTCTACTTTACTTCAGATATTCTTCATCATGCTCACTTATTTATTTGCAATAGTATTCTTTCATGCTTTCCCTTCTTGCAAAATTTCTTAGCGTTTCCTTTCATAGATCATAGTTTAGACTATTTTAATGCAAAACTCTGTTTTCCTAAATGCACTCACTTCATTGCTTGCTTGATTTCCTTGGTTGACTGTCAGTTTTTTTATGCAGTAGATCTCTTATAGCAGTAGGCTAGGATATAATCCATCCCATATTCCATCTGATCCATGCCCTATAGGTCACCCAAGTCTCCCCTCAATTCTGCCTTAGTTTCCTGCATTTTCCATAGAACTTTTCCTCTCTCCTTTAGCAAACCCAATCATCTTTCTCTCTCCTGGTGATTCTTGGTAGACTCTAGGTGCCCTAACACCTCATTCCAACCTTCATCAACCTTTTACACACACTTTCACACCCTCAAAATAGTGAAAATTTCTCTCGGTCGCCTCATGTAGGCCTCCTGTAGTTGCCCTATTTTCCTCCTATAGATTTCCTGTGCCCTCTTATGGATTTTCCTGTAGGGCTTCTTTTTAAGGACGAGTGTGGGAAAAGCCTCTATAAGGCCACCTGAGACCTCCTAGGACCTATCCACACCATCCTATATCCTCTCAAGTCCCAAAACCACCCTCCAACTCCACCTATTCACTGCCACATTCACACACAATAAATTACATGCATGTCAAATTCACATAAAAATACATAAAAATCCAAAAAGATGTTTTTTGCTTATTTACATCCAGAAATAGCTTAGTTAGATGTTGTTTGCTTCCCTAAGTAGGTAATGGCATTTTTTTCATGGTTTTTATAGTGCTTTCTACAAAAGTAGGATTAGATGGTTAATTAGGGTTTACTAGGTTTTCTTTACATTTCAGTCTTTCTCCTTTCTACAGTTAGAATAACATCTGTAGAGTAATCTTTCTCTCCTTTCATCATCACATATAGAGCATCTTCTAGAATTCATAGAAGTTGGCTTGAGCTCCTAGTGATATTGTGCTCACTGACCAAGTGACAACCTATAGTAAGAACTAGTACTTGTGCATACAACACCGATGCTTCCAAGTTTGTTACGAACTACCGAGTTGATAAGAGTAAAGTAGGCAGCCCAAGAGTTGTAGCATTATTGCTGCAATATTGGTGCTCACCACTTTTTGGCACCATTTTTGGGGAAACGTAAGAGTATTCTGTGATTACTGATTTCTTCTATTTTCTATTGCAAAATTCTACTAATAGTTTATTCCAACAAAAGTAGACTAGTCATTTCTCTTCTTTCAAGTTTTGCATTTCCTTGCTTTCCTCTTCAATTCTGCAAATTTCATTTGAGCAAGTTCATTTCATCTAGTTGCAATTTGTTTTTTTCAATCAATTTTAGTTTCTGCATGTACTATTAGTGCGGCGAAAAAGAAACAAAAACCAACCAAAAAAAATTTCCTTTCATGCCTCGTGGGAATAGATATCACTCAGGAGAAAATTTTCCCAACGTCCCCACTGCTTCAGACGGCCAACCTTCTCTCTTATTCGGTGGCTGCGATCAAGAAGAACCCTTAGGTGAACAACAAGACATATTTGAAGAACCTATAGGTGTAGAAGAAGAAGAAAACATTCCTTTGGAGCCAATGGATGAACACATAATTGCTAGGGCGAATGGAGAGAGAATAGAAGGTACCTTTCCCATTCGGGAGACCAATGGGGACACCAAAATGAAGAATATAAGACCTTTCACCCTACCTCATTTCCATGGTTTGAGTACAGAAGATCCTGACACCTTTTCGTTTGCGTTTGTTGTTATTTGTTGAACCTGTGACTATGCAGAAGATGAGAAAAAGTTGAAACTGTTCCCTTCTACTCTCAAGGATGCAACATTGTGGTGGTTCATGGGATTACTTGGAAATAGCATCACAACTTGGGCTCAGATGCAGCAAGCCTTTAACAACAAGTATCGAGACTATTGCAAGTCAAAAGATACTAAAGAATAAATTTTCCGAATGACCATAGGAAGTGATGAGTCCCTGGAGGACTATGAAGAGAGGTTCTAGCTCTGTTATAAAAGGGTCGGGTGTACACTTGACCCTGAGTCTCTGAATCTGGTCCTACTCAGGGGAATTCAGGAAGATCCTTTAGACACCCTCCATCTACTGGTTGGGGGAGACATCTACCAACTGTCCTACGAAAACATAAAGACTGTTTTTGGAAACCATTCTAGAGTAGCTAGAAAGAAAGGTAGGGGGAGTCAACCCATAGCTAGTACCACTTCCTCTAACTCATCCATTAAAGGAGAAATTGGAAACATGTTGGAAGTCTTCAAGAGTGAGATGTTGCAGACTCTTACCATGCAAATGGATACCTTACATATCAAAAGGAAACAAGAGGAAGTAGAGAGGGATTTGGTCATTTTTTCCCTAGATGCACCAGGAGGCATCTTAGGAATGAATGCCCATTGGACTCTATAGAGGATTGTTCAGTCTATGAAGAAAATCATTCTACAGATAAGTGCCCTTCCTTACTCGGACTTAAAGCTATATATCAAGGCACTAAGGGAGTCATTGAACAACTCTATTACATAAATCAAAGGAGGCCGCATGGACCGAGACCATACCAGCAAGGGGTGCAAGGGACATCTTAGGCATACTACAACCCCAAGAAAGTTACTTCCATACCTTCTTGGGGTCCCCTTGGTCATCCTTCCTGGTCCGTGCCTCCTCCTTGGTCCTTCACATCTCAATACCATGCCCAACCAGCTACCCATTCATTTCAATCCTATGCTCAGCCACAACCTTAGTGGAATGCACCTCATCAGGGGTGGAGGCCCAAATACAACTCCCTTCCTACTCTTTAACCTCCACCACCTGCCCAACCACAATTGCTACCTCCTACTCTGCCAAAGCAACCCAAAATGCCTGCCCATCCAAATTTGAACCCGAACAACAGATAGGCTCAACAAGTGTATAGTGGGGAACCATCATGCCAACTTATGCTATGGAGATTCAGGAAATTAACTTGCGATCCAGGAAAGTTCCCCGAGATAGCCAACCTCCACCCAGGGAGGTTGAGGAAGATAAAGAGGAAAGTGAACCAAAAGCAATTCCACCCTTTCCCAAGAGACCATCCATGACAGTCTAGCCTACCCCAAAAGAAACTAAACTCTTGGGAGAATTGAAACATTTATGTGTGAAGATACCACTTCTCCAAGCCATAAAAGATGTGCCTATCTACGATAGGTTGATCAAAGAGAAGTGCTTTAGGCATCCAGGAAGGAGTAAGAGAGATTCCCCAACCGTCAATGTCGTAGGGCAACTGTCCGACCTGATGTTAGGGTAGGTAATCTGTCCAAAATATCTAGACCCTGGAAGCCCAGTAGTTGATGTCCACATCAATGGCACCATGATCCCACACACCTTGATTGATCTAGGAGCTGCCATTAATGTGATGAAAAAGGACACAATGCTCAAACGTAACCTCTAGGGATCCTTGAGGAAGACCATGACTGTGCTATAGCTAGCAAATCGCTCCATCGTGACCGCTGAGGGGATTGTGGAAAATGTGATGGTCTCTATTGATTCATGGGATTACCCTATTGATTTATTATTTGACCTACCAAAGGCAAAGCTCATTGGGTATCCTCTCATTCTAGGAAGACCCTGGTTGGCTACCTTCGATGCCTACATCAACTGTTGAGCTGGGAACATGACCTTAAAGAATGGGCACATGTCCAAGCAGTTAATCCTATATCCTCTTGCCTAACCCTTGCTAGAACATGAGCTACCTCTCTGGTTGGAGGAGGAAGATGTGGATGAAGTCTATTTTGCACTGCTTTGTGCATTATAAATCACCATGGGGGGAAACAACAAGATGAGGATGATATGACTGAAAATTTGATTCAGAATCCACCTCCCATTGTATCACCATTAGAGGACATAGTAAAGAAACCCAAAACAACCCCTCAATTGATCTCTGTGTGGCCAACTCCACTTCTCTCCGTGTTAGGAATATAGAGTTTGGCCCAGAAAGAACCTTGAAAATCAATCCATCCCTATCCATTTCCCAAGAATAGAAACTGTGTAGCCTGCTGAGAAAACAGCTAGATGCCTTCGCCTAGAGTTATAAGGAGATGAAGGGAGTGCACCCTTCAGTATGTACCCATCATATATATACATCAAGGAGGATTGCAAGCCAGTCAGGTAGCCTCAAAGGAGGATGAATCTAGCACTTAAAGATATTGTTATGGAAGAACTGCAGAAATTTCTTGATGCAGGATTCATATATCCCATCTCTGACAGTGAATGGGTCTCTCCTTTGGTGCTAGTGCCAAAGAAAAATGGTAAGTGGAGAATCTGTGTTGACTATCAGGAATTGAACAAAGCCTCTAAAAAGGACCATTTTCCTTTACCTTTCATAGATCAAGTGTTAAACAGCCTCGCAGGGAAAACACTTTTCTCTTTCCTAGATGGGTTCAACGGGTACAATCAGATTCAAATCAGCCCAGAAGACCAAGATAAGACCACCTTCACTTGTCCTTGGGGAACTTTTGCATACCGAGTCCTTCCTTTTGGTTTGTGCAATGCTCCAGCCACTTTCCAAAGAGCAGTATTGAGAATATTTTTTGAATTAGTTCATGATGCAATAGAGATATACATGGATGACTTTTCTCCTTATGGCTCTAACTTTCAGGATGCTTTATCTAACCTAAGAAAAGTTCTAGACAAGTGTTTTGAGATGAACCTATCCCTTAGTCTTGAAAAATGTGAATTTTTTATGAATGAAGGGTTTGTGCTAGGTCATGCAATATCTCAACAAGGACTATAGGTGGAACCCAACAAACTTGCCATCATCCAAAGGGTCCCACCTCCTCAAAAGGTGAGAGATGTTAGAAGTTTCCTAGGCTTAGCTGGGTATTACAGGAGATTCATTAAAGATTTCAGCAAGCTAGCCTCTCCTTTGTTTGGCCTCTTAGGCAAAGATGTCGAATTCATATGGTTGGAAAACTATCAAGAAGCCCTAAATACCTTGAAGAGCAAGATCATGACTACCCCAATTCTGAGAGGCCTAAACTGGGCCCTACCTTTCCACATTCACACAGATGCCTCAAAAAAAGAAATAGGAGCATCCTTAGGACAAATTGATGAAAAGTTACCTTATGCCATATACTTTATAAGAAAAAACTTGTCAAAGGTAGAGTTAAACTATACAGTGACCGAGAAGAAAATCCTAGTTGTCATGCATTTCTTAAACAAATTCAGACATTATATCACAGGCTATGAAACCTTTGTGCACACTGATCATGCTGCAATTAGATATTTAATGAACAAACTAGATGTAAATGCTCGCATTATTAGATGGATGCTTTTATTGCAACAGTTTGATTTGACCATTATTGATAGGCCAAGTAAATAAAATGTTGCTGACTTTTTGTCTAGAGTAAATTTGCCTGCAGGTGAATAAGGATTGGTGGATGACCAAATGCCAAATGAACATCAGTTTGCTGTCTAAGTACTCTCTCCATGGTTTGTTGATATAGCAAAATACTCGGTTTCAGCACAATTCCCACCACACCTATCCTCAAAAGAGAAGAGAAAGATAGTAAGGAAAAGTGCCCCTTTCACCTGGATTGGGGGCAATCTCTTCAAACTTGGCCCAGATCAGATCTTGAGAAGATGTGTCAGGAAGGAGGAAGTATTTGACATCCCCCTAACCTATCATAACAGGTCTTTAGATGTCATTTTGTAGCAGAAAGAACTGCCTTCAAGATATTGCAAGCAGGCTACTACTAGCCCACTCTTCATCAGGATGTGAGGAGAGATACCAGCCAGTGTGATTGGTGTCAGAGGATGGGGAAACATACTCCAAAGGATGAGATGCCAATGCAACCTCAAGTGATCTTTGAGCCATTTGAGAAGTGGGGCATGGAATTTGTGGGTCCTATCAACCCTCCTTCAAAGCAGAAACAATACAATATTGTGTGCACCGATTACCTGACAAAGTGGGCAAAAACAAAAGTAATTAAAGTAGTGACAAAGGAAAAAGTAGCTGAGTTTTTGAGAGAAAAATATTTTACAAGTTCGGGTATCCAAGAGAGTTGGTCATAGATCAAGGTAGTCAATTCACTTCCAATTTGATTGAATACCTATTCATACACTATGGAATCAAGCACAAGACTTCGACCCCTTACCATCCACAAGCAAATGGGTAGGTGGAGGTCACTAGCATAGCATTAGAAGGGATCCTGACAAAGGTAGTGAGTAGTAGTAGAAAAGACTCGGCGGACATATTAGTTGAGGCCACTTGGACCTACAACACAACATGGAAGATCGCCACAGGGTTCACACCTTATGAGTTTGTCTATGGGAAGAAGGCTTTGTTGTCAATAGAATTTGAATTCAATACCCTAAGGATGGCAGCTTAGCTAGACCTAGACCTCAGCCATGCATAGAAAGAAAGATTACTTTAACTCAATGGATTGGATGAACATAGATTGTAGGCCCTTCTCCATACAGAGGTAGTTCAGCTTCAGAGAAAGATATGGCATGACAAAAATATCAAGGAGAAGAAATTCCAAGAGGGATATTGGGCACTAGTCTATGATTCAAGATACAAATATTTCAAAGGCAAGCTAAGGACAAGATGGTTGGGACGCTACACTGTGGAGAAATGCAATGACAATGGTTCAGTTCTGATCAGAACCATTGATGATGAAGCCATCCCCATGCTTGTTAGTGGACACTGGTTGAAAGTCTACAAGGAACCCCTCTTCAAGCGAGAGTCCATTTAAGATTTGAATAAGACAGTGATGGTAGTGGAGCATGTCTTAGCCTCCACTTCACCCACTAACTAAAGAAAAAGAAAAAGAAAAAAAAAATAAGGACTCAAGTGAAAACCTGCATGAGGTGCTTGAATCCCATCATTGGGTTGAAAACCTCTTCTGAGGTGGCCCAGTGATGTCAAAAAAAAAAAGGAAGATAAAAAATAAGATCCCTGGCTGAAAACATCCCTTGGAGGTGCCTAGGGCAGGCAATTACGGTGAAAACCTCCCTAAGGCGTCCTAGTTGTTTTCAAAAAAAGAGAAGAGAAAAAGAAAAGTGAATTTTCATTTGCATTGTAGGTTACAGGAGGATTAAAGGAAGTAGAAGAAGGTGTCAAGGGAGCCCTGACATCCACACCAGTACCTATCCTACATTCCCACACTTTTCTCCATCATTTTTGGCATTTCTTTCACCCCATTGTGCTTCTTTTTCAAAAACTATGTTTTCTATAGGAGGCTTTGTTTTTTCTACAGGAGGCTCTTGTAGGAATTATAGAGAGCCAGAAATGGATATAAAAGGCAGTTTGAGGGATAAGGAAGCTTCATGAGGAACCTATAAACCCTCCTACAGTCTTCAAACCTCCTTGCCATCATTTCCAAGTCTGCATCAGACCCCAAGCATCATTCTTCTTCTTGTCCAAGAAAACACAGGAAAAAACAGTTTTTCAGGAAAAGAAAAAAAAAAAACAAAAAATAAGAGAGGAAGCAACACCATCCACCTCACCTAAAGCCTACATATTACCTCTCCATATCTATCTACATCTCTAGCATCCTCTTTAAAGCTCCAAGCATAGAAAGAAGCTGAAGTTTGAAGGGGAGAAACAACTACATGAGCTCCTGTAGGAACTCATGTAGCAGCTAATCCGATTAAAACCTAGCACGAACAGTAGGAGAATGCACACGTAAAGGTTGAGAAGGCACCTAAAGCTTAGATCCAGCCAGAGAAGAACCCACACAAGACACAGCCACACATCAGCAAGTAGACAGCATGCATAAAAATAAATAAAGGCATGCATCAGAGAGAAAGCCATAGCACCTCACAACAAATACATTCGGATCATAGGTAAGTAACTAACCCGATCCTCTATTTTCATTTGTGTAATAAGAGGTCATGAAAAAGTAGAAAGATGGTTGAGGTTGAACATGGGAAAGGTGGCCAGTTAACTTGGCCACCTTCATTTAGTTGACTCCACTCATCTAAGATGTCACCCACACGTGCGCACAACCAACTCAAGAAAAAGATGTCAAGGACAGGTAGTGGAGGAAGTGTCAAATCTGATGCAATCATGAGGGATGATTATGAGGAGGGTCCATGATGATAAGGTAGGTTGGGACCAACGGTCTAAATATGGCCAACGTATACTTTTCGAGCTCACCCCCCATCACTGGAAATATCCATAAAGGGTAATAATTACTCCTCCCCGAGCACTCTCACCACCCTTTCCTTCATTCTCTCCTCGTAACTCAGCTACAGTAGTCTCCTTGTGCCCCCACAGCCTCGTAACCATCATCCTCCATTGATCTCTCCCATATTCCTACTCTCGACATTTTCTACAGGAGCACTTACACGTTCTATAGAAGCACCTACAGGAATTCTATGGGAGGGACATCAGGTTTCTACAGGAGGGGTAGTGAGTTGTTTTGAAGGGAGAAAACATGAATTTTAGCACAATTTTCGGTTTGAGGAGGTAGGTTCCATACATGCCCCCATTGAATATCAATATATGCAAGAAGTGGGTTCAATTTGAGGAAGAAATAAAGTCTTTAGGAGGAGAAAATACATAAAAAAATTCTGCTTATGTAAGTAAAAATAAAAAATAAAAATAAAAAATAAAAATAAAAATAAAAACACAGTCTCCTCTATTTCTCTGTTTTTCTAAAAAATTGTTGTCTCCATATCCACATTTGGTTTCCCAAAAAAAAGTATAAACAAAATGATAGGACGGTTTATGAGAAAGGAGCCCACTAACTCCACTAGGCTCCATGCACATCCACAAGTGGTGGACATCTTCACCAGGGCAAATTGGATGAATTTCTTTGAGAAATTTCAAGGGTTTGATCAGGAGATTACCCAAGAGTTTGCTCTCTCTGGTACCCCACACAGGAAACCATGCCACTGTCACCTTCAGAGGTCTTTCCATGGAGATAACCCCTGAATTTATCAGTAGGGTCACTACCCTTCCTCTTGGGCTGCCTTGGAGTAAGGATGAGAAACCAAATGGCGAGGCGGCTAAGAATTTTTTTTCCGAAACAATGAAACCCCCATAGAGGATAAAAATGGCATTATAAGGGCTAGCATACCATATCCTTTTGATGAGGTTAGCTACCAAATAATCAAATACATTTCCTGTGAGGGAGGTACAACATTGTTATGGTTATCACTTTAGAATCCTTCATGAATTAAGGTATGGCATGGACACTCCAGCACCTCAGAACCTCAGCATCACCTACTTCCTCCTGTAGTCCCTCATTGACTCCAGCACTAAAGTTCAAGTAGGGAATTCAGAGCATCTAGCTCAACATGGATTAATCAAAATCCTAGTGGAAGAAGCCCTCCATACATTTACACTCCCTATAGCATGGGAAGTTGTCCGAAACATGACAGTTGAGGATGACATAAAGGCTCTAACTTATGATATCAATCCTGCTGGCAGTGAGAAGGAAGAGAAACAAGTGGGAGAAGGTGAAGCCATGATCCAGGTGGATGTTGGTGGCCACCTGCCAAGTCCACCTAGACCCCCACCATTGTTTCTCTCAGCATTTTCAGTTTCCTTAATTGTAGCACAACTTACTATTTTTAGCAGCTTTTCAGGTCGTGAACTTCCAGAGCCGTTTTGAGGCTCTAAGTGACATTTTTTGGGAAATCTACCACTAGCAATTCTTCTATCAAAGAATCATCCTCTCCGTCGTAATCCTCGGAGAGATCTTTCCAATGGGCTATCATGCGTGTCAAATGGAGATAATATGACCAATTTGCGACCCCGGGAAGTTGATGTACCAACTTACCCAGAAACAGGGCCCACAATTTGGCGTTTCATCTTCTAGGGTTAGGTTTTGGAATGTGAAGGGTTTTCCATTGTTTCTCAACAATAAATAGGCCTTTGAGCCTCATTGTAACAGAGTTCAGAGGCATGTAGCCACCACATCTCTTCTCAGAGATAAGCTACCATCGCCCTAGCTGGTTTATTTCCTTTGCTGTTTGTAAACATATTTTAGTATTTTAATGAAATGAAGTATTATTTCCACTGCATATCTATGTTATGGTTATCTCTGTAATTTGTTGCGTTCCTGTTTAAATCTGGATCAGTGGTATCAGAGTGGTCTTCTTTTTCTTTGTTTTTCTTTGCATGTCCCCAACGAGGTTGGGATATAAGGAGTAAGGGCTTGAACTGGTCGAACCTTTGCAAGACCAGCCTCACAAATCCCGATGACCCCATGGAAGATGAGAAGAAAAATGAGGGGGCAGGAGATCCTATCAAAATCTTGCTCGAAGAAGCCCTTGAGCGACAACGGAACGCGATGATGGACAACTTTGCCCAGATCCTTCAGCGGCTACCCAGAGGCGATGCGTCGGCTTCCAGCAGCTACTCTGGAAACGCCACGCCCTTTAAGGTACAAGTTAATTTTGAAATCCCCATATTCGAGGGTCAGATAGATGCATATGTCGTATATAAATGGTTAAATCTACTAGAGGGTTATTTTTCTGTTCATGAATTTTGGAGTCGAGAAAAGATTGTTTTCGCTCTTCTCAAAGCAACCTTCCACGTCAAGGACTGGTGAGAAACCTACTGTGAGCAGAAGGATGAAACTATCGGCTCACTTATTTCAGCTGCACCCACCTGGAATTCATTTTTGGATGCCATCAAGGAGCAGTACTACCCTGTTGGAAGTTATGAGGATGAATACATAAAGTGGACCATGCTGCGGCAGGGAAGGGACCAAGACGTGCTGGAGTTCACCAATCTTTTCCATACCCTTCACAAAAAGTTGGGTATCAAGGATTCAGAGCAGCATTTGATACTCAAATACTGTGGCTGCCTGCACAAGTACATCCAGGAAGAAATACAACTCCTGAACATCTCCTCGCATGGAACAACATACCGATATGCCGTCAAGGTCGAGCAGAAGTTTAAACAAAAGAAGTGAAACTTTGGATCTGTGAATCCAAAGCAAGGGAAAGGTGCCCCTAAACCATAGAACAAAGGACAAAGCCAAGGTGGGGCAGCCCAAGACAACCCACCGAAGCTGCAAGAAAAGAATAGTGCCGCGAAGCCGAAAAAGGACACAGGAAAATGGTGTGAGTTCCATAAGAGCTCCACTCACAACACAAGTGAGTGTCGGGCCAAGAAGTCACTAGTGGCTGACCTAAAGGTTTCAGAATCAGATGCATGTTCCGACTCTGAGTCAGAACCCGACAAGGGAAATGACAAAGGGAATCAGATCATTGATGCAGATCCCAACGCCACTGTTACTACCGCCAAGATCCAGAAAAATGAACCCGAAGATCCAGAGGAGGAGGAGTGTCTCTTCCACTCCCAGATGTGGGTAAAGGGATCCCAGCTATAGTTCATTGTCGATAGCAAGAGCCAAAAGAACCTCATTTCGACAGAGGTCATGAAGCGGCTGGGCTTACCAACCACAGCACATCCACAACCATACACCATCGGGTGGCTTCCCCAAGGACGAGATCTTCGCGTGAGCTAGCAGTGTCACCTTCCATACAACATCAAGCCCTTCACGGATGAGGTATTGTGTGGCATTGCTCCCCTTGAAGTTTGTGATGTATTATTAGGACAACCATACTTGTGGAAGCGACATGTTGTGTATGAATCAAGGCCCCGTGCTGTTATTATTACATTGGGAAATAAGTTGTACAGGATACCAGAGGTAGCACCGCCTACCGCCATCTCTTTTCTTACTGCAAAACAATGTAGTAAGCTCATTTCCAAAATCGGGAAATTTGTTTTCCTGATGATACACCCTCAAGGAAAGAAGAAGACGGTGGCCACGGCCTCCATACAGGGCCCCTTCGCATGACAACTACAGATGGACAAGGTTGTGGAGGAGTACAAGGACATCTTCACCTCCCCCGCAGGGGTTCCTCTACACTGTCAGGTCAAGCACTCCATCAATCTGACCCCAAGTGTGCCACTACCCAATGGACCCATTTATTGGAGCTTCGTTCTGGAGAACGATGAAATTAAGAGGTAGATTTAGGAGCTCCTACAGAAAGGTCACATCCGTCCGAGTTCATCGCCTTGTGGGAGCCCGATCGTGTTGGTACAAAAGAAGGATGGGACTTGGAGACTCTGTATTGACTATCGGGCGCTGAACAAGATCACTGTCTAGGTACCTGATCCCGAGGATTGATGACCTCTTGAACCAACTAAAGGGGGTGAAATATTTCAGCAAGATCGATTTGAAGTCAGGATATCACCAGGTACCAATCGAAACCTCTGATGTGTGGAAGACTGCCTTCAAAGCCAAGGAGGGCCTTTTCGAATGGTTGGTTATGCCTTTCGGATTGACGAATGCTCCTGCAACCTTCATGAGGCTAATGGATGACATCTTGTGGCTATTCACCAACTCATTTGTAGTGGTATACTTGGATGACATTCTGATCTTCAGCCAGAGTTGGGAAGAGCACCTCCACCACATCCGACGGGTTCTCCAAACACTGCAACAACACAAATTATGTGCCAATTTGGAGAAATGAACTTTTGGCATGACCCAGGTTCAGTATCTGGGATACATTATTGATGAACAGGGGGTGCATGTGGATCCAGCCAAGATCCAAGTCATTCGGGATTGGCCATCTCCAACCACTCTGACAGACCTCCGCATCTTTCTAGGTCTTGCCGACTTCTACCACAGGTTCATGTTGGGATTTTCTCATATTACTTGGCCCTTGAGTCAAGTCACCAAGGGAGGAGCGAAAGAAAAATTCTTTTGGTTTGAATCTCAACAGAAGGCATTCATAGAGTTGAAAGATCGCCTCTGCACGACACCAGTGCTCCCATTACCAGATTTACAACAGCCATTTGAGGTCGAGACAGATGCCTCTAACTATGCTATTGGGGCAGTCCTTACTCAACACGGGCATCTAGTGGCATATCACAGTGAAACACTTTTAGACACAGTCCGGAAGTATCCCACTTATGATAAAGAGATGTATTCCATTGTGTAGGCCTACCAACAATGGAAGCATTACATTTTTGGGAAGGAAACGGTCATCCACATAGACCACCGACCCCTGCAATTCATACAGACCCAAGGGAATTTGCAGAATGATCGCCATTAGAAGTGGTCTACATACCTACAACAATTTCATTTGAATATCAAGTATAAGAAGGGTAGCACCAATAATGTTGTAGATTACCTCAGTTGACCATCGATCATGGCATTAACCACCATGCTTAACTCTTGTGGGCACGAGACTTCTGATTGGCCACTTCTCTACAAAAGTGACCTAGATTTTAGCCACACATACCAGACACTCTTGGAGGGTCGGCATGTTCCATATTTTCACCTCCGTTCCATATTTTCACCTACAGGGTGCCCTATTATGCCACCTGGGTCACCTTTGTTTTCCTTCAAGCGAGCGTGCCAAGATGATTTGGGAAGCACAATACAGTCGGGCTGCTAGGCATTTCGGGGTCGAGAAAACAGTGGCAGTACTGCAAAAGTATTTCTATTGGCCGAATCTTTGACAAGATGTTGGGAAGTACATCAGATCATGTATTACCTGTGCCATTGCCAAACTGATCATCAAGAAGCAAGGCCTCTATGCCTAGCTCCCTACCCCTAGTCGACCTTGGGAATCCATCTCCATGGATTACATGTCAGGCCTTCCTTCCACTAAG
Organism: Pinus tabuliformis; assembly: GCA_031772625.1. Classification (NCBI taxonomy): domain Eukaryota; kingdom Viridiplantae; phylum Streptophyta; class Pinopsida; order Pinales; family Pinaceae; genus Pinus; species Pinus tabuliformis. Next base: position 158,237,589 of record CM062814.1, on the reverse strand, counting down.
CATGGAAATGACTGTGTTTTTGTGGTCGTCGACAGGTTCTCAAAGATGGCCATTATGGCGGCCTGCAAGAAGAATATCACAGCAGAAGCCACTGCTAAACTCTTCTTTGAACAAGTATTGGTGCACTTTGGGATCCGACAGTATATCATCTCAGATCGGGACAGTTATTTCCTCAGTACATTTTGGTCCAGTCTCTGGTCAATGCTGGACACCAAACTCACTAAGTCCACAGCCTTCCATCCTAAAATTGATGTCCAGATAGAGGTTGTCAATAGGATGATTGTGCACATTATATGCATGTGCAACTCAAACCATCTATGCACATGGGACGATAGCCTCCCCTATGTTCAGCACAGCTACAACCGAGCTCTTCACAGCTTGACAGGCCACAGCCCTTTCCAGGTGGGTTTGGGATTCCAGCCACTATGGCCCATTGATGTGGCCATACCACTTGCAGCTACTCACATAGATTCGGCTCATGACTAGTCCGAAACAGATAAGGCAACTAGCTTCATTGAGCACATCCAACATATTCACTAGCAGGTCCATGACATCTTGGAGAAATCAAATGCCAAGTACAAGCAGCGACATGACCAACATCGGGTGCCACACAAGTTTCAGGTGGGCGACAAAGTCTTCTTGCATTTGCAAAAGGAACGCCTTACTGGAGCCTATCGGAAACTGAGACCACTCTGATATGGTCCTTACACCATTACTAAGGTTGTGGGAGACAATGCATTTGAGCTTAGCATTCCCCCACTCCTTGGTCTGCACCTAGTGTTCAATGTGGACCACCTTCGGACATACTTTCCACCATTGCTAGACACATTCGACATTACAGAACAGCTCACACCCACAGAATTAAACCCAGATTGCATGGAAAAAGATGCAACTGATCTGATCATGGATACACAAATCGAGAACACTCGCCAACAGAATATCCAACTGTATCGAGTTGTCAAGGTAGGCCAACTCCTTCACCAGGGCAAGAGGCTCACCAGGGACCAAGTTCAGCAAAAGTTTCCTCATCTCGTGGAGGAACTCAACGCAATGGGGACCATTGCTTCCTAAGGGGGGAGGAATGATCCAGGTGGATGTTGGTGGCCACCTGCCAAGTCCAACTAGACCCCACCATTGTTTCTCTCAGCATTTTCAGTTTCTCTAATTGTAGCACAACTTACCATTTTTAGCAGTTTTTTGGGTCGTGAACTTCCGGAGCCGTTTTGAGGTCCTAAACGACGTTTTTTGGGAAATCTACCTCTAGCGATTTTTTTGTCAAAAGATCATCTTTTTCATCGTAGTCCTCAGAGAGATCTTTCCAATGGGCTATCATGCGTCAAACGGAGATAATATGACCAATTCACGACCCCAGGAAATTGATGTACCAACTTACCCAGAAACGGGGCCCACAATTTGGCATTTCATCTTCTAGGGTTAGGTTTTGGAATGTGAAGGGTTTTCCATTTTTTCTCAACAATAAATAGGCCTTCGAGCCTCATTGTAATATAGTTCAGAGGCATGTAGCCACTGCATCTCTTCTCAGAGATAAGCTACCATCGCCCTAGGTGGTTTATTTCCATTGTTATTTGTAAACATATTTCAGTATTTTAATGAAATGAAGTATTATTTCTACTACATATCTGTGTTATGGTTATCTCTGTAATTTGTTGCGTTCCTGTTTAAATCTGGATCAAGCCACTGGTGACTTAGTAGAACAAGAAAGGAAAGAGGAATAAACTAACATAGAGGAGGAGAAATCTGAAGAAAGAGAGCAGAAAGAAACAGAGCAAAAAGAGACAGAAAAAGAGACAAAAGGAGGAGAAAAAGAGGCAAAAAAGGCAGAAGAAGGAGAAGGTTCCATTGAGACTCTGAAAGGGATGTAGTAGCTGCCCTCACTACCATTAGTACACCAATCAAGCCAAAGAAAAAGAGGAAAAGGTAGGCCTCCATGTATTTCAGGGATAGGAAGAGCACAGGAATCAAAACAGGCAAACCTCAACCCTCTTCAAAAGTGCCAATTACAATTGAAGATTCACCGTCTGCTAAAGGGAAAGAATCCCCTTCCAAGGCACCTATCACATATGAAAGGGGGACTCCTATATCTCCCACATGGAAAGAAAAGGTAGAACTACAGGACCCAAAAACAGTCATATAGGAGGCTAAGACAGTTCTATAGGAGACATTGTCAAAACTACAAGAGACACAAAATCTTGAGGAAAGGATGGAAGGATATCCACAGGTAAAGAAGGAAGAAACAAAGCTACAAGAACCTGATCCCCAGCCTAGTCTTGCCTCCTACTACAATCCACTGGAGGGAGGAAGGATAATTCCACAAAAATTTGCAATTCCACTATTCTTTGAATTAGAGAAAGAGAGAATAAGAACACATAGGAGGATGCAAATAGCCAAATCCAAATGAGTTGAGGATATTGGCCATATGGAAAAAAAACTCAGAGAAATGGGTAGAGAGTTGAGTGCTATCAAACACAGGGAAGCAATTACAAGAAGCCACCTTGAAACTAAAAATGAGTTGCTAAGGAGGCAGTTGCAAGAGAAAGAGACCCAACTGGCATGCATGGCTAGCTTATCCATGGAGGCATTGGAATGTAGAACATCAGCAAAATCCTATGGCCTCTATCTCAAGGTCCAATGGTTATAATTCCAAATAAAGACTTTGGCACAAAGAGGCACAATGTCTTTCCAAGATTACAGGTAGTCTATGGATCTGTGTGACCATAGCACATTAGAGGATAATGCAAAGATGGAAGAATTCTACCTACATAACATGGCCCTCACAGACATGAATGTGTGGGACCCTAATGCTGGCTAGGGGACCTGCAACTAATGGCCATGGCCACATCGATGAACCTTGAAGAGTTGAGGGCAACAAAAATAAGAAGATTGATGATAAAAGAGCAGAATGAGCCATTAATGATAAGAGCTAAGCCATTAGATTGCATGGCACTCATCAGCACACACAACCTGCTTGCCAATAATCCTCAGATTTCCCCTAGATATAATATCAAGCCCAAGCCATTTCACACTTTGAGGATATGTAAAGGCTACTTGGGGATGACTGTGTGCATGCATGCATGAGGAGATGGAACAGCTTACCACATAGTCTGCAGATCAGTGAATATCATTCCCCCATGAGGATGAAGGAGGCATTAAGAAGAGTGCCAATGTACAAGAGCTCCATGCAAAGGCTGAAGGTCAACTGGATTGGCCTCCAACTGAGTCCCCCATTGCTGTTAGGCATGATGGAAGGCAGAAGAGAAGAAGAAGAGGAGGAGGAGCAGTGGGAAGAGATAGATAGGAAGGCAGGATTTTATGACAAGGAAGAGCGAACCGCATCAGAAGCTTGGGATGCTAGGGAGGCCACCAGGGCCATAAAGATGAGGAGATGGACTAAGTTGCTCAGAGGATGAACAACACATTTAGTAGGCGGGTGATGATGAACCTCATAAATGGGTAATTATATGGGCTCATTTTACGTCCTAACCTAGTCAAATCAACCATTCTCTTAGCTTATTGTATGATTTTCTAATTATATTTATTATTATGGAGTGAGTTGAGTTAGTTATGATGCCATGTGGTTTAACATGTGTTTAATGCAATTTATTGATGAATTTTGAGGTCAAAGTCAAGGATCTAGTGGAAAAATGGTAGAAATAACTCAAAGTGGACAAAGGAGAGGACTTATAGGAGGGAATGCCACTCATTTACTACCCCTCACTTTGAATTCCCATTCATTCAGCTCGGAGTACAAACAGCCGAATCATGCACTAAGAAGGCAACCGAGCAAGTGGAGGATGATTGATGATTATCTCGAGTTTTGGGAGCCAAGCCTCCATGATTTTAAGGAAGATGTTGGTAGCTTCATTTGTATAAGTAGAGATTCCTAGGCCCTCACTAGGTTCGAATTTTTGTTGCATTTCCTTCTTATGTAAACTCTGCTCCAACTTCGAGCTTATTATTTTCTGACAGTTTCACGTATTCCAGCTATTGTTTTGGAAATAAAGACGGAATCCCCTTTGAGCTAGCATTGAGTTACCTCAGAGGGCTAAATCTCTTGGGTTAGGGCCCAATCCAAGCATCCAAGCTCCTCTTCACTTTTATTTGTATGTTTTATTTCAATTTGTAGATTAGGTTGCTGTCAGATGTATTTCTTTTATGGTTAAGAATAGGTTGCTTTTGATGATTCAGTAGTTTGCTTCCATTTGTGCTTTTTATAGTAGGTCAAGAAATGATAAAAAGAAGATTCAAAAGGCTAACAAGAGTGCCTTATCCTCTCTTCCTCCCTTTGGGACCATTATTTGAGGCAAAGACCCTCTTGCTGCCCCAAAAACACAGATTTTCCTCCTTCATAGGACTTCTAGTGTTTACATCTTTTTAGTAGGTTAATAGTCTAGTTCTGCTTTGCTTTATATCTTCTCCATCATGCTCACTTCTTTATTTGCAATAGTCGTATTTCATGCTTTCCCTTATTGCAGTATTTCTCAGCATTTCCTTTCATATATCATAGTTTAGATTATTTTGATGCAAAACTCTGTTTTCCTAGATGCACTCATTTAATTGCTTGCTTGATTTCCTTGGTTGACTGTCAATTTTTTTATGCAGCATATCTCTTCTAGCAGTAGGCCATCCTATCAGCCATCCCATCTTCCATCTTATCCATTCCCTACATGTCACCCAAGTCTCCCCTCAATTCTGCCTTAGTTTCCTACATTTTCCATAGAACTTCTTCCTCTCTCCTTGAGCAAACCCATTCACCTTTCTCTCTCCTAGTGATTCTTGGTATACCCTAGGTGCCCTAATACCTCATTCTAACCTTCATCTACCTTTTACACCCACTCTTACACCCTAAAAGCAGTGAAAACTTCTCTCGACCTCCTCCTGTAGGCCGCCTGTAGTTGCCTTGTTTTCCTCTTTTAGATTTCCTGTGTCCTCCTGTAGATTTTCTTGTAGGCTTTATTTTGAAGGCTGAATGTGGGAAAAGCCTCTAGAAGATCACTTGAGACCTCCTAGGACCCATCCACACCATCCTACATCCTCTCGAGTCCCAAACCCACCCTCCAATGCCACCTATTCACTGCCACATTCACACACAATAAATTACATGCATGTCAAATTCACATAAAAATACATAAAAATCCAAAAAGATTTTTTTGCTTATTTAGTTCGAAAAATATCTTAGCTAGATGTTGCTTACTTCCTTGAGTAGGTAATGGCATTCCTTTCATGGTTTTCATAGTGCTTTTTTCAAAAGTAGGATTAGTTGGTTAATTAGGGTTTACTAGGTTTTCTTTACATTTCAGTCTTTCTCTTTTCTGCAATTAGAGTAGCATCTGTAGAGTAATTTTTGTCTCCTTTCATCACATATAGAGCTTCTTCTGGAATTCATAGAAGTTGGCTTGAGCTTCTACTGATCTTGTGCCAGTTGACCAAGTGACAACTTGCAGTAAGAACTAGTACTTGTGCATACAACATCGATGCTTCCAAGTTTGTTACGAACTACTGGGTTGATAAGAGTAAAGTAGGCAGCCTAGGAGTTGCAACATTATTGCTACATTACTGGTGCTCACCACTGGTGATAACTAAGAAAATATAGATATTTGTTAGAGTTGTTGAGTCTAAACAATTGTGAACGACTTAGATATTTTCTTGATCCATATGCATGCAATAATCATATATGATGTATCATAGATACTAAAATATCTTCATTTAAATGAACATTCCTCTATATTAACATGTAAGTTGTGTTGTTGGACGCGTCTTAGGACCTATTGAATGTGCTTAATATGTTCTTCATGTGTTTTTCTATGGATGAGGATATCATCCAAATAGACAAACATAACAACATTTATAAGTAACTACAAGAAATCATTTGTCACCATCAAGATGTTTTCAGTACTTTAGTTAATCCAAAAAGCATGTGAAACTACTTGAAAAGGTCTTCATTAGGTTTAATGTCTTTTGTAAATTAGCTTATTCAAACATTACATGGTGGTAGTTTGACTTCATATAAATCATACAAAAAAAACTTGGCACCCTTGGATGGATTAAGAACGTTGTTATTCCAAGCAATTGGATATTGGTTGTTAAATATGATTTTTTTTAGAGCTATGTTATCAATTCAGATTCATCATGTCCCATCCTTGTTTTGATCTAGCATAGTTGGGCTCTTTCAAGGTTAGGATCTCATATGAATGTTTCCCTTTTTGATGAGGTCTCGAATATAGAATTTGATTTCTTCGTTCTCAAGAAGGAATAATTTAACACTAAGCCATTAGACACATGAGATCCAGGTGCTAAATCAATTAATTTCTTTCCCTACTAATGTATATACACCCTTGGAGGTAAAGTAAATATATAACTATATTTTGGCACTCCCTTTTCCACCTAATTTTCCTATGTAATAAAATCTTGTAGAGGCCATGGTGGTTGTAGTGATTTTATATGCATCTTATGACTAAATCATGAAAAGGAAAAAGATTTTGGTCTAAGGTATTAGCTTTTTACTTCACTTCATTGAGATGAATGAGAGTGTGGTAATTAAAACTACCTATGACAGCATATAAAGTTGATCTCCCAAAATAATAATGACATTATAAGTCTTATACTCACAAACAACACAATTCTTCAATAATTATGGTTGCCTTAAAATGACATCACAAAACTCTAGTGGGAAGCATAATAATGATACCTCATCTTTGAAGAGCATGATGCCATATGGTAGGCCACATTAATAATTGAAACAGATGCCTCGTCCTTGGCTTATCCAGTCAATGGTGTATGGCTAGGGGTGTGACATTGCCAATAAATTCATCCTCTTGATAAACTCAATTAAGATTAAGTTTTCTTGGCTATCACTATCAACAATGAAATATAATGGAGTCTCATTCTCCCTCATCTATGAGTGTAAGAAGTGCTTACCTTTCTTAAGTGCCTCTAGGCATTGTTTTAGATCTTTAACGTAGCAATGGTAATACTAGGTCTTGCATTGGTCAACCAATTTCCATTATCACACTCCATATTAGAGTTTGAGCTACAGTCTAGCTCAAAATATTTCTTCTTGGGCATTAATGACCACTTTAGAAGACATTCATCAGTGTTGTCCTAGGGCATTTTATGGAATTCACACCACATTCTAGTGTCCTTCTTTGACTTGTTACTATCCCTGTTTTCATAAGGCTTTGGCTAGTTATCTTAAGGTTGTCTATCATTTCTCTATACCTTTTATACTGGTTAGAGTTACCTTTACATGATTTCACTATTATGGATTTGTAAACAAAAAATAAATTTACCAACTTAATGAGATTTGCGATGTTAAAATGAGAATTCTAGCCCTTGAAGCCCATATTCTCACATAAAAAACATGAAAATCAACCCCTAAATCACAAAGTGGCACTACTAGTAGCACTGTTTTTTAGCGATCCAGGTGGATGTTGGTGGCCACCCACCTATCCCACTTGGACCCCCACAACTGTCTCTTTCAGTTTTTTAGTTTCCTTAATTGTAGCACAGTTTACTATTTTTAGCAGTTTTTCGGGTCCTCAACTTCCAGAGCTGTTTTGAGGCCCTAAAGGTTGTTTTTTGGGAACTATGGGAGAAACATGGATCCATGGATTGATTTTTCTCTCCCAAAGTTATAGTTCTCAGATAGATCTTTCTAACGAGCTATTGTACGTGTCAAATGGATATTGGGTGCCAAAGTTACGACCCCATGAAGTTGATGTACCAATTTACCCAAAACAGGGACCACAATTTGGCGTTTCATCTTCTAGGGTTAGGTTTTTGGATTTTTAGGGTTTTCCATTATTTATCAACAATAAATAGGCCTTTGAGCTTCATTGTAACATAGTTCAGAGGCATGTAGCTGCCACATCTCTTCTCAGAGATAAGCTACCATTGCCCTAACTGGTTTATTTGCATTGTTGTTTGTAAACATATTTCAGTATTTTACATTAATGAAATGAGGTATTATTTCCGCTGCATCTCTGTGTTTATGGTTATCAATGTAATTTGTTGCATTCTTGTTTAAATCTGGATTAGGGGTATCAAAGCAGTCTACTCTTTCTCTATTTTTATTTGCATGTCCCCAACGAGGTCGGGATATATGGAGTTAGGCCTTGAACTAGTTGAACCTTTGCAAGACCAGCCTCACAAATTCTTATGGCCTCCCATGGTAGATGAAAATAAAGAGGGGGAAAGAGATCCTATCAAAATATTTCTCGAAGAAGCCCTCGAGTGACAAAGGAACACGATGATGGATAACTTTGCCCAGATCCTTCAGCGACTACCCAGAGGTAACGCATTGGCTTCCAACAGCTACTCTGGAAACACCACACCATTTAAGGTACAAGTTAATTTTTAAATACCCATATTCTAGGGTCAAATAGATGCAATGTTTTAGATAAATGGTTAAATCTACTAGAAGGGTATTTTTCTGTTCATGAATTTTTGAGTCAAGAAAAGATTGTTTTCTCTCTTCTCAAAGCCGCCCCCCATGTCAAGGACTGGTGGGAAACCTACTCCGAGCAGAAGGATGAAAGTACATGCTCACTATTTTCAGCCACACCCACTTGGAATTCATTCTGTGATGCCATCAAGGAGCAGTACTACCCTATCAAAATCTATGAGGAAAAATACATAAAGTGGACCACGTTGCAGCAGGGAAGGGACCAGGATGTGCTGGAGTTCACAAACATTTTTCATACCCTTCGCATGCAGTTGGGTATCAAGGATTCCGAGCTACATTTGGGTCTCCAATACCACAACTGCCTACATAGATACATCCAGGAAGATATGGAGTTCCTGAACATCTCGTCGCTCGGCACGATGTACCATTATGCTGTCAAAATCAAGCAGAAGTTTAAATAAAAGAAGCGAGACTTTGGATCTTTGAATCTAAAGACCAAAGGAAAAAGCCAAGGCGGGGTGATCCAAGACAACCCGTCGAAGCTACAAGGAAATAACAACACCACGAGGTCAAAGGACACAGGAAAGTGGTGTCAGTTTGACAAGAGCCCCACTCACAACACGAGTGTGTCGGACCAAGCAGTCGCTAGTGGCTGAGTTGAAGGCTTCAGAATCAGATGCATGTTTCAACCCTGAGTTAGAGCCCAACAAGGGGAATGGCAAAGGGAAGAAGATCATTGATGCAGAGCCCAACATCACTGTTGCCACCACCATGATTTTGAAGAATGAGCCTGAAGAACTAGAGGAGGGGGAGCGTCTTTTCCACTCACAAATGTGGGTGAAGGTTGATCGTTGCAATTCATTTTTAACACTGGGATCTAGAAGAACATCATTTCAGCAGAGGTCATGAAGCAGTTGGGCCTACCGACTACACCGCACTCGTAGTCATACAGTATCGGGTGGCTTCACAAAGGACGAGATCTTCAAGTACACTAGTAATGCTGCCTTCCCTACAACATCAAGGGCTTCACAGATGAGGTATTGTGTGATGTTACACCTCTGGATGTTTGTGATGTATTATTAGGCCATCCATACTTATGGAGGTGACATGCTGTGCATGAGTCAAGGCCTCACGCTATTATTATTTCTATGGATAATTGATTATACAGGATACCGGAGGTAGCCCCACCTACCACCACCTCTTTGATTGCTGCTAAGAAGGGAAGCAAGCTCATCTCCCAAACTAGGAAATTCATTTTATGTCTGGTTCGCTTGCAAAGTAAGGGGAACATCGTAGCCACATCTATGACCCCCACGAAGGATTTTTCCATGTAGAAACAACAGCAAGAGAGGGATACAGTCATGAAAGAACACAGGAGCATCTTCTCCTCACCCACAAGGGTACCACACAAGTTTTAGTTATGGGACAAATTCTGGTTGCATCAGCAGAAAGAACGCCTTACCAAAACCCATCAGAAGCTCAGACCACTTTGACATGGTCCTTACACCATTACCAAGGCTGTGGGAAACAATGCTTTGGAGCACAACATTCCCCCATTCCTTCGCGCACCAAGTGTTCAATGTGGACAGCCCTCTACCATGCTTCCTACCATTACGGGACACGTTAGAGATTGCAGAACAACTCACCAAGGACCAAGTTCAGCGAATGGAGGAACTCAATGCAATGGGGACCATTGCATCCTAAGGGGGAGAAATTATCCAGGTGGATGTTGGTGGCAACCCACCTATCCCTATTGGACCCCCACAACTGTCTCTCTCAGTTTTTCAGTTTCCTTAATTGTAGCACAATTTACTATTTTTAGCAGTTTTTTGGGTCCTGAACTTACAGAGCCATTTTGAGCTCTAAACAACGTTTTTTGGGAAATATAGGAGCAACATGAGTCCATGGACCGATGTTTCTCTTCTTGAAGTAATAGTTCTCGGATAGATATTTCCAACGAGCTATTGTACGCATGAAACAGAGTTAGGGTGCCAAAGTTACGACCCCGAGAAGTTGATGTACCAATTTACCCAAAATGGGGCCCACAGTTTGGCATTTCATCTTCTAGAGTTAGGTTTTTGGATGTTTAGGGTTTTCCATTATTTTTCAACAATAAATAGGCCTCTGAGCCTCATTGTAATACAGTTCAGAGGCATGTAGCCACCACATATCTTCTCAGAGATAAGCTACCATTGCCCTAGCTAGTTTATTTCGATTGTTGTTTGTAAGCATATTTCAGTACTTTACATTAATGAAATGAAGTATTATTTCCACTGCATCCTTTTGTTTATAGTTATCTCTATAATTTGTTGCGTTCCTATTTAAATCCAAATCATTTAGGGTCAAACTTACAACATTTTTCAACTATGACATTAAAAACCAACAAAAGACCAATATTTTTCTTTTTGTTGACAGGGGAATCAGCAACTGGGATAGCCTTGCAACTCATGTAACATGGGTTCAATTCTGGTCGCCACCACTATAACCCCTGGGAGACTGCGCTCACCCTTCTCCATAGCTCCGGGTTAGTCTGGGAGATTTGAACCCGTGACCTTTAGTACGGAGCACGCCGTGCAAACGAACTTCACCACAATGTGATTACGAACTCGTGTATCCCCATGGGACTCAACAAAAGACCAATATCACTACTACTAAGAAAACCTTAAAAATTAGCCAAAATTGAATTTCAAATTAAAAAGTGGTGCTAGTGGTAGCATCACTTTCGTTAGGGTTTGACACTAACCCCTTTATTAATGTAGTAGGCCTAATGGCCCCCATAAGAGTCATGATTAGTTAGTCTACTAAACAAAGCCCATAAAAAATTATCCACATTAATGATTTTTATTTTTTTTGTCAAGTTGTCTGTGATCCTTCAGGCTTGACCTTTGGCTTGAGGAGCCGCGATCTAGGGGCATCTAAGCTATCAAAATCACCTAGGTATCGCACCTGGCCTGGGACACACCAGCCCTCAGCTGACTGGATTTTTTTAGCATGTCTCATCCCCCTAACACAAGGCACAACTACCGCTCATGAGTTTTTATTGTGGGTCACCTTGCTAATGAGGCCCATCCTCAACCAATTGTGCTAGTGGACATGACAATTATCCACATTAAAGATGATTGTAAGTGGTTGTTCAAAAAAAGGGACTATGATTAATTATTTTAGTTAAGGATGATGAATAAACGGGCCATAGCCAATAAATAAAGTGGTTAACCTGTATTATGCAAGGGACCATAAGTAGTTAGGGTTTTCAATCTTATGAAACTATATATAGTCATAGATAGCAAGGGAAGCCTTGTCTTGTGTTATGTAATTGAGCTCAACTCTACTAGAGGTTGCCCCCTTGAAGAGGCAAGTGAAAAATATTGTTGTGGATCTTAATAGAATATTTCCATTTTCTATCTTTGCATTGTGCTATTTTTTTTGGTTTCTAGCATATTTCACACTTCTGATATTTTATGCAAGTCAAACATACTACAAATTTTATTTTTAGGGTTAAAATTACTAATTGATTGAACTTGTAGCATTAATTTTGGGTACCATCTCAAATAAAAACATAAAGCTAGCTTCTAAATGGGAAAGTAATGCCATTTAAAGTTTTATTTATTTATTATTTTTAATATTTTTTGGTTGGCTTGACCCATGAAGATTTGAACCCTAAATACTTCATAACATGGCGATTGTCAATTAAGCTGCCCCATAAATTTTATTTATTTTTAATATAAAAATATAACATTTCAAACAAAAAAGACATGTATAATGTAAATTTTAAATTTATAGTTGTATTTTAAATTTTTTAAATTAAAAAACATAAAACTAACCATTTAAAAGACATTTAAAAAATAGAAACACAATTTTAAGAAAATAAAAAAAGACTTGTACAAACTAAATTAAAAAAAGAAAAAACACAGACAATTTAAATAATAATTAGAAAATAAACTAAAATAAATTAAATATATATATTTTAAAAATAATATTAAAAAATTATAAATAACAATCAAAATAGTTAAGAAGAAAAACATAAATTAATTAAATTGGAAATTTAAAATAAGTAGTACAACCACATTAAAAATATTAATGTGGTTGATATAGCCAAAGACTTCATAAATATAACAATTTTTTTTTATTGTGACACTAATAATTTCTTACCAAAGCACACATTTACCTGATTAAGTATATATAAAAAGATTATGAGTCAAGAAAAAAATAATTACGCACTTTATTGTAAAATCGACCATTTTGCTAAATAAATTTTGCTTATATATTAATTTCCCCATCTAATTAGAATATGAACTTATTAGAATAGGAATAATCTCAAATCCCTAGGAAATTGGTGGGTGGAGAGCCATGTGAATCTAAATTAACTTGAGAAAAAACATGTGTTCACATCTTATTGTAAAATGGACCATTTTGCAAGCCTATGTTGAGCATATTGCCCTGAAAAATTAATCTAGGTCATCGATTAAAAAAATAAAAAAAGTTGAAACAGATCCTCATCGACCCTAAGTTGAAATAAGAAACCTTAAACAATTATACCATAAAAATTAAAAAAAACAAATTCAAAAAATGCAAAAGGGTGGGGTGATGCCAACAACTAAATCCCCACTCCCATCCCTCTACCCCTTTGGAGCACGGCAACTCATTACATATAAGAGTGGTTGATGCTCTACATGGGTTTCCACGATGCTCTACATGGGTTGCCATGGTGTTAGGGAGAGGTGGAGGATCGAAGCTAGGGTTTTTCCATGGGGGCTTCACTGTGGGAGAAATACTATACCACATTACATAGAAGAGTGGCTTTTTCTATACATGGGTTTCCATGATGCTCTACATGGGTTTCCATGGTGTTAGGGAGAAGTGGAGGACTGAAGCTAGAGTTTTGCCATGGGGCTTCACTATGGGAGCAATATCATACCACGTGGATTCATATTGGGGGACATTTATTGAAGAAAAAATGACATAGTATATTGGGGGATATATAGGGGGTAAAGGTTTTTATATTGAAAAGTATAAAAATTGGAGCCCAAGGTTAATGAAAAAATATAAATTGGTATAAAAAATGTTAATGAAAAAATGGATACCTACAATATCTAATGAAAGTAGGTGTTTTTAAACTAGGAAGGTGTATTGGGTTCGCACTGGTAGGGGGTTAAATAATGTGATTTTTAGAGGTATTTTCCAATATGTATTCAAATTAAGGGTATTGTTTAATATGCCACGAACCCATGTGATATGTTAGAAATTCATTGAGTGAAACCCCGTGGGTTTTGCATTGTGTTATTATTATTATTATTATTATTTAATTTATTTATGATGTTTTATTTATTCATTTTTTATTTTATTGTATATTTGTTGGGTTGTTTATGGTTTTTTATTTTATGTTTATTATTATTTTTTTTATTTTTTTTAAGGTTTTAATAGAAAAAGACATTTTAAACTAAAATTTATTTATTTATTTCTTAATTTTGTGTTTTAAATTTTAAACATTTATATGTCCCAGCCTTTAAACTTTGGCAACCCTATTTGCCAATCTATGCAAGGAATACGATTTGGAAAACCAGGAATATGAGCTTGATTCATAGGAGCATACCTTGGAGTAGTTGAATCCATTTTGAAAATAGTTAAGTCACCAAAAATGTTATTCAAACCACTAATTTTTGAACAGTGGAGTCGCCATGAGATTTCTGAACCTTGGGTACTTCGACATTAGAGTCACCAGGTGAAAGGTTCATAACTTTTCTTGTGTCTGATCATTATTCACCATCAAGAATCAGATCTGATCCTTGTCGTACTTTCCCAAGGAAGATATGATCTTTCGTTCCCCGGCAACAACGTAAAAAATGTTATCCCTTACAATTTCCTAGGCTGAGGAGGAGATCGATAAGGGTAACCTCGAACCACTTTCAGCACAGTAGCTAGCCCTACTGAGCCAAAGAGGGATCTCTCAAAGTTTTTTAATCAATGAATAGCTTTAAATAACCAATTTTTTAGGCTAGATATGTATGATTGTTTGTGCGTTGGTGAATTTTAGATTTTAGGGTTTTCTGGACTAGGGTTTGGAGCCCATGATTAGGTCTAGGTTTTAGGAGTGCAGAAGAAAATATAGAAAGGAGCTAGGTAACAGAAGTCCATGGTGTACTTGGAATATTTGAAATTTAGTATAGAATACAAATTTTAGAAGAGACTAATGAGAATAAGCAAATATGAGTTCATTAGCTTTTAAAAGACATAAACACAACTGTGAAAACCATATAAACAGAACTCGAAATCAAGAATCATATCTATTTAACTGCAAGGTATCCATAGAAAAAAAAAACATGTGGATAAAGATGATTTAACCATTAGAATATAGATAGAAAGAATAACAAACACCATGAACTCACTGGGCTAGAGTTCCTTGAAAATAGTTGCAACTGTCTCTATATTAGCTGAGAAGATCATTTCATGCAAGCCTCCTCCACAAAATTCCAACCCTTCTCTCTGAAAGACAAATGATACATATAGACTCTCTTAGACCACTTGCCCAGCTTCAGGAGTCTAATTCCTATGTGGTGGAATTGACTCCAAGATTCTCTCAACCAACATGTGAGAGTGAGAAGGTGAAACTCAAGCACTTCTTGGAGAGTTTGTTTAGGCATTTTCTTTCTTAATGAGGCATATTAAACATAAAACACAACCTATCATATACATTTATTCATGCCCACATAACCTAGCCTCGAAACAAGTTCCATTACATAAAGAGTTTTGACTTTGACTAAGCCAAATGGAAAACTAGAAATTTACACAGTGAAATTTACAATTAAAAACATAGGAAATTACAGAAGCGTATTGCCGACATTGATCTCACTTTCAGGTGCCTTCCTAAGGTCCAAATGAAGATCTAAGAGAACGAACAACTATATTTTCAAGTTTAGTTTCTAGAAAAAATTTAATTTTTGAAAATGACCCATGGGAAGGCCTTCAAAAATCCATTCTCCCAAGGTCGCTCCAGGAGCGCAACGCCTGTCAAAAAGGGGTCTAGAAAGCTAGTTTTTGCCACTTTTTTCCACTTTTGTAAAAATGTGAGCCTCCTATGGAAAATATGAGAAAATGGGCTTTTAGAGGATGGAAAGAGCTTTCCAAAAGTGTAGAGTTTTCCTGAAATGGATTCATGAAGTGCAACACCAAGGTGCTGCACTCCTGGAACAATTGATTTTCTGAATTAGGCATCAAGATTTGCAAAAAACCAAAACTGATCAGAATTTCCTCAAAATTGGCCAAGAGATGTAACATAATGCCTGTTAAACCCTCATATATTCTTCATCAATCATCTCTAAGTTTCCTTCATAGTTTTGGTCATTTTGGGGTTCTTTGAGCTTGTTTTCAAGCTTCTTGACCTTGACATTACAAATCATATTCTGAGCTTGGTAATGGTGTGCCATGTGCCTTAGCAACTGATTGACTATATTGGATTTCTCTAGAAGCTTCTCCAAATGTTGACTGACCTTGTTCAGCCAATACTCTTTGTCTTGACTCACCTCTAAGGTCTAGCTCTAGGTCCTCTAGGTCTAGCTCTTCATTCAGTAAAATGTGTTCTTCTTCTTCTTATAATTCTTTCTTAAGCCCTTTAGTTATTGGCCTTTTTCTCTTGCCTTTACATTTTGTTCCTTTAGGCTCGTTTGTCTCCATGAATGCTTTTCCCTCATCGACTTGTTGCAATAGTTTGGTTTTCTCTTTCTCCATGATCAATTGTTCTGCTTTCAATTGACTATTTTCCTGTTCTAGGAATGATATGATGTATCTTGCTCTTGCCATATTGATTGTGAGTTCCTTGATCTTATAATATTTTTCTTTGATCATTTGCTGTATGCTATAAGTCTCATCTTCTGCTTCCAGGTCAACCAACTCAAACTCATGCTCAACCATGTCCTTACCCTGCATTGATGGTCCTTGTTTTGCTGATGTAGAAGGCTTGCCCCTTTCTCACCATGAGAAGCAAAAACAAGCCTCTTTCCTCTCTTGTACATCCTAGTCACCTCAGGTTTAGGTGCTTTAGGAATCTCCTTTGATTTGTTTGATAACCCTACTTCCATAGGTTGCATTGATGTGCCTTGGTGATGGCTTGGTGATGTAATATCATTTCATTTTTGAAACCCTAGATGATAGGAAAGGGGAAAAACAGTGAGGGATGAGTGAAAAATGAAATGATGGGTAGGTGGAGAGGAAAAAACTGCAAGGGAAATTCTAGGAGGTGGATATGGATAGTGAGAAACTTATGAAAATGAAATGAGGTGGAAAGAAGGAAAGGAGTATTTGTAAAAAATGAAAAATAGAGGTTTTAGGACAACTGTCTAAATTCTTTTGGAATGAGCTAGGGTTTCACTTTTAGTGAAGTAATTTAATGATTTGAGGTTGGTTTAGTGGTTCATATAGCATATTGGACATGTTTAAAGGTGTAGATAATATTTTACATGTCTAAAATCAAGAAAACCAAATGACCATCATCAAACCTATTATCATTTCATGACAAATTCACTAGAAACCCTAAATGAAGAAATCTTTGGCTTGAATTCATCTTGCAAAATGAAAACGTGAGTAAGGTTGTGTACTTACTTATTGTTGAGCTTAGGATTGCAAGAACATAGGTGAGAAAGCTTAAGAACTCAATTTAGGTGAGTTTCGAGCAAGTTTGAGGTACTGTAGCCCAAACGCAGTGTAGTATACCTGAGCGTAGCGCTGGCCTCCCAAGTGCAACGAAGTGTCTCTCAGTGCAGTACCATCTTCCAAACCACTTTTGGTGGCCTTAAACTACTCCAAATGGATAACTTGATATCATGTTGGAAATCTCTTGAAGCCTGATATAAGATGAACTCCTCGAGCATGTAATTTGGAGACTCCATTAGCAAGAAAAATGGATTTTCCCCAAGTCACTCCAAAAACCTAGGGTGTCTCTGACAAAAGCACAGTGACAACTTGGAGAGAACTTTTGGATTCCTTCCACTAATCCAAATCATGATCTTAAGGTACCATGGGAAAGCTTAGGATGTCGGCTACATAATAGTGTCCTTAAGCGCTACCAACACTTGTGCCAAACCCCTAAAAAATGGTCTTGAAGGAAAGATTTCCAAAAGTACAACAACTCTCCCATACCAAGTGTACTTTGGGCATTTATTTCAAATCATAATACCTGTGCCTAAACAGAAGGAGTTTTTTGTTCCTTGGCCTATCATTGACAAAAACATCTTTCACTTTTGTAGAATTCTTCTCCATTTGATCATAAACATAGTTTTAAGAAAAAAATGTCCCTGTGAGGAATGATGAGACGAGGTAGTTTATTGCAACATTGTCTTATTTGAAATAAAACAGTACCTTTACCTTTATTTTTCTTTCCCTAAGATGCTAACTCCCTTTACCCACTGAATTACATGATGGACATGTTTTTCTTTTACATATTTTATCATGATGACACATGGAGTGAAACCCTAGACCATGACCTAAAATGAGGAATTTAACCATTTCATGACCCAAGACACTTAAATGAAGATATGATGTTGGAAATAATACTGAGAGGGGGGTGAATCAGTACTTAAAAATCAATAACTTTTTCATTTCCATAATCATATTTATATACGCTACTTCAGAGAAGGGAACTTGTGTGTTCTTAAGGCAACAAATGTATATCCTATGAACTTATGATTCAGTTAATTCATTATAGGTTGATCCTTAATTAGTGCATCAGTACTTTATTAAACATTAAACAGTAACCATGTGCAGTAATAACAAAATAAACGATCACACATAAGAAACATACATGAACAACAAGATTTAAGGTGGAAACCCAATGTGGGACAAAAGCCACCTGTTGTTGTCTTCTTTTAATATAAGAAAAACCTATTTATAATCTTATATTGGTGTAGACTCATACCAGTACATAGGCACCCACCTGCAAAAGGCTACAACCTTCTCTAATTCTCCAGCTTCTACTGGAAGGGAGCTAAAACGCCCTAGCTCTTGTACTAGCTGATCTGTTTACTAGTACATAGGCGCTAGCCTACAAAAGGCTCCAACCTTCACTCATTTTCCAGCTTCTACTTGAAGGGAGTGCCATCCCCCTGGCTCTTGTACTAGCCAATATGTTTACCAATACGTAGGCACTAGCCTAGAGAAGGCTAAAACCTTCTCTATTCCTCCAGGGACCATGTTTCATTAATTTTCAGAATGGATATTCCTAGAACACAGCACGACAATATGAAGTCCAAGTTTCATCAAATTTTCATACTAGACCCATCATCAAAATTGAAGCTCAAAATCAATCACTACTTCAATACAAACAATCACTGAAAACCCATCATGACTGAAGCAAATCACAATCAATCAATCTGAACTTTCAGAATGCTCTCACCAGAACACAAAGAAAAACCCAAAACTCTACATTAACCAGCAGAACCAAGTGTGACTTCAAACATCATATTTCATAATGTATATGCTACTTCGATGTGCCGAACCATCATGTATACGCACTTTTATCAAAGCAAACCAACATACAGATCTGCAAATACTAAATTAAAACATCACAACTATTCCAGACTTCAGTCTACCAAGATCGGAACATTTATAGAATAAAGCATGCATAAGAAATCAGATCTAGCCCAATCAACATCAGATCATGCAATGATAAGTCATTTAAGTTCTTATGATCCTGATATAACATTGTATCCAAGGTGCACAAAATATTTTAGATCATCTCATAATCGTAGCCCCTGCAACATAGCATATGCTTCAGATAGAATTGTTCCTCAAAAACCCATTCACTTCCACACTCCGGCGTAATGATCTTCTCCTCCTTATAGAGTTTTAGGCCTTTCTCATTACCTCAGACCAAAAATACTTAGGACCAATACCTCTGACCAAATACCTCAGAGCAATACCTCGAACAAAATACCTTGGACCAATACCTCATACCAAATTCCTCTGACCAATACCTTGGACCAAAACCTTGATTTTCCATCCCATGTGTGCTTTTCCTTCTGTGAAACTGTGTGTATACATATACACTCTTTATGTTCTATGCTCCCACGTGTATACACTACGTTGAAAAAGTGGATTAGCTTATACCTCTCTTTCTTCAATATCTAGAGTCTAATCTGTAGTCCTTTGCTATTAACCTGTTGCACTGTGAACAATCATCTATGTGAGTTTCCATCGAGGACAACACCTATATCATAATACTAACAATCTCCCCCTTTAGACTTGATGGCAACCACAACACCAAGATACTCTCCCTCTTTGACATCGAGGGTAAAGGGTAGACCAATATATTCTCCCCCTTTGATATACATTATGTTGTCCATGCTCACCTTGAGTACATGCTAAATTCTATGATTAAGCTCCCCCTTTGTACATGATGAGATGAACTAAACCATCCATTCTCCCCCTGATCGCATGTAGATTTTGAAAAAAAAAATTCCAAAAGAAAATCATGACTCTATAACTCAGCTATGTGAGTATGACCTTCTTATCACCAATGACTCATACATACATCAATCTCCCAACCAAGTGGGGATACACCAATTTTTACTCATCCACCCAACCAAGTGGGGATATACCAAATGTTTATACATGACTGAAATAGAAATTATTACATCATCCTTCCCATGGATAATGGGGTTACAAATTAGGTCTTTTCATGACATTTATATCAAATGATATTCATGACATTTATAACATGGACGAACAATCTAAACAAGACCGTGATACTCATCAACGACTATCATACACCATATATGATCTGCACCATCAACATCTATCAGCAGCATCAAGATCAATAGCATGTATACGTTCATTATCAAAAGATTCACCTGAATTAAACAACTATGTGGATCAAGAAATATAATTATCTTCATGTACCATAATGATAACAATGCATTATTAGAAGCATATGTTCCCCCTGAACCCGTGCCAGTTGTTGTTGGGCATGGAATTCCCCCAAGGCATGTTTTGAGGCTTAAAGCCCAAGGTTTGACTGAATCTTGTCGTAAAGCTTTGCAAATTGCGGGCACGGGCCACAAAAGTATGATAGAGTCACAAGGTTGTCGCCCTAGTTCTGTAATATAAAGTTGACTGGATAGACCTACCCATGGTCCGTGGACCATGGAATTGTATAAATAGAGTGAGGCTCTATGTGTAAAGGAAGAAAAATGAATAATGAAGGAAGAATGAGAAGTCTAAGTGGTGGAGTCAAAGTGTAGAGTGTGTTTGTGGGTCATAGAGTAGGAGAAGGCTCTGTAGCTGAGTGCGCACAGGCCTAGTAGTCCACAACTAAGTGCGCGAACCTCTGCAGCTAAGTGTGCAGGGCGAGTCGAGTCTGTAACTAGGGAAAGAATCAATAAAGAGAATATTTTCTATAATTCTGTGTACCTGTTCTTGGGTTAATGCATGATTGATATAATTTGGAAATATATTGTTTATTTACTATGCGCACCTATATGAAGGTCCTATGTTGTGAAGTATAACTTAAAGCACTCAAGTAGGCAAAGATAATTAACTAATATTCTAATATAAGAAAGGTTTTTGATAATAACGTGGAGAATAGTGCACAACCCCTGGGTATGGTTGCGTGAAGGTAGTATATCAGGCCGCGAGGACTGGGAAAGGGCGCGAAGCAACCTGTGTGCAGGGACAAACTTCAGACCAAGCAAACTCATCAAACATCTCCAAGGTGCGAAAACCTGGTTCTAGTACCCTCCCATACTACTTGGGGTGAGACCTTAGTCTGCGCTCCACAGACTATTGCCGAAAGGGCCAACAATACTGGGATTTGTTTGGATAATTAACTCTAAACCTGGGTCAAGCCCCAACAAGCCAACAAATGGTTTCGTTGCCAGGACCAGGATCTACATAGATATGTCTGATGTCCTATCACTAGAATCCGACAAAGAAAGGAATTGAAGAGGGTTAGATAGAAAGGTTCACGACTTCGCAGCGCAGGAAAACAAGAATCTGTGATTATCGAAGGAAGAGTGGTTAGATTGCTACTTATATATGGAAATCCATGAAATTTTCTTTGCATTCTTACCTACTGAGTTGTATGAGTGAATTACGAAGCTAGTAGATAGCCAAGGAAGGTGTAAACTCGACAAACCTATTGTGTGGACTCCATAATTGGTGCAAAAACTGGAAGCATCAGAAGATAAGATCGTGTGCACTGTCAATCACTAGTTGGATAGAGTCATAGGAAGATTCATCACTCAATTCACGGTAGATACTTTAGTCAGCTATAGTAAGGCAAAATGATGCTTCCTCAAGAGACCGCGAGGTAAGTATGTTAAATCTTTGAAAACTTGGATTAAACTGCTACTGTGTGAAAAGCAGGTTATGTGAATAAATTGATGTTTGGGGCTACACGGAGTGGGAAAATCTATAGAAATGAAGGTAGCATAGAATTAGAAACTAGCCCCTTGATATCACCTCTGCGAGGGGGAGAAGAAGAGATCACGAAGGTTTCGCCAAGAAGTATGATCAACCTAATAAGGTAGAGAATTCCATGCATACTACCCGCACCCACACCACCACTAGTTCCACTATATTCACCCCTGACTTCACGCATACCACCTCCACCACCACCGTGAAGTAGTATGGCCAGCGCGATAAAGCTACCAGTGTTCAAGGGAGTAGGGAATGAAGATCTAGACCAGTTTTGGTTCATGATAAAAGATGTATGGGAAGCACATGGTTTCATGAATGAAAATATAAGGAAGGCAACATTGGTCAATGCTCTTTAGGATCAGGCACTGACTTGGTACATTAAGCATTCCATTATTAATTTGAATGCGAGGATAGTGGATATCCAGACTGCACTAAACAAAGAATTTAGCAAGCCAAATTTGGAGACGCAGTCGATCATTGGATTCCAGGAAATCTCAATGCTACCAGGCGTAACCCTGTGGGAGTTGGATCAAAGAATGAAGTGCAAAATTCGCGAAGTGAACATGACCTTAACAGACAAGCAACACCACGAATGGTTTGTAGCCTTGTTAACACCGCATCTACGGAACGCACTATCACAACAAAGGCTAACCAATTAGGTTGAGGCTTTGGAGGTTGCGATGAGATTGCATGACACTCTGATACAAGATCCTAACCTGGGAGTCCAACAGATTCACATGCAGTTGAAAAACTTGTGCCTTGAGATGCAGAGTTTGAAACAAGATAGGATGGCTTGTCCATAAGTGGATGACGAGGTATGGTGCATAAAGTGCAAGGGCCAAGGGCACGACAAGGACAACTGCCTAGTGTTCGTGAATTACCTCGTAGGAGAAGGACCAATGCCATTAAGACTGGAGGCACAAGTAGGACCAAGTGCGGTGCTAGAATTATGGTGCATGATTTGTCAAACAGGAGGAAAGAATGCTATAGATAACTGCCATCTATTACAAAAGTATACGCAGAATTCATAGCATTTGTTCTGTAATTTATGTAGATCAATAGGCCATGATGAGCGCACCTATAGAAATTGAGCTGATGATGGATCAAACTCCTACCTATAGAGTTCAGGCCTAAACACAACCCCTTGACCAGAATGCAGGGATGGCACGAACTAGATTTCAGGGGCGCGGATGAGGTCGAGGTGGAATGGGACCAAGAATAGGTCATGGATAGCTGATATGTTACAATTGCGGAGGGTTGGGGCATTATGCTCATGATTGTACAAATCCAATGAGACCATCATGCTTATATTGCACACAGTTTGATCATGAGACAGAGGATTGTCCCACACTGATAGCGAGGTTGCGCGATAAAGGAGAACTTTAGTCTCCCCCGACTTAGAACCTACAAATGATGAGGTCTGAGCCACGCGAGGAAGACCCCAATGTAAATATCGTGCTCCGAAGTGGTCTTGTGACACAGGAGGACAAAGGAAAACAGCTCGAAGAAAGTACCTAGGTTCACAAGACTCCAACTAAGGAACTAGAATTTGACTTGGAGCGCACTAAGGAGATATTCATGGAAGCTAAGAGGAGCTTCGTAGATGCCTCCACTTCAGGAAGTAAAGACAGACTAGAGCTAGAAATGGACCCATTTATGCTCACTACGTTCTTGGAGACATGCATGAAGCTATTCCGTGACAACAAGGCTGTAAAGGGGCTGCAAGTACTCATAACTAGATGCGTTGGGACTGCACTAGGAGAATCGTACGTAGTCCAGAAGCTTGGGAAGCACACGGCATGAACAGGAAGGGAGATGCGATTGACCGCATAGATTGGGGAATATGAGATGGATCAAGTGATTTTGGATCTAGGATCATAAGCAAACATCCTGCCAAAGTAGACATGGGAGCACATGGGCAGGCCTACACTGCAATGGTGTCCTATCTAACTGTGAATGGTGAACTAGCAAAAGATCCTACCTATGGGGAGATTGTGGGGAATCACAGTAGACATTGAAGGAGTGAGCATGCTAGTAGACTTCGAAGTGATAGAGATTGTGGATGATAGGAATCCCTATCCTACGTTATTGGGAATAGATTGGGCCACTGACATGAATGGAGTAATAAATCTAAAGAAGCGTAAGATGATCTTTGAGAAAAAGTCACTGCGCATAGTGGTACCTTTAGACCTTGCAGAAGGATCACGCTACATAGAACCAGTGCACGAAAATGACAATGACAATGATATGGACTGCATCTACAAGATAACTGTGCGGGTGAAAGATTGGGTAAATCTAAATGTGGATGGATGAATCTCTTGGGAAGAGCGATGGCAGAACCAGTTACTCAAGGTAACCACGCTTAACTGTAACATGATGACATGGTCGTTGCATTGTGTAGCAATATAGGTAAGACACCTACCTACGTATGACAAGTTGGGCGAGGTGGATGATTTCTTGAACAAATTTGAAAAAGAAGTGCTGGAACAACAATGTTTAGGCACTCTGAAATGGGTACTGCGTGCTACGCCTACAAGGTGGTGGGGTACGCACCAGAAGAGTTTTGAGGACTAGCACGACTACTAAAGGATGATGCACCTATGATTTAGGAAGCCTCAGATGTAGTTAAAAGACAAGTATGATGGAAAAAACGACCCGCGTGCCCACCTTTCCAGGTAGGTACAAGCATATGGTATGCAACTTGCAAGGATACACACAGTAATTGCAGTAGGAGAAATGATCAAGACGCAGGTGCGGTAAAGACAATGGCGTAAATGACCCCTCTGTTTAGGACCAGGAAGTATGGTAAGACCAAGAATGTAGAAGCATATTCACGCAGAAGCTTTTGAAAAAGTACATGAAGCACTCAACACGATCCAGTGGGTGAAGTGGGTTGACTGGGACCTGCACATACTATCGGTTCTCTTGGCATATAGGATCATGTGCAAAACCTTGACCGTGTAGGTGCCACCAAGGCTAGATTATGAAGCAACTGAAGTAAGCCCTCTAGTACTTGGAGAACTTAAACCACGCATGATCGCACCAATAGCAATGATAGTTCATGGAACCTAAAAGCAGAAATACAACAGGGAAATTTTAGGCTCCAAGAACTTGAAAAAGAAAGGGTGCGATTAAGGAAGAAAAGCGCTTTGGTAGAAGCCGAAGTCAAGAAGTTGGAAGATGAGATAAGGGACTATTTTCTCGATAAGAAGACCACAATGATAAAATAGGGTGTGCATGATCATGCTGAAAAGTTTTATCACTATCAATGTGAATTGATCAATCTGATGCCTTGGCTTGGACCGCATATTACTAAGAGAATTAACCAGGTTGATGCGCTACAGATGATAAGGTGCGCGACACTACTGGTAATAGTAAAAGGTAGGTATTTCCCAAGAAGAATGTTGGATGACCAGAGGAAACTGCACACAGGTGGCCCGACCACCTGACTAGCCAAGGGAGGAACAGTCTGAGCGCTCTAGGAAGTTGAAAGCGAGCACAAGACTATATACTATTCTGCCCAAGACCTATGGAATGTTGGAGCTACATGCAGAAGCAAACAGTCACAAGGTTCGCGACCATGCATGGGGGTTGTGCTACCATGCGAGTTGAGTAGAAAGTGACTGTTGAAGTCACTATTCATGACGGGATGCTTGACTTGAGGCCAAGTGGAGTGGGCGGTAAGCATTTAAGACGTGATTTATGGGCAAGATTTGGGAAAATCTACCACCAAGGGAGCATTAATGAACTAGATTTGGGGGGAATGGTTGAATTCAAATTCAAAAAGCACTATAAATTACAAAGGGCTGCCCAACAAACAAAACTTGGTCATTTGTGAATTGAGCTATTGAGAAAAGCCCTAATTGTCGAGTGCTGAGCGTTAATTGAGACCCTGAGATCGCGAGTGATAGATTTCTGCACAGATAAAATGACAACAACTAAGGATGTTATGGAGATAACAAAAATAACCACTGAGGAGGTCGCGCAGGCACTGACTGTGGGGGATGTTTCGGAAGGTGCTGGGATTGTGGCAGAAATCCCGAAATCACTGCGCATGTTAAGACCCAAGAAGGAAAAACAAGAAATGGTCCCCATACATGTGTCCCCATGAAACCCGCTGCACACCAAGCTGTCAATGGAGGAGAAGGGGAAAGTCGTCACCATAGAGACCGATGAAGAAAAAGAAGATCTAGAGGATCTTATCATTGGAGAGGAGGAGGATGAAGGCATGGAAGAGGACACTCAGCCTACGCACCCTATGACAAAATTTCCTGCCTATGTTTCCTGGCGAAAAGGGAAGGCTAAAGTGCCCAAGGACCTAGACGAGACCAAGAGCTCTCTCCAAACCCCGCTCCTCCAAGACAACATTATGTTTGAAGGCACACACTTAGGATGCGTTCCGAGCCTGAAATTTGAAGTTTGGGACCTCGCTCATCATGAGAAGCTCCCTTACCTTGAGACCAGGAACCTCATGAAGCCCAAGCAGAACACCGCACCTGGGGTCACAGAGCTAGAACTGCGGAAGTGGTTGCACGAAGTGGAAAATGCTGGGCTCCTGAATCTTCTCTAGGTGCCGCACTTCCACCGCACACCAAAAACCATTTTTTTCATCAGGAAGCTGCTCTACCTGGTGCATGATGGGTGTTTGTGGCTGGAGGAGCCAATCCCCATCACGGAAGACCTGATTCACCACATCTACCGACGTCCATGTAAAGGAGAGGACCCCATGGAGATATCAGAAGGGAAGGGGAGTGAATCAGCCATCGTGGAAGCCATGAAGAAAATGTACAAGCTAGCAAAAAAGAAGAGGGGCTACGCCGTCTCTAGCATCAAGGAGAAAGCAGTGCACATGGTGACCAAAATCTTGGTAGGAAAGGTCATGCGCAAGTGCCGCACGAACAAAGTACCCACACCGGTGGTAGCACTGGCTGAGTAGTGCACAAAGGGGGTCTAGTTTAACTGTTCTGAGTTCCTCTGCAACGAGTTTTTAGAAAATTGTCGCAAAGCTCAAGAATAGGGTAAAATGTTCCACTATGCATGGCTTCTGTTTTCCATAGTGCTCGTGGCAGGGGAATTACCAGAGGATAGTCAATTCCCCATAATTGATAGGGATCTACCAGAGGTCGTGAAGTACACTTCGCTCTGGGTCAATTCCCCATAATTGACAGGGATCTGCCAGAGGCCGCGAAGTACACTTCGCTCTGGGCCACAAAGGATGCTAAGAGGATCTGAGACAGTAAAACATTCTAGGTTTTCATGGAAATGAACCTCAGAATGTGGATCAACCACAAGCCGCAGTTGTCACTGACTGTCTACAACACTCTGCAGAGTTTTGCAGAATTCAAAGCAGACATGCATAAAATTTATAGGGTACGCAAGGACCCAACCAAGTAGTGGGTAAAGCTACCCTTCGTAGCCACCGATGATTTCATTTTTAATGTACTGGAGGCATGACCACCAGAGTGGCACACCTCAGACATCGAAGAGATCGAGAAGTCGACGACACAAAGAAAGAAAGATGAGGTCAAGCTGCGCATCGCATAGTTGGACGAAAAACCAAGGAAGGAAGCAGCGGTAGTAGACGTGTGGGCAGCGTGGGATGTGGCACAGAAATCAGTTGAGCAGGAAAAGGCCGCAGCAGTAGCAGCGCATAGGAAGCAGCCATGAAGGCGGGTAAGGGCCAAACAACACTTTTGGAGGGGCATGAAGTAGAGGAAGCAGAGATAGAAGAGGGAGGTGTGGACCCATGAACCGTGTCGATATAGCTAGAGTGCCAACACCCAGCAGAGCAGGCAGGGTCATGTAAGAATGTCAAGGTATCCAAGTTGTCTATTGACCCAATCACCCTAACTAAGGGTGATCTACATGACATTGGTGAGATGGTGCGCGATGTCACCAATGAGGCTCTCCAATATTTCATGCAGGAGAACCAGATTGTTTTGGGGGCCCTCAGAGCATAATTGTAGGAATTACGGGAGCGCCCTCCTCAAGTTGGTACCATTTTGACCAATCTCGCAGTCGCCTCCATGATAGCAAAGAAAATGTTGCACACATCGATGACGAACACCATAGTGCTACTGGAAGGGTCATTACTCACAACAAATGAGGTCGACAGGCCTTCGTTCAGTGTGCTGAAAGGTCTCAGTATCAATATAGCTGCACTCCAGTGCGAGACCTTATATGTGTTGTAGGATGGGATAAATACAGAGCTGCAACCTAAGAAGAGCTACACACTCCAAGTCCTCAGTGAGCAAAAAATAAAAGTCATAACAACTAAGCTTGTAGCGTGGTGAAGTGGTGTCACAGAATCAATAATTGGTACAAGTGAGAGATGATGCTTGCCAAAGAATCTTGGAGCTGACAATCCCAATGACATGCCAGCAGAGACGCAGATCCACAGGTTAGTAGTAGGGGTCTGCGAGGCAAGGGAAGAAATGACAAAGGTTCAACTAGAGTTGAACCTTTAGATCGCCAAGCTACAATTGAAGGCACAACCGTCCACCCCCCCGGAAGTCATAGTGCGCTAGCGCTATCACAACGGGACTGGAGGAGATTGGCGGTGTAGTGTGAGACAACACCACTATGTTGGAAGTATCACTTGAGGTCCTCACAAATCTGTAGGAGGTACCCAACATCCAACACTAAGAGATAGAGGCACGAGAACTCCAATAGCATTATGACAGTGTCTGAGGAACTGTGTAGACGGTGGTCCTCACTCAGAGGCTTGCACAGATACAGCAAGCTAAAGCATTGAAGGAGTAGGTGGTCACGACACGACATAAGGAAGAAGTCCTGAAGGTGTGCATTCAACCTTGGATCGACGAGGCCTTCACCATCATGAAAAAAATTGAAGGAAATCTCGCACACATTCAGGGGATGCACATCCTGATGCAAAGAAGCACTCCCAACATGGAGGTCTCAAAATAGTGTATGCAATAGATCCAGCAAGTAGCGACTTAGTGTCCTTCTAACCTTGCTGGAGTTCGAGAACAATTGGAGGGACTCCACGCAAAGATCGTCACGCCAACAGAGTGACTCAAGGGCAAGTCATGATGTTTGTTTTGGGGGCCTGTTGGGCATGGAAACCCCCCAAGGCATGTTTTAACATATATTTCCTTAAAATTGGAATTTTTTTATTACAAGGAGATAACTAGAATTGAGTTACTTGGTTATTATGAAATTCTAAATCCACTATTTAATTACAAATTTAATGAAATATGTGTTTTTTGAGGCTTAAAGCCCAAGTTTTGACCAAATCTTGTTGTAAAGCTCTACAAATTGTGGGCATGGGGTGCAAAAGTATGATAGAGTCATAGGTTTTTCTGCCCTACTTTTGTAATATAATGTCAGCTGGATAGACCTACCCATGGTCCACAGACCATTGGATTGTATAAATAGAGCGAGGCTCTAAGTGTAAAAGAAGAAAAACGAATAATGAAGGAATAATGAGAAGTCTAAGTGGTGGAGTCAAAGTGTAGAGTTTGTCTATGGGTTGTAGAGTAGGAGAGGCTCTGCACCTGAGTGCGCAGAGGCCTAGTAGTCCACAAATGAGTGCATGGACCCCTCTGGTTGAGTGCGCAGGGCAAGTCGAGTCTCTAACTGGGGAATAATCAATAAAGATAAGTTTTGCTATAATTTTGTGTACCTGTTCTTGGTTTAATGCATGAT
This sequence comes from Pinus tabuliformis, assembly GCA_031772625.1. Taxonomy (NCBI): domain Eukaryota; kingdom Viridiplantae; phylum Streptophyta; class Pinopsida; order Pinales; family Pinaceae; genus Pinus; species Pinus tabuliformis. Next base: position 158,208,095 of record CM062814.1, on the reverse strand, counting down.
TGATATAATTTGCAAATATATTGTTTATTTACTGCACACAGCTGCATGAAGTTCCTATGTTGTTAAGTATACCTTAAAGCACTCAAGTAGGAAAAGATAATTAACTAATATTGGGATATAAGCAAGGTTTTGGATAATAATGCAGAGCACGGTGCACATCTCCTTGGTAGGGTTGTGCAAAGGCAATATATCACGCTGTGAGGACTGGGAAAGTGCGCGAAGCAACCTGCACGCAGGGACAAAATATGGACTAGGTGAACTGATCAGACATCTCCAGGGTGTGGAAACCTAGTTCTAGCACCCTCCCATACTACTTCTGGTGAGACCTCAGTCCGCGTTCCGTAGACTGTTGCCAAAAGGGCCAATAATACCGAGATTTCTTTGGCTAATTAACTTTGAACCTAGGTCAGGCCCCAACAAGCCAACAGTTGTTCACTGTCAAATCTGATCATTGCAGATATCAGTAAGAATAATCAAGGCATCATCATCAATCAGATATACATCAAGTCATTAACAACTTATGAGGGCCAAGAGCACTTATACATATTATCAGCAGACTGTAATCATCATCAATCATAACAGAGTAAATATTTGATAACTGACTGAACCATATCGGACCCATTTCATGAGTCTGCCCCACTATTTTTTCCTCAAACCAACATATATGAAACTATGCAGCTTTGAACTCGCACATATACGCAACTTGTCTTCATGAAAATTGCGTATTAGATTTAGAACACTGCAGTTTCGCACTTTCAGCTCCCCCTGAGTCTGTTATTTCTATACACTGTGCTATGCCACATCTTTCTAACTGTACTTCCTTCTTCTTCCATATCTTCGAGTGTGACGATGTTTTCTCCTTTTGGTATGGTTCTCGAAATTTGCTCCTGCATTCCTTTGTTATATGTCCAAACTTGTTACATGCATAACATCTTACATGTTTCGTATTTCTTCTATAGCAGTCAATGGCTTTGTGACCAAACATATTGCAAGAAAAACGATATCCTTTAAAGTACCTGGAAGTTGATGATCTTTCTATGTGACAGTCTTGAACCATTCTACTTATGAATCTCATTGCAACATGTCCAAAATTATGGCATATAAAACATTCAACATTATTCATCAGAGGAAATAATTGACTATCACTTCCATAGTTAGGAGTAAAGATTTTCTTTGAATACTTTCTTTCCTTGGTTGTTGATGGGGTTGACTTCTCATCTCCTTGTTGAGCATTTCAGTTTTTTCATTACAGCTAGATTCACCTTCAATAGATTCATGGAAACCATGAACAGTTTTGATGGTAGGAGACCTTTGACTACTGAGAATATTATCCAAAGTCCTAGTACTATCTTGAAAGCATAATAGTTTATCCTTTTATTCTAATTTATCTTTTAAGATATTTACCTCAACCTAATATTGTTCTTCCTTTTCAAGATATTTCTTGTTCATGATTTCTCCAGCCTTTCTTGCTTCTTCCACCTATTGCCTTAATTTGAGAATCTCATTTTCTTGTTTTTCATCTGCTTGAGGTAGTTCTTCAATCTGCTTATTTGATTTTTCAAGATCTTATTTTAGAGAGAGGATCTTAGCTTCAAGACTTTCATAGTAACTAGATCTATCTTTAAGTCTCTAGATTGTTGTACTCTTTTCATTTATTTCATTTCTTAATGATGTCACTTCATCCTGCCACTTTTGACATTGATATTCCTTTTCCTTGTACTTCTTCCTTACTTTGTTTCCTTCCTCCAACTCAGATTTTAATCTAGTAACTTCTTCTCTGAAGGCACACTCCCTTTCCTTAAATAGATCTTGTTGGTCTCTGACTTTATTTGCGAGTCTTTTAACTTCTGCCTCTATGTTTCTTTCATGATCACTTTAAATATCGTCAACATTGCTTAAATAGAGAAAAGTATCACTAGAAGACCAAAACTTTGTACCTGATACCTCTTTTTCTAGTTCATCTTCAATCCGAGGTGATCCTGAATCTGAATACTTGCTTCCACCTAATGGCCAATTGTCTCTCCTGCTATCACTGTTCCTTTGAGTTGTCTTCTTCTTCTGAGATGCTTTCTTCTTTAGCTTCTTTCCCATTGTTTCTATAGATCTCATTCAAGAGATCAAGTTTCTACCAAAGGACCTGCTCTGATGCCAATTATTGGAAATAATATTGAGAGGGAGGGTGAATCAGTATTTACAAATCAATAACTCTTTCATTTCCATAATCATATTTATATATGCTACTTTAGAGAAGGGAACTTGTGTGTGCACACAACTATTCTTAAGGCAAGCAACATATATCCAGTGAACTTATGATTCAATTACTTCATCATATGTTGATCTTTAATCAGTGCATCAGTACTTTATTAAACATTAAATAGTAACCATGTGCAGTAATAACAAAATAAACCATAACAAATAAGCAACACACATGAACACCAAGATTTAAGGTGGAAACCAAATGCAGGATAAAAACCACCTGCTTCTGTCTTCTTTTAATATAAGAAAAATCTATTTACAATCTTGTACTAGTGTAGACTCATACCAGTAAGTAGGCACCCACTTGCAAAAGGCTACAACCTTCTCTCATTCTGCAGCTTCTACTGGAAGGGAGATACAACCCCCTAGCTCTTGTACTAGCCGATCTATTTACTAGTACGTAGGCGCCAACGTATAGAAGGATCCAACCTTCACCCATTTTCTAGCTTCAACTGGAAGGGAGCTCCAACCCCCTGTTTCTGGGAAAACTAGTGTGTTTTCGATCAAATAGCCCTCTAGGATTGGCAGCTATCCTAGAAGCAAACAAACAAAGAAATTTTGGGTTGCTTCTATTGTATGATGGATAAGAGAGAGGCAAAATGGGCCAACCTGGTGTTATAGACAATTTTGTGCCTTACAGCAACAAGCATGAATTGTCAATAATCCAAGGGATCCAAAGTTCCCTAAGCATGATGTTCCTACCCCTAGAGGAACAAGGTCAGCAAACCAACAGCTCTCAGATCAGTTCTCCACCTGAAAACACTCAAAAACAAGCAATCCTGAAATCAAAGCAGGTGCTCCACTAGGTTTCTGCGTTGAAACTCAGTTGCTCCATGGTGTACCTGCATTGCAAAGCAAGTGGGACAAAGGCCACCTGCGCTGAGCGAGATGGGACAAGTGGCACAATGAGTCATTGCTTTGGAATCTTCCAAAAATGACACTTGGATCAGGTATTTCGCCTTGTGATGAGTCAGAGGCTCTGTTTCTCCAAGTGGAAGCAAAGTTCTCCAAGTGGACTCAAGAACTGAAGATCAACTAAAGATTAACTGAAGAGAGAGAGGACAAGGCAGCTACACATCAGTTGCAAGCTGACTCATCCTTTCTCAATTCATCTATATATTGAGCTCTCTCCTATGAGCTCAGGAGGCTGGAATTTTTTGCAAAGTAATGATATGCTGTTGGTTTCATTATTGAGTTATTGGGTGATTGTTTGAGAGAGGTGAAGAAGAGCAATTCTTTCTGCTGGGAGGTGTTGCTGGGTTGGAGCCTTCAATGGTTGTAATACTCTCAGAACCTTTACTTCTTCATTAATAAAAGCTATTGAGGTTCTTCTATGTGCTCTTGTTTCAATAATATATTGTGATGATTGCATGTTTGGTTTACACTAATCCATGAACCAGTTATGATTGCATGCCTCTTGTAGTTTCCTTCTTTGTTATTGTGCATGATCTCATTGTAGCTGGGCAAGCAAAAGGACAAGGAGCTAGGAGTAAGCGGTCAAAGAGAAGAGTTTGGATTCGACATTAAGCGCAAGGCAACGGTTAGTGCATTTCTCCATTCTCTTTTGCTTTCATAAAGAAGAAAACCTTAAGTAGTTTGTTTTACAGTTGTTGCTAAGGAACTGTCACCCTTAGAGTGGGATAGGGTCATCCGAGTCGGATACTTTTCCCTACAACAAATTGGCGACTCCGCTGGGGACTCGTATCCGTTTGATTGTGTTTGTAGTATTTTGCTATTCATTTCCTGAACAAAAGAGTACCAAATCGAAAAGCTTTTGACTATATCAAAAGCGAAGTAGAGGGCAGCTACTCTTGCTCATTTTCTGAGCAAATTCATGATTTGAAGAGCTGATCTACAAGGATCCTTGTAAGCTCTTAGTGATAGCTTTGCACCTTCCTAATCATCCCTTTGAGTGTGCTTGACTAATTGCTTCTGATTTGAGCAAAAACCGTGCATTTTTGAGAAAATTATGACCCGGAAACTATGAAAACGCAATTCTCGTTTTCCAAAGCAGGTAGTACACAGGCTACCTGCTTTGCAACGCAGGTCCCGAAGGGGCTACCTGCGCTGAGAGCCAGTTTGGCTGTGCAGAACCTGCGTTGGCCCAAATTTGCTTAGTGCATTTGGGGTTTCCTCCTTTCTCTTGCATGTTTTCACTTAGTTTTGCTGCTAGGTGTCAGTCTTGTGCTTGTTTTGAAACCAATATTACTTGCCATCATTCTACCTCTGTTATATAACGAAATTGTACTTGTTTTTTGTATTTCTTACTCATTTACAATTTCCCATAACGAAGAGTAAACTAGTCTTGCTTTTGGCCTCTTAGATCTGAACCTGTGTTAGGCATTTTGCTGGTCTAAAGAGTTAGCTTGTTTGTTGTCCATAGCTGATTAGTCATTTTACTTTCGTCAGTATGGTTTGATTTCATGTATTTCCAGTGATTAAGCAAGTGAATCTTAAGGTGTCTTTTGATTTTGGACAAACTTGTTTGTTTTCGCTCTAAATCGAAATCAAAGTTATATAACCACTTCCTTTTTGTAATCCATCCACATTAAGAAAGGGAAAAGAAAATACATGCATTGTGCATTTTGCATTTGACTGTTTGCTTGACGATTTAGGAAAAAATTGCATTTTAGTGTGTGCTCTGTGATCTGTGTGAAAATATTTGCCTTTCTTTTCCCTCAGTAGTTAAGGTTTTCAAAGTTGAAAGATTGAAAAGTTTGCTTCTCATCTTAGACTGCATTCAGGAATTTGTTATATACATCTCGTGGTGATCCTTAAAGGCAAACTGCTAAGCAAGATCAACATTAAAATAAATCCAATTTACATAACAACGCTTTGTAACATAACGCAAACACATAGAGGTCTAGGTAGAGACGTGTTCCGGCGTCGTTAAACATAGTGACTGTCGATCTCTACGAAGGTGGGTGATTCCTCCTGAGAGTCGGTGGCACTAATACGGACTTGTGCTCCCACGTACCGTCGAGTATATATTGGGAGACCCCTATAGGCAATTATCCTTTATCCATAGGAAGCCGTGTCGGCCGCCCTACTGATCGCGATGCAGTGAACACAGCATTCACAAAGATCGACCACCCGTACCGTAAAACGTATTCTGTGGTTTCGCGAAAAGTTTGGCACACCCTCTGCCTAGAACTCCAGAGAAGTTTCTTTTGGCCTTTTTCAAACTCTATAACTGAAAAAGTCCACCCGAGCATTTGTCACTTCGGGCTCGTTAAAACATCGAAGGCGACTAGAGTCATCTTTAGCTTTTTCTTGACTCTTAAAACATGAAAAAGCAAGTTTGTGTCTAAAAGCGTCGTTAATAAAATTTATTTTAAGCGGAACATAATCACCTGTTATTCCCACGTTGATCTTTCAGTTGAAAAGTATGGAGCCCACCAACCAAGGAAGTAACCTTGGCGGAAGTCCAAATCCCTTCTCCTCTTGGGGAGATGTTGGCGCGCCTCATATGGCCACATTGTCACTTCCAGGATTGACAATTGGCCTACCTGTATGGCTCTTTTCAACTAATGTAGTCCAGATCACCACTAATCCTGAGCAGTCGAATCAACAGTCAGACCAATCTAGAACTACCCACCAGCCTTCCACTTCTTACAATTCTTCCTCTGATCCTTCATCTTCACAAGGTAGAGCCGGCAAAAGTCAGCCTCCCATGGAGAAGATGGAAAAGAGGAAGAGAGAAAAGAAGCAGAAGGGGCCTATGGCGAAGGCGACTGGGGGCAAGCAAAAGACAGCTGACAAAAACCCACACACTGCACCGACCGGGCCTAAATCGCCATGTGTCATTTGCAAAGGGGCCCACTTCCATCGTGATTGTCCTTGTATTCCCCGGATACTAAGGGACTGGTCCCCAAGGTTGCACAATCCGGTAGCATCAACCTCTGGTAGTCATGTTGATTGCAGTCCGTCAACTAGCGAGAGTGAAGGACGAAGAGGGAGACCAAGATCACCCTGTATATTGTGTGAAGGCGATCACGCCATCCGCAAATGTCCATTCTTAGATGAGGCAAAGAGAGTTTTGGAAGATCGTCCGGTTTCACCGTTACGACTTCCTCCTGGGTACCAAAAACTCACGCCTAATCCCTCAATAGTTGAAAATCCAGCTGACCCGCTCAAGTGGTCAGCTGAAGTGTTGGTCATTGAAAATGAACCTACTGAATCCAGACCAGACGAAAGTCTAAAGGTCGAAACGGCAGTTGACCCGGTTCTTCCTTCAGAGATTTCATCATCCAATGACTCCGTCATTGAAGACCCATCTTCAAATGACACCCTCACTGAAGAGGATAAAGATGACACCGTCCATATCCTTTTCATCAACACAGACTTTGATGAGCGTCAGGGCAATGCGCCCATTCCTTTATCGCAGGAAGGAACATCGTCAGGGTCATATCCGGCCGTATATTCGGTCCCACCACCAAGCAACCTAGTTGTATCCTTTGATTGGAATCAGCTAGGCAGACCCCGGTTACCAGCCAGTATCCCATTCAAAATCATAGTCCAAATCTACAGAATGGTGATGGCTGGAACTATCATTGATGAAGGGGCATCTGTGAGTATCCTTTCCTCTGTTGCTTGGAAAGCACTGGGTTGCCCGGCGCTTTTACCTGAGATGAGAAATCTATCAGGTTTTGATAAAGGAACCAGTCACCCGTTAGGGATTCTCCCCAATGTTCCAATTACATTGAAAGGGAAGACAGTTCATATGAACATCATGGTCATCCAAGGACCCTTAGTTTATAACTTACTCCTTGGACGAGACTATATATATTGCATGGAGGCAATAGTGTCCTCACTCTTTAGAGTCATGTGTTTTCCGCACGAAGGAAGAATGGTCCAGCTCGTAGACCAACTTTCATTTCCAGGATCACGCATTGCAAATAGTCAAATACCATCCCTTAACGGTCTATTCACTCAAGGAATGCCACCGCCCCCGGTTCTACTTCCCGATGAATGCGAGTAATTCGAGAAGAAAAGAATTGGAACCCAGGGGGCATGCACCCTGGCCTGCCTCGGGTAGAGAAAACCTTAGGTATAAAGTTAATTTCCGCAGAAGAATGGACTAGTCCGTACCCCATCCGAAAAAGGAAGAGAGGGTTGTTCTAGGATAAAATTCTTTTGTCAAAGTTATGTTGAAGCGGAAGAATCGCTCCCTTTGTCTAAAGAAGTGGGCTCTCCTAAGGAGGGGATCTATCTGTGGCAGCAAGAAGGCACCATCTTTGAATGTCAAGCCTCACCCATTAAAACAATATGTTTTAAAAGAGAAGTAGGGGCAGTCTTCAAAGAAAGAGAGGAAATTGCTGCAACAAGTAGTCACCATCCTTAGCAACCTAATGATAGACATCGCCGAAAAGAGAGTTTAGTTTGCGGCAGCAAACAAAACCATTTTTCGGATAATAAGTAAGAGGACAGAATCTCGAAATTATACTTTATACCTGGGGGCATGCAAACCTTTTGGAGTGCAAGCACGGGACGACTATTTATTTTTTTTAAATTTTTAGGTCCTCCATTTAAACCTGTAGGTCTAACCCGTTAAACTCGTAGGATTAGCCGTTTCCAGCTTGCATAAAGAAAGGATGAAGGGCAAAAGTTAAAACCTGCCAAATTGGAGTAATTAGTGAGGTATCGCTCCTTAAATAAGATTACCTCACCTAAAGCATTCCTTGTATTAAGACTGGTATAAATCGAGCAGTTTTAGCAATGTTCATGCTCGTTAAAAAATAAACGCAAGAATCGAGCAGTTTTTGTGTAGAGTTCATGCTCGTTAAAAAATAAACATAAATTGTGAGCAATCTTTCCCTAACAGTTCAAGCTCACCCAGAAAAAATGAACCGGTAAACAACCTCGAGAAATGTAACCTTTGAAAGCCATATTAAAAGCCCTTGGTCGTGTTTATATGCCATCACCTCCATCCGTTCATTTGGCCAATCGTTCACCTCCATATGTTTGTTTACCCATTTTGAGGAACAGCTGCGAAGAGTGATTCCACTTAGCCATCCTTGTGACACTGCCGTGATTGGAGAATTCCAACCTGTACCTGGAATCTGCTGCTATCCCTGTTCATCACTCGTTCCTCAAAAGACGAGTCTTCTTTGAGCTCTTTTCACTGACTCGTAAAATATGAAAAGTTTGCCGGGTTTTGGCCTTCCAGCTCGTTAAAGGACAAGAAGAGCTATCCCTCCTCTAGATTTTAATCTTTTTGGACCTGAGGGATTATTACACAAAAAGATCGAGCGCTTGTTTTGTTCGGCTCGTTAAAGAAATCGAAAATGCATCCCTTCTGTATTATTTTATACTTTTTCGGACTTAAGGGATTAGAAGACGAAAAAGGAATTTTGGAGTTAACTTTTCGTACCTTTTCAGACTCTCTAAAAATGAAAAGGACCAAGTTTTCTTTGTCGTTAGACTCGTTAAAATGATTAAATAGCGACAAACTTGTCTTTAGACGAGAACGAGTTTCCCTATCGCTAGGCTCGTTAAAACATAGCGATGGGCTTGCCCGAAGGGCAGGTTATAGAACAAGCATATGTTATCCTCCTCAATCTTGACAAAAATAAAGAGGTACTGGTCAGCAATGATTGGGGAAAAATTGGGAGAACCTCACAGCATTAATGGTAGCAAGTCGCTCTTGAACATGACACTTTGTCCTCCGTATCACATCGGGTTGGGTTGTTTCATTCACCGGTCTCATAACCATGGTCCTCGCCACACCATCCACAATTGGGGTAATGCTACCAATCCATCACATCAGTGTCGTTATATGTTCAAGAGATGTGGTTCTGTAAAGAGTCAACCGTGTTCCACCCACTACCATACATTATCCTTCATCCACTTCATGACCGCCACCCTGAATCATACATCACAGTTTGTTTTCACCTCATCACAATCACTAGCTCCGTTCCGTGTCACTGATGTGGGATTCATTAAGGCCCTCCTTTGACGGATCGCTCCTTGTCGACATCAGCTCATTATCCAAGGAGTTGATCTAGGAACACCCCCTTCAGTACTTTGAAGCTTGCATGCCTCAATGGCAAGTTTCTCACTTCCGGCGACAGGTATACATCAATGACCTTCGACCAGAAGATTTCGCATGGTGGTCGACGCCAAGTCCTTTATTCCCACCATGTGGATTGTACTGCCATACCTTGAGGGTCATCATCCTTATCGGTGATTCCTCTCGCGCTTGTTAACAGTTTACATCATTGACTGGTAATCAAGCGATGTCTTTCCGTGTTCGACTTCAAGAAATTCTCACATGGATCGACTTGTACATCGAGTGAAGATCGGAAGAGATTGAAGACCCCGGATCTAGTTTCATCCATCCGGGCTGCGATATATATTCAGGACATAAAGACATTTGATATGTACATCATTACAGCAGATGATCATCCTTCTCAAAGGATGATAATTTCAGCAGAGAATTATCAGTCTACAATCAGACGATCGTCTGTTCTATGTACCAAAATGTATTTATAAAGCTGAGCATGGGAATGCCCGCCTCAGCTAGATCATGAAAATGTATGAAAAATAATGTATTGTATTGTATCTTATTACAGGACACTTCTCAGCAGATTGAATGAACTTCGGATCCTCTCAATAAAGCATTTCACCCGATAAACGACCTCATACTTTAGGGGGCATCTGTTATAGACAATTTTGTGCCTTACAGCAACAAGCATGAATTGTCAATAATCCAAGGGATCCAAAGTTCCCTAAGCATGATGTTCCTACCCCTAGAGGAACAAGGTCAGCAAACCAACAGCTCTCAGATCAGTTCTCCACCTGAAAACACTCAAAAACAAGCAATCCTGAAATCAAAGCAGGTGCTCCACTAGGTTTCTGCGCTGAAACTCAGTTGCTCCATGGTGTACCTGCGTTGCAAAGCAAGTGGGACAAAGGCCACCTACGCTGAGCGAGATGGGACAAGTGGCACAATGAGTCATTGCTTTGGAATCTTCCAAAAATGACACTTGGATCAGGTATTTCGCCTTGTGATGAGTCAGAGGCTCTGTTTCTCCAAGTGGAAGCAAAGTTCTCCAAGTGGACTCAAGAACTGAAGATCAACTAAAGATTAACTGAAGAGAGAGAGGACACAAGGCAGCTACACATCAGTTGCAAGCTGACTCATCCTTTCTCAATTCATCTATATATTGAGCTCTCTCCTATGAGCTCAGGAGGCTGGAATTTTGTGCAAAGTAATGATATGCTGTTGGTTTCATTATTGAGTTATTGGGTGATTGTTTGAGAGAGGTGAATAAGAGCAATTCTTTCTGCTGGGAGGTGTTGCTGGGTTGGAGCCTTCAATGGTTGTAATACTCTCAGAACCTTTACTTCTTCATTAATAAAAGCTATTGAGGTTCTTCTATGTGCTCTTGTTTCAATAATATATTGTGATGATTACATGTTTGGTTTACACTAATCCATGAACCAGTTATGATTGCATGCCTCTTGTAGTTTCCTTCTTTGTTATTGTGCAGGATCTCATTGTAGCTGGGCAAGCAAAAGGACAAGGAGCTAGGAGTAAGTGGCCAAAGAGAAGAGTTTGGATTCGACATTAAGCGCAAGGCAACGGTTAGTGCATTTCTCCATTCTCTTTTGCTTTCATAAAGAAGAAAACCTTAAGTAGTTTGTTTTACAGTTGTTGCTAAGGAACTGTCACCCTTAGAGTGGGATAGGGTCATCCGAGTCGGATACTTTTCCCTACAACACCTGGATCTTCCACTTGACTCCTTGCTTGATCTCTCTCCCCCTCGAGAGAGCTTGCAAATCCTCTCCTACTTATCCCACTTAGAGAATACCTGTAGAAACACAACAACAAAACACCGTTAAAGCATCTTGATCTATTATATCATAAGCATTGCAAAATTATAAATACAATGAACATACAATGACATTCACAATTGCGCAGTCGTATGGAAGAAAACTCAAAGAACTTTATTAAATAGAAGGTAGAATTACAACCCAACTGTCTGATCTAGCATCATCCTCCCAACATCAAAGCCCTCTTCACCTCATGAAAAGCAAGACCACACCAACAATATAGTGCTCTCTCTCAACGTCAAATTATCAACACTTCCTTGCAAATTACAAAATTCCAGCCCATAGATCTCTCAGATGAGGGATCCATTTATAGATGTGTGCAAGGGTGTGAGTCATCTCTAGGGTTTTGATTAGTGTCATTCCACTTGTTTTTTTGGTTCCACTTGGAGATTTCTTGGATCTCTTACTCATCCTTGGCTGAATTTAGAGAGGCAATTGTCATATGATATGTTTCTAGAAGATTCCATTAGCATCCACTTAGCAAACTATCTCAGACATTTGTCCATCCTCGCTCATCGCACCCTACATAAGGCCTCTTTAGTATGCATCACACCTGGCTAGTGTAGGAGTCAGTATGTATCGTACCCTGATAGTGGAGCAGTCAGTATGGTCCTGTTTTGGCCAGTTCTGGATGGTTTTTCCGGTGGAACTTTTCGGGAATGATGTAATCAGTTGATCATGATACTTCAGGGTATGAAACAACACTTTTAGGGGTTAAAGAGCCCTAGTTTATCGACATATAATATTGGGGTTGAAGTGCCCAAATATGTCTATAACACCCCCTGGCTCTTGTACTGGCCAATATGTTTACCAATACATAGGTGAAGGCCTACAGAAGACTACGACCTTCTCTATTCCTTAGGGACCACGTTTGATTAATTTTTAGACTCGATACTCTTGGAACACAACACAAAAATCTAAAGGCCATGTTTCATCAAATTTTCATACTGGACCCAGCAAAAACATTGAAGCTCAAAATCAATCACTACTGCAATAAAAACAATCACTGAAAGCCCATCATCAGTTAAGAAAAACACAATCAATTAATCTGAACATTCAAAACCCTATCACCAGAACACAATCACGAGAACACAAAGTAGAACCCAGAACTCTGCATCAACCACCAGAACCAAGTGCAACTTCAAACATCATATTTCATAATGTATACGCTACTTCAATGTGTCGAACCAGTGTGTATATGTGCTTTTTTCAAAGTGAACCAGCGTACAAATCTGCAAATACTAAATTAAAACATCACAACTATTCCAGACTTCAGTCTATCGAGATCTGGTCATTTACATAATAAATCATGCATAAGAAATCAGATCTAGCCCAATCAACATCAGATCATGCAATGATAAGTCGTTTCAGTTCTTATGATCCTGATATAACATTGTTTCCAAGGTGCACAAAATATTTTAGATCATCTCATAATCATAGCCCCTGCAATGTAACATATACATCAGAAGTGTTCCTCAGAAACCCATTCACTTGCACACTATGGCCTAATGATCTTCTCCTCCTTATATATTTTTAGGCCTTTCTCAACACCTTGGACCAAAACCACTTAGGACCAATACCTCGGACCAAATACCTCGGACCAATACCTTGGACCAATAACTCGGACCAAATACCTCGGACGAATACCTTGGACCAAAACCTTGATTTTCCATCCCATACGCATTTTTCCTTCTATGAAACTGCATGTATGTGTAGACACTCTTTTTGTTCTGTGCTCCTGCATGTATATGCTACTTTGAAAAAGTGGAACAACGTATACCTCTCTTTCTTCAATCTCTGGAGTTTGATCTGTAATCCTTTGTTGTTAACTTATTGCACTATGAACTATCATCTATGTGAGTTGCCATCAAGGACAACACATGTATCATAATGCCAACAAATGATACCTCGAAGAAGAAAATGATTATGATGAGTGATGAAGACCATGAGTAAGTGAAGGGAGCAGTGGTGACCTAGACAAAACAACTAGTGACCAAATTTTTATTTGAAGATTCAATGAAATGAAAAAAATTTGACTTGACACCCTAACAAAACCTTATAAGAGCATATTTGATCACTGATGCCATGATGAACTCGTTGACACTAACAAAATGCAAACATCTAATGTGGAAGATAAGAATTAGAGTACATATATTATTGAGATGATATATATTTATAGTACATGGTGTGACCCTTGGATTCATATTCCAAGTGGTCTCCTAGACTCCCTTTAACTGTCCAACTTCCACACTAACCCTTAGGATTAGGTGTCCAACACTCCACCATTGATCCGAACGGGTATGTATGAGTCCAAGAAGAGAGTTGTAATACAAAATATGCAAAAATTCATCGCAACACTAAGCTGAATGTGCTCTCTAAAATGTTGGTATAAGGGGGATGGTTTAAGGATGACCACCAACACTGGAATGCTTAGTGTAGTTCTCGGAACTTTTCCAAGTCTGGAAAAAAGATGAAATATTTTTCTAGAGGAAGTGTCCCTAATTTTTTGGAGAGGGAGACCTTCATCCTAAAAAAGGGAGGTCTACAATCTGTTGTGGTTTAATGATAACCACCAACTTTGGAATGCTTAATGCAATTCTTGGAACTCTTCCAAAAATGGCAACAAGCTGAAGTATTTTTCTTTAGGAAGTATCCCCAATTCTTTGAAGAGATGTCTCAACCCCCAATAGATGGTTTAAGGATGATCACCAATCGAAGGCATGTTCAGGGGCATCTTTGTCTCTGGCTAAAACTTTGAATCGAGTATGGCAAGTTGTAGCTCAGGTTCGCTTGATGTGGCTTTCAAGCTTGAAGATGACCATCACTTCCCCCCTTGTCAGATACAAGGTGAGATGATGGAGAAAAATCAACTGCAAGACTTTTAAATACACTAGAACAAGTTCGGACATATGACTAAAATATCTTGTTGGATGTTGAAGCCCATTACCAAAAAGCAAACCATCCAAGACGAATATTTTTTCTTGCAGGAGGCTTGTTTTTGAAGCATCCGATTGAATAATGACTGGTTTTATGAAAATGCTTACATGGATGAAGGTCAAAACACTGGTATTTCACATGGCCAACTCTGTCATAATGTTGGCATTTAACAATCTGTTGTGGTTGTTGTGGAAGAGCACTAGAATCTGGAACTGAAGATGAATTGTCATAAATAAATACAACACTCTGAAATTGGATGGGCATTGATTAATATGGAAAATGAAAGGACACATCCTTGTAATATCTAAGACCAGTTATGTGCTTGTTATGGACAATATCTTCTCAAGGTCTGTTGATGGGCTTGGGAAGTGCATGCTGAATTTCTGCATCTACATGCAAATTTAATGCTTCATTGGGAACTGGATTTGAATCAACTTGGTGCTTATGGGAGTCTATTTCAATGTTCTCAACAAAAATACTTTCATAAGGATGACTCCACTACTGTAATTCTTCTTGCTATAACTGAGATTATGTTATCACTCAAAATTTTCTAAATGTTAAAGAAAGAAATTTCCGAGGTAACCATAAACGAATCTTTTAGACTCGGGTTCTAGCCAACCTAAGTCCAGAGAGGGCTCTCTCTTTATAATTTCACATTGTTTTGGGTGGGATTTTAGGCTAGTTCTTAGTGCTCATGAGGTTTTGATTTTGATTAGGTGGTGGAATTCTGGGAATAGATGGACAGAGCAGGCCTTCAAGCCATTGGGCTATGGAGTCAATCAAAGAGGGGCTTAACTGAATCTGATCAATTACTAAAGGAAGAGTTCACAAGGTAGGCTAGCACAACAAAAAGAAAATCTACAGGTTTAAATGGATGATGTAGTCCTAACTAGGGTGATAGGGCAATGAAGAATCCTTAAACTAGGATCAATATGAAGAACAGAAGGATATCAGTAGCAAAGGGCAACTAAGAATCGTTTACTATGGACCGAAGATAGTTTGGCAGAAAATAGTGAGAAAGTAAACAATTAAGACAGAGAGCAATAAAGCTAATTCTGAAATATTATTCCTTGTTTACCATTCAGATTTCATAGAGACACATCTGAATATTTATAAACATGAAGAGAAAACAATAATAAAATGAAGAGATAATATTTACTTGATTTCCACTGCGCACAAGAACCCTGTTAAATGTCTTTAACTTTATTCCATGATCCACGAAGCCAATCTAGTCTTGACTACAATAGATCCTTGACTTGATATGAAATGTCTACAGAAATGTCTTTGAATGCACACAAAATACTTCAAATGAAGAAGTATTTATACAATTTCTAAACTGAAATATCTTGAAAAGATATGAAGATTGGTTTACAAATATCTCAAACTATTTTACATTAATAGAACTTAAATAAAGGACATCCAAAGCCAAAGAATCTATTTGGAACTATTTTTATGGATTTATGGTGACAAAGAAGATAAATTCGAATTTGATAGCAACTCTTAATTGATGATGAGGCATCCTTTCTTTGTGCATTCTGCTCCAGCAATTCTGCAACATTGGGGTGCATTGATACCTTTGTATATCTCAATCTGAGATATATATGTAAAACGTGAAAGAGGTTATTGTATATAAGTATATTTTTGAGATAAACCTTCAGTTTCCCAAAATTCAGCTCCAGTTGTTCACAATATTCTCTGCACAAAGATGTCAAAAACAAGACTTTACACAGTCCGAAAAACAGGCTGTGAAGACATGCACATATCTCACTTTTGGTAATACCTGTTTAAAAAGGGAGATAGGTTTTTGTAGACTTGTCTATTTGGAACATAAAACTCCTTCAGTTTCCCCAAATGCATCTTGTATTGGCCACAATATTTTCTGCAAAACTATGGCTTAAGCAGGAAATTTCTGAAGAATGTACCATTTCTACTCAGATTTCATCTTTTAACCTTAAATTTCTCTTAACTGATTTTCACTTTTACTTTGGATAGACTTCATTGTTGCTGGTGAAATTGTTTTCATCCATGTTTAACCCTTGATACCTCCATGTTTACTTTTACTGTTTACTTTTACCACTTTATTTTTCATCTTAATTGTCTTCCCTACTATTTGTCTTCATTCTAACTTCTTTACTTGACTTGGTCTTCAATCTAATACTCTTGAACCCTGATACACTTTGACTATTCTTTACTGTGATATTTTACCTTCACTATATATTTTAGGTTTTAACTATCTATTTCAACAGTAAATCATTTAATTTCATGTTTCTTCTGCTTGTCTTTTAATTGTGTGTTTTATTTTGAATCTCTATTTGAATAGATTTGATAACAACCTCGGAGTCAACAGGTCCTATGACTAGTATTAAGACTGTTTATCCAAGGTTGCGGTCTTTTGATCACGTGTAAAACAAAAAAAATTGTTAGGAAAACATTGGGTTGACAGGGAGGTTCATTAGTGGTTTTATCGAGCTTTATAGGTCTGTGGAGTGAGTCCAAGGTGATTTTGGGAGGTAAACCATGTTTGAATTGGTTAGCAGAGGCTTTAGGTGGCGCATAAGAGTTACACCGGGTTTTACTACACAAACAGGTGAAAATGAGCAATACTGGGGTTTTTGTGTTTAAACATGTAAATGTTTGATTTGTTTTAATTTTGGCGCAAAGTGAACAATAGATAGTTTGTTGTGTAGCTGGCGGCGGTATGCAGTTTTCTTCGCACTGCTTGTGGGCGTTGGATGGTTTCGGGGGGAGGCTGCCTGATGCCATTCACGGGTACCAGGTAACATCGGGGTCCAAAATAAAACTACCCATATCGGGCGGGTAAAGGTCAGACGTTGGAGGCCGCCCGATATGATCGTCCACCATCAGATTAAAAGGGGCCTATCGTACGTTGATCGGGGGGGATTATGGAATGAAGTTTAATGGAGGGGCTCAACAAAGGTTTAAAATCAGTGGGTTTTATTTAATCATTGATTGTGGTGGGGTTAGGGTGTCAGAAGTTATTTTATTGGCATAGTAGATTATTAATTAACCACAGATCAGTTCATTAATTCTTTTATCAGGTTAGGGTCTATTATGAAGTTTAATTTTCAAACTTCTTTTGGGCGGGGTATTAATATAAGGGTTTTCTTATATAACTATACGAGAAGGGTTTATTCACTTTTCTGGGATTTGATACATATAAAATTAGAAATTAATATGATACTAGCAGAGAATGAATAAAGCGCTAAGTATAATGTATCTCGTTTATTTGCTTTTTGTTAATACATGATAACTTAGGCTTAAAGTACTTTTTGGGTTTTTTAGAAAAAAAGGGTCTTCTCATGGTGGATGATCACTTCTTCTAGGATAACAAGGTCTTATCCTTAGAGAAAGGTGTTTGTTAAGGAAAATAACTTTTCCTTAGGAAAATGATGTTTTTTCTTAGGCAAAGGGATTTGTTGGGGAATATGAGTGAATTTGAAGGGGGTGAATGTTCATGAGGGGACTTCTAGTACTTAGGACCTATAAGTCATTGGACCAAGGGTTCGGTCCCTCAAGAAGACAGAGAAATGATTTGAGCTCCTTTGACTTAAGATTTTAGGTACTTTAAGACTTTTCTTGGAAATTAGTTAAGTGAAAGGTGAAATGAGTGAGGGGAAATTAATCAATTTGACTTTGTGAACTTTATGCCAATCCAATTTCTGATCCATACTTAGAACTTTCATGATGATGGTGATAAATATGCTTTTTTCCAACAATCATCACAATTATACAACCATTCTTCTACTTACCCACCTACTCATCCTACCATTTTTTACTTCTCATTATTGGGGTGCACTTAAGCTGGAAAACCCTTATCAAAACATTTTATTTTCTTTTACAATAGTAATCTATCTAAGTCTAACCTTATTACATCCAAGGGCTCAGATTAAATAGTTGAGCTCCTTTTATTCACTCTACCTTATCTAATTATCTACCAAGATTAAACAGTTTGGTCAAATTTTATTCTCTATTTCTAAGCATACAATTGAAAACATGAAATAGCCAAGTTTAAAAATTTCGACTATTCATGGATTGCGGCAAAGATAACAAGCTACACACAATCAGTCATTTTACATAAGAAATAGAATAGTAGTGGCATTTTGAATTTCACACTTTCATGGTATTTCTTTTCTTGGGGTTCATTTTTTCATCTTTTTTGACCTTTTTATTCTTTTTGTCCTTTGATTTTTCTTTTAGGACATACTCTCTTTACATTTTTTAATTCTTTGAATATGGAAAACATTTGCAGAAAGCAAAGGTATGTACATATTACAGGTTTAATCTTAGCCATTAAAAAATTATGACTCCTATTGGTATAGGAACCTAACGGTGACTCCACTTGGGGATGGCATTTCCTTGTGAAATGTCAATAACACCGTCGACTAGTAGCCTGATCCATTGGGCCAATCCCACACATGTATATGATCTGTTGTATAATCTTTGTGACTAAAACTTTTGAACTGAAAATACACCCTTTTCTGCAAAATGAAATCTGATTTAACACGAAGTTGTTGCTAAAAACTGAATTTATTCAAACTAAAATCCTACCTACTTACTCTAATCACTTTTTTTACTCTTGGTTAGGTAAAACGAAACAACCAATGCAACCACTCAAGCATCATATACATTGGTAGATTTTGCTGCTTTGGCTTGTTTGTGATTAAAATTGAGGTTCTAAAGCCAAATATAACCTTGTCAACCAATGAGAAGATAAGGAAATACTTGCTTTCCTTTGGAGGCTCTAGAAACTGTACAAAAGGATATTCCAAAATATATACACTATTATTCAACTGATTTAAGCCACTACACACTCGTTCTGGATGGCTTCCATGCCATGAAACTGAAATATCACTTTTACCTTTAACACCCTGCAAACTTTCAGATGAGCTTTGTGATTATGCTTCTACTGATTGTAATGTCTATTTAGTGAAACCTTTATCATATTGATTTTGACTCTCATAATCAGTTAATGGAGAAAAATTTTGATTGCATTCATCATCCAACCTATCAGCTATTAGATCATAAAGAACTTGGAAGGATTGTTGCAACTTATTGCATATAGGTTTGAATGGAACTTCATAGGTTTCTACAAGCTGCTCATCCTTTTCTTTAGAGATGTTATACCACATTTCCTTTAAAAACTGAAATGATTCAAAACAAAGAGGCAAAGAAGCTTCACTTATTTCCAAATTTTCTGCACTTTCTTCTTCACTTTCATAGCTGATATGGATAAAATGATCACTATTTTCAAGCTGCTGAAACTGAATTTCCTTATTCCCCAAACTAGCTTCTGATTGCTCTGTAAAGTTAGTTTGGATTTGAAGAACATAATTATCATCATACTGATCATATTTGGGCAAATCATCAAAAGAAGTAATGTCATCAAACATACACATTAGATCAAGAGATTTCTCCTCCACATATTGCTTTATGAATCTATCTTCTGATCTATGGTAGTTGGAATTAGTAGGAATTTTTTCATGATTCTCAATCTCTTCTTATTGTGGAATGACTGTGTCGTGGTGATTTTGAGCAAACAAAATCATCTTTCATGGTGATCTTATGTATCATTCCCACCATTTTCTTCATCAAAATGTCAAGGTTTTCCTCTTTTTCTACTTTCAACTTTTCTCTTCCAATTTGCAGATTAACTTCCACATCTACTGCAATGTTCTGCATCTGTTCCAGTGTTGAGGGGTTTCATTCTCTTAGCTGAAATTCTATCTCTAGATCAAATGCTTTTGGGTAATGCAAATGAGCTGAATAAGGGGAGGTCTTATATTTGATGGCATTGAATAATAGGATTGATTAAATATGTCTGAAAATTTTTGTATTGTTTCATCTGACTATCCTTTTAACTGATTATATTCTTCTATGATCACAAGAAGATTGACTTTGATTATCCATCTATCAAGGAAAATTTTGACACACTGTTTGAAATTTGAGATGCTTGCAATAGGTAAGTTTTTGAACCAACTCTTTACTTTGCAAAGAATGAGCAAAAAGCCTGATAATAACACCATCTTCATCAATTTCAAATAATTCTAGATAATTCTCAAAACCTTCAATATGTTTTCAAGCAGTGATACCATTCTCTCCATCAAAACTAGGGAGATACTTGTAATAATTGTTAGGGAAAGCATGAAGTGTAGGAGGTAAGATGAGTGTCTTATATCTATCAGGAACTTTATGAGGTACTGGAATATGTACAGGGATTGTATGTTTAGTCTTGATTTTTTTATGCTCCTCAATTAGAAAATGATATTCATAAGAGTTAGAAGACTCTTGTTCAAATGTGTAAGGAAACTTTATATCTATACTTTTCAAAGGGAAATAATAAAAAATTAATCTAAAATCTTCTCTAAAATACAATATACATTGAAAATTTTTATCATTGAGAAAGAACATAATGTCTTGGATAACAACCCAAATTAAAATCCTGATCTTTTCACA
Source organism: Pinus tabuliformis (assembly GCA_031772625.1). Taxonomy (NCBI): domain Eukaryota; kingdom Viridiplantae; phylum Streptophyta; class Pinopsida; order Pinales; family Pinaceae; genus Pinus; species Pinus tabuliformis. The sequence continues at coordinate 158,187,590 of CM062814.1, read as the reverse complement.
TAGTTCTTTCAGGTTCATTCCTCCAATGGAGTCTTGATTGTGGAATTGATTTGGAGTCGCCAAGTTGATGATTTTAACCTTTGTGTGTCTGATCACTATCCACCATCATAGATCAGATCTAAACTTGTAAAACAATTCTGAAGAAAATGTTAGTTCTCCCCAGTATGGTCGCCACTATGTTATCACCCATAATTTTCGTAAGGTTAAAGAAAGCAATTTCTGAGGTAACCACAAACTAGTATTTTAGACTCGGGTTCTAGCCAACCTAAGTCCAGAAAGGGCTCTCTCTTTATAATTCAACTTTATTTTGGGTGGGATTTCAGGCTAGTTCTTAGTGCCCATGAGGTTTTGATTTTGATTGGGTGGAGGAATTCTGGGAACAGATGGAAAGAGAAGGCCTTCAAGCCATTGGGATATGGAGTCAATCAAAGAGTGGCTTAACTAGATTAGATCAATTACTAAAGGAAGAGTTCACAGGGCAAGCTATCACATCGAAAAGAAAATCTGCAGGTTCAAATGGATGAGCTAGTCCTAACCAGGGTGAAATGGAAATGAAGAATCCTTAAACTAGGATCAAGATGAAGAACAAAAGGAGATCAGTAGCAAAGGGAAACTAAGAATAATTTACTATGGACCCAAGGGGAGGGAAACTACGAAAGGAAGGGAACAATTAAGAACTCCCAAACTAAGATAGTTTAGCATAAAACAGTGAGAAAGTAAACAGTCAAGACAAAGAGCATTAAAGCTAATTCTAAAATATCATTCCTTGTTTACCATTCAGATTTCATAGAGACACATGTGAATATTTATAAACATGAAGAGAAAATAGTAATAAACATGAAGAGATAATACTTATTTGGTTTCCATTGTGCACAAGAATCCTATGAAATGTCTTTAACTTTATTCCATGATCCAACAAGCCAATCCAGTCTTGATTACAATAGCTCCTTGACTTGATATGAAATTTCTACATAAATATCTTTGAATCCACACAAAATACTTCAAATTAAGAACTATCTATACAATTTATAAACTGAAATATCTTGAAAAAATATCAAGATTGGTTTACAAATATCTCAAACTGTTTTAGATTAATGGAACTTAAATAAAGAACATTAAAATCTAATGAATCTATTTGGAAATATTTTTATGGATTTATGGTGAAAATAAGAGAAAGTCGAATTTGATAGCAACTCTTAATTGATGATGAGGCATCTCGGTCACTAACTGCATCCTTTCTTTGTGCATTCTGCTCCAGCAATTCTAGAAGATTAAGGTCCATTGATACCTTTTTATATCTCACTCCGAGATAGATATGTAAAATTTTAAAGAGGTTATTGTAGAAAAGTATTATTTTGAGATAAACCTCTCTCGGTTTCCTAAAAATCAGCTCCAACTGTTCACAATATTCTCTGCAAAAAGATGTCAAAAACATGACTTTACACATTCCGAAAAATAGGTTGTGACGACATGCACTTATCTCACTTTTGGTAATACCTGTTTAAAAATTGAGATAGGTTTTGGTAGATTGGCTTGTTAGGAACACAAACCTCCTTCAATTTCTTGAAATTCAACTTGTTGAAATTCAACTTGTATTCTCCACAATAGTTTCTGCAAAACTATGACTTAAACAGAAATTTCTGAAGAATGTACCATTTCTACTCTAATTTCATCTTTTAACCTTAAATTTCTCTTAACTGTTTTTCACTTTTACTTTGGATAAACTTCATTGTTCTTGGTGAAAGTTTTTTCATCTCTGTTTAAACCTTACTGACTCCATGTTTACTTTTAGTGTTTACTTTTATCGCTTTGTTTTTCCATCTTAACTGTCTTCCCTCCTAGTTGTCTTCATGCTAACTTCTTTACTTGACTTGGCCTTCAATATGATACTCTTTAACCCTGATAAAATTTGACTATTATTTACTGTGTCCTTTTACCTTCACTGTATATTTTAGGTTTTAACTGTCTATTTCAACAGTAAATGATTCAATTTCATGTTTCCTCTTCTTGTCTTTTAACTGTGTGTTTTATTTTGCATATCTGTTTGAATAGATTTGATAACAACCTCGGAGTAAACAGGTCTTATGACTAGTATTAAGAGTGTTTATCCAGGGCTGCGGTCTTTTGATCACCTGTAAAATAAAACAAACTGTTAGGAAAACATTGGGTTGACAGGGAGGGCCATTAGTGGTTTTATTGAGCTTTATGGGTCTACGGAGTGAGTCCAAAGTTATTTCGGAAGGTAAGCCAAGTTTGAATTGGTTAGCAGAGACTTCAGGTGACGAAAAAGGGTTACACAAGGTTTTACTGCACAAACAGGCGAAAACGAGCAATACTAGGGTTTTCGTGTTTAAATAGGTAAACGTTTGATTTGTTTGAATTTTGGCACAAAGTGAACACTAGACAGTTTTTCGTGTAGCAGGCAGCGGTGTGCGGTTTTCTTCGCACCACTTTTGGGCATTGGGTGGTTTTGGGGGGAGACCACCCGATGCCATTCATCAGGTGCCACGTAGCATCAGGGTCCAAAAGAAAACTGCCCATATTGGGCGGGTAAAGGTCGGACGTCGAAGGCCGCGCGATGTGATCATCCACTGTCGGATTAAAAGGGGCCTATCGTATGGTGATCGGGGGGGATTATGGAATGAAGTTTAATGGAGGGGCCCGATGAAGGTTTAAAAGTGACAGGTTTTATTTAATCATGGATTATGGTGGGGTTAGGGTGTCGGAAGTGATTTTATTGGCAGAGTAGATTATTAATTAACCGAAGATCAGTTAATTAATTCTTTTATCGAGTTAGGGTATATTATGAAGTTTGTTTTTCAAAATTCTTTGGGGCGAGGTATTAATATAAAGGTTTTGTTATATAGCTATACGGGAAGGGTTTATTCGCTTTTTTGGGATTTCATACATATAAAGTTATAAATTAATATGATATTGGCAGAGAATGAATAAAGTGCTAAGTATAATGTATCTCATTTGTTTTCTTTTTTTTAATACATGATAACTTAGGCTTACAGTATTTTTTGGGTTTTTTAGAAAAACGGCTCTTCTCATGGGGGATGATGACTTCTTCTAGGATAACAAGGTCTTATCCTTAGGGAAAGGTGTTTGTTAGGGAAAATAAATTTTCCTTAGAAAATGACATTTTTCCTTTGGAAAAGGGATTTGTTGGGGAATATGAGTGAATTTGAAGGGGGTGCATGTTCATGAAGATAATTCTAGTACTTAGGACCTATAAGTCATTGGGCTGAGGGTCTATTCCCTCCAGAAGTCAAAGAAATTCTCTGATCCCCTTTGACTTAAGATTTTAGGTACTTTAAGACTTTTCTTGGAAATTAGTTAAGTGAAAGGTGAAATGAGTGAGGGGAAATTAATCAATTTGACTTTGTGAACCTTATGCAGTCAAATTTACCATTCATACTTAGAAGTTTCATGATGAGGGTGATAAATATGCTTCTGTCCAAAAATCATCACAATTCTACAACCATTCTTCTACTTACCCACCTACTCATCCTACCATTTTTTACTTCTCTTTATTGGGGTTCACTTAAGCTGGAAAACCCTTATCAAAACATTTTCTTTCCTTTTACAATAGTAATCTATCTAAGTATAACCTTATTACATTAAAGGGCTCAGATTAAACAATTAAGCTCCTTTTATTCACTCTACCTAATCTAATTATCTGCCAAGTGTTGGGTGTGGAGCATGATTATTTAGAGGTCTTTGTTTCAGCCGAATGTATACCCCAAGAAGTTTGTACACCCCTCCACGTGGGGGGGTGTGGGGGGGACTTGTCCCCCCCGCGAGGGTTCCGGGGGGCCGATCACCCCCGGCGGGGGGTGTCTGGGGGCCAGCGATTCCCTAGCGAGGGTTTCGGGGGTAGTGCCCCCGAAGCTAAAAACAGATGTAAAATTTCCTTGTAAAAGTATAGTAATTTCTAGTCAACCTGGGCCATTCATTAGGCGGATGATCTGACAGTAGAACTTATGTTTAGTTTAGGGTTTTTTGCCCTAGAAGGCAACCCCTCTCTTTGTATGAGGCCACCGTATTGAGGCTGTGATATAGATGTGTATTCTCTGAGCGAGAAACAAAGAGGTGAGACTGTGAGAGAAAACAGAGGATATTACAATGGATCTGTTGTAGGTTGTGTCTCTTCATTTTTTTGGATAATAGAAATGAAGCGGGGTGGACGTAGCCCAAACTGGGTGAACCACGTATATCTATGTCTCTCTAGTTTTATGCATTTTTTGTGTTTATATTTATGAAATATTCTATGTGTTCCATTGCTCTGTAATATATAATTTTCTAACACCAAAATTAAATAGTGTGGTCAGATTTTATTCTCTATCTCTAAGCATAAAATTGAAAACATGAAATAGCCAAGTTTGAACATTTCAACTATCCATGGATTGTGGCAAAGATAAAAATCTGCACACAATTAGTCATTTTGCATAACAAAGTAAATAGTAGTGGCATTTTGACTTGCACACTTTCATGGTCTTTCTTTTCTTGGGGTTCATTTTTTCAGCTTTTTTGACCTTTTTATTCTTTTTGTCCTTTAGTTTTTCTTTTAGGACATAGCCTCTTTACATTTTTTAATTTTTTGAATATGGAAAACATTTGCAGAAAGTAAAGGTATGTACATATTACAGGTTTAATCTTAGCCATTCAAAAATTATGACTCCTATTGGTATAGGAACCTAACAGATTCAAGCCAAAAAAAATCAATCTTGTCTTGTGCATTTTGTAGACATGTCCAAATTTCTGAGAGAGAGCCTTTGTTGATTTGGAATGTGACATTAGCAATAGATTATATCAAAGTTTTCAAGAACTCTAATACTTTACCAATTTGAGTCATTTTCTCCAATGTCAAACTTACACTTTAAAATTTGTTCACAACTATGAACCAATGTCACTGCAAAATATTCTCTATAAATGTGCAACAAAGAACTAGTGTGCAATATCCCTTTAAGGCCAACAATACTATTGATTTCTCTCCTCCACAAAGAACTGTTTTACACCAATAACAACTCTATTTTATCCATACAAAAAAAACACTGGTGCAACCATATAACTCAAATTTTACCCATAAAATTTAGCTCATCTTCAATGCACAAATGTAGACCAAGACACATGGAAAGCTCGTTCAAGATACAATATTTTCGACGTTGAAATTAGGCACAAAATTCAACACAGAAAGTAATATATTCAATGCAGATAGCATATATACCGAGATATGAACCATCGATAGAGTCATTTGAATGGACCAATAGACATATGTGTAGGTTTTAATCAACACATAAAAAAAGGAGATGAACCAAGCACTGCAATCAATAGATTCTAACGCACCTCCTTAAATGGAACTTTCTGGAACTACTTCCAGCATTACCCCAAGGTTGTGGGTAATAAGATTATGTAGTGCAAAGTTCACATCAAACTTCTCTAGTGTCTAGTTCACTTACTATGAGCAGACAATGGAAGAGTCGTTAACATATTCTGCTAGGATTGATGACCCTACTTTAGCGTTGTGTGCTGGTTAAATTCCATACAAATCATTTGTAGAAAAAGGAAGGATGAAAAAATAGATAGTTAATTGGATACCAATAAACACGTTCCTAAGGTTTCAAAGCACAAGTCACCATATGGGTCACGAGATTGACATACTAGTCCCTAAGAGATTCTTTTGAAATCATGAGTTTTTTTTAGGAGACAGGTTTCGGGACAAAATTTTTGATCATCCCACGAAACCTTAAACCCTCCCATAGTAGAGATGTCGTATATATTGGGCCACTGAATACTACAGGATAGTTCGGCGTTGGTAGAGAGACCTCGACATGTGATAGGAGATCATTAGCAACGAGGCCCTGGAGATACTTTATAGTGTTCGGGTCATCAAAGCGAAGCACCCCGCGGCTCTTAAGGTGGGAATGGAGGGCCCCTACTTGATCAAAGGAGTCGAGCCCATCGAAAAATGATTGTACTCTGAGCCTGGGGATGAATGGAAATTGCAGGCTGCATTCTTCAATAAACCGATAACTTTACCAAATTATTTTTCTAACTAACTTTGAAGTGAAGGTTCATCAAATCGAATGCTCTTCCGGTGAAATGCCTAATCCATTTGTAGCCATATAAATACATAACAGAGACAGCATCAACAACTTATACAGAGGAAGAAATAGTCCAACGCTCATGTTAAGAATATCTTTTGCTTTTATGTATAACTGGGAGTAATTGGAAAACTCGTCATACTCATGATCTGAACACTGCAGGTTCGGACCTTGCCCCTGTGAGATCCAAATTTCAAGTCCTACTAGGTGTGGGGTAGGAACATGTTCTACCTTTCTTCTTTGATAAATCACACGGGTTCGTTTCGGTGTAGATTGTACTGCTCATCATATAAATGGGGCCGTAAGAGGTCCACAACGTAAACTATGTCTCATCAAATTCAGTATGAATTCAATTCCTTGGCATGATGGTATTCATTAATTCTGTCTCAAAAAGTAGAGAAGATATAATAAGGAAACCCTTAATCGAGATTGGGGATAGGAGATATGAGAAACACAAGTTTACAGATGCCACCAAAATAAGTGGCTCACACAACATTGAGAAAAATAAATACGTTTTGAATGCAAAGATCAGGTGTTACAATGCAGAGAATGAATTAATAATATTCCATGGCTGGAAAGAATGGAGAAATAGAGAAATGGAAGAGGGGCTTTTTCTATTTGAAACTGTGGATACAGAACCTGGTGAGCTCCAGTTAGAATGGAAATTTGGATATGGTTTCCTCCTTTGATTCTCAAGACAGGGTTTCTCAGTTGTTTCTATCTCCCCTTTGACCAATTTCCTAGTTATACTACTGCTGCTACCCGAAACTCGACTTATCAAAGGAAATTAGGCTCTCACAGATAGGGTGCAGAGCTTGTTTTTCTATTCCATCCACATAACAGTCACAATTTTTTTTTATATGTGCACAGGTGAGCCTTACAGCGGTTTATCGTTCATGGAGAGAATTGGTTAACAGGAACCGTGGAGGAAAATGTGATGCAGCATCATCTGAAAGAAATTCCGTGTATCATATAAGCAAACGACAATTCTTGACCCACAGGCAGATTGGTTTTACTTTTCCCTAATCGAAACAAGTTAATTCACCACCTTTCGAAATATCAAGCATGGGAATGGCGTGATCGAGCCTACCTCTCTCCGAAATTCCCAATTCCGATGCAGCAGATATTGGTTTCTCTGCTCCGGGAGCTTTTGTTGTGCCTCCTGTAGAGCTCCTTCCTGTAGATAGCTTTTCCTGCTTCTAGAGGACGTTACAGCGCTTCTGCACAAGCCTGGGACACGGGAAGATTTTGAACCGGGCCGAGAAACTCGGGCTAATGAACTACCGAGGAGGAGGACGCTCACGTTGCTGAAAACTAGTGGTAGGCATAAATGACAGTGGTTAATGTGAGTGCTCTGGTCGAATGATTTTGAAATATGACACAATTCATGGCGTGGGGGGTGAGGTGTCCAGGCCAAGTCGTTAGACAACGTCACGACCATCATTCCCCAACGTGTCTTTGACCGCCAATATCTATCTCCACCATTACCCGCCGTCATCCCTATCAGTCCACAGATTTCACTGCAACTCTGCTGATTTTCCCTGACTAGACACTTCCCACGTGTCGGCTCCATGTCCTTCTGGCGGAATCGAGCGTAACCGAGCTCGATCGGATCCCACGAGGCAATTCTACTGGTTGTGGGTGACCAATTGACTAGCCATTGCATTCGTTCAATCCACACCATTCAGAGATATGCAGTGTTCACAGTATAGCTTATGAAATTTGACGAAATAAGGCTAGGCACTTACCTGTGTGGCTGTGGACGTGTTTCGCAGGTTCCTGGACCTGAAACGATGGCTTTGCTCACTGCTACTTCATGCATAGGCATTGGAATTCCTTTGTTCATTGGCTGATGTTGGATGCAAGGCTTTCAAGACCCGGTCCTCTGGTGGTGAACGTTGCATGCACGGCCCCGTCTTTTCTCAGCTGTCAAGGAGGTGTTCACATTTACGTGGAGCTGGTTGCATGCCTCCTGTGTTGATTTCAACTGCTCTTGACTCCATAGCGTGTATTCCAGGTGGATCAACTGATACAAGATTCCTGTAGGACATCCTGTAGCTGCTTCTCCTCCTAGGCTGCATGCTGAAATGGGCATGGCTATGGTCACGGATGAAGGGTCCTATTGGAGCTTTTGACAGATAGGGTGTGCAAGCTTTTGAACGCTTGATTTGTCCCTTAGGACAAAAATTCACTCTGAGGAAAACAAGATTTTTTGCATGACTGTGCAGGAATACGGGACCAAATTGTGGTAATGGTGGTGGAAAGAGATGAAACAAGTGATGGATGGGAGAGAGAGCTGGTTGCAAGCCTCATCACCAAACCTCAAGCTTTAAATCCCATTCCAGAATCGATTTTTGCCTGCCCAAGGGTTCTACAGGATGTTTCCTGTAGAAATGCAGAACTTCCTGTAGAAAGCCCTAAAACTTCCTTTAGGAGGTTGAATCTTGACCCGAATGTGTCAAAACCCTGGAAAACGTGAGTGGTCATGGAGGGAGTGTCTGTGAGGATGTCTGGTGACTTGGTATGGACCCATGTCCTCGTTTTGTGCGACCTACTTTATCAGCACTGTATTCCCTGCAACCTGCAATAATTTTTCAGAGATTAGATCTGTTTCTTTTCTTTTTTCTTTCCTCTTTTTTTTTTTTTTTTGAAAGACAGCAGTGGTGCCTTCATGAGGTTTTCACCCCCACTATCTACCCCAGGCGCCTCAGAGAGGTTTCCACACAAGGATCTTTTTATTCAAATTCTTTATTTTCTAAGAGACAGCAGGGGCGCCTCCCTGAGGTTTCACTCTCACTGCCTGCCCTGGCCGCCTCAGAGAGGTTTTCATCCAGGGATTTTTTTATTCCTCTCTTTTTTTTTTGATGATCAAGGTGTGGCCGGAGCAGAGGTAGAACCCTTCTCTATTACCAACACTGATTTTTCCATAGTTTCAATGAACTCCTGCCTTGAAAGGGGTTTCTTGTAGATTTTCAGTCGATGCCCATTGACAAGCATGGGGATGGCTTCTTCATCAATGGTCTTGATAAGGACTGAACCATTGTCATTGCATTTCTCTACTATATACGGTCCTAACCATCTCGTCCTCAGCTTCCCTTTGAAATCCTTGTATCTTGAGTCATACAGCAACGCCCAATCTCCCGGCTGGAATTGCCTTTCATTAAGGTGCCAGTCATGCCATATCTTCCTCTGGAGTTGAACTACTTCTGAGTGGAGGAGGGCCTGCATTCTTTGTTCATCTAATCCATTCAGCTGCAATAATCTTTCACGTTGAGCATAGCTGAGATCTAGGTCCAGCTGAGCTGCCACCCTTAATGTATTATATTCGAACTCTATGGACGTAGACCAGCTCATAAGGTGTGAAACCAGTTGTAGTCTTCCATGTGGCGTTGTAGGTCCATGTGGCCTCAACCAGGCAATCTTCCCAATCCTTTCTACTGCTGCTCACAACCTTAGTCAAAATCCCTTCCAATGCTTGATTAGTGACTTCCACCTGCCCATTTGCTTGAGGATCATAAGGGGTGGAAGTCTTGTGCTTGATCTTATGATGCGCGAGCAAGTCTTCAATCAGGTTGGAGGTGAACTGGCTTCCTTGATCTGTGACTAAATCTCTTGGGTAGCCAAACTTGTAGAAGATATTTTCCCTCAGAAACTCAACCACCTTTTCTTCTGTTGCTGCTTTGATTTCCTTCGTTTCTGCCCACTTGGTCAGATAGTCGGTGCACACAATGATGTAAGACTGTTGCTTTGAAGGAGGGTTGATAGGACCCACAAAATCCATGCCCCACTTCCCAAATGGCTCGAAGGTCACTTGAGGTTGGAGAGGCATTTCATCTCTTGGAGTTGGTTTCCCCATCCTCTGACATCAGTCACACTGGCTGATGTATCTTCTGACATCTTGATGAAGAGTAGGCCAATAGTAGCCTGCCTATAGAATTTTGAAGGCAGTCCTTTTTGCTACAAAGTGGCCTCCACAAGGTCCATCATGACAGGTTGGGAGGATGTCAAAGACTTCCTCCTCCCTAACACAATGTCTCAAGATATGATCTGGGCCAAGTTTAAACAGGTTGCTTCCGATCCAAGTGAACGAGGCACTCTTTCTTACAATTCTGCTCTTCTCCTTTGAGGATAGATGTGGAGGGAACTGTGCTGAGACCAAGTAATTTGCTATATCAGCAAACCATGGAGAGAGCACTGAGATAGCAAACAGATGTTCATCTGGCATCTGGTCATCCACTGTTCCTTCTTCACCTGCAGGCAAGTCCAATCTAGACAAGAAGTCAGCAACAACATTTTCCTTACCTGGCTTGTCAACAATCGTCAAATCAAATTGTTGCAACAAAAATAACCATCTAATGATACGAGCATTGACATTAGGCTTATTCATTAAATACCTAATCGCAGCATGATCAGTGTGTACAAATGTTTGATAACCAGTGATGTAGTGTCTGAAATTGTTCAGGGAATGGACTATAGCCAAGAACTCTTTCTTGGTTACAGTATAGTTCATTTCTATCGTGGACAGGTTTTTGCTGACGAAGTATATGGCATATGGGAGTTTCTCCTCAACTTGTCCTAAGTCTGCCCATATGTCTTTGTTCGAGGCATCAGTGTGGATGTGGAAAGGTAGGGCCCAGTTTATACCTCTCAAGATCGGGGTGGACACCAGCTTATCTTTCAATTCGTCCAGTGCCCCTTGACAATCGTCAGTCCATTTAAACTCAACATCTTTCCCTAAGAGTCCAAACAAAGGTGAGGCTAGCTTACTAAAGTCTTTAATGGATCTTCGATAATATCCTGCTAAGCCTAGGAAACTCCGAACATCTCTTACCTTTTGCGGAGGTGGGACCTTTTGGATGATAGCAATTTTATTAGGATCCACCTGTAATCCTTGCCGAGAAATGGTATGACCTAGCACGGTCCCTTCAGTGAACAGGAATTCACATTTTTCAGGACTGAGGGATAGGTTCATCTCAATGCATTTGGTTAGAACTTTTCCCAGATTGGTCAATGCTTCTTGGAAGTTGGACCCATAAGGAGTGAAGTCATCCATATAGATTTCTACCGAATCATGGACCAACTCAGAAAAGATGCTCAATACTGCTCTCTGGAAAGTGGCAGGAGCGTTGCATAGCCCAAAGGGAAGGACTCGATAGGCAAAGGTACCCCAAGGATAGGTGAAGGTGGTTTTATCTTGGTCTTCCGGGCTGATTTGGATCTGGTTATACCTGCTGAACCCATCTAGGAAAGAGAAGAACTTCTTCCCTGCCAGTCCATCCAACACCTGATCTATGAAAGGAAAAGGTAAATGGTCTTTCTTAGTGGCTTTGTTAAGTTCTCGGTAATCTACACAGATTCTCCACTTCCCATTCTTTTTGGGCACCAACACTAGAGGCGAGACCCACTCACTATCGGAGATAGGATAGATGAATCCTGCATCCAATAATTTTTGCAATTCTTCTTTGACAATATCCTTAAGGGCTGGATTCATTCTCTTATGAGGTTTCCTGACCATTTTACAATCTTCTTTAATTTAGATGTGATGGGTACAGACCGAAGGATGGACTCCTTTCATCTCCTTATAGCTTCAGGCGAAAGCATCTAAATGATTGTTCAGTAAGCTACACAACTCCTTCTCCTGGGAAGGAGATAGGGAAGAGTTGATATTTAAAGTTCTTCCGGGACCAAAATCCACATTCTTAACTCTGGGAGAGGTTGGACCAATCACACAGAGGTCCACTAAGGTGCTGGCTTGGGTATCCTCCACCAATTCCTCTAAGGACAGTGCACTGGGAGGTGGATTCTGAATCAAAGTCTCAATCAAATCATCCTCGATTTGAGGACGTCCCCTAGTGGTTTCTAGTGTGCAAAAGGGTGCAGAGTAGCCCTCATCCTCATCTCCTTCTTCCAACCAGAGTGGTAAGTCATGTTGTAGCAAAGGTTGGGCAGGAGGGTATAGGACTAGCTACTTGGACATAGGCCAATTCTTGATGGTCATGCTTCCAGCTTGGCAACTGATGTAAGCATCCACAGTGGATAACCAAGGCCTTCCAAAAATGAGGGGGTATCCAGTGAGCTTAGCCTTTGGCTGAAGGACCAAGAAGTCCGCAAGGTATTCCCAAGAGTCAACAGAGACCAAGACATCCTCCACAATCCCTTCGGGAGTCACAGTGGAGCGATCTGCCAACTGCAAGACTGTCGAGGTCTTCCTTAAGGAACTCTGAAGGTTGAGTTTAAGCATGGTGTCCCTGGTCATCACATTAATGGCGGCGCCTATATCAATCAAGGTATGGGGAATTATGGTGCCATTGATGTGGACATCAACTACAGGACTCCCAGGGTCCAAATACTTTGGATAGATTACTTGCCCCAACATTAGATCGGACAGTTGTCCAATGACATTGATAGTCGAGGCATCTCTCTTTCTCCTGCCTGGGTGCCTGAAGCACTTCTCGTTAATCAATTTGCTTTATATCGGTACATCTTTGATGGCCTGGAGAAGGTGTATTTTCACACACAACTGTTTCAGTTCTCCGAGAAGTTCAGTCTCCTCTGGGTTTGGTTGCGTGGTTACTGTTAGTCACTCAGGAAAGGGTGGAATGGCTTTGGGTTCACTTTTCTATTTCTCTTCCTCATCCTCTGGGGGAGGAGGTTGGCGATCTGGACGGGTCTTTCCAGATCGCTTGTTGATCTCCTGGATCTCCACAACATAGGTAGGACATGTTGTCTCCCCAGTGTATACCTGCTGGGCCTGTTGGTTGTTGGGGTTCGGGTTCAGTTGGGCAGGCATCTGGGGTTGTCTTGGAGGAGAAGGAGGTAATGGTTGTGGTTGAGCCAGTGGTGGAGGTAGAATGGCGGGAGGAGAGTTGTATTGGGGCCTCCACCCTGGTTGAGGTGCATTCCACTGAGGCTGTGGCTGGACATGTGAGTGAAACGAATGAGCAGTGGATTGAGTATGGTATTGAGGTGGATAAGACCACGGAGGAGGTGCAGACCAGGAAGGATGAGCAGGGGGACCCCAAGAAGGCATGTGAGAAGATTGGTTGGGGCTATAATAAGCTTAGGATGTCCCTTGCATCCCCTGCTGGTAAGGTCTGGGTCCATGCGGCCTCCTTTGGTTGAGGAAGTAGAGAGGTTCAGTGGGTGCCTCAGACCCTTGGTACATGGCTTTGAATCCAGGCAAGGTTGGGCATTGGTTTGTAGGGTGGTTCTCCTTACAAACGAAACATACCTCTACTGAGTACAATGGACACTCGTTCTTAGGGTGCTTCCTCGTACATCTGGGACAGAAAATGGCCAAAGCCCTCTTAGCTCCCTCTTTCTTTTGTTGGATTCGGAAAGTATAAAGTTGCATGGCAATGGTCTGTCGCATCTCACTTTTGAGGTCTTCCATATGATTAGCAAACTCATGCTTGGAGAAGGTATTATTAGCTGAAAGCGGATTCCCCCTACCTCTTTTCCGGGCTGTCCTAGAGTGGTTTATAAACACAGTCTTTATGTCCTCATAAGGTAGTTGGTAAATGTCTCCTCCAGCTAGCATGTGAAGGGTATCTAGAAGGTCTTCAAGGACTCCTCAGAGCAGAACCAACTTTAGAGATTTAGGGTCAAGTGTGCACCTGGCCCGTTTATAGCTAAGTTGGAACCTTTCATCATAGTCCTCTAAAGACTCATCATTTCCCATGGTCATCGAAAGATTTCTCCCTTGGTTTCCTTTGACCTACAGTAATCCTGGTATTTGTTGTTAAAGGCTTGCTACATCTAAGCCCAAGTAGTGATATTGTTTCCAGGTAACCCCATGAACCAGCGTAATGCTACATCCTTGAGGGTAGAGGGAAAGAGTTTCAACTTTTGCTCGTCTTCTGTATAGTCATAAGTTCGAAAAAGGAAAACAAACTCAATCAGGAAGGTGACAGGGTCTTCAGTGGTCAATCCATGGAAATGAGGTAAGGCTGAGGGACTTATGTTCTTCATTTTCATGTCCCCGTTAGTGTCTTGGATTGGGAAGGTACCTTATATTCTCTCGTCATCATCTCTACCATTTCTGTTGTCAGCCATGGTCTCAAAAGGAATGTTTTCTTGCTCTTCTTCTGTTATAGGATCTTCGCATATCTCAGGAGGTTCACCTATAGGTTCTTCTGGATCACTGCCACCAAAGAAGAGAGAAGGGTGACTCAGTGAAGTGGTGGGGGTGTTGGGTAGGAATTTTCTGGTATTATCTCTGTTCCTACGAGGCATGAAAGGATTTTTGGTTGCTTTTCCTTTTTTCTCTGCTTGTACCTGCAAAACTGAAATAGATGGAATTGCAACTAACTAAAATCTATCTTGCAGAAATGAAAATGCGGAATTGAAATGAAAGCAGGAAAAGACTAATCTATTTTGCTGAAATCAAATTGTAAGGAAATAATAGACTATGCTTGAAAAATTGAAATTCTATTTTACGCTTGCAGAATTGAAATTGCGGAATTGAAAGGCTAATCTATGAAAGAAGGAAATGTCTATTTACTTTTGCAGAAATGAAATTGCAGAATGGAAATGAAATAAACTACTTAGGAGAAAGCGAGAGTAGGAAAATAGAAGAAAAGCAGCATTCACAAATACTCTGATGCTTCCCTGGCAATGGCGCCAAAAAGAGTGGTGAGCTCCAGTATTGCAGCAATAATGTTGCAACTCCTGGGACTCCCTTCTTTACTTTTGTCAACCCGGTAGTTCGTAACAAACTTGGAAGTGACGGTGTTGTATGCACAAGTACTAGCTCTTGCCGCAGCTGTCATTTGGTTAGCTGGCACAAGTCCGCTAGGGGCTTAAGCCAACTTCTATGAGCTCTGAGAAGAAGCTTTTTAACTGATGGAAGAAAACTGACTCAAAGAAGGCTGATCTACTTGCAGAAAGAAACTGGAAAGCTGAAAGGAAACGTAACCCTAGCAAACCCTAATTTTACTAGCTATCCCTACCGATGCAAGAAAGAGGATGAAAGCTACTGAAAGAGATGCCATTGACTTCTAGGAAGGTAAATACATGTATCTAAGCTACTTCTACAGCAACATTTGATAAAAAACATCTTTTTGTATTTTTGAATAAGTTGTTGAATTATCATGCATGCAATTTGACTGTTTTGACTGTGCAGAGGTGGATTGGAGAGGGGAAATGCTTGGATGAGCTTAGGAAGGTTCAGAGAGGGCCTAAGGGGTCCCTAACATCCTTCCAAAGAGTTTCACAGAGTTTGGCTATCAAGAAACCTCATTCGTGAGCTTCTACAGGAAGTCTGCAGGGGTTCTACAAGATGTCTATGATTTTCTATAGGATGTTCTGTAACTTTCTACAGGATGTTCAGAAATGGGATTTTGGAGGATGGACGGATGGAGAAAGATGAAGGGGTGGGTATGGAGGTAGGATAAGGGTTGGAGGTGGTCCAGGACTTGGTGGATGGAGTTGCGAATAGAGGTAGATGGTTGGATTTGTTCGAGGAGGACTGAAGCAATGATGCACAAAAACTAGGGTTATGTGGGAAAATGGTAAACATAAGGCTAGAAACTGAGCTGAGGGATGGAGTAGATGGGTTTGATGGAGTATGGGCAGGTGGAGGAGTGGTACAGGTGCTCTGCAATTTGTTTTTCCAACTGAACTGATGAAGACTTGTAAAATAAAAAACCTAGTTATGTTGACCTAATCTGATCTAGCTGTCAGTAAAAAGGATGAACAGAAGTTGAACTGCAATGAAACCATGTATACTAAATCATACAACTAAGCAAGCAAAATTCTAAACTTGTAATCAACTTCTATGCATGAAAATCAAACACTAGTGGTTGCATGGGAAAGAAAAATCAGTGTTTTTGTGGGTAGCAAGGTTATCCTGATCACAGCTCCTGAACCCACTGAGGGAGAGGTGAAACCAGAGATGGTTGATGGCCCTTTTTGAAGCTTTTCCCTATAAACAACCTATCAACTAAATCTGAGCATCAAAAGTCTTTCTAACCATTAACAGAGACCTAGTTAATCAACAAGATTTAACCTACTTTAACATAAATGTTTTTGCAAATGCATAAAGAACAACTAACAATACATAAAGGAGACCTTAGCACTCGGGTTGGGCCCAACCCCAAGAGCTGCAAACTCCTATAAAGAACTTAGATCTGATGCCAAGTAAAGCTGCTTCTCATTATTCAAAAATAATCATCATATGAAAGTTGTACAACAGTAGCTACAAGAAAACAGGCTGAGCAAAATGATAGCACTATAGTGCAAAAATACCAACAGTTCCAAAAGTAAACTACGAAGGCTGAGGCCTTCCTATTTGTACAATACGAGGGGGCTAGCAGCCCTCCTAGATTCAAGGGACTCAGCTATCCCAACTGCTAGTAAACAGTCACTCTTCCCAAAACTGCTTGGCTGCCTTTAAAACTCATTTTGGTGGCCTATGGAGCTCGGAGTTGAGGGTGGATATTTCGAGGAAGGCCATTTAATGCAGGAGAAAACCTCCCTACGAATCCTCACCTCAAGCTTGGCTGTCAGCTGACCCATGATTGCTTGGTTTTTCTCCCAAGATTTGTCCAAAAATCTTGAAATAACCACGTGTTAGCCTCCTAGGTAGAGTGACCACCCTTATTCGTCCAAATAACATAAACATACTACAAAAACATGCATAATCTATGAAAAATGGAGGATTGAACAAGGAAAATTAGGCAAAATGAGCCCAATAAGTTACCCAATTCGGGGGCTCATCAGAACCTAGCATGAATCTTGCTAAGAGGTCAGCCGAACAATACGCAACATGAAATAGGCATGCACACAATAATGATAGTTCTGACAAGTAGGTAGGCAGATTTGACATGCAAAGAGAGAGGTCAGTGACTCAAATTGGATTAGGGCACGAGAACACCCACTCTCATACCATGTTAAACTCACATGGAATGCAAATAGATAATGTTGAAGATAAGCATTAGAGTAGATACATAATTGAGATGATATACATTTATAGTACATGGTGTGACCCTTGGATTCATATTTCGAGTGGTCCCTAGGACTCCCTTTGACTTTCCAACTTCCACACTAACCCTTAGGATTAGGTGTCTAAAAGTTTTGACCAGATTATATAGGATTATGAGAGAATTTCCCATAATCGTAAGTGTGTGCACCTGATGTTCTTTGGCTAACAAAAGTCCCTGGTAGAGACCATATATATATACTTTATAGTTATTTGTCATATGTCTAAGACCCCATGAGTACCTAAACACTTTTCCCTCCCTGGGGCCATAAAGTACCCCTCTACTCCCTACCACCCAAGTTACAACTTTTTTATTATAAATTGTAAAAAATTAACCACTTTATTAAAAAACTCAAAAATTTCTAGTTTTGGATTTACAGTCATTTTTTATTTTTATTTTTATTTTTTGAGGGTACAAGCGGTCAAGGACATATTTTCAACTAATTCATAATTTCCCAAAATTGCAAGAAAAAAAATAAAATAAAATATAGATTAGACAAAATTGAAAAACACTTAAAAACAAATATTTGGAAAAAAATCTCCCCCACAACCAAAAAAAAGGTGACGGGGGGGCGCAAGCAGCTATCAGTAGCCCTACTTTTAAGAACAAGAGAAAAATCACCTCTAGATGTTACCTCTAAAAAACAAGAAATTGGTAATGTTTTTGTTAAGTTGATAGCTATGTTACAAATTCCCTTTCTTTCCAACATAATTTTTTACTTGATTTTAACAACATATATAAAAACATATCCTAGTGAGGCGATGTCCAAGTACTCTATTTATGTTTTGCTACACTTGTGTAGGTCACTATTGTTGAATAATGTAATTAGTATTGGTCTTCATAATTGTACTTGTCAAAAAAAATATTATTAAAGAAAATGGCTTATTAAAGCTTGGGTTTCATACTTGGGTCATTATTTTCTAGGTCAAATCCTCCATTGAAGGCTTCTAGGTTCTGTCTTCATTCATTATTCATTATCATTTTTATTAGATCCTCATTGGGCTTTTATATCATGTAAAAAGAATTATTTTGAGTTAAAAGGAGGAATTGTCACCTCCATACCAAGTCCACTCTGTGCCCATGAAGTCGGCCTACATTAGGGAAGTTTGACCCAACAATATATATATATATATATATATATATATATATATATATATATATATATATATATATATATATATATATATATATATATATATATATATATATATATATATATATATGGTGGTTTAATCCATTTTGTCGCAGTCACTCATCAAGTTTGATCTTGAAGGAAGAGAAGCAGAAATAGAGAGAAGTAGGTATAGAAGGATGAAGTTTGATGGGAAGAAATAATTTGAGTTTCTGGGCCATATATCTCTCACACGTGCGAAGTTTCTCTATAGTTGCTGGGTTTGAAAATATGTGTCTGATGCAAGTCTGGAATTCTGTTCTTGGGGGTCGAAGTTTTGCTACTGGGGGGAAAAAGTTTAGATAGAAGTTGTTGTTGGGAAGTTGTCACTTGGAGTCTTTGACAAGGAGCACCTACTGAAGGGAATGACTAACTTGGTTATTTGAAGACATATTTGTATAGGTATAAGAAGTCTTGAAGTATCTCGTCTTGATTTGAATTTACTAAAATAAGAGTTTTGACTAGGTTTTCCCCTTGTAGGGGTTTTTCCCTAGCTGAGCGCCTACAACGTTTGTCTCTTGTTCTTGTGATCTTCATAAATTTGGTAATTGCTTGATGAAAGATAAACTAACTAAGAAATACAAGGAGCCAACATAATTCACAATTAATTATCAAGAAAGAGGAATCAAGCCCTAATTCTATAAGCATTAATTTGTCAACAAATATGATGCTTCATAGCCAAGTGCCACTTACAATTTTTGATACCCATATTGAGTCTAAGATATGGATGATATTGGTGTATTTTGACATCATTTGGTCTCTCTCTTAGCACAAAATCCCTCATCTAGTGTAACTAATCATCATACTTTCCAATAGAGTATATTTCCTCTTTGAGGGCATCAACAAAGACTTCCCAAATGGATTCTATCCTAACTATTGTGGAATCATCTTCAATATGTCTCTCCTAATAATTGCCCCACCGATATTTGACATGATGAAGAGACCTAAGGAGTGAAAAGATGATATTTTCACTATCAAATATAGTTTGAACAAAGTAATAACCCTCTACTAAATTGAATTATTTCTCCAAAACATTTGTATCTATGTAGCCTTCAAATAAAGGAATCTTAAAGTTAGCTTAATTCTTCAAGGTTATCACACCTACAAAATGATTACTTGTTGAAAGTGTCTTTTCATTAATTGGTAATCATTGAAGGATTTGGAAAAAATAATCCATCATTTTATTGCATTGTTCCATGAGGGCTTCCTCAAACAACAACTTGATAGGATCTCCTCTTTGTTATCTATCTTTTCTTCCATCATGTAGGGTTTCTTAAGCTAATGAGAGTAATCTTTCCCAAGCTTAGTTAGCTTGAGATCTAACTCCCTATACCTTAACCACATTAAGGACATGCATGAAGAAATGACAAATATTATATTGCTATGGTATCATTGATTTGAAATATATAGAGAATGAAACAAAGGTGTGAATTTAATGTAATCAGAAAGAGATATTGCAGAAATCATGGTAATAAAATGAAGCCCAAATTCTCTTATTTAATGAAAATAGAAAATTACTTTGAAAATCAAAAGCAATATAAACTAGCTAGAATGGTGGTAGATTATCTTTGAAGCTAAATTTGTTAGCTACCCTCATTTTCAATAATCCATTACAAGAGGCCAAGACTATATTTTTTAACATAAAATATGAATCCTTAAGAAGAGATAACCTTAATTTGGCTTTGAAAATTCTAGTTGATATACCAACTTTCTCAGGGAATAAATTTCTCATAAAAGCTCCCTTTAGGATATTTATTGGAATATTACAAAGCTTAATCCATGTTCTATATATATGGCATGCAACACAATGTTTTATTATATGCACTATTTCAAGTGCAGAAAATGTAAGGGAAATGCTCAAAAAATGCATTAGAAGTCTACGACCTAAAAGAAATGGTAGGAATACCAAGATATGTAATTATTCAGAATTGGTATAATAATAAGGTGGCGACTAATATCCCACTATATCATTTCTATAACTTGCATGTCACACTAATTTGACATAGTTTAAGGCTGCAATTGTTAATGGAATTAACATTATTCTTGAATAAGATATAGTTAATTTGTTTCGATCATCAACTACATTTCAAATCTAGTTTATACTTGATAAGATTGACCTAGAGGCTTGAGACTTGTTGACATACATATGATACCTTTTCTCCTCGGTCACCTTGTTAATTGGGTTTGAAAAGGAGTAAATATATTTCCATTATTTTCTATTACAAAAGTATATTTTAGGTCAATCTTAGGGTTGGAAATTCAAATGATTAAGGTCTTGGAAACCTTTATGAAAAAGGTGATTTTTCTGAAGTTTCATTGAGACTTGAGTTTCTAAAAATTTTCTATAGAATTTTTTTGCACAATTTTTGATATGTGGGTTTCTTATTGCTGTGTATTGCATATGAAATAGGATTTTAAACACAATTAGAAGAAATATAGAGTGCTTCCTTGTAATAAAAGACAAATTATTTGGTGAATATGAAATATGTCAACATGATATATGATTTTTAAGAATGATGGAGAAAACGAAATCCAAACATTTATATGTAAGGAAGTGGACGCAACTGAAACACTAGTGATCCCAGATGAAGCAAAATTGCAACATCCACCATCAATCCATCTTAGTCAACTAGTGATTAACCACAACTGATGCCACTATGACAAATTGATCCCAATATTTTACTTCAAGGATGCATATATAATTTGATTTAAAAGAGCATGTAACCAAGTAACACAAACACATGAAAAGAAGCAGAAATCAAAAGCAACCATGAGATCAGAGGCACAAGAAAATTTTATGGTAGAGGTCACTCAGTGTGGGCTACGTCTCCAAGCCCTACTCAATGTAGGGAGGCCTCTTTCATTAAATGACGACAGAAATAAATTACAATAAATTACATAATGACCCATATACCTCCATTTTCTGGAATATACTGAAAATGCAAAGCTCCGTTGTACAAACGGACATCACTCTTGAATTTGTGGTGTGAAATATTTTCAAATGACTATAAACTTGACCTTGTTCTGAGTAGGTGACTTCTGGAGTTCTAAGGAATAAGTTAGATTCCCTCAAGATTCCTTGAAAAAATATTCTCACAAGATTAGATAGGAATATTTCTTGAAAACCATGCCCCTCTGGGTGCAGATCTAGCCTGGGGCACGCTCCTCCACCTGAAACTCTTCGCTCTCAGTTATGCTGGCCGGATCTTCTCCTCCCTTATGTTGGACGAATGGTGAGCTTTATATGGGTTTCGGTGGTGGAATTCCCAACCAAGAGAAAACAATCTATTGGTTGGTGACATCTAATTAAGGTGTTGTCAGTTGGGAGGTCCCGAGTTCAAAACCACGAGACTCTCATTTATTGCCTATATATGTTATATTTAGTGCACATGGTTTTTGTTTGGTAATGGGATTGCCTGGTTGGCAGGCCAAGCCACCAAGATGGGTGGGTTTAGACCCCGTCGATGCCTCATAATAGTTAACCGTTGGTGGGTTCGGGTCACCTGCGGCTTGACCATTCATTGTTTCAAATCATATATGTTATTTATGGTTGGTGGGTGGGGGGCTTGGTGGCCTGCCACCCATTTTTTAATTTTTTATATATATTTAAACAAAATGGTTTAAAAACCCGTTGGCCAAACTTAGGGTTATTGCTCAAATTAAAGAGGTGAAAATTCACCGGTTCTAGAGGGCATTATCCATGCACGAGTAAATTCAAAATTGTTGTTTTTTTAGTCACTGGCATTGGGCCTAGTTTGACTAAAACTTTAACTGACTATAACTTTCATATACGAACTTGTATTGAGGTGTCGTTCACATTGTTGAAAGCTTGCGTCGAGATCTTTGATCTGATCCTAGTTCCACCTCAATCGAGTGACTTTGATTTTTGAGCTTTTCCAAAGCCACTTCTGAACCTTGTCTATTTTTGGAGCCACCTGGATCATTCCTTCCCACTAGTGAGATTTTGGTCGGCCAAAAGCTTTATTGGCCAATTTTAAAGTGAGGAAATTTCCCCCTCACTTTCTCTTTTTCAATCCATCATGCCTTACTTGGATGCATTCCCTTGAAACCAATACGAATGCGTTCCCCATCTCCCCATCGTGGAGTCGTAGTTCTCATGTTAAGAATGTTATCTTCAGATAACCTGTCCAAGTATTTAGGTGCAAAGTCATCCATTGTAGGAACCTATCCAACCTCTTTGGTATCAATGATCAAATGAGGCTCATAAAGCTTCAATTTTTCAATGTTCGTCATTGAGTACATCTGCATGTATGCTCAAAAATCAAGACGAAAAGCATTGTCTCCAATATTTTCTAATATGGTGAATGGGCCATATCAAATTGGTCTCAACTTATTTCCTTTCCCTTTCATCTTATCTTTGCTAATGTGGAGCCACACTCTATCTCTAACCTAGAATTGGTGACCGAACCGATGTTTGTCATGTAGAGATTTATATTGAGGTTGAATTTTATCCAACTTCTCCTCAATTGCCTCGTGAATCATCTGAATTCATTAAATGAACATTTGTACTTTGTACCCATCATATTTCCCACTGGAATCCTCATCTCTCCCAAAGATCATTTTTAAGGGATCCCTTGCGAAATATCCAAAGCATGTCTTGAATGGTGAGCTGTAAGTGGATGAATGCACCACCCAGTTGTATGCATGTTGTACATTAGGAAGTTTTTGGTCCCACAACTTGGGATGTTTGCCACAATATCCTGGGAGTAAATGTATCACTATGTGATTGACAACCTCTGTTTTTCCGTCAGTATGCGGATGAAATTTTATGCTCCTCTTCAACTTCATGTCGATAATTCTCCAGAAACTCATCCAAAACTCTCCAAGAAAGTGAGAGTCTCGATCATACACAATGGATGTGGGAAACCCAAAGTGAACCCATATAAATAGGAAGAAGGGATGAGTAGTCTTCTCTATAGTGATCTTATTTTTACAAGGCATTAAGACACACATTTTGCTAAATCAACCCACAATGACATAAAAATAGTCATGACCTCTCCTACACAAATGAAGACAACAAACAAAATCCAATGACACACTTTCCCATGGATGACTTTGAACAGGGAATGGTGTATAGAGCCCCAATTTTCTATTAGTTGGCTTGCTAACTGAACACAACACACATCCCTTTACATATCGAGTTACAATATTTTTCATGTGAGGTCAATAACACAACCTCTGTAAATGACATAAAGTTTTCCCTACACCAAAATGACCTGACACAAGAGAGGTATGTGCCTCTCTTATTACATGTATTTTCTCATTGGTGGGGATACGATCCGAATTGGATCATTATATTTTTTTTTTCATCCATCTTGATGCATTTGGAGTGGAAAATGTGGAGGAATCATCTCACAGGATTGGTTTTACCAGCGGGACCCAATTCGGTGAAACGAGGTCTGAAACCTTTCAGGAGCCTTTTGAGGCATCAAACAAAATTTCTTAGGGGTAAAAATTTACCGTTTTAGCATGAAACACCTTTTCATGCTATTTTACACACAGGTACCTTTCCAATGATGCAAGAAGTGTGTCAATTGGAGTATGTATGCAAAAGTTATGCCACTCAGAAGTTGACCTTCCTGTTTTTGCACGGCCTATAGTTCGAGAGGATGTCGCGTCAACCCCTATTATTTATGGAAAAGGAGCTAGCCACATGTTTGTGATGTAAACGACTCTAGAAGAGTCTATTTTGTAACTCTAGTTAAGAGTTGATGTAGTCAAACTTCAGCACTAGTAGGTTATGAGGTTGTGTTATAATCGAGCCACTAGGAGGAAGAGGCATTTGATTCTTTCGCTGGTATTTTGTTCCATAGATGAGAAATGATAGCCATAAGAGATAGGAGGTAGAGCACACAGAGAGGATATGTGCACTATAGTAGCTCAAGAGCCATAGGTATTACTTCTTTATATCTGCATCCATATTTCCATATAGAGAAAGAGAGCAAAGTAGCCTCAACTTCCAGTTGGGTTTTCTCTCGAAAGGGTTTCCCAGAGAGCATATATTATGTCTTATGTATGTGTGTGAGCTCATTTTATTGTTCTCTACTTTTTTCATAATTTCCATTTGAATGCGTGCACTAATTATAGTAAAATCTACAAATCTAGGACTTAAATAAAAGTATAATAGTGTAGAATCCCATATTTTTAATATAATATTATCAGATCTATTATAATGAACTGTCCAATGGAAAATCCACAATAGTTTATAGATCATTTGGTATCAGAGAAGATTCCTTTCTGTATTTATGGATATTTGCAGGGGATCTAGGTCGACGGGGTCGAAAATTGTAAAAACCTAATCATGGTTGATGAATCTGTAAATGAACCTCGTGATCGTGCAAAGGGGAGGTTTTCGCAGCTTGAACAACAAGTCACAGATATGAACTACAATGTAAATCTCCTCATGAAGACCCTAAGTAATAAGTTGGGGATATTTTGAGAAGATGGGGGTTGGAATGCAGAGGACAAATTAGAAGGGGGATCGGGAGATCAGGAAGACACAAATAACCAACTGAAGAAAGAACCCAAAAAACATCAACCCAGTTCGAGTGTCGTGAATCAATTCCTGCTCAAAATGGAAGCAAAATTCGATATTAAGCCGCAACATGGTGAGACCGATGCTCTGAAGTTGAAGCACTTGTTGCAGTAGCTAGAAGTTTATTTCAGTGTACATCAAATTGAGGAAGGGAAAAAGATCGCATTCGTTGTTATGAAACCAGCTCAAGAAAAGATAGAAAAGATAGATCAACGCCTTAGAATTCAGCCTCTTCGAGGGGGCAACCTCCTTTACATTACATAAATGAACAATTCTTGGATGATACAAATGAAAATACCTCCTTTTTATATATAGGAGTCTAAGTGGTCCCAATACAATCAAAGCCTACATAACAATAATATTGTAGGGCACAACAATAACAATAGAGGGCTTCTATGTGGCACAATAGTAACAATATGGGCACTACATGGGTACATCAATATAAATAAGGGGTATAACTACAATAGTAATGGGGTAATCACTAGTATTATAGGGACCCAACATGCCCCTCTCCTTCAAAAAAGTGTTGTCCTCAACGCTTGAGTAGTTCAGGATACTTCTGCATAAAATTCTCGTCCTCCCATGTGGAATCTTCAGCAGATAAGTTCTTCCACTTGATAAGGTACTCTGAAATTGATCGATTTCGTAGCTGTCGAGTTCTTGTTTCTATAACTGCTTCCGGTTCCAATATAATTTTTCCTTCTTCGTCAAGTTCTGGCAATATTGTTTGAACTGGGAGCTTGTCGCCTATAACCTTCTTTAAGCATGAAACATGGAAAACTGGGTGCAATCGAGAAGCTGCAGGAAGCTCCAATTTGTATGCCATAGTACCAATCTTTTGCAACACCTTGTACGGACCATAATACTTTGGTGATAATTTATTATCCTTCTTAGCTTGCTTGAGGGACATTTGCTTATATGGTTGTAGCCGTAGGAATACCCAATCACCTACATCAAAACTTCTTTCACTGCGATGTTGATCTGCCTGTTGTTTCATTCTATTTTGTGCCAACACTAGGTTATCCTTTAAGAGTTGGAGGACTTGTTGTTGATGTTCGATGTGATGTTCCACTACCTGAACCTTAGAATTTTCTCTTAAATATGATGTGATGGATGGTGGTTGATACCCATAAAGTGCCATAAATGGGGTCTTTTTTGTTGCTGTATGGAAGGAAGTGTTATACCACCATTCAGCCAGAGGCAACCATTTGACCCATTGTGTCTGTTTATCAGATACAAAGCAACGAAGATATCCTTCCAAACATTTGTTTACTATCTCAGTTTGCCCATCAGATTGAGGATGATAAGATGAGCTATGAGCTAACTGAGTACCAAGACAAGAAAATAATTATGTCCAAAAATTTCCAGTGAAAATGGGATCTCTGTCACTTACAATAATCTTTGGGTTTCCATGTAGCTTTTGAACTGTTTCCATAAATGCAGTAGAAACTGTACTGGCTTTAAATGGATGTGATAATGCACAAAAGTGTGCATACTTGGTAAGTCTGTCAACTACCACCATGATGACACTCTTTCCCTCAGACCTAGGTAAACCTGTGATAAAATCCATTGAAACCTCCTCCCAACGTTGGCTTGGAATGGATAAAGGTTGTAATAGACCCGGTGTCTTAATTGTTTCAACTTTATTTTGCTGGCAAACCAAACATTCCGCCACAAACTTTTGAATATCTGATTTAAGGCCATCCCAAAAAAATTCCTTCTTAACCCTGTGGTAAGTTTTTAAAAATCCTGAGTGCCCTCCTAAGGGAGAAGTGTGCAATTCCATAAGAATCTTTTGTTTTAGCTGGGAATTCTTACAGAGGTATAAGCGATCTTTGTACCATAACGAATCATTTTGCCAGCTAAATGTATCAGAAGTACTGGAATCTTGTTGTAACTTTTGAATAAGTGCCCACACTTCTTCGTCATTCTTCCATTCCTCCCTTGCTTCGTTTATCCAATCTGGTTGGATAATAGAAATGGCACACAACAATGCTTCCACATCCTCATCCTTTCTTGAGAGTGCATCTGCCACAACATTTTGCTTCCCTTTTTTGTAGATGATTTCAAAGTCATAACCCAACATCTTTGTGACCCACTTTTGTTGCTCTTCAGAGGATAATCTTTGTTCTAAAAAGTATTTAAGGCTATCATGATCCGTTTTTACCTTGAAGTGTCTTCCCATTAGGTAGGGTCGCCATTTCTTAAGTGCATGGAGTATTGCCAACATTTCCTTCTCATAAATAGCTTTTCTTAAAAACTTTCCCTTGATTGGACGACTTTCAAAAGCAATGGGTCTTTCATCTTGCATTAGAACAACACCAATTCCATTTCCTGAAGCATCACATTCCACAATAAAGGTTTTTGTGAAGTCCGGTGTAGCTAAGACCGGTGCTTGGCACATTGCCTCTTTAAGATGTTCAAAGGCCTTTGTTGCTTCCGGAGTCCATGAAAATGAATCTTTCTTCAATAATGTTGTTAGAGGTGCTGCTATTCTCCCATAATTCTTAACAAACTTGCGATAATACCCTGTCAACCCAAGAAATCCTCGCAGATGCTTTATGGATGTGGGGATTTTCCATTCCTTAATGGCTTTAATTTTGCTAAGGTCTACCTTAACTCCTTCATGAGATACAATATGACCCAAATATTCCACCTCCTGGACTCCAAAGAAACATTTGGATCTTTTTGCATATAATTGTTTCTCCTCCAATAGTTGTAGCACCCTGTCAACATGTTCAACATGATCCTTCCAAGACTTGCTGTAGATTAGTATATCATCAAAAAATACTAACACAAATTTTCTAAGGAATGGTTTGAAAATTGAATTCATCAAACCTTGAAATGTTGAAGGTGCATTGGTAAGGCCAAAAGGCATGACCAAAAATTCATAATGACCCTCATGAGTTCTAAATGCCGTTTTCAGAATGTCTTCAATCTTCATTCTGATTTGATGATATCCCGAACGAAGATCCAACTTGGTGAAGTAAATTGATCCATGCAATTCATCCAGTAATTCATCAATAACAGGAATGGGGAACTTATCTTTAATAGTGAGCTTGTTGAGCTCCCTATAATCCGGACACATGCGCCATGATCCATCCTTCTTGTGCACCAATACTACTGGAGCTGAGAAAGAACTTTGACTCGGTTGAATTATACCAGCCTCTAGCATTTCTGCAACCATACGTTCAATTTCACTTTTTTGGACATAGGGATATCTGTACGGCCTGATGTTTGGAGGAACACTTCCTGGAATCAGATGAATAGCATGATCATGATCACGCATAGGTGGGAGACCTTTGGGAGTCTCAAATACCTTGGAATGATTGTCCAGGACTTTTTGGAGATCTGGAGAAATAGATGATTCCAATGTGGAAACATCTAGCGAACATAATTGTGCAATTACACCTCTTTGCTCCTTTTTTAGAAGCTTTGTCATGCCATTAGAGCTGATTATCTTTCCTGGTTTCCCTGCAATACCCCTTAATTCAACTTCCTTTCCTTCCACAAAAATTTCATGAAAAGTTCTTGAAAATTAAAAGCTATTGTACCCAAGGATTGTAGCCATTGGACTCCTAGTACAACATCAGCACCTCCCATTGGAATGGAAAGCATTGGGCTAGTCAATACATATTCTCCCATGGATAGCTTGATATTATGGCACTTTCCAGAACAATTTATTGTTCCTCCATTTGCAATCATCACTTGACACTCTGGTGCTGGATATAGGAAGCAATTCAATTCTTTTGCTACCCTACAATGAATAAAATTGTGGGTGCTTCCTGAATCAATCAACACTATTACCTTTTTCTTCTTGATTTGTCCTTCTATCTTGATGGTTTGAGGAGTGGTAATTCCTGCCAATGCATTACAAGATATGGTCGGATTTATTTGTTCTTCATCTAGGCTTTGTTCCTGGAATATATCCTCTTCTTTTGACCTTTCTTGCTCCTTTTCTTCTTCCTCTTCACAATCTATGTAGAATAATTTCTTCTCAGCACACTTATGACCTTTTGTGTATTTGCTATCACAATTGTAACAAAGCCCTTTTGCTCTTTTTTCTTCCAATTTTTGTGGTGTCAACCTTGTAGGTTGTGGAAGACTATGGGCAACAACACTTCCGTCTTTATAGTTGTGACGGTATGCTTCCTAGTTGCCATAATTTTGCTTTCCATTTTTCTTGCTAACCTGAATGCCTTCTCTAATGAATCAGGTTCCCAAAGGCGCACATCATGTTGGATATTATCCTTTAAAGACCCTATGAACACATCAATCCTATGCTCCTCTGGAATATCTTTTACCCTTATGTTCAATTTTTGGAACTCCTCAATGTGCTCCATTATTGAACCCTTTTGTTTGAGACTTATCAATTGGCTAAAAAAAGTGTTGCTTTTTGTATCCTCATAATGTGCTATCAATTCTTCCGTAAAAATTGCCCAAGTGATAAATTGTTTACGAGAACAAAGCCATTGATACCATACAAACTGATTTGGTTCCAAATATAAAGTTGCCATACGTACCTTTTGTGTGTTTTGCACATTATTGAGATCGAAGAATTGCTCCATCTGTAATATCCATGTGGCGGGATCCTTGCCATCAAACTTCCTCATATCGATTTTTGGAACATGGTGAGTCTTTGATCCAACATTAGATTCTATGGAATCATGATTAAAATTTCTTTTGTTCTCATCATGAGTTTCCTTTACTACCTTTTCACCATTAGTGACCCTTTCTTGTAGCAACTTCTTCAATTCATCCATCTTATCATCCATGCCATCAAATTTAGCGTCAATCTTAGCTTCCATGCCATCCATCTTAGCTTCCATTCCCTTTATCTTAGATTCCACGCCATTTACCTTAGATTCCACGCCACTTATCTTAGCTTCTGTTAGCTTTTGTGAGCGTGACATTTGTTGCACTTGTTCTTGTAATTTTGATATATCATGTAGCATTTCTTCCTCTTCTTCATGAGTCATGCTAGAGCTTTCAGGTTCCTTACTAGGTGTTTGCATTTTCTTTCCTCGGGGCATCAGTTACCGATAATAAAGTTTTACTATGCCCTTTGAATTCCGTTAAACCAAGCTTACACAAAAATTAAAAAAAAACTACACACCTTTTTTCACTTTATAGAATCCTGATATTGAATCTGATGTATCTCTGTAATTTCGGATCCTCCAACTTTGAAATTGCTACTTGTAGTAGCCTTCTGCGTCCTCTTTCCAATGCCACAAGTCTGAGCCAAATTGGATTCTCCAAGGAAGAGTTATGTGAAATCTCCCACAGTGACTTTCTTTTAGACTGGTTCAGTAGAGCGCACTTGTACGACGTGCCACAAGTCACTGTTTCAACCTTTGAATCTGAAACACACACAAAAGAACTACAGTCCGTCCTCTTTCTGTACCTTTTTACGAATTTCAATCCGATCCTCAAAGAGAGAGTTATGATGATTTTCCCCAGGTCACCTGTTTTGAATGTAATTCAGGAGTCTGCAAAAAGACCAACTTCCTCAGATCATATCTCCGAAAATATCACGAGAAAAGCTCTGAACTTCGTACCCAAGGTTTAGCGCCAATTCTTCTCAAATGGGTTTTTTTTGCGACTTCTGAAACGTCACAGAAAAAAAGTTATAGCGAAAATGCCACGATGACCTGTTTGGAGCAGCGAAACCCTAGAATCCAAAGCTCTGATACCAAATGTTATGAAACCAGCTCAAGAAAAGATAGATCAACGCCTTAGAATTCAGTCTCTTCGAGGGGGCAACCTCCTTTACATTACATAAATGAACAATTCTTGGATGATACAAATGAAAATACCTCCTTTCTATATATAGGAGTCTAAGTGGTCCCAATACAATCAAAGCCTACATAACAATAATATTCTAGGGCACAACAATAACAATAGAGGGCTTCTATGTGGCACAATAGTAACAATATGGTCACTACATGGGTACATCAATATAAATAAGGGGTATAACTACAATAGTAATGGGGTAATCACTAGTATTATAGGGACCCAACATTCGTGCAGTTGAAATTAGAGGGTCATGCACTAACTTAGTGGGAGATGCACACAGAAACCCTAAGGTTGGAGAGGTAACCTCCAGTGACTAAGTGTGAGGATTTCAAAAACCCTCAATAAGTCACATTTGTATCCCATTTAGTAGGTGGAGGGCCAGTGGATCTGGTAGCATTACTTGAGGAAAAATCGGGCCAAAGCATGTGGGAGTACACCAA
Source organism: Pinus tabuliformis (assembly GCA_031772625.1). Classification (NCBI taxonomy): domain Eukaryota; kingdom Viridiplantae; phylum Streptophyta; class Pinopsida; order Pinales; family Pinaceae; genus Pinus; species Pinus tabuliformis. The sequence goes on along the minus strand of CM062814.1, from coordinate 158,156,538 downwards.
AAAATTCATAAAGATGGATATAATTCTAGGTATCCCTCCAAAGAATCCAAATGTGCTCCTCAAGTATTTGGGGGCTTTGCACCACCATTTGCGTGAGCAAGTGATGTTTTCCAATCCCAAATCAGTTGACGAGGCTTGTGTAGAGGCACAATAGGAGGAGAGCATAGGCCTGAAAAGACCGCAATCAAGTGGATCAAAGGAGAAGGAGTAACAAGAAGCTTCTAAGGAGGGGAAGAAGAAGAAAAAATGGGGAAAATATAAAAATATGGAAGCCACAACACACCAATGCAAAGATCCTAGCAATCACTGTAACCACTACAATATTGATGGACATATAGAGGAGATGTGTTAGTGGTTACATCTAGGGCTAAACCCAAACAAAAAGAAGAAAGATAATGAGAAGACGAATATCATGGCCACTGACTCAAGCAACCAAGTTGAAATAAGCTTGAATGTGGATGATAAGATCGCCTTTACATTAGTGTAGAAGGAGGTGAATCTGAGTAGCCTTCAACAACAGGAAGAGAAAGAAGTGAAAAAACTCTTCCATATAAAGATATAAGTCAAGAAGACAAATAATTTTGGGAACAAAAGCCTCCCAAAACGGGGAGGTATGATCCAAATTGGATCATTATATATTTTTTCATCCATATTAATGCCTTTGGAGTGGAAAAAGTGGAGGAATCAATTCACGGGACCATTTTTACCCGTTGGACCTAGTTTGGTGAAATAGGGTTGGAAACCTTTCGGGAGTATTTTGAGGCATCAAAAAAAGTTTCTTTGGGGTATAAAGTTTTCTCTTTGGCGTGCAACATATTTTTATTCTAATCCACACACCAATACCTTTCCAATGGCACAAGAAGCACATCAATTAGAGGCCGTATGAAAAAATTATGGCACTTAGAAGTTGACCCTCCTATTTTCACACCTATAGTTTGGGAAGATGCCACGTCAGCCCCCATTATTTATGGAAAAGGGGCTAGCCATGTGTTTGTGATGTATAATACTCTAGTAGAGTCTATTTTGTAACTCTATTTAATAGTTTATGTAGTCAAACTTAACCACTAGTGGGCTATCGAGCTGTGTTATAATTGGGCTACTAGGAGGAAGAAACATTCCATTATTTCAAGACAATTTTGTTCCATAGATGAGCAAAGATAGCCAGGAGAGATATGAGGTAGAGTAAATAGAGAGGATATGTGCACTGTATCAGCCCACGGGTCACATGCATTACTTCTTTGTACCTGCTGCCATATTTCTAGACAGAGAAAGAGAGTGAAGCAGCCTCATCTTCCAGCTGTGTTTTCTCCCGAAAGGGTTTCCTAGAGAGCATATCTTGTGTCATATGTGTTTGTGTGTGTGAGCTTATTTTATCCTTCTCTACTTTTCTTCGTATTTTCCATTTGAATGCATGCACTAATTACATTAAAATCTACAAATCTAGAAATTAAATAAAATTGTAATAGTGTAGAATCTTAGATTTCTAATATAATATTATTAGATCTGTTATGACCAACTATTCAATGGAATATATACTACAATTTACAGATCAAGATACAATGTTTTCCAAGGTGGTACAACTATTTTCTGTGCAAATGGTAATTATTCACCTGTGATCCATCAGTCATATTTGCATACATATCCTTAAAATCATCGTCATCACCAAATCATTCAACATAACTTTAAAAAGATAAAGAAGCATTTTGCAAAAATATAGATGCAAAAATAGGAGGGCGAGAAAGCATATTTGCCACTCATTTCTAGTGTGTTTCTTATATTTTATTACCAAGTGAAACTGTTGGAGGAATCACATACATTTAGAATGATGTGCTTGCTGGAGTTTGGTTTGTGACTAGAGGTGTTGCAAGGGCTAGTGATCTATGTGAATGATGGTCTCCTTGCCAATAAAGTAGTTCTTCCACTTACTCATGCTTTGAACAAAGGCATACAAATCCTTTACATATGTGGTATAATTCAATACAACTTGCGAGAATGTATTTGAATGGTAACATAAAGTTTCCTTTATTGCATCAACATTGCTCCCATGGTGTACCCACTGGCATCTGTCTCGATCTCAAAGGATGTTGGATGTCAAGAAAGGCTAAAAATGGTGTGGTATTGATCTTCTCTTTCAATGTATCAAAGGCTATTCTATTCTTTCCTCCCCACTGAATGGTTTTCTTCACACTTGTCAATGCATGTGCAAGGGATGCAATGATGGAGAAGTTGGCAATGAAAATTCTCTAGTACTGTATTGCACCGAAAAAGCTTTGAACCTCTGTAACATTGGTGGGTTTAGGCCACTTTACAATCACATCGATTTTAGAAGGATCTATTTTTAATTGTCCAACTCCAACAATGTGACCCAGGTAAACCAAAGAGGTCTTACCAATTTCACACTTAGGCCTTTTGACATACAACTTTTCTTTTTGCAAAACATCAAGTGCCTTTTAAACATGACTCACATGATCTTCCCATGTTCTACTGAAAACAAGAATTTCATCAAGATATACAAGTACAAAATCATCAAGAAAAGGTTTGAAAATATCATTCATCACCCTCATGAATGTGGCTAGAGCATTTCATAGTCTAAATGACATCACCGGCCATTCAGACAACCCTTATTTTGTCTTGAATGCAGTATTCCATACATCTTGTTCTGCAATCCCGACTTGATGATTTCCACTGTGCAAGTCCAGTTTTTTGAAATAGACAACATTTTTCAATTGACCTATTAAATCATCAACGCAAGGGAGAGGGTATTGATTCTTAACTATTTTATTTTTTGAGTACTCTGTATTCCACACACATCCTCCATATGACATCCTTCTTTGGAACCAACACTATGGGTGAGCCACATGGAGAAGAACTTGGCCTTATGACCCCTTGGTTTAGCATTTCCTACACCTGCTGCTTTATCTCCTCCATCTCAATGGATGACAACCTGTGCATAGCAATGATGGGTAAAGAAGCATCCTGATTAAAGTGAATCTCATGTTCGATCTCATGCTTTGGAGGCAAGCCAATTGGTTCCTGAAAAAAGTCCATTATAGTTAGAAACGATTTCATAAAATTAATTTTTATGAGTGGGATCACAACCTTGGAAAGCTTCAAATGTCTCTACATATTTTTCTTTCACAACCATGAGCATGCACCCTTTGCTAGAATTAGTCAATCTCTTCATCTGACCTGCACTTACAAGACTAGCATTGATTTTGTCACAATGAATTCTAACAATGTATGGTGAAAGATAACTTCCTTCCTATCATAAAAATATCGACTCCCCAACACAATGCCACAAATATCCAAGGTGACAACATCAATATCAACCTCATCTACTAGTTTGGATGCAATTAGAAATCTAGCTCTACATTGCTTGGTTGCATGTAATTTGGATTTATCAAACACCCAACCAAGAGGGTATGGTTTCAGATGAAGCTTAGTCTCTAACCCTAACTTCTTAACCAAGGATTCTGAAATCAAATTTTCTTGTGAGATCAGATCAAACAAGGTTTTCCACTTTAGTATTTTCATTATGACTCTAATGTGGAATAATTCAGTCCTCTTTCATTCATTAACAAGAGAATCATTTGAATAACTTGTACTTGCATGAAATTTGGAATTTTCATTAGCATGAAGAGAAAGAGTACCTATTATTCCCAATGTTGTGATCCATGTCTCGTCACCAGAGTTTGATCCAAGGTCATGTTGTACAGTTTCCACCGTCTTTTGCTTGTTCTTTCCACCAAATCTATTTGGTTTCAACATTGGATGTAACTTCCAACAATGTTCATCATCATGGCCTTCTTTCTTGCAATGTGTGCAAGATGGCTTGGTTCCTTCCTCCTTCTTGGTTGTAGCTTCTTTCTTATCCTTTCCCTTTCCTTTTCCCTTGAAGTTTCCATTATGACATTTGAAAGATGATTTCTTGGTTGATTTTATTTTTCATTCTTGCCCCTATTTTCAAGGTGAATGGCCTTCATACTGGCTGCATCAATAGTAGTAGGCTCAAATAACAACAAAGAATGCCTAATGTAACTATTTAAATCACCGATATACTTTGTTATAGCTTCTGGTGAATCAAGTGAAATGCCCAAATTCAAAGCTTGTTTTCTAAACTCTTGTGTGAAGCTTTGTACATTTTCAACCTTTCCTTGTCTCAAATATTGTCATTCCATCAAAGCTTTTTGTCAATAAACCAAAGGATAAAAATGATATTTTAATGCATAAACAAAATTGGACCAAGAAGAAAGGAGATTACCCAAGTTTTTGTTGCCTTTCTGCAACTTCCTCTCCCACCGAACAAGCATGGTGCCACTAAACCAAAGAGATTGTAATTGGATTTTGGCCTCTTCTTCCTCAATCTACTGAATTCAACAATAAACCTTGATCTGTCTAATCCAATTATTTAATTCACAGAAAATTGTAGGGGCTAATATTCATATGTGGTATAATGTTCCATGCTTTTTCCATAAAAAAGATTCACCAATTTACATTTTTCAAAAAATGAATTCACCCAAATTTTATAGTATAAAATTATTTTACCTTAAAGATCATCAATATTATATATTGTCTAATATAAAATAATACAAAATTGTCCTCAATTTTTTTAAAATTTGGATATTAGGGACCTGTAAGATTCACCAAGGTTGCTAAAATTTAAGATAAACTTCCATTCTTAAAATTTTACCTAGTTTAATTTCTTTGCATTACATTCTCCATTATATGTGGAAAAATCAAAATTTGTGTATAGCTTAAAAAATGGCTTCTTAGATGCATTCCTATGATGCCTATTTGAATGATGAAAAGAGGAAGAAGATAAATTGTCACTGGAGGATGGAGAGGGTCATTTATGAGGCTCTCCTCTTCCACCTTCATGATTTACCGAGGCATGATCATCTTGTTCTTTCTTCTCAGGCTTCATTTTCTTCTCATATTCTGCAAACAACTTGTCAAATTTCTTTTCCATCATGAAGAAGATCTTGAAATAATTTGTCTCTTCCTCCATTCGAGCTTTCTCATCTTCCATTTTCCATCTTCATGTTGCACACCCCGCTTCAGGATCAAAGGATTTGAGTTTTCCTTCTCCTCTTTGGAGCTTGTTCCTAGTTAGCATTCACTCATGCAACTTGCATCAAGAAGACCTTCTTTGATACCAAACTTGATCCAAATATTTTACTTCAATGATTCACACAAAATTTCATTTAAAAGAGCATGCAAACAAGTAACATAAACACATGAAAAGAAGCAAAATTAAAAATCGACCATGAGATGAAAGGCACAAAACAATTTGATGACAAATTTCACCCACTGTCCGCTACGTCTCCAAGCCTTGCCCAATGTGGGGAGGCCTATCTCATTAAAAGGAAGCATAAATAAATTACAATCAATTACATAAATGACCCTTATACCTCGATTTTCTGGAATGGACTGAAAATTCAAAGCTTAATTGCAGAAACAAACAACACCATTGAATTCGTGGCGTGAAATCGTGTCAAAAGTGACTATATACTTGACCATGTTCTAAGCAAGAGAGTTCTACAACTCTAATGAATATTATAGATTCCCTCAAGATTCCCTACAAAAATATTCTCCCAATATTCCCTAGGAATATTTCTTGAAAACCATGCCTTCATAGGCATAGCTTGGGGCATGCTCCTTCACCTACAACTCGTCACTCTCAATTCCACTGTTCGAATCTCTGCCTCCCTTGTACTCGATGAATGGTGAGGTTTATATGGGGTTCAATGACAAAATTACCAACCAAGAGGCAACAACCCATTGGTTGGCAGCATCTAATTAAGGTATTGTCGGTTGGGAGTTCCCAAGTTATAAACCTCGAGACTCTTGTTTATGGCATATCCATGTTATCTTTGGCGTGTGTGGTTTTTGTTTGGTAATGGGGCTGCCTAGTTGGCGGCCCGACCCGAGTTCAAAACTAGCCAAACCCTCATAATAAATAACCGTTGGTGGGTCTGGTTTACTTGTGGCCATACCCTTTTTGTTTCAAATCATATATGTTATTTATGATTGGCAGATGGTAGGGTCGGTGGCTTGCCACCCATTTTTTTATTATATATATATATATATATATATATATATATATATATATATATATATATATATATATATATATATAAAAAAATGGTTTAAAAACTCATCAGCCAAAATTAGGGTTACTGGTAAAATTAAATAGGTGACAAATTCAGCTGTTTTGGTATCCAAAATATGTGCACGAGAAAATGCCAAATTGTTGCCTCGTTAGTGGTTGCCACTATGCCTAGTTTGACCTAAACTTTGACTGACCATAACTTTCACATACGAACTTAGATTGACGTGTCGTTCATGCCGTTGGAAATCTTGCTTCAAGATATTTGATCTAACCCTAGTTCCACTTCAATCCAATGACTTTTATTTTTTAACTTTTCCAAAACCATTTCTAAATCTTGTGCATTTCTGGAGCCACCTAGATTACAAATAGTATCCAAATCAATAAATTTCGAGAACTCTCCTATCTCTTGGTAGAAATTACATGTTAATATTATTATTTTTTTAAATTTTTAATTTTTTTCTATCTCATCCCTTCTTCAAGAAGAAGAAGATTTGGATGTTAGGGGAGACATTGTAGTAGGCTAATCAACTAGGTGACTAGGCCAAAACTTTGACTAGAAATGTAATAATATGAGCTTACTAGTAGCATAAAGTGTATAATTGATATAAAGTTAAGTCACTTAATGGACTAAGGTAGTTATGGAAAGTTTTAACTACCTCCCATCTATGCAACAACATAAATATATATGAATCTATCGTTGCAGCTAGAGATAAGTGATTATCATAAGGATCAATGAAGACAACATTTTTCTAGCTCTATAATTGTTTTTCTCTTCCTCCTTCTATATTTGTATGGTTTTGGTATAGTATTGTTTGTATAATATGGTTTAGTACTACAGTAATAATAACTTCATTAGTTTTTAATCCTTGACATTAGAATAGGGGATAAGCAACAAATATATACTTACATAGTTACCAAGGTTCATATGTGCTAGGCACCTAAATATGCGGTGTGTAGAGAAATAAAAATAACAAGAAGCCTCTCATCAGGTCATTTTATAAATGCAACACCATCCATAAGGATCTAAACCTCTTTTACCCCAACCTTAATGATAATTTTAGGGGACTCATCACTCTGATAACAAAATAAGCTAATATAATATTTTCCTTAAACACAACACAAACATTTTCATGTCAAAAAATATTAATATTAATAGGATTTCATCATAGTTGAGATTACTTTGTGGTAGGTCCCTTGGGTATGGATTTACTCATTTCTTTGGGTAGGGAAAATGGTATTCACAGGATTTCGATTTTTAGTGTTTGTAATAGTCAAACCAACATATTCTTTATTGATCAAGGGGGTGCCATTTAAGGCTCCTTAAAATCCCATTGGCAGTTAACGACTCAACACGTCTCAAACTCAATTGATATGGAAAAGTTAATTAATAAATGTGATATCAACATAGCATTTAAAGTTCGTGAGATGCACAGAGATGCATCCATATCCCATTACTTGCTTTTTATATATATATTACAATTTAATAAAATGTAGAGTTGATTTCCTTGCCCAAACAAATATAGTGTCATTATTCATGTGTGGATTTGTTTGATTTGTTAAGTTTATAAGTATCACTAGTTTATTGAAAATGTGTATGATGAAATGAACTCTTTATAATTTGTGTTACTATTACATATTTTGGATATGGACAAGACAATTAATAAATGTAATATAAACATAATTCAAACTTAGTGAGATGTATACATATCTTACTAGTTGATTGTTTTATATATTTAATATATTCTACAATTTAATAGAATATAGATTTGATTTCCTTACCCAAATAATTATTGTGCCACTATTCATATGTAGCTTTGTTTGCTTTTGCTAAATTTCCAAATGATTCTAGAATATTGAAAAATTGCACGATAAAATGAATTCTTTATCATTTATATTATTGTTTCACATTCTGTAAAAGAAATTATTATTTGAGTCATTGCACTTAATGGTAACACAATACATTGCATGGATTGAGCACTTTTTCAACATTCATGTAATTGAAAATTTAGTAGAATGTAAAACATATGATATGTTGTGTTAAACATGTTAATTTCTTACACAAATAAGAACATATGTGTATTTCTTTATTTTTTTAAGTAATTTTATAAACTAATGGAATATTTTTTAGTAACATAATAAAAACATCAATTTCATGCATGGATATTATTCTTTTTTAAACAGTATCTTATATCACATGATTTTATTGCATCATAACATTGTAATTAAATTGACATTTTCATATTACAAGCTAAGTCACAATTTGATCTATAAAGTGTTAGGTATTGAAGAGTTACATTCTTAGAAATAACCAATCTTGCATCACAACCAAATCAATGTGTTAGCCATGATTTATTTGTTTTTATACCTCATAAACTAAAGGGATTAATGATGAATTTTTGCAAGTGATAAATCTTTTCCGATAACACCAATGATCATATCAAAATGCCAAAGATTTAAGGGTTGTACACCTTCAAGTAAGAAATCCCACTTGACAACCCATCAAAATGATGGTTCACGTATCTTGCTCCCTCATAGATTAAAGGGTCATGCATGTGCAAGTGACCAAGCCCAACTAACAACCAAATCAAAGTGTCACATAATGAATGGTTATGCATCTACAAGTGAGCAATATGACCTTATAACTATATCAAAGTGTCATTAACTGAAAGGTTGTGTCTACAAATTATGAATCCCACTTCACCACCATTTCAAAATGCTACATATTAAATAACTATACACCTAAAAATAACCAATCACACTTTACAACCATATCAAAGTGCCAAAAATTAAATTATGCACCTAGAAGTTTCCACTCCCTCATCACAACCAATTAGATCAAAGTGCTAAGGATTGAAAGGTTGTACATATACAGGTAAACAACTCATATAAAACTGCAAATGTTGGTGGGGCCTAAAGAGTCATAAAGTCTCCATAAAATTATAATACAACTTCCACCTATGAAAACCAAGAGCCAAAGATATTTTTATTATTTATCCTTGCTCAATTTAGTAAACTACCTTGGTTTCAAACCTCCCACCATGGGAAGAATTTTAAATATAAAACAGTTTTCAAGTTTCATAATTTTTGCAACAATACTAATTAGAAGTATTTTAAAGAAAAAAATTAACTAGGTTTGATGGACAAATGAGCTCTCACAATGAATTTGTGAAATTTCCCTTCAAACTCCATCCCTACATCCTATGTGACTTAGTGCCCAAATTAGCTCTCACCATGAATTTGTGAAATTGCCATTCAAATTTCATCCCTACACACAAAGTGACTTATTGCCCACATTAACTCTCGCAATGAATTTGTGAAATTACCCTTCAAATTCCATCCCTACACCCTATGTGACTTAGTGCCCAAGTTATCTCTTAATATTTTTACTCACATACCTGCCAAAAAGGAGAGGTTATTAAAAAACAAATGATTCTCGGAAGGAGACTAGGATGAACACTCCCTATACCATTTTACCATTGAAAGCATTTCTTTTTAATTTGTGAAACATTTTCATCTAATTCATAATTTTAACCCCAAAATTGAAATAAAAAAAATAAAATATAGATTAGACAAAATTGAAAAACACATAAAAAGAAATATTTGGAAAATAAATGTTGACACTTTATAGATAAGAAGAAAATCACCACTAGATGTTACCTCTAAAAAACAATAAATTGGTAATGTTTTCATTAAGTTGATAACTTTGTTACAAATTCCATTTTTTTTGTGCATAAAATTGTACTTAATTTTGTCAACATACCAAAATGCATCTCCTACTGAGGAGATGTCATAGTACTCTATTTATAGTTTGATGCACCTGTATAGGCCCATATGATGCTTGATAACTAAGTTACACTTGGAATTTTTGATACCCATATTGAGTCCAAGGTATGGATGATATTGGTGTATTTTGACACCGTTTGGTCTCTCTCCTAGCACAAAGTAGCTCATCTTATGTCACTAATCATCATACTTTCCAATAGAGTATATTTCATCTTTGAGGGAATCAACAAAGACTTCCCAGATGGGATGTATCCTAACTATTGTGGACTCATCTTCAACATGTCTCTCCTAGTAATTGTCCCACCAATATGTGACATGATGAAGGGACCTAAGGAGTGTGAAGATGATATTTTCACTATCAAATATAGTTTGAACAAAGTAATAACCCTCTAATACATTTACCTATTTCTCCAAAACACTTGTATCTATCAATCCTTCAAATAAATAAAACTTAAAGTTAACTTACTCCTTGAAGGTTGTCACACCTACAAAATGATTACATGTCGAAGGTGTCTTTTCTTTCATTGGTAGTCACTTAAGGATTTGAAAAAAATAATCCATCATTTTATTGCATTGTGGCATGAGGGTTTCCTCAAGAAACAACTTGATAGGATCTCATCTATGTTGTCTATCTTTTCTTCCATCATGTAGGGTTTCTTGGGTTAACGAGAGTAATCTTTCCCAAGCTTAATTAGCTTGAGAGCTAACTCCCTATACCTCAAGCACATTAAGGACATGCATGAAGAAATGACAAAGATTATATTGTTATGGTACCATTGATTTGAAATATGTAGAGAATGAAACGAAGGTGGGAATTTAATGTAATCACAATGATATATTGTAGAAATCATGGTAATAAAATGAAGCCCAAATTCTCTTATTTAATGAGAATAGAAAAATACTTTGAAAATTCAAAGCAATATAAACTAGCTAGAATGGTGGTAACTTGTATTTGAAGACAAAATATGTTAGCTACCCTTATTTGTAATAAGCCATTACAAGAGGCCAAGCCTATCTTTTTTAACATAAAATATGAATCCTTAAGAAGAAAAAACCCAAACACTAAGAGATGATGTGGCAAAAAGGATGTAGGCTTTGAGAAGTCTAGTTGATATGCCAACTTCTTCAAGGCATAAATTTTGAATAAAATATCCCCTTAGGATATTTATTGGACTATTACAAAGGTTAATCCATGCTTTATATATCTGGTAGGCCACTCAAAGTTTTATTGTATGCACCATGTCAACTACAAAAAACGTAAGGGAAAATTCTTAAAAAATGCATTAGAAGTCTAGGACCTAAAAAGAAATGGTAGGAATACCAAGATATGGAATTATTCTAAATTGGTAAAGCAATAGGGTCACCACTAATATCCCACTGTATCATTTCTAGAAGTTGTATGTCACATTTTGACATAATTTAAGGTTGCAATTTTTAAGGGATTTAACATTATTCTTGAATAAGGTATAGTTAATTTGTTTCTATTATAAAGTACATTTCAAATCTAGTTTATACTTGATATGTTTGACCTAGAGAGTTGAGGCTTGTTGACACACATCTAATACCTTTTTCCTTGATCGCCTTTGTTAATTGGGTTTGAAAAGGAGTGAAGATATTTCCATTATTTTCTATTGAAAAATTATATTTGAGATAAGCCTTAGGGTTGGAAATTCAGTTGATTAAGGTCTTGGAAACCTCTATGAAAAGGGTGATTTTTTTGAAGCTGCATTGAAACTTGAGTTTCAAAAAAATTCTATAGAATTTGTTTGGACAATTTTTGATATGTGGGTTGATCAGTGTCATGTATTGCATATGAAATAGGATTTTAAACAAAATTAGAAGAAATATATAGTTCCTCCTTGTAATATAAGATGAATTATTTGGTGAAGATGAAAGACATCAACATAATATATGCTTTTGAAGAATGAATGAGAAAAATCAATCCAAATTTATAAGATATGTAAGGAAGTGGAGGCACATGAAACACTAGTAATCCCACACAAAGCAACATTGCCACCTCCAACATCAATCCATCTTAATCATCTAGTGATATACCACAATTGATGCCACCATGAAGAATAGTATCCAAATCAATAAATTTTGAGAACTCTCCTATCTCTTGGTAGAAATTGCATGTTATTTTTATTTTTTATTTCTAAGTTTTGTTTTATCTCGTCTCTTCTTCGGGAAGAAGAATATTTGGATGTTAGGGGATACATTGGAGTAGGCTAATCAACTAGGTGACTAAGCTAAAAATTTAACTAGAAATGTAATAATATGAGTTGACTAGTAGCATAAAGTGTATAATTGACTATAAAGTTGAGTCATTCAATTCACTAAGTTAGTTATGGAAATTTGTAACTACCTTCCATCCATGTAGCAAAATAAATATATATGAATCTATCATTGAAACTAGAGATAAGTGATTTTCATAAGGATCAATGAAGACTACATTTTTCTAGGCCTATAATTATTTCTCTTTTCCTCATTCTACGTGTATATGGTTTTGATATAGAATTTTCTGTATAATATGGTTTAGTACTGTTATCACCCAGGTTGTTCCCTATGACTCCCAAGGGAATACGGCCGGGGTAACCACTAACCAATCTTTGGATCACAGTTTCTAGCCAAACTGTAATCAGAGAGGGCTCTCTCTTTATGATTTGTCTCTGTTATGATGGTGTTTTAGGCTAGCTATTATGCTCAGGTTTTGGTTTATGTTTTGGTTGAAGGATTTCTTTCAGGTCTTATGATATAGTGTTTAGATAGTGAAATACCATTGGGCAATGGAGTCTGGAGTTGTGAAATGATTTGATATGCAGGATTGGTGGTGTTCAAACTGCAGGGCCTATTGTGTATTTTAGACAAACAAAGTTAGCTTAAATGGTGATGTATGTCAACCAACAGAAAGCAATTAAGAATTTTCTATTAAGCTGGTGAGGTGAAGGTGAACACACTGCACAGGAGCAAAACTTGAATTCCTGTGACAAAGGCCACTGTGAAAGGTGTATTCTGAAAGTGCAACAATTAAGAATTACACTTATCTAGATTACATCTGAAGAAAACATTCATAAACAACACAGATTGAACTCAGGGTACTCAGTGAATAAATCCTGAAAGTTATTCTTTTTCCTTGTTGCTTAGCATTGAAAATCAGATAACATATATGGATTTTAACAAAACAACTAATTAACAGAGAGAGTTACAGAGACTTATTGTATGGTGAAATACACAGGAATCCAACAGTTATCAACAGATACCAGAACGCATTCAACACTTCAGAAATCCGAGAAATTCCATCACTTTCTTTATTAAACTTCTGAAAGGATTACAGCGTAAGAATTTCTTTAGGAGAAATCAACAACAACCCTTGCAAGCTCATGCGAAGGGGACTTTATAGGAATGTTTATACAAAATATCTCAGGCATTGAGTCATCTGAGAGAGAAAATATCTTCATAACTTCGTACAGAAAGTAGAAAAGAAGTTATTACAACTTTGAATGCAGCATAAATGCTCTTTATGTCCGTCAGAGGATATTTTGACCTTTGGAGGTCAGTGAGTCGGTTGAGCCACTTTGCTTTAATGCTGGAGAACACGTCTTTATGCTTGTTGCGCTGTATTTTCTCGGGTTTGCCACCTGTGATTGTGATTGCTGCTGTGGTGATCGAATAGCCCTGCTAAGTTGGCTCAGCCTTTCATCTTTCCTCTGTATGCTTATCTATCAAAACTCTGCCTGTGTATGACTACTTATAAACTGGACAAAAATTAACATTTACAGGTTCTGGCTTGATAATATTATCTGTGTCAAATTTTTCCAGACTTCCTATGTGGGCAATTGGTGCTTCACAATTGCCTCTATGGTTTCACCTGCTTCTGTATACTTAAAAAAGTTTGGAGGCACATCGAACAGATGATTGATCTCATTCATAATAAAAAATAGGTTGTCCACCCTATTGTATAAAGTTTGCCCTGATGCTGGACCTGATTCTGCTGAAGTGCTGGGCTGTCTTGCAATTTGTCCTGTAGCATGGGCATCAACCCTCTTGATGTAGTTTTCAAGGGTAAGCAGTCTTCCTACACTGCTTAATATGCTGGGGAGGCCTCTGTTCTGTAATGCCTAAAATCTGTCCATGAACTTGTTGATTTCAGTCTGCATATCCTGGGTTCTTCTTTCCAGTGTTCCGACCAGGTTTCGTAGTGTCAGGACCCTTTTAACCATTGAGATTGTCTCAGTCCTGTGAGCAATTCCCATGGTGGCCAGTTGAGAGCTTGTCCTGTTATTTAAAATATTTATCATTCTAGTGGCAACATCAGGCATTTTGCCAAGGCTTTCTCTAGCTCTGTGTATTTCCCTGTTTGCCTTTGTAATGAGTACTGTTTGTTCATCTATAGTCTCAATGTACTGCCACTGATTGGTGATAGACCGGCCAATATTGCCCCAAAGGACTGCTTTTAGCTCTGATGTTACCTTTTCTAGTGTGAGCTCCTTCTCAAGCTCATTTATCCTCTTCTTTAGAGCTTTTATTTCTCGATCCTTTTCAGCTGCATTATGTTTTCTCTTATCATATCTCTCATTTATTTTAGCCAAAGATTCTTTGGCTGAATTGAGCTCCAACATTTGAGCTTCCAGGACTTGAATTTCATTTTGGAGCTTCTGCATATCCAGACTATGAGTCTGTTCTGTTGCTCGTGCAGTTGTTGATGTAGTTGGTGCTGTAGTTGGTGCTATAGTTGGTGCTGTAGGCCCTGTTTGCTGAGGAGGAGGGGCAGTTGTTGGAGCAGCTTCTTCAAGATTTATTATTTCAGGAGGAGGCTGGGAGGTTTGACCCTCTTCTTTTTGTTTCAATGCTGCCTGTAGTGCTGCCTTTGCAGCCTCTGATTCTCCTAGTTTGTCTTGAGTCCGGATTAGATCCTTGTATAGAGATATCAACAGGGTTGTGGCCTCTTGATCATGCCTTTGCTGGGCCACCTCGTCTGTTTGAGGGTGTATTGTGGCAGGGAGTTTGATCTTTCTCCTCAAGGCTGCCATGTCAGCATCCCTCAACTTCAATACCTCTTGTATCCCTTTGATATCTTTGGGATCATGTCCAATCTCAATGATTATGTCTTCCAAGGACCTTATTCTGTTGTCCTTTGCCTGGGAAGATGCCCTCTCCAACTCCACTTGAGAGGCTGTATTGTTAAGGCTATTTTGTAGCCTATAGTTATCCAAGATTTGGTCTGCCAGGGAAGCATAAACCATCTCACCCGTTTGCTTGTGCAGTTCTATTTTGTCCATTGGGTGGATATCCTTGGCAAGGACTTCCAAGTTAGTCCTTAAATAATCAGAGGTAGTTTGGGGCTGTACTGCTGTTGGCATGAAATGACTCATGATCATTTTGCCTCCCTGCACATCATATGCAGACATGAGTCTTTGCTGATTGGTGGGAGCCAAATTTAGCAGATGGTTGTACAGATGTCTTTTGATGGGCTCGTTTCTCATCTTAATATCGATGAACTGTTGTTTAATACTAGGCCCACCTTCCCTTTGCTGCCTAGAGGAACTCACTTCTCCTCCCATTTCCCTATCCTGTTCCTGTTGAAAGGAACTCGCTGATGTTTCCCTGCTGGGTGGGACCATAACCAGCGGCTGCCCTATTGGCATCTCTTCCTCTGAAAGAGGATTGATTCTCTGCCTCTTCTCCCCATGAGTTGCTGACGTTGTAAGGGGAGTTTCTCTGTCCCTTTTCCTGCTTGTGTCCTCCTTTTGTGGAGTCTGGAGTGTAGATGCCTCAGCTGAAGTCTCTTGCCTTGGAGGCTCAGTTTGTTCAGTGGATTTAGGGGCTTCCACTGTTTGCTTTTGCTGGGCAGGCTGTTCCTGCCTTTGTTCTTTTTGTTGTTGCTATTCCTCTTGCTGCTGCCCTTCTCCTAGCTGCTCCATCTCTTCTTGTTGCTGCACTAGGGTTTCCATTTCCTCTTCGGTCATAGGAGGTGGTTGTTCCACCTGCTTTTCTTTGCCCTTGTTGACTGTCTGTGGAGGATTCATGGCAGCTTGATGATGCGTTGTTGAGGACAAGGCAGCTGCTCCAAGTTGTTTTTTGTATGAGAGGGGAACCTGTCCACAAGTTTCTAAGTCAGCTTCCTTTTGAACATTTCTAGCCTCTCTCTCTAGCAGCTCCTCACTAGTAATTTCCTCCTCTAGGGTACCTTCTTCCCAGCTTAATCTATTGGCATATTGCTCAATCTCAGGCTGCCTCACGTGTGAATAGCTGCCCAATTTGTATTTTATCCTCCTGAGGGAGACAAAGTGATTGGGGTCATAGGGTATCCATTCAAAGCTAGTTTGCAGTTTGAGGGCCTCTAGGATACTGTTTGCCTCTTTCCACCCCTCCTCTTTTCTATTGTATAGGAAAGGGCCCAGCTGGCTCCTTACCTTTAACTGTGACTTCTTGTTCTTGCTTTGAAAGTGGAGGTAGTCGGCATTCCCAAACTGCCTGAAATATTCTAAGGCAAAAAGCCTCATGGGGACATACCTTGGCAACCTAAAAGGTTTCAACTCACAGCCATATATTCTGATGACTGTGTGGTCTTGGTAGCGGTACTAATTACCAATGTTGTAGGTTTTGTTCAGGTGGAGAATTCTCCTCATGTCATCAGTTAACCTTGGAGGAGGAACACCATGCAATACTGTCATGGCTGGATGAATGAATAAGTCAATGAAATCGGAGTATGTGTATGGTGATACAGAGGCGCAATGAAAGACAGAGGTCCAAAACACAACTGACCTCGGATTTCCCTGGGCATTGACTTGCTTCAAGGGAATAGAGAAGCTGGCTGGCTGATAAAACAAGAATAGGTGGTATATGTATGAAGTATACCTGAACAGTCTTTCCCTCTTCAAGTTCATGAGCTGGTCATGGATCTTATCTGCAATGTATGTAGCATAATCATAATGTACAGCTGGGGGCTTACCAGGAGAGAATATAGACATCATTGCCATTATGATTTCATCCACATCCTCCAGTCCCTTGAACCCTAGGACATAGCTGATCAAATCCACTAGCATTCTGCCCAATTCATTTAAGTACTGATATCCAATAGGAGGAGTTCTGATGGCTTTAGAGCCTGGTTGTACAAACCGCTGGTTCATTTTGATGACTTGGTCATTTGAAAACTTGTTCCCCTTCTTTATCAAGTTCTGCATGTGGAGGGGGGTCAATGGCTTTGTAGTATGGAAGTGCAGCATCTCATTTATGCTTTCTGGGGTAATATGGAACAGAATTGAGCCTGTAGGGCTGAGGACAGCTCTTTGGCCTGGATCATAGCACTCCTGGCATCTGTAGATCAACTCTGACATAGGATTTACCTGGGGGAGGTTGTAGATGGGCAAGTTTGAGTCCCAAATCCCTAGGATGTCAGCTCCACTAAGGTGTTGGGCTTTCAACTCATTCAGCATCTGAATATTATATTTGGAGCCCAATGGAAACCAGTCTACCATTTGATAATCCATATCTCCCAGGGCTTTCCATTCTAATTCCTGGTGAGGGGCATTGAGAGGCTTGATGTTCAATGCAATTGGAGTCTCCATGGTCTATTCAGTTTCTGTCTTGCAGGTGAATTAGTTTCAAGTGAGCAGTACAGCACAAAGGTGAGTTTTTGCAATGCAACTGTGAATTATAGGGAGCAGAGGGCGGAGTGGACACGCAGCAATTGAAATACTGCTCGAATTATGAATAAGACCAATGCCTGGTCTCCCTCTGTCTTCTATGACAGGTTTTAAGTAGCTTGACCAACTGTCTCACGTTTGCGTGAGCAGTTTACAGTTTTTCGACCACAACTCGGGAAATGAAGGCTTTGCTGGTGGTTTCAAGGTTGCAATTGTAATTAGAAGTGTTGCAGAGGAAAGCTATCGGTGAAATAGTGAGTTTCAGTGTTCCTTAAGCGTTCCGAGCAATTTACAGTGAATTTAGGCATATGGAGGATGAATTATGAGAAAATACCTGGCTAACCGCGAACATAGGTCGTAACTGTGGGTGGAATTGGTGCTCTGGAGGTCTTCAGGTCGTTTCCCGCAGGTGGCGCAGTTCAGGACGTAAAAATAGCATGCAGAGGAAACAGTAACAATGAGTGAAAAGTACAAAAAAACGCGTTTTTTGGCTAAATATGGACTTTTTGCAATTTGGCGCTTTTTCTATGATGACGTCAGCATGACGTCCTAGGGTGGGGTCAGCCTTGGATGACGTCAGCATGAAATCATCGGATGAGGTGGCGGGCTGCCATTGGTCCACGGGGTGACGAGGTGGCAGGCACGTTGGCACAGATGCGAACAAAAGTGTGATGCGGTGGCAGGCAGGGTGATGACGTGGAGATTACGCTTGGACCCTCAAACCGGGTGGTGAGTGACCTAACGGTTACGGTTTAGCCCTAGCCGCCATGGTTTCTCGGGGCGGTTATGATACAGCCCCGCATTTGTCAGAGATTGCTCCGAGAGCCCTCAATGGGTGACGTGTGGCCGCGCCCTAACGTAACGCAACGTCACTTTCTCGGGCGCTAAACCTCTGTCGCGGGGGCTGCTCCGATATTAATATGGACCGTCGGATCTCTTGGATCTGATCCGACGGTGGACGGGGGAATGATATGTTCGGGGGATACGCATGCGGGCGGATACTTTTTTATTATTTATTTTTGGGAGCAGCGCCCGGCGGAAACCTTCGGATATGGGTTTTCACAATGTTTTCAATGTATTTCAAAAATAAACCAAATGCATGCGCCAACTTTGGTTTAAGCGGTCAAAAAGTGGGTTTTTTGGGTCTTTTCATGATTTGAAAGGGGTTATGGGTAAAAGGGGCTTGTATGGGGTTTTTCTTGGCAAATAATGGCTTAGTGAGTGGAATGACTTGAGGCAAGGGGGGGGTAGATGAGGTGTAGGTTCATCCAAGTGGCCAGATGTCACTTTGATCCCTGACATAGGACTTATTGGCTATAATGCCAAGGGGAGGGGTATTTATACAAAATTTGGGGTTTATACACCATGGTGTTTAATATTAGTAGGGGATAGGTGATATAGGGATTTATATAGTAAAGTTAGAGTTAATATGGATGAGGGGAATGAAGGGGGAAAACACTGAGTTTGTTTGTGAAAAAACTTGGTTTTAAAGAGTAGATCAAAATGAAAAGATTTTTACACAAGAAATGTGGCTTTTGAATGAACAAGAACCACCATGAAATCATGATCTTCTTCCATGAATCTCAGCTGATGAGGGGATGTTAGTAATGAAATGGAATGGGGAAGGAGGGAGGTTAGTCATGCTCCTTGCTGTAACTTGATGAAGATGCACACCTTGTCAATTGATAGACTTTGCCTTGGTAAACACAGTTAACATATCTGCAATGGTAAAGATAACCTTTCTGCAACCCCAACTACTTACCCAACTACTTACCTAGCATTTTTTATTTCTTCTTGGAGGGTGCACTTGGACTTGCAGACCCTTACTTGCCTTTTCTTTCCTTTGGCTTTTTCTTTGTTTTTTCTATCTACTTCTACCCTTATCTCTTCCAAGGTCCCAGATTAAGCTGTTGGGAGCCTTTTCTTCTCTACCTGGACTACTTGTCTGCCAAGATTAAACAGTTTGGACAGACTTCCTTCTCTATTCTACAACTGCAATTTAAACCATGGAATGATCCAGATTAAACTGTTGAATCATCCATCAAAATTTGAAGTTCATACCAAGCTATAAACACAGATTGGATTCTTCTTGGAAATATGTGATCTTTGAGTCATCAAAGCAGAGCATATTTGGTCCTTTCATAGCCAATCATGAAATATGAAACCTATTGGTATAGGTAGCTAACAGTGTCTCCACATGGGGATGGTTTTTCATTTGAAATACCAAGAACAGCAGGTCAGAATGCCTTGGCCTTTTACTGCTTTTATGAACTTGAAGTTTAGCTGCCTTGAGATGCCAAAATTGTGTACTTCTCTTCTTGGTAAACCTCTGATTCTTTTCACCTTTTGCTGACAACTAATAACACTTGAGAAACTGCATTTTACAATTAAACCGAAAGTAATATATACATTTGGGTATGTACAATGGAAGCTCATGCTGCACTTAGGGGTGGTATTCAAAATAGTGCTTCAGCATCCTGCCATTCACAGGACCTTCATCCAAGTCAGTTTCACTAAGACTTTTGAGGAAGTAAGTATTGTTTCCTTGTACTGCTTGGACAACAAATGGTCCTCTCCATAAGGAATCAAATTTTCCATGTTTTCCCTTCTCCTCTCTTCTTGCATCCCACTTGAGGACTTTATCACCAACATTAAAATCTTCTTCTTTAGTTCTTCTGTCAAAGGCCTTCTTTAGCTTTTCCTGTAATACCTGAACTCTGCTGAAAACTTGATCTCTGGTTTGCTGCAGACATATGATTTGATTTATCCTTCTTTGCATATCATTTGGTTCTGCTTGGCTTTCTTGAAGAAGCTTCATAACAGGCACTCCTAGTGAAGAGGGGAATTTGGCCTCTAATCCATAAACCAATTCATATGGGCTGGTCCCAATTGATCTTTTGGTTGTTAGTCTATCTGCCCATAAGGCATTCACAAGCTTCTTATGCCAATTCTTTTTGTTCTCTTCAAGTACCTTCTTTATAATGTTTACAAGGCTTTTGTTTGATGATTCAGCAAGGCCATTTCCTTGGGGATAGTATGCAGTAGAATGGCCCAAAGTAATATGGAATTTGTGGCAGAAGTTCACCATTTTCTTGGATCTGAAAGCAGCAGCATTGTCTGTAATGATTTTATCAGGGCAGCCAAATCTAGCCAGTATATTGTTCTCCAAGAACTGAATGATTACTGAATCATTTGCTTGTCTGCATGGGGCAGCTTCAATCCACTTAGTAAAGTAGTCTGTGGCTGTCAAGATCCATCTATGTTGGCCTGAAGATGAGGGATGAATTTCCCCAATGAAGTCCAATCCCCATTGTTGAAAAGGTCTCTCTGTTGCAATAGGCCTTAAAGGAAGTGGCAGCAGTTGTCTCTTTCCCTCAAACACTTGGCATTTATGACATGATGTGATGACTTTCTTGACATCAGAGAACATGGTGGGCCAGTAGTATCTAGCCCTTAGTACTTTATCCACAGTGGACTTCCAGTACAAGTGTCCACCACAGTCTCCTGCATGAAACTCTTGCGTGATATTGTTAATTTCATTCTCAATTAAACAATGTAGCAATATACCTTCATGGTTTTTCCAAAGCAAATTGCCATCCATCACACAAAATCTTGATGTTTTCATTTTTAAGAACCTACACTTAGTTTTGGACAGTCCTGGGGGAGCACACAGGTTTTGTAACACATAACAGATATCAGAATACCAGGGGGATTGTTCAAAGGCTACATTGATCTTTGGAGTCACCATCTCTGTTTCACTGTCCAGTTGATTGATGTCTAAGGCTTGAAAATTTGTTTCTGTCATTAATTTGGCCAAGCCTTGCCCTTTTATTAGTTTTGTAGGTTTTATCTCAATGTCAAATTCCAAAATGCTGGCAATCCATTTTCCCCTTCTGCCTTCTAAATTCTCTTGAGTGAGAATGTCTTTGACAATAGGACTTGGCACATATGCTTTAACATGGGAATAAAGGATATAAATCCTAAAGTCTTTAATTGCTTTGACTAAAGCATAAGCTTGTTTTTCCATGATTTGATACTTCAAAGGTGCATCTCTGAGAGCTTTGCTAAAGAAAGAAATTGGCTTCTCATTTCCTTGGTCATCCTTTTGTAATAGAACAGCAGCAATAGTATGTTGGGAGGCAAAAGAAAAAATGATAAATTCTCTGTCAAACTGAGGATTGGTCAAGACTGGAGTTTGGGTAAGGGCCAATTTTATACCTTCAAATGCTTGATTGGCTTCAACAGTCCACTTCACTTTTGAATCCTTTTTCAGCATGTTATTTAATAATCTGATTAGCTCTGCTAGGTTTGGGATAAACCTTCTCAAGAAATTAATTTTTCCCAAGAATCCTTGTAATTCTTTGACATTCCTTGGGTGAGGCATTTGCAGGATAGCTTGTATCCTATCTGGGTCAATTCTAATGCCATCTTTTGAGATGACGTGTCCTAAGAACTTGCCTTCTTCTAAACCAAAGAGGGACTTCTTAGGATTCAGGGAGATTCCATATTTTCTGCATTTTAGGAAGATCTGTCTCAAATGTTTTATATGTTCTTGGTCTGATTTTGAGAAAGGTGTTAGGTCATCTAGATAAATGACTAAAAAGTCATGAATCTCCTTTGCAAAAGCAATGTCCATTTCTCTTTGAAATGTTGCCCCTGCATTTTTTAATCCAAAAGGCATCTTTACATATTTGAAAGTTCCCCATGGGGTTGTAAATGCTGTATTGTCATGATCATCAGGGTGAACTAAGATCTGGTTGAAACCGGAAAATCCATCCAGTAATGAGATCCTTGAGGCCCCTACCACCCTTTGAAGAATGTGATCCATCTTGGGTAAGGGGTAGTTGTCTTTTAAGGATACTTGGTTTAGATTCCTTAAGTCCACACACAGCCTAATCTCTCCAGTCTTCTTTCTTGTAGGGACTAGGTTGGAGATCCATTCAGAGAATCTGATTGGTGCTATGATGCCTGCTTTGAACATTTTTTGTACCTCTTGTTCCATTGCTGGGAGAAGCATAGGATTTATTCTCCTCAGTTTTTGTTTAAAGGGTTTTTGATCTGGTTTGAGAGGGATAGTGTGTTGGATTACAGAGGTGTCATAGGACTTTAGGTCCTCATAGCTCCATGCAAAAACATCCTGGAATTCTTTGAAGAGGTCAATGTATTTTGGCTTTTGGTCAGGAGGTAAGGAAGCAGATAACTTAATTATCTTGGGTTTGTCAATTGTACCTATGTTACATTCTTCAATGGCTGCATTTAGGGGCTGCATTTTTGGTTTTCTGGGAATATCATTTGAATCAAAGATGTCCTCTAGTGGGGTTAGGCTTGTTGGTAAAAAATTGTCTTTTAGCTCAATGATTTCAGTTTCAGCATTGGACACTCCCTCTTCCCAGTCAACTCATTGAATTTGAATTTGCTGGATGTTTTCTATATTGAAAATAGTTGGATTCAGCATTTGTTTTGCCGTTCTAGGTGATATTTGCTGAGAAGTCTGTTGAAATTGTATTTGTAATGGACTTGCTCCGTCAAGTATTTGTGATTGACTTGCTGTCTCAAGTATTTGTGATTGACTTGCTGTCTCAAGTATTTTTGATTGACTTGCTGTCTCATTGTCTATATTTAGTCCTGCAAATTCTTGCTGCAGAGTTAAAAAATGGTTTATTTGCTTGTCATCCTCAAATACTTGCCAATCATTGATGTTGTTTGGAATGGAGGGTCTGTGTTTTATTTCAGCTGTGAAACAATGGTGGGGCTCAAATGGCAACTTGCAGGTACTTGCAAAGGTGGCTAAACTATGAGCATGTAGATTTTGGGTTCTGGGAATTTTAGTAATTTGGAATTCAGAGAAGAAGTTTAGTACCTCGGCAACAGCAGACCTATAAGTCCTTAGTCTTTTGTCATTGGTGACAAAGTTTCCTTTCACCTGTTGGATCACAAGATCTGAATCACCCATGATTGAAACCCTGGCAGCTTGTAAGAATTTTGCCAACTTAAGTCCTAGTAAAAGGGCTTCATATTCTGCCATGTTATTAGTACATCTGAAATTCAGTCTATAGGCTCTGCCTTCTGCATGACTATTTTCTTTATTGTGTACCCAAACTCCAGCTCCTGCCCCTAATTTGTTGACTGAGCCATCAAATTCAAGGAACCATAGAATATCTTGTTGGGAAGGAGGTTTTATGATCTGTTCATGGGCTGGTAATGTAAGTAGCAATTGTGGTTTGTTCTCTAGCTTGTCATCTAGGGCAGTCTCATCATTTAATTGGATGTTCTTGACAACTAAGGCAGCAGCACTATCTAATGTTTGATTGACTGTTGTTTCATGAGTGATACTACTTTCATTTGCATCTTCCTCTTGTATGAATATCTTGGTTTCAACTTCACCTTTGGAGGGAGTAGTTGTATCATTGAAGAGAATGTAGGAGTCTATGTCTGAGTGGACAACATATATAGGAAAATTTTGAGGTTTTTCTTCACTGCTGACCATGTACTTCATTAGTGTTTCTCTGTACAGTCTTTTTGGTTGCCCAAAGACAGAGATGGTAGCATATGACATGTCTAATTGTAGGGAACCTTGGAGTTTGGCACCCCATGATCTTGATAACAACATTCCATACTTAGGTGGGATATCAGCAACTACCACATCCATTAGGATTGTCTTGTTTGGGTATTGAACTAGAGACACACATAAGTCTTTTATGAGGCCTAGACACTTGACTTGACTGGAGTCAAAGGAAAACAGATCCTTGTATGGTCTTGTTATGTCTAAATTCAATCTCTCCATGACTGCTTTTGGCATGAGATTGTGAGAGGCACCTGAGTCAAACATTGCATTATGTAATATTTTGTCATGAATATGTAAACTAACATAGAAAGGCAGTACCCCTGTGACCACTGTTTTTCCATCCACTTCTGGGCCAAACAGGAGTTCTGGGGTGTCATACAACACATTGACATCATCTTTGTTGCTAGTGAGTTGGAGGGATTTTTTGATTTGCAATTTATAGATGTCATGCTTGGCTAATTCCAAGAGAGGAATAGCTATTTTTATTTTGCCAATTTCTGTTTCAAGATCAAAAGGTTTTTCAGCTTGGGTCTTGGGGTTATGGGTGACAGTTCTTTCCTTGTTCATTACATCTTCTTCTTGATTTTTATCTTGACTCTGAGATTTGTCCTTTTTACTCATCTCTTGAGGAGTAACATTTAAATTAGGATGAGAAGAGGCAGTAGCCACAAACTGCTGTCTTAAAGACAGTGGTTCAGTGATCTCCTCAACAATCACTTCTTCTGTAGATGAATTTATTTTGTCATTAGGTTCTGTGACTATAACTCCTTTAGGCTGCTGATTATCCTTTTTCTTTTCAGGCTAGCTAACATTCACAGTTCTGCTCCTTAGCTTGTACTGTTTATGGACTTCATAAATAACAGTGTCATAGCCTTGTTTAAAGTCAAAGGATTCACCTGATTTAGTTTGGAATAGTTTGATTTCTTCATCCTCATGATCTTCTTGTGTTAAGAAAACTTGACTTTCACCATCTAGCCCTATTAAATTAATCTCAGGATCTTCATTGGGCTCTGCTGAAGTGGAGGTTTCGGCATAATTTTCTTGGAAAGGGGGTCTTATATCTTGATCAGCACTGGTTTTACCAATGCCTAGGTTTTGAATTCTCCTAAAATTTGGATTCCTAGGAGGGTTGTTTTGTGGTGCTTCCCATGATGATTTTCTTTCAACCGATTCCACTCTATCACCTAATCTTTTCATTCCATTTAATATGGCATCAAGCTTTTGATCGAAGGCAGAGGGTTCTTCTTTGAAAACAGTCCTCTTTTCCAACCTTGCCCTATTTCTTTTGGCAATCAGGTTGGCTTCCACTGTGACCGCAACCCTTTGGGCCTCTTCAAGGGACTGACAGTCTCTTTCCTTCAACTGATAGGCCATGTCAGGTTCAAAACCATCAGGGAATTTGTACAAGGATAAATCAGGAGGAGGCCTTAGATTTTGTGGAATTGAGTTATATACATTGTTAAATCTTGCACAATACTCCAAAACAGTCTCTTGGGGACCTCTTTTGATAGTATCATATTCCCCAAGTATGTGCAGAGGATCTTTCTTCTTCTCCCATCTATTGGTGAAGGCTTGATATAGTTCAGCAGGAGTTGTAATGGAGTTTGCATTCAGGGATCTAAACCAAGTTCTTACATCCCCAGTTAGGCTTTGAACAAACATCCTCATTTTGACACTGTCATCATCTATTTCATAGGTCTCAAAATGGTCTTGCATCCTTTTGGCATGCTGGGCAGCTGTCAGAGGGCCATTGGAGTCAAAATATGAAATTTTGGTTTGGTAATCTTGGGGTAGAGCTGCAGCATTAGCTGGTATCTGCAAGGGTGCATATCTGTTAGCCATATTTACAGGGTTTAGAGGATTAACAGGGGCAGCTGGGACAATAGGAACAATGGGTATCACAGGGGTAACAAGTAGGGGTGAACCTAGAAGGTTAATCAAAGGGATATGTGCAGTGGATGAAGATATGAGAGGGGGACTTTGAGATGTGGATGGTGAACTAGGGGAACTAGGGGTAGACATGAAAAGGACCTTGCATGGAGTAGGTATAAGGCTAGGATGATCTGGCTCTGAAGTCAAATCAGCGGGCTGCTCCTGCTTTTGCTGCCTCCTAATGTTTCTTGGGATGGTATTTGGATTATCAACAATGGTAGGTGGATTAGGGTCAGGATTTGCCCTAGTGTGCCGAGGATTTTTCTTAGGAGCCAGTTTCTAACTGTTTTTTAGGATTTTGTGGGAAATTTTTATATCTGAAGGACTGGATGAAGATTTCGAAATGGCTGTATATTCTCAGAGCTAAGATGAATATTAAAGGCCTCTTGACTTATTTCAGGCTTGATAGTAGCTTATGGGCTTATGGAAGATATATAGTAATTAAGAAATCTCAAGCACTCCCCAGTGGAGTCACCAATTATGTTATCACCCAGGTTGTTCCCTATGACTCCCAAGGGAATACGATCGGGGTAACCACTAACCATTCTTTGGATCACAGTTTCTAGCCAAACTGTAATCAGAGAGGGCTCTCTCTTTATGATTTGTCTCTGTTATGATGGTGTTTTAGGCTAGCTATTATGCTCAGGTTTTGGTTTATGTTTGGTTGAAGGATTTCTTTCAGGTCTTATGATATAGTGTCTAGATAGTGAAATACCATTGGGCAATGGAGTCTGGAGTTGTGAAATGATTTGATATGCAGGATTGGTGGTGTTCAAACTGCAGGGCCTATTGTGTATTTTAGACAAACAAAGTTAGCTTAAATGGTGATGTATGTCAACCAACAGAAAGCAATTAAGAATTTTCTATTAAGCTGGTGAGGTGAAGGTGAACACACTGCACAGGAGCAAAACTTGAATTCCTGTGACAAAGGCCACTGTGAAAGGTGTATTCTGAAAGTGCAGCAATTAAGAATTACACTTATCTAGATTACAGCTGAAGAAAACATTCATAAACAACACAGATTGAACTCAGGGTACTCAGTGAATAAATCCTGAAAGTTATTCTTTTTCCTTGTTGCTTAGTATTGAAAATCAGATAACATATATGGATTTTAACAAAACAACTAATTAACAGAGAGAGTTACAGAGACTTATTGTATGGTGAAATACACAGGAATCCAGCAGTTATCAACAGATACCAGAACGCATTCAACACTTCAGAAATCCGAGAAATTCCATCACTTTCTTTATTAAACTTCTGAAAGGATTACAGCGTAAGAATTTCTTTAGGAGAAATCAACAACAACCCTTGCAAGCTCATGCGAAGGGGACTTTATAGGAATGTTTATACAAAATATCTCAGGCATTGAGTCATCTGAGAGAGAAAATATCTTCATAACTTCGTACAGAAAGTAGAAAAGAAGTTATTACAACTTTGAATGCAGCATAAATGCTCTTTATGTCTGTCAGAGGATATTTTGACCTTTGGAGGTCAATGAGTCGGTTGAGCCACTTTGCTTTAATGCTGGAGAACACGTCTTTATGCTTGTTGCGCTGTATTTTCTCGGGTTTGCCACCTGTGATTGTGATTGCTGCTGTGGTGACCGAATAGCCCTGCTGAGTTGGCTCAGTCTTTCATCTTTCCTCTGTATGCTTATCTATCAAAACTCTGCCTGTGTATGACTACTTATAAACTGGACAAAAATTAACATTTACAGGTTCTGGCTTGATAATATTATCTGTGTCAAATTTTTCCAGACTTCCTGTGTGGGCAATTGGTGCTTCACAATTGCCTCTATGGTTTCATCTGCTTCTGTATACTTAAAAAAGTTTGGAGGCACATCGAACAGATGATTGATCTCATTCATAATAAAAAATAGGTTGTCCACCCTATTGTATAAAGTTTGCCCTGATGATGGCCCTGATTCTGTTGAAGTGCTGGGCTGTCTTGCAATTTGTCCTGCAGCATGGGCATCAACCCTCTTGATGTAGTTTTCAAGGGTAAGAAGTCTTCCTACACTGCTTAATATGCTGGGGAGGCCTCTGTTCTGTAATGCCTGAAATCTGTCCATGAACTTGTTGATTTCAGTCTGCATATCCTGGGTTCTTCTTTCCAGTGTTCCGACCAGGTTTCGTAGTGTCAGGACCCTTTTAACCATTGAGATTGTCTCAGTCCTGTGAGAAATTCCCATGGTGGCCAGTTGAGAGCTTGTCCTGTTATTTAAAATATTTATCATTCTGGTGGCAGCATCAGGCATGTTGCCAAGGCTTGCTCTAGCTCTGTGTATTTCCCTGTTTGCCTTTGTAATGAGTACTGTTTGTTCATCTATAGTCTCAATGTACTGCCACTGATTGGTGATAGACCGGACAATATTGCCCCAAAGGACTGCTTTTAGCTCTGCTGTTACCTTTTCTAGTGTGAGCTCCTTCTCAAGCTCGGTTATCCTCTTCTTTAGAGCTTTTATTTCTCGATCCTTTTCAGCTACATTATGTTTGCTCTTATCATATCTCTCATTTATTTTAGCCAAAGATTCTTTGGCTGAATTGA
This sequence comes from Pinus tabuliformis, assembly GCA_031772625.1. Taxonomy (NCBI): domain Eukaryota; kingdom Viridiplantae; phylum Streptophyta; class Pinopsida; order Pinales; family Pinaceae; genus Pinus; species Pinus tabuliformis. The sequence goes on along the minus strand of CM062814.1, from coordinate 158,127,953 downwards.
GCTCCAACATTTGAGCTTCCAGGACTTGAATTTCATTTTGGAGCTTCTGCATATCCAGACTATGAGTCTATTCTGTTGCTGGTGCAGTTGTTGATGTAGTTGGTGCTGTAGTTAGTGTTGTAGGCCCTGTTTGCTGAGGAGCAGGGGCAGTTGTTGGAGCAGCTTCTTCAAGATTGATTATTTCAGGAGGAGGCTGGGAGGTTTGACCCTCTTCTTTTTGTTTCAATGCTGCCTGTAGTGCTGCCTTTGCAGCCTCTGATTCTCCTAGTTTGTCTTGAGTCCGGATTAGCTCCTTGTATAGAGATATCAACAGGGTTGTGGCCTCTTGATCATGCCTTTGTTGGGCCACCTCGTCTGTTTGAGGGTGGATTGTGGCAGGGAGTTTGATCTTTCTCCTCAAGGCTGCCATGTCAGCATCCCTCAACTTCAATACCTCTTGTATCCCTTTGATATCTTTGGGATCATGTCCAATCTCAATGATTATGTCTTCCAAGGACCTTATTCTGTTGTCCTTTGCCTGGGATGATGCCCTCTCCAACTCCAGTTGAGAGGCTGTATTGTTAAGGCTATTTTGTAGCCTATAGTTATCCAAGGTTTGGTCTGCCAGGGAAGCATAGACCATCTCACCCGTTTGCTTGTGCAGTTCTATTTTGTCCATTGGGTGGATATCCTTGGCAAGGACTTCCAAGTTAGTCCTTAAATAATCAGAGGCAGTTTGGGGCTGTACTGCTGTTGGCATGAAATGACTCATGATCATTTTGCCTCCCTGCACATCATATGCAGACATGAGTCTTTGCTGATTGGTGGGAGCCAAATTTAGCAGATGGTTGTACAGCTGCCTTTTGATGGGCTCGTTTCTCATCTTAATATCGACGAACTGTTGTTTAATACTAGGCCCACCTTCCCTTTGCTGCCTAGAGGAACTCACTTCTCCTCCCATTGCCCTATCCTGTTCCTGTTGAAAGGAACTCGCTGATGTTTCCCTGCTGGGTGGGACCATACCCAGCGGCTGCCCTATTGGCATCTCTTCCTCTGAAAGAGGATTGATTCTCTGCCTCTTCTCCCCATGAGTTGCTGACGTTGTAAGGGGAGTTTCTTTGTCCCTTTTCCTGCTTGTGTCCTCCTTTTGTGGAGTCTGGAGTGTAGATGCCTCAGCTGAAGTCTCTTGCCTTGGAGGCTCAGTTTGTTCAGTGGATTTAGGGGCTTCCACTGTTTGCTTTTGCTGGGCAGGCTGTTCCTGCCTTTGTTCTTTTTGTTGTTGCTGTTCCTCTTGTTGCTGCCCTTCTCCTAGCTGCTCCATCTCTTCTTGTTGCTGCACTAGGGTTTCCATTTCCTCTTCGGTCATAGGAGGTGGCTGTTCCACCTGCTTTTCTTTGCCCTTGTTGACTGTCTGTGGAGGATTCATGGCAGCTTGATGATGCGTTGTTGAGGACGAGGCAGCTGCTCCAAGTTGTTTTTTGTATGAGAGGGGAACCTGTCCACAAGTTTCTAAGTCAGCTTCCTTTTGAACATTTCTAGCCTCTCTCTCTAGCAGCTCCTCACTAGTAATTTCCTCCTCTAGGGTACCTTCTTCCCAGCTTAATCTATTGGCATATTGCTCAATCTCAGGCTGCCTCACGTGTGAATAGCTGCCCAATTTGTATTTTATCCTCCTGAGGGAGACAAAGTGATTGGGGTCATAGGGTATCCATTCAAAGCTAGTTTGCAGTTTGAGGGCCTCTAGGATACTGTTTGCCTCTTTCCACCCCTCCTCTTTTCTGTTGTATAGGAAAGGGCCCAGCTGGCTCCTTACCTTGGCAACCTAAAAGGCTTCAACTCACAGCCATATATTCTGATGACTGTGTGGTCTTGGTAGAGGTACCAATTACCAATGCTGTAGGTTTTGTTCAGGTGGAGAATTCTCCTCATGTCATCAGTTAACCTTGGAGGAGGAACACCATGCAATACTGTCATGGCTGGATGAATGAATAAGTCAATGAACTTGGAGTATGTGTATGGTGATACAGAGGCGCAATGAAAGACAGAGGTCCAAAACACAACTGACCTCGGATTTCCCTGGGCATTGACTTGCTTCAAGGGAATAGAGAAGCTGGCTGGCTGATAAAACAAGAATAGGTGGTATATGTATGAAGTATACCTGAACAGTCTTTCCCTCTTCAAGTTCATGAGTTGGTCATGGATCTTATCTGCAATGTATGTAGCATAATCATAATGTACAGCTGGGGGCTTACCAGGAGAGAATATAGACATCATTGCCATTATGATTTCATCCACATCCTCCAGTCCCTTGAACCCTAGGACATAACTGATCAAATCCACTAGCATTCTGCCCAATTCATTTAAGTACTGATATCCAATAGGAGGAGTTCTGATGGCTTCAGAGCCTGGTTGTACAAACAACTGGTTGATTTTGATGACTTGGTCATTTGACAACTTGTTCCCCTTCTTTATCAAGTTCTGCATGTGGAGGGGGGTCAATGGCTTTGCAGTATGGAAGTGCAGCATCTCATTTATGCTTTCTGGGGTGATATGGAACAGAATTGAGCCTGTAGGGCTGAGGACAGCTCTTTGGCCTGGATCATAGCACTCCTGGCATCTGTAGATCAACTCTGGCATAGGATTTACCTGGGGGAGGTTGTAGATGGGCAAGTTTGAGTCCCAAATCCCTAGGATGTCAGCTCCACTAAGGTGCTGGGCTTTCAACTCATTCAGCATCTGAATATTATATTTGGAGCCCAATGGAAACCAGTCTAGCATTTGATAATCCATATCTCCCAGGGCTTTCCATTCTAATTCCTGGTGAGGGGCATTGAGAGGCTTGATGTTCAATGCAATTGGAGTCTCCATGGTCTATTCAGTTTCTGTCTTGCAGGTGAATTAGTTTCAAGTGAGCAGTACAACACAGAGGTGAGTTTTTGCAATGCAACTGTGAATTATAGGGAGCAGAGGGCGGAGTGGACATGCAGCAATTGAAATACTGCTCGAATTATGAATAAGACCAATGCCTGGTCTCCCTCTGTCTTCTATGGCAGGTTTTAAGTAGCTTGACCAACTGTCTCACGTTTGCGTGAGCAGTTTACAGTTTTTCGACCACAACTCGGGAAATGAAGGCTTTGCTGGTGGTTTCAAGGTTGCAATTGTAATTAGAAGTGTTGCAGAGGAAAGCTATCGGTGAAATAGTGAGTTTCAGTGTTCCTTAAGCGTTCCGAGCAATTTACAGTGAATTTAGGCGTATGGAGGATGAATTATGAGAAAATACCTGGCTAACCGCGAACAGAGGTCGTAACTGTGGGTGGAATTGGTGCTCTGGAGGTCTTCAGGTCGTTTCCCGTAGGTGGCGCAGTTCAGGACGTAAAAATAGCATGCAGAGGAAACAGTAGCAAATGAGTGAAAAGTACAAAAAAATGCGTTTTTTGGCTAAATATGGACTTTTTGCAATTTGGCGCTTTTTCTGTGATGACGTCAGCATGACATCCTAGGGTGGGGTCAGCCTTGGATGACGTCAGCATGACGTCATCGGATGAGGTGGCGGGCTGCCATTGGTCCACGGGGTGACGAGGTGGCAGGCACGTTGGCACAGATGCGAACAAAAGTGTGATGCGGTGGCAGGCAGGGTGATGACGTGGAGATTACGCTTGGACCCTCAAACCGGGCGGTGAGTGACCTAATGGTTACGGTTTAGCCCTAGCCGCCACGGTTTCTCGGGGCGGTTATGATACGGCCCCGCATTTGTTAGAGATTGCTCCGAGAGCCCTCAATGGGCGACGCGTGGCCGCGCCCTGACGTAACGCAACGTCACTTTCTCGGGCGCTAAACCTCTATCGCGGGGGCCGCTCCGATATTAATACGGACCGTCGGATCTCTTGGATCTGATCCGACGGTGGACGGGGGAATGATATGTTCGGGGGATACGCATGCGGGCGGATACTTTTTTATTATTTATTTTTGGGAGCAGCGCCCGGCGGAAACCTTCGGATATGGGTTTTCACAATGTTTTCAATGTATTTCAAAAATAAACCAAATGCATGCGCCAACTTTGGTTTAAGCGGTCAAAAGTGGGTTTTTTGGGTCTTTTCGTGATTTGAAAGGGGTTATGGGTAAAAGGGGCTTGTATAGGGTTTTTCTTGGCAAATAATGGCTTAGTGAGTGGAATGACTTGAGGCAAGGGGGGGGTAGATGAGGTGTAGGTTCATCCAAGTGGCCAGATGTCACTTTGATCCCTGACATAGGACTTATTGGCTATAATGCCAAGGGGAGGGGTATTTATACAAAATTTGGGGTTTATACACCATGGTGTTTAATATTAGTAGGGGAGAGGTGATATAGGGATTTATATAGTAAAGTTAGAGTTAATATGGATGAGGGGAATGAAGGGGGAAAACACTGAGTTTGTTTGTGAAACACTTGGTTTTAAAGAGTAGATCAAAATGAAAATATTTTTACACAAGAAATGTGGCTTTTGAATGAACAAGAACCACCATGAAACCATGATCTTCTTCCATGAATCTCAGCTGATGAGGGGATGTTAGTAATGAAATGGAATGGGGAAGGAGGGAGGTTAGTCATGCTCCTTGCTGTAACTTGATGAAGATGCACACCTTGTCAATTGATAGACTTTGCCTTGGTAAACACAGTTAACATATCTGCAATGGTAAAGATAACCTTTTTGCAACCCCAACTACTTACCCAACTACTTACCTAGCATTTTTTATTTCTTCTTGGAGGGTGCACTTGGACTTGCAGACCCTTACTTGCCTTTTCTTTCCTTTGGCTTTTTCTTTGTTTTTTCTATCTACTTCTACCCTTATCTCTTCCAAGGTCCCAGATTAAGCTGTTGGGAGCCTTTTCTTCTCTACCTGGACTACTTGTCTGCCAAGATTAAACAGTTTGGACAGACTTCCTTCTCTATTCTACAACTGCAATTTAAACCATGGAATGATCCAGATTAAACTGTTGAACCATCCATCAAAATTTGAAGTTCATACCAAGCTATAAACACAGATTGGATTCTTCTTGGAAATATGTGATCTTTGAGTCATCAAAGCAGAGCATATTTGGACCTTCCATAGCCAATCATGAAATATGAAACCTATTGGTATAGGTAGCTAACAAGTACTACACTAATAATAACTTGATTAGTTTGCAATCCATGACATTATAAAAGGAGATAAGCAACAAATATATTCTTACATAGTTACCAAGGTTCATATGTTCTAGCCACCTAAAGATGGGATGTGTAGAGAAAAAAAAAATAGCAAGAAGTTTCTCATCAGGTCATTTTATAAATGCAACACCATCCATAAGGATCTAAACCTCTTTTACCCCAACCTTAATGATAATTTTAGGGTACTCATCACTCTCGCAACAAAAATAACTTAACATATTTTTTTCCTTAAACACAACAAAAACATTTTCATGTAAAAATATATTAATATTAATAGGATTTCATCATACTCGAGATTGTTTTGTGGTAGGTCCCTTGGGTATGGATTTACTCAGTTCTTTGGGTAGGAAAAATGGTATTCATAGGATTTAGATTTTTGTGTTCTTAATAGTCAAACCAACATATCCTCTATTGCTCCAGGGGGTGTCATTTAAGAATGGAAAATTTTAGGGGCTAATATCCACAGGTGGGCTAATTTTCCATGATTAAAAAAAAAAAAAAAGATTCACCAATTTCCATTTTTTATAAAATTGATTCACCGAAATTTTACAATATAAAATTATTTTACCATAAAAATAGCCAACATTATATAGAGAGTATATATAAAATCATTATAATTTGAATAATTTTATAAATATATCAGTAAACATTTTATAGCTTACATATTACGGACTAGGGATATTCACCAATATTTTTAAACTTCAAAATAAATTTTCATCCTTAAAATTTTCCCTGCATTTAAGGCTCCTTAAGACCTTATTGGCATTGAACTACACAATATATCACAAACACAATTGATATGGAAATGAGAATTAATAAATGTGATATAAACATAGCATTTAAGCTTTGCGATATGCATAAAGATGCATCCATATCCCATTACTTGGTTGTTGTTATATATATATATATATATATATATATATATATAACAGTTGAATAAAATTTAGAGTTGATTTCCTTGCCCAAACAGATATTGTGTCATTATTTGTGTTTGGATTTGTTTGATTTTGTTAATTTTATAAGTAGTTCTAATCTATTGAAAATGTGTATGATGAAATGAACTCTTTATAATTTGTGTTGCTATTACATATTTTCAATATGGACAAGACAAATAAATGCAATATAAACATAGCATTCAAACTTAGTGAGATGTATACATATCTTACTAGTTGGTTATTTTATATATTTAATATATTGTACAATGTAATAGAATAGAGAGTTGATTTCCTTACCCAAATAGTTATTGGGCCACTATTCATATGTGGCTTTGTTTGATTTTGCTAAATTTCCAAATGATTCTAGAATATTGAAGAATTGCACGATAAAATGAATTCTTTATAATTTATGTTATTGTTGCACATTTTGTAAAAGAACTTGTTATTTGGGTCATTGCACTTAATGGTAACATAATACATTGCATGGATTGAACACTTTTTCAACATTCATGTATTTGAATATGTATTTGAATATTTAATAGATTGTGAAACATATGATATGTTGTGTTAAACATGTTAATTTCTTACATAAATAAGAACATATGTGTATTTCTTAATTGTTTAAAGCCATTCTGTAGGCAAGTGGAATATTCTTTTAGTAACATACTAAAAACATCAATTTCATGCATGAATATCATACTTTTTTACACAATATATTATATCACATGATTTTCTTGTATTATAATATTTAACAAGTTGATAAAAATATCAACTTTATGTGTAAATATTATAATTGTTTTATTAACTTTATGGGACTTTACACAATATATTATGTCACGTGATTTTGTTGCATCATAACATTGTAACTAAAGTGGCATTTTCATATTACAAGGTAAGTCACAATTTGATCTATAAAGTGTTGGGGATTGAAGAGTTACATGTCTAGAAATAACCAATTCCACCTCACAACTAAATCAATGTGTTAGTCATGATTTATATTCTATGGCTCATTAAATAAAGGGATGAATGATGAATGTTTGCAAGTGATCAATATTTGCCTATAACACTAATGATATAGCAAAATGCCAAAGATTGAAGGGTTGTACACCTCCAAGTGAGCAATCCCACTTGACAACCCATCAAAATGATGGTTCATGTATCTTGCTCCCTCATAGATTTAAGGGTCATGCATGTGCAAGTGACTAAGCCCACCTAACAACTAGATCAAAGAGCCACATAATGAAGGGTTGTTCATCTACAAGTGAGCAATTAGACCTTATAACCATAGAAAAGTGTCATTAATTGAAGGGTTGTGTCTATAAATGACTAATCCCACTTTACCACCATATCAAAGTGCTACATATTAAACTTAAAAATAACCAATCACACTTTACAGCCATATCAAAGTGCCACATTAAAATATGCACCTAGAAGTGACGACTCCCACCTAGAACCAACAAAATCAAAGTGCCAAGGATTGAAAAGTTGTACACATACAAGTAAGTGACTCAAATTAAAGTGCAAATGTTGGTGGTGCCTAATGAGTCATAAAGTCTCCATAAAATTAGAGTACAACTTCCACCTATAAAAACCCAAGAGCTAGAGATATTTTTTATTATTTATCCTTGCTCAATTTAGTAAACTACCTTGGCTTCACACCTCCCAGCATAAGAAGAATTTCAAATCTAAAACACTCATCAAATTTAGTGATTTTTTCAAGAATACTAATTAAATTAAAAATATTTAATTTTTTTTAAACTATATTTAATAAAACAAATTAACTGTCACAGTAAATTTGTAAAATTACCCTTCAAATTCCATCCCTACACCCTATAATTCCATCCCTACACCCTATGTGACTTAGTGCCCAAGTTATCTCTCGATCTTTTTACCCACATGCCTGCCAAAAAAGCGAGGTTATTAAAAAACAGATCTTTGTGAAATTACCCTTCAAATTCTATCCCTACAGCCTATGTGACTTAGTGCCCAAGTTATCCCTGATTTTTTTACCCACATTACCCACATGCCTGCCAAAAAGGAGAGGTTATTAAAAAACAGATGATTCCCGGAAGGAGACTAGCATGAACACTCCCAATGCCATTTTACCACTGCAAGCATTTCTTTTTCATTTGTGAAACAGTTGGCCAACTATCATATGGCACCATCATTAGCTGTCTTCAACACCAAAATCTGTATGATGCACCGCTGTAAAAAGTCCCCACGGAATCACCGACCAGCCATGAGCTGTCCTGTTACTCAAATCTGCATAATGCTCTGATGTACTGCTCAATGATTTGAGGGCAGGTCTGCTCCAAAAAGTCTCCACAGTATCACCGTCAATGTATTACAAAATTGACACACACCCGCGTTCGTTCTCGCTATACATGTTTTAGTTTATTGAATCACGGCACTGTTCCCGTCGATTTATTATAAAATTGACACCCCATCCATTTCTTCTTTCGTTCCTCCCAACACAATATACATATACAGTTTTTTTAAATGACGGCTCTGCGCCGTTTAAAATAAAGACAGTAAACCATGTTGACAACTTGCCTTTTTTTAATATTTCGAATTCAAACAACCCACAGAGATTTCAAAACCAAACAAAACTCTACGCGTCCTTTTATTAGTGGGGACACATCTTGCCTCCACCTTTGGTGCTTTGAGTAATTGAGTTGGCCTATGCTTACATCGCTATCACAGGCGCGTAGGGTGATATCCTGGTCATGCTTAAATAATGGCCATCATAGTATAAATTGGTGCTCACAACTCACCCATATTGCCTGAATTCGCTCTTCTTTGCTATTATAGTTTCAGCAAACGCTAGGAATAGCAGAGTCTGCTTATAAAATTTGTGCTCACACCTTATATTAGATTGAGTTCCCTCTTCTTTGCTATAATAGTTTGATCAAACTCTGGGAATAGCAGAGTCTGCATTTTCTACACTGTTTAGATCACAGATTTGTTAAGGATGGGTGGTCCATTGGATTATGTATCTGATCTGCTATCAGGAGCAGGAAGTAAAAAGCACAAAAAGATGAAGCAGATGCAGGTATAACAGCCTATACCCATTTGAATATTTCAATGTTATTTCTATGTCAAGTGATCATGGTTTTATTAAAAGATGTTGAGTGGTAAAAACCTATTAGGTAAAGCACAGAAAATAATGTATAGTAAGATGTTAATGCAGACCTTCTTTCCATAGTGTAAATTCAAAAGCAGAAAAATGATTAACCCCACATTCAGTAATGTATAGTAAGATGTTAATGCAGATCTTCTTTCCATAGAGTAAATTCAAAGGCAGAAAAATGATTAACCCCACTTTCAAATTGCAGACTGTTGAGCTGAAAGTTCGCATAGATTGTGATGGCTGTGAGTTGAAAGTGAAAAATGCTGTTTCTTCCATGAAAGGTACTGAGCTCAGAACTCTGTTTGTGTTTTTTTAAAGATGTTTTAGGGTGCAGAGTATGTGTATTGGGAAGACTTTAGTACCTAAATTATTGCACTGATAACTTGTTTTACAAATAAGGGATTGTATACACTAATTTGGTTTGGTGTATTGTTTTGGCTTTGATTGGAAAGAAAGAATGTTTAGATTGATTATGTATAGAGATATTAAGAAAAAAAAGTACACATGTTTAAAAGATTTTCATGCATCAATTTGGTATAAGATTGTTGTCTGAATGTTTAGATTGACGATGTAAGGAGAGATATTCAGAAAAAAATGAGATATGTTTAAAAGATGAATATAAATTGATGAATTGTTTGTTGTTAATTGTAGGTGTGAAGACTGTGGACATCAGTAGAAAGGAGCAGAAGGTGACAGTCACAGGTTATGTGGAGGCAAACAAAGTGCTGAAGAAGGTGAAGGCCACGGGCAAGCGAGCAGAGATTTGGCCATACGTGCCATACAGCTTGGTAGCTCATCCTTACGCTGCGCAATCATATGATAAGAAAGCCCCGGCTGGGTATGTCAGGAAGGTTGAGTACAACAACATGCCCAACCCTAACACCACAGACGAGCAGTACACAAATTTCTTCAGCGAGGATAACGCAACTGGCTGCACGATTATGTAGAGTGGCGTAGAACATATTCATTTTAAATCAGAATCTACTGAATATGGAGAGGCCTGCATCACCTTGTTAGACTAATATTTTGAATTTTATGGCATTTTTTACCATATTTTTTGGTTCTAGATTTAATCGCAAAGATTATGGCCATTTTAGTCTCAGAGATGAGGACGACAGCAACTCTCAGTTGTTATCAAAAGATCTTCAAACCTGTGGAGTGTAAAGAGGGTCAATTTTTTATGACAAAACTAAAGATTCATCTTGGTTTTCATGGAGTTTTGGCCATATTCTCCGGGTCTGATTTGTAGAGGTAATGGCGGTTTTGTGTGTAGAGATTATGGCAGCTGCTGCCTTCAATTGTTATAAAGAGATGTTATTAAAGAATGAAAACTATGTTCTGAAATCTCTGTTTACGGATTTTATATGTATTTAAAATTTATATTATTGCTAATTGGATTTAGTTAGGTGGAAAATGGATATGTATTCAAAATTTGTGTTATTGTTAATTGGATTTAGTTAGGTGGAAAATTGACTTTATATGTATTTAAAATGTGTGTTATTGTTAATTGGATTTAGTTTAGGTGGAAAATGGATGATTATGATTTTTTTATTTAGAAATAATTTTAATAAAAAATTCTAAGGGTTAATGTTTTTCATGAGGCTAATTTTCTATATTAAAAAAAAAGGAGTGATTTTTTTTTTTTGAAAACGATTGGCTTAAATTTTATAACATAGAAATATCTTATTGTAAGGAGGGAAACTTTTTATAGTAATTATATTAAATTATTAGAAAATTGAAAATATCACCAAAAATTTTACATTAAAACTAAAACTAATAAAATTAATCAAAATTTCTAAACTTTAAAATCTTTAAATTTTTCAATCTTAAAAATATAATAAATTTTATTTAATAACTTTGTACTTTACTATTAAATTTAAATACAAATAGCTATACTACACTCTAATGTACCAGCGACCCAGCACCGGAACCAGAAATCTAAATAAAATAATATTCATTTATACCCCTTTGTCTATGAGAAATCACATGGATATTTGGCTGTGTGACATTAGAGTTGGTTTTGGACCAACTTCGGGAGCAGCCCTCAAATTTGATATTTCCTCTTATCATTGAGAATGAGTGCTGGGCATCAAATAATGCAGAAATTTAATTTTATATAAGCTGTCCACTATTTTATTAGTCTGATTGAACTGTTTCTTACTCTATCATAATTATCTTGAGCATGATGACAATTATGCTGCCCAACATCAATGCAGATTATAAAGTAGCTTTTTATAGCCTTTAATTTTATGGCAGTTAATATAGACATAGGATATGATAATTCTGGAAGAAAAAATTTGTCAGAACTCAAATATCTTTGGTCTTGTATATCTACTAAGAATCTCATTGAGAGGGTTTATCTGGTTTATTGGCAGAGCATCAATCAATTTATATTTGCTAAACATCAATCAATCAATTCTTAACTTCATAATAATTATATATGTTATAAATATATACATAAAATAAGGTAATTTCAAATCTGTAAAAAGAATTTGTCAAAACTCAAATATTTTTGGTTTCGTCTATCAAATAACAATCAATCAACTTTTATATAAATTGTTTATTTGCTGAACATTCAATCAATTTTTTTTTGTAAGTTTAAGTAGGACCTTCTCATTTTTACATGTCCGTTATTCACCCCATTTCCGGGGAGGGTAGCACAAGAATCGAACACCCCATTTCCGGGGAGGGTAGCACAAGAATCGAACCCAGGATCTCCCGTTCTGTGAGACTTCATTTCCACGACCATTACCACTTGAACTACCCATTGCCGACAACATTCAATCAAATTTTATATAAAAGTAACATTCTATTTATTCATCAAAAAAACTCAAATCCCATTATCTAATATAAGAAGAACCTCAAGAAAAGTAATCACAGAGTTACAATCAAACAGTATGACCTATGTGACCTATCAAACCCCATTACCTAATAGGACAGGAACCTCAAGAAAAGTAATCACAGAAGTCGCAATCAAACAGAATAGCCTACTATAACCTAATGGTGATTACAGCTATTGGAATTAAAAATTGCAATAAGTCTGCCAAGTTTCCAATAAACTATCAAATGCAACTAAAAAATCATTTTTACAGAACAAAACGTCCCATTCCCCGGATGTTCCGGAGCCATGAAAGTTGGCACCTTCAGTATTTTAAAATGTTTCGGCAAAGCTTAAAGAAAATAGCATCGTTGTAAGATTCTATAAAGGTCCCATTTAATTTATCGTCGACTCTGAATTGAGATTCGAATATATTGAAAACCATCCGACATAAATTCATAAAATAGAAAATGTCACATGTGCTGTCTAATCAGACACATACATTGTAACCTTCATATAAGGCGGCTGGTCCCAAAAATCGAAAATCAAAATTTTCCATGACAGACAACCTAAAAAGCACAGTCGCCACCATTAGAGTGTGACTTCTTAATATAATAAACAGAGGGTCAGGCTGTTTTTCTTACATGTATCAATCTCTATTAAATTATCAATGTTCCCAAAAATAGGCCAGATTCAATCTCAGCACATTTCATGTTATTCTACCGGAGTCTCTCCAGGCAATATATCCCATTAAAGTGGCCACACTTTTAGTATCATGATATATGGCCAATGTTAAAGTTTATGAACTAAATTGGATTAGTACACAACCAATGGAGGCTTCTATATTTAAGATGAGAAAATTGTTCCTCATTTATAATGGAGAAATAACATTAATGGTTGATAATATTAATCTAATTTTAAGGTATTTGTCAAACTAGAAATCAAATTGGTGTATGAGATTTTGTTTGTGGGACAAGGAAACATCCTTTTCATAACAATTTGACTATTAAAAGTTACAATTTTGTACACATTTTAACAATCTTACGTATTGCATTGTAAAGTTTATCTTCTAGTTTTGCTATAAGATTATTTTGTTGCTATAAATAAGAATGATGTCAAGTCCTTTTTTCAAACAATGAACGATATCATCCTTCATTTCTTCAATTTTCTCTCTTCATATTAGTGCTTTTGGTTATAGAGTCTTCTCCTTGGGTGCGTTTTTGTACATCTATATGGTATCAAAGAGAATCTTTAAGCCCCCTCTTGTACTTTTGAGAGAGATTTGTGAGATGTGATTAGTTCATATGTGATCTGGGCAAAAGGTAATATTTAGCGGCGTCTTTCTTTTGAGATCGTGTTTGTTTACCTCCTATCCAAGGGGAACGCTTGTGAGTTTTAGGGTTTGTAGTTTTTTATTTTATTTTTTGTTTTACTTGTTTGCCACTAGGGATACTAGACCAAGAACATAAGTTAAAATTTTTGAGATAAGTAAATCTATTTTCTATCTGATAGATAGTAAAAAAAACCATGTGACTAGCAGGGAAATTAAACTCTAAATTGATAAACATGCTAATAAAATTGACATTACATAAATTATGTTGAGAGTGATTGCCTTTCCTGGACTTCAACCTATAGGTAAATCCTCTTGAACTAATTGTTGTGGCTCTCTCTCATTGTCAAAGGAAGAAAATTGAAGATTTGTTAAGTTCTTGGCAAGGGTTGTCACCTTCTTGTTGAGTCTACCAATATTTTCCATCAATTTTGGCATACAAATGACAAATTCTTGTTGGGCATTAGCTCTATCAATGAAGACTCTGCCCATGAGAGTCTTGATATGCCAATATAGATTAATTGTCTACATATAGGAGGTGCTTTTGGCTCTGGTGGAGTTCCCCACATTTGGAATCGAGTCCCTAGTGTGCTGGTCAACTTATCTATTTGGAATATAACACCTTGATTGGCTAACATGCTCCTGTACATTAGAGACAAACATTTGAACTGTTATAGGGATGATATCCTTGAAATTCTCCATTGTTGTCCACATGGATGCCTAGGCCTAGGTATGATGGCTAGAAGGACTATGATCAAAGGTAGGGGAAAGACTTGGTTGTCCTCTCCTTCCACTTTGTAGAGGAGAAGAGAGTCAATGCATAGCCATAGTGTTAGGCCTTAGCCTAGGAGGTTAGGGGAAGAAAAAATTGTGTAGTAGGGAGGGGACTAGGACATCGCCAAGGCTGAGTAGAAGAATTGAGATGAAGATAGGAAAAGCTTAGAGAACCAACAAAAGGGATAAGTGAAGCAAGGGTAGTTCAAGGAAAGGCAGGGGAAGGAGGTTAGAAGGGTAGTTGGAATGAGAACTATAGGAAGGACAAGAAGTAACTTGGCCAAAATGAACATGCCCCCAAAAATTAACAACCCTAGAGAAGGGATATATAACCATAATCCAACAATCTTGAGTTCTTAATTCAATATCGTGAGTAAGAAATTTGTAATCGAATCACAATACCAAATTGAAATGATTAATAAACGGAATGTAAAATTGGAGAGATTGCTTTGAATTATGGTAGAGATGGTTTTTCCCTTCGAAATAATTTCCAACTAATAATTACTACAAGCCCTACTTGCATTAAAGACTCCATGAGTTTTCTTTCAAAGAAAAGAAACTAACAACCCATGGATGTTGGTCAATCTTCATGTAGGAGACGTCAAGTAAAGTGTTTAAATCCATAGCTATCCATCTTGTTTCATTATAATGACATTTTACTCCATATATTTCTACAATTTCCTCTGAAACTCCCTTGCAAAACAAATTCGAAATAATTCGTCCTTTACCTGAGTTCTACACTATTAGATTTAGGTGTCTTGCAAGCTTTCATAAGCACATATTCATGGTTTCCTAGGTGGGATGTACAGTCTCCCATGTAGGCTATGATTTGGGGGGCATCCTACCATCTTCATTTAAACTGGAAACTCTCATAACCAGTTGAGGAGTGTAGCCCCCCATGTAAACACCCTCCATGGGGTATCTAGCCTTGATCTATTATTTGTTGACATGATTCTTTGAGCTGGTCTAGTATGGGCTTTTTTTCCATGTACTATCAAAAACTTTCATATTATATTTTAGTCCTACATTAGCCATATTATCAACTCGTTTGCTTCCATTTATTCAAACATGGATTGGAATGGAGGTTGTAATCATGGGGCTAACAATCATGTGATCCTCTCTAAACTTGCATTGAGTCTCTAGGTATTGGTGACTTTTGCTAGTCTTGAACCATTTTGGAGTTTTTTATCATTGAATTGGATTTTTAGAGTCCTCATATATTATTAGTTTTTGGAGATTGCACCTATTAGCTATGATTAGACCTTGCTCTAAAGCATGAAGCTTTGTTGAATTATTGGTGTCATTACTAATCACTCCTAAATAGATATGGATATTTTGACCCTATTCATCTATGAATACACCTCCATAGCTAATAGGGTTAGGGTTACATTAGAGGCTCCATCAAAAATTCTATTTAGGAATTCCTCTCGAGGGGGGAAACTATTTTTTTGGACTTGTGGGATTAGGATGAGAGAAGGAAGGTTGTGAAATTGAAACAAATTGATTTAGACATAATAGTGAGAGAATATTAGACTCCTTTGAGGATCATTCCCAATATTGAGTTGTACAAGGAGTGATAATTAATATTTCTCTTATTTTTCCCATAGAATTCCAAATTGTTCTTCGATACAAAGGTTTATCTCGAAATATTGTTCTATCTCGTTCCTTCTGTACTTATCATAAAATGAATGGAAAGAGTTGTTAAGATCTATTTAATATTACATGTTAGGTCCCAATACTACTAGTTTAACCCCTTATTATTATTAGTACAACCCCCTTATTATATTGTTGTGCCCATGAAGTCCCCATATTGTTATTATTGTGCCTCATAGAAGCCCACTATTGTTATTATTGTGCCCTTACATTATTACTATTATGTCGGTCCTGATTATATTATGACCCCTTAGACTCCTATATATAGAAAGGAGGTCTTGTCATTTGTATCATCCAAGAATTGTTCATTTGTGTAATGTAAAGGAGGTTACCCCCTCGAAGAGGCTTATTTTGAAGGCATTGATCTCTCTCTTCTATCTTTTTGTGAGCTCCTTTCATAACATTTGGTATCAGAGGGTTGGATTCTAGGGTTTCGCTGCTCCAAACAGGTCATCGTGGAATTTTCGCTATGCTATGAAGTTTCAAAAGATAAAAGAAAAAAATCATTTGGTATGCGAGCATTCTGAACCTCGGGTCTGAATTTCAGATCTTGTCTCTCTATATTTTCAGAGATATGATCTCAAGAAGTTAGGGTTTCTGCAAGCTTCACAATTCCATATCAAAAAAGTCATCATGGGGTTTTCGTTATACATCTTTTTCTATGAAGGTTTAGACTCTGAAGTTACAACCCATTCTAGTCAAAATACTGCTGAAGCTTCGATCCAAATTTCATATCTTGTCTTGCTATATTTTCGGAGATATGATCCAGGGAAGTTAGGGTTTTTGTAGGCTCTCTAATTACATCCCAAACAGGTGACCTTGGGAAAATGGTCATAACTTTCTCTCTGTGTATCAGATTAAAATTTCATAGGAATTTACAAAAAGAGTACGGACTATAGTTTTCTTTGTATCGTTTTCAGGTCTGAAGGTCCAAACAAGGACATGTGGCAGGTTATACAAGTTCACTCTACTGAACTAGTCTATAATCAGGTCATCGTAGGAGATTTGGCATACCTCTTTCTTGAAGAATCCAATATTCATCATACTCGTGGGGTTAGAAAGAGAACTCAGAGAACTACCATAGGACGCGATTTCATAACTTGGAGATCTGAAATTACAGAGTTACATTCGTTTCAAGATCGAGCTCCTAAAATCAAGAAAAGGTGATATGAGGAAGTTTGATGGCAAGGATATGATAAATTGGATACTACAAATGGAGCAATATTTTGATCTACATGATGTACAATTGTTACAAAAGGTACATATTGTATATTTAGATTTAGAATCGAATCAATTTTTATGGTATAAAGTGCTTTGTTCTCGTAAACCACTTCTCAGTTGGTCAATTTTCACAGAGTAAATGATAGCACATTATGAGGACACAAAGAAAAACACCTTCTTTAGCCAATTGATAAATCTCAAACAAAATGGTTCAAATGCAGATCACATTGAGAAATTCCAAAAATTGAATATAAGGGGAAATGATATTCTAGAGAAGCAAAGGAGTGATGTCCTCATAGGGACTTTAAAAGATAACATTCAGCATAAGGTTCATCTTTGGGAACCTGATTCATTGGAGAAGGCATTCAGGTTGGCAAGAAAAATTGAAAGTGAAATTATGGCAACAAGGAAGTCTACCACTGACAACTATAAAGATGGAAGTGTTGTTTCTCCTAGCCTTCCATAACCTACAAGGTTGACACCAAAACAATTAGAAGAAAAATTAGCAAAAGGACTTTGTTACAATTGTGATAGCAAATACATTAAAGGTCACAAGTGTGCTGAGAAGAAATTATTTTACATAGATTGTGAAGAGGCAGAAGAAAATGATCAAGAAACATCAAAAGAAGAGGATATACACTGGAAGGAAACCCTAGAGAAAGAAGAAATGAATCTGACCATATCTTGTACTGCATTAGCAGGAATTACCACTCCTTAAACTCTCAAGATATAAGGACATATCAAGAAGAAGAAGGTTCAAGCAGTGAAATATCAAGAAGAAAATGACCAAGAAACATCAAAAGAAGAGGATATACACCAGGAACCAACCCCAGGGAAAGAAGAAATGAATCCGACAATATCTTATAATGCATTGGCAAGAATTAGCACTCCTCAAACTCTCAAGATAGAAGGGAATATCAAGAAGAAAAAGGTAATAGTATTAATTGATTTGGGTAGTACCCATAAATTTATTCATTGTAATACAGCCAAGGAAACGAATTGCTTCCTATATCTAGTAACAGAGTGTCAAGTAATGTTTGCAAATGGAGGAACCATAAATTGCTCTGGAAAGTGCCATAATATCAAGCTATCCATGGGAGAATATGTCTTGAATAGTCCAATGCTTTCCATTCTAATGGGTGGTGCAAATGTCGTACTAGGATTCTAATGGATACAATCTTTGGGCACGATAGCTTTTAATTTTCAAGAAATTTTCTTGAAATTTTTTTGGGAAGGAAAGGAAGTTGAATTAAGGGGTATCAAAGGGAAATCGGGAAAGATAATCAACTCTAACAACATGACAAAGCTTCTAAAGAAAGAACATTGGGGCGTCATTGCACAATTATGTTCACTAGAGGTTCCCACATCGAAATCATCTATTTCTCTAGATCTCAAAACTTTTGGGATAATCATTCCAAGGTATTTGAGACTCCCAAAGGCCTCCCACCTATTCATGATCATGATGATTCTATTCATTTGATTCCAGGAAGTGTTCCTTCAAACAGCGGGCCTTAGAGATATCCTTATGCCCAAAAGAGTGAAATTGAATGTATGGTTGCAGAAATGCTAGAGGTTGGTATAATTCAACCTAGTCAAAGTTCTTTCTCTCCTCTAGTAGTATTGGTGCACAAGAAGGAAGGGTCATGGTGCATGTGTCCAAATTTTAGGGAGCTAAAAAATCTCACTATTAAAGATAACTTTCCCATTCCTCTCATTGATGAATTATTGGATGAATTGCATGGATTAATTTACTTCACCAAGCTATATCTTCATTCAGGATATCAGCAAATCAGAATGAAGACTGAAGGCATTCCAAAAACAACATTGTTGAAGAAAGATGAATTTTCATGGACTCTAGAGGCAACTAAGGCCTTTGAACATCTTAAATAGGCAATGTGCCAAGCAACAGTCTTAGCTATCTTAGAATTCAAAAAAACATTTGTTCTAGAATGTGATGCCTCGGGAAATGGAATTGGTGATGTTTTAGCGTAAGAAGAAAGACCCATTGCTTTCGAAAGTCTTCCAATGAAAGGAAAGTATTTACACAAAGTTGTTTATGAGAATGAAATGTTGGCAAGACTACATGCACTTGAGAAATGGCGACCTAACCTAATGAGAAGATACCAGTTCAAACAATATTTACAGAACTTGACGAGCAAGGAAAAATCATATTGGAACCTCAAGCAGTCACAAAAGCAAGAACTTGATAGCTACAAAATCGATCAACTTCAGAGTATCTCATCAAGTGGAAGAAATTACCCGCTGAAGATTCCACATGGGAGGACAAGAATTTTATACAGAAGTATCCATAACTACTCAAGCATTGAGGACAACACTTTTTGAAGGAGAGGGGCATGATAGGTCCCTATACTACTAGTTTAACCCCTTATTGTTATTAGTGAAAACCCCTTATTATATTTTTGGGCCATGTAGTCCCCATATTTTTATTATTGTGCCCCATAGAAGCCCACTATTGTTATTATTGTGCCCTTACATTATTACTGTTATGTCAGCCCTGATTATATTATGACCCCTTAGACTCCTATATATAGAAAGGAGGTCTTGCCATTTGTATCATCCAAGAATTGTTCATTTGTGTAATGTAAAGGAGGTTCCCCCTAAAAGAGGCTTATTTTGAAGGTGTTGATCTCTCTTTTCTATCTTTTTGTGAGTTGGTTTCATAAAATTACATTAGTGAAGGGTGTTGATGTTCATTCTTTAATTGTGGAGAGTATATTATCTCCTCTTCTATTTATTTTTTAGAAGATTATACTGAGTCTACCCCATATTGTAGTTTCCACTTGAGATCTTGATCAATTTTATATTTAGATCAGACTCCAATTACTTTAATTTCCATTCTTGTCCATGAATTCTTCTCCTATTGCAGTCCTTTTCTTACTATTTTTGGTGATACATAAGTGTGTCTGTTTGAAGCATCCAATTCTAAAGTTGGGCATTTTTTTGGTCACACAAGTTCAAAACTCAAGGTTCTTACTATGAAATTTCTAGTGTAGATCCATGCCCTAAGATATTGAGTTGCACTGATTTCTAAGTAATCCCATAGTCACTCAAATTTCAAAATTCGACAGATCCACATCAAATAGAATTGTACCATTGATCCAAGAGAACATTTTTTGTTGATGAACTGTGTCCTGGATCAGCTGAGTGGGCTTAATGTGCATTTCGAAGATGTGTTTCTTAGATCTAGATCTACTTTATAACTTTAACTTTGGTGAACGTTATGTAATTTTACCAAAGTAATTTGATGTGAAACATTTTTTTGTTTGGGGAAAATGACACTTTACTGGACGACGGGGATTTAGATAAAATATTAAAAGCTCTTTTTCAAATTTTGTTGGGAAACTTCATTAAAATTAGTGGGAAAATACTTTTCTCTTTGGTCATGAAAATTTTATTTTTGAGTGGTAAATATAAATTATTTTTGGCAAGGATATTTTATTTTAAGGAAAGTTTTTTAAGGAATTTTTGGAGTAAACATATTTTAAAGTTTTGTTTCCATTTATATTTTGATGAAGATTTTCATAACATGACAGAGTGAAGGACCATATAACTTCTTACTTTCCATAATTTTAACACTTGTAAATTCAAAATGCAACATTCCTTGTAATATAAAGGATTTTGGTAAGATGTTAAATGTGAATCATCATGTTTTTACCAAAGAAATAGAAAACAATTCCAAATAAAATTAACACGATGAATCCATGAGATAGATTGGGCTATATGTTTCAAATAAATTATTTTGTAATATTCATGTATGTACAACTCCAAAAAATTATAGGATAAGTTGGCCTCCTTGTTTTGTAAGGTCAAAAAATTTCATGCTTTAGAGATGGACTAAGAGTTATTAGCATTAGCACCTATTGAGAAAACCTCTATTCAGGATTACCTTTTCAAATATGGGTTATTGTGGGCCCTATTAAAAGGATGTGGAAAATAGAAATCATAGGAAGATTTTACCTTTTTTATCTTATCAAAACTAAAGGGTCATTTTCAGGTTTTTTTTCATCTATATGTTATTCTACTATGGATGCCCTTGGAGAATCATTTAAAATTCCTAGTTTTGAGACATTTTGAGATCACCTTATAAGAGAGAAATATAAACTTAAGTACTTATATGTTCATCGAATTAGGATGTTGTGGTTCATACCTCCAAAGGTAGGCAAAAATTAAGTTCAAATAGAGGAAATCTTATTCTCATGCCCATGATTCTCCCTCTGAGCCTTAGAAGAGCAGTAAATCTCCCCCTCCAATTTCCAATTTTAATGGATCCTCCAAGACAAACAAGAAGAAGAACAAGTCCAGTGAGTCACACACTTTTTGTGGCAAATCCAGGCATATCGAATAAAATTGTTGGAAAAATTTGGTAATCTTAAATGAGATCATGAAGGAGCACAATATTTCAATAGGGACATGCTTTATTAGCTCAAGCTCTATATAGATCGAAAAATAGTTGGATATTTTATTTAGGTGCATCCCATCATATGATTCCTTGTTAAGACATGCTTCCCTCTACATCCCATAGTAGCATCTCATGGATTTCATTCGAAGACTCTTCTTAGCTTGATGTATTTGATCTAGGCACCATGTAGTTGACTGATGGGTGCATTAATATTATCCTCATTGTCCTCAAATTTCTACCAATTTATTTCCATCTATCATATTTCTCACTATGGTGATGGGAAAACAATAGAGTTTTCTCCCAATCAGGTAGTTATTTGTGAACTAAATGATCAAAGATTTTTTATTGCTATAGGATAGGTTGCTCACACTTCCAGATTATATAAATTTTCCAATTTTGAGCCTGTCTTAGCTTCCTCTTTTATTGTTCATGTTGATTTTTTGAGTAGGATTTAACATGAAATATTTGGACATATAAACTACATATATTGTATAAATTATGCACTAATAATACGGTTATTAGTTTTCCAAAGGTTTATTGTATTGATAGAGTTTGTACAAGTTGTGATCTTGGAAAACAACATCAAGACCCCTTTTTAATAGGGAAAGCTTTATGTTATACATCACCTCTTGAGTTGGTGCATAGTGATTTGATGCCATTTCAAACTTGTTCTTTCTTAGGAGCTATGTGTGAATTAATTTTTTTTGATGATTTCTCATGACACTTTTGGGTGTGATTCATTAAGTATACAAGTAAAATATTCAGAACATTTGAGACATTCAAATCCTTTTCTGATAAGAAGTCAACTTTATCCATCAAGAAAATACAAATGTATAATAGGGGGGAATATGTCAATCTAACGTTCAAATATTTCTGTAGAGAGAAAGGCATTCAACAAAAACAATCTCTACCCTACACCCCTTAAAAAAATGGCATTGTTGAAAGGAATAATTGAACATTAAAGGAGATGAATAATTCCATGATTTATTCCAAGAACATGGCATCTTATTTTTAGGCTGAAGAAAATAATTTCATGAATTATATTCAAAATTGGCTACCTCATATGACAGTGCATCATATGACTCTAATGGAAGCTTGGACCCATGTTGATCCTAACATCTCTACTTCATAGTATTTGGAATTATATCTTGGGCGTTAATTCGAGATGAAAACGATGAAGAAATAGAAAAGAAGAGTCAATTACTGATATTTGTTGGTTAATGTGAGGGCACAAAGTCATATAGTATCTTTGATCCTACTTTTAAGGAAGTATTGTTTCGAAGGAATGTCCATTTTGATGATTGCAACAATATTGCATTGTCTCCTCCTCCTTCCTGTACTTTTAATGGCAGTAATGGTCTTAATGATGCTAACAGTTTTGTAGACATTGAAGATGAAGAAATTTTTATTGGATGTCATCAAGTAGAAGAGAATATACCATCAACATCACCATAACTTTAGCATTCTAATGAATAAAATATTATTCAATACTAATATTTCAGGAGGAATATTTGTAAGAGAAAACAACCTAATAGATATGTTATGATGCCACTAACTTTAGTTATCTTACCTCTAACTAGACACAGTCAAGTGGATTCTCACTTTTTTGTCATGTAATTGGAGAAGATCCACAACAATTTTTTGATGTTGGAATTCTTGACTGGGAAGTTTCCATCGAGAAAGAGTATTTTTCTTTGATGAATAATCATGCCTTGGATCCCATTATTCTTCCCAAGGGATATAAGTTGGTTAATTGTAAATTGGTCTATAGAACTAAATATGTAGCAGATGGATTTGTTGACAGAAAAAAGGTATGTCTCATGGCTAAGGTATTTTCACAGAAGATATTGCCTCCAACAATACATAGTCAAGTGGAATCTCACTTTTGGGTCATGCGATTTCATAAGATCCACAACAATTTTTAGATGTTGTTGGAATTCCTAAGTGGGAAGTTGGCATCAAAAAAGAATATTCTTCTTTTATGAAGAATCATACAGGGTATCTCGTTCTTCTTCCCAAGGAACAAAAGTTGGTTAATTGTAAATGGGTCTATAGAACTAAATATGCAATATATGGATTTCTTGAAAAGAATAAGGTATGCCTTGTGGAAATTTTTTTTTCATAGGAAGCAAGAATTGATTATTCTCAGACCTTTACTCCTATTGCTAATATGGATTCTATATGTCTTGCATTTTCTCTTGTTATCTCCCAAAGCTGGTCAATTTACTAGATGGATGTAAGGAGTTCCTTTCTACATAGTGGCATATATGATGAGATTTACATGGAGCAACCTACTAGTTTTGTGTAGAATTATTCACTTGTCAAACAAGCTCCTGAATTTTGGTATGATAATATGGATAAATTTCTACTTACTTCAAGGTTCAACCATTGTCAATCTAATAATATAATGTGCACTCAAAATAAGAGCTCAAATGTTTTGATTCTAGTTTTTTTTGTGGATGATTTTATCCTCGTAGGAATTTCTTCATCAATGAAGGGACATTATTTCTGTTATGGAAGTTCCTTGGATTCAAAAATTATTAACTAGCTTTGGAATTCAGCAGGATTTTCCTACTATTCGTGGGTGTGGGTGTGATAATCAAGGTGCCATATATATTTCCAAAAATATAGTGGAGCACCAAAGGACCAAACAATTTTTTTATCTATATACATTTCATTTTTCAACTTATTCAAGATGATGTTCTTATCTTGGAGTAATTTCCTACTAAAGATCAAGTTGTAGATATATCACCAAATATTTGGCATCACTAATATTTCTTTAGTTATGATTGAGGATTGGAGTAAAGGAAATTTTCCCTAGGTGGTCATGTTAAGTCCTCCTTTAATCTCCTCATATTTTCTCTTCTTTTTTCCTTTTCTACTCTTTCTTTAGGAGGGCTTTTTTCCGCATAGGTTTTTCTCCTTTTCTCCACTTCTGAGAGGTTGTACATTAGTACCTTAGTAAGACTCATTATTGGGACCCATTATTTGTTTCTTGTTTACTTTTCATTTCCTCCCTACATTTTTCTTTTGGGGAGTTTTTAGAGCTCTAATAAAAGAACATTGAAACTTATAAGCTTACATAGTTATCTTATTTGTTGCATTGTAAAGCTTATCTTCTAGTTATCACTAGAAGCTTATTTTGCTACTATAATTAAGAATGAGGTATAGTCCACTTTTCAAGTAATGCGGATATCTTCCTTTGTTTCTTCAATTTTATCTCTTATAGAAGTGATTTTGATTATGGATAGTGGTCCTTGGCTGATTTTTTTTACATCTACATAGACTCTACTCCTTTTATTATTCCTTCTAACCTAGTAAACAAGAATCTTAGGAAAAGTGAAAAGGGGCTCATAGGTAAACCTTGAAAGTAAAATTCATTTCCCTCATTGCTTAATTCAAATGAGTTATAATGCAAAATTATTATATCAATTTTGGTTGCAAAGATACGGTAGTTCATTAAACATTGATTAATGTGCACTAGCATGAAAAGTGTTTTATTGGACCTTAAGAAAGGGGAGGAATTAGTTGGATTATTTTAAAATTTGACTTATGTTTGAAATTTTAAGAATAAATTTCCTAAACCACCACAATTTTGATAAGTTAAATGGTTAGGAAGATCAATATTTCCACTAATATTTTGAAACTATGATTTAATATGTGTGTACATTGGACATTCTAAGGGAAATGTTTTTCATCTTAAACCTTCCTAATGTCATAAAGATGAAAAATTATTTCAACCAATGATATTTTAGGAATTGTCCAAATCCCTTTTCACGTTTGAGCTTGTGATATTTTGTTCTTATTTTAGCAATTTTGATTTTATTATTTACATTAGTCAAAACAAAGAGATACTTTTCACATTTTAAATTGTAGTTTATCAACTCCTGATAATATCTTAATTTTCTTTTATTTTCTAATTTGCTATCACATCACATTTTTTTTTTTTAACTTTTGATTTAATAATTATAATTTTAATATTATCTTTATTGTGTACAACGACCTCTTCCTATATTCCCTAATGATTTGTCCAAGACTTAGCACATGGATGGTTTTGGTTGGAGTTTGAAGCAATCATAGGAAGCCTCTTGTTTACCATGTTGTTTACCATGTTGGGTACGCACCTAGATACATTATAGATTAAGTCCATATCTAGTAAATAAGGTCCATGTAGTAGATACCATGTGAAAGTGATGGTTACAATAATACTTACTAGAAGGTTCCAACTATTATAAAGTAGAAGTAGGGTAATGGGATGTCTTGTGAATCTCATTGATATTGGAGTTGTATTTACCTGGTGTTTTCCCTATCATAGAGGTAAGTGAATATTAATTTCATTAATAAAAGTATCTATATTTATAGTATTTTGGTTCTTCTCAATTTCATATTGTTATTATAATTTATCATTTCTACTCTAAATATTTCCATATTTTTTTATTACTACTTAGATTATTCTACTTTCCAATGAACACCACAAGTGAATTAGAGCACTTTCTTGAGCATATATTTTTAGAGAATTTTTTAGTCTAGAGACATTCTAACATATATGAATAACACAATGATTTTTTGTTCAATGTTAATTATATTCTTGTGGAAGAATAACCGAAATAAATACAACTGGTTTCGCTTCATTGGACACCCTTGTAACCATTGATGGAACCCCTTTGAGTAGTACCACATTTTCCATCACTTGTATATAGAAAATCATTTCATAAAATTATTGGATATGTTGGAAATTCCATAGATTACATGAAAAATACGTTAGGTAAGTCAATCAACCATATTTTTGCAACAATGGACCTTCAACAACACTATACAAGATTACTCTCTATTGCCTTGGTAATCAGGTAGTACAAGGGGAGAATTGAGCCTCCTTACTTGATCGCTTCAGAGATTTGGTTAAGTACTACTATTGGGATGTACACATATATCAGAATATAAAGTAGTTGGAACCCTCTCACCCTCAAGACATGAAAAACCCTAACCATTGCTACTAGTTCATCTACATAAATAGTAGTATTGAGAATTTGGGAACTATGTTAAACAATAATATGTGGGCACGAGTACAAACAGGAAATAGTAAAAAACAAAGTCTAGTTCTTTCCCACACCCTTATTTGACACATAGGTCAATAAAACCATTATGTCATGTTGATTTCCATGGTATCACTCTCTAGTAATTCTTCTTGGAAAACCTATCCACAACCATAATAGGAATATATCTTAAAATACCTATGATGTAAATGTTGATTATATTGGTACAACTATCCAATAACCCTCTCTTTATGGACCTATTGTAGTGGCTACAACCACCCTCCAAAATTTTTCCTTATCTTCATTTTGGAGCCTCCCTACGAACCTTTCATAGCACCTTGTTTTGCTTCGTCAAGTACACAAGATTCAGTGTTTTTCTTTCACAAAGGCAGCTTGTTGATCACAGCGTGATGTATTCCCTTCATAGGCTGATCACCCAGACTTGGTCCAACTGCAAGCTGAGCATCTCTCCTAATAAATTACGCATTTCAAGAGGGAAACCAGCCCTCCCTCCATAAACTCCAAAATCATGTTTGGTAGCTTGCTGGGCTTCAGAATTGCGCAATTCTGCCACTCAACACTCCCAGTGAAAATTGCGCAATTGTCCCCACCAAAGCTTCTCAGCCCAAAATTTGTGCAAATCTAGGCTGCAGTCAACTGCTCTGCCCATAAATTGCAAAAATCTCCTGGGCAGCTAGCCTAACTCCTAGCCCGAAATGCACATTTTTCTCAAGCAATTGAGCAGCTTCATGCATGAGCAGTCCGATTGACAAGTTCCATGAGGGACCAAGGAAACTTGACTTGCATGCGTGTCTTTCCTTTTCCTGGAATAGGAAAAGGCAACATGCAAATGACATCCCATGATTCAGGGGGCTATTTTTAGCAGGTGGAGGTTACATTCAAATTTGTTTAGAAACTTTCCTCCAAGTCTCACTTTTTCCTTGATTTGTGGCATGCACGTCATGAGCTCAAAACTTATTTATTTAACACATCAGAGCTCATTATTTCACATCGATCTTGGAGCTTTGACATCGCACATCACATCTAGGACTTTTCGACACATCTGGCTCAGCTATTCATGGGTAAGTGACCTCAACTTTTCCTTTTCAACATTTCTGTCTCTTTTTGGGTATTCGCTTATGTGAGTGTTGTTTTCTTTATTTCTTTGAATGCTTTCTGTCATTTTCATGTATACTAGCTTTTCCTAGCTCTGTTTTAGTTTTTGTTTCTATCTCACTATTGTCGCATACATGAGATTGTTTTGCACGAACGGTTGCCAATTCGGAGAACGACTTCACCCACATGCATGTTGATCTGTTTGTTGAATCTTTCATTCATGTTTGCATACATTTTCAATCACGTCTGCTATCACTTAGTTTCACCATGCACTCACTGTAATATTTACTTTCAGTTTCCCGTCAGCGAGACGGGCCAACCTTGGCCCAGACACTGCCTTCACTGAGACAACATTGCATAATCTGGGGAAGGAAGGCTTTGTCTTCCTCTCCAGGAATGTGCATTTCTACCTAGCACTATCCTCCAGGACTATTTTGCGCATTTCTGAGTGATAGTGACTATTGGCCCAGAAAATTGCGCTATGCAGTCCCTGAGCTTGCAGACACTCCTAGCTGGAATTACGCATTGCGCAATACCAGTAGCCAGTCTCCCAGTTGCTGGTGTTGTCTCCTAGATAGCCCAAACTACCTTTTACGTAGTTCCAATAGCCAGTCACCCAGCCTCCTAGAAGAGATTGCGCAATCTTTCCGATCAGTTTCTCAGGTATGTGCTGTTTAATTCCCCAAATTTATTTTGGTTTTTGCTAACAAATTTCTTGCCATGCATGTTTCTTGTCTCCATATCTTTCAGGTGTTCATCCATCTCAATGGCTTCCAAGAGAATAGGATCATAGGACACTGATGGAAGTGAAGTTGGAGCAGAGGTTGAGTGAGTATCCTCTGGTCTGGTAATCTATGAAGATACAAAGTTGTATCTAGACAAGGACATTAAATTGAAGTGGCAAGAGGTCAATGAAACATTCAAAGGCACTTTCAAGGAAGGCCTCAAAGACTGTTAGGTGTACATGAACATTCACAATTCTGGCCTATACCAGATTGCATGGAGATACCCCGCGTTCCCTTGCGCGAACATGATACTCTCGATCGTCTCTCACATTGTTCTCGAGACGATGACCTTGAGAAGTGTCAGTGGGACGAAGCTTGCGACCTTCTGGGCATGAGATTATGATGAGATGTATCAGTTTTCAAAGCCTCTGATTGTCATGAAGACTCCATTTAGCTTACCCAATAGCAGTGCTAACTCCAGAGACATTATGAAGAACTGGGTAAAGGAGATGGATCGATTCAGGTTGACACCCAACCAGATCTACAAGACAAGGGTACTGAGGAAGGCGTACCAATACTTGGTCATATTTTCTTGTTGACTGTATGGCCAAGAAAGGATGGAAACCTTCCCACAAAGTTGGGTGATCACACTAGACCAAATGGCTAGAGAAGGAAAACCATGTAACTGGTCCGGCATACTGGCTCATCAGCTGAAGGAACAAGTAACAAATGCTTGACAGTCACCTGGAGGTATGCATGTAGAGATTTAAATGTCCGCCTACATCTTCGATGCAGTCTGTGCTCAACAGGAGTTCCCATGTTTGGAGTGGGCATGGTCACCGGCAGAGACTGCTATGAACACATATTACAAGTTGTTGTCTGAATTCAACTTCAAAGGAGTAATCACAGGGTTGTCTAATCATTTTTTCACCCTAGTGTACAAGATGATATTCAAATAGGATCTACCCTACATGTCCAAGGAATAAATGGAGGAAGTAATGGGCATTACTGATTGGTATGCCTCATCGTCCGACACCTTCATCTGAAAGTTCAATGCAAAGAAGCCTCCGCATGTTCTACCAAATGTTTCCTTGAACGTACTTGTCATTCAGGAAGTAGCATATCACATCTTCACAGGATTGATAGCTAGGCTGCATCAGAAGAAGAAGGCACCTTGGCCCGCTCTTCTATTACGGATTGGGTTATATGAGATACAGAGTGTCAAGCAAGCAGATGTCGAAGCAGAACTGATGAAGAAGTATCCATTCAACCTTTGAAGATACAATCCTGATCCAGGTGGATATTGGTGGCCACCTGCCAAGTCCACCTGGACCCCCACCATTGTCTTTCTCAGCATTTTCAGTTTCCTTAATTGTAGCACAACTTACTATTTTTAGCAGTTTTTCGGGTCCTGAACTTCCGGAGCCGTTTTGAGGCCCTAAACGACGTTTTTTGGGAAATCTACCCCCAACGATTTTTCTGATAAAAATCGTCTTTTCCGTCATAGTCCTCGGAGAGATCTTTCCAACGGGCTATCATGCACGTCAAACGGAGATAGTATGACCAATTCGCGACCCCGGGAAGTTGATGTACCAACTTACCCAAAAACGGGGCCCACAATTTGGCGTTTCATCTTCTAGGGTTAGGTTTTGGAATGTGAAGGGTTTTCTTTTGTTTCTCAACAATAAATAGGCCTCCGAGCCTCATTGTAAGACAGTTCAGAGGCATGTAGCCATCACATCTCTTCTCAGAGATAAGCTACCATCGCCCTAGCTAGTTTATTTCCATTTCTGTTGTAAGCATATTTGAGTATTTTCCATTAATGAAATGAAGTATTATTTCCGCTGCATCTTTGTGTATATGGTTATCTCTGTAATTTGTTGCGTTCCTGTTTAAATCCGGATCAGTGGTATCAGAGCGGTCTGCTTTTTCTCTGTTTTTCTTTGCATGTCCCCAACAAGGTCGGGATATAAGGAGTTAGGGCTTGAACTGGTTGAACCTTTGCAAGACCAGCCTCGCAAATCCCGACGGCCTCCCATGGCGGACGAGAAGAAAGACGAGGGGGCAGGAGATCCCATCAAAATCTTGCTCGAAGAAGCCCTCGAGCGACAACGGAACGCGATGATGGACAGTTTTGCCCAGATCCTTCAGCGGCTACCGAGAAGCAACGCATCGGCTTCCAGCAGCTACTCTGGAAACGCCACACCCTTTAAGGTACAAGTTAATTTTGAAATCCCCATATTCGAAGGTCAGATAGACGCAGATGCCGTAGATAAATGGTTAAATCTGCTAGAGGGTTATTTTTCTGTTCATGAATTTTCGAGTCGGGAAAAGATTGTTTTTGCTCTCCTCAAAGCAGCCCCCCACGTCAAGGACTGGTGGGAAACCTACTGCGAGCAGAAGGATGAAAGTACTGGCTCACTATTTTCAGCCGCACCCACCTGGGATTCGTTCAGGGATGCTATCAAGGAGTAGTACTACCCTGTCGGGAGCTATGAGGATGAATACATCAAGTGGACCACGCTGCGGCAGGGAAGGGACCAAGACGTGCCGGAGTTCACCAATCTTTTCCATACCCTTCGCACAAAGTTGGGTATCAAGGATTCAGAGCAACATTTGATACTCAAATACCGTGGCTGCCTGCACAAGTACATCCAGGAAGAAATACAATTCCTAAACATCCCCTCGCTCGGCGCAGCATACCGGTATGCCGTCAAGGTCGAGCAGAAGTTTAAACAAAAGAAGCGAGACTTTGGATCTGCGAATCCAAAGTAGGGGAAAGGTGCCCCTAAACCACAGAACAAAGGACAAATCCAAGGCGGGACAGCCCAAGACAACCAGCCGAAGCTGCAAGCAAAGAACAGCGCCGCGAAGCCGAGAAAGGACACTGGAAAATGGTGCGAGTTCCATAAGAGCTCCACTCACAACACAAGTGAGTGTTGGGCCAAGCAGTCACTGGTGGCTGAGCTAAAGGTTTCAGAATCAGATGCATGTTCCGACACGGAGTCAGAACCCGATAAGGGGTATGAAAAAGGGAAGCAGATCATTGATGCGGACCCCAGCGCCACTGTTGCTACCGCAAAGATCCAGAAAAATGAACCCGAAGATCCAGAGGAGGAGGAGCGTCTCTTCCACTCCTAGATGTGGGTAAAGGGCTCCCCGATACAGTTCATTGTTGATAGTGGGAGTCAAAAGAACCTCATTTCGGCAGAGGTCGTGAAGCGGTTGGGCTTACCGACCACATCACATCCACAACCATACACCATTGGGTGGCTTCACCAAGGACGAGATCTTCGCGTGAGCCAGCAGTGTCGCCTTCCATACAACATCAAGCCCTTCACGGATGAGGTATTGTGTGACATTGCTCCCCTTGAAGTTTGTGATGTATTACTAGGACAACCATACTTGTGGAAGCGACATGCTGTGTATGAATCGAGGCCCCGTGCAGTTATTATTACATTGGGAAATAAGTTGTTCAGGATACCAGAGGTAGCACCACCTGCCGCCCTCTCTTTGATTACTGCAAAACAATGCAGTAAGATCATTTCCAAAACCAGGAAATTTGTTTTCCTGATGATACGCCCTCAAGGAAAGAAGAAGACAGTGGCCGCAGCCTCCAAACGGGGCCCCTCTGCACGACAACTACAGATGGACAAGATTGTGGAGGAGTACGAGGACATCTTCACCTCCCCGGCAGGGGTTCCTCTGCACTGTCAAGTCAAGCACTCCATCGATCTGACCCCAGGTGCACCGCTACCCAATGGACCAATTTATCAGCGCTCCGTTCTGGAGAACGATGAAATCAAGAGGCAGATTTAGGAGCTCCTGCAGAAAGGTCACATCCGTCCGAGTTCATCGCCCTGTGGGAGCCCGATCGTGTTGGTACAGAAGAAGGATGGGACGTGGAGACTCTGTATTGACTATCGGGCGCTGAACAAGATCACTGTCCGTAATAGGTACCCGATCCCACGGATTGATGACCTCCTAGACCAACTAAAGGGGGCGAAATATTTCAGCAAGATCGATCTGAAGTCAGGATATCACTAGGTACCAATCGAACCCTCAGATGTGTGGAAGACTGCCTTCAAATCCAAGGAGGGCCTCTTCGAATGGTTGGTCATGCCTTTCGGATTGACGAATGCTCCTGCAACCTTTATGAGGCTAATGGATGACATCTTGCGGCCATTCACCAACTCCTTTGTAGTAGTATACTTGGATGACATTCTGATCTTCAGCCAGAGTTGGGAAGAGCACCTCCACCACATCCGACAGGTTCTCCAAACACTGCGGCAACACAAGCTATGTGCCAATTTGGAGAAATGCACTTTTGGCATGACCGAGGTTCAGTATCTGGGATACATCATTGATGAACAGGGGGTGCATGTCGATCCAGCCAAGGTCCAAGTCATTCGGGATTGGCCCTCTCCAACCACTCTAACAGAGCTACGCAGCTTTCTAGGTCTTGCCAACTTCTACCGCAGGTTTGTGTTGGGGTTTTCTCATATTTCTTGGCCCTTGAGTCAAGTCACCAAGGGCGGGGCGAAAGCAAAATTCTTTTGGTCTGAATCTCAACAGAAGGCATTCAGGGAGTTGAAGGATCGCCTCTGCACGGCACCAGTGCTCGCGTTACCAGATTTACAACAACCATTTGAGGTCGAGACAGATGCCTCTGACTATGCTATTGGGGCAGTCCTTACTCAACATGGACATCCAGTGGCATATCACAGTGAAACACTTTCAGACACAGTCCGGAAGTACCCCACTTATGATAAAGAGATGTATTCCATTGTACAGGCCTGCCGACAATGGAAGCATTACATTTTGGGGAAGGAAACGGTCATCCACACAGACCACCGACCTCTGCAGTTCATACAGACCCAAGGGAAATTGCAAAATGGTCGCCATCAGAAGTGGTCTACATACCTGCAACAGTTTCACTTGAATATCAAGTACAAAAGGGCAGCACCAATAATGTTGCAGATTGCCTCAGTCGACCACCGATCATGGCGCTAACCACTGTGCTCAACTCCTGCGGGCACGAGACTTCTGATTGGCCACTTCTCTACAAAAGCGACCCAGAATTCGGCCACACATACCAGACACTCTTGGAGGGTCGGTAGGTTGCAGATTTTCACCTCCAGGATGCCCTATTATGCCACCTCGGTCACCTTCGTGTTCCTTCAAGCGAGCGTGCCAAGATGATTTGGGAAGCACACTACAGTTGGGCTGCTGGGCATTTCGGGGTCGAGAAAACAGTGGCAGTACTACAAATTTTTTTCTATTGGCCGAATCTTCGACAAGATGTTGGGAAGTACATCCGATCATGTACTGCCTGTGCCATTGCCAAACCGACCATTAAGAAGCAAGGCCTCTACACCCCGTTGCCTACCCCTAGTCGACCTTGGGAATCCATCTCCATGGATTACATGTCAGGCCTTCCTTCCACTAAGCATGGAAATGACTGTGTTTTTGTGGTCGTCGACAGGTTCTCAAAGATGGCCATTATGATGGCCTGCAAGAAGAATATCACAGCAGAAGCCACTGCTAAACTCTTCTTTGAACGAGTGTGGGTGCACTTTGGGATCCCACAGTCTATCATCTCAGATCGGGACAGTCGGTTTCTCAGCACATTTTGGTCCAGTCTCTGGTCAATGATGGACACCAAACTCACGAAGTCCACAGCCTTCCATCCTCAAACTGATGGCCAGACAGAGGTTGTCAATAGGATGATTGTGCACATTCTGCGCATGTATAACTCAAAGCATCCACGCACATGGGACGAGAGCCTCCCCTATGTTCAGCATAGCTACAACCGAGCTCTTCACAGCTCCACTGGCCATAGCCCTTTTCAGGTGGGTTTGGGATTCCAGCCACTATGCCCCATTGATGTGGCCATGCCACTTGCAGCTACTCACATGAATTCAGCTCATGTCCAGTCCGAAACAGATAAGGCCACCAGCTTCATTGAGCGCATCCAACATATTCGCCAGCAGGTCCATGAAATTCTTGAGAAATCAAATGCCAAGTACAAGCAGCGACATGATCAACATCGGGTGCCACACAAGTTTCAGGTGGGCGACAAAGTCTGGTTGCATTTGCAAAAGGAACGCCTTACTGGAGCCTATCGGAAATTGAGACCACTCCGATATGGTCCTTACACCATTACTAAGGCTATGGGAGACAATGCATTTGAGCTCAGCATTCCCCCATTCCTTGGCCTGCACCCAGTGTTCAATGTGGACCGCCTTCGGCCATACTTTCCACCATTGCTAGACACATCCGACATTGCAGAACAGCTCAAACCCACAGAATTAAATCCAGATTGCATGGAACAAGCTGCAACTGATCGGATCATGGACACACAGATCAAGAACACTCGCCAACAGAATATCCAACTGTATCGAGTTGTCAAAGCAGGCAAACTCCTTCAGCAGGGCAAGTGGCTCACCAGGGAACAAGTTCAGCAGAAGTTTCCTCATCTCATGGAGGATCTCAACGCAATGGGGACCATTGCTTCCTAAGGGGGGAGGAATGATCCAGGTGGATATTGGTGGCCACCTGCCAAGTCCACCTGGACCCCCACCATTGTCTTTCTCAGCATTTTCAGTTTCCTTAATTGTAGCACAACTTACTATTTTTAGCAGTTTTTCGGGTCCTGAACTTCCGGAGCCGTTTTGAGGCCCTAAACGACGTTTTTTGGGAAATCTACCCCCAACGATTTTTCTGATAAAAATCGTCTTTTCCGTCGTAGTCCTCGGAGAGATCTTTCCAATGGGCTATCATGCACGTCAAACGGAGATAGTATGACCAATTCGCGACCCCGGGAAGTTGATGTACCAACTTACCCAAAAACGGGGCCCACAATTTGGCGTTTCATCTTCTAGGGTTAGGTTTTGGAATGTGAAGGGTTTTCTATTGTTTCTCAACAATAAATAGGCCTCCGAGCCTCATTGTAAGACAGTTCAGAGGCATGTAGCCATCACATCTCTTCTCAGAGATAAGCTACCATCGCCCTAGCTAGTTTATTTCCATTTCTGTTGTAAGCATATTTGAGTATTTTCCATTAATGAAATGAAGTATTATTTCCGCTGCATCTTTGTGTATATGGCTATCTCTGTAATTTGTTGCGTTCCTGTTTAAATCCGGATCAAATCTGTATGACCCACATTGTATTTTGAAGGATCACTGCAGGAGAGTTCAGTTCAACTGGATCAACGGGGCATGCCATTGGGCCAAGGAGGACCCATGGAGATTGCTACAGTTTCTCTAGACCCAATTATCAAGTTAGCTTCACTGTGGAGTGGTTAGTGAAGCACCATGAAGCATCACATAGAGCACTAGTAGCAACAGTAGCAATAGTGGTAGTGGAGGTAATGTTATAGACATTTTTGTGCCTTATAGCTATAAGCATGAAATGTCCATAAATCAAGGGATCCTAAGTCCCTAAAGATTTTGTTACAGCTCCTAAAGGAACAAGGTCAACCAATGATAGCTTCTCCCAAAAGTTCTCCACCAGAAACTGCTCAAAACTAGTTAAATCAGGATCAATTCAGAAGCTCCACTAGCTGCTTGCGTTGCAAAGCACCCAAATACACTGTCTAGGTGCGTTGCAACGCACTTGAATGCACTACCCAGGTGTGTTGAGCGGGAAATGACAAGTGGCAGAGTCATTCAGGCGCGTGTTGAGGGCATCAATCTGGATATGCTACAACACAAAAAATCTTACGAGCAGGATACTTCTGGCCAACCATGTTCAAAGATTGCATAACTGCAGTCAGAAGTTGCCATGCTTGTCAAATTTTCGATAGCAAAACCAGAAGACCTCCCGCACCTTTGCAGCCAATAATTGTTGTTGGGCCTTTCGCCAAATGGGGCATCGATTTCATGACATGTAACCCCACCTCGACCGAGGGGCATGGGTATATTATAGTCGTCGTTGACTATTTTACCAAATGGCCCGAGGCGATGCCTACATTAGATAACACTGGTGAAACAGCTGCCCTTTTCTTTTTCAATCATGTAGTCGCCAGATTCGGCGTACCACAGGCTATAGTCACGGATCATGGATCGCATTTTCGCAATCACATGATGCTCGAATTAGCTGCCAAACTAGGATTGTCTCACGACAACTCTACTCCATATTATCTGCAAGCCAACGGACAAGTTGAAGCGATCAACAAGGTCCTGAAGCGTATGTTGCAAAGGATGATCGGAGTTCACAAAAGAAGGTGGCACCTAATCCTGTACTCAGCTTTGTGGGCTTACCGAACATCGGTAAGGAATGCGACCGGGTTCACACCCTTCCAACTGGTATATGGCCTGGAAGCAGTCCTACCAGTCCAGTGTGAAATCTCGTCTCTTAAACTCGCAATCGATCTCCTCCCCGGAACTTCAGAAGAAGAGGCCCGCTTCTTGGAATTAATCCAATTGGATGAAATCCGTCGTGATGCCGCTTTGGCTAACGAAGCCCATAAGAAACGAGTCAAGGCGCAGTTCGACAAAAATGTCAAACCCCATGTCTTCTCAGAAGGCGACTTGGTCTTGCTTTATGACCAAGAATCCGATAAATTGGGAGCAGGTAAATTTAATTCTTTATGGATGGGCCCCTATATTGTTAAACGGGTGTTAGCAAAAGGAGCCTACGAGTTAATGGATTATGACGAAATTCCACTGGCGCAACCTCGTAATGGGTTGTACCTCAAAAGTTACTATGCTTAAATAGTAACCAATATGCTTTTGTTGTATTTTGTTTTCGCTAAAGTGTTCGTTTTGGTCGAGTAATCCACCTTTTTACATTTACTGCAGATGTCAAACCTTTTGGAGACATGTGTTGGATATGCCGACGGAGCGAGTTGTAGTTCGCGGAACCTGTCCTCCACAGCCTGGGCCATTTTTGATCCAAGCGGTGAGTTAGTAAGTTTCAGAGGTGTATGTATTGGTCAGTCAACAAATAACATCGCTGAGTATAGCGCGTTGATAGAACTTCTCTTTGATGCCATCACCCATGGTATACGCCGACTAATCGTCAGGCTAGACTCACAACTCGTAATACTACAACTCAATGGTATATATTCCGTCCGAAGCCCAGCTATTTATTGCATGTTCCTAAGGGTTAAGATTTTGGAAAGACAATTTGATTTTATTCAATACCAACATATTTCCAGAAACTTAAACACATTAACCGATTCATTAGCAAACTATGTGTTAGATAGACATTTGCAACATTTGTTAAAAGAAACACATCATCAATGTTTTACATGTGGATCATATAACTCAACCAGAATAAAACCCCGAAAATCAATATATATATATATATATAGTTGTTTATGGTCTACATATAATGTTCTGTAACCAAGACAAAATTGGTCACATGACCCAAAAACTCAAAATGCTAGGGGGCACCCTAGTCTAATGATGCTCGTGATAGCAAGTCACAGCCTGTGCGATCATGCGTAAGAGACGAGTCCATCGTCTAGGCACACCAGTAGTATGCTGCTGTAACTGCAAAGGTAGCTCGTCGATCCTCACATCAGGAATACCGAGAGTAAGGCTCTCAACCTGCTCCTGCACAGCTGTGAGAGTCTCGGCCACATCTAAGTCATGGAGAATAACCCTCCCAGCAGCCTCTCCTGCTGGGGCAGCGGCTGGCACTCTCAAACAGACTACTGGACGAACAGGACCAACATCTGCATGTACACACGAGTTTGATTAAAAGTCTTGATAGAATAAAGCACGAGGACATTATAAATAAAAATAGTAAACAGTGATATGGTCAAAGATTTTACCAATAGCGCCCCACTGCTCGCCATCCGGCAGTACTAAATCCGGATCACCCCGGAAGTCCATGCCAGCATATGGATACTTGGAATAAGCCATCTCCTGCCGATCAAACCACCTGAAGAAGGTATCAGAAAATGAAATCTGAGACTGGCCAACATGCGTAGACATATGGTCAACCCATCTCTGCATACGTGGTTCAGTAGGAGGAGGTATGTCGAGTGCAATGTACTGCGGCTGCATCAGTGGTATCTTCTCCAAGGCAAAGGCAGTCAAAATAGAACCGAACCCAAAGTTCTTCAACCTCCTGTCCTTTATCTTGGTCAACTGACTCTTCATCACAAGAAGTACTGCATCACACCAGTTGAATATTTTCGGTTGGAGGCATTCCAAGGCATGCTGCATATAGGATCTGTTGGCTACATGAAGAGACACACTCCCGGCCATCCTACCAAAAGTAAACAGGATAGACCTAAGGGACCTGTCAGTGACATCTCGGATAATGATCTTGCCATCTTTACTCAGCTGAGATCCTTCCCTACAATACTGGCGGACATAATCTCTCACAGAGTCACTCCCTCGGGCCGAACCTGAAAAAGAAATGGGGGCACCCCGCCTCGACAAGCCATTCAAGAAGTAAATGTCTACTGCAGTCAAGGGGATAGATTTGCCCCTAATCTGGAAAACTTGATTGATAGGATCCCAAGCATCAAGCAAATACTGCAGTAGGTTGATCTGCTATCTCATGCTAGAGATGCAAAAGAACTTAAGCAAACCACAGTTCCGCAGCGCGTTCACTGTAACAGGATCATGTAGAGCAATCATGTCCTCTTCTTCATGTTCTCGTTCTCGCCATGTAAGGGTCATTTTGCTCCGAGATCTCTGAAAAACAAACAAGAGGGGAGTTAGATCCCGACTTTGATGAGAAACAGGAAAAAAATTTCATCAAAAAACTGTGCAACAAAATCCTTTTCTGCGCCCAATGCACCTGCACAGTGTTCCACCTGCATTGAATGTCAAACTGCCTTCATAGTGGTCAACATTCAGCGTAGGTTTCGAATGCCCAGGGTGCGTTGATGGCAGAACGAGCCCATCAAACCCCAGGGGCTCAGAAAAGTAGGGACTGAAGCACAGAATGCAGAAAAGAAACCATGAAATGAAAGAGCTGAGGTTTAGCTCCTACCTGGTCCAGACGGCGCCGAGAATCGTCCACAGAATCTCCCGAAATCAGCTGATGAAAATCAAGGGGGAAGAGGCACCTCCAAAGCTCCAACAAACCAAGTTCAAATGAAATGGTAAAATGAGAGGTAAAAACACTTTTTAATTGCGTTTTACGTAGTTCAAAGTAAAATATTAGCGTTTTAATCTCATTTCTAAGCAAATGTTGTCCATTTCTAACTAGTTTGATGAAGCAATTGAAGATACAGTACTATCTTTGAAAAGCAAAGCTATTTATGGTAAAAAATCAAAACAAGACCATGTTATCGAGCAGTTTTAGCACATAGTTCATGCTCGTTAAAAAATAAACATAAGATCGAGCAAGTGTTTCAATCCGCGTTTAAGCTCGTTAAAAAATGAACTATCTTCCGGTAAATAACCACCGTGAATGTAACATTATCAGCCATTAAAGCCTTGGTCGTGTTTGCACCGTCACCTCCACTTTTCCATTGGTCGATCATTCACCTCCATATGATTGTTTACCCATTTTGAGGAACAGCTGCGAAGAGTGATTTCACTAGCCATCCTTGTGACACTGCCGTGATTGGAAAATTCCAACCCTTACCTGGAATCAGCTGCTACCCATTTTATCACTCGTTCCTCAAAAGACGAGTCTTCTTTAAGCTCTTTTCATCTGACTCGTAAAATATGAAAAGATTGTCGAGTTTTGGCCTTCCAGCTCGTTAAAGCGACAGGAAGAGCTATCCCTCCTCTAGATTTTAATCTTTTTGGACCTGAGGGATTATTGCACAAAAAGATCGAGCGCTTGTTTTGTTCGGCTCGTTAAAACTATCGAAAATTCATCCCTTCTGTATTGTTTTATACTTTTTCGGACTTAAGGGATTAGATGACGAAAAAGGAATTCTGGAGTTAACTTTACGTACCTTTTTAGACTCTCTAAAAATGAAAAGGACCGAGTTATCTTTGTCGTTAGACTCGTTAAAAACATTAATAGCGACAAACTTGTGTTTAGACAAGAACGAGTTTCACTATCGCTAGGCTCGTTAAAACATAGCGATGGGTTTGCCCGAAGGGAAAATTATAGAACAAGCATATGTTATCCTCCTCAAGCTTGACAAAAATAAAGAGGTACTGGCCAGCAATGACTAGGGAAAAATTGAGAAGAAACTCAAAGAACCTTTATTGGTAGCAAGTCGCTCTTGAACATGACACTTCCACTCCGTGCCTGAGTCGGGTTGGGTTGTTTCATTCACCGATCACATCACCATGGTCTCCCCATACCATCCACCTTTGGGGTAAATGCTACCAATCCATCATATAAGTGTCGCCGATATGTTTAAGAGAAGTCATCCAGAGAAGTCAACCGTGTCCCATCCACTACCATACATTATACTTCATTCTTTCATGACCACCACCCTGAACCATATATCATCAGATCGTTTTCACCTCCATCAAAATCATTTGCTCCGTTCCGTGTCATTGATGTGGGATACATCAAGGCCCTCCTTTGACGAATCGCTTCTTGTCGACATCAGCTCATTATCCAAGAAGTTGATCTAGGAACACCCCCTTCAGTACTTTGAAGCTTGCATGCCTCAATGGCAAGTTTCTCACTTCCGGCGACAGGTATACATCAATGACCTTCAATCGAAAGATTTTGCGTGGTGTTCGACGCCAAGTCCTTTATTCACACCACGTGAATTGTACTGCAGTACCTTGAGGGTCATTATCATTATCGGTGATTCCTCTCGTGCTTGTTAACAGTTTACATCATTGACTGGTAATCAAGCGATGTATTTCCATGTTCGACTTCAAAACATTTCTCACATGGATCAACTTGTACTTCGAGTGAAGATCGGACGAGATTGAAGACCCCGGATCTAGTTTCATCAATCCGGGCTGCGATATATATTCAGGAAAAATAAAGACATTGACATGTACAACATTGCAGCACAGATGATCATCCTACCAAAAGGATGATGACATCATCAGAATCATCAGTCTACCATCAGATGATTGTCTGTCCTGTGTACATAAAATGAATTTATAAAGCTGAGCATGGGAATGCCCGCCTCAGCTAGATCATGAAAACAGTATGAAAATAATGTATTGTATTTTATCTTATTACAGGTCTCCTCCCAGCATTGAAAGAACTTCGGATCCTCCTAATAAAGCATTTCACCCGATAAACGGCCTCATACTTTAGGGGGAAACTGTTATAGACATTTTTGTGCCTTACAGCTATAAGCATGAAATGTCCATAAATCAAGGGATCCTAAGTCCCTAAAGATGTTGTTACAGCTCCTAAAGGAACAAGGTCAACCAATGACAGCTTCTCCCAGAAGTTCTCCACCAGAAACTGCTCAAAACTAGTCAAATCAGGATCAATTCAGAAGCTCCACTAGCTGCCTGCATTGCAAAGCACCCAAATACACTATCTAGGTGCGTTGCAACGCACTTGAATGCACTACCCAGGTGCGTTGAGCAGGAAATGACAAGTGGCAGAGTCACTCAACGAGGTGGAGAGACAATGGAAGCTTCCAGAATCTTCTCCAATGACACTTGCCTCACTAAATTCGACCAGTGATGAGTAAGAGGATCTCAGTCTCCAAGTGGAAGCAAGAACTGACAGAGAGAAGCCACAAGTCAAAAGATAAGCTGACTCATCCTCTCTGCTTACATCTATATATGGATCCCTCATCCCAGAGATCCGGAAGCTGGAATTTTGTACTTTGCAGAGAATTGTTGTTGGTTTGAGATTGAGATTAGTACATTGGGTGATTTATGCTTTGTTGGAGGTGAGGAAGGGATTCCTTTGCTGGGAGGTAGATGCTGGATCGGGACTCACTTGGTTGTATCTCCTCTTGGACTTTCTTATCATATCAATAAAAGTATTTGAGTTTCTCCTACATGCTGTGTATCAATGATGTTTTGTTATATTTGCATGTTTAGCTTAATCTGATCCTAAGCTTTTTATGAATGTAAATCTATATCTTCGTGTAGTTTCTCTCTTCTGTGATCTTGCAGGAATTTGGTGAAGCTGGGCCGGTAAGGGAGCAGGGAGCTGGGAGCTATTGAAGAGAGGAGCGATTGGATCAACAAACCAGCGCAAGACACAGGTTAGTTTATCCTTCCTCTTCGTTTACATTTCATAAAGAAGAATACTCAAGTAGTTTTCCTTGTTTGTTGCTAAGGCACTGTCACACCTTAGAGTGGGATAGGGGCATTCTGAATAGATACTTTTCCCAACAACAGGTAAGCATACTAGTGCACGACAAAGGTAAGATAAAGATTGTTGATTGCATGTACGAGGAACAAAGCTGGAAGTCTTGAGCAGATCCACTTGTAGACCAAGTAACTATGGATATAGAGGCAAAGAGGCACCAGTGCGACAAGCGAATCGTTTGAAGGCAACAGGATAAGAAGAGAATGGAAGAAGAAGATAAG
Source organism: Pinus tabuliformis (assembly GCA_031772625.1). Taxonomy (NCBI): domain Eukaryota; kingdom Viridiplantae; phylum Streptophyta; class Pinopsida; order Pinales; family Pinaceae; genus Pinus; species Pinus tabuliformis. Next base: position 158,085,231 of record CM062814.1, on the reverse strand, counting down.
GAGTTTCATGAGCTGAGGGAGTAACTCTGAAAGAAACAATAGTTGTGAAAATAGGAGAGGGAAGTGCAGCAGCAACAAATACATTAGAGGGTGCCACATGTGAAAAAAAATGAAGCGGTTCCCGTACAAGTAGTTTATTCATCAAAACAGTTGGCATCAGGCGAACACAGGGAACCATCACAGGGGCAAGCCTTCACTCTTGAGGTAGAACAAGCACTTCAACAGTTGGATACAGCCATCGATGAGCAGGAGTTGGAATAGGACACCGATCTCATGCCTCACCACAAAGAGGTCGACTCACCTACTTCAATGCATCCAGATGATGAGAAAGTCTCGAATGACCAAGGAGGCACTAAGATCCTTCATAATCAACCAGAAGAAGAAGTATACAACATCTCGTTCGACGAATCCTAACATAGGGTTGTTGAGTCTTGTAGAGTGTCAACTCCGAAGGATCATACGTCTCCTATGCAAGTTGATGAACGAGTGATTGTGACTGATGTGTGCAAACATCCAGTTGCCTTAGCCAGTGCAACCAGACTATATGCCGAAGCCACTAGCTCAAGTGTTTGCTTTCTAATAGCTGAGAATGAATGAAAAGGAACTACGAACAACCAAGCAAGGAGGATACTTGGTGACAATGTCTGCCTGAGCTGAACTAAAGAAGGAAATACTAGATGAAGTATTGTTCCTTGACATAGTTATGCGAGCATTTTACTCCAAGTTTGGTACCGTGCATAAGGTATCTGTCCATCTCAACAGATGGCAGTAGCTATGTGCAAGAAGAGCATGTATCTTGATGAAGTTGCATGCTTCTATTGATGACATGCAAACATGGACGATGAAGTACAAGGGAGCCCCACTTCACTTGCCTAGGATGATGAAGGCCAATGCAGTTGAGCTGAAGGCACGTATCCGAAGTCAGATTTAGAATTATGAAGAGCTCCCACAGTTCATCACTATCATATAGGCTTCCCATGCACGAGTATTCGAGGGCATGGATGTTGTGGTGTGCATGCATGCAATCGCATCACTTGGGACTCTCACCCAGGTGCAAACAAAGAAACAAGTCCAACTAGAGCTTGACTCGTACTTCAACAAGTTGATGCGCATTTCCACCAGCTTAGAATCGCCCATTAGTGCAGACATCATGCACAAGTATGTTTCTTGTACAACCACATTGAAGACAATGATGTGCATGCTTTCAGACGAGTTAGACAGAGGAGCCCGAGCAGTGTACCTGGATGCCATGGAGGCAAGAGTTAGGTTTCAGATGGATGTCACCATGGAACACACAAACACCATCAAGGACTACAGATCTTGGCATCAATATGTTACTGTTGATTAACATGAGGAAATTGAGGAGTTGGACTTCCATGGTTACCTAAGTCAAAGTGATGTCTAGCTTGGCTTTCTCAAGCCATTTTGTTCACATGAGTACATGTGCATTGTAATGTTAAGTCATGTCAAGTGTAAGTCAATTATCAATAGTTGGATGGAATAGTCATATAGTAGTTGAAGACTGTTGAGGGTAGTTGAATGGTCACAAAGGGAATGTCAAGGGCCACCCCACCGTTTGCTATAAATATTCCCTCATAACTCATTGTATATGCTTTTGGTCAACCAAGATTCCAATAAGACTATCTTGGAGAGAGCTTGGACAGTATTGTAACACGTCTTGGCTTCTCCACTACACGAAGCTAGTACATTTATTTTGAGGAGCAAGTAGATGTGGCTGTAATGTTCCACTGTTGGCGCTAGCAGGTGTACATGGATGTATTGTATGATTGGAACTTATACTTATTTCTATAATAAGAGCCAACACATTTCATGCATATGTTGTATTGTATTCCCGCTGTCTTAGTTACTCTAAATAGCATATGTATTTTCTTTGTTATGCATGCATGTATGGACTGTTATGTATGAGCATGTATGAATCTTTATGAAATGTGTTGATTGGTTTAACCATCACCTTGGATTGCCAGCTGAATTTCTTTCCAGCTTGTGATCCATCTTCACTCGTGTGTTCCCTTTCCATCTGAGTACTATTATAGGTTGCCAAGGGGATAATTCATCTCAACCCACTAGTGTTAGAACCTCTCACGCAACTTCCTTGACTCACTGCAGTGGTCACATCCTTGCTACTAATAGATTTATCTTGCTTGCCTCTATGCAAAATCGTAGTCAAGGCATTACCATACGACCCACTGTTGGGACTCCTACACCAAACGGTCTAAGGTCTAATTAGGACTTCTTGCCGAGGAGAGCCCCTTGACATGTTGGTGGGTCCAAAACCATCAACATTTCTGGTGCTAGAGGGAGGGCCTAATGACAAGTTGTGTCCTCTCATCTAATTTTGAACCTTTTCATACCTTTCATTGTTTCTTGCACTCTTTTCCCTCCACGATGTTTCTCGAATCATGAATATGTCTCCATTACGGGGGATTTTTTTGATCTCTTATCCACTTACACGTATGATGGTGAAGGCAAAGTGGCCTTGCCTGAATACTTACATGCCTTTCTTTCCATGCTTCATGAGGAAGACGAGTGTTTTAATGAATAGGCCACCTTGCTGCTTGCACACACACTTCGCGAATATCCACATCAAGGGATGCTCAACCTACTAGCTGAGAGCATGCACTAACTAGAGCATTTCTAGGATCTCATTGAAGACACTTTCTATCATGTTGATCCAGACTATCTTGACCAAAAAATGTTACAGCAACGGAAGGCTCTGCATGAATCGGTTATGGATTTTTTGGCAGTGTTTCCGTGACTTGCAGTTTCAAGCTCAGAGGAGCCAGATCAATTTTGGCTATCTTTGGGACCGGTTCGAGTATTTCCTTAAGAAATTTCCCCATCCCAAGAAGAAGTTTGAGATCAAGCCTCACTCAACATTCTTCAATGATGGAGCTTCACAATCTCATGTGGATGTCGTCACTGTCTCGACTGACTGTTTTCCTTCCCCTCATTCAACAACTCCACCACTTCTGAGTGATGTTGATGATCATACTCACACACTTATTCAATTTTCACATCCTCCCAACATTACTTCACTCAATTTTCTAGATTTGGTTGTGATTCGTTCGAGTTCTCATATGCATTCTATTCTACGACCTCCATCTTTGCACTCAGGTGTTCCTCTGGATGATATTATCTTGTGTTCATCCATTTTGGACTCTTCACTTGTTGTGAATGAGGAACAAGCCACTGACAGAGTTGGTGTTGCACAACCAACATGCACTATCATTCACAAAGAGTATCATTGGGAGCTTGAGCATCAACACTTGGAAAAGGATGACTCCCTTCCATCTGATACCCCTCCTTTCTTTCCTAACATCTTTGGTGAACCTGCATCCATAATTTTGCATGTGTGTCTTCATCCACAGATGCACCCATTGTTGAGCACTCGCAGGACTCGCCAGATGTTGGTCCATCATTTGATAATGGAGAGGATAAGTTATTCGGTTAAAATCCACTTGATCTTTCATCTGTCTCTTCCAGAAACATAGAGGATAAGTTTTTTTTCTTTTCATCTACACCTCTATTTGATTCATCTGATCATGAGGATACTGATGCAATCATTGATTTTTCTGATCGTGGTCGTTGTGATCCATTTGTTTCCATATTTGATCACAATCATGGCTCTATCGTAGTTGATATTTTGAAGCCACTAGTTTATGATGATCTATCTGATGAAGAAGTTGAAACACCCAAGATTGTCGAGGCACTTTATCCCAGGTTGATGGTTATGTCAGGTCCTCGCTCTCTCGGGGTTAGTCTCACTTCCGATCATGAAACTGTTCAATCACCCAAGGCTCCTCATCACTCATCTGTATGCATTGAATATCCATGTCACACACAAATCATATTTCCTCCACTTGAACTACACAATCCCATCGCTCATGCATTGGAGGAACCTTACATTGCAAGCACACGTGTACGATGCAAGTTATCTTTATTTCTTTCATTTTCTTTCTTTCATTTGCTTACATGTCACAGTCAGTAGTGTGCTTATGTTTCAAAGTTGCATGTAGTGTCACACAACACTATGATAAGTGCACAGACTGCTCATCATGCGCTTGCACTCACTTATGTCCTGTGGACAATTTGAAACATGAAGTATGGTTGTCTTCATTTCTTTCTTGCTTGCTGGTTCACATAACTGGGTTGCTCGTGGACCAAGCCTTCACCTATCGAAATATGGCAACAAGAATATTCCAATTTAATTTATCCTTGAATTAAATTGTGAATTAAAATCGAATTTAGTGTTAACATCTACTTGGAAATAATTAATTAATTTATTTTAAATTAATTAGTTGGAGAAATTCAAGTTAGAAGTCTTTCTGAAGTCATGAAAGAGTTATCCCTTAAATTAAGGAGATAAGATTGAGTTATATTTGAGTTGTAATTAGTTAACTCAGTTTACTGAGTTAAGTCCAGTTAAATTAGTTCCAAACTGTTTGAGGAACTAATAGTGATTTAACAGTCAGTTGATGCATTAATGGACTCAACTAGTGCTACTCCAGTTAACTGAAGATTCCCTCATCAGAAACTCATGCATGTCTTTTATGAGAAAGACCCAGTTGAGATAAATGTTCAAGGATAGTGTACTATCAGTTGCATGTGTTTTCTCGTGGATAAAACTCATGCATGCAGTCAAGGATTTATCCTTGAGGATTGTGTAGTTTTGGAGGAAGGGTTTTCCACTTGGTAATAGGAGAATCATCCACAAGGAAATAGAATCTTGGAGGGAAGAGAGGAAGGCAGGAGAGAAGCCAAGATTTCCTGTGAGCATCTATGAGGATTGTACTGAGAGCTGGCTAGCTATGCGAGATAAGGCTTTGTATAATTCCTATGTATTTCCACCATGTATGATAAGGCAATAGTGTGGGGTTTTTAGATAAGGCTTTCCCCAAAGTATTTTCATGTGTATTGTGCCATTGATTCTTCTTCTTCTGGTTATATTGTTTAGCTCGATTTTTAAGCTTCCATAAAGTGATAGTATAAGTAGGTTATAGTACTCTGCTTTGATTTAGATTTCATTATCAGGTTAACCTACCATAATATTTTCTACATGGTATCGGAGCTGTGAATAGTATACTGAGAAGAGATTTCGAAGTTTTAGTTCAGGGTTGCAGGTGCAAATCGAATTCATATCATACTTCAAGGTTGGCCAATGGCATTCTATGGCTTGAGACTTGAGTATGCCTTGGAAGGTAGCTCGAATTACATAGCATGGAAAGATAGAATGGAGGATGTATTAGAAGACAATGGCTTGAAGGAATTCATTAATCAAGAAATCCCAAAGTGAGCTTCAACTAATGCACAGGAGTTGGCTGAGTGGAAGAAGTGTGTGGCAAAGGTGAGACGGATCATCCTTGAGGGAGTTTGAGACCATATTGTCTCGAGTCTCCATGGGAAGGATACTCCATCTTCAATGTGGAAGACGTTGAAGGAACTCTACCAGAACAGTAGTGACTAGAGGAAATTGGTGCTCAAGATAAGCTTCGAAGAATCAAGATGGAGAAGGGTGATACTATTTCCACATATCTGAACAAGCTCACCACCTATAGAGATGAGCTTGGCAATGTGGGAATAACTATTGTCAATGATGATATGTTGAGACTCGCTCTCCTTGGCCTTCCAAAGAGTTGGAAAAGCTACCAGAACTCTGTGAATTGAAGGGAGAAACTGCCAGATTGGGAATGAATGTGGTCGGATCTAATGCAGGAGGAGATCAGGAGGAGCACACAAGATGGTTCTTCATCCAAGAATGATGATGAAGAAAATTTGGCCTTAGCAAGTAAGGCAAGGAAAGGGAAGGGGAAGGCTTCCCATTTCAAATCGAATTCTTCTCATGGAGGGAAGAAGGGTGACATGTCTAAAGTAATATGCTTTAATTGTCACAAGATGGGACATTATGCGACTAATTTCCCATCGAAGAAGTCCAAGAAGGGATCCTCGGAAGGATCGGAAGGTGAGGTGTTAGCCTCTCAGTTCGAAATGGACTTTACCCTCATCGCATGCATGGTGTCATCGATGATGGGTTGTGTCTAGTATCTTGACAATGGAGCCCCATTCCACATGACCGGTGATAAAAATTTATTCAGTGCCTTGGAGGAGAAAGACCTCAAGATGCGCATAGAGATGGGTGACGACGGAATGTATAGTGTTTCAGGAGTGGGCACGATTGCTTTTCAGAGGGAGCATGGAGCTCCTCTCACCTTGATAGATGTGATGTATGTGCCTGAACTGAAGAAGAACTTAGTATTGGTTGCGATGTTGGAGGACAAAGGCTACGATGTTGTCTTCAATAAAGAAAAGGCATTCCTGAGACACATAGACATGGGTCAGACCAAAAGGATAGGGATTCGGGTGAAGAATCTCTATAAACTTATGGTAGATGATTGTGCAACATTGAGTATGAAAGCAAAATTGGTGCAAAGCCAAGACATTAGCGAGTTGTGGCATAGGTGGTTGGGCCATTTGCATCATGGGGCTTTGAGGATAATGCATCAGATATCTATAAGACTTCCCAAAGATAAACTTGAGCAAGTTGACACATGCAAAGGTTGTACCTTGGGAAAGTACACCAAGTCTTCCTTTCATGATCGAGATAGTTGAGCAAAGGCTATCTTAGAGCGAGTTCATACTAATTTAGGTGGACCATTCTCGATGGCATCCACAGCGAAGGAAAGGTATTGTGTGATTTTCATTGATGAATATTCTCATAAATGCTAGATTTATTTCATGCAGAAGAAGGACCAAACCTTCACAAAGTTTTGTGAGTTCAAAGCTTTGGTCGAGAAACAGTCAGGGAAGAAGATCAAGGCCTTGAGAACCGACAACGGTGGAGAATATGTATCTTAAGATTTTAAGGAATTTTATGCAATGGAAGGAATTAAACGAGAGTTGACGGCACCTCATAACCCACAGCAGAATGGGGTGGCCGAGAGGAAGAATAGAACTATTATAGGGGCAGCATGGGAAATGTTACATGACCAAGGCGTATCACTTCTCTTCTGGGATGCGACATGCAACACAATGGTCTATTTACAGAATAGAAGCCCGCATCACATACTTGGGATGAAGACACCAGAGGAAGCTTTCTCCGATAAGAGACTAGATGTGGATCACTTTAGGATCTTTGGCTCATCGGTATATTTCCATGTGACAAACGATGCACGGAAGAAGCTTGAGCCGAAAACAGAGTTGGGGATATTTGTGGGGTACACTGATACACCTCACAACTATTAAGTGTACTTGTCTACTAGTCACAGGACAGTGGTTCGCAGAGATCTCAAGTTTGATGAGTAGAAGGACATGCGAGTTTCCCTGGAGAGGGAGCTCCAACTATAGGTTGTGGAGGAACTATTGGTTCCTAAGGAGGAGAAGCCTCAGACTGATGCAGAGCAGTTGCATATAGAGGTTCCAGGAGTGGAGACATCCACTCAAGCAGAGTCTTCCAGAGATGGACAAAAGCGGAAAAAGAAGCTGACAGATTGTTGGAGGATGTGAGAGAGAATGTGGGAGCACAATCTTCTCAGCGCAGATAGAGGAGGTCACCTGAGAGGTACACTGGATACATGGCCCTTGCTAGGGAATGTGTTGAGACTGAACCATATTCTTTTGAGGAAGTAGTGCATAAACCAATTTGGGTTAATGCTATGGTGGAGGAGTATGACTCCATAGTTTGTAACAGTGTTTGGGATGTGGTTCTGAGACTGGAGAACAAGTCAGTTGTGAGTTCCCGTTGGCTTTACAAGGTAAAGCAAGCTACTGATGGTAGTGTGGAGAAGCATAAGGCAATATTTGTTGCCCGGGACTTTTCACTGTCAAGGAGGATCATGTTGTTGCAGAATATTTCGACAAAGGAGAAAGATGCTGAAATTTTGACAAAGGCATTGTCAAAGTGTAAATTCGAGTTCCATAGAGACAGGATCGGGGTGGCAGATAATCTCTTTCTTATTGATAGGGAGTGTTGAAATATGGCAACAAGAATATTCCAATTTAATTTTTTCTTGAATTATATTTTTAATTAAAATCGAATTTAGTCTTAACAACTACTTGGAAATAATTAATTTATATATTTCAAATTAATTAGTCGGAGAAATTCAAGTTATAAGTTTCTGAAGTCATGCAAGAGTTATCCCTTAAATTAAGGAGATAAAATTGAGCTATATTTGAGTTGTAATTAGTTAACTTAGTTTACTCAGTTAAGTCCAGTTAAATTAGTTCCAAACTATTTGAGGAACTAATAGTGAGTTAACAGTTAGTTGATGCATTAATGCACTCAACTAGTGCTACTCCAGTTAACCGAAGATTCCCTCATCAGAAACTCATGCATTTCTATTCTGAGAAAGACCCAGTTGAGATAAATGTTCAAGGATAGTGTACTATCAATTTCATGTGTTTTCTCATGGAGAAAACTCATGCATACAGTCAAGGATTTATCCTTGAGGATTGCATAGTTTTGAAGGAAGGGTTTTCCACTTGGTAACAGGAGAATCATCCACAAGGAATAGCGCAAGGAAATAAGAGCTTGGAGGGTAGAGAGGAAAGCAGGAGAGAAGCCAAGATTGCCTATGAGCATCTATGAGGATTGTACTGAGAGCTGGCTAGCTGTGAGAGCTAAGGCTTTATATAATTCCTATGTATTTCCACCATGTATGATAATACAATAGTGTGGGGTTTTTAGCTGAGGCTTTCCCCAAAGTATTTTCATGTGTATTGTGCCATTGATTCTTCTTTTTCTGGTTATATTGTTTAGCTTGATCTTTAAGCTTCCGCAAATTGATAGTAGAAGTAGGTTATAGTATTATGATTTAATGTATATTGCATTATCGGGTTAACGTACCATTAGATTTTATACATCACCAACATGGGTCAACAAATGCACTGCTAGCTGCATTGGAAATATCACTTCACATGATCAAGCTCATGCACCGTTAGTGTAGGAGTAGGAGTAGTGTTTGATTTCGGTCAGTTTTCTTGCATGCTGGTTTTCTTACTCGCTTTCTTTGTTTGTTTGTCTACTTGCCTATTTTCTTACTTGATTTGCTTCCACTTTCGGTTCTGCTCTTTCCTCACTTTTTTGTTTGTTAGTTTGCTTGTTTCATTCGTATAGTTCGCTTGTTTCATTTGTAGGTTAGTTTCGCATGAAATCATCTATGACTTTTGAAACGAGCTTGTTGAAGTACAAGAGGGCTTGTATAGCTACCAGTACTTGATTATCTATCATCTTGCCTCTGCAATAAGAGTTTTTTATGTTTAGTCCATGATACGTCGAAGGAAAATACATATTGTTCGAAGTAAACCTTGGTGAAAACACAACGCTTGCATGCTAACTAGTGTCACATTCGAGTCAGTTGTTTTTGGGTTATCCCTTGTCAGCTCAGTCAAGTAGAGTAAGGTGAGGGGGAAAGCCTTAACAAGGATGTTGGAGATATAATAAACTATTTCTCTCTTGGAACAACCTTTTTTGCTCTCGATAATTCAGGATCCCTCTTCCTCCTATGAAATGAATAAGTGCTATGCACAGTTGAAAAAATGAAAAATTGAAAATGTCAAAAAATGAAAAATGAAAAATGAATAAGGTGAAAGAAGAGAAAGGATTCCTGTGCAGAGAGGTGATGAAAGTAACTCCGTTGGGGTACTGACTAGGCTCACTAGTAGCAGAGCCATGGTTATGTTCCTATGTGACTCCGATGGGGTACTATCCAGGCCTACTGGTAGCGGAGCAACACTAGAGATGAAATTAAGCCTCTGATGACTATACTGCTTATGCACCAGTATACTGCTCAACCCCAATCAAAACAAATGTGTTGCCTTGGCTTGGAATGTGTGTCAATCGACCAAGAGTTAGGTAGACGCTACATCTTACAATCAAGCTAGCGTTAAACCGAGATGAGCTGAGAACTGAACAATACTTCCGGAGGTGTTAGAATCACTTTTCACGAACAAAGTCCATTCAGAGAGCTGGAGTTCTACCAACATGTCGCCAAGTGTTGTAGTGGCTACATCCACCCTCCAAAATTTTTCCTTAGCTTCATTGTGGAGCCTCCCTACCAACCTTTCACAACAACTTGTCTTGCTTCATCAAGTACACAAGCTTTAGTGTTTTGCTAGCACAAAGGCAGCCTGTCGATTAGAACATGATGTATTCCCCTCATAGGTTGATCACCCAGACTTGGTCAAGCTACAGGTTGAGCAAATCCCCCAAGAAATTGCACATTTATGGAGGGAAACCAGCCTTCTCTCCAAAAATTGTGGAATCCTATCTGGAAGCCTGTTGGGCTCCATAATTGCACAATTCTGCCAATCAACAATCCCAGTGAAAATTGGACAATTTTCCCCAGCAGGACTGCTCAACCTAGAATTTGTGCAAATTTGGGCAGCAGTTAGCTGCTCTGCCCAAAAATTGCACAAATCTCCTGGGTAGCCAATAGAACTCCCATCCAGAAATGCACATTTTTCTCAAGCAACTGAGCAGCTTCATTCATGAGCATTTCGATTGACCAGTTCTAGCGAGGACCAAGGAAATTTGACTTGCATGCATGGCTTGCTTTTTCCTGGAATATCAAAAGGCAACATGCAAAAGGCATTCGAAGATTCAGGGAGCTATTTTTAGCTGCTGGAGGTTACATACAAAGTTGTTTCAGAAACTTTCCTCCAAGTGTCGATTTTTCCTTTATTTGTGGCATGCGTGTCATCAGCTCAAATCTTATTTATTCGACACATCAGAGATCATTCTTTCACATCGATCTTGGAGCTCTAACATCCCACAGCATATCGAGGACTTTTTGACGCATTCGGCTCAGCTATTCACGAGTAAGTGGCCTTAACTCGTCTTTTTTAGCATTTTCTCTCACTTTTTGTGTATTCGCTTGTGTGAGTGTGTTTTCCTGATTTCTTTGAATTCTTGTTGTCGTTTTCATGTATACTAGCTTGTCATAGCTCTGTTTCAGTTTTCGGTTCTATCTCACTGTTGTCACATGCATGAAACTATTTTGCATGAACAGTCATCGATTCAGCAAATCGCTTCACCCACATGCATGTTGATCTATTTGCTGAATCTTTCATTCATGTTTGCATGCATTGTCAATCACTTCTACTATCACTTAGTGTTGCCATGCATTCACTGTCATATTTTCTTTCAATTTCCCATCGGCAAGTTGGGCCAACCTTGGCCTAAACTCTACCTTCACTGAGACAACATTGCGTAATCTGGGGAAGGAAGGCTTTGTCTTCCTCTCTAGGAATGCACATTTCATTGGGCGAAGGAGGAACCATGGAGATATTGCTACAACTTCTCTAGACCCAATGATCAGGTCGGCTTCACTGTGTAGTGGTTAGAGAAGCAACATGAAGCAGCATCATGGAGAGCACCAGCAACAGTAGTAGTAGTACTGGCAATGGAGGAAAGTATACTAGTGCGCGACAAAGGTAAGAGGAAGATTGTCGATCACATGGAGGAGTGAAGAGGCAAGTTTCGAGGAGATCCACTTGCAGAGCAAGAAACTATGGCTATAGAGGCAAAGAGGCACCAACGTGACAAGCAAATCGTGCGAAGCTAGAGGGATAAGAAGAGAATGGAAGAATAAAAGAAGGAGTTGCATGAGCTCAGGGAGAAAGTCTGGGAGGAACAAGAGTTGGGAAAATAGGATAGGGAAGCGCAGCAACAACAAATATAGTAAGGGGTGCAAAATGTGAAAAAAGATGAAGAAGTGCCTGTACAAGTATTTGATTCATCAAAATAGCTGGCATCAGGGGAATAGGGTGAACCATTGTAGGGGAAAGACTTTGCTCATGAGATAGAGCAAGAACTTCAATAGTTGGATGTAGACATGGAGCAACAGGAGTTGGAATAGGACAGCGACCACATGCCTCCCCAAAAAGAGGTCGACTCACCTACTTCAATGCAACGAGATGATGAGAAAGTCTCGAATGACCAAGGAGGCACTGAGATCCTTCATGATTAGCCAGAAGAAGAACTGCACAACATCTCGTTTGATGAATCTGAACATAGGGTTGTGTAGTATTGTAGAGTGTCAACTCCAGAGGTCATATGTCTCCTGTGCAAGTTGAGGAATGAGTGATCATGACTAATGTGCACAAACATCTAGCTACCTTGGCCGATGCAACCAAAGTATATGCTAAAGCCACTAGCTCAATTGTTCACTTTCTAATAGCTGAGAATGAGCGAATGGCAAAGGAACTACAAATGGCCAAGCAAGGAGGAGACTTGGTGACAGTGTCTGCCTGAGCTGAACCGAAGAAGGAAATACTAGATGAAGTATTGTCCCTTGACACAGTTATGTGAGCATTATACTACAAGTTTGGTACTGCGCAGAAGGCAGTTGTCCATCTCAATGAATGGCAACATCGATGTGCAAGAAGAGCACATATCTTGATGAACTTGCATGGTGTTGTTGATGATAAGAAAACATGGACGATGTAGTACAAGGGAGCCCCACTTCACTTGCCTAAGGTGATGAGGGCCAATGAGGTCGAGCTGAAGGCACGTATCCGGAGTCGAATTTAGAATTATGAAGAGCTCTCGCAATTCATCACTAGCATAGAGGCTTCCCATGCATGAGTATTCAAGAGTATGGATATTCTGGTGCAGAGCACATGTGATCCTATCACTTGGGACTCTCACCAACGTGAAGACAAAGAAATAGTTTCGAATAAAGCTTGACACGTACTTCGATGAGTTGATGCGCATTTCCACCAACCCAGACTTGCCCATCAATGCAGACATCATGCACACATATGTTGTTGGTTTGGCCACATTGAAGACAATGATGCACATTCTTTCAGACAAGTTGGACAGAGGAGTTGGAGTAGTGTACCCAAATGCTATGGAGGCAAGAGTCAGGTTTTAGATGGATGTCACCGTGGAACACACAGACACCATCAAGGACTATAGATATTGGCATCAATATGTTACTGTTGATCAGCATGAGGATGTTGAGGAGTTGGACTTCCATGGTTGTCTAAGTTAGAGTGATGTCTAGCTTGGCTTGCTCAAGCCATTTTGTTCACATGGATACATGTGCATTGTAATGTTCAGTCATGTCAAGTGTAAGGCAAGTGGCAATAGTTGGACGTAAAGGTCATAGAGTAGGTGAAGAGTCATGAGGGTAGTTGAACAGTCACAAAGGGGAATGTCAAGGGCCACACCACCCTTTTCTATGAATAGTCCCTCATAACTCATTGTATAGGCTTGTCAGGCCAGGTTAACTCCAGGAATTATGAGCGTAAGACAGAACTGAGTGATATTATTCATTAGACTATTATTATTTATACATATACAAAAACGGATCAGTTCATCTTCTAGATGACTATCCGGCTTCACCTCATCCGTTTCGGATTAGGTGTCAACATTCCCCCCCTTAATCTGAAGGGATGTTGGTGAGTCCAAGCATCGTTCTGAATCTTTCAAGCTTTTCTCTTCCAAGCGCTTTGGTGAAGATGTCTGCAATTTGCTCGTTTGTGGAACAATGACGGAGATGGATTGTTTTGGCCTCAACCTGATGTCGGATCAGATGATATTTAGTATTGATGTGCTTAGTACGATCATGGAACTTTGGATTCTTGGCCAACTTTATTGCAGATGTGCTATCAATCATGAGTGGAGTAGATTGTATTTGTTTTACTTGCAAATCTTCAAGAATTTTCCTGAGCCACACAATTTCTTTCGTTGCTTCAGCTGCTGCCACGTATTCTGCTTCTGTTGTGGAATCTGTTGGTACTGATTGTTTGCGTGATCTCCAGGAGACAGCTCCTGATCCAAGACTCATAGCATATCCTGAAGTAGATACCCCAGTTTCTTTGTCTCCATCGAAGTCTGAATCAGAGTATCCAATCAAGTTGAAGTCGTCCACCTGTGTATACTTGATTCCAAGGTCTTGAGTTCCCTTCAAGTACCTTAGAACTCTTTTTGCAGCAGACCAATGTCCCTCACAAGGCTTTTGCATAAACTGGAGAGGATTCCAACAGCAAATGAAATGTCTGGTCTGGTAGTAGTGAGGTAGATGAGACTTCCTACAAGCTGTCTATACTTTGTTGCATCCTCAAATTCTTTTCCTTCAGTAGATGTGAGCTTCAAGTTTTGTTCCATTGGAGTAGAAAGGGGATTGCACTCTGTCATGCCAAATCTGTATAACAAATCTCCAATGTATTTCTTTTGAGAAAGAAATATGGACTTTGGATGTTGGGTTACTTCAATGCCAAGATAGTAATGAACATAGCCCAAATCAGTCATTTCAAAAAAATTTCCTAATTCTTTCTTTATGGATGCAATATAGCTTTCATTGTTCCCTGTCATTAAAAGATCATCTACATATACCACAAGATATACAACTGTTTTGCCAACTTTCTTGACAAATAAAGTTGCATCATCAAGATCAAAATGTTTGAAGTTGAGTTTCAGAAGATGCTCAGTTAGTTTTTCATACCAGGCTCGTGGTGCTTGTTTGAGGCCATACAAGGACTTCACAAGTTTGCATACTTTGTGTTCATGTCCTTTCACAGCAAATCCTTCAGGCTGGGACATAAAAACATTCTCTTATAGATCTCCATTCAAGAATATAGTTTTTACATCCATTTGATGGACTTTCCAACCGTTCTGAGCAGCTAGTGCAAAGAGTGTCCGGATGGTGGCCCATTTTGCTGTGGGAGCAAAAGTTTCCTCATAATCGACCCCTTCCTTCTGTGCAAAACCTTTTGCCACAAGCCTAGCTTTGTGCTTGTCAAGTGAGCCATCAGCTTTGTACTTGTTCTTGTAGACCCACTTGCAGCCAATTGGTTTGGTTCCAAATGGAGGATCAACCAACTTCCAAGTGCCATTCTTTATGAGGGCATCAAACTCCTTCTGCATCGCTTCTTTCCATTCATCATGAGAAGCAGCTTCTTTGAAGGAATTTGGTTCAAAATCTGTAGACAAGTTCAATTCACAATCATTAAGTAACATCCATATCAACAGGTGAATTAGAGTTATCTACATCACCTCCATCTTGTCGGTTTGAATTTCTGGTTCCTGTTTTTCCAATTTCATCAGGATGAACACTTTCAAGTGTCTTTGTCATCCACTTTGGGGGACCTTTCTGAGATGGTCCAGGCTGTTCTGTTGATTGAGTTGTGTCTGAATCAAGATTGAGTCTCCCAATTCTATCAATTACATCACTTAAAGCATCATCCGTTGTTGGAGTGTCATGCAGGGGAGATTGTTCTTCAGAAGAAGATTCCACATGTTGATCTAGTATAGGAATCCCCCCTTCAAGATGTGGAATCTGATTATCAAACTCTTGAAATGATTTCGGTTTTGTGAATCTATCCAGGCGATCAAGTTGCCGCTCAACAACACTGTCAGATTTGGATGATTCAAGAAAAATGACATCTCTAGATAAAACAAACTTTTTATTTACTTCATCATAAAGGCGGTATGCTTTAGATGTGTTTGAATACCCCAGGAAGATACACTTACGACTTCTAGCACCAAGTTTGTTTCTATGTACCTTTGGTATTAAAGCATAACAGGTGGAACCAAATATCCTGAGATGTTTTACCGAAGGAACATGTCCATACCACAATTCATAAGGAGTCTTGTTTCTTATAGCACTAGATGGACATCTATTCTTTATATATGCCGCACATAGAACAGCATCAGCCCAAAACATTGTCTTTACATTTTTGAAGAAAAGCATGGATCGTACCATATTCAAAATTGTTCTGTTCATTCTTTCAACTACACCATTCTGTTGAGGATTATAAGGCACAGTTGTTTGATGTTTAATCCCATGTTGGCGAAGATAGTGTTCAAATTCATTTGATGTATATTCTTTTCCATTATCAGTGCGAATAGACCCAATATGAGATTGTGCATCATTTTCAATCCATTTATGAAAATTCTTGAATGTTTGAAAAGCATCAGATTTGTTCTTCAATAAGTAAACCCAACACATTCTGGTGTAATCATCAATAAATGTCATGATATACTTATTTCCATTTGTAGAAGGAACAGGCATTGGACCACATAAATCTGAATGAATAAGTTCAAGCTTCCTATGTGCTCTTGAATGTGAATCATGAAAAGACTGTTTGCTATGCTTTCCTAGAATGCAAGCATCACATTGTTTATGTTTTCTAGGAATTGTAGGCAAACCAGCAACACCATTTTTCTTCAACAAGCAGAGACTATCATAGTTTAAATGTCCAAATCTAGCATGCCATAATAAACTTGATGGAAGTGTACCTTCATCATGATGAGAAATATATGAAAAATGCTATGCATGAGCAGAGTTTCCTTGCAGTTTAAGAAGTCTTTCTTCTTCTATACCCCTCATGACAAGTGAATGGTCGGATGTCTTTCTTACCTCAAGCTTTCCATCAAACATATGAATGGAGTGACCTTGCTGGCGGATGTGGACTAGGGACAGCAAGTTTCTCTTGAGCTGTGGGAGATATAGAACATGATCCAGAAGAAAGTCTGGAAGACCAGGCAGTTTAAGCCTGACTGTGCCAAGCCCTGATGGCTTGATTTTTGACTGATCTGCAAAGTATACTGCTCCATCAACATTATCAGTGAAATCTTCAAAAAAATCTTTCCTATGAGTCATATGACAGGTTGCTCCTGAATCAAGCAACCAGTCATTTTTCGAAGAAGTAAGTGAAGCATTAAACAGATCTTCATTTACTCCAATGTTACATTGTGCCTCAATATAGTGAGCGGATTCAGGTGCTTTACCTTTGTCTGTGTTATCATTTTTACCTTTCTGCTGATTTCTTCTCTGCTCAATCTTTTCCCATGGTAGCTTGCATGTAGAAGCATCATGAGATCCATTTCGTTTGCAGCGAATGCAATGTAAGTCTGCCTTTTCTTCTTGAGAATGTCTGCCCCCCCTGCCTCTGAAATATCTTCCTCTTTCTCTCGAATGCATACTGTAACAAAAATTATTTCTGCTGATAGAAAAATAATTTTGCTTATAAAAAGAACTTCTGCTGATAAAAAAATCCTTACGCCAGAGCCTTATGCATTTTATTTTCTTCTGACAGTTAATAGAAGCATCAACATTTCTTATATCATCATTTACAATGTTTGAAAAATGCACAATGGATCACTTCACTTCATTCTATTAATATATCACTTCAATATATTAAAAATGCGCAAGGGATATATCACTTCAATATATATATCAAAATTATTATGAAGGCAGCGCAACAAAACTTTTGAATGATACAAATGTTTTGAACAATACTGAACACTAGCAGCTTCGTGTCAAGAATGCATGGAGAACCACCCTCTCAATCCTTTCCGTTCCAAGTATAAGCATCTGTGTGTGCATACTATAATATTCAATGTCTATACAGCTGACAGCTAATAACTTGTTTCAAATACATGCATACAATAATATCATCATACAATATCTTTATGCCTAGGTCCCGCTGAGCATATTTTGAAACATCAAAGTTTATGAGAGAAATATGATTGGCGCAGTTCACAGGAACTTGTTCCCGTAGAGCTCGATCTGTTCCTGTACTTGAAAATATTTTAATTGCTATACAAGAGAATATGTATCAACAAGGGTACCGAAAGAAAGCATTCTTGAAGTAAAATGCGTGGTTCCATCTAAACTGCACACGAGAGAGTAATAAAAATATTGCACTGTCGCCCATATAACATTATATGTCCATCTTCAAACAGCTTCAGCAAATCGGAAAAAAAAACGAGTTTGAGCCAACAGTCCGGCCAATCATGAATCCATTCATGGTATTCATACCTCTGCTAGCCGAGGCCTGGAATTACGTGTCGGAGGTCACCGCGTTTGAATCAGATCCATTCGCAATGGTTCTCCCCACCAAGAAATTGCTGGGGGTGAGGAATCCTGGTTACTGGTGCTTGTTGCGTGCAACCTTCAAAAACGCATCATACCATCTTCAAAAACGCAGCCAATACGCATAACAGGTGGAGCAGTCTTCAAAAACGCATTACAGGTGGAGCAGTCTTCAACAAGCATAACAGGTGGAGCAGTCTTCAAAAACGCATTACAGGTGGAGCAGTCTTCAACAAGCATAACAGGTGGAGCAGTCTTCAAAAACGCATCATACCATCTTCAAAAACGCAGCCACAGTCTTTACAAACAAAACGCAGTCACCATTAAAAAGGCAGTAAGTATTGACTTGCATATATTATACTGATTTGCTGCATATGCTTGCACTTGTTATGCACATAAGATTGCTCGCAAATTTACTCTGGACAGTTGCATATGCCCATGGTTTGACACACTTCAGTTCTCACATTCTTCCACAACATCCAATTAAAAAGCCGCACTAACAACAATTACTGGGCATTCAATATTAAAGCTAAAAGAGTACAGCCAACACATCGCACACCCTCAATGTCACGTATTCGGATCCATCACCACTTTTAAACTCATTACCAGCAAATTTCGAGTAGAGAACAGTATTTCCAGCAGTCATGAAGATGGCATTACAAACGCAGTTTTCATTACAGCAATTCAACGCAGTCATGGCATGGCTTTGATAAAAACGCAGTCACCATTTACAAACTCCAATATCATTTTAAAAAAAAAAAACGCAGTTGCATTTTCACCAAAAACGCAGTCATGGTTATGACAACTGAAACGCATCAACGCATACTTACATTCAACAGCGCATTCCACTCATCAACGCATAGAGCTGGACAATCATGTCAGTCCAGGGGCGCTCAGATCACTGCCAGAAGCACGCAGTCTCAAGACAGAGGTAGGTTTCATGAGGCAGTAGAAACCTGGCAGAGGCAGGAGCTATTTTTGGGACCTGTGCTCTGATACCATGTCAGGCCAGGTTAACTCCAGGAATTATGAGCGTAAGACAGAACTGAGTGATATTATTCATTAGACTATTATTATTTATACATATACAAAAACGGATCAGTTCATCTTCTAGATGACTGTCCGGCTTCACCTCATCCGTTTCGGATTAGGTGTCAACAAGGCTTTTGGTCAGCCAAGCTTCCTATAAGACTATCATGGCAAGAGCTTGGATAGTTTGTAGCGTGCCTTGGCTTCTCCACTGCATGGAGCTAGTACATCTCTTTGGAGGAGCAGGTGGATTTGGCTATAATGTTCCACTGTTGGGGCTAGAAGGTGTACATGGATGTATTGTATGAATGGAACTTACACTTGTTTGTATAATAAGAGACATCACGTTTCATGCATATGTTGTATTGTATTCCAGTTGTCTTGTTTACTCTAAATGGCATATGTATTTGCTTTCTTACACACGCATGTATGGACTGTTTTTTATGAGCATGTACGAAGCTTTTTGAAATGTGTTGGTTGGTTTAACAATCACTTTGGATTGCCAACTGAATTTCTTTCCAACTTGTGATGCATCTTTGCTCATGTGTTCCCTTTCCATTTGAGTAGTATTACAGGTTGCCAATGGGTGCACTCATCTCAACCCACTGATGTCAAAACCTCTCATGCACCTTCCTTGACTCACTGCAGTGGTCACACCCTTGCTACTAACATAGTTATCTTTCTTTCCTCTATGCGAAATCTCGGTCAAGACATTACCATATGACCCACTACTGGGACTCCTACACCAAAGGGTCTGAGGTCTAATTGGGACTTCTTATCGAGGAGATCCCCTTGACATGTTGGCTAGTGTAGTACTATCAACATGACCCACATCTCTATGGATACCGTTTGATGTTAGATATCTCCACCAAAGTCTCATATTTAAGAACTCTATGTGACAAGTTGTGACATAATATGGACCATAACTAGTCTTAAGCTTAATAAAATCTTGATGCCATTCATGTAAAGCTAATAAATGTAGATTCATTAGTTAACCAAATTTCCAAACTCATGGTGATGCAAAATTAGATCCTTTCTACATAATACTCAAGTTATCAATGGCTAGACCAAACTCCAAAAAATGAAGGGGTTGAATCATCTATTCCTAGTGGGAATATTTCCACCCCACTTTTTCATGATTAGATGACTCACATGTCGCATATACTTTCTAAAATCAATCTCAATAAATTTGATGGGTTCAACCTTAGAGGATGGGCCACTTAGATGGAAAATTTGTTTTCCCTGCATGGTATAAAAATGACTATATGATATTTTGTATGGTTTTTTTTATATTTGGATCATAAATGTTTGTAAGGATGGTAATGAAACAAAAAATTCCATGGGGTTTATATTGCTTGGACATAATTTTTCTTCAATCTCTATGTATGTGTTGGTGTCCAAGTATGAATCATGCAATTCATCCAATCCACATTTAATTGTCAACCTGGGGTTCTACAAGTTGTTTCAAGTCTATTGTGCATTGTATGTGCACGCCACAGTTTCTCTACCTAGCATTGAACATTAATTATAAATTCATCAATGTGTAACAACAAGCAATATTGTAACAACAAATAAGAGTAACATCAAGTAATAATTGTAACAACAATAAGAGTAACATCAATAAGGACTCACAACAACACATCGATAAACATTCACAGCAATAATAAACTCACAGAAATAAACCTAACACACATCTAATCCAGCAGCACCTGGTTAGGAGAGTGGGCCCAACTCCCTAATTAGGGTTGTGGCGAGATCAACGAATCATGATATGCTCAGAAGATAAAATTGTTATTAATTAAAGAAATATTACAAGTATGTTGTTATCAACTCAAAGTTAGAGTATTTCTCCTGTAACCTTAACGACACTTAACAATGATAGATTTCACAACTTGCAACTCTAATTTATACAATTTCTCAATAATATAGCTCGTAGAGTTATGGCATTGTTTGCCTTCAATTACATGGTTGTTTTCAGAATGAAATAGAATGTAAAATATGGTAGTGTGTCAATCGAAAGATTGATTCACCGTTACAATCAATACCCGTGTGTCAATCGAAAGATTGATTCACCGTTACAATCAATACCCAAGGATAGCGTTGCCAACTTTGACGGTATCATCTAGTGAATCATGGTTCTGTTCATTCTCCCTTCAAATTTGCAGAATAACTAAATTAGTAAGCCACTTAGGTAATAGTCCTCTACGACTATGCTTCATTGACCAATAATCCATAAAGACATGATGAGAGGTATACCTGTGCATTTTAAGATATCGATTAACCACTATTAGCATGAAATGGATAAAAAGAAAAAGATAAAAGGTTGAGTAAAATTATGCAAATCTAGCCACAAACATTTCCCCCAACTTTCCTTACTGCATTTCCTCATGCAATTCGTCGATTGTGCAAGTTTGGGTTAGAGCTGTGATGATCAGTTTGAAGCTGTAAAAGATCGTATTTTGGAGATAGCTTTGTTCCCAAAGGCTTATACCCATCTATCTGGATGACTTCTTTCCACCAATCCTTTCCTACATCATAAGCTGGAGTGTACTGATCGGTTCGTAGCTAGATGATACGAAATAAAAACCTCAAACCCATCCATAGGACCCCACGAAACTGTTGGAAATACTGAGAGGGGGGTAAATAAGTATTTCTTATTATTTATTTATTTTTTAATTGTTCTAGTGATTGCCAACAACATATATAGATATGTGTATGTATACATAGAACACAGAAATCAACAGCTAAAATTAATGCTTTTATTAAAACTCAAAACAATGCAATGAAATAAATACAAGTATAAATCTGATTGTGAATAGTTGCCAAGCTCCAACATGGACTTCAGTGAGGCTCCAATCTCCAGAGCACCAAATCTGTTTTGCAGTGGTTCTGCACTTAGGAGCACCTACCCCCAATGACTTTAGTCCAGTTTAGTTCTGAGGCTCCAACCTCTTGGGCTCCAACCCAACATTGGTATAAACAGGTATGTTGCTGCACACTATTCAATTGAGATTGTCTCACTCCTGCTCTTCTGCCTCTGCTGCTCCTACTACCTCTACAGCCTTGATTTTTCTCCTTTCCTTTGATGGAACTGGGAGCATCACCATTTCTTTCTGGCTTCTTCACATCTCTTTTGTTTGAAGCATTTTAATTCTTGTTTGAGGATTCACCTGCATACCCGAGACCTGATTTATCAGATGGACATCTGTGATAGTTGAGCATGTCATCCAAGGCTTGAGAGCTCTTCAAGATTTTGTTCATCCCTTCGACCTTTGTTATAAGGAAGACAACCTCTTCTTCCAATCGTTTACACTCATTATTCTTCTAGGCAAGTTGTTTCTCAGTTTCTTCGTTGCTACGAGTAGCTTCATCTGCTTATATTTTAAGGGAGATGATATTTGACTTCAATTTGAAGATTTCTTCATTCTTTGCTTGACTGCTCTCCATTTCCTTCTCAGCTCCTTATGCCTATTTCCTGGCTTCTTGTAGTTGAGACTTAAGGGAGGAGACCTCTACCTTGTACTGACCAATCTCTTCTTCAAGTTTGTTCAAGCTCTTGTGCCTTTGTTTAAGTTTCCTTGACAAGATATCTTCCTGCTTCTTTGCTTTATCCAATTGATTTATCATGGATATGAATTCTTCATGATGCTTTCTTTTGCTTTGATGATATTCCTTCTTAAGCTTGGAAAGCTCTTCATCCCTTTCTTGTACTTGAAGCTTGATGAGGTCAACTTTCTTTCTTGTTTGGTCTTGGTCACCAACTAGAGCTATCTTCTTAAGTTTCTCATTTTCCTTTTTCAAATTGTTAATCTCTTCCATGGCAGTCATAAGTTGAGCAAGGAGTTATTCCACAAAATCTTTTTCATTCTCTCCATCTTCTAGGTCTGTTTTAGCCTTGATGTCATCATTCTCATGTTCAGCTTCTATGATGGGTTCTGGATTTCCTTCTAGATTTCCATCATCTTCTTGGCTGATGGTCATGGTCAATGCTCCTTTTAAGTGAAGATCATGAAGTTTGTCCCAAATGCCCTCTGCTGATGAACATTTTCCTAGACAGTTCTTTACAGAATCAGGTAGCCCATTCAAGATTGCCTTCATTGCTTTTGCATTGTACTCCTTGGATTCCTCATCCATCTTGCTTTCAACAATCACTGATTTCCGGATTTCAATGCCTTGAGTCTGTAGGAAATTCATCATTTTTTCTTCCCATATATTAAAGTTCCCATTGAGCCTTGGAGCCTCATCAAATTTATTGTCTTCTATTTTAGTAGTAGAGGGAGACACATCCTTAGGAGGATTGGAGACTTTCTTCCTTGACCTCGCCATTTATGTTCTAAATGTCGACCTTCGAGCTGTTAAGCTTTGAATGAAGGAACCTGCTCTGATACCAATTGTTGGAAATACTGAGAGGGGGGTGAATCAGTATTTCTTATTATTTATTTATTTTTTAATTGTTCTAGTGATTGCCAACAACATATATAGATATGTGTATGTATACACAGAACACAAAAAAAACAGCTCCAACAACAACAGCAATAGCAGCAACAGCAACAACAACAACAACTCTCTGTTTTTACTGTTTTATACATTCTCATGCCTTTGTCTATTCGTTTCCGCTTACTCAATGGCTCTTTGGATTCCTCCTTGCTCGGTTGAGCTTCAGCTTCCTCAACACTTACTCGACCTTTTGGCTTCCCTCCTCCATTCACTTCAGCTTCCTCATGTTTACGATGTGCTAAAAATAAAATGTCGTCACGGAGGTGTTTCAGCAACGCCGAAACTGGTGTATCGGCAACTTTTTTACAAGTATCGGTGTTTCAGCAATGGAGAAATTGGTGTTTCAACAACTTTTCTCCAACTTTGTAATATGTGCCCGCCGATAGTGTTAAAGCATATGTATATGGGTTTTCTCCTTCGATAATGTATTCTGCTCATACAATATGAACTCTGCCTTTTTCACTCCATCAGTGTATTTGCATATGAGTCTAAGCCTTTCACCTCCGATAGCTCTATTTGCATTAAATGCATATACAGGTCTTTGCCGCCATATGCATGTTTATGCCATGGATAGTGTTACAGCACTCTGTGTGCTCCACTTGGCTCCTCTTGGCTCCTCTTGTCTCTGTCTGCTTCCTCTATGGCTCCAATGGTGGTGCTTCGTGCTCTGTTAGCTCTTCTCGTCTCCATCTACTCTTCTAGTGACATTGTTTGCTCCTGTTTTCTCTGATGGCTCTCTGCATCCTATGTTTGTTGTTAAACGCATCCATTGCTCCTCTGGTGGATCCTGATGACTCTGATATGCCTCCTTGCTTTATGATTCCTCTTGCAGCTCCTCTTAGTCCAATGTGGCTCCTCTGGCTTGGCAGTGTCTTTCAAAGACCTCCTTGCATATATGAATGCCTCTCTTGCTCAGATATCCTCTAATATTCTTTGATATGCCTCCTTAGGTAACTCCTCTTTGCTTATGGCTTGGCTATCCTAATGGCATTGCTCCTGTCTCTTCATGAATCTGCTCTGCATCGCCTTGGCTTCATGTCATTCTCTAGTATCTAGAATATTGTCATATTTACATCAATGACAACCTAGGTCAATAGAAACCGCATGCATGCAATATACTGAATTACCCTATTCAGATCCCGAGCAAAATTGGGGCCCCCAAAAGAATCACGTATCCTCACAGCTGAAGATGAGAGCATCTACTATTTCTGGCAGCTGTCCCATGCCTCCTCTTGACATGTAAAGATATATTTTGTGCATATATCAACGCACCATTGATTAGTTACCAACATTTATTCTTTTCGTCCCTCGATCCTCATGAGTGTTTTGAGTATGTTATAAAAATTCACAAACTAACAATTCTCCATCTGAATGACAAGTAGCCTATTTGCCTCATTTTCTTCGAACGTCTCGAAGGCCTTCTTCCATTTAACTTGATTCACTGTGTATGAGGTAAAGGCTCTCAATTGAGTGTCTCCTACATATGGCACTGGGTTAAATGATTGATCATTTCCCAGAAAGTAGTCATGCATGTACAACTCGCACATAAAATGTTGATCCAGAATATTGTTGCATCTCAAGATGCGCAAAAACTACATTGAATCTTCCATCTCATGACTGAGCCCCTGGTGGACACTTTCTAAACAAAAGAATAGATATTGTTCATGAAGGAATAGGGCGTAACTATGAGCAGGGGAGAGACATGACAATGTCTGCTATGCCAAAGTAAACATCTCTTCCTTATCCACTTTTAATAGCTTCACCTGGTCTTCCAGCCCCTCTATTTGCTTCTCCTGTCTCTCCTACTTCCGCTTTTCCTTCTCTATTTGTCCTATGTAGCCGGATACTATTTTTGGAACTTGCTCATGAGATTGCCTTATTCCTTACTAGTGTGCTTCTAAAGGAATGGTCCCTCAATGAAAATGAGCTTCTGTAGCTTGCCACTTCTCAATTTCTGCAGACATGACAAACTCTCGCACCTCGATCATATGAAAAAATGACACTGTCTATGTAGCAGCTGAAGGCGTTGGCCTATCTTCAATTTGTGTTGCCACTAAAATAGTTTTAGGTGGAGGCTTTGAAACATTTTTCTTATTCTTCCTCACTCTTCTATGTAAGCGCCACATTCGTTTCCTCAATTTCATGATTTCTGTTTTGAACTCCATATTCTCTTTGAATTGTGATTGATATCTTTCCTTAAGAGGGGTTCTCCTTTTCGCATATTTCTCAAAGAACTCCTATTTTACAACTTCTTCCACAAGCTTCATAGCTAGTCCAGGTCTTGGTAGGCTGTCATTGACAAAGGCATCATCTGGTTCTTGTTTTACTCTCATTTCTTTCGTTTGTTCCTCAACTCGGGAGCAACCCTGCCATATCTTTCTTCAAGTCTCAAGACCTCTACATCTTCCCTCTATGGCTTTGGATTTACTACAAGGTCTTGTGGAGTAGTGTCTTTGACACCCTCTCCTTGCATTTTCTCTATTTCCCGACCCTCCTCTTCCATATGTTTGGGTATGGTTCCTAGCCCTTATAGTTTAGTTTTATCAACAACATCCTCTTCTATCTTCTCAGGAACAATCTCTAGCCCTTGCGGGTTAGTCTGATCAGCAACATCCTCTTCCATCTATTCAGGAATGGTTTCTAACCCTTGCAAGTGTTTGAATATGAGGTTTTGGTTCTTGTGTGTTAGCACCACCTACATTTCCGACCAGAAGTTCTTAAATTGCTTGGACAGGTGGTGATAGTTCTTGTGCAACAACACCACCTACATTCTCAACCAAAAGTTCTTCAATTGCTTGGACAGGTGATGTTGGTTCTTATGTCTCAGCATCACCTGAAGTGCATTCAAGGGTGGTGATTATCCTCTTAAATTGGTAGTCCATGCTTGTTCTTGTGGAGCAGCATCGACTTCACTCTCTTCTATCTCCATTGTGTCTATCTCTATTGGGAATGTTGTGGCTTCAAATGGCACCAGGAGCACAAGTGTTTTGGGAGATAGAGAAAGCTTCCTAGAGACATCCTCTAGGTTGTTTGTAGACCAGTGCCTCTAGATATAGGAGTACATGGAGGATTAGCTGTGAGGGGGTTTTTGTAGCATTCCAAGTGTCACATAATAAAAAGATAATAAAAGGTACTTGGTTCAATAGGCCTTCATTAAGATAGACTCAAGCCAACACATGGATCCAAATGTGTGGGGTATATCGAGGCAACCTCAAAGAGAAACGTCTTCTTCTAGTGTCCAACATACAACAATGAGACAAATTAATACTAAAGTTGTAGTGATGGTGGAAAGGAGGAGAGGAAGGAGGGAAATAGATGCATAAGGCTATAAAAAAATAGAAACCTCAACAACCATGTTCTAGAAGAAATATGTAAGAGGAAGGATGTGAAATGGTGGAAACATCGATATGTTAATTAAGATTTCATGCCAGATATAACATCGGTATCATTAGCATCAAATAGCATGAGTAAATCTGGGCTCACAGAGGTACTGTATGTTAATCCAATAACACAAATAAATTTTCAATTACTACATGTATTGTAGGCTATTGAATAACACAAGTAAATCTGTAATATAACTCAGGTATTGTTCTCTATTTAGTAGCCTAGATAAATCCATAAATCAGGGAGAAACCAACAACTTCATTACACTATTTCAGAAATGGGAAAACAAAAATGAAATGAGATTTACCAAGAGGAAACATGCTGCACATTGATCATGCTTGGAATCACCAGGGAAGTTTCATTAATACTTAGAGGGTCCAAATAACCAGTCCATAACATTCAGCACAACATCAGTCAAGTCCCCCATGAATAAGCAAATAGAACCAAAAGTGGCATCTCAGAATTCAGACCCTGCAGGTGCGAAATTCCAGAACCTTGAATAAGTGTTTCTTTCCCCTATTTATAAGAAGAGGGGGAGCTTGGGTTACAGTTACAAAAATTTCTTAGTCAGAGCTCCAACTATCCTGCTAGACTAGCTATCTCAGCCTATGTAAGGCATTGTTGCCCAAAATGATTACAATTAGGATTCGATCCATATTTGGAAATAAATGAAAATTGCAGAACTAAAAAGAAAACTAAAGGATTTTGGAGGAAGTCTCCCTTCCTCTATTCCTGTGAATGGCCTCTCATCACGCCATGTCTTTGTTATGTGTGTCCCTCTACTGCTCAGTTGGTTTTCGTCCATTTTGCCTTAATTGCTCGATTAGCTCTTTCTCTAAAGTCTAGTGGAGCCCCATGCTGAATCATTAAGTGCTCCAGCGACCCCCATATCGGTACACCACCACACCATACTCTTATTCAATGCTTGAGTTGACGACCCATCCATATTTAAAAGCTATGTATCATGCTCCTTGTTTGCCTGGGGATGCACTTAAATGTAACAAGATGTCCTTCAAGTGTGGGCCTTTATCACTAAAATATTACGAAACATGCACATTCTGATATCTACTTAGGCCCCTTTTGGTATAGCCCCTTTTTGCTATATTCTTCATATGACCGAGGGCTACAACCAAGTGTTGAGCCCTCAAGCGCTAAGTCCTTCAAGCTCTTTTTCGGGGGCTTCTTTCCTTTGTTATATGAAATCCTACACTTCGGTGTTTTCAGAGGGTTTCCACTATTATTTCCCCATGAACCCTGCAATCGCTGATCCGCGGTGTGAGGCCCACTGGGAGTATCAAAATTGCACTGCGAGAGGGGAAGGCCCTTTTACTTTCTTTCTTAGCATTGGCTGACTATCCGGATGTGGGGGATTTATAGGCGAGTTCACATAATTATCGTGTGTGGGAGGATCACCACTTATCACAATCGCAAGCCTAAAAGGAACTTGGGCGAAAGAGAGACATTGTCATGTACGATTGTCGATTTCCGATCTGTGGGGGATGATGTCATCACTACCACATGTCATCTTGTGAGTGTTGACAAATGTCACCCAGAAATGCCCCTATAGGACCCCTGAAAATTCTGAATTTGAATGCCACATGTCCTTTGTACTGCCACGTTATTGATGACATCATCTTCCATGTCATAAATATGTGCGAATGGGATTGCGCCATGTGGCCCCTTGGAGGAGAGAGAAAATGGCTTACTTAGCCTTGGTTCTTTTGTGAATTCCTTTGTTAAATAAAACCATCTCCTCCCCGAAAATTTAACATTGTATCACAAATTAGCGAGATCGCAAGGTTTTTGAAGTGGTAGCCCCTTTACTTTGCCAATTTCCGATATCACGAGATTGCAAGATTCACTTTTCCCTGGGCCCTCGACCTTCGATAAACTATACCACCACGTGAAGGAGAGAGAAAGGGTCTACATGTCCCTATTTTTTGAATGCATTCCCTTTCTTAAGCCTTTTCGGCGATCCTCAATGATTTAGTATTATATCACAAATCGACAATAATGTTTTTGTAGTGTGTGGGACTGCGATGTTGCGGGACTGCGATATAGCGATATTGTGGAACACAGTATGTGGGACTTGCTGGATGTGGGATTGCGATATGCGGGACTTCCCCTGACCTCCGATATGTAATAAATAGCTCTTCTTGGACCCATCTATAGCCGATTTGTGATTGCGATTGGCTCATGGTCCTGCGATATGCAATTTACCTTTGTATTTGGTCGTTTCCTCCTAGTCTTCTGGCTTTCCATCGGTAACTTCAACATTCCATATCTTATGATCCAGAGGTCCATTTTCGGAATTCCATATACCATTGGAAAGTTGTTTATGAGAACTACGTAATAGAGAGGGTCAAAGTATGCTCTGATAGCTCCTGTGGCTTGGGAAATCGCTTCAACCTTCACTATTTTTCTGCACTCTCAGCAATTGATAAATGTATAAAGTAGCGAGTGACAACATTGGCTCCAACTTGGGACAATGCCTTGCCAGAGAGGTGTTGAGAACCTGCAGACTAGTATCCTTCACCATTGGTCATGGAGTTAGAAATATAATGGAATTCTGCAACTAGAAAATCTCCATGGGGCTTTCCTCATCTATCTACAATGCAGAGAAATAAATCCTACCAAATGGAAAGTAAATGCTCAGCTAGTGAGCTTATTTATATATGTTCCTACTTATGCATAGGGCTCAATTCACCTAAGTGAGTTCGACCCTCCAATGGAGTCGCGAAATCATTAGATTATTGGGCCTTATGCCTTCACATTGCTAAAAAATAAAAATTAAAGCAAGCATGCACCGTTAAAAGTCTTCAAATAAAGAACCTCATACATGATGTCGATACAACTTCTATTGTTGGCTTAACAATAGTCTCATGTACTAAACCACAGGTTCATGGAATTTATAAGGAAAGCTTGTAGCTGCCTCTTTTTCACAAACAGTTTGTTGACCAACTTCTTCCTAGTTAGGGTAGCCACACACTATTTAGCTCCTTAGCCTCAGATTTTTCAAGAAAAACTTGCCGCTAATATTTCACTACCCATTCTTCAAAGGGCCAACCCTACTAGAAATCTACAATGGATTCTTCAGCTTCTGAACTATAAGAGTCATAGACTCGAGGGCCCCCTGAGAATTCCCAGTACAAATCTTTCTATGATAAATAATCATAGACATTGCTTGGTCCTTCAACTTCGAGCTCTTCTTAAAAGATTTGCTACTAGGAGCAGGGTCCCCACTTACTGGTAAACAACTCCTTCTAAACATCCATGACCATATCATCCTCCTCTGAATAATAGGAATCATAAATTGGAGGAGTATCTTGATCTTTTTCTCCAACTGAAGGGTGTGCATTGTAAACTGGAGCTTATTTACTAACCTCCTGGGAGGCCTCCTCTTCTTGTGCCTCTTCCAATGACTAGGATTGTGGCGGCTCTGCATCACTTGACTCTCCATCAGAGTCATATATGTCATAAGAATGACCAATCGAATCAAACTTCTAAGGGTCTATTTGTAGATCGATGATGTTTCCTTCTTCTCGTTCTTGCTCATTGGGTGATGCTTCTTGATGCGAGTAGATGTTTCCTTGAATTGGAGCTCCACAAACATCTTCATCAGGTTCATCAACGCTGGGAATGTCTTCATCATTAAAATATGCGCATCAATGTTCAAATAGAGAATTCAGTGGATATAGTCCTTTTTAATAGTGAAAGAATGTTGTATGAAAACATATTAAGGAAGATATGTTGCCACGATCTATTTTTTTGTACCAGACTCTAGCATCCTCCTCTAAAGAATACATGAACAACTCCATTTGTACATCTTCAAGAAAAATACCCTGTTATTCCATACATTCACAAAATTCTTTGAGGTGTTGGTGAGGCCTTCTATCTATGCTCCCACTGAATCTAGGAAAATAGATATACCATTCATGAAACAAGGGGACATGATTGGGATAACCAAAAATAGAATAAATATTCAATGGGGCTAATTTGTTGGCCAAGAGTTTAGGAATGGCCATTCGGAAAACCTTCCTATATGAGTGATATAAGTTTCAGAGGTGGGGAGATTATTTCACTCCTCTAGCATCAGAGCGAGTATGAGGATACTTGAAAGCTAGGATGATCAAATGGAGAAATGGAAATTGGAGTCGGCAGGATGTTTACCATAAAGATGAGACAGTGGATTGACCAAGGTGAGAGATCTTCAACCCACACTTCCCTTGGTCACCTAACAGAGGAAATGTAAAAATTTGTCGTACACAGGGAAACATATTCTAATCCCTTCCTTGACAACAGTGCCATAAAGATGTTGTGGCTTCAAATAGAACTTGGAGCATAAGTGCTTCGTGAGACAGAGAAATATTCCTAGAGACAGCCTCTGGGTTGATTGTAGACCAGTGCCTAGGACATCTTAAATAGAGGAGTTCATCGAAGATTATCTGTGAGGGGGTTTTTGCAGCACTCCAATTGTCACGTAATAAAAATATAATAAAAGGGGCTTGGTTCAATAGGCCTTCATTAAGGTAAACGCAAACCAACACATGGATCAAAATGTGGGGCGTATATCGGGAAAATCTCAAAGAGAAATGTCTTCTTCTGGTGGCCGACACACAACAATGAGACAACTTAATACTGAAGTTGTAGTGATGGTGGAAAGGAGGAGAGGAAGGAGAGAAGTAGATGCCTAGGGCTATAAACAAATAGAATCCTAAACAACCATGTTCTAGCAGAAATATGTAAGAGGAAGGAAGTGAAATGGTAGAAACAATGGTACATTAATTAAGGTTTCATGCCCGATATAACATGGGTATCATTAACACCAAATAGCATGAGTAAATCTGGGCTCACATAGGTACTGTAGGTTAATCCAATAACACAAATAAATATTCAATTACTACAGGTATTGTAGGCTATTCAATAACACAAGTAAATCTGTAATATAACTTATGTACTGTTCTCAATTTGGTAGCCTAGATAAATCCATAAATCAGGGAGAAACCAACAACTTCATTACACTATTTCAGAAATGGGTAAGAACAAATGAAATGAGATTTACCAAGAGGAAACATGTTGCACATTGATCATGCCTAGACTCACTTGGGAAGTTTCATTAATACTTAGAGGATCTAAATAACCTGTCCATAACATTCAACACAACATCAGTCAAGTCCCCCATGAATAAGAAAATAGAACCAAAGGTGGAATCTTAGAATTTGGACCCTGCGGGTGCAAAATTATGGAACCATGAATAAGTGTTTATTTCCCCTATTTATAAGAATAGGGGGAGCTTGGGTTATAGTTACAGAAATGTATTAGCCCGAGCTCTAGCTGTCCTACTAGACTAATTGTCTTGGCCTATGTAAGGTGTTGTTTCCCAAAACGATTACAATTGGTATTCAATCCCTTCTTGGAAATAAATGGAAATTGCAGAACTAAAAGGAAAGCTAGAGGATGATGGAGGAAGTGTCCCTTGTTCTATTCCTCTGAATGGCCTTTGGTCAAGCCACGTCTCCATAGTGTGCATCCCTCTACTGCTCAGTCGGTTTCCATCCATTCTGGCTTAATTTCTTGATTAGTTCTTTCTCTGATGTCGATTGGAGCCCCATGTTGAATCATTAAGTGATCTTAAGCCCCCCATACTGGTACACCACTGCACCATACTCTTATTCAATGCTGGAGTTGCCAACCCATCCATCTTTAAAGTCTTTGTATCATGCTCCTAGTCTTCCTAGGGATGCATTTATGATGTAATAATAAATCCTTTGGGCGTGGGCCTTTATCACTAAAATATTACGAAACATGCGCATTCTGTTTTCATCTTAGGCTCCTTTTGGTATAGTCCGTTTGTGATATTTCCTTCATATGAACAGGGGATGTGAGAAAGTATTGAGTCCTTGGGCGTGAAGGCCTTCAAGCTCCTATCTAGGGGCTTCTTTCCTTTGATATATGAAATCCCATACTTAGGCATTTTCAGAGGGTTTCCACTTTTATTTCCCCATGAACCCCGTGATTACTGATTCGCGGGGTCGGGCCCACTGGGAGTATCACAATCTCACTATAGGAGGGGAAGGCCCTTTTATTTTCTTTCTCAACGCTGGCCGACTGTCTAGATGTAGGGACTTTATAGGCTAGATCATATAATATATCACATTCGGGAGGATTCCCTCTTATCGCAATTGCAAGCCTGAAAGAAACTTTGGTGGAAGAGAGATTTTGCTATGTGCAATCGGCGATTTCCAATCTGTGGGGGGTGACATCATCATTTCCACGTACCACCCTGTGAGTTGTGACACGTTTCACCCAAAAATGCCCCTATAGTACCCTAAAAATGTTTAATTTGAATGCCACATGTGCTCTATACTACCACGTCATTTCTATATTTCCACATCATTGATAACATTAGCTGCCATGTAATACATATAGGCCAATTGAATTGCACCACTTGGCCCCTTGAAGAGAGAGGAAATGGCCCTCCTGGCCTTGATTTTTTCATTAATTCCTTTGTTAAATAGAATCGGCTCCTCCCCGAGGATTTAACACTATATCACAAATCGGCGAGATCGCAAGGTTTTTAAAGTGGTAGACCCTTTACTCTGCTGATTACCGATATCACGGGATTGTGAGATTCATTATGCCTAGGGCCCTCGACCTTCGATAAACCATACCACCACTTGGAGGAGAGAGAAAGGGTCCACCTGCCCCTATTTTTGCATGCATTTCCTTTTATAAGCCTTTTCGGAAATCCCCAACAGTTTAACATTATATCACAAATCAGTGATAACACAAGGTTTTGGAGTGTGTGGGACTACGATGTTGCGAGATACAGCATCAAAGGATTGTGATATAGTGACATTGTGGGATGCAGTATGCGGGACCTATGGGATGCGGGATTGCCCTTGTCCTCTAATATGCAATAAACAACTCCTTGTCTTCTGGATTTCCATGGGTAACTTCAACATGCCATATCTTATGATCCAGAGGTTCAATTTTTGGACTTCCTTATACCTTTGGAAAATTTCTTTCTGAGAACTACGCAATGGAGAGGGTCTGATTAAGCTCTGATAGCTCCTGTGGCTTGGGAGAGGGATCCAACCTTTATTTTTATTTATTTTTTCGATCTAGGCAAGTGATAACTTTATAAAGCAGTGAGTGACAATAGGGCCAACAGGCAACGCTGGAACAACGTCATTTGTGGCCTCTTATTCTTCTACTAAATCTTCTTCCTACTCCCTTGCAGACAACATACTCGCAAGTTCTTCCTCCACTAGCTCAGTGAATTGTGGCCAAGCCACGGAGGTTCAAGGCAAAGCATGCACCACCAATAATTTAACCAACCCATGATTCATGAAAGCCGCTATTGGTTTTCGAGACCGATAGGCAGATTGTGCCATTAAGTGAAGGCTACTCCCTAGGAAGTATGGGATGTCTGAATAATGAACCTATGCATACTGATACCGAAGGTATGCAAGGAGTTTGAAATGATGTTTAAAAAGTGTAGAGAAACAACCTTCGTAAGTAACATACCTCATAACAAAATATGCCACCTCAGCCCATGGGTATGGCAAATATTTATGATCATACCCTCTTCGCTATCTCCATAGCTTGCAAAAAACAATTCCAGAAACTCTGGCAAAGGAAACTTCTAAGAGAACCATTTCTAGCCTCCTCACTCTAACCCACAGGCAATCGAAATATCTTCCTCCGTGACAAAAATATCTAGCCCATGGACTCTAGAATGATTTCCTTCTAGGTTTAAAAAAAAATCAACTGTGATGGCATTGTCAAATCCTTCTAGCCTCTCAAAATACACATGCCACCCTGCATCCAAGAAGACTTTCCAAACATCTGTATTGCATTTAA
This sequence comes from Pinus tabuliformis, assembly GCA_031772625.1. Taxonomy (NCBI): domain Eukaryota; kingdom Viridiplantae; phylum Streptophyta; class Pinopsida; order Pinales; family Pinaceae; genus Pinus; species Pinus tabuliformis. The sequence goes on along the minus strand of CM062814.1, from coordinate 158,050,615 downwards.
CCTAGTCTATGCTCTGTGGTTTGTGTCTCACAACTTGCCCACCAATTCTGCAACGGCTCTATAACAACACTTCAGAGTAACATAAGACCATCGAGGAGGAGTGTCGTCAACTAGATTTTCAGTGAGAATTGTAATAGTGATGGGGTGTAGTGAGAGTGAAAAATGGGGGATAACGGTGAAATATGGAAAAATCATGGCAATAATGGATGATAATATTTGTAAGTACTTCACAGCATTGGAAAAGGTTGTTCATTAGTACAATAGTACTAACTTCATGTCCGGATGCATATGGGTATCGTGCGAAGTATGGTGGAAAATCGTGGAGTGTATGCACTTAGAACAAGGTATAATAATAATAATGACAAGTAATTATGACATCATTTTCATTTATTATAGTACAGCCCCCCAACTGAGGGATCAACATCCGTGGTCATATCAAGTCATGTCACTTGAATTATTAATAAAATCCACAAATTTGATCGGGGACGTACCTGGTGACTTACCTTGACGGATTAAAAGAAACAGAGGAGTAACAACATCAGAGGGAGTAACAACACCCGAGGAGTAACAAAAGCGGGGGAGTAACAGCACCTGAGGAGTAATAGCATTGCTTTAACACTTAGTCAAAATCGCGAAGGAGTAACAACACCAGAGGAGTAACAACATTGGAGGAGTAATAACACCGGGGTATTTAAACAAAAATTGTGACGGAGTAACATCACCGAAGGAGTAACAATACCGAGGGAGTAAAAACACAGGAGGAGTAATAGCACCAGGGTACTTAGGCAAAAATCACGACGAAGTAACAACACTAGAGTAGTAACAACACTAGAGGAGTAACAACACTAATGAAGTACTTAGTCAAAATCACCACGATCAGAGTAAAAACACTAAAGGAGTAACAACACCAGTGAAGTAGTTAGAAAAAATTTCCATCATTAGAGTAACAATACCAGAGGAGTAACAATGCCAGTGAGGTACCTGCAAGAAAAATATTGGAGTAGTAACAACACTTTATTATATATATATATATATATATATATATATATATATATTAGATCAAGGGTACAGTGGAGGAATTCCCTAGACTAATAACTTGAAACCAAGAGTTATCAGAGAGACATTTAATAAAGGAGTCCCTTGAACCTGGACGATGATATAATCTGAGGCAATGCCCATTCACGATCAAAGGAGCACGTGCCTCGTCAATTTTTATAAGTCTAATAGTCCCATTATCGAACACCATGTTAGCTTCATATGATACCATCCACTTGCACTAGAGTTTTCCCTTAAAATCCTTGAACTGAGAATCATAGAGTAATGCTCAATCTCCTCTTTGAAACACCTTTTTCGTAATGAATTTGTTGTGCCATTGAGTTTGCTGCTATTGGATTGCAACAATATTCTAGACAGATGCCAAACGAATTTCATCCAACTCATTGAATTGTTCCAGTCGGTGTTTTTGGGCTTCTGAAAGATCTAAACCTACTTCAAGGGTTGTCTTGAGTGTCTTAATTTTGATTTCGACTCTAAACAAAGGGGATTTCCCATAGACAAGCTCGTATGGTGCAAAACCCTATTGTGCTCCACCATGTTGTTCTATACGTACACAATGCCTCAGGAAGCTTTTCATCCCAATTCAGGTGATGGTTCACCACAATCTTTGTAAGATATTCTCTAGTACATTGTTTGTGCTTTCAATTTGACCATTCGCCTAAGGGTGATATGGAGATGTTACACTATGCTTGTTGGGTCCCTATAATACTAGTGATTACCCCATTACTATTGTAGTTATACCCCTTATTTATACTGTTGTGCCCCTATTACCCCCATATTGTTACTATTGTGCCACATAGAAGCCCACTATTGTTATTGTTGTGCCCTACAATATTATTGTTAGGTAGGCTTGGATTGTATTGGGACCACTTAGACTCCTATATATAGAAAGGAGGTATTTTCATTTGTATCATCCAAGAATTGTTCATTTATGTAATGTAAAGGAGGTTGCCCCCTCGAAGAGGCTGAATTCTAAGGCGTTGATCTTTCTTTTCTATCTTTTCTTGAGCTGGTTTCATAACATTTGGTATCAGAGCTTTGGATTCTAGGGTTTCGCTGCTCCAAACAGGTCATCGTGGAATGTTCGCTATAACGTTTTTTCTGTGACGTTTCAGAAGTGTCAAAAAAAACCCATTTGAGAAGAATTGGCGCTGAACCTTGGGTCCGAATTTCAGAGCTTTTCGCATGACATTTTCGGCGATATGATCTGAGGAAGTTGGCCTTTTTGCAGACTCCTGAATTACATTCAAAACAGGTGACCTGGGGAAAATATTCATAACTCTCTCTCTGAGGATCGGATTGAAATTTCGTAAAAAGTTACAGAAAGAGGACAGACTGTAGTTTCTTGTCTGTGGTTTTCAGATTCAAAGGTTGAAACAGTGACTCGTGGCATGTCGTACAAGTTCGCTCTACTGAACCAGTCTAAAAGCAAGTCACTGCGGGAGATTTCACATAACTCTTCCTTGGAGAATCCAATTGGGCTCAGACTTGTGGCATTGGAAAGAGGACGCAGAAGGATACTATAGGTTTCAACTTCAGAATTGGATGATCTAAAATTACAGAGATACATCAGATTCAATATCAGGCTTCTATAAAGTGAAAAAAGGTGTGTAGTTTTTTTTTTTAATTTTTGTGTAAGCTTGGTTTAACGGAATTCAAAGGGCATAGTAAAGCATTATTATCGGTAACTGATGCCCCGAGGAAAGAAAATGCAAACACCTAGTAAGGAACCTGAAAGCTCTAGCATGACTCATGAAGAAGAGGAAGAAATGCTACATGATATATCAAAATTACAAGAACAAGTGCAACATATGTCACGCTCACAAAAGCTAACAGAAGCTAAGATAAATGGTGTGGAATCTAAGATAAATGGCGTGGAATCTAAGATGAAGGGCATGGAAGCTAAGATGGATGATTTGAAGACAGATTTGAAGACAAACATGGCAGATTTGAAGACAGATTTGAAGACAGATTTGACAAATTTTCTACAAGAAATACTTACTAATGGTGAAAAGGTAGTAAAGGAAACTCATGATGAGAACAAAAGAAATGTTAATCATGATTCCATAGACTCTAATGTTGGATCGAAGACTCACCATGTTCCAAAAATCGATATGAGGAAGTTTGATGGCAAGGATCCCGCCACATGGATATTACAGATGGAGCAATTCTTCGATCTCAATAATGTGCAAAACACACAAAAGGTACGTATGGCAACTTTATATTTGGAACCAAATCAGTTTGTATGGTATCAATGGCTTTGTTCTCGTAAACAATTTATCACTTGGGCAATTTTTACGGAAGAATTGATAGCACATTATGAGGATACAAAAAGCAACACTTTTTTTAGCCAATTGATAAGTCTCAAACAAAAGGGTTCAATAATGGAGCACATTGAGGAGTTCCAAAAATTGAACATAAGGGTAAAAGATATTCCAGAGGAGCATAGGATTGATGTGTTCATAGGGTCTTTAAAGGATAATATCCAACATGATGTGCGCCTTTGGGAACCTGATTCATTAGAGAAGGCATTCAGGTTAGCAAGAAAAATGGAAAGCAAAATTATGGCAACTAGGAAGCATACCATTCACAACTATAAAGACGGAAGTGTTGCCCATAGTCTTCCACAACCTACAAGGTTGACACCACAACAATTGGAAGAAAAAAGAGCAAAAGGGCTTTGTTACAATTGTGATAGCAAATACACAAAAGGTCATAAGTGTGCTGAGAAGAAATTATTCTACATAGATTGTGAAGAGGAAGAAGAAAAGGAGCAAGAAAGGTCAAAAGAAGAGGATATATTCCAGGAACAAAGCCTAGATGAAGAACAAATAAATCCGACCATATCTTGTAATGCATTGGCGGGAATTACCACTCCTCAAACCATCAAGATAGAAGGACAAATCAAGAAGAAAAAGGTAATAGTGTTGATTGATTCAGGAAGCACCCACAATTTTATTCATTGTAGGGTAGCAAAAGAATTGAATTGCTTCCTATATCCAGCACCAGAGTGTCAAGTGATGATTGCAAATGGAGGAACAATAAATTGCTCTGGAAAGTGCCATAATATCAAGCTATCCATGGGAGAATATGTATTGACTAGCCCAATGCTTTCCATTCCAATGGGAGGTGCTGATGTTGTACTAGGAGTCCAATGGCTACAATCCTTGGGTACAATAGCTTTTAATTTTCAAGAACTTTTCATCAAATTTTCTGCGGAAGGAAAGGAAGTTGAATTAAGGGGTATTGCAGGGAAACCAGGAAAGATAATCAGCTCTAATGGTATGACAAAGCTTCTAAAAAAGGAGCAAAGAGGTGTAATTGCACAATTATGTTCGCTAGATGTTTCCACATTGGAATCATCTATTTCTCCAGATCTCCAAAAAGTCCTGGACAATCATTCCAAGGTATTTGAGACTCCCAAGGGTCTCCCACCTATGCGTGATCATGATCATGCTATTCATCTGATTCCAGGAAGTGTTCCTCCAAACATCAGGCCGTACAGATATCCCTATGTCCAAAAAAGTGAAATTGAACGTATGGTTGCAGAAATGCTAGAGGCTGGTATAATTCAACCGAGTCAAAGTTCTTTCTCAGCTCCAGTAGTATTGGTGCACAAGAAGGATGGATCATGGCGCATGTGTCCAGATTATAGGGAGCTCAACAAGCTCACTATTAAAGATAAGTTCCCCATTCCTGTTATTGATGAATTACTGGATGAATTGCATGGATCAATTTACTTCACCAAGTTGGATCTTCGTTCGGGATATCATCAAATCAGAATGAAGATTGAAGACATTCCAAAAACAGCATTTAGAACTCATGAGGGTCATTATGAATTTTTGGTCATGCCTTTTGGCCTTACCAATGCACCTTCAACATTTCAAGGTTTGATGAATTCAATTTTCAAACCATTCCTTAGAAAATTTGTGTTAGTATTTTTTGATGATATACTAATCTACAGCAAGTCTTGGAAGGATCATGTTGAACATGTTGACAAGGTGCTACAACTATTGGAGGAGAAACAATTATATGCAAAAAGATCCAAATGTTTCTTTGGAGTCCAGGAGGTGGAATATTTGGGTCATATTGTATCTCATGAAGGAGTTAAGGTAGACCCTAGCAAAATTAAAGCCATTAAGGAATGGAAAATCCCCACATCCATAAAGCATCTGCGAGGATTTCTTGGGTTGACAGGGTATTATCGCAAGTTTGTTAAGAATTATGGGAGAATAGCAGCACCTCTAACAACATTATTGAAGAAAGATTCATTTTCATGGACTCCGGAAGCAACAAAGGCCTTTGAACATCTTAAAGAGGCAATGTGCCAAGCACCGGTCTTAGCTACACCGGACTTCACAAAAACCTTTATTGTGGAATGTGATGCTTCAGGAAATGGAATTGGTGTTGTTCTAATGCAAGATGAAAGACCCATTGCTTTTGAAAGTCGTCCAATCAAGGGAAAGTTTTTAAGCAAAGCTATTTATGAGAAGGAAATGTTGGCAATACTCCATGCACTTAAGAAATGGCGACCCTACCTAATGGGAAGACACTTCAAGGTAAAAACGGATCATGATAGCCTTAAATACTTTTTAGAACAAAGATTATCCTCTGAAGAGCAACAAAAGTGGGTCACAAAGATGTTGGGTTATGACTTTGAAATCATCTACAAAAAAGGGAAGCAAAATGTGGTGGCAGATGCACTCTCAAGAAAGGATGAGGATGTGGAAGCATTGTTGTGTGCCATTTCTATTATCCAACCAGATTGGATAAACGAAGCAAGGGAGGAATGGAAGAATGACGAAGAAGTGTGGGCACTTATTCGAAAGCTACAACAAGATTCCAGTACTTCTGATACATTTAGCTGGAAAAATGATTCGTTATGGTACAAAGATCGCTTATACCTCTGTAAGAATTCCCAGCTAAAACAAAAGATTCTTATGGAATTGCACACTTCTCCCTTAGGAGGGCACTCAGGATTTTTAAAAACTTACCACAGGGTTAAGAAGGAATTTTTTTGGGATGGCCTTAAATCAGATATTCAAAAGTTTGTGGCGGAATGTTTGGTTTGCCAGCAAAATAAAGTTGAAACAATTAAGACACCGGGTCTATTACAACCTTTATCCATTCCAAGCCAACGTTGGGAGGAGGTTTCAATGGATTTTATCACAGGTTTACCCAAGTCTGAGGGAAAGAGTGTCATCATGGTGGTAGTTGACAGACTTACCAAGTATGCACACTTTTGTGCATTATCACATCCATTTAAAGCCAGTACAGTTTCTACTGCATTTATGGAAACAGTTCAAAAGCTACATGGAAACCCAAAGATTATTGTAAGTGACAGAGATCCCATTTTCACTGGAAATTTTTGGACAGAATTATTTTCTTGTCTTGGTACTCAGTTAGCTCATAGCTCATCTTATCATCCTCAATCTGATGGGCAAACTGAGATAGTAAACAAATGTTTGGAAGGATATCTTCGTTGCTTTGTATCTGATAAACAGACACAATGGGTCAAATGGTTGCCTCTGGCTGAATGGTGGTATAACACTTCCTTCCATACAGCAAAAAAAATGACCCCATTTATGGCACTTTATGGGTATCAACCACCATCCATCACATCATATTTAAGAGAAAATTCTAAGGTTCAGGCAGTGGAACATCACATCGAACATCAACAACAAGTCCTCCAACTCTTAAAGGATAACCTCGTGTTGGCACAAAATAGAATGAAACAACAGGCAGATCAACATCGCAGTGAAAGAAGTTTTGATGTAGGTGATTGGGTATTCCTACGGCTACAACCATATAAGCAAATGTCCCTAAAGCAAGCTAAGAAGGATAATAAATTATCACCAAAGTATTATGGTTCGTACAAGGTGTTGCAAAAGATTGGTACTATGGCATACAAATTGGAGCTTCCTGCAGCTTCTCGATTGCACCCAGTTTTCCATGTTTCATGTTTAAAGAAGGTTATAGGTGACAAGCTCCCAATTCAAACAATATTGCCAGAACTTGACGAGGAAGGAAAAATTATATTGGAACCGGAAGCAGTCACAGAAACAAGAACTCGACAGCTACGAAATCGATCAATTTCAGAGTATCTTATCAAGTGGAAGAACTTATCCGCTGAAGATTCCACATGGGAGGATGAGAATTTTATGCAGAAGTATCCAGAACTACTCAAGCATTGAGGACAACACTTTTTTGAAGGAGAGGGGCATGTTGGGTCCCTATAATACTAGTGATTACCCCATTACTATTGTAGTTATACCCCTTATTTATATTGTTGTGCCCCTATTACCCCCATATTGTTATTATTGTGCCACATAGAATCCCACTATTGTTATTGTTGTGCCCTACAATATTATTGTTATGTAGGCTTGGATTGTATTGGGACCCTTAGACTCCTATATATAGAAAGGAGGTATTTTCATTTGTATCATCCAAGAATTGTTCATTTATGTAATGTAAAGGAGGTTGCCCCCTCGAAGAGGCTGAATTCTAAGGCGTTGATCTTTCTTTTCTATCTTTTCTTGAGCTGGTTTCATAACAATGCTTGATTCCATACTTTCTCCTAAGTCCTACTATCAGATGTGATGTAAATTGCACCCCTCCATTTGAAACTATCTCTCTAGGAGCTCCTTACTGCGCAAGAATTTCTTCAAATAAAAAATCCTAGACAACGTGTTCTGTTGCTTTCACAACAACCTTGACCTCTACCCACTTTCTCACGTAATCTGTACAAAAAATAATGTGAATTTATACTGTGAAGGTAGATTAAATGCCCTAACAAAATAGATATTCCATTTTTCAAAGGGCTCAAGGGCTAGTTGGGGTTGTAACGACATTTCATCTGCCCAACCAGGATGACACATTCGTTGGAAATTATCGCACCCTCTAACATATTTCCTTGTATCACAAAAAATAGAAGGTCAATAGTATCCCATTTGTAATACCTTATGACCTATTCGCTTACCTGCAAAATTTCTCCCACAGGGGCCATCATGAGCATCTTTCAGGACATCATAGATGTCATCTCCACTTATGCAGTGCCAGATTTGCTGATCAGATCTTGTGTAGAAGAGATATCCCTCTATCCATGAATAATGAGCACTATGATGGATAATTATTCGTTGTTCTCTGTAAGGAAAGCGTTGAGGCACTGTTGGAATTTACAGGGTAAGTTCCTCAGAAAGAATACCAAGAGGACACCGCTCACAACCAGATCTCAAATCAATACACCAGTATTTTTGACGTGGTTAAAACCCTCAGAGTGCAAGGAGGGAAACAGTCCACGGCCTGTCCCAACGTGGGTACAGACAATTTATTAATCAAAGAATGAAAATTTACATAAGCTTCTCTCATGCACGGATTTCCCGAACAATGACCCTCCATGCGCTTTAAATAGAACTCATGGACCAATCGGGTGTCAAGCCACGGATCAAGTGTCGGTAATACCGAGGTGAGAGTGAACCGTCGGATCACTACATATCGTGACCGTCGGATTGTAAGTTACAAAATGTACAACGGTAAAGAAACACACTTTACCTAACTCTAACCTAACTCTATACTAGACCAAGTTGAACTTAACTATATCCTATGTGTCGGAATATCCTAACATCCCCCCTTAAGAACAACTTGGGATAGGATTGAAGGATTTACAAATATGACACAATAGGAGAAGGAAGGAGGCACTAGAGCCTATCCCCCCTTAGTGACAACTTCCTGAACTCCAAGCATATATCGAAGTTTAGTGAACTTCGCCTCTGTGAGAGCCTTTGTGAAGATGTCTGCAACCTGATCATCTGTTGGACAATATTGCACTTCAAGAACATGGTCATGAATGAGCTTTCTGATGAAGTGCATGTGTAGTTCAATGTGTTTGCTGCGCTGATGCTGGACTGGATCTTTGCATAGCTGAATGGCACTTTGATTATCACACCAAAGTGTGGTTGGATGCTGCTGCTCAAAGCCAAACTCTGATAGGATCTGACGAAGCCACAAGGCTTCCTTACTAGCTTCCACGGCACCACGATACTCTGCTTCTGCTGACGAAAGAGAAATGGCAGCCTGTTTCTTACAAGCCCATGTAATAGGTCCTGAACCAAGAGTGAAGACATAACCGGCAGTAGACTTCCGATCATCAAGGTCACCAGCCCAATCAGAATCAGTGAAACCAACTAACAGAGGAGCTGCTTTGGCACTGTAATGAATCCCAAACTGTACTGTACCTCGAACATAACGAAGTATTCTTTTAGCTGCTTTCCAATGACTTTCACGGGGGTTTTGCATAAAACGAGCAACAAGGCCAACAGCAAAGGAAAGATCAGGACGAGTATGGGTTAAATACAAGAGTTTTCCGACAAGTTGACGGTATAAGGTAGCATCAACTTCAGGAGAAGTACAAGAGACTGAAAGTTTGACTCCAGACTGAAAGGGAGAAGTGGCTGGCTTACAGTCTTCCATGTGAAAATGACGAAGAATATCACAAGCATACTTGGACTGGGAAAGGAAAATACCCTCTTGGGATTGCAAGACTTGAAGACCGAGAAAATAGTGTAAGTGTCCTAAGTCTGTCATTTCAAATTTCTTTTTAAGGCTGGACTTCACATGGTTTATAAGGTTGGGATCACTACCAGTAAGAATAAGATCATCAACATAAAGAACAAGGATGATAGAGAGTTGCCCACTTTCTTGGTGTAGACAGTATTGTCAGAATGACACCTAGAAAAGCCAGATTCTAAAAGAAAGCTATCCATTTTGGCATACCAAGCTCGAGGAGCTTGCTTGAGGCCATAAAGGGATTTCTTAAGTCGACAAACGAGGCTGGAGTCTGTTTGTATGAAGCCAATGGGTTGTTCCATATAGATTTCTTCCTGCAAGTCACCATGCAAGAAGGCAGATTTAACATCCATTTGATGGACTTCCCATTTTAAAGAGGCAGCAAGGGAAAGAACAAGGCGGATAGAGTTCATTTTGGCAACTGGAGAGAAGGTTTCAGTGTAGTCAATGCCTTCAACCTGTGAAAAGCCCTTAGCAACTAGACGAGCTTTATGTTTATCAACTTTCCCATCTGGTCCATACTTGGTTCTGTAAACCCATTTGCATCTAACAAGTTTGCGTCCCTTTGGTAGAGGAACAAGATCCCATGTATCATTTGTCATCAATGAATGATATTCTTCATTCATAGCTGTTTCCCAATGTGGATGGCCTGAAGCTTCTGCAAAAGTGTCAGGATCATGATTTACTGGAGCTTGAGCCAGTAAAGAAGAGGCTCTTTCAAACTGAGAACGTGTACGTCGCTGATCTGTAGGATCACCGGCAAGATCACCTGCTGCATCCCGAGTAGCACGGACCCATCTTGGAAGTTGAGGATCCTGAGAAGGTGGGGAAGGATTATCATCCTCGCTTTCATCATCAGAAGAAGAAATGTTTTCAAAGATAGAAGAGATAGGAAGAGGTGGCACATCCGCCGGACTAGGCTCGCAGGCCGATTTATTTTCATCAAATTTTACATCTCTTCTAATGATAACATTTTTGGACTTAAATGGAATAAGTCTATAGCCTTTTACATCTTCAGAATATCCAACAAAAGTACATTTCTCACTCTTAGGTTCTAAGGCTTTATGCTTTTCATCTGGAATATGGGCCCATGCTTCACTTCCAAACACACGAAAGTGACTTACATCTGGTTTAATGGAACTCCAGGCTTCTTCTGGAGTGATATTCTCTAGAACCTTAGTAGGAGTGCGATTGATTATATAATTTGCACAATTAATTGCTTCGGCCCAAAAACTAAGACTGAGTCCTTTAGATTGCAGCATACAATTAGCCATTTCCTTTAAGGTGCGATTTTTCCTTTCAGCTACACCATTTTGTTGTGGAGTGTATGGAACAGTATGTTGCATTTGAATTCCATTTTCGGTGCAAAAGTTGATGAATGCATTTTTAACATATTCTCCACCATTATCAGTTCTTAGCTTAAGAATTTGATGTCCAGATTGTTTTTCAACGAATGCTTTGAAGGCCAAAAAGGTGGTAAATACTTCGCTCTTGAGTTTTAAGAAGTATACCCAAGTGCGTCTGGAGAAATCATCAATGAAAGTTAAGAAGTACTTGCAGCCAGAGAATGAAGCAACAGGAAGAGGACCACATAAATCACTGTGCACAAGCTGTAAAGGGGCTGAGGCGTGCCAAGAGGCACGTTTGTCAAAACTGTCCCGATGATGTTTTCCGAGTACACATCCGGAACAAACACCATCTTTGCAAGATACCATAGGAAGACCTGTCACCATGTTTTCTTTACATAGATGCTGAAGGGAGCGATAGTTTAAGTGACCATACCGCTCATGCCAAAGTTTGCTCACTTCATCATTATGAGCAACAAATACTGAGGGAAGATGGGATGACCCAAAGTTGTGAAACTTATACAACCTTTTGGAATCATCAGCAAGACCAGTAGCTAGAATCTGTTTAGGATCTTTTAGATCCTTGATTACAACATCATGAGGTGAAAATTCAACAATTTTACCTTCACCTGAATGAGTTATCTGATAGACAGATAGAAGGTTGCAGGATAAGTTTGGAACACATAATACATCATTGAACTGACCATTGTCTAGATGAACAGTTCCAGTCCCTACAACATTAAGAGATCTATCATCACCAACATATATATTTTTGGTGTTACAATCATTTAAAGAAGAAAACATGGCTTGGTTTTTGGCCATGTGACAAGAGGCTCCAGAATCAATGAGCCACTCATGAGAATGAGAAGAAGAAGAAGATACATTTAATGCATAACCAGACTGAGATGATTGACGATGACATGCAGAAAATGCCGTTCCGGAAGTTGAAGTTGAAGTAGGCTCCAGATGGATGTTATGTTTCTTCATTGCGGCTTCCAAGGCTTCCATCTTCTTAAAGCATTTAGATTCTAAGTGGCCATCTCGATTACAAAAGTTACAATGTCTGTCAGTCTTCTTCCATTTGTTTTTATTGGTCTTGTCATATTGCTGAAATGATCTTTCATCTTGAGGCTGAGTTGGTTTAGGACCATTCCTTTGAGGATAAGACTTCTTAGGATTCTTTGAATTTGGTTGCTGCTGGGCGGCTAACGCTTTCGAGGAAGAGTTTCCAAGATTAAGAAGACCAAGGTGTAAGAGTTTTTCTTGTTCTCTTATTAAGGAATCACAAAAGGAGTCAAAGGAAGGGGGCTTGTAGTCTTTGCCTTGACAAATGAAAGCTTCCCTGGTAGAATGGAAAGTGGAAACAAATACAGAGTAGGCTGGTCCCAACTTAGTAAGGATGGAATAAATAAGGTTACCATCTTCTTTCTTAACTTTAACACCTTCCAAGAGATATCTAAGGGTCTTGAATTTGGACAAGAAATCTTCAATGCAAGAAAAATTATTAGGATCCAAAGTAAGCAACTCATTCTCAAGTTGATGGGCTCTAATTTCATTTTTAATCCCAAAAACTTTAGCAAGTTTTTCTAATGCTTCATGAGGAGTTTCAATTTCTGCAATGTGGAATCTAAGATCAGGAGAAACAGACATTCCTATCAAACCACGTGCTTGATCTTGTCGATTTTCCCATTTTTCGGCCTTGTCTTCATCTTTGGGTTTCTTCTCTTGGTCTGTGGCTATTCTGAAGAGACCTTTACTTCTAAGTAAATCTCCCATGTAGGCTACCCATTGGAAGTAGTTAGTGCTGTCAAGAATGACTTGGCATGGACTTTCCATTTTTTGAAAAACAACTGAAGCTGAAGATGCTGAAAGTAAGTGGTCCAATGGATAGATCTCGAAAAAATAGGCGGTTTTAAAAAAAACGGCTCTGAAAAAGGCTTCCGGATGAAGAAGTTATGGCTTTTTGAAAAAAAATTGTTGACGTTGCCGGCAAAGTGCGCGAATGTGCGGGAATGAAAAAATCCGCCCCCACAAAATGGAGACTTGAACCCAAGACCTCTACTCTCTTAAAAGGTCTTTGAACCAATTGATCTATACAAAATATTTGAGAGAGAGAGAGAGAGAGAGAGAGAGAGGGGGGGGGGGCCTCGATTTGCGTGCTTGCCTTGGGAAGACTCTTTTCCCCTACAAAACACAAAACACAAAACCCAACACGAATATCCAAAGAAAAACGAACCTTACGGCTCGAAGTTAGCTTTAGCCAAAAAACTAGAAATTTTAAAAAAATCTCAAAGTTAGCTTTTAGCCGAAAAACTAAATATTTTTCTCAATGTTTCTGATTTTCCGAGATCACACTAAGGTGCAGGGAAAAGAGCATACGCATGAGAAAAATCCTTTCTTTCTGTTTCTGATTTGCCCAGATCGCACAGAGTCGCAGGGCAAAGAGCATACGCAGAAATGAAAGGTATAGATCCGAAAAAAAAAGGCTAAATAAACCGAAACCGAAATAAGCAGAGAGAAAAATGACAGTAAACTGCAAAAAAAAACACTGTATACCTCCCGATCTGAAAAATGACGCAGCTAGGGCTACCAGAAACCTTTTCGCGTGAAACGAAAGGGGTTCCTCACTGAAACAGATGCTCCGAACGCAACAGAGCAGTCCTCTCGGCCCGAAAGCAGTCAGAAACAGCAGATCTAGGAAACGACAGCCGCATGCAGTTCTACCGGCTTCAGATTTGGATCACCAACGGACGCGGCCCTCAAATAGCTCTGATACCATGTTGGAATTTACAGGGTAAGTTCCTCAGAAAGAATACCAAGAGGACACCGCTCACAACCAGATCTCAAATCAATACACCAGTATTTTTGACGTGGTTAAAACCCTCAGAGTGCAAGGAGGGAAACAGTCCACGGCCTGTCCCAACGTGGGTACAGACAATTTATTAATCAAAGAATGAAAATTTACATAAGCTTCTCTCATGCACGGATTTCCCGAACAATGACCCTCCATGCGCTTTAAATAGAACTCATGGACCAATCGGGTGTCAAGCCACGGATCAAGTGTCGGTAATACCGAGGTGAGAGTGAACCGTCAGATCACTACATATCGTGACCGTCGGATTGTAAGTTACAAAATGTACAACGGTAAAGAAACACACTTTACCTAACTCTAACCTAACTCTATACTAGACCAAGTTGAACTTAACTATATCCTATGTGTCGGAATATCCTAACAGGCACCTTTCATGTAGCAATATAGTTAGCAATATCTGCATACCACGAAGAGTGAGTAGAAATTACAAAAATATGTTCCTCTAGAAAATTATCCTCTAGAAGTGTACCTTCATCACTAGTACCCATCCTAGACAGGAAATATGCAACTACATTATCTTTCCCTAGTTTATCTACAATGGTAATATCAAATTATTGAATTAACAATAACCATCTTGCAACACGACCAAGGGTTATGGTTTGTTCATCAGATACCTGATATTTGTAAGATCAGTGTGCATGAAACTAGGATACCCTATGATATAATGCCGAAATTTATTAATAGCATAAATGACAGTCAATAACTCCTTTTCAGTTACCATATATTTTAATTCAGCAAGGGTCAAATTCTTGTTGACATAGTAAATTGTGTATGATTTCTTGTCATACTATTGCCCCAAAAATGCCCCTACTGTTGTTTGAGAGGCATCAATAGAGATATGAAATGGGAGTTTCTAGTCAGGAACACGTAGTATTGGAGCCTTGCAGACTATTTCTTCGATTTCTAGAAAAGATCCTTCACATTCATCTATCCACAGAAATTATGCAACCTTAGGTAGAAATTGAAAAAGTGGGAATGCTATTTTAGAAAAAAATTCTATGAAACCCCTATATTAACCAGCATAACCAATAAAGTTGCATACATGTGTTAGTGTCTTAGGTGTAGGAAATTTTAAGATTACCTCTACCTTCGCAGGATCAACCCAAATTCTTGTAGATGAAAGCAAGTGCCCCAACACTATTCCTTCTTTCATTATCATATGCCATTTGAATGTACTAAGAGAAATATGTGTTTTCTTGCATCTTGCAATTACTTTCTCTAATCTTTTCAAAACTTCTGTAAAGGAATCCCCATATGGGGTGAAGTCGTCCATGTAAATATCAACAATATCATTAACAAGGTAAAAAAAAATTCCTAATATTGCCCTTTGAAAGGTAGAAGGTGCGTTACAAAGGCCAAATGGAAGGACTTGGTAAGAAAAGGTTCCCCAAGGGCATGTGAAGGTAGTTTTGTCCTAATCCTCAGGAGCTATTTGTATTTGTTAAATCCATCCAAAAAGGAGAAAAACTCCTTCCCAGCTAATGTATCAAGGACTTGGTTAATAAAGGGTAAGGGAAAATGGCCTTTCTGAGTTGCTTTATTTAGTTCCATGTAATCAACCCAGATCTGTCACTTGTCATTATTCTTAGGAACAATGACCAGTAGGGAAACCCATTGACTGTATGATATCGGATAAATAAAATGCACATATAATAGATTCTTTAGTTCATCTTTGACATTGTTTTTTAAGGCGGGATTCATTCTTCTTTGTGACTGCCTAATAGGTCGAAATTCCTCTTTAATGTATATATGATGAGTACATAAATCAGAAGGGATACCTTTCATATTAGTATGCTTCCAAGCAAAGGCTTCTTTATGATCCCAAAGGATTTTTAGCATTTGTTCGAATTGGGTGTGAAAGGTGAGGATAAATATTCAATTTTCTCCTTGGTTCAATCTCTACAAGAACACTATTATGAGGTACAATTTCAGGAATGCTTTCTACTTTTGTTTTTGGTTCAATATCTTCCTAAACATTACAGCTCATGACAATTTCTAGCAGCTAACGGGTTCAATCAGAAACGAAGTCAGGATTGCTGAGAAAGGCACTAATGGAATCGTCATCCATTTCATCTTTAAAATAGAGAGCCTCGCTGATGGTAAGGATGGGTCTAACTTCTTCATTCTCAGATTCAGGCTCTTTGGTATGTAGAGACTTTTGTATCAAGGTAAATCCAGGTTTATTTGATGAAATTGGTTCTGCAAGGGGACAAAGGATAAGGTTCTTTGTAACTTCCCCATTGGATATTACCATGTTTCAAGACCGACACCCATGTAAGCATCTGCGGTTGTGAGCCAAGGTCTTCCTAAAATGAAAGGATGCCCACTGGCTAGGGATTGGTTATGTAAAACCAAAAGGTCAATGGGGTAATGCCATGGGTCCACATAAATAGTGATATCTTCCAGCTTTGCTACATGTTTAATAGTAGACCGATCTGACGATTCTAGGATGGTGGGAGTTGGTTTAAGGTTTCGCAGACCCAAGGTAAT
This sequence comes from Pinus tabuliformis, assembly GCA_031772625.1. Taxonomy (NCBI): domain Eukaryota; kingdom Viridiplantae; phylum Streptophyta; class Pinopsida; order Pinales; family Pinaceae; genus Pinus; species Pinus tabuliformis. Next base: position 158,034,286 of record CM062814.1, on the reverse strand, counting down.
CATGGTTGCAGAGGTTATAAAATTAATCTTAGCCCCAAAATCTACCAATACATTTGGGATATCCACCCCATTAATCTGTACTATCATAATCATATTCCCACGATCCCCGTATTTGATAGGTATGGATTTCCCGAGCATTATATTTGATAATTTACCCATAACATGAACAGTAAGTGGGTACTTTAGTTTTTTGCTAGGTTTCTTAGAACAATGTTATTTAATTGTCTTATTATAAATCGGTACATCCTTCATAGCCTAAGGTAACAGAATTTTAATGAATAAATTTTGAATTTCCCCTAAAAAGTCAAATTCAAGATTAGGACTTTGTTTGCTCAAAGATAATATTTCCAGATAAGGTGGACCAGTCTGACATCCTTTGGTAACAATATTTGTAAAGGGGATTGTTGCTTTATAGGAATTTGTGCCAGCTCATCCCCTATCGTTCTTTGTTTTAGTTTTGAGACTTCATCATTAGTATGCTCAACAATTATAGGTGAAGTATGAGTATTGACCACTTGACCAAATCAAAGATTTAATTCATTACATTCCATAGTGGAAATACTATATGCAGGGAGGTCGAGTGTCTTTACCTGTTAATCCCCTCTTTTATTTGGATTTGGATTGGGTTGGACAGGCAGTTGAGGATGAAGAGGAGGATTACTAGAGGGCACATTACCAGGAAGTTATAGCTACTATTGTGGCATAAGTTAGGAGAATTGTCTCGAAGGAGGAGGAGGTCCACGCTAGTTTTGGGACCATGAAGAATTTGGACCAGATTAAGGATACCAAGGTTTCCAGGGCATTGGATATTCATAAGACTCCAGCTGAGAAGGTGAAAATGGTACAAACTGCTAACCAAAATTCATATTAGTAAAATAGTAGGATGGGTCTTGAGGAATACCTTAATTCATGTTCGACGACTGTGGTTAAGATGGTTTCTTTGATCCCATAAAATAAAGTTGATCTGCTTCTTCATTCGCTCCCTAAAATATTTCCTTCAACCCAGAAAGAGACGGGAAAGTGCCAGTGGAACGACTCTATTCACATATTGTACAAGTCTGCACAGAATTTAATGGCCATTCCTTCAACGGATGTTTCTTCCTACATTGAGGGAAGAAAATAGACATAGCCTTCTCTACTTCCATTTGTTTCTGCTTCACCTACAACACATCTAGTAGCAATGATAATGTGCTCGGGATATCAATTCTCAGGTTATCCAGTAGATTCCCAATTTCAACCTCTATAACTCCACTATTGGATGTTTTGAGAGTTTGGATTCCTTGCCTGTATCTCACAAGCCCTCGTGAACACTTGATGCATAATTCACAGATGGTATCAAATTCTTCCTTTCATATATATCCTTTCCCTACTATGTTCAATAGCTCCAAAGATTCCTCCCTTAATGCTTTGAGAAAAATTATCTTCAAGATATTGTTATCCAAGTCACCATGGCCTAATAGCTGCAAACTATATTGAAAACGTTCCACAAAATCTTCCATATTATCATCCTCTTTATGCATAATCTTAAAAATTTCCTCCTTTACATCCTGGGATTTGAAGTAGTCCTGGTACTTCTCGAGGAATATCGTCTTCATACCATCCCATGTAGCAATATATTTTCCTCCTAATCCCATAAACCATATCAAAGTTGTGGCCTTCAAAGTAGCAGGGAATATCTTCAATTTCTTAGCATCATAAATGTAATCATACCCCTGAGAAAAAAATCAAAATAAAAAAGGAATGTGTCTGGATCCTTGGAAGTAAGACCATGGAAATTAGGTAGTGCTGTCAAAGGAATACGCTTCGTAGGTGCATCACCTCTGATATCTCCAATTGGAAATTCAATTGAAGAAGTTGTAGGAGCCATGAATATCTGCCAATACTCACTTGGAATTTCAAAAGGTTATGGCTCTGGTTTTTCTATAATAGGTGATGGAAGTTGTTTAATAACACTCCCTTTATCAAATGGTGCCAAGAATACCCTCAAATCTTCTTCCTCTAAACTTGCAATATGCAGTTCCTCAGACCCTCTACTTCTTCTTCCTTGAATTTCACTTCTGCTATTTGAGGAGGTTCTGGTTGTGAAACTAATTTTCCTCCAGACCTTGTATGAGATCTTACCCTAGCAGCAACTCATGATGATGCTACATACTCATCCCTTGAGATGATCTGTAAAATGTAAGCTTTTCTACCTAAATCAACCCTTTTTCTTTTCGAGGGTCTCCCTCTGTGCGTTTTATTGGTGTCTTTGTTCATACAATCATGAAATAAAAGGGAAACATTCAAACAAATTAAAACCTCAAGACCTGGAGCAAGATAAGAACTTACCTCCCCAGGACGAGAGAGTGGCCCCTAAAGAAAACAAGAGAAAAAAAATAAACAAATCAAAAAGATCAAGCTTAGGACCTAAAATAGGGCAAAAAACAAGACTTCCCTTCTCAGGACGAGAGAGAAATACTTATGAAAGAAGAAAAAAACAATCTAAATGTCCAGACCTGGGGCAAGGCGATAAAAGCTTCCTTCCCCAGGATGAAAGAATAATCCTACAAAAAAACAAGAAAACAAAGAAACCAAACAACCAAACGATCTAATACTCAGGACCTAGATCAAGGTGTAAAATTCCTTCCCTAGGATGAGAGATCAGTCTTATGGTCAATATTGGTTGTAGTTTCCTGCCTTTGATAACCTCCCTGGCAACAACGCCAAAATGTTGTTGTCCAAGTATGAATCATGCAATTCACCCAATCCAAATTTAATTGTCAACCCGGGGTTCTACTAGTTGTTTGAAGGCTATCATGAACTGTATGTGCATGCCACAGTTTCCCTACCCAACATTGAACATTAATTATAACTTCATCAATGTGTAACAACAAGAAATACTATAACAACAAATAAGAGTAACAACAAGTAATAACTGTAACAACAAGAAGAGTAACAACAATAAGGACTCACAACAACACATTCATAAACATTCACAATGATAATAAACTCACAAAAATAACCTAACACACATATAATCCAACAACACCTCGTTAGGAGAGTGGGTCCAACTTCCTGATCAAGGCTGTGGGGAGATCAACCAATCACGATATGCTCAGAAGATCAAACTGTCATTAATTAAAGAAATATTACAAGTATGTTGTTACAAACTCAAAGTTAGAGTATTTATCATGTAACCTTAATGACTCTTAACAATGATAGATTTCACAACCCGAAACTCTACTTTATACAATTTGTCAATAATACAACTCCTAGAATTACGACAATGTCTACCTTTAATTACATGGTGGTTTTCAGAATGAAAAATAATGTAAAAGATAGCAGTGTGTCAATTGAAATATTAATTCACCATTGTAGCCAATATCCAAGGATAGCGTTGCGAGCTTTGATGGTATCATCAGCGAATCACGTTGTTGGTCATTCTCCCTTCAAATCTATAGAAATAACTGAATTAGTAAGCCACTTGGTCATAATACCCTACGACTATGCTTCATTAACCAAAAATCCATAAAGACATGATGAGAGGTATACCAGTGCATTTTAAGGTTTCGATTAACCACTATTGGCATGAAATGGATAAAAATAATAGGGTATTAAAAGTATGCAAATCTAGCCACCAACAGTATGTTTTCAATCAAACACTCATTAATTTGGATGATTGACCAAATTAAACAATTTGGCATAGCTTGAAATTTCATCTCCACATTTGATCAGTTGGTTATTTTCACCAAAGGCATGTCCAATATTTTTTCAAGGAATGATTTATTAGTTCCTTAAAAGGGGAGATGCATGCAGAAGTATTAATGGCTTATCATACTACTTGGTAGGAAACCTCACAAAGAGCCTAAAAAATACCAATAGATGGCCAATGCTCAAACGAAAAGGACCCCATTTATTTCCCATCTTCCTCTCACGCCTTAATGCCACCACAAATATCTCTCAATCCTTTCCACCTTTCAAGATCTACAAGTTAACTTGAGCCAACATTGCAGAAACACCAATGTAAAGTTATCTACTACAAATTTAATGAACAATATTTCTTAGGGGATAAATTATAAGACTCTCTCCCACCCCCTTGAATTACTCTAAGTTGTGGCAGGTGTTACCTTAAGATTTAACCCGACCTTCAAGGTCTATTATGAAGATAAGGTTACCAAAATCCTATTTTTCCACCTTCATCAAAACTCAAACTAATATTGCCATCATGTTTAACTTATTGAGAGTTTTTGGATGATATACATTTTATCTCAATCCAACTCCCGAATTGAAAGTTATTCCCATTTGAATTTTGACCAATTATATTGTTCCACATCAAAAAGGGATTACCATGTGGCATCCACGTGTGACCCATGTGGCCCTGCCATGTCACTTCAAGTAGTCCCACATCATTCATGGTCCCAATGTGGCACTCACATGGCCATTACTAGGACTCCATGACACTTACCACCTCATTGCAAGTTAGCAAGTCCTACTAGAATCAACCCTATCATGTTCTGTAACCATTCTTCATTATATGTGTCTCCATGAAAATCCATATGTCACACAATATCTGATGTTGACACACCTGTGGAACCTCGAACCCATGGATGACTCAGTGATGTTATGGAAAATCCCTTGGATCCTAGAAAATTCGGGAGTTGGATTGAAATAAAATGTAAGTGGTGCACACCAATTATATTGTTCCACATCAACAAGGTATTACCATGTGGCATCCACGTGTGACCCACGTGGCCCTACCATGTCACTTCATGTAGTCCCACATAATTCATGGTTCCAATGTGGCACTCACATGGCCATTACTAGGACTCAAGTGGTGGTAAGTGGTGCACACCAATTATATTGTTCAACATCAAGAAGGGATTACCATGTGGCATCCATGTGTGACCCATGTGGCCCTACCATGTCACTTCAAGTAGTCCCACATCATTCATGGTCCCAATGTGGCACTCACATGGCCATTACCAAGACTCCATGACACTTACCACCTCATCACAAGTTAGCAAGTCCTACTAGGATCGACCCTATCATGTTGTGCAACCATTCTTCATTATATATGTCTCCATGGAAATCCATATGTCACACAATATCCAATGTTGGTACACCTATGGACCCTCGAACCTATGGATGACATAGTTGTGTTATGGAAAATCCATCTCTATGGAAATCTAGGCTCCATGATAGTGTGCCCCACTTACCATCCCTTGGATCCTAGATTCCATGGATCACAAACAAAGACTAAGGGAAGTCTAGTCCTAGTCCCATTTGGGACTTTCTCATATGTGTTAACCTCCATGGCAACTAGATACTTTAGATTCTAGATGAAACATACACTTACAGAGAAATCTGACTGTGTGCCCAAGTTCCCCCCAAGTGAGCCTACCCCAGATCTCTAGATCTATTCTATGCTCTTGAAGGAAATCTAGCTCATTCAAAATCTGGTGAATTTCGAATGTAAAATTATCTTGACTAGTTGGATGCCCTGGACTACTAGATGCATCTATGAGTTATCAATATATTCAACCCTTCACATATCCTTACGCAAACGATTCTTGGGGCATGAGAAAGGTATCCAACCTAGATACACGTCTATCAAGAGACCATCTAGTCCCAGATACAAAGATTGGATTTGTAGCAAAATTTGCAAGAGGAAATTCAAGGAATTTTATCAGAATTTCTTAAGGCATGCATTTTCACAGAACACCAAATTCTAGGGATAAGCACCAGGTTTTGAAAATTGACCTTCAAAAGTATTATTCCATGATCCTAAGAGATTCAATGGCATAAACATGCCTAAATTTCATTAAATATTGAGTAAAAGATAGAAATATATCTAAAGACCATATTTCACAAGGAAGCTACAGACGAACTTTGATCAGTAGATGTGAAAATATCACAACAATATAGAAGTATGCATAAATGATAAAACCATTTTACCAATCTTAAAGCAAGTAACCATCGACACTAGTTGGATCCTTACTTATCATGTAGCACATAGTTACCTTATTATCTTGTGATGTAGGACTCCTTCATTCATTAGCAGGAAGATATACATTTTTATTTGATTAGTCAAGAGGACTACATGATATATTTGTAACAACATGAATCTCAAGCCATTATACTGATTAGAAATTACAATTCCTAGTTACAATAGTAGATATTACAATAATATCTATATATATATATATGTGTGTGTGTGTGTGTGTGTGTGTGTGTGTGTGTGTGTGTGTTTGTGTGTGTGTGTGTGTGTGTGTGTGTATCTATGTGTGTGTGTGTGCATAAATTCCTAAAGTTCATCACACATAATATAACATACAGTCATGGGTATGACAATGATCCATTCATTGTGCAAACATATCAAATAATTGAAAACACTTGTAGTAAAAGGTTAATTGAAAGACCTCATGCAACCGCTCATATTCATATAAGTAACCTTGCATTTCATGATGAAAAAGAACATCACATCATTCATGCTAATTTAACATCAAATGTATACAAATTAAACTCATGTGGAATGACTTACACACCAAGTCATAGAAAGGAACTGCTTAAACTCATAAATAGATAAGTTAATTGATAACTTATGCAATTAGGAATTATATGGGTAAATTTTAGAAAATTAGTTACAAGAATGCAAATGATCTTTTAATTCATGAAGATAACAACCATTACACCATTCAAACATGCATTACTATCATAGACAAGTAAGATAGCTAGTCAGTCATGAATATACATTTATTAAGTCATTTGTTCATGAATCATATACAATGAAATACAAACCAATGACATAACAAATATTTCCATCAACCTTCATTAAAATATCCATGAATTATTATACTTATGTGTGAGTTAAATTAGTTAGAAATTGATGAAGGGACTTTGAACCTCCACACAACCATAGGAAAACTAAAATGAAACTTTTCTTGCAACTAACCACCTATAAGTTGGATCTAGTGTTTGAGGGAATTCTTACATACATGTAAATTTACACTAGTGGATAGTTCAAACACTCAAGGTATGGTGTCAATTGTCCAAGTGGTTTAACAATTACATAACAAGCTCCACAATTACCCACATATTCTCTAAGATTCATACATAGGGTAGCACCCAAATTCAACAAATAGATGTGTTGCTTACTTTCCTAGGATTAAATCCACTGTGTAGGTGGTCTAACAACCATTTGAAAATCACTAAGTGGTTTCATGAACACAATAAACACTTACCAGTTTGACAGGAAACAACAAACACCTAGTAATTTCATTTCCAACAACAAGAACCCATTAGATAGGTGGTTTAACAGAAAATTGGCAGGAACTAAGTGGTTTCACAAACACAACAAGAACATAGTGGTTTAATTTCAATCCTTAAATACTTGACACTGACAACATAGGCTCATACAGGTATTTTAAGTGGCCTCAAAAAGAGCCACAATTGTTAACAACCAAAGAAATCAAACCCTTTAACCAACTACAACAAACTGACCCCATTTCACTCATGTCCCTTCGTACGACCGAGAGAGTGCACCACCTTGGGTCCTTGATGCATTTTCCTTCACAACTATATCCCTGATCGACAATAGGGGAGAATGATTATGGGAATGCCTGTACCAATCCCTATTCTCATAAATGAGTTTGGTAGCAACAACTCCAATTCCAATTCAACTCTGATCATGTCATATTAAAAATATGTTAAATAAATTACTTCCAAATTATCCAAGAAACCCCAGAATTGAATTTGGTTGGGTATGGGTTGTGACTTTTCAAGCTAGGCGAGTAAGCAAGTGGATTTCATCATTAAAGAAGCTTTAGGAAAAATAGGTGAGAAAGAAAGCTTCTTTCAAACCAAGGATTCTTAAGGTTGTCCAACCTTCAATTGTTTTAATTAATAATGATAAGATATTTAATAATAGGTTCAAATAATCATGGATTTCCCCCATGCTAGTATTACAATCACATTTATTATTATAAAGAGTAGGGGTAGAATATGGAATGTTACAAATATGTAAGAAGAAAAATATCTTTATGTCCATTTTAAAGGACATTTTTATTAATAAAACTAAGCTTATACCACTGAATGACCATCATCCATCCATTGGAGGCATGTCTCTTCATGATCTGTAGAATTTTGAACAATAGATCTCCGTATGTGCCTTGATTTCTATTTTTTCTCCCCATACCTTCATGTTCATTGGCGACATCATATATTGCAAATTAATTGTCTTAATTAATAATGGTACCACTCATAATGTCATTCAAAAAAATGTATCCTAAGAAACCCACTACTACATCCATGTTATGAACTACTTCCAAAGCATGATTGGTAATGGAGGTTTTATGAAATGTGGTGGTCATTATGACAATGTGAGGCTTCAAATGGGCATTTATTCTTGAATATACCAAATGTTTTCTATTGAAATGGGTAGTTTTGAGATTAATTTGGGTGTTGGATGCTTATCTATATTGGGCTCCACCACCATGGATTTTCAATGTGAGTTATCCAATTGGAGACATATTTACACTTCTAAAACATTACATCTAGATATCCTGAAATCATCAACTTGCACTGTATAAAACATATTCTTTAAAATGGGAACTCTAACATTGTGGCTAAATTTCATGCCATTTAATCTTATGAGATTCCTTCTCAACCCATTCACCTTGACATATATTTAGCGTTTGACAAACAAAAATATCCATTTGGACCCCTCAAGGACTACAACCTTATTGAGATGAGCATGATCATTTTATTCCACTCATATTCAGTGGTTTCTCAACAAATGTAAGCACATATTGTCATCCATTTTCCAAAAAATGAAATAAAAAACATAATTGAAAGGTTCCTAACCATTGGTGTCATCTACCGTAGTACCAACCTTTGCTTATCATTGATTTCCATGGTACTCAATAAGAAGGCACTTATAACATGTTTCCTAACATCCAAGGTCTAAAAATTCTAATATATAAGGATAAATTTTCCATTCCAGTAATTGACGACCTTTTGGATAAACTCAAGGGTTCTCAATTCTTCAACAAACTCAATCTCTATTTGGGCTATCACCAAATTGGCATAAAAAAATTGGATACTCCTAAAACTACCTTTCATACTCATGAAGGCAATTATGAGTTCTTGGTGATGCCCTTTTGCCTCTATATTCTCCTTCCACCTTCCATGTTCTCATGAACAAAATATTTACACCTTTTATACACCAAAATTTTATTGTCTTCTTCTTAATGAGCTCATGTTACTCATATTGATCAAGAATTACAAGTACTTATTAATAACCAAATATTTCTTAATCTATCCAAATGCCCCTTTGATTTTTCTTAGGTGGAATATTTGGTCTATATTATTAGTCATGATGGTGTGCATATGGTCCAAAAAAATTTAGGTGATGTAGGATTGGTCTCACCCTAAAGCTCTTAAAAGTTTAAGAGGTTTTCTTGGTCTAACTATTCATTATGGAAATTTCATAAGGAATTAGGGTATTATCGTAGCTGCTCTCACAATATTTCTATGAAAATATGGTTTTAGTTGGAATGAAACTAGATAATGAAACTTGTAGGGCTTGAAGGCTATTATTTTTACAACCCAAATACTCAATATGTGTAAGTTTATAAAAACCTTTTCCCTGGGATGTGTTATGTTGAATAAAGTAATTAGAGTAGTACACATGAAGGTTGGTGAATCATTTCCTTGGAATTTGTTTCCTTGAGTAAAGGAGTAAGAGTAGTACACATGTCAACTGGTCAATTTATTGTTGGATTTAATAGCAAACAAATATACGAGAGGCGTGTGGATTTAATGTGCATGTAGAAAATAAATCCATTAACACTCCACGAAGGGATTGAACAAGAATTATGATGTAGTGATTGATGCCTTCATTGACGATTTTGAAGCATATTCGTTCAAAACATGAAACCATTGTTGTAAGGATAGTTTCTATTGCAAACATTGGAACAATATTCTCACAAATGTCACAAGAGTTGTCTGGAAGGATTCCATTAATAATCAACATCAAAGAAATTGAAACTCTCCCAAATGCCAAAAAGGTAACTCAAAGGATTCTAATGATAAGAAGTAGCATTAAATTTCTAGTATAGAGATTGAAATACTCATGGTGCGTGGTAGGATATTTCCAATGAAGTAGTTGAAAATGAAATTATTACAACTACCATAACAAGGGTCTTGAAGAATGGCACTAGAAAGTAATAGGAAATTTCCAATATGGAAATTGAATATGGTGTATTTTTTAATACTAAATAAGTTGTCTTGAAAGAATCAAATGATAAACAATTGGAAATTTCTAATGAGAAACAAACATGTGCTCTTAGAATACTCTATGTATATTTGATACCCTATGAATGAAGGTCCACCAAGTTGCCTTTATACAAATAGGCATATATAATAATCTTATCTCTTGCTCCTTCATAAGAATCTATACATTATGAAGTACATTAATCTCATTCTCCATGTTGTAGATGGAAAGGAAACCAAATTGCAATAATAAACTCTAATTGGCATGTTAACTTCATTCCATAGACTATTTGAACGTGAATGTGAATTTACATCACATACCAGTGGAAAGGATTATTGGATATCCTTTATTTTTTTTTTAATTATCAAAATAACAAAATATTTGTTTAGATACATCATTTTTAATATACTTCAAACAAATCCAGTAAATTTTGAAATGTATTTTTCTTTACATCATGGGACTTGGAATAGTTTGTGTAAACAAAAATATCATAAGGTGATTGGAAAAATGGCTTCAATCACAAACATATCTATGTCAACCAAATATTGGTTTGGAAGTGTACAACCAACACTTCAGTTTGAAATTGTTACATATTAATATCCAATCATATTTGAAAGACCTCTTTTCAAAATTCTATAGATTAATCAAACATGAAACTAAATATATGCACTTGTTTTAGTTCTCCAAAAGAAATACCATACAACATGCATAAATATCAACATACTATGTTTTGTCCTATAATTGAGTTCTAATAAAATTATTGCTTTAATTTTAGGTAGAATATTAGAAAAATATAATATATAGATGTGAATACTATCTAAATTATTTAATTAATATGGTGGATGATCCTCAAAATTTAAATATGATTCATACGTACAAATTATTTTCAACACTTTATTTTTTTCAATGAACTTTTTGATCTTGGGAGAAGAATACTGGAATTACTCTCAAGAAGGTATATGTTCCCAAGAAACACATGTATTTAATTACTTAATGACTCACTTTCTCATCTTATTTATACCCTTTCCTTCCCTTATGTATCCTAGTAGTATTTGCAAGTAGCACCATATTCAAACCTTTGGTCCTCTTTGAAAATCTAGAACAATCTTGAATCTAGCATCTATTCCAAATGGTATTCTGTCATGAGTGGTGCTAATCATTTCTATTTTTGTTTTCATGTAGAAAGTCCTCATATATGTACTTCCTACAAATAAAAAATGCACTCAAGGAAAGAGTACTTCTTTCTTTCGTTACATTTATTATTTTCTCTATCTATGTTTCTTTTTTTGAACACAAATGTGGTTCTAGATTGTTTTCTCTCTTCCCTTTAATTTATAGGTCTCTCTCTTATAATGTGCTCATATTTTAAAATGTCAACCTAGCTAACTGAACATGCAATTGACTCAATGTTTGCACTATCATTGATTCGGATTTAAACAAGAACACAATAAAATATAGAGATAACCACAAAGACAGATATGCAACGGAAATAATACTTCATTTCATTAATGGGAAATACTAAAATATGCTTACAAATAGAAATAGAAATAACCCAGCTAGGGCGATGGTAGCTTATCTCTGAGAAAAGATGTGTCAGCTACATGCCTCTGAACTGTGTTTACAATGAGGCTTGAAGGCCTATTTATTATTGAGAAACAATGGAAAGCCCTTAACATTCCAAAACCTAACCCTAGAAGATGAAACGCCAAATTGTGGGCCCCGTTTTGGGGTGAGCTGGACAGCCAACTTCCCGGGGTCGTGAATTGGTCGTATTATCTCCATTTGACCCTCATGATAGCCCGTTGGAAAGATCTCTTTGATGACTATGACGAAAAAGAATATTTTTATCAAAAAAATAGCTAGTGGTATATTTCCCAAAAAAATGTCGTTTAGGGCCTCAAAACGGCTCCGGAAGTTTAGGACCCGAAAAACTGCTAAAAATAGTAAATTGTGCTTTAATTAAGGAAACTGAAAAACTGAAAGAGACAGTTGTGGGGGGTCCAAATGGGATAGGTGGGTGGCCACCAACATCCACCTGGATCAATAATTGAACATATAGTTGTTCTTGCATATTGTTGATTTTGATCTTGCATGCTCTATTCAAGGTGTAGCCTGATGCTACCACAATTTTATTTTCAATGTCACACTCAAACAACAGATATGTTTCTTCTGCAATTTTATGGGGCCTTGTTTTCTTCAAATCACTTCAAAAGTGTCCAATTATACACTTGGAGAAATGGACAGTTGCAGTTATTAACCAATGCATGTAAGTCGCCCATGTATTCTACTATGCTTGGAATATTTTCTCACCACATGTCAATTACACATGCGTTGATTGATAATTCTTGATTTTCCATATAGGACTATCATACCTCAACAACTTTAAATTATTGATTACTATATGATGTTGATTAGGCATTAAACTATTATATTGGTCCTAGATACTCTCCATATGGACACCCCTTCATCTTTTATGAAGATCCACAACTAAAATCAAACATGCACATTTATTCAAAGTCCTTCCTCCCCCACTATTCTAACCCATATTCATATTTTAGGATTGAGAAAATGCAACTTAAATTGGGTTACCATGGTTCAATTATAGAAAATACAACCATTTTCCAATTCATGAACCAAGTGCCTCACAAAGTCTTCATATTTGACCTTGCTGACATAGATGGAAACATGATACATATCAGTTGATTTAATGCTTATGTAGTCATATTTTATGATAGTGTCCAAATTAGTCATGTCTACATGGTGTGGAAAGGAACTATAAAACATGAAAACAAACAATATTTCCACTAAAATAATGATTGGGATATTTTCTTACATCAAACCTCCCTTCTCCAACATTTCACACTAGAAACCACATCATTTCCCCGTATGCATTTGATCTTCAAATAAATTAACAAAAGTATATCTACATTGGTTTAATCCATAGTTGACAGTGTTAGTCTCATCACTAACACATCCCATACGTCCCATATATATAGAAAATATGACTCAGAGACTATCTAAAAAATGTGTCTATTTTTAGCATGGATGTGACATTGTGGGGAGAACATTGATGTGTAGAAGGAAAGGAACTAGCTAATTTGTGATCTTCAGGCAAACACCTTATCCTAACAATCAAGGGAGATCAAGTAGCTGAATTAAATGGAAAGGCTATTGGGACGATCTCAAAATCCATTATTTCTATTTAACCCTGGAATTCCTAGAAAACATTGGATAACACAATGTTTTGAGAAAAAATTCTTACATTCTAACTCCCCATCCTTTGACTACAAGATATGAGATTATTCTAAGCTAGGTAAACAAAAAACCAACAATTTTTGAGATTATTAACATGAACCCCTTTGCAAAAGATGAATAGATTTCATTTAAGTATACCATAAGTATAATTATGTTGGGAAAATTCTACTACCTTTCATGCCCTCTAATAATTTATGATAAGAAACACATGAATAAAGTCATCTAAAAAATAAACAAAGTTGGTGTCGTCCCAAATACAATGTTGATTTTCCTAATTGTGATTATAGGTCTATAATTAGATTTTACCTCCATGCCCTCATTAGGTCACTACAAGGACTCTTATTCAAGGATGCAACTACAAAACTCATGGGAATCTATGCTAAATACTTGCATTTTCTCTCTTCTAAACCTAAATCCATTAAAGAAATACTCTTCAAAATTGAATGCAAGCAAGGCCTTTAGACATTTTTTGTGAAGATAGAATGACTCTAGAGGATCCAGAAATATAAGTGGCCTTGAAAATAGCTCAAAAATCAAAGTCATTAGATGGAAGTGAAATCAAAACTAAGTCATAGTGTTCATTGCCCTAATTCAAACAGTGTGAATGACACTCAAATCCAAGTTTGTATGCTCAAGTTATAGCTGGTCAATGTTTGCATCAATGTTGACCAAGTGGTAGGCCTAAGGAGGAAAAAAATTGGCAAAGACTTGGTGCACAGAATTTGGCCACCAGAATGGGCGAATTTGTAGAACCGATAATTTGGAAAATAACTATATGGTTGTATCAAAACAAAAAACAAAAAATATAATAATAGGGGTGGCAGGCTGCCACCCTTGCATATGGTTACCAATGAATATATCATATCGTATTAAAAAGAAGGTATGTGTTTGGCTAGGTGGGCTACCCTTGGTGGACCCGCCCAATAGTAAAAAATTTCAACAATAAATCACACCATTTATAAACAAAACCATGTCATTTATAAACCATCATTGGAACCTACCACATAACGCTTCCACGTGATAAGACCATCGCACCAGGAAGCCTAACCACCAACAAAAAAATTTGTATTTGGCACAAAAATGTTCCCTATTCTAGGTAGGCTAGGGATTCGACACCCCAACCTCCACCCGCCTAGTTAGCTCCACCACCAACGAGCCACAAGCTCACTCCTTGGTGGCTCTATCGATGTGTAGGTATTTAAACATCAGACATTTACACAACGGCTAGAGCACAATGGAATGGGTGCAAAACTATGAACAACGGAACCACATGCCAATGGATTGAGAAGTGGTCCTAGGGTGCAGAACCATGAGCGGCTAATCAGAAAAGATTCCTAGAAGATTCCCTAGAGGGCTTGAGGTGGCTTTGTCAGAATTTGACAAGTTTATAGTTGATTTTGCACTTTTTCATGCTAGGAATTTAGTAGTGATGTCTGTTTCTCCAATTGAGTTCTCCATTTTCAGGCCATCATCTAGATTGGAGGTATAAGGGTCATTTTTATGAATTTGATTGTAACTGATTTCCTTGATGCTAATTAATAAAAGAAGGCCTCCCCACTACTGAGCAGGCCCCCGAGACATAGCCCATAATGAGTGAAATCCATAATCAAATTGTTGTGTCTTAATCTCATGTTTTGTTATTTTTTTCCACTTCTTTTCATGTGGTTTAAGTTTGATAGTTAATATTCTTTGTTATATGCAATCTAAATGCAACTTTGAAGTTAAAGATATAGATCAAGTTTGGTATGAGAGCATCTCTTCTTGATGCTAGTTGCATGAATGAATGCTAACCATGAACAAGCTCCAAAAAGGTGAAGGAAAACTTAAGTCCTTTAATCCCAAAGCGGGGCATGCACCACGAAGGCGGAACATGGTAGATTAGGAATCTCGAATGGAGGAAGAGAAAAACTATCGCAAGGCTTTCTACCACATGGGAGAAAAAGTTGACAAGATATTTGCAGAGTATGAGAAGATAATCAAGCCCGAGAAGAGAGAGCCAAATGGCCATGCATCAATAAATCATGGAGGTAGTGAAGAAGAGCCTCCTCCCTCTCCATCTTCTACTGATAATACTTCTTCTTATTCTCATCAGTCTAATAGACATCACAGACATACATCTAAGAAGCCATTTTTAAGCTATATGTAAAGTTTATTTTTCCCACATATAATGGAGAATGTAATGCAGATAAACTTAGCAATTGGATTGGATATATCAATATTTATTAGCAGATTTAGCAAATTGAGGAAGATGAGGTAAATATCCAATTAGCATCTCTTTAGCTGAGTGGCACTGCTCTCATCTGGTGTGAGATAAAGTTGTTGAAAGGCAACAAAAACTTGGGTAATATCCTTTCTTCTTGGTCGAATTTTGTTTCTGCATTAAAAGATCAGTTTTATCCTTTGGGTTTTTCAACAAAAGTATTTAGAGGAATGGAAATATTTAAGGCAAGGAAAGGGTAAAAATGTGCAACACTTCACAGAAGAGTTTAGGAACAAGCATTGAATTTGGGCATTTCACTTGATTCACCCGAAATTGTAACAAAGTATATTGGTTCTTTACATAGTTACATAAGAAATTCTTTGTTATTATTTGAGCCTACTACTATTGATGCAGCCAGTGTGAAGGCCATTCATATTGAAAGCAGGGGCAAGAATGATAAAGAAGAGTAGCCAAAGAAGTCATCTTTTAAACCTCATAATGAAAAGTTCAAGGGAAACGGCAAGGGAAAGGACAAAAAGGAAGCTACAACTAGGAAAGAAGAAGGAGTGAAGCCATCTTGCGCACATAGCAAGAAGGAAGGCCACGATGATGACCATTGTTGGAAATTTCATCCGAAGTTGAAACCAAAGATATTTGGAGAAAAGCACAAACAAAAGACGGTGGAAACCACACAGTAGGACCTTGGATCTAATTCTGGTGATGAGACATTGAACACATCAGTGGACACACAAGGTACTCTTTCTCTTCATGCTAACAAAAATTCTAAATCACATGCAAGTACAAGTTATTTAAATGAGCCTCTTTTTAATGAACGGAAGAGAATTGAATTTTTACACATTACAGTCATCATAAAACATACTAAAGTGGAAACCTTGTGTGATTCGAGTCCACAAGAAAATTTGATTTCATAATCCTTGGTTAAAAAGTTAGGCTTAGAGGCGAAGCATCATCTGAACCCATACCCGCTTGGTTGGGTGTGTGATAAAGAAAAAATACATGTAACCAAGTAGTGCAGATATAGATTTGTGATTGCATCCAAACTAGTTGATGAGGTTGATCTTGATGTTGTACCCTTGGATATATGTGATATTGCATTGGGGAGTCCATATTTGTATAACAGGAAAGCGATTTTCTTTCGCCATGAAAAAAAATATCACATCACGAAAGATAGGGTAGAATACATTGTTATAGGTCATCCTGCCAAAGTTAGTGCTAGCCTTGTAAGTGCAGGTTAAATGAAGAGATTGATTAATTCCAGAAAAGGGTGTATGCTCATGGTTGTGAGAGAAAAAGATGCCAAGACATCTGAAGCTTTCCAAGGTTGTGATCCCACTCATAAAACAAAATTGTATGAAATTGTTTCTAACTTTGAAGGGATTTTTTAGAGACCAAGTGGGTTGCCTCTAAAACGTGAGACCAAACATGAGATTCACTTGCAACAGGATGATCTTTTACAAAACATTGGTATGTACAGGTTGTCAGCTGCTGAGATGGATGAGATAAAGAAGCAAGTACATGAATTTTTGAACCAAGGGATGATAAGACTGAGTTCTCTCCATGCGACTCACTGATCGTGTCGGTGTTGAAAAAGGATGGCACATGGAGGATGTGCATGGATTATAGAGCACTTAACAAAATAACGGTGAAGAGTTGGTACCCTCTCCATCACATTGATGATTTATTAGATCAATTGAAAAATTCTATCTATTTCACAAAACTGGACATTAGTAGGGGTTATCATCATATCAACATTGCATAACAGGATGTATGGAAGAGTACATTCAAGAAAAATAGGGGTTGTTTGAATGGCTGGTGATGCCATCTGAACCATGCAATGCTCCAGCCACATTCATGAGGGTGATGAATGATATTTTCAGGCCTTTTCTTGATGATTTTGTACTCATGTATCTTTATGACATTCTTGTTTAGAGTAGGACATGGGATGATCATGTGTCTCATGTTAAGAAAGCGCTTGATGTTTTGTAAAAAGGAAACGTGTATGTCAAAATTCTAAATGTGATTTTTGGAAGTCGTCTAGGGTTTAGTTAGGTCACATTGTCAGTGGTGGACAATTGAAAATAGATCCTTCTAAAATTGATGTGATTGTAAAGGGGCCTACACCCAACAATATTACAGAGGTTCATATCTTTTTGGGTGGAGTATGAACTAAACCTTTTAGTGGCGAGGAAAGCAACAAAGAGTCTTTGATGCACTGAAAGTGACCCAGGTGGATACTGGTGTCCACCTATCTATTCCACTTGGACCCCACCATTGTTTCTTTAATTTTTTCAGTTTCCTTATTTGTAGCACAATTTACTATTTTGGCAGTTTTTTGGGCCCTGAACTTCCGGAGCTGTTTTGAGGCCGTAAACAACATTTTTTGGGGAAACAAGGGCCAACATGGAATGTTCATTGATGTTGGTCATTAAAAATTTTTAGTCCTCAGATAGATCTTTCTGATGAGCTATTGTGCGTGTCAAACAAAGATCCTATGCCAAAGTTACGACCCCAGGAAGTTGATGTACAAATTTACCCAAACAGGGCCCATAGTTTTGACAATTCATCTCCTAGGGTTAGGTTATTAGATGTTTAGGGTTTTCCATATTTTCTCAATAATAAATATGCCTTTAAGCCTTGTTTTAACACAGTTTAGAGGCATGTAGCCGGAACATCTCTTTTCAGAGATAAGCTACCATCGCCCGAGCTAGTCTTATTTCCATTCTGTTTGTAAGCATATTTTAGTATTTGATGAGGTATTTTGTGATGTTGCTCCTCTCGATGTTTTTGATGTATTGTTAGGAAAAACATACCTATGGAAGTGACATGTTTTATATGAGTCTAGAACTCACTCTGTGATTATTTCTTTGGGTAATACGTTTAACAAGATATCGAAGGTAGCCCCACATATCGCCACCTCTTTAATCTCTACTAAGAAATGCAGCAAGATCATCTCCAAGACTAGGAAATTTATTTTCTTTCAGGTTCTCTCTCAAAGTAAGGGGAAGATTGTAGCCACATCCATGGCCCTGGGGAAGGGTTCCTCCACGCAGCAGAAGCAGGCAGATACGATCATGAAAGAATACAAGGACATCTTCAACTCACCCATAGGGGTACCGTTGCACTGTCAGGTCGAGCATTCATTTGATCTGAGCCTCAGAGAACCTCTACCCAATGGGACGATATATCACCTCTATAGTATGGAAAATTCCAATTACAAGTAGTGAAATGATCAGCATCGGGTACCACAAAAGTTTTAGGTGGACAACAAATTTTGGTTGAATTTGTAGAAAGAATGCTTTACCAAAGCCCATTGGAAGCTCAGACCACTCCGTTATGGTCATTACACCATTACCAAGGTTATGGGAGATAATGATTTGAAGCACATCATTCCCCCATTCCTTGGCTTGGACCCAGTGTTTAATGTGGACCACTTTCAGCCATGCTTCCCACATTATTGGACACATCATACATTGAAAAACAACTCATACTAGCAGAAGTTTCCCCATCTCAAGGAGGCACTCAACGCAATGGGGACCATTGCTTCCTAAGGGGGGAGGAATGATCCAAGTGGATATTGGTGGCCACATGCCTATTCCACTTGGAACCCCACCAATGTTTCTTTCGTTTTATCAATTTCCTTATTTGTAGCACCATTTACTATTTTTGGCAGTTTTTTGGGTCGTGAACTTCTGGAGTCATTTTGAGGCCCTAAATGACGTTTTTTGGGTACACGGGGGTCAACATGGAATGAACACAAATTATGGCCATTAAAATGTTGTAGCACTTTGATATATCTTTCTAATGAGCTATTGTGTGCATCAAACAGATATTTTATGCCAAAGTTATGACTCTGGGAAGTTGATGTACCCATTTACCCAAACAGGGCCCATAGTTTTGGCACTTCATCATGCAGTGTTAGGATTTTGGATGTTTAGGGTTTTCAATTATTTCTCAATAATAAATAGGCCTTTGAGCCTCATTTTAACACATTTCAGAGGCATGTAACTGCCACATCTCTTCTCAGAGATAAGCTACCATCTTCCAAGCTAGTCTTATTTCCATTCTATTTGTAAGCATATTTCAGTATTTGATATTAATGAAATGAAGTGTTATTTTTTTCTGCATCTCTGTATTTATGATTATATCTATAATTTGTTGCGTTCCTTTTTAAATCTGGATTAGAAAGAGAAGATCAACACTGCACCAGTTTTGGCCTTACCAAACCTCCAACAACCTTTCTAGATCAAGACTGATGCTAGTGGATACGCCATGGGGGCAGTTTTGATGTAGTAGAGCAAACCTATATGTTACCATTCAGAGACATTCTCCCAGGATGTTATGAACTATCCCACATACGACAAGTAGTTGTATGCCTTGGTCCAAATCATGAAGAAGTGGAAACACTATTTGATTGGCAAGGGGACCATTGTTCACACAGATCAACAGCTCTTGTTGTACCTTCAGTTGCAAACCAAGGCTCAACATGCATGTTATTTCAGATGGATGGGATTCCTTCAATAGTTTTACTTGGTAATAAAATATAAGAAGGTGACCAACAAGAAAGTGGCAGATATGCTTTCTTGCCCTCTTATTTCTACATCTATAGTTTTGCAAAATGCCACTTTATATTTTGAAAGTTATGCTGAACAATATGTCGATGATGATGATTTTAAAGATATTTTTGAAAATCCAACTCATGCATCATAGGTGGATAATTAACTTTCTTAGGGAAAGTTGTTGAATCACCTTGGTAAACTTTGTATCCCCACCAATGAATGAATACATGTAATCAGAGAGGCACATACCTCTCTTGTGTCAGGTCATTTTGGTGTAGGGAAAACATTATGTCATTTGCAGAGGTTGTGTTATTGGCCTCACATGAAAAATGTCATGGCTCGATATGTAAAGGGATGTGTGTTTTGTTCAGTTAGTAAGCCCACTAATAGAAAATTGGGGCTCTACACACAACTCCCTTTTCCGAGTCGTCCATGGGAAAGTATGTCGATGAATTTTGTGTGTGATTTTCCTTTGTCTAGGAGAGGTCATGACTATTTTTATGTCATTGAGCATCGATCTAGAAAAATGTGTGTATTAATGGCTTATAAAAAGCAGGTCATTGCAGAGTAGACTGCTTATCTCTTCTTCCAATTTGTATGGGTCCACTTTGGCCTGACCACATCCATTGTGTCTAATCGAGACTCTTGCTTTCTTGGAGAGTTTTGGATGAGCTTGTGGAGAATGAAGGACACCAAGTTGAATAGGAGCATGACATTTCATCTGCAGACTGACGAAAAAACGAAGATTGTCAACCACACAGTGATACACTTACTCCGACGATATTGTGGCAAGCATCCTAAGTTGTGGGACGATCAACTTCCTTATGCTTAGCATGCATACAACCAAGTAGCACATTCATCAACACAGAGCTCACCATTCGAGACATGCTTTGGTTATTTACCAAAGGATTCCATAGACATGGTCTTTGGGATAGATGAATATTCTAGTGGGAAAGATGACTGGGATAAAGCGTGATTTCGTTCAACAAATTCTGTTGATTCAGTAGGCAGTGCACGAGCAGTTGGAGAAGATTCATGCTCAATATAAAGACTAAAATAACAAGCACCAAGTCAATCACCAATTCCAGGTTGGAGACAAAGTGTCGCTCTACATCATGAAAGACAGGATGAAAGGGGAAGGAAAGAAGTCATACCAATATGATATGGCTCATTCACCACATTGGAGAATATTGGATACAATGCTTTTCATCTCGATTTTCGAACATACATGCAGATGTACTTAGTGGCAAACGTTGAAAACTTGAAGCTTTATGAACCTCCATTGATCATGGACACTGAAAAGGTTGGACATGTTCCTACAGTGGATGATTTTCACCTGAGTACTTGGAAAAGCTACCAGAGGACATCATTCTTGACAGGAAGACCAGGACTTCACGACGGGAGACGTGGAGTACCTTCATATTGGATTCAAAAGAATGCATCCAAGTAAGGCTTGATGGATGGAGAAGGAGATAGTGAGGGAGAAATTACCTCACCTGCCAATTGACTGATAAAGCTTTTGGTAGCCCAAAATCTCTTTAATGGGGAGGAATGATCCAGGAGGATCCAAAAATATAAGTGGCCTTAGAAATATCTCAAAAATAAAAGCCTTCAGATGGGAGTGAAACTAGGACCAGGCCATATTGCTCATCATCCTGATTGCAATGATGTGAATGACACTCAAATCTGAGTCCGTATGGTCATGTTTTAGTTTTTCAAAGTTGACCAAGCGGCAGGCTTAAGGAGGCAACAAATTGGTAGAGACCCTGTGCATGGAATTTGTCCATCAGAATAGGTGAATTTATCGAACAAATAATTTGGCCAGTGACCCCTATTTTCGTCAAATTGGAAAATAACTATATCGTTGTATCAAAACAAAAACAAAATATAATAATAGGGGTGGCAGGTTGCCACCCTCGCATATAGTTACCAACGGATATATTGTATCATATAAAAAAATGGTGTGTGGTTGGCTGGGCGGGCCACCCCCAATGGACCCACCCACTGGTCAAACAATTCAACAATAAATCATGCCATTTATAAACCAAACCGCGTCATTTATAAATCGTCGTTGGAACCTACCACATAACCTTTCCATGTGATAAGACCATCGTGTCAAGAAGCCTAACCGCGAACAAACCATTTTCTATTTGGTACAAAAATGTTCCCTATTCTGGGTAGGCGGGGGATTCAACACCTTGATCTCCGCCTGCCTAGTCGTCTCCGCCACCAACGAGGCATAGGCTCACTCCTTTGTGGCTCTACTAGCGCACACGTATTTAAACATCAAACATTTGCATAATGGCCAAAGCGCAGTGGAGTGGGAGCAGAACTATGAATGAGGAAACCATGCCCCAATGGAATGAGGAGTGGACCCAAGGTGCGAAAACCTTGAGTGGCGTATCAAAAAAGATTCTTTGAAGATTCCCTAGAAGACCTGAGGTGACTTTGTCAGAATCTGACAAGTTTATAGTCGATTTTACACGTTTTTGCGCTAGGAATTCAATGCTGATGTATGTTTTTCCAGTTGAGCTCTCCATTTTTAGTTCATCATCCAGATTGGAGGTATACGGGTCATTTTTATGAAGTTTCTTGTAACTGATTTCTTTGATGCCACTTAATAAAAGAAGGCATCTAGATTATTGAGTAAAGCCTGGAGACATAACCCATATTAAGTAAACTCCATAATCAAATCGTTGTGTCTTAATCTCATATTTACTTATATTTTTTCACTTCTTTTCATATGATTTAAATTTCATGGTAAATATGCTGCATATATATAATTTTAAATACATTTTTGAAGCTCAAGATCTAAATCATAGAAACATTTAAGAATATAAAACACTTAAAAACCATAAGATACCAACAAATCATTTAAATTTTCAAAATGAAAACAAACTCTTACTTCATGAAATTAACAAGTTCATAAAACATGAAGACATGATTTACTTTATTCCCTCCATTTTTGAAAACTTTCCAGTATTTCTTACTAAAATTAACAAGTTCCACCGAACTTATAGGGGTGTAACTTTTTTATTCCCCATCCTTTTTATTCCCTACATTATAGTAAATATGGCTTTTAACATCTTTCTTTTTCATGCTTTTTTTCTTATTTACATTACTAGAGAACTTTATGTTATTCGATACTTGACCTATCTTTTGATATTTGTAGCGTATTAAATACCTAATAATACACATGCTATGCACACACATCATATTAAATCAACGTGCTCTTAATATTGATATGATATTATTTAACTATGTTTCTAAAGGTTTTTCACGTTCTAATTCTACTAGGGTGACCTATCTTCCGTTTATATTGTTCTTTACTTGTACTTTCTCCTTATCCATTCAGTATTGCAAATGAAGCAACAATTTCTCCCAACACTTAATAAAAACACATGTTAAAAGTGTGGGTGGGTGGGTGTAAATTATAGAGGTTTCACAATAAGAATTACAATATTTCACATTTAAGCTGGTTTTACTAATCTATATACGGTTTTACTTAGTAGCTATCTCATATTTGATATCATTTTAAAAAACATCTAACTATTATTTCTACATGTGTCATATATAATACCCTTTAATATATATATATGTGTTTTTTTCATTTTTATGCTTATATTATTTATTTTATTTCTACATGTGTACTATATAATAGCCTTTAAGATTTTCTTTTATATATGTTTTTTTCCATTTATGCCTATATTGTTTATTTTATATCAAATAGTTATGAGTTAGTATTGCTAGTTCAAGCTCATATATCATTTTAAACTAATATTGTATTTGAAAATACATATATTAAATTTGTAGATATATATTTAGATATTTCCTATTAAAAAATAATTTATTTTACACATTGTAAGATGAATTTTTGGAAAAAAACTATGTTTGCTAATTTAATTTGTACAACATTTCAGGTTGACACTCAATCCATTATTAGAGACATAAAAGATTTGAGATTATGTGAATAGGTGCCATGAGGAGAATAAATAGAATGGAGAAGAAATTAGTTGTTATGACAAAAATTGCATTAATTATTAAAAATGAATTAAATTCCTTGAAAAAAAGAAAACAAATCAAGAGGGAAAGACTTACTAAGGTTATATGATAATTAAATATTAAAAATATGATAGGGTGAAGTAAAAGGTTCTAAAACTAAGATTTTAAAGAGACGTATAAATATTAAAAATATTTAAAAATAAAATTTTAATTTAATTTAAAAAAATAGAAAATAATAATGAATTTAAGAGTATTTAAATAGAGAATTGAAATTCTCAGAAGCTTTGATATGATGTGAATGATGTTGGGAGGAAAATAAAATACAATAGGGAGAAAATGAATTGACATGGTTTTTTATTTATTAATTATTAAAAATGAGTCAAATTCTTGACGAAAGGAAACATAAATCAAAGGAAGAGGAGGAAAGAATTGGTCAAGAGTTAAAGGAGAAGAAAATATTAAAGATATGACAGGGTGGGGTAAAAGACCCTAACATTAATATTCTAAAGAGACAGATAATAATTCAAAATTAAACTTTTAATTTAATCTAAAATACTTACACACATTAAAAAGTAAACTTTTAATTTAATTTAATTTTTAAAATCTATGTGCTCATTTATATACTACTTTGTTCATTTTTTATGTTGTTATAAGAAACATCCATCTTTGATTTATACATGCGTATTACATAACATCCTATTATTACCTTTTTCACAAATAGGAGTATTCACCCATTCTTGATGACTACAAGATATGTCTTTGTCCATCGGGAAAAAAGGTCCTTGCAACTACTATGAAGAATACATAAAACATATACTTACACATAGACACCATGTTTATCAATGAAATAAAATTTCCTTCAACAAGAAAAGGAGAGAATCTCAAGATGTCACTCAAAATTTCCCTATCATTCCCATCTCAAGATGTCACTCAAAATTTCCCTATCATTCCCATGTACTTATACAAATCTTTCTTTTCTAAAACAAGACCACAAAATGGTTCTACCTTCTACACCATATGAAGCTAGAACTTCACACGTTCATAGAAACCATATTTCTCATCAAACTATCATCGCCCTTTGCAAAACACCTCCCACACAAATGACCAAACCAGAACCCCTCAATTGCACATAATGGATCATCATTTTACCCACAATAACATATCCCAAGCACATCGAAAATTTTGTGCATGATTAGATATACTCCTGTCCATACATGTATGCAAAATCTATAAAGAATCATATCTTGGCCACCTTATCCACTTATTTGATGGGATCTGCACTTGTTGTTGATGCATTTAAAAAGAAATGGGAACCAAAACTCCTTTGGGAACATCATGGATCCTAGCAAACAACCCCATGTCCTTACCGTCATTTCAAAAGTTGAAGAAATGATCATAGTGTGTCAACTTTGTATTGCAGGTCACTCATGTATGTTGTGGACAACACAACTAGCATAGATCCATCTTAAGTATAGATCTACCAAGCACCAAGAGGGATACAATCTTTCAAGATGGAAACCTTTTTTTGAATGCAAAACTTGAGAAAAGGTTTTCCCCTTGAAAATTTTGATTCCTTGAGGTGCTGGGTAGATGCATAATCAAGATGGAACTATGTTAATGCTTAATAACACTATTTATATTATATATATATTTCATGTCTCTTTATATAGAAATATTCTTATTTTTAATTTTAATAACCCCTGATTACATAATTACATAATTATATAATACATCTAATTATATTTAATTATATATTACACACACACATAGGTGCACTTGGAATTTTTCTCTCACATCTTTCATACATTTTTTTAATTTAGTATTTTAGTGTGATATATGTGTGTGTTATAATTAAATTTAAATATGAAGTTAAGAAGTAAATTGAGTATAGATATGTATCATTATTATTTTAATTTATGGTAGACTTGATCTTAATTGATAATCACTATTTATATTATATATATATTTCATATATCTATATATAGAAATATTCTTATTTCTAATTATATGGTTACTAATTAAATTTAACATGAAGTTGAAATATCATGGTTACAAATATGAATAATCATTATTTAAATTGCTTTTTAATATGAGATGAATATGATGAA